>CM071835.1:57151638-60060683 GCA_036507285.1 Trichosanthes cucumerina
AACATCCAACAAGACATACAAGTTTCAAGGTTTACCCACACTCAAACGACTGTTGGGATGTATGTCCTAATCTCGTGAAGTTTGTAATATTCCATGTTGTAAATAAATAAGAGTTATTTATTTAAATTTTGTGTCTCGCATATTTCATAAACTTAATCCAATAAACTAATCTCCAGGGTCATTATATTATGAGAGAACTAAAACTTGAACGGTGTGTAGTGGACACACGGAGAGGATCACGTTCAAGTTAATGACTCGAACGGTCTACAATATACGGATAGGGTTGGAGACCTTATCGTAGATACGTTGTGGATGCGACCCGCTTTGTATTAGATACAAACAAGGTGATCCAGCTCGTTCATGTGGTTGACATGCGAGTGAGGGCATCCTGTGCAATGAGATTGTACAAGACTGGGTCGTGAATTATTAGACTTGCTGATGTAACACTGTTGACAGTATAGGACTAATAAATTCGTAGATGACCATTAGTGACTCGACCTTAATCCTGAGTGTGTTACGGACTCCTGTCTGCGGGGGGTCTGTCCTTTGACTAGTACGGGTGAGGGTGGTACAGTTACTAACCCAATATGCCTATCTTCTCAGGGACGGACCACGTGGGGAGCTGGGAACTTGATTACGCAAGAAGGAATTCACTCGTTCCCGATTTAGGGAAACTAGAGAGCTTGTTCCCTTAAGTGTTGTCTCTAGGACTTGAACAACAGGGCCCCACCCTCTCACTGGCCCGGGAGGGTTGTTGTTTATGGTAGGACCATGCAACGTAGTAGTTCATTAGAGGAGCAGTGGGCTTAAGGAGCAAGAGGTAGACACAGGGGTAAAACGGTAATTTGACCCAACTGTGACTACGAACAACCTGTGAAGGGTCGACTCACAGGCATTGGTTATATCGATGGACACAACTTGTCCTACAGTGATGAGAGTGCATCTACGGGCTTTAGTGGAGTGTTACCGTAGCTAATGAATGTTGAATAACCGGGTCAATGAGTTTGACAAGTTAATCTCGGATCATTGGAGCTCGTAATCTGTAGGTCCATTAGGTCCCTCGGTTGGCTCAAATTGGACAAATTGAGGGTTTATAGTTTGGTGTGAATTTGAAGTGTTCAAATTCATTATTTTGGTATTTATGACATTTATATGTGATATAGATGACATAATATATAGTTTGATGTGAATGAGATTCATAATAAACTATAGTATAGCCTAATTGATTAATTAGTGCTAATTGGAGAAATTGAATTGAGAGAAATTAAATTGAAGGTGATTCAATTTAAAATTCCACAATTATGCAAATGAGATTTGTATAATAAGGTATGAGATACCTTATATTATGTGATATGCAAATATGATTTGCATATCATATGGTTGTGGTAAAATTGTGATTTAGTGGAGGTTTTAACTCCACCACACACTAATATTTAAAGGGCTTGCAAGAAGCCTTTAGTGTACTTTTTGCCATTTTTTTAGATTTTCATCCAAAGAGAGCAAGGAAAATTCTCTCAAACTTTCTCAAACTCTCTCAATTCTCTCTAGAATTCTCCTCACCCAAAACCAAAGGGAGTCCCACAACTCTTGGAAGTGTCTTGTTGTTCGGTTCGATGATCGAGTTCGTAAAGATCGTTGGTTCGAGAGGGATCGAGATCGAGAAGAAGAAAACGTTGAAGAAGAGTTCTTTAAGAGGTTAGTACGTTTACTTACTGTTTTCTCTTACTTTTATGCATGTTTAGCCTAGGATTAATGAGATTGATTCAATTTTAAGATACGAATTACACAATGAAACAACGACGTTTCACAACGTTTTCTGCTGCGGAAATTTAAATCCCTTCAGGATCCTCAAAACCCGCTTCGATTCGAACCAGATCTAAGTATTTTGTATCGAGAAACACAACTTTCTTAGAAGAAGACCATATCAAGGATCATAAATCACGAAGCAAAATGGTGCTAAATGAGATTTCTAATGAAGGTGACAGTATGTCAACAAGAGTTGTTGATGATGCTAGTACATCAACAATAGTTGTTGATACTAGTACATTGAGTCAAACACGTCCGTCTCAAGAGTTGAGAGTGCCTTGACGTAGTGGGAGGGTTGTATCTCAACCTAACCATTACATGGGCTTAACAGAAGCCTAGGTCGTCATACTTGATGATGACATTTAGGATCCACTGTCTTTTAAACAGGTAATGAATAATGTTGACAAAGATGAGTGGATTAAAGTCATGAATCTTGAAATGGAGCCTATATACTTCAATTCAATCTGAGATCTTGTAGATCAACCTAATGTGGTGAAACCAATAGGTTGCAAATGGATCTACAAGAGGAAAATAAAGGAGTCTATATTAAGAAAGTGGAAGCAATTTAGGATAATGAACACTATAATTTGATAAATTTTGCAAAATAAAATGAATGCTCAAAACTGGAAAAATAGAGAGTTAGGAAACTTAACTTTGAAGATCAAATTCTCTTCACCCGGTGGATGATTTGCAACACGAACACTTCGTGGACCACCTCTAGTGTCTTCCCTGGAAGAAGAGTGCTCAAAAGTCAAAACCGAGAACCATTCTCAATTTCTACAGAATTCTCTCAAATCTCCTTAAATCTCCATTAAATAAAGCTTCATTAAAGTTTGAGGAGATGCCAACACATGAGTTATGAGGATGGTTTGAGAAGGAGGTAGCTAAGTTTGGTGAATTATGAGATTGAGTAAGCTTGGGCAACTTGACAACTTGTGAGAAATTGAATTCAAGATTAATTCTTGGATTTTCATTTAATTTTAATTCAAAATTATTATTAATTTAATTTTAAATTAAAATCAATTTAATTGATTAAATAATTTAAATAAATAAATAGTTTAATTATTAATTTTTATTTAATTTAATATCAAATATTAAATAATTTGTCCAATCTCGATCTCAAAATCGATTTCTCGAAATTGAATCTCTATTCATGCTATAAATCAAACCAATATTTAAATCATATTTAAATATGTCCACCTCTTCTTAATCATAGTTTAATTCATAATTAAGCTATGACACGTTAAATATATCATATATAAATAACGTTTTCTCCCAAAATCGAATTTGAACAATCAAAATTCTTTTCTCTCAAATTGTTGCAAGGCTTAGTCCAAGCTAGTAAGGAGAACCTAATGGACCTACAGATCATGAGCTCCAACGATAGGACATTAACCGACCAAACTCTTTAACCTAGCTAATCAACATTCGTTAACCACTGGGACACTCCACTGAAACCCAATGGTTGTACTCTACTCACTATAGATATATTTTTGTCCACTCGATATAACCATGATTAGTAAGTTGATCCTCCACAGGTCGTTCGTAATTACAGTTGGGTCAAATAACCATTTTACCCCTGTAATTACTTCTTGTTCCTTAAGTCCCACTAATCCTATATTGAACAATTGGTTTGTGGTCCAACCAACAAACCAAATCCCTCTCAGGAAAATGAGAGGGGTGGGCCCTTTGTTCAAGACTCGGAATCAGTACTTAAGGGAACAACCTCTCTATTAATCCCTAATGCGGGAGTATTGGGGTGTATGCCCTAAGCTCGTGTCGTTGTAACAGTTCTTGTTTTAATAAATAAAAGTTATTTATTATTCAAACATTGTATCTCGCATTTTATAAACTGAATCTAATAAACTAAGCTCTAGGGTCATATTTATGAGAACTTGAACAGTGTGTAGTGGACACACAGGTAGGATCACGTTCAAATTATTGACCCGAACGGTCTACAGTATATGGATAGGGTTGGGAACCTCATCCTGGCAACACTGTGGATGCGACCCACTTTGTATTAGATACAAAAGAGGCGATCCAGTTCGTTCATATGGTTGACATCCGAGTGGGGGCATCATGTGCAATGAGATTGTACAAGACCGAATCGTGAATTATTAAACCTACTGATGTAACACCGTTAATAGTTTAGGACTAATAAATTCGTAGATGACCATAAGTGACTCATCCTTAATCCTGAGCGTGTTATGGACTCCTGTCTGCAGGGGTCTATCCTTTGACTAGTACGGGTGAGGGTGGTCCGTGTTGCTCGCCTAATAAGCCTACCTTCTTAGGGGCAGAACCACGTGGGGAGCTGGGAACTTAACTACGCAAGATGGAATTCACTCGTTCCCGAGATAGGGAAACTAGAGGGGTTGTTCCCTTAAGTGTTGACTCGTGCTTAAACAACAGGGTCCCACCCTCTCACTGGCCGAGAGGGGCGTTGTTTATGATAGGACCATGCAATAAAGTTGTTCTTTAGAGGAGGGACTTAAGGAGCAAGAGGGAGACACAGGGGTAAAATGATATTTGACCCATCTGTGACTACGAACAACCTGTGAAGGGTCGACTCACGGGTATTGGTTATATCGATGGACACAACTTGTCCTACAATGAGGAGAGTGCAGCTACGAGGCTATAGTGGAGTGACCTCGTAGTTAATGAATGTTGATTAACCAGATCAAAGAGTTTGATCAGTTAATCTCAGATCATTGGAGCTGTTGATCTGTAAGTCCAGTAGGTCCCTCAGTTGGCTCAATTTGGACTTAATGAGTCTATACAGTTTGGAGTGAATTTGAAGTGTTCAAATTCATATAAAAGGTATTTATGTCATTTATATGAGATATGATTGACATAATAAATAGTTTAATGTGAATGAGATTCATAATTAAACTATAGTGTAGCGTAATTATGAAATTAAGGCTTGGATTGGAAAAATTGATTTGAGAGAAATAAAATTGAATGTGATTCAATTTTAAATTCCACAATTCTGCAAATGGGATTTGTATAATAAGGTATGTGATACCTTATATTATATGATATGCAAATATAATTTGCATATTATATAGTTGTGGTAAAGTGGTAAATTAGTGGAGATTTTACCTCGACCTAATACCACTATATAACCCCTGGATTGTAAAGGATTTCATATCATTCATTCTCACTTTTTTGGAAATCCACCAAAAGAGTTCTCACCATTCTCTCAAATTCTCTCTAGCTTTCTCCTTCCCCAAAATCCAAAGGGAGTCTCACAACTCTCCCTCATCCGTCGGAGAACAACTGAGAAGATCAAGTGCATGTGTCTCTACATCGTGTTCGGTTCGTGGTTCGTAGTGGAGAACTTAAGATCGTTGAGATCGTGATCGGGAGAAGGAATTCGCGAAGAACGATTCTTCAAGAGGTTAGTACTCCATTGTTATACTTTTTCCTTCTTTTAGCATGCTTAGCCTAGAATATCATGAGATGTATGTTCAATTTTAAGAAAAACGATAACACAACGAAAAGCAACGTGATTTGCGTCGTTTCCGCTGCAGGATTCAATCCCAACAATTGGTATCAGAGACATGTCTTTTGCTTTCGTTTTCAATTTTGTATTTTCTTAAAATTAGTTGGATATCCTTAATTTTCATGTGATGACTGCTTAAGGATTTTGCAAATTGAATGTTTTCAGTTTTGGTACCTAGTTTAGATTTACAATTTCGTTGATTAATTCAACGTAAAGGCCCAGTGTTTTAGGAATATATGGTTGTAAATCGAGTCTGTAAGTCTGTGTCGTCCGTGGCAAGGCGTTCCTTTGAAGAAACGGAGCGGAAACGAGAGAAAAAGCAGAAGAGTTCTATTCTATACAGAACACGACGTTGCAAGGTTGTGTGACAGCGTCGCGACACCGTGTAGGCGTTCCCTGACGTGCTGCAGGCGTAGCGTTACAATGCGAGGACCAACATTGCAACGTCGTGCGCGTTGAGATGTGGAAGCAGCGTTGAGGAGCACAACATTGCAACATCGTGCGAGATGGGCGCCATTTTTCGCGTGATCGTGGGAACAGGCGACGTGGGCATCAGTTTTAATCGATTTATTTATAATTTTATTTATTTTATTTAAGTAAATTCGGTTTTATATTAATTTATATTAATATATTTGATATATTAATGTTAATTAGTTAAATTAATGTCCCTAGGGTGCCAAAATTGGTTCAATTAATTTGTTGTTTTATTTATGGAAGTGTTGTATAATTAATTTATATGCATATGGTATGTCATATAGATTTAAAATCCCACCTTAGGTTAAGCATTTCATGCATCATATTTATATTATAAGTGTTATAATATATAGTATGCATGATTAATTATATTATAAGTGTTATAATATATAGTATGCATGTTTAATTAATATAAGAGTTATATTAATTAGATTAAAAGCATTGACATACATTTAATTCATGTGATGAATGTATGTTATATAGTTTAATTATTCATGTGATGAATGATCGAGCACAATAACATAGAAATGCATGTAACCTAAGTTAATTAATTAGTTTTAAAAGGTTTAGAACTTGAATTAATTAGACTTAAGTTTTCTAGTTCTAATAAGATTAGAATTAGGAAATCAAATATGATTTATGAATGGTGACCGATTAGTAACTTTGTCTAAGGAAGGTTCTGTCTAAGGTTGGGGTATTTAAGTTGACAGTTTACGGAACACCCCTACCTTGGAATCGACCTAGGAGTGAATTTGGTCCGGAGATTCATAGATTATATTTTCGTGAGTGACGTTTATTAAGTGTTAATAATTAAATTCACATAAACCTAAGTTAATAAGTTGTTATAGACGTAGGTTAATCCAATATAAGAGTTATATTGGTAGACTTAGGTAAATATAGTCGATTTATCTAGGTCAATCCCGTTAAACTAAAGTGTTGAGTGGGAGGAAATATAGTGTATATGATATATTTAATTTCCATCCACAAATCTTCATTAAGTTCACACCGTGAGATCCATACTCGGCCTCGTGGCACAAATGGGAGCGTCCCCCTTCGAATGGTATTTGTATGAGTCCATATTCAAGGTGAATGGAGAGAGTAATTATAGTGAGTGGGAGCGGGACCTGTGAAAATGGGACCCACGGTCTCTTCTATCGATTCACACCGTGAAACACTTATGATCCGCCTGCTAGTTTGACCTGGACAAGACAATCCCTTCGAAGGGTCTGATCATGGGGGTCGGAACACTGTGAATTCTCGAAAGAGATACGATCAACTTAGTTTATCTTTCAACGTAGTCCTTCCTTCGGCAACTATTATTTGGGTGAGAACTCTGGGGTCTAAAGATAGAGGGTTACACTCACGAGATTCAATAAGAGTTAATGAGTTCGACCGAAAATGGTAATTGGTTGCCTATAGGAATAAGAGTTATTTCTGGAATTAGGATCTGGTTGAAATTGTTTCGTCCCAGAGGAGGAGTGATTTTGTCTACCCTTCGGTGGCGATCATTCTAAACCTTTGGGCATTTTTAAAATGACCTAGGGATCATAGAATAAATTTGCTAAAAAATGATAGGATTTTTCAAAAGTTTTTGCGAGAAACTAATACAAAGTTTTTATTTTTCAGCAAATATGTCTAGTTCGATAATCGCCCTTTTAGCTTCCGAAAAATTAATAGGCGATAATTACTAGTCGTGGAAGAATAATATCAACACAATTTTAGTTACCAACGACCTAAAGTTTGCGCTCACTGAGGAGTGTCCTCAGGTGCCAAGCCCGACTGTAGCATGGAGTGTTCGTGATGCATAAGATAGGTGGACCAAGGCCAATTTAAAGGTCAAAGTCTACATCTTAGCCAGCTTTTCTGAAGTCTTGGCTAAGAAACATGAGAGCATGGTCACCGCCAAGGAGATCATGGAGTCACTGCAGGCCATGTTTGGATAACAGTCCTTTAAGGTCAGGCACGACGCTCTCAAGCACATCTTCAACGCACGGACGAAAGAGGGAACATCTGTCAGGGAACACGTTCTCGACATGATGGCCCATTTTAATCTGGTGGAGATGAATGGAGCTTCTATCAACGAGTTGAGTCAGGTCAGCTTCATCTTAGAGACTCTTCCGAAGAGTTTCCTTCAGTTTCATAACAATGTTGTTATGAACAAAATTAGCTACAATATGACCACCCTTCTCAACGAACTATAGACCTTCCAGACCTTGATGAGAGTCAAGGGATAGGAGGTTGAGCCAAATCTTGCCTTTAGGTCCTTCCACAGATGTTCGACCTCGGGGACCAAGTCTGTAGCTTCATCCTCAGGCCGAAAGGGAAGAAGAAGAAGTTAAAGAAGGTTAGGAAAGTTGGTCGCGTTGCCGCCCAGAAGGGCAAGAAAGTCAAGGAAGTTGCAGATAAAGGAAAGTATTTCTACTGCAACGGTGACGGACATTGGAAACGCAACTGCCCAAACTTCCTTGCCGACAAGAAGAAGGAAGGTAAATGTGATTTTCTTGTTACTGAAACCTTTTTAGTGGAGAGTAATGACTTTGTCTGGATACTTGATTCAGGCGCCACTAACTATGTTTGCTCTTCTTTTCAGGGAATTAGTTCCTGGTAGTGACTGTAGGAGGGAGAGATAACATTTATGGTTGGATCCGGGGAAGTTGTCTCAGCTGCAACAGTTAGCACGGTGAAACTTTATTTTAGCAGGAAGTACTTATTGTTAGATAATTTGTACATAGTTCCAGGGTTTACTAGAAACCTCGTTTCGATTTCATGCTTAACAAAACATTATATTTCTGTCATCTTCGATTTTAATAAAGCGTTTATTTCTTTCAAAGGTGTTGAATTATGATCAGCTTCACTTGAGAATAATCTATATGTTTTGAAACCTAATTTTTTCAAAAGTGTTTTAAATACTGAATTATTTAAAACTGCAGAAACGCGAACTAAGATGTTAAAAAATTTTCCAAAAGAAAACGCTCACCTTTGGCATCTAAGGTTAGGCCACATAAATCTCAATAGGATCTAGAGATTAGTGAAGAATTGACTTCTAAGCGAGTTAGAAGAAAATTCTTTACCGATATGTTAGTCATGCCTTGAAGGCAAAATGACCAAACGACCTTTTAGTAGAAAAGGTTATAGAGCCAAAGAATCTTTAGAGCTTATACATTCTGACCTTTGTGGTCCGATGAGTGTTAAAACTCAGGGAGGTTATGAATGCTTCATCTCTTTTATAGATGACTATTCGAGATATGGGTACGTTTACCTAATGCATCGCAAACCTGAAGCTCTTGAAAAGTTCAAGGAGTATAAGACTGAGGTTGAAAACCAATTAGGTAAAACAATTAAAACACTTTGCTCAGATCGAGGTGGAGAGTATATGGACACAGAATTCCAGGACTATATGATAGAACATGGAATTACGTCCCAACTCTCAGCACCTAGTATGCCACGGCATAATGGTGTACTGGAGAGGAGAAACAGAACCATGTTGGACATGGTTCGGTTGATGATGAGTTATGCTCATCTCCCTGACTTGTTTTATGGTTACATAGTAGAGACTGCGGTATACATTTTGAAAAATGTTCCGTCAAAAAGTGTTTCTGAAACACTTTTCAAACTTTGGAATGGGCGTAAAGGTAGTTTCCGTGTGACGACCATCATCACAGGTATTATTATTTATTTTATTTAACGCTCTGGTAAACGCCGTGTTTAGCTGGATTGGTGATTTTAATCAAGCTCGGCGAGAGGGAGGCCGTAATTTTGTTTAACTATGTGAATTATTTCTTTTCTAATGAGATTAACTATGAAAATTAAAGGGAAAGGTAAGTTTAAGGGCGTTTTGGTGATTTAGGTCTGAATTAGGGTGATTATTGGCACACAACTTGACCTAGATAGATGATATATATATATCATAAGAAACCCTAGGCTCCACATCTTCCCCATTGTTTTAAAAAAAAAACCCTAACCCTAATTCATTCACCTCACTCTTCTCCTTCAACCTCCTTACCCTAACCGATACCCTAGCTCCATCATCACAGCTACTGCCGTCGCCGTCCGGTCAGCCGTGCACGCCGCCTCCATCCGCATCTCGTCAAGCCGGCCGCCGCGAACGTCTCCCAGCCGTTGCAGCTGAAGCCCAGCCCCGGACGCACGCGTGACTGTCGGTCTCGCCGCCTCGCACGTCGTTCACGCCTGCACACCGAGGAGCGAGCGGAGATCCGTCGCCGACGATAGCTCGTGAGTTCCGCCCACCGGTCCTCCTCCTCGTGGTGCGCTCACGCCGGCGAAAGAAAGAAAGCACGCAGCGGACGACCCCTGGCGGCTCGCCGGATTCCACGCAACTTCAGCCCCTGCCGCCGCTCGATCTCACCACCGCCTTCACGGACGAACAGACCCTGCAGCCGCTACTGTTGCTCGTGAGTTCCGTTCAGCCGTTCGTCCGTGGCAGCCTCGATCACAGCCGTGTCGCCAGTTACGTCCATTGCCGCAGACGCTCGCCGGAGGTTCGCGCTGACTACCGATTGCTGCCACTGAGTGATCTGCCCCGTCTACCCACGCACGCCGGCCGTCGTGACTTCACAGCAGCAAGGATTTGTCGTTCGGTGGCGATCGTGCTAGGTATCGAGCTCGGTTGAGAATGATTTTGCGTCATCGTTGATTATTTAAGCGTTTTGGTTGGGAACTTAGGTTACGGGATCGAATATCTTTTGTAGGAAGCGAACTTGGAACGGAATTGGAGGTCGATTGCCAAGCAACCTAGAGAATATTGAATTCTCGCGTTGAAACCGAGGTAAGCGGGACACGACATCTTAGTGCAGTATTTAGAGTATCGCATGATTAGGGTTTAAGTGTGAATACTTGGAGTTTGATTTTGAAATTATGGTGTGAAGCGGGTTTCACAAAAAAGGAGAGTAAGCGAGGAGTTCGATTAGGTTTTGGAGTAAAATCAAGCTCGAGGTAAGGGACCTTGTGCCGAACTTTTAATGGGAGCAAATGAAAATGATTTTCATGATTTTATGCGAAATAGTTTATATTTTTTCACATGAAAATACAGTTATTATTTTGAGAATACGTGATATTTTATGTGCAAATACTTCGATGTATTATGTGAAAATGAATCATTATTTCATGTGAAAGTATTCTCGTATGTTATGTATAAGGATCCCATTATTTCATGTGAGAATAGGGGATGAGTAGTTTGTATGAGAATGTTTCATGTTTCTTACGAAAGTATGATTTTTCACATCATCCATGAGAAAGTATGAATGATATATTGATGATGATGTTTGTGATATGTACACCATGATTATGTGACTGATGGGACCTCATGCATGTTTTGTATGCCACGAAATGAATGAGCGTATAGTGTGGACATTGGTTATCCTGAGATCACTATGTGCATGGTCAAACATGCAATAGAGACCTATGGGTCAAAGTACAGGGGTCTGTGAGGGACTCGAAATGAAATGACTCAGGATGACCAGTCGGCCTCACAATTGAATGAATAGCCATGGATTAAAGACCTGGCAATTAAATGAATAGCCATGGATTAAAGACCTGGCAATTAAATGAATAGCCATGGATTAAAGACCTGGCAATTAAATGAATAGCCATGGATTAAAGACCTGGCAATTAAATGAACAGCCATGGATTAAAGACCTGGCAATTGAATGAGCAGCCATGGATTAAAGACCTGGCAACTGAATAAGCAGTCATGGATTAAAGGCCTGACAATTGAATATACAGCCATGGATTAAAGACCTGGCAACTCTAGAAAGTTTTAGATCCCATCTATGTATGTTATGCATGAGTTTAGAGATTATGATTGTATGTGTATGCATATCCCAAACCTCGGTAGCGAGGTTACTTACTGGGTATTGTTTTTGCAATACTCACCCTTTCTTTTAAAAATGTTTTTGAGGTAAAGGGAAGGGCGTGTGCGTGCGTGTGACGGAGAGCGTTATTAGGACCATGGGAACCCGGCATGATTTTCGCATATTCTTAATTTGAACTATTTTTGTCTCTATGTTTTTAATTGAAGTTGAACTTGTTACGAGTTTTAATAGGCCAAGTTGATTTGATGTTTTCAAATGATTTGAAGGTTTTGTTGTTTTGGGATCCACGAGGCTATTTACGATAAATGGAAATTTCTTTTAAGTTCTTTTATTTCTCGGCCTATAAATGCATGCATGTGTAGTAATGTCCCTAGGATTTGGTCATAGAAAAGTAGGGCGTTATAGTTGGTATGAGCCCTAGGTTTAAGGGTTACGTGGAGACATGCTACTGAGTAAGCACGAGTAGTTCCCATGGTTTAACAACGCGCTCCGATCACGCTTGAGTGCGTTCGATATTTTATTAAGAAAGTAAATGATTACGATATGATACAGTTTTATGCATACATAACCTTAAAAGCCCCAAGGGGTGATTCTATCTTATGATTTGAAAGTAAAGGAAACTGAGTTAGAAACTCTCTATATTGTAGTTTTGACATAATGCCACCTAGAGGCCGAGGGAGAGGTAGTAGGGGACGTGGTAGGGCCGGAGGGGCAAGGGAAAACATTGACGCCCAACCGGAATTACCCCTGGATCAGGAAGAGATTACTCCACCCGTTCGAGACCTCCCCCAGGACCCGCCTGACCGTCAGGAGAATGTACCTGCAGTTGCCCCTGTGGCAGACCAGGGGAACGCCAATGTTATGACTATGATGGTGGAGGCCATGCAGAGCCTAGTGCGAGCTACAGTAGCCACCCAGCTGGCCCAAGCAAATCAGGGGCGAAACGACGCAACTCTGGAGTCTCGTTACCTGAAAGACTTCAGGAAGTATGATCCGAGATCTTTCAATGGGTCTTCCAGTGACCCCACTGTGGCGGAGTTGTGGCTGTCCTCCATTGAGACCATCTTGGATGATGAAGCGCCACGAGGCAGAGGGTGTCTGCGGCGACCTTCATGCCGAGGATGATGCACGCGTACTTGTGGTGGGAGTCCGCCCAAGGAACCATTGTTTGCAGCGGAGAAACGATTACTTGGAATCTATTCAAAGAAGCATTACAGCGGAAATTTATCTCGCTGCACTCGTTCACGTGAAGCAGTGCGAATTTTACAATTGTGCTGCGAAACAGGAGGGCGAGTGGAGATATATGAGAGGAATTTACCCGTCTGTCCCGCTTTTGCCCCGGTGGTGGATACTGAAGTAAAAAGAAGACTGAGCGCTTCATCATGGGGCTAGATGAGAATGTTCGAGGCTTTATTCAAGCATTAGCACCTCCCTGACGCCTCCGCGGTGAGAGTGGCGGAAGGCGATTTGGGTGCAGCTCTGGGATCCACACAGTGCAGTGGTAGTTAACTGGGGTGACCCATAGCGAATCATAAGAGGAAGTGGGACCGGCCCCATTCCAGATTCCACAGCGCCCCGGCAGACACCGCATAGACTGTGGCATTCCGACTGAGTCCCAAACCAGAAACCACCGATCAGCAGATCGGGAATAGCAATGAGATAGGCCACGTGCAAAGAATGTGGTAGCGGCCGGGTGAAGTGTATGGTCCCGTCCCGGAGCGTGTTTCAAGTGTGGAAAGGAAGGGCACAGAGCTAATAATCGCCGAATCAAGCCAAAGACTAGCTGACCCACAGTTATGAGTAGTGGGCCTCTTTGTGAAGCCGGCCATACATCGAGGAGAGCCTATGCAAGCACCGTAGAGACACATCTATGGCTCGGACTCGGTGAATTCTGGTACACTTCCATTACTTGGACACCTCGCCTTTGTACTATTTGATTACAGTTCTCACGCACTCTTTTATTTCTGCATCCTTTGTAAGTCAAAAGCCGAGTTAGAACTAGAAACGATTCTGATATGCCCTATGTCATCTCCCACTCCTGCGGGAATAAATTTGTTAGCCAATATGAAAGTCAAGGATGGTAGTGTGACCATCATGAGACCATGAGTTAGCAAATGAACCTAGTGGTCTTAGATATGTTTGATTTTGATGTAATATTGGGCATGGTGGTTAGCATGAGAACCATGCTTGTATTGATTGTTTCGGGAAGGAGGTAGTGTTCACTCCTCCTAACCAACCCCGCTACTGAGTTCGAGAGGCACGATAGCGGGGAAGTAGGCCTAAGGTAATTCGCCCTTAAGGCCGAAAGTTATTGCATCGGGGAGCTTGGGGCGTCTTACTTTGCATACTAGATGCAAGGTGCACAGAGATCTCGGTGACATCGGTGCGGTAGTAGAATGAGTTTGCAGACGTTTTTCCGAAGACCTCCCGGAATACCTCCATCGTGGAGGTAGATTTTAACATCGGATTGGAGTTGGGGGCGACCCCGATATCCAAGGCCCCGCATGAGAATGGCACCAGCAGAGTTGAAAGAACTAAAAGTGCGATTACAAGACTTGCTAGACAAAGGGTTTATACGCCTGGCGTTTCACCCCCGGGAGCACAGTGTTGTTCGTGAAAAGAAAGAGCGGATCCATGCGCTTTGTGTATAGATTACGTGGAGTTGAATAAAGTTACAATCAAGAATAAATATCCTCTCCCGGGATAGATGATTTGTTCGATCGATTTGCAAAAAGGCGCGATGTTGTTCTCTAAGATCGATCCGAGATCAAAGCTACCATCGATTGAGGATCGGTGAAGGATATCCCTAAAAGCGGCATTCGAGATCACGTTATGGGCATTACGAGTTCACAGTGATGCCGTTTGGTCTGACCAATGCTCCTGCCGCTTTCATGGACTTGATGAACCGTTTGTTCAAGGAGTTTCTTGATACGTTCGTGATTGTGTTCATCGATGATATATTGATATACTCCAGGTGTGATGAAGAGCATGAAATGCACCTAAGGAAAGTCTTACTCACACTGAGAGAGAATAAGTTGTATGCAAAATTCTCCAAGTGTGAATTTTGGCTCAGGCAGGTATCTTTTCTAGGGCATGTGGTGTCATCGGAAGTCTGAGTCTCTCGTTGATCCAAATAAAGTGGAGGCCGCCACGCAGATGGCCTCGTCCGACCACCGCATGCAGGTGCGTAGTTTTCGGGCCTTGCAGGATACTATAGGCGTTTCGTACAGGATTTTGCCAAGATAGCCATGCCTATGACTCAGCTGACGCGTAAAGGAAACTCATTTGTTTGGGATGACGCTTGTGAGACGAGTTTCCAGGAACTCAAGCACAGATTAGTGTCGGCCCCGATTCTTACAGTTCCCGAGGGAACAGGGAGCTTTGTGGTTTACAGTGATGCTTCTAAGAAAGGGTTGGGTGCGTGTATCGATGCAAAAGACGGTAAAGTAATAGCTTATGCATCCCGACAATTGAAGACATACACGAGGAACTATCCAACTCATGACACGGAACTAGCGCGATGGTATTTGCATTAAAGATGCGGAGACACTACCTATATGGCGAGAAAATTGATTTTCACAGATCATAAAAGCACAAGTATTTGTTCACCCGAAGGAATTGAACATGAGGCAACGCAGATGGTTGGAATTGGTGAAAGATTATGATATTGACATACGAGTACCATCCCTGTAAGGCTAATGTAGTGGCCGATGCCTCGTGAGAAGCCGGTGCATGCTGCTGCTGCGAGTGATGTGACAACGCAGAGTTACAGCAGAGTTTGCTCGAGGTGAAATTGCGTGCTAGTAGGAAAGACCACGGCTCGATTAGCCCGATTAGCAGTGCTGGCAAACCGACCTTGAGGCAACGTATTATAGAGGCTCGCAGGTGGACCCTCGATTAGTGGAAAAACTTACTGCAGTAACTACTGAGTGAGTTGACAGAGTTTTCCCTATCCACAGATGGAGGTTGCTATTTCAGAGGGACGATTGTGTGTGCGCACGATGACAAGTCGAGAATCGAGATGCAGGAACGAAGCCCATAACTCACCATTTTCTATGCATCCGCAGTACCAAGATGTACCGAGATCTCAAATGATCATTTTGGTGGTGTAACATGAAGCGCGACATAGCAGAGTTTGTCAGCAAGTGTTTGACTTGTCAGCAGGTGAAGGCATCTAGACAGAGGCCCGCAGGATTACTGCAACCATTACATGTGCCTCAGTGGAAATGGGAGGAGATCTCTATGGATTTCATAGTTGGACTGCCTAGAACTTTACGAGGTTACACAGTGATTTGGGTCATAGTGGACAGGTTAACAAAGTCAAAGCACATTTCATACTGTGGAAACCCACCTATTCTACAGATAAGTGGGCGCGGTATGCACTGGAAGTGATAGTCCGTTTGCATGGAATTCCAAAATCAAGATTATATCGCACGAGGATCCACGTTTCACCTCCAACTTACGGAGAAGTTTACTGAGAGAGCGTTAGGTTCGCAGATTGAACTTGAAGATGACTTTTCATCCATGCACGGATGGATGGGCGGAGCGTTTAAACCAGATACTAGAGGATATGTTGCGAGCTTGCACTTTAGACTTCCCAGGCAGTTGGGACACTCATTTACATCTGATGGAGTTTGCCTATAACAACAGTTATCAGTCGACCATCGGAATGGCTCCATTTGAAGCTCTCTATGGAAAACGTTGCGAGAACTCCCGCCGGGAGGAGGTTGGTGAACGTCGATTGTTGGGTCGAGAAGTAAATAGTGATGGATCACTAATGAGGCAATGCAAAAGATAAGGGCACGAATGCAGACCGCCCAAGTCGACAAAAGAATTATGCCGACACGAGAGGCGAAGGACCTAGAATTCGAGGTTGGGGACCACGTGTTTCTTAAGGTGGCTCCAATGAAGGGAATTCTAAGGTTTGGCCGTAAAGGGAAGTTGAGTCCGCGATTCATCGGACCATTTGAGATTTTAGAGAGGATTGGTGCAGTGGCCTACAGATTAGCACTGCCGCCTTCTCTTTCAATGGTTCATAACGTATTCCATGTCTCCATGCCGAGAAAGTATGTTCTGGACCGACTCATGTCATAGACTTGAACCGATTCTGATTAGCGGAAGATCTGAGTTATGGCGAACGACCGGTACAAATTATTGCAAGAGACCGAAAGACCCTCCGTAACCGCGAGATCAGCTTAGTTAAAGTGTTATGGCAGAACCACCGCACGGAGGAAGCTACCTGGGAGCGAGAAGAGGAAGTGCGAGCTAAATACCCAGAGCTGTTTCGAGAATAGGAACTTTCGAGGACGAAAGTTCTTAAGGAGGGAAGATTGTGACGACCATCATCACAGGTATTATTATTTATTTTATTTAACGCTCTGGTAAACGTCGTGTTTAGCTGGATTGGTGATTTTAATCAAGCTCGGCGAGAGGGAGGCCGTAATTTTGTTTAACTATGTGAATTATTTCTTTTCTAATGAGATTAACTATGAAAATTAAAGGGAAAGGTAAGTTTAAGGGCGTTTTGGTGATTTAGGTCTGAATTAGGGTGATTATTGGCACACAACTTGACCTAGATAGATGATATATATATATCATAAGAAACCCTAGGCTCCACATCTTCCCCATTGTTTTAAAAAAAAAACCCTAACCCTAATTCATTCACCTCACTCTTCTCCTTCAACCTCCTTACCCTAACCGATACCCTAGCTCCATCATCACAGCTACTGCCGTCGCCGTCCGGTCAGCCGTGCACGCCGCCTCCATCCGCATCTCGTCAAGCCGCCGCGAACGTCTCCCAGCCTTTGCAAGCCGTTGCGGTGAAGCTCACCGGACGCCGACGCGTGGATCATCGGTCTCGCCGCCGCACGCGTCGTTCACGCCGCGACACCGAGGAGCGAAGCGAGATCCGTCGCCGAGCGATAGCTCGTGAGTTCCGTCACCGGTCCTCCTCGTGGTGCGCCACGCCGCGCGAAGCGAAAGCACGCAGCGAGGCGACCCCTGGCAAGCGCTCGCGGATTCCATGCAACCCCGGCCCGCGCGCGCTCGATCTCACCACCGCCTTCACGGACGAACAGACCCTGCAGCCGCTGCTGTTGCTCGTGAGTTCCGTTCAGCCGTTCGTCCGTGGCAGCCTCGATCACAGCCGTGTCGCCAGTTACGTCCATTGCCGCAGACGCTCGCCGGAGGTTCGCGCTGACTACCGATTGCTGCCACTGAGTGATCTGCCCCGTCTACCCACGCACGCCGGCCGTCGTGACTTCACAGCAGCAAGGATTTGTCGTTCGGTAAGCGATCGTGCTAGGTATCGAGCTCGGTTGAGAATGATTTGCGTACCGTTGATTATTTAAGCGTTTTGGTTGGGAACTTAGGTTACGGGATCGAATATCTTTTGTAGGAAGCGAACTTGGAACGGAATTGGAGGTCGATTGCCAAGCAACCTAGAGAATATTGAATTCTCGCGTTGAAACCGAGAGTAAGCGGGGACACGACATCTTAGTGCGATATTTAGAGTATCGCATGATTAGGGTTTAAGTGTGAATACTTGGAGTTTGATTTGGAAATTATGGTGTGAAGCGGGTTTCACAAAAAGGAGAGTAAGCGAGGAGTTCGATTAGGTTTTGGAGTAAAATCGAAGCTCGAGGTAAGGGACCTTGTGCCGAACTTTTAATGGGAGCAAATGAAAATGATTTTCATGATTTTATGCGAAATAGTTTATATTTTTTCACATGAAAATACACAGTTATTATTTTGAGAATACGTGATATTTTATGTGCAAATACTTCGATGTATTATGTGAAAATGAATCATTATTTCATGTGAAAGTATTCTCGTATGTTATGTATAAGGATCCCATTATTTCATGTGAGAATAGGACAGAGTTTTGTATGAGAATGTTTCATGTTTCTTACGAAAGTATGATTTTTCACACTTGTCCATGAGAAAGTATGAATGATATATTGATGATGATGTTTGTGATATGTACACCATGATTATGTGATCGATGGGACCTCATGCATGTTCGTATGCCACGAAATGAATGAGCGTATAGTGTGGACATTGGTTATCCCGAGATCACTATGTGCATGGTCAAACATGCAATAGAGACCTATGGGTCAAAGAAATGAAGTCCTGTGAGGACTCGAAATGAAATGACTCGATGATGACCATCGGCCTCACAATTGAATGAATAGCCATGGATTAAAGACACGCAATTAAATGAATAGCCATGGATTAAAGACTGCAATTAAATGAATAGCCATGGATTAAAGACACGGCAATTAAATGAATAGCCATGGATTAAAGACGGCAATTAAATGAAACGACCATGGATTAAAAGACGGCAATTGAATGAGCGACCATGGATTAAAGAGACTGCAATCGAATAAGCGATCATGGATTAAAGGTTCGACAATTGAATATACTGACCATGGATTAAAGACACGGCAACTCTAGAAAGTTTTAGATCCCATCTATGTATGTTATGCATGAGTTTAGAGATTATGATTGTATGTGTATGCATATCCCAAACTTCTGTGAGCGAGGTTACTTATCGGGTATTGTTTTTGCAATACTCACCCTTTCTTTTTAAAAATGTTTTTTGTGTAAAGGAAGGACGTGCGGTGGCGTGTGTGACGGAGAGCGTTATTAGGACCATGGGAACCCGGCATGATTTCCGCATATTCTTAATTTGAACTATTTTTGTCTCTATGTTTTTAATTGAAGTTGAACTTGTTACAGTTTTAATAGGCCAAGTTGATTTGATGTTTTCAAATGATTTGAAGGTTTTGTTGTTTTGGGATCCCTGGAACTGTTTACGATAAATGGAAATTTCTTTTAAGTTCTTTTATTTCTCGGCCTATAAATGCATGCATGTGTAGTAATGTCCCTAGGGATTTGGTCATAGAAAAGTAGGGGCGTTACAGTTGGTATCAGAGCCCTAGGTTTAAGGGTTCTGTAGACATGCTTACAGAGTAAGCACAGAGTAGTTCCCATGGTTTAACAACGCTTCCAGTCACCGCCAGGTACGTTCTGATATTTTATTAAGAAAGTAAATGATTACGATATGATACAGTTTTATGCATACATAACCTTAAAAGCCCCAAGGGGTGATTCTATCTTATGATTTGAAAGTAAAGGAAACTGAGTTAGAAACTCTCTATATTGTAGTTTTGACATAATGCCACCTAGAGGCCGAGGAGAGGTAGGGGCGTGGTAGGGGCGGAGGCAAGGGAAAACATTGACGCCCAACCGGAATTACCCTGGATCGGGAAGAGATTACTCCACCCGTTCGAGACCTCCCCGGGACCCGCCCGACCGTCGGAGAGAATGTACTGCAGATTGCCCCCTGTGGCGTACTGAGAGGAACGCCAATGTTATGACTATGATGGTGGAGGCCATGCGAGCCTAGTGCGAGCTCTGTAGCCAGCCACCCACCGCCCAAGCAAATCGGGCGAAACGACGCAACTCGAGTCTCGTTACGAAAGACTTCAGAAGTATGATCCGAGATCTTTCAATGGGTCTTCCAGTGACCCCACTGTGGCGGAGTTGTGGTCGTCCTCCATTGAGACCATCTTTGATCGATGAACCGCCCGAGGGCGAGAGGGTGTCTGCGCGCGACCTTCATGCGAGGATGACGCGCGTACTTGTGGTGGGAGTCCGCCAAGGAACCATTGTTGCCCGCGGAGAAAGCGATTACCAGAATCTATTCAAAGAAGCATTTCGCGGAAATTCTATCCTCGCTGCACTCGTTACTGAGAAGCAGCGAAATTCTTACGGTATGCGAAGCAGGAGGGCGATGGAGATATATGAGAGGGAATTTACCCGTCTCTGTCCGCTTTTGCCCCCGAGTGAGTGGATCTGAAGCAAAGAAGACTGAGCGCTTCATCATGGGGCTAGATGAGAATGTTCGAGGCTTTATTCAAGCATTAGCACCTCGATTACGCCTCGCAGATGAGAGTGGCGGAAGGCGATTTGGAGTGTGAGCTCGCATCGCACAGGCCAGTGGTAGTTAACTCGGGGCGGCCATAGCGAATCATAAGAGGAAGTGGGACCGGCCCATTCGATTCCACAGCGCCCCAGCGTACACCGCATAGACCAGTGGCATTTCGTGCTGTGTCCGGCCCGAAACCACCAATCAACGGATCGGGGAATAGCGGCGGAGATAGGCCACGGTGCAAAGAATGTGGTAGCAAGACTGGGGTAAGTGTATGGCTTGGCCCGGAGCGTGTTTCAAGTGTGGAAAGGAAGGGCACAGAGCTAATAATCGCCCGAATCAAGCCAAAGACTAGCTGACCACGGTGTTATGAGTAGTGGGCTGCTTTGTGAAGCCGGCCATACATCGAGGAGAGCCTATGCAAGCACCGGTAGAGACATCTATGGCTCGGACTCGGTGAATTCTGGTACACTTCCATTACTTGGACACCTCGCCTTTGTACTATTTGATTCGGTTCTACGCACTCTTTTATTTCTCGCATCCTTTGTAAGTCAAGTGAGTTAGAACTAGAAACGATTCTGATGTGATGCCCTGTCTGTCTCCACTCCTCTGGGGAATAAATTTGTTAGCCAATATGAAAGTCAAGGATGGTAGTGTGACCATCGCAGACCATGAGTTAGCAAATGAACCTAGTGGTCTTAGATATGTTTGATTTTGATGTAATATTGGGCATGGGTGGTTAGCGCAGAACCATGCTTGTATTGATTGTTCGGGAAGGAGGTAGTGTTCACTCCTCCTAACCAACACGGCTACACAGTTCTGGAGAGGCACGATAAGGCGAAGTAGGCCTAAGGTAATTCACGCCTTAAGGCGAAAGTTATTGCATCGGGAGCTTGGGCGTCTTAGCTCGCATACTAGATGCAAGGTGCACAGAGATCTCGGTGACATCGGTGCGGTAGTGAATGAGTTTGCAGACGCGTTTTCCGAAGACCTCCCGGAATACCTCGATCGCCGGGAGGTAGATTTTAACATCGGATTGGAGTTGGGGGCGACCCCGATATCCAAGGCCCTGCATGAATGGCACCAGCAGAGTTGAAAGAACTAAAAGTACTGATTTACAAGACTTGCTAGACAAAGGGTTTATACGCCTAAGCGTTTCACCCCGGGAGCACCGTGTTGTTCGTGAAAAAAGAAAGACGGATCCATGCGCTGTGTATAGATTACTGAGGAGTTGAATAAAGTTACAATCAAGAATAAATATCCTCTCCCCAGGATAGATGATTTGTTCGATCGATTGCAAGAAGGGCGCGATGTTCTCTAAGATCGATCCGAGATCGAGCTACCATCGATTGAGGATCGGTGAAGGGATATCCCTAAAACAAAGATTGAGATCACGTTATGGGCATTACGAGTTCACGGTGATGCCGTTTGGTCACGACCAATGCTCCCGCCGCTTTCATGGACTTGATGAACCGTTTGTTCAAGGAGTTTCTTGATACGTTCGTGATTGTGTTCATCGATGTTATATTGATATACTCGTGTGTGATGAAGAGCATGAAATGCACCTAAGGAAAGTCTTACTCACACCGAGAGAGAATAAGTTGTATGCAAAATTCTCCAAGTGTGAATTTTGGCCTCGCATGGTATCTTTTCTAGGGCATGTGGTGTCCGGAAGTCGAGTCTCTGCATTGATCCAAAAAAGTGGAGGCCGTCACGCAGCTGGCCTCGTCCGACCACCGTTACAGAGGTACGTAGTTTTACGGGCCTTGCAGGATACTATAGGCGTTTCGTACAGGATTTTGCCAAGATAGCCATGCCTATGACTCAGCTGACGCGTAAAGGAAACTCATTTGTTTGGGATGGCGCTTGTGAGGCGAGTTTCGGGGAACTCAAGCACGCATTAGTGTCGGCCCCGATTCTTCAGATTCCCGAGGGAGCGAGGAGCTTTGTGGTTTCTGGTGATGCTTCTAAGAAAGGGTTGAACCGTGGTATCGATGCAAAGACGGGTAAAGTAATAGCTTATGCATCCCGACAATTGAAGACGCACGAGAGGAACTATCCAACTCATGACCTGGAACTAGCAGCAGTGGTATTTGCATTAAAGATCTGGAGACACTACCTATATGGCGAGAAAATTCAGATTTTCACAGATCATAAAAGCCTGAAGTATTTGTTCACCCAGAAGGAATTGAACATGAGGCAACGCAGATGGTTGGAATTGGTGAAAGATTATGATATTGACATACAGTACCATCCCGGTAAGGCTAATGTAGTGGCCGATGCCCTCAGCAGGAAGCCAGTGCATACTGCTGCGCGAGTGACAGACAACGCAGAGTTACAGGCAGAGTTTGCTCGAGCTGAAATTGCAGTGCTAGTAGGAAAGACCACGGCTCGATTAGCTTGATTAACCAAATGCAAACCGACCTTGAGGCAACGTATTATAGAGGCTCAGCGGTGGACCCTCGATTAGTGGAAAAACTTACTGCAAAGTAACTACTGGTGAGTTGTGAGAGTTTTCCTATCCACAGATGGAGGGTTGCTATTTTCGAGGACGATTGTGTGTGCGACGATGACAAGTCGAGAACCGAGATCCAGGCGAAGCCCATAACTCACCATTTTCTATGCATCCCGTGCAGTACCAAGATGTGCAGAGATCAAAACGATCATTTTGGTGGTGTAACATGAAGCGCGACATAGCGAGTTTGTCGCCAAGTGTTTGACTTGTCACAGTGAAGGCATCTAGACAGAGGCCCGCAGGATTACTGCAACCATTACATGTGCCTCAGTGGAAATGGGAGGAGATCTCTATGGATTTCATAGTTGGACTGCCTAGAACTTTACGAGGTTACACAGTGATTTGGGTCATAGTGGACAGGTTAACAAAGTCAGCACATTTCATACCAGGGAAACCCACCTATTCTACAGATAAGTGGGCGCAGCTGTACCTGGAAGTGATAGTCCGTTTGCATGGAATTCCAGTCAAGATTATATCAGACAGGGATCCACGTTTCACCTCCAACTTCTGGAGAAGTTTACAGAGAGCGTTGGGTTCGCAGTTGAACTTCAGTACAGCTTTTCATCCACAGACGGATGGACAGACGGAGCGTTTAAACCAGATACTAGAGGATATGTTGCGAGCTTGCACTTTAGACTTCCCAGGCAGTTGGGACACTCATTTACATCTGATGGAGTTTGCCTATAACAACAGTTATCAGTCGACCATCGGAATGGCTCCATTTGAAGCTCTCTATGGAAAACGTTGCAGAACTCCAGTTTTCTGGGAGGAGGTTGGTGAACGTCAGTTGTTGGGTCCAGAATTAGTACAGATCACTAATGAGGCAATGCAAAAGATAAGGGCACGAATGCAGACCGCCCAAGTCAGACAAAAGAATTATGCTGACACGAGACGAAGGGACCTAGAATTCGAGGTTGGGGACCACGTGTTTCTTAAGGTGGCTCCAATGAAGGGAATTCTAAGGTTTGGCCAGTAAAGGAAGTTGAGTCCGCGATTCATCGGACCATTTGAGATTTTAGAGAGGATTGGTGCAGTGGCCTCTGATTATGCTGCCGCCTTCTCTTTCGGGCCGTTCATAACGTATTCCATGTCTCCATGCCGAGAAAGTATGTTCCGGACCGACTCATGTCATAGACTTGAACCGCTTCTGATTAGCGGAAGATCCGAGTTATGGCGAGCAGCCAGGGTACAAATTATTGCAAGAGACCAGAAAGACCCTCCGTAAATCGCGAGATCGGCTTAGTTAAAGTGTTATGGCGGAACCACCGCACGAGAGAAGCTACGGGAGCGAGAAGAGGAAGTGCGAGCTAAATACCCAGTTTTGTTTGAGAATAGGAACTTTCGAGGGCGAAAGTTCTTAAGGAGGAAGATTGTGACGACCATCATCACAGGTATTATTATTTATTTTATTTAACGCTCCAGTAAACGTCGTGTTTTATTTGGATTGGTGATTTTAATCAAGCTCGCGCGAGAGGAGGCCGTAATTTTGTTTAACTATGTGAATTATTTCTTTTCTAATGAGATTAACTATGAAAATTAAAGGGAAAGGTAAGTTTAAGGGCGTTTTGGTGATTTAGGTCTGAATTAGGGTGATTATTGGCACACAACTTGACCTAGATAGATGATATATATATATCATAAGAAACCCTAGGCTCCACATCTTCCCCATTGTTTTAAAAAAAAAACCCTAACCCTAATTCATTCACCTCACTCTTCTCCTTCAACCTCCTTACCCTAACCGATACCCTAGCTCCATCATCACAGCTCTCGCTGCCGCCCGTCCGTCCACCGTGCACGCCGCCTCCATCCGCATCTCGTCAAGCCGGCCGCCGCGAACGTCTCCCAGCCTTTGCAAGCCGTTGCAGCTGAAGCCCAGCCCCGGACGCACGCGTGACTGTCGGTCTCGCCGCCTCGCACGTCGTTCACGCCTGCACACCGAGGAGCGAGCGGAGATCCGTCGCCGACGATAGCTCGTGAGTTCCGTCCAGCCGGTCCTCCTCGTGGTGCGCTCACGCCGGCGAAAGGAAAGCACGAGCAGACGACCCACAAGCAGCTCGCCGGATTCCACGCAACTTCAGCCCCTGCCGCCGCTCGATCTCACCACCGCCTTCACGGACGAACAGACCCTGCAGCCGCTGCTGTTGCTCGTGAGTTCCGTTCAGCCGTTCGTCCGTGGCGGCCTCGATCCACCGTGATGTCGCGACACGTCCATTGCCGCGAGACTTTCGCGGAGGTTCGCGACCGACACCGATTGCACGCCATCGAGTGATCTGCCCCGTCTACCCACGCACGCCGGCCGTCGTGACTTCACAGCAGCAAGGATTTGTCGTTCGGTAAGCGATCGTGCTAGGTATCGAGCTCGGTTGAGAATGATTTGCGTACCGTTGATTATTTAAGCGTTTTGGTTGGGAACTTAGGTTACGGGATCGAATATCTTTTGTAGGAAGCGAACTTGGAACGGAATTGGAGGTCGATTGCCAAGCAACCTAGAGAATATTGAATTCTCGCGTTGAAACCGAGGTAAGCGGGACACGACATCTTAGTGCAGTATTTAGAGTATCGCATGATTAGGGTTTAAGTGTGAATACTTGGAGTTTGATTTCGGAAATTATGGTGTGAAGCAGGTTTCACAAAAAGGAGAGTAAGCGAGGAGTTCGATTAGGTTTTGGAGTAAAATCGAAGCTCGAGGTAAGGGACCTTGTGCCGAACTTTTAATGGGAGCAAATGAAAATGATTTTCATGATTTTATGCGAAATAGTTTATATTTTTTTCACATGAAAATACACAGTTATTATTTTGAGAATACGTGATATTTTATGTGCAAATACTTCGATGTATTATGTGAAAATGAATCATTATTTCATGTGAAAGTATTCTCGTATGTTATGTATAAGGATCCCATTATTTCATGTGAGAATAGGACAGTAGTTTGTATGAGAATGTTTCATGTTTCTTACGAAAGTATGATTTTTCACACTGTCCATGAGAAAGTATGAATGATATATTGATGATGATGTTTGTGATATGTACACCATGATTATGTGACTGATGGGACCTCATGCATGTTCTGTATGCCACGAAATGAATGAGCGTATAGTGTGGACATTGGTTATCCTGAGATCACTATGTGCATGGTCAAACATGCAATAGAGACCTATGGGTCAAAGTACAGGGGTCTGTGAGGGACTCGAAATGAAATGACTCAGGATGACCAGTCGGCCTCACAATTGAATGAATAGCCATGGATTAAAGACCTGGCAATTAAATGAATAGCCATGGATTAAAGACCTGGCAATTAAATGAATAGCCATGGATTAAAGACCTGGCAATTAAATGAATAGCCATGGATTAAAGACCTGGCAATTAAATGAACAAACCATGGATTAAAGACCCTGCAATTGAATGAGCAACCATGGATTAAAGACCTGGCAACTGAATAAGCAGTCATGGATTAAAGGCCTGACAATTGAATATACAGCCATGGATTAAAGACCTGGCAACTCTAGAAAGTTTTAGATCCCATCTATGTATGTTATGCATGAGTTTAGAGATTATGATTGTATGTGTATGCATATCCCAAACCTCGGTAGCGAGGTTACTTACTGGGTATTGTTTTTGCAATACTCACCCTTTCTTTTAAAAATGTTTTTCAGGTAAAGGGAAGGACGTGCAGGGCGTGTGACGGGAGAGCGTTATTAGGACCATGGGAACCAGCATGATTTCCGCATATTCTTAATTTGAACTATTTTTGTCTCTATGTTTTTAATTGAAGTTGAACTTGTTACAGTTTTAATAGGCCAAGTTGATTTGATGTTTTCAAATGATTTGAAGGTTTTGTTGTTTTGGGATCCCTGGAACTGTTTACGATAAATGGAAATTTCTTTTAAGTTCTTTTATTTCTCGGCCTATAAATGCATGCATGTGTAGTAATGTCCCTAGGGATTTGGTCATAGAAAAGTAGGGGCGTTACATTCCGTCATTTCAGGATTTTGGGATGCCCTGCCTAGGGGTGAGCATCGGTCGGTCGTGGTCAGGTTTTGTGAAAAACCCACCCCGAACCAACCAGATTGATTTGTGAATAACAGAAACCGACCAAACCTTTTTTAAGGCACAAACCGACCAACCGACCCAATTTTTCCTCGATTATTTTGTTAAGAAATTGAACAGGATTGATTTTACCTGCGACGTTGAGCCGACAAAACTGAGTGAAGACGAAGACGAAGAGTAGAAGGAGAGGTCGAGGTTATCGTTTTCTTCTGGCTTTGCGAGGAGGCAAGGGCAGGGACGAAGAGTCGAAGACGGCGTTATGGGTGGGTGAGGGACGAAGAGCCGACTGCCGAGGGACCGAGGGTTTTTGTTTTCCAGTTTCTTGTCCTCCCACTTTACTTTTCAGTTTTCCTTTTGATTTGTTATTTTTTATTTTTTAATAATTATTTATTTATTTTAAAATATTTAACAAATTAATAATATATTATATATAATTATTAATTATATTAATTATATATATATCGGTCGGTCAGTCGGTTCACTACATATTGAACACCGGCCGATCGGCCTGGATCGGTTTGCGTTTAAAGCAAACCGAAACCGGCCGATGGCATACCCATTCCGACCGGCCGACGTCGCCCGTGTCAGTTTTCGAGCTTTTTTTTGCTCACCCCTAGCCCTGCCCATGTGTTGGTGTCAAGCCTGACGAAGTTAGAACTTCGTTCGAAATTGTGCCTCTTCGTAGGTTACGCAAGAGAAAACGAGGGGTCGTCTATTTTACGATCCTAAGGAAAATAGGGAGATTGTGTCGACAAACGTCACATTCCTTGAGGAGGATCACATCAGGGATCACAAACCAAGAAGTCAGTTTGTGTTGAATGAAATGGGCAGTTCATCAGCAAGAGTTGCTGATGGTGCTAGTATATTAACAAGTGTTGTTGATCATAGCTCCTCTAGTCAAGTACGTCCTTCTCAAGAGTTGAGAATGCCTCGACGTAGTGGGAGGGATGTTAGACAGCCTGAACGTTACATGGATTTCGTTGAAACCAAAGTCGTCATACCTGTGAAGATCCATTTATTGGGATTTATGCTCTAAACTTGTGTAATTTTTATCAATTAAATAAAGTGTTATTTGTTTTGATAAGATTACAGTCTTGCTTTTATAAATCAAATAAACTAAGCTCCAAGGTTATAACATTTATCTTGAAATCAGTGTAGTGGACACTATTTGGGTTGAGTTCAAGATTATAACCTAAATAGTCTATGGTATAAGAATAAGGTTGGAAACCTCATTCTGGTAACACCATGGATGCGACCCACTTTGTAATTAGTACAAATAAGGTAATCCAACTCATTCATGTAGTTGACATGCGAGTGGGGGCATCCTGTATGAAGAGTTCATACAAGACTGGATCGCAAATTATTAGGCTAACCAATATAACACCGTTAATAGGATAAGACTAGTAATTTATATATGGTCATTAGTGACTCGACCTGAATCCTGAGCAAGTTAAGAACTCCCCGCTTCAGAGGTTTGTCCTTAGACTAGTATGGGTGAGAGTGGCACATGGCGAGGCTCAATAAGCCTACCTTCTGGGGTGAGAACCTCGTAGGTAGTGGGAACTTAACTATGCAAGATGGAATTCACTCATTCCTCTACTGAGGAATTAGATAGGTTGTTCCCTTAAGAACTGACTCCAAGTCTTGAACAACGGGGCCCCGCCCTCTATGAGGGTATGAGTCTAAGGTAGGACCTTAGACTTGTTGTTCATTAGAGGATCAGTGGTGCTTAAGGAGCAAAGAGGTAATCACAGGGGTAAAGCGATAATTTGACCGGTGTGATGATTACAAACAACTGTGAAGGGTCGACTCATGGGTAATGACTATATCAGTGGACACAATAATATCTACAGTGAGGAGAGTGCAGCTACAAGTCTATAGTGGAGTGACTTGTAGTTAATGAATATTGATTAACTAGATCAAAGAGTTTGATCAGTTGATCTCACATCATTGGAGCTCATGATTTGTACGTCCATTAGATCCCTCTGTTGGCTCAATATGGTAATATTGAGGGTATAAAGTTAGGAGTGAAATTGAAGTATTCAATTTCATACATGAGGAGTTATATCAATTATGCATGATGTAATTGATATAATATGAAGTTTTAATGTGAATTAGATTCATATATAAACTATATACTAAAGAGAGATTAAAGGAGTGGTAGGATGGTCATTTCCATCCCATTCCCCTATATATATGGTTGCATGAGATGCAACTAGGTTAAGAAATTTCTAAGACATTTTAAGTGTATCCTAGTCTTTTGTTGTTGGAAAGGTTCCAAGACAACAAAGATCTCTCTCACGAAAACACCTCATTACTCCTAAAGGGAACCCACCTTCCTGCCTCACCTAGAGAACAATGGAGAAGATCAGGTGGTGGTGTCGGTGTTCGTACGAGTTCGTGTTACATTGATCTTGATCGTGAAGAGAGGAGGAACACTTGAAGAAAGGTTCTTCAAAGGTAAATTCTTGTTGTCCATACTCTTATTTTATGCTTAATCTTTGTTATATGTTCTTGAATTAATCGTTGTAACTAAATCAAGAGCGCGTGATTCGCAATCGTTTCCGCTGCGGGGACTTCGATTCCCTTCAATTGGTATCAGAGCCCAATTGCGTTCTTGATTTATGTTCTGGATTTTTCAAGAACAAGGTGGGATTTACTGTTTTTGCATGAGATGTATGAACGGTATTTTTTGCAAAATTAGATGTTTTCAATTTTGGCACTTAGATTTACAATTTCCATTGAAATGTTCAATGTAAGGGTCTGGTGTTTTGGGTAAATTTAATTGTAAATCGAGTCTGTAAGTCCGTGTCGATCGAGGCAAAGCGGTTGCTGAGAAGATCAGAGCAAAAACGAGCAAGGAATGGTGATTCTATGTGTTGTTCTGAGAATGGCGTTGCAACGTTGTTCATCAGCGTTGCAACGCCATCGCGGCAAAAAGTACAGTAGAAAGCGACATACGTTGTAACGCCCTCAAAGAACGCGTAAAACGTTAATTTTATTATATATTTAATATAAAAATATTTTATATTTATATTATATTTAATTAAATAATTTTAATTAATATAATTAGATTATATTATTTAAAATTAAAATTAGGGTGCCAAAATTGGTATAATTTTTGCTATTTTAATTATGCAATTGTTGTGTAATTATTGCCATGCATAAAGTATGCTTGTATTTTAGAAATTCCACCTTAGGTTAAGCATTTTCATGCATCATGTATAATATAAGAAGTTATATTATATAGTTTGCATGATTAATTAATATAAGGTTGTTATATTAATTTTGGACAGCATTGACATGCATTATTTTTCATGAGATGAATATGCTATGAATGTCTTATTATTCATGTGATGAATGATCAAGCACTATAACATAGTATGCATGTCACCTAAGGTTAATTTTTAGTTTTAAAGTGTTTAGAACTTGGAAATAATAGATCTTAGGTTATCTAGTTCTAATTAGATTAGAATTAGAAACCAAGTAATTTATAAGCTATGATTAAAAGAGGAACTCTGTCTAAGAAAAGTTCTGTCTAGGCTGGGGTATTTAAGCTGACGGAAACGGAACACCCCTACCTAGGGACTATCCTGGGAGTGAAATTTAATCAGAGAGTCTTATAAATTACAGTAGCGTGGTTTATTAAGGGGTTAATAAACTAGAAATCCTAGGTTTAATATAAGGAGTTATATTAACAAACTTAGGATAAAATCAATATAAGAGTTATATTGATCATCAATCTAAAGAGTTATGTTGATAGAATTAGGTAAAACCATTAGCCGGATTTTAGCCTAAGAAAGATTCCTATAGACTTAAAGTATTCAGTGGGAGGAAAAGTGTATGAGATACATATTTTTCCACCTACGCTATCTCCGGGAAGTTCACACCGTGAGACTCATACTTGGCCTCGTGGCACAAACGGGAGTGTCCCCCTTCGGATGGTGTTTGTATGAGTTAATATCAAGGTGAATGGAGAGGGTACTTATGGTGAGTGGGAGCAGGTTTAGTGAAAACAAAACCTACAGTCTCTTTTGTCAGTTTACACCGTTAGACCACTATGGTCACTGCTAGTTTGGCTCCTGGACTGCATAATCCCTTCTGAGGGCTTGATCATAGGGGATCTAACACAATAGACACCCGAAAGGGATAAAGATTTCCTTAGACTATTTTCCAATCTAGTCCTCCCTTCGGCGAATTTTATTGGATCGAGACTCTATGATCTAAAGACAAAGGGTCACACTCACGGGGTACATAAGTTGTGTATGTATCCAGACCGAAAAATGGTAACTAAAACCTATAGGAATAAGAGTTATTCTGGTGTTTGGTTTTGGTCAAGAATGTCTTGATCCAGAGGAGGAGTGTTTTTTATTACCCTTCGGTGTCATACATTCTAAACCTTTGGAGTATCATTGCAAACTATAAATGGCCTAGTAATCATTTGATAATTAGCTAAAACATGATTGGATTAAAGTTATAGCAAGAAACTCATACAAGTTTGTTTGTAATTTTTCAGCAAAAATGTCTAGCTCTATAATTTCCTTATTAGGTGCGAAAAAGTTAACCGGAGAGATTATGATGACATGGAAAAACAAACTCAACACTATTTTGGTAGTGGATGATCTGAAGTTTGTGCTAACTGAGAAATGTCCTCAGGTGCCAGGCTCGAATGCGTCACGAAATGTTCGTGATGCATATGATCGATGGATCAAGGCCAATGATAAGGCCAAGGTCTACATGCTGGCAAGTATGTCTGACATATTAGCCAAGAAGCATGAGGGCATGATTATCGCTAAGGAAATCATGGATTCTGTGCAGGGTATATTTGGACAACAGTTCACACAAGCCCGACATAATGCCTTAAAGTACATATTCAACTCGAGGATGCAAGAGGGTACATCTGTTCGGGATCATGTCCTGGATATGATGGTGCACTTTAACATCGCGAGTCGAATGGTGCTTCCATCGATGAGTCGAGTCAGTCAATTGCATTCTCGAAATCCTTCCAGATAGTTTCCAGCAGTTTAGAAGTAATGTTGTTATGAACAAGCTTACTTTTAATCTTACCTCCCTTCTGAATGAACTCCGGACCATTCGGTCTTTGATGAAAATTCGTGGATCGAAAGGTGAGGCAAATGTTGCCGTGAGGAGTTATCACGCAGAGGTTCGACCTGCGGGACAAAAAAATGGCTTCATCTTCTTCTAACCCGAGAGGTAAGAAGAAGAACATGAAGAAGGTTGGTAAAGGGAAACAGTGACAAAGTTGCCGCCGGAAGGGCAAGAAAGTCAAAGACGTTGTCGATTAAAGGAAAGTGTTTCCACAAAGAACGAAGACGGGCATTGGAAACGAATCTGCTCAAGTACATTCCAGAAAAGAAGAAGGAAGGTAAATATGATTTACTTTGCCTAGAAGCTTGTTTAGTGGATAATGATAAAACAACTTGGATACTTGATTCAGCGCCAATAATCTTGTTTGCTCTTCTTTTCGAGAGAATTGATTCTCGGCGCAAGACTACAACAAGGAGAGATAACGCCCGGGTTGGAAATGGAGAAGTCATCTCATTATGTAGCAAAAGAGGCACAATGAAGCTTTATTTTGGCAAAAATATGTATTGTTGGACAATATATTAGTGATACCGTGGTTTACTAGAAACCTTATTTCCATTTCTTGCCTTATTGAACAATGTATTTTTGTTTCCTTTTCTATAAATAAAGTGTTTATTTTAAAGAAAGGTTTAGAAATATGTTCAAACTTCATTAGAAAATGGATTGTATGTTTTAAGGCCTAATTGGTCAAAATGGTTTTGAACACTAAATTATTTAAAGCGCAAAGCGCACAAACTAAGAAACGTAAAATTTCTCCTAAAGAAAATGCTCATCTTTGGCATCTAAGATTGGGTCACATTAATCTCAATAGGATTGAGAGATTGGTAAAGAACGGATTTCTAAACGAGTTAGAAGAAAATTCCTTGCCAGTATGTGAATCCTGCCTAGAAGGCAAGATGACTAAAAGACCTTTTAGTGGAAAAGGTTATAGAGCCAAAGATACTCTAGAGCTTATACATTGGACCTTTGTGGTCCGAATGAATGTTAAAGCCAGGGGAGGATATGAATATTTCATCTCTTTTATAGATGATTATTCCAGATATGGGCATATTTACCTAATGCACCACAAGTCGGAAGCACTTGAAAAGTTCAAGGAATTCAAGACTGAGGTTGAAAATCAATTAGGTACAAGAGTTAAAACACTTCGATCGGATCGAGGTGGAGAGTACATGGATTTAAAATTCGAGAACTATATGATAGAACATGGATTTACATCCCAACTCTCGACTCCCGACACACCCACAAAAAGCGGTGTATCGGAAGGAGAAATAGAACCTTGTTGGACATGGTTCGATCAATGATGAGTTATGCTCATCTCCCTAGTTCTTTGGGGTTTATGCAAGAGAGATGCGGTATACATTTTGAATAGTGTGCCCTCCAAAAGTGTTTCTGAAACACCTTTTGAACTATGGAAAGGACGTAAAGGTAGTTTATGTCACTTCAGAATATGTGGTTGTCCAGCACATGTGCTTATGACAAATCCAAAGAAGTTGGATTCACGTTCAAAGTTGTGCCTATTCGTAGGATACCCAAAAGAAACAAGAGGTGGTTTATTCTATGATCCTAAGGAAGATAAGGTCTTTGTGTCGACAAATGCCACTTTCTTGGAGGAGGACCACATAAGGGACCACAAACCAAAAAGTAAGGTAGTGTTGAGTGAGTTAGACAGAACAATAGCAAAGGTTGCTAATAAGAACACTAGTACGTCAACAAGAGTTGTTGATACTAGTTTGTCTGGTCAAGAGGGTCCATCTCAAGAGTTGAGTATGCCACGACGTAGTGGGAGGGTTGTGATATAGCCTGACCGTTACATGGATTTAGCTGAAACCCAAGTTGTTATACCAGATGACAACTGCGAGGATCTATTGACTTATAATCAAGCAATGGTTGACATTGACAAAGACAAATGGGTCATAGCCATGGACCAAGAAATGGAGTCTATGCACTTCAATTCTGTTTGGGATCTTGTAGATAAGCTTGATGGGGTAAAACCTATAGGTTGTAAGTGGATCTACAAGAGAAAACGTGGTGTAGATGGGAAGGTGCAAACCTTTAAAGCTAGGCTAGTTGCAAAGGGTTATACCCAGGTTGAAGTGGTTGACTATGAGGAGACCTTTTCACCTGTTGCTATGGTAAAGTCTATCCGTATCCTTCTTGCCATTGTCGCATATTATGACTATGAGGTATGGCAAATGGATGTCAAGACAGCCTTTTTTAATGGCAATCTTGAAGAAACCATCTACATGGACCAACCCAAAGGGTTCATTAAACCAGGACAAGAGCAAAAGGTTTGCAGGCTTAAGAGGTCGATTTATGAACTGAAACAAGCCTCTAGGTCCTGGAATATAAGATTTGATGTGGCTATCAGATCTTATGGTTTTGACCAGAATGATGATGAACCTTGTGTACACAAGAAAATCATCAATAGTTCTGTCGCATTCCTAATTCTCTATGTGGATGATATCCTACTCATTGGGAATGATGTAGGTTATCTTACTAACATCAAGGAATGGCTAGCTATGCAATTCCAAATGAAAGATTTGGGTGATTCGCAGTTTGTTCTTGGGATCCAGATTGTCCGGAACCGTAAGAATAAAACACTAGCCTTGTCTCAAGCATCATACATAGACAAAGTGTTGTCAAGATTTAAGATGCAAGATTCCAAAAAGGGTTTGTTGCCTTTTAGACATGGAATCCATTTGTCTAAGGAATAGTGTCCTAAGACACCTCAAGGAGTTGAGGATATGAGACGGATTCCTTACGCATCAGCTGTTGGAAGCTTGATGTACGCCATGTTGTGTACTAGGCCTGACATCTGTTTTGCAGTTGGGATGGTCAGTAGGTATCAATCCAATCCAGGACTTGAACACTGGACAGCGGTTAAAACGATCCTTAAGTATCTTCGGAGAACAAGGAACTACATGCTTGTGTATAGGGCTAAGGATTTGATCCTTACATGATACATTGATTCTAACTTTCAGACTGATAAACATTCTCGAAAATCTACATCAGAGTCAGTTTTCACTCTTAACGGAGGAGTCGTAGTATGGCGAAGCATCAAGCAAGGATGCATCGCTAATTCCACCATGGAGGCCGAATATGTAGCAACTTGTGAAGTAGCTAAGGAGGCCGTTTAGTTAAGGAAATTTATGCTAAATTTGGAAGTTGTTCCAAATATGACTTTGCCCATCACACTGTATTGCGATAACAGTGGTGCAGTGGCAAATTCGAGAGAACCCCGAAGTCACAAAAAGGGAAAGCACATAGAGCGGAAGTATTATCTCATCCAGGAGATCGTGCATAGAGGAGACGTGATTGTCACGAAGATAGCCTCAGAGCAAAACATTGCTGATCCTTTTACAAAGGCTCTCACGGCTAAAGTTTTTTAGAGTCACCTACAAGGTCTAGGTTTACAAGTCTTCCTCAACTAGAGCAAGTGGGAGTATTTTGTACAAAGGGGTTTAAATGCCCTAGTTTATTGTATTTACATTAATGTAATGTTTAGTACTCCACAAGCTTTAGGTCAAGTGGGAGATTGTTGGGATTTATGCCCTAAACTTGTATAATTTTGATCAATTAAATAAAGTGTTATTTGTTTTGATAAGATTACGGTCTTGCTTTTCTAAATCAAATAAACTAAGCTCCAAGGTTATAACATTTATCTTGAAATCAATGTAGTGGACACTATTTGGGTTGAGTTCAAGATTATAACCTAAATCGTCTATGGTATAAGAATAAGGTTGGAAACCTCATTCTGGTAACACCATGGATGCGACCCACTTTGTAATTAGTACAAATGAGGTAATCCAACTCATTCATGTAGTTGACATGCGAGTAAAGCGCCCCTGTATGAAGAGTTCATACAAGATGGATCGCAAATTATTAGCCTAACCAATATAACACCGTTAATAGGATAAGACTAGTAATTTATATATGGTCATTAGTGACTCGACCTGAATCCTGAGCAAGTTAAGAACTCCTGCTTCTAGAGGTTTGTCCTTAGACTAGTATGGGTGAGAGTGGCCTGTAGTCGACTCAATAAGCCTACCTTCTCAGGGACAGAACCTCGTAGGTAGCTGGGAACTTAACTATGCAAGATGGAATTCACTCATTTTTCTCTCGAGGAATTAGATAGGTTGTTCCCTCAAGAACCGACTCGTGTCTTGAACAACGGGGCCCCGCCTCTATGAGGTATGAGTCTAAGGTAGGACCTTAGACTTGTTGTTCATTAGAGGATCGGTGGTGCTTAAGGAGCAAAGAGGTAATCACAGGTAAAAGCGGTAATTTGACCCAGTGTGATTACAAACAACCTGTGAAGGGTCGACTCATGGGTAATGACTATATCAGTGGAAACAATAATATCTACAGTGAGGAGAGTGCAGCTACAAGTCTATAGTGGAGTGGCTTGTAGTTAATGAATATTGATTAACTAGATCAAAGAGTTTGATCAGTTGATCTCACATCATTGGAGCTCATGATCTGTAGGTCCATTAGATCCCTCCGTTGGCTCAATATGGTAATATTGAGGGTATAAACTTAGGAGTGAAATTGAAGTATTCAATTTCATACATGAGGAGTTATATCAATTATGTATGATGTAATTGATATAATATATAGTTTTAATGTGAATTAGATTCATATATAAACTATATACTAAAGAGAGATTAAAGGAGTGGTAGGATGGTCATTTCCATCCCATTCCCCTATATATATGGTTGCATGAGACGCAACTAGGTTAAGAAATTTCTAAGACATTTTAAGTGCATCCTAGTCTTTTGTTGTTGGAAAGGTTCCAAGACAACAAAGATCTCTCTCACAAAAACACCTCATTATTCCTAAAGGGAACCCACCTTCCTGCCTCACCTAGAGAACAACGGAGAAGATCCGGTGGTGGTGTCGGTGTTCGTATGAGTTCGTGTTGCGTTGATCTTGATCGTGAAGAGAGGAGGAGCACTTGAAGAAAGGTTCTTCAAAGGTAAATTCTTGTTGTCCATACTCTTATTTTATGCTTAATCTTTGTTATATGTTCTTGAATTAATCGTTGTAACTAAATCAAGAGCGCGCGATTCGCCATCGCTTCCGCTGCGGGGATTTCGATTCCCTTCACCATTGACCTATGATCAGGCAATGAATGATGTTGACAAAGACGAATGGATTAAAGCCATGGACCGTAAAGTGGAGTCTATGTACTTCAATTCCGCTGGGAGCTTGTGGACCAACGGGATGGGGTAGAACCTATTGGTTGCAAGTGGATCTACAAGCGTAAATGTTGTGCAGATGGGAAGGTGCAAACTTTCATAACCAGACTAGTGGCAAAGGGTTTTACCCAGAGAGAAGAGGTTGACTATGAGGAAACCTTTTCTCATGTTGCCATGGTAAAGTCTATTAGAATCCTTCTGGCCATTGTCGCATATTATGACTATGAGGTATGACAGATGGATGTCAAGACGCCCTTTCTGAATAGCAATCTTGACGAGAACACCTACATAGACCAGCCCAAAGGGTTCGTTATACAAGGCCAGGAGCAAATGGTTTGCAGGCTTCAAAGGTCTATTTATGGACTGAAACAAGTCTCGAGGTCTTGGAATATAAGGTTTGATAAGGCTATCAAATCTTATGGCTTTAATCAAAATGTTGATGAGCCTTGTGTCTACAAGAAAATCGTCAGTGGGTATCAATCCAATCCAGGATTAGATCATTGGGCAGCCGTAAAGGCAATCCTCAAGTATCTTAGGAGAACGAGTGACTATATGCTTGTGTATGGAAGTGGGGATTTCATCCTTACGGGATATACAGACTCTGACCTTTAGACCGATAAGCATTCTAGGAAGTCCACATCCGGATCAATGTTCACTCTTAACGGAGGAGTTGTAGTGTGGTGAAACATCAAGCAGGGATGCATCGTTGATTCCACGATGGAGGTCGAATATGTAGCGGCTTGTGAAGCAGCTAAGGAGGTTGTTTGGCTTAGGAAGTTCATGATGGATTTGGAAGTTATTCCAAATATGAACTTATAAGTGACCCTGTATTGTGATAAGAGTGGTGTAGTAGCCAACTCGAGAGAACCCCTGAGTCATCAAAGGGGCAAGCATATTGAACGGAAGTATCACATGATACGGGAGATTGTGCATCGCGGAGACGTGACCGTCACGAAGATAGCTTCGGAGCACAATGTTGTTGATCCGTTTACAAAGACTCTCAAAGCTAAGGTGTTTGAGGATCACCTAGAGAATCTAGGTCTACGAGTACTTCTTGACTAGGGCAAGTGGGAGTATTGTAAAGGGGTATTCAATGCCCTACTTTATTGTATTATTTTGCATTTGAGAAATGTAATATGTACTCCACTAGCATTAGTTCAAGTGGGATTTTTTTGGGGTGTATGCCCTAAGCTCGTGTCGTTGTAATATTTCTTGTTTTAATGAATAAAAGTTATTTATTATTCAAAATTTGTATCTCGCATTTCATAAACTTAATCCAATAAACTAAGCTCCAAGGTCATATTTATGAGAACTTGAACGGTGTGTAGTGGACACAGAAGTAGGATCACATTCGAGTTATTGACTCGAACGGTCTACAATATATGGATAGGGTTGGGAACCTCATCCTGGAAAAACTGTGGATGCAACCCACTTTGTATTAGATACAAATGAGGAAATCCACCTCATTCATGTGGTTGGCAGGCAAGTGGGGGCATCCTGTACAATGAGATTGTACAAGACCAGACCGTGAATTATTAGACCTACTGATGTAACACCGTTAACAGTTTATGACTAATAAATTTGTAGATGACCATTAGTGACTCGTCCTTAATCCTGAGCATGTTGTGGACTCCTATCTGCGGGGGTCTGTCCTTAGACTAGTACGAGTGAGGATGGCATGTGTTGCTCGCCCAATAATCCTACCTTCTCAGGGGCAGAATCACGTGGGGAGCTGGGAACTTAACTACGCAAGATGAAATTCACTCGTTCCTGAGCTAGGAAAACTAGAGGGATTGTTCCCTTAAGTGTTGACTTTAGGGCTTGAACAACGGGGCCCCACCCTCTCACTGCCCCTAGGCGGACGTTGTTTATGGTAGGACCATGCAACAAAGTTGTTTATTAGAGGAGCAGTGGGACTTAAGGAGCAAGAGGTAGACATAGGGGTAACACGACAATTTGACCCAGCTGTGATTACGAACAACCTGTGAAGGGTCGACTCCTGGGTATTGATTATATCCATGGACACAACTTGTCCTACAGTGAGGAGAATTCAGCTACGGGGCTATAGTGGACTGACTCCGTAGTTAATGAATGTAGATTAACCGGATCAAAGAGTTTGATCAGTTAATCTCGGATCATTGGAACTGCTGATCTGTAAGTCCATTAGGTCCCTCGGTTTGCTCAATTTTGACTTAATGAGGCTATATAGTTTGGAGTGAATTTGAAGTGTTCAAATTCATATAAAGGATATTTATGTCATTTATATGAGATATGATTGACATAATATATAGTTTAATGTGAATGAGATTCATAATAAACTATAGTGTAGCCTAATCATGAAATTAAGGCTTGGATTGGAGAAATTGAATTGAGAGAAATAAAATTGAATGTGATTCAATTTTAAATTCCACAATTATGCAAATGAGATTTGTATAATAAGGTATGTGATACCTTATATTATATGATATGCAAATATGATTTGCATGTTATATAGTTGTGGTAAAGTGGTAAATTAGTGGAGATCTTACCTCCACCCCATAACACTATATAAGGGTGGATTGTAAAGGATTTCATATCATTCATTCTCATTTTTTTGGAAATCCAACAAAAGAGTTCTCACCATTCTCTCAAATTCTCTCTAGCTTTCTCCTTCCCCAAAATCCAAAGGGAGTCCTACCACTCTCCCTCATCCAGCGGAGAACAACTGAGAAGATCAAGTGGAGGTGTCCCTAGATCGTGTTTGATTCATGGTTCGTAGTGGAGAACTTGAGATCGTGACCGGGAGAAAGAATTTGCGAAGAACGGTTCTTCAAGAGGTGAGTACTCCATCGCTGTACCTTTTCCTTCTCTTAGCATGATTAGCCTAGAATATCATGAGATGTATGTTCAGTTTTAAGAAAAACGGTAGCATAACAAAAAACAACTCGATTCGCATCGCTTCCGTTGCGGGATTCAATCTCATCAGGTAGGAGTGACTTCCATCTTGCAAAACTATGTTCTTAGCTATCTACCCAGTCTTATCTCTTAAATGGGAGGCTTATTTAGACGGCAATCTCGGGCCACTCTCACCCATGAAAATTTAAGGATAATTCTGAATAAATAAGGATTAAGATCGAGTTACCTAGGTCATCGTACGAATATAGTCAGTTAAGACAGTAAACGGGGTTATAAAGTCTAAGTGGCTATTCTGCGGTCCAGTCTTATGCAAACTCATTGCATAGGACGCCCCCACTCTCATGTCTCCACATGAACGATTTAGGATCACATCGTTTGTACTTTACAAAGTGGGTCGCGTTCATAGTGTCCCCAGGATAAGGTACCCAACCCTATCCTTATACTATAGACCGTTCTGGAGATAACTTGAACTTTATCCACTTTTATGTCACACATAAAGTTCAAGTATTCATCCTATAGCCCAGGGTTCTTTATTGGATTAGGGTTACACAATACACAATTTACTTTATTCAATAACACCATTACTGAATAAATCTCAATAACAACTTTATTGAAAAATAGAATATACATTCAGTTTACAAAATCACGAGTTTTAGGACATAAACCCCAACAGAAAATATATATAGATGGAAAGGTTCAAACCGTTAAGGCTAGACTTGTGGCAAAGAGTTATACCCAGAGGGAAGGAGTAGACTAAGATGACACTTTCACTCTTGTTGCCATGCTTAAGTCTATCTGAATCGTTTTGCCCATTGCCACATATTATAACTTTGAGATATGGTAAATAGATGTCAAGATTGCTTTTCTGAATGGCAATCTTGATGAGAGCATCTACTTGGATCAGCAAGAGGGATTCATAGAACAGGGTCAAGAGCAAAAAGTTTGTAAGCTTACACGATATTTTTATGGACATAAACAAGCTTCTAGATCATGGAATATAAGTGATAACGCTACACACAAGTGCACATGATCGAAGTAATATAAAACTGGAAGTATTCCAGAGTATCGAACGCACAGGGAACGAATTTTAACAAAGCTTATTTGGAAGACAAAATATGCTAACGAAAATGTAAGTGTGGTAACCTAGTTTTGTAAAAATGATTTGAAGGTATCTATGCTACTAGAAATCTAAGAAAAATCAATGATTAAAAAGAAGGGAGTTCAAGTGTTTTTGCCCCTTCGGAGAAAATGTTGCAGTAATTGTGTCAGCAATTCCAAATCTAAGTAAATCGGGTTCAATTCCTATTTGGTTTTACTCCTAAATCTTTTAGGAAATTAAGGAATTAAACCTACATGTCTGTGGCTAATTGAGCTTAGATGGTTCACGCACACAACCCTCTTGATTTCGGATCATCGCCCTATGTCTAGGGTCGAAGTTTCAGATCTTATGTCTAAGTCATTTCCTCTGTTGTTTTTAGGAGATCCAGTGTACCTTGACCCTCTCGGTATCAAGTTTGAGGTTGTTGAACACGACCTAGCAGTTAGCTAAGGTTGTCCAAATTTATTCATTAAAAACAAACTTAGATTCAGTTGCCAACACAACTATTTTGCTACTTTAAGCTAGGTGTCTCTCTTCTAGGGCATTCACACTTGAATCCCTAAAGAGGATTTAGCTCATGGTTAAAACAAAAGAAAACATGATTTTAATTTCTTAAAGTATAATAAAGAAAAACAGAAATGAAAGTATGATAAAACCGAAAAGAAAGAATTACTTAAAGGTGTGTTTGAAGCTTTTTCGGGTTTCCCCTTTTTTTTCAAGAACATAAAAGAAATCAAATACATAAATCTTATTAACTTAAACTGAATTACAGTAGTTGCTCGAAAACTTAAAGGTGCAAAAAGTAAGTAAACAATAAACACAAGTAGCTCCCCTTTGCTAATCGATTTTTACCCACACTTGGGTTAGAAAATCTTAACCTCTAATGCTTTCGCAATGAGAGATTAACCACAGGTTTTACAACTAATAAAAAGAGTTCAAAGCGGCTGGAAAAGAATCAAACTAGCTACTGTAAAGAGTACAAAAACTTGGAAGAAAACAACATAAAAATGAGAATGATAAAATGGAGAGAATTTGAGCGTTCGTCTCCTCTTCGCCTCCCTTCAAACCCTAACTTTGTAGCCTTTTATAGATGATGCAAGTAGGGTCTTTTTCCAAGAATCCATCTTTAATTCGTGGGTAATTGATTGGTTATAATTCTAGGTCATATTCTTTCCAAAAGTGAGTGAGAATCTCCCAAAATATTGCAATCTCGAGAATTGAGGCGTGTTTCTACAATCTGAAATTTTTGCCAGCAACTTTGTCCAGCAATTTGTCTACCATTTTGGCTTATTTGTCTGGCTTGCTGGTTAATATGCAACTTCAATTTTCCTGGCATTTTTCTGTTCTTCTTTTCCTACAAAAACACATCAAATTAGCTTGTTTTCCGCCAATTTTTACTCATTTCTTATTTTTCTCAATTTTTAGCAAGGTTTAGAAATTTTACTTCCAAATGATAATTTTTGCTTGCCATAAATAAATAATTGAAATGAATTAGACAAAAAAATGACTAAATTTAGATATAAATAATTCTCATAAATGAGAATTATCAATAAGGTTTGATATTGCAATCAAATATTATGGTCTTGACTAAAAATGTTGATAAATCTTGTGTTTACAAGAAGATCATCAACAGTACTATGGCTTTTCTTGTGTTATATGCAAATGATATCATATTCATTGGGAATGATGTAGGTTTGTCACTGACATTAAGAATTGGTTTGCTGCAAAATTCTAAATGAAAGATTCTAGAGAAGCACAGTTTGTTCTTAGGATTCAAATTATAAGGAATCGCAAGAACACAACATAACCTTCTCTCATGCATCATACATTGACAAAATGCTTGTCAGATTCAGAACTCCAAGAACGGTTTGTGACCTTTTAGGCATGAAGTTACTTTGTCTAAGGAACAATGTCCTAAAACACCTTAAGAAGTTGAGGATATGAGATGGATTCCCTATGCATCGGTTGTGGGTAGTCTTATGTATGTTATGTTGTGTATTATGCCTAACATATTCTATGTAGTTGGGATTGTCAGTAGATATCAATTCAATCAAGGATTTGATCACTTGACAGCAGTTAAAGCAATCCTCAAGTATCTTAGGAGAACAAGGGACTATATGTTTGTGTATAGAGTTAAGGATTTGATCCTTACAGGATACACTGACTCTGACTTTCAGACTGATAAGGATTCTAGGAAATCCACATTAGGCTCAGTGTTCACTCTGAATGGAGGAGTTATAGTTTGGTGGAGCATCAAGCAAGGATACACTGCAGATTCCACGATGGAGGTCGAAGGTAAATAAGTTGTTTGGCTTAGAAAGTTCTTTACTGATTTGAAAGTTGTTCCAAATATGACTTTGCCATCACACATTATTGTGATAACAATGGTGCAGTGGCAAACTCAAAAGAGCCTCGAAGCCACAAGAGAGGCAAGCACATAGAGAGAAAATACCACTTGATGCGAGGGATTGTGCAACCAGGGGACGTGATCATCATGAAGATAGATTTGGAGCATAACATTATTGGTCCATTTACAAAGGCTCTCACGGTTCAAGGGTTTGAGGGTCATCTAGAAAGTCTAGGTCTACGAGATATTTATCAGCTTGTCTAAGTCAAGTGGGATATATGTGAAAGAGTGTACATTAAGAAAGCGGAAGCAATTTTGGATCTTGAACACTCTAAGTTGATCAATTTTACAAAAACAGAAAACATGCTCAAATCTGGAAAAACAGAGAATAAGAACTCATACCTTTGTAGCTCAAAATTCTCGTAATCCGTGGGTAGATGCTTGTTACAAACACTTTGTAGACAACCTCTAGTGTCTTCCCTACTATCCTCAGGCTTTGGAACGGATTGTGGGATCCAAAGTTGAGAGAATTTGGAAGAAAAGTGACAAATGGTCAAAACCGAGAATAATATGAATTTTCTGTAAAATTCCATTTATCCTCTTTAATTCATCTTCAATTAAAGATTCATCAAGCCTTGTGAAGATGCCAACACATGAATGATGAGGATTAATCAAGAAGAAAGTGCTGAATTTTGGTGAATTTGACTATCAAAGTTGTTTGTTCACCCTTTTGAGTTTGGTCCAATTGAAACCTCAAATTCAATTTGAATTTTCATTTAATTTTAATTCAAAATTAATATAAAATTAATTTTAAATTAAAATAAATTTATTAATTTAATTAATTTTAAATAATTATTTAATTTAATATGCAATATCAAATTAAATAATTGGACCAATCCCGATTTCTTAAATTGACCGTTCGAACATGAATCCATATTCATGTTATAAATCGAACCAATATTTAAATCATATTTAAATATTTCCACCTCTTCTTTATCATAGTTTAATCCATAATTAAACTGTGACACGTTAAGTATATCACATATAATTAACGTTTTTTCCCAAAATTGAATTTGAACAATTCAAATTCTTTTCTCTCAAATGTTACAAGGCTTAGTCCGAGCTAGTAAGGGGACCTAATGGACCTACAGATCATGAGCTCCAACGATACGAGATTAACCGATCAAACTCTTTAGTCTAGCTAATCAACATTCGTTAACCACCGGGACACTCCACTAAAGCCTAGTGGTTACACTCTCCTCACTGTAGATATATTTCTGTCCACTCGATATAACCATGATTAGTAAGTCGATCCTTCACAGGTCGTTCGTAATTACAGCTGGGTCAAATTACCGTTCTATCCCTGTAATTACTTCTTGTTCCTTATGTTCCACTGATCCTCTAATGAACAATTAGTTTGTGGTCCAACCAACAAACCGAATCCCTCCCGGGCCAATGAGAGGGGTGGACCCTTTGTTCAAGACCCGGAGTCAGCATTTAAGGGAACAACCTCTCTACTAATCCCTAAATTGGGTAGGAGTGAATTCCATCTTACAGAACTATGTTCTCAGCTATCTACCCGATCTTATCCCTTAAATGGGGGGCTTATTGAGTCGGCAATCTCAGGCCACTCTCATCCATGTTAATCTAAGGATAATCTGAATAAACAGGAGTTCATGGCACGCTCAGGATTAAGATCGAGTTACGTAGGTCATCGTATGAATATAGTCAGTTAAGACAGTAAACGAAGTTATAAAGTCTAAGTGACTATTTCTTTGTCCAGTCTTATGCAAACTCATTGCATAGGACGCCCTCACTCGCATGTCTCCACATGAACGATTCAGGATCACATCGTTTGTACTTTACAAAGTGGGTCGCGTCGATAGTGTCCCCAGGATAAGGTACCCAGCCCTATCCTTATATTATAAACCATTCTGGCTATAACTTGAATCGGATCCACTTTTATGTCGCACATAAAGTTCAAGTATACATCCTATAGCCATGGGCTCTTTATTGGATTAGGGTTAAAATATATGATTCACTTTATTTAATAACACCTTTATTTGAATAAATTTCAATAACATCTTTCTTGCAAAATAGAATATACATTCAGTTTACAAACCCACGAGTTTTAGGACATAAATCCCAACAATATGTACTGAGTATTGTGATGCTCTAGTTTATTATTTGTATAGTACACCATTGTAATGGTACACTCCACTAACTTTATGTCAAGTGGGAGATTTTTGGGTTTCATGTCCTCTCTATTCAATAAAATAAGTGTTATTTTATCAGTTTTCTAGACTTGCTTAAACTCAATTAACAAACATATAAGGTTATTTTTTTAATTTGAACAGTATGTAGTGAACATACAGGTGGATCATGTTCAAGTAATAACCTAAAAGGTCTATAGTACACGGATGAGGTTGGGTACCTTATCCTGGTAACACTATGGGTATGTCTCACTTTATATTATATACAAATGAATTGATCCAACTCGTTCATGTAGGGACATGCGAGTAGGGGGATATCCTATGCAATGAGTTTGTATAAGACCGGATTACGAAATGATCAATCTCTCTTTGTAACATCGTTAAATGAAGAGATTATTATTTCAATAAAATGACCATGAATAACTCGATCTCAATCCTGAGTAAGTTATAGACTCCTGCTTATGAGGAATTGTTCTTTGATTTGTATGGTGTGAGTGACCCAAGTTGTCGACTCAATATGCCTATCATTTTGGAGACAAGACGAGTGGGGAGTTGGGAACGTAGCTTCATAAGAAGGAATTCACTCCTTCCCGGCCTTAGGAAAAAGTAGAGGAGTTGTTTCCTTAAGTGTTGACTCCAAGTCTTGAACAATAGGGTTCAACTCTCTCATTAGTCCGAGAGGGACTTTGTGCATCGTCGGATCATAAATAAGTTGTTCATTTGATGATCAGTGTTACTTAAGGAGTAGGAGGTAATTACAGGGATAAAATAATAATTTGACCCAGTTGTAATTACGAACGACTCGTGAACGGTCGACATACTGGTGATGATAATATCAGTGGACACAACATAGTCTATAGTGTTTAGAGTGCAGTTATAGGTCTTTAGTGGAGTGATCCATAATTAATGAATGTTTATTAATTCGATTAAAGAGTTTAATTCATTAATCTCGAATCATGGGAGCTTATAATCTGTAGGTCAATTAGGCCCCCTACTAGCTCACAACGGGTAAAATAAGGATGCTTTATGTTTTGGAGGAAATTTGAAATGTTCAAATTGACTAAGGGAATGTATATTAATTATATGAGATATGATTAATATAATATAAAGTTAATTTTGAATAATATTCAAAATTGAACTATATAATATATTTGAATTAGATTCAAATATTAATTAATATGAATTTGGTTCATATTAAATCGATATGACAAAATTAATTTGAATAAGATTCAAATTGAAACTATAGGTTATATGAGAGATGTACATTTGACTATGATTCAATGTGGATTTAATTAAGTATATGATATTTAATTAAAAATGCAAAATGCAAATAGTTTTGCATTTTACAAAATATGGAGGAAAATATGGTGGAGTGGGTGTGTGGATGGAGGAAGTTATCTCTATCCTCACTCATTATAAATAGCAAAATGGTGTTGCATTTTTTGTTATTGGATTTTCAAAAGGCATCTCACTTCCATAACACTCTCATTTTTCTCCATCTCTCTCAATTCCATTTTCTCTCTAAAGTTCCAAACACAAGCCAGATTCTTGTCCAGCGAGAATAGCGAGGAAGATCAAGTGGAGGTGTCTAAATCGATTGGTATGAAGAAAAAGGTATGTATTTTTCTTCCTTCATTTACATGATTAGTTTTTGGGTTGTAAAATTCTCAGGATTTCTAAGGCAAAAGCGATCAAACGTTTTCGCATCAAGATTCAATCCCTTCACTTTAGACCCCAAAACAATGGTTCTTATCGAAAATGAGTCTCCTTTACGAATGAACAACTTTTCCTTTGGAATCGAGACAACATTGTAACGCTAGGGGCAGTGTTACAACGTTGTCCCTGATAATTTTGCAAAAACAAATCATCATGTGTAGCATTGCAACACTATGCCTTCTATAATCCAAGGTTGAAGGATTGTTGATGTCGCGTTACAACGCTACATATGGCCTTGCAACGTTATACTCTCGGTTTCAAAAGCCTTTTTCTCCTTCTTCAACACTTAAATCCTTAAATATAACTCAATTATGCTCCAAATTCGTCCAAAACAATACTCTAGCTTTGCTTCAAATGCTCGATTTCTGAGAAATAAACATAAAGACACATGAAAGTACACAAAATCATAACAAGACTAGCATAAAACTAAGCCTAGAAATAACACTATTTTTCCCTACTATCAATACCAAACCCCAAACCTTAGTGAACATTTGTATTTTAGTATGTGGGAGAGCCAAAAAGATAGCACGTAAGTGAGAACCCTTGTGGGGCGAGCGAAAGTTGAAGGTACAAAATTGGCAACTACCAAAGGTATGCATAATGGGAGGCTTTGAGGACGATTCTAGGGAATGAGGCCAAGCACTGGGCAAACAAATATGGGATTAGTACAAAGAACCAGCGCAATGGGCAAACAACGTCAAGTGAAGATATGGGTGACATTGACTAGTGCAAAATAGTAGTGAACTGAAACAGCGTGAGATCCATTGAGAAATGATAATGTCGTGACTGAAATGACAGTGAGATCTACTAAAAATCAGCGGTGAGTGATTCGTAAAATTGAATTTCTACTTTTTGTTTTGAAGAAAATGGATTTCTGAATTTGATGTTGGAATTGCTTATCAAGTATTTTTGTACTCATTTTTTCTTTTCTAAAATGCTTTCAGACGAAGGATCAAGTGATAGACTCGAAAAGAGTGAAGTTTAGTGTTCTGACACAAGACTTAGAATGTTATTGTTAAAGATTCGATAGTTTATTTTAGAAATCCCATGTAAGAAATTGCTTCAGTTGAATTTGTTTAAGTCTGTTTTAGTTTATAATTTTTACGATTTTGCATTATTGCTAGAATCATTCTATTGGAAAATACGGGTTGTTACACTATTATAATCAACTCTGCACCCCAAACAATGATGGGTTTGGAGCCAAAAGAAGTCACTCTCTCGATTTTTTTACCCTCACTGTCGTGACTACAAGACAAAAGATATATATGTGTGTGCTTGTTGAAAATAATCCTAGAGGCCATTGGACCTTGTACACATGTGAGCCCAACAATGTTTTTTTTTAAATAAAACACCTTCTGTGCACGTTCTTTTCGCTCCAGACCCAACAATCTCCCACTTAGAGACAAAATACAGTCTTGTCTCCCACTACACCAAAACTTTAATCACCTTTGCAAACTTCAAGGCACAACTCTCACTACAATTGTTATCTCTGACCTTCTTGGCAAACTCCAAGACTAAAAAATACTTGAAAAATAACAAACTCACAAAACAGGCAACTATCAGAAAATAACTGTAGCGAATTTGTGTTCGCCCTGAGGTACAAGCTCGCTACGTAGATCTGTCTCCCAGATGAAAAATACGGACACATACTTCCACTTCAACTAGGTGGTAACAGCTGACATTTTCTTCAACCCTAAATCATTGTTCCTGAAGAAGATACACTCTGAGCAGGGCTTGAATCCTCTATCCAAACCTACTGCCAAACTAGAGACCTTACCTTTAACCTTAGCAACTGTGAGCCTTCCACTATGATGCCTTCGCTCGCCTACGAGACTTCTTCAATTCAATTTTTTGTCTGATAATTGGGGTTTCACGATAGCCATCAATTTTCTCTCCTAGACTTCTTAATTGTTTCTGAACTAAAGAACCCTGATCTGAGTAATCAAACTTAGCTATTGATCGTGACTTTACCTCGGTGCGCGCTAGAGAAATCAAATTAATGAATTCCCCAGCAGCGGTGCCACTTTTAAGGTGAGTTGGTCAAGCACGTGAAATAAATTTATAAACTGACCAACCTAGATTTGTATTCTAGTGGCCAGGTCGATCCACATGTAGGTGGTGGAGATATTTCCAAGATTAACTTGCTTAACTAAGATTTCATGGAACCAAGAGGGGGGGTTGGTGATTGAATAAAGTATTTCAAAGAGAAATCCAATAGAAAAATAAGCAGACTAACCAGATACTGATCATCGGGTCACGTCGGGATATGATTTTGTAATACAATCATCGGTGCGAAAGACAAATTAATTAACATGTTATTCTACACTTGCCTATCCAATTGAAAACCAACAAACTCCTAATTAATTCTAAGGTAGTTTAATTAACTAAGAAATTAAACCTAAAACTAATCTAAAGCTAGGGACGGTAGTAATCCTAGCCACACACTGTCATGTTTCATGCTAAAGACCGGTCATTTAAGCTTTAAACTAATTAATATTAGCAAGTTACTTTTTCTAATCTAAATGGAAAGCCTAGACTAAACCTCACACTTTAGTTTCCTCTTTAAGCACTAGATTCATTAAGTCGTTTATGATCGCTCGAAGCTTACAAACTCACCGATTCTAGAGCTTAATGCTACTAAATTACATGCAAGACAGAGAATCAACATGCATAGTCGGGCTAAACTCGAACATGCTTACTAATTAATGCAAGAGGAATAAAGATAGAAAAATAAATAAATAATTCTCTTTAATGAATAAATCTCATGGTGATACATAGAATCCCGATGATTGCCTCTGAATCGGCGTTCCCGCTTAATCAGAGCCAGTAGCCACGATCCAAATGTCCATTAACAAGATTTCTAAGCTAAATCTACACTAAACCTAAGCTAAAAGAAGAAATTACATAAGCTTGAAAGAGATAACAATGGTGTTCTCCTCACTTTTTCCTCCTTTTCTAGCCCTAAAAGGAAACAAATTATTTATATCAATCGAAGTAGATGCTAGGCACAGTGTCTCAACATTGATGCTACAAAAAGTCGGCATCGAGGGACACCCACTTTGTTAGCATCTGAACGTTGTCCTATTCTGCGCGCTTCTGTCTTCGATACAACGTTGAGACGTTGTGGATAACGTATCGACGCTATCCTACATTTCCACCATTTTGTATTGCAGCATCGAAGGTGGCTCTATAGAGCGTCTCGACGCTCCTGTCTGGGGCATAAAGGTCAAATTTCTCTTCTTATCTCCAATTGTTGCTCGGTTGACCTTCGGATACACTCGAATTCTTCCTTAACACTCTACAATGGTCCAAAAAATGGAAAAAACTTCCCAAAATGCTCCTCGAACTAGAATTTCGACAAAGTAGACAATAAAGCACATTAAATCAATTAAAAGAACAGGGATTAGGCATGAAAAAATAGGACTAAATTGAGTTTGATATCAACTATCATTGATGCTAGCTTAACTATACTTCTACTACAATCATCTGCAGCTTTAACTGACCTCTATTGTCTCTTCAAAACTTTCGCAACATCAAACCGACATCTGTACAGTATGGATTTTCTGTGGTCAATGCCACTACATGAGACATGTTCGGGTCTTATGCACTAAACTCGTGTAGTTTGTAGATGTTCAATGAAATCAATAAAGAGTTATTATTCATTATTTCTTGTGTTCTCGCATTTAAAACTTAATCCAATAAACTAAGCTTCAGGGTTATGATTATGAGAACTTGAACAGTGTGTAGTAGACACATAGGTAGAATCATGTTCGAGTATATAACCCAAATGGTCTATAGTACATGGATAAGATCGGGAACTTCATCCTGGTAACACTATGGATGCGACCCACTTTGTATTTGATACAAACGAGGCAATCCAACTCATTCATGTAGTAGACATGTGAGTGGAGACATCCTGTGGAAGGAGTTCGTACAAGATCAGATCGTGAATATTAACCTACTGATATAACATCGTTAACAGATTATGTCTAAAAGTTTATAGATGACCATTAATGACTCGACCTGAATCCTAAGCGGGTTACAAACTACTGTCTGCAGAGTAGTTCCTTAGACTAGTATGGGTGAGAGTGGCCATAGTTACCGACTCAATAAGCCTACCTTCGGATCGATGTTACACGCAAGTGTACATGATCAAAGTAGTAAAAACTAGAAGTATTCCAGAATATCGAACCCACAGGGAACGGGTTTCACAAAATTAAGCGGAAAACAAGAATTGCAATTAAAGTTGCAGGTATGGTAACCAGAGTTTGTAAAATTATCAATTTGAAGGTGTTCTAAGCTACTGAAGATTAAAGATAAATCAATGAATAAAAAGAAGAAAATTCAAGTTGTTTTTTTCCCCTTCGGAGAAAATTCTGTTGAAAATGCAGTTGCAATTGTGTCAGCAAACTTAAACCTTAAGTAAATCGGATTCTACTCCTATTAGGTTTTGCTCTAAAAACCTTAAGGAGACTAAGCAATTAAACCTATATGTTTATGGCTAATTGAGCAGATAGTTCCGTACACAACCCTCTTGGTCTCGGAGTCTCGCCCTATGTCTAGGGTCGAAGTTTCGGATCTTATGTCTAAGTCCTTTCCTCTTTTATTTTTATGAGATCTACTTTTTCTTGATCCTTTAAGTATCAAGTTCAAGCTTGATGGACAAGACCTAGTGATCGGCTAGGGTTGCCCAAATTATATTCAATAAAAACAAACTTAGAGTTGGTTGCCGACACAATTACTTGCTACTTTAAGCTTGACATCTCTCTTCTAGGGCATTCACAACTTGAATCCCTAAAGAGGATTTAGCTCATGATAAAAATTAAGAAAAACAAAAACTTTATTGATGAAAATTGCATGGTAAACGAAAACGATAAAAACAACTCAACATATGTAAACAATGGATCTCTCTACTTTTAGTTGTAAACCCTACTTGTAAACTCTTTAGTTTAATTAATTGACAAGAACAATAAGAAAAATAATAAAACTTACAAAATGTGAAAATAACAATATGGCTCACGACCTTTTATTCACATGGGAAGGAAATTAACAATGCTTAAGTTTTAAGGGACAACACTAGTAATAATGTGATAGAGCATACTGAATGAAGTATGAAAATTACTTGAGTTTGTAAAATTGTTGGGGTGTATGTCCTAAACTCGTGTCGTTTGTAACATTTGATGTTTATGAATAAAAATTATTTTTCATCAAACCTTGTATCTCGCATTTCAAACTTAATCCAATAAACTAAGTTCTATGGTAATTCATATCTATGAGAGCTCGAACGATGTGTAGTGGACACATAAGTGGGATCACGTTCGAGTAAATGACCCGAATAGTCTACGGTATATTGATAGGGTTGGGAACCTCATCCTGGTAACACTGTGGATGCGACCCACTTTGTATTTGATACAAACAAGGCGATCCAGCTTGTTCATATAGTTGACATGCGAGTGGGGACATCCTGTGCAATGAGATTGTACAAGACCGGACCGTGAATCATTAGACCAACTGATGTAACAACGTTAACAGTTTAGAACTAATAAATTCGTAGATGACCATTAGTAACTTGACCTTAATCCTGAGCGAGTTACGGACTCCTGTTTGCAGGGGTTTGTCCTTAGACTAGTACGGGTGAGAGTGGGCCAGAGTTGCCACTCAATATGCCTACCTTCTCAGGGGCAGAACCATGTGGGTAGTTGGGAACTTAACTCCACAAATGAAATTCACTCGTTCCCGACCTAGGGAAACTAGATGGGTTGTTCCCTTAAGTTCTTACTCCAGGGCTTGAATGTAACGCCCGGTAATTTTCAGATATTTTTCAAAAAACATTCTAATTTTATTTTGGGCTTATTCCGCATTTTGGGAATAGGTTTAAAATAAATAAGGTTAAGTTTTTTTTTTTGCAAAAAGGGAATTAAAGAAAAGAAAAGGCAAATATCTTTTATAAGAAAAATATTTTTTTTGGTTATTAAATAAAAAAAAAAAAGAGAGAGAAAGGAGATTGCAAAGGGACCCTAGTCGCCGACCCCCCATTTTCTTCGTCTTCTTCTTTTATTCTTCGTGCCTCAACTCAGACCGCCGCCAGATTTTCTTCTTCGTCTCAGCATCGCCGATCAACCTAGCCATCTCCTCGTCCTCTCTGACCAGCCAACGCCAACAGCAGCCACACGGCTCCTTCCGCGAACGTCGTCGACAAGTCGGTCTTCCAGCAACCTTCCATCGCAATTTTTTGACCGACTCCATTGTTTGTGCTTCGCCGGCGGATCGAACCTTCCCTTCGATGCGTCTCCTCCTTTACAGTCCCTGATTGTAGATCGTCACGCTGTCGTCGCACGCCCATCGGAGCCGCAAGAGAGCCGACAGTCGTCGGATCTGCAACCCCTCGTCGGAAAGTCGCAAAACAGTAAGTTTCTTCCAACTGGTTCAAACTTGGTTTTATCGGTTCGCCTCCTTTTTGACCGGTTCTCATCATTTATTCTTGCGGTTCCGGACAATCTGGATCCCAAGAACAAATTGCACTTCACCTAAATCTTTCATTTGGAATTGCGTAGCTAGCCAATTCTTAATGTCAGTAAGATATCCTACATCATTCCCAATGAGTAGGATATCATCCACATAAAGAACTAGGAATGCAACAGAACTATTGATGATTTTCTTGTAGACAGAAGGCTCATCATCATTCTGATCAAAGCCAAAAGATTTGATTGCCTCATCAAATCTTATATTCCAGGACCTAGAGGCTTGTTTCAGTCCATAGATTGACCCTTTAAGCCTGCAAACCTTTTGCTCATGTCCTAGTTTAATGAACCCTTTGGGTTGGTTCATGTAGATGTTCTCGTCAAGATTGTCATTCAAAACGGTTATCTTGACATCCATTTACCATACCTCATAGTCATATATGCAGCAATGGCAAGTAGGATACGGATAGACTTTACCATAGCAACAGGTGAAAAGGTTTCCTCATAGTCAACCCCTTCAACCTGGGTATAACCATTTTCTACTAGTCTAGCTTTAAAGGTTTGCACCTTTCTATCAACACCACGTTTTCTCTTGTAGATCCACTTACAACCTATAGGTTTTACCCCATCAGGTTTATCTACAAGTTTCCAAACAGAATTGAAGTACATAGACTCCATTTCTTGGTCCATGGCTATGACCCATTTGCCTTTGTCTTTGTCAACCATCGTTTGATTATAAGTCGATGGATCCTCACAGTCGTCATCTGGTATAACAACTTGGGTTTCAGATAAACCCATGTAACGGTCAGGTTGTGTTATGAACCCCCCCCCCACTACGTCGAGACATACTCAACTCTTGAGATGGACTCTAGTATCAACAACTTTTGTTGACGTACTAGTTTTATTAGCAACCCTTGCCATTGTTCTGTCTAACTCACTTAATACAACTTTACTTCTTGGTTTGTGGTCCCTTATGTGGTCCTCCTCTAAGAAAGTGGCATTTGTCGACACAAAAACCTTATCTTCCTTAGGATCATAGAATAAACCACCTCTTGTTTCTTTTGGGTACCCTACGAATAGGCATAATTTTGAACGTGAATCCAACTTCTTTGGATTTGTCACAAGCACATGTGTTGGACGTCCCCAAATTTTGAAATGACATAAACTACATTTACATCCTTTCTAGAGTTCAAAAGGTGTTTCAGAAACACCTTTTGATGGCACATTGTTCAAAATGTATCCCGCAGTCTCTACTGCGTAACCCCAAAAAGAATTAGGGAGATGAGCATAACTCATCGTTGATCGAACCATGTCCAACAAGGTTCTATTTCTCCTTTCCGATAATCGTTTTGTTGTAGGCATCTGGGTTTAGAGAGTTGGGATGTAATTTCATGTTCTATCATATAGTTCTAGAATTTTAAATCCATGTACTCTCCACCTCGATCTGATCGAAGTGTTTTAATTGTTTTACCTGATTGATTTTCAGCTTTATTCTTGAATTCCTTGAACTTTTCAAGTGCTTCAGACTTATGATGCATTAGGTAAATATGTCCAAATCTAGAATAATCATCTATAAAAGACATAAAATATTCATAACCTCCTCTGGCTTTAACACTCATCGGACCACAAAGGTCTGAATGTATAAGCTCAAGAGGTTCTTTGACTCTATAACCTTTTCCACTAAAAGGTCTTTTAGTCATTTTGCCTTCTAAGCAGGATTCACATACAAGTAAAGCATTTTCTTCTAACTCATTTAGAAGTCCATTCTTTACCAATCTCTCAATCCTATTGAAATTAATGTGATCCAATCTAAGATGCCAAAGATGAGCATTTTCTTTAGGAGAAATTTTACGTTTCTTAGTTTGTGTGTTTGCAGTTTTAAATAATTCAATGTTCAAAACCATTTTGACTGAATTAGGCCTTAAAACATACAACCCATTTTTTAATAAAGTTGAACATATTTCCACACCTTTCTTTAAAATAAACACTTTATTCAAAGAAAAAGAAATAGAAATACATTGTTCTATAAGGCAAGAAATTGAAATAAGGTTTCTAGTAAACTCTGGTATCACTAATATATTGTCTAACAACATATATTTCTTGCAAAAATTAAGCTCCATCGTGCCTATTGCTACAGCTGAGACGACTTCTCCATTTCCAATCCGGAGCGTTATCTCTCTTTTCTGTAGCTGCTGCCAGGAATCAATTCCCTGAAAATAAGAGCAAACATGATTAGTGGTGCCTGAATCAAGTATCCAAGCAGTTTTATCATTATCCACTAAACAAGCCTCTAAGCAAAGTAAATCATATTTACCTTCCTTCTTCTTTTCTACAATGTACTTCGAACAGTTCAGTTTCCAATGCCCATCTTCATTGGAGTGGAAAGACTTTCCTTTGTCTGCAACTTCTTTGACCTTCTTGCCCTTCTAGGCGGCAGCTTTGTCAGCTCGTTTCCCTTTACCAACCTTATTCATGTTCTTCTTTTTCCCTTTTAAGTTAGAAGAAGATGAAGCCACTATTTTTTATCCAGAGGTCGAACCTCTATGATAACTCTTACTGGCAACATTTGCCTCACCTTTCGATCCCTGAATTTTCATCAAAGATTGAAAGGTCTGGAGTTCATTCAGAAAGGAGGTAAGATTAAAAGTAAGCTTGTTCATAACAGCATTACTTCTAAACTGTGGGAAACTATCTGGAAGAGTTTCCAGAATGAAGCTGACCTGGCTCGATTCATCGATGGAAGCATCATTCGATTCCGCGATGTTAAAGTGTACCATCATATCCAGGACATGATCCCGAACAGATGTACCCTCTGGCATCCCCGAGTTGAATATATACTTGGCGGCATTGTGTCGGGCCTGTGTAGACGGTTGTCCAAACATACCCTGCACTGAATCCATGATTTCCTTAGCGGTCATCATGCCCTTGTGCTTCCTTGCTAATATGTCAGACATACTTGCCAGCATATAGACATTGGCCTTATCATTGGCCTTGATCCATCGATCATATGCATCACGAACATTTCGTAGCATTCGAGCACGCTTTGAGGACACTCCTCATCAAAGACAAACTTCAGATCATCCACTACCAATATGGTGTTGAGTTTGTTTTTCCACATCATCATATTCTCTCCGGTTAATTTTTTCGCACCCAATAAGGAAATTATAGAGCTAGACATTTTGCTGAAAAATTACAAAAAAAAACTTGTATAAGCTTCTTGCTATAATTGTCTAATCCAATCATGTTTTAGCTAATTATTAAATGATTCCTAGGTCATTTATAATTTGTAATGATACTCCAAAGGTTTAGAATGTATGACACCGAAGGGTAATCAAAAACACTTCTCCTCTGGATCAAGATACTCTTGACCAAAACCTAATGCCAAAATAACACTTATTCCTATAGGTTTTAGTTACCATTATTCGGTCAGGATACATACACTTCTTATGTACCTTGTGAGTGTAACCCTCTGTCTTTAGATCCTAGAGTCCCCATCCAACAAAATCCGCCGAAGGGAGGACTAGGTTGAAAAACAGACTAAGGAAATTTTTATCCCTTTCGGGTGTCTACTGTGTTCGATCCCCTATGATCAAACCCTCCGAAGGAATTGTCTGGTCCAGGCCAAACTAGCAGGCTGACCATAGTGATCTTATGGTGTAAACCGACAGAAGAGACCATAGGTTTTGTTTTCACTAAACCTGTTCCCACTCACTATAAGTACCCTCTTCATTCACCTTGATATTAGCTCATACAAACACCATCCGACGGGGGGACGCTCCTATTTGCGCCATGAGGCCAAGTATGAGTCTCACGGTATGAATTTCCCGAAGAAAACGTAGGTGGAAAAATATGTATCATATACTTTTTTCCTCCCACTGGATACTTTAACTCTATAGGAAATTTATTTAGGTTAAAACCCGGCTAATGGTTTTACCTAAACTTATTAATATAACTCTTATATTGATAATCAATATAACTCTTATATTGACTTTATCCTAAGTTTGCTAATATAACTCGTTATATTAAGCCTAGAATTTCTAGTTTATTAACCCCTTAATAAACCATTGACGCTTACTATAATTTATAAACTCTCTCGATTAAAATTCACTCCCGTGTCATTTCCCGTGTAAGGCGCGTTACGTTTCCGTCAAAGTTAAATATTCCTAAACCTAGACAGAACCTTCCTTAGACAGAGTTACTCTTTTAATCATTGTTTATAAATTACTTGGTTTCTAATTCTAATCTAATTAGAACTAGATAACCTAAGGTCTATTAATTCCAAGTTCTAAACATTTTAAAGCTAATAATTAACCTTAGGTGACATGCATACTATGTCATAGTGCTTGATCATTCATCTCATGAATAATAAAACATACATAGCATAATCATCTCATGAATTATAATGCATGTCAATGTTATCCATAAATTAATATAACGCCTTATATTAATTATACATGCAAATTATATAATATAACACTTTATATTATAAATGATGCATGGAAATGCTTAACCTAAGGTGGGATATCTAAAATAAAAGCATACATTATGCATGGTAATAATTATACAACAATTGCATAATTTAAATAGCAAAATTATACCAATTTTGGCACCCTAAAATTAATTTTAATTAATATAATCTAATTATATTAATTAAAATTAATAAAATAAATATAATTAAATATAAAACATTTTTATATTTAATATATATAAAAAAAAAACATTTTTCCGCCCGTTTGGAATTGCTGAAACGCCTTCGGCATTGCAACGCTGATGGTAGCATCACAACGCTCCACCTTGTCCGTTTCTGCTCGTTGAAGCGTTACTCCAGCAACGTTGCAACGTTGATTCCTTCATGTCGCGCACCTTAGCAGCTTCAGCGTTGCGACGCCCGTGCAAGCGTTGCAACGCCAAGGCCTCATCGTCCAAGCGTTGTACGCTGGGAGGCGCGTTGCAACATTGCACCAGTCTGCAGCCTGAATACCACCCGATTGGCTTTGCAACGCTGAACACAAAATAGCAAGCACCTTTTGTTGTTTTGCTCGTTTTTGATCCGTTCTTTTCAGCAACCACTTTGCCTCGATCGACATGGACTTACAGACTCGATTTATAATTAAAATTGCCCAAAACACCGGGCCCTTACATTGAACGATTCAATGAAAAAAAATTGTAAATCTAAGTGCCAAAATTGAAAACATCTAATTTGCAAACCGTTCATTCATCACATGAAAAACAGTAAATCTCACCTATGATCTTGATAAATCCATAACAAAATCAAGAACACAACTTGGCTCTGATGCCAATTGAAGGGATGGAATCTCGCAGCGGAAGCGATTGTTAAATCGCGTGTTCTTAATTTGTTTTACGGATTTTAAACAAGAACAATATAAATACGATTAAGCATATAATTCAATATAGGACAACAAGAGATTACCTTTGAAGAACTCTTTCTTCACGTGCTCCTTCTCCCACGATCACAATCTCAGCAACTCGAGCCGAACGTGTGAAGATACACCACTAGATCTTCTTTGTTCTTCTCTAGGTGAGGGAGGAAGGTGGGTTCCTTTTAGGATGAGATGTGGAGGTTGTGAGAGAAGTTTTGTGTTTTGGAACTTTTCCAACAACAAAATGATATGATAATCTAGGGTTTTCAAAGATTCACCTCAAAGTTGCATCTCCTGCAACTATTTATAGGGAAATAGGGTGGAAATTACTATCATATCCCTCTTTCATTCTCTCATTAGTATATAGTTAATATGTGAATCTAATTCACATTAAAACTACATATTATATCAATTATATCACATATAACTGATATAACACCTCATATATGAAATTGAACACTTCAATCTCATTCCTAACTTTATATTCTCAATATTACCATGTTGAGCCAACGGAGGGACCTAATGGACCTACAGTTCATGAGCTCCAATGATGTGAGATTAACTGATCAAACTCTTTGATCCAATTAATCAATATTCATTAACTACAAGTCACTCCACTATAGACTTGTAGATGCACTCTCCTCACTGTAGATTATATTGTGTTCATTGATATAGTCATTACCCATGAGCCGACCCTTCACAGGTTGTTCGTAATCACGACTGGGTCAAATTACCGTTTTACCCCTGTGATTACCTCTTTGTTCCTTAAGTACCACTGATCCTCTAATAAACAACAAGTATATAGTCCTACCCTACTCATACCCTCTTAAGTCATTTTAGAGGGTGGGGCCCCGTTGTTCAAGACCTAAACCCAGTTCTTAAGGGAACAACCTATCTAATTTCTTAGTGTAGGAATGAGTGACTTCCATCTTGCATAGTTAAGTCTCCAGCTACCTACGAGATTTTGTCCCTGAGAAGGTAGGCTTATTGAGTCGGCTACAGGCCACTCTCACCCATACTAGTCTAAGGACAAACCCCTATAAGCAGGAGTTCTTAACTTGCTCGAGATTAAGGTCGAGTCACTAATGACCATTTATAAATTATCGCCTCTTATCACATTATGGCGTTATCTTTGGTTAGACTAATAATTTCTTGATCCGATCTTGTATGAACTCTTCATACAGGATGCCCCCACTCGCATGTCAACCACATGAATGAGTTGGATTACCTCATTTTTACTAATTACAAAGTGGGTCGCATCCATGGTGTTACCAGAATAAGGTTTCCAACCTTATTCTTATACCATAGACCATTTAAGTTATACTCTTGAACATAATCCAAATAGTGTCTACTACATTGATGTTCAAGATGCATTATAACTTTTGAGCTTAGTTTATTAGATTTATAAAGTAAGAATATAATTTTATCAAAAACAAATAACTCTTTATTTATTTGATCAAAATTACATAAGTTTAGGGCACAAATCCCAACATGGTTCGCAGCGCACCTAAGCAATGGGAACAGATTTCTTGCTTGATACCTTCGCTTCAAGAGGCCAACATGATTAGTGCCCAGACCCCCTGACATCAAGCACCAAGTTGCCTGAACTGACTCTAAATAACAAAATAAATAGCATATTGTTTGTCAACCCAATGGAGTTTTAGGGAAATGAAAGGTTTGCACACTCTATCTTTCTTTCTTTTTTTAAAAAAAAAAAACACGGAGAATTTACATTTTCCCCAAACATAGAGTACTCAATGTCCTCATTAAGTTATGAAGGTTGGGTAACTCCCCCAAACTTGAAATGATCACAAATTTGGAGTTTACTCATTTTGGAGTGCTCTAAAAAAATGTATGAGTTACCTAACTTGTCATAGTTGTTGGGTTTTATGTCCTAAAACTCGTGAGTTTGTAAATTGAATGTATATTCTATTTTGCAATAAAGTTATTATTGAGATTTATTCAGTAAAGGTGTTATTGAATAAAGTGAATTGTATATTTTGAAACCCTAATCCAATAAAGAACCCATGGCTATAGGATGTATACTTGAACTTTATGTGTGACATAAAAGTGGATCAGATTCAAGTTATAGCCACAACGGTCTATAGTATAGGGATAGGGTTGGGTACCTTATCCTGGGGACACTATGGACGCGACCAACTTTGTAAAGTACAAACGATGTGATCCTTAATCGTTCATGTGGAGACATGCGAGTGGGGGCGTCCTATGCAATGAGATTGCATAAGACTGGACCGAGAAATAGTCACTTAGACTTTATAACTCCGTTTTCTCGTCTTAGCGACTATATTCATACGATGACCTAGGTAACTCGATCTTAATCCTGAGCGTGCCATGAACTCCTGTTTATTCGGATTCTCCTTAGATTTGCATGGGTGAGAGTGGCCTGAGATTGCCGACTCAATAAGCCTCCCATTTCAGGGATAAGACCGGATAGATAGCTGGAAACATAGTTCTGCAAGATGGAATTCACTCCTACCCGCTTTAGGGATTAGTAGAGAGGTTGTTCCCTTAAGTCTTCGACTCGGGTCTTGAACAAAGGGCCCACCCTCTCATTGGCCCGAGAGGGATTTGGTTTGTTGGTTGGACCACAAACCAATTGTTCATTAGATGATCATTGGGACTTAAGGCACAAGAAGTAATTCTGGGGTAAAAGCGGTAATTTTGACCCAATTGTAAATCTGACGAACGACTGTGAAGGATCGACTTACTAATCATGGTTATATCGAGTGGAATGAAATATATCTACGAGTGAGGAGAGTGCAACCACCGGGCTTTAGTGGGAGTGTCCTGGTTAACGAATGTTGATTAGCTAGGCTAAAGAGTTTGGGTAGGTTAATGCTGTATCGTTGGAGCTCGGATCTTTAGGTCCATTAGGTCCCCTTACTAGCTCGGACTAAGCCTTGTAACTTTTTTAGAGAAAAGAATTTGAATTGTTCAAATTCGATTTTGGGAGAAAACGTTAATTATATGTGATATACTTAACGTGTCACAGTTTAATTATGAATTAAACTATAATAAAGAAGATGTGGAAATATTTAAATGTGATTTAAATATTTGTTGATTTATAACATGAATAGGATTCATGTTTAAACGATCGATTTAAGAAATCGGGATTGGTCCAATTATTTAATTTAATATTTGATATTAAATTAAATTAATTAATTAAAATTAATTAATTAAATTAATAAATTTATTTTTAATTTAAAATTAATTTTGTATTAATTTTGAATTAAAATTAAATGAAAATTCAAATTTTCATTTTGAATTTCAATTGGACCAAAGGAAAAAGCATGAGCAAGCTTACTACGTTTTCAAATTCACTCAAATTGAGCACCTCCTTCTTGTTAAATCCTTCTCATCTTCTTGCTGTCATCTTCTCCTAGCTTGAAGAAGCTTTTGGTTTCTTTAATTGAAGAAGAAACCATTAGATTAAGTAGGATTTTTCAGAATTGATAGGATTCACGTTTTTAAGACCTTTCTCCCATCTCTCTTCAAATTCTCTCTATCAAAGATCCCACAATCTGTTCCAAGGCCTGAGGATAATAGGGAAGACACTAGAGGTTGTCCACAAAGTATTTGTGACAAGAAATTTCCCACGGATTAGGAGAATTTTGAACAACAAAGGTATGTGTTCATACTCTCTGTTTTTCCAGATTTGAGCATGCTTTTTGTTTTGTAAAATTGATCAACTTAGAGTGTTCAAGATCCAAAATTGCTTCCGCTTTCTTAATCTACATTCTTTCAATAGTTTCTAGCTTTCGAACGTTTTGGCCTAGGAGTTGAATCCTAACTAGTTTGATTAACATACTAACCATAAGCGCACTAAAGTATCCTTATGATAAACTTGACCTTGAGAAACACCAAACAAGATAGCATACCCTTGCCTCAAACACAAGCAACAACCCGTGAGACGCCTATGATCCGCCTGCTAGTTTGGCCTGGACAAGACAATCCCTTCGGAGGGCCTTGATCATGGGAGTCGGAACACCGTGAATTCCCGAAATGGATACAATTTCCTTGTTGGTTTTCCTTCGTGGTTCACCCTTCGGTGGCTATTGTTTGGACGGATACTTGGAAATTTAAAGATAGAGGGTGACACTCACGGAATTCGTTAAGAATTAATTGATTCTGACCGAATAATGGTAACTGGATGCCTAATGGAATAAGAGTTATTCTTGTATTAGGATCTGGTCGAGAAAGTCTCGTCCCAGAGGAGGAGTGTTTTTGTTCACCCTTCGGTGGCAGTTATTCTAAACCTTTGGGGTATCATTGCAATTTTTAATGACCTAGGGATCATAGGATAAAAAATTTGCTAAAACCTGATTGGATTTTCAAAGTTTTTGCGAGACTAATACAAAGTTTTTCTTATTTTTTCAGCAAACAAAATATCTAGTTCAATAGTTCCAGTCTTAGCTTCAGACAAACTCGTAGGAGATAATTATCAAACGTGGAAGAATAATACAACACGATTTTAGTAACTGACGACCTAAAGTTCGTGCTCACTGAGAGTATCCACAGGTGCCGGGCTTGACCGCATCGCAGCAAATGGCTCCTCTGACCTCCCTTCGCGATTGCTTCAGCAAATCGATAAGTCAGCTCTCCCGATGCCTTCAGCAAATGGCTCCTCTGACCTCCCTTCACGATTGCTTCAGCAAATCGATAGGTCAGCTCTCCCGATGCCTTCCCTCGCAAATGCTACAACAATTATCGACACTCTTGGCTCACGGATGCTATTGCAAAAATTAGTAGTAGTAGTAGTATTCCCATCCTATTATATAATATTTATTAAATTAAAGGAAACAAAGGTAAATAAATAATAAATAAAAAGAAAAAAAATGCCATCATGAATATAAAAAGTGTTAGGAAATATTATTAAATTTTACCCTTAAACTTAGTCAAATTATATTAATTTCTATCTTCAACTTTTAATTTCATCAAATTATACCTCAAACGTGGATAAATATAGCAATTTAACCATCAAATTTTAAGTGTTGCAATTTCAAGCCAATAACCTTTTGCTCGAAAGATCATTAAATTCAATTTAATAAAATTAACCTAAGCTTAGTTAGTTTAGGATATACTTTCAACTTAAAGGGGCGTTTGGATCGCAGAATTGGGTTGAGTTGGGTTGAGTTGTGCAGAGTTGTTTTGTCAGTGAGTTCTGGAAATTAGTGTGTTTAGGGTGCAGAGTTGAGTTGAGTCGAGTCAGGAAGTCAGTGTTTGGAGTGCATAGTTGAGTTAATATGTCAGGGGTATCTGGTGCAGTTTTTTGTAAAGTGAATAAATCTGATTTTTTTGTCACTTTTTTCCTTAAATTTTTTGTTTCCACCAAATCAATTGCAAACATATTTGTCTACAATTTCAAAAGTTCATTATGAGATCAACTACAAATTTACCATATATATTACAATTTGCAAGATTTATGGGATATTTAGAAAAGTACTGAATATTGAGATTAATATCAATTTATTTTTTGCAATAAAATTCATTTTTATCTTATGTTATTGAGAACATATTCTTCAATATGAACGAGTGTCTTCTTTTTAAGCACATGTGAGCAAGAACCCCATTTATTTTAATGTACTTATGTATTAGTATTAATACTTTGCAAGAAAAACTTGTGTTCATTTGAATTATATGAAATTATGCTAGTAGTTTATTTTGGTCAAGATGTTGAGAAGATAACAACATATTTCAGTGTCGTGTATTACTTGAATATCACCAAATTTATAAGATATCAATTTAACGGCTTATGTGTACAATGTTAACAAAAAATTAGTTAGAAGCCCACAAAAAATACAAAGTAGAAGTAGATGCAAAGTAATGTCCACAAAATACAACAACAAAAGGAGCAATGTCTAATCATCCGGTCCTTCCCAATAGACGCATGCAATATGTCCTCCTCGATTGAGGTGGAACCTGTAGAAAGCAGTCAGTCTTCTAGATATCAGTCACAAGCAAGTCTATCAAGGAGACACAATCATGCTCAGTCAATCCCTCTATTTGATACAAGAGATCGACTACTTCCTTCCTTCGTGCAACCTCCAACTCATACTTCTCCTTCTGCCAAGATAGAAGTAGTATCAGAGTATGGCTTTTAGATTCTGCATACTCGCCTACATCGTAGGCAACAATCCTTATAGCCTCTCGCATGAAATCGTCTCGTTATCTCCAGGTTTGCTTTTATTTTGTAAAGTAGTTAAAGTTATTTGAGTTGCTTGTGTGTTGACACTTGTTATGTTATGCTTTTGACTTCTTTGTTCTTGTGCTAAGATAGTTTAGAGTTTAAGTTTAGATTATGGCTCGAAGACGTGACCGTTGTAAAGTTCTAGCAACTTTCGAGAACGAAAGTTTTTTCTTAGAAGGGTATATTGTGACGCCCTGTAAAATTAGGTGCTTTAATTGTATTTGTTTTAAATTTGAATATTTGGATAATCAGATCAGGATTAGGAAAGAGTGTTTCAAAGTTTAAAAAAGGATTAAGATTTCTATTTTAAAAAGGTTTAGAACTTCTTTTTCTAAAAGGATTAGGATTTTTTTATGCCTATTTAAACTAGAGTATTAGCAACTTAAAGACACACTTCAAAACTCTCCTCTTCTTCTTTTCTCCACTTTCTTCATCTCGTCGGAGAGTCGTCGGACCGTCGTCCGAGAGTTGTCGGACCGTCGTCGGAGAATCGCGAGAGAGTCGTCGGACAGTCGCTGGAAAGTCGTCGGACCGCCATCGAAAAGTTGTCGGACCACTGCCGGAAAGTACCGTATGATTGAGTTAATAACTCAACTCTATGAGATTGAGTTATTAAGTCATCGGTTATAATGGTTGGTGAACCGAACAAGGAGTTGAGTTATTAACCCAACTCAACCCAACCCATAAACTAAACACCCCCTAAATATTCAAATTGCCAACTCCTAGATGTGGTTGAACTGAAGAAAGTCAATTTAATTTAATGCAATTGAAAGCAGAGAGTAAAAATGGCTGCAAACGGTTGAATATGATGAAAATTGACTCTTTTTTCCTGATATAAAATAAAGAAAATTAATCCACTTGTTCATTATAATCTTAGTCATCTCTTATTATCAAACCATGATTTTTAACTAATTGATTAATCATAACAGATCCTGCATTCAAGAATTTCTTTTCCGCCTTTGATTTTTCAAAACCTTCCATCCTTTTTTCTAGGCATTCCCTTGGTGCTAAATTATTTGTCATATCAAGACCAAACAACCACCATGGAGCTATGCCCACAAAACACTATAATACAATCTCCTTGTCTAATTATGATTCTTCGCCAAGTCCACACTAACCTAATAATTGAGAGTAATTTTAAATGGTTCAAATCACTTCCATCGTAAATCAATTTGAAACATATTTTTAATCATTCAAAATCAATGGTATGAAAATCACATTTGAAAGTATATAACCAAACATAAAAATAAACATGAAAATCACTTCTTATTAATCACTTGTAAACAAATCATTTTAATGAGAATCACTATTTCTAAAATCATTCCCCAAACATATCTATAGACATTGACTCAACCCCATTATCTCATCTCTAGCAGTATTCTCTTTGATCATTCTTCTGTAATCTATCTTGAAACTTACCATTTATAAGAAGCCATTCTCTTTGATCGTTCTTCTGTAATCTATCTTGAAACTTACCATTTATAAGAAGCCATCGAACTTACAAATCCCCACACAATTCAATGGATAAAACATGCTTATTTTACCATCTCAAAGGTTGATGATTCAATTATTTACACCATTTCACACCACAATGGTTGAACAAAGAAAAACAAATAATGGTATATGTATATATATATATATATAATCAAGCTCATAACTCAATGCAAACCGTTTGAATCTAGATAATCAAATTTTTTACATTGGAGTTTCTAACAGTCTCAGGTAAACCAACCCAAACGGAACAGTTACTTTCGGAATCCCAACTTTAGGGTTATATATATGAAGTGAACCCATAAGATACTCCCCCTCCTTATTCATGTAAAGAGCAAAAGAAGCACATTTCACAGTTACGAATGAATATACGAACATTTAGGGTTAAATATTTCAAGACCAAATCACTGAAATATTTCCCATTAATGAAAGGAGCAAACAAAATATATTCACTAATCTACATAAAAATTAGAGGAAGGTTACCAAACTAACTGCTAGCCGTGAAGGAAAAAATAACTTCAATCAAACCTCCTCATTATTCTTTTTGCCTCTGATGGGTTTTGGGGGAGTTTGGAGGTCCCAAGCAGAGCTCTCAAACACTTATATGTAATTAAATCATGGAAGCACAGCTCTCACTTCTTTCCTATCTGCTCCATATGACTGCAATCGAAATTAAGGTGGTAAGACCACTAGTAGTATAGAATTCACTTCAAACTTATTTTTATCAACGCATGAACACAAATCATTCCACGCAAATGCTAAGAAAATCATGGAGACTTTTCTAAGGGATTTCTCCAAAGGCACCCTTTGAAATTACTCAGTTCGACGCAGAAAAATTACGACTTCTAACAACAATTTTCCCTTGGATCAATTGGCACAAACAAGAAAATCATCCATTGCGATATGAGGTAAGAGGGGTTGGAAACAGCACACGATGATCAGCAGAATTGAATCAAGTGGATGAACATTGATAAACAAACGAGTGAACGTACAGTAAAATAATTGTACAATTAAAAATAACCCAGCCTTAAAGAGACAATTTAGCATTTAGCACACCATTCTTACATCTATTTCTTTTGCTCTAGAAAAAAGAGTTGGGTTAAGAAGAAAGAATGGTATTTTACAGATTAGCCATCATTCCATTTCACGTGTGAATTTCATTATGATGCTCTGATTTAGCATTTATGCAAGTTCACTTCATATTTTGTAATAAACAGTTGTGAGAAAGGAAAAGAAGAATACCTCAGTTCCGAAACCTTTCACATACACATTTGTGAAAAGTTCAGAAGGATCTGGCAATGGATTTTCCTGAAACATGGCACAAGCAACAATTATCATCGTATCTATTCTTAACTAAGATACTATGCAAAATGTTCCCTAGTGATGGGTTCATAAATGATAATTCCATAAATTTGGGCATGCACAAACACAATTTGAACCATTCATATTGCACTTATTTAACTACGTGCTCCTCACCTTAGCTTGAGCAATAGCCTCATCGACTTCTCTTCTGACTTCCTTCTCAACATCCTAATGAACAAGAAAGAAATAGTTTACTTGTCAAAAAGTTTCAAAGAGTTCGGTCTAACAGACCAATCCACTGAACAAAACGATGCATTGCAGGTGAAGCACTTGAAGGATCCAGGTAGGAGCCAACATGATAATTAACTTAACCACCAACCAATTATATTCCAAATTACAAAGGACAAAAGTTAGCATCCAGATCCAAGTTCAACGATATACCTTTAGCTCCTTTTCAGTGGCCAGATCATAGGATATTATCAGTTTTCTTATTCTTTCAATGGGATCACGTTCCTGGTATTAAATCATAACGAAACATTCAAAACTCAGAATCTGGTTCTAGAAAAAAAATAAAGTGAAATCACTGAAATGCTATTTAGAAAATGATGAATATCCAAAACGAAGCAAACCTGTCTAACACCAGAGATCTCATCACGTGTTCGGTATGTGCTACCAGGATCAGACATAGAGTGACCATGATACCTATAGGTGTCCATTTCAAGAATCTGAAGAGAAACAAAGAGAAAATATAAATATATTTACATTTACTAGAAGGGAGCCATCACGTGCCTTATTTATTTGTTTATTTTGATAAGAAACAAAGATATATATTAAAAGAGTGAAAGAACAATAGCTTAGGGACCGGGGAGAACCCCCTCCCCACTAGACTAAACCATCATGTACCGAACAACAAGGTCCATTCTTTAAAACATGATCTTTAACAAACTTGGTCCATTCTTATGCTCCTTAGCAACCAGGATACATTTACTAGAGAGGACTCACAATTGGTCCATTCTTCAAAACATGTTCCTTGGCGAACTTGCAAGCCTGTTTGACAGCCAAAGCATCCATACCATCCACCTGTAACCCAAAAATAATGATCATAAGTTCCTTTCCATTTTTTTCCCTGACAACACAAGTAAGCAAGGAAACAACATCCAAAATAGAAGCCACAAATAAATAAGATACAAGACATTGGAGGGTATCGTTTGAGGATCCCCAAACTTTCTAGGAAACTCCAGATTTAGTAACAGGAGTATTAAACATAACTATCACGATGAATCCAGTCTGTGCTGTTCAGAAGAGGGTCAATAAGATTGCAAAAGGAGCACTACCACAAACAGAAACAACCATGATATGAACATAGAAAGCAATAACAAAACAAAGAATAGTAACAAGAAACTCTAATGAAAGCATCAGCACCAGCAGCACAAGGAGGTGATAGGAAACAAAATGTACTGAAATGCAAAAGATAATCAAACTACAAGATAAACCAAGTAATTTGAGGAACTTCGACTCTCCCCTCTCTTGAGCACTCTCACTCAAGCCCTAAACCAACTCTCTAAATCAATGTCTACCTTCTCCATTTTCCCTCTCTCCTCTATCTATAACCAAAATACCATAACTCTCTAACTAATTACTAATATACGTATACCCTTGTAAGCAATCCTATCAGGAGGGTATTTGTTTATTCGCATAATCCTGTATAGTATTGGCACCAAGCCCAGATTAACTATCAACACACCTCCATCTTTGGTTACAAGAAATGAATCAACATGCAAATTTTGTTTGTAAGAAAAAATATCAATTATAATGAAGAAAAACTAAAAGAACTGAATTCCAATTGAAAGTGAGAAAACTCTATTTGAAACAACAAATTTGATAAATTCAAACGGAGAAAAAAACTGTTTCACAATGGAATATAGGTAGGGTTAAAGGCAAGGCATCCTCAGAGGCAACCACAGACACATACAAGAATCATCCACAAAATATTTTTTGAAGTATATATATTTTTGTGTGCGTGTGTGTATTAGAATATCATATCATAAAGATAGCTTACATGGGCTGAAACTCGAGGTTAGGTTTTTTTACACTTTAGGAACCCTTGGAATGCAATCTCAACATTTTCCCATTTTCTTACCCTTTGTGAAATACTCTATTGCAGACGGCAGCAAGATCTACTCCTAGGAGGATCCTTGGATTCCAGATGTTTCAATTTAACATTTTTTTTCTATTTAATATATTATTCATCCCTAGCAAAGAACATCCCAATTTCCTCTATTCTCTTATCGATGGGGAGTTCTTCCTCTTTGGATATCCATTTTTGTAAAGCTTTTTTATGATAGAGATCAGTGAGTTAGTGTTACTTCTCTTTTTGTTAAGAAACCAGAAACTTTGTAGAGAAACACCAGACAAAAGGAACAAGTTAACCTTACTTCTTACTGTTATTAATAGCATTTATAATTATCCTAAGCATAGAGATTGTCACATTCAGGCTAATCCATACAACATCTTCACTTGTAAGTTGTTGTATAGTCGTTGGCCATAGATTTCCTACCCCTATATTCAGTACTTAGGGCTTAAGAAACTTTTCTTTTCTTCCTTTTGGTAGCTTCCAAGTTTCGTGTTGGTTGGGTCTTGGTCACTGCAACCCTTTTCGTACTTCATTCATCTTAATGAAAGCTGTTTTCTTCTTCAATATTACAAGTACACAACAAAAAGGAGAGAATATTTTAGAAAATAAATATATGCATATATATATAATTAGGCCTCCATTATTTTTTAAGAGATTAAGAAACTGTATGTTGGACTTCTTCAATGACCTGCAAAAGACACTTACGGCAATGTTTAGGTAAAGGCACACCATCCAGAACAAGTGGTATATCCTGCCTCACACGGTGCCTCAACGAAACTTTAAGAACCCATCACACTATTCCATGTGTGAGCGTATGTGATATATATATACGACACAAAGTTGCCTTAAAAGCATAAAACTATGGTAATATTATCAATATTTGACTGTATTCGTTTTCTCTTCACCATACAACACACTACCATGAAAAATATACTCCGTCACAAATCATCTAAATGTCCAATTATACAAGTTAGTATTTATCAATAAGTGCTCAGAATTTCAGATATAAAACATTAGAAAATGAAACAATAGTGGCATTAAGCTGACCAATTTCCATTGCCATGAATTTTTAAGAATATTACATCACATGTAGGGGGGAGATTACAATCTCTTCGAAGAAGTAGAGATGTCTTAACCGCTGAGCTATGCTCACGTAGGCTCAAGTTTCCATTGACATGGTTGTCAATTCTTTTCGTTTTAAAAAGTTCCCACCCACTCCAAAGCCCAAACTTTGGAGGCATCAAAGGTTTTCGTTATTAAACTCCCCAAAAGATTCGAACACACACCTCTAGGTAAACGTTACTCAAAGACCGTAGGCCTTGGCCAATGCGGATTGACAGCTCATTTAGTTGCAATTTCGATAAACATGACCACTTTTTATACCTCATCATTCGAAATCTCTTTCCATGAATAGGCAGAAACTTGATAATATTATTGGTGAAAACCATAGAAGTGCCAAGCTCTTGCCCAGATACATAGGGTAAGTGTTAGCCACTTCACTTTCAATTTAAACTTACAACATTACGCACATAGTGGATCAAGGAGATGGCAGAGAAGTCTCTGGAGTAAATCATGTGAAAGCGATAAAGTAGCAAAGAAGATACAGTAACTTTGAACCTCATGTTCATAGTTCATGTTCTTATGTGACTGTATATTATCTGCCCAAATGATTTTCACAAACTATGCAAGAATCACACAAACTACCACAACATTTCTTGCAAATATACGACGAGAAAATTTTTTTGAGAAAACCAGCATCAATAATGGGTGTTAAGCCATTAAAATATGGGGTTAGAGAAGTCTCACTTTCAATCCAGGAACGTAGTCCCCACGTTTATAATAAGCTGGACTCTTCGCTGCTCTCCACTCAGCAGTGCCCATACCATCTAGCAAAAATCATAACCACAATCAAATTAAATCAAACAAGATTGTGACAAATAGATACAGCAAATAGAATCCCAACGTCCAATTTGAGGTTGAATTTTTCACTAAATTCTTACAATGGTTGTTCTCGCAGACGAGAATGACAGGAAGATCCCAAAGCGCAGAGATATTAAGCGCCTCGAACAACTGGCCCTGATTCGCCGCGCCATCGCCATAAAGAGCAAAAGTAACAGTCTCGTCCTTGGAATACTTTTGCGCAAAGGCCACTCCACATCCAAGAGGCACCTGAGCCCCAACAATACCATGGCCGCCATAGAAGCAAGCGTCCTTCTTATAGAAATGCATAGAACCACCTTTACCCCTCGAGCACCCAGCCTGGCGGCCCATTAGCTCCGCGAAAACCTCCAAGAGTGTTCCTCCACGACCAAGGAAGGTACAGTGATCGCGATAAGCAGTAATAATTGCATCCTTCTTCGTAATCGCAGCCTCCATTCCGACAGCGACGGCTTCCTGACCATCGTAGAGATGACAAAATCCGCGGATCAACTTAGCCTTGTAGAGAGAGTCAGCGGCGATTTCCATCCGGCGCATCAGCGCCATGTCGCGGAAAAATCCAAGCAGCTCCTTGGGGTTGGTCTCAACAGAACGCGACGGTTCATCGCACTTGTGGGCGGTGAAGGGGACGGATGTCTCGACGGTGAGCGTGGAAGAGTCATCGACGGCCGAGGAGATCGAGCGGCGGAGAGAGGAAGAGAAAGAGAAACCGGAAACGAGCGGCTTGAGGAGATTGGATCGGGAAGATGCGGAAGCTGCGTGAGAGAGAGCCATGTGAATCTTGAGGTCAGAAAGAAGATTTGTTGAGAGTTTGAGGTTTGAGAAATGGCTGAGGGAGAAGGACGGTAGGTGCAGGCTGCGTAACTACAGAGTCACAGACTTTAATTCATAATTAGATTTGATTATATTCCATTTTGGCTCCGACTTTTCCTTTTTTTTTCCGAATGACTTTCCAATTTTTTTCATCTATGAAACTAAGGCGGATTTGATAAATATCTGCTTTTTTTAATTAGGCTTATAATTGTTTTTTTGGTTTTTAAATATTTTTTTATTTTTTTTCAAAATCCAAGATAAATTTTAAAAAATTTTATAAATAAATTTTAAAAACTTGTGTTTTCATTTTAGAATTTGACTAAGAATTCAAGTGTTTCATAAAAAAAAAAAAGATAATAGTGAAAAACAAACAAAGTTTTTAAATTTAAAAACAAAAAGTTTAAAGAGGATAATTAGGGTTTGTTTGGTATGCAATCCATATCATGTTTTATGTTTTCAGAGTCACTGAATTCAGTGAATATGCATTTGACAGATGTGTTTTCGAAAACAGTTTTCGGATTCTGTGAACCAAATAGTAGAAATTTTGAAAACAACATTTTTATATTTTTATTTTATCGAGATTCTGAATTTAAATTTTTAAAATGCAAAAGTATATTAAACAAAGATAAAAATCTTAATAAATACAATATTTCAGGTTATAAACTCAATTTACTTTTGTTAAATTAAAATATGTATAATATAATATATTATAAATTATATAATATATTATATTATAAAATGATAATTCTATAAAAATCTTACAAATCATGTTCATAAATTAATTAATAATGACTTATATTTCATCAAATAATTAGTTTTGCAACTACAATTAATTTCATGATTTATAAATATGTTATAAGACACCCTTTAAATCATTGTTTATAATGAAATCAAATTTCTAAATCTGCTACCAAACACATATCTGAAAACATGAAATACAACTTTATTTTCATTGAATCTCTTGTTTTCAAATTTCTGTTTTTAGATGGCTTACCAAACAAATCCTTAAGGTCTTGTTTGATAATCATTTAATTTTTTTTATTTCTGAAAATTAAACCTATAAATATTGATTCTACTTTGAGCTCTATTCGAGTTTCCATGTTTTCTCATCTATTTTCTCCATATGTTTTAAAAATATAAAGTCAGTTTTGGATGCTAAAGAAAGTAGTTTCAAAAACTTGTTTTTATTTTTTAAATTTAGCCAAAAAAAAAATAGAAATCATTAAAGAGAAGATGAAAATTTTTGTAAAAAAATTGTGAGAAAACAAGTACAATTTTCAAAGGGTCTTATGAATTAAAATCAACTTTTGAAATTTCATAAATTAAATTAGAATGTATTTGAAAATTGTAGCACCAAATAGGATTTAAACTCTAAATTTAAATATGTTATGGTCAAAGATTAGCCACCGAATTTGATCAAAGACCTCGAACAATGGAGTTGGGCCTGAAAAAATGCTCCGAAGAATATGGTTGATCTCATAAGAGAGTTGGCTCAAACAGACCTTATCCAACCCCTTGAAGGACCAAACCAAGTTTGATCGTCCCCGAGGGGTCAATCAAGAGGCCCTTTGGCTAACCTAGTTCAGTCAAAAGACCACAAGGGTGACCCCTTGAGGAGTTGTCCCAAACTAGCTTTAGTTGACCCTGCTCTTAGAGGTCAATTAAAGGGTCTTAATTGATCACAAAGGATCAACCAAGATGTCGATTAGGATGATCTCACGAGAGGTAAGCCAAGGATCCAAAAGACCACCTCTACAAGGAAACGACCTAATTGATCCTAATATAAAACGGATAAGAAAGAAGCTCCAAGTGGGAAAGACTGGAGAGAGAACGTTTCAAGGGACTCGTTAGTCTCGAATTAAAGGGTTTTGGAAGTAATGGTAAACAGTAAATGTGGCCCAATGATTCGACGAGATTTCCGAAGGCGATGATTATGCAAGGTTGACTGCTACTATTATACGATTATAAAATATGTAAAGATAATGGAAGATATGCAATCATTTCCTATTTTTTACCATCTAAGTTTTCTTAGTAAACCTTGATTTCTAATTTAAGCATTGAAGTCTACGTGGCTTAACACCCGCTGGTGTTAGTTCTTTGTTTTGTAGATATTCTTAGTTTTCGATAATACAAGTTCAAAACGTCGATCCCACAATCAAGACTTCGGTATCAACAAAATAATAAGAAAATAAAGAGGAAATTCAAGTTGCCCTAATTCGTAATCAGAGTTTAAAATGTCAATGTCGGTGGAAATGCCGAATTCTCAATTTTATGGGAATGTCAGTGAAAATATCGATAAAATGTCGATGTCGATGGATATTTCTAAAAAAAATTAATAACAAATATTTTATATTTTTTAAAATGATTTTTTTTAGTACATCAACAATTGGGGGTGGGGGAATTCGATCACATGACCTCTTGATCATGAGTCATATTTGACGTCAGTTCAACTATGGTTTTGTTGGCTTTAAAATGAGTTAAAATACTTGCAATATTATATTTACATAATTAAGTTATATATTTCTTGCTAATTTTTTTAATATTTCATCAATATAGTAGAAATTTCGATTATACCGTTATGTCGATGTTAAACTTATGAACATGTGGAAATATTGATGAAAATGTCTACATCGACAAAAATTTAATATCATGTTTGTAGCGAATTGACAAAAGAATTTGACATTTATTATTATTATTATTTTTAACATGCCTCCAAACTGCGTTGCATGTGTTTCACGTGAATTTAAAGTCCTTTTATATATTAATCAAATTATTGTGTATTCGTACATATTTAATCTTATATATATTTTTTTATTTTATAAGTTGTTCTCTATGTTTTATGTATAAACTACATATCCAAAAAAATAATAGAATTTACTGAAGGACGGATTAAGAAAGCGGAAACAATTTAGGATTTTGAACACTCTAATTTGATTAGTTCTGCAAAATAAAATGCATGTTCAAACTAGAAAAATAGAGAGATAGAAAACTCAATTTTGAAGATCAAATTTTTTTCACCAGGTGGATGATTTGCAACATGAACATTTTGTGGACTACCTCTAGTGTCTTCCCTACTTTCCTCAGACCTTGGAACGGATTGTGAGATCCTAGATTGAGAGAATTTCGAAGAAAAGTCCTCAAAGGTCTAAAATCAAGAATTCTAAGAATTTTTGCAAAAATTCTATCAAATCCCCTCAAATTTCCTTTAAATAAAGTTTCATTAAGTTTTGTTAAAGTGACAACTCAAGAGTGATGAGGACAATTGAAGAAGGTGGCTAATTTTGGCCAATTTTGAGTTTGAGTAGGATGGGCAAGTTGGCTAAGTTGATTTCATGGAAAATCCATTCTTTTCATTTTAATTTTAATTCAAAAATTCAATATAAAATTATTTTTTAATTAAAATTAAATTTATCAATTAAATAATTTAATTAATTATTTAATTTAATTTAATATCAAATATTAAATTAAATAAATTGTCAAATCCCGATCGATTTCCCAAACATGAATCCTTATTCATGCTATAAACCGATCCAATATTTAAATCATATTTAAATATGTCCACCTTTTTCTTAATCATAGTTTAATTCATAATTAAGTTATGACACGTTAAATATATCGCATATAATTAACGCTTTCTCCCAAAATCGAATTTGAACAATTCAAATTCTTTTCTTTCAAAATGTTACAAGGCTTAGTCCGAGCTAATAAGAAAGACCTAATGGACCTACAAATCATGAGCTCGAACGATATGAGATTAACCGACCAAACTCTTTACCCTAGCTAGCTAATCAACATTCGTTAACCACCGGGACACTCCACTAAAGCCCAGTGACTGTACTTTCCTCACTGTAGATGTATTTCTGTCCACTCGATATAACCATGATTAGGAAATCGATCCTTCACAGGCCGTTCGTAATTACAGCTAGGTCAAATTTACCGTTTTACCCCTGTAATTACTTCTTGTTCCTTAAGTCCCGTTGATCCTCTAATGAACAATTGGTTTGTGGTCCAACCAACAAACCGAATTCCTCTCGGGCCAATAAGAGGGGTGGACTCTTTGTTCAAGACCCAAAGTCAACACTTAAGGGAACAACCTCTCTACTAATCCCTAAAACGGGTAGGAGTGAATTCCATCTTGCAGAACTATGTTCTCAACTATCTACCCAACCTTATCCCTGAAATGGGAGGCTTATTGAGTCAGCAATCTCGGGTCACTCTCACCTATGCAAATCTAAGGATAATTCGAATAAATAGGAATTCATGGTATGCTCAGGATTAAGATCGAGTTACCTAGATTATTGTATGAATATAGTCAGTTAAGACAGTAAACGGGGTTATAAAGTCTAAGTGACTATTTCGCGGTCCAGTCTTATGCAAACTCATTGCATAGGACCCCCCTCCCCCCACTTGCATGTCTCCACATGAACGATTAAGGATCACATCATTTGTACTTTACAAAGTGAGTCGCGCCCATAGTGTCCCCAAGATAAGGTACCCAACCCTATCCTTATACTATATAGACTGTTCTGGCTATAACTTGAACTTGATCCACTTTTATGTCACACATAAAGTTCAAATATTCATCCTATAGCCAAGGGTTCTTTATTGGATTAGGGTTACACAATACACAATTCACTTTATTCAATAACACTTTTACTTAATAAACCTCAATAACATTACTTAATAAACCTCAATAACATCTTTATTGCAATATAGAATATACATTCAGTTTATAAAACATTTACATCATCATACAATGGAATTAGAAAAATATTTTAAGAAAGTGTTGGATTTTTCTAATGGTTTTTCTAATTCAACGGTTTTGGTTTCGATGCTCGCTTTCTTTTCTTTTTTTTTATAATTTTTTAAAGAATAAAACTTCATTAAACAACTCAAGGAGCGTTACAACAAACACTCTCTTCATTAATTAGTGAAAAGAAACCAAAAGGTAAGTGAGAATTCTAAAAAATCACCTCTTCCTCCGAACTAGAGAGGAAGACGCATTCTAAAACCAAACCGATAAAAAACAGTGCTACGGGCAATGCTCGTTTTTATTATATATGTATATATTATAAAATCCTAAACTATAGAAATTTATATTTTTTTGTAGTTTAAAAGTTGTGAAGACTTAAGGTGGCAATTGATATCTTATCCATCAAAATATATGTTTAGATTGAGATAAATTTATAATAATAGTTAATTCTTAAAATTTGTTATTTTACAAGCATATGCTTTTATATCACGTTGTTGGTGAAGTTTGAAGTGTTGAGATTTATTGGTGTTAATATTTAAAACTTGTGAATTTCAATTCCTTTGGATAAGTATTTGTCATTTAAATGGCTACCAATAGATTTTTTTTTAATCCATTAGGTATGAAATAGGTTTCAAAAGACGATGTAAAACAAAGTTTCAATATTTTAATTTCTAAAATAGAGTTCTAATTTTTTAACCCATTTATCCTTGAAATAAGTTTCAAAATGCGGTGCAAAATTTTGTTTAAATTTCTTAATTTTTTAAATAGACCTCCACTATTTTAATTCCTAAAATACAATTTAAAAAATAGGTTTATGAATAGTTTGTGAAATGGAGTTTCCAAACAAATTGGGAAGACTGCATCGTGGTCGTTTGAGAAGGATTGCATTGAAAGAGCCTACACGAACGAGCTATATGCAGAATTATAGGTGCTCCCTGGGATGATAAGGCAAGATTGCATGATCGTTGCAAAGACCCTTCTATCGAATAATATGATGTTGAATTCCTTCTTTGCATTTTTCCTAGATTGGAAGTATTCGAAACGATTAGAAAGGCGAACCTATAGAGAGGCCTGTTTTAGCGCGTTTCCAAAGGTAACCGGTTAGGTTGACTTTGACTTTGGAAACGCTACGTTGGACCGGGTGAAGAATGAAAAACGTCGCTAACGCCCTTTGTTTGAAAGGGATAAGATCTTTTCTAACTGTGTGGAAGTGTTAGAGAGAACACTTGAAACCTAGCTCCACCTCCCTCACCCCAATGGATGACAACTCGATAACTTCATCATCTTCAACTACTACTTTGTGTTTAATTCAGTTTGTCTTTTGAACAACTATTGTTATTTCTTCTTTTTTTTTTTCATTCCTTTTAGCTTATGTCTTATGATATTATGAACTTTGGACCTTCATTTGCATTATGGTTTTTTTTTTTTTTACTTCAACAACACCATTATTCTTTTCCACGTATTATTTTTTTTAATTATATGTTCTTACTAATGTTATTTAATTTTACATCATCATCAATGGCGTAAATAAGATATCAATATATACTTGCACAAACTATACATAAAACATTTCAATTAACTATGAAATTGATCCACATAATTAGTTAAAATATTGATATGCAAATCAACAACAATTATCAAGTAAAAAAAATAGATCTAAAAAAACAACCTAAAAAATTTGTTAACAAAAATAGTCTAAACAAAATCTGGCCCAATCCAACCATGTACACCAAACACAGGTTTCAACAAATTACTCAAACTCAATCATGCAGTACCCCAAACATAGGTTTCCAGAACCTAGGATTCCTATCAGTTTTTATTCCAAACCAACGTCAAGTAACTCCTTAAATCCTAAGGGACTGTTTGGGACGTTGAGTGAGTTATAATAACATGAGTTATTATAGTCTGTGGAATTATATAATATTATTTAAAATACAGAATATTTTAGTATGAGGTTATAATAGTTTGTGTGGGGTGTAAAGTATTTCACAAGTTATTATAACTTGTGCCCCAAACAAACCCTAAGGTTTTAACTCCCACATATTTAATATGTGAAATCCAAATTGGTTGAATGGTCATTCAATTTAAGTCATTAGAATTTGTATCCATCTAATCTTATCGTGAAATTTATTGATAAAATTTAATAAATTTTCTTACATAGGTAGATAATAAATTAACTAGGGACCCAATATATTTATAAGCTAGAAATCTAAATTGTTAATGCCCGTTTGATAAACATTTTGTTTTTAGTTTTTTATTTTAGAAAATTAAGCTTGTTTTCTCTCAATTTCTCTAAAATGTGTTTCTTCTCCCTTAAAAAAATATTTGAATTCTTAGCCAAATTCTAAAAATAAAAATAAGTTTTTTGAATACTGACTTATTTTTTAAAACATAGGTAAAAAGTAGATAACAAAATAAGTAAATTCATAGGTGGGAGTAGTATTTATAAGTTTAGATATCAAAAACCTAAAACTAAAAAACAAATGGTTATCAAATGAGACCTAAATAATAAAAAAATACATATACATTTAATTTTGATGGAATTTTTATGTCATGGATCAAATCTTTATAAATTTGAAAGTATAGAGGCTAAGTTGTTACCTACTAAAATTTAAGGACTAAATTATTGTAAAATTGAAAAACATAGATTAAATCGTTACAAATCAAATTTAAGGACTAAATTATTATCCCAATAGGGACCAAAAATAAATTTTCACCTTAAAATTATACTTCAAAAAAATCTCCAAGATATAATACATGAAGAAGTAAGAATATTCTCCCAATCTTTGAAAAGAGTGTTGAAGGAAATTATTTCTCCATAGAAGTTGATATATATGTTTTTCTCGAAGGCCACCATAAATGAAGAAATTGTTGTAAAAATAGGATGAAAACCGGGTATAATTTTACCAATATTAAAATACTAATATAATAATATATTTATAATAATAATATAATAATAATAATATAATAATAATAATAATATTAAAATAAGTGTTTGGAAAGTGGGGGCAATATATATAATATAAATAAAGAGATAGTGGAAATTTATGGAAAATTAAATAAAGACTAAAAGGAGAAAGTGGGAGAGAATGAAGAGAATTGGAGAGAATTTCACCAATGGTTGCCTTTTATTTTTCCACCAAAAGCTACTATTTATAGGCAATTTGGCAAGGGATGAGTTGGTACATTTGGACACTAAGCATTGGTAAAAATTTGACACTTGGAGGACACTATGGCTATGAAAATTTTGCCACATGGCATAGGTAATATATGGCATGTGGATGGGCATTTATACTACATATTTTACAATACTCCCCCTTAAATGCCCATTTATATAATATATGCCTCGTTAAAACCTTACTAGGGAAAAACCCAATGGGATAAAAACCCTAGTGAAGGAAAAAGAGTACATATTTTATATAATACATTTACTCTCCCTCATGACGACATCACTTGAGATCTCTAAGTCTTCGCATCCCAATCATCGTGAACCAATTTCTCAAATGTTGTAGTTGGTAATGCTTTTGTAAATATGTCCGCCAAGTTATCTTTCGAACAAATTTGTTGTACTGAGATGTCACCATTTTCTTCAAGGTCATGAGTGTAGAAAAGCTTCGGAGAGATATGCTTCGTTCTATCTCATTTGATATATCCTCCTTTGATTTGAGCTATACATGCTGTGTTGTCTTCATATAATATTGTTGGAGGATGTTTATTTGAAGACCATCCACATGTCTCACGAATGTGTTGTGTCATCGATCTTAGCCATACACATTCTCGACTTGCCTCGTGAATTGCGAGAATTTCAAAGATGATTCGAAGAAGTGGCCGTGATGGTCTGTTTCACCGATCGCCATGATATAGCGGTTCCTCCATATGTAAATAGATAACTTTATCGAGATCTAGCTTTGTGTGGATCGGATAGATAACAGAATCTGCATAGCCAACTAGATCAAAACTAGATTTGTTAGAATAAAATAAACCCATATCAATCGTCCTCAAGAGATATCGGAGTACATGCTTAACTCCGCTCCAATGTCTTTTTGTAGGACATGAACTATATCTAGCTAATAAATTTCATCGAAAATGCAATATCCGGTCTTGTGTTATTAGCTAGATACATAAGTGCACCAATTGCACTAAGATATGGTATTTCAGTGACCAAGAAGTTCTTCATTATCATCTCGAGGAATAAAATATATCTTTCTTTACATCCAAAGGTGAACAAACTTGCATTGGAATGTTCAATGGATGTGCTTTATCCATATAAAATCTTTTTAAGATTTTCTCTGTATAAGTTGATTGATGAACAAATATCCCATCCGCTAAATGTTCAATTTGCAAACCAAGGCAAAATTTTGTTTTTCCAAGATCTTTCATCTCGAATTCTTTCTTAAGATATTCTATTGCCTTGGATAACTCTTCAGAGTTCCAATTATATTTAAGTCATCAACATATACAGATTATAATAGCAAATCGATCGAGATTTCTTTATAAAACACACGGACATATTGGATTATTTTGATATCCTTCTTTCAATGAGATATTCACTCAAAGCGATTATACCACATTCGTCCCGATTGTTTTAATCCATATAATGATCTCTCAGTAACTTTATTGAATACAATTCCGAGAACTTGATTCATATGTTTTCGTATTTTAAATCCTTAAGGATTTTCATATAAATGTCATTATCCAGAGATCCATATAAATACGCCGTGACTACATCCATTAGATACATATCAAGTTTTTCATATATACATCAAAGCAATCAAATATCTTAACGTTATTGCATCCACCACAGGAGAATATGTCTCCTCATAATCTATACTACAAAGCCTTTGAGAATCCTTGTGCAACAAGTCTCGCTTTATATCTTGTGACTTCATTCCTTTCATTTCTTTTCCTTACAAATACTCATTTGTATCCCATGAGTTTAACACCTTACGGTGTTAGGACTATGGTCCAAAAACCTCACGTTTTGAAAGTGAGCTCAACTCTCGCTTGGATTGCTTCTTTCCATTTCACCAATCCTTTCTACGTTTACATTCATCGATAGATTTTGGATCAAAATCGTCACTTTCATGAATAATATCGTGAGCAACATTATAAGCAAAAATGTTGTCAACAATAATATCATTTCGGTTCCATCTCTTTCCTGTTGTAACATAGTTTATAGAAATTTCATTATTATCCTCAAGCGTTTGATTTTCATCAATACTCTTTTGAGTAGTTGTATTCGGATTTCTTCCGGAACATCCATATCTTTTATTGAATCATTTTGATTCTCAACTACTTTTCTTTTCGAGGATTTTTATCTTTGGAACTCATTGGTCTACCACGCTTACGGCGTGCTCGCACTCATTATTGACAACTTGTTCCCGTGGAATATCAATTTTTGATGGAGCATTTTCTTTGGTATATATGATTTAGTCACCCCTTTTAGCATCCGTGAATGCATCCGTAATTGATTTGCTATATTTTGCAAATGAATGATCTTTTGAACTTCAAGTTCACATTGATCTCTTCGAGGATCTAAATGAGATAATAACGATGCATTTCACGTAATTTCTTTTTCCAACTTCTTAATTCCTCCCCCTAATGTTGAAAAATTTGTTTCATTAAAATGACAATCAAAGAAATCGTCAAGAAATAAATACATCACCCGTCAGGGGTTCAAGATATTTAATAATTGATGGGGAATCATATCCAACATATATTCCTAACCTCCTTTGAGGACCCATCTTAGTACGTTGTGGTGGAGCAATTGGAACATATACTGCACATCCAAAAATTCTCAGATGGGATACATTTGGTTGTTGGCCATAAGCTAATTGCATGAGGGAATATTTATTATAGGCTACTGGCCTAATACGTAATAATGATGCAGCGTGTAAAACGGCATGACCCAGCACCGATGTAGGAGTTTAGCTCTCATAAGTAATGGTCTTGCAATTAATTGCAAGCGCGTTTTATAAATGATTACGCTAGACCATTTTGTGTATGAACATGAGCTACGGGATGTTCAACATTTATCCCAATTGACATACAATAATTATTAAAAGTTTGGGATGTAAATTCACCAAAGATTATCAAGTCGAATTGTCTTAATTGTATAATCGGAAATTGTGCTCTTAACTTAATTATTTGAGCAAGCAATTTTGCAAATGCAAGATTTCGACTTGATAATTAGCATACGTGTGACCATCTACTGGATGCGTCAATTAATACCATAAAATATCTAAATGGACCACTTGGTGGGTTAATAGGTCCACAAATATCACCTTGAATTCGCTCTAAAAATGTAGGGTGATTCAATGCCCACTTTAGCTGGTGATGGTCTAATAATTAATTTCCCTTGAGAGCAAGCATCACATGACAACTCATTTGATTGAAGAATCTTCTGGTTCTTTAAAGGATGTTCATGTGAATTCTCAATAATTTTCCTCATCATTATCGATCCTGGATGACCCAGTCGATCATGCCAAACACTGAATATTTCTGGATTCATGAACTTCTGGTTCATTGTTGCATAACTTTCGATTACTCGTATATGAGTATAATATAATCCAGAAGAAAAAGCTGGCAGTGTTTCCAATATACGTTTTTCATGTGAAACAATAGATGTGATATAGAGATACTCTATATTATTTTTACGATCAGTTTCAACATGATAAACATTATTACGTATATCTTTGAAACTCAATAGATTCCTCTTTGATTTGCTAGAGAACAAAGCATTATTAATTGAAAATTTTGTTCCTCTCAGGCAAGATAAAACTTGCTTTTCCAAAACCTTCAATCAGTCTGCAGAACTCGATATAATATTGATTTTTGCTTCAAAGATTGTCAATTTAGAAAATATTTTCTGTTTATGAGTATCGTGTGCGTAGTAGTTGCGCGATCGCTAGACATAAATCCTCATTGCTCATTTTGGGTTACTCAACATATTGAAATTGTCCATATTTCTTCATTGATAAGAAAGGAAAAACGATTACAAAAAGTTCTAAATATATATACAAAAACAAGAAAAACATATTATAATTAGAAACAGTACTTAATTATATATCTTCATACAAAGCATCCTCTACTTGTTTGATTGCATCAATTTTCTCTCGGGAGATTCAAAATAATCAACCACATCAAGATGCACCATATTGAGAGGATCGAACACATCATCTTCTTGAATGGCAAGATTCACCTCCACATTCTTCCCTTTTCCTTTTTCCTTGAGGAAGCTTGATAGAGATCAACAAGGTGTTTTGACGTACGACAGGTACGTGACCAATGCCCACTCATTCCGCACCGGAAACATTTATGTTCATCACCTTTTGAACTTTTATCTTGTGGAGCTTTTCCTTTATGATCATCAGTTCGTGTGGGTTTCTTAAAATTATAATGCCCACCACGAAAATAAGTATTTCTTCTCTCATCTGGTTTCGACCTCGACCACGACCACGACCTCGACCACGATTATTGAAATTCACAAGCATTCACTTGAGGAATGGTGTTGCTCCATTGGTCGAGATTCATGATTTTTCATTAATAGCTCGTTATTTTGTTCAACGTACGAGAAGACATGAAATTAGTTCGAATATTTTTAAAGCCTTTCTCTCGATATTGCTGCTGCATGGGAGCATATTCGAGACATGAAAAGTGGAGAATGTCTTCTAACATATCAACATCGTAATTTTTTCTCCGCATAATTTTAATTTTGAACTAATTCTAAATAGTGCGGAATTATATTCACTTCATCGATTTGAAATCTTGCAACCTCAGTGCATCCAATCATAACGAGCTTTTGGAAGAATAAGCTTTTTTGATGATCATACCTTTCTTTCAAGCCTTGCCATAGAATGTAGGGATCTTTTATTGTAAGATACTCCATTTTCAATCCCTCGTGAAGATGATGGCGAAGGAAGATCATAGCTTTGGCTTTTCTTGATTTGATGCATCATTTCCTTCTTTAATTGTTTCTCCAAGATTCATGGAGTCTAAATGGATCTCAAAGATCAAGGACCCATGACAAGTAGTTATTTCCATTAATATCCGGGCGCATGAAATTCTAATTTTGCAAGATTTGCCATAGTAATACTATATACAAAGAAATTGCATTTACATTAGGAAATTAATTAAACATGCAAAATAACATTTAATTATTAAAAAAATAGCTTACGGAGGACCTACCTTGATGGAAAATCGACGTGAGCTTCGTGCTGATAACGTGTTGTAAAAATAGGATGAAAATCGGGTATAATTTTACCAATATTAAAATACTAATATAATAATATATTTATAATAATAATATAATAATAATAATATAATAATAATAATAATATTAAAATAAATGTTTGGAAAGTGGGGGCAATATATATAATATAAATAAAGAGATAGTGGAAATTTATGGAAAATTAAATAAAGACTAAAAGGAGAAAGTGGGAGAGAATGAAGAGAATTGGAGAGAATTTCACCAATGGTTGCCTTTTATTTTTCCACCAAAAGCCACTATTTATAAGCAATTTGGCAAGGGATGAGTTGGTACATTTGGACACTAAGCATTGGTAAAAATTTGACACTTGGAGGATACTATGGCTATGGAAATTTTGCCACTTGGCATAGGTAATATATGGCATGTGGATGGACATTTATACTACATATTTTACAATAGAAATGAGATTAATGCAATAAGACAAAATTCAATTAAAAAGGCCAAAGCCACCCCCAAAGAAAATAGATGAATCATTTAGCCCTCAAGAAAAGGTCCAAAACAGCTTTTGGAGAGAATATTTTGATTTTCCATCACCAAAAAAAAAAAAAGAGAATTCGGCTTGTTTACTCACTTCTTTTGCAATATTTTTATACATTTGAATTTTTATTTAACTTTAGAAATAAAGACAAATTTTTAAAAACTACCTTTCTAAGCGCCATTTGATAAACATTTTTATGTTTCTGAATTTTTAAAATTGTACTTGTTTTCTCATCATTACTCTACAATGAGTTTCATCTTTCTTAGACCTCATTTGATAACTATTTGACTTTTGATTTTTGTTTTGTAAAAAATAAGCCTATAAATATTACCTCCACCTACGGATTTCCATGTTTTCTTATCTATTTTTGTTGGAATTAATTTAATATTAATTCATATATGGGTAACAAATTAAATAACAATTATATTTGGTCTATTTAAATGGGCATATTGTGTGGTCTTGATAATGAGTCCAAGACTTATAAATAGTAGGGTTATAATCCCCAATACACTATGTCTCTTTAGCCTCATATTCTCTATCTGATATAGAGGATTGCTCATTATGGTCTAGGTTGCATAGTTGAGGAAGACCATAACCACAAATTTTTATGGATTTAATACATCTAAAGGTTCTAGGTACTTACAATCTCCTTTAGCTTTAAGTTTTCTTCCATGTGTAGATCCTTTTAACAATTTGTCATGATTGTTCTTGATAATTATGTTTCTATTTCTTGCATAATTATGACTTAATTTTGTTAATAATTTCCAACAAGTGGTATCAGAGAGGTGTTCTTGTATGGTTGTTGGCTTAATATTTAGCTTTCTTTTGACATGTTGATTTGTGATTAGATTCATGGATTGTTTGTCTTCCATAATCATTAATCAACATGATTTAAGATTCTTTTGTTAATAAGAATCGTTGTATATATATATTTTAAAAAATAAAAGAAAAAATCGGTTGCGGCAATTGTCGCAACAGTTATTTACTCAGGTGCTAAGGCATTCGGTTGCGCCCTAGCACCCAAGGAAATTTGTAGTGGGCTTGTTTTATTATTATTTTTTTAATTTTACAATTTACTGTTTTTTTTACTTTGTTATTTATTGAAATCAAATAAATAATATATGTTATGGATTCAGATTGTATTATATATATTATGAATCTGAACTTTATGTTTTGGACATGATAAAGTTAGAAGACGATTCAATTTTCCCTTTTGATTGTGTCTGTTAAAGAATTATTGTTGTTTTTGGTAATTATTTCAACAATTTATAAGCACTTAGCACAATTTATTTAATTTCTTTTGAATGTTTCTAAATTAAACCATTTAAAGATGTAGTGTATTTGTTGCTTATGCGAATTGTATCGACCCAAAGGAAGGTTACAATTTGGTCAAACAACAAAGACACATACAATAATAAATATTAATAACATAAGGTTGTACCTTGGGTTGTTAGTCGACCCATAAGTTATTAATATTTAATTATTAATTTTTCTTTAATTTGATACCCAATATCTATGAAATGGTCAGGTTGGTTGAAAGACCAATAAAGTTTCTATTGGGTAATTTAGTTTTTACTTTCGAGGACTTTTTCTCATTATTGAATTATGCAAGTAAAGATATTATTCTTAATTTTGAAAATGATTTTGGTAATTCATTTTCATGAAGATAAAATAAAAATAATTAAAGATAAATATTTTGCATAATATTTTTTTTTGTTGGTGTTAGTTTGATGAATCATGCTGCCAAAGTAGCCTTTGATTTATGATATTCACATCTTCAAAATTAATTAGATGTTTGTAGGTATGTTATTTATGCGTTCTGATTGTCGACCCAAAGGAAGACGCCAGTCTGACCAAATAATAGGTACACTTGTGGTTAATTGGTGATAAACATGGATACTATAAAGTTATGCCATGTAAGTGATTGTCGTCCTAAAGGAAGACTTCCACTTGACAGGTTTGGTTATTATGTTTTTTATCATCATGTTGAGAGTACCGTTTACAAGTTGATAGTCGACCCAAAGGAAGGTTGTCAATATTGTGTTTGGTATCTCGTTGTCCTCATAAAGTTTAAAGGTGTATCTCGTTGTCATCATAAAGTTTAAAGGTAATGTATTTCATAAATACTGATGTTATTTCTAAGCATGTTTTTTATTGATTGAGTTATTGATAATTGATAAGTCTCCAATAGAGAGTTATTTAGCTCTATTCTTGCTACTAAACTTTGCATTATTATGATTGATGTGTACTTTTTAGCTTCTTATCTTCCTAAATTATGCATGATTGCTTGAGTTTTGATTATATATTGATCTTAGCATTAACAATGAGTGAATTTATGATATTTGTGTCTTATTGGAGACACTTTACTTGTTTAGGAAGGAAAAAGCTGAAAAGAGAAGGTTTGGAGAAGCTGATCAACTGATTCTGAAAAACTTTGCTTCAACAATCTGGAAGTGGTCTTGCTTCAGCAATATTGCAATGTTATGTTTGACAGTTGAAAGTTACTGTAGCACTTCCACGAGATTTTTCTAAACAGAGCACGTGATTTCACTTAACTATGGTTGGAAACCCTTGGGATTTGGTTAGGGTCAACTTGGGTTAAGTTAGGATTTAGTTGGGACCTATTTAAGCATTGTATTGCATTGATTGAAATGTGAGATTTGTTTTGGGTATCATTCACGATTAGGGCTTGTTCCAAGGAGGAGTGCAAAGGAAGAGGTCTTCAAGAGGAGAGTGTTTGGGCTTTGAAGTTTCATTAAAGAGGGAGTTTTTACTTATATCTATCTTTGTATTACTTCCATTGTCTTAGATTTCACTTTCTCTCTTGAATCTTCTTCTCGTGTATGAACTCTTGTAGTCGAGACCTCCTAATTGTTTTGTACTTCATTTTGCTCATCTAATGTATAAAGATTATGCACTCTCATGTTGAATGATTATGATTAAAGACCTTGTTGAGTTGTTTGACTTGTTGTTGGATGTATGTTTGATTCTTGATGTTGGGAAATGGTTGTGTTAATTGATGAATGTTGTGATTAAAATTGGCCATTTTGATTTCCATCGCACGTTTCTTGCTTTTGAGAAAAAGAGGAAGTCGAATTACCATTTCCATTCTAAGATAAAGCACTAAAAGCAAACTTGTGTCGAAAATGGGGAGATTAGGAGTGATCTCTCACCTAGAATAGTAGCAAGAGCATACTAGGCATGATGAATGGGAGTTCACTTGCTGAAAAATTAGGTAAGTTTTGGGAAAAACTACCATGAACCCTTGCTATGATATCAAGAAGATCACAAAGGCTTAATATGAAGCAATTGGCTAGATAAGCTCTCTTTGGAACCAACTTGTCTTAAAATGAATCCAAGCATCCTCACTGTGTGAATATTACCTTCTTTGTTATTTACTTGCTTTCATTTATCGCTTTCCTTTATTCGCTTTCCTTTATCGCTTTCCTTTACATGCTTTTGTTTATCACTTTCTTTTATTGCTTTCTTTACTTTTCTTGCCAAAAACCACCCATTTTATCATTATTTTACTTCCTTGTTGGTTACCCTAAAATTCACTGCAAAAGGCTTGAACTTGACCAAAGAATCTCATTTAGTCCATGTGGAGAAGATACTCGGTACTCAAACACCATTATTTTATTACTTGCTGCAATTGACTATGTATACTTGCATATTCTGCGATGTGTTGTAATTAATTCACACCTATTTTGCATCACGCACATGTTGCAATCAATAATATTAATTTATTGCCTTATTCTTGGATTTAAAAATATTTTTGTTTAAGTTCCATCTTTTAAACTTGTGATAAAGATAAAAACACTTCTATTTTTCACTTAGCAACATCCCTTTAAGATTACATGACACTTCTATTTTTCACTTAGCAACATCCCTTTAAGATTACATGAGACTTTGAAAAATAAAATAATCTTAATTACATAAGTCTTATGATGATGAAGTGCAATATTCAAGGGATTCATACGTCATCGTTCCTTTAAAGGATAGAGATTGTTCTAAAAGAACATAAAAGAAAAAACATATAAACTTTTAGTTGAATATGCCATAAGAACAAAGGAACATAAGGGGTACATCTAAAGGATTAAATGCCACTAAATTTATACTAATCTAATATTGGCTTGTGCATTTGATATTTTTTTTTAAAACACTATATCATCAATCTACAATGAGTTATGAAACTCGTAAGGATAGTTGAACTTTTAATGAGTTAATTTTTGACGGTATGTTCATAGAGAATTAAGTTAGGTATGAAAAGACAAGGGGTACTCTATTAACTATTTTCTTAAGGGAAGAAATTAAAGTTAACATAAAGCTGCATTTGGAACATCTTAGTTCAAGTCATTAAGAATTAGGATTAAAATCTCCCCTAATACCTTTTTTTAGAAAATTTGAGTATGAAGAAAAATATGTTCCTAGTACATCATTACATGATCATAAGTTGGTTTGACTCATATATCAAAACTTACATGTGTTATAATAAATTTTGGTACTTCTATTCATTGATAATGATTGATTCTTCGACTTAATAGATCTTTAAGCGGTATTAGGTATAATCAAGGAGACAATAATAAAATAGTCTAATTAAGTAGGATTGAGTACTTTAGCATCTTGGAATTGTGTTTCATAGCCTATTCCTTATGACTTCTTGAAATGCTTAATAGGATTGTAGAAAATTTTCAAAGCAATTAACTCTCTTGAAAGCACCCAAATTTGATATAGGAGAGTCTTTAGTTCTAGATATCTTAAAAGTCATAGATCAGTTTATTGTAGTGCAAATGCTATGAAAATATGATGAACTAGGAGGAGAACATCTGGGGCACTTTGCTGGTTATTTTCATGATTTGTAAAATTAATTCCAACTTGAAAGTTTGTCTGCATGAGATCTTAAAGTTTCTCAAGAATGATTAGTTTGACGGAAAGAGAAAATGAGGAATGTTGTTATTAGGAAAAGAGAAATTGAATTGTTTTCTTTTGTGATAACATTAGTAAAGGTTCTTCTCATTTAAGTAAAACAAACTCAACATTATTAAAAGTATTGTTAAAGTAATTATAAGAGATAGGAAAAGTACATTTGAAGGCTTGTAAGTTTGACTTAAAAGTAAAATGAATAGGATTCAATTAACTTCCCCTTAAGTCAAACAAAGACAATCTCTTCCCCTTAAGTCAAACAAAGACTTATCTCTTAAAAGAAGAATTGATGTCATAGAGAATTAGGTGAAATAGTGGACAACAACAACTTTTGGTAACTTGTCATATTGCCTTTAAAAAAAATGTTGAAAGACATAAATTTTGTCTAATTATTATGGTTTTTTTTATTGGCTTCATTAGTTATTAATGGGGTATTTGGCTCCCTGAGTTGAGTTGAGTTGGGTTGAGTTTTAAACCCAACTCAGTGGTTGGTTCATGGATAAATTAACTCAACTCAACTCAACTGACTTAAGATATTAACTCCACTGACTTGTACAGTAACCCTATTAACATATTTGATCATCGTTTGTAACACCTCGTAGTTTGAACACTTCCTACTCGGGGTATTACTTCCAAGTTGTACCTCTCGCGCCGAAAATCTGGCAGCATAACGACGCAACTGGACAAACCAAAAAAATTACAAAGCCTAAATCTGAACAAAAACACTTCAAAAAGGCTTACAAGGGTACCCAACCTCCTCCAAACTACACAGAAAACAACAGGCTGGGCTCTAGTCCCTCGGAGTTCTTAGACAACAACCAAGACAACAACACATGCTTCGAATATGAAAGAAACATAACAAAACATACTCTGATTCGAACGATAAAGAACGAGACATGCTAAGGTTTAAAACACAACCTACAAGAAGAAGAGCGCAACAGAAGAAAAAGGAATAAAGGCAACTTCTAAATGAACCTCCTAACTAAGCCCTTCAGGCCTTCCATAGCCTCGCAGGGGTCTCGCCGTCGGTGGTCATCTCACTGGTTTGCCTTACCTGCAATAAAAGAAGAAATAAACGAGGGATGAGTACAAAAATACGCAGTAAGTAGCCCACTTCGTCGAAGAATAAAGAGCATGAAAGAACAACCTTAGACCTAGCTAAGCACGACACCTAGCCCGCCACACAACCTCAACAAACATCCTGGCCCTATTCCTCACTTAGATTTCTCAGTCTTGTCCTATCTTTAGCTTCTGAACTAGGTTGGCAACAACTGACCACGAGACTCATTCTGGGCCTGCACTAGGGCGAATGACTCTATCCAACCCCTCTGACTCTAAGGATCACACCCTGAGTCGCACAACTGGATGGGAGACAAACCACCAAATCTCATAAAGCATCAAAGGCGGCAATACCGTACACAATCGACAACGGGCTCATTCTCGGGCCTGTACTAGGCGAAAGACTCTATCCATCTCCTCTGACTCTAAGGATCACACCCCGAGTTGCACAACTGGATGGAGGACGGACCATCACATCTCATAACATCATCATCATCTCACCAACCTCGAGTCTCAACCTACTAAGGGTTACACAAAGACTAGGGCCTACACTAGGGCTAGTTGTACTAACTAAAGGGAATCGAGTCCCGCAGCGGAAGCGATTGTGAATCGCGCGCTCTTGATTTAGTTACAACGATTTCATTCAAGAACGAAAACAACTAGATTAAGCATATAAACATAATGGACAACAAGAAATATTACCTTTGAAGAACCTTTCTTCAAATGCTCCTCTCTCCCACGATCACGATCTCAACAACTCGAACACGAACGGACGAAGACACGACCACTGGATCTTCTCCGTTGTTCTCTAGGTGAGGGAGGAATGTGGGTTCCCTTTAGGTGAGATGAGATGTTGTGAGAGAGATGTTTGTGTTTTGGAACCTTTCCAACAACACAACAAAGGCTTAGGATTTCTTAACCTAGTTGCATCTCATGCAACCATATATATAGGGAAATAGGATGGAAATGACCATTCCACCCCTCCTTTTATTCTCTCTTTAGTATATGGTTTATATGTGAATCTAATTCACATTAAAACTATATATTATATTAATTATATCATATATAATTAATATAACACCTTATGTATGAAATTGAACACTTCAATTTCATTCCTAACTTTATACCCTCAATATTACCATGTTGAGCCAACGGAGGGACCTAATGGACCTACAGTTCATAAGCTCCAATGATATGAGATTAACTGATCAAACTCTTTGATCTAGTTAATCAATATTCATTAACTACAAGTCACTCAACTATAGACTTGTAGCTGCACTCTCCTCACTGTAGATAATATTGTGTCCACTGATATAGTCATTACCCTTGAGTCGACCCTTCACAGGTTGTTCGTAATTACAACTGGATCAAATTACCGTTTTACCCCTGTGATTACCTATTTGTTCCTTAAGCACCACTGATCCTCTAATGAACAACAAGTCTAAGGTCCTACCTTAGACTCATACCCTCATAGAGGGCGGGGCCCCGTTGTTCAAGACCTGGAGTCAGTTCTTAAGGGAACAACCTATCTAATTCCTTAGTGTAGAATGAGTGAATTCCATCTTGCACAGTTAAGTTCTCAGCTACCTACGAGGTTCTGTCCCTGAGAAGGTAGGCTTATTGAGTCGGCTACAGGCCACTCTCACCCATACTAGTCTAAGGACTAACCCCTATAAGCAGGAGTCCTTAACTTTCTCAGGATTCAGGTCGAGTCACTAATGCCATCTATAAATTACCAGTCTTATCCTGTTAATGGTGTTACACTGGTTAGACTAATAATTTGCGGTCCGATCTTGTATGAACTCTTCATACAGGATGCCCTCACTCGCATGTCAACTACATGAATGAGTTAGATTACCTTAGTTGTACTAATTACAAAATGGGCCGCATCCATGGTGTTTCTAGAATGAGGTTTCCAACCTTATTCTTATACCATAGACCATTTAGGTTATATTCTTGAACACAATCCAAATAGTGTCCACTACACTGATGTTCAAGATATATGTTATAACCTTGGAGCTTAGTTTATTGGATTTATAAAGGAAGACTGTAATTCTATCAAAACAAATAACCCTTTATTTAATTGATCCAAATTACACAAGTTTATGGCATAAATCCCAACAATCTCCCACTTGACCTAAAGCTTGTGGAGTGGAGTACTAAAACATTACAGTAATGTAAATACAATAAACTAGGGCATTTAAACCCCTTTGTACAAAATACTCCCACTTGCCCTAGTTGAGGAAGACTTGTAAACCTAGACCTTCTAGGTGACTCTAAAAAACTTTAGCCGTGAGAGCCTTTGTAAAAGGATCAACAATGTTGTGCTCTGAGGATATCTTAGTGACAATCACGTCTCCTCTATGCACGATCTCCCGGATGAGATGATATTTCCGCTCAATGTGCTTTCCCCTCTTGTGACTTCGGGGTTCCCTCTAATTTGCCACTGCACCACTGTTATCGCAATACAGCGTGATGGGAAAAGTCATATTTGGAACAAATTCCAAATTTAGCATGAATTTCCTTAACCAAACGACCTCCTTAGCTGCTCCCATAAGCTGCTACATATTCGGCCTTCATGGTGGAATCAGCGATGCATCCTTGCTTGACGCTTTGCCATACTACAACTCCTCCGTTAAGAGTGAATACTGACCCTGATGTAGATTTTTGAGAATCTTTATCAGTCTGAAAGTCAGAATCCGTGTATCCTGTAAGGATCAGATCCTTAGCCCCATACACAAGCATGTAGTTCCTTGTTCTCCAAACATACTTAAGGATCGTTTTAACCGTTGTCCAGTGTTCAAGTCCTGGATTGGATTGATACCTACTGACCATCCCAACTGCAAAATAGATGTCAGGCCTAGTACACAACATGGCGTACATCAGGCTCCCAACAACCGATGCATAAGGAATCCGTCTCATATCCTCAACTCCTTGAGGTGTCTTAGGACACTGTTCCTTAGACAAATGGATTCCATGTCTAAAAGGAAACAAGCCCTTTTTGGAATCTTGCATCTTAAACCTTGACAACACTTTGTCTATGTAAGATGTTTGAGACAAGGCTAGTGTTTTATTCTTGCGATTTAGGACAACTGATCCCAAGAACAAATCGCGCATCACCCAAATCTTTCATTTGGGCTGCGTAGCTAGCCATTCCTTGATGTCAGTAAGATAACGTACATCATTCCCAATGAGTAGAATATCATCTACATAGAGAATTAGGAATGCGACAGAACTATTGATGATTTTCTTATAGACACAAGGTTCATCATCATTCTGGTCAAAACCATAAGATCTGATTGCCTCATCAAATCTTATATTCCAGGACCTAGAGGCTTGTTTGGTCCATAAATTGACCTTTTAAGCTCGCAAACCCTTTTGCTCTTGTCTGGTTCAATGAACCCTTTGGGTTGGTCCATGTAGATGGTTTCCTCAAGATTGCCATTCAAAAAGGCTATCTTCACATCCATTTGCCATACCTCATAGTCATAATATGCGACAATGGCAAGAAGGATACAGATAGACTTTACCATAGCAACATGTGGAAAGGTCTCCTCATAGTCAACCCCTTCGACCTGGGTATTACCCTTTGCTACTAGTCTAGCTTTAAAGGTTTGCACCTTCCCATCTACACCACGCTTTCTCTTGTAGATCCACTTACAACCTATAGGTTTTACCCCATCAGGCTTATCTATAAGATCCCATACAGAATTGAAGTACATAGACTTCATTTCTTGGTCCATGGCTATGACCCATTTGTCTTTGTCTTTGTCAACCATTGCTTGATTATAAGTCAATGGATCCTCGAAGTTGTCATCTGGTATAACAACTTGGGTTTCAGCTAAACCCATGTAACGGTCAGGCTGTATTACAACCCTACCACTACGTCGAGGCATACTCAACTCTTGAGATGGACTCTCTCGACTAGACAAACTAGTATCAACAACTCTTGTTGACGTACTAGTGTTCTTAGTAACCTTTGCTATTGTTCCGTCTAATTCACTAAACACTACTTTACTTTTTGGTTTGTGGTCCCTTATGTGGTCCTCCTCTAAGAAAATGATATTTGTCGACACAAAAACCTTATCTTCCTTAGAATCATAGAATAAACCACCTCTTGTTTCTTTTGGGTAGCCTACGAATAGGCACAATTTTGAACGTGGATCCAACTTCTTTGGATTTGTCACAAGCACATGTGCTGGACAACCCCAAATTTTGAAATGACATAAACTACCTTTACGTCCTTTCCAGAGTTCATAAGGTGTTTCAGAAACACTTTTTGAGGGCACACTATTCAAAATGTATACCACTGTCTCCACTGCGTAACCCCAAAAGGAACTAGGGAGATGAGCATAACTAATCATTGATCGAACCATGTCTAACAAGGTTCTATTTCTCCTTTCCGATACACCGTTTTACTGTGGTGTGCCGGGAGCTGAGAGTTGGGATGTAATTCCATGTTCTATCATATAGTTTTGGAATTTTAAATCCATGTACTCTCCACCTCAATCTGATCGAAGTGTTTTAACAGTTTTACCTAATTGATTTTCAACCTCCGTCTTGAATTCCTTGAACTTTTCAAGTGCTTCAGACTTGTGGTGCATTAGGTAAATATGCCAAAATCTAGAATAATCATCTATAAAAGAGATGAAATATTCATATCCTCCCACGGCTTTAACATTCATCGGACCACAAAGGTTTGAATGTATAAGCTCTGATGGCAGCGTTGCAATGCTGCGCCTTGTCCGTTTCTGTCCGTTGGAGCGCGTTGCGAAACGCCTTCGGCGTTGCAATGCTGAAGGCTGCGTTGCAATGCTGCCTCCTATGCGCGCCTCCTTCCGCAAGCACAGCGTTGCAATGCCAATGAACCGCGTTGCAACGCTGCACACAGACAACAAAGAAAATGTTCAATTTCTTGCTCGTTTTCGCTCCGATCTTCTCAGCAACCACCTTGCCCGATCAACACGGACTTACAGACTCGATTTACATAATAAAATGCCCAAAACAATAGGCCCTTACATTGAACAATTCAACGAAATTATGTAAATCTAAGTGTCAAAATCGAAACCATCTAATTTGCAAAACCGTTCATACATCTCATGCAAAACAGTAAATCCCACCTCATTCTTGAAAAATCCAGAACGTAAATCAAGAACGCAATTGGTCTCTGATACCAATTGAAGGGAATCGAGTCCCGCAACGGAAGCGATTGTGAATCGCGCGCTCTTAATTTAGTTACAACGATTTCATTCAAGAACGAAAACAACTAGATTAAGCATATAAACATAATGGACAACAAGAAATATTACCTTTGAAGAACCTTTCTTCAAATGCTCCTCTCTCCCACAGTCACGATCTCAGCAACTCGAACACGAACAGACGAAGACACGACCACTGGATCTTCTCCGTTGTTCTCTAGGTGAGGGAGAATGTGGGTTCCCTTTAGGTGAGATGAGATGTTGTGAGAGAGATGTTTGTGTTTTGGAACCTTTCCAACAACACAACAAAGGCTTAGGATTTCTTAACCTAGTTGCATCTCATGCAACCATATATATAGGAAAATAGGATGAAAATGACCATTCTACCCCTCCTTTTATTCTCTCTTTAGTATATGGTATATATGTGAATCTAATTCACATTAAAACTATATATTATATTAATTATATCATATATAATTGATATAACACCTCATGTATGAAATTGAACACTTCAATTTCATTCCTAACTTTATACCCTCAATATTACCAAGTTGAGCCAACGAAGGGACCTAATGGACCTACACTAACTACAATCCTAAGGTTCAACAACACTTCCCGAGTTACTTCAAACTAAGCACGAGAATATCAGGCTCGGGACAGACAATCATAGCATACTAACACATTCAGAGTTCTCAACACAAGTTTACATCGACCCTACTCACGTAGGACTAACAGACAACTAAACCCTGAACCAACACGTTCGAGTTTCAGCACAAATATACATCAACATAATCAAATGAAGGTTTCAACACAGATATACATCAACAATCAAATGAACTTGAATAAGGCACAATTGTAATGCTCACATCCTAACATGCTACTACAACCAAAACGTTCAGTCTACTTCTAATAAGGTAAAAGCATGCGACGTGCCCCTAAGCCCTACACTTAGGGGTGGTATAGTCCAAATGACTACTTACTTATAATCAAGCAACCACAAGCAGCTTGAGAAAGACGGTGCTCCAAAGTGCTTCAACTCCCAAATCGCCCCTAACGAAGAACATACACAAAAATTAGTAATTTGAAACATAACCGAGACCTAAAAACTTACGAGGCGCAAAACTCACCCAACGAAGATCCGAAACGAGTTAAGGAACGGACCGAGGCAACCGCACGGAACGAGACAGTCGGCGAACCTGCAGGCGACAACGCGTGTCACCGGCGGGCGGTTGCGTGTAATTATATTCATGCAATACTGCAGTGTACGGGTCAAATTTTAGTATAGTGATTTAAGAGTCCAAGTATCGTCCTCGGGAATGGGTTTCTAGATTAATTAATTACTAAGATACTAATTCTCAATTTTAGCTAAAAAACATAACATGGATAGGTGGTGAAACAAGAATTAAAGACAAACAAACATGTGGAGATACGAATTGATAGATTTAGAGGAAATTGACTTAACAAGTTAATAACTTAATTAACACATGCAATGAACTAATGAGATTAATTTATAAACAAGAAGTAGAATACTCAAGAAAATCTCTCGATTCTTATTGAGCCTCGCACACACAATAAATTCTAAGTCTCCTTAAGAAATCTAAAACATGCACGACATTAAGAAACTTCTTTATGTGTTTCCCTTAGACTTCTAGGTCATTCTCATGCAAGACTTCTAAGGGTTTTGACAACTTTGCTCTAATCTAAGTTTTATCTCTCGAGTCCACTTAAACCAACAATATCAAGAGTTAAAGAACGAATTGCCAAAAATAAGAACAAAACATTCTTCAATACATAACAAATAAGTCTTAACAAGCAAATCAAATCCTAACTACAACACTTAGCTACTCTAAATCACATGAAAACCAAGCTAAATGTGTAGAAAACGTCTTAAAACGACATTACAATCTGAAAGAAAAGGAAATTAAACTTATGTGTCGATGCCGATTCTTCGTCTTCGATCTCGAACCTCCAAGAGTGCTTTGGCTCCCAAAAACGCTCTCTTTTCTCTCCTCACAAACTGTATTTCGAAATTAGGGTGAATTGTCTACCAAATTCGGCACCAATTGCAATGAAAACATAAGGTTCTATTTATAATAACTTTCGGTACAGCGTTGCAACGCTGAGGGCAGCGTTGCAACGCCGCTACGCTAACGCACGCGTTGCTATCGATCTGGCGTTGCGACGCTGCAAGGCAGCGTTGCAACGCCCTCTGTGCGGTTCTTCATGCTTGTTCCTTTATTGATATAGCATTGCAACGCCCTAAGGTAGCGTTGCAACGCTACCTGCATATTCTTTCAACACATCAACGCAAGACGCTCGGCGTTGCAACGCTAAGGACAGCGTTGCAACGTCGTCACCTCGGGCTCTTTGGCTTGACTGGATCCTTCTACTTCCATTTGATGTTATTTTTAGCTCCAAATAGCCTCGTTTCGATCCCGAGTGATCCAAAATGTCTCTAATTGTTCCGTTTAAGCGCTTAACCTGAAATTGATGATTTAAACACGTAAAAGCCCAGAAATCATTATAAAACTAGCGATAATTAAGCCTAAGGACAACACATTTTATGTGCTATCAAACACCCCCCAAACTTAATCTTTTGCTAGTCCCGAGCAAAAACAGAATTAAACATAAGATTGTTCTTATACATACATTTGATTCAAGCCTCAAAGATTTAAGAGAAAATCTGGTAATCACAGGAAACATTCAAACATAATACTTCAATGAGCAATTTAAAACTTTTCCTAAGTGTTCCTACGTGTGTGTGTGATTAGCCTATGTTCCCTTCATTTTTACTAAGCCCGGATCAACTTTATTAGGCTTTCCATTCAACTTCCCCCTACGCTGGTCATAATTACTAATCTTTGAGCCTCCCCACATTCAAGTAATAAACAACTTTCCTCTGCACTTAATCACTTTTTATCACTTTTTTCTATTTTCTTCCTTTTTTTTTTTGTTTTTTGTACAAGGACACTAGCTTTCACACATTCACTGCAGGGACTCTTACCCAGAGCATTCGCTCAATGAGTGGCCTAACTGATCACAGTAAATTTTTTCACACTTTTTATCACAAATTTTTTCTTTTAGCAAACAAACAACAAAAACAAACTATTTCACATAGTATACAAATCAGATCATGCACTTCATATTGTCATTTACCCTATCCTGCAGTTTAACTCTCAAATTAGCTCTTAGACCTATCGAGGTGACATTAAACTTCTAAGCCTAATAACTTTGTTCTAAGCATTTCAAAACTACAAGAACACAGGCTATGTGCATAATAGTGCAAGAGAAACTCAAGAAAATTTTTAAGTTAACTCAAATTCATATCATGCTCTCAGGTTTCAGCAGAATTCCAAAAATTCTCTATTAATTCTCATCCTAGGCTATCATCATCATACTTATGCAAAAGATCAATCAACAATTCAGCATATACTCAGGGCAGTCACAATAGATAAACAACATCCCACCCCCAAACATAAACTAAACATTGTCCCCAATGTTTGCAAAAATAAGCATAAAGCAAGTATAAGGGTAAGAGTGAACAATACTTTCCTGAGTTATAGAGATCTTTATTATTTTCTGAGTTCCTTGGATAGCCAAAACATGTGTGTTGGAGTTCCTCAGAACGGGAGCATGGATTTTTAACGAATGTGACATTAACAACGACCTATCAAAGCAAAACAAAACAACTAGTAAGTGAACTAAGCACTGAAAAACAACTAAAACAAACTAAAGACACAAAATAAAATAAAAATGAAGTAAAGCTTGGGTTGCCTCCCAAGAAGCGCTTTCTTTAACGTCTTTGAGCTAGACTATACTCCCTCAAGGTGTTTCTTTTCTATCCTGCAGCGCTCGGAGTGATGTGTTCATCTGACTGATCTGGGTCTCAATGTTCTTTATTGCAGCTTCATGACTAGTCACTATACCAGATAGACTGGTGACTGCATTCTCCAGCTGGTTGGATCGACTTCTGGATTCAGCTATGAAGGAGTGCAATGTCTCTTCCAGAGATGGTTTCCTCTTTGATGTAGAAGCATACCCTGTAGGAGGATTCAACACATTTTTATTGTTAGCATAAGAGAAATTTTCGTGATACCTCAAACCTTGATTATAATGTGTTGGAAGGGTATTCTGAGTCTGGCTTCCTCCATAGTTGTTGCTTCTGTTGTTCAAGTAGTGTAGTTGCTCCAAAGTGGATTCTCCATTGGGTTGGGAGCATTGAGAGGGAACCATTGTTTGGGGTGATCCTGCAAAATTGTTCAGAGCATGAGTGAGGGATGCAATATGAGATCTAAGGGAGGTTACCTCATCCAATTGATACAATCCAGCTGCTGGCTTAATCTGTCATTGTCTGTAGGTCACTGGTAGCTGAAAGTTGACACTTCCTCTAGGAGGGCACGTGCTTCTGGCACAGTCTTCGCCATGAAAGCCCCTCCAGCAGTGGCATCCAGAATGGTCCTGGTTTTACCTTCCAATCCATTATAGAATAGTTGTAATATTTTACGTTGAAATAAATAAGAGTTATTTTTTCAATACTTTGTGTCTCGCATATTTATAAACTTAATCCAATAAACTAAGCTCCAGGGTCATTGTATTATGAGAGAACTAGAACCTGAACGGTGTGTAGTGGATACACAAGGAGGATCACGTTCGAGTAAATGACTGAAACGGTCTACTGTATACGAATAGGGTTGGAGACCTAATCCTGGATACGCTGTGGATGCAACTCGCTTTGTATTAGATACAAACGAGGTGATCCAACTCGTTCATGTGGTTGACATGCGAGTGGGGGCATCTTGTGCAATGAGATTCTACGAGACCAGACCATGAATTATTAGACTTACTGTTGTAACACCGTTAATAGTATAGGGCTAATAACTTCATAGATGACCATTAGTGACTCGATCTTAATCCTGAGCGTGTTCGGACTCCTGTTTGTGGGGGTCTGTCCTTTGACTAGTACGGGTGGGGGTGGTCACAGCTACTCGCCCAATATGCCTATCTTCTCAGGGACAAGACCACGTGGGGAGCTTGGAACTTGACTACGTGAGATGGAATTAACTCGTTCCCGAATTAGGGAAATAGAGGGGTTGTTCCCTTAAGTGTTGTCTCCAGGACTTGGCCAACGGGCGTCAACCCTCTCATTGACCCGAGAGGGATGTTGTTTATGGTTGGACCATACAACGTAGTTGTTCATTAGAGGAGTAGTGAGACTTAAGGAGCAAGAGGTAGACACAGGGGTAAAATAGTAATTTGACCCAACTGTGACTAGAACAACCTATGAAGGGTCGACTCACATGCATTGGTTATATCAATGGACACAACTTGTCCTACAGTGATGGGAGTGCAGGTACGGGCTTTAGTGGAGTGTTACCGTAGCTAATGAATGTTGAATAACTAGGTCAAAGAGTTTGACAGGTTAATCTCGAATCATTGGAGCTCATCATCTGTAGGTCCATTAGGTCCCTCGGTTGGCTCAAACTTGATAAATTGAGGGTTTACTGTTTGGTGTGGATTTGAAGTGTTTAAATTCATTAATTGGGTATTTATGTCATTTATATGTGATGTAGTTGACATAATATATAGTTTTATGTGAATGAGATTCATAATAAACTATAGGTTAGCCTAATTGATTAGTTAGTGCTAATTGGAGAAATTGAATTGAGAGAAATTAAATTTAATGTGATTAAATTTAAAATTCCACAATTATATAAATGAGATTTGTATAATAAGGTATGAGATACCTTATTATATGTAATATGCAAATATGATTTGCATATTATAAGGTTGTGGTAAAATGGTGAATTGGTGGAGATTTCAACTTCACCTCTCACCTAAGGCTTGGTGAGAAGCCTTTTGGAAGAACAAGTCTCATTTTTTGGAATTCATCTTCCAAGAGCTCTCTCTTCTCTCAAAGTTTTCTCTCTACAATTCTCCTCACCCAAAACCAAAGGGAGTCCCACACACGCTCCCTCAACCTACCAAGAACAATCGAAAAGTCCTTTCGGAGGTGTTCCAATTGTTCGATTCGAGAGATCGTGTTGTAGAGATCGTTGGTACGAAGTAGTTCGTGACCGGAGAAGGAAACGTCGAAGAAGAGTTCTTCAACAAGTAAGTATCTTTACTTTCTGTTTTCTTCTTGTAAAATGCATGTTTAGCCTAGAATTAAGTGTTTAATTCAATTTTAAGATATATGTTGCACAACGAAACAACGACGTTTCACAACATCTTCTGCTACGGAAAATTCCAATTCTCTTCAAGAATGATGGGACCTCATGCATGTTTGTATGTACATGATAATGTTATGAATGACTGTGGCAATTATGCTCCATAAGGTTTTAGGAGTTTTGAGAGAACCCCACATGACTTAGTGGTCTTCAGACCTAACATGCTCCTGGAGTTTTGAGAGGGCTCCTTAATACAACAGGAGTCTTCGGACTCAACGTGATTCAGGAGTCTTTGGACTCAACATGCTCTTGGGGTTAGGGAGGACTCCATATGATATGAGTCTTCGGACTCAAACATGCTCTTAGGAGAACTTAATTGACCACTAAAAGCCGAAGAAAATAATCATGATAGTTTAGAGAAAGTTAGGTCACCCACATGAAAGTTTTAAAGACATGTTTGTATGTGTATGCATATCCCAAACCTCGGTAGTGAGGTCAGTTACTGGGTATTATTTTTATAATATTCACCCTTTTGTTTTAAAATATTTTCAAGTAAAGGTAAGGGCATACAAGGCGAGTGACATGGGTGCGTTACGAAGGCCATCGGGACCACAAAGTCATGTTTTCCTCACTTTCTAAATTAGTAGTTTTTAAATGATTTTGTTTTCTGCTTAAGTAGCATAAAGATTTTGAAACTGAGGCCAAACATTATTTATGTTAATTAAATGTTTTGTTTTCTATTTTGGGATCCCTAAAAGTGAATTTTAAATCTTGATTTTATTTAATTTATTCTTTATTATGTTTAATGACCTAAAAATGCATGCATGATTGGTAATGTCCCTAGGATGTGAATCCCAAATTTTTGGGGCATTACAGTAATTTTGTAGTTGATCTCATAATTGATTTTTGAAATTTTAGGCAAATGTGTTTGCAATTGATTTGTTGGAAAAAAATGTAAAAAAAAAGTCACAAAATAATCAGACTTATTCAAGTTACAAAAAAAATATACCAGATACCCCTGACATAAGAACTCAACTCTACACTCCAAACGCAGACTTCCTGTCTCAGCTGAACTCAACTCTGCACCCCAAACACAAACTTCCTGAATTCACTGACAAAACAACTCTACACAACTCAACTCAACTCAACTCTGCGATTCAAACACCCCTAAGAGATTTTTCTGGCAAGTTTATGACAACTCTGAGTAACTAATTTTTCTTTGAGTTATGTTAAATTAATATAAGAATTGATTTATTAATTATATGTTCTATGAAGTCAAAACTTGTAAAGTTTAAAACTCTTGATTCAATATCACAAAATGTCAAAAGTTAAAATTCATCTGTGATCTCAATAAGGAATTCTTATATGTAATTTCATAAGTTCCAACCAGTAACTATCACTTTTAAGATCAGTGGGAGTAAGTTTATTTTTCCAGTATAATATGTCTATGACATTAATAAGGTTATGGTACAAGAGACATAAATTTATATAGACGTCTCTTTTATTGTGGGAAATGATATTGTGAGATCAATCTCAAGTAACATTGAGATTTCACAAAAGGTTATGTCATATTTTTTTAAAAGTTTTATAGCATAAGTTTTATGCGTGTTGCGTAAAATTATTTTGCAATATCGCAAGTGTACGAGTCAAGTTTTAGTATAGTGATTTAGAGTTCCAAGTATCGTCCTCGGGAATGGGTTTCTAGATTAATTAATTACCAAGATACTTATTCTCAATTTTATCTAAAGCAACAAAACTTTGATGGATAGTGAAAACAAAGATAGAAAATAAATGTACAATTGGAGACACGAATATGATAGAATTGAAGGAAGATGATTTCACAAGATAATTCCTTATTTAACACATGCAATGAACTAATATTATGAATTTATAAACAAAAAGTGAAAATACTCAAGAGAATCTCTCGATCCGTAGTGAGCCTCGCACACACGATAAATTCTAAAGTTTCCTTATGAATTTTAAAAGCATACACGACATTAAACAACTTCTTTATGTGTTTCCCAAAGAACTCTAGGTCATTCTCATGCTAGATTTTTAAGGATTTTGACAACTTTGCTCAAATCTAAGTTTCTTTCTCTCGGGTCCACTTAAACCAACAAGATTTATGAAATTAAGGACGAATTGCCAAAAATAAATAACATAACAAAGTTCAATACATAATCAAATAAATCTAAAACATGCTAATCAAATTCCAACTACAACGTTTGGCTACTCAAAATCACCATAAAAACAACCTAAAGTCATAGGAAAAGTCTTTAAACTCAATTAAAAACTAAAAGAAAGAGAAATAAACTTATGTATCGATGTTGGTCCCTCGTTCCCGAGCTCCCATCACGATCTTGAACCACCACAAACGCTTTGGCTCCTAAGGAATGCTCTTTTTTCTCCCCTTAGAGTGTGTATTTCGAAATTAGGGCTAAAAAATATCAAATTCGGCTCCCCTTTCAATGAAAACAACATGTTATATTTGTAGGGCTTTTCGGTACGGCGTTGCAACGCTGGTCATGGCGTTGCAACGTTGTGACTGCTGCCAGCCAACCCACTGCGACCATTTTTGTCATATCTTTTCGCTCGGGTGTCTAAATGACCTCCGGTTTGATGCGTTGGAATCGTGATTCGATGTAGAATCTCTCAGTATATTTTTTATACTCAAAATACATTTATAGTTTTCTTGGGTCTTCAATTAAGCATACACATTTTCCAAATTGCACTAAAATAGCCTCAAAACACTCAATTCTTGCTTCTCAAGTTCAGTTTCCTGAAATTAACCATAAAATGCCATGAAAGCTTATGTTTTAAGTATAAAAACTAGCTAAGATATAGAAATAAGATAGCATATTTGCATGCTATCAAATACTCCCACACTTAAGCTTTTGCTAGACCCGAGCAAAATAAAATTAAACTATAAGATCTTTCTTATGCATATATCAGACTCAAGCCTCAAAGATTTAAAAGGAAATTTCAATAATCACGGGTAACAATCAAACATGATACTTCAACAAACAATTTAAAACTTTTCCTAAGTGATCCTACGTGTGTGTGTGTGATTAGCCTCCGTTCCTTTAATCTCTACTAAGCCCGGAACAACTTTATTAGGTTCTCCATTTAACTTCCCCCTACACTGGTCATAGTTTCTAATCCTTGAGTCTCCCCAAATTCAAGAAATAAACAACTTTACTCAACACTTAATCATTATTTTGATGTCACTTTTTTTATTTTATATTATTTTTTGTGAAAAGACAATAGCTTTCACACATCCACCCAGAGCACTCGCTCAATGAGTGGCCTAACTGATCATAGTGAAAGTAGCTCTTTTTGTCCTCATGATTTTTTTTTCTTTAACAAACTAAACAACATAGACAAAATAAAATTTTTCATATAATGCACAAATTTTACAGATCATGCACTTCATATTGTCATTCACCCTATCCTGCAGTTTAACTCTCAAATTAGTTCTCAGACCTATCGAGGTGACATCAAACTTCTAAACCTAATAACTTTGTTCTAAGCATTTCAAAACTACAGGAACATAGACTATGTGCATAATAGTGCAGGAAAAACTCAAGAAAATTTTTAAATTGACTCGAATTCATATCATGCTCTCAAGTTTCAGCAGAATCACAAGAATTTTTCAATTAAATCTCATCCTAGGCCATCCTAATCATACTTATGCATAAAATCAATCAGCAATTCAACACATACTCAGGACAGTCACAACAGATAAACAACATCCCACCCCAAAACTTAAACTAAACATTGCCCCCAATGTTTGCAAAATAAACTTAAATAAAGTAAAAAGGGTAAGAGTGAACAATACTGTCCTGAACAATGGAGATCTTTATTTTTTTTCTAAATTCCTTGGATGACCAAATCACGTGAGATGAAGTATTACGGAACAGGAGCATGGGGTTCACGAGGGAAGACATCGACTACCTAACAAAGCAAAACAAAAAAACTAGTAAGAAAGCCAACAACTAAAACAAAAACTGAAAAGAAGTAACAAAGAACTAACACTTAAAACTTGAGTTGCCTCCCAAGAAGCGCTTTCTTTAACGTCTTTAGCTAGACTGTAACTTATGATTGACATCAAGACACGTAAAACTGCTCGTATTTCTTCGAGCCCTTCTTGCATGAATGGATATAGCCTTCTAAGTCTAAAAGGCTATCTTGTTTTTCCTGGGCACCTGAAAGAAAATTATTTTTGTTATTTTTGTTGATCGAAATAAAAGAACAAAAATCAAAACAAGACTCGCGAGTATAGAAAAAATGGTTATGAAGATTAAAAGAAACGTTTGGAGATAAAGGGAGGGGATACTTTTCAACCTCAAACTCTATCACCTGAATTCCTTTTGTGAAAGTGATTGTATTACCATTGTCTACCTCACAAACCTGTTTCTGGTGTGTTTCAGTCTCCTCCAACTCATCCTCACTATCATATGAATAAGTCCTCCTAGGTTGCTCCTCCTCAATGGCAAGATAAAGAATTTGCTCTTGTAGGGCCTTAAGGGATTCCGCCAATTGATTAACATGATGAGTCCTTCCATGTATTGTTGCCCCAAGTTCTACCACTTTAGCTTCTAACCTATCCAACCTTTCTAATTCAACATGAAACAAATTTTTTATCCGCAACTCAAAAGTATATTCCATTAATAAATCCACAAGAGAAGAGTTTTCTATAGATTGGTTGGGGTAGGAAAAATTTTGGTTCCAAATGCCTATATGATTACTCTCAAAAGAATTTTCATAAATCATAGATTAAGAATGGTAAGGATTAGACATTTGGTATCCCGAGAAATCATGATTCACATACCTAGGATCTTGAGGATAATACATTGGCGAAGAATTATGGTCATGAAAAGTCATACTTTAAATCACGACAATTCAAATCTAAACTTTTACACAAATTAACACAACCAAAACAGGGGACAAAGACTCGAATAACACACAAGACTAAATTAAGAACAAAAAAAAATAAACAAATAAGGAGAAAAAAATAAAAAAGGAAAGAAACAAATAGGAAAAACAACAAATAGGAACAAAAAATAAATAAATAAGAAAAAAATAAGAAAAAAATAAATAAGAAAAAATAAGCAAAGAAAAAAAAAGAAAAAAAAGGAAAAGAGGAAAAACAAGAAATAAGGAAAAAATAAATAAGAAAAAAGAAAGAAATGAAAAAACAACAAATAAGGAAAAACACAAATAAGAAAAAAAATAAGGAAAGAAACAAAAAAAACACAAAAGAAACAAAAAAGAAAAACAACAAATAAGGAAAAAAAACAAACAAGTAAGAGAAAAACACAAAAGGAAAGAAAACAAATAAGGAAAAAAACAAGTAAGGAAAACAAAGAAAAGAAACAAAAAAAGAAAACACACAATAGTAAAAAAGAAAAACAACAAATAAGGAAAAAAGAACAAAAAGGGAAAATAATAAGGAAAAAACACAAAAGGAAAGAAAACAAATATGAAAAAAATAAGGAAAGAAAACAAATAAGGAAAAAAACACAAAAGGAAAAAAAAACTTTAGTCTAAAATCTCGAATTTTCTCCCAAGATTAATAAATCTAAATAATAGCCATTCCCCGACAACGACGCCAAAAACTTGTTACGTATAATTTTAATGATGCAATACCGCAAGTGTACGGGTCAAGTTTTAGTATAGTGATTTAAGAGTCCAAGTATCATTCTCGGGAATGGGTTTCTAGATTAATTAATTACCAAGATACCAATTCTCAATTTTAGCTAAAGAAACATAACATGGATAGGTGGTAAAAGTAAAGACAAACAACAAACACGTGGAGACACGAATTGATAGATTTAGAGGAAATTGACTTCACAAGTTAATAACTTAATTAACACATGTAATGAACTAATGTGATGAATTTATAAACAAGAAGTAGAATACTCAAGAAAATCTCTCGATTCTTAGAGAGCCTTGCACACACAATAAATTCTAAGTCTCCTTAAGAAATCTAAAGCATGCACGACATTAAGCAACCTCTTTATGTGTTTTCCTTAGACTTCTAGGTCATTCTCATGCCAGACTTCTAAGAGTTTTGACAACTTTGCTCTAATTTAAGTTTTATCTCTCGAGCCCACTTAAACCCACAATATCACAGAGTTAAAGAACGAATTGCAAAAAATAAAGAACAAAACATACTTCAATACATAGCAAATAAGTCTTAACATGTAAATCAAATCCTAACTACAACCATTAGCTACTCTAAATCACAAGAAAACCAAACTAAAAGTGTAGAAAACGTCTTAAAACGGAGTTACAATCTGAAAGAAAAGGAAATTAAACTTATGTGTCGATGTCGGTCCTTCGTCTCCGAGCTCCCGTCTTCGATCTCGAACCTCCACGAACGCTTTGGCTCCCAAGAATGCTCTCTTTTCTCTTCTTACAGAGGGGATTTCGAAAATAGGGTGAATTCTCTATCAAATTCGGCTCCCTTTGCAAGAAGACATAAAGTTCTATTTATAATAACTTTTGGTACAACGTTGCAACGGTAGGGAGCTGTACCTAACCGCGTGATATATATGGAAATAGTCGGTGGCGTTGCAACGCCACTACCTTATTGCGCGCATTGCTATCGATCTGGCGTTGCGACGTTGCAAGGCAGTGTTGCAACGCCCTCTGCACGGCCTTCATGCTTGTATTCATATCGAGATAGCGTTGCGACGCTGCAAGGCAGCGTTGCTACGCTATGGACAGTGTTCTTCTATGCTTCAAAGCTACACGCTCGGCGTTGCAATGCCATCACCTCGGGTCTTCAAGATTGGATTGATCCTTCTACTTCCAATTGATGTTATTTTTAGCTCCAAATAGCCTCGTTTCGATCTCGAGTGATCCAAAATGTCTCCAATTGTCCTGTTTAAGCTTTGAACCTGAAATTGAGTGATATAAACACGTAAAAGCCCTGAAATCATCATAAAACAAGTAATAATTAAGCCTCAGGATAACACATTTTGTGTGCTATCAATGTAACGCCCCTACTTTTCTATGACCAAATCCCTAGGGACATTACTACACATGCATGCATTTATAGGCCGAGAGATAAAAAGAATTTAAAAGCCATTTTTAATTAACGTAAATAGTTCTAGGGATCCCAAGTAAAACAAAACATTCAAATCATTACAAGACATTACATCAGCTTGGCCTATTAAAAACTGTAAGTAAGTTTAACTTCAAATAAAAACTTAAAGACAACAATAGTTCAAATAAGAGTATGCGGAAAATTATGCTGGTTCCCATGGTTCAAATCACGCTCTCCCACACACACGCCTTGCACGTCCTTCCCCTTTACGAAAAACATTTTTAAAAGAAAGGGTGAGTATTGCATAAACAATACCCAGTAAGTAACCTCGCTACCGAGGGTTGGGATATGCATACACATACAATCATGATCTTTAAATTCATTCATAACATGCATCGATGGGAATTAAAACTTTCTAAAGTTGCCAGGTCTTTAATCCATGGCTGCATATTTAAATGTCAGGCCTTTAATCCATGACTGCTCATATAATTGCCAGGTCTTTAATCCATGGCTGTTTATATAATTGCCAGGTCTTTAATCCATGGCTGTTCATTAAATTGCCAGGTCTTTAATCCATAATTTGTTCATATAATTGCAGTCTTTAATCCATGGTATTCGTTAAATTGCGTGTCTTTAATCCATGGCTGTTCATATAATTGTGAGGTCGACTGGTCATCCTGAGTCATTACAGCGATCTCAGGATAACCAATGTCCACACTATTCAATAATTCATTTCGTGACACACAAAATCATGCATAAGGTCCCATCAGTCACATAATCATGGTGTACATATCATAAATATCATCATCAACATATCATTCATACTTTCTCATAGACAAGGTGATAAATCATACTTTTGTAATAAACATGAAACATTCTCATACACCCTACTGTCCTGTTTTCACATGAAATAATGGGATCTTTACACTTAACATACGAGAATACTTTCACATAAAATAATAATTCCGTTTCACATAATTCATCGAAATATTGCACATAAAATATCACGTATTCTCAAATAATATCTGTGGATCTTCATGTGGAAAAATATGAACTATTTCACATAAAATCATGAAAATCATTTTACTCCCATTAAAAAAGTTCGCACGAGGTCCCTTACCTCGAGCTTCGACTTTAATTCCAAAACTTAATCGAACTCCCGGTCTAATCTCCTTTTAATGAAACCTGAATCACATCATAATTTCCGAAATTAAACTCCAAATATTCACCCTTAAACCCTAATTGTGTGATACTTAAACCACCGTATTAAGGTATCCTAACCGCTTACCTCGGGTCCAATGCAGAAATCCCTTATCCTCTTAGTCTGTTTAGACAAACCACCTCCAATCCCGCTCCGGTTTGTCTCCTACAAGCAAGCGTTCGAATCCGTAACCTAATTCTCGAACAAATATTTAATCATACGGTAGATCGTACAGCTTCCAATAAATCATGAAATTGAAATCGAATGCTCACCAAATTTGGACTCGATGTGCTTTGGATGGTTCTTTGATCGGGCGGCTGGAGTGTGCGTGGTCGGCGGCGTAACGACTGAAGGCAGCAGCTTGCGGATCGGCGTTCGTCCGATCGTTTCTCCTCTCACCGGCGAGTGGCTGATGAAACAAGGAGTGCGGCTGGACCAATCGCGAGCTCCGGCGAGGTCTGCGGTTGGGCCGGGCGCGATCGTGATCCGGCACGGCAAGGGCTTCGACGGCAGCCTCCTGGTTGTTCTCCGGCGTACTCAGACGCGAGCTCTTCCCCGAGACGGCCTCAACGGCGCGACCTCCACGTACGGATCCGATCGTGGCTGGCCGGTGTTCGCCGTTCGCGGAAAGCAGAGCGTGTTGGGCGAGGATTGAGCTGGCGCTCCTTCGTTCGCGAGCTGCAGAACAAATCGGTGAGATGGTTCGCCGGATGTGCAAGACGTGTTCCACCGGAGGTACGTGCTCGGCTCTTCAGTGGTTTGCTGACGGCGAGCTCCTTCTTCTCTCTCTCGAGGTGGCCGGCGGTAGGGTTGGTGTGACAAAAAAAAAAGGGGAGGGGTAGTCGGCTAGGTCAAACACGTAAGGAAGAAGGAGAAGAAGAAGATGGCATTATAATAGGGTTAGGGTTTTTGATAAAATAAAGAGAATGGGCATTAGGGTTAGGGTTTGGGAACACTATTAGTGGTTTCACTTAAGGAGACTTATATACCACCAATTTTAGGTTAACTTAAATTGCCAATTACATCCTCCATTAGATGTTAATAGCTAAAATGCCCTTGCAAATCCTCTTTTCCTTTAATTTCATAAATGATCTTGTCTTATAGGGAACTATTCACTTAAACTAAACAAAAATTAAGGTCTCACTCTCCCCGAGCTTGATTAGAACACTAAAACGACTAAATATAGCTGCTAATAGAGTGTTAATTAAAATAATTAATAGTACCTGAGATGGCGGTCGTTACAATCAATGCGCTAGAAAAATCATCAAAGAAGACAAACAATGTCTCAATAAAAGTCCCTTGAATACAACAATGAAAAATTTCATGATGAAGTTTAAACACTTTTGCTTCATGATTCAATCAAGAATAAAAGGTGATTATGTTGATAACTCTTAATAGGATTTAAAGAGTTTTAAGGTCCTTAATAAAAGGATACATGCTCACTTATCAAAATCAGATAAAATAGAGATCATAAGGAAACTTTATTTTTATAATATGAGTTACCAACAAAATCCATTTTCGAGGTTATATTCACTAATTGATTAAAAGGTACTACTATCATAATTGTGACAAATAGTTTCCACAATTGAAGTTTGTGTTCATAACATTATGTATGACAACAAACTCATAATTTTTTTTTTAATTTTATCATTAGGTTGTCTTGACAAGAATTTGTTTTACAATAACAAAAGCTTTTAAATGAGAATTATAAGCTTTAATTGATAAAGAAAATTCAGAGTTTTGCATGTGTCTAAAGAAATACAACTCCATCATTGCAGATCCGCTCATTATGAACTTTTACGCAGCTTCAGAAGCATAATGCTCATACAAGTGTGAAACCTATGGTATGACAGTTGAGTTGGAGTTTATGACTTCTTAAAGTAGACACAAAGTTTTGTTTTCTGCAGAATAAGGAAGATGAATTATCTTTTGTTACTCTGAATGATTTTCTTTCTAATTATAGTTTGACATAAGGCTAGAAAGAATACAGTTTGATCTCTCTAAAGAATAATGTAGGACCAGTTGGAAATAGGCATGTTTAGATCACATTACATGTAATTTTCATGTTGTTCTTCTACACTTGATCCATGTCATTGAGAGTATATTTTGTGTGGTGATCATTGTAGGTTGAGTTGCGACTATACATGTGACAAAAGACACCTTGGTTCCTCATTAGTATACAAAATGGACCGGACTGTGATTAATGAGAAGTTTCTTTTTAAAATAGCATTAAGTTGTGCACTATAGAATAAATGAATAATTGTTGATAAGAGAATTATTACCCAAGTGATAGATTGTTGGAATTAATTTAATAATTAATTCATATATGGGTAACAAATTAAAGGGTAAACTACATAAATGAGATATTTATTATATCATTATTACAGAAATGTTTAAAAGTTTCTAATTTTACATCAATGTCCATCATTTTTATTAAATAAAGTCGTAATCAAAGCACATTTACAATACTGCCCATTGTTTTACGGAAATTTTAAAAAATAATAAAATAAAAAACATCTTTCATATTGATTACAATTTAAAATTTTTCCTAACAAGTGGCAAAAATACTCCTAAATAACTCATTGTTCATACGAAAAATTAAAAGAATAATAAAATAATCAAAAATAGAAAAAATCTTTCCTATTGATTAGAATTTGCAAATCTTTCTTAAAAATGGGCAAGATTGTAACACCCTAGGCCTAGGATCTCCTGCGACTTGACCACGTCACCATATCATCATCCTTGACTGCTTGTAATAATTAATTCATATATGGGTAACAAGTTAAAGGGTAAACTATATAAATGAGATATTTATTATATCGTTGTTACATAGGTGTTTAAAAGATTCTAATTTTGCATCCATGTCCATCATTTTCATTAAATAAAGTTGTAATTAAAGCACATTTACAATATTGACCATTGTTTTTACAAGAATTTAAAAATAATAAAATAAAAAACATCTTTCATATTGATTACAATTTGAAATCTTTCCTAATAAGTGGCAAAACTACTCCTAAATAACCCATTGTTCATAAGAAAAATTAAAAAATTAAAAAAATAATAAAAAATAGAAAAAATCTTTCCCATTAATTAGGATTTGCAAATCTTTCCTAAAAATGAGCAAGATTGTAACACCCCAAGCCTAGGTTCCCTTCCAACTTGGCAACGTCACCATATCATCCTTGACTGTTTGTAAGAGTGAAGACACTATCCCCACAAACCAACACGGGGTCCTTTCAAATGCTTTGTCCTCACTCACATGCTCCATAGGAAAATTTCAAGGAGGTCACCCAACATAGGATTGCTCCAAGCCAAGCACACTTAACTTTGGAGTTCCTATGATTGAGCCACCGAAAAGGAAGGTACACCTTATGAAGGGAATAAAACTCCCGCAGCGGAAACGACTTTGAATCGTCGTGGTGTTTGTTGTGAAAAACCTTTTCTTAAAACCGAATTTATCACATAAATCCTAGGCTAAACATGCTTGAGAAGAAGAAAAACAGTGAGTTAGTGTTACTTACTTGTTGAAGAACGTTTCTTCAAGATCTCCTTCTCCGATCACGAACTCTTCGTGTCCTCGATCTCTATAATCACGAACTCTCGTACAACGAACAAATTGGAAACCTCCAATTGATCTTCTCGGTTGTTCTCGGTCGGTAGAGGGAGAATGGTGGAACTCCCTTTGGTTTAGGGGTAGAGAGAAATTCTAGAGAGAATTTGAGACAAGAGAGAGTTCTCCTTTTTGGTGAGAATCCAAAAAATGACAATTAACCTTCCCAAAGCCTTCTCACAAAGGCATTATATAATAGTGATAGGTGGAGTTGAAATCTCCACCTATTTACCATTTTACCACAACCTTAGGTTATGCAAATCATATTTGCATAACACATATAATAAGATATCTCATACCTTATTATACAAATGTGAATCACATTTGTATAATTGTGGATTTTAAATTGAATCACATTCAATTTAATTTCTCTCAATTCAATTTCTCTAAATTAACACTAATTAATCAATTAGGCTAACATATAGTTTATTATGAATCTCATTCATATTAAACTATATAATATGTCAATCATATCTCATAGAAATGACATAAATATCCTTTTAATGAATTTGAACACTTCAAATCCGCACCAAACTGTAAACCCTCTATCTATCCACTTTGAGCCAACAGATGGACCTAATGGACCTACAGATGATGAGCTCCAATGATCCGAGACTAACCTGTCAAACTCTTTGACCCGGTTATTCAACATTCATTAGCTACGATAACACTCCACTAAAGCCCGTAGCTGCACTCCCATGACTGTAGGACAAGTTTTGTCCGTTGATATAACCAATGCCCATGAGTCGACCTTTCACAGGTTGTTCGTAGACACTGCTGGATCAAATTTGAAGGGAATCGAAGTCCCCGCAGCGGAAGCGACTGCGAATCGCGCGCTCTTGATTTAGTTACAACGGAAAATTCAAGAACGTAAACATGGATTAAGCATATAATAAGAGTATGGACAGCAAGTATATACCTTTGAAGAACCTTTCTTCAAGTGCTCCTCTCTCCACGGTCACGATCTCAGCAACAAGAACTCGTACGAACACCGACGCCACCACCAGATCTTCTTCGTTGTTCTCTAGGTGAGGGAGGAAGGTGTGTTCCCTTTAGGAGTGGTGAGGTATTTTGTGAGAGAGATTTGTGTTTTGGAACTCTTCCAACAACACAACAAGGAGGCTAGGAATACACTTTAGAAGAATTAACCTAGTTGCATCACATGCAACTATATATATAGAGGAATGGGATGGAAATGGCCATTCTACCCCTCCTTTAATCTCTCTTTAGTATATAGTTTATATATGAATCTAATTCACATTAAAACTATATATTATATCAATTACATTGATATAACTTCTCATGTATGAAATTGAACACTTCAATTCACTCCTAACTTTATACCCTCAATATTACCATGTTGAGCCAACGGAGGGATCTAATGGACCTACAGATCATGAGCTCCAACGATGTGAGATTAACTGATCAAACTCTTTGATCCAGTTAATCAATATTCATTAACTACAAGTCACTCCACTATAGACTTGTAGTTGCACTCTCTCTCACTTTGTAGATATTATTGTGTCCACTGATATAGTCATTACCCATGAGTCGACCATTCACAGGTTGTTCGTAATAACAGCTGGATCAAATTACCGTTTTACCCCTGTGATTACCTCTTTGCTCCTTAAGCACCACTGATCCTCTAATGAACAACAAGTCTAAGGTCCTACCTTAGACTCATACCCTCAGGGGCGGGGCCCCGTTGTTCAAGACTTGGAGTCAGTTCTTAAGGGAACAACCTATCTAATTCCTCGGTGAGAGGAATGAGTGAATTCCATCTTGCACAGTTAAGTTCGGACTACCTACGAGGTTACGTGTCACTGAGAAGGTAGGCTTATTGAGTCTGCTACAAGCCACTCTCACCCATACTAGTCTAAGGACAAACCCTATAAGCGGGAGTTCTTAACTTGCTCGGGATTCTGTAAAGTCACTAATGACCATCTATAAATTACTAGTCTTATCCTATTAACGGTGTTATCTTTGGTTAGACTAATAATTTCTTGATCGATCTTGTATGAACTCTTCATACAGGATGCCCCCACTCGCATGTCAACTACATGAATGAGTTGGATTACCTCATTTGTACTAATTACAAAGTGGGGCGCATCCATGGTGTTACGAGAATGAGGTTTCGACCTTATTTTTATACCATAGACTATTTAGGTTATAATCTTGAATTCAACCCAAATAGTGTCCACTACTGTGATTTCAAGATAAACGTTATAACCTTGGAGCTTAGTTTATTGGATTTATAAAAGCAAGACTGTAATCTTATCAAAACAAATAACACTTTATTTAATTGATCAAGATTACACAAGTTTAGGGCATAAATCCCAACAATCTCCCACTTGACCTAAAGCTTGTGGAGTACTAAACATTACATTAATGTAAATACAATAAACTAGGGCATTTAAAGCCTTTGTACAAAATACTCCCACTTGCCCTAGTTGGGGAAGACTTGTAAACCTAGACCTTCTAGGTGACTCTCAAATACTTTACCCGTGGGAGAGCCTTTGTAAAAGGATCAGCAATGTTGTGCTCTGAGGCTATCTTCGTGACAATCACGTCTCCTCTATGCACGATCTCCCGAATGAGATGATACTTTCGCTCTATGTGCTTTCCCCTCTTGTGACTTCGGGGTTCCCTCGAATTTGCCACTGCACCACTGTTATCGCAATACAGTGTGACGGGCAAAGTCATATTTGGAACAACTTCCAAATTTAGCGTAAATTTCCTTAACCAAATGACCTCCTTAGTTGCTACATATTCGGCCTCCATGGTGGAATCATCGATGCATCCTTGCTTGACGCTTCGCCATACTACAACTTCTACGTTAAGAGTGAAAACTGACCCTGATGTAGATTTCCGAGAATGTCTGAAAGTCAGAATCCGTGTATCCTGTAAGGATCAAATCCTTAGCCCCATACACAAGCATGTAGTTCCTTGTTCTCCGAAGATACTTAAGGATCGTTTTAACCGTTGTCCAGTGTTCAAGTCCTGGATTAGATTGATACCTACTGACCATCCCAACTGTAAAACTGATGTCAAGCCTAGTACACTCCCAACAGCTGATGCGTAAGGCATCCGTCTCATATCCTCAACTCCTTGAGGTGTCTTAGGACACTGTTCCTTAGACAAATGGATTCCATGTCTAGAAGACAACAAGCCCTTTTTGGAATCTTACATCTTAAACCTTGACAACACTTTGTCTATGTATGATGCTTGAGACAAGGCTAGTGTTCTATTCTTGCGGTTCTAGACAATCTGGATCCCAAGACAAACTGCGCATCACCCAAATCTTTCATTTGGAATTGCGTAGCTAGCCATTCCTTGATGTTAGTAAGATAACCTACATCATTCCCAATGAGTAGGATATCATCCACATAGAGAATTAGGAAAGCGACAGAACTATTGATGATTTTCTTGTAGACACAAGGTTCATCATCATTCTGGTCAAAACCATAAGATCTGATAGCCTCATCAAATCTTATATTCCAGGACCTAGAGGCTTGTTTTGATCCATAAATCGATCATTTAAGCTGCAAACCTTTTGCTCTTGTCACCGGTTTAATGAACAACACAGGTTGGTCCATATAGATGGTTTCCTCAAGATTGCCATTCAAAAAGGTCGTCTTGACATCCATTTGCCATACCTCATAGTCATAATATGCGGCAATAGCAAGAAGGATCTGAGATAGACTTTACCATAGCAACAGCGGTGAAAAGGTTTCCTCAAAGTCAACCCCCTCAACACAGGTATAACCCTTTGCTACTAGTCTAGCTTTAAAGGTTTGCACCTTCCCATCTACACCACGTTTTCTCTTGTAGATCCACTTACAACCTATAGGTTTTACCCCATCAAAGCTTATCTACAAGATCCCAAGCGAATTGAAGTGCATAGACTCCATTTCTTGGTCCATGGCTATGACCCATTTGTCTTTGTCAATGTCAACCATTGCTTGATTATAAGTCAATGGATGCTCGCATGATTGTCATCACGGTATAACAACTTGGGTTTCGGCTTAAACCCATGTAGCGGTCAAGGTGTATCACAACCCTCCCACTACGTCGAGGCATACTCAACTCTTGAGATGGACCCTCTTGACCGGACAAAATAGCATCAACAACTCTTGTTGACGTACTAGTGTTCTTATTAGCAACCTTTGCTATTGTTCCATCTAACTCACTCAACACTACCTTACTTTTTGGTTTGTGGTCCCTTATGTGGTCCTCCTCCAAGAAAGTGGCATTTATCGACACAAAAACCTTATCTTCCTTAGGATCATAGAATAAACCACCTCTTGTTTCTTTTGGGTATCCTACGAATAGGCACAACTTTGAATGTGAATCCAACTTCTTTGGATTTGTCACAAGCACATGTGCCGAAACCCCATATTCTCTGTAGTGACATAAACTACCTTTACGTCCTTTCCGAGTTCAAAAGGTGTTTCAAAAACACACTTTGGAGGGCACACTATTCAAAATGTATCTACCGCAGTCTCTCCACCTGCATAACCCCAAAAGGAACTAGGAGATGAGCATAACTCATCATTGATCGAACTATGTCCAACAAGGTTCTATTTCTCCTTTTCGATACACCGCTTTTCTTTTGTGGTGTCTGGGGGAGTGAGAGTTGGGATGTAATTCCATGTTCTATCATATAGTTACGGAATTTTAAATCCATGTACTCTCCACCTCGATCCGATCGAAGTGTTTTAACTCTTTTACCTAATTGATTTTCAACCTCAACCTTGAATTCCTTGAAGTTTTCAAGTGCTTCAGACTTGTGGTGCATTAGGTAAATATGCCCATGTCTAGAATAATCATCTATAAAAGAGATGAAATATTCATATCCTCCCCTGGCTTTAACATTCATCGGACCACTAGGTCTGAATGTATAAGCTTTAGAGTATCTTTGGCTCTATAATGTTTTCCACTAAAAGGTCTTTTAGTCATTTTGCCTTCTAGGCAGGATTCACATACTGGTAAGGAATTTTCTTCTAACTCGTTTAGAAGTCCGTTCTTTACCAATCTCTCAATCCTATTGAGATTAATGTGACCCAATCTTAGATGCCAAAGATGAGCATTTTCTTTAGGAGAAATTTTTCGGTTCTTAGTTTGTGCGTTTGCAGTTTTAAATAATTAAGTGTTCAAAACCATTTTGACTGAATTAGGCATTAAAACATACAATCCATTTTCTAATGAAGCTGAACATATTTCTAAACCTTTCTTCAAAATAAACACTTTATTCATAGAAAAGGAAACAAAAATACATTGTTCAATAAGGCAAGAAATGGAAATAAGGTTTCTAGTAAACCCTGGTATCACTAATATATTGTCCAACAATACATATTTCTTGCCAAAATAAAGTTTCATTGTGCCCTCATTGCTACACGGTGAGGACGACCTCTCCATTTCCAACCCGGAGCGTTATCTCTCCTCTCAGATTCACGCCAGAATCAATTCACTGAAAGAAGAATAAACATGATTAGTGGCGCTTTGAATCAAGTATCTAAGTTGTTTTATCATCATCCACTAAACAAGCTTCTAGGCAAAGTAAATCATATTTACCTTCATTCTTCTTTTCTGCAATGTACTTCGGACAGTTTCGTTTCCAATGCCCGTCTTCGTTGCAGTGGAAACACTTTCCTTTGTCAGCAACGTCTTTGACTTTCTTGCCCATACGGGCGGCAACTTTGTCACTTGTTTCCCTTTACCAACCTTCTTCATGTTCTTCTTCTACCTCTCAAAGTTAGAAGAAGATGAAGCCACCGTTTTTGTCCTGCAGGTCGAACGATGTGATAACTCCCTACGGCAACATTTGCCTCACCTTTCGATCCCTGAATTTTCATCAAAGATTGAAAGGTCTGGAGTTCATTCAGAAGGGAGGTAAGATTAAAAGTAAGCTTGTTCATAACAACATTATTTCTAAACTGCAGGAAACTATCTGGAAGGATTTCCAGAATGAAGCTGACCTGGCTCGACTCATCGATGGAAGCACCATTCGACTCCGCAATGTTAAAGTGTACCATCATATCTAGGACATGATCTCGAAAAGATGTACCCTCTGGCATCCTCGAGTTGAATATGTACTTTAGGGCATTATGTCGGGCTTGTGTGGACTGTTATCCAAACATACCCTGCATAGAATCCATGATTTCCTTGGCGGTAATCATGCCCTCATGCTTCTTGGCTAATATGTCAGACATACTTGCTAGCATGTAGACCTTGACCTTATCATTGGGCTTGATCCATCGATCATATGCATCACGAACATTTCGTGACGCATTCGAGCCTGGCACCCGAGGAAACTCCTCAGTTAGTACAAACTTCAGATCATCCACTACCAAAATAGTGTTAAGTTTGTTTTTCCATGTCATCATATTCTCTACGGTTAACTTTTCCGCACCCAATAAGGAAATTATAGAGCTAGACATTTTGCTGAAAAATTACAAACAAACTTGTATGAGTTTTTTGCTATAACTCTAATCCAATCATGTTTTAGCTAATTATCAAATGATTCCTAGGCCATTTATAATTTGCAATGATACTCCAAAGGTTTAGAATGTATGACACCGAAGGGTAATAAAAAACACTCCTCCTCTGGATCAAGACACTCTTGACCAAAACCTAACACCAAAATAACTCTTATTCCTATAGGTTTTAGTTACCATTTTTCGGTCTGAATACATACACAACTTATGTACCCCGTGAGTGTAACCATTTGTCTTTAGATCCCAAAGTCTCGATCCAATAAAATCCGCCGAAGGGAGGACTAGATTGGAAAATAGTCTAAGGAAATCTTTATCCCTTTCGGGTGTCTACTGTGTTAGATCCCATATGATCATGCCCTCCGAAGGGATTGTCTGGTCCAGGCCAAACTAGCAGGCTGACCATAGTGGTCTAACGGTGTAAACCGATAAAAGAGACCGTAGGTTTTGTTTTCACTAAACCTGCTCCCACTCACTATAAGTACCCTCTCCATTCACCTTGGTATTGACTCATACAAACACCATCCGAAGGGGGACGCTCCCGTTTGCGCCACGAGGCCAAGTATGAGTCTCACGGTGTGAACTTCCCGGAGATAGCGTAGGTGGAAAAATATGTATCTCATACACTTTTTCCTCCCACTGAATACTTTAAGTCTATAGGAATCTTTCTTAGGCTAAAAACCGGCTAATGGTTTTACCTAACTCTATCAACATAAATCTTATATTGATAATCAATATAACTCTTATATTGATTTTATCCTAAGTTTGTTAATATAACTCCTTATATTAAACCTAGGATTTCTAGTTTATTAACCCGTTAATAAACACGCTGACGCTACTGTAATTTATAAGACTCTCTGATTAAATTTCACTCCCAGTCGGCTTTCGGATAGGTGTGTTAGTTTTAAATCAAACTTAAATACCCAAAACCTAGACAAAACTTTCCTTAGACAGAGTTTCTCTTTTAATCATAGCTTATAAATTACTTGGTTCCTAATTCTAATCTAATTAGAACTAGATAACCTAAGGTCTATTATTTCCAAGTTCTAAACACTTTAAAACTAATAATTAACCTTAGGTGACATGCATACTATGTTATAGTGCTTGATCATTCATCACATGAATAATAAAACATTCATAGCATATTCATCTCATGAAAAATAATGCATGTCAATATTGTCCAAAAATTAATATAACAACCTTATATTAATTAATCATTCAAACTATATAATATAACTCCTTATATTATAAATGATGCATGAAAATGCTTAACCTAAGGTGAGATTTCTAAAATAAAAGCATACACTATGAATGACAATAATTACACAACAATTGCATAATTAAAATAGCAAAAATTAGACCAATTTTGGCACTCTAGAAATAATTTTAATTAATATAATCTAATTATATTAATTAAAAATAAATATATTAAATATAAACGTTTTATAATTAATATATATAAATAAAAATCCGTTTTCTGCCCGTTGCTCCTCGCGTGAAACGGCTTGGCGCTGCAGCGATAGCAGCTGCGCCGCTTATTCGCCTGTCGTTTTCTGCGGCGTGCGCATAGCGCCACAACGTTACGCGAGGCGGCGCGGCGTTACCCGCGTTGTCGCCTTCTTCACCGCGCACTTTTGATGGTTGGCGCTGTAACGCTGGTAGGCGGCGTTGCAACGCCATTCACAGAACAACAATGTGATTTCTTCAAATCTTGCTCGTTTTCGCTCCGATCTTCCCAGCAACTGCTTTGCCTCGATCGACACGGACTTACAGACTCGATTTACAATTAAATTTGCCTAAAACACCGAGCCCTTACATTGAACATTTCAATGAAAATGTAAATCTACCCCTATGTCTACCTCTTGCTCCTTAAGTCCCCACTGCTCCTCTAATGAACAACAACGTTGTATGGTCCAACCATAAACAACACCCCTCTCGGGCCAGTGAGAGGATGGGCGCCCGTTGTCCAAGCCCTGGTGACAACACTTGAGGGAACTGTTGGGATTTTTGTCCTAATCTCGTGTTTGTAATATATTGTTTGAAATTAATAAGAGTTATTAATTTCATCACTTTGTGTCTCGCAATATTTATAAACTTTTCCAATAAACTAAGCTCCAGGGTCATTGAATTTATGAGAGAAATAAAACTTGAGCGGTGTGTAGTGGACACACGGGGAGGATCACGTTCGAGTTAATGACCCGAAGCGGTCTCTGATATATGGATAGGGTTGAAGACCTAATCTCGGATACATTGTGGATGCGACCGCTTTGTATTAGTTCTAAAGCGAGGTGATCGACTCGTTCATGTTGTTGACATGCAGTGGGGCATCATGTGCAATGAGATTGTACAAGACCGGGACCGTGAATTATTAGACCCATCGATGTAACACCGCTGTGTGAAAGGACTAATAACCGTAGATGACCATTAGTGACTCGACTGAATCATGAGCGTGTTACGGACTCGTCATCTGCGGTCCGTCGCTTTGACTAATACGGGTGGCGGTGGTCACGATTACTCGCTCAATATGCCTATCTTCTCGGGGATGAGAACCAAGTAGTGGAGTTTGGGAACTTAACTACGCGAGATGGAATTCACTCGTTCCCGCCATAGGGAAACTAGAGGGTTGTTCCCTTAAATGTCGTCTCCGGGGCTTGGACAACGGCGCCCACCTTCTCACCGCCCGAGAAGGGTGTTGTGTATGGTTGGACCATCACAATATGTTGTTCATTAGAGGAGTAGTGGGGACTTAAGGAACAAGAGGTAGACACAGGGGTAAAACGGTAATTTGACCCAGTCGTGTCTACGAACAACCTGTGAAGGGTCGACTCATGGGCATTGGTTATATCAATGGACACGTAATATTCTTTTTCTTGGCGGGAGTGCAAACTACGGGCTATAGTGGAGTGTTACCGTAGCTAATGAATGTTGGTTAACAAGGTCAAAAAGAGTTTGTGGTGAATCTTGGATCATTGGAGCTAAATCACTTTGTAGGTCCATTAGGTCCCTCGGTTGGCTCAATCTAGGTTAAAAGAAGGGTTAATGTTTTGGTATGAAATTGAAGTGTTCAATTTAACTTTAAGGGCATTTATGTCATTTATATGAGATATGATTGATATAAGATATAGTTTAATGTGAATGAGATTCATAATAAACTATAAGTTAGCCTAATTGTTGAATTAAGGCTAATTGGAGAATTCGATTGAGAGAAATTAAATTGGATGTGATTTAATTTAATTAATCCACAATTATTGCAAATGAGATTTGCAATATGAGATATGAGATATCTTATATTATGTGGTTATGCAAATGAGATTTGCATAACCTATGGTTGTGGTAAAGTGGTAATAATGAGGAGGTTTTAACTCCATCAATTCCACTATATAATCCCTTCTTGCAAGAAGGATAGGAGGCATTCTCTCATTTTTTAGAATTTCACCAAAGAGAAGAAGAAAGTTCCCTCTACTTACTCTTTCAATTCTCCTTCCTCTCCAAAACACAAAATAGTTCCCACAAACTTCCCTTCTCCAAAAGAGAACAACCGAGACTCAAGTGGTCTTTGTTGGGTTAGATTCAGTAGGGGAAGAGTTTGTTGAGTTCGAGAAGCACGAAGAGTTCGTGATTTGAGGAAGAAACTTTGAAGAAAGTCTTCAACAAGTAAGTACCTTTATTATTACTGTTTTTCTTCCTTATTCAGCATGTTTAGCCTAGATCTATAGCCGATCGGTTTTAACAAATCGAGTTGCGTATTGATACCACGACGATTCAATCGTCTTCCGCTGCGCGAGGATTTTCATTCCCTTCAATTGGTATCAGAGCCATTTCGATGGTTCTTCTTTTATGCACTGTTTTTGTTAAAATTAGGTGGGTAATTGCCTTAATTTCATGAGATGAATGTTGGTTTGCTTAAATGGATGTTTACGGTTTTTGACATTTTAGATTTATTTTCTGTTTGATGAGATCAAATGTAAAGGGCCCGTGTTTTTGGGCATTCTAGAAAATAAATCAAGTCTGTAAGTCCGGGTCGTTTGTGGCAAGAGTTGCTGTGAAGAAATCCACTAGAAGAAAATAGGGATACAATGACGGACAAGAAAATCAGGGGGTGAGAAACAATGACGGACAGAGGAAAGACGCGCTGGAAATTTTTGGTCGGACATATAATGACGGGCATTGCCCGTCATAGTAAGTTAATTTTAATGACGGGCATTGCCCGTCATCATAGGTCCTTTTAAAAAAGACCCCAGCTCATTTCTCTCTCATTCTCACAGCAGCTCCCTTCGTTTTCTGCCGCCGATCTCCCGTCGAGCTCCCACCGATCTCCCGTTCGTCGCGTCGGCTCTTCTTCTGTCGTTTGCCACCGTCGGTCGCCGGCCATCTCCCTCCATCGTTGTCGCCGACCACGTCTTCCACCGAGGGTGAGTTCTTTTTCGCCTCTGCCGGCCAGATCTAGGGTCGTTAGTTTCTTTTTTTTCTTTTTTTTTATTATTTTTAGATTGATTTTTTGTTGTGGATCTGAGTTTTTTTTTTTTAGATTTGACTAAGAAAAAATTTATTTTTTTAGGAGTTTATGTTCATGTGTTGGTTTATGTGTAGATCTAAATTGACTAATGAATTTTTTTTGTGTAGATCTAAATTTAATTTTTTTTAGGAGTTTATGCTAATGAGTTTTTTTGTGTGTAGATCTAAATTGACTAATGAAAATTTTAATTTTGTGTAGATCTAAATTTATTTTTTTTTTAAGAATTTAATGATTGATTTTCTCCGTGTTAATTTTTTTTTTATGTAGATCTAAATATTTTTTGTGTACCCTATGATGGGTTGGTTTATGTGTTGGAAAATATTAGTTGTGATGGAGAAATGGTTTAAGTTTAATACATTTGTGGTTAGATTCCTAAGTTTTGCTTAATTTAGGGAAAGAAGGGTTGAAAACTTGAATTATGATGTAAGGGGAGGAGTTGAGAACTTTTTATGTTTTGTTTAATTCTAATATGGAGAAGAGGTTGAAAACTTTTGTTTAGCATGTTTGGTTAGAATGTTTAATAAAGAACTTTTGTTTAGCATGTTTGGTTAGAATCATATGTTTAATTTTCTTAATATTAGTAGTGGGTTTGTGGATGAAAGGAAATGATATTAGTCCAAAATATCATGATGTTGGCTTTTGAATCAACATCATGAAATTGAGTAAGTAGTGAACTCCTTGATAATTTTATTTTTTCTTCGGCGACTTCCTAAGGACATAGTAAGTACATAAGTCTAAGTAACTATTATTCTTCTTGTAGATTGAACTTTCAAGACACCAGATTTATAGTTATGGATAAGTCGTGGATGTCAAAGAATAGGATGTCATCAGAATATCGTTTAGGAGTTGAGACTTTTATCCAAAATGGTATCGACATTCAAATAGGTCGGATGTCATTTGTTGTCCATGCTTGAAATGTGTGAATGCAAAGTCTCAAAAATCACGAATGTCGTAAGAGACCATTTATATATTAATGACATTGATGAAAGCTATAGAACATGGATTTGGCATGGTGAGTCACTCAAGAATGAGAGAAAGAGGAACTTGAAGTTGAGGACGAAGATGTTGACGACACAATAGGAATGTTTGAGGTTGCACATAACTATTTTAATGACAAGTCTCCAATATTTGAAGAAGTGTTAGATGATGCCAAGAAACCATTGTACTTAAATTGTAACAATTTTACCAAAATATCTACATTGATAAAGTTATATAATTTGAAAGCAAAGTTTGGATGGAGTGATAAGAGTTTCACTGAGTTGTTAGCATTGGTTCGTGGCATCTTACCAAGTCCAAATGAACTTCCTAGCTCTACATATCAAGCCAAAAAATCTTGTGTACTCTTGGAATGAAGTATGAAAAGATTCATGCATGTAGTAATGATTGTTGTTTGTTTAGAAAAGAGCTTGAAGATGTAGAAGTATGCCTACATACATGGAACATCAAGATGAAAGCTTTGTAAAAATTCGAAGGATGTGATGAAGAACATTCAGCGAAAGTCATGTGGTATTTCTCTTCTATCCCAAGATTTGAAAGAATGTTTGTGATAAAGAAATATCGAGTTTGTTGACTTGGCATGCTAATGAGCGAGTAATTGATGGGTACATACGACATCCTCATGATACACTATCGTGGAAGCAAGTAGACAATTTGTGGCCGAGTTTGGTTTAGAACCTAGAAATCTCCGTCTTGCTCTTTCAACTGATGGAGTCAGTCCACACGGTGATCTTAGTAGTAGATATAGTTGTTGGCCAGTTATGTTGGTGACATACAATTTACCTCCATGGTTATGCATGAAACGAAAATTTTTGATGTTAAATGCATTAATATCTGGGCCTAAACAACCAAGGAATGACATAGATGTTTATTTAGCTCCATTAGTTGATGATCTGAAAAAACTTTGGAATGATGGAGTTCAGTGTTACAATGTAAATCATGAACAATCTTTCAAACTTAAAGCTATTTTATTGTGGACTATTAATGATTTTTCCTGCATATGGCAATTTGTTTGGTTGTACAAGAAATGATATCATGCTTGCCCAATATGTGGGAAAAAACGTCATCCACTTATTTGCCAAAAGGGAAAAAGATGGCATATCTTGGACATCGAAAACATTTACCCAGTAATCATCCATATAGAAGATGTAAGAAAGCTTTTAATGGTGAACAAGAATTGGAATTTGCTCTCGAACCGTTAAGTGGAGAGGAAATTCTTATGAAAGTTAGTAGACTTCAATACCGTTTGGAAAGAAGCCAAGAAAGGAAAAAAATAAAGGAGATCCTTCAAGCACTTATTGGAAGAAGAAGTCTATTTTCTTTGAGTTAGAATCTGGAAACATTTTGACGTGCGACATTGTTTAGATGTGATGCATATTGAGAAGAATGTGTGTGCAAATATTATTGGCACGTTACTTGATATTCCGGCAAGACAAAAGATGGATTAAAAACTCGTCTAGATTTGGTTGAATTGAACATTAGGGAGGAGTTGGCCCTCAATTAGAGAGAGAAAATAATCTTCTTACCTCCAAAGATGTTATACACTATCGCGGATGGAGAAATTGAATTTGTGTAAGACACTATCGAAATTAAAGTACACGAAGGTTATTCATCCAATATACAAAGTTTAGTGTCGCTCATGATTTGAAACTTTATGGGCTTAAATCGCATGACCACCATGTTCTTATGCAACAATTATTACACGTGGCTATACGTGGTATTTTACCAAAGCATGTTAGATATGCAATTATTCGCCTGTGTTTCTTTTTCAATGCCATATGTAGTAAGGCGATCGATTCATCAAAGTTAAAAGGCTTGCAAAGAGGATGTAGTGGTTACTTTGTGCTTGTTAGAGAAATATTTTCCACCGGCATTCTTCACGATAATGGTACATCTTGTGGTCCATCTTGTAAGAGAGATAGAATTTTGTGGACAAGTGTATTTGAGGTGAATGTATCCTTTTGAACGATATATGAAAGTTCTAAAAGGTTATGTGCGAAATAGAAACCGACCAGAAGGATGCATTGGAGAAAATTATATTGTGGAGGAGGCTGTAGAATTTTGTTCGAATTTCTCTCTCTAGGGTTGAGTCTATTGGAGTGCGTTCAACGACAATGAAAGAAAAATCGATTTTGATAGACCATTGTCCATTGCTCACTATATCAAACCCAAGTAAGGAACAATTGGATCAAGCTCATCTTTATGTTCTTCAAAATGTGAATGACGTGCTTCCATACGTAGAGTACGTAAATCTCAATTCTTTCACATAACTTTCCAACTATGGAATGATGTAATAATTTTCATGTGTTCTATGAATTTAGGCAACACATGGAAACTCTATCTAGACTCAATCCCAGTAGATCCAAAAACAAAAAGTGGCTTCAAGATGAACATAATCGCACATTTAGCAGATGGTTGCGTGATCGGGTAATCTTGAGATGAAACTATTGTAATGAGTGAGTTTAATGTTTATTCCTACTTAATTTACAACGTATATTTTCAGGTTCAACTTGCTCTCGAGGTGCCAAACAACTCTATATCACCTTCTTTAAGATGGATAGCTCATGGGCCTTGTCCAGATGTAGCCACCTTTAGTGGTTATGTGGTCAATGGTACTCATTCTCATACGAAGAAACGTGATGATATTAGAATACCCAAAATAGTGAAATTCAAATAATAGCAAACACAATGCAAGTCTCCAGTGCTAAGGATAAAAATCCGGTTATGTCAGACATGACCTTTTATGGTGTAATACAAGAGATTTAGGAGATTGATTACCAGAAAATTGACATTTATTTTGTTAAAATGTGGTGGGTTGAGAATAATAATGGACTTAAAGTAGATGACCTTGGATTTACAAATCTATCAACCTTAATCGAATTGGACATAGATCGGGACTCATTTATTTTAGCATCTCAAGCCAAACAAGTATTTTATGTGAAAGACCCGCTTGATCCTCGATGGTCGGTGGTTTTAACCCCTCCTCAAAGAATAGTTGAAGAAGAATATTCTGAGGTTGATGTTGATATCGTTCAAGATTGTGGATATGGGGTCCTAGAAAGAATGCCTAATATTGACGCGACCCATGAAATCGACGAAATGTCATCCACATATCTTATAAATGATTGTGATGGTATATGGATCGATAAATAATGTATTAAATATGGTATGTCATTGTTTAGTTATTGTAATTTTTTATGAGTTCATATGTCTTATGCGCTAATATAACTTACTTTTTTCATGATATTTTTTTGCAGATCGTTACAATGAGTGGATCAAGTGACGATGAAGTGAACGTATCGATCCAAATGGAGGCTAGGCATACTAATCGACGTGGTCTCACTACTATGCGTGGTCTGGCACGCGTAAGGACTACAGGAGAACGCTTAGTCATCCAATACAACAATCAAGGCAGTGAGTGTTGGGGATAATGCAAACCAAATGCAAAGTTATATTGGAGTTTGCGTTAGGCAACAAATTCCATTAAGTTACAAGACTTGGAAAGAAGTTCCCCAAGAACTGAAAGATAAAATTTTTGATTCTGTAGAGGTAAGAATAATAGTATTTTTCCCTACAAACTTCTTAATATATAGAGTTATTTAGCCATTTATTATGTGTTTCCTATGTAGATGTCATTTGTGATCGACCCTCGGTCCAAAAATGCTATTCTTCAATCAACGACAAATAAATTTCGAACATTTCGATACACGTTGTATCAAAAACACATACTTCCATTTAAGGATGAGCCGTCCTTGTTGAAGCATCCTCCACAAAAGTATTCACATATTGATCAAAACCAATGGCAAGCATTTGTGAATGCTAGATTATCGGAAGAATGGGAGGTAAGTACATTATACTTGTTGCTTTTAAAAGTTAATAAAAAAAGTATTAAAATGATTTAAATTGATTCTATTATGTGATACAGGCACAAAGTCGTGTACAAAAGGAAAGGAGAGAGAAATGTAAATATAATCATCACATCTCTCGCAAAGGATATGCCAACTTAGCTGAAGAACTAGTGAGTAACATTATTTCTTATAATTTTTCATAAATGAGATTTAATAACTTGTGTGTTTATATAGGAATTGGCGGAAGATCCTTCCACTCGTGCCACCTTATGGATGCAGGCACGAAAAGGAAAAAATAATGAATACTTCGATGATGAAACCAAACAATGCGCTGGTCGAATCGTAAGTTAATATGTTTTATTTTAACATGATGTAAAAATGATTCGTAGTTTAAATATCTTATGGTTAGTTTCAATGTCAATCTAAATGGTTTTGACAGACGAACTAGCTATGAAGAATAAAGGTAAAGACATATTGACCAGAAGCATTAGGCACGCGCCGTAACACGAGAGGGTGTGTTAGAGGATTAGGTATGTCTCTCAAATCATCAACATACTTTAACATTCCTCGAGTGAAATCAAAATCAAGCAAAGAGTCTGGCAACAAAATGTCGTGCTCACCTTCCAAAAAGTCTGCAAGCATAGGCAGTAATCATCCAAAAGACAAGGAGGTCATTGACGAGGTGGAAGAAATTTTAGAGGTAATTAGGATTTTGTGGAAATTTTTTGATCATAAGATGTGATATATGATACATTATTCGACATTCCTTTTTAATTTTTGAAGGAACTCCATGCCATCTAGCAATAGGATCAAAGGATAATGTGGTTCTTTGTAGGCACAATGTACACGTCGACGCTCAATTTCCCACAGTCCATGGACTTCCCTTAGGAGATGAAAATGTTAGAGTGGTAGTGGACATGATCGTAGGTGAAGATGCTCCACTACCAATTCCTATACTGAGGAGAAGTAGAGTCCCCTGAGTCAATCTATGGGAAATTTTGTGGTATGGCCTCGTGACCTTGTCATTTTTAATAAGGGGAAAAAGGTATGAAATTCTTCAACTCAATGTTTAAAATTACTAAATTATTTGTTTACAAATTTAAATGTTGTTTTGTTGTGATAGGTGGCTTCTCCAAGCCAAAACATAAGTCGGATGTTTACTGTACATGTGCCTACTTCACATTCTACAAAGTACACAGATGCTCACGTGACTATTAAACTACGAATCGTTATGCAATGTTATCTGGTGCAAGAAGATGATACGATTCAAGTCACGTTGAGTGAGCACATGTTCGGGAGGAAAAGTTAATTTATTTACATCGCGATGATATCCGCATTCATCGTGGGATGGTGGAGATAGGTACTCTGCATAGTCGCATACATTGCGTAAGTATACAACATCTTTCATTTACAACTATATTGACTACGCTTTTGAATGTTTTATTAAAATAACTTTACTTTTATTTAGGTATCTTTGATTTGTATGTGACTATGAAATAATCGTCAAGTTCTTGCTAGTTGATCAAATAACCATTTCTAATTTTGTTAAAAGTCAAGAAACACGTTGTATAAATCAAGCTAATGAGTTAGAAATGGTTAATTTGGACTTGGATCAACAAGTTTTCATCCCATATAATACTGGGTAAGTTTAAATTACTTCAATTTATTTATATGTTTTTTGTTCATAAAACAATGATATTAGAATACTCCTAACTTTAATAGATATCATTGGATGTTGATCGTTATCCATCCGCGGGCAAACACCGTTTATGTCTTAAACTCGTTGAGGAGTAAGATCGAAGAAAGTTTTCAAGGAACAATAAATACGTAAGTGTTTCAAACCTTTAGAATGAATTACTTTCTATTAATTTTTCTAATGTTTCAAACTCTTTAGATCCTTGAGAATGTGGCAAGCCAAGCACTCACTTCCACAATATCGTTCTTCCATCACTTGGAAACTTGTAAAGGTAAACATAATTAATATATTCGATTATTTTGACGTTGGAACGATATTTAACTCAAACATGCTATTTGTTAAATTATTTTGCATGTAGTGCCCCAAATCAACCGGGTTCAGAGGAAGCTTGGGTACTTATGTACTATGTAAGTATATACGAGAAATCGTATATAATTCTAGTATCCCTATAATGAACACAGTAAGTACTCTTATTTTATACGGTTTGTGATTCAAAATATAATTTAGTCTAATGTTATTATATATTATTTCTCTTTGTAGTTTAACACAAAAAGCGCATATAAACAAGAAGAAATCGACGAGATTCGAGTACAATGGGCGGATTTTGTTGGTGATTTGTGTAAGTCATTTGTAGATTTCGAATTTTGTGAAAAGTACTAGATTTGTAAGAAGTTAGTTAAGTTAATATGTTGGTTAGGTGTACAATATACTTGTTTATAATAGAAGTGTATTTAGTAGTTTTGGAGAGAGGCGGGTGGCCTCATGCCCTACACCGCTTTTTTTTTTATAGTTGTTCTGCAATGTTTCAAAAGTTATGGTTAATGATGTTCTGTAGAGGTCATGTGAAATTTTTACTTATTGGCTTGATTTCGTGTTAGTTTTAGACTTTATTGTTTTTGTGATATAGGTGTTAAGGTTTGTGATATAGGAGTTTATGGTTTTAGAGTTATGGTTAAGGTTTGTGATATACTAGTTTATGGTTTTTGTGATATAGGCGATAAGGTTATGTAGAGATCGTTTCATGTGTATTCTTTATAATGAAGTTATGCTCTTCTCGTAAAAGGAATGATTGTTGGATGTTTATGGATGAATTAGTGATTTCATGTTTTTGTTGGATATAGAAGTGTTCTGCAATGTTTTGAGTTATGGTTAGTTGATGTTACTCAGAGAGGTCATGCCAAAATTTTTACTTATTGGCTTGATTTCGTGTTATTTTAGAGTTTATTGTTTTTGTGATATAGGTGTTAAGGTTTGTGATATAGGAGTTATGGTTTTAGAGTTATGATATGGGAGTTTATGATTTTAGAGTTATGGTTAAAGTTTGTGATATACTAGTTTATGGTTAAGGTTTTTGATATAGAAGGTTATGGTTTTAGAGTTATGGTTAAGGTTTGTGATATAGAAGTTTATGGTTTTAGAGTTATGGTTAAGGTTTTTGATATATGAGTTATGGTTAAGGTTTGTGATATAGGAGTTTATGGTTTGTAATATAGTAGTTTATGGCTTGTAATATAGTAGTTTATGGTTTTGGAGTTTTTGATATAAAAGTTTTCTATGTGCATTGTTTTGGTTAAAAAAGAATTTTGTTGGACGTTGTTATGGATTAGTGATTTCATGTATCTTTTGGATATAAAAGTGTTTTTGTTGCATGTTTGTAAATTTGTATAGTGATTTCATGTGTGGTTTCAATATAGAAGTTAATATATTTGCAATATTTCAGGTAATTAGTTATTAAATATTGTTGGTTAGCCATCGGGCTATTAACTTTTTTTTTATTAAATTATGCTAAAAATGATGACGGACATTGCCTGTCAGAATAAAAAATTATGAACTAAAATAATGACGGACATATAATGACGGACAATGGGTTTTTTTTTTTATAAAAAAAATCTAAATATAAATGACGCGTAATGCCCGTCATTAAAAGTGACTGAGTTTTAATGACGGGCAATTGGTTTTAATGACGGGCAATGACCGTCATTAAAATATATGCCCGTCATTAAAAATTAGGTTCCAACCCACTTTAATGACGGACTACATTTTTAATGACGGGTATTGCCCGTCATCAAAAATCGCCCGTCATTGTAACATACAATGACACTCGCATAAATGGCGGGCGCGCGCCCGTCATCAAAACCCTTTTTTCTACTAGTAATCGGAGCGGAAACAGGCTGAAATCGGTGAAGAACAACAAAGTGTTTGCTGTTCTGTCGATGGCGTTGAGACGCTGCCCTATGGCTTCTCAATGCTGTCCTTCCGGACGGAGGCTCTGCAGCAGAGCAGCGTTTGCAACGCCGCTGGCGTTGAGAACGCAGGTCGACGCTGGAGGCGACAACATTGCAACGCTGCACGCGTTGAGGAACGATTGCAGCTTCAATTTCGCGAAGACGTGGGCGTGATTTTGGAAAAGTGGGCAGTTATTTGTATTTTTTAATTAATTTATAATTTATAAAATGTATTTATTTTATTTATTTAATTATTTTATTAAATAATGTTAATATAAGTGTTATATTAATGTTATTTAATTAAGTAATTGCCCCTAGGTGCCAAAAACCGGTCCATTTTTGCTGTTTAATTATTTTATGCATGAGATGTATATTTTAATTAATTTCTATGTGCATAATGTATGTCATATAGATTTAAAATCCCACCTTAGGTTAAACATTTCATGCATCATATTTATATTATAAGAGTTATAATATATAGTATGCATGATAGGATTATATTATAAGAGTTATAATATAATGTATGCATGTTTTAATTTAATTAAATATAAGTGTTATATTTTAAATTAAAAGCATGCTCATGCATTTAATTCATGTGATGAATGTATGTTATAGTATAGTATTATTCATGTGATGGATGATCAAGCACTATAACATAGTAATGCATGCAACCTAAGTTAATTATTAGTTTTAAAGAGTTTAGAACTTGAATAATTAGACTTAGTTTTTCTTTTTTCTAATAAGATTAGAAATTAGGAAATCAAATATAATCTTTGAATGGAGACTGATAAACAACTCTGTCTAAGGAAGGTTTTGTCTAAGGCTGGGGTATTTAAGTTGACGCTTGCGGAACATCCCTACCTGGAAACCGACCTGGGAGTGAATTCGGTCCAGAGATTCTTAGGTTATATTCTCGTGAGTGTCGTTAATTAAGTGTTAATTAATTTACTCACATAGACCTAAGTTAATAATGTGATTATAAACTTAGGCTAATACCATATAGAGTTATATTGGTAGACTTAGGTAAATTTTAGCCGGTTTATCTAGGTCAATCCCTATTAAACTTAAAGTGCTGAGTGGGAGGAAATATAGTGTATGAGATACATTTGAATTTCCAACCACAAATCTCCTTTAAAGTCCGCACCGTGAGATCTATACTCGGCCTCGTGGCGCAAATGGGAGCGTTCCCCTTCTGGTGGCATTTGTATAGGTCAATATCATCGTGGATGGAGAGAGTACTTATAGTGAGTGGGGGAGCGGGACTTGTGAAAACGAGACCCACGTCTCTTCTTTCGATTCACACCGTAGAGACGCCTATGATCCGCTCGCTAGTTTGGCTCTGGACGGATAATCCGCCGGAGGGCTTGATCATGGGAGTCGGAACACCGTGAATTCGAAAGGATACAGATTTCTGGTTGGTTTTCCTTCTTGGTTCACCCTTTGGTGGCTATTGTTTGGGCGGATACTTGGAAACTTAAAGATTGAGGGGTGACACTCTCGAATTCGTTAAGTGTTAATGAATTCGACCGAACAATGGTAATTGGACGCCTAATGGAATAAGAGTTATTCGGGATTAGGGTCCGATCGAGAAAGTCTCGCCCTAGAGGAGGAGTGTTACATTCACCCTTCTTCGGTGGCGGTCATTCTAAACCTTTAGGGTATCATTGCAAAATTTTGAATGACCTAGGTATCATGAAACAATTTTTGCTAAAACTTGATTGGATTTGAAAAAGTTTTTTTTTTTTTTTGCGAGACTAATACAAAGTTTTTCTTATTTTTCAGCTAAAAATGTCTAGCGCAATAATAGCATTACTCGTATCCGATAAGTTAGTGGGAGATAATTACCAAAGTTGAAAAAATAACATTAACACAATTTTGGTAACTGACGACATAAAGTTCGTGATGTCTGAGGAGTGTCCTCAGATGCCGGGCTCGACCGCGTCGCGAAGTGTTCGCGATGCGTACGATCGGTGGATCCGAGCCAATGAAAAGGCCAAGGTCTACATAATTGCGAGCATGTCTGATGTCTTGGCAAAAAAGCATGAGCTGATGGTTTCCGCCAAGGAGATCATGGAGTGCTTGCTGGAAATGTTTTGACAACAGTCCTTTCAGGTTCGGCATGACTCGCTCAAATACGTCTTCAACGCACGGATGAAAGAAGGGTCGTCTGTCCGTGAACATGTTCTAGACATGATGACCCACTTTAATCTGGCCGAGATGAACAAGGCTTCGATCGACGAGTCGAGCCAGGTAAGTTTTATTTTGGAGACTCTCTTAGAAGAGTTTCCTTGGTTTCAATAGCAATCTTTGTTATGAACAAAATTACTACACTCGACTACCCTCCTCAATGAGCTACAGAATTTCCAATCGTTGAACAGGTCAAGGAATCTGAGGCAAATGTTGCCTACAGGTCTTATCACAGGGGTTCGACCTCTGGGACGAAGCCTGTTGCTCCTTCACGCCCGAAAGGGAAGAAGAGGATGAAGAGGATAAAGCGACCGAAGTGCCGCCCACAAGGGCAAGAAGGTCAGGGTCGACGCTTGAGAAAGGAAATTGTTTCCACTGGAATGAGGGCGAGCACGGGAAGAGGAACTATCCCAAATTCCTGGCCGAGAAGAAGAATCAAGGTAAATGTGATTTACTTGTGACAGAAACATGTTTAGTGGAGAGTAGTGACTCTGCTCGATATTGGATTGGGCGCCACTAACCACGCTTTGTTCTTCTTTTCGGTGGATTGATTCTGGCGTACATTTGCGAGAGGGTGAGGTGACTCTACGGGTTGGATCAGGGAGCTTGTCTTCTTTTGTAGCGATCGGATACAGTGAAGCTATACTTTGACGGGAAGTACTTATTGTTGGACAATTTGTACATAGTTCCAGAGTTTACTAGAAACCTTGTTTCCATTTCCTGCTTAATTGAACATTGTATATCTGTTTCCTTTGAATCAAGTAAACCGTTTATTTCTTTCAAAGGCAATCTTATTTGTTCAGCTTCACTCGAGCATAATCTGTATGTTTTGAAACCTAATTCGGTCAAAAGTGTTTTGAATACTGAATTGTTTAAAACTGCAGAAACACGAACTAAGAAAGCAAAAGTTTCTCCAAAAGAAAATGCCCACCTTTTGCATCTACGGTTAGGCCAATCTCAATAGGATTGAGAAACTAGTGAAGAGTGGACTTCTAAACGAGTTGGAAGAAAACTCTTTGCCGGTGTGTGAATCATGCCTTGAGGGCAAAATGACCAAACGTCCTTTTAGTGGATTGGATATAGAGCCAAAGAGCCTCTTGAGTTAGTATATTCTGACCTCTGTGGTCCGATGAATGTTAAACCTCGGGGCGGTTATGAGTATTTCGTGTCTTTCATAAATGATTACTCCAGATATGGGTATATTTACCTAATGCACAAGAAGTCTGAAACTGTTGAAAAGTTCAAGGAGTACAAGACTGAGGTTGAGAACCTCTTAGGTAAATCGCTTAAAACACTTCGATCGGATCGAGGTGGAGAGTACATGGACACTGAATTCCAGGACTATATGATAGAACACGGAATTACGCCCCAACTCTCGGCTACCTGGTATGCCACAATGAGAATGGTGTATCGGAGAGGAGAAAGCAGAACCTTGTTGGACATGGTTCGGTCGATGATGAGCTATGCTCGTCTCCCTGATTCTTTTTGGGGGTACGCAGTGGAGACTGCGGTTTATATTTTGAACAATGCTCCGTCGAAGAGTGTTTGTGAAACACCTTTCGAGCTCTGGAGTAGACGTAAAGGCAGTTTACATCACTTCAGAATTTGGAGATGCCCGACCCACGTGTTGGTGTCAAACCCGAAAAAGTTGGAACCCCGTTCGAAATTGTGCCTATTCGTAGGTTACCCTAAAGAGACTAGGGGTGATCTATTTTACGATCCTAAGTAAAATAGGGTGCTTGTGTCGACAAACGCCACTTTTCTAGAGGAAGACCACGTCAGGGATCATTTACCAAGAAGTAAAATTGTGTTGAATGAAATGGACAACACATTAGCAAGAGTTGCTGATGGGGCTAGTACGTCAACAAGTGTTGTTGATCCTAGCACGTCTAGTCAAATCCGTTCCCAAGAGTTGGGAATGCCTCGACGTAGTGGGAGGACTGTGAGACAGCCCGATCGCTACATGGGTTTAGCTGAAACCTCAGTTGTTGCTCCTGATGATGACTGTGAGGATCCATTGACCTATGATCAGGCAATGGTTGATGTTGACAAAGACGAGTCGATTAAATCTATGGACCAGGAAATGGTGTCTATATACTTCAATTCTGTATGGGAGCTTGTGGATCAACCGGATGGGGTAAAACCTATTGGTTGCAAATGGATCTACAAGCGTAAACGTGGCGTAGATGGGAAGGTGCAAACCTTCAAAACCCGACTAGTGGCAAAGGGTTTTACCCATGTTGAAGGGGTTGACTATGAGGAGACCTTTTCACCTGTTGCCATGGTAAAGTCGATCAGGATCCTTCTGGCTATTGCCGCATATTATGACTACGAGGTATGGCAGATGGATGTCAAGACAACCTTTCTGAATAGCAAACTTGATGAGACCATCTACATAGACCAGCTCAAAGGGTTCATTGCCCAAGGCCAAGAGCAAAAGGTTTGCCGGCTTCATAGCTCTATTTATGGACTCAAACAGGCTTCGAGGTCTTGGAATATAAGGTTTGATGAGGCGATCAAATCTTATGGCTTTGATCAAAATATCGACGAGCCTTGTGTCTACAAGAAAACCGTTGACAAAACTGTCGCATTTTTGGTGTTGTATGTGGACGATATTCTTCTCATTGGGAATGAGGTAGAATTTCTTACTGACGTTAAGAAGTGGCTAGCTTCGCAATTCCAAATGAAAGATTTGGGAGAAGCTCAGTATGTTCTAGGTATCCAGATTGTCTGGAACCGGAAGAACAGAATGTAGCCTTGTCTCAGGCGTCTTATATTGACAAGATGTTGTCTAGATATAAGATGCAGAACTCCAAGAAGGGCTTGCTGCCTTTCAGGCATGGGGTTCACTTATCTAAGGATCAGTGTCCTAAGACTTCTCAAGATGTTGAGGATATGAGACAAATTCCATATGCTTCAGCTGTAGGGAGCCTGATGTATGCCATGTTGTGTACTAGGCCCGACATCCATTATCTGATGAGGAATTGTCGGTGAGATATCACCCAATCCAGATTAGATCACTGGACAACCGTAAAGGCAATCCTCAAGTATCTGAGGAGAACGAGGAACTACAACTTAGTGTATGGCAGTGGGGATTTGATCCTTACCGGATACAGGGATTCTGATTTTCAGACCGATAAGGATTATAGGAAATCCACTTCGGGGTCAACCTTCATTCTGAATGGAGGAGTTGTAGTATGGTGAAGCATCAAGCAGGGATGCATCACTGATTCCACTATGGAAGCGGAGTATGTTGCGGCTTGTGAAGCTGCAATGGAAGCTGTTTGGCTTAGGAAGTTCATGACAGATTTGAAAGTTGTTCCAAATATGAACTTGCCAATCACATCGCTCGTGATAATGGTGGTGCAAGAGCCAACTCCACGTGAGCCTCGGAGCCATAAGAGAGGCAAACACATTGACCGCAAGTATCATCTGATACGGGAGATTGTGCACCGCGGAGACGTGACAGTCATGCAGATAGCGTCGGAGCACAACGTAGCTGATCCATTTAGAAAGTCCCTCACGACTAAGGTGTTTGAGGTCACCTAGAGGGTCTAGGTCTTCGAGAGCTTCATGACTAGAGCAAGTGGGAGATGTGTAAACGGGTATTCAATGCCCTAGTTTATTGTATTACTTCATTGTAATTTATGTACATTTCGGAAATGTATTTTCTCCACTAGCTTAGTCCAAGTGGGAGTTTATTAGGATTTTTGTCCTAATCTCGTGTTTGTAATATATTGTTTGAAATTAATAAGAGTTATTCATTTCATCACTTTGTGTCTCGCAATATTTATAAACTTTTCCAATAAACTAAGCTCCAGGGTCATTGAATTTATGAGAGAACTAAAACTTACACACAGGGAGGATCACGTTCGAGTTAATGACTCGAACGGTCTATAGTATATGGATAGGGTTGGAGACCTAATCCTGGATACACTGTGGATGCGACCCGCTTTGTATTAGATACAAACGAGGTGATCTGACTCGTTCATGTTGTTGACATGCGAGTGGGGGCATCCTGTGCAATGAGATTGTACAAGACCGGACCGTGAATTATTAGACCTACTGATGTAACACCGTTGACAGTAAAGACTAATAACTTCGTAGATGACCATTAGTGACTCGACCTGAATCCTGAGCGTGTTACGGACTCCTGTCTGCGGGGGTCTGTCCTTTGACTAGTACGGGTGAGGGTGGTCATAGTTACTCGTCCAATATGCCTATCTTCTCAGGGACAGAACCAAGTAGGGAGCTGGAAACTTAACTACACGAGATGAAATTCACTCGTTCCCGCCTTTAGGGAAACTAGAGGGGTTGTTCCCTTAAGTGCTGTCTCTAGGGCTTGGACAACGGGCGCCCACCTTCTCACTCGCTCGAGAAGGGTGTTGTGTATGGTTGGACCATCACAATATGTTGTTCATTAGAGGAGTAGTGGGGACTTAAGGAACAAGAGGTAGACACGAGGGTAAAGCGGTAATTTGACCCGGTAGTGTCTCTGAACAACCGTGAAGGGTCGACTCATGGACATTGGTCATATCGGTGGACACGTAATATTCTCGTGACCGACGGGAGTGCAACTACGGGCTATAGTGGAGTGTTACCGTAGCTAATGAATGTTGATTAACCGGGTCAAAGAGTTTGACAGGTTAATCTCGGATCATTGGAGCCCATCACTGTAGGTCCATTAGGTCCCTCGGTTGGCTCCACCTCGGTTAAAAGAAGGGTTAATGTTTTGGTATGAAATTGAAGTGTTCAATTTCACTTTAAGGGCATTTATGTCATTTATATGAGATATGAATGATATAAGATATAGTTTAATGTGAATGAGATTCATAATAAACTATAAGTTAGCCTAATTGTTGAAATAGGGTTAGTTGGAGAATTCGATTGAGAGAAATTAAATTGGATGTGATTCAATTTAATTAATCCACAATTATTGCAAATGAGATTTACAATATGAGATATGAGATATCTTATATTATGTGGTTATGTAAATGAGATTTGCATAACCTATGGTTAGTGGTAAAGTGGTAATAATGAGGAGGTTTTAACTCCACCAATTCCACTATATAATCCCTTCTTGCAAGAAGGATGGGAGGCATTCTCTCATTTCTTAGAATTTCACCAAAGAGAAGAAGAAAGTTCTCTCTACTTACTCTCTCAATTCTCCTTCCTCTCCAAAACAAAAAAATAGTTCCCACAAACTTCCCTTCTCCAAAAGAGAACAACCGAGACTCCAAGTGGTGGTGTTCGAGTTCCGTTCGAGGGAAGATTTCGTTGAGTTCGAGAAGCACGAAGAGTTCGTGATTTGAGGAAGAAACATTGAAGAAACTCTTCAACAAGTAAGTACCTCTATTCTTACTGTTTTTCTTCCTTATTCAGCATGTTTAGCCTAGATCTAAAGTAGATCGGTTTTAACAAAATCGAGTTGCGTATTGCTACCACGACGATTCAATCGTCTTTCGCTGCGCGAAGATTTTCATTCCGTTCAGGAACAACCCCTCTAGTTTCCCTGAATCGGGAACAAGTGAATTCCATCTCGCGTAGTCAAGTTTCCAACTCCCCACATGGTCCTGCCCCTGAGAAGATAGGCATGTTGGGCGAGTAACTGTGACCACCCTCACCCGTACTAGTCAAAGGTCAGACCCCCGCAGAAAGGAGTACGTAACACACTCAAGATTAAGGTCGAATGGTCATCTACGAATTTATTAGTCCTATACTGTCAACGGTGTTACACTAGTAAGGATGCCCCCACTTGCATGTCAACCACATGAACGAGTTGGATCACCTCGTTTGTATCTAATACAAAGCGGGCCGCACCCACAATGTATCCAGGATTAGGTCTCCAACCCTATCCGTATACTGTAGACCGTTCGGGTCATAAACTCGAACGTGATCCTCCCTGTGTGTCCACTACACACCGTTCAAGTTCTAGTTTTCTCATAATTCAGTGACCCTGGAGCTTAGTTTATTGGACAAAGTTTGTAAATATGCGAAACACAAAGTGATGAAAAAATAACTCTTATTTATTTCAATAAGGAATGTTACAAACATATACGAGATTAGGACATATATCCCAACAAACTCTCACTTGGAATAAGCTAGTCGAGTACAAAAATACATTTCTCAAATGTAGAGTAATAATACAATAAACTAGGGCATTGAATACCCTTTACAATACTCCCACTTTCCCTAGTCAGGAAACACTCGAAGACCTAGATTCTCTTAGTGACCCTCAAACACCTTAGCCGTGAGGACCTTTGTAAATGGATCAGCAACGTTGTGCTCCGACGCTATCTGCGTGACTGTCACGTCTCCGCGGTGCACAATCTCCCGTATCAAGTGATACTTTCGCTCAATGTGCTTGCCACTCTTATGACTCTGAGGTTCTCTCGAGTTGGCTACTGCACCACTGTTGTCACAAAACAGGGTAATCGACAAGTTCATATTTGGAACAACTTCCAAATCCATCATGAACTTCCTAAGCCAAACATTTTCCATTGCAGCTTCACAAGCCGCAACATACTCGACTTCCATCGTGGAATCAACGATGCATCCCTGCTTGATGGTTCGCCACACTAAAACTCCTCCATTCAGAATGAAGGCTGACCCCGAAGTGGATTTCCTAGAATCTTTATCGGTCTGAAAGTCAGAGTCTGTGTATCCCGTAAGGATCAAATCCCCACTCCTATACACAAGGCTGCAGTTCTTCGTTCTCCTAAGATACTTGAAGATTGCCTTTACGGTTGTCCAGTGATCTAATCCTGGATTGGATTGATACCTACTGACAATCCCAACTGCATAACAAATGTCGGGCCTAGTACACAACATGATATACATGAGGCTCCCAACAGATGAAGCATAAGGGATTCGTCTCATATCCTCAACCTCTTGAGGTGTCTTAGGACATTGATCCTTAGACAGTTGAACCCCATGCCTGAAAGGCAACATGCCCTTCTTAGAGTTCTGCATCTTATATCTAGACAACATCTTGTCAATATAAGACGCTTGAGACATGGTTAGCGTCCTGTTCTTCTGGTTCTGGACTCTCTGGATAGCTAGAACATATTGGGCCTCTCCCAAATTTTTCATTTGGAATTGCGAAGCCAACCATTTCTTAATATCAGTAAGAAATCCTACCTCATTCCCAATGAGAAGGATATCATCCACATATAATATAAGAATGCGACAATGCTGTTGACGATTTTCTTGTAGACACAAGGCTCGTCAACATTCTGAACAAAGCCATAAGATTTGATTGCCTCATCGAACCTTATATTCCAAGACCTCGAGGCTTGTTTTAGTCCATAAATAGACCTATGAAGCCGACAAACCTTTTGCTCTTTGCCTTGGGTAATAAACCCCTTTGGCTGGTCCATGTAAATGGTCTCGTCAAGTTTGCCATTCAGAAAGGTTTTCTTGACATCCATTTGCCATATCTCATAGTCATAATATGCGACAATGGCCAGAAGGATCCTGATCAACTTTACCATGGCAACAGGAGAAAAGATTTCTCCATAGTCAACCCCTTCAACCTGGGTAAAACCCTTTGCCACTAGTCGTGCTTTGAAGGTCTGCACCTTCCCATCTACGCCACGTTTATGATAACTCACCATAAGGGAGTTATTTTACTAGAATTTTAGTGTTTAATCCATTTGAATTGCATTTAATTTAGTGATCCTCATATTATTTTATCCCTAAATTATGTGTGTTAGCTTTAAAATCTTGAATTTAAGCATTAGGTGCAAAAATAATTAATTTTGATGTTTTTGTGCTTTAATTTAAGAAATTTAGGAAAATAAGCTAACGGTTAATTAAAGACCGAAATGTGAGATTTTTCTTAACTCCAAAAATCCTTGCGTATTTAGTTTGATTTATAATTGACTTCATAAATTTATTTGAGATTTTTTCTGTGTGCAGGAGATGTTTAAAAATTAAAAGAGTCCCTAAGGGAATTTTAGACATTTTACCCGAAGGGTAATATGGTCTTTTTACCCTTAAGGGTATTTTTATAATTTGTGGAGTTAGGACAACACCATCTTGTATAAGGAGGCTAGGGTTTACAAGTGTGAAGGAGAAGGAGTAGTGGCAAAAGAGGATGAGACCCCGAGAGAACGGGCGATTGCTACAACAAAGGTGTGCATTGGAGAGGAAAATCGTGAAGGTTCCATTGCTGTAGCAATCGTGCGAGTGAGGAAAAATTGAAGCTTCAGGGTGTCATTGCTGTAGCAAAACCGAGATGCCATTGTTGTAGCAAAAATCGAGAGCATCAGTGCAGTTTAGTTTTCACAGACGTCGTTCACGAAGTTTACGATTTTTGGACATTGAACCGTTGGATTTTGCTAAACTTTTATCAGCCTGTTGGGGACTCATAGCGCTTCATTTTTAACGGTTGGATCGTTGTTTGGAGCTTCGGTGTGTTGGATATCGCTGTCACGTTGGGCGACCACTGCAGTTCGGTGTTTCACAGACAACGCTCAAAAAGTTGTCGTTTGTCGGAGTTTCAACCGTTGGATTGTGCTGCAATTTTGTCAGCGTGTCAGAGACTCATAGGCCTTCACTTTGAACAGTTGGATTGTCGGTCTGAAATTCTATTTATCCAATATCACTGTCGGACAGAACCTAAAAAAACTGTTGCGCTCGAGCCCTTTGCTGAAGCAATTGGCAACGCTGTTGCTGAAGCCAACCAAAGGGCTTTGCTGAAGTAAAGTACCCTGCTGCAGACCATCGACAAAGGGCTGCTGCTAGGCAATTGCTGTAGCAAAACAAGGCCACCTGTTGTGTAACCTTTTCCCTATCTCTAAGTGTTATTGCTTGCTATCAACTGCCAATTTAATACTGAATTTTTGGGTTGTTTATATACTGATTTAGACTACTTTTGCTCACTATTTTAGGCCGAACTCGTGACTGTTTTAGGCTAGAATTGTGGCTGATATAGGCTATTTTAGTGAATGTTGTTGGTTGTTTTGCATGAACTCATTGATCAATAAAAGCATGCTTAATTTAGAGATGTGTGACTCGATTTTAATCATGAACTAAATTGTCGTAGGCAAGGGTTAGGTTGTGTTCAAATGTAGATTTGGAATAAATTTATGGCTGCTGCCATTGACTGAATTTATGAAATTTTATTTAATTTAACGTTGCATGAGAATTAAAATTGGCCATTTTAACTTCTCTAGAATTCATAAACTTGGAAGAGCTAATGAATTAGAAAACTAAAATTTCATTTTAGGATTATTGAGTTGATTAGGGATAATTAACCCACCTAGAACCTAAAATCATGAGCGTAATTTAGATCTCAATTGGGAAATTGTAGGTTTACAACTTAGTGATTTTGGAAAAAATCATTTGAATGCATGTGTAGGTAAATTCAAGGTATCACTCAAATTTTCATTCCAATTAAACATTAGAACTCCAACCTAACCTGAGCCCGTTTTTTCATTAAAAATCTCATCTCTTGCATCTCCCCTCTTGTTTGCATTCTCCTCTCCCTGCATTTAAATTTAGTTATTTTCTTGAGTCTAGTCTTATCTTGTCTTACTTATCACATCTGTTTATCTACTACAGTAAATTGCACACCCATGTATTGCACTAAAATAAGGAAAATTTGTTAGGACACTCATCCATTTAGGTGTAATTAGTCCTCATGGGATCGATACTTTAGCTTATCACTTGCTGCTCTCGACCGTGTATACTTGCACGTCGTAAAAGTGTCGGAGTTTTATTCTAATTTGCATTAGTTTAGGGCACTCGATATTTTCGCATCAGTTTATGCTTGTAAATCCATTTACAACCAATAGGTTTTACCCCATCCGGTTGATCCACAAGCTCCCAGACAGAGTTGAAGTACATCGACTCCATTTCCTGGTCCATAGCTTTAATCCATTCGTCTTTGTCAACATCTGCCATTGCCTGATCATAGGTTAATGGATCCTCGCAGTCATCATCAGGGGTGACGACTTGGGTTTCAGCTAAACACATGTAACGTTCAGGCTGTCTCACAACCCTCCCACTACGTCGAGGAATTCCCAACTCTTGAGAACAGACTTGACTAGACGAGCTAGGATCAACAACACTTGTTGACGTACTAGCCCCATCAACAAGTCTTGCTGATGTACTGCCCATTTAATTTAACACAATTTTACTCCTTGGTAAGTGATTCCTGACGTGGTCTTCCTCAAGGAAAGTGGTGTTTGTCGACACAAACACCCTATTTTCCTTAGGATCGTAAAAAAGACCACCCCTAGTCTCTTTTGGGTAACCTATAAAGAGACACAATTTTGAACGGGGTTTCAACTTTTTCGGGTTTGACACCAACACATGGGTCGGACATCCCCAAATTCTGAAATGGTGTAAACTTCCTTTACGTTCATTCCAAAGTTCGAAAGGTGTTTCACAAACACTCTTCGACGGAACGTTGTTCAAAATATAAACTGCCGTCTTTACTGCGTAACCCCAAAAAGAATCAGGGAGACGAGCATAACTCATCATCGATCGAACCATGTCCAACAAGGTTCTGTTTCTCCTCTCTGATACACCATTTTGTTGTGGCATACCAGGTGCTGAGAGTTGGGGCGTAATTCCATGTTATATCATACAGTCCTGGAATTCAGTGTCCATATACTCTCCACCTCGATCCGATCGAAGTGTTTTTATAGTTTTACCTAACAGGTTCTCAACCTCAGTCTTGTACTCCTTGAACTTTTCAAGAGTTCCAGACTTCCTATGCATTAGGTAAATATACCCGTATCTTGAATAGTCATCTATAAAAAATACAAAGTATTCGTAACGTCGTCGTGCTTTAACACTCATCAGACCACAGATGTCAGAATGTATAAGTTCAAGAGGCTCTTTGGCTATATATCATTTTCCACTAAAAGGACGTTTGGTCATTTTGCCGTCAAGGCATGACTCACATACCGGTAAAGAGTTTTCTTCCAACTCGCTTAGAAATCCACTCTGCACTAGTCTCTCAATCCTATTGAGATTAATGTGGCCTTGTCACACCCCCTCCCAGCTTACTTGCTTAACCTAGGAAGAGATGCAAAGACAGAGATAACCAACTCTCTTACTGGCTCTCCCTGACTAACCAAAGACTTAACATAAAATTAAACGCAACACAACACGTTTGAACAAGCAAGATTGAACATTGAATACACATATAAGCACGACACATTCACTTCCAGTACTATATTCTTTAGCTAGTCATAAAGCCTTCAAGTTCATTACAACCCATCTAATATGTTTTCACTACAAACCATATACATAAGAAAGTGTATATACAAGGAGCTAAAACGGCGTGGTGGCAAACAGGTCTTGTCAAAGCTAAGCACCGGGAACTCGTCTGCTACTTGGGAAGAGTAAACATAATGAATACGTGAGCTGGGAAGCCCAGTGAGTGTCTATTTTTAAAACATTATAAGCTCAAAGGTGAAGCATAATAATGTGCAGACTATAAGTAGAAAATAACTTAACATTTGTTTGTAAACATAATCAAGCCAAGCTTTCAATTTACAGGCTTAAGTCACTACTTATGTATAGCATAAATCTCATAATGTAGTACTATATTGAGGGTAGATAGATCAATAATGTAGTAGCTCAATACAATAAAACTCATGGCATGATACCACTTTCAAACCTTAGCGGTGGTAGAGTTATATTTATACCAATAACGTTCATACCTCTCTCACGTGTACGTGGAATGCCATTGGCACTTTGGTTTCCCCTAATACCTTCTCTATGCCCTTCAGTATTAAGGTAAGACCATTTACTACCCGAATACCTTCTCATTGTCCTTCAGTATCGGGAAATCATGATTCCTTCACCCCTAAGTACCTTCTCAAATGTCCTTCAGTATTAGGGGTTAACAACAAACATGGGCATAATTTGTATACCATGGAAATCATGTTTTAATAATACATACAACAATTTCTCAACATTTGCATATTATGTTCCCAAATGGATTTACACAAGGCATTCTCTAGAGGAAATAATACTTCCATAATTTAGTTTCCATACTTGGATTTATAGTACAACTAATTAAAAACATCTTAGGTTCCATCAAGAACATTATGTTAAAAACTCCATGAAACTATACATAATTAATTCCAGCAAGATTCAATGATCAACATTTATGTATTTGAAGAAAAACAAAGGTCAAGTATAGTTCTAAAATAGAGTCACTCACAATTACCAAAAGAGTTCCAGGGATTATAAGCTATTCCTATCTCCGTTTGCCCTGAAAATGAAATTAATAACATTAATTCCTTCCCTTATGCACCTTAAAAATAGATCTAATTCAGTCCCATAACTCAATTCGGAATAGCCATATACACTTGGTTGTAAAGTATATAGAAATGGAAGAACATCTCCTTCAATCTCTTCCTAGCAGTTTTTCCCTTGCACATAAAATTTCAGGTTCAACTTTCAGCTTGGTTTCCTCAAAATTTATCAACACAACTACCCAATATTTTTTGATAAACCTCAAGTACAACATCTTAGCTTACTTACCTCAAAATTTCAGCTTCTAATTCCTCCTCATGAGCTCAAAAGAGACTGATCTCCTCACACTGTTCTGCTACCCGAGAACTTTAAACACCTCTCACTATTCTGTACGTTTCTCCTTCTTCCTCTTCGTATTTTCATAAACGCCAACCAGTGTCGTATTCTAAACTCAATTTCTGAGATTTTTACTAAAAAATCATCGAATGTGGCTCAGTATATTACGAGATATGATCATTTGAAGATGACCCATTTTCCAGCAGCTTGCTGTTTTCCTATGAATTTGATAGCATCTACTTGATAACTTGACTTCGAGGCTTCACCTCCTTTGGCCAGCTCCTACTACAATGTTTACATCATAATCCCCTTTTTAAAACACCAAAATAAGTAAATAAATAAACCCTAAGCATTTAGCCAACTTATCCTAAGTTTGTGAGGTATAAGATCTTCCATTCAATACATATTGCACCTAAAATTTCCCCAATTTGCTAATGCTTTTAACTTACTTCAATTCAACTTTTAATATGCTTATTTCAATGGCTTACCTATCTCCTTATGAAGCTTTTAACACATTGTAGCTCTCAATTCAATAGATTCCCAAATCTGATCACGACATCCTTTAGTGCAACCTATAACATTTTACATAATTTAAAACATCATGTATGAGTGCAAAATGATAAAAGAAAATAGAGTTTAGGGTTTACAATTTATTATCCCCTTAAGAGGAATTTCACTCTCGAAATTCAGCACGAGAAAAGTTGTGGGTACTTTTCTTTCATTTGGTCTTCGCTCTCCCATGTTGCTTCCTCGACGTCGTGATTTCTCCACAATACCTTTACCAATGGTATTGACTTGTTCCTAAGTACTTGTTCTTTCCGATCCAATACTTGTAGAGGTTCTTCCTTATAGGATAGATTCTCCTTAAGTTGTATTGGTTCTACCTTGAGCACATGTGATGGGTCTGAAATGTACTTCCTCAACATTGATACATGGAAAACATTATGTACACGAGACAATTCTATCGGTAAAGCTAATCTGTAAGCTGATGGCCCAACACGCTCCAGAATCTCGTAAGGCCCTATATATCTCAGGCTCAGTTTTCCCTTCCTTCCGAACCGTAAAATACCCTTCCACGGGGATAGTCTTAGGAAAACTTTGTCTCCGATTTCGAATTCTAAATCTCTTCTTCGTTTGTCAGCGTAGCTCTTTTGTCTATCTTGTGCTGTCTTCAGTCTTTCCCTGATAAATTTAACATTCTCCGAGGTAACTTGGACCAATTCTGGCCCTATCAGCTTCCTTTCTCCTACCTCCCCCCAACAAATAGGGGTTCTACATTTCCTTCCATATAATGCTTCATATGGTGCCATTCCGATGCTAGAATGATAACTATTATTGTATGCAAACTCCATCAACGATAGGTGGGTCTCCCAACTTCCTTTATATTGCAATACGCATGCTCGAAGCATGTCTTCGAGGGTCTGAATGGTTCTTTCTGACTGACCATCGGTTTGTGGATGAAATGTTGTACTAAAGTGCAACTTAGTTCCTAAGGCCTCTTGGAGACTCGGCCAGAACTTGGAAGTAAATCTCAAATCCCTATCCGACACAATAGATACTGGGGCTCCGTATTGGCTTACAATCCTATCAACATATAATTTAGCAAGTATATCCAGAGTAAAAGTTACCTTGACGGGTAAGAATCGAGCAGTCTTAGTCAGTCTGTCTACTATCACCCAAATCCCGTCATAACCACTCGGTGTTCGGGGAAGTCCAAATAAGAAATCCATGGTTACATGATCCCACTTCCATTCAGGTATTGGGAGTGGATTTAGAAGCCCTCCTGGTTTTCGCTGTTCGAGTTTCACTGTGACAAATTAAACATTTAGAGACATACTCTGCTATCTCTCGTTTCATTCCTGGCCACCAATAATGGTTCTTTAAGGTCCGATACATCTTTGTACCTCCTGGATGCATCGTGTAGGCTGAACTATGTGCTTCCTCTAGTATCGCATTTCTCAAAGTTTCATCTTTAGATACACAAAATCTACCACACTTCATCAACGCTCCATCACGCCTTACTTCGTAATCTGCTCTCTGCTTCAAGTTCACCTCTTCTATCAATTTCTTCAGGGTAGGGTCTTTAGCTTGACTTGAGATAACATCATTAATTAAGGTAGGTCTTACCTAAAAATGAGCTAACAAATTCCCTTTGTCACCAACATACACTTTTGCATTAGAACTCTTGAGTTCCTCAAATAGAGCCACTCTAACAGCATTAAGTGAACCCCTATGTTGCTTCGACTTCCTACTTAGTGCATCAGCTACAACATTAGCCTTCCCTGGGTGGTATTCAATCGTGCAATCATAATCTTTTATCAATTCAAGCCACCGCCGCTATCTCAAATTCAACTCTTTCTGTTTGAAGATATATTTTAAACTTTTATGATCTGTGTAAATACAACACTTCTCACCAAACAGATTATGCCTCCAAATCTTTAAAGCTAACACAACTGCTGCAAGCTCCATATCATGAGTAGGATAATTACATTCATGCCTTTTCAACTGTCTTGACGCATAAGCGATCACTTTCCCATCCTGCATAAGTACACATCCAAGGCCCTGATGTGAGGCATCTGATAAACCTCAAACTCTTTTCCGTGGTGGGTAGAGTTAGTACCAGAGTCTTTGTGACAAGTCTGTTCTTTAACTCTTGAAAACTTTTTCCACACTCTTCACTCCAGTCGAACTTCGTATTCTTCTTTGTCAAAATGGTTAATGGAAGAACTATCTTCGAAAATCCCTCGACAAAACGTCGATCGTATCCTGCAAGTCCCAAAAAACTACGGACTTCCGTTATTAAAGTGGGTTGTTCCCACGTAACTATAGCTTCTGTCTTCTGAGGATCCACTTGAACTCCAGCTGCTGACACTACGTATCCCAAAAACACAACCTGTTCCAGCCAAAACTCACATTTACTAAATTTAGCATACAACTTCCGATTTCGTAATGTTTGTAGCACTATTTTGAGATGTTTTGCATGCTTCTCTTTACTTTCTGAATAGATCAAGATGTCATCAATAAATACTATCACAAACTGATCAAAGTAAGGATGAAATACCCGATTCATGAGATCCATGAATGCTGCTGGGGCATTTGTTAACCCGAATGGCATTACCAATAATTCGTAATGCCCATACCTTGTCCTGAAAGCTGTTTTTGGTACATCAGAATATTGATCTTCAGCTGATGGTAACCTGACCGTAAATCAATTTTGGAAAACACTGAGGCACCCTTTAGTTGATCGAATAGGTCATCTATGCGGGGCAACGAATATTTGTTACGTATCGTTATCAGTAATCAATACATAATCGTAATGCCCCATCCTTCTTTTTAACAAACAACACAGGTGCTCCCCACGGAGATACGCTTGGTCGAATATAACCCTTATCCACCAACTCCTGCAACTGAGTTTTCAATCCTTTCAATTCCTTCGGTGCCATTCTATACGGGGCTTGAGATATTGGCGCTGTTCCTGGCATCAGGTCTATGGTAAACTGCACCTCTCTATCAGGTGGCAACCCTGTTAGCTCCTCTGGGAAGACATCTAAATACTCACATACTACTACCGAATGTCTTTGAGTTTCAATTTACTCACTGGTGCACAAACTACATATGCAAGATATGTTTGTACAACCTTTCTTCAATAATTTTCTAGCTTTAATAGTTGATATCATACGAGTAGGTAATATCTTCCTATACCCCCTTAAACACAACCTCGGTGTCGCTTTGGCTTCCTCAACACAACTTCCTTCCTATGACAGTCCATTAAGGCATGATACCTAGATAAGAAATCCATCCCCAAGATAACGTCAAACTCTTGAAGATCTAAGGGAATCAGTTCAGTTGTCATAGTCATACCATTCACTTCCACCATACAATTAGTATAAACACTACAAACTATCAACATATCACCAATAGGAGTATAAATACACAGCTCCTCAGATAAAGGTTCCAACTTCGCAACAATGCTAGCAGCAAACATTTTAGAGATAAAAGAATGCGTAGCTCCTGGATCTAATAATCCATGTGCAGGTTTACTACAGATAGAAAGTGTACCCATAACAACTTCTGGTGCATCCTCTGCCTCCTGCTGTGTCATGGCGTAAATCTTTCCCTGTTGTCGGGGTCGACCTACCTGTCCCTTCTGCTTAGCACTACTAGTGCCTTCTCGTCCAGCTACCACAGTATTTTCTTTCTTTGGTTCACGGCCTCGCGACGTGGTTCCTCGCAATCTACCATGCCTTCTTGCATTAGTTGGGGCATTCCCTTTTGAAGTGATCGCTTGCCCACGGTTGAAACATACATTTTCGCCACTCAAACATCGACCCCAATGATACTTTCCACAAGTGCTGCACAAAGCTTTCCTTGCTGAACTAGCTACTGACTCACTGGGTTGCCCTATGCGGGAGTCCCTTGTTGATCCCATCCGAAAACTTGATCCCTGTTGCCTCTGTCTTTCCCCACCTCCACCTGTACCAGTCCTTGGAGTAGATTGCCCACCACGATGGGGTTTAAAGTTCCCTTTTCCAGAAACACCTAGTGTGAATCTCCTATTATCTCCTCGTTGGAATCGATCTCGTGGTAAACCAACAGAATAAGTGGTATGACCACCACCTACAGCTCCTTTTCCCATTCTGTCATCTACTAGGCTTCGCTCTACCCGTAATGTCGTCTCCACAAGCTTGGAGAACTCAACCCACTCCAAACTTGCTGTCACAGGCGTTCAGATCTCTGTTTGCAGACCATCCTCAAACCTCTTGCATCGATCTATCTCGTTTGCAACAATAGTGCTAGCATACTTTGATAACTCTATGAACTTCTTCTCATATTCTTTTACTGTCATCGATCCCTGAACAAGTCCTAGAAACTCGTTCCTCTTTGCATCACGATAAGAGGTCAGATAGTACTTATCTTCAAAGGCCTTTCGAAACTCTTTCCAGCTCCAAGCTTCCCCTTTTCTGCTCTCTGTTATCTTCCACCAATCATCTGCTCCTTTCTGGAGCAAGAATGCTAATAAATCGACCTTCATGTCTTCAGGGCATCGCATGACCCTAAAACACTTCTCAATCAGATTTAACCAAACCTCAGCATCAGTGGGATCTGTCGTGCCTTCAAATGTTGTTGCACCTAAGGCCTTCAGTCTTTCAATGCCATACTTCTTTTTTGGATATGCTTGTGCTGATCCAACACTTTCAGCTAATCTTTGAGTTATCCTCGTAAAGATCTGTTCCTCCATGTTCACCTCTTGCTGAGGATGACTAGACTCTCCCTCTAATAGCTCTCTTCCTCTATCACCAGTAGCTTCTTGAGTTTCGGCCTCCACTTGCCTGCCTCGTTTCCCACCTCGAGCCATGGTCCTAAATTATACAATCTTATTAAAATAGTTAAGACAACAAGCTCCTAGTTTAATGCATGAACCTAGTTCCCTTCCCAAAACCTTTTGCTCTGATACCAAGTTGTCACACCCCCTCCCAGCTTACTTGCTTAACCTAGGAAGAGATGCAAAGACAGAGATAACCAACTCTCTTACTGGCTCTCCCTGACTAACCAAAAACTTAACCTAAAATTAAACGCAACACAACACGTTTGAACGAGCAAGATTGAACATTGAATACACATATAAGCACGACACATTCACTTCCAGTACTGTGTTCTTTAGCTAGTGATAAAGCCTTCAAGTTTATTACAACCCATCTAATATGTTTTCACTATAAACCATATACATAAGAAAGTGTATATACAAGGAGCTAAAACAACGTGGTGGCAAACAGGTCTTATCAAAGCTAAGCACCGAGAACTCGTCTGCTACCTGGGAAGAGTAAACATAATGAATACGTGAGCTGGGAAGCCCAGTGAGTGTCTATTTTTAAAACATTATAAGCTCAAAGGTGAAGCATAATAATGGGCAGACTATAAGTAGAATATAACTTAACATTTGTTTGTAAACATAATCAAGCCATGCTTTCAATTTACAGGTTTAAGTCACTACTTATGTATAGAATAAATCTCATAATGTAGTACTATATTGAGGGTAGATAGAAAATAATGTAGTAGCTCAATACAATAAAACTCATGGCATGATACCACTTTCGAACCTTAGTGGTGGTAGAGTTATATTTATACCAATAACGTTCATACCTCTCTCACGTGCACGTGGAATGCCATTGGCACATTGGTTTCCCCTAATACCTTCTTTATGTCCTTCAGTATTAAGGTAAGACCATTTACTACCCGAATACCTTCTCATTGTCCTTCAGTATTGGGAAATCAGGATTCCTTCCCACCTAAGTGCCTTCTCAAATGTCCTTCAGTATTAGGGGTTAACAACAAACATGGGCATAATTTGTATACCATGGAAATAATGTTTTAATAATACATACAACAATTTCTCAACATTTGCATATTTTTTTCTAAATATATTCCCAAATGGATTTACACAAGGCATTCTCTAGAGGAAATCATACTTCCATAATTTAGTTTCCATACTTGGATTTATAGTACAAACTAATTCAAAACATGCTTAGGTTCCATCAAGAACATTATGTTAAAAACTCCATGAAACTATACATAATTAATTCCAACAAGATTCAATGATCAACATTTATGTTTTTGAACAAAGGTCAAGTATAGTTCTAAAATAGAGTCACTCACAATTACCAAAAGAGTTCCAAGGATTATAAGATATTCCTATCTCCGTTTGCTCTGAAAATGAAATTAGTAACATTAATTCCTTTCCTTATGCACCTTAAAAACAAATCTAATTCAGTCCCATAACTCAATTCAGAATAGCCATACACACTTGGTTGTAAAGTATATAGAAATGGAAGAACATCTCCTTCAATCTCTTGCTAGCAGTTTTTCCCTTGCACCTAAAATTTCAGGTTCAACTTTCAGCTTGGGTTCCTCAAAATTTATCAACACAACCACCCAATAGTTTTTGATAAACCTCAAGTACAATATCTTAGCTTACTTACCTCAAAATTTCAGCTTCTAATTCCTCCTCATGAGCTCAAAAGAGACTGATCTCCTCACACTGTTCTGCTACCCGAGAACTTTGAACACCTCTCACTATTCTGCATTTTTCTCCTTCTTCCTCTTCGTATTTTCATAAATGCCAACCAGTGTCGTATTCTACACTCAATTTCTGAGATTTTAACGTAAAAATAATCGAATTTGGCTCAGTAAAGTACGAGATATGATCGTTTGAAGATGACCCATTTTCCAGCAGTTTGCTGTTTTCTTACGAATTTGACAGCACCTACTTGATAACTTAACTTTGAGGCTTCACCTCTTTTGGTCAGCTCCTACTACCATGTTTACATCATAATCCCCTTTTTAAAAAACCAAAATAAGTAAATAAATAAACTCTAAGCATTTAGCCAACTTATCCTAAGTCTGTGAGGTATAAGATCTTCCATTCAATATATATTGCACCTAAAATTTCCCCAATTTTCTAATGCTTTTAACTTACTTCAATTCAACTTTTAATATGCTTATTTTAATGGCTTACCTATCTCCTTATGAAGCTTTTAACACATTGTAGCTCCCAATTCAATAGATTCCCAAATCTGATCACGACATCCTTTAGTGCAACCTATAACATTTTGCATATTTTAAAACATCATGTACGAGTGCAAAATGATAAAAGAAAATAGAGTTTAGGGCTTAGAGGCCTAACCTTAGATGCCAAAGATGGGCATTTTCTTTAGGAGAAATCTTTACTCTTTTAGTTCGTGTTTCTGCTGTTTTAAATAATTCAGTATTCAAAACACTTTTGACCGAATTAGTTTTCAAAACTTTGAAGTTATTCTCAAGTGAAGCTGAACACAACAAATTTCCATTTCTAGAAATAAACGCTTTATTGCCAGAAAATTTAACGGAAATACATTGTTCAAGATGGCAGGAAATGGAAAAAAAGTTTCTAGTAAACCCTAGCACTATATACATATTATCTAATAAAATGTACTTCCCACCAAAATAGAGCTTTACTGTGTCGACCGCTGCAACAGAGACAACCTCCCCGGATCCAACCCGTATCGTTATCTCACCCTCTCGCAATCTTTGCCAGAACTAATTCCCAAAAAGAAGAACAAACATGGTTAGTGGCGCTTCGAATCCAAGAGATTCAGCATAGTCATTACTCTCCACTAAACAGGGTTCAGTTACAAGTAAATCACATTTACCTTCTTTCCTCCTGTCGGCAAGGAACTTGGGGCAGTTTCTCTTCCAGTGACAATCCCCATTGCAGTGGAAACACTTTCCTTGCTCTGCAACTTCCTTGACCGTCTTGCCCTTTTGGGTGGCAAATCAGTCAGCTTTGCCCTTCTTCAACTTATTCTTCTTCCCTTTCGGGCCTGAAGAACCTAAAGATTGAGGTCGAACCCCTATGAAAGGACCTGAAACCAACGTTTTCCTCAACTTCCTGTGTCCTGATCCTCATCAAGGACTAGAAGTTATGTAGTTCGTTAAGAAGGGTAGTCAGAGTATAGCTAATTTTGTTCATAAAAACATTGCTACGAAACTGAAGGAAACTCTTTGGAAGAGTCTCCAAGATAAAGTTGACCTGGCTCGACTCGTCGATCGAAGCCTCGTTCATCTCTGCCAGATTAAAGTGGGTCATCATGTCCAGAACATGTTCACGGGCAGACGTCCCTTCTTTCATCCACGCATTGATGACGTGTTTGAGGGAATCGTGCCGGACCTAAAAGGACTGTTGTCCAAACATTTCCTGCAGAGATTCCATGATCTCCTTAGCGTTGATCATCACCTCATGCTTCTTTGTCGATACTTCAGATAAGCTGACAATGATATAGACCTTGGCCTTTTCATTGGCTCTGATCCATCGATCGTACGCATCAGAACACTTCGCGATGCGGTCGAGCCCGCCACCTGAGGACACTCCTCAGTGAGCATGAACTTTAGGTCGTCAGTTACGAGTATTGTGTTGATATTATTCTTCCACGTTTGGAAATTATCTCCTACCAGTTTGTCAGAAGCTAAAAGAGCAACAATTGAACTAGACATTTTTTTGCTGAAAAACAAGTAAAAACTTTGTATTAGTCTCGCAAAAACTTTAAGAATCCAATAAGGTTTTAGCAAATTCTTATCCTATGATCCCTAGGTCATTAAAAATTGCAATGATGCCCTAAAGGTTTAGAATGACCGCCACCGAAAGGTGAAAAAAAACACTCCTCCTCTAGGACGAGACTTTCTCGACCAGACCCTAATACCAGAATAACTCTTATTCCATTAGGCATCCAGTTACCATTATTCGGTCTGAATCCATTAACTCTTAATGAATCCCGTGAGTGTCACCCTTTATCTTTAAATTTCCAAGTATCCGTCCAAACAATAGCCACTGAAGGGTGAACCATGAAGGAAAACCAACAAGGAAATTGTATCCCTTTCGGGAATTTACGTCTCACAGTGTGAATAGAAGAAGAGACCGTGGGTCCCGTTTTCACAGGTCCCGCTTGAAGGGAATGAGAATCCCCGCGCAGTGGAAGACGATCGAATCGTCAAGGTATCGTTACGCTACTAGAATTTCAATAAAACGATTTAACACTTAAAAACATACAAAATGGAAAGGAAAAACAGTAAGTTAAACTACTTACTTGTTGAAGACCTTCTTCAAGAACTCCTTTCCACCGAATCACGAACTCTTCGCGAAATCCCGATCTCAACGAACTCGAATTCTCCGCTCGAACAAGAATACGAGACACAACAAAAAGTCTTCTCGGTTGTTCTTCCTTTGGAAGAAGGAAATTTTTTGGACTTTTTGTTTTGGTGAAGGAGGAGAGTTGAGAGACGATTTGAGAGAAAAGCAATCTCTTCTTTTTGGTGAAATCCAAAAAATGAGAGAATAGCATCGGAAATCCTTCTTGCAAAGGGTTTAAATAGTGGAAATGGATGGAGTTAAAATCTCCACATTATTACCACTTCACCACAACTATAGGTTATGCAAATCATATTTGCATGACCATATAATATAAGATATCTCATATCTCATTATACAAATCACATTTGCATAATTGTGGATTTATTAAATTGAATCACATCCAATTTAATTTCTCTCAATTAATATCTCCAATTAGCCCTAATTCAACAATTAGGCTAACCTATAGTTTATTATGAATCTCATTCACATTAAACTATATATTATATCATTCATATCTCATATAAATGACATAAATACCCTTTAAGTGAAATTGAACACTTCAATTCACACCAAAACATTAACCCTTCTTTTAACCGAGATTGAGCCAACCGAGGGACCTAATGGACCTACAGTGACGAGCTCTAATGATCCGAGATTAACCTATCAAACTCTTTGACCCGGTTAATCAACCTTCATTAGCTATAGTAACACTCCACTAATGTCCGTAGCTGCACTCCCGTCAGTGCAGAATATTACGTGTCCACTGATATAACCAATAACCATGAGTCAACCTTCTTCAAAGTTGTTCGAGAGACACGATGGGTCAAATTACCGCTTTACCCCTCGTGTCTACCTCATGTTCCTTAAGTCCCACTGCTCCTCTAATGAACAACATATTGTGATGGTCCAACCATACACAACACCCTTCTCGGGCCAGTGAGAAGGTGGGCACTCGTTGTCCAAGCCCTGGAGACAACACTTAAGGGAACAACCCCTCTAGTTTCCTAAAGGCGGAAGCGAGTGAATTCCATCTCGCGTAGTTAAGTTCCCATCTCCCTACTTGGTTACATCCCCCGAGAAGATAGGCATATTAGGCGAGTAACTATAACCACCCTCCCCGTACTAGTCAAAGGAGTGACACTCGCAGAGGGCGAGTCCGTAACACTCTCAAGATTCAAAGTCGAGTCACTAATGGTCATCTCACGAAGTTATTAGTCCCTTCATCACAATGGTGTTACATCGCAGGTCTAATAATTCACGGTCCGGTCTTGTACAATCTCATTGCACGGGATGCCCCCACTCGCATGTCAACCACATGAACGAGTCAGATCACCTTGTTTGTATCTAATACAAAGCGGGCCACATCCACAGCGTATCCAGGATTAGGTCTCCAACCCTATCCATATACTGTAGACCATTCGGGTCATTAACTTGAACATGATCCTCCCTGTGTGTCCACTACACACCGTTCAAGTTCTAGTTCTCTCATGAATTCAATGACCCTGGAGCTTAGTTTATTGAAAAAGTTGTATAAAATGCGAGACACAAAATTATGAAATGAATAACACTTTATTAATTTCAAACAATAATTTACAAACACGAGATTAGGACAAAAATCCCAACACCACTCCCACTCACTATAAGTACTATCTCCATTCACGTTGATATTAAACCATACAAATACCATCCGAAGGGGGACGCTCCCATTTGCGCCACGAGGCCGAGTATGGATCGAACGGTGTGAACTTAACAGAGATTTGTGGTCGAAAAATTAAATGTATCTTATACATTTTATTTCCTCCCACTCAACACTTTAAGTTAATCGGGATTGACCTAGATAAATCGGCTAATATTTACCTAAGTCTACAAATATAACTCTTATATTTGATTAGCCTAAGTCTATAATCACATTATTAACTTAGGTATATGTGAGTAAATTAATTAACCCTTAATTAACGACACTCACGAGAATATAACCTATGAAACTCCAGACCAAATTCACTCCCAGGTCGGTTCCCAGGTAGGAGTATTCCGCAAAGCGTCAGCTTAAATACCCCAACCTTAGACAAAACCTTCCTTAGACAGAGTTACTAGTTAGTCTCCATTCATAAGTCATATTTGATTTCCTAATTCTAATCTTATTAGAACTAGAAAACCTAAGTCTAATTATTCAAGTTCTAAACAATTTAAAACTAATAATAAACACGTAGAGCCAAATCGTTGGTTTCTTCGTTGTGAAAATGCTTTTCTTAAAATTAGGTGGGTTGCACTTCAATTTATGTGATGAATTGTGGTTTACATAATTGGATGGTTTTGGTTTTGGCACTAGTTTTAGATTTATTTTCGTTGATTAGATCAAGGTCAAGGCCCATGTTTTTTGGAGCATTTAGAAAATAAATCGAGTCTGTAAGTCCGTGTCTTTGTGGGCAAGAGTTGCTATGAAGAAATCGGTGCAGAAACGGGCGAAAAACGATGAAAAACAACAAAGGAGCTCTTCATTCTGTCGATGGCGTTGAGACGCTGTTCTTCAGCGTCTCAACGCCGTCGCATCTTGGTGAAGGGCGTCGTGGTCAGAAACGCGTTAACGCGCTAGGCGTAGCGTTGCAACGCCGAGACGTGGAGCACGCGGGGTGCGACGCTGAGCGCTAAAACGTTGCAACGCTACCCACGACATTGCAACGCTGCGTGCGTGATGGGCGGTTCCAGCGACAGTTACGCGAAGACGTGGGATGAAGGCATTTCTTAACTTCGTGGGGGCATTTTTTTATGTATTTTATTCATTAAATTGTAAAATGTATTTTATGTTTTATGAAATGAAATTTATTAATTAATATTAATATAAAAGTTATATTAATGTTAATTAATTTATTAATGTCCCCTAAGTGCCAAAACCGGTCCAATTTTTGCTATTTATTTATTTTATACATGAGATGTATGAAATATTTTATTCTATGTCCATAATGTATGTCGTATAGATTAAAATCCCACCTTAGGTTAAACATTTCATGCATCATTGATAGCACACAAAATGTGCTATCCTTAGGCTTAAATATTGCTAGTTTTATGATGATTTTAGGGCTTTTACGTGTTTAAATCATTCAATTTCAGGATAAGAGCGTAAACAGAACAATTGGAGACATTTTGGATCACTCAGGATCGAAACAAGGCTATTTGGAGCTAAAAATAACATCATTTAGAAGAAGAAAGATTAATCCAAGCTTGAAGACCCGAGGTGATGGCGCTGCAACGCCGTGCTTCATTGTTTAGAGGCTTTGAAGATTTCAGACGATAGCGTTATAACGCCGCTTGCGTGTACGCAACGCTATCTCGATAAGAAAGCATGCATGAGGGGCCGCACAGAGGGCGTTGCTGAAGGGAATCAGAATCACCGCGCAGTGGAAGACGATCGAATCGTCACGGTATCATTATGCTACTCGATTTTGTTAAAACGATCAACTAAACGCCGTGCTTGCTGTTTAGAGGCTAAACATGCTGGAAAAGGAAGAAATTACAGCAAGATTAAGGTACTTGTTGAAGACACTCTTCAAGATTTCTTCCTCAGATCACGAACACTTCGTGCTTCTCGATCTCAACAAACGCTTCCCACGAACGGAACCCGAACACCACCACTTGGAGTCTCGGTTGTTCTTCCTTTGGAAAAAGGGAATTTGTGGGAACTTTGGTGTTTTGGAGAGGGAGGAGAAATGAGAGAAAGTAGAGAGAACTTTCTTCTTCTCTTTGATGAAATTCTAAAAAATGAGAAAGTGATCACATTCCTTCTTGCAAGAAGGGATTATATAGTGGAATGATGGAGTTAAAATCTCCACATTATTACCACTTTACCAGAACCATAGGTTATGCAAATCTCATTTGCATAACCACATAATATAAGATATCTCATATCTCATATTGCAAATCTCATTTGCAATAATTGTGGATTAATTAAATTGAATCACATCCAATTTAATTTCTCTCAATTAATTTCTCCAATTAGCCCTAATTCAACAATTAGGCTAACCTATAGTTTATTATGAATCTCATTCACATTAAACTATATATTATATCATTCATATCTCATATAAATGACATAAATGCCCTTAAAGTGAAATTGAACACTTCAATTTCATACCAAAACATTAACCCTTCTTTTAACCCAGATTGAGCCAACCGAGGGACCTAATGGACCTACGGTGATGGGCTCCAATGATCTCGAGATTAACTGTCAAACTCTTTGACCGGTTAACCAACATTCATTAGCTACGGTAACCACTCCACTATAGCCCGTAGTTGCACTCCCGTCAGTGCAGAATATTACGTGTCCACTGATATAACCAATGCCCATGAGTCGACCCTTCACAGGTTGTTCGTAGACATGGCTGGGTCAAATTACCGTATTACCCCTGTGTCTACTTCTTGTTCCTTAAGTCCCCACTGCTCCTCTAATGAACAACATATTGTGATGATCCAACCATACACAACACCCTTCTCGGGCCAGTGAGAAGGTGGGCGCCCGTTGTCCAAGCCCCGGAGACAGCACTTAAGGGAACAACCCCTCTAGTTTCCCTAAAGGCGGGAACGAGTGAATTCCATCTCGCGTAGTTAAGTTCCCAGACTCCTACTCGGTCTTGTCCCCGAGAAGATAGGCATATTGGCGAGTAAGCGTGACCACCCTCACCCGTACTAGTCAAAGGGGATGCACTTTGCAGAGCGAGGAGTCCGTAACACGCTCAGGATTCAGGTCGAGTCACTAATGGTCATCTACGATATTATTAGTCCTTACTGTCAACGGTGTTACATCAGTAGGTCTAATAATTCATGGTCCGGTCTTGTACAATCTCATTGCACAGGATGCCCCCACTCGCATGTCAACCACATGAACGAGTCAGATCACCTCGTTTGTATCTAATACAAAGCGGGCCGCATCCACAGTGTATCCAAGATTAGGTCTCCAACCCTATCCTTATACTGTAGACCGTTTGGGTCATTAACTCGAACGTGATCCTCCCTGTGTGTCCACTACACACCGTTCAAGTTTTAGTTCTCTCATAAATTCAATGACCCTGGAGCTTAGTTTATTGGAAAAGTTTATAAATATTGCGAGACACAAAGTGATGAAATGAATAACTCTTATTCATTTCAAACATTATATTACAAACACGAGATTAGGACAAAAAACTCAACAGTTGCAACGCTGCCTTGCAGCGTCGCAACGCCAGATCGATAAGGGGGCGCGCGCGTTAGGGTAGCAGCGTTGCAACGCTGCCAACTGTTTCCTTGTTTACCAAGCGGTTAGGGTACAACATTGCAATGCTGTCCCTAGCGTTGCAACGTTGTATTGTTGATGCCTATAAATACAACCTTAATTCTTCATTGCAAAGGCAGCCGAATTTGATAGACAATCCACCCTAATTTCGAAATACACTTTGTAAGAAGAGAGAAAAGTGCATTTTTGAGAGCCAAAGCATTTGTGGAGGTTCGAGATCGAAGACGGGAGCTTGGAGACGAAGGACCGACATCGACACATAAGTTTAATTTCCTTTTCTTTCAGATTATAACTCCGTTTGAGACATTTTTGACTTGCTTAGCTTGGTTTTCGTGTGATTTAGAGTAGCTAGACATTGTAGTTAGGATTTGATTTACTTGTTAAGACTAAATTGCTATGTATTGAAGCATGTTTTGTTCTTATTTTTGGCAATTCGTTCTTTAACTCTTAATTCTGTTGGTTTAAGTGGACTCGAGAGATAAAACTTGAATTAGAGCAAAGTTGTCAAAATCCTTAGGAATCTGGCATGAGAATGACTAAGAAACTTAAGGGAAACATATAAAGAAGTTGCTTAATGCCATGCATGTCGTAGGTTCATATGGAGACTATTGGGTTTATTACATGTGTGAGGCTCACTAAGAATCGAGAGGTTTTCTTGAGTATTTTGCTTCTTGTTTATAAATTCATCTCATTGGTTCATTGCATATGTTAGTTCAGTCATTAACTTGTAAATTCAATTTCCTCAAATCTATCAATTTGTGTCTCCACATGTCAGTCTGTTGTTTGTCTTTTCTTTCATCACCTATCCATGTTTTGTTGCTTTAGCTAAAATTGAGAATTAGTATCTTAATAATTAATTAATCTAGAAACCCATTCCCGAGGACGATACTTCGACTCTTAAATCACTATACTAAAACTTGACCTGTACACTGCGATATTGCATTATCATAAATTATACGCAACAAGTTTTTGGCGCCGTTGTCGGGGAATGACGATTATTTAGATTAATTAATATTAAGAGAACATGTGAGATTTTAGACTAAAGCTTGTTTGTGTGTTTTTCCTTATTTGTTTTGTGTGTTTATTTGTTTCCTTATTTGTTTTATTTTAGTTTTGTATGTTGTTTTCGAGTCTTTGTCTCCTGTTTTTGGTTGTGTGGTATTGTGTAGAAGTCTTGTTCTGAATTATTAATTTTTCAAGCATGACTTTGTATGATTTTTCTCCATCTTTCTATTGTCCCTCCCAGGACCCTAGGTATGTGCATCATGATTTCTCTAAATACCATCTATCTAATTTTTACCATTCTATACCTGAAATTGAAAAAAATTCTTATGATGGTAGTTATTTAGGTACTTGGGACCATAATTTTTCGTACCTTGACCAACCCATAGAAAAATCTTCTCTTGTGGACCAATTGATGGAATATACCTTAGAATTGAAAATTAAAAATTTGGTTCATAATGAATTAGAAAGGTTGAATAGGTTAGAAACTGAGGTGGTAGGACTTTGGAAAATAGTACAGGATAGAGCTCAGTATCTTAACTAGCTAGTAATTTCATGTGGTGTGGCCCGCTTTGTATTAGATACAAACGAGTGTGATCCAACTCGTTCATGTGGTTGACATGCGAGTAGGGGCATCCTGTGCAATGAGATTGTACAAGACCGGACCGTGAATTATTAGACTTACTGATGTAACACCATTAACAGTATAGGCTAATAATTTCGAAGATGACCATTAGTGACTTGACCTTAATCCTGAGCGTGTTACGGACTCCTGTCTGCGGGGGTTTAACCTTTGACTAGTACGGGTGAGGGTGGCCACTTTTGCTCGCCAATATGTCTATCTTCTCAGGGACAGGACCACGTGGGGAGCTGGGAACTTGACTACGCAAGAAGGAATTCACTCGTTCCCGACTTAGGGAAACTAGAGGGGTTGTTCCCTTAAGTGCTGTCTCCAGGGCTTGAACAATGGGGCCCCACTCTCTCATTGGCCTGAGAGGGTTGTTGTTTATGGTTGGACCATGCGACGTAGTTGTTCATTAGAGGAGCAGTGGGACTTAAGGAGCAAGAGGTAGACACAGGGGTAAAACGATAATTTGACCCAGCAGTGTCTACGAACAACTAGTGAAGGGTCGACTCATGGGTATTGGTTATATCGATGGACACAACTTGTCCTACAGTGATGAAAGTGCTGCTACGTGTTGGAATTTTTGTCCTAATCTCGTGTCTGTAAATTACTGTTTGAAATTAATAAGAGTTATTTATTTCATTACTTTGTGTCTCGCAATATTTACAAACTTTTCCAATAAATTAAGCTCAAGGGTCATTGAATTTATGAGATAACTAGAACTTGAACGGTGTGTAGTGGACACACAGGGAGGATCACGTTGGATGCGGCCCGCATTGTATTAGATACAAACGAGGTGATCTGACTCGTTCATGTGGTTGACATGCGAGTGGGGGCATCCTGTGCAATGAGATTGTACAAGAGGCCAGGACCGGGAATTATTAGACTCACCGATGTAACGCTGACAAGAAGGGACTAATAACTTCGTGATGACCATTAGTGACTCGACACGAATCCTCGAGCGTGTTCACGGACTCCCGCCTCTGCGGGGTTTGTCCTTTGACTAGTACAGGTGAGGGTGGTCACGGTTACTCGCCCAATATGCCTATCTTCTAAGGGACAAGACCAAGTTGGGAGTTGGGAACTTAACTACGCGAGATGGAATTCTCTCGTTCCCGCCTTTAGGGAAACTAGAGGGGTTGTTCCCTTAAGTGTTGTCTCCAGGACTTGGACAACGGGAGCCCACCTTCTCACTGGCCCGAGAAGGGTGTTGTGTATGGTTGGACCATCACAATATGTTGTTCATTAGAAGAGCAGTGGGGACTTAAGGAACAAGAGGTAGACACAGGAGAAAACGGTAATTTGACCCAGCCGTGTCTACGAACAACCTTTGTGAAGGGAATGAGAATCCCACACAGCGGAAGACGATTGAATCGTCGAGGTATCACTATGCAACTTGTGTTTATTAAAAATTGATCTAACTCTTAGATCTAGGCTAAACATGCTTGAAGAAGAAGGAATTTACAGCAAATAGAGTTTTTACTTACTTGTTGTAGACAAACTCAGCAATTTCTTCCTCGGGTCACAAACTCTTCGTGCTACTCGATCTCAACGAAATCTTCCGACACAAACGAAGTCAAACACGACCAAATGGCCTTCTCGGTTGTTCCCTTTTGGAGAAGAGAAGTTGGCGGGAACTTCTTTCTGTTTTGGAGAGGGAGGAGAAATGAGAGAGTAGAGAGAATTCTCTTTTCTTCTCTTTGGTGAAAAACAAAAAAATGAGAAGAGTCCTTACCAATCCCTTCTTGCAAAGGGTTTAAATAGTGGAATGAGGGAGTTAATATCTCCACATTATTACCACTTTACCACAACCATAGGTTATGCAAATCTCATTTGCATAACCACATAATATAAGATATCTCATATCGCATATTGCAAATCTCATTTGCAGTAATTGTGGATTAATTAAATTGAATCACATCCAATTTAATTTCTCTCATTTAATTTCTCTAATTAGCCCTAATTCAACAATTAGGCTAACCTATAGTTTATTATGAATCTCATTCACATTAAACTATATATTATATCATTCATATCTCATATAAATGACATAAATGCCCTTAAAGTTAAATTGAACACTTCAACTTCATACCAAAACATTAACCCTTCTTTTAACCCAGGTGGAGCCAACCGTGGGACCTAATGGACCTACAGTGACGGGCCCCAATGATCCGAGATTAACCTGCCAAACTCTTTGACCCGGTTAACCAACATTCATTAGCTACGGTAACACTCCACTATAGGCCGTAGTGTTTGCACTCTCCGTCGGTCTGCAGCAGAATATTACGTGTCCACCGATATAACCAATTCCCATGAGTCGACCCTTCACGGGTTGTTCGAGAGACACGGCTTGGTCAAATTACCATTTTACCCCTGTGTCTACCTCTTGTTCCTTAAGTCCCCACCTTTGCTCCTTTAATGAACAACATATTGTGATGGTCCAACCATACACAACACCCTTCTCGGGCGGTGAGAAGGTGGGCGCGCCGCTGTGTCAAGCCACGGAGACAACACTTAAGGGAACAACCCCTCTAGTTTCCCTAAAGGCGAGGAGCGAGTGAATTCCATCTCGCGTGTAGTTAAGTTCCCGACTCCCTACTTGGTTACGTCCCACGAGAAGATAGGCATATTGGGCGAGTAATCGTGACCACCCTCACCTGCACTAGTCAAAGAACGGACCTGCATGACGAGTCCGTAACACGCTCGAGATTTGTGTCGAGTCACTAATGGTCATCACGAAGTTATTAGTCCCTTCATCACAGCGGTGTTACATCGGTGAGGTCTAATAATTCACGGTCGGTCTTGTACAATCTCATTGCACAGGATGCCCCCACTCGCATTTCAACCACATGAACTAGCCAGATCACCTCGTTTGTATCTAATACAAAGCGGGCCATATCCACAGTTTATCCAGGATTAGTTCTCCAACCCTATCCATATACTGTAGACCGTTCGGGTCATTTACTCGAACGTGATCCTCCCTGTGTGTCCACTACACACCGTTCAAGTTCTAGTTCTCTTAAAAATTCAATGACCCTGGAGCTTAGTTTATTGGAAAAGTTTATAAATATTGCGAGACACAAAGTGATGAAATGAATAACTCTTATTAATTTCAAATAATATGTTACAAACACGAGATTAGGACAAAAATCCCAACAAACTGCCACTTGGACTAAGCTAGTGGAGAAAATACATTTCTGAAATGTACATAAATTACAATGAAGTAATACAATAAACTAGGGCATTGAATACCCGTTTACGCATCTCCCACATGCCCTAGTCAGGAAGCTCTCGAAGACCTAGACTCTCTAGGTGACCCTCAAACACCTTAGTCGTGAGGGGCTTTGTAAATGGATCACCACGCACGTTGTGCTCGACGCTATCTCCGTGGACCGCCACGTCTCGCGGTGCACAATCTCTCGATTAGATGATACTTGCGCTCAAAGTGTTTGCTCTCTTATGGCTCCGAGGCTCACGTGAGTTGGCTCTCGCACCATGCTTGTTATCACGAGCGGTGTGATGATCGGCAAGTTCATGTTTGGAACAACTTTCAAATCTGTCATGAACTTCCTGAGCCAAACAACTTCCTTTGCAGCTTTACAAGCCGCAACGTACTTCGCTTCCATAGTGGAATCAACGATGCATCCGCTTGATGCTTCGCCATACTCTGACTCCTCCATTCATAATGAAGGTCGACTCGACGTGGATTTCCTAGAATCCTTATCGGTCTGAAAATTAGAATCCGTGTATCCCGTAAGGATAAAATCCCCACTGCCATACACTAAGCTGTAGTTCCTCGTTCTCCTAAGATCGTTGAGGATTGCCTTTACTACTGTCCAGTGATCTAATCCTGGATTGGACTGATATCAACTGAAAATTCCTACTGCATAACAGATGTCGAGCCTAGTACACAACATGGCATACATGAGGCTCCCTACAGCTGAAGCATATGGAATCCGTCTCATATCCTCAACATCTTGAGGAGTCTTATGACACTGATCCTTAGACAAGTGAACCTCATGCCTGAAAGGCAGCAAGCCCTTATCGGAGTTCTGCATCTTATATCTAGACAACATCTTGTCAATATAAGACGCTTGAGACAAGGCTAGCGTTCTGTTCTTCCGGTTCCGGACTATTTGAATACCTAGAACATACTGAGCTTTTCCCAAATCTTTCATTTGGAATTGCGAAGCTAGCCACTTCTTAATGTCAGTAAGAAATTCTACCTCATTCCCAATGAGAAGAATATCGTCCACGTACAACACCAAAAATGCGATAGTTTTGTCAACGATTTTCTTGAGACACAAGGCTCGTCGACATTTTGATCAAAGCCATAAGATTTGATCGCCTCATCAAATCTTATATTCCAAGACCTCGAAGCTCGTTTTAGGTCCATAAATGGACCTATGAAGTAAGCAAACTTTTTGCTCTTGGCCTTGGGCAATGAACCATTTGAAATTTGGTCCATGTAGATGGTCTCATCAAGTTTGCCATTCGTAAAGGTCGTCTTGGCGTCCATCCGCCATACCTCGTAGTCATAATACGCGACAATGGCGAAGGATCTGATCGACTTTACCATGGCAGCGGTGAAAAGGTCTCCTCATAGTCAACCCCTTCAACCTGGGTAAAACCCTTTGCCACTAGTCGGGCTTTGAAGGTCCGCACCTTCCCATCTATGCCACGCGTTTACGCTTGTAGATCCATTTGCAACCAATAGGTTTTACCCCATCCGGTTGATCCACTAGCTCCCATACTGTAATTGAAGTACATAGACTCCATTTCACGGTCCATAGCTTTAATCCACTGCGTCTTTGTCAACATCAACCATTGCCGATCATAGGTCAATGGATCCTCTGATCATCATCGGGAGTGACAAGCGAGGTTTCATTTAAACCCATGTAGCGATCAGGTGTCTCACGACCCCTCCCACTACGTCGAGGCATTCCCAACTCTTGGGAATGGATTTGACTAGACGTGCTAGGATCAACAACACTTGTTGACGTACTAGCCCCATCAGCAACTCTTGGCGATGAACCGCCCATTTCATTCAATACAATTTTACTCCTTGGTAAACGATCACGACGTGGTCTTCCTCTAGGAAAGTGGCGTTTGTGTCGACACAAGCACCCTATTTTCCTTAGGATCGTAAAATAGACCACCCCTAGTCTCATTAGGGTAACCTACGAATAGGCACAATTTGAATGGGGTTCCAACTTTTCGGGTTTGACACCAACACATGGGTAGGACATCCCCAAATCACAAGTGATGTAAAGCGCCTTTACGTCCACTCCAGAGCTCGAAAGGTGTTTCACAAACACTCTTGACGGAACGTTGTTCAAAATATAAACCGCAATCTCCACGAGCATAGCTCATCATCGACCCGAACCATGTCCAACAAGGTTCTGTTTCTCTCTCCGATACACCATTCTGCTTTGTGGCATACGGTCTTTGAGAGTTGGGACGTGATTAGTGTTCTATCATATAGTCACGGAATTCGGTGTCCATGTACTCTCCACCTCGATCCGATCAAGTGTTATAAGCGATTGACCTCAAGAGGTTTCTCAACCTCGAGTCTTGTACTCCTTGAACTTTTCAAGAGTTTGGACTTCTTGTGCATTAGGTAAATATACCCATATCGGAGTAATCGCTCATGAAAGACACGAAGTACTCATAACTCGCCCAGAGGTTTAACATTTATCGGACCACGAGCTCGGAATGTACTAACTCAAGAGGCTCTTTGGCTCTATATCCTTTTCCACTAAAAGGGCGTTTGGTCATTTTGCCCTCAAGGCATGACTCACACAACGGCAAAGAGTTTTCTTCCAACTCGTTTAGAAGTCCACTTTTCACTAGTTTCTCAATCCTATTGAGATTAATGTGGCCTAAATTTGTAGATGTCAAAGATGGGCATTCTCTTTTGGAGAAACTTTTGCTTTCTTAGTTCGTGTTTCTCATGATTTTAAACAATTCGATATTCAAAACACTTTTGACCGAATTGGGTTTCAAAACATCTGATTATTTTCGAGTGAAGTTTAAGCAGATAACATTCCCTTTGAATGAAATAAACGCTTTATTAAATTCAAAAGAAACTGAAATACAATGTTCAATTAGCGAGGGAAATTGAAACAAGGTTTCTAGTAAACCACTGGAACTATGTACAAATTGTCCAACAATAAGTACTTTCACTTAAAATGCGACTTTCACTGTCTTTGATCGCTGCAGCGAGAGACAAGCTCCTCGGATCCAACCCGTAGAGTCACCTCACCCTCTCAAGTGCAGTGCCAGAATCAATCCCACGAAAAGAAGAACAAGCGTGGTTAGTGGCGCGATCCAATATCAGCAGAGTCACTACTCTCCACTAAACATGTTTTGATCCACAAGTAAATCACATTTACCTTGATTCTTCCTCCGGCCAAGAATTTGGGACGATTTCTCTTGAGTGACCGCCCCATTGCGCAAAAGTGGAAACACTTTCCTTTCTTTGCAACGTCCTTGACCTTCTTGCCCTTGTGGGCGGCAAAGACGGTCGATTTTACCCCTCTTCATCCTCTTCTTCCCTTCGGGCGTGAAGAAGCAACGAGTTTCGTCCCGCAGGTCGAACCCCGTGATAAGACACTGTGAGGCAACATTTGCCTCGATTCCTTGACCTGTTCAAGGATTGGAAATTGTCAGTAGCTCATTGAGGAGGGTAGTCAGAGTGTAGCTAATTTTGTTCATAACAGCATTGCTACAAAACTGAAGGAAACTCTTCGGAAGAGTCTCCAAAATAAAACTGACTTGGCTCGACTCATTGATCGAAGCCCCGTTCATCGGGCGATTAAAGTGGGTCATCATGTCTATAACATGTTCACGGATGACGACCCTCTTTCATCCGTGCGTTGAAAACGTATTTGAGCGAGTCATGTCGGACCTGAAAGGACTGCTATCCAAACATTTCCTGCAAGGACTCCATGATCTCCTTAGCGGAAACCATCAGCTCATGCTTCTTTGCCAAGACATCACACATGTTGGCAATTATGTAGACCTTGGCCTTCTCATTGGCCCTGATCCACCGATCATACGCATCGCAAACACTTCGCGACAGTGCCGAGCCGGCATCCGAGGACACTCCTCGGATAGCACGAACTTTATGTAAATCTGTACCAAAATTGTATTGATGTTGTTTTTCCAACTCGGTAATTATCTCCCACTAATTTATCCGAAGCGAGTAAAGCTATTATAGCGATAGACATTTTTTAGCTAAAAAATAAGGAAAAACATTGTATTAGTCTCGCAAAAAACCTTTTGAAATCCAATCAAGTTTTAGCAAAAAATGTTTCATGATCCCTAGGTCATTCAAAATTTTGCAATGATACCCTAAAGTTTAGAATGACCGCCACCGAAGGGTGAACAGAACACTCCTCCTCTAGGACGAGACTTTCTCGATCGGACCTAATCTCGAATAACTCTTATTCCATTAGGCGCCCAATTACCATAGTTTGGTCGAATTCATTAACACTTAACGAATGCAGCGTGAGTGTCACCTCAATCTTTAAGTTTCCAAGTATCCAGTCCAAACAATAGCCACCGAAGGGTGAGCGAAGAAGGAAAACCAACCAGAAAGCTGTATCCCTTTCGGGAATTCACGGTGTTAGACTCCCATGATCAAGCCCTCCGGAAGGGATTGTGCGGTCGAGCCAAACTAGCAGGCAAATCATAGGCGTCTCACGGTGTGAATTGAAAGAAGAGACCGTGGGTCTCGTTTTTCACAAGTCCCGCTCCCACTCACTATAAGTACTCTCTCCATCCACGATGATATTGACCTATACAAATGCCACCAGAAAGGGGACGCTCCCATTTGCGCCACGAGGCCGAGTATAGATCTCACGGTGCGGACTAAAAAGGAGATTTGTGGTTGGAAATTCAAATGTATCTCATACACTATATTTCCTTCCACTCAAAGACTTTAATTTTTATTAGGGATTGACCTAGATAAAGCTAGGCTAAAATTTACCTAAGTCTACCATTATAACTCTTATATGGTATTAACCTAAGTTTATAATCACATTATTAACTTAGGTCTAAGTGAGTAAATTAATTAACACTTAATTAATGCGGCACTCACGAGAATATAACCTAAGAATCTCGGACCGAATTCACTCCCGGTCGGTTTCGGTAGGGGTGTTCTGCAAGCGTCAACTTAAATACTGACCTTTAGACAAAACCTTCCTTAGAAAGAGTTACTTATCAGTCTCCATTCAAAGGTTATATTTGATTTCCTAAATTTCTAATCTCATTAGAAAATTAGAAAACCTAAGTCTAATTATTCAAGTTCTAAACACTTTAAAACTAATAATTAACTTAGGTTGCATGCATTTCTATGTTATAGTGCTTGATCATCCATCACATGAATAATACTATACTATAACATACATTCATCACATGAATTAAATGCATGAGCATGCTATTAATTTAAAAATATAACACTTATATTTAATTAAATTAAAACATGCATACATTATATTATAACTCTTATAATATAATCCTATCATGCATATTATATATTATAACTCTTATAATATAAATATGATGCATGAAATGTTTAACCTAAGGTGGGATTTTAAATCTATATGACATACATTATGTACATAGAAATTAATTAAAATATACATCTCATGCATAAAATAATTAATTAGCAAAAATGGACCGATTTTTGGCATCTAGGGGCAATTATTTAATTAAATAACATTAATATAACATTTATATTAATATTATTTAATAAAATAATTAAATAAAATAAATCATTACATTTTGTAAAATCAAAAATAATAAAAAAACGAAATAACCGCCCACTATGAGGAAATGCACGTCCCACTCCCTCGTGAAGCTCGCCGCGAATCGCTCTCAGCGCGCGTGCGGCGTTACGTGCGTGAAGCGGCGTTGCAACGCTGTCACCTACAACGTTGAACCGCGTTCTCAACGCCAGCAGCATTGCAACGCGATGCCCAGCGTTGCAACGCTGCTCTGCAGCAATGCCTCCGCCCGCAAGAACAGCGTTGAGACGCCGTTGGGTAGCGTCTCAACGCCATCGACAGAACAACAAACACTTTGCTGTTCTTCCACCGATTTCTGCCTGTTTCTGCTCCAATTTCTTCACAACAACTCTTGCTACGAACGACCCGGACTTACAGACTCGATTAACAACAAAATGCCCAAAAACAACGGGCCCTTACATTGATCTCATCAACATAATTGTAAATCTAGTCTAATGCCAAAAAACCGAAAACATCCATAATGCAAACCAAGCAATCATCTCATGAAATTATGGCAAAATACCCACCTAATTTTAACAAAACAGTGCATAAATGAAGAACCATCGAGATGGCTCTGATACCAATTGAAGGGAATGAGAATCCCATGCAGCGGAAGACGATTGAATCATCGAGGTATCACTATGCAACTTGTGTTTATTAAAAATTGATCTAACACTTAGATCTAGGCTAAACATGCTTGAAGAAGAAGAAATTTACAGCAAATCGAGTTTTTACTTGTTGTAGACAAACTCAACAATTTCTTCCTCAGGTCACGAACTCTTCGTGCTACTCGATCTCAACGAAATCTTCCCACAAAAACGAACTCAAACACGATCAAATGGCCTTCTCGGTTGTTCTCTTTTGGAGAAGGGAAGTTGGTGGGAACTTCTTTGTGTTTTGGAGAGGGAGGAGAAATGAGAGAGTAGAGAGAATTCTCTTTTCTTCTCTTTGGTGAAAAACAAAAAAATGAGAAGAGTCCTTACCAATCCCTTCTTGCAAAGGGTTTAAATAGTGGAATGAGGGAGTTAATATCTCCACATTATTACCACTTTACCACAACCATAGGTTATGCAAATCTCATTTGCATAACCACATAATATAAGATATCTCATATCTCATATTGCAAATCTCATTTTAAGATAATTGTGGATTAATTAAATTGAATCACATCCAATTTAATTTCTCTCATTTAATTTCTCCAATTAGCCCTAATTCAACAATTAGGCTAACCTATAGTTTATTATGAATCTCATTCACATTAAACTATATATTATATCATTCATATCTCATATAAATGACATAAATACCCTTAAAGTGAAATTGAACACTTCAACTTCATACCAAAACATTAACCCTTCTTTTAACCCCGAGGACCTAATGGACCCTCTGGTGGTGGGCTCCAATGATCCGAGATTAACCCGCCAAACTCTTTGACCCGGTTAACCAACATTCATTAGCTCTTTGTAACACTCCACTATAGTTCGTAGTTGCACTCCCGTCGGTGCGAGAATATTACGTGTCCACCGATATAACCAATTCCCATGAGTCGACCCTTCACGGGTTGTTGTTCAGAGACACGGTGGGTCAAATTACCGTTTTACCCACGTGTCTACCTCTTGTTTCTTATGTCCCCACCTTTGCTCCTCTAATGAACAACATATTGTGATGGTCCAACCATACACAACACCCTTCTCGGGCGGTGAGAAGGTGGGCGCCATTGTCCAAGCCCTTGAGACAAAGACTTTAAGGGAACAACCCCTCTAGTTCCCTAAAGCGGGAGCGAGTGAATTCCATCTCGCAGAGTTAAGTTCCCGGCTCCCTACTCATTCGTCCCCCGAGAAGATAGGCATATTGGGCGAGTAATCGTGACCACCGTCACCCGTACTAGTCAAAGAATGGACCCTCGCAGAGAGTGAGTCCGTAACACACTTTCGGGATTCGGTCGAGTCACTAATGGTCATCTCGAAGTTATTAGTCCTTCACTTGTCAGCGGTGTTACATCGTGAGGTCTAATAATTCACGGTCGGTCTTGTACATTCTCATTGCACAGGATGCCCCCACTCGCATATCAACCACATGAACGAGTCAGATCACCTCGTTTGTATCTAATACAAAGCGGGCCGCATCCACAATGTATCCAAGATTAGGTCTCCAACACTATCCATATACTGTAGACCATTCGGGTCATTTACTCGAACGTGATCCTCCCTGTGTGTCCACTACACACCGTTCAAGTTCTAGTTCTCTAAAACATTCAATGACCCTGGAGCTTAGTTTATTGGAAATGTTTATAAATATTGCGAGACACAAAGTGATGAAATGAATAACTCTTATTAATTTCAAACAATATGTTACAAACACGAGATTAGGACAAAAATTCCAACACTGTGAAGGGTCGACTGGGTATTGGTTATATCAGTGGACACGTAATATTCTGCACCGACGGGTGTGCAACTACGGGCTATAGTGGAGTGTTACCGTAGCTAATGAATGTTGATTAACCTGGTCAAAGAGTTTGACAGGTTATTCTCGGATCATTGGAGCCCGTCACTATAGGTCCATTAGGTCCCTCGGTTTGCTCAATCTAGGTTAAAAGAAGGGTTAATGTTTTGGTATGAAATTGAAGTGTTCAATTTCACTTTAAGAGCATTTATGTCATTTATATGAGATATGAATGATATAATATATAGTTTAATGTGAATGAGATTCATAATAACCTATAGGTTAGCCTAATGTTTGAATTAGGGCTAATTGGAGAAATTAATTGAGAGAAATTAAATTGGATGTGATTCAATTTAATTAATCCACAATTATTGCAAATGAGATTTGCAATATGAGATATGAGATATCTTATATTATGTGATTATGCAAATGAGATTTGCATAACCTATCGTTGTGGTAAAGTGGTAATAATGTGGAGATTTTAACTCCATCATTCCCACTATTTAAACCCTTTGCAAGAAGGGATTGGTAAGCATGTCTCTTATTTTTTTGATTTTGATCAAAGAGAAGAGATCAAAATTCTCTCTACCCTCTCAAATCTCCTCCCTCTCCAAAACTCTAGAGTCCCACAACTCTCCTCCTTTCCAAAGGAAGAACAACCGAGACACCAAGTGGTTGTGTTCGGATTTTGTTCGAGAGAAGGTTTTGTTGAGTTCGTGATCAAGGAAAGATTTTAGAAGATCTATCTACAACAAGTAAGTACGTTCTTCTCGCTGTAAATTCTTCCTCTTTTGCATGTTTAGCCTAGATCTAATAGTTAGATCATTTTGACAAAATTCAAGTAGCATAATGATACCATGACGATTCGATCGTCTTCCGCTGCGCGGGGATTTTCATAGTTAGACCTTGGCTTTTGCTGTACAGGCGACGACGTTGAGACCCTGTTCCTTGGCATCTCAACGCTGTGCAAGCGGGAGCAGGGCGCGCTGCAGGACAACGTTGCAACGCTAGGCGTAGCGTTGAGAACGCTGGCTCGACGCTGGAAGCGGCAGCGTTGCAACGCTACACGCGTTGAGGAGCAGTTCGCGGGGACTTTCCAAACGTGGGCAGTTGTGGAGATAATGGTGCAGTTTTTTTTTCGAAATTAAATTGTATTTTTAATTATATTTTTGTAAAATGTAATTTTTATTTATTTATTTAATTATTTTGTTAAATAATATTAATATAAGTGTTATATTAATGTTATTTAATTAAATAATTGCCCCTAGGTGCCAAAATCGGTCCAATTTTGCTATTTAATTAATTTATGCATGAGATGTATGATTTAATTAAATTCTATGTGCATAATGTATGTCATATAGATTTAAAATCTCACCTTAGGTTAAACATTTCATGCATCATTTATATTATAAGAGTTATAATATATAGTTTGCATGATAGATTATATTATATGAGTTATAATATAATTAAATGCATGTTTAATTTAATTAATATAAGTGTTATATTTTTTAGATTAAAGTATGCTCATGCATTTATATTCAAGTGATGAATTATATTATGTTATAGTATATAGTTATTCATGTGATGAATGATCAAGCACTATAACATAGAAATGCATGCAACCTAAGTTAATTATTAGTTTTAAAGAGTTTAGAACTTGAATAATTAGACTTAGATTTTCTTTTCTTAATGAGATTAGAAATTAGGAAATCAAAGTTTAGTCTATGAATGGAGACTGATTAGTAACTTTGTCTAAGGAAGGTTTTGTCTAAGGCTGGGGTACTTAAGTTTGACGCCATGAACATCCCTACCGAAACCAGACACGGGAGTGAATTCGATCAGAAGATTCTTAGATTATACTTATCGTGAGTGCCGCTAATTAAAAGTGTTTTAATTTACTCACATAGTCCTAAGTAATAATGTGATTATAAACTTAGGTTAATACCATATAAGAGTTATATTGGTAGACTTAGGTAAATTTTAGCCGGTTTATCTAGGTCAATCCCTATTAAAAATAAAGTGCTGAGTGGGAGGTAGGGGTGAGCATCGGTCGGTCGGGGTCGGTTTTCGACCCCAACCGACCCCCGAACCGACCAAGGACTATCGATTCATTCGGTTTTTATTTTTTAAAAATCCTTACCAAAAGCCGTCGAGCGACCAAATTCGGTTTTCGATCGATCGGTTTTGATCGGTTTTATATATATATATATATATTAATATTTATTTAATTAAATATTAAATATTTATAATTATTATTTTATTATTATTTAATAATTTATAATTATTTTATAATTATTATTTAATTATTTTTAGAAAATTTTTAGTTTTTTATTTTTTTAATTATTATTATTATTATTATTATTATATATATATATATATATATATATATATTTTAAGGATTCGGTCGGTTTGGGGCTTTTGCCTAAATCGATCGATCGACTGTCAATCGGTTTTGTGAAGGCCAAAGCGAATTTCGATGAATCCTTCACAAAACCGATCGATCGGCCTCGGTTCGGTCGGTCGTGTCAGTTTTCGGTCTTTTTTTGCTCACCCCTAGTGGGAGGAAATAAAGTGTATGAGATACATTTGAATTTCCAACCACAAATCTCCTTTAAGTCCGCACCGTGAGATATATACTCGGTCTCGTGGCGCAAATGGGAGCGTCCCCCTTCGGGTGGCATTTGTATAGGTCAATATCATCGTGGATGGAGAGAGTACTTATAATGAGTGGGAGCGAGACTTGTGAAAACGAGACCAATAGTCTCTTCTTTCAATTCACACCGTGAGACCCCTATGATTCGCCTGCTAGTTTGGCCTAGACCAGACAATCCCTTCGGAGGGCCTGATCATGGGAGTCGAAACACCGTAAATTCCCGAAAGGGATACAGTTTCCTGGTTGATTTTCCTTCTTGGTTCACCTTTCGGTGGCTATTGTTTGGACGGATGCTTGGGAACTTAAAGATTGAGGGTGACACTCACAGAATTCGTTAAGTGTTAATGAATTCGACCGAACAATGGTAATTGGACGCCTAATGGAATAAGACTTATTCTGGGATTAGGGTCTGATCGAGAAAGTCTCGTCCTAGAGGAGAAGTGTTCTGTTCACCCTTCGGTGGCGGTCATTCTAAACGTTTAGGGTATCATTGCAAAATTGTGAATGACCTAGGGATCATGAATCAATTTTGCTAAAACTTGATTGGATTTCAAAAGTTTTTTGCGAGACTAACATAAAGTTTTCTTAATTTTTCAGCTTAAAACATGTCTAGCGCAATAATAGATCTACTCGCCTCCGATAAATTAGTGGGAGATAATTACCAAAGTTGGGAAAACAATATAAACACAATTTTGGTAACTGACGACATTAAGTTCGTGCTTTTTGAGGAGTGTCCTCAGATGCCGGGCTCGATAGCGTCGCGAAGTGTTCACGATGCATACGATCGATAGATCAGGGCCAATGAAAAGGCTAAGGTCTACATCATTGCCAGCATGTCTGATGTTTTGGCAAAGAAGCATGAGCTGATGGTCACCGCCAAGGAGATCATGGAGTCCTTGCAGGAAATGTTTGGACAACAGTCCTTTCAGGTCCGGCATGACTCGGTCAAATACGTCTTCAACGCACGGATGAAAGAGGGGTCGTCTGTCCGTGAACATGTTCTAGACATGATGACCCACTTTAATCTGGCTGAGATGAACGGGGCTTCGTTCGACGAGTCGAGCCAAGTCAGTTTTATTCTGGATATTCTTCCGAAGAGTTTCCTTCAGTTTCGTAGCAATGCTGTTATGAACAAAATTAGCTACACTTTGACTACCCTCCTCAATGAGCTACAGAATTTCCAGTCCTTGAACAGGGTCAAGGTATCGAAATCTGAGGCAAATATTGCCTACAGGTCTTATCACAGGGGTTCGACCTCTAGGACGAAACCTGTTGCTCCTTCACGCCCAAAGAAAGGGAAGAAGAGGATGAAGAGGGGTAAAGCTGGCCGAGCCGCCGCCCACAAGGGCAAGAAGTTCAAGGGACGTTGCGAGAGAAGGAGGAAAGTGTCTCTTTGCAATGGGGCGGACACTTTGGAAGAGGAGGCTCGTCCCAAATTCTGGCCGAGAGGAAGAATCAAGGTAAATATGATTTACTTGTGACAGAAACCTGTTTAGTGGAGAGTAGTGACTCTGCCTGGATATTGGATTCGGGCACCACTAACCACGTTTGTTCTTCTTTTTAGGGGATTGATTCCTGGTAGCCGCTGCGAGAGGGTGAAGTGACTCTACGGGTTGGATCAGGGAGCTTGTCTCTCGCTGCGATGATCGCACTGATGAAGCTACATTTTGGCATGAACTACATTTTGTTGGACAATATGTATATATTTCTAGGGTTTACTAGAAACCTAGTTTCTATTTCCTGCCTTTTAGAACAGTGTATTTCTGTTTCATTCCATGGTAATAAAGCGTTTATTTCCAGAAATGGTAATCTTATTTGTTCTGCTTCATTTGAGCGCAATCTGTATGTTTTGAAACCTAATTCGGTCAAAAGTGTTTTAAATACTGAATTGTTTAAAACTTCAGAAACACGAACTAAGAAAGCGAAAGTTTCTCCTAAGGAAAATGCCCATCTTTGGCATCTACGGTTAGGCCACATTAATCTCAATAGGATTGAGAAACTAGTGAAGAGTGGACTTCTAAACGAGATGGAAGAAAACTCTTTATCGGTGTGTGAGTCATGCCTTGAGGGCAAAATGACCAAACGTCCTTTTAGTGGAAAAGGATATAGAGCCAAAGAGCCTCTTGAGTTAGTACATTCTGACCTCTGTGGTCCGATGAATGTTAAACCTCGGGGCGGTTATGAGTACTTCGTGTCTTTCAAAGACGATTACTCGAGGTATGGGTATATTTACCTAATGCACAGGAAGTCTGAAACTCTTGAAAAGTTCAAGGAGAACAAGACTGAGGTTGAGAACCTCTTAGGTAAATCGCTTAAAACACTTCGATCGGATCGAGATGGAGAGTACATGGACAATGAATTCCAGGACTATATGATAGAACATGAAATTACGTCCGAACTCTCAGCGCCTGGTATGCCACAGCAGAATGGTGTATCGGAGAGGAGAAACAGAACATTGTTGGACATAGTTCGGTCGATGATGAGCTATGCTCGTCTCCCTAATTCTTTTTGGGGTTACGCAGTGGAGACTGCGGTCTATATTTTGAACAAGGTTCTGTCGAAGAGTGTTTGTGAAACACCTTTCGAGCTCTAGAGTGGACGTAAAGGCAGTTTACATCACTTCAGAATTTGGGGATGCCCGACCCACGTGTTGGTGTCAAACCCGAAAAAGTTGGAACCCTGTTCGAAATTGTGCCTATTTGTAGGTTACCCTAAAGAGACTAGGGGTGATCTGTTTTACGATCCTAAGGAAAATAGGGTGCTTGTGTCGACAAACGCCACTTTCCTAGAGGAAGACCACGTCAGGGATCATTTACCAAGGAGTAAAATTGTGTTAAATGAAATGGACAATACATCAACAGGGTTCGTTGATGGGGCTAGTACGTCAACAAGTGTTGTTGATCCTAGCACGTCTAGTCAAATCCGTTCCCAAGAGTTGGGAATGCCTCAACGTAGTGGGAGGGCTGTGAGACAGCCTGATCGCTACATGGGTTTAGCTGAAACCTCAGTTGTCGCTCCTGATGATGACTGTGAAGATCCATTGACCTATGATCAGGCAATGATTGATGTTGATAAAGACGAATGGATTAAAGCTATGGACCAGGAAATGGAGTCTATGTACTTCAATTCTGTCTGGGAGCTTGTGGATCAACCAGATGGAGTAAAACCTATTGGTTGAAAATGGATCTACAAGCGTAAGCGTGGCGTAGATGGGAAGGTGCGCACCTTCAAAGCCCGACTAGTGGCAAAAGGTTTTACCGAGTTGAAGGGGTTGACTATGAGGAGACCTTTTCACCTGTTGCCATGGTAAAGTCGATCAGGATCCTTCTGGCCATTTTCGCGTATTATGACTACGAGGTATGGCAGATGGACGTCAAGACAACCTTTCTGAATGGCAAACTTGATGAGACCATCTACATGGACCAACCCAAAGGGTTCATTGCCCAAGGCCAAGAGCAAGAAGGCGTTTGCGGCCATAGGTCCATTTATGGTGAAACAAGCTTCGAGGTCTTGGAATATAAGGTTTGATGAGGCGATTAAATCTTATGGCTTTGATCAAAATGTCGACGAGCCTTGTGTCTACAAGAAAATCGTTGACAAAACTTTCGCATTTATGGTGTTGTATGTGGACGATATTCTTCTCATTGGGAATGAGTTAGAATTTCTTACTAACGTTAAGAAGTGGCTAGCTTCGCAATTCCAAATGAAAGATTTGGGAGAAGCTCCGTACGTTTTAGGTATCAAGATTGTCCGAAACCGGAAGAATAAAACGCTAGCCTTGTCTCAGGCGTCTTATATTGACAAGATGTTGTCTAGATATAAGATGCAGAACTCCAAGAAGGGCTTGCTGCCTTTCCGGAATGGGGTTCACTTGTCTAAGGATCAGTGTCCTAAGACTCCTCATGATGTTGAGGATATGAGACGGATTCCATATGCTTCGGCTGTAGGGAGCCTGATGTATGCCATGTTGTGTACTAGGCCCAACATCTGTTATGCACTAGGAATTGTCAGTAGATATCAGTCCAATCCAGGATTAGGACAGCCGTAAAGGCAATCCTCAAGTATCTTAGGAGAACGAGGAACTACAGCTTAGTGTATGGCAGTGGGGATTTGATTCTTACGGGATACACGGTTCGACTTTGGGAATCGATAAGGATTCTAGGAAATCCACTTCGGGGTCGACCATTCATTCTAAATGGAGGAGTTGTACTATGGCGAAGCATCAAGCAGGGATGCATCGCTGATTCCACTATGGAAGCAGAGTATGTTGCGGCTTGTGAAGCTGCAAAGGAAGCTGTTTGGCTTAGGAAGTTCATGATGAATTTGGAAGTTGTTCCAAATATGAACTTACCGATCACACTGTTCTGTTATAACAGTGGTGCAGTAGCCAACTCACGTGAGCCTCAGAGCAATAAGAGAGGCAAACACATTGACCGCAAGTATCATCTGATACGGGAGATTGTGCACCGCGAAGACGTGACAGACACGCAGATAGCGTCGGAGCACAACGTAGCTGATCCATTCACAAAGCCACTCACGACTAAGGTGTTTGAGGGTCACCTAGAGAGTCTAGGTCTTCGAGAGCTTCCTGACTAGGGCAAGTGGGAGATGTGTAAACGGGTATTCAATGGCCTAGTTTGTTATATTACTTCATTGTAATTTATGTACATTCTAGAAATGTATTTTCTCCACTAGCTTAGTCCAAGTGGGAGTTTTCATTGTAATTTATGTACATTTCAGAAATGTATTTTCTCCACTAGCTTAGTCCAAGTGAGAGTTTGTTGGGATTTTTGTCCTAATCTCGTGTTTGTAAATTACTGTTTGAAAATAATAAGAGTTATTTATTTCATTACTTTGTGTCTCGCAATATTTATAAACTTTTCGAATAAACTAAGCTCCAAGGTCATTGAATTTATGAGAGAACTAGAACTTGAACGGTGTGTAGTGGACACACAGGGAGGATCACGTTCGAGTTAATGACTCGAACGGTTTAGACTATATGGATAGGGTTGGAGACCTAATCCTGGATACACTGTGGATGCGACCCACTTTGTATTAGATACAAACGAGGTGATCTGACTCGTTCATGTGGTTGACATGCGAGTGGAGGCATCCTGTGCAATGAGATTGTACAAGACCGGACCGTGAATTGTTAGACCTACTAATGTAACACCGTTGATAGTAAGGACTAATAACTTCGTAGATTACCATTAGTGACTCGACCTGAATCCTAAGCGTGTTACGGACTCGTCTGCGAGAGTGCGTCCGCCCTTTGACTAGTACGGGTGAGGGTGGTCACGATTACTCGCCCAATATGCCTATCTTCTCGGGGACAGGACCAAGTAGGAGGCTGGGAACTTAACTACACGAGATGGAATTCACTCGTTCTCGCCTTAGGGAAACTAGAGGTTGTTCCCTTAAGTCTTTGTCTCGTGGCTTGGACAACGGCGCCCACCTTCTCACCGCCCGAGAAGGGTGTTAAGTATGGTTGGACCATCACAATATGTTATTCATTAGAGGAGCAGTGGGGACTTAAGGAACAAGAGGTAGACACAGGGGAAAATGGTAATTTGACCCAACCATGTCTACGAACAACCTGTGAAGGGTCGACTCATGGGCATTAGTTATATCAGTGGACACGTAATATTCTCGTGACCGACGGAGTGCAACTACGGGCTATAGTGGAGTGTTACCGTAGCTAATGAATGTTGATTAACCGGGTCAAAGAGTTTGACAGGTTAATCTCGGATCATTGGAGCCCGTCACTGTAGGTCCATTAGGTCCCTCGGTTGGCTCAAGCTGGGTTAAAAGAAGGTTTAATTTTTTGGTATGAAATTGAAGTGTTCAATTTCACTTTAAGGGCATTTATGTCATTTATATGAGATATGAATGATATAATATATAGTTTAATGTGAATGAGATTCATAATAAACTATAGGTTAGCATAATTATTGAATTAGGCCTAATTGGAGAAATTAATTGAGAGTAATTAAATTGGATGTGATTCAATTTAATTAATCCACAATTATTGCAAATGAGATTTGCAATATGAGATATGAGATATCTTATATTATGTGATTATGCAAATGAGATTTGCATAACCTATGGTTGTGGTAAAGTGGTAATAATTTGGAGATTTTAACTCATCATTCCCACTATTTAAACCCTTTGCAAGAAGGGATTGGTAAGCAAGTCTCTCATTTTTTTTTATTTTGATCAAAGATAAGAGATCAAAATTCTCTCTACTCTCTCAAATCTCGTCCCTCTCCAAAACTCTAGAGTCCCACAACTCTCCTCCTTTCCAAAGGAAGAACAATCGAGACTCCAAGTGGTTGTGTTCGGGTTTCGTTCGAGAGAAGGTTTCGTTGAGTTCGAGAAGCACGAAGCGTTCGTGATCAAGGAAGGATTTTAGAAGATCTGTCTACAACAAGTAAGTACGTTCTTCTCGCTGTAAATTCTTCCTCTTTTACATGTTTAGCCTAGATCTAATAGTTAGATCATTTTGAAAAAATTCAAGTAGCGTAATGATACCATGACGATTCGATTGTCTTCCGCTGCGCGTGGATTTTCATTTCCTTCACTACGAGCTTTAGTGGAGTGTTACCGTAGGTAATGAATGTTGAATAACCGGGTCAAAGAGTTTGATAGGTTAGTCTCGGATCATTGGAGCTCGTCACGTGTAGGTCCATTAGGTCCCTCGGTTGGCTCAAATTTGACAAATTGAGGGTTTACAATTTGGTGTGAACTTGAAGTGTTCAAATTCATTATTTGAGTATTTATGTTGTTTATATAAGATATAGCTTACATAATATATAGTTTAATGTGAATGAAATTCATAATAAACTATAGTATAGCCTAATTGATTAATTAGTGCTAATTTGGAGAAATTGAATTGAGAGAAATTAAATTGAATGTAATTCAATTTAAAATTCCACATTTATGCAAATGAGATTTGTATAATAAGGTATGAGATACCTTAGATTATATGATATGCAAATATGATTTATATATCATATAGTTGTGGTAAAATGGTGAATTGGTGGAGATTTTAACTCCACCACACACCATTATAAAAGGATGCATTCAAAGGCATCTAAAATGCCATTTTGCCAATTTTTTGGATTTTCATCCAAAGAGAGCAAATCATTCTCTCCATTTCTCTCAATTCTCTCTAAGATTATCCTCACCCAAAACCAAAGAGAGTCCGAAATACTCTCCCTCAACCTCACGAGAACAAATGAGAAGACGTTTTGGAAGTGTCTTGCAACACTGTTCGAGGTTTGATTCGAGGAGATCGTTAGTTCGAGAGAGATCGTGACCGGAGGAGGAGGAGAGCATTGAAGAAGTGTTATTCAACAAGTAAGTATCGTATAACCTTGCTGTTTTCTTCTCCTATATGCATGTTTAACCTAGAATTAAAGTAGTTTAGTTCAATTTTAAGATTCGAATTACACAACGAAACAACGACGTTTCACAACGTCTTCCGCTGCGGGAATTCCAAATCCTTTCATTGGTATCAGAGCCAATCGTTGCTCTTCGTTGTGTATTCTGTTTATTCTTAAAATTAGGTGGGGTAGCATTAATTTTCATGAGATGAATGTTAATGGTTTGCATTTTTGGATGTTTTCGGTTTTTGGCACATAGTTTAGATTTACATTAAAGTTGATGAGATCAATGTAAGGCCCGTTGTTTTGGGAATTGTTTAATGTAAATCGAGTCTGTAAGTCCGTGTCGTTCGTGGCAAGAGTTGTCGTGAAGAAAAGCGAGCTAAAAATGAGCATTTTTAATTTTTTATCGTCGCGACGCTTTTTCTTGCCGTTGTGGCGCCATCCATCTTCTTTGGAGAGGGTGCTACAGTGCAGCGTTGCAACGCTAGGGGTAGCGTTGCAACACCACAACGTTAAGAACGCTAGGCGTGACGTTGTACATTACAGCGTTGCAACGCTGCAGCGTAATGGAGCATGGTGCGCGAGAAACGCGCGGGAGTGGTATCATGGGCAGCGATTCGAGTCTGGCTTGATGCAACTGCCGATTTTTATTTATTTTTAATTTTATTTTCTTGTAAAATGTATTTTATAAATGTATTTTATTAATTATTTTAATTAATATTAATATAAATCTTATATTAATGTTAATTAATTTAATTTTATGTCCCTAGGGTGCCAAAAATTGGCCCAATAATGCTATTTAATTATTTTATGCATGAGATGTATGATTTAATCATTTCTATGTGCATAATGTATGTCATATAGATTTAAAATCCCACCTTAGATTAAACATTTCATGCATCATTTATATTATAAGAGTTATAATATATAGTATGCATGATAGGATTATATTATAAGAGTTATAATATAATGTTTGCATGATTTAATTTATTTATTATAAGTGTTATATTTTTTAATTAAAAGCATGCTCATGCATTTAATTCATGTGATTAATGTATGTTATAGTATAGTATTATTCATGTGATGAATGATCAAGCACTAAAACATAGAAATGCATGTAACCTAAGTTAATTATTAGTTTTAAAATGTTTAGAACTTGAATAATTAGACTTAGGTTTTCTAGTTCTAATAAAATTAGAATTAGGAAATCAAATATGACCTTTGAATGGAGACTGATAAGTAACATTGTCTAAGGAAGGTTTTGTCTAAGGCTGGGGTATTTAAGTTAACGCTTTGCGGAACACCCCTACCTAGGAACCGACCTGGGAGTGAATTTGGTCTGGAGATTCTTAGGTTATATTCTCGTGAGTGTCGTTAATTAAGAGTTAATTAATTTACTCACATAGACTTAAGTTAATAATGTGATTATAGACTTAGGCTAATCCAATATAAGAGTTATATTAGTAGACTTGGGTAAATTTTAGTCGGATTATCTAGATCAATCCCGATTAATTTAAAGTGCTGAGTGGGAGGAAATAAAGTGTATGAGATACATTTTATTTTCCATCTACAAATATCCATTAAGTTCGCACCGTGAGATCCATACTCGGCCTCGTGGCGCAAATGAGAGCGTCCCCCTATGGGTGGCATTTGTATGGGTCAATATTCAACGTGAATGGAGAGAGTACTTATAGTGAGTGAGAGCGGGACCTGTGAAAACGGGACCATCGGTCTCTTCTTTCGATTCACACCGTGAGACGCTTATGATCCGCCTGCTAGTTTGGCCTGGACCAGACAATCCCTACGGAGGGCCTTGATCATAGGAGTCGGAACACCGTGAATTCTCGAAAGGGATCCGATTTCCTTGTTTGTTTTCCTTTTTAGTCCTCCCTACGGCGGCTATTGTTTGGACGGATACTTGGAAATTTAAAGACTGAGGGTGACACTCACAGGATTCATTAAGAGTTAATGGATTACGACCAGAAAAAAATGGTAACTGGACGCCTAATGGAATAAGAGTTATTCTGGTATTAGGGTCTGGTCGAGAAAGTCTCGTCCTAGAGGAGGAGTGGGTTTGTCTACCCTACGGTGGCGGTCATTCTAAACCTTTGGGGTATCATTGCAAATTTTGAATGACCTAGGGATCATAGGATAAGTTTTTGCTAAAACCCGATTGGATTTACAAAAAGTTTTTGCGAGACTAATACAAAGTTTTTTCATTTTTTCAGCAACAAAATGTCAAACGCTTTTAACGCTTCTTTAGCTTCCGTTAAGTTAATCGGCGATAATATTTCGTGGAAAAACAATATTAACACGATTTTGGTAAATGAAGACCTAGAGTTCGCGCTCACTGAGGAGGGTCCTCAAGTGCACGGTCCAGTAGTTCTATTCAACGATCTACAAACCTTTCAGTCCTTGGTGCAAACTAGGGGACAGGAAGCTGAGGCAAGTGTTGTCTTAAGACCTTTTCACAGGGGTTTGACCTCTGGGACAAAGTTTGTAGGCTCTTCAGGCCCTAAAGGGAAGAAGAAGAAGTTGAAAGAGGATAGAGTTGACCGCGCTGCCACTCTAAAAGACAAAGAGATCAAGGAAGTTGCGAGAAAGTGTTTCTACTGCAACGGGGACGGACACCTGAAAAGGAGTTGTCCCAAGTTCCTTAACGAAAAGAAGATGACAGGTAAATGTGATTTACTTGTCACAGAAACTTGTTTAGTGGAGAGTAGTGGATCGTGTGCGGATCTTTGGATTCAGCACACCCTAACCACGTTTGCACTTCTTTTCAAGGATTAAGTTCCTGGCAGCGGCTGCAAGAGGGTGAGATAACACTCAGGGTTGGATATGGAGAAGTTGTCTCAGCTGCAACAAATGGCACGGTGAAGCTGTTCTTTAGCGGGAAGTACTTATTATTGGATAATATGTACATAGTTCCTAGGTTTACGAGAAACCTAGTTTCTATTTCCTGTCTATAAGAACAAAATATTTTCGTTTCTTTCAAGAGTAATAAAGCGTTTATTTCTCGAAATGGAAATTTGATTTGTTCTGCTTCGCTTGAGAGTAATTTATATGTTTTGAACCCTAATTCGGTCAAAAGTGTTTTGAATACTGAATTGTTTAAAATAGCAGAAACGCGAACTAAGAGATTAAAAGTTTCTCCTAAAGAAAGTGCCCATCTTTGGCATCTAAGGTTAAGCCACATTAATCTCAATAGGATTGAGAGACTAGTGAAAAGTGGACTTCTAAGCGAGTTGGAAGAAAACTCTTTACCAGTGTGTGAGTCATGCCTTGAAGGCAAAATGACCAAACGTCCTTTTAGTGGAAAAGGTTATAGAGCCAAAGAGCCCCTTGAGCTTATACATTCTGACCTCTGTGGTCCGATGAATGTTAAAGCACGAGGTGGTTACGAATACTTCGTATCTTTCATAGATGACTATTCGAGGTATGGGTACATTTACCTAATGCATAGGAAGTCTGAAACTCTTGAAAAGTTCAAGGAGTTCAAGACTGAGGTTGAGAACCTGTTAGGTAAAACTATAAAGACACTTCGATCGGATAGAGGTGGAGAGTATATGGACACTGAATTCCAGGACTATATGATAGAACATGGAATCACGTCCCAACTCTCACCACCTGGTATGCCACAGCAGAATGGTGTATCGGAGAGGAGAAACAGAACCCTGTTGGACATGGTTCGGTCGATGATGAGCTATGCTCGTCTCCTTGATTCTTTTTGGGGTTACGCAGTGGAGACTGCGTTATACATTTTGAACACAGTTCCGTCAAAAAGTATTTGTGAAACACCTTTCGAACTCTAGAATGGTTGTAAAACCAGTTTACGTCATTTCAGAATTTAGGGATACCCAACCATGTGTTGCTGTCAAACCCAAAGAAGTTGGAACCCCATTCAAAGTTGTGCCTCTTTGTAGGTTACCCAAAAGGGACTAGAGGTGGTTTCTTTTACGATCCTAAGGAAAATAGGGTGCTTGTGTCGACAAACGCCACTTTTTTTTAGGAAGACCACATCAGGGATCACTTTTCAAGGAGTAAGATTGTGTTGAATGAAATGGACAGTTCATCAGCAACAGTTGCTGATGGTGCTAGTACATCAACAAGTGCTGTTGATCCTAGCTCATCTAGTCAAGTCTGTTCCCAAGAGTTGGGAATGCCTCGACGTAGTGGGAGGGTTGTGAGACAGCCTGAACGTTACATGGATTTAGCTGAAACCCAAGTCGTCACCCTTGATGATGATTGTGAGGATCCATTGACCTATGATCAGACAATGACAGACATTGACAAACACGAATGGATTAAAGCTATGGACCGGGAAATTGAGTCGATGTACTTCAATTACGTCTGGGAGCTTGTGGACCAACCGGATGGGGTTAAACCTATTGGTTGCAAGTGGATCTACAAGCATAAACGTGGCATAGATGGGAAGGTGCAGACCTTCAAAGCTGGACTAGTAGCAAAGGTATTTACCCAGGTGGAAAGGGTTGACTATGAGGAAACCTTCTCACCTGTTGCCATGGTAAAGTCGATTTGAATCCTTTTGGCCATTGTCGCATATTATGACTATGAGGTATGGCAGATGGATGTCAAGACCGCCTTTCTGAATGACAACCTTGACGAGACCATCTACATGGACCAGACCAAGGGGTTCATTGCCCAAGGCCAAAAGCAAAGAGTTTGCCGGCTTAAAAGGTCTATTTATGGACTGAAACAAGCCTCGAGGTCTTGAAACATAAGGTTTGATAAGGCGATCAAATCTTATGGCTTTGATCAAAATGTTGACGAGCCTTGTGTCTACAAGAAAATCGTTAACAGTACTGTCGCATTTCTAATATTGTATGTTGATGATATCCTTCTCATTGGGAATGAGGTAGGATTTCTTACCGACATTAAGGAATGGCTTGCTTCGCTATTCCAAATGAAAGATTTAGGAGAGACACAGTATGTTCTAGGTATCTAGATAGTCCGGAACCGGAAGAACAGAACGCTAGCCATGTCTCAGGCATCTTATATTGACAAGATGTTGTCTAGATATAAGATGCAGAACTCCAAGAAGGGTTTGTTGCCTTTCAGGCATGGAGTTTACTTGTCTAAGGATCAATGTCCTAAGACACCTCAAGAGGTTGAGGATATAAGACAAATCCCCTATGCTTCAGCTGTAGGGAGCCTGATGTATGTCATGCTGTGTACTAGGCCCAACATCTGTTATGCAGTTGGGATTGTCAGTAGATATCAATCCAATCCAGGATTAGATCACTGGATAGCCGTAAAGGAAATTCAGCCTTGTGTATGGGAGTGGGGATTTGATCCTTACGGGATACACAAATTCTGACTTTCTGACCGATAAGGATTCTTGGAAATCCACTTCGGGGTCAACCTTCATTTTGAATGGAGGAGCTGTAGTGTGGCGAAGCATCAAGCAGGGATGCATCGTTGATTCCACGATGGAAGTCGAGTATGTTGTGGCTTATGAAGCTGCAAAGGAAGTTGTTTGGCTTAGGAAGTTCATGCTGGATTTGGAAGTTGTTCCAAATATGAACTTGCCAATCACGCTGTTTTGTGACAACAGTGGTGCAGTAGCCAACTCGAGAGAACCTCGGAGTCATAAAAGGGGCAAGCACATTGAGCGTAAGTATCACCTGATACGGGAGATTGTGCACCATGGAGACGTGACAGTCACGCAGATAGCTTTGGAGCACAACGTTGCTGATCCATTTACAAAGGCCCTCACGACTAAGGTGTTTGAGGGTCACCTAGAGAGTCTAGGACTTCGAGTGCTTCCTGACTAGAGCAAGTGGGAGTATTTTAAAAGGGTATTCAATGCCCTAGTTTATCGTATTACTTTGTTGTATTATTTTACTGTACATTTGAGAAATGTATCATGTACTCCACTAGCTTAGTCTAAGTGAGAGTTTGTTGGGATGTATGTTCTCATATCGTGTAGCTCGTAATAATCCAAGTTGTAAATAAATAAGAGTTATTTATTTGAGCCTTGTGATATAAATAAGAGTTATTTATTTGAACTTTGTGTCTCGCATATTTCATAAACTTAATCTAATAAACTAAACTCCAGGGTCATTGTATTAATGAGAGAACTTGAACGGTGTGCAGTGGACACACAGAGAGGATCACATTCGAGTTAATGACCCGAACGATCTATAGTATATGGGTAGGGTTGGAGACCTAACCCTGGATACGTTGTGGATGCGGCCCGCTTTGTATTAAGATACAAACGAGGTGATCTGACTCGTTCATGTGGTTGACATGGGAGTGGGGGCATCCTGTGCAATGATATTGTACAAGACCGGACCGTGAATTATTAGACTTACTGATGTAACACCGTTAACAGTATAGGGCTAATAATTTCGTAGATGACCATTAGTGACTTGACCTTAATCCTGAGCGTGTTATGGACTCCTGTTTGCGGGGGTCTGTCCTTTGACTAGTACGGGTGAGGGTGGCCACTGTTGCTCGCTCAATATGCCTATCTTCTCAGGGACAGGACCACGTGGGGAGCTGAAAACTTGACTACGCAAGAAGGAATTCACTCGTTCCGGACTTAGGGAAACTAGAGGGGTTATTCCCTTAAGTGCTGTCTCCAGGGCTTGAACAACGGGGCCCCACTCTCTCATTCGCCTGGGAGGGTTGTTGTTTATGGTTGGACCATGCAACGTAGTTGTTCATTAGAGGAGCAGTGGGACTTAAGGAGCAAGAGGTAGACACAGGGGTAAAACGGTAATTTGACCCAGTAGTGTCTACGAACAAGTGAAGGGTCGACTCATGGGTATTGGTTATATCGATGGACACAACTTGTCTGATGATGAGAGTGCACGACTACGGGCTTTAGTGGAGTGTTATCGTAGCTAATGAATGTTGAATAACCGGGTCAAAGAGTTTGACAGGTTAGTCTCGGATCATTAGAGCTCATCACGTGTAGGTCCATTAGGTCCCTCGGTTGGCTCAAATTGGACAAATTGAGGGGTTTACAGTCTGGTGTGAATTTGAAGTGTTCAAATTCATTATTTGGGTATTTATGTTGTTTATATGAGATATAGATTACATAATATATAGTTTAATGTGAATGAGATTCAGAATAAACTATATTATAGCCTAATTGATTAATTAATGCTAATTTGGAGAAATTGAATTTAGAGAAATTAAATTGAATGTGATTCAATTTAAAATTCCACATTTATGCAAATGAGATTTGTATAATAAGGTATGAGATACCTTAGATTATATGATATGCAAATATGATTTGTATATCATATAGTTGTGGTAAAATGGTGAATTGGTGGAGATTTTAACTCCACCACACACCATTATAAAAGGATGCATTCAAAGGCATCTAAAATGCCATTTTGCCATTTTTTTGGATTTTCATCCAAAGAGAGCAAATCATTCTCTCCATTCTCTCTCAATTCTCTCTAAGATTCTCCTCACCCAAAACCAAAGGGAGTCCCACATACTCTCCCTCAACCTCACGAGAACAACCGAGAAGACGTTTTGGAAGTGTCTTGCAACTTTGTTCGAGGTTCGATTCGAGGAGATCGTTAGTTCGAGAGAGATCGTGACCGGAGGAGGTGGAGAGCATTGAAGAAGTGTTCTTGAACAAGTAAGTACCGTATAACCTTGCTGTTTTCTTCTCCTATATGCATGTTTAACCTAGAATTAAAGTAGTTTAGTTCAATTTTAAGATTCGAATTACACAACGAAACTACGACGTTTCACAACGTCTTCCGCTGTGGGAATTCCAAATCCTTTCACCTGGAGCTTAGTTTATTGGACAAAATTTGTAAATATGCGAGACACAAAGTGATGAAAAAATACCTCTTATTTATTTAAACAAGGAATGTTACAAACATATACGAGTTTAGGTCATACATCCCAACAAACTCCTACTTGGACTAAGCTAGTGGAGTACAAAATACATTTCTCAAATGTACAGTAATAATACAATAAACTAGGGCATTGAATACCCTTTACACCTTATTGGTATAGGTAATAGCTATCAATTCTTTTAAGTATTTCTCAACCATACTTTCATATCATCAGGATCCCTGTCATTCAGATGTGGTCCCGGTTCCTTCATGTACCCTCCTTATCTCGGGTGTCACATGCCCACCAGCTTCTGCTTTGGTTTATCCCCGAACCACATCTTACTGGGAGAGGTTCTTCTCTGATACCATTTGTAACCCCCCAGCCTAGTGATGATCGTACTTTAACGTTTTCACAAGCACACGGGTCAAGTAATATAAAACGGTATTCCTACCGAGTATCGAATCCACATAGATTGACTTTTAATTCAATTAATTAACACAAATACTCTCACTTAACTTTATTTAGAGAACCAAAGTCGAAAGATGATAAACTAATCTAAAAACAAAAAAAAATAAAGTGCAGAAAATAAATTGGAGACACAAACAGAAGGGATAACTTGGGGAAGGATCAATTATTAAGTAGACAAACAATTATAACCCAATGGACATTGAACTCATAAGTCTAGAAGCTCTAAGAATGTGGAATCTCCTCTCGGTCTCCTCCAATCTCACGTACTAATTAACTAACCTAGGTCTCCCTAGCTCTAGCTAACTCATACAAGGCATTCCGACTCTTCATTACGAACTTTTAATGTCTATTTATTAAGCCTAGCTGTCACTCGGGTAAATAAACACTAGTTATGCAATTTGATTATTGTCTAAGCTTCTCTCTATCGAGTTTCCACTTAGAAAACTAGTTAATTAACCAATACCCAACTAATTAACCTTTATCACATACTACAATTAATCAACTATTGATCTCGTTGTCACTCGAGTAGTTAATTAATCGTGCATTAAGCTAAAACTAAGTAATATCTCTCGAGCTTAACTTAGAAATACCTTAATTAATTAGAGAAACAATAATTAAAGGCATTAAGCAACAATTGCATAAATGATTCAAAGCCCTAAAAATAATAAACATCTATTACTTAAGAATTTGATCCAAAGTTTCAACAATCAAGCATAAAACTGTTGGGATTTGTGTCCTGAAACTCGTTGTTTGTAATTATGTTCTAATTAATGTAATAAAGTGTTTTTATTTCAATAATGTGTTATTGTTCGTTATCTACGAGTTTGTCTTTATTTAAACCCTAAATCCAATAAACTAAACATCCAAGGTCATTAAATGAATCTCTAATTGAATGTAATGTACATAAAAAGGATCTCGATTCGAGATACTGACTCTAAAGTGGTCTATAGTTGGGGATAAGGTTTGGGTACCTTTACAGTTAAACTATGGATGTGACCCACTTTGTATTTGATACAAAACACGTGATCCTAACGTGTTCGTGTAGATGACATGTGAGTGGGGATATCCTATGTAATGAGATTACATAAGACTCCAGGACCACGAAATAGTAATCTCTCTATTGTAACTCAGATTGACTAGTTAGGTTTCTATTTCACTAGGATTACCTAGGCAACTTGATCTCAATCTCTGGCGCAGTTACGAACTCCACATTCACGAGGGATTGTCCTTTGACTAGTATGGGTGAGAGTGGGCCAGATTCGCCGACTCAATATGCCTACCTTCTTGGGGACAAGACCGAGTGAGGGACTGGGAACTTAACTTAGCAAGATGGAATTCACTCCTTCCCGCCTTCTAGGGTAATTAGAGGAATGTTCCCTTAAGTTGTGTCTATGGGACTTGAACAAAGGGCTCAATCCTCTCATTGGCCGAGAGGGACTCGATTGTTGGTAGGACCATAAACAAATTGTTCATTAAAGGAGCACTGGTACTTAAGGCACAAGATGTAACCCAGGGGTAAAATGGTAATTTGACCCACCTGATGTTACGAACATTCGTGAAGGATTGACTTGCTGTTATTGGTAAATATCCATGGACACAGAAATATATCGCGCAGTGAGAAGAGTGCATTTGTGGGACTTTAGTGGAGTGTTCGCAGATTAACGAATGTTGATTGGGAGGTTAATGAGATTAAGCCGAGCAATCTCGTATCGTTTGGAGCTTACGATCAGCAGAGGTCCATTAGGTCCACCTTCTAGCTCGTAAAGGGTTCTTAGATCATTTGAATTTGAAATGTTCAAATTCATTAGGGAATATATTTAATGTATTTAGATACGATATAATATATAGTTTTGGAACTATATATTATAAATTTAATGTGAATATGATTCATATTAAATTATATGAGAGAATTGAATATTTGAAAGAGTTCAAATATTATACTAAATATGAATGTGATTCACATTTGAAAACTATAGGTTAAAATTTAATGTGCACTGGATGTACATTAAAACTATAGGTTAAAGGGGTAATATGATTAAATGAGATTTAATTAAAATTAAATATATGATATTTAATTTGTATTATTTAAATATGATTTAAAAATTAATAATTAAATTTGATTTAATTATTATTTAATTATTATTATTATTATTATTAATTTAATAATAAAATAAGGAAACGTGTCATCCAGACATGTTCCCACTACCCCTCTTCTTCTCCCTATCGACACTTTAACAGGGAGAAGAGAGTTAATGTTGCATTAATCGATCAACTGAATTGTTCAAGCAATTGGAGAGTTGCTGCAAGAATACTCTCTCTCTCTCACTCTCACATTCCCAAACTTTTTCCAATTGTTGGATTACCTTCCCACCAAGGTTGATCTAAGTGGAATCCAGAGAATAGGAGGTTTGCCATTTTGGTGGTGTCCTGTTGCTGGAAGAAAACAGAGAAGTTTAGTTCCTATGTTGCTGAAAAGCTAGGAGCAAGGTGTTGCTAGAGCATTAGAAACTACAAAGGTAATTTTTTCTTCTTCCCTTTAGTTTAATTCTTAAACTTAGTACGTTTGCATGTTATTCTCCATGCCTAATTAGATTAGAGTTAATTATATGCTTGTTCTATCTTTTTGTCAATGTATCCGTTTTTTATTCAACTTAAACAATCAAGCAAATTACGATCCCAAACCACGTTTCTGCTGCTCAAGAAGATCAGATCTCCATCAATTGGTATCAGAGAAGTGCTTGATTTGTTTTTGATGAAACAAAATTGCATTGATTTTGGTGGGAATGGCATTGGTTTGCTGTAAAACTGTTTAGGAGTTTTTTGGCCATAGTTTACTTTTGATTTGATCAAATTATTGTAAAGGCCCCTGCGTTTTTGGGCAAACAAAGTGCATATTTGAGTCTGTATTTGAGTTTTGAGTCGTTCGGGACCAGTTTCATGCAATTCGGTGGAGAATCGAAGGAGAAATTGCAATTGGAAGCATTGTGTTCGTGGATTTTTGCCATCGCCTGAAGCAAGCTGCAGCGTGCGGTAACGCAGCTGCGTGGCGTTGCAACGCCGTTCATCAGCATTGCAACGTTATAGAACGGCGTCGCAGCGTCGGCGCTCCTATCGACGCGGTGCTTAAGGGTGGTGGCGTTAACGCGCCGCCTCGGCGTTGCAACGCCACCCCGATAGCAAAGCGCGCGAGGATGAAACAGGCGCAGTAACGCTGCGTGACGCTTTCAAGCGCATGCGGTCGGTTAAGTGGTTCGTTGATTTGGTCCGATTCGAAAGCGTAAAAAGGCAGTTCAAGGTGTTTTGGACCGGTTTTATGTAATAAAATGAATGTAATTTTATTATTTTATTTTTTTTTTTGCACTTTAGAGGCCAAATTATTCCAGTTTTAAAACTTTATGTCTTTATGAATGTCATTTAAATTATTCCCACCTTAGGATAAGCATGTTCATGCATTTTATTTGTATAAATGTTATATGAATATGATTAAAAATGCATGATTAATTTATATTTCATGAGTAATTAATTATAAGTATTATAATTAGATTATATGAATAGAAATTGCATGGAGCATGAAATTACTTAGTTTAAAGTAATTGTTATTTTACTTAAGTAATTTTATAATTCAATTTGTTGAATTCCTTTTATAATTCCAATTTGAATATTAATTGTTGGATTTATAATATAGTTTCTTTCATAGGTTAATTATTAAATTTATAAAAGTTATAAATTAAAGGGGTTTTAGAAACCATAACCTATAATAAAGAAATGCATGCAAAACATAGGAACTTGAATTAAAATTTAAATTAGTTTTAAATTGTTTAAAATTAATTTAGACCTAAGTTTTAATTTCTAATAGGATTAGAAATTAGTGTTACGTAGTTTTTTAAATATTTTAAAATCTAGTAGGACGTTGGAACTTTGGTTATAAGGGAACTCTACTGGTGAAGTTTTGTCTAAGGTCAGAGGGTACTTAAGCTTGTGACTTGTTAGCAGTAACACCTCCTACCAGGAGAACCGACCGGAACACGAGTTGAATTAACCTTAGTTCTATTTTATCTCTATGTAATTAAAATGTTTATTCACCCAGACATAAGGTTTTAAGACCTAGTTATAATAGTTATAATAGGCATGGACTTAGATAGATTCTTTTATCAGAATCCGACTAAGTTAAACCTATACCCTAATCTTAGGAGCTTCAGTGGGAGAAAACGAGATGTTCGCATCGAGTTTACTCTCACGTCCTCAAGAGTTCACACCGTGAGTTCCATGTTCGGCTACGTGGCGTCAATAGGGCGTCCCCCTACGGTATGTGTTTGCATGGTTCAATACCAAGGTGAATGAGGGAAGTATCCATAATAAATGGGAGCACGACGCGTGTCAACTTATCCTACGGTCTCCTCTATTAAGTCGCACCTTGAGATTTCTATAGTCCGTCTGCTAGGTTGTCCTAGAACAGCCAAACCCTACGGAGGGCCTGATTATAGGGATCGGAACACCGCGAACTCCAGAAATGGATAGGGTCTCTTAGGTTATTTGCCAACAGTTGTCTTTCTTAATAGTAGCCTGTTGGCTCGGGCCTATTAGATCTGAAAATGGTAGGGTCACATTTACGGGATGAGTTAAGCTAGTTGACAAGTCCTTGACCAAACAAATGGTAGCTAAGGACCATTGGGGCATGAGATGTTCTGGTAGTAGGAATTGACTGAGAAAGTCTCAATTCAAGGGAGGAATGACTGACCGCCCGGCGGAGGCTTTTGGTCTAAACCCTTGAAGTATCGTTGCAAAATTAAAGGTTTAATTTAAACATTGGATTTAGTTTAAACACCAGGGTTCTTTAATAATTTTGCTAAATTTAATTGGTTTTTACAATGGGTTAAAATGCATAACTAATTAGAACTATTTTGATTTTCAGCATGTCATCCTCATATATAGCCTTACTAAAAAAGGAACGTTTAACTGGTGAAAACTTTACTACGTGGAAGTCAAACCTGGATGCGATCCTTGTTGTTGACGACCTTCGGTTCGTACTAACTGAGGAATGTCCTCAGATTCCTGCTCAAGACGCACCTCAATCAGTTAAAGATGCGTTTGACCGATGGGCCAAGGCCAATGAAAAAGCCAAGGCCTATATCCTGGCTGTGATATCTGATGTTTTAGCGAGGAGATTGGAGGGTATGGTCTCAGCTCGTGAGATCATGGGCTATCTGCAAAATTTATGCGGACAACGAAGTGCGAACAAATTCGCACGAATCCATCAAGTACGTTTATAACGAGCGCGTGAAGGAGGGAACTTCAGTGAGAGAACATGTTCTCGATCTTATAGCTCACTTCAACATGGCTGAAATGAACAGAGCGGTCATAGATGAGCAAATTCAGGTATTCTTCATCTTGGAATCTCTTCCGAAGAGTTTCCTGCCATTCTGTAGCAATGCGGAGTTGAACAAAAAGGAGTATAACCTGACTACTCTCCTTAATGAACTACAAACTTTCCAGTCTCTTATGAAGAATAAGGGACAGGCTGATGGAGAGGCAAATCTGTTTGCCCATTCCAGAAGGTTCCAGAAGGGTTCATCCTCTGGGACTAAGTCCTGTGGTTCTTCTTCTTGGATTAAGAAGACTCGAAAGAAGAGGAAAGGAGGAAAAGGGAAAGCTTCTGCCACTGCGGACATTGAGCTCAAAGAGAAGAAAGGTAAATTAGATTTACTTATTCTTGAAACTTGTTTAGTGGAAAATAATGATTTGACCTAGATACTTGATTCAGGAGCCACTAATCACGTTTGCTCTTCATTTCAGGAAACTAGTTCCTTCAAGGAGCTCGAAGAGGGTGAGATGTCGCTCAGGGTCGGAATGGGAGACGTCGTCTCAGCTCGAGCAGTGGGAGATGCCAAGCTATTTTTCGGAGATAGAATTCTTTTATTAAAAAATATGTATATAGTTCCTAAGCTTAAAAGGAACTTAATTTCTATCTCTTGTTTAATAGAACTTGGATATTGTATTTCATTTTCAATTAATGAAGCGTTCATTTTGAAAGAAGGAGTCAATATTTGTTCTGCTAAATTGAAAAATGGCTTGTACGTACTGCAACCGAATAAAACCAAAACAATTTTAAATCATGAGATGTTTAAGAATGTCAGTACTCAAAATAAAAGGTAAAGAATTTCTCCAAATAATAATACCTATCTATGGCATCTTAGACTTGGTCATATTAATCTCAACCGGATTGAGTGACTCTCTAAGAATGGACTTCTAAATAAGTTAGAAGATGATTCTTTACCTCCTTGCGAATCATGCTTGGAAGGTAAAATGACCAAGCGACCTTTTACTGGAAAAGGTTACAGAGCCGTAGAACCCCTAGAACTTGTGCATTCGGATCTTTGTGGTCCAGTGAATGTCAAAGCTCGAGGAGGATACAAATATTTCATCTCTTTCATAGATGATTATTCGAGGTATGGTTATGTATACTTAATGCATCACAAGTCTGAAGCTCTTGAAAAGTTCAAAGAGTACAAGTGTTGCGTAAAATTATATTGCAATACCGCAAGTGTACGGGTCAAGTTTTAGTATAGTGATTTATGAGTCCAAGTATCGTCCTCGGGAATGGGTTTCTAGATTAATTAATTATTAACGTACTAATTCTCGATTTTAGCTAAAGAAACATAACATGGATAGTTGGTTGAAGTAAATACAAACAAATGAACAAGCATGTGGAGACACGAATTGATAGAATTAAAGGAAGTGATTTTACAAGTTAAAGACCTAACTAGCACATGCATTGAATCAATGAGATGAAATTATAAACAAGAAGTGAAATACTCAAGAAAATCTCTCGATTCTTAGTGAGCCTCACACATGCAATAAACTCATAGTCTCCATATGAACCTACAACATGCATGGCATTAAGCAACTTCTTTATGTGTTTCCCTAAGATTTCTAGGTCACTCTCGTGTGCGGACTTCCAAGGGTTTTGACAATTTTGCTCTAATTCAAGCTTTATCTCTCGAGTCCACTTAAATTAACAAATTAAAAAGTAAAGAACGAATTGCCAAAAATAAGGACATAACATGCTTCAATACATCACAAGAAAGTCATAACAAGTAAATCAAGTCCTACTACAATGTTTAGCTACTCTAAATCACATGAAAAAAAAACTAAACAAGTAGAAAACGTCTTAGAACGCTATTACAAATTGAAAGAAAGAGAAATAAACTTAGGTGTCGATGCTTCGGTCCTTCGCCTCCAGAGCTTAGTCTTCGATCTCGAACCTCCACGAATGCTTTGGCTCCCAAAATCACTCTTTTCTCTCTTCTTACAAGGTGTATTTCGAATTTAGGGCAAAACTCTACCAAATTTTGCTCCCCTTTTCTCAATTGCATAATGTTGTATTTATAGGCCTCAATGGGACAGCGTTGCAACGCTAGGGACAACGTTGCAACGCTGTACCTTAAACGCGTGGTAAATATGGAAACTATCGGCAGCGTTGCAACGTTGCTACCTTAACGCGCGTGCGCCTATCAATCTGGCGTTGCAATGCTATCGGCAGTGATCTTCAGAGTTGTTTGGCTGCACGTTCGGCGTTGCAACGCTCTATATGGCGTTGCAACGCCATCACCTCGGGTCTTCAGCTTGGTTTGGTCTTTTCTCTTCCATTTGATGTTATTTTTGGCTCCAAATAGCCTCGTTTTGATCCCGAGTGATCGAATTTGTCTCTAATAGTTCCGTTTAAGCTCTGAACCTGAAATTGAATGAATTAAACACGTAAAAGCCTTGAAATCATTATAAAACTAGCAATTATTAAGCCTAAGGATAGCACATTTTGTTTGTGTGCTATCAATAAGGCTGAAGTAGAGAATGCATTAGGGAAAACCATTAAAACACTTCGATCCGATCGAGGTGGAGAGTATATGGATTTGAGATTCCAGGACTATATGATAGAACATGGAATTAAATCTCAACTCTCAGCACCTAATACTGTTGGGATATATGCCCTAAACTTGTGTAATTTTGATCAATTAAATAAAGTGTTATATGTTTTGATACGATTACAGTCTTGCTTTTATAAATCCAATAAACTAAGCTCCAAAGTTATAACGTTTATCCTGAAATCAGTGTAGTGGACACTATTTGGGTTGAATTCAAGATTATAACCTAAATAGTCTATGGTATAAGAATAAGGTTGGAAATCTTATTGTGGTAACACCATGGATGCGACCCACTTTGTAATTAGTACAAATGAGGTAATCCAACTCATTCTTGTAGTTGACATGCGAGTGGGGGCATCCTGTATGAAGAGTTCATACAAGACTGGATCGCAAATTATTAGTCTAACCAAAGATAACACCAAGTAATGAGAATAAGACTAGTAATTTATAGATGGTCATTAGTGACTTGACCTGAATCCTGAGCAAGTTAAGAACTCCTACTTATAGGAGTTTGTCCTTAGACTAGTATGGGTGAGAGTGACCTGTAGCCGACTCAATAAGCCTACCTTCTCAGGGACAGAACCTCGTAGGTAGCTGGGAACTTAACTGTGTAAGATGGAATTCACTCATTCTTCTACTGAGGAATTAGATAGGTTGTTCCCTTAAGAACTGATTCTAGGTCTTGAACAACGGGGCCCCGCCCTCTATGAGGGTATGAGTCTAAGGTAGGACCTTAGACTTGTTGTTCATTAGAGGATCAGTGGTGCTTAAGGAGCAAAGAGGTAATCACAGGGATAAAACGGTAATTTGACCCAACTGTGATTACGAACAACCTGTGAAGGGTCGACTCATGGGTAATGACTATATCAGTGGACACAATAATATCTACAGTGAGGAGAGTGCAGCTGCAAGTCTATAGTGGATTGACTTGTAGTTAATGAATATTAATTAACTGGATCAAAGAGTTTGATCAGTTCATCTCACATCATTGGAGCTCATGATCTGTTGGTCCATTAGATCCCTCCGTTGGCTCAATATGGTAATATTGAGGGTATAAAGTTAGGAGTGAAATTGAAGTGTTGAATTTCATGCATGAGGAGTTATATCAATTATATATGATATAATTGATATAATATATAGTTTTAATGTGAATTAGATTCATATATAAACTATATACTAAAGAGAGATTAAATGAGGGGTAGGATGGTCATTTCCATGCAACTAGGTTAAGGTTTTGGAAAAGGTCTTTTGTTGTTGTTGGAAGAGTTCCAAGACAACAAAAACATCTATCTCTCAAACATACCTCACATCTCCTAAAGGGAACCCACCTTCCTCCCTCACCTAGAGAACAACGGAGAAGATCCAGTGGTGGTGTCGGTGTTCGTTGGAGTTCTTGTTGCTGAGATCGTGACCGTGGAGAGAGGAGCCCTTGAAGAAAGGTTCTTCAAAGGTAAATAATTGTTGTCCAAACTCTTATTTTATGCTTAATCCATATTTACTTTCTTGAATTTTCTGTTGTAACTAACTCAAGAGCGCGCGATTCCGCTGCGGGGACTTCGATTCCCTTCAATTGGTATCAGAGACAAACTGCGTTCTTGATTTATGTTCTGAAATTTTCAAGAACAAGGTGGGATTTACTGTTTTTTGCATGAGATGTATGAACGGTTTTTGCGAAATTAGATGTTTTCAATTTTGACATTTAGATTTACAATTTCATTGAAATGTTCAATGTAAGGGCCCGGTGTTTTGGCAAATTTAATTGTAAATCGAGTCTGTAAGTCCGTGTCGATCGAGGCAAAGCGATTGCTGAGAAGATCGGAGCGAAAACGAGCAAGGATTGGTGATTCCATGTGTTGTTCTGTGAATGGCGTTGCAACGCTGCCCTCAGCGTTTCAACGCGAATCGCGCAGCGCGCGGGTGGAGAAGAGACGAGCGTTACAAACGTAACGCCCTCAGCGTTGCAACGTTGTGGCGTTGCGCAACGCTCGACAGAAAATGACAAAAGTAGCGTTGCAACGCTGAATACGTTTCACGCGAGGAGCAACAGGCAGAAAACGGAATTTTTAATATACTTAATTATAAAAAAATGTTTTATATTTAATATATTTAATTTTAATTAATATAATTAGGTTATATTAATTAAAATTATTTCTAGGGTGCCAAAATTGGCCTAATTTTTGCTATTTTAATTATGCAATTGTTGTGTAATTATTGCCATGCATAGTGTATGCTTGAATTTTAGAAATCACACCTTAGGTTAAGCATTTTCATGCATCATTTATAATATAAGGAGTTATATTATATAGTTTGCATGATTAATTAATATAAGGTTTTTATATTAATTTTTGGATAGCATTGACATGCATTATTTTTCATGAGATGAATATGCTATGAATGTTTTATTATTCATGTGATGAATTATCAAGCACTATAACATAGTATGCACGTCACCTAAGGTTAATTATTAGTTTTAAAATGTTTAGAACTTGGAAATAATAGACCTTAGGTTATCGAGTTCTAATTGGATTAGAATTAGGAACCAAGTAATTTATAAGCTATGATTAAAAGAGGAACTCTGTCTAAGGAAAGTTCTGTATAGGCTGGGATATTTAAGCTGACGGAAATGGAACACCCCTACCTGGGAACTGACCTGAGAGTGAAATTTAATCAGAGAGTCTTATAAATTACAGTAGCGTCAGCAGGTTTATTAAGGGGTTAATAAACTAGAAATCCTAGGTTTAATATAAGGAGTTATATTAACAAACTTAGGATAAAATCAATATAAGAGTTATATTGATTATCAATATAAGATTTATGTTGATAGATATAGGTAAAACCATTAGCCGGGTTTTAGCCTAAGAAAAAGATTCCTATAGACTTAAAGTATTCAGTGGGAGGAAAAAGTGTATGAGATACATATTTTTCCACCTACGCTATCTTCTGGAAGTTCACACCGTGAGACTCATACTTGGCCTCGTGGCGCAAACGGGAGCGTCTCCCTTCGGATGGTGTTTGTATGAGTCAATACCAAGGTGAATGTAGAGGGTACTTATAGTGAGTGGGAGCAGGTTTAGTGAAAACAAAACCTATGATCTCTTTTGTCGGTTTACACCGTTAGACCACTATGGTCAGCCTGCTAGTTTGGCCTAGACCAGACAATCCCTTCAGAGGGCTTGATCATAGGGGATCTAACACAGTAGACACCCGAAAGGGATAAAGATTTCCTTAGACTATTTTCCAATCTAGTCCTCCCTTCGACGAATTTTATTAGATCGATTCTCTGGGATCTAAAGACAAAGGGTTACACTCACGGGGTACATAAGTTGTGTATGTATTAAGACCGAAAAATGGTAACTAAAACCTTTGGGATAAGAGTTATTTTGGTGTTAGGTTTTGGTCAAGAGTGTCTTGATCCAGAGGAGGAGTGTTTTTTATTACCCTTTGGTGTCATACATTCTAAACCTTTGGAGTATCATTACAAATTAAAAATGGCCTAGGAATCATTTGATAATTAGCTAAAACATGATTGGATTAGAGTTATAGCAAGAAACTCATACAAGTTTGTTTGTAAATTTTTCAAAGACAAAATGTCTAGCTCTATAATTTCCTTATTCAAGTGCGAAAAAGTTAACCGGAGAGAATATGATGACATGGAAAAACAAACTCAACACTATTTTGGTAGAGGATGATCTGAAGTTTGTGCTAACTGAGGAGTGTCCTCAGGTGCCAGGCTCGAATGCGACACGAAATGTTCGTGATGCATATGATCGATGGATCAAGCCCAATGATAAAGCCAAGGTCTACATGCTGGCAAGTATGTCTGACATATTAGCCAAGAAGCATGAGGGCATGATTACCGCCAAGGAAATCATGGATTCTGTGCAGGGTATGTTTGGACAACATTCCACACAAGCCCGACATAATGCTGTAAAGTACATATTCAACTCAAGGATGCCAGAGGGTACATCTGTTCGGGATCATGTCCTGGATATGATGGTATACTTTAACATCGTGGAGTCGAATTGTGCTTCCATCGTTGAGTCGAGCCAGGTCAGCTTCATTCTGGAAACCCTTCCAGATAGTTTCCTGCAGTTTAGAAGTAATGCTGTTATGAACAAGCTTACTTTTAATCTTACCTCCCTTTAGAATGAACTCCAGACCTTTCAATCTTTGATGAAAATTCAGGGATCTTGTGAGGCAAATGTTGCCAGTAGGAGTTATCACAGAGGTTCGACCTCTGGGACAAAAACAGTGGTTTCATCTTCTTCTAACCTAAGAGGTAAGAAGAAGAACATGAAGAAGGTTGGTAAAGGGAAACAGGCTGACAAAGCTGCCGCCCAAAAGGACAAGAAAGTCAATGACGTTGCTGACAAAGGAAAGTGTTTCCACTGCAACGAAGACGGCATTGAAAACGGAACTGTCCAAAGTACATTGCAGAAAAGAAGAAGGAAGGTAAATATGATTTACTTTGCCTAGAAGCTTGTTTAGTGGATAATGATAAAATAACTTGGATACTTGATTCACGCGCCACTAATCATGTTTGTTCTTCTTTCGTGGAATTGATTCTCGCAAAGCGCCTACAAAGAAAGAGAGATAACGCTCCAAAGTTGGAAATGGAGAAGTCGTCTCAAATTTGTGTGAGAGGCACAATGAAGCTTTATTTTGGCAAGAAATATGTATTGTTGGACAATATATTAGTGATACCAGGGTTTACTAGAAACCTTATTTCCATTTCTTGCCTTATTGAACAATGTATTTTTGTTTCCTTTTCTATAATAAAGTGTTTATTTTAAAGAAAGGTTTAGAAATATGTTGAGCTTCATTAGAAAATGGATTGTATGTTTTAAGGCCTAATTCAGTCAAAATGGTTTTGAACACTGAATTATTTAAAACTGCACACGCACAAACTAAGAAACGAAAAATTTCTCCTAAAGAAAATGCTCATCTTTGACATCTAAGATTAGGTCACATTAATCTCGATAGGATTGAGAGATTGGTAAAGAACGGACTTCTAAACGAGTTAGTAGAAAATTCCTTACCAGTATGTGAATCCTGCCTAGAAGGCAAAATGACTAAAAGACCTTTTAGTGGAAAAGGTTATAGAGCCAAAGATCCTCTAGAGCTTATACATTCAGACCTTTGTGGTCTGATGAATGTTAAAGCCAGGGGAGGATATGAATATTTCATCTCTTTTATAGATGATTATTCCAGATATGGGCATATTTACCTAATGCACCACAAGTCTGAAGCACTTGAAAAGTTCAAGGAATTCAAGACTGAGGTTGAAAATGATCAATTAGGTAAAAGAGTTAAAACACTTTGATCGGATCGAGGTGGAGAGTACATGAATTTAAAATTCCAGAACTATATGATAGAACATGGAATTACATCCCAACTCTCAGCTCCCGGCACACCACAGCTAAACGGTGTATCGGAAAGGAGAAATAGAACCTTGTTGGACATGGTTCGATCAATGATGAGTTATGCTCGTCTCTCTAGTTCCTTTTGGGGTTATGCAGTGGAGACTGCAGTATACATTTTGAATAGTGTGCCCCCAAAAGTGTTTCTGAAACACCTTTTGAACTCTGGAAAGGACGTAAAAGTAGTTTATGTCACTTCAGAATATGGGGCTGTCCAGCACATGTCCTTGTGACAAATTCAAAGAAGTTGGATTCACGTTCAAAGTTGTGCCTATTTGTAGGATACCCAAAAGAAACAAGAGGTGGTTTATTCTATGATCCCAAGGAAGATAAGGTCTTCGTGTCGACAAATGCCACTTTCTTGGAGGAGGACCACATAAGGGACCACAAACCAAAAAGTAAGGTAGTGTTGAGTGAGTTAGACGGAACAATAGCAAAGGTTGCTAATAAGAACACTAGTACATCAACAAGAGTTGTTGATACTAGTTTGTCTAGTTAAGAGGGTCCATCTCAAGAGTTGAGTATGCCTCGACGTGCGTGAGAGGGTTGTGATACACTTTCGACCGATTTACATGGGTTTAATCTGAAACCCAAGTTGTTATACCAGATGACAACTGCGAGGATCCATTGACTTATAATCAAGCAATGGTTGACATTGACAAAGACAAATGGGTCATATCCATGGACCAAGAAATGGAGTCTATGCACTTCAATTCTGTTTGGGTACTTGTAGATAAGCCTCATGGGGTGAAACCTATAGGTTGTAAATGGATCTACTAGAGAAAACGTGGTATAGATGGGAAGGTGCAAACCTTTAAAGCTAGACTAGTAGCAAAGGGTTATACCCAGGTTGAAGGGGTTGACTTTGAGGAAACCTTTTCACCTGTTGCTATGGTAAAGTCTATCCGTATCCTTCTTGCCATTGCCGCATATTATGACCATGAGGTATGGCAAATGGATGTCACGACAACCTTTTTGAATGACAATCTTGAGGAAACCATCTACATGGACCAACCCAAAGGGTTCATTAAACAAGGACAAGAGCAAAAGGTTTGCAGGCTTAAAAGGTCGATTTATAGACTGAAACAAGCCTCTAGGTCCTGGAATATAAGATTTGATGAGGCTATCAGATCTTATGGTTTTGACCAGAATGATGATGAACCTTGTGTCTACAAGCAAATCATCAATAGTTCTGTCGCTTTCCTAATTCTCTATGTGGATGATATCCTACTCATTGGGAATGATGTAGGTTATCTTACTGACATCAAGGAATGGCTAGCAACGCAATTCCGAATGAAAGATTTGGGTGATGCGCAGTTTGTTCTTGGGATCCAGATTGTCCGGAACCGCAAGATAAAAACACTAGCCTTGTCTCAAGCATCATACATAGACAAAGTGTTGTCAAGGTTTAAGATGCAAGATTCCAAAAAGGGCTTGTTGCCTTTTAGACATGGAATCCATTTGTCTAAGGAACAGTGTCCTAAGACACCTCAAAGAGTTGAGGATATGAGACGGATTCCTTACGCATCAGCTGTTGGGAGCCTGATGTACGCCATGTTGTGTACTACGCCTGACATCTGTTTTGCAGTTGGGATGGTCAGTAGGTATCAATCAAATCCAGAACTTGAACACTGGACATCGGTTAAAACGATCCTTAAGTATCTTCAGAGAACAAGGAACTACATGCTTGTGTATGGGGCTAAGGATTTGATCCTTACAGATACACGAATTCTTACTTTCAGACTGATAAAGATTCTCGAAAATCTACATCAGGGTCAGTTTTCACTCTTAACGGAGGAGTTGTAGTATGGCGAACCATCAAGCAAGGATGCATCGTTGATTCCACCATGGAGGCCGAATATGTAGCAGCTTGTGAAGCAGCTAAGGAGGCCGTTTGGTTAAGGAAATTTATGCTAAATTTGGAAGTTGTTCCAAATATGACTTTGCCCATCACTCTGTATTGTGATAACAGTGGTGCAGTGGCAAATTCGAGGGAACCCCGAAGTCACAAGAGGGAAGCACATAGAGCGGAAGTATCATCTCATCCGGGAGATCGTGCATAGAGGAGACGTGATTGTCATGAAGATAGCCTCAGAGCACAACATTGCTGATCCTTTTACAAAGGCTCTCACGGCTAAAGTATTTGAGAGTCACCTAGAAGGTCTAGGTTTACAAGTCTTCCCCAACTAGGGCAAGTGGGAGTATTTTGTACAAAGGGGTTTAAATGCCCTAGTTTATTGTATTTACATTAATGTAATGTTTAGTACTCCACAAGCTTTAGGTCAAGTGGGAGATTGTTGGGATTTATGCCCTAAACTTGTGTAATTTTGATGAATTAAATAAAGTATTATTTGTATTGATAAGATTACAGTCTTGCTTTTATAAATCCAATAAACTAAGCTCCAAGGTTATAACGTTTATCTTGAAATAAGTGTAGTGGACACTATTTGGGTTGAATTCAAGATTATAACCTAAATAGTACTATAAGAATAAGGTTGGAAACCTCATTCTGGTAACACCATGGATGCGGCCCACTTTGTAATTAGTACAAATGAGGTAATCCAACCCATTCATGTAGTTGACATGCGAGTGGGGTCATCCTGTATGAAGAGTTCATACAAAGATGGATCGCAAATTATTAGTCCGACCAAGATAACAACCGTTAATGAGGATAAGACTAGTAATTTATAGATGGTCATTAGTGACTTGACCTGAATCCTGAGCAAGTTAAGAACTCCTGCTTATACGGGTTTGTCCTTAGACTAGTATGGGTGAGAGTGGCCTGTAGCCGACTCAATAAGCCTACCTTCTTAGGGACAGAACCTCGTAGGTAGCTGGGAACTTAACTGTGCAAGATGAAATTCACTCATTCCTCTACTGAGGAATTAGATAGGTTGTTCCCTTAAGAACTGACTCCAGGTCTTGAACAACGGGCCCCCGCCCTCTATGAGGGTATGAGTCTAAGGTAGGACCTTAGACTTGTTGTTCATTAGAGGATCAGTGGTGCTTAAGGAGCAAAGAGGTAATCACAAGATTAAAACGATAATTTGACCCAGTTGTGATTACGAACAACCTGTGAAGGATCGACTCATGGGTAATGACTATATCAGTGAACACAATAATATCTACAGTGAGGAGAGTGCAGCTGCAAGTCTATAGTGGAGTGACTTGGAGTTAATGAATATTGATTAACTGGATCAAAGAGTTTGATCAGTTAATCTCACATCATTGGAGCTCATGATCTGTAGGTCCATTAGAGCCCTCCGTTGGCTCATTATGGTAATATTGAGGGTATAAAGTTAGGAGTGAAATTGAAGTGTTCAATTTCATGCATGAGGAGTTTTATCAATTATATATGATATAATTGATATAATATATAGTTTTAATGTGAATTAGATTCATATATAGACTATATACTAAAGAGAGATTAAATGAGGGGTAGGATCGTAATTTCCATCCTATTTCTCTATATATATGGTTGCATGAGATGCAACTAGGTTAAGGTTTTGGAAAAGGTCTTTTATTGTAACTAGGAGCGAGGAGCACTTGATGAAAGGTTCTTCAAAGGTAAATACTTGCTGTCCAAACTCTTATTTTATGCTTAATCCATGTTTACGTTCTTGAATTTTCTGTTGTAACTAAATTAAGAGCGCGCGATTCGCAATTGCTTCTGCTGCGGGGACTTCGATTCCCTTCAAATACACGACAATAAAATGGTGTGTCAGAAAGGAGAAATAGAACCTTGTTGGACATGGTTCGTTCTATGATGAGTTATGCTCAATTACCTGCCTCGTTTTGGGGATACGCAGTTAAGACTGCAGTTCAAATCTTGAACAATGTTCCATCAAAAAGTGTTTCAGAAACACCTTTTGAACTGTGGAAGGGGCGTAAACCTAGTTTACAACACTTCAGGATATGGGGTTGTCCAACACACGTGCTCGTGACAAACCCAAAGAAACTGGAACCTCGTTCAAGATTGTGCCAATTTGTTGGCTATCCCAAAGAAACGAGAGGTGGTCTTTTCTACGACCCACAAGAAAACAAGGTGATTGTATCAACAAACGCCACGTTCTTGGAGGAAGATCACATGAGGAACCATAAACCGCGTAGTAAATTAGTACTAAATGAAGCTACACATGAACCAACAAGAGTTGTTGATCAAGCTGGACCTTCATCAAGAGTTGATGGAAGAGCCAACACCTCAAGTCAGTCTCGTCCTTCTCAATCGTTGGGAACGCCTCGACGCAGTGGGAGGATTGTTTCCCAACCTGACCGCTACTTGGGTTTAGCTGAACCTCAAGTTGTCATACCTGATGACGGCGTAGAAGATCTATTGTCTTATAAACAGGCAATGAATGACGTAGACAAGGACCAATGGATCAAAGCCATGGACCTTGAAATGAAGTCAATGGACTTCAATTCAGTATGGGAACTTGTAGATCAACCTGAAGGGGTTAGACACATAGGGTGTAAACTATAAGAGAAAGAGAGATGCAGCCGGAAAGGTACAGACCTTTAAGGCTAGACTTGTAGCAAAGGGTTTTACCCAAAAGGAAGGAGTTGACTATGAAGAAACTTTTTCCCCGGTTGCTATGCTGAAGTCCATAAGGATACTCTTGTCCATAGCCGCATTTTATGATTATGAAATTTGGCAAATGGACGTCAAGACTGCCTTTTTGAATGGTAATCTTGACGAGAGCATCTATATGTCTCTCACCAGAAGGGTTCATAGCCCAAGGTCAGGAGCAAAAAGTTTGCAAGCTCAATCGATCCATTTATGGGTTGAAACAAGCGTCAAGATCTTGGAATATAAGATTTGATACTGCGATCAAGTCTTACGACTTTAACCAAAATATTGATGAGCCTTGTGTTTACAAGAGGATCATCAACGACAAAGTAGCTTTGTTAGTACTTTATGTCGATGATATCCTACTCATTGAGAATGATGTAGGGTACCTTACTGACATAAAGAATTGGCTGGCGACCCAATTCCAAATGAAAGATTTGGGAGAGGCGCAATATGTTCTTGGGACTCAGATCTTCAGGAATCGCAAGAACAGAACGCTAACACTGTCTCAAGCGTCTTATATCGACAAAATGTTGTCCAGATATTCGATGAGGAATTCCAAGAGGGGCTTATTACCCTTCAGGCATGGAGTTCATCTGTCTAGGGAACAGTGTCCCAAGACACCTCAAGAAGTTGAGGATATGAGACATATTCCCTATGCCTCTACAATAGGTAGCTTAATGTATGTTATGTTGTGAACGAGGTCGGACATTTGTTATGCAAAGGAATAGTCGGTGAGGTACCGATCCAATCCAGGTTAGACCATCGGGATGTGAGTTAAAAACATCCTCAAGTACCTAAGGAGAACGGGGACTATACGCTTGTGTATGGGTCTAAGGATTTGATCCTTACTGGATACACTGATTCTGATTTTCAGACCGATAAGGATTCTCGGAAATCCACATCAGGATCATTTTTCACCCTTAACGGGGGAGCTATAGTATGACAAAACATCAAGCAAGGATGCATCGCTGACTCCACGATGGAGGCTGAGTATGTCACCGCTTGTGAAGCAGCTAAAGAGGATGTTTGGCTAAGGAAATTTCATCGATTTGGAAGTTGTTCCAAATATGGAATCTCCCATCACCTTATATGTGACAACAAAGTGTGTGGTAGCTAATTCGAAGGAACCTCATGACCATAAGCGAGTAAGTAAGCACATCGAGAGGAAGTATCACCTAATACGAGAAATAGTGCCACGAGGAGATGTGACAGTCACGAAGATCGCTTCGGAGCACAATATTGTTGATCCGTTTACAAAGACTCTCACGGCTAAAGTGTTCGAGGGTCATCTGGAAAGTTTGGGTCTACGAGATATGTACATAGGCTAAATCTAGGGCAAGTGGGAGATATGTAATGGGGTATATGGATGCCCTAGTTTATTGTATTTCTATCTCTTATAACCACTGTTTTATATTATGATGTACCCTACTAGATTTTTAGTTCAAGTGGGAGTTTATTGGGATTTGTGCCCTAAAACTCGTAGTTTGTAATTATGTTCTAATTAATGTAATAAAGTGTTTTTATTTCAATAAAGTGTTATTCTTCGTTATCTACGAGTTTGCCTTTATTTAAACCATAAATCCAATAAACTAAACATCCAAGGCTGTTAAATGAATCTCTAATTGAATGTAATGTACATAAAAAGGATCTCGGTTCGAGATACAGCCTAAAGGGTCTATAGTTAGGGGATAAGGTTTGGGTACCTTACCCTGGTTAAACTATGGATGTGGCCTAGTTTGTATTTGATACAAACACTGTGATCCTAACGTGTTCGTGTAGATGACATGTGAGTGGGGATATCCTATGTAATGAGATTACATAAGACCGGACCACGAAATAGTAATCTCTAGTTGTAACTCCGTTGACTAGTTAGGTTTCTATTTCACTAGGATGACCTAGGAAACTTGATCTCAATCCCGAAAGCGTGTTACGAACTCCTGCTCACGAGGGATTGTCCTTTGACTAGTATGGGTGAGAGTGGCTGGATTCGCCGACTCAATATGCCTACCTTCTTGGGGACAAGACCGAGTGAGCGGCTGGGAACTTAACTTAACAAGATGGAATTCACTCCTTCCCGCCTACTAGGGTAAGTAGAGGAATGTTCCCTTAAGTAGTGTCTCCGGGACTTGAACAAAGCGCCCGACCCTCTCATTGGCCCGAGAGGGACTCTGTTTGTTGGTAGGACCACAAACAAATTGTTCATTAGAGGAGCACTGGTACTTAAGGCACAAGATGTAACCTGTGGGTAAAACGGTAATTTGACCCAACTGGTGTTACGAACATTCGTGAAGGATTGACTTGCTGTTATTGGTCAATATCAATGGACACAGAAATATATCTGCAGTGAGAAGAGTGCAGCTGTGGGACTTTAGTGGAGTGTTCTCGTACTTAACAAATGTTGATTGGGAGGTTAATGAGATTAACCGAGCAATCTCGTATCGTTGGAGCTTCTGATCTGTAGGTCCATTAGATCCACCTTCTAGCTCGTAAAGGGTTCTTAGATCATTTGAATTTGAAATGTTCAAATTCATTAGGGAATATATTTAATGTATTTAGATACGATATAATATATAGTTTTGGAACTATATATTATAAATTTAATGTGAATATGATTCATATTAAATTATATGAGAGAATTGAATATTTGAAAGAGTTCAAATATTATACTAAATATGAATGTGATTCACATTTGAAAACTATAAGTTAAAATTTAATGTGCGCTGGATGTACATTAAAAACTATAGGTTAAAAGGGTAATATGATTAAATGAGATTTAATTAAAATTAAATATATGATATTTAATTTATATTATTTAAATATGATTTAAAAATTAATAATTAAATTTGATTTAATTATTATTTAATTATTATTATTATTATTAATTTAATAATAAAATAAGGGAACGTGTCATCCAGACAAGTTCCCACTACCCCTCTTCTTCTCCCTATCGACACTTTAACAGGGAGAAGAGAGTTAATGTTGCATTAATCGATCAACTGAATTGTTCAAGCAATTGGAGAGTTCTTTGCAAGAATACTCTCTCTATCACTCTCACATTCCCAAACTTTTTCCAATTGTTGGATTACCTTCCCACCAAGGTTGATCTAAGTGGAATCCAGAGAATAGGAGGTTTGCCATTTTGGTGGTGTCCTGTTGCTGGAAGAAAACAGAGAAGTTTAGTTCCTGTGTTGCTGAAAAGCTAGGAGCAAGGTGTTGCTAGAGCATTAGAAACTATAAAGGTAATTTCTTCTTCTTCTCTTTAGTTTAATTGTTAAACTTAGTACGTTTGCATGCTATTCTCCATGCCTAATTAGATTAGAGTTAATTATATGCTTGTTCTATCTTTTTGTCAATGTAACAGTTTTTTATTCAACTTAAACAATCAAGCTAATTACGATCCCAAACCACGTTTTCGCTGCTCAACGAGATCAGATCTCCATCAAAAACAATGTTTAACAACTCAACCCAAGTAAGTAGGGATTAAACCATACAAAATCATTCAATAAAACCCAAAAATACCTACTTCACTACCACCAAATTAACTATAAATGAAAGAAAAAGGGAAGATATTGCAAACAAAGAATGATCTCGCGTTTCAGAGGTGTTATCCCAAGAATTCGAGCTCCAAATTTGTAGATTTGCTCCAATCCACTCATAAAATGCCCCCAAGACCTCTCAAAATAGCATGAAATCAAGTTTAGGGCAAAACCTCCTTTGTTTGGCCTCCCAAAATCAAAGAGAAAATGATGTATTTATAGTAGAAATCGTGTCGCGTCCAAAAATTGCGTAGCTGCCAGAATCGTAGCACCTAGGCGCTGCTCAACAAACAACCGCAGACAGTCCTAACTATTTTTGTTATATCTCTTCGTTCGGGTGTCTAAATGACCTATAGTTTGATACATTGGAACCGTGATTCGATGTAGAATCTCCTAGAATATGTCTTATTCTCAAATTACATCTCTAATTTTTTTGAAACTTGAATTAAGCTTCAAAAACGGTTTCAAACTTCACCAAAATACTCACAAACACTCAATTTTGCTCTTCAAGCTTGATTTTCTACAAAATTAAGAGAAATGGGCATAAAAGTTCATAAAAGCATCATCAAACCTAGCTAAATAATAGAGAATAAGATAACAAAATTGCATGCTATCAAATATCCCCACACTTAAATCTTTGCTAGTCCCGAGCAGAGCAAAACAAAACTACATATATGAATCAATCATTGCATCATAATAACTCAATCCTCAATGTTCAAAAATAATAAATAAATCACAATTTAAAGAAACACTCAAGCATGAATTTTTATCAAGCAAAATTAAATTTAAACTTCCCATTTCTTGTTTGTGTGTGTGCATAACCCTCCTAAATCATCATATTATTCACAAAAAAATAAATAAAAAACAACTCAGTCAGAACAACACATATCCCCCCACACTTATAGCATACATTGTCCTCAATGTATAAACAACCCACTAAGTAAGCACCTGGTATGCCACAACAGAATGGTGTATCGGAGAGGAGAAACATAACCCTGTTGGACATGGTTCGCCCGATGATGAGCTATGCTCGTCTCCCTGGTTCTTTTTTGGGTTACGCAGTAGAGGTTGCATTTTATATTTTGAACAATGTTCCGTCGAAAAGTGTTTGCGAAACACCTTTCAAACTCTGGAATGGTCGTAAAGGTAGTTTATACCATTTCAGAATTTGGGGATGTCTGATCCACGTGTTGGTTTCAAACCCGAAAAAGTTGGAACTCCGTTCGAAATTGTGCCTATTCGTAGATTACGCAAAAGAGACTAGGGTTGGTCTATTTTACGATCCTAAGGAAAATAGGTTGCTTGTGTCGACAAACGCCACTTTCCTCGAGGAAGACCACGTCAAGGATCATTTTCCTAAGAGCAAAATCATGTTGAATGAAATGGACAGTACATCAACAAGAGTTGCTGATGGGGCTAGTACGTCAACAAGTGTTGTTGATCCTAGCACGTCAAGCCAAGTACGTTCCCAAGAGATGGGAATGCCTCGACGTAGTGGGAGGGCTGTTAGACAACCTGATCGTTACATGGGTTTAGCTGAAACCCAAGTCGTCAATCCTGATTATGACTACGAGGATCCATTGACCTCTGATCAGACAATGGCAGATGTTGAAAAGGACGAATGGATTAAAGCTATCGACCAGGAAATGGAGTCGATGTACTTCAATTCTGTCTGGGAGCTTGTGGATCAACCGGATGGGGTAAAACCTATAGGTTGTAAATGGATCTACAAGCGTAAACGTGGCGTAGATGGGGAGGTGCAGACCTTCAAAGCTCGACTAGTGGCAAAGGGTTCTACCCAGATCGAAGGGGTTGACTATGAGGAAACCTTTTCACCTATTGCCATGGTAAAGTCGATCAGGATCCTTCTGGCCATTGCCGTGTATTATGATTACGAGGTATGACAAATGGATGTCAAGACTGCCTTTCTGAATGGCAACCTTGACGAAACCATCTACATGGACCAACCCAAAGGGTTCATAACCCAAGGCTAAGAGCAAAAGATTTACCGACTTCATAGGTCTATTTATGGACTGAAACAAGCCTCGAGGTCTTGGAATATAAGGTTTGATGAGGCAATCAAATCTTATGCCTTTGATCAGAATGTTGACGAGCCTTGTGTCTACAAGAAAATCATCGACAAAACTGTCGCATTTATGATATTATACGTGGATGGTATCCTTCTCATTGGGAATGAGGTAGGTTTTCTTAATGACGTAAAAAATTGGCTAGCTTCGCAATTCAAAATGAAAGATTCGGGAGAAGCTCAGTATGTTCTAGGTATCCAGATTGTCCGGAACCGGAAGAATAGAACGTTGACCATGTCTCAAGCGTCTTATATTGACAAGATGTTGTCTAGATATAAGATGCAGAACTCCAAGAAGGGCTTACTGCCTTTCAGGCACGAGGTTCACCTATCTAAGGATCAGTGTCCTAAGACTCCTCAAGAGGTTGAGGATATGAGATGGATCCCCTATGCTTCAGTTGTAGGGAGCATGATGTATGTCATACTGTGTACTAGGCCCGACATCTGTTATGCAGTAGGGATTGTTAGTAGGTATCAATCCAATCCAGGATTAGATCACTGGACAGTTGTAAAGGCAATCCTCAAATATCTTAGGAGAACGAGGAACTACAGCTTAGTGTATGGTAGTGGGGATTTGATCGTTACAAGATACACAGATTCTTACTTTCAGACCGATAAAGATTCTAGAAAATCCACTTCGGGGTCAACCTTCATTCTGAATGGAGGAGATGTAGTATGGCAAAGCATCAAGCAGGGATGCATCACTGATTCCACTATTGAAGCGGAGTATGTTGCGGCTTGTGAAGCTGCAAAGGAAGCTGTTTGGCTTAGGAAGTTCATGACAGATTTGGAAGTTGTTCCAAATATGAACTTGCCGACACTGTTTTGTGACAACAGTGGTGCATTAGCCAACTCAAGAGAGCCTCGGAGCCATAAGAGAGGTAAACTCATTCAGCGAAAGTATCACCTGATACGGGAGATTGTGCACTGCGACGACGTGAAAGTCACACAGATAGCATCGGAGCACAACGTAGCTGATCCATTTACAAAGCCCCTCACAGCTAAGGTGTTTGAGGGTCACCTAGAGAGTCTAGGTCTTCGAGTACTTCCTGACTAGGGCAAGTGGGAGATATGTAAACGGGTATTCAATGCCCTAGTTTATTGTATTACTTCATTGTAATTTATGTACATTTTAGAAATGTATTTGCTCCATTAGCTTAGTCCAAGTGGGAGTTTGTTGGGATGTTTGTCCTAATCTCGTTTAGTTTGTAAATATACATTTGAAATTAATAAAGGTTATTTATTTCATCATTTTGTGTCTCACATTTATTACAAACTTTGTCCAATAAACTAAGCTCTTGGGTCATTGAATATATGAGAGAACTAGAACTTGAACGGTGTGTAGTGGATACAGGGAGGATCACGTTCGAGTAAATGACCCGAACGGTCTACAGTATATGGATGGGGTTGGAGACCTAATCCTGGATACGTTGTGGATGCGACCCGCTTTGTATTAAGATACAAACGAGGTGATCTGACTCGTTCATGTGGTTGACATGCGAGTGGGGGCATCCAGTACAATGAGACTATACAAGACCGGATCGTGAATTATTAGAATTACTGATATAACACCGTTAACAGTATAGACTAATAACTTCGTAGATGACCATTAGTGACTCGACCTGAATCCTGAGCGTGTTACGGACTCCTGTTTGTGGGGGTCTGTCCTTTGACTAGTACGGGTGAGGGTGGTCACAGTTACTCGTCCAATATGTCTATCTTCTCAGGGATAGGACCAAGTAGGGAGCTGGGAACTTAACTACGCGAGATAGTATTCACTCGTTCCCGCCTTTAGGGAAACTAGAGGGGTTGTTCCCTTAAGTGTTGCTCTAGGGCTTGAACAACGGGCGCACATCCTCTCACTGACACGAGAGGGGTGTTGTGTATGGTTGGACCATTACAACGTTGTTGATCACTAGAGGAGCCAAGTGAGGACTTAAGAAACAAGAAGTAGACACAGGGGTAAAATGGTAATCTAACCTAGTAGTGTCTACGAACAACCTGTGAAGGGTCGACTCATGGGCATTGGTTATATCAGTGGACACATCTTGTCTTACACTGACGGGAGTGCAGCTACGAGCTTTAGTGGAGTGTTACCGTAGCTAATGAATGTCGATTAACCTGGTCAAAGAGTTTGATAGGTTAATCTCGGATCATTGGAGCTCGTCACTGTAGGTCCATAAGGTCCCTCGATCGACTTAAACTGGATTAAAAGAAGGTTTACTATTTTGGTGTGAATTGAAGTGTTCAAGTTCACTAAAGGGCATTTATGTCATTTATATGAGATATGAATGATATAATATATATAGTTTAATGTGAATGAGATTCATAATAAACTATAAGTTAGCTTAATTGTTGAATTAGGGCTAATTTGGAGAAATTAGGTTGAGAGATATTAAATTGGATGTGACTCAATTTAAAAAATCCACAATATTGCAAATGTTATCTGTAAAATGAGATATGAGATATCTTATAATATGTGGTTATGCAAATATGATTTGCATAACCTATAGTTGTGGTAAAATGGTAAATAGGTAGAGATTTCAACTCCACCTATCACCATTATATAAACCCCTTTGCAAGAAGGGTTCATAATGCTTAAGCTCATTCTTGGAATTCTCACCAAAAGAAGCTCTTTCTTCTCTCTCAAATTCTCTCTAAATTTCTCCTCCCAAACCAAAAGGTAAGGATCCTACAATCCTCCTTCTTCCTAAAGTAGATTAGTCGTATAGCCTAATGGAGGTGTTCGATCGGTGTTCGTGTGAAGAGATCGAGGAGGCCACAAAGAGTTCGTGAACGGAAAAGAAACTTTGAAGATCGCCTTCAATAAGTAAGTACCATGAACTTGCTGTTTTTCCTTTCTTAGAATGCATGTTTAGACTAAATTATATGATAATTAGTTTTTACGAAATTGAGTTGCACAACATCACCACGACGACTCGATCGTCTTCCGCTGCGCTGGGACTCTTATTCCCTTCAATTTCAAGAAAACAAATGCACAACGAGAAGCCAACGATTGGCTCTGATACATATTGAAGAGAATGAGAATCCCCGCGCAGCGGAAGACGATCGAATCGTCGTGGTATCATTGTGCAATTCGTTTTCTTAAAATTAAACTATCAAATAGTATTAGGCAAAACATGCTATTTAGAAGGAAAAACAGTAAGTAAGAACCACTTACTTGTTGAAGAATGTCTTCAAGATTCCTTCCTCCGATCACGAACTTGTTGGGATGTATGTCCTCATCTCGTGTAGTTTATAATATTCCAAGTTGTAAATGAATAAGAGTTATTTATTTCAACATTGTGTAATAAATAAGAGTTATTTATTTAAACTTTGTGTCTCGCATTTTTTCATAAACTTAATCCAATAAACTAAGCTCCAGGGTCATTGCATTATGAGAGAAGTAAGAACTTGAACGGTGTGTAGTGGACACACAGGGAGGATCGCGTTCGAGTTAATGACTTGAACGGTCTATAGTATATGGATAGGGTTGGAGACCTAATCCTGGATACACTGTGGATGCGGCCCGCTTTGTATTAGATACAAACGAGGTGATCTGACTCGTTCATGTGGTTGACATGCGAGTGGGGGCATCTGTGCAATGAGATTGTACAAGATCGGGACCGTGAATTATTAGACTTATCGATGTAACACCGCTTAGCGGTATAGAGCTAATAATTTCGTAGATGACCATTAGTGACTCGACCTTAATCCCGAGTGTGTCACGACTCTCTGCATCTGTCAAGGGTCCGCCCTTTGACTAGTATGGGTGACGGTGGCCACTGTTGCTCGCCCAATATGTCTATCTTCTGAAGGGCAGGACCACGTGGAGAGCTGGGAACTTGACTACGCAAGAAGGAATTCACTCGTTCCCATTTTAGGGAAACTAGAGGGGTTGTTCCCTTAAGTGTTGTCTCCAGGGCTTGAACAACGGGGCCCCACTCTCTCATTGGTCTGAGAGGGTTGTTGTTTATGGTTGGACCATCCAACGTATTCCAAGACCTCGAGGCTTGTTTCAGTCCATAAATAAACCTTTGTAGCCGGCAAACCTTTTGCTCTTGGCCTTGGGCAATGAACCCCTTGGGCTGGTCCATGTAAATGGTCTCGTCAAGGTTGTCATACAGAAATGCGGTCTTGACATCCATCTGCCATACCTCATAGTCATAATATGCCACAATGGCCAGAAGGATTCTTATAGACTTTACCATGGCAACAGGTGAAAAGGTTTACTCGTAGTCAACCCCTTCCACCTAGGTATAACCCTTTGCCACTAATCTAGCTTTGAAGGTCTGCACCTTCCCATCTACGCCACGTTTACGTTTGTAGATCCACTTACAACCTATAGGTTTTACCCCATCCAGTTGATCCACAAGCTCCCAAACAGAATTGAAGTACATCGACTCCATTTCTTTAATCCCTTCGTCTTTGTCAACGTCTGTCATTGCCTGATAATAGGTCAATGGATCCTCGCAGTCATCATCAGGGGTGATGATTTGGGTTTCAGCTAAACCCATGTCACGTTTAGGCTGTCTCACAACCCTCCCACTTAAGGGAATCGAATCCCGCAGCAGAAGCGATTGTTTATCGCGCGTTCTTAATTTCATTACATGGATTACATTCAAGAACAAATTAACTAGATTAAGCATATATAATAAGAGATGGACAACAAGTATAATACCTTTGAAGAAATTTTCTTTGAGTGCTTCTTTCTCCCACGATCACGATATCAGCAACTGGAACACGAACAGATGAAGACACGGCCACTGGATCTTCTCTGTTGTTCTCTAGGTGAGGGAGGAATGTGGGTTCCCTTTAGGTGAGATGAGGTATTTTGTAAAGGTCTCGTTGGAACACTTTCCAACACCTTTTGTGGGAGAATTCTGTTAAGGTTCCTCAAGAGATGGAATCACTTGCTTGACTTAGGTTAACCTAGTTTCATCTCATGCAACTATATATATAGGAAAATAGGATGGAAATTACCATCCTATCCCTCTTATATTCTCCCACTATTATATCGTTTATATGTGAATCTAATTCACATTAAAATCATATATTATATCAATTATATCATATATAATTGGTATAACACCTCATGAATGAAATTGAACACTTCAATTTCATTCCTAACTTTATACCCTCAATATAACCATGTTGAGCCAACGAAGGGACCTAATGGACCTACAGTTCATGAGCTCTAATGATGTGAGGTTCACAGATCAAACACTTTGATCCAGTTAATCAATATTCATTAACTACAAGTCACTCCACTATAGACTTGTAGCTGCACTCTCCTCACTGTAGATTATATTGTGTCCACTGATATAATCATTACCCATAAGTCGACCCTTCACAGGTTGTTCGTAATCACGGCTGGGTTAAATTACCATTTTACCCCTGTAATTACCTCTTTGTTCCTTAAGCACCATTGATCATCCAATGAACAACAAGTCTAAGGTCCTACCATAGACTCATACCCTCATAGAGGGCGAGGCCCCGTCGTTCAAGTCCTGGAGTCAGTTCTTAAGGGAACAACCTATCTAATTCCTTAGTGTAGGAATGAGTGAATTTCATCTTGCACAGTTAAGTCCCCAGCTACCTACGAGATTCTTTCCCTGAGAAGGTAGGCTTATTGAGTCGGCTACAGGCCACTCTCACCCATACTAGTCTAAGGAAAACCCCCTATGAGCAGGAGTTCTTAACTTGCTAAAGATTCAGGTCGAGTCACTAATGACCATCTATAAATTATCAGTCTTATCCTGTTAACGGTGTTACACTAGTTAGACTAGTAATTTGCAGTCCAGTCTTGTATGAACTCTTCATACAGGATGCCCCCACTCGCATGTCAACCACATGAATGAGTTGGATTACTTCATTTGTATTAATTACAAAGTGGGTCGCATCCATGGTGTTACCAAAATAAGGTTTCCAACCTTATTCTTATACCATAGACCATTTAGGTTATATTCTTGAACACAATCCAAATAGTGTCTACTACACTAATGTTCAAGATATATTATAACCTTGGAGCTTAGTTTATTGGATTTATAAAGCAAGTATATAATTTTATCAAAACAAATAACCATTTATTTATTTGATCAAAATTACACAAGTTTAGGGCATAAAAATCCAAACAATCTCCCACTTGACATAAAGCTTGTGGAGTACTAAAACATTACAGTAATGTAAATACAATAAACTAGGGCATTTAAACTCTTCGTACAAAATACTCCCACTTGCCCTAGTTGGGGAAGACTTGTAAACCTAGACCTTCTAGGTGACTCTCAAATACTTTAGTCGTGAGAGCCTTTGTAAAAGGATCAGCAACGTTGTGCTATGAGGGTATCTTCGTGACAATCACGTCTCCTCTATGCACGATCTCCCGGATGAGATGATACTTCCGCTCAATGTGCTTTCACCTCTTGTGACTTCGGCGGTCCCTCGAATTTGCCACTGCACCACTGTTATCGCAATAAAGCGTGATGGGAAAAGTCATATTTGGAACAACTTTCAAATTTAACATGAATTTCCTTAACCAAACGACCTCTTTAGTTGCTTCACAAGCTGCTACATATTCGGCCTCCATGGTGGAATCAGCGATGCATCATTGCTTGACGCTTCGCCATACTACAACTCCTCCGTTAAGAGTAAATCGACACGATGTAGGTTTCAGAATTTTTATCGATCACCGAAAGTCAAAATCCGTGCATCCTGTAAGGATCAGATCCTTAGCCCCATACACAAGCATGTAGTTCCTTGTTCTTTGAAGATACTTAAGGATTGTTTTAACCGTTGTCCAGTGTTCAAGTCCTAGATTGGATTGATACCTCGACCATTCCAAGCTCGCAAAATGGATGTCGGGCCTAGTACACAACATGGCGTACATCAAAGCCCCAACGGTGATGCATAAGGAATCCGTCTCATATCCTCAACTCCTTGAGGTGTCTTAGGACTCTGTTCCTTAGACAAATGGACTCCATGTCTAAAAGGCAATAAACCCTTTTTGGAGTCTTGCATCTTAAACCTTGACAACACTTTGTCTATGTAAGATGTTTGAGACAAGGCTAGTGTTTTATTCTTGCGGTTCCGGACAATCTGGATCCCAAGAACAAACTGCGCATCACCCAAATCGTTCATTTGGAATTGCGTAGCCAGCCAATTTTTAATGTCAGTAAGATATCCTACATCATCCCTAATGAGTAGGATATCATCCACATATAGAACTAGGAATGCGACAGAACTATTGATGATTTTCTTGTAGACACAAGGTTCATCATCATTCTGGTCAAAACCATAAGATTTGATTGCCTCATCAAATCTTATATTCCAGGACTTATAGGCTAGTTTCACTCCATAAATTGACCTTTTAAGCCTGCAAACCTTTTGCTCTTGTCCTGGTTCAATGAACCCTTTGGGTTGGTCCATGTAGATGTTTTCCTCAAGATTGCCATTCAAAAAGGTTGTCTTGACAACCATTTGCCATACCTCATAGTCATAATATGCGGCAATGACAAGTAGGATATGGATAGACTTTACCATAGCAACAGGTGAAAAGGTTTCCTCATAGTCAACCCTTTCAACCTTGGTATAACCCTGTGCTACTAGTCTAGCTTTAAAGGTTTGCACCTTCCCATCTACACCACGATTTCTCTTTTAGATCCAGTTACAACCTATAGGTCTTACCCCATGAGGCTTATCTATAAGATCCCAAACAGAATTGAAGTGCATAGACTTCATTCTTGGTCCATGGCTATGACTCATTTATCTTTGTCTTTGTCAACCATCGCTTGACTATAAGTCGATGGATCCTCACAGTCGTCAACTGATATAACAACTTGGGTTTCAGATAAACCCATGTAACAGTCAGGTTGTGTTATAACCCTCCCACTACGTCGAGGCATACTCAACTCTTGAGATGGACACTCTTGACTAGACAATCTAGTATCAACAACTCTTGTTGACGTACTAGTTTTATTAGCAACCTTTGCTATTGTTCCGTCTAACTCACTCAATACAACTTTACTTTTTGGTTTGTGGTCCCTTATGTGGTCCTCCTCTAAGAAAATTACATTTGTCGACACAAAAACCTTATCTTCCTTAGGATCATAGAATAAACCACCTCTTGTTTCTTTTTGGTAGCCTACGAATAGGCACAATTTTGAACGTGAATCCAACTTCTTTGGATTTGTCACAAGCACATGTGTTGGACAACCCCAAATTCTGAAATGACATAAACTACCTTTACGTCCTTTCCAGAGTTCAAAAGGTATTTCAGAAACACTTTTTCAGGGCACATTATTCAAAATGTATACCGCAGTCTCTACTGCGTAACCCCAAAATGAACTAGGGAGATGAGCATAACTCATCATTGATCGAACCATGTCCAACAAGGTTCTATTTCTCCTTTTCGATACACCGTTTTGTTGTGGTGTACCGGGAGCCGAGAGTTGGGATGTAATTCCATGTTCTATCATATAGTTCTGGAATTTTAAATCCATATACTCCCCACCTCGATCTGATCGAAGCGTTTTAATTGATTTACCCAACTGATTTTCAACCTCAGTCTTGAATTCCTTGAACTTTTCAAGTGCTTCAGACTTATGTTTTATTAGGTAAATATGCCAAAATATGGAATAATCATCTACAAAGGAGATGAAATATTCATAACCTCCTCTGGTTTTAACACTCATCGGACCACAAAGGTCTGAATGTATAAGCTCAAGAGGTTCTTTGGCTCTATAACCTTTTACACTAAAAGGTCATTTAGTCATTTTGCCTTCTAGGCAGGACTCACATACAGGTAAAGTATTTTCTTCTGACTCATTTAGAAGTCCATTCTGTACAAATCTCTCAATCCTATTGAGTTTAATGTGACCCAATCTAAGATGCCAAAGATGAGCATTTTCTTTAGGAGAAATTAGTTCGTGTACTTGCAATTATGTATAATTCACTATTAAAACTATAATCGAAAGAAGAGACCGTGGGTCCCGTTTTCACAAGTCCCGCTCCCACTCACTATAAGTACTCTCTCCATTCACGTTGATATTGACCCATACAAATGCCACCCGTAGGGGGACGCTCCCATTTGTGCCACGAGGCCGAGCATGGATCTCACGGTGCGAACTTAACGGAGATTTGTGGATGAAAAATTAAATGTATCTCATACACTTTATTTCCTCCCACTCAGCACTTTAATATAATTGGGATTGACCTAGATAAATCGGCTAAAATTTACCTAAGTCTACCAATATAACTCTTATATTGGATTAGCCTAAGTTTATAATCACATTATTAACTTAGGTCTATGTGAGTAAATTAATTAACTCTTAATTAACAACACTCACGAGAATATAACCTAAGAATCTCCGGACCGAATTCACTCCTAGGTCGGTTTTCAGGTAGGGGTGTTCCGCAAGCGTCAACTTAGATACCCAGCCTTAGACAAAACCTTCCTTAGACAGAGTTACTTATCAGTCTCCATTCAAAGGTCATATTTGATTTCCTAATTCTAATCTTATTAGAACTAGAAAACATAAGTCTAATTATTCAAGTTCTAAACATTTTAAAACTAATAATTAACTTAGGTTACATGCATTTCTATGTTATAATGCTTGATCATTCATCACATGAATAATACTAAACTATAACATACATTCATCACATGAATTAAATGCATGAGCATGCTTTTAATCTAAGAAATATAACACTTATATTAAATAAATTAAATCATGCAAACATTATATTATAACTCTTATAATATAATCCTATCATGCATACTATATATTATAACTCTTATAATATAAATATGATGCATGAAATGTTTAACCTAAGGTGGGATTTTAAATCTATATGGCATATTTTATGCACATAGAAATAATTAAATCATAAATCTCATGCATAAAATAATTAAATAGCAATATTGGACCGATTTTTGGCACCCTAGGGACAAAAAATTAAATTAATTAACATTAATATAACATTTATATTAATATTAATTAAAATAATTCAATAAAATACATTTATAAAATTAATTTTACAAATAAATATATAATAAAAAAATAATAAAATGGCAGTTGCACAACCCCAGGTTCGAATCGCCGCCCACGTACCACGCCCCCGAAAATCTCGCGTTCCACGCACCACTACTCCACAGTGTTACACCGTTGTTATTGCGTTGCAACGCTGTAATGTATAGCATCGCGCCCAGCGTTCTCAACATTGTGGCGTTGCAACGCCACCGCTAGCGTTGCAACGGTGCACTACAGCAGCCTCCAGCAGCATGGATGGCGTCGCAACGCTGATGAACAGCGTCGCGACGCTGATGAACTTCCAACAAACAACTTTTGCTGTTTTTCACCGAAATCGCATGTTTTTGCTCCGTTTTCTTCACGACAACTCTTGCCATGAACGACACAGACTTACAGACTCGATTTACATTAAAAAATGCCCAAAACAATGGGCCCTTACATTGATCTCATCAACTTTAATGTAAATCTAAAAAGTGCCAAAAATCGAAAACATCCAAAATTGCAAACCATTAACATTCATCTCATGAAAATTAATGCTACCCACCTAATTTTAAGAATTCACAGAATACACAACGAAGAGCAACGATTGGCTCTGATACCAATTGAAGGGATTTTGAATTCCCGCAGCGGAAGACGTTGTGAAACGTCGTTGATCCGTTGTGTAAAACGTGTCTTAAAATGGAATCTATCTCATAGATCCTAGGCTAAACATGCAAATATGAGAAGAAAACAGTAAGGAAAAATGGTACTTACGTGTTGAAGAACACTTCTTCAATCCTCTTATCATCTGGTCACGATCTCTCTCGATCCAACGAACTCCTCGAACACGAACCTCGATTCGAACAGGGAGACACCTCCAAAGGGTCTTCTCGGTTGTTCTCGGGAGGTTGAGGGAGAGTGAGTGAGACTCCCTTTGGTTTTGGGTGAGGAGAAATGTTAGAGAGATGAGAGAATTCTAGAAAGAATTGCCTTGCTCTCTTTGGATGGAAATCCAAAAAATGGCAAATGGCACACCAAAGACTTCTTGCAAAGCCTTTAAATACTATTGTGTGATGGAGTTAAGACCTCCACCAAATCACAATTTTACCACAACCATATAATATACAAATCACATTTGCATATTATATAATATAAGGTATCTCATACCTTATTATACAAATCTCATTTGCATAAATGTGGAATAATAAATTGAATCACATTCAATTTAATTTCTCTCAATTCAATTTCTCCAAATAGCACTAATTAATCAATTAGGCTATACTATAGTTTATTATGAATTTCATTCACATCAAACTATATATTACGTCATCTATATCTCATATAAACGACATAAATACCCAAATAATGAATTTGAACACTTCAAAATCACACCAAACTGTAAACTCTCAATTTGTCCAATTTGAGCCAACCGAGGGACCTAATGGACCTACACGTGACGAGCTCTAATGATGCGAGACTAACTCACAAACTCTTTGACCGGTTATTCAACATTCATTAGCTACTGCAATAACACTCCTCTAAAGCCCGTGTGTTGCACTCTCATCACGTAGGACAAGTTGTGTCCATCGATATAACTAATACCCATGAGTCGACCCTTCACACAGTTGTTCGTGAGACACTGGTTGGGTCAAATTCATTATTTTACCCGGTGTCTACCTCTTGCTCCATAAGTCCCATTGCTCCTCTAATGAACAACTACGTTGCATGATTCAACCATAAACAACAACCCTCTCGGGCCAATGAGAGAGTGGGGCCCGTTGTTCAAGCCCCGAGACAACACTTTAGGGAACAATAGTGGCCACCTCACCTGCAGTACTAGTCAAGGGCATGCACCCCACTGCATGTGGAGTCCGTAACACGCTCGGGATTAAGGTCGAGTCACTAATGGTCATCTACGAATTTATTAGCTCTATATCGTTAGCGGTGTTACATCGATGAAGTCTAATAATTCAAGGTCCTGGTCTTGTACAATCTCATTGCACAAGATGCCCCCACCGCATGTCAACCACATGAACGAAAGTTAGATCACCTCATTTGTATCTAATCTGAGCGGGCGCATCCACGGTGTATCGAGATTAGGACTCAACCCTATCCATATATCAGACGTTGGGTCATTAACTCGAATGCGATCCACCCTGTGTGTCCACTACACACCGTTCAAGTTCTTACTTCTCTCATAATGCAATGACCCTGGAGCTTAGTTTATTGGATTAAGTTTATGAAAATTGCGAGACACAAAGTTTAAATAAATAACTCTTATTTATTACACAATGTTGAAATAAATAACTTTTATTCGTTTACAACTTGGAATATTACAAACTACATGAGATGAGGACATACATCCCAAAAAACAGTGGTGCGGTAGCAAATTTAAAGGAACCTCGCAGCCATAAGCGAGGCAAGCACATTGAGAGGAAGTATCACCTGATACGAGAAATAGTGCAACGAGGAGATGTGACAGTCATGAAGATCGCTTCGGAGCACAACATTGTTGATCTGTTTACAAAGACTCTAACGGCTAACGTGTTCGAGGGTCATCTCGAAAGTCTAGGTCTACGAGACATGTACATAGGTTAATCTAGGGCAAGTGGGAGATATGTAATGGGTATATGGATGCCCTAGTTTATTGTTTTTGTATCTTTGTAACCACTGTTTTAGATTCTGTTGTACCCCACTAGAGTTTTAGTTCAATGGAGTTTGTTGGGGTTTGTGCCCTAAAACTCGTAGTTTGTAATTTTGTTCTAATTTTTGTAATAAATAGTTATTATTTCAATAAAGAGTTATTGTTCGTTATTTGCGATATTGCCCTTTGTTTTAACCCAAAATCCAATAAACTAACATCCAAGGATGTAAAATGTCTCTCAAACTCAATGTAGTGTACATATAAAGGATCTCGGATCGAGATACAACCTAAAGGGTCTATAGTAAGGGGATAAGGTTTGGGTACCTTACCCTGGTAATATTATGGATGTGTGATAACTCGCCATAAGGTAGTTATTTTACTAGAATTTTAGTGTTTAATCCACTTGAATTGCATTTAATTTAATGATCCTCATGTTATTTTATCCCTAAATTATGTGTGTTAGCTTTAAAATCTTGAATTTAAGCATTAGGTTTAAAAAGAGTTAATTTTGATGTTTTTGTGCTTTAATTTAAGAAATTTAGGAAAAAATTAAGCAAACGGTTAATTAAAGACCGAAATTTGAGATTTTTCTTAACTCCAAAAAATCCTTGCGTATTTACTTTGATTTATAATTGACTTCATAAATTTATTTGGGATTTTTTTTGTGTGCAGGAGATGTTTAAAAATTACAAGAGTCCCTAAGGGCATTTTAGACATTTTACCCGAAGGGTAATATGGTCTTTTTACTCTTAAGAGTAATTTTGTAATTTGTGGAGTTAGGGCAACACCATCTTGTATAAGGAGGTTGGGGTTTACAAGTGTGAAGGGGAGTTGGAGTTGTGACAAGAGGAACAAACCGAGAGAGAGAAGAGGAACTATCGATTTTGCTACAACAATCAAGGGGAAAAACTGAAGGATAAACTTAACATTGCTGTAGCAATCGAGAGGGAAGAGTAGAGAGGAGTTTTCTGTGCATTGCTGAAGCAATTTCGTGGAAGCTGTGCGTAAAGCAGAATTTGAAGCCTCTTTGCTGAAGCAATCGACGTGCAGTTGAGGAGAAGTCATCGGCATTGCTGAAGCAAAATCGCGTTGTCCAACTGCTGTTATTGCTTTGCAATTGCTGAAGCAATCCATGAAGTCGCCGCGATCGTCGTTTCTTCATTGCTTTGAAGCAATCCGATGGAAACCAAGGGTTGTTGCTATTGTTGCTTGCCTTTGCTGAAGCAATTGGTTGCATTGTTGTTGAAGCCAACCCAAGGGCTTTGCTGAAGCAAAGTGCTCTGCTGCAGACCATCGATAGAGGGTTCTTTGCTGAGCAATTCTTTGTAGCAAAAGCTAGGCCACTCTGTCGTGTAACCTTTTCCCTATCTCTAAGTTTTATTGCTTGTTGTAAACTACCAATTTAATACTGATTTTTTGGGTTGTCTATATACTGATTTAGACCACTTTTGCTCACTGTTTTAGGCCGAACTCGTGACTGTTTTAGGCTAGAATTGTAGTTGATTTAGGCTATTTTAGTGAATGTTGTTGGTTGTTTTGCATGAGCTCATTGATCAATAAAATCATGCTTAATTTAGAGATGTGTGACTCGATTTTAATCATAAATTAAATTGTCTTAGGCAAGGGTTAGGTTGTTTTGATGTAATTTTGGATTAAATTTATGGTTGATGTCATTGTTTGAATTTATGAAATTTTATTGAATTTAACGTTGCATGAGAATTAAAATTGGTCTTCTTAACTTCTTTATAATTCATAAAGTTGGGAAAGCTAATGAATTAGAAAACTAAATTTCATTCTAGGATTATTGAGTTGATTAGGGATAATTAACCCACCTAGAACCTAAAATTATGGGCATAATTTAGATCACAATTGGAAAATTGTAGGTTTTAAAACTTAGTGATTTTGGAAAGAATCATTTGAATGCATGTGTAGGTAAATTCAAGGCATCACTCAAAATTTATTCCAATTGAACATTAGAACTCCAACATAACCCGAGCCTATTTTTCATTACAAATCGCATCTATTGCATCTGCTCTCTTGTTTGCATTCTCCTTTCCCTTCATTTAAATTCAGTTATTTTCTTTTGTCTTATCTTATCTTTCTTACTTATCAATTTATTTATTTACAACAGTAATTTGCACACTCATGCATTATACTCATTCATTTAGGGTCTAGCTAGTCCTCGTGGGATCGATACTTTAACTTATCACTTGCTGCTCTCGACCGTGTATACTTGCACGTCGTAGAAGTGTCAGGGTCTTATTCTAATTTACATTAATTTAGGGCACTCGATATTTTCGAATCAAGTTTTTGGCGCCGTTGCGGGGGACTAGTTTGATTCTTATCTTGTGTGAGTTTATTTTAGCATTTTATCCTTGTTTTTTTTGTTGGGTGTGTCTTGTTGTCTTTGTTTTAGTGTTTTTATTTTTGTTGAGTTTTGGTTATTCCTTCTGATTGTGTTAGTGCATATTGTGTGTGTTGACCCTGTTATAATTGATTCATTATTTTACTATGGCTTATGATAACTTTGGGTGGTCTTCTGTACCCAATGACCAACCACAATATAGTTCCTTTTCTTATGATTATCCCTATGCCAATTTAGAGTCTTCTAGTGAGGGATATGAATCTTATGGCTACCAAATGCCTAATTACTATCATACTAACCCTATGACTTATGGGAACCATATGTATGATGATAATCAAAGCAATTGTGCCTATGAAACATATCCTAAGGGTTTTGAGCCATATCCTTCCTATATTCAAGAAACCAAGGTAGAAGACGAATCTTCCCTTAAAACATTGTTATTAGAATATATGAGAACATCAGATGAGAGGAATAGGCAAATAGGGGAGTCAACTAAACGCATAACGGATACACTTGTCTCCCTTAGAGAACAAATGTACTTAGACTCATCTGAGGTTGAGCATCCTAGGGAAGAGAGTGAAGGAGGACCCACACCCTTAGATAGTTTGGTGAGTCACTTGATCACTGACTCACTGATAGACCTTCAGAATCCTAGTCCTTCGCACTTTTCTGAGTATGGGCATTTAGAGGATTGTGCTTTAGATGTAAAAGAACTAGAACCTTGTAGCACACACCAGGATAGAGTTAGTGAGAGTGTGGAAGAAGTTGAGCCTGTTGAGTTAGGTCAGGAGGTAGAGTTTGAGGCTTTTGAGTCTATGTCAGTTCTATCTTCTTATTTTTCTCTTATTGGTGAATGTTTTTCTTTCTATGCTCTCTTGTCAGTGTCTTTTTGTGTGTCTGTTAATTTTTCTGTTTTTCCTTCTTTTCTATTATCAAATAAAAATCCAAAAAATGTTTACTTTGTTGTTTTTCCTTCTTTTTCTTTTATCAAATAAAAAATTTAAGAATATATTTGTTTCGGGCTCTCACGAGAAGCTAGTATTCTTGCTAGCATTGATTTGTTTTGTAGATTCGAGGAAGAGAGGCCTGAAGAAATGAGAGAATTTTTATGTACCTTGACAAGCCCAAGTGTACTCCGTCAATCTAATGACGTTTAAACAAGTGCTTCTTGGGAGGCAACCCAAGGATTATTTCTTTTGTTTCATTTTTTTAGTTGATTTTGTTTTAGTTTTAGTTTTAGTTTAATAAGTAACCCTTCCTTATTTTGCAACTCCCCTAAGTGGAGGTCTCCTCGATTCAGGGCAGTGTTGTTCTCCCTTCCATTTTTTTTTTCTAGTTGTCCTTAAGCATGCTTAAGTGAATAGTTTATACATTAAGGGCAATGTGTGCTTTAACCATGAGGGGGAGATGTGTTGTTCTGAATCTGAGTTTGGGCTTAATTGAAAATTTTTCTGTTGATGAGACTGTGTGCTGCTAAAGTTTATAGGGTGTTGCAAGCCTTTATGTTTATAAAGTTATTTACTTGCTTTAGGACTTCAAAATGATCTAATTTGACTACCGGATTCCATGTTAAGTTGTTGGTTTTCATGGTCTTTGATATGCATGATGTAGGTAGTTGATTCATTATGTTTAAGCAAGTAAAAATAGGAAAGATGGTTGTTATTCCTTGTTTAAAAATTAAGTTTCTGCATGTTTTTAATGGTAAAAAGTGTGTTGTCTTTGGTAGAAACTTGGTATGTATCTCTATGAAAATAAAAAGTTAAGGTCAAATCTGAGGGTTAATTAAAATAAGAGTTGTTGTTTGTGTTTGAGGCAAGAGTGTGCTATCTTATTTGGTGTTTCTCGAGGTTAATCTTATCATTAGGGTTCTTTAGTGCACTTATTGTTAGTGTGTCCATCAAACTAATTAGGACTTAACTCCTAGGCCAAAAAGTTCAAAACCTAGAAGGCATGACAAGTTAGGTAACTCATACATTTTTTAGAGTGCTAAAAAATTAGTTAACTCCAAATTTGTGATCATTTCAAGTATGAGAGATTTACCCGACTCCCTAACTTAATGAGGACATTGAGTACTCTAAGTTTGGTGGGGAAGGTAAATTCTTCGTATTTTTTTTAAGGAAAAAAAATGGAAAAAAAGGAAAGAAAGAAAGAGTGTGGAAACTTTTCATTTCCCTAAAACTCCATTGGGCTAGAAAAAAAATGCTATTTATTTCGTTATTTAGTGTTTGTTCAGGCAACTTGGTGCTCGATGTCAGGGAGTCTGGACACTAACCATGCTGGCGTCTTGGAGCGAAGGTATCAAGCAAGTAACCGGTACCCATTGCTTAGGTATGTTGCGCTAACCACGTGTGCCATTCTAAGAACTACGGGAGAACCTCATTGCTTAGGTGTGTTGTGCTAACCACGTGTGTCATTCTAAGAACTACGGGAGAGTCAAGAAGATTAAAAAATGGTAAAAAGAAAAAAAAAGAAAAAAAAACCTAGCCCTAAGTAGTGAGTTTTATGGAAATGGAGGGGAATAACATACATATTTGTTTTTTTTTCAAAAAATAATAAATAAAATAAAATAAAAATGAATGATCCTTAAATTGTATTCATGCAAGTTTTGGAGTGTGACTTATCAATAATTATGGGTTGCTTGATTTGAATGATTAGGATTCTAGTGGTTGAGCTTGAGGGTAGGTGTTGAATCCTAGTTGGTTTGCTCTTGGTTATTGATGCATAAGTGTAGCTAGGAAACCCCGGGTGAGCCACTTAGAGAGCATGAAATGAATGGTGATTTGTAGCTTAGAGCATAAGTACTCAATCCTTGTTTAATTAACCCAAATGATTTCAGTCTTTAAAGGTCTTTAATGTCTTTAGGGAATAGAACTCATTGAGGACAATGAGTAGTTCAAGTTTGGGGGTTTGATAACTCGCCATAAGGGAGTTATTTTACTAGATTGTAGTGTTTAATCCACTTGAATTGCATTTAATTTAGTGATCCTCATGTTATTTTATCCCTAAATTATGTGTGTTAGCTTTAAGTCTTGAATTTAAGCATTAGGTTAAAAAAGAGTTAATTTTGATGTTTTTGTGCTTTAATTTAAGAAATTTAGGAAAAAATTAAGCAAACGGTTAATTAAAGATCGAAATTTGAGATTGTTCTTAACTACAAAAAAATCCTTGCGTATTTACTTTGATTTATAATTGACTTCATAAATTTATTTGGGATTTTTCTGTGTGCAGGAGATGTTTAAAAATTACAAGAGTCCCTAAGGGCATTTTAGACATTTTACCCGAAGGGTAATATTGTCTTTTTACCCTTAAGAGTATTTTTGTAATTTGTGGAGTTAGGGCAACACCATCTTGTATAAGGAGGTTACGGTTTACAAGTGTGAAGGGGAGTTGGAGTTGTGACAAGAGGAAGAGACCGAGAGAGAGAAGAGAAACCATCGATTTTGCTCACAAAGAATCAAGGGGGAAAAGCGAGAGGATAAACTTAACATTGTTTGTAGCAATCGAGAGGGAAGAGCGAGAGAGGAGTTGTGCATGCATTGTTGAAGCAATTGCGTGGAAGCCGTGTGCGTAAAGCGAGAATCTGAAGCCTCTTTGCTGAAGCAATCGACGTGCAGTTGAGGAGAAGCCATCAGCATTGCTGAAGCAAAATCGTGTTGTCCACCTGCTGTTATTGCTTGGCAATTGCTGAAGCAATCCGTGAAGCTGCTACAGTCGTGTTGCCTGATGTTTGCTGAAACAATCAGTGGAACCAAGGGGTTGTTGCTGTTGTTGCTTGCCTTTGCTGAAGCAATTGGTTGCACTATTGTTGAAGCCAACCAACCAAAGGTTTTCTTTGAGGCAAAGTGCCCCTGCCGCTGCACCATCGATAGAGGGTTCTTCGCTAGGCAATTCTTTCGTAGCAAAAGCTATGCCACACTCTTTGTGTAACATTTTCCCTATCTCTATGTTTTATTGCTTGTTGTAAACTACCAATTTAATACTGATTTTTTGTGTTGTTTATATACTGATTTAGACTACTTTTGCTCACTGTTTTAGGCCGAACTCGTGACGGTTTTAGGTTAGAATTGTGGTTGATTTAGGCTATTTTAGTGAATGTTGTTGGTTGTTTTGCATGAACTCATTGATCAATAAAAGCATGCTTAATTTATAGATGTGGTTGATGCCATTGATTGAATTTATGAATTTTTATTGAATTTAACGTTGCATGAGAATTAAAATTGGCCTTTTTAACATCTCTATATTCATAAACTTGGGAAAGCTAATGAATTAGAAAACTAAATTTCATTCTAGGATTATTGAGTTGATTAGGGATAATTAACCCACCTAGAACCTAAAATCATGGGCATAATTTCGATCACAATTGGAAAATTGTAGGTTTTAAAACTTAGTGATTTTGGAAAGAATCATTTGAATGCATGTGTAGGTAAATTCAAGGCATCACTCAAAATTTATTCCAATTGAACATTAGAACTCCAACCTAACCCGAGCCTATTTTTCATAACAAATCGCATCTCTTGCATCTGCTCTCTTGTTTGCATTCTCCTCTCCTCGCATTTAAATTCAGTTATTTTCTTTTGTCTTATCTTATCTTTCTTACTTATCAATTTATTTATTTACAACAGTAATTTGCACACTCATGCATTGCACTCAAATAAGGAAAATTTGTTTGGATTATTGTCCTAATCTCGTGTGTTGTAATATATTGTTTGAAATCAATAAGAGTTATTCATTTCATCACTTTGTGTCTCGCAATATTTATAAACTTTTCCTATATACTAAGCTCCAGGGTCATTGAATTTATGAGAGAGCTGGAACTTGAGCAGTGTGTAGTGGACACATTGGGGGAGGATCACGTTCGAGTTAATGTCCCGAACGGTCCTACAAGACATGGATAGGGTGGAGACCTAATCTCGGATACACTCGTGGATGCGACCCACTTTGTATTAGATACAAACGAGGTGATCTCGACTCGCTCATGTGGTTGACATGCGAGTGGGGGCATCCTGTGCAATGAGATTGTACAAGATCGCATCGCGGAATTATTAGACCCACCGATGTAACACCGCTGACAAGTAGGGACTAATAACCGTGAGATGACCATTAGTGACTTGACACGAATCCCGAGCGTGTTACGGACTCCTCATGCGAGGGTCCATTTCTTTGACTAGTACGGGTGAGGGTGGTCACGATTACTCGCCTAATATGCCTATCTTCTCGGGACAGAACCAAGTAGGAGGCGAGAACTTAACTACGCGAGATGGAATTCACTCGCCCCGCCTTTAGGGAAACTAGAGGTTGTTCCCTTAAGTGTTGCCTCCCGTGGCTTGAACAACGGGCGCCCACCTTCTCACTGGCCCGAGAAGGGTGTTGTGTATGGTCGGACCATCACAATATGTTGTTCATTAGAGGAGCAGTGGGGACTTAAGGAACAAGAGGTAGACAAAGGGGTAAAACGATATTTTTGACCCAGCCGTGTCTACGAACAACCTGTGAAGGGTCGACTCATGGGTATTGGTTATATCAGTGGACACGTAATATTCTGCACTGACGGGAGTGCAGCTACGAGCTATAGTGGAGTGTTACCGTAGCTAATGAATGTTAGTTAACCGTGTCAAAGAGTTTTGAAGGTTAATCTCGGATCATTGGAGCCCGTCACTGTTGGTCCATTAGGTCCCTCGGTTGGCTCCATCTGGGTTAAAAGAAGGGTTAATGTTTTGGTATGAAATTGAAGCGTTCAATTTCACTTTAAGGGCTTTTATGTCATTTATATGAGATATGAATGATATAATATATAGTTTAGTGTGAATGAGATTCATAATAAACTATAGGTTAGCCTAATTGTTGAATTAGGGCTAATTGGAGAAATTGATTGAGAGAAATTAAATTGGATGTGATTCAATTTAATTAATCCACAATTATTGCAAATGAGATTTGCAATATGAGATATGAGATATCTTATATTATGTGGTTATGCAAATGAGATTTGCATAACATATGGTTGTGGTAAAGTGGTAATTATGTGGACATTTTAACTCCACCAATTCCACTATATAAACTCTTCTTGCAAGAAGGATTTTATCTCAATCTCTCATTTTTTGATTTTGCATCAAAGAAGAGAAGAGGAATTCTCTCAATTCTCTCTCAATTCTCCTCCCTCTCTAAAACTCAAAAGATCCCACCATCTTCCTTTCTCCAAAAGAGAAAACCGAGAAGGCTATTTGGTTGTGTTCGAGTTCCTTTTGTGGGAGTGTTCGTTGAGTTCGAGGAGCACGAAGAGTTCGTGATTTGAAGAAGAAATCTTGAAGAAAGTCTACAACAAGTAAGTAAGAACTCATCTTGTTGTATTTTTCTTCTTCTTGTAAGTATGTTTAGCCTAGACCTAGTGTTAGATCATTTTAATAAAATCATGTTACATATTGATACCTCGACGATTCAATCGTCTTCCGCTGCGTGGGATTCTCATTCCCTTCAATTGGTATCAGAGCCAAGTTGATGGTTCTTCAATTTATGCACTATTTTATTAAAATTTGGTGGGTTTTTGCCATGATTTATGTGATAAATTGTTGGTTTGCATAATGGATGTTTCGGTTTTTGGCACTTTTTAGATTTATTTTCTGTTTGATGAGATCAAGTGTAAAGGGCCCGTGTTTTTGGGCATTTTAGAAAATAAATCGAGTCTGTAAGTCCGTGTCGTTCGTGGCAAGTGTTGCTGTGAAGAAATCGGAGCGGAAAAAGGCGTAAATCGACGAAGAACAACAAAGGTGTTTGCTGTTCTGTCGATGGCGTTGAGACGCTGCCCAACGGCGTCTCAACGCTATCCTTGCGGATGGAGGCCCTGCAGCAGTATCAGCGTTACTGTAACGCGGGCGTAGCGTTGCCAACGCCTATTTGGCGTTGAGAACGCAACTTGACGCCGAGGCAACAAAGCGGTAACGCCGCACGCGTTGAGGAGCGAGCATGCGCAGCCGCGAGGACGTGGGTTCAAGCCTTAACGTGAGCAGTTATTTTTGGTTTTATTTATTTTATTATTTATAAAATGTAATAATTTATTTTATTTAATTATTTTATTAAATAATATTAATATAAATGTTATATTAATGTTATTTAATTAAATAATTGTCCCTAGGTGCCAAAGATCGGTCCATTTTTGCTATTTAATTATTTTATGCATGAGATGTATATTTTAATTAATTTCTATGTGCATATTGTATGTCATATAGATTTAAAATCCCACTTTAGGTTAAACATTTCATGCATCATATTTATATTATAAGAGTTATAATATATAGTATGCATGATAGGATTATATTATAAGAGTTATAATATAATGTTTGCATGTATTAATTTTTTTATTATAAGTGTTTTTTTTAAATTAAAAGCATGCTCATGCATTTAATTCATGTGATGAATTATATTATGTTATAGTATATAGTATTATTCATGTGATGGATGATCAAGCACTATAACATAGAAATGCATGCAACCTAAGGTAATTATTAGTTTTAAAGAGTTTAGAACTTGAATAATTAGACTTAGGTTTTCTATTTTTCTAATGAGATTAGAATTTTAGGAAATCAAATATAACCTTTGAATGGAGACTGATAAGTAACTCTGTCTAAGGAAGGTTTTGTCTAAGGCTGGGGTATTTAAGTTGACGCCATGAACACCCCTACGAAACCGACACAGGAGTGAATTCGGTCCGGAGATTCTTAGGTTATACTCTCGTGAGTGTCGTTAATTAAGTGTTAAATGATTTACTCACTTAGACCTAAGTTAATAATGTGATTATAACTTAGGTTAATACCATATAAGAGTTATATTGGTAGACTTAGGTAAATTTTAGTCGGTTTATCTAGGTCAATCCCTATTAAAAATTAAAGTGCTGAGTGAGAGGAAATAAAGTGTATGAGATACATTTGAATTTCCAACCACAAATCTCCTTAAAGTCTGCACCGTGAGATCTATACTCGACCTCGTGGCGCAAATGGGAGCGTCCCCCTTTGGATGGCATTTGTATAGATCAATATCATTGTGGATGGAGAGAGTACTTATAGTGAGTGGGAGCGGGTGATAATTCGCCATAGGAGAGTTATTTTACTAGAATTTCAGTGCTTAATCAACTTGAATTGCATAGAATTCATTGAGCTTCATGTTATTTTATCCCTAAAATTATGAATGTTAGTTGAAAATCTTGAATTTAACCATTAGGTTCTAAAAGAATTAATTTTGATGATTTTGTGCTTTAATTTGGAGAAATTAGCTAATGTGTAATTAAAGACCGCAATTTGAGATTTTTCTTAACTTTTACATATTTAGTTTGATTTATGATTGATAATGATGTATGAGGATTTTTTCGTAATGCGGGAGATGTGTAAAAAAAAATTACAAAAACCCATAAGGGCATTTTAGACATTTTATCAGAAGGGCAAAATGGTCTTTATACCCTAAATGGCGTGTTTGTAATTATCAAACTAGGCAACATCTTCTTGTGATAAAAGGAAAAAGAAGAGAGGAGCCAGAGGTGTGCGTTTTTTTGGCGAGAAGAGAGTCCTTGTTTTTGGCCAAGCAATCGCGAAAGAAAAAACAAATTGGTAGAGCGTTACAAAGCAAGGCCGAGAGACAGAACGAGCGAGAGGAGCGGTGAGAACACGGTGGTTGTCGCCGATTCTTTGAAGCAATCGTGAGGGGAGATCGAGGTTCGGCGTTTTGCTGCCGCAGCAAGGCCGAGGGGAGAAAAACGGGAAGGTATCGGAGAGCCATCCACCCTACTTTTGCCAAGCAATCGCAAGAAGGCGTCGTTGTGCTTGGCCCATCGATTCTTTCAAGCAATCGCGAAGGAGGACCGAGGAGCTTGTTGTGCGCGCAGAGGTGCGAGGATCGCCACCGTTGTCGCAAAGATTCGCGCGCAGAGTGTGGTGCCGAGCATTCTTTGAAGCATTCGGCGTGGCTGTGTGTGTAGTAAAGGTGTCGACGCCCCATTTCTTTGAAGCAATCGTGGGCGATGACTTGAAGGGCTTAATCCGAGATTCCCTTTCTTTGAAGCAAATACACTTTCTTTCAAGCAAATATACTTTCTTTGTCCTTGTGTAACCATTCCAATCTTGAATTTGCTCTCGTTATAATTTGTGTTAATTGCACGGTTTCTGCTTGATGTTTTTCATTAATTAGGAGTCAATTTGCTCACTGTTTTAGCCTAATTGTGTGGCTGTTTTGATTGATATTTTTTATACGATTCCATCGATTAGTGAAAAGCATGTTTAACCTTAAGTTGTGTAATTTGACTCCAATCATGAGCTAAATTCTCCTAGGCACGGGTTAAGTTGTTCTTCAATGTATAAATTGTAATAAATTAATGGTTGATGTCATAGTTGAATTTATGAGATTTTAATCTTTACAACGATGCATGAGGGTTAAAATTTAGCCACTTTAACTTCTCTTTAAATTCATGAACTTGGAAAAGCTAGTGAATTAGGAAATTAAAATTTCATTCTAGGATCTTGAGTTAGTTAGGGATAATTAACCCACCTGGAACCTCGAAATCATGAGCGTAATTTAGGTCTCAATTGGAAAATTGTTGGTCTTAAAATTTAGTGATTTTGGAAAAATTCACTTGATCACATGTGTAGGTAAATTCAAGTCATCAACCACATATTTGTTATTCTAATTATACATGAAACTTCAACTTAACCCTAGCCTTTCTCTCAATCTAAAAGCCCTAGTTTACTCTCGTCTAGTTTATGTTTTTAACGTTTTCACGTACTTTTGAATTATTGCATTAGTCTTCGTTATACTTAACTCATTCAATTAATAAGATAAAAAAAAATCAAATTCTATTATTGCATTCACTGATTTTGTTTAACACAAATTTGCATGCCCATTGCATTGCACCAAAAAAAAAAAAAAAATAGGAAACAAATTTCTAGGACACTCATTGATTTAGATTCTACTAGTCTTCGTGGGATCGATACTTTTCTTATCACTTGCTGCACTGACCGTGTATACTTGCACGTCAAAGGAGAGTCAGAGTCTCATCCTAGTTGCATTAGTTTAGGACACCTGACATTTTTCGCATCAGCGGGACTTGTGAAAACGAGACCCACGGTCTCTTCTTTCGATTCACACTGTGAGACGCCTATGATCTGCCTGCTAGTTTGGCCTGGACCAGACAATCCCTTCGGAGGGCTTGATCATGGGAGTCGGAACACCGTGAATTCGAAAGGGATCTGATTTTCGTTAGTTTTCCTTCTTGGTTCACCCTTCGGTGGCTATTGTTTTGACGGATGCTTGGAAACTTAAAGATTGAGGGTGACACTCACAGAATTCGTTAAGTGTTAATGAATTCGACCGAACAATGGTAATTGGACGCCTAATGGAATAAGAGTTATTCTGGGATTAGGGTCTGATTGAGAAAGTCTCGTCCTAGAGGAGGAGTGTTCTGTTCACCCTTCGGTGGCGGTCATTCTAAACCTTTAGGGTATCATTGCAAAATTTTGAATGACCTAGGGATCATAAAACAATTTTGCTAAAACTTGATTGGTTTTCAATAGTTTTTTGCGAGACTAATACAAACGTTTTTCTTATTTTTTAGCTAAAAATGTCTAGCCCAATAATAGCTTTACTCGCTTCGGATAAATTAGTGGGAGATAATTACCAAAGTTGGAAAAATAACATTAATACAATTTTGGTACAAGACGACATAAAGTTCGTGCAATCTGAGGAGTGTCCTCAAATGTCGGGTGATAACTCACCATAAGTGAGTTATTTTACTAGAATTTTAGTGTTTAATCCACTTGAATTGCATTTAATTTAGTGATCCTCATGTTAGTTTATCCCTAAATTATGTGTGTTAGCTTTAAAATCTTGAATTTAAGCATTAGGTGCAAAAAGAATTAATTTTGATGTTTTTGTGTTTTAATTCAAGAAATTTAGGAAAATAAGTTAACGGTTAATTAAAGACCGAAATTTGAGATTTTTCTTAACTCAAAAAATCCTTGCGTATTTAGTTTGATTTATAATTGACTTCACAAATTTATTTGGGATTTTTCTGTGTGCAGGAGATGTTTAAAAATTACAAGAAGTCCCTAAGGGCATTTTAGACATTTTACTCGAAGGGTAATATGGTCTTTTTACCCTTAAGGGTATTTTTGTAATTTGTGGAGTTAGGGCAACATCATCTTGTATAAAGAGGCTAGGGTTTACAAGTGTAAAGGGGGGAGTTGGAGTTGTGACAAGAGGAAGAGATCGAGAGGGAGAAAAAGAACTCGTGAGATTGCTGAAGCAAAGGGCCTGCGTTGGAAGGAAAAAATCTACAGCCCTTTGCTGAAGCAAACGTTGTTGCACACATCCGAGAAGGAGCCCTTTTGCTGAAGCAAAGTGTAGCTGTGCTTGGCGGTAGGCTGCTGTTTGCTGAAGCAATTGGATGAGAGAAGAAGAAATCATGAGAGGGAGACATTGCTGAAACAAACCGTGGAGTAGAGGGTTGGCCATCTGTTGGAATCAACCTACTTTTGCTGAAACAAAACCGAGAGTAGGGGTTTGTCCACCTGCTGTGATTTGCCCATCTTTGTTGAAGCAAAATCGAGAGTCAGTGCAGCTCGGTTTTCACAGACGTCGTTCACCAAATTTGCAATACCGGCTATCCAACCGTTGGATTTTGCTACAATTTTGTCAGCCTATTAAGGACTCATAGAGATCCATTTTCAACGGTTAGAACGTCGTTTGGAGCTTTGTGGTGTCAGATATCACTGTCCCATTGGACGTCCACTGCAGTTCGATTTTTCACAGACGATAGTTACAAAGTTGTCGTTTGCGGAAGTTTGAACCGTTGGATTGTGCTGAAACTTTGTCAGCGTGTTGGGGACTCATAGATCGTAGTTTTCAACGGTTGGATTACCATTTAGAGCTCCGGTTCATTAGATATTAATATCGGACAGAAGCTACAGAATACTGAAACCTGCTGCTATTGCTTGTTGCCTTCAGTGAGGTCTTGGCGTTTTGCTGAAGCAAAATACATGAAAATTGCCTCTTGTAAATTGCTCCTATTCTCTAATTATTTTGGCTTGTTGTTACTCCAATTTTGATCATTTATTGTGCTATTTTTACTCACTGTTTTAGGCTAAATTCATGACTGTTTTTGGGCTTAATTTGTGATTAATTTGAGTTGTTTTGTGATACTGTTACAACACATATTTGAATTTATTAAAAAGACAAGCATGCATAAATTAGAGATTTGTGAGTTGATTTACATGAACTAATTTGTCTTAGGCAAGGTTTAGGTTGTTTTAATGTAATTTTCGATTAAATTTATGGTTAATGCCATTGATTGAATTTATGAAATTTTATTGAATTTAACGTTGCATGAGAATTAAAATTGGCCTTTTTAACTTCTCTATAATTCATAAACTTGGAAAAGCTAATGAATTAGAAATCTAAAATTTTATTCTAGGATTATTGAGTTGATTAGGGATAATTAACCCACCTAGAACCTAAAATCATGGGCATAATTTAGATCACAATTGGGAAATTGTAGGTTTTAAAACTTAGTGATTTTGGAAAGAATCATTTGAATGCATGTGAAGGTAAATTTAAGGCATCAATCAAAATTTATTCCAATTGAACATTAGGACTCTAACCTAACCCGAGCCTATTTTTCTTTACAAATCTCATCTCTTGAATCTGCCCTCTTGTTTGCATTCTCCTCTCCCCGCATTTAAATTCAGTTATTTTCTTTTGTCTTATCTTATCTTTCTTACTTATTAATTTATTTATTTACAACAATAATTTGCACACTCATGCATTGCACTAAAATAAGGAAAATTTGCTAGGCCACTCACTAATTTAGGTCTAACTAGTCTTCGTGGGATCGATACTTTTAACTTATCACTTGCTGCTCTCGACCGTGTATACTTGCACATCGTAAAAGTGTCGGGGTTTTATTCTAATTTGCATTAGTTTAGGGCACCCGATATTTTTGCATCACCGGCCTCGACCGCGTCGCGAAGTGTTCGCGACACGTACGATCGCTGGATCAGGGCCAATGAAAAGGCCAAGGTCTATGTAATTCCCAGCATGTCTGATGTCTTGGCAAAGAAGCATGAGCTGATGGTTTCCGCTAAGGAGATCATGGAGTCCTTGGAGGAAATGTTTGGACAGGAGTCCTTTCAGGTCCGGCATGACTCGCTCAAATACGTTTTCAACGCACGGATGAAAGAGGGGTCGTCTGTCCATGAACATGTTCTGGACATGATGACCCACTTCCATCTGGCCGAGATGAACGGGACTTCGATCGACGAGTCGAGCCAGGTCAGTTTTATTTTGGAGACTCTTCCCAAGAGTTTCTTTCAGTTTCGTAGCAATGTTGTTATGAACAAAATTAGCTACACTCTGACTACCCTTCTCAATGAGCTACAGAATTTCCAATCCTTGAACAGGGTCAAGGAATCTGAGGCAAATGTTGCCTACACGTCTTATCACAGGGGTTCGACCTCTGGGATGAAACCTGTTGCTCTTTCATGCCCGAAAGGGAAGAAGAGGATGAAGAGGGGTAAAATCGACCGTCTTTGCCGCCACAAGGCAAGAAGGTCAAGGAGGTTGCGAGAGAAAGGAAAGTGTTTCCACTACAATGGGGCGGTCCTTTGGAAGAGAAACCGTCCCAAATTCTCGGCCGAGAGGAAGAATCAAGGTAAATGTTATTTACTTGTGACTGAAACATGTTTAGTGGAGAGTAGTGACTTTGTCTGGATATTGGATTCGGGCGCCACTAACCACGTTTGTTCTTCTTTTCAGGGGATTGATTCCTGGCAGCCGCTGCGAGAGGGTGAGGTGACTCTACGGGTTGGATCAGGGGAGCTTGTCCCTGCTTCAGCGATCGGCACGGTGAAGCTAAACTTTGGCGGGAAGTACTTATTGTTGGACAATTTGTACATAGTTCCAGGGTTTACTAGAAACCTTGTTTCAATTTCGTGCTTAATAGAACAAAGTATTTCCGTTTCTTTTGAATTGAATAAAGCGTTTATTTCTTTCAAAGGGAATGTTATTTGTTCAGCTTCACTTGAAAATAATATGTATGTTTTGAAACCCAATTCGTTCAAAAGTGTTTTGAATACTGAATTGTTTAAAACTGCAGAAACACGAACTAAGAAAGCGAAAGTTTCTCCAAAAGAAAATGCCCATCTTTGGCATCTTCGGTTAGGGCACATTAATCTCAATAGGATTGAGAAACTAGTGAAGAGTGGACTTCTAAACGAGTTGGAAGAAAACTCTTTGCTGGTGTGTGAGTCATGCCTTGAGGGCAAAATGACCAAACGTCCTTTTAGTGGAAAAGGATATAGAGCCAAAGAGCCTCTTGAGTTAGTACATTCTGACCTCTGTGGTCCGATGAATGTTAAAGCTCGGGACGGTTATGAGTAGTTTGTGTCTTTCATAGACGACTACTCCAGATATGGGTATATTTACCTAATGCATAAGAAGTCTGAAACTCTTGAAAAGTTCAAGGAGTACAAGACTGAGGTTGAGAACCTCTTAGGTAAATCGCTTAAAACACTTCGATCGGATCGAGGTGGAGAGTACATGGACACTGAATTCCAGGACTATATGATAGAACACGGAATCACGTCCCAACTCTCAGCGCCTAGTATGCCACAGCAGAATGGTGTATTGGAGAGGAGAAACAGAACCTTGTTGGACATGGTTTGGTCGATGATGAGCTATGTTCGTCTCCCTGATTCTTTTTGAGGGTACGCAGTGGAGACTGCGGTTTATATTTTGAACAACGTTCCCTCGAAGAGTGTTTGTGAAACACCTTTCGAGCTCTGGAGTGGACGTAAAGGCAGTTTACATCACTTCAGGATTTGGGGATGCCCAACCCATGTGTTGGTGTCAAACCCAAAAAAGTTGGAACCCCGTTCGAAATTGTGCCTATTCGTAGGTTACCCTAAAGAGACTAGGGGTGGTCTGTTTTACGATCCTAGGGAAAATAGGGTGCTTATGTCGACAAACGCCACTTTCCTAGAGGAAGACCACGTCAGGGATCATTTACCAAGGAGTAATATTGTATTAAATGAAATGGACAGTACATCAACAAGAGTTGCTGATGGGGCTAGTACGTCAACAAGTGTTGTTGATCCTAGCACATCTAGTCAAATCCGTTCCCAAGAGTTGGGAATGCCTTGACGTAGTGGGAGGGCTGTGAGACAGCCTGATCGCTACATGGGTTTAGCTGAAACCTCAGTTGTCACTCCTGATGAAAACTGTGAGGATCCATTGACCTATGATCAGGCAATGGTTGATGTTGACAAAGACGAGTGGATTAAAGCTATGGACCAGGAAATAGAGTCTATGTACTTCAATTCTGTATGGGAGCTTGTGGATCAACCGAATGGGGTAAAACCTATTGGTTGCATATGGATCTACAAGCGTAAACGTGGCATAGATGGGAAGGTGCAGACCTTCAAAGCCCGACTAGTAGCAAAGGGTGTTACCCAGGTTGAAGGGGTTATGAGGAGACCTTTTCGCTTGTTGCCATGGTAAAGTCGATCAGGATCCTTCTGGCCATTGCCGCGTATTATGACTACGAGGTATGGCAGATGGACGTCAAGACAGCCTTTCTGAATGGCAAACTTGATGAAACCATCTACATGGACCAGCCCAAAGGGTTCATTGCCCAAGGCCAAGAGCAAAAAGTTTGCCGGCTTCATAGGTCCATTTATGGACTGAAACAGGCTTCGAGGTCTTGGAATATAAGGTTTAATGAGGCAATCAAATCTTATGGCTTTGATCAAAATGTCGACGAGCCTTGTGTCTACAAGAAAATCGTTGACAAAACTGTCGCATTTTTGGTGTTGTACGTGGACGATATTCTTCTCATTGGAAATGAGGTAGAATTTCTTACTGACGTTAAAAAGTGGCTAGCTTCGCAATTCCAAATGAAATATTTGGGAGAAGCTCAGTATGTTCTAGGTATCCAGATAGTCCGGAACCGGAAGAACAGAATGCTAGCCTTGTCTCAGGCGTCTTATATTGACAAGATGTTGTCTAGAAATAAGATGCAGAACTCCAAGAAGGGCTTCTGGCGCCTTTCGGACATGGGGTTCACTTGTCAAGGATCGGTGTCCTAAGACTCCTCAAGATGTTGAGGATATGAGACAGATTCCATATGCTTCAAATTTGTAGGGAGCCTCATGTATGCCATTTGTGTACTAGGCCCGACATCCATTATGCAAAGAGGGAATTGTCGATGATATATCACCCAATCGAGATTAAATCAAGCTGGGCGGTGGTAAAGGCAATCCTCAAGTATCTTAGGAGAACGAGGAACTACAGCTTAGTGTATGGTAGTGGGGATTTGATCCTTACGCGATACACAGATTCTGATTTTCAGAGCGATAAGGATTCTAGAAAATCCACCTCGTGGTCACCTTCATTCCGAATGGAGGAGTCGTAGTATGGCGAAGCATCAGCGAGGATGCATCGATTCCACTATGGAAGCGGAGTATGTTGCGGCTTGTGAAGTCGCAAAGGAAGTCGCTTTGGCTTAGGAAGTTCATGATGATTTGGAAGTTGTTCCTAACATGAACTTTCCCATCACACTGTTCTGTGATAACAGTGGTGCAGTACCCAACTCACGTGAGCCTCGGAGCCATAAGAGAGGCAAACACATTGAGCGCAAGTATCATCTAATACGGGAGATTGTGCACCGCGGAGACGTGACGGTCACGCAGAGATAAGCGTCCGAGCACAACGTAGCTGATCCATTTACAAAGCCCCTCACGACTAAGGTGTTTGAGGTCACCTGAGAGTCTAGGTCTTCGAGAGCTTTCTGACTAGGGCAAGTGGGAGATGGGTATTCAATGCCCTAGTTTATTGTATTACTTCGTTGTAATTTATGTACATTTCTAAAATGTATTTTCTCCACTAGCTTAGTCCAAGTGGGAGTTTGTTGGGATTATTGTCCTAATCTCGTGTTTGTAATATATTGTTTGAAATCAATAAGAGTTATTCATTTCATCACTTTGTGTCTTGCAATATTTATAAACTTTTCCAATATACTAAGCTCCAGGGTCATTGAATTTATGAAAGAACTGGAACTTGAACGGTGTGTAGTGGACACACAGGGAGGATCACGTTCTAGTTAATGACCCGAACGGTCTATAGTACATGGATAGGGTTGGAGACCTAATCCTCGGATACATCATCTGTGGATGCAAATTTCGCTTTGTATTAGATACAAACGAGGTGATCTGACTCGTTCATGTGGTTGACATGCGAGTGGGGGCATCCTGTGCAATGAGATTGTACAAGATCGTACCGTGAATTATTAGAGCTACTGATGTAACACCGTTGTGAAGAGACTAATAACCGTAGATGACCATTAGTGACTTGACCTAAATCACGAGCGTGTTACGGACTCACGGACTCCATGCAGGGTCTGTTCTTTGACTAGTACGGGTGAGGGTGGTCACAGTTACTCGCCCAATATGCCTATCTTCTCAGGGACATAACCAAGTAGGGAGCTGGGAACTTAACTACGCGACATGGAATTCACTCGTTCCCGCCTTTAGGGAAACTAGAGGGGTTGTTCCCTTAAGTGCTGTCTCCAGGGCTTGAACAATGGGCGCCACCTTCTCACTGGTCCGAGAAGGGTGTTGTGTATGGTCGGACCATCACAATTTGTTGTTCATTAGAGGAGCAATGGGGACTAAGGAACAAGTGGTAGACACAGCGGTAAAATGGTATTTTTTACCCAGCCGTGTCTACAAACAACCTGTGAAGGGTCGACTCATGGGTATTGGTTATATCGGTGGACACGTAATATTCTCGTGAGCGACGGGAGTGCTGCTACGCGGGCTATAGTGGAGTGTTACCGTAGCTAATGAATGTTGGTTAACCGTGTCAAAGAGTTTGACAGGTTAATCTCGGATCATTGGAGCCCGTCACTGTAGGTCCATTAGGTCCCTCGGTTGGCTCCATCTGGGTTAAAAGAAGGGTTAATGTTTTGGTATGAAATTGAAGTGTTCAATTTCACTTTAAGGGCTTTTATGTCATTTATATGAGATATGAATGATATAATATATAGTTTAGTGTGAATGAGATTCATAATAAACTATAGGTTAGCCTAATTGTTGAATTAGGGTTAATTGGAGAAATTGATTGAGAGAAATTAAATTGGATGTGATTCAATTTAATTAATCCACAATTATTGCAAATGAGATTTGCAATATGAGATATGAGATATCTTATATTATGTGGTTATGCAAATGAGAGTTGCATAACCTATGGTTGTGGTAAAGTGGTAATTATGTGGACATTTTAACTCCACCAATTCCACTATATAAACCCTTCTTGCAAGAAGGATTTTATCTCAATCTCTTATTTTTTGATTTTGCATCAAAGAAGAGAAGAGGAATTCTCTCAATTCTCTCTCAATTCTCCTCCCTCTCCAAAACTCAAAAGATCCCACCATCTTCCTTTCTCCAAAAGAGAACAACCGAGAAGACTATTTGGTTGTGTTCGAGTTGGGAGTGTTCGTTGAGTTCGAGGAGCACGAAGAGTTCGTGATTTGAAGAAGAAATCTTGAAGAAAGTCTACAACAAGTAAGTAAGAACTCATCTTGCTGTATTTTTCTTCTTCTTTTAAGTATGTTTAGCCTAGATCTAGTGTTAGATCATTTAATAAAATCATGTTGCATATTGATACCTCGACGATTCAATCGTCTTTCGCTGCGTGGGATTCTCATTCCCTTCAAAATTTGCTAGGACACTCATTCATTTAGGGTCTAGCTAGTCCTCGTGGGATCGATACTTTAACTTATCACTTGCTGCTCTCGACCGTGTATACTTGCACGTCGTAGTAGTGTCGGAGTCTTATTCTAATTTACATTAGTTTAGGGCACTCGATATTTTCGCATCAATGTGGCCCACTTTGTATATGATACAAACACTGTGATCCTAATGTGTTCGTGTAGATGACATGTGAGTGGAGATATCCTATGTAATGAGATTACATAAGATTGGACCGCGAAATAGTAACCACTAGATGTAACTCCGTTGACTAGCTAGGTTTCTATTTCACTAGGATGACCTAGGCAACTTGATCTCAATCCTGAGTAGGTTACGAACTCCAGTTTGTGAGGGATTGTCCTTTGACTAGTATGGGTGAGAGTGGCCAGATTCACCGACTCAATATGCCTACCTTCTTGGGGACAAGACCGAGTGAGCGGCTGGGGACTTAACTTAGCAAGATGGAATTCACTCCTTCTCGCCTACTTGGGTAAGTAGATGAATGTTCCCTTAAGTGGTGTCTTCGGGACTTGAACTAAGGGCCTGACCCTCTCATTGGCCCGAGAGGGACTTCTGTTTGTTGGTAGGACCACAAATAAATTGTTCATTAGAGGAGCACTGGTACTTAAGGTACAAGATGTAACATAGGGGTAAAACGGTAAGTTGACCCAGCTGGTGTTACGAACATTCGTGTAGGATTGACTTACTGTTATTGGTCAATATCTGTGGACACAAAAATATATCTGCAGTGAGAAGAGTGTAGCTGCGGGACTTTAGTGGAGTGTTCCCGCAGTTAACGAATGTTGATTTGGAGATTAATGAGATTAACGGAATAATCTCGTATTGTTGGAGCTTCTGATCTGTAGGTCCATTAGGTCCACCTTCTAGCTCGTAAAGAGTTCTTAGATCGTTTGAATTTGAAATGTTCAAATTCATTAGGGAATAAATTTATGTATATAGATACGTTATAATATAAAGTTTTGGAACTTTATCTTATAAATTTAATGTGAATATGATTCATATTAAATTATATGAGAGAATTAAATATTTGAAAAAGTTCAAATATTAATTTAAATGTCAATGTGATTCATATTTGAAAACTGTAGGTTAAAATTTAATGTGCATGAGATGTGCATTAAAACTATAGGTTAGAGGGAATATTGATTAAATATGATTTAATCATAATTAAATTATGATATTTAATTTAATACTAGTTAAATGTGATTTTAATTTAAATTAATATTAATTTATAATTAAATATGATTTAATTATTAATTAAAATTTATTAATTAATTTATTAAATTAATTAAGGGAACGTGTCAGGATGACACGTTTCCACTACTCCTCTTCCTCTCCCTATCGACAGATAAACAGAGAGAGGGGATCAGTGAGGAGATGATCGACTGATCATTTTTCTGTGCAATTTATGGAATTGCTCTCAAAACTCTCTGTCTCAATTTCCCTTCCTCCTTCCAAATTGTTGGAATCCTTCCTACCAAGGATTGATCAAAAGAACTCCGAGGATAGAAGATTTTCCTCGTGTTGTTGTCCCATTGGAGAAGAAAGAACAGAGTTTTTCCTTGTTGCTGTGTTGCTGTGCAATTGGAGCAAGGGTTGCTGGATGGATAAACTACAAAGGTAAATGATTTCTTACTTTTAGTTTAAGATTACCTAACATGTTTGTATGCTTAGAATCCGTGCTCTAATTATATTAGATTTAATTGCTTGTCTCTGTATTTTTTACCCAATGTAATGGTATTTGAAGTAAACCAAAACAAACGAGCAATTACGATTTTAATCACGTTTCCGCTGCTCCAGGGGATCTGATTCCCAACAGAATTCTGCATCAAATATCGGACCAACATTTTGTCGATATAAGATGCTTGAGACAGAGGTAACGTTCTGTTCTTGCGATTCCTGAAAATTTGAATCCCAAGAACATACTGCACCTCTCCTAAATCTTTCATTTGGAATTGGGCCGTTTGGCCATTTCTTTATGTCAGTTAGGTATCCTACATCATTCCCAATGAGTAGGATATCATCCATATAAAGTACTAAGAAAGCTATTTTGTCGTTGATGATCCTCTTGTAAACACAAGACTCATCAACATTTTGGTTAAAGCCATAAGATTTGATCGCAGTGTCAACTCTTATGTTCCAAGATCTAGATGTTTGTTTCAACCCATAAATTGATCGATTGAGCTTGCAAACTTTTTTCTCCTGACCTTGAGCTATGAACCCTTCGGGCTAAGACATATAGATGCTCTCGTCAAGATTACCATTCAAAAAGGCAGTCTTGACGTCCATTTGCCAGATCTGATAATCATAAAATGCGGCTATGGACAAGAGTATTTTAATTAACTTAAGCATAGCAAAAGGGAAAAAAGTCTCTTCATAGTCAACTCCTTCACTTTGGGTGAAACCCAAGGTTTGTATCTTTCTAGTTGTATCTTTATTTCTCTTATAGATTCATATGCACCTTATGGGTCTTACCCCTTCAGGCTAGTCTGCAAGTTCCCAAACTGAATTGAAGTACATTGTCTCCATTTCAATGTCCATGACTTTGATCCATTGGTCCTTATCTACGTCATTCATTGCCTATTTATAAGATAATGGATCCTCTACACCGTTATCAGGTATGAGAACTTGAGTTTCAGCTAAACTTAAGTAGCGGTCAGGTTGGTAAACAACTCTTGTTGACTCATCTATAGCTTCATTCAATACTGACTTACTATGCGGTTTATGGTTCCTCATGTGATCTTCCTCCAATAAAGTGGCGTTTGTCAATACATTCACCTTGTTTTCTTGTGGGTCGTAGAAAAGACCACCTCTCGTTTGTTTGGGATAGCCAACAAATTGGCATAATCTTGAACGAGGTTCCAATTTCTTTGGGTTTGTCACCAGAACGTGTGTCGGACAACCCCAAATCCTGAAGTGTTGTTAACTAGGTTTACGCCCCTTCCACAACTCAAAAGGTGTTTCTAAAACACTCTTTGATGGAACAGTGTTCAAGATTGAACCGCAGTCTCTACTGTGTAAATCCAAAACGAGGCAGGCAATTGATCATAGCTCATCATTGACCGAACAATGTCTAACAAGGTTCTATTCCACCTTTCTGATACACCATTCAGCTGTGGTGTATTAGGTGCCGAGAGTTGAGATTGAATTCCATGTTCTATCAAATAGTCTTGGAATCTCAAATCCATATACTCTCCACCTCGATCAGATCGAAGTGATTTAATGGTTTTCCCTAATGAATTTTCAACTTCAACCTTATACTCTTTGAAATTTTCAAGAGCCTTAGACTTATGATGCATTAGGTATAGATAACCATACCTCGAATAATCATCTATGAAGGAGATGAAATATTCGTACCCTCCTCGAGCTTTAACATTCACCGGACCACAAAGATCCAAATGTATAAGCTCTAAAGCTCTTCTAAGCAAGTTTCGCAAGGAGGTAAAAAATCATCTTCTAACCTATTTCGAAGTCGATTCTTAGATAATCTCTCAATCCGATTGAGATTTATATGACCAAGTCTAAGATGCCAAAGATAGGTATTATTATTTGGAGAAAATCTTTGCCTTTTACTTTGAGTATTCGCAGTTTTAAACATCTCATGATTCAAAATTGCTTTTGTTTGATTCGGTTTAAGTAAATAAAGTCGTTTTCTAATTTGGCAGAACAAATATTGACACCTTCCTTTGAAATGAACGCTTCATTACTTGAAAAGGAAATACAATAATTATGTTCAATTAGACAAGAGATAGAAATTAAGTTCCTTTTAATCTTGGGAACTATGTACAGATTTTCTAAAAATAAAAATCTAACTCCAAAAAATAGCTTCGCATCTGCCACTGCACGAGCTGAGACGACGTCTCCCATTCCGTCCCTGAGCGTCATCTCACCCTCTTCGAGCTCCTTGAAGGAACTGTTTCTTGTAAAGAAGAGCAAACGTGGTTAGTGGCCCTTGAATCAATTATCTCGAAAAAGTCATCACTTTCCACTAAACAAGTTGCAAGAATGAGTAAATCATATTTACCTTTCTTCTCTTTGAGCTCAACAATGTACTTTGGGCAGTTTCGCTTCCAATGCCTGTCTACTTTGCAGTGGAAACATTCCATTGTCTGCAACTTTGGCTTTTCCCTTGCCTTTATCTGCAGCGGCGGGTGCCTTCCCTTTCCCTCTTATCTTCTTCTTTTGGGTATTCTTAAGCCCCGAAGATGGACCGTAGGACTTGGTCCCAGAGAATGAACCCTCCTAAAACCTTCTAGAATGGGCAAACAGATTTGCCTCTCCATCATCCTGTCCCTTATTCTTGATAAGAGACTGGAAAATCTGCAGTTCATTGAGGAGAGTAGTCAGGTTGTACTCTGTTTTGTTCATCACCGCATTGTTGCAGAATTGCAAGAAACTCTTCGGAAGAGATTCCAGGATGAAGGACACCTGACTTTGCTCGTTTATGACTGCCCCGTTCATTTCTGTCATGTAGAAGTGGACCATCAGATCGAGAACATGTTCTGTCACCGATGTCCTCTCCTTCATACGAGAGTTATAAACGTACTTGAGGGATTTGTGCCGAAGATGTCCAGACAATTGTCCAAACATATTCTGCAACAAATTCATGATCTCACGAGCTGAGACCATGCCCTCGTGCTTTTTGGCCAGAATTTAATAAACACTAGCCAAAATGTAGACCTTGGCCTTTTCATTGGCCTTGATCCAGCGGTCATACGCATCCTTAACAGTTTGAGGAGCGTTTCGAGCAGGGACCTGAGGACATTCCTCAGTCAATACAAACCGTAAATCATCAACAACTAGAATCATATTCAGGTTGGACTTCCACGTAGTATAATTCTCGCCAGTTAAATGTTCACTTTTGAGTAAGGCTATTATTGAGGACGACATGCTGAATTTTGAAAAATAGTTCTAATTAGTTATGCCTTTAACCCATTACAAACCAATCAATTTTGGAAAAATTATTAAAGAACCCTAGTGTTTAAATTAAACCTTTAATTTTGCAACGATACTTTAAGGGTTTAAAATAAAAGCCACCGTCGGGTGGTCAGTCACTCCTCCCCTAAATTGAGACTATCTTAGTTAATTCTCACTACCAGAACATCTCATGTCCTAATGATTCTTAGCTACCGTTTGTTTGGTCAGGGACTTGTTAACTAGCTCAACTACTTATCCCGTAAATGTGACCCTACCATTTTCAGATCCAATAGGTCCGAGTCAACAGGCTACTATTAACAAAGACAACTGTTGGCAAATTATCTTAGAGACCCTATCAATTTCTGGAGTTTGTGGTGTTCTGATCCCTATAGTCATGCCCTCCGTATGGTTTAACCTGCTCTAAGGCAACCTAGTAGGAGGACTATAGATATCTCACGGTGCGACCTAATGGAGGAGACCGTAGGATACGTTGATACGCGTCCTACTCCCATTTACTATGGATACTTCCGTCATTCACCTTGGTATTGAACCATGCAAACACTTACCGTAGGGGATACCCTATTGACGCCACGTAGCCGAGCATGGAACTCATGGTGTGAACTCTTGAGGATGTGAGAGTAAACTTGATGTGAACATCTCGTTTTCTCCCACTGAAGCTCCTAAGGTTAGGGTATAGGTTTAACTTAGTCGGATTCTGGCTAAAATAATCTATATAAGTCTATTATAACTATTATAACTAGGTCTTTTAACCTTATATCTAGGTGAGTAAACATTTTAATTACCTAGATATAACACAGGACTATGGTTAATTTAACTCAAGCTCCAGGTCAGTTCCCAGGTAAGAGGTGTTTCGTTAACGAGCTTAAGTGCCCCCAACCTTAGACAAAACATTACTGGTAGAGTTCTCTTATAACCAATGTCCTATTGTCCTACTATATTTTAAACTATTTAAAATATTGTGTAAAACTAACTTTTAATCCTATTATAAATTAAACTTAGGTCTAAATTAATTTTAAACAATTTAAAACTAATTTAATTTAACCCAAGCTCCTATGTTTACATGCATTTCTTTGTTATAGGTTATGGTTTCTAAAACCCATTTTTATAACTTTTATAAATTTTATTTATTAACCTATGACAGTGAACTATAGGATAACTCCAAAAAACGATTTCAAATTGGAATTATATTCAACTAATTGAATCATGCAAAATACTTAAATAAAATAACACTTTATTTAAACTAAGTAATTTCATGCTCCATGCTATTTATTTTCCATATAATCTAATTAAATTATAATTAACTACGCACCAAAAATAAATTGGATCATGCATTTCTATCACATTTATATAATATTTATACAAATAAAATACATGAACATGTTTATCCTAAGGTGGCAAAATTTCTAAATGACATTCATGAAGAAAATAGCCGTAAAACAGGAAAATTTTGACTCCTAAAGTGCAAAAATAATAAAATTACTCTAATTTTTTAACAAAATCAGTCTAAAACTTTTGAACCGGGCTCAGACCGCTCGAGCCAGACCATCCACGACCCGAACTGCCCGAACCACCGCTGAACCGGTCTGCTTCATCCAAATACTGCCACGACGTTGCAACGCCACCTCCTCTCGCGCTAGCGTCAGTCATCGGGCCAGCGTTGCAAACCATGAGACGGCATTGCAACGCTGCTGACCCCTGGATTCCTTGTTGATAGGGGCTTTGGCTTTGTGACGTCGTTCTCCAGTGTTGGGACTGATGGGGATCTGATCCCCTTGAGCAGCGGAAACGTGATTAAATGGATCAATTGCTTGTTTATTTTTGGTTTACTTCAAATACCAATACATTAGGCAAAAACAGTGAATAAGCAATCTAAATCTAATCTAATTAGAGAATGGAAATTAAACACATGCAAACATGCTGTTTAAAAATAATTAAACTAAAGGAAATTGAAAATTATTACCTTTGTAGTTTAACAATCCAACAACCCTTGCTCCAATTGCACAACAACACAGCAACTGAAAAAATCTTTTATGCTTTCTCCAACAGGACAACACCACGAGGAAAACTGTAAACCCGAGATCTTTCTTTGGAACCTCCTTAATATCAAACAACAAAAGAAAGGAAGAAAAGAATGCTTAAAACATGGTTTTCCTTGTTTTAAAAAGAAAAGTAATGAAGTGAAAGGCAAAAGGAAAACAAGGAAGGAAAAACATAAACCATTTTGGTTTGGTTGCTCTAAGAATAATGAAGGAAAGAAAATGAAAGCTATGGTTATTATATTATGTTATGTTTAAAAAAAAAGAGAAAACAAAAGGAAACAAGAAAGGAATAGTTTGGTTTGGTTTTTCTTTGAAAACAAAAGCAAAGGAAAGAAAAGTAAAATGAAGAGATAAAGGAAAAGAGAAAAGGAAAAGAAAAGAAGAAAAGGACAAAAGCAACCGTTTGGGCTTTTATTAAACCATTTCCAATTAATTTTCCAACTCATTTTGTTATCAATTTCAACCAAGAAAGGCCAGAGCATCGTGGGAGAGGTTTGAGAGAAGAAGAGGGGAGAAAGTTTCTGGTTGAGGTTGAAGAAGAAAGGAGAAGAATCATTCAATTTCCATGGAAATTCTTTGATCAACTCAGACCAGTTCTGCTATTTTATTCATCTCGAGCTCCAAAGAAAGAGGTAATAGTTGAGATTTTGTTTCGTGTAAGTTAACTCATATTGGAACAAAATTCATGAAGGAACCTCGAGCAAATTCGGATCTTAAGCTACTGATTTGTGAAGAGGAAGACAGATGACAGATTTTGCTGTCAAATCCGGGAAGCCTCTGATGTTTTGGTTGTTCTGATCTGTATACTTGGAGTTAGAAGCTCTATTAGGTATGGTTGGAAAGCTTATTGAATTTCCTACAACTTTCATGAAGAAATCGTGAATAGAAAATGACTGGAAGATGTTGTAAATAGCAGGTCAAGTTTCGGGTTGTAGCAGAAAATCGAATCTGGAATAGCAGAAGTTGGTTCCTGGGAAAGAAGACTTCGAGGTATTTCTGAACCAATCTATTGGGAATCTCATTTTCATGTCTTCATAAGCGTTTTCGAGGATTCAAAAAGGAAGCGTTTGGTATAAATTTCACCCTGTTTGGCTAAGTAATGAAGAAGTTATGGCTGTCTGAAAACAGGGCAGAAAATCTGAAAATGCTGGAATTTTGAAAGTGTGTTTTCTTGCAAGTTTTAAGGTCAAAAATCATGAGCTCGAGGTTCTAATGATTGATTTGGCTTGTTTGTGAGGCCAAGAGCAATAGGTCAAGTTTACAAGCCAAGGTTCTAATTCTAATACGGTGAGTGACTCTATCTTAGAACTATGTTTGACCTATGTTTTTCTTCATGAGCATAAGTGTTAATAATTACATCTTGATTGAACTAGTTGTGAATGGCTTCATAGAGTTTTCTAACATAAAGTCATGATGGAACCTAAGCATGCTTTGAATTAGTTGTAACTATAAATCCAGGTATGGAAACTAAATTATGAAAGTATGCTTTCCTTTAGAGAATGTTTTGTGTAAATCCACTTGGGAACATGTATAAATGACAATGTGAAAATGTCAAGGAATTGTTGTATGTGTTATAAAGACATGATTTCCATGGTACACAAATTATGCCCTTGTTTGGGGTTAACCCCTATCATGAAGGACATTCGAGAAGGTACTTAGGGGAATGAATCATGATATCCCGATCTTGAAGGACAATGAGAAGGTATCCAGGAAGTAAATAGTTTTACCTAAATGAAGGACAATGAGAAGGTATTCGGGTAGTAAATGGTTTTACCTTAATATCTTGAAGGACATAGAGAAGGTATTAGGAAAACCAAACGACTAAAGGCATTCCACGTGCACGTGAGAGAGAGAGAGAGTGGTACGAACCTTATTGGTATAAATGTAACTCTACCACCACTATGGTTTAATGTGGTATCATGTCATGTGTTTTATTGTTATGAGTTTCTATTTTATTGATCTATCAACCCTCGATATGTTAGTACATTTCGAGTTTTGTGCTATGCACAAGTGATGACTTAAACCTGTAAATTGGAAGTATGATTTGTTTATGTTTACAAACAGATGTTAGGTTATTTTGTACTTATAATTTGCCATTATTATAATTCACCTGTGAGCTTATAATGTTTTAAAGATAGACACTCACTGAGCTTTTTAGCTCATTCTCTCAATGTTTTCAAACCTTTTCAGGTAAAGATCAAGCTCACGGTACTGACATCCCGCCATAGTCTCACTGGAAGTTTCATAAGTTGTTAGTTTGTACGTGGGTTTGGTGTTGTATAGCAAGTCGTTATGTAGTTATAGAAGTTTTGTACATTAGTGGTTGTATAAACATTGAGTTGTCTTGTGTTGTTTTGATGCACTTGACTTTTAGTTTCCAAGTGAGACTTATGAAGGGTTTCTCCTTGTTTATGTTTAATAGTTGTCCAGATTCTGTTGTGTTATGTTAAAATGTTCCAAATGCGAACATAGTATGTTTATCAGGAGAACAGGGTCAACAGGTATTGTTAAGAGGTAAACAATGTCTGTTGGTTTCACGCCGCCTTTCGGGCTAAGTAGCAGGTAGTTCGAGAGGGGGTGTGACAAAAACCTTCTATCATCTGGGTTCTTTTAATCAATCCTTGGTGGGAAGGATTCCAACAATTTGGAAAGCGAGGGAATTTTAGAGAGAGAGAATTTCAAGCAGTGAGCTTGATTAATCGATATCCAAACTTCTGTCCAACGAGAAGTTGAATAGGAGAGGAGAGTTTGCCTACTCCCTATCGATAGAGAGTGAGGTGGGAAGAGGGGAACGTGTTCTCCTGACACGTTCCCAATAATTAATTTATTATTATTAATTAATTATTAAAATAATTAAATCAAATTTAATTAATTAATTAAATATCATATATTTAATTAATCTTCAAATATCATATATTAAGATCAAATCATATTTAATCTATTTCTCCTCTAACCTATAGTTTTAATGCACATCTCATGAACATTAAATTTTAACCTATAGTTTTTAAATATGAATCACATTCACATTTAAATTAAAATTTGAACTGTTTAATGAAGGGGTCGAATCCCGCAGCGGAAGCGATTCTGAATCACGTATTCTTATTTAGTTACATGGATTTCAATCAAGATCAAATAAAACTAATATTAAGGATGCTTTAAGAAATTGGACAGCAAGAAATTACCTTTGAAGAACTCTTTCTTCAAGTGCTCCTTCTCCCACAATAACGATCTCAGCAACTCGAACCCGAACGATCATTGACACCACCACCGGATCTTCTCCGTTTTTCTCTAGGTGGGGGAGGAATGTGGGTTCCTTTAGGATAGGGTGTGGGGTTGTGAGAGAGGTTGTGTTTTTGTGGAACTTTTCCAACAACACAAAATTGACAATCTAGGGTTTTCCAAGATTTTACTTAACCATAAAGTTGCATCTCGTGCAACTATTTATAGGGAAATAGGATGGAAATTACCATCCTATCCCTCCTTCATTCTCTCATTAGTATATAGTTTATATATGAATCTTATTCACATAAGAACTATATATTATATCAATTATATCATATATAACTGATATAACACCTCATATATGAAATTGAACACTTCAATCTCATTCCTAACTTTATACCCTTACTATTACCATAATGAGCCAACGGAGGGACCTAATGGACCTACAGTTTATGAGCTCCCATGATGTGAGATTAACTGATCAAACTCTTTGATCCAGTTAATCAATATTCATTAACTAATAGACTTGTAGCTGCACTCTCCTCACTGTAGATTATATTGTGTCCATTGATATAATCATTACCCATGAGTCGACCCTTCACAGGTTCTTCGTAATCATGGCTGGATCAAATTACCATTTACCCCTGTGATTACCTCTTTGTTCCTTAAGCAGCACTGATCCTCTAATGAACAACAAGTCTAAGGTCCTACCATAGACTCAGACCCTTTTAGAGGGTGGGGCCTCGTTGTTCAAGACTGGAGTCAATTCTTAAAGGAACAACCTATCTAATTCCTAAGTGTAGGAATGAGTGAATTTCATCTTGTATAGTTAAGTCCCCAGCTACCTACGAGGTTTTGTCCCTGAGAAGGTAGGCTTATTGAGTCGGCTACATGCCACTCTCACCCATACTAGTCTAAGGACAAACCCCTATAAGCAGGAGTTCTTGACTTACTCAAGATTCAGGTCGAGTAACTAATGACCATCTATAAATTATAAGTCTTATCACATTAAGCGGTGTTATCTTTGGTTAGACTAATAATTTGCGATCCGATCTTGTATGAACTCTTCATACAGGATGCCCCCACTCGCATGTCAACCACATGAATGAGTTGGATTACCTCATTTGTACTAATTACAAAGTGGGCCGCATCCATGGTGTTACCAGAATAAGGTTTCCAACCTTATTCTTATACCATAGACCATTTAGGTTATACTCTTGAACACAATCCAAATAGTGTCTACTACACTGATGTTCAAGATACATTATAACCTTGGAGCGTAGTTTATTGGATTTATAAAGCAAGAATATAATTTTATCAAAACAAATAACTCTTTATTTATTTGATCAAAATTACATAAGTTTAGGGCACAAATCCCAACAATCTCCCACTTGACCTAAAGCTTGTGGAGTATTAAAAACATTACTATAATGTAAATACAATAACCTAGGGCATTTAAACCCTTTGTAGAATATACTCTCACTTGCCCTAGTTGGAAAAAACTTGTCAACCTAAACCTTCTAGGTGACTCTCAAATACTTTAGCAGTAAGAGCCTTTGTAAAAGGATCAACAATGTTGTGCTCTGAGGCTATCTTTGTGGCGATCACTGTTGGGTTTTATGTCCTAAGACTCGTGGTTTTGTAAACTGAATGTATATTCTATTTCACAATAAAGATGTTATTGAGATTTATTCAGTAAAGGTGTTATTGACTATTGTGTATTGTCTAACCTTAATCCAATAAAGAACCCTTGGCTATGGGATGAATACATGAACTTTATGTGTGACATAAAAGTTGATCAAGTTCAAGTTATAGCGCGAGCAGTCTATAGTATAAGGATGAAATTTGGGTACCTTATCCCGGGACGCTATGGACGCGACCCACTTTGTAGAGAACAAACGATGTGATCCTAAATCGTTCATGTGGAGACATGTGAGTGCGGGCGCCCTATGCAATGAGTTTGCATAAGACTAGACCGCAAAATAGTCACTTAGACTTTATAACTCCGTTTACTGTCTTAACTGACTATATTCATACGATGACCTAGGTAACTCGATCTTAATCCTGAGTGTTCTATGGACCCCTGTTTATTCAGAATATCCTTAGATTTGCATGGGTGAGAGTGGCTCGAGACTGTCGACTCAATAAGACTCCCATTTCAGGTATAAAACTGGGTAGATAGCTGGGAACATAGTTCTGCAAGATGGAATTCATTCCTACCCGCTTTAGGGATTAGTAGAGAGATTGTTCCCTTAAGTACTGACTCCGGGTCTTGAACAATGGGCACACCTCTCTCATTGGCCCGAGAGGGATTCGATTTACTGGTTGGACCACAAACCAATTGTTCATTAGAGGATCAGTGGGACTTAAGGAACAAGAGGTAATTACAGGGGTAAAACGATAATTTTGACCCAGCTGTAATTACGAACGACCTGTGAAGGATCGACTTACTAATCATGGTTATATCGAGTGGACAGAAATATATCTACAGTGAGGAGAATGCAGCCACAGGGCTTTATTAGAGTGTCCCGGTGGTTAACGAATATTGATTAGCTAGGCTAAAGAGTTTGGTCGGTTAATCTCGTATCGTTGGAGCTCATGATCTGTAGGTCCATTAGGTCCTCCTTACTAGCTCGGACTTAGCCTTATAACATTTTGAGAGAAAAGAATTTGAATTGTTCAAATTCGAGTTTGGAAGAAAACGTTAATTATATGTGATATATTTAACGAATCATAGCATAATTATGAATTAAACTATGATTAATAAGAGGTGGATATATTTAAATATGATTTAAATATCGGATCGATTTATAGCATGAATAAGGATTCATGTTCGGAAAATCGATCGGGATCGGGCAATTTATTTAATTTAATATTTGATATTAAATTAAAAATTAATTAAATTAATTTTGAATTATTTAATTAATTATATTAATTTTAATTAAAAATCAATTTAATATTGATTTTTGAATTAAAATTAAATGAAAAATAAATAGATTTTCATGATTTTCATGAAAATCATCTTGACGAGTTGCTTAATCCTCATCATCTTCAAAATTGTACAAAATTAGCCACCTCCACCTCAAAGCATCCTCATCACCCTTGAGTTGTCACTCCATTGAAGCTTATTGAAGCTTTATATAATGGTGATTTGAGGGATGTTAAGAGAATTTTTGCAGAAAATTCTAAATTCCCGAATTAGTGACCTTTGAGGTCTTTTCTTTAAAATTCTCTCAACCTAGGATCCCACAATCCGTTCTAAGGCCTGAGGATAGTAGGGAAGACTCTAACGGTCGTCCACGAAGTATTCGTGCTGCAAACCATCCACCGGGTGAAGAGAATTTGATCATCAAAGTTGAGTTTTTTATCTCTCTGTTTTTTCAGCTTTGAGCATGCATTTTAATTTATAAAATTGATCAACTTAGAGTGTTCAAGATCCAAAATTGCTTCCACTTTCTTAATCTAGACTCTTTCAATCACGTCTCCTCGATGCACGATCTGCCATATGAGATGATATTTCTGCTCAATATGCTTTTCCCTCTTGTGACTTCAGGGTTCCCTTGAATTTGCCATGACACCACTGTTATTACAATACAGCGTGATGGGCAAACTCATATTTGGAACAACTTTCAAATTTAACATAAATTTTCTTAACCAATCGACCTCTTTTGCTGCTTCACAAGCCGCTACATATTCGGCCTCCATGGTGGAATCAACGATGCATCCTTACTTGACGCTTAGCCATACTACAACTCCTCCGTTAAGAGTAAATACAGACCCTGATGTAGATTTATGAGAATCTTTATCAGTCTGAAAGTCAGAATCTATGTATCCTGTAAGGATCAAATCCTTAGCCCCATACACAAGCATGTAGTTCCTTGTTCTCCGTAGATACTTAAGGATTGTTTTAACCATTGTTCAGTGTTCAGGTCCTTGACTGGATTGATACATACTGACCATTCCAACTGCAAAACAAATGTCTGGCTTAGTACACAACATGGCGTACATTAGGCTCCCAACAACTGATGCATCAGGAATCCGTCTCATATCCTCAACTCCTTGAGGTGTCCTAGGACATTGTTCCTTAGACAAATGAACTCCATATCTAAAAGGCAATAAACCCTTTTTTGAGTCTTGCATCTTAAACCTTGACAACACTTTGTCAATGTAAGAGGTCTGAGACAAGGCTAGTGTTTTATTCTTGCGGTTCCGGACAATCTGGATCCCAAGAACAAACTGCGCTTCACCCAAATCTTTCATATGGACTTGCGTAGCTGCCAATTCTTAATGTCAGTAAGATATCCTACATCATTCCTAATGAGTAGGATATCATCCACATATAAAACTTGGAATGCGACAGAACTATTGATAATTTTCTTGTAGACACAAGGTTCATCATCATTTTGATCAAAGCCAAAAGATTTGATTGCCTCATCAAATCTTATATTTCATGACCTAGAGGCTTGTTTTAGTCCATAGATTGACCTTTTAAGCCTGCAAACCTTTTGCTCTTGTCTTGGTTCAATGAACCCTTAGGGTTGGTCCATGTAGATGTTCTCGTCAAGATTGCCATTCAAAAATGTTACCTTGACATCCATTTGCCATACCTCATAGTCATAATATGCGGCAATGGCAAGTAGGATACGGATAGACTTTACTATACCAACAGGTGAAAAGGTTTCCTCATAGTCAACCCCTTCAACTTGGGTATAACCCTTTGCTACTAGTCTAGCTTCAAAGGTTTGCACCTTCCGTTCTACACCATACTTTCACTTGTAGATCCACTTACAACCTATAGGTTTTACCCCATCCGGTTTATCCACAAGATCCCAAACATAATTGAAGTACATAGACTGCATTTCTTGGTCAATGGCTATGACCCATTTGTCTTTGTCTTTGTCTTTGTCAACCATTGCTTGATTATAAGTCAATGGATCCTCACAGTCGTCATTTGGTATAACAACTTGGGTTTCAGATAAACCCATGTAACGGTCAGGTTGTGTTATAACACTCCCACTACGTCGAGGCATACTGAACTCTTGTGACGGACTCTCTTGACTAGACAAGCTAGTATCAACAACTTTTGATGATGCTAGTTTTATTAGTAACTTTGCTACTGTTCTGTCTAACTCACTTAACAAAATTTTACTTCTTGGTTTGTGGTCCCTTATGTGGTCCTCCTCTAAGAAAGTGGCATTTGTCGACACAAAAACCTTATCTTCCTTAGGATCATAGAATAAACCACCTCTTGTTTCTTTTGGGTAACCTACGAATAGGCACAATTTTGAACGTGAATCTAACTTCTTTGGATTTGTCACAAGCACATGTGTTGGACAACCCCAAATTCTGAAATGACATAAACTACCTTTACGTCCTTTCCAGAGTTCAAACTGTGTTTTAGAAACACTTTTTGATGGCAAATTGTTCAAAATGTATCCCGCAGTCTCTACTGCTTAACCAAAAAGGAATTAGGGAGATGAGCATAACTCATCACTGATCGAACCATGTCCAACGAGGTTCTATTTCTCCTTTCCGATACACCGTTTTGTTGTGGTGTACCGGGAGCTGAGAGTTGGGATGTAATTCCATGTTCTATCATATAGTTCTGGAATTTTAAATCCATATACTCTCCACCTCGATCTGATCGAAGTGTTTTAATTGTTTTACCTAATTGATTTTCATCTTCAGTCTTGAATTCCTTGAACTTCTCAAGTGCTTCAGACTTATGATGCATTAGGTAAATATGCCCAAATCTAGAATAATCATCTATAAATGAGATGAAATATTCATAACCTCCTCTGACTTTAACACTCATCAGACCACAAAAGTCTGAATGTATAAGCTCAAGATGTTCTTTGGCTCTATAACCTTTTCCACTAAAAGGTCTTTTAGTCATTTTGACTTCTAGGCAGGATTCACATACTGGTAAAGCATTTTCTTCTAACTCATTTAGAAGTCCATTCTTTACCAATCTCTCAATCCTATTGAGGTTAATGTGACCCAATCTAAGATGCCAAAGATGAGCACTTTCTTTAGGAGAAATTTTACGTTTTTTAGTTTGTGTGTTTGTAGTTTTAAATAATTTAGTGTTCAAAAGCATTTTGACTGAATTAGGCTTTAAAACATACAACCCATTTTCTAATGAAGCTGGACATATTTCCACACGTTTCTTTAAAATAAACACTTTATTCAAAGAAAAAGAAACAGAAATACATTGGTCTATAAGGCAAGAAATTGAAATAAGGTTTCTAGAAAACCCTGATATCACTAATATATTGTCTAACAACATATATTTCTTGCCAAAATTAAGCTTCATCGTGCCTATTGCTACAATTGAGACCACTTCTCCAATTTCAACCCGGAGCGTTATCTCTCCCTTTTGTAGCTGCTGTCAGGAATCAATTCCCTGAAAGAAGAGCAAACATAATTAGTGGCGTCTGAATCAAGTAGCCAAACAGTTTTATCATTATCCACTAAGCAAGCTTCTAAGCAAAGTAAATCATATTTACCTTCCTTCTTCTTTTCTGCAATGTACTTCAGGCAGTTCCGTTTCCAATGCTCGTCTTCGTTGCAGTGGAAACACTTTCCTTTATCTGCAACTACTTTGACCTTCCTGCCCTTCTGGGCGGCAGTTTTGTCAGCTCGTTTCCCTTTACCAACCTTCTTCATGTTCTTCTTCTACCCTTTCAGGATAGAAGAAGATGAAGCCACTGTTTTTGATCCAGAGGTCGAACCTCTATGATAACTCCTATTGGCAACATTTGCCTCACCTTTCGAACCCTGAATTTTCATCAAAGATTGAAAGGTCTGGAGTTTATTCAGAAGGGAGGTAAGATTAAAAGTAAACTTGTTCATAACAACATTACTTCTAAACTATAGGAAACTATCTGAAAGAGTTTTCAGAATGAAGCTGACTTGGCTCGATTCATCGATGGAAGCACCATTCGACTCAGCGATGTTAAAGTGTACCATCATATCCAGGACATGATCCCGAACAGATGTACCCTCTAGCATCTTCGAGTTGAATATATACTTGAGGGCATTGTGTCGGACCTGTGTAGACTGTTGTCCAAACATACCATGCACTGAATCCATGATTTCCTTAGCGATCATCATGCCCTCGTGCTTCTTGGCTAATATGTCAGACATACTTGCCAGCATATAGACCTTAGCCTTATCATTGGCCTTGACCCATCGATCATATGCATCATGAACATTTCGTGTATCATTCGAGCCTGGCACCTGAGGACACTCCTCAGTCAGCACAAACTTAAGATCGTCCACTACCAATATAGTGTTGAGTTTGTTTTTCCACGTCATCATGTTCTCTCCGGTTAATTTTTCCGCACTCAATAAGGAAATTATAGAGCTAGACATTTTGCTGAAAAATAAAAGAAAACTTGTATAAGCTTCTTGCTATAATTGTCTAATCCAATAAGGTTTTAGCTAATTCTTAAATGATACCTAGGTCATTTATAATTTGCAATGATACTCCAAAGGTTTAGAATGTATGACACCGAAGGGTAATAAAAAACACTCCTCCTATGGATCAAGACACTCTTGACAAAAACCTAATGCCAGAATAACTCTTATTCCTATAGGCTTTAGTTACCATTATTCGGTCAGGATACATACATTTCTTATGTACCTTATGAGTGTAACCCTCTGTCTTTAGACCCCAGAATCCCCATCCAATAAAATCTACAGAAGAAAGGACTAGATTGAAAAACAGACTAAGGAAATCATTATCCCTTTCGGGTGTCTACTATGTTCGATCCCCTATGATCAAGCCCTCCGAAGGGATTGTTTGGTCTAGGCCAAACTAGCAGGCGGACCATAGTGATCTTATGGTGTAAACCGACTGAAGAGACTATAGGTTTTGTTTTCACTAAACTTGCTCCCACTCACTATAACTACCCTCTCCATTCACCTTGATATTTACTCATACAAACGCCATCCGAAGGGGGACGCTCCCGTTTGCGCCACGAGGCCAAGTATGAGTCTCACGGTGTGAACTTCCTGGAGATACGTAGGTGGAAAAACATGTATCATATACACTTTTCCTCCCACTGGATACTTTAAATCTATAGGAAATTTACTTAGGTTAAACCCGACTAAGGGTTTTACCTAGACTTATCAATATAACTCTTATATTGATAATCAATATAACTCTTATATTGACTTTATCCTAAGTTTGCTAATATAACTCTTTATATTAAGCCTAGGATTTCTAGTTTATTAACCCCTTAATAAACCCGATGCTATTACTATAATTTATAAACTCTTCGATTAAATTTCACCCTGTGTCGGTTTCGGGTAGGGGTGTTCAAGTTTAAAGTCGACTTAAATACCCCAAACCTAGACACAACCTTCCTTAGACAGAGTTCTCTTTTAATCATTGTTTATAAATTACTTGGTTCCTAATTCTAATCTAATTAGAACTAGATAACCTAAGGTCTATTATTTCCAAGTTCTAAACATTTTAAAACTAATAATTAGCCTTAGGTGACATGCATACTATGTTATAGTGCTTGATCACTCATCTCATGAATAATAAAATATACATAGTATAATCATCTCATGGATTATAACGCATGTCAATGCTGTCCAAAAATTAATATAACACTTTATATTAATTATTCATGCAAACTATATAATATAACATTTTATATTAATTATTCATGCAAACTATATAACATAACACTTTATATTATAAATGATACATGGAAATGCTTAACCTAAGGTGGGATATCTAAATTAAAAGCATACATTATGCATGGCAATGATTACAGAACAATTGCATAATTTAAATAGCAAAATTAGACCAATTTTGGCACCCTAAATTCAATTTTAATTTATATAATCTAAATTCTAATTATATTAATTAAAATTAAATTAATTAAATATAAATAAATATAAAATATTTTTTTATATTTATTATATATAAATAAAAACGTTTCTGCCCGTTGCTCCTTCGCGTGAAACGCCTGTAGCGTTGCAACGCTGATACCAGCATTGCTACACTGCAGCTTGTCCTCTTCTGCTCGTTGAAACGCGCCTCAGCACAAGTGTTGCACAACGCCTCAGCGTTGCAACACCGAGGATAGCGTTGCAATGTTGTCGTCTTCTCAGTCGCGCGCCTGCCGCAGTGGCGTTGCAATGCCATTCACAGAACAACAATTCCACTTCGTTTTTCTTGCTCGTTTTTGCTCCGTTCTTCTCAGCAACCATTTTGCCTCGATCGACACGGACTTACAGACTCGATTTACATAATAAAATGCCCAAAACAATAGGCTCTTACATTGAACAATTCAAGGAAATTATGTAAATCTAAGTGCCAAAATTGAAACCATCTAATTTGCAAACCGTTGATTCATCACATGAAAAATAGTAAATCCCACCTATGATCTTGATAAATCGAGAATAAAATAGAGAACACAATTGGACTCTGATACCAATTGAAGGGGTCGAATCCTGCAGCGGAAGCGATTGTGAATCACGTGTTCTTATTTAGTTACATGGATTTCAATCAAGATCAAATAAAACTAAGATTAAATATGCTTTAAGAAATTGGACAACAAGAAATTACCTTTGAAGAACTCTTTCTTCAAGTGCTCCTTCTCCAATAATCACGATCTCAGCAACTCGAACCCGAACGATCACTGACACCACCACCGGATCTTCTCCGTTGTTCTCTAGGTTAGGGAGGAATGTGGGTTCCTTTAGGATAGGGTGTGGGGTTGTGAGAGAGGTTGTGTTTTTGTGAAACTTTTCCAACAACACAAAATTGACAATCTAGGATTTTCCAAGGTTTTGCTTAACCACAAAGTTGCATCTCATGCAACTATTTATAGAGAAATATGATGGAAATTATCATCCTATCCCTCCTTCATTCTCTCATTAGTATATAGTTTATATATGAATCTTATTCACATAAGAACTATATATTATATCAATTATATCATATATAACTGATATAACACCTCATATATGAAATTGAACACTTCAATCGCATTCCTAACTTTATACCCTCAATATTACCATGTTGAGCCAACGGAGGGACCTAATGGACCTACAGTTCATGAGCTCCAATGATGTGAGATTAACTGATCAAACTCTTTGATCCAGTTAATCAATATTCATTAACTACAAATCACTCCACTATAGACTTGTAGCTGCACTCTCCTCACTATAGATTATATTGTGTTTCATTACCCATGAGTCGACCCTTCAAAAGTTGTTCATAATCATGGCTGGGTCAAATTACCGTTTTACCCCTGTGATTCTCTCTTTGTTCCTTAAGGACCACTGATCGTCTAATGAATAACAAGTCTAAGGTGCTACCATAGACTCATACCCTCTTAGAGGGCGGGGCCCGTTGTACAAGACCTGGAGTTAGTTCTTAAGGGAATAATCTATCTAATTCCTAAGTGTAGGAATGAGTGAATTTCATCTTGTATAGTTAAGTCTCCAGCTACCTACGAAGTTCTGTCCTTGACAAGGTAGGCTTATTGAGTCGGCTACAGGCCACTCTCACCCATACTAGTCTAAGGACAAACCCCTATAAGCAGGAGTTCTTGACATACTTAGGATTCAGGTCGAGTCACTAATGACCATCTATAAATTATAAGTCTTATCTTGTTAACGGTGTTATACTGGTTAGACTAATAATTTGCAGTCCGGTATTGTATGAACTCTTGGGATGCCCCCACTCGCATGTCAACCACATGAATGAGTTGGATTACCTCATTTGTACTAATTTCAAAGTGGGTCGCATCCATGGTGTTACTAGAATAAGGTTTCCAACCTTATTCTTACACCATAGACCATTTAGGTTATACTCTTTAACACAATCCAAATAGTGTCTACTACACTAATGTTCAAGATACATTATAACCTTGGAGCTTAGTTTATTGAATTTATAAAGCAAGAATATAATTTTATCAAAACAAATAACTCTTTATTTATTTGATCAAAATTACATAAGTTTAGGGCACACATCCCAACATTTAAAATATTTAATTCTCTCATATAATTTAATATGAATCTATTAACATTAAATTTATAATATAAAGTTCCAAAACTTTATATTATAACGTATCTATATACATTAAATTTATTCCCTAATGAATTTGAACATTTTGAATTCAAACGATCTAAGAACCCTTTACGAGCTAGAAGGTGGACCTAATGGACCTACAGATCAGAAGCCCCAACGATACAAAAATTATTTGGTTAATCTCATTAACCTCCTAATCAACATTCGTTAACTGCGGGAACACTCTACTCAAGTCCCGCAGTTGCACTCTTCTCATTGCAGATATTTTCTGTGTCCATGGTTAATGACCAATAACGGCAAGTCAATCCTTCACGAATGTTCGTAACACCAACTATGTTAAATTACCGTTTTACCCCAAGGTTACATCTTGTACCTTAAGTGTTGGGATTTATGCCCTAAACTTGTGTAATTTTGATCAATTAAATAAAGTGTTATTTGTTTTGATAGAATTACAGTCTTGCTTTATAAATCCAATAAACTAAGCTCCAATGTTATAACATTTATCTTGAACATCAGTGTAGTGGACACTATTTGGATTGAGTTCAAGAATATAACCTAAATAGTCTATGGTATAAGAATAAGGTTGAAAACCTCATTCTGGTAACACCATGGATGCGGCTCACTTTGTAATTAGTACAAATGAGGTAATCCAACTCATTCATGTAGTTGACATGAGTGGGGGCATCCTGTATGAAGAGTTCATACAAGACTGGATCGCAAATTATTAGCCTAACAGTGTAACACCGTTAACAGGATAAGACTAGTAATTTATAAATGGTCATTAGTGACTCGACCTGAATCTTGAGCAAGTTAAGAACTCCTGCTTAAAGGGGTTTGTCCTTAGACTAGTATGGGTGAGAATGGTCTGTAGCCGACTCAATAAACCTACCTTCTCAAGGACAGAACCTCGTAGGTAGCTAGGAACTTAACAGTGCAAGATGGAATTCACTCATTCCTATACTAAGGAATTAGATAGGTTGTTCCATAAAGAACTGACTCCAGGTCTTGAACAACGGGGCCCCGCCCTCTATGAGTGTATGAGTCTAAGGTAGGACCTTAGACTTGTTGTTCATTAGAGGATCAGGGTGCTTAAAGAGCAAAGAGGTAACCACAGGGGTAAAACGGTAATTTGACCCAGCCGTAATTACGAACAACCTGTTAAGAGTCGACTCATGGGTAATGACTATATCAGTGGACACATTATTATCTAAAGTGAGGAGAGTGCAGCTACAAGTCTATAGTGGAGTGACTTATAGTTAATGAATATTGATTAACTAGATCAAAGAGTTTGATCAGTTAATCTCACATCATTGGAGCTCATGAACTTTAGGTCCATTAGGTCCCTCCGTTGGCTCAATATAGTAATATTGAGGATAAAGTTAGGAATGAAATTGAAGTGTTCAATTTCATACATGAGGTGTTATATCAATTATATATGATATAATTGATATAATATATAGTTTTAATGTGAATTAGATTCATATATAAACTATATAATAAAGAGAGAATAAAGGAGGGGTAGGATGGTCATTTCCATCTCATTCCCCTATATATATGGTTGCATGAGATGCAACTAGGTCAAGTAATTCTAAGTGATTCCTAGCATTTGTTGTGTTGTTGGAAAGGTTCCAAGACAACAAACATCTCTCTCACAAAACACCTCACATTTCCTAAAGGGAACCCTCCTTCCTCTCTCACCTAGAGAACAACGGAGAAGATCTAGTGGTAGTGTCGGTGTTCGTACGAGTTCGTGTTGATGATCTTAATCGTGAGAGATGAGGAGCACTTGAAGAAAGGTTCTTCAAAGGTAATTTTCTTGTTGTCCATTATGTTCATATGCTTAATCTAGTTATATATGTTCTTGAATTATATCGTTGTAACTAAATCAAGAGCGCGCGATTCACAATCGCTTCCGCTGCGGGACTACGATTCCCTTCAATAGGTATCAGAGCCCAATTGCGTTCTTGATTTATGTTCTTGATTTTTCAAGAACAAGGTGGGATTTACTGTTTTTGCATGAGATGTTTGAACGGTTTTGCAAAATTAGATGGTTTCAATTTTGGCACATAGATTTACAATTTGCATTGAATCGTTCAATGTAAGGGCTCGGTGTTTTGGGCAAATTTAATTGTAAATCGAGTCTGTAAGTCCGTGTCGATCAAGGCAAAGTGGTTGCAGAGAAGATCGGAGCAAAAACGAGCAAGGAATGGGGGTTCCAAGTTGCTGTCTGTGTGAAGCGTTTCAACACTGTTCATTGGTGTTGCAGCAGCTGCGCTGCATGGAGAAAGCGCGCGACAGAGGCGTTACCATGGTAACGCAGCCTCTAGCGCAGTAACGCGCTTAGGCGTTTTACAACGCTTGACGAGAGGCGCATTTCAACTGGCAGAAGACGACAAGAAGCAGCGTTGCAACGCCAGATACGTTTCACGCGAAGAAGCAACAGGCGAAATCAGTTTTTATTATATATATTAATTATAAAAACGTTTTATATTTAATATATTTAATTTATATACTTTTAATTAATATAATTAGATTATATTAATTAAAATTAAATTTAGGGTGCCAAAATTGGTCTATTTTTGCTATTTAAATTATGTAATTGTTGGGTAATTATTACCATGCATAATGTATGCTTATATTTTAGAAATCCCACCTTAGGTTAAGTATTTTCATGCATCATTTATAATATAAAGAGTTATATTATATAGTTTGGATGATTAATTAATATAAAGTTGTTATATTAATTTATGGACAACATTGACATGCATTATATATCATGAAATGAATATGCTATGAATGTCTTATTATTCATGTGATGAATGATCAAGCACTATAACATAGTATGCATGTCACCTAAGGTTAATTATTAGTTTTAAAGTGTTTAGAACTTGGAAATAATAGACCTTAGGTTATCTAGTTCTAATTAGATTAGAATTAGGAACCAAGTAATTTATAAGCTATGATTAAAAGAGGAACTCTGTCTAAGGAAAGTTCTGTCTAGGCTGGGGTATTTAAGTTGATCAAACTAACACCCTACGGAACCGACCTCAAGTGAAATTTAATCGAGAGAGTTTTATAAATTACAGTAACGTCAGCGGGTTTATTAAAAGGGTTAATAAACTAGAAATCCTAGGTTTAATATAAGGAGTTATATTAACAAACTTAGGATAAAATCAATATAAGAGTTATATTGATTATCAATATAAAAGTTATATTGATAGAGTTAAGTAAACCATTAGCCGGGTTTTAGCCTAAGTAAGATTCCTATAAACTTCAAAGTATTCAGTGGGAGGAAAAGTGTATGAAATACATATTTTCCACCTATGCTATCTCTGGGAAGTTCACACCGTGAGACTCATACTTGGCCTCGTCAGAGCATGCAAACGGGGCGCCCCCTCTGGATGGTGTTTGTATGAGTCAATATCAAGGTGAATGGAGAGGGTACTTATAGTGAGTGGGAGTAGGTTTAGTGAAAACAAAACCTATGGTCTCTTTTGTCGGTTTACACCGTTAGACCACTATGGTCAGCCTGCTAGTTTGGCCTGGACAAGACAATCCCTTCGGAGGGCTTGATCATAGGAGATCGAACACAGTAGACACCCGAAAAGGATAAAGATTTCCTTAGACTATTTTTCAATCTAGTCCTCCCTTCGGCAGATTTTATTGGATGGAGACTCTGGGATCTAAAGACAGAGGGTTGCACTCACGGGATACATAAGTTGTGTATGTATCCAGACCGAAAAATGGTAACTAAAACCTATAGGAATAAGAGTTATTCTGATATTAGGTTTTGGTCAAGAGTGTCTTGATCCAGAGGAGGAGCGTTTTGATTACCCTTCGGTGTCATACATTCTAAACCTTTGGAGTATCATTGCAAATTATAAATGGCATAGGAATCATTTGATAATTAGCTAAAACATGATTGGATTAGAGTTATAGCAAGAAACTCATACAAGTTTGTTTGTAAATTTTCACCAAAAATGTCTAGCTCTATGATTTCCTTATTGGGTGCGAAAAAGTTAACCAGAGAGAACATAATGACTTGGAGGAATGGACTCAACATAATTTTGGTTACACATGATCTTAAGTTCATTCACAATGAGGAGTGTCCTCAATTTCGTGCTCAAAACGCATCTCAAGTTGTTGAGGATGCATCTGACCGCTGGATCAATGCCAACGAAAAGGAAAAAGCCTATATTCTTGCTAGCATTCCTGATGTTTTAGCCAAGAGGATAGAGGGCAAGGTCTCAGCTCGTGAGATAATGGATTTGGTGCTAAATTTGTCTAGACAACCGTCCAAAAAAATTCGGCATGAAGCCCTAAAATTTGTTTACAACGCACGCATGAAGGAAGGAACATCAGTAAGAGAACATGTTCTCAATCTGATTGCCTACTTCAACGTAGCGGAATTAAACGGAGCGGTCATAGATGAGAAATGTCAGGTTTTGTTCATCCTAGAAACTCTTCCGAAGAGTTTTCCGCGATTCCGTAGCAATGCAGCAATGAATAACATAGAGTATGATCTGACTTCTCTGCTACATGAGCTGCAGAATTATTAGTTTCTTATGGATGATAAGAGACAACAAAATGGAGAGGCAAATTTGTCTGCCCATTCCAAAAGTTCTCAGGAGGATTCATCCTCTAGGACTAAGAACTGCAGCCATACTTCTGAACTTAAGAAGATACAGAAGAAGAGGAAAAGGAGAAGATAAAGACAAATCGTCTGGCAAAGAAAAGCTGTTATTTGATAACATGTAGCTTAATGGTTTATTAGAAACCTTATTTCAATTTCTTGCCTTAGCAAACATTGTACTTCTTTTTCTTTTCAATTGAATAAAGTGTTTATTTCATTGGAAAAGTATTGTACTATGTGTTGCTCTTCTTGAGAATTATTTGCAAATGGTTTAATTCAGTTAAAATAGTTTTAACAAGTGAATTCTACAAAATTGCAAGTACACGAACTAATTTCTCCTAAAGAAAATGCTCATCTTTAGCATCTAAGATTAGGTCACATTAATCTCAATAGGATTGAGAGATTGGTAAAGAACGAGCTTCTAAACGATTTAGAAGAAAATTCTTTGCCAGTATGTGAATCATGGCTAGAAGGCAAAATGACTTAAAGACCTTTTAGTGGAAAAGGTTATAGAGCCAAAGACCCTCTAGAGCTTATACATTCAGACCTTTGTGGTCCGATGAATGTTAAAGCCATGGGAGGATATGAATATTTCATCTCTTTTATAGATGATTATTCTAGATTTTGGCATATTTACCTAATGCACCACAAGTCTGAAGCACTTGAAAAGTTCAAGGAATTCAAGACTGAGGTTGAAAATAAATTAGGTAAAACTATTAAAACACTTCGATCGGATCGAGGTGGAGAGTACATGGATTTAAAATTTCAGAACTATATGATAGAACATGGAATTACGTCCCAACTCTCAGCTCCCGGCACACCACAACAAAACGGTGTATCGAAAAGGAGAAATAGAACCTTGTTGGACATGGTTCGATCAATGATGAGTTATGCAGTGGAGACTGCAATATACATTGTGAATAATGTGCTCTCCAAAAGTGTTTCTGAAACACCTTTTGAACTCTGGAAAGGACGTAAATGTAGTTTATGTCACTTCAGAATATGGGACTGTCCGACACATGTGCTTGTGACAAATCCAAAGAAGTTGGATTCACGTTCAAAGTTATGCCTATTCGTAGGATACCCAAAAGAAACAAGAGGTGGTTTATTCTATGATCCTAAGGAAGATAAGGTTTTTGTGTCGATAAATGCCATTTTCTTGGAGGAGGACCACATAAGGGACCACAAACCAAAAAGGTCAATAGTGTTGAGTGAGTTAGACGGAACAATAGCAAAGGTTGCTAATAAGAACACTAGTATGTCAACAAGAGTTGTTGATACTAGTTTGTCTAGTCAAGAGAGTCGATCTCAAGAGTTGAGTATGCCTCGACGTAGTGGGAGGGTTGTAATACAACCTGACCGTTACATGGGTTTAGCTGAAACCCAAGTTGTTATACCAGATGGCAACTGCGAGGATCCATTGACTTATAATCAAGCAATGGTTGACAAAGACAAAGACAAATAGGTCATAGCCATGGACCAAGAAATGGAGTCTATGTACTTCAATTCTGTTTGGGATCTTGTAGATAAGCTTAGTGGTGTAAAACCTAAAGGTTGTAAGTTGATTTACAAGAGAAAGCGTGGTGTAGATGGGAAGGTGCAAACCTTTAAAGCTAGACTAGTAGCAAAGGGTTATACCCAGGTTGAAGGGGTTGACTATGAGGAGATCTTTTCACCTGTTGCTATGGTAAAGTCTATCCGTATCCTTCTTGTCATTGCCGCATATTATGACTATGAGGTATGGCAAATGGATGTCAAGACAGCCTTTTTGAATGACAATCTTGAGAAAAACATCTACATGGACCAACCCAAAGGGTTCATTGAACCAGGACAAGAGCAAAAGGTTTGCAGGCTTAAAAGGTCAATTTATGGACTGAAACAAGCCTCTAGGTCCTGGAATATAAGATTTGATGAGGCAATCAGATCTTATGGTTTTGACTAGAATGATGATGAACCTTGTGTCTACAAGAAAATCATCAATAGTTCTGTCGCATTCTTAATTCTCTATGTGGATGATATCCCACTCATTGGGAATGATGTAGGTTATCTTACTGACATCAAGGAATGGCTAGCTACGCAGTTCCAAATGAATGATTTGTGTGATGCGCAGTTTGTTCTTGGGATCCAGATTGTCCGGAACCGAAAGAAAAAACACTAGCCTTGTCTCAAGCATCATACATAGACAAAGTGTTGTCAAGGTTTAAGATGCAAGACTCCAAAAAGGGTTTGTTGCCTTTTAGACATGGAATCCACTTGTCTAAGGAACAGTGTTCTAAGACACCTCAAGGAGTTGAGGATATGAGATGGATTCCTTATGCATCGGCTGTTGGGAGCCTGATGTACGCCATGTTGTGTACTAGGCCCGACATCTGTTTTGCAGTTGGGATGGTCAGTAGGTATCAATCCAATCAAGGACCTGAACACTGGACAACGGTTAAAACAAGGATTTGAACACTGGACAACGGTTAAAACAATCCTTAAGTATCTTCGGAGAACAAAGAACTACATGCTTGTGTATGGAGTTAAGGATTTGATCCTTACAGGATACACGGATTCTGACTTTTAGACTGATAAAGATTCTCGGAAATCTACATCAGGGTCATTATTCACTCTTAACGGAGGAGCTGTAGTATGGCGAAGCGTCAAGCAAGGATGCATCGCTGATTCCACCATGGAGGCTGAATATGTAGCAGCTTGTAAAGCAGCTAAGGAGGCCGTTTGGTTAAGGAAATTCATGCTAAATTTGGAAGTTGTTCCAAATATGACTTTGCCCATCACACTGTATTGCGATAACAGTGGTGCAGTGGCAAACTCGAGGGAACCCCGAAGTCACAAGAGGAAAAAACACATAGAGCGAAAGTATCATCTCATCCGGGAGATCGTGCATAGAGGAGACGTGATTGTCACGAAGATAGCCTCAGAGCACAACATTGCTGATTCTTTTACAAAGGCTCTCACGGCTAAAGTATTTGAGAGTCACCTAGAAGGTCTAGGTTTACAAGTCTTTCCCAACTAGGGCAAGTGGGAGTATTTTGTACAAAGGGGTTTAAATGCCCTAATTTATTGTATTTACATTACTGTAATGTTTTAGTACCCCACAAGCTTTAGGTCAAGTGGGAGATTGTTGGGATTTATGCCCTAAACTTGTGTAATTTTGATCAATTAAATAAAGTGTTATTTGTTTTGATAGAATTATAGTTTTGCTTTATAAATCCAATAAACTAAGTTCCAAGGTTATAACATTTATCTTGAACATCAGTGTAGTGGACACTATTTGGGTTGAGTTCAAGAATATTACCTAAATAGTCTATGGTATAAGAATAAGGTTGGAAACATCATTCTGGTAACACCATGGATGCGGCTCACTTTGTAATTAGTACAAATGAGGTAATCCAACTCATTCATGTAGTTGACATGCGAGTGGGGGCATCCTGTATGAAGAGTTCATACAAGACTTGATCGCAAATTATTAGTTTAACAGTGTAACACCGTTAACAGGATAAGACTAGTAATTTATAAATGGTCATTAGTGACTCGACCTGAATCCTAAGCAAGTTAAGAACTCCTGCTTATAGGGGTTTGTCCTTAGACTAGTATGGGTGAGAGTGGCCTCTAGCCGACTCAATAAGCCTACCTTCTCAAAGACAGAACCTCGTAGGTAGCTGGGAACTTAACTGTGCAAGATGGAATTCACTCATTCCTATACTAAGGAATTAGATAGGTTGTTCCCTTAAGAACTGACTCTAGGTCTTGAACAACGGGGCCCCGCCCTCTATGAGGGTATGAGTCTAAGGTAGGACCTTAGACTTGTTGTTCATTAGAGGATCAGTGGTGCTTAAGGAGCAAAGAGGTAATCACAGGGGTAAAATGGTAATTTGACCAAACCGTGATTACGAACAACCTGTTAAGGGTCGACTCATGGGTAATGACTATATCAGTAGACACAATATTATCTACAGTATGGAGAGTGCAGCTACAAGTCTATAGTGGAGTGACTTGTAGTTAATGAATATTGATTAACTAGATCAAAGAGTTTGATCAGTTAATCTCACATCATTGGAGCTCATGAACTGTAGGTCCATTAGGTTCCTCCGTTGGCTCAATATGGTAATATTGAGGGTATAAAGTTAGGAATGAAATTGAAGTGTTCAATTTCATACATGAGGTGTTATATCAATTATATATGATATACTTGATATAATATATAGTTTTAATGTGAATTAGATTCATATATAAACTATATACTAAAGATAGAATAAAGGAGGATTAGGATGGTCATTTCCATCCCATTCCCCTATATATATGGTTGCATGAGATTCAACTAGGTCAAGTAATTCTAAGTGATTCCTAGCATTTGTTGTGTTGTTGGAAAGGTTCCAAGACAACAGACATATATCTCACAAAACACCTCACCTTTCCTAAAGGGAACCCTCCTTCCTCTCTCACCTAGAGAACAACGGAGAAGATCCGGTGGTAGTGTCGGTGTTCGTACAAGTTCGTGTTGCTGAGATCTTGATCGTGAGAGAGGAGGAGCACTTGAAGAACGGTTCTTCAAAGGTAATTTTCTTGCTGTCTATTATGTTCATATGCTTAATCTAGTTATATATGTTCTTGAATTATATCGTTGTAACTAAATCAAGAATGCGCGATTCACAATCGCTTCCGCTGCGGGACTACGATTCCCTTCAATAAGTACCAGTGCTCTTCTAATGAACAATTTTTTTGTTGTCCTACCAACAAACAGAAGACCCTCTCGGGCCAATGAGAGGGTCGGGCCCTTTGTTCACGTCCCGGAGACACCACTTAAGGGGGCATTCATCTACTTACCCTAGTAGTCGGGAAGGAGTGAATTCCATCTTGCTAAGCTAAGTCCCCAACTACTCACTCGATCTTGTCCCCAAGAAGGTAGGTATATTGAGTCGGCGAATCTGGCCACTCTCACCCATACTAGTCAAAGGACAATCCCTCGCAAACAGGAGTTCGTAACCTGCTCAGGACTGAGATCAAGTTGCCTAGGTCATCCTAGTGAAATAGAAACCTAGCTAGTCAACGGAGTTACATCTAGTGGTTACTATTTCGCGGTCCGGTCTTATGTAATCTCATTACATAGGATATCCCCACTCACATGTCATCTATACGAACACGTTAGGATCATAATGTTTGTATGGCCACATCCATAGCGTTACCAGAGTAAGGTACCTAAATCTTATCCCCTTACTATAGACCCTTTAGGTTGTATCTCGAACCGAGATCCTTTATATGTACACTACATTCAGTTCAAGAGACATTTTACAGCCTTAGATGTTTAGTTTATTGGATTTATGGTTAAGACAAGGGCAATATCGTAAATAACGAACACTAACTCTTCATTGAAGTAATAACTCTTTATTACAATAATTGGAACAAAATGACAAACTACAAGTTTTAGGGCACAAACCCAACAAACTCTCACTTGAACTAAAACTCTAGTGGGGTACATTACAATCTAAAACAATGGTTACAGAGATACAAATACAATAAACAAGGGCATTCATATACCCATTACATATCTCCCACTTTCCCTAGATTAGCCTATGTACATATCTCGTAGACCTAGACTTTCCAGATTACCCTCGAACACTTTAGCAGTGAGAGTCTTTGTAAACGGATCAATAATGTTTTGCTCTGAATCGATCGTCATGACTGTCACATCTCCTCGTTGCACTATTTCTCATATCAGGTGATACTTCCTCTCGATGTGCTATCCTCGTTTATGGTTGTGAGGTTCTTTCGAGTTGGCTACCGCACCACTGTTGTCACATTATAAGGTGATGGAAAATTGCATGTTTGGAACAACTTCCAAATCAGTAAGGAATTTTCTTAGCCAAACAACCTCTTTAGCTGCTTCACAAGCAGCGACATACTCAGCCTCCATCGTGGAGTCAGCGATGCATCCCTGCTTGATGCTTCGCCATACTATAGCTCCTCTGTTAAGGGTGAAAACAGATCCCGATGTGGATTACCTAGAATCCTTATCTGTCTGAAAATCAGAATCAGTGTATCCAGTAAGGATCAAATCCTTATCGGTCTGAAAATCTGAATCAGTGTATAATCCCTATTTCTCCTAAGATACTTGAGGATATTTTTAACTGTGGTCCAGTTGTCTAACCCTGGATTGGATTGGTATCTACTGACTATTCCCACTGCATAACCAATGTCTGACCTCGTGCACAACATAGCATACATTAAGTTACATACTGCAGAGGCATAGGGAATAAGTCTTGATGCGCGTGCGCAGTGTGCAGTAAACTAACATGCAACTACGCACTAGATGTGCAAGTATACACAGTCGATTGCAGCAAGTAATAAAATAAACAGTATTCGAGTACCGAGTATCGTCTCCACATGGATTAGAGGCAAGATCTACCTAGTTTAAGCTACTTGTAGTAATCTTTATGCAAAACAAGAGTAAAGACAAATAGATGGTAACGTTTGACCTAATTAATACTAAAGACATAACGATGCAATGAACATGTAAGATAAACTAAATGTTCAATGAGGTGATGAATTAATCTAATATGTTGAATGTAACATGCAAATGCCGAAAATGCTATGGTAAATAGGATATGTCGAAAATGTTATGATAAATAAGGTAGGCATTGATTTGAGGGTTCCTTTATGTCTTTCGATTTTCACATATTAAGTCATACATAATACTTCATTTGTGTTACACATGCTAACTCTTGTTTATTCTCATAATACCCAACATTTTCTAGTAATTAACTCTCATTAATTACCTTGTGAAGTTCCATGTTTTAGTACTCTAGGTGAATTGATTAATTCTAATCCTTTCACTTGCGTCTCGAGTATCCACCCTTTAGATGACCTAAGGTGATTACGACATTCAGTTAACTTCCTACTTCTCATAGAAAAGAAAGGAATATGGACTTAAGTTGGCCAAGCATAAATCCAATAAACCATAAATACAACCATAATCAATCACAAACAAGCATACTCTTCAATATGTGAAACTTTATTACATAAAGTAAACTCAAATCCTTGCCTTCTAAAATTAGTTGATGCTTACAACAAAAGAAAATCTACAAACTAATCTAGAATGCATAATTACTACTAATTACAAGAGAAGAGAAGGGAAATCAAGTAAATAAGGTGAAAGGAAAAGAATCTCCCTTTGTTAACAAGCTCCAATGAGTCTCCAATCTCCCTCCAAGCCTTGAGAACTCTTGATTTCTCTATACAAAGAATATGGAAATTTCGTAAAACACTTCTCCTCCTCTCTCTATTTTCGGCAATGGCTATGTAAAATGGGTCAAATGGTTTGAACTTGGAGATCAAGTTTTCTTAGCTTCTCCAACAAGCTCCCCTTTAGATTCTCCCATAAGCCAATGCATTTCTTCCTCCAAAAGCCTCTCTTTGACTTCTTCCATAAGCCTCTTTGGTTTGCAAAATGTATAAAAAGCCTTCAAATTAATTGAGTTGAATTGTTGAATTAATCCACTTCCACAACAACGTTAAATTCATGCACCTAAATTCAATTAAAACGAAGGAAAAATTAATCAATTTCTCTAATTTTCACAATATGAGAAATTAAAGTTAACCTTTCTCAAATTTGACAAATTAATACATAATTAGATTAATAAAGTGCAAGAAAAACTTAATTACATTCCAAGATCAATTACTTAATAAGGTTTTGGAGCGCAATTTAGGTGAAAATAACTCTTTGATAAAGAGTTATCAAACCCCCAAACTTGAACTACTCATTGTCCTCAATGAGTGAACTAAGGACAAAGAAAAACTTAACGAACAAAAATTGATCAAAAACAAGAACGTGAAGATTTTTCAACTCAAGAAATGATCATGCTTCTAAACTTTGCTTTTGCAAATCCAATAGTTTAATCTACTTGAACATGCTTTGCCAATTCTCCGATTAACACAAGCTAAGCAACATAAAAGCTCTCCTTAAACTCAACAATCTAAGATTCACATTCTTTTACTACTTTAACAAATTTTTTGAGCAACACTTTTGATTGATCATTCTTTCATTTAATCAATAAGAAAGAGATAACATCTTCATTTCCTTGGAGCATTTTATAAGATCACCCTAATAGTTCCTAGCATGACAACATTTTTTTATGATAAATCACCTAGGCAAACAAGGATCATATCTTAAGGCCTTTTCTTTTCTTTTTTCTTTTCTCTTGAACTTCCCATAGTTCTTAAGAAGGCCACATGGTTAATGAAAGCCACTTAAGAAAAGTGACTAGAATTTCCATAGTTCTTGGGAAGGCCACATGGTTGATGAAAGCCATCCAAGCAAAGGAAATAATTTTTAACTTAATGTCTTTGCTTTAAATGCTAACAATGGTGATGAAAGAACCTAACATCGAGCAAAAAGTTTACACTTTTTCATTCACAAGAGATCAAGATTTTTTTTGCAATACTTTGCACTAAGCCTATTTTTAGCTCTATAGGAAATGAAACATGCTCTTTTTCTTGCTTTCAATTTATAAACTTTCAAGGGAACTCCTTCCTCACCCCCAAACTTAAATTGCTCAATGTCCTCATATAGTGAAAAGGAATGATAGAAAAATAATTTAGGTTCCCCCAAACTTGAATAAGGCATAAAAAGAATGAAACTATTATAACATGCTCTTTTGAAAATTATGATAAAAGAATGTTATAAGGCTTAGAATGAAGGAATGCATGAGCATTTTGCTTAAGCTTTATCAAACATGGAGAATTGTTTAAAGCCATTTCCATAAAGAAGCTTACACTTTCTAATATGCAAATGTTCAAGCAATTAACAAGTAAAAGAAATTGTATGAGCATAAGTAAAGAGAAGCATAAAAGCTTTGTGCAATCCAACAAGCATTTAAAAAAGTTCAAAGAGGGTCTAGAAAGAAAACACACTAATCTTCATTAAAGGATATAGATAGAGGTTACAAAAGCAACACAACTAAAAACTAACAAACCAACAACAACAAGATAAAGTCAAAGCAAGGAAAGATTAAAGCACACCAACCAACAAGCCAAGATAACATGAACCCAAGATAACAAGAAGCCAAGATAACAAGAAGCCAAGATAACAAGCCAACAAACACACAAGTCCTCACCCTAGGACAAACAAAGCAACAACTTCCTCTCAACAACAAGCAAGATACAAAGAAGCAACAAACACGGGAAATCCGAACCACCGCCTCAATCCTCATCTTCATGCAACAAATCATCATCTTCGCTCTCCTCTTTGTGCTCTTCGTCCTCCCAAGGGTTTAGAAGTTGCATAGAAAACTACGGGAAACTAGGATAATGCCTAGAAAAGTTAGTGTTGAAGGCTTCCTCTATTGCAAAGTCCTGGTGTTGGGCATATTCCCAATAAGAGCGGTTATGAGATTCCGATGTGCTTAACATGCCCATCATCTTCTCATTTTGCTTCATGAGTTGGTTGATGCCACCGACCAAGTCATTGTCTTGGTTTTGACCACCATGACTAGGGAGAGTCACAGTCATGTCAAGAGGTTCCTTAGCACACACCTTTTCTTCCCATGCAAGATATGGAACTCCCGCCTTAACACAAAGAGTGGTAATGAGATTGGGAAAGAAGAGCTTACCAGCGTTCTTTCCTATGACATCTCTAATTTCCAAAGAAATTATTTCTCCCAAGTCAATTCTCATGCTTGACATGATTTCATAAATCAATAAGACACGATCTCTAGACACCGTGGTGTCATGAGTCGTAGGCATGATACTTGTATTGACGAAGGAAAGCCATATTCGCGCTTCGGGCCTTAGGTGGGATGCCTGCAAAGTTCGAATACCCGTCTTCCTAATCTTCCATTGCGCATTCTCTACTCCAACACATCGAAGAGCATTAGATAAATGAGACTCGGAAGGAGCTCTAATGATATCGTTGATGGTGTTGCCATGAAAATGAAACACGTCAAGGATGGTGGTAATCATTGCTCCATTCCATTCAACTTTTACTCCTCTCACCATGGTAGTGAAGTGAGTAGAGAAAAACGAGTTGGCGTAAAACTCTTTCACAATGTTAGGAATAGCGGGCTCGGGCTCCTTGCAAAAATCCTTCCAACCCAAGTTCAAAATTGCGGAAGCGAGGAAAGAAGGAAGTTGAGAAAAAGAACCGGAGTATCCTCTTTCAAGCCACAAGGGTTTGGACTTGATCTCCTCAAACTTCATCTTTGCTTGATCGCAAATAAATCGTGAGGGGATTGTGAATTCAAAGTCTTCTTCTATAACTTTCTTTTTCCCTTTTCCTCTTCCTTTGTTGACTTCTTTACGAACGAGTGAAGAATGAGGAACTTTCACTTCTCCACTTCTTTCACCCAAACTTTTGCCTTTGTCCTTGCGGGACTTGACATAGCTATCAAGAGGTTTAGATTCAACTTCAATGGATGATGGATTGTCGAGAGATTGGGTTTTGGACTTTCTTGGAATGTTAAGTTTACAAAGAAAAAAAGGATGGAGAGTGACTTGAAGTTAGAGATAGAGTTGGAAGGAAGTTGTGTAGGGACAAAGGGAGAAGGGGCTCTCGGTTTTGGCACTGAAAATGCACACACTCAAAGCTTCTCTTCTACTTCCCTTTTTAAAGACAACCTTCTACACTTGTATGGTTTAAAGCTAACCCTTCATGTGAAATAATATCTCCAAAGGACAATTCCTTTCACTTTGGAAATGAAGACTTGTTTTCGACCAGCATGCTACTTTTTAGGCAATGGGCTTTTTTCCTTAATGCACAAATGAGCCTATACTTTTCTAGACTGATAGCATGTGCTTTAAGCTTTGAGAAAGCCTAAAAATTGGAATCAAAGAGTGAAATGTCTTGGGAGAAATAGACAAAAGTTTTGACAAGGTGCAGTTTTTTTTTCAACATAATTTATGCCACAATTTCGACTCAATTGACACTTGGGAATCTACTAAAAGATAACAATTCTTGTCAATTAGTTAAAGGAAAACTCTCATTAAAGGAAGAGAGCCATGTCTCGAAATTGGGCAAGAAATTAAGCTTCGAAAATCATCTTGTCTTACATGACAACTTTGTTTCTTCTCCAAACATAAGATTCTTAAGTTCCCAATACCTTCTTTTAGAATATTTGGAGTTCCAACACCTCCTGTGATAGACTTAAAGCATGCAAGATTCCTTACATGGATATCTATCAAGAATCTCCATCATCTTCAAACTCAACATTAAATGCTAATGGGCTCCTAACCAAATTGGTTGGCAAGTAACTAGATTACTTTTCTCTTCCTTACTCGACTAACCAAACTAACTAACTAACTAACTTGTTCAAAACAAACTAACTTTCCTAACTAAGGTTCATGTTGAATTAGAAAGGAATGGGTCAATCCCACAAAAAGTCAACCTATCTTGAACACTCACAAGCTCTAGCCTAAGGCACACATGGAGCTTATGTATAATCAACTAAAGTATAAGTGACATACTAAAGTTATTTAATCCAAATTAAGGTCAACACTTAGATTTTGCTGATCCTAAGCAAACAAAACTAGAAGATAAATGTTTAAGGAAGATGCATGCCCTAATTGATTTTATTTTCCAAGCATTCAATGAGTGGAACATAAACCATGGAATAAAATCATGCCAACTAACAAGTAATTTAAAAGAATCTTTAACCTTGCAAAAGATTTAAAGCATAAATTTTTAAATTAGCTTGAAAATTCAGCATGCTTCACATTCTATGAGAATATTCAAGAGCAAACCACTCAAAGAATTCTCATCATTAAATTTCATAATCATATAGACAAGTAACAACCTAAAACAACAATACAACGCATGGTTTAATCAACAAAAAGTTTCACGAATAAGGTCAACAACCAGATTCATAACAACATACATATCTCCCCTCCACACATAAAACATGCATTGCCTTTAGTGTATAAATTACTCAACTAAGCATGCTTAAGGACAATAAAAAAAATTAGAAGGAAAAATGATGCTTCCCTGAATTGAAGAGACCTTCAATGAAGCCCAGATTGATCACAATTCTCAAAGGAGCTACAAAACAGAAAAGGTTATTTATTAAACTAAACATAAAACAAAGCAAATAACATAAATTACCCTTGGGTTGCCTCCCAAGAAGCGCTTATTTTACGTCATTAGCTTGACGTGTTGCATGGGAGCTGTCAAGGTACATAAAAATTTTCCCATTTCTTTGGGCCTCTCTTCCTAGAATCTACAAACTTTACCAAAGCTAGCAAGAATACTAGCTTCTCATGAGATCCCGAGACAAAACTATTTTTTAATTTTTTATTTAATAAAAGAGAAAAAGGAAAAATAGGAAAGTAGATAGACTCACATGAAGACATAGACTCGAGAGAATAGGAAGAAGGACATTCACAAATAAGAGAAAAATCATAAGATAGAACAGATAGTGACTCAAAAGACTCAAACTCTACCTCCTGACCTAACTCAACTACACAAGGCTCGACTTCTTCTATGCTCTCACTGACTCTATCCTCGTATGTGCTAGGGGGGTTCTAGTTCTTCAAACTGTAAACAACAATCCTTTGAATACCCAAACTTAGTAAAGTGTGAAGGACTATGATCTTGAAGATTTATCAACGAGTCAGTGATCAAGTTACTCACTGAACAATCTAGAGGTATGTGTCCTTCTTCACTATCTTCAATAGGGTGTTCAACTGTAGACGAGTCTAAATGAATTTGTTCCCTAATGAAGGTAAGCGAATTAGATATTCGTTGACATGATTCCCCCATATCTTTTGTAAATTCTTTCATAAACAACATGACGAAAGATTGGTCTTCTAGCTCTCTAAACTTAGTAGAATCTTCCTTAGGTGGATCAACCTCAAACGAGCTTTCATACATTTGTTTCCTAATGGAGGCAATTCCATTATCTATTCGTTGAATTGACTCGTTTCTGAATTTCTTAAATTCTAAGATTAAATGGAAAGATATGGTTTCTACTCGGGGCTCATGCATATTGGAATGATATGACTCAAAACCCCTAGGATATGGTTCATAGGCCCAATTGCATTGATTATTATCATAACTCACCTGCTCAGTATGATAATAATTAGGCATTTGATACCTGTAAAATCCATATCCCTCACTAGAAGACTCAACACTGTCAAAAGGATAATTATAAGAAAAAGAACTCGGTTGTGTTTGCTCATTGAACATAGAAGACCGCCCAAATCCATTATAAGCCATAATAAGTAGTGAAACAATTATCAACCAGCTCAACAAACACAATATAAAGTAACACACCCAGAAACAACGAAAAAGAATCCACAATGGTAAACACACAAATAAGGAAACAAGATACAACAAACAAGGAACAAGGATACAAGTCACTAAAATAAACCTAAACATGATAAAATTAAAACTAATCTAAACATGATAATGAGAGAAAAATTACTACAAACAACTTAAACAAGATAAGATTCAACCTAATCTCTAGCAACGGCGCCAAAAACTTGATGTGGGTGCGCAACGTACAGTAACTTGTTGGGATTTGTGCCCTAAACTTATGTAATTTTGATCAAATAAATAAAGAGTTATTTCTTTTGATAAAATTATATTCTTGCTCGATAAATCCAATAAACTAAGCTCCAAGGTTATAATGTATCTTGAACATCAGTGTAGTAGACACTATTTGGATTGTGTTCAAGAGTATACTAAATGGTCTATGGTATAAGAATAAGGTTGGAAACCTTATTCTGGTAACACCATGGATGCGACTCACCTTGTAATTAGTATAAATGAGGTAATCCAACTCATTCATGTGGTTGACATGCGAGTGGGGGCATCCTGTATGAAGAGTTCATACAAGACCGGACTGCAAATTATTAGTCTAACAAGTATAACGTCGTTAACAGGATAAAACTGATAATTTATAGATGGTCATTAGTGACTCGACATGAATCCTGAGCAAGTTAAGAACTCATGCTTATAAGGGTTTGTCCTTAGACTAGTATGGATGAGAGCGGCCTGTAGCCGACTCAATAAGCCTACCTACTCAGGGACAGAACCTCGTAGGTAGCTGGGGACTTTACTATGTGAGATGGAATTCACTCATTCCTGCACTAAGGAATTAGATAGGTTGTTCCCTTAAGACCTGAGTCCAGGTCTTGAACAACGGGGCCCCGCCCTTTAAACTGACTTGAGAGGGTATGAGTCTATGGTAGGACCATAGACTTGTTGTTCATTAGAAGATCAGTGGTGGTTAAGGAACAAAGAAGTAATCACAGGGGTTAAACTGTAATTTGACCCAACCGTGATTATGAACAACCTGTGAAGGGTCGACTCATGGGTAATGATTATATCAATGAACACAATATAATCTACAGTGAGGAGAGTGCAACTACAAGTCTATAGTGGAGTGACTTGTAGTTAATGAATATTGATTAACTGGATCAAAGAGTTTGATCCTAATCTCACATCATTGGAGCTCATGAACTGTAGGTCCATTAGGTCCCTCTATTGGATCAACATGGTAATCTTGAGGGTAAAAAGTTAGGAATGAAATTGAAGTGTTCAATTTCATATATGAGGTGTTACATCAATTATATGTGATATAATTGATATAATATATGGTTTTAATGTGAATTAGATTCATATATAAACTATATACTAATAAGAGAATGAAGAAGGGATAGGATGAAAATTTTCATCCTATTTTCCTATAAATAGTTGCATGAGATGCAACTTGGTGGCTAAGCAAAAATCTTCGAAAACCCAAGATTATCAAGTGTTTTGTGTTGTTGGAAAAGTTCCACAAAAACACATCCTCTCTCACAACCACCTCACCTCATCCTAAAAGGAACCCACATTCCTCCCTCACCTAGAGAACATTGGAGAAGATCCAGTGGTGGTGCCTTCATTTGTTTGGGTTCGAGTTGCTAAGATCGTGATCATGGGAGAAGGGGCACTTGAAGAAAGAGTTCTCAAAGGTAATTACTTGTTGTCCAATATCTTATAGTATGCTTAATCTTGTTATATTTGATCTTGATTGAAATCAATGAGACTAAATTACGAACACGCGATTCACAATCGCTTCTGCTGCGGGATCCGATCGCTTCAATTGGTATTAGAGCCCAATTATGTTCTTAATTTTGTTCTGGATTAATCAAGATCAAATATGGGATATACTGTTTTTCATGTGATGAATGAACGGTTTGCAAATTAGATGTTTTTTAATTTTGGCACTTAGATTTGAAATTTATCATTGAATCGTTCAATGTAAGGGCCCGATGTTTTGGGCAATTCTAGTTGTAAATCGAGTCTGTAAGTCCGTGTCGATCTAGGCAAAATGGTTGCTGAGAAGAACGGAACAAAAAAAAAGCAAGAAAAATGAAGAACAGTAGTTGTTCTGTGAATGGCGTTGCAACGCTGTTCAATAAACTTGCAACGCCACTGCAGCAGGCGCGCGGCTGAGGAGACGACAGGGTTGCAACGCTATCTTTGGCGTTGCAACGCTGAGGCGTTGTTCAACGCTGGTGCTGAGGCGCGCTTTAGTGGTCAGAAGAGGACAAGCTGCAGCGTTGCAATGCTGGTATCAGCGTTGCAACGCCCCAGGCGTTTCACGGAAAGAAGCAATGGGCAGAAACGTTTTTATTTATATATAATAAATATAAAAATATTTTATATTTAAATTGATTTAATTTTAATTAATATAATTAGATTATATTAATTAAATTTAATTTTTAGGATATCATTGCAAATTTTAAATGACCTAGGGATCATAGGATTAAATTTGGCTAAAACTTGATTGGATTTCAAAAGTTTATGCGAGACTGACACAAAATTATTTTTGAATTTTTCAACAAAAATGTCTAGCTCAATTATAGCTTTACTCGCCTCCGATAAGTTAGTGGGAGATAACTTCCAAACGTGGAAGAATAATATAAACACGATTCTTGTAACTAACGACCTAAAGTTCGTGCTTACTGAGGAGTGTCCTGAGTTGCCGAGCTCGACTGCATCACGAAGTATTCGTGATGCATACGATCGATGGATCAGGGCCAATCAAAAGGCCAAGGTCTATATAATTGCCAGCTTATCTGAAGTCTTGGCAAAGAAGCACGAGTTGATGATCACCGCGAAGGAGATCATGGAGTCGTTGCAGGACATGTTTGGACAACAATCCTTTTAGGTCAGACATGATTAGCTCAAACACGTCTTCAACGCACGGATGAAAGAAGGGACTTTTGTCCGTGAACATGTTCTGGACATGATGACCCACTTTAATCTAGCAGAGATGAACGGGGTTTCGATCGACGAGTCGAGCCAGGTCAGCTTTATTTTGGAGACTCTTCCGAAGAGTTTCCTTCAGTTTCGTAACAATGCTGTTATGAACAAAATAAGCTACACTCTGACCACCCTTCTCAATGAGCTGCAGAACTTTCAGTCCTTGATGAGGATCAGGACACTGGAAGTTGAGGCAAATGTTGCCTACAGATCATATGACAGGGGTTCGACCTTTGGGACCAAATCTGTCGCTCCTTCTCGCCCGAAAGGGAAAAAGAAAATGAAGAAGGATAAAGCTGACCGAGCTACCGCCCAAAAGGGCAAGAAGGTCAAGGAAGTTGCAGAAAAAGGAAAGTGTTTCCACTGCAATGGGGACGATCACTGGAATAGAAACTATCCAAAGTTCCTTGTCGAGAGGAAAAATCAAGGTAAATATGATTTACTGGTGACTAATACTTGTTTAGTGGAGAGTAGTGACTCTGCCTGGATATTGGATTCGGGCGCCACTAACCACGTTTGTTCTTCTTTTTAGGGAATTGATTCCTGGCAGTAGCTGCGAGAGGGTGAGGTGACTCTGCGGGTTGGATCCGGGGAGATAGTCTTTGTTGCAGCTATCGACAAAGTGAAGATTTTCTTTGGCAGAAATTACATTTTGTTAGACAACATGTATATAGTTCCAGGGTTTATTAGAAACCTCGTTTCTATTTCCTGTCTTTGAGAAAAATGTATCTCCGTTTCGTTTAATGGTAATAGAGCGTTTATTTCCAGAGATGGTAATCTCATTTGTTCTTCTTCACTTAAGTCTAATTTGTATGTTTTGAAACCAAATTTAGTCAAAAGCGTTTTGAACACTCAGTTATTTAAAACTGCAAAAACACGAACTAAAAGAGTTAAGGTTTCTCCAAAAGAAAATGCCCATCTTTGGCATCTAAGGTTAGGCCACATTAATCTCAATAGGATTAAGAGACTAGTGAAGAGTGGACTTTTAAGTCAGTTGGAAGAAAACTCTTTACCGGTGTGTGAGTCATGCCTCGAAGGCAAAATGACCAAACGTCCTTTTAGTGGAAAAGGATATATAGCCAAGGAGCCTCTTGAGCTTATACATTCTGACCTCTGTGATCTGATGAGTGTTAAAGTACGAGGTGGTTATGAATACTTCGTATCTTTCACTGATGATTATTCGAGGTATGGGTATATTTACCTAATGCATTAGAAGTCTAAAACTCATGAAATGTTCAAGGAGTACAAGAGTGAGGTTGAGAACCTGTTAGGTAAAACCATAAAAATACTATATGATACAACATGGAATTACGTCCCAACTCTCAGCACCTGGTATGCCACAGCAGAATGGTGTATCGGAGTGGAGAAACAGAACCCTTTTGGACATGGTTCGGTCGACGATGAGCTATGCTCGTCTCCCTGATTCTTTTGGGGGTTACGCAGTAGAGACTGCGGTGTATATTTTGAACAACGTTCCGTCGAAGAGTGTTTGTGAAACACCTTTCGAGCTCTGGATGAAGGGAATCGAAGTCCTCGCAGCGGAAGCGATTGCCAATCGCGCGCTCCTGATTTATTTACAATGGTAAATTCAAGAACATGAAAAACTAGATTAAGCATAAAATTAGAATGGACTACAAGAATTTACCTTTGAAGATCCTTTCTTCGAGTGCTCCTCTCTCCACGGTCACGATCTCAGCAACAAGAATTCCAACGTGCGAAGACACGACCACCGGATCTTCTCCGTTGTTCTCTAGGTGAGGGAGGACGGTGGGTTCCCTTTAGGAGATTTGAGGTAATTTTTTTTTAGAGAGATGTTTATTGTTATAGGGGTTTGTCCTTAGACTAATATGGGTGAGAGTGGGTTGTAGCCGACTCAATAAGCCTACCTTCTCAGGGACAGAACCTCGTAGGTAGCTGGGAACGTAACTGTGCAAGATGGAATTCACTCATTCGTCTACTGAGGAATTAGATAGGTTGTTCCCTTAAGAACTGACTCTAGGTCTTGAACAACGGGGCTCCGCCCTCTATGAGGGTATGAGTCTAAGGTAGGACCTTAGACTTGTTGTTCATTAGAGGATTAGTGGTGCTTAAGGAGCAAAGAGGTAATCACAGGGGTAAAACAGTAATTTTACCCAGATGTGATTACGAACAACATGTGAAGGGTCGACTCATGGGTAATGACTATATCAGTGGACACAATATTATCGACAGTGAGTAGAGTGCAGCTACAAGTCTATAGTGGAGTGACTTGTAGTTAATGAATATTGATTAACTGGATCAAAGAGTTTGATCAGTTAATCTCACATCATTGGAGCTCATGATCTGTAGGTCCATTAGATCCCTCCGTTTGCTCAACATGGGAATATTGAGGGTATAAAGTTCGGAGTGAAATTGAAGTGTTCAATTTCATACATGAGGAGTTATATCAATTATATATGATATAATTGATATAATATATAGTTTTAATGTGAATTAGATTCATATATAAACTATATACTAAAAAGAGATTAAATGACGGGTAGGATGGTCATTTCTATCTCATTCCCATATATATATGGTTGCATGAGATGCAACTAGGTTAAGGGTTTTACAAGCTTCCTTTTTGTGTTGTTGGAAGAGTTCCAAACCACACATCTCTCTCACAAAATACCTCACCACTCCTAAAGGGAACCCACCTTCCTCCCTCACCTAGAGAACAACGGAGAAGATCCGGTGGTTGTGTCTTCGCACGTTGGAGTTCTTGTTGCTGAGATCGTGACCGTGGGAGAGAGGAGCACTTGAAGAAACGTTCTTCAAAGGTAATTTCTTGCTGTCCATTTTACTTTTATGCTTAATCTAGTTTTGTATGTTCTTGAATTTATCGTTGTAACTAAATCAAGAGCGTGCGATTCACAATTGCTTCCGCTGCGGGAAGGTGCAAACCTTTTAAGCTAGACTAGTAGCAAAGGGTTATACCTAGGTTGAAGGCGTTGACTATGAGGAGACTTTTTCACCTGTTGCTATGGTAAAGTCTATCCGTATCCTTCTTGCCATTGCCGCATATTATCACTATGAGGTATGGCAAATGGATGTCAAGACAGCCTTTTTGAATGGCAATCTTGAGGAAACCATCTACATGGACAAACCCAAAGCGTTCATTAAACCAGGACAAGAGAAAAAGGTTTGCAGGCTTAAAAGGTCGATTTATGGACTGAAACAAGCCTCTAGGTCTTGGAATATAAGATTTGATGAGGCTAACAGATCTTATGGTTTTGACTAGAATGATGATGAACCTTGTGTCTACAAGAAAATCATCAATGGTTCGGTCGCTTTCCTAATTCTCTATGTGGATGATATCCTACTCATTGGGAATGATGTAGGTTATCTTCATCGATATAAAGGAATGGTTGGCTACTGTGATTCCAAATGAAAGATTTGGGTCTTTGTGATTTGTTCTTGGGATCAGTTGTCAGGAACATGCAAGAATAAAACACTAGCCTTGTCTCAAGCATCATACATTGACAAAGTGTTATCAAGGTTTAAGATGCAAGATTCCAAAAAAGGCTTGTTGCCTTTTAGACATGGAATCCATTTGTCTAAGGAGTAGTGTCCTAAGACACCTCAAGGAGTTGAGGATATGAGGCGGATTCATACTTACGCATTTGTTGGGAGCCCGATGTACGCCATCTTGTGTACTACGCACGACATTTATTTTGCGGTTGGGATGGTGGTGAGGTATCAATCCAATCCAGGACTTGAACACTGGACAACGGTTAAAATAATCCTTAAGTATCTTCGGAGAACAAGGAACTACATGCTTGTGTATGGGGCTATAGATTTGATCCTTAAAGGATACACGGATTCTTACTTTCAGACTGAAAGATTCTCGAAAATCTACATCGTGGTGCCGGGCACTCTTACTTGGAGGAGTTGTAGTATGGCGAAGCGTCAAGCAAGGATGCATCGCTTATTCCACCATGGAAGCCAAATATGTAGCAGCCTGTAAAGCAGCTAAGGACGCCGTTTGGTTAAGGAAATTTATGCTAAATTTGGAAATTGTTCCAAATATGACTTTGCCCATCACGCTGTAATTTTGATCAATTAAATAAAGTGTTATTTATGCCCTAAGCTTGTGTAATTTTGATCAATTAAATAAAGTGTTATTTCTTTTGATAAGATTATAGTCTTGCTTTTATAACTACAATAAACTAAGCTCCAAGGTTATAACATTTATCTTGAACATCAGTGTAGTGGACACTATTTGGGTTGAGTTCAAGATTATAACCTAAATAGTCTATGGTATAAGAATAAGATTGGAAACCTCATTCTGGTAACACCATGGATGTGGCCCACTTTGTAATTAGTACAAATGAGGTAATCCAACTCATTCATGTAGTTGACATACGAGTGGGGGCATCCTGTATGAAGAGTTCATACAGGACTGGATCGCAAATTATAAGTCTAACCAGTATAACACCGCTAACAGGATAAGACTAGTAATTTATAGATGGTCATTAGTGACTCGACCTGAATCCTGAGCAAGTTAAGAACTCCTGCTTATAGGGTTTGTCTCAGACTAGTATGGGTGAGAGTGGCGGTGAGCCGACTCAATAAGCCTACCTTACGAGGGACGAGAACCTCGTGAGGTAGTGGAAACTTAATTGTGCAAGATGGAATTCACTCATTCCTCTCTTGAGGAATTAGATAGGTTGTTCCTTAAGAGGCGACTCGTGTCTTGAACAATGGGGCCCCGCCCTCTATGAGTGTATGAGTCTAAGGTAGGACCTTAGACTTGTTGTTCATTAGAGGATCAGTGGTGCTTAAGGAGCAAAGAGGTAATCATAGGGGTAAAACGATAATTTGACCCAGCTGTGATTACGAACAATCTTTGAAGGGTCGACCCATGGGTAATGACTATATCAGTGGACACAATATTATCTACAGTGAGGAGAGTGCAGCTACAAGTCTATTGTGGAGTGACTTGTAGTTAATGACTATTGATTAACTGGATCAAAGAGTTTGATCAGTTAATCTCACATCATTGGAGCTCATGATCTGTAGGTCCATTAGATCCCTCCGTTGGCTCAACATGGTAATATTGAGGGTATAAAGTTAGGAGTGAAATTGAAGTGTTCAATTTCATACATGAGAAGTTATATCAATTATATATGATATAATTGATATAATATATAGTTTTAATGTGAATTAGATTCATATATATACTATATACTAAAGAGAGATTAAAGGAGGGTTAGGATGGTCATTTCCATCCCATTGCCCTATATATATGGTTGCATGAGATGCAACTAGGTTAAGGGTTTTACAAGCTTCCTTGTTGTGTTGTTGGAAGAGTTCCAAAACACACATCTCTCTCACAAAATACCTCACCACTCCTAAAGAGAACCCACCTTCCTCCCTCACCTAGAGAACAACGGAGAAGATCCGGTGGTCGTGTCTTTGCACGTTGGAGTTCTTGTTGCTGAGATCGTGACCGTGGGAGAGAGGAGCACTTGAAGAAAGGTTCTTCAAAGGTAATTTCTTGCTGTCCATTTCACTTTTATGCTTAATCTAGTTTTGTATGTTCTTGAATTTATCATTGTATCTAAATCAAGAGAGCGCGATTCACAATCGCTTCCGCTGCGGGGACTACGATTCCCTTCAGATCCATTGTCTTATAAACATGTAATGAATGACGTAGAGAAGGACCAATGGATCAAAGCGATGGACCTTGAAATGGAGTCGATGTACTTCAATTCAGTTTGGAAACTTGTAGACCTGAAGCGGTAAGACCAATATGGTGCAAATGGATCTATAAGAGAGAGAGTTGCACTGGAAAGGTACAGACCTTTAAGGCTAGACTTGTAGGAAAGGGTTTTACCCAAAGGTAAGGAGTGGACTATGAGGAAACTTTTTCTTTTGTTGCTATGCTAAAGTCCATAAGGATGCTCTTGCCCATAGCCGCATTTTATGACTATGAGATCTGCCAAATGGACGTCAAGAATACCTTTTTGAACGGTAATCTTAATGAAAGTATCTATATGTCTCAACCCGAAGGGTTCATAGCCTAAGGTCAGGAGCAAGCATCTAGATCATGGAACATAAGATTTGATACTGCAATCAAGTCTTATGGCTTTGACCAAAACGTTGATGAGCCTTGTGTTTACAAGAGGATCATCAACGATAAAGTAGCTTTCTTCGTACTATATGTGGATGATATCCTGCTCATTGGGAATGATGCAGGATACCTAACTCACATAAAGAAATGGTTGGCGACCCAATTCCAAATTAAAGATTTGGGAGACGCACAGTATGTTCTTGGGATTCAAATTTTCAGGAATCGCAAGAACAGAACGCTAGCTCTGTCTCAAGCGTCTTATATCGACAAAATGTTTGCCCGATATTCGATGCAGAATTCCAAAAGGGGTTTATTACCCTTTAGGCATGGAATTTATTTGTCTAAAGAACAATGTCCTAAAACACCTCAAGGAGTTGAAGATAGGAGACGTATTCCCTATGCCTTGATAGTAGGTAGCTTAATGTATGATATGCTACGCACAAGGCAAGACATTTGTTATGCAATGGGAATAGTCAGTAGGTACCAGTCCAATCCAGGGTTAGACCACTGGACCGTAGTTAAAAATATCCTCAAGTATCTAAGGAGAACGAGGGACTATACGCTTGTGTATGTGTCTAAGGATTTAATCCTTACAAGTTACACTGATTCTGACTTTCCGACCGATAAGGATTCTAGGAAATCCACATCGGGATCAGTTTTTACCCTTAACGGGGGAGCTATAGTGTGGCGTAGCATCAAGCAAGGATGCATCACCGACTCCACCGTGGTTCTCCCTGTCGAGCTCACTGCCAGTTGTCGCAACCCTTCTCGAAGCGCCAACCTCTCCGCTTCGCCGATCTTCTCCCCTGTGAACCATCACACCAACCTTTCCCCAATTCATCTCTCTCTCTCTCTTTCTCCCCCTCTCTATTCGTCGTACTCTGCCCAATTCGCCCAGGATCGTCAGCAAGCACACCCCTCCCCTCGATCCTAGTACGTTTCACCCCTCTCTCTATTTTAATTGGTTGTTTCACCTCGCGTTGCAACGTCGTGCTTGCAGCGTACCTTGGACCGCATGCACGACATTGGAACTCTGTCCAACAAGGTTACAACGCCATGCCCTGTTCAATAATAGAATGCTTCTATTCTTGCTCGTTTCCACTCCGTTTCTTCACATAAACTCTTTGCCACGATCGACACAGACAGTATAGACTCGATTTACAACAATTTTGCCCAAAACAACGGGTCCTTACATTGAATTAATCAACGAAAATTTTAAATCTATCTAAGGTGCCAAAACCGAAAATATTCAATTTGCAACCCAATAACATTCATCTCATGAAAATTAAGGCTAGCCACCTAAAGTTAAGAAAAATACAGAACCGAACAACGAAAAACAAAGTATGGCACTGATACCAATTGAAGGGATTGAATCCCGCAGCATAAGCGGCGCGAATTGCGTTGTTTTCGTTGTGTTACTATTTTTCTTAAATTTAAGCATACATCCTATATACATTCTAGATTAAGCATGATATGAGAAGGAATATTATAGCAAAGGTAGTACCAACCTCTTGAAGAACCGTTCTTCGTGTTTTCCTCCTCCTGGTCACGATCTCAACGATATCTCGTTCTCCACAAATGAACCACGAACTGAACACGATCTAGGGGTACTTCCACTTGATCTTCTCGGTTGTTCTCCGGCGGATGAGGGAGAGTGGTGCGACTCCATTTGTATTTGGCTGACAAGAAGAGAGAATTTGAGAGAGAATGAACTTTCTCCTTTTGGTGGAAATCTAAAAAATGAGACAATGCCTCGTGAAAAGCTTCACATTCCACCATTATATAGCGGTATGTGGTGGAGGTAAAATCTCCACCAATTTACCACTTTATCACAACTATATAATATGCAAATCATATTTCCATATCATATAATATAAGGTATCACATACCTTATTATATAAATCTCATTTGAATAATTGTGGAATTTAAAATTGAATCACATTCAATTTAATTTCTCTCGAATCAATTTCTCCAATTAAACCTTAATTAAATACTTAGGTTATACTATAGTCTGTTATTCAAATTCAAATTGAAGGAATTGAATCCCGCAGCAGAAGCGACACGAATCACGATGTTTTAATTATGTTACTATTTTTCTTAAAAATTAAACATGCATCTCATACATATCTAGGCTAAGCATGCTATGAGAAGGAAAAAGTACAGCGATAGAGTACCTACCTCTTGAAAAACACTTCTTCGCCGATTCCTTCTCCTAGTCACGATCTCAACGATCTCTCGTTCTCCACAAATGAACCACGATCTAGGGGGACACCTCCATCGGCGGATGAGGGAGAATGGTGGGACTCCCTTTGGATTTGGTTTTTGGAGAGGAAGAGAGAATTTGAGAGAGTAGAGAGCTTTCTCTTTTGGTTGAAATCCGAAAATGAGAAGTGAGATCGCAAAATGCCTTTCATTCAACCATTATATAGTGGTATGTGGTGGAGGTAAAATCTCCACAAATTTACCACTTTACCACAACTATATAATATGCAAATCATATTTGCATATCATATAATATAAGGTATCACATACCTTATTATACAAATCTCATTTGCATAATTGTGGAATTTAAAATTCAGTCACATTCAATTTAATTTCTTTCAAATCAATTTCTCCAATTAAGCCTTAAATAAATAATTAGGTTATACTATGGTTTATTATCAATCTCATTCACATTAAACTATATATTATGTCGATTATATCTCATATAAATGACATAAATATATGACTAAGTTAATTATTAGTTTTAAAGTGTTTAGAACTTGAATAATTAGACTTAGGTTTTCTAGTTCTAATAAGATCAGAATTAGGAAATCAAAGTATAGTCTTTGAATGGTGACTGACTAGTAACTCTGTCTAAAGAAGGTTTTGTCTAAGGCTGGGGTATTTAAGTTCATGCTTGCGGAACACCCCTACCTGGAAACCGACCTGGGAGTTAATTCGGTCTAGAGATTCTTAGACTATACTTATCGTGAGTGCCATTAATTAAAAGAGTTTTAATTTACTCACATAGACCTAAGTAATAATGTGATTATAAACTTAGGCTAAATACCATATAAGAGTAATATTAGTAGACTTAGGTAAATTTTAGTCGGTTTATCTAGGTCAATCCCGAAAATTATAAAGTGCTGAGTGGGAGGAAATATAGTGTATGAGATACATTTAATTTTCGACCACAAATCTTCGTTAAGTCCGCACCGTGAGATCCATACTCGACCTCGTAGCACAAATGAGAGCGTCCCCCTTCGGATGGTATTTGTATGGATCAATATCATCGTGGATGGAGAGAGTACTTATAGTGAGTGGGAGCGGGACCTGTGAAAATGGGACCCACGGTCTCTTCTTTCGATTCACACCGTGAGACCCCTATGATCTGCCTGCTAGTTTGGCCTGGACAGAACAATCCCTTCAAAGGGCCTTGATCATGGGAGTTGGAACACCGTGAATTCCCGAAAGGGATACAGTTTCCTTGTTGGTTTTCTTTCGTGGTTCACCCTTCGGTGGCTATTGTTTGGACGAATACTTGGAAACTTAAAGATTGAGGGTGACACTCACAGAATTCGTTACGTGTTAATGAATTCGACCAAATAATGGTAACTGGACACCTAATGGAATAAGAGTTATTCTGGGATTAGGGTCTGGTCGAGAAAGTCTCGTCCTAGAGGATGAGTGTTTCTGTTCACCCGGGGTGGCGGTCATTCTAAACCTTTAGGATATCATTGCAATTTTTATATGACCTAGGGATCATAGGATTAAATTTTGCTAAAATTTGATTGGATTTCCAAAGTTTATGCGAGACTTACACAAAATTTTTATTTGATTATTCAGCTAAAAACATGTCTAGCTCAATAATAGCTTTGCTAGCTTCCGAAAAATTAGTGGGAGATAACTTCCAAACTTGGAAGAATAATATCAACACGATCTTAATAACCGACTGTTGAGATTTTTGTCCTAATCTCGTGTTTGTAATATATTGTTTGAAATTAATAAGAGCTATTCATTTCATCACTTTGTGTCTCGCAATATTTATAAACTTTTCCAATAAACTAAGCTCCAGGGTCATTGAATTTATGAGAGAATTAGAACTTGAACGGTGTGTAGTGGACACACAGGGAGGATCACGTTCGAGTTAATGACCCGAACGGTCTCTGATGATATGGATAGGGTTGGAGACCTAATCCTGGATACACTGTGGATGCGGCCCGCTTTGTATTAGATACAAACGAGGTGATCTGACTCGTTCATGTGGTTGACATGCGAGTGGGGACATCCTGTGCAATGAGATTGTACAAGACCGGATCGAGAATTATTAGACCTCATCGATGTAACACCGATTGTGATGAAGGGACTAATAACTTCGTGAGATGACCATTAGTGACTCGACCGAATCCTCGAGCGCGTGTTACGGACTCAGATGCGAAGTCCATCCTTTGACTAATACGGGTGAGGGTGGTCGCGCCACTCGCCCAATATGCCTATCTCTCTCGTGACGAGAACCAAGTAGGAGTGGAAACTTAACTACGCGAGATGGAATTCACTCGTTCCCGCCTTTAGGGAAACTAGAGGGTTGTTCCCTTAAGTCTTGTCGCCCGTGGCTTTGACAACGGCGCCCACCTTCTCACCGGCCCGAGAAGGGTGTTGTGTATGGTTGGACCATCACAATATGTTGTTCACTAGAGGAGCAGTGGGGACTTAAGGAACAAGAAGTAGACCCAGGGGTAAAACGGTAATTTGACCCAGCCGTGTCTACGAACAACCCGTGAAGGGTCGACTCATGGGCATTGGTTATATCACCGAGGCGTAATATTCTCGTGACCGATGGGAGTGCAACTACGCTATAGTGGAGTGTTACCATAGCTAATGAATGTTGATTAACCTGGTCAAAGAGTTTGTGAGTTAATTTCGGATCATTGAGCCCGCCACCTTTGAGGTCCATTAGGTCCTCGGTTGGCTCCACCTGCTGGGTTAAAAGAAGGGTTAATGTTTTGGTATGAAATTGAAGTGTTCAATTTCACTTTAAGGGCATTTATGTCATTTGTATGAGATATGAATGATGTAATATATAGTTTAATGTGAATGAGATTCATAATAAACTATAGGTTAGTCTAATTGTTGAATTAGGACTAATTGGAGAATTTGATTGAGAGAAATTAAATTGGATGTGATTCAATTTAATTAATCCACAATTATTGCAAATGAGATTTGCAATATGAGATATGAGATATCTTATATTATGTGGTTATGCAAATGAGATTTGTATAACCTATGGTTGTGGTAAAGTGGTAATAATGTGGAGATTTGAACTCCCTCATTCCACTATTTAAACCCTTTGCAAGAAGGTTTTGGTAATCGATCTTCTCATTTTTTGTTTTTCACCAAAGAGAAGAAAAGAGAATTCTCTCTACTCTCTCAATTCTCCTCCCTTTCCAAAACACTTACAAGTTCCCACCAACTTCCCTTCTCCAAAAGAGAACAACCGAGAAGATTGCTTGGTGGTGTTCGAGATCGATTTGTAGGAAGAATCTGTTGAGATCGAGTAGCACGAAGAGTTCGTGATCCGAGGAAGAAATTGCTGTGTTTGTCTACAACAAGTAAGTAAGATCTATTCTTGCTGTAAATTTCTTCTTCTTTAAGCATGTTTAGCCTAGGTCTAATTGTTAGATCAATTTTAATAAAATCATGTTGCATAATGATACCTCGACGATTCAATCGTCTTCTGCTGCGCGGGGATTTCATTCCCTTCACTGACGACCTGAAGTTCGTGCTTACTGAGGAGTGTCCTCAGTCGCCGAGCTCGACTGCATCACGAAGTGTTCGTGATGCTTACGATCAATGGATCAGGGCCAATGAAAAGGCCAAGGTCTATATCATTGCCAGCTTGTCTGAAGTTTTGGCAAAGAAGCATGAGTTGATGATCACCGTTAAGGAGATCATGGAGTCGTTGCAAGACATGTTTGAACAATAGTCCTTTCAAGTCAGGCACGATTCTTTCAAACACGTCTTTAACGCCCGGATGAAAGAAGGGACGTCTGTTCGAGAACACGTTCTAGACATTATGACCCACTTTAATCTCGCGGAGATGAACGAGGCTTCGATCGACAAGTCGAGCCAGGTCAGCTTTATTCTGGAGACTCTTCTAAAGAGTTTCCTTGGCCATAGCAACGTTATATGAACAAGATTAGCTACACTCGACTACCCTCCTCAATGAGCTACAAAATTTCCAAATCCTTGATGAGGATCGTGGCACAGGAATCGAGGCAAATGTTGCCTCTACAGTCTTATCACTGTGGGTTCGACCTGCGGGACTAAACTCATTGCTCCTTCTCACCCGAAAGGGAAGAAGAAGTAGATGAAGAGGTAAAGTCGACGATTTATCGCTATAAAAAAGGCAAGAAGGTCAAGGAAGTTGCAGAGAAAGGAAAGTGTTTCCACTGCAATGGGGACGACCACTGGAAGAGAAACTGTCCCAAGTTCCTTGCCGAGAGTAAGAATCAAGGTAAATGTGATTTACTAGTAACTGAAACTTGCTTAGTGGAGAGTAGTGACTCTGCCTGGATTTTAGATTCGGGCGCCACTAACCATGTTTGTTCTTCTTTTCAGGGAATTGATTCCTGACAGCCGTTGCGAGAGGGTGAGGTGACTCTACGGGTTGGATCTGGGGAGATAGCCTCTGCTGCAGCGATCAACAAAGTGAAGCTCTATTTTGGCAAGAATGTTTATTGTTGGACAATATGTATATAGTCTCAGGGTTTACTAGAAACCTTGTTTCTATTTCCTGTCTCATTGAACATTGTATTTCAATTTCCTTTGATTCTAATAAAGCGTTTATTTCTTTCAAAGTCAATTTGATTTGTTCAACTTCACTTGAGTCTAACTTGTATGTTTTAAAGCCAAATTCAGTCAAAAGCGTTTTGAACACTGAGTTATTTAAAACTGCAGAAACACGAACTGAGAGAGTTAAGGTTTCTCCTAAAGAAAATGCCCATCTTTGGCATCTAAGGTTAGGCCACATTAATCTCAATCGGATTGAGAGACTAGTGAAGAGTGGACTTCTAAGTCAGTTGGAAGAAAACTCTTTACCGGTGTGTGAGTTATGCCTCGAATGCAAAATGACCAAACGCCCTTTTAGTGGAAAAGGATATAGAGCCAAGGAGCCCCTTGAGCTTATACATTCTGACCTCTGAGGTCCGATGAGTGTTAAAGCACGAGGTGGTTACAAATACTTCGTTTCTTTCATTGATGATTATTTGACGTATTGGTATATTTACCTAATGCATAGGAAGTCTGAAACTCTTAAAAAGTTCAAGGAGTTCAAGACTGAGGTTGAGAACCTGTTAGGTAAACGATAAAAACACTTCGATGGGATCGAGGTGGAGAGTATATGGACACTGAACCAAGGACTATATGATAGAACACGGAATTACGTCTCAACTCTCAGCAGCTGGTATGCCACATCATAATGGTGTATCGGAGAGGAGAAACAGAACCCTGTTGGACATGGTCGGTCGATGATGAGCTATGCTCGTCTCCCTGATTCCTTTTGGGGTTACGCAGTGGAGACTACGGTTTACATTTTGAATAACGTTCCGTCGAAGAGTGTTTGTGAAACACCTTTCGAACTCTGGAATGGCCGTAAAGGTAGTTTACATCATTTCAGACCGAAGAAGCTGGAACCCCGTTCAAAATTGTGCCATTCGTAGGTTACCCAAAAGAGACAAGAGGTGGTCTGTTTTACGATCCTAAGGATAATAGGGTGTTTGTGTCGACAAACACCACTTTCCTTGAGGAATACCACATTAGGGATCATTTGCCTAGGAGCAAAATCGTGTTAAACGAAATGGACAGTACATCAGCAAGAGTGGCTGATGGGGCTAGTACCTCAACAAGTGTTGTTGATCCTAGCACGTCAAGTCCGTTCCCAAGAGTTGGGAATGCCTCGACGTAGTGGGAGGGTTGTGAGACAGCCTGAACGTTACATGGGTTTAGCTGAAACCCAAGTCGTCAATCCTGATGATGACTGTGAGGATCCATTAACCTATGATCAGGCTATGGCTGATGTTGACAAGGATGAATGGATTAAAGCTATGGACCAGGAAATGGATTCGATGTACTTCAATTCTGTCTGGGAGCTTGTGGATCAACCTGATGCGGTAAAACCTATAGGTTGTAAATGGATCTACAAGTGTAAACGGTTTAAGGGGTTGACTATGAGAAAACCTTTTCACTTGTTGCCATGGTAAAGTCGATCAGGATCCTTCTGGCTATTGTCGCGTATTATGACTACGAGGTATGGCGGATGGTTGTCAAAACCGTCTTTCTGAATGGCACCCTTGACGAAACCATCTACATGGACCAGCCTAAAGGGTTCATTGCCCAAGGCCAAGAGCAAAAGGTTTGTCGGCTTCATAGGTCTATTTATGGACTGAAACAAGCCTCGAGGTCTTGGAATATAAGGTTTGATGAGGCAATCAAATCTTATGGCTTTTATTAGAATGTTGACGAGCCTTGTGTCTACAAGAAAATCGTTGAAAAACTGTCGCATTTCTGATATTATACGTGGATGATACTCTTCTCATTGGGAATGAAGTAGAATTTCTTACTGACATAAAGAAATGGCTAGCTTCGCAATTCCAAATGAAAGATTTGGGAGAAGCTGAGTATGTTCTAGGTATCCAGATTGTCCGGAACCGGAAGAATAGACTGCTAGCCATGTCTCAAGCGTCTTATATTGACAAGATGTTGTCTAGCTATAAGATGCAGAACTCCAAGAAGGGCTTGTTGCCTTTCAGGCACGAAGTTCACCTGTCTAAGGATCAGTGTCCTAAGACTCCCGAAGAGGTTGAGGGTATGAGACGGATACCCTATGCTTCAGCTGTAGGGAGCCTGATGTATGCCATGTTGTGTACTAGGCCCGACATCTGTTATGCAGTAGGGATTGTCAGTAGGTATCAATCCAATCAAGGATTAGATCACGGGACAACCATAAAGGAAATCCTGAAGTATCTTAGGAGAACGAGGAACTACAACTTAGTGTATGGTCGTGGGGATTTGATCCTTACACGATACACAGATTTTGACTTTCAGACCGATAAGGATTCAAGGACATCCACTTCGGGGTCAGCCTTCATTCTGAATGGAGGAGTTGTAGTATGTTGAAGCATCAAGCAGGGATGCATCGTTGATTCCACTATGGAAGCGGAGTACGTTGCGGCTTGTGAAGCAAAAAGGAAGCTGTTTGGCTTAGGAAGTTCATGACAGATTTGGAAGTTGTTCCAAATATGAACTTGACAATCACACTGTTCTGTGACAACAGTGGTGCAGTAGCCAACTCCAGGGAGGCTCGGAGCCATAAGAGAGGCAAACACATTGAGCGGAAGTATCACCTGATACAGGAGATTGTGCACCGTAGAGACGTGACAGTCACACAGATAGCGTCAGAGCACAACTTAGCTGATCCATTTACAAAGCCCCTCACGACTAAGGTGTTTGAGGGTCACCTAGAGAGTCTAGGTCTTCGAGTACTTCCTGACTAGGGTAAGTGGGAGATATGTAAACGGGTATTCAATGCCCTAGTTTATTGTATTACTTCATTGTAATTTATGTACATTTCAGAAATGTATTTTCTCCACTAGCTTAGTCCAAGTGGGTGTTTGTAAGGATTTTTGTCCTAATCTCGTGTTTGTAAATTACTATTTGAAATTAATAAAGTGTTATTCATTTCATATTTTTGTGTCTCGCATTTTATACAAACTTTGACCAATAAACTAAGCTCCAGGGTCATTGAATATATGAGAGAACTAGAACTTGAACGGTGTGTAGTGGACACACAAGGAGGATCACGTTCAAGTAAATGACCCGAACGGTCTACAGTATATGGATAGGGTTTGAGACCTAATCCTCGATACGCTATGGATGCGGCCCGCTTTGTACTAAGATACAAACGAGGTGATCTTACTTATTCATGTGGTTGATATGCGAGTGGGGGCATCCTGTACAATGAGATTGTATAAGACCGGTCCGTGAATTATTAGACCTACTGATGTAACATCGTTGACAGTAAGGACTAATAACTTCGTAGATGACCATTAGTGACTCGACCTGAATTCTGAGTGTGTTACGGACTCCTGTCTGTTGGGTCTGTCCTTTGACTAGCACGGGTGAGGTTGGTCATAGTTACTCGCCCAATATGCCTATCTTCTCGTGAGTGAGAACCAAGTAGGGAGCTGGGAACTTAACTACGCGAAACGAAATTCACTCGTTCCCGCCTTTAGGGAAACTAGAGGGTTGTTCCCTTAAGTGCTGTCTCCAGGGCTTGGACAACGGTCGCCCACTCTCTCACTGGCACGAGAGGGTTGTTGTATATGGTAGGACCATTACAATGTTGTTGTTCATTAGAGGTGCAGTGGGACTTAAGGAGAAAGAAGTAGACACAGGGGTAAAACGATAATTTGACCCAGCAGTGTCTACGAACAACCTGTGAAGGGTCGACTCATGGGCATTGGTTATATCAGTGGACACGTAATATTTTGCACTAACAGGAGTGCAGCTACGGGCTTCAGTGGAGTGTTACCGTAGCTAATGAAGGTTGATTAACTGGGTCAAAGAGTTTGATAGGTTAATCTCGGATCATTGGAGCTCGTCACTGTAGGTCCATTAGATCCCTCGGTTGGCTCAAACTGGGTTAAAAGATGCGTTAATGTTTTGGTGTGAATTGAAGTGTTCAATTTCACTTAAAGGGCATTTATGTCATTTATATGAGATATGAATGATATAATATATAGTTTAATGTGAATGAGATTCATAATAAACTGTAGGTTAGTCTAATTATTGACTTAGGACTAATTGGAGAAATTAATTGAGAGAAATTAAATTGAATGTGATTCAATTTAATAAATCCACATTAATGCAAATGTGATTTGTAATTTGAGATATGAGATATCTTATAATATATGGTTATGAAAATATGATTTGCATAACATATGGTTGTGGTAAAATTGTAATAATGTGGAGATTTTAACTCCATCGTTTTCCATTATATAAACCCTTCTTGCAAGAAGGAACTTAAGGATTTTCTCTCATTTTTTGGATTTCACTAAAGATAAGAGATTACTATTCTCTCAAATTCTCTCAATTTCTCCTCCCTTCTCCAAAACACCAAAGTCCCACAACTTTCCTTCTTCCAAAAGAAGAACAGCCGAGATTCTGATTGGTTGTGTTCGATCTTTGTTCGAGAAAACGAAGCGTTTGAGATGTTCGAGGAACACGAAGAGTTCGTGACTGGAAAGGGAGATTCGAAGCACGTCTTCAACAAGTAAGTGTACATTTACTTGCTGTTTTTCCTTCCTTTTTCTATGTTTAACATAAATTATTAGATAGTTGATTTTAATAAAATCGAGTAGCATAACGATACCACGACGATTCGACCTTCTTCCCTGCGCTGGGATTCTCATTCCTTTCAAAATACCCTTTTCATGAATTTGAACACTTCAAATCAACTCCAAACTGCATACCCTCCTTAAGTCCAAATTGAGCCAACCGAGGGACCTAATAGACCTATAGGTCATGAGCTTCAATGATACGAGATTAACTTGTCAAACTCTTTGATCCGGTTAATAAATATTCATTAACTAAGGGGTCACTCCACTATATCTTTGTAGTTGCACTCTCCTCACTATAGGACAAGTTGTGTCCATCGATATAACCAGTACCCGTGAGTCGACCCTTCATAGGTTGGTCGTAGTCATAGTGGGTCAAATTATCGTTTTACCCCTCTATCTACCTCTTCCTCCTTAAGTCCCACTGCTCCACTAATGAACAACTTTGTTGCATGGACCTACCATAAACAACGTCCCTCCCTGGCCAGTGAGAGGGTGGGACCCCGTTGTTCAAGCCCTGAAGACAACACTTAAGGGAACAACCCCTCTAGTTTTCCTAGCTCAGAAACGAGTGAATTCCATCTTGCGTAGTCAAGTTCCCAACTCCCCTCGGGGTTCTGCTCCTAAAAAGGTAGACATATTGGGCGAGCAACACAGGCCACCCTCACCCGTACTAGTCAAAGGACAGACCCCCGTAGAAAGGAGTCCGTAACATGCTCAGGATTAAGGACGAGTCACTAATGGTCATCTACGAATTTATTAGTCCTAGACTGTTAACGGTGTTACATCAGTAGGTCTAATAATTCATGGTCCGGTCTTGTACAATCTCATTACACAGGATGCCCCCACTCGCATGTCAACCACATGAAGGAGTTGGATCGCCTCATTTGTATCTAATACAAAGTGGGTCACATCAATGGTGTTGCCAGGATGAGGTTCCCAACCCTATTCATATACTGTAGACCGTTCGGGTCAATAACTCGAACGTGATCCTATTTGTGTGTCCACTACACACCGTTCAAGTTCTAATAAAAATGACCCTGGAGCTTATTTTATTGGATTAAGTTTATAAATGCGAGATACAAAGTTTGAATAATAAATAACCTTTATTCATTAATTCGTGAAGTATTACAAACGACACGAGCTTAGGGCATACACCCCAACAATCCTTGCTTAGACCTCTTCAGGATTTTAATTAGGAACCCTTTCCCCTCTTACACCTCATAATTACTAGAGTACTACACCCAAGCCGTTAAACACATCATGGTAATGAGGTTTGGAAAAAATAGCTTGCTTGGTTTCTTCTTAAAACATAGTTTTCAATCTTCTTTGCGATCTTGCCCACATCAATGCTTCAACTTTTCAATATAGCAAACAACAGAAAGTGGCCTATCATTTGAAACTGTAGTATCATGAGTTGTTGGAGGCAACTTCACCTTAATAGAAGACAACCAAACATGAGCTTCATTCTCAACTTTGCTAACTCTCCACTGAACCGCTTCTATTCCCACTGTGGTGAGAGTTGAATTCAACTGGAATTTTGAAGATGCTATGGTCATCTCATTATAGGTTGCATGTTGAAAATATTCCACGCTTAGAGCATCATTAATGCCTTTAGGGCTCAAATCCACTAACTATTGACTAGTTTTCAAGAGGAATGTCAATATTTGCATAAATTTCTTTGACCAAGGGTATAATCACTGATTTTGGCTCGTTATCCAAACCATGAGGAAATGAGGTGGTATATTATAAGAAAGTCAATTTTATACAAATGGATGCAAATAGGAGACTCCCAAATTAGTTGCAAATTGCAACTAGGCTTTGTCTCTATTCAATTTTTTGTTAAATTTGGAAGTTACCACATCCATTTTAGGTATTCTAGTGAAAGTATAGTTCATGCATGTCATTTGAACTCCATTTCGGTTTTTACTTTTGTAATGTTATTTATGTTGTTATATGTTTATATAGTCTTGATCTTAGGTTCATGTATTTTCATAGGTGCATCGACTCGACAGGGCTCTGAAAGTAGAACGAAGATGGCCATGAAGATGATGAGATAGTGGAATTAACTTTAGTTCAATATAAACTTTCGTTTGTGTAGATTAAGTTATTTGGTCAAAACAAATAATTAATTTTGTATATGAACAAAGTGTAATTAACTTTGGTTTAATGTAAGTAAATTTTTTATTCAATTTGTGTATACTTTATTTCATGTAACTTTGGTTTAATGTAAGTAAAATTTGTATTCAATTTGTGTATACTTTATTTCATGTACAACAAGTTTGAATTATAGTGAAAATCCAGATAAATACCTATATGAGTATGTATAATATAAAATATAAGCAATGGGTAATTCCAATATATGTCGACCATAATTAAATATTGGTCGACATTTCCAATGTATGTCGACCAAAACCATGTTAGTCGGCATACATAAGAAATGTCGACCCAAATTAAATATTGGTCGGCATTTCTAAGCTCTACCGACCAAAAATAAGTTGGTCGATAGAGCTTGGAAATGTCGATCAATATTTAATTAGTCGGCATTTCTTTGAAAGGGCGACTAAAATGGATTGGTCGACATTTCTTCTAACCGCCAACTAAAAGGCATTGGTCGACATTTCTTCGAAAGACCGACTATAAGGGATTAGTCGTCATTTCTTCGAAAGACCGACAATAAGGGATTAGTCGTCATTTTTTCGAAACGCCGACTAAGCATGTTTGGTCGACATTTCTTCAAAAGGCCGACTAAATAAGATTTGGTCGACATTTCTTTGAAAGCCTGACTAAAGACGTTTTGGTCAGCCTTTCGAGGAAAAGCCGACGGTGAGACAAATTTAATCGGCAAAAGGTTTCCCAATGAGGATATGTCGACGACTTTATACCGTCGGGAATACATTTGCCGATGATATTTTGGTATTTTTTCGACCATTTGTGGCGTCAGAAAACCTTAAAATTCTTGTAGTGTTTGTAATAGTTACAAACAATTTGATCCAAATTGTTCATGTGGAGACATGTGAGTAGGGGTATCTTATACAGTGAGTTTGTATAAGACTGAGCCACGATATATTTAATCTCTCTTGATAAATTTGTTGCTTTAGAAGATTAATGTTTCATCAGGATGATCATATGCGACTTGTTCTTCATCTTGAGTGTGAGTTATGAACTCCTACTTTTGATAGCTTGTTCTTTGATTTGCATAGGCATGACTGGCTTTTGTAGTTGATTCAACAAGCATACCACTTTGAGAACTTAACCAAATAGGGAGTGGGAATATAATCTCGCAAGATTGAATTCACTCCTTCCCATATAGGGTAAGTAGATGAGTAGCTCCCATAAGTACTAATTTTGAGACTTGAACAAGGGGTCTCACCCTCTCACTCGCTCGAGAGAGACCTAATTTATGTTGGATCATAAATAAATTGTTTATTAAAGAATCAGTGGTGCTTAAGATGCAAGATTTAATTATGGGGCTAAAACGAACTTTTGGCCCAACTATAATTACGAACAACTTGTGAAAGATTTCTTTACATCTAGTGATTATATCCATGGAGACAACTTGTCCTACAGTGCATAAGAGTTTAACTGTAGGCCTATAGTGGAGTGACTCTATAGTTAATGAATGAAAATTGATTAATTAAAGCGTTTAATTAATTAATTTTGTATCATTGGAGCTTATAATTTGTAGGTCTATAAGGTCCCTTTGCTAGCTCATATGAACAAATAGGGATCAATTTAGTTGAAAGAAAATTTTGAAATGCTCAAATTAATATTTAATTTGAAGTGCTTAAATTAATATTTAATATATTAGATATAAATAAATATTAAATATCAAAGAGGAAAACATATTTATTGTATTTGATACATTAAATATTAAAATTATTAATGTATCATTATATCTATTAAATTTGAATTAAATTCAAATTAGGAAATAAATGTCTTAGGAGAATTTGGATTAAAATCATTAATGTATGAAGATACATTAAATAAAGGATATTTATTAAATTTGAATTAGATTCAAATTAGGAAATGAAAATCTTAGGAAAATTTGGAAAAGATTTGAAAATGATTCAATTTGATTAGATAAATATATTATAATATATTAGATATTAAGACATATTATTCTCCCTAGCCCACTATAAAGAGGACTCTAAGGGTGAGTCTGTTGGGATGTATGCCTTAAGCTCGTGTCGTTTGTAACAGTTCATGAATTAATGAATAAAGGTTATTTGTTATTCAAACATTGTATCTCGCATTTTATAAACTTAATCCAATAAACTAAGCTCCAGGGTTATACTTATAAGAACTTGAACGGTGTGTAGTAGACACACAGGGAGGATCACGTTCGAGTTATTGACCCGAACGGTCTACAGTTTATGGATAGGGTTGGGAACCTCATCCTGGTACCACGGTGGATGTTGCCCACTTTGTATTAGATATAAATGAGGCGATCTAGCTCGTTCATGTGGTTGACATGCGAGTGGGGGCATCTGTGCAATGAGATTGTACAAGACCGAACCGTGAATTATTAGACCTACTGATGTAACACCATTAACAGTATCGGACTAATAACTCGTAGATGACCATTAGTGACTCCTCCTTAATCCTGACCGTGTTATGGACTCCTGTATGCGAGGGTCTGTCCTTTGACTAGTACGGGTGAGGGTTGCTTGAGTTGCTCGCCCAATATGTCTACCTTCTCAAGGGCAGATCCACATGGAGAGCTAGGAACTTAACTACGCAAGATGAAACTTACTCGTTCCCGAGTTAGGAAAACTAATTGGGTTGTTCCCTTAAGTGTTGTCTCTAGGGCTTGAACAACGGGGCCCCACCGTCTCACTGGTCCGAGAGGGATGTTGTTTATGGTAGGACCACGCAACAAAGTTGTTTATTAGAGTAGAAGAGGGACTTAAGGATCAAGAGGTAGACAAAGGGGTAAAACAGTAATTTGACCTAACTGTGACTATGAACAACTTGTGAAGGGTCGACTCACGGGTATCGGTTATATCAATGGACACAACTTGCCCTACAGTGAGGAGAGTGCAGCTACAGGGCTATAGTGGAATGACCCCATAGTTAATGAATGTTGATTAACCGGATCAAACAGTTTGATCAGTTAATCTCAAATAATTGAACCTCATGATCTGTAGGTCCATTAGGTCCATTGGCTGGCTCAATTTGGACTTAATGAGGGTATACTGCTTGAATTCGATTCAATTTTAAATTCCACAATTATGCAAATGGAATTTGGATAATAGGGTTTGTGATACCTTATATTATATGATATGCAAATATGATTTGCATATTATATAGTTGTGGTGAAGTGGTAAATTGGTGGAGATTTTACCTCCGCCACATACCACTATATAATGTTGGAATGTGAAGGATTCCATAACCTTGTCATTCATTTTTTGGATTTCCATCTTTGAGAACTCTCATTCTGTCTCAATTCTCTCTACATTTCTCCATTCCTTAAACCAAAAGGAGTCCCAGCTACTCTCCCTCATCCACGGGAGAACAACCGAGAATATCAAGTGGAGGTGTCCCCATTGGATCGTGTTCGGTTTGTGGTTCGTTATAGAGAACGAGAGATCGTTCAGATCGTGATCGGGAGAAGGAATCCGTGAAGAAGTGTTCTTCAAGAGGTAGGTACCCCTTTGTTGTACTTTTTCCTTCTCAAAGCATGTTTAACCTAGAAATGTATCAGATGCATGTTTAATTTTAAGAAATTCAATAACACAACGAAAACAACGTGATTCGCGTCTCTTCCGCGACGGGATTCAATCCCTTCAATTCGTATCAGAGCCATACTTTGTTTATCTTTGTCAGTTCTAAAATTTTCTTAAAATTAGGTGGGTATCCTTTAATTTCATGTGATGAATGTTTAAAGGTTTGCAAATTGAATGGTTTCGGTTTTGGCACCTTAGATAGATTTACAATTTTTGTTCATTAGATCAATGTAAGGGCCCATTGTTTTGGGCAAATATGTTGTAAATCGAGTCTGTAAGTCCGTGTCAATCGCAGCAAGGAGTTGTTGTGAAGAAACGGAGTGGAAACGGGCGAAAACAAAAGTGTTCTATTCTGGAACAGAGCACGACGTTGCAACCCTGTTGGACAGATTTGCGACGCCGTGTAGGCGGTCCTTGGCTTGCTGCAGGCGCGACGTTGCAACGTCGTGCGTGTTAAGGCACGGTTACAGCATTGAGGCGCATAACGTTGCAACGCCGCTCACTACGTTGGAACGTCGTGCATTAATGGAGAAGTTTTGCGAGGTTATTCTGTGGAAAGAGTGGGCATGAAGGCTAGAGGGGCAGTTATTTCCGAAAATATGTATTTTATTTTATATTTATTTGTAAAGTATGTCTTTATTTAATTTATATTAATTAATATTAATATATTTGATATATTAGTGTTATTAATTAAATTAATGTCCCTAGGGGTGCCAAAATCGGTTCAATTTGCTTTTTTAATTTATTGCAAGTGTTGTATGAATATTTATATGCATATGGTATGTCATATAGATTTAAAATCCCACCTTAGGTTAAGCATTTCATGTATCGTATTTATATTATAAGTGTTATAATATATAGTATGCATTATTTAATTATATTATAAATGTTATAATATAAGGTATGCATGTTTAATTAATATAAGAATTATATTAATTAGATTAATAGCATTGACATGCATTTAATTCATGTGATGGATGTGTGTTATATAGTTTATGTAACGCCCCAGGCCCAGGATCTCCTGCGACCTGGTTGCGTCACTATATCATCCATGACTGCTTGTAAGAGTGAAGCCACTATCCCAACAAACCAACACGAGGTCCTTTCAGCATGCTTTGTCGTCACTCACATGCTCCTTAGAAAAATTCCCAGGAGGTCACCCAACATAGTATTGCTCCAAGTCAAGCACGCTTAACTGTGGAGTTCCTATGATTAAGTCACCGAAAAGGAAGGTGCACCTTGTTGGTATAGGTAGTAGCTATCAATTCTTTTAAGCCTTTCTCAACTATACTTTCATATCCTCATAGTCACTCGCATGTACCCCTCTTCCTCTGGCACCATACTTTCATGTCCTATGGATTCCTCTAATTCAGATGTGACTCGGTTCATTCATGTACCCCTCTTCCTCGGGCGTCACATGAAAACTACACTTGTTTAGGGCATAACCCCCAATATGTACAAAGTAAAGCTTGAAACTCGGTCGTGAGTGTAGGTTGAAGATATATTAACCACTAAGCGGGAAGGCTTTTTTTTCGGTGGCTCAATCATAGGAACTCCACAGTTAAGTGTGCTTGGCTTGGAGCAATCCTATGTTGGGACCTCCTGGGAATTTTCCTAGCGAGCATGTGAGTGAAGGAAAAACATGCTGAAAGGACCCCATGTTGGTTTGTGGGGATATTCTCTTGACTCTTACAAACAATCATGGATTATATACTGATGCGGCCAGGTCGCAGGAGATCCTGGGCTTGGGGCGTTACAAATAGTATCAGAGCGGAACCTCTCCCAGTAACATGTGGTTCGAAAACGAACCAAGGCGGAAGCTGGTGGGCATGTGACACTCGAGGAAGAAGGTTACATGAATGAACCAAGTCCACATCTGAATGAGAGGGAACCTGGGGATATGAAAGTATTGTGCCCGAGGAAGAGGGGTACATGCAAGTGGCCATGAGGATATGAAAGTATAGTTGAGAAAGGCTTAAAAGAATTGATAACTACTACCTATACCAACAAGGTGCACCTTCCTTTTCGGTAACTCAATCATAGGAACTCCACAGTTAAGCGTGTTTGGCTTGGAGCAATCCTATGTTGGGTGACCTCTTGGGAATTTTCCTAGGGAGCATGTTAGTGAGGATAAAACATGCTGAAAGGACCCCGTGTTGGTTTGTGGGTATGGTGTCTTCACTCTTACAAGCAGTCATGGATGATATAGTGATGCAGCAAGGTCGCAAGAGATCTTGGGCCTGGGGCGTTACAAATAGTATCAGAGCAGAACCTCTCCCAGTAAGATTTTGTTCGGGGACAAACCAAGGAGGAAGTTGGTGGGCATGTGACGCCCGAGGAAGAGGGGTACATGAATGAACTGAGTCCACATCTGAATGTGAGGGATCCTGAGGATATGAAAGAATGGTGCCTAAGGAAGAGGGGTACTTGCAAGTGGCCATGAGGATATGAAAATATAGTTGAGAAAGGCTTAAAAGAGTTGATAGCTACTACCTATACCAACAAGGTGCACCTTCCTTTTCGGTAACTCAATCATAGGAACTCCACAGTTAAGCGTATTTGGGTTGGAGCAATCCTATGTTGGGTGACCTCCTGGGAATTTTCCTAGGGAGCATGTGAGTGAGGACAAAACATGCTGAAAGGATCCTGTGTTGGTTTGTGGGGATAGTGTCTTCGCTCTTATAAGCAGTCATGGATGATATAGTGACGCAACATGGTCGCAGGAGATCATGGGTCTGGGGGGAAACAAATAGTATCAGAGTGGAACCTCTCCCAGTAAGATGTGGTTCGGGGACGAACCAAGGCGGAAGCTGGTGGGCATGTGACGCCCGAGTAAGAGGGGTACATGAATGAACTGAGTCCACATCTTATTGAAAGGGATCCTGACTATATGAAAGTATGGTGCTCGAGGAAGAGGTGTACATGCAAGTGGCCATGAGGATATGAAAGTATAGTTGAGAAAGGCTTAAAATAATTTATAGCTACTACCTATACCAACAAGGTGCACCTTCCTTTACGGTAACTCAATCATAGGAACTCCACAGTTAAGCGTATTTGGCTTGGACCAATCCTATGTTTGGTGACCTCCTGGGAATTTTCCTAGGGAGCATGTGAGTGAGGACAAAACATGCTGAAAGGACCCTGTGTTGGTTTGTGGGGATAGTGTCTTCACTATTACAAACAGTCATGGATGATAAAGTTACGCAGGAAGGTCGCAGGAGATCCTGGGCTTGGGGCGTTACAAATAGTATCAGAGCGGAACCTCTCTTAGTAAGATTTGGTTCGGGTACGAACCAAGGCGGAAGCTTGTGGGCATGTGACGCTCGAGGAAGAGGGGTACATGAATTAACCGAGTCCACATCTGAATGACAGAGATCCTGAGGATATGAAAGTATGGTGTCCAAGGAAGAGGGGTACATGAAAATAGCCATGACGATATGAAAGTATAGTTGAGAAAGGCTTAAAAGAGTTGATAGCTACTACTTATACCAACAAGGTGCACCTTCCTTTTCAGTAACTCAATCATAGGAACTCCACACTTAAGCGTGTTTGGCTTTGAGCAATCCTATGTTGGGTGACCTCCCGGGAATTTTCCTAGGGAGCATGTGAGTGAGCACAAAACATGCTGAAAGGACCCCGTGTTGGTTTGTGGGGATAGTGTCTTCGCTCTTATAAGCAATCATGGATGACATAGTGATGCAACCAGGTCGCAGGAGATCCTGGGCCTGGGGCGTTACAAATAGTATGAGAGTGGAACCTCTCCCAGTAAGATGCTGTTCGGGGGTGAACCAAGGCGGAAGCTGGTGGGCATGTGACGTCCGAGGAAGAGGGGTACATGAATGAATCGAGTCCACATCTTAATGAAAGGGATCCTGAGTATATGAAAGTATGGTGCCCAAGAAAGAGGGGTACATGCAAGTGGCCATGAGGATATGAAAGTATAGTTGAGAAAGGGTTAAAAGAAATATAGCTACTACCTATACCAACAAGGTGCACCTTCCTTTACGGTAACTCAATCATAGGAACTCCACAGTTAAGCGTATTTGGTGTGAGTGAGGACAAAACATGTTGAAAGGACCTCGTGTTGGTTTGTGGGGATACTGTTTTCACTCTTACAAGCAGTCATGGATGATATAGTGACGCAGCGAGGTCGCAAGAGATCCTGGGCCTTGGGCGTTACAGTTTTATTATTCATGTGATGATGATCAAGTATAATAACATAGAAATGCATGTAACCTAAGTTAATTAATTAGTTTAAAATCGTTTACAACTTGAATTAGTTAGACTTAGGTTTTCTAGTTCTAATAAGATTAGAATTAGGAAATCAAATATGATTTATGGATGATGACTAATTAGTAACTCTTACTAAGGAAGGTTCTGTCTAAGGCTGGGGTATTTAAGCTGACGGTTTATGGAACACCCCTACTTGGGAAACGACTTGGGAGTGAATTTGGTCTAGAGATTTATAGGTTATATTTTCATGAGTGACGTTTATTAAGTGTTAATAATTAAACTCACATAGACCTAAGTTAATAAGTTGTTATAGACTTAGGTTAATCAAATATAAGAGTTATATTGGTAGACTTAGGTAAATATAGCCGGTTTATCTCGGTCAATCCCGTTAATTTAAAGTAATGAGTAGGGGAATAAATAGTGTATGAGATACATTTAATTTCCACCCACAAATCTCCTTAAGTTCACACCGTGAGATCCATACTCGGCCTCGTGGCGCAAATGGGAGTTTCCCCCTATTGGGATGTATGTCCTAATCTCAATTTTTTTTTTTGTAATATTTCCATTTGAAATTAATAAGAGTTATTTCTTTCATCTCTTTGTGTCTCGCAATTTTACAAACTTTGTCCAATAAACTAAGCTCTAGGGTCATTGAATTAATGAGAGAACTTGAACTTGAACGGTGTGTAGTGGACACATAGGGAGGATCACGTTCGAGTGAATGACCTGAACGGTCTACAGTATATGGATAGGGTTGGAAACCTAATCCTGGATACGCTGTGGATGCGGCCCGCTTTGTATTAGATACAAACGAGGTGATCTGACTCGTTCATGTGGTTGACATGGAGTGGGGGCATCCTGTGCAATGAGATTGTACAAGACCGGATCGTGAATTATTAGACTTACTAATGTAATAATCGCATTAACGCAGTATGAGACTAATAACGTCAGAGATGACCATTAGTGACTCGACTCGAATCTCGAGCGTGTTACGGACTCTTTTATGCCATGGGTCTGTCCTTTGACTAGTACGGGTGAGGGTGGTCACAGTTACTCACCCAATATGCCTATCTTCTCATTGACAGGACCAAGTATGGAGCTTGGAACTTAACTACGCGAGATGGAATTCACTCGTTCCCGACTTTAGGGAAACTAGAGGGGTTGTTCCCTTAAGTGTTGTCTCCAGGGCTTGGACAACGGGCGCCCACGCTCTTATTGGCCCGAGAGGGATGTTGTGTATGGTTAGACTATTACAACGTTGCTGTTCATTAGAGGAGCAGTGGGGACCTAAGGAGCAAGAAGTAGACACAGTGGTAAAACGATAATTTTACCCAGCAGTGTCTACGAACGACCTGTGAAGGGTCGACTCATGGGCATTGGTTATATCAGTGGACACAACTTGTCTTACACTGACGGGAGTGCAGCTACGGGCTTTAGTGGAGAGTTACCGTAGCTAATGAATGTTGATTAACCGGGTCAAAGAGTTTGTCAGGTTACTCTCGGATCATTGGAGCTCATCACTGTAGGTCCATTAGGTCCCTCGGTTGGCTCAAAGTGGATTAATAGAAGGTATACAGTTTTGGTGTGAATTTGAAGTGTTCAAGTTCACTAAAGGGTAATTATGTCATTTATATGAGATGTGAATGATATATTATATAGTTTAATGTGAATGAGATTCATAATAAACTATAGGTTAGCCTAATTGTCTAATTAGGGCTAATTTGGAGAAATTAGATTGAGAGAAATTAAATGAATGTGATTCAATTTAAAAATCCACAATTATACAAATGTCATTTGTAAAATGAGATATGAGATTGCTTATTGTATGTGGTTATGCAAATATGATTTGCATAACCTATGGTTGTTGTAAAATGGTAAATATGTGGAGATTTCAACTCCACGTATCACCATTATATAAATCCTTTGCAAGAAGGATTTCTTAAGCTTTGGTTTAATTTTTTTGGATTTCACACCAAAAAGGAAACTAGCATTCTCTCAACTCTCTCTCAATCTCTCCTCCTCTCTCACCAAAAGAGATTCACTTCTCTCCTTCTACCTAACGTAAAGCAATCGAGAAACTAAGTGGAGGTGTCTGGTCTGCTTGTTCGTTCTAGGAGTTCGAGGACGTTGAGATCGTGACCACGAAGGGTTCGTGAACAAGAGAAGGAAAACTTGAAGTCGATTCTTCAACAAGTAAGTGGTTCTTACTAGTTTTTCTTCTTTCGATTCACACCGTGAGAACCCTATGATCCGCCTGCTAGTTTGGCTTAGACCAGACAATTCCTTCGGAGGGCCTTGATCATGGGAGTCGGAACACCGTGAATTCTCTAAAGGTATACAGTTTTCTTGTTGGTTTTCCTTCTTGGTTCACCCTTCGGTGGCTATTGTTTGGACGGATACTTGGAAACTTAAAGACTGACGGTGACACTCACGGGATTCGTTAAGAGTTAATGAATTTGACCAAAAAATGGTAACTGGATGCCCAATGGAATAAAAGTTATTCTGGGATTAGGGTCTGGTTAAGAAAGTCTCGTCCTAGAGGAGGAGTGTTTCTGTTCACCATTCGGTGGCGGTCATTCTAAACCTTTAGGATATCATTGCAAATTTTTTAAATGACCTAGGGATCATAGAATTAAATTTTGCTAAAACTTGATTGGATTTCAAAAAGTTTTGTGAGACTGGCACAAATTTTTTAATTTGTTTTTTCAGCAAAAATGTCTAGCTCAATCATAGCATTACTAGCTTCGGACAAATTAGTGGGAGATAATTTCCAAACGTGGAAGAACAATATAAACACGATACTAGTAACTGACAACCTTAAGTTCGTGCTTACTGAGGAGTGTCCTCAGTTGCCGAGCTCGACTGCATAACGAAGTGTTCGTGATGCATACGATTGGTGGATCAGGGCCAATGAAAAGGCCAAGGTCTACATTATTCCCAGCTTATCTGAAGTTTTGGCAAAGAAGCATGAGCTGATGATCACCGCTAAGGAGATCATGGAGTCATTGCAGGATATGTTTGGACAACAGTCCTTTCATGTCTGACATGACTCGCTCAAACACGTCTTCAACACCCGGATGAAAGAAGGGACGTCTGTCCGAGAACATGTTCTGGACATGATGACCCACTTTAATCTAGCAGAGATGAACAGGGCTTCGATCGATGAGTCGAGCCAGGTCAGCTTTATCTTGGAGACTCTTTCAAAGAGTTTCCTTCAGTTTCATAGCAACGTTGTTATGAACGAGATTAGCTACACACTGACCACCCTTCTGAACGAGTTACAGAACTTCCAATCCTTGATGAGGATCATGACACCGAAAGCTGAAGCAAATGTTGCCTACAAGTCCTATCATAGGGGTTCGACCTCTGGGACAAAATCCGTCGCTCCTTCTCACCCGAAAGGGAAGAAGAACAAGATGAAGAAGGGTAAAGCTGATCAAGTTGTCGCCCAAAAGGGCAAAAAGGTCAAGGAAGTTGAGGCAAATGTTGCCTACAAGTCCTATCATAGGAAAGTGTTTCCACTGCAATGGGGATGGGCATTGGAAGCGAAATTGTCCCATGTTCCTTGCCGACAGGAAGAATACAGGTAAATGTGATTTACTGGTAACTGAAACCTATTTAGCGGAGAGTAGTGACTCTGCCTGGATATTGGATTCGGGCGCCACTAACCACGTTTGTTCATCTTTTTCAGGGAATTAGTATCTGGCAGTAGTTGCGAGAGGGTGAGGTGACTCTACGGGTTTGATCCGGGGAGATTGTCTCTGTTGCAGCGATCGACAAAGTAAAGCTCTTTTTGGGTAGGAATTACTTATTATTAGATAATCTATATATAGTCCCAGGGTTTACTAGAAACCTTGTTTATATTTCCTGTCTTATCTAACAATGTATTTCAATTTCCTTTGAATATAATAAAGCGTTGATTTCTTTCAAAGGAAATTTGATATGTTCTGCTTCACTTGAGTCTAATCTGTATGTTTTGAAACCAAATTTGGTCAAAAGCGTTTTGAACACTGAATTATTTAAAACAGCAGAAACACGAACTAAAATAGTAAAAGTTTCTCCAAACGAAAATGCCCATCTTTGGCATCTAAGGTTAGGCCACATCAATCTCAATAAGATTGAGAGACTAGTGAAGAGTGGACTTCTGAGCGAGTTGGAAGAAAACTCTTTACCGGTGGGTGAGTCATGCCTCGAAGGCAAAATTACCAAACATCCTTTTAGTGGAAAAGGATATAGAGCCAAAGAGCCCCTTGAGCTTATACATTCTAACCTCTGTGGTCTGATGAGTGTTAAAGCACGAAGAGGTTACGAATACTTTTTATCTTTTATAGATGACTATTTAAGGTATGGGTATATCTTCCTAATGCATAGAAAGTCTGAAACTCTTGAAAAGTTCAAGGAGTATAAGATTGAGGTTGAGAACCTGTTAGGTAAAACAATTAAAACACTTCAATCGGATCGAGGTAGAGAGTATATGGACACAGAATTCCAGGACTATATGATAGAACACGGAATTACGTCCCAACTCTCAGCACCCGGTATGCCACAGCAAAATGGTGTATCGGAGAGGAGAAACAGAACCCTGTTGGATATGGTTTGGTCAATGATGAGTTATGTTCGTCTCCCTGATTCTTTTTGGGGTTACGTAGTGGAGACTGCTGTCTATATTTTGAACAATGTTCCGTTGAAGAGTGTTTGTGAAACACCTTTCGAACTCTGGAATGGAAGTAAAGGCAGTTTACACCATTTCATATTTGGGGATGCCCGACCCACGTGTTTGTGTCAAACCCGAAGAAGTTGGAACCCCGTTCAAAATTGTGCCTATTTGTAGGTTACCCAAAAGAGACAAGAGATGGTCTATTTTTTGATCGTAAGGAAAATAAGGTGCTTGTGTCGACAAACGCCACTTTCCTTGAGGAAGACCACGTCAGGGATCATTTGCCTAGAAGCAAAATCGTGTTAAACGAAATGGACAGTACATCAACAAGAGTTGCTGATGGGGCTATCCTAGCACGTCTAGTCAAGTCTGTTCCCAAGAGTTGGGAATGTCTCGACGTAGTGGGAGGGTTGTGAGACAGCCTGAACGTTACATGGGTTTAGTTGAAACCCAAGTCGTCACCTCTGATGATGACTGCGAGGATCCATTGACCTATGATAATGCAATGACAGACGTTGACAAAGACGAATAGATTAAAGCTATGGACCGAGAAATGGAGTCGATGTACTTCAATTCCGTCTGGGAGCTTGTGGATCAACCTGATGGCTAAAACTTATAAGTTGCAAATGGATCTACAAGCGTAAACGTGTCGTAGATGGGAAGGTGCAGACCTTCAAAGCACGACTAGTGGTAAAGGGTTTAACTGTTGGTGTTTGTCCCCTAAAACTCGTAGTTTGTATTTCTGTTCTAATTATTTGTAATAAAGTGTTATTATTTCAATTAAGAGTTATTGTTCGCTGTCTATGACATTGCCTTTATTTAAACCCTAAATCCAATAAACTGAACATACAAGGTTGTTAAATGTGTCTTTAACTGAATGTAGTGTACATATAGAGGATCTCGGTTTGAGATACAGCATAAAGGGTCTATAGTTAGAGGATAAGGTTTGGGTACCTTACCCTGGTAAAACTATGGATGTGGCCCACTTTGTATTTAATACAAACACTGTGATCCTAACGTGTTCGTGTAGATGACATGTGAGTGGGGATATCCTATGTAATGAGATTACATAAGATCGGACTACAAAATAGTAACCTCTAGTCAGAACACTAATGCAGTTGGTAGTTAGGTTTCTATTTCACTCGGATGACCTAGGAAACTTGATCTCAATCCTGAGCAGGTTACGAACTCCTGTTCGCGAGGGATTGTCCTTTGACTAGTATGGGTGAGAGTGGCTAGATTCGTCGACTCAATATGCCTACCTTCTTGGGGACATGACCGAGTGAGCCGTTGGGAACTTAACTTAGCAAGACGAAATTTACTCCTTCCCGCCTACTAGGGTAAGTAGAGGAATGTTCCCTTAAGTGGTGTCTCTGGGACTTGAACAAAGGGCCCGACCCTCTCATTGGCCCGAGAGGGATTCTGTTTGTTGGTTGGACCACAAACAAATTGTTCATTAGAGGAGCACTGGTACTTAAGGCACAAGATGTAAACTAGGGGTAGAACGGTAATTTGACCCAGCTGGTGTTACGAACATTCGTGAAGGATTGACTTGCTGTTATTGGTCAATATCCGTGGACACAGAAATATATCTACAGTGAGAAGAGTGCAGCTGCGGGACTTTAGTTGAGTGTTCCCGCAGGTAACGAATGTTGATTAGGAGGTTAATGAGATTGACCGAGCAATCTCGTATCGTTGGAGCTTCTTATCTGTAGGTCCATTAGGTCCACCTTCTAGCTCGTAAAGGGTTCTTAGATCATTTGAATTTGAAATGTTCAAATTCATAAGGGAATAAACTTAATGTATATTGATACGATATAATATATAGTTTTGGAACTATATATTATAAATTTAATGCGAATATGATTCATATTAAATTTCATGAGAGAATTGAATATTTGAAAGAGTTCAAATTTTAAATTCAAATGTGAATGTGATTCATATTTGAAAACTATAGTTTAAAACCTAATGTGCATGAGATGTACATTAAACTATATGTTAAAGGGTGAAATGATTAAATATGATTTAATCATTCAATTAATATTATAGTTTAATTAAATAAGATTTAATTTGATATAATTAATTAATAATTGATTAATTAATTTAAAATTAATTGGGAACGTGTCAGGAGGACACGTTCCCACTACTCCCCAACTCCCCCCTCGATAGGGAGTGGGGAGTTACCCTATTAAGTCTTTCTCCTTGTGAGAAGGACAGATGGTATCGAAGAATTCAATCAATTGATTTGCTCTGACCAAGAATTCTTTCTCTCTCTCACACTCTCATTCTCTCATACTCTCTTCCAATTTGTTGGAATTCTTTCCCACAAAAGGAAAAGGTCTAAGCAGAACTCAGAGGATAGAGGGTTTTCCTCGTAGAAGCAGAGAAGCAGAGAAGTTCTTGTGTTGCTGAAATAGGAGCAAGGAGTTGCTGAAAAAACTACAAAGGTATTCCTTCTTTCCTCTTTAGTTTAATGGTTAAACTTTAGCATGTTTGTATGCAATTAATCCATGCCTAATTAGATTATATTTCCATGTTTATTCTGTTTTATCAATGTATGGGTTTTTGCATTTCAAGCAAAACAAAACTTGCAAATTACGATTCCAAATTCGTTTCCGCTGCTCAAGGGGATCCGATCTCCATCTTGGTATCAGAGCAATGCTTGTATTGTTTTGTTTGAAGCAAAATTGCATTGATTTGGTGGGAATTTACATTTGGTTTGTTGTAAAACTAGTTTAGGAATTTTTTTGGCCTTAGTTTACTTTGATTTTATCAATTTGTATGTAAAGGCTCTTGTGTTTTGAGCAATTAAGTGCTTTATCGAGTCTGTATTCGAGTTATGAGTCGTTCGGGACTAGTTTCATGCAATTCGATTGAGAATCGAAGGAGAACTTGTTGATTGATGTTGTTGTGTTCGAAGAAGAGAGCCACTGCCGAAGCAGTAGTGTTGCAACGCAACCAGCAGCGTTGCAACGCCGTTCTTCAGCGTTGCAACACTGAGGAACGACGTCGCAACGCCTCCATCCCTATCGATGCGGGGGCTCCAGGGGTCAGCGACGTTACAATGCTACCTCTCAGCGTTGCAACGCCACCCCGATAGAAGGCGCGCGCGGACGAATCAGACGTTGCAACGCTCGCATCAGCATTGCAAAGCCATGATGCATTTCCAACAGCTGCAGACCGGTTCGATTTCTGGTTGGTTTTCGGTCCGGTTCGAGCGGTTCAAGCCTAGTTCAAGGCGTTTTGGACTAGTTTTATGTAATAAAATTAATGTAATTTTATTATTTTGCACTTTACGGGCCAAATTATTCCGGTTTTACAACTTTATGTCTTTATGAATGTCATTTAGATTTTTCCCACCTTAGGATAAGCATGTTCATGCATTTTATTTGTATAATTGTTATATGAATATGGTTAAGATGCACGATTAATTTATTTTTCATTAGTAATTAATTACAATTCTTATGATTAGATTATATGGAAAATAAATTGCATGGAGCATGTAATTACTTAGTTTAAAATAAATGTTATTTTATTTTAAGTAATTTTTATTCAATTAGTTGAATATTTTTTTTATAATTCCATTTTTGGTTTTATAATATACTTTCTTTATCATAGGTTAATTGTTAAATTTATAATAACTATAAATTAAAGGGGTTTTAGAAACCATAACCTATAATAAAGAAATGCATGCAAACATAGAAACTTAGGTTAAAATTTAAATTAGATTTAAATTGTTTAAAATTAATTTAGACCTAAGTTTTAATTTCTAATAGGATTAGAAATTAGTCTTACATAGTATTTTAAAAAGTTTAAAATATAGTAGGACATTAGGACTTTGGTTATAAGGGAACTCTGCTAGTGAAGTTCTGTCTAAAGTTGGGGGTACTTAAGCTGACGGTTAACGGAACACCTCCTACCTAGGAACTGATCCAGAACTTGAGTTGAATTAACCTTAGTTCTATTTTATCTCTAGGTAATTAAAATGTTTATTCAACTAGACATAAGGTTAAAAGACATAGTTATAATAGTTATAATAGGCATAGACTTAGATAGATTCTTTGAGCAAGAATCCGACTAAGTTAAACCTATACCCTAATCTTAGGAGCTTCAATCGGAGAAAACGAGATGTTCACATCGAGTTTACTCTCACGTCCTAAAGAGTTCACACTGTGAGTTCCATGCTCGGGTACGTGGCGTCAATAGGGCGTCCCCCTACGGTATGTGTTTGCATGGTTCAATACCAAGGTGAATGAGGGAAGTATCCATAGTAAATGGGAGCAGGCGGGTGTCAACGTATCTCACTCTCCTCCATTAGGTCGCTTGACCGTGAGATTTCTATATTCCGCCTACTAGGTTGTCCTAGAACAGCCAAACCCTACGAAGGGCCTGACTATAGGGATTGGAACACCGCGAACTCCAGAAATGGATAGGGTCTCTTAGGTAATTTGCCAGCAGTTGTCTTTCTTAATAGTAGCCAGTTGGCTCGGACCTATTGGATCTAAAAATTTTAGGGTCACATTTACGGGATGAGTTAATCTAGTTAACAAGTCTTTGACCAAACAAACGGTAGCTAAGGATCATTGGGACATAAGATGTTCTGGTAGTGAGAATTGGCTGAGAAAGTCTCAGTCGGGGAGGAATGACCTGATGCTTGACGGAGGTTTTTGTTCTAAACCCTTGAAATATTGTTGCAAAATTAAAGGTTTAATTTAAACACTGGGTTTAGTTTAAACACTAGGGTTCTTTAATAATTTTGCTAAATTTGATTGGTTTTATAATGGGTTAAAAGGTATAACAAATTAGAACTATTTTGGATTTTAGCCTTACTAAAAAAAGGAACGTTTAACTGGTGAAAACTTTACTACGTGAAAGTCCAACCTTGATTCGATCCTTGTTGTTGACGACCTTCGATTCGCACTAACTGAGGAATGTCCTCAGATCCCTGCTCAAGATGCACCTCAATCAGTTAAGGATGCGTTTGACCGCTGGGCCAAGGCCAATGAAAAGGCCAAGCCCAATATCCTGGCTGGGATATCTGATGTTTTAGCTAGGAATTGGAGGGTATGGTCTCAGCTCGTGAGATCATGGGTTATCTGCAGAATTTGTCTTGACAACCGACTGATCATATTCGACACGAATCCCTCAAGTACGTTTATAACGCGCGCATGAAGGAGGGAACTTCAGTGAGAGAACATGTTCTCGATCTTATAGTTCACTTCAACGTGGCCGAAATGAACGGAGCGGTCTTAGATGAGCAAAGTCAGGTATTCTTCATCCTGGAATCTCTTCCGAAGAGTTTCCTGTCATTCCGTAGCAATGCGGAGATGAACAAAAAGGAGTATAACCTGACTTCCCTCCTAAATGAACTGCAGACTTACCAATCTCTTATGGAAAATAAGGGACAAGTAGATGGAGAGGCAAATCAGTTTGTCCATTCTAGCAGGTTCCAGAAGGGTTCATCCCCTAGGGCTAAGTCTTGTGGTTCATCTTCTGGGCTTAAGAAGACCCAAAAGAATAAGATAGGAGGGAAAGGGAAGGCACCTGTTGCTGACAAAGTCAAGGAACAAGCCAATGTTGCAGATAAAGGAAAATGTTTCCACTGCAACGTGGATGGGCACTGGAAGCGAAATTGCCCAAAATACCTTGCTGAGCTCAAAGAGAAGAAAGGTAAATTAGATTTGCTTATTCTTGAAACTTGTTTAGTGGAAAATGATGATTTTACTTGGATACTTGATTCAGGAGCCACTAATCATGTTTGCTCTTCATTTTAGGAAACTAGTTCCAATGAGAGCTCGAAGAGGGTGAGATGGCCTTTCAGGTCGGAAGCGAGAGGCGTGATCTGCCTCACGTGCGATGGGAGATGCCAAACTATTTTTTAGAGATAGATTTTTATTTTTAAAAAATCTGTATATAGTTCCTAAGATTAAGAGGAACTTAATTTCTATCTCTTGTTTAATAGAACTTGGTTATTGTATTTCCTTTTCTTTGAATGAAGCGTTCATTTTAAAAGAAGGTGTCAATATTTGTTCTGCTAAATTGAAAAACGGCTTGTATGTACTTAAACCGAATCAGACTAAAGCCATTTTAAATCATGAGATGTTTAAAAATGTTAATACTCAAAGTAAAAAGCAAAGAATTTCTCAAAATACACTACAACAAATATGCTTTTTTATATAACTTTTTAAAATAAAGTTATGAAAGAAAATGAAAAAAAAGCGGAAAATTTTGGTGCTCCGTTTTTCGCAAAATGAGAATGCACGCCTCTCTCTCTTCCTACACTCTTTTCCTTTATTTTTCCCTCATCTCTCTTCTCCTCTCATTTTCTCTGGACTCGATGGAATACCCTTCGGCTAAATTCGACGGCGAGCCAGTGCGGCTTGAGGCAAGGGCAATCTGCAGATCGAACCTTGGTTTGACGGATGGCGGTGTGCGAGACTTCTGGCGAGGTGGTCGGCTGGACTGGTCGTGCGTTGCACGATGGGCGTTGGTCGGCGAATGATCGAAAAAGCAAAGAAGAAGAAGAGAAAAAAAAATTGATCGGCTGCTGCAAATTGGAGCAAGAGGCAGTCGAAATTGGTTTCTAAATCGGGAAAATCGACTGTGATTTTTAAATAATTGTGTTTTCATCTAGATCGATTTTAAGGATTGGGGTGGATGAGAAGAATCGGGTATACTCTCTCTTTCATTTCTCGCTCTCGATTTTGTTACACTATTTTCTCAATCCCATAAAATTCATCATAAAATGGAGAAGCTTTGATGTAACGCTTCACCTCTGATAATCTGTGATTTCAGATGATTAGGGTTTAGATTTTTCCCTTTCTAATTTGCAGCTATTTTGAGTACAATTTATGTTTCAATCATGGTTGTATACTCGTTCCGGCATATGTGGCCACCGTTATCGATCAACGAGTTGGGTCACCTCAATGGTTTTGGAACCAGGTTCGATTGGAGTCTTTCAAAGGAAATCATTCATCGCATTCTTAGATCCACAAGCTACTGTCTATCAGAGAATTCATCCTTATTTATCTCTCTTTCTCAGTTCAAATTGGAGTCGAGTAGACTATCATTTAGGTATGTTCTCAACAGATTTCGGTTGGTTCATCAAGATTTTCTTCGATTCGACGAGGTTTGACTCCTATCCATGCACAATAAATATTAGTTTTTTATTACTCATGCCTTAAATATCTCTGATTTGAAGTTTTAGGCTTGCTCGGATGTCGACCAACCACTTTCGAGGTCGTTTGGTTGTGAGGTTTGATTCTGCAACTTTAAACTCTGTCGATTGTTGTCTAGCGTGTTTTTGAGGTTGTTTAGGTGTTGGTTGTTAATCATTAGAGTTTTAGTAGTTTCAATTACTCGTTAAATTTTGTATATTTAGTTGGGATTTTGGGTGCTCAAAGCTAGTTTAAGGAAGAGTTTTAAGGAAGAGTTGAAAGTTAGTGAAGTTAGTTCATGTCTGTAACCTATTTGAATGCTTTTAGGGATTAAATTTCTCATTTCTATAAAAATTTAGTGGGGCTGAAAACACCCATAACCTATTTGATATAATGCCTATGAGAAGGAAATTTCTATTTCTTTAAAATACTAGTGGGGCTTAGAGTACCCATAACGTGTTTGATATACTTCCTTTGAGAAACAATTCCATTTTTCTTTTGTACTTGGGTAGGAGTTCTCTGTTTGATATGTAAGGCACTTTCTAAGTTTCTTTAAGAGTCAAAATGACACCAAAACTTTTGTTACCCATTTTTTGCCCACTTTGTAGCTTCCATGGGGCATTGTAGAGAGTTTAATAAAAGGAGATGAGATAGCTTGGTATGTTGATGGAGAATACACAGCGAGGAACGGATGCAACTCATCCATCGCTTATCGATCAACGAGTTGGGTCACCTCATCCATCGCTTATGGATTTGGTATGTTTTTTCTCCCCTTTGTACTCTCTTCAAATTTTGGTTACATTTTGATTGAATTGAATTGGATGCAACCAAGCTGTTCTGCATCTTTAATTTATTTTTGCCCCGAGCACTCAACTGTTGACTCGAGAAATTTTTTATATCCAAAAAGTTGCTACTAATTTTTCTTTTAGCATTGTCATTGTGTTTTAAGCTTTTGAAAAGCTTTTTCAGACCTTTTTTCGTTGTTTATAACACTTTTCTTGAGATAGTTATATTAGTAGTGGTTGCTCAGCTGCTCATTGTAACCGTTAAGCGATGAATTTTCTGTTCCTCTTTCAAATGGTTATTTCTTGCATATTGCAGATAGAGATTTTGGTCCAGCCACAACTACTCGTCATGTATACGATGTTGCTGCTCAGCAGGTTGTTGTCGGTGCGATGAACAGGATTAATGGTAACTTTTTATAATTTTTATATGAAAAAAAGTAAGTTGCATGCTCATAGATTACTGATATAGGTTATCAACATGGAACTCGAACTGGTGAATTTCACTATTCCGCGGAAATAAGCAAATTAATTCTTCTCTGTTGATTTTCGTCTCTTAGTCACATCCATGATTATTTCTTCGAGATTTTTAGTCGCAGAAATGTCATACCTTATGGAGTAATTGATGGAAGAGAAAAATGGAATTAAGACTGCTTCATATCTTCTTTTAGCCATCATAGGGATATTTGATCTTGGGTAAAACTTTGTCCTTGGGAATGATTTTCATTTCTAATTCACTAAAGGTTTTATCCTACGTATTTTTCTCTCTTATTAAATCCTTTTTTTCTATTTTAGTTACTGAGAACTAGAGTGACAAACTACATAAGAACTGGAGTGGCTTTCTTGTGGAGTATGGTTTATGTAGTGCAATAAATCAACTTTTCTTTTTGTTAAGTACTCTTACCCTATTTCTTCCTTTTAGTTTTCATTTTTGTTTGGGAAAACAAGCTATAAATTGGATTCCCTCATTCAAGAAATCGAGAAATGGAGGTTCCACAATGTTTCTTTTAAAACCTATATGGAAACACTTAAATCCATGTGTATCTTATTGTTGATGAATGCTAAACTGCAATTTTTAGTATTTTCTTGAATGATAAGTTCTTACTATCATGCAACAAACTGGCACCGGATGACATAGAGCACTCTGCTTACTTTGACTTCTCTTGTAGGCGAAAGCGGATGTTCTTTTCAAAACTCCATAATCTAATTCGACTTTAAGGTTACTGAGTGAGATTACTTTGTTCCTAAGTTTCTGTTGATGTTAAAGTAGAAGTGATTTTTACATTTTTTGTATCGTTTATTATTATTATTATTATTATTATTTTGCAGGATATTCAAGGGCTTGTAACTTGGGTGCTTGCTGAAGGTTATGAGTCAAAGGGAGTCAAAAATGAAATGAAGCTCGAGAGAAAAAGAAGAAGAATAAGATGCCAACAACACACATGAATTTAGTAGTTTAGCAAGAGGCTTCATCGACTATAATTAGCAGCTAGGAATTCAATTACCAAAAGGATAATTATTTTAGGTACATCTTAAGCTACTCTCTAATTTGTTTCTATTTTTATTGTAATGTCATTTTTCATTATAAAGATGCTTTGACATTTAGTACTGCATTTTTTTCTATTTGGATGGGTGCAATGTTCTAGAAGGAAGTGAAAGAAATGATTTTCTAGAGAGCATGTAGTTTTCTTCCTAAGGAGAAGATGAAATCCTAATAGTAAAATTCACATCTGGTTACAACTTAAGTGTTACGATTGGTTCATTTTTGAATTGGATGATGAATCGGCAATATTGGATATGTATTATGTTGTCAACATTAATTGGCAATGATTTGCTTTCATGATCTTAGTTTTCTTGATATATTGTGGTAAGGTAATTCTATTGTTAATGTTGATTTCATGGAGATTGAATCTAGATGAAAAGTTTTTCAATTATGAGCAAATCTAACACATAGATGTTCTAATGAGGTTGCTATTTTGATATGTTTTTATTATTTCGTGACTCTTGGTTATTCTTTTCTATGTTTGAACAGTCATTTTTTAACATTTTGTATCTTTTCCTCTATACATAAGGGTGCAAAATATAGATTCAAATGGTTATATCATCTGATGTCAATTCATGAAGTAATGTTTTGTTACCATCATCTGTTGTAAATAGTTGACACATTTAGGTCCTTTTGAATTATTTTTGTCCTCAAAGTATATGCTTAACCACGTTTTAAGACACTTGTTTTATGATCCAATAAGTGTATATTATGAATGTTATAGAAAATTCTTATTGCAAAATGCTTCTTTTCTTGTAAATGCTTGTTAGAAAAGAGTATAGTCTCGTCAAAGTACCGTTGTTGTTGGTTATGTTCACTTTTGTTGTTATCTATTGTATTTTTCGTGTATTTCTTTTCTAATTTCTTTCTGGTTGACTTTTTGTAGGTTGATGAAAGAATATCATTGGAAGTTCTTGGCCACAAACAACTAGCTTAAGTAATATATTTTTATTTTGAATAGTGATAATTTGGTAATTTAATGAATAGTGATGGAAAGAGTTAATATTTAGTACCATTCTCAGTTGATGATATTCATTATATATCTATTTTTGTGCAACAACAAATTGAAAAGTTTTATGTTTTGTATCAACTCTAAGTGGGACAATGTAAGTCTCGAATGAATGTTTGCTTAGACAAAGACACATTTTGTTTGTATATCTATTCTTCTAGATCATTTATTTATTATTTTACTTCTAATTTCAAATAAGGTATAAAACTTGAATTAGAATGAATTTGAAAAGGCATAAAAGATTCAATAATATAAAAAAAAATGTGACAATTCAAAAATGTATTATAGCTTTAAAACAAGCATTTATAGCTATAAATAAATGTTATATTTAATTAAATGCTATCGTAGATTATTAAAATGCTATAAAAAGTATTTATAAAATGCTATCGTAGATTTTAATAAGAGGCAAATATGTTATTAAAAGAGTTTTGATATAAAATCTTTTATAATTTTTATAAAATTTTTTATAACTTTTATAAAATGCTATAAAAAGTCTACTTCTTACAGCTTTTATAAAATGTTGTAAAAAGTCTAATCTTTTTCAAACTTTTATAAAATCTTTGTAAAAGTCCTGCACTTTTAATAGCTTGAGTTGTCATGACTCTGCAGAAAAAGCTATAAAAGACCTATTACAACATTTTTTCGAAGCTATCGTAGACAGTTTTTCCTGTAGTGATAATAGTACCTATCTATGGCATCTTAGACTTGGTCATATTAATCTCAACCGGATTGAGAGACTCTCTAAGAATGGACTTCTAAACAAGTTAGGAGATGATTCTTTACCTCCTTGCGAGTCTTGCTTGGAAGGTAAAATGACCAAGCGACCTTTTTCTGGAAAAGGTTACAGAGCCATAGAGCCCTTAGAACTTGTACATTCGGATCTTTGTGGTCCGGTGAATGTTAAAGCTCGAGGAGGGTACAAATATTTCATCTCTTTCATAGATGATTATTCGAGGTATGGTTATCTATATCTAATGCATCACAAGTTTGAGGCTCTTGAAAAGTTCAAATATATAAGGTCAAGTAGAGAATGCATTAGGGAAAACCATTAAAACACTTCGATCTGATCGAGGTGGAGAGTATATGGATTTGAGATTCCAGGACTATAAGATAGATCATGGAATTAAATCTCAACTCTCAGCACCTAATACAGCACAACAAAATGGTGTGTTAGAAAGGAGAAATAGAACCTTGTTGGACATGTTTCGTTCTATGATGAGTTATGCTCAATTGACTGCCTCGTTTTGGGGATACGCAGTAGAGACTGCAGTTCACTGTTCCATCAAAGAGTGTTTCAGAAACACCTTTTGAGTTGTGGAAGGGGCCGTAAACCTAGTTTACACCACTTCAAGATTTGGGGTTGTCCGACACACGTGCTAGCGACAAACCAAAAAAAATTGGAACCTCGTTCAAGATTGTGCCAATTTGTTGGCTATCCCAAGGAAACGAGAGGTGGTCTTTTCTATGACCCACAAGAAAACAAGGTGATTGTATCGACAAACGCCACGTTCTTGGAGGAACATCACATGAACCACAAACCACGTAGTAAATTGTACTAAATGAAGCTACAGATGAACCAACAAGAGTTGTTGATCAAGCTGGACCTTCATCAAGAGTTGATGGAGGAGCCAGCACCTCAAGTCTGTCTTGTCCTTCTCAATTGTTGGGAATGCCTCACGTAGTGGGAGGGTTGTTTCCCAACTTGACCGCTACTTGGGTTTACCTGAAACTCAAGTTGTCATACCTGATGACGGCGTAGAAGATCCATTGTCTTATAAACAGGCAATGAATGACATAGACAAGGACCAATGGATCAAAGCCATGGACCTTGAAATGAAGTCAATGGACTTCAATTCAGTATGGGAACTTGTAGACCAACCTGAAGGGGTTAGACCCATAGGGTGTAAATGGATCTATAAGAGAAAGAGAGATGCAACCGGAAAGGTACAGACCTTTAAGGCTAGACTTGTAGCAAAGGGTTTTACCCAAAGGGAAGGAGTTGATTATGAAGAAACTTTTTCCCCTGTTGCTATGCTGAAGTCTATAAGGATACTCTTGTCCATAGCCACTTTTTATGATTATGAAATTTGGCAAATGGATGTCAAGACTGCCTTTTTGAATGGTAATCTTGATGAGAGCATCTATATGTCTCAGCCCGAAGGGTTCATAACCCAAGGTTAGGAGCAAAAGGTTTGCAAACTCAATCGATCAATTTATGGGTTGAAACAAGAATCCATATCTTGGAATATAAGATTTGATACTGCGATCAAGTCTTATGACTTTGACCAAAACGTTGATGAGCCTTGTGTTTACAAGAGGATCATCAACGACGAAGTAGCTTTATTAATACTTTATGTGGATGATATCCTACTCATTGGGAATGTTGTAGGTGTTGGGATTTATGCCCTAAACTTGTGTAATTTTGATCAATTAAATAAAGTGTTATTTGTTTTTATAAGATTACAGTCTTGCTTTTATAAATCCAATAAACTAAGCTCCAAGGTTATAACGTTTATCTTGAAATCGCAGTAGTGGACAATCGTTTGGGTTGAATTCAAGATTATAACCTAAATAGTCTATGGTATAAGAATAAGGTTGGAAACCTCATTTCAGTAACACCATGGATGTGACCCACTTTGTAATTAGTACAAATGAGGTAATCCAACTCATTCATGTAGTTGACATGCAGTGGGGGCATCCAGGTATGAAGAGTTCATACAAGACTGGATAGCAAATTATTAGTCTAACCAAAGATAACATCGTTAAGAGGATAAAACTAGTAATTTATAGATGGTCATTAGTGACTTGACTGAATCTGAGTAAGTTAAGAACTCCCGCTTATAGGGGTTTGTCCTTAGACTAGTATGGTGAGACCGGCCTGTAGCCGACTCAATAAGCCTACCTTCTGTGTGATGAGAATCTCGTAGGTAGCCGGGAACTTAACGTGCAAGATGGATTTCACTCATTCCTCTCTCGAGAAATTAGATAGGTTGTTCCCTTTAAACACCGACTCAGTCTTGAACAACGGGGCCCGCCTCTACATGAGGGTATGAGTCAAGGTAGGACCTTAGACTTGTTGTTCATTAGAGGATCAGGTGGTGCTTAGGAGCAAAAGAGGTAATCACGGGGTAAAGCGGTAATTTGACCCGGTGTGATTACGAACAACCCGTGAATGGTCGACTCATGGGTAATGACTATATCAATGGACACAATAATATCTATAGTGGTGAGAGAGTGCATTTGCAAGTCTATAGTGGAGTGACTTGTAGTTAATGAATATTGATTAACTGGATCAAAGAGTTTGATCAGTTGATCTCACATTATTGGACCTCATGATCTGTAGGTCCATTAGATCCATCCGTTGGCTCAATATGGTAATATTGAGAGTATAAAGTTAGGAGTGAAATTGAAGTGTTCAATTTCATGCATGAGGAGTTATATCAATTATGTATGATATAATTGATATAATATATAGTTTTAATGTGAATTAGATTCATATATAAACTATATACTAAAGAGAGATTAAATGAGGGGTAGGATTGTCATTTCCTTCCTATTTCTCTATATATATATGGTTGCATGAGATGCAACTAGGTTTAGGTTTTGGAAAAGCTCTTTTGTTGTTGTTGGAAGAGTTCCAAGACAACAAAAACATCTCTCTCTAAAAAATACCTCACATCTCCTAAAGGGAACAGACCTTCCTCCCTCACCTAGAGAACAACGGAGAAGATCCGGTGGTGGTGTCGATGTTCGTTGGAGTTCTTGTTGCTGAGATCGTGACTGTGGAGAGAAGAGCACTTGAAGAAAGGTTCTTCAAAGGTAATTACTTGCTGTCCAAACTCTTATTTTATGCTTAATCCATGTTTACGTTCTTGAATTTTCTGTTGTAACTAAATCAAGAGCGCGCGATTCGCAATCGCTTCCACTGCGGGGGCTTTGATTCCCTTCATTTGGTATCAGCGCCAGGTTGCGTTCTTGATTTATGTTCTGGAATTTTCATGAACAAGGTGGGATTTACTGTTTCTTGCATGAGACGTATGAACGGTTTTTGCGAAATTAGATGTTTTCAATTTTGGCACTTAGATTTACAATTTCATTGAAATGTTCAATGTAAGGGCTCGGTGTTTTGGGCCAATTTAATTGTAAATCGAGTCTGTAAGTCCATGTCGATCGAGGCAAAGCGGTTGCTGAGAAGATCGGAGCAAAAACGAGCAAGGAATGGTGATTCCATGTGTTGTTCGCGGAATGAATGGCGTAACGCGCTCGCCTCGGGTAACGCGCCATCGCGGCAGCGCTGGTGGAGAAAGACAGCGTTGCGTAACGCGCCTCGATGTTGCAACGCTCGGATGAAAAATGACAAAAGCAGCATTGCAACGTTGCTATCAGCGTTGCAACGCCGAATACGTTTCACGCGAGGAGCAACTGGCAGAAAACGGAATTTTTAATATATTTAATTATAAAAATGTTTTATATTTAATATATTTAATATATTTAATTTTAATTAATATAATTAGATTATATTAATTAAAATTATTTCTAGGGTGCCAAAATTGGTCTAATTTTTGCTATTTTAATTATGCAATTGTTGTGTAATTATTGCCATGCATAGTGTATGCTTGAATTTTAGAAATCCCACCTTAGGTTAAGCATTTTCATGCATCATTTATAATATAAGGAGTTATATTATATAGTTTGCATGATTAATTAATATAAGGTTGTTATATTAATTTTTGGACAGCATTGACGTGCATTATTTTTCATGAGATGAATATGCTATGAATGTTTTATTATTCATGTGATGAATGATCAAACACTATAACATAGTATGCATGTCACCTAAGGTTAATTATTAGTTTTAAAGTGTTTAGAACTTGGAAATAATAGACCTTAGGTTATCTAGTTCTAATTAAATTAGAATTAGGAACCAAGTAATTTGTAAGCTATGATTAAAAGAGGAACTCTGTCTAAGGAAAGTTACATGTTCAAGTAGGTTGGGTATTTAAGTCGTGAAGCAGAACACCCTACACTGGGAGTGAAATTTAATCAGAGAGTCTTATAAATTACAAGAAGCGCGTCAATGGGTTTATTAAGGGGTTAATAAACTAGAAATCCTAGGTTTAATATAAGGAGTTATATTAACAAACTTAGGATAAAATCAATATAAGAGTTATATTGATTATCAATATAAGAGTTATGTTGATAGATATAGGTAAAACCATTAGCCGGTTTTAGCCTATGAAAGATTCTTATAGACTTAAAGCATTCAGTGGGAGGAAAAAGTGTATGAGATACATATTTTTCCACCTACGCTATCTCCGGGAAGTTCACACCGTGAGACTCATACTTGGCCTCGTACCGCAAACGGGAGCGTCCCCCTTCGGATTGTGTTTGTATGAGTCAATACCAAGGTGAATGGAGAGGGTACTTATAGTGAGTGGGAGCAGGTTTAGTGAAAATAAAACCTACGGTCTCTTTTGTCGGTTTACAGTTTTAGACCACTATGGTCACCGCTAGTTTGGCTCTGGACTGGACAATCCCTTCGAAGGGCTTGATGATAGGGGATCTAACACAGTAGACACCCGAAAGGGATAAAGATTTCCTTAGACTATTTTCCAATCTAGTCCTCCCTTTGGCGGATTTTATTGGATCGAGACTCTGGGATCTAAAGACAAAGGGTTACACTCACGGGGTACATAAGTTGTGTATCTATTCAGACCGAAAAATGGTAACTAAAACCTATAGGAATAAGAGTTATTCTCGGTGTTGGTTTTGATCAAGAGTGTCGTGATCGGAGGAGGAGTGTTTTTATTACCCTTGGTGTCATACATTCTAAACCTTTGAAGTATCATTGCAAATTATAAATGGCCTAGGAATCATTTGATAATTAGCTAAAACATGATTGGATTAGAGTTATAGCAAGAAACTCATACAAGTTTGTTTGTAAATTTTTCAAAGAAAATGACTAGCTCTATACTTTTCATTTTTAAGTGCGGAAAAAGTTAACCAGGAGAATATGATGACATGGAAAATAAACTCAACACTATTTTGGTAGTGGATGATCGAAGTTTGGGCTAATCGAGGAGTGTCCTCAGTTAAAGCTCGAATGCGCCACGAAATGTTCGTGATGCATATGATCGATGGATCAAGGCCAATGATAAGGTCAAGGTCTACATCTTTGGCAAGTATGTTTGACATATTAGCCAAGAAGCATGAGGGCATGATTATCGCCAAGGAAATCATGGATTACATGCGTGGTATGTTTGGACAACATCCACACAAGCCCTGACATAATGCCCTAAAGTACATATTCAACTCGAGGATGCTAGAGGTACATCCTGTTTGGGATCATGTCTCGGATATGATGGTACACTTTAACATCACTTGAGTCGAATGGTGCTTCCATCGATGAGTCGAGCCAGGTTAACTTCATTCTGGAAACCCTTCCAGATAGTTTCCTGTAGTTTAGAAGTAATGTTGTTATGAACAAGCTTACTTTTAATCTTACCTCCCTTCTGAATGAACTCCAGACCTTTCAATCTTTGATGAAAATTCGGGGATCGAAAGGTGAGGCAAATGTTGCCGATGAGGAGTTATCACGGAGGTTCGACCTGCAGGACAAAAACAGTGGCTTCATCTTCTTCTAACCTGAGAGGTAAGAAGAAGAACATGAAGAATGTTGGTAAAGGGAAACAGGCTGACAAAATTGCCGCCTAGAAGGGCAAGAAAGTCAAAGACGTTGCTGACAAAGGAAAGTGTTTCCACTGCAACGAAGACGGGCATTGGAAACGGAACTGTCCGAAGTACATTGCAGCAAAGAAGAAGGAAGGTAAATATGATTTACTTTGCCTAGAAGCTTGTTTAGTAAATAATGATAAAACAACTTGGATACTTGATTCAGACGCCACTAATCATGTTTGTTCTTCTTTTCAGGGAATTGATTCTGAGCAAGCTGACTCTGCATGAGGAGAGATAACGCCCGGGTTGGAAATGGAGAAGTCGTCTCACTGTAGTGAGAGGCACAATGAAGCTTTATTTTGGCGTAAATATGTATTGTTGGACAATATATTAGTGATACTGAGGTTTACTAGAAACCTTATTTCCATTTCTTGCCTTATTGAACAATGTATTTCTGTTTCCTTTTCTATGAATAAAGTGTTTATTTTAAAGAAAGGTTTAGAAATATGTTAAGCTTCATTAGAAAATGGATTGTATGTTTTAAGGCCTAATTCAGTCAAAATGGTTTTGAACACTGAATTATTTAAAACTACACACGCACAAACTAGGAAACGATAAAATTCTCCTAAAGAAAATGCTCATCTATGGCATCTAAGATTAGGTCACATTAATCTAAATAGGATTGAGAAATTGGTAAAGAACGGACTTCTAAACGAGTTAGAAGAAAATTCCTTACCAGTATGTGAATCCTGCCTAGAAGGCAAAATGACTAAAAGACCTTTTAGTGGAAAAGGTTATAGAGCCAAAGATCGTCTAGAGCTTATACATTGCACCTTTGTGGTCCGATGAATGTTAAAGCCAGGGGAGGATATGAATATTTTATCTCTTTTATAGATGATTATTCCAGATATGGGCATATTTACCTAATGCACCACAAGTCTGAAGCACTTGAAAAGTTCAAGGAATTCAAGACTGAGGTTGAAAATCAATTAGGTAAAGAGTTAAAACACTTCGATCGGATCGAGGTGGAGAGTACATGGATTTAAAATTCCAGAACTATATGATAGAACATGGAATTACATCCCAACTCTCAGCTCCCGGCACACCACAGCAAAACGGTGTATCGAAAAGGATAAATAGAATCTTGTTGAACATGGTTCGATCAATGATGAGTTATGCTCATCTCCCTAGTTCCTTTTGGGGTTATGTAGTGGAGACTGCAGTATACATTTTGAATAGTGTGCCCTCCAAAAGTGTTTCTGAAACACCTTTTGAACTCTGGAAAGGACATAAAGGTAGTTTATGTCACTTCAGAATATGGGGTTATCCAGCACATGTGCTTGTGACAAATCCAAAGAAGTTGGATTCACGTTCAAAGTTGTGCCTATTTGTAGGATACCCAAAAGAAACAAGAGGTGGTTTATTCTATGATCCTAAGGAAGATAAGGTCTTTGTGTCCACAAATGCCACTTTCTTGGAGGAGGACCAAATAAGGGACCACAAACCCAAAAGTAAGGTAGTGTTGAGTGAGTTAGACGGAACAATAGCAAAGGTTGCTAATAAGAACACTAGTACATCAACAAGGGTTGTTGATACTAGTTTGTCTAGTCAAGAGGGTCCATCTCAAGAGTTGAGTATGCCTCGACGTAGTGGGAGGGTTGTGAAACCCAAGTTGTTATACCAAATGACAACTGCGAGGATCCATTGACTTATAATCAAGCAATGGTTGACATTGACAAAGAAAAATGTGTCATAGCCATGGACCAAGAAATGGAGTCTATGCACTTCAATTCTGTTTGGGATCTTGTAGATAAGCCTGATGCGGTGAAACCTATAGGTTGTAAATGGATCTACAAGAGAAAACATGGTGTAGATGGGAAGGTGCAAACCTTTAAAGCTAGACTAGTAGCAAAGGGTTATACCCAGGTTGAAGGGATTGACTTTGAGGAAACCTTTTCACCTGTTGCTATGGTAAAGTCTATCTGTATCCTTCTTTCCATTGCTGCATATTATGACTATGAGGTATGGAAAATAGATGTCAAGACAGCCTTTTTGAATGGCAATCTTGAGGAAACCATCTACATGGACCAACCCAAAGGGTTCATTAAACCAGGACAAGAGCAAAAGGTTTGCAGGCTTAAAAGGTCGATTTATGGAGTGAAACAAGCCTCTAGGTCCTGGAATATAAGATTTGATGAGGCTATCAGATCTTATGGTTTTGACCAGAATGATGATGAACCTTGTGTCTACAAGAAAATCATCAATAGTTTTGTCGTTTTCCTAATTATCTATGTGGATGATATCCTACTCATTGGGAATGATGTAGGTTATCTTACTGACATCAAGGAATGGCTAGCAACGCAATTCCAAATGAAAGATTTGGGTGATGCGCAGTTTGTTCTTGTGATCCAGATTGTCCGGAACCGCAAGAATAAAACACTAGCCTTGTCTCAAGCATCATACGTAGACAAAGTGTTGTCAAGGTTTAAGATGCAAGATTCCAAAAAGGGTTTGTTGCCTTTTAGACATGGAATCCATTTGTCTAGGAGTTGAGGATATGAGACGGATTCCTTACGCATCAGCTGTTGGGAGCCTGATGTACGCCATGTTGTGTACTAGGTCTGACATCTGCTTTTTGCGCTTGGGATGGTCGATGAGGTATCAATCCAATCGAGGACTTAAACATGGACAACAGTTAAAACGATCCTTAAGTATCTTGAGGAGAACAAGGAACTACATGCTTGTGTATGGGGCTAAGGATTTGATCTTACAGGATACACAGATTTCGACTTTTCGATCGATAAAGATTCTCAGAAATCTACATCAGGGTCAGTTTTCACTCTTAACGGAGGAGCTGTAGTATGGCGAAGCGTCAAGCAAGGATGCATCGCTGATTCCACCATGGAGGTCGAATATGTAGTAGGTTGTGAAGCAGCTGAGGAGGCCGTTTGGTTAAGGAAATTTATGCTAAATTTGGAAGTTGTTCCAAATATTACTTTGCCCATCACACTGTATTGCGATAGCAGTGGTGCAGTGGCAAATTCGAGGGAATCCCGAAGTCACAAGAGGGGAAAGCACATAGAGCGGAAGTATCTTCTCATCCGAGAGATCGTGCATAGAGGAGACGTGATTGTCACGAAGATAGCCTCAGAGCACAACATTGTTTATCCTTTTACAAAGGCTCTCACGGCTAAAGTATTTGAGAGTCACCTAGAAGGTCTAGGTTTACATGTCTTCCCCAACTAGGGCAAGTAGGAGTATTTTGTACAAAGGGGTTTAAATGCCCTAGTTTATTGTTTTTACATGAATGTAATGTTTAGTACTCCACAAGCTTTAGGTTAAGTGGGAGATTGTTGGGATTTATGCCCTAAACTTGTGTAATTTTGATCAATTAAATAAAGTGTTATTTGTTTTGATAAGATTACAGTCTTGCTTTTATAAATCCAATAAACTAAGCTCCAAGGTTATAACGTTTATCTTGAAATCAGTGTAGTGGACACTATTTGGGTTGAATTCAAGATTATAACCTAAATAGTCTATGGTATAAGAATAAGGTTGGAAACCTCATTCTGGTAACACCATGGATGCGACCCACTTTGTAATTAGTACAAATGAGGTAATCCAACTCATTCATGTAGTTGACATGCGAGTGGGGGCATCCTGTATGAAGAGTTCAGAATTCCAAGAGGGGCTTGTTGTTCTTCAGGCATGGAGTTCATCTGTCTAAAGAACAGTGTCCTAAGACACCTCAAGAAGTTGAGGATATGAGACGTATTCTCTATGCCTCTACAGTAGGTAGCTTAGTGTATGCTATGCTGTGCATAAGGCCAGACATTTGTTATGCAGTGGGAATAGTCGGTGAGGTACTCACCAATCCAGGTTAGACCACTGGACAACAGTTAAAAATATCCTCAAGTATCTTAGGAGAACGAGGGACTATACGCTTGTGTATGGGACTAAGGATTTGATCCTTACTGGATACACTGATTCTTATTTTAAGACCGATAAGGATTCTCGAAAATCCACATCGGGATTAGTTTTCACCCATAATGGGGGAGCTATAGTATGGCGAAGCATCAAGCAAGGATGCATCGCTGACTCCACGATGGAGGCTGAGTATGTCGCTGCTTGTGAAACAGCTAAGGAGGTTGTTTGGCTAAGGAAATTCCTTATTGATTTGGAAGTCGTTCCAAATTTAGAATTTCCCATCACCTTATACTGTGGTGCGGTAGCCAATTCGAAGGAACCTCGCAGCCTTAAGCGAGACAAGCATATCAAGAGGAAGTATCACATGATACGAGAAATAGTGCAACGAGGAGATGTGACATCCACGAAGATCGCTTCAGAGCACAATATTGCTAATCCATTTACAAAGACTCTCACGGCTAAAGTGTTTGAGGGTCATCTGGAGAGTCTAGGCCTACGAGACATGTACATAGGCTAATCTAGGGCAAGTGGGAGATATGTAATGGGGTATATGGATGCCCTAGTTTATTGTATTTCTATCTCTTGTAACCACTGTTTTAGATTATGATGTACCCCACTAGAGTTTTAGTTCAAGTGGGAGTTTGTTGGGGATTGTGCCCTAAAACTCGTAGTTTGTATTTTTGTTTTAATTATTTGTAATAAAGTGTTATTATTTCAATAAAGAGTTATTGTTCGTTGTCTATGACATTGCCTTTATTTAAACTCTAAATCCAATAAACTGAACATCCAAGGTTGTTAAATGTGTCTTTAACTGAATGTAGTATACATATAGAGGATCTCGGTTCGAGATACAACCTAAAGGGTCTATAGTTAGGGGATAAGGTTTGTGTACCTTACCCTGGTAAGACTATGGATGTGGCCCACTTTGTATTTGATACAAACACTATGATCCTAACGTGTTCGTGTAGATGACATGTGAGTGGGGATATCCTATGTAATGAGATTACATAAGACTGGACCACGAAATAGTAACCTCTAGCTGTAACTCCGTTGACTAGTTAGGTTTCTATTTCACTAGGATGACCTAGGCAACTTGATCTCAATCCTGAGGAGGTTACGAACTCCTGTTCACGAGGGATTGTCCTTTGACTAGTATGGGTGAGAGTGGTCAGATTCGTCGACTCAATATGCCTACCTTCTTGGGGGCAGGACCGAGTGAGCCACTGGGAACTTAACTTAGCAAGACGGAATTCACTCCTTCCCGCCTACTAGGGTAAGTAGAGGAATGTTCCCTTAAGTGGTGTCTCTAGGACTTGAACAAAGGGCCCGACCCTCTCATTGGCCCGAGAGGGATTCTGTTTGTTAGTAGGACCACAAACAAATTGTTCATTAGAGGAGTACTAGTACTTAAGGCACAAGATGTAACCCAGGGGTAAAACGATAATTTGACCCAGCTGGTTTTACGAACATTCGTGAAGGATTGACTTGCTGTTATTGGTCAATATCCGTGGACACAGAAATATATATGCAGTGAGAAGAGTGTAACTGCGGGACTTTAATGGAGTGTTCCCGCAGTTAACGAAAGTTGATTAGAAGGTTAATGATATTTATCGAGCAAACTCGTATCGTTGGAGCTTCTTATCTGTAGGTCCATTAAGTCCACCTTCTAGCTCGTAAAGGGTTCTTAGATCATTTGAATTTGAAATGTTCAAATTCATAAGGGAATAAACTTAATGTATATTGATACGATATAATATAAAGTTTTGCAACTGTATATTATAAATTTAATGTGAATATGATTCATATTAAATTTCATGAGAGAATTGAATATTTGAAAGAGTTCAAATATTAAATTCAAATGTGAATGTTATTCATATTTGAAAACTATAGGTTAAAACCTAATGTGCATGAGATGTACATTAAACTATATGTTCAAGGATAAAATGGTTAAATATAATTTAATCATTCAATTAATATTATAGTTGAATCAAATATGATTTAATTTGATATAATTAATTAATAATTGATAAATTAATTTAATATTAATTGGGAACGCGTCAGGAGGACACGTTCCCACTACTCCCCAACTCCCCCCTCGATAGGGAGTGGGGAGTTACCCTATGAAGTCCTTCTCCTTGTGAGAAGGACAGATGGAATCGAAGAATTCAATCGACTGATTTGCTCTGAGCAAGAATTCTCTCTCTCTCACACACTCTCATTCCCTCATACTCTCTTCCAATTTGTTGGAATTCCTTCCCACCAAAGGAAAAGGTCTAAGCAGAACTCAGAGGATAGAGGGTTTTCCTCGTGGTAGTGCCCTGTTGTAGAAGCAGAGAAGCGGAGAAGTTCTTGTGTTGCTGAAATAGGAGCAAGGAGTTGCTGGAAAAACTACAAAGGTATTCCTTCTTTCCTCTTTAGTTTAATGGTTAAACTTTAGCATGTTTGTATGCAATTAATCCATGCCTAATTAGATTAGATTTCCATGTTTGTTCTGTTTTATCAATGTATGGGTTTTTGCATTTCAAGCAAAACAAAACTTGCAAATTACGATTCCAAATTCGTTTCCGCTGCTTAAGGGGATCCGATCTCCATCAATTGGTATCAGAGCAATGCTTGTATTATTTTGTTTCAAGCAAAATTACATTGATTTGGGGGGAATTTACATTTGGTTTGCTGTAAAACTAGTTTAGGAATTTTTTTGTCCTAAGTTTACTTTGATTTGATCAATTTGTATGTAAAGGCCTCTGTGTTTTGTGCAATTAGGTGCTTTACGAGTCTGTATTCGAGTTATGAGTCGTTCGGGACCAGTTTCATGTAATTCGGTTGAGAATCGAAGGAGAACTTGTTAATTGATGTTGTTGTGTTCGAAGAAGAGAGCCACTGCCAAGCAACAGCATTGCAATGTCGTTCTTCAGTGTTGCAACGCTGAGGAACGGCGTCGCAACGCCTTCATCCCTATCGGCGGGGGGGCTCCAGGGGTCAGCGACGTTACAACGCTGCCTCTCAGCGTTGCAACGCCACCCCGAATGAAGGCGCGCGCGCGGACGAAGCAGTCGTTGCAATGCCATGATGCATTTCCAGCAGCTGCAGACCGGTTCGGTTTCTGGTTGGTTTTCGGTCCAGTTCGAGCGGTTCAAGCCCGGTTCAAGGCTTTTTGGACCTGTTTTATGTAATAAAATTAATGTAATTTTATTATTTTACACTTTAGGGGCCAAATTATTCCGGTTTTACAGCTTTATGTCTTTATGAATGTCATTTATATTTTTCCCACCTTAGGATAAGCATGTTCATGCATTTTATTTGTATAATTGTTATATGAATATGGTTAAGATGCATGATTAATTTATTTTTCATGAGTAATTAATTATAATTCTTATGATTAGATTATATGGAAAATAAATTGCATGGAGCATGTAATTACATAGTTTAAAATAAATGTTATTTTATTTTATGTAATTTTTATTCAATTAGTTGAATATTTTTTTTATAATTCCATTTTTGGTTTTATAATATAGTTTCTTTATCATAGGATAATTGTTAAATTTATAATAGTTATAAATTAAAGGGGTTTTAGAAACCATAACCTATAATAAAGAAATGCATGCGAACATAGAAACTTGGGTTAAAATTTAAATTAGTTTTAAATTGTTTAAAATTAATTTAGACCTAAGTTTTAATTTCTAATAGTATTAGAAATTAGTCTTACATAGTATTTTAAATAGTTTAAAATATAGTAGGACATTAGGACTTTGGTTATAAGGAACTCTATTTGGTGAAGTTCTGTCTAAGGTTCAGTACTTAAGTCGATTTGTTATTCTAACACCTCTACCGGGAACTGATCCAGAACTTGAGTTGAATTAACCTTAGTTCTATTTTATCTCTAGGTAATTAAAATGTTTATTCACCTAGACATAAGGTTAAAAGAACTAGTTATAATAGTTATAATAGGCATAGACTTAGATAGATTCTTTTAGCAAGAATCCGACTAAGTTAAACCTATTACCGAATCTTAGGAGCTTCAGTGGAAGAAAACGAGATATTCCCATCGAGTTTACTCTCACGTCCTCAAGAGTTAACACTGTGAGTTCCATGCTCAGCTACGTGGCGTCAATAGGGCGTCCCCCTACGGTATGTGTTTTGCATGGTTCAATACCAAGGTGAATGAGGGAAGTATCCATAGTAAATGGGAGTAGGACGCGTGTCAACGTATCCTACGGTCTCCTCCATTAGGCTGCACCGTGAGATTTCTATAGACCGTCTGCTAGGTTGTCCTGGAACAGCCAAACCCTACGGAGGGTCTGACTATAGGGATCGGAACACCGTGAACTCCAGAAATGGATACGGTCTCTTAGGTAATTTGCCAACAGTTGTCTTTCTTAATAGTAGTCTGTTGGCTCGGACCTATTGGATCTGAAAATTTTAGGGTCATATTTACGGGATAAGTTAAGCTAGTTAACAAGTCCTTGACCAAACAAACGGTAGCTAAGGACCATTGGGACATGAGATGTTCTGGTAGTGAGAATTGATTGAGAAAGTCTCAATCAGGAAAGGAATGACTGACCGCCCGACGGAGGCTTTTGTTCTAAACCCTTGAAATATCGTTGCAAAATTAAAGGTTTAATTTAGACATTGGGTTTAGTTTAAACACTAGGGTTCTTTAATAATTTTGCTAAATTTGATTGGTTTTATAATGGGTTAAAAGGCATAACTAAATAGAACTATTTAGGATTTTCAGCATGTCGTCCTCATATATAGCCTTACTAAAAAAGAAACGTTTAACTGGTAAAAACTTTACTACGTGGAAGTCCAACCTGGATGCGATCCTTGCTGTTGACGACCTTCGGTTCGTACTAACTGAGGAATGTCCTTAGATCCCTGCTCAAGACACACCTCAATCAATTAAGGATGCGTTTGACCGCTGGGCCAAGGCCAATGAAAAGGCCAAGGCCTATATCCTGGCTGGGATATCTGATGTTTTAGCCAGGAAATTGGAGGGTATGGTCTCAGCTTGTGAGATCATGGGTTATCAGCAGAATTTGTCTTGAAAACCGTCTGAACAAATTCGGCACAAATCCCTCAAGTACGTTTATAACGCGCGCATGAAGGAGGGAACTTCAGTGGGAGAACATGTTCTCGATCTTATAGTTCACTTCAACGTGGTCGAAATGAACGGAGCGGTCTTAGATGAGCAAAGTCAGGTAATTTTCATCCTGGAATCTCTTCCGAAGAGTTTCCTGCCATTCCGTAGCAATGCGGAGATGAACAAAAAGGAGTATAACCTTACTTCCCTCCTAAATGAACTGCAGACTTACCAGTCTCTTATGGAAAATAAGGGACAAGTAGATGGAGAGGCAAATCAATTTGCCCATTTCAGAAGGTTCCAGAAGGGTTCATCCTCTGGGACTAAGTCCTGTGGTTCATTTTCTGGGCTTAAGAAAACCCAAAAGAAGAAGATAGGAGTGAAAGGGAAGGCACCTGCTGCTGACAAAGGAAAGGGAAAAGCCAAGGTTGGAGATAAAGGAAAATGTTTCCACTGCAACGTGGATGGGCACTGGAAGCGAAACTGCTCAAAATACCTTGTTGAGCTCAAAGAGAAGAAAGGTAAATTAGATTTGCTTATTCTTGAAACTTGTTTAGTGGAAAATGATGATTTTACCTGGATACTTGATTCAGGAGCCACTAATCATGTTTGCTCTTCGTTTCAGGAAACTAGTTCCTTCAAGGAACTCGAAGAGGGTTAGATGACGCTCAAGGTCGGAACGGGAGACGTCGTCTCAGCTCGTGCAGTGGGAGATGCCAAGCTGTTTTTTAGAGATAAATTTTTATTTTTAAAAAATATGTATATAGTTCCTAGATTAAGAGGAACTTAATTTCTATCTCTTGTTTAATAGAACTTGGTTATTGTATTTCCTTTTCTTTGAATAAAGCGTTCAATTTAAAAGAAGATGTCAATATTTGTTCTGCTAAATTGAAAAACGGCTTGTATGTACTTAAACCGAATCAGACTAAAGCCATTTTAAATCATGAGATGTTTAAAAATGCTAATACTCAAAGTAAAAGGCAAAGAATTTCTCTAAATAATAATACCTATCTATGGCATCTTAGACTTGGTCATATTAATCTCAACCGGATTGAGAGACTCTCTAAAAATGGACTTCTAAACAAGTTAGAAGATGATTCTTTACCTCCTAGCGAGTCTTGCTTGGAAGGTAAAATGACCAAGCGACCTTTTTCTGGAAAAGGTTACGGAGCCATAGAGCCCTTAGAACTTGTACATTCGGATCTTTGTGGTCCGGTGAATGTTAAAACTCGAGGAGGGTACGAATATTTCATCTCTTTCATAGATGATTATTCGAGATATGGTTATCTATATCTAATGCATCACAAGTCTGAGGCTCTTGAAAAGTTCAAAGAGTATAAGGCTGAAGTAGAGAATGCATTAGGCTGAAGTAGATTATGATGTACCCCACTAGAGTTTTAGTTCAAGTGGGAGTTTGTTGGAGATTGTGCCCTAAAACTCGTAGTTTGTATTTCTGTTTTAATTATTTGTAATAAAGTGTTATCATTTCAATAAAGAGTTATTGTTCGATGTCTATGACATTGCCTTTATTTAAACCCTAAATCCAATAAACTGAACATCCAAGGTTGTTAAATGTGTCTTTAACTGAATGTAGTGTACATATAAAGGATCTCGGTTCGAGATACAACCTAAAGGGTCTATACTTAGGGGATAAGGTTTGGGTACCTTACTCTGGTAAAACTATGGATGTGACCCACTTTGTATTTGATACAAACACTGTGATCCTAACGTGTTCGTGTAGATGACATGTGAGTGGGAATATCCTATGTAATGAGATTACATAAGACCAGGACCACGAAATAGTAAACCTCTAGTCAGAATCTCGTTGACTCATCGAGGTTTCTATTTCACTAAGATGACCTAAGCAACTTGATCTCACATCGAGCAGTGTTACGAATCTCCCGCTTATGAGGGATTGTCCTTTGACTAGTATGGGTGAGAGTGGCCAGATTCGTCGACTCAATATGCCTACCTTCTTGGGGACAAGACTGAATGAGCCGCTGGGAACCTAACTTAGCAAGACGAAATTCACTCCTTCCTGCCTACTAGAGTAAATAGAGGAATGTTCCCTTAAGTGGTGTCTCTGGGACTTGAGCAAAGGGCCCGACCCTCTCATTGGCCCGATAGGAATTCTGTTTGTTGGTAGGACCATAAACAAATTGTTCATTAGACGAGCACTGGTACTTAAGGCACAAGATGTAACCCAGGGGTAAAACGGTAATTTAACCCAGCTGGTGTTACGAACATTCGTGAAAGATTGACTTGCTGTTATTGGTCAATATTCGTGGACACAGAAATATATCTGCAGTGAGAAGAGTGCAGCTGCGGGACTTTAGTGGAGTGTTCACGCAGTTAACAAATGTTGATTGGAGGTTAATGAGATTGACCGAGCAATCTCGTATCGTTGGAGCTTCTTATCTGTAGGTCCATTAGGTCCACCTTCAAGCTCGTAAAGGGTTGTTAGATCATTTGAATTTGAAATGTTCAAATTCATAAGGGAATAAACTTAATGTATATTGATACGATATAATATATAGTTTTGCAACTATATATTATAAATTTAATGTGAATATGATTCATATTAAATTTCATGAGAGAATTGAATATTTGAAAGAGTTCAAATTTTAAATTCAAATGTGAATGTGATTCATATTTTAAAACTATAGGCTAAAACCTAATGTGCATGAGATGTACATTAAACTATATGTTAAAGGGTGAAATGATTAAATATGATTTAATCATTCAATTAATATTATAGCTGAATTAAATATGATTTAATTTGATATAATTAATTAATAATTGATTAATTAATTTAATATTAATTAGGAACGTGTTAGGAGGACACGTTCCCACTACTCCCCAACTCCCCCGTCGATAGGGATTGGTGAGTTACCCTGTAAACTCCTTCTCCTTGTGAGAAGGACAGATGGAATCGAAGAATTCAATCGACTGATTTGCTCTGAGCAAGAATTCTCTCTCTCTCTCACACTCTCATTCCCTCATACTCTCTTCCAATTTGTTGGAATTCCTTCCCACCAAAGGAAAAGGTCTAAGCAAAACTCAGAGGATAGAGGGTTTTCCTCGTGGTAATGCCCTGTTGTAGAAGTAGAGAAGCAGAGAAGTTCTTGTGTTGCTGAAATAGGAGCAAGGAGTTGCTGGAAAAACTACAAAGGTATTCCTCCTTTCCTCTTTAGTTTAGTGGTTAAACTTTAGCATGTTTGTATGTAATTAATCCATGCCTAATTAGATTAGATTTCCATGTTTGTTTTGTTTTATCAATGTATGGGTTTTTGCATTTCAAGCAAAACAAAACTTGCAAATTACGATTCCAAATTCGTTTTCGTTACTCGAGGGGGTCCGATCTCCATCATTAACCCAGGTTGAAGGGGTTGACTATGAGGAAACCTTTTCACCTGTTGCCATGGTAAAGTCGATCAAGATCCTTCTGGCCATTGCCGCATATTGTGACTATGAGGTATGGCAGATGGATGTCAAGACCGCCTTTCTGAATTGCAACCTTTACGAAACCATCTACATGGACCAGCCCAAGGGGTTGAAGAGAAAAAGGTTTGTCGGCTTCATAGGTCTAGTTATGGACTGAAACAAGCCTCGAGGTCTTGGAATATAAGGTTTGATGAGGCGATCAAACCTTATGGCTTTGATCAGAATGTTAACGAGCCTTGTGTCTACAAGACAATCGTCGACAAAACTGTCACATTTCTTGTATTGTACGTGGATGATATCCTTCTCATTGGGAATGAGGTAGGATGTTTTACTGACGTAAAGAAATGGCTAGCTTTGCAATTCCAAATGAAAGATTTGGGAGAAGCATTGTATGTTCTAGATATCTAGATTGTCTGAAATCGGAAGAACAGAACGTTGGTCATGTCTCAAGCGTCTTATATTGACAAAATGTTGTCTAGATATAAGATGCAGAACTCCAAGAAGGATTTGCTGCCTTTCAGGCATGGGGTTCACCTGTCTAAGGATCAATGTCTTGAGACTCCTCAAGAGGTTGAGGATATGACACGAATCCCTTATGCTTCAGCTGTTGGGAGCCTCATGTATGCCTTGCTGTGTACTAGGCCCGACATTTGTTATGCAGTTGGGATTGTCAGTAGGTATCAATCCAATCTAGGATTAGATCACTGGACAGCCGTAAAGGCGATCCTCAAGTATCTTAGGAGAACGAGGAACTACAGTCTAGTGTATAGGAGTGGGGATTTTATCCTTGCGGGATACACAGATTCTGACTTTCAGACCGATAAGGATTCTAGGAAATCCACTTCGGGGTCAACCTTCATTTTGAATGGAGGACTTGTAGTATGGCGAAGCATCAACCAGGGATGCATCGCTGATTCCACTATGGAAGCTCAGTACGTTGCGGCTTGTGAAGCTGCAAATGAAGTTGTTTTGCTTAGGAAATTCATGACAGATTTTGAAGTTGTTCCAAATATGAACTTGTCGATCACGCTGTTTTGTGACAACAGTGGTGCTATACCCAACCCTAGAGAGCCTCGGAGTCATAAGAGAGGCAAGCACATTGAGCAGAAGTATCACCTGATACGGGAGATTGTGCACTGCGGCGATGTGACAGTCACATAGATAGCGTCGGAGCACAACGTTGCTGATGCATTTACAAAGCTCCTCACGACTAAGGTGTTTGAGGGTCACCTAGAGAGTCTAGGTCTTCGAGTGCTTCCTGACTAGGGCAAGTGGGAGTATTGTAAAGGGTATGAAATGCCCTAGTTTATTGTATTACTTTATTGTAATCTATTGTACATTTGAGAAATGTATGTTTGCTCCACTAGCTTAGTCCAAGTGGGAGTTTGTTGGGATGTATGTCCTAATCTCGTTTTGTTTGTAATATTACCATTTGAAATTAATAAGAGTTATTTCTTTCATCTCTTTGTGTCTCGCAATTTTACAAACTTTGTCCAATAAACTAAGCTCCAGGGTCATTGAATTTATGAGAGAACGAGAACTTGAACAGTATGTAGTGGACACACAGGGAGGATCACGTTCGAGTTAATGAGTCGAACGATCTACAGTATATGGATAGGGTTGGAAACCTATTCCTGGATACGATGTGGATGTGGCCCGCTTTGTATCAGATACAAACGAAGTGATCTGACTCGTTCATGTAGTTGACATGCGAGTGGGGGCATCCTGTGCAATGAGATTGTACAAGACCGGACCGTGAATTATTAGACCTACTGATGTAACACCGTTAACAGTATGGGACTAATAACTTCGTAGATGGCCATTAGTGACTTGACACGAATCTCGAGCGCGTGTTACGGACTCCCGTCTGCATGGTCCGTCCTTTGACTAGCACGGTGAGGTGAGGTGGTAACAGTTACTCACCCAATATGCCTATCTTCTCAGGGAAAAGACTAAGTGGGGAGCTGAAAACTTAACTACGCGAGATGGAATTCACTCGTTCCTGACTTTAGGAAAACTGAGGGGTTGTTCCCTTAAGTGTTGTTTCCAGGGCTTGGACAACGGGCGCCCACCCTCTCACTGGGCCGAGAGGGATGTTGTGTATGCTTAGACTATTAAAACGTTGTTTTTCATTGGAGGAGCAGTGGAGACTTAAGGAGACAAAAGTAGACACAGGGGTAAAACGGTAATTTGATCCAGCAGTGTCTACGAACAACCTGTGAAGGGTCGACTCATGGGCATTGGTTATATCAGTGAACACAACTTGTCTTACACTGACGGAAGTGCAGCTACGAGCTTTAGTGGAGTGTTACCGTAGCTAATGAATTGTTATTAACCGGGTCAAAGAGTTTGACTGGTTAGTCTCGGATCATTGGAGCTCGTCACTGTAGGTCCATTAGGTCCTTCGGTTGGCTCAAACTTGATTAATAGAAGGTTTACAGTTTTGGTGTGAATTTGAAGTGTTCAAGTTCACTAAAGGGTAATTATGTCATTTATATGAGATCTGAATGATATATTATATAGTTTAATGTGAATGAGATTCATAATAAACTATAGGTTAGCCTAATTGTCTAATTAGGGCTAATTTTGAGAAATTAGATTAAGAGAAATAAAATTGAATGTGATTCAATTTAAAAATCCACAATTATACAAATGTGATTTGTAAAATGAGATATGAGATATCTTATTATATGTGGTTATGCAAATATGATTTGCATAACCTATGGCTGTGGTAAAATGGTAAATAGGTGGAGATTTCAACTCCACCTATCACCATTATATAAACCCTTTGCAATAAGGATTTCTTAAGCTTTGGTTTCATTTTTTTGGATTTCAAACCAAAAAGGAAACTAGCATTCTCTCAACTCTCTCTCAATCTCTCCTCCTCTCTCACCAAAAGAGATCCACTTCTCTCCTTCTACTTAACGTAGAACAACCGAGAAACTAAGTGGAGGTGTTCGTTTTTCTTGTTCGTTCGAGGAGTTCGAGGACGTTGAGATCGTGACCACGAAGGGTTCGTGAACAGGAGAAGGAAAACTTGAAGTCGATTCTTCAACAAGTAAGTGGTTCTTACTAGTTTTTCTTCTTAATTTGTATATTTAGCCTAGATACTATGTGATAGTTCAATTTTAAGAAAATGGTTTTTCGCAACGATACCACGGTGATTCAATCACCCTTCCGCTGCACGGGATTTCATTCCTCTCACCCCCTTCGGATGGTATTTTTATGGGTCAATATTCAAGGTGAATGGAGAGAGTACTTATAGTGAGTGGGAGCGAGACCTGTGAAAACGGGACCCACGGTCTCTTCTATCGATTCACACCGTGAGACACCTATGATCCACCTGCTAGTTTTGCCTGGACAAGACAATCCCTTCGGAGGGTCTGATCATGGGGGGTCGGAACACCGTGAATTTCCGAAAGGGATACGATCACCTTAGTTTATCTTTCGATGTAGTCCTCCCTTCGGCACCTATTCTTTGGATGGGAACTATTGGGTTTAAAGATAAAGGGTTAGATTAAGAGTTAATGAGTCCAACCAAAAAAATTGTAACTCGATACCTATAGGAATAAGAGTTATTCTGGAATTAGGGTATGGTCGAGAAAGTCCCGTCCCAAAGGAGGAGTGATTTTGTCTATCATTCGGTGGCGGTCATTCTAAACCTTTGGGGTATCATTGCAATTTTAAATGACCTAGGAATCATAGATTAAAATTTGCTAAAAAATGATTAGATTTTTCAAAAGTTTTTGCGAGCAACTAATACAAAGTTTTTGCGACCAACTAGGGCAAGTGGGAGTATATTGTACAAATGGTTTAAATGCCCTAATTTATTGTGTTTACATTATTATAATGTTTTAATACTCCACAAGCTTTAGGTCAAGTGGAAGATTGTTGGGATTTGTGCCCTAAACTTATGTAATTTTGATCAAATAAATAAAGAGTTATTTGTTTTGATTGAATTATATTCTTGCTCTATAAATCCAATAAATTAAGCTCCAAGGTTATAATGTATCTTGAACATCAGTGTAGTAGACACTATTTGGATTGTGTTCAAGAGTATAGCCTAAATGGTATATGGTATAAGAATAAGGTTGGAAACCTTATTCTGGTAACACCATGGATGAGGCTCACTTTATAATTAGTACAAATGAGGTAATCCAACTCATTCATGTGGTTGACATGTGAGTGGTGGCATCCTGTATGAAGAGTTCATACAAGACTGAAATGCAAATTGTTAGTCTAACCAGTATAACGTCGTTAACAGGATAAGACTGATAATTTATAGATCGTCATTAGTGACTTGACCTGAATCCTTAGCAAGTTAAGAACTCCTTCTTATAGGGGTTTCTCCTTAGACTAGTATGGGTGAGAGTGGCTTGTAGCCAACTCAATAACCCTACCTTCTCAGAGAAAGAACCTCGTAGGTAGCTGGGGACTTTACTATGCGAGATGGAATTCACTCATTCCTGCACTAAGGAATTAGATAGGTTGTTCCCTTAAGAATTGAGTCCAGGTCTTGAACAACGGGGCCCCGCCCTCTAAACTAACTTAAGAGGTATGAGTCTATGGTAGGACCATAGACTTGTTGTTTATTAGATGATCAGTGGTGCTTAAGGAACAAAGAAGTAATCATGGGGAGTAAAACGATGAATTTGACCCAGTATGTGATTATGAACAACCTGTGAAGGGTCGACTCATGAGTAATGATTATATCAATGGACACAATATAATCTACAGCGAGGAGAGTGCAGCTACAAGTCTATAGTGGAGTGACTTGTAGTTAATTAATATTGATTAACTGGATCAAAGAGTTTGATCAGTTAATCTCACATCATTGGAGCTCATGAACTGTAGGTCCATTAAGTCCCTCCGTTGGCTCAACATGGTAATATTGAGGGTATAAAGTTAGGAATGAAATTGAAGTGTTCAATTTCATATATGAGGTGTTGCATCAGTTATATGTGATATAATTGATATAATATATGGTTTTAAATTAGATTCATATATAAACTATATACTAATGAGAGAATGAAAGAGGGATAGGATGGAAATTTCCATCCTATTTCCCTATAAATAGTTGCATGAGATGCAACTTGGTGGCGAAGCAAAAATCTTGGAAAACCCTAGATTATCAAGTGTTTTGTTTTGTTGGAAAAGTTCCACAAAAACACATCCTCTCTCACAACCACCACCCCTCATCGTAAAAGGAACCCACGTTCCTCCCTCTCCTAGAGAACAACGGAGAAGATTTGGTGGTGGTGTCTTCATTTGTTCGGGTTCGAGTTGCTGAGATCGTGATCGTGGGAGAAGGGGCACATGAAGAAAGAGTTCTTCAAAGGTAATTACTTGATGTCTAATATCTTATAGTATGTTTAATCTTGTTATATTTGATCTTGATTGAAATCCATGTTACAAAATAAGAACACGCGATTCACAATCGCTTCCGCTACGGGATTCGATCCTTTCAATTGGTATTAGAGCCCAATTATGTTCTTAATTTTGTTCTGGAATTATCAAAATCAAAGGTGGGATATACTGTTTTTCATGTGATGAATGAACGGTTTGCAAATTATATATTTTCATTTTTGGCACCATAGATTTATAATTGTTCATTGAATCGTTCAATGTAAGGGCCCAGTATTTTGGGCAATTCTACTTGTAAATCGAGTCTTTAAGTCCGTGTCGATCGAGGCAAAGTGGTTGCTGAGAAGAACGGAGCAAAAACGAGCAAGAAAAATGAAGAACGATAGTTGTTCGGTGAATGGCGCTGCAACGTTGTTCATTGGCATTGCAATGTCATCGCGGCAAAGTAGCGCTGGTGAGAAGACAGCAGCGTTAACGCGCTAACCTCGGCGTAACGCGAGGCGCTGCTGGCAACGCTCTAGTGCCGAGGCGCTTCAACGGTGAGAAGAGGACAAGTTGCAGCGTTGCAACACTTGTATCAGCGTTGCAACGCCACAAGCGTTTCACAGAAAGAAGCAACGGGCAAAAACGTTTTTATTTATATATAATAAATATAAAAATATTTTATATTTAATTATATTTAGTTTTATTAATTTTAATTAATATAATTAGATTATATTAATTAAAATTAATTTTTAGGGTGCCAAAAATTGATCTAATTTTGTTATTTAAATTATGCAATTGTTGTGTAATCATTACCATGAATAATGTGTATGCTTTTAATTTAGATATCCCACCTTAGGTTAAGCATTATCATGCATCATTTATAATATAAAGTGTTATATTATATAGTTTGCATGAATAATTAATATAAATATTTATATTAATTTATGGACAACATTGACATGCATTATAATTCATGAGATGATTATGCTATGTATGTTTTATTATTCATGAGATGAATGATCAAGCACTATGACATAGTATGCATGTCACCTAAGGTTAATTATTAGTTTTAAAATGTTTAGAACTTGGAATTAATAGACCTTAGGTTATCTAGTTCTAATTAGATTAGAATTAGGAACCAAGTAATTTATAAACAATGATTAAAAGAGGAACTCTGTCTAAGGAAAGTTCTGTCTAGGCTGGAGTATTTAAGCTGATGGAAACGGAACTACATGCTTGTGTATGGGGCTAAGGATTTGATCCTTACAGGATACACGGATTCTGACTTTCAAACTGATAAAGATTCTCGAAAATCTACATCAGGGTCAGTATTTACACTTAACGGAGGAGTTGTAGTATGGCGAAGCGTGAAGCAAGGATGCATCGTTGATTCCACCATGGAGGTCGAATATGTAGCAGCTTGTGAAGCAGCAAAAGAAGCCGTTTGGTTAAGGAAATTCATGCTAAATTTGGAAGTTGTTCCAAATAGGAGTTTGCCCATCACACAGTATTGTGATAACAGTGGTGTCGTGGCAAATTCAAGGGAACCCCGAAGTCACAAGAAGGGAAAGAATATTTAACGGAAATATCATCTCATCCGGGAGATCGTGCATCAAGAAGACGTGATCGTCACGAAGATAGCCTCAGAGCACAACATTATTGATCCTTTTACAAAGGCTCTTACAACTAAAGTATTTGAGAGTCACCTAGAAGGTCTAGGTTTACAAGTCTTCCCCAACTAGGGCAAGTGGGAGTATATTGTACAAAGAGTTTAAATGCACTAGTTTATTGTATTTACATTATTGTAATGTTTTAATACTCAACAAGCTTTAGGTCAAGTGGGAGATTGTTGGGATTTGTGCCCTAAACATATGTAATTTTGATCAAATAAATAAAGAGTTATTTATTTTGATAAAATTATATTCTTGCTCTATAAATCCAATAAACTAAGCTCCAAGGTTATAATGTATCTTGAACATCAGTGTAGTAGACATTATTTGGATTGTGTTCAAGAGTATAACCTAAATGGTCTATGGTATAAGAATAAGGTTAGAAACCTTTTTCTGGTAACACCATGGATGCGACTCACTTTGTAATTAGTACAAATGAGGTAATCCAACTCATTCATGTGGTTGACATGCGAGTGGGGGCATCCTGTATGAAGAGTTCATACAAGACCGGACTGCAAATTATTAGTCTAACCAGTATAACGCCGTTAACATGATTAGACTAATAATTTATAGATGGTCATTAGTGACTCGACCTGAATCCTTAGCAAGTTAAGAACTCCTGCATATAGTGGTTTGTCCTTAGACTAGTATGGGTGAGAGGGGCCTGTAGCCGATTCAATAAGCCTACCTTCTCAGGGACAAAACATCGTAGGTAGCTGGGGACTTTACTATGTGTTGCGCACTATTTTTGATATGCAATACCGAAGTGTACGGGTCAAGTTTTAGTATAGTGATTTATGAGTCCATGTATCATCCTCGGGAATGGGTTTCTAGATTAATTAATTACTAAGATACTAATTCTCAATTTTAGCTAAAGAAACATAACATGGATAATTGATTTGAAAGTAAAGACAAGCAAACAAGCAAATATGTGGAGACACGAATTGATAGATTTGAGGGAAGTGATTATATAAGTTAATGACTCAATTAACACATGCAATGAACCAATGAGATGAATTTATAAACAAGAAGTAAAATACTCAAGAAAATCTCTCGATTCTTAGTGAGCCTCACACATGCAATAAACTTCATAGTCTCCATATGAACTTACGACATGCATGCCATTAAGCAACTTCTTTATGTGTTTTCCTAAGTTTTCTAAGTCATTCTCATGCCAGATTTCTACGGGTTTTGACAATTTTGATCTAATTCAAGCTTTATCTCTCGAGTTCACTTAAACCAACAAATTAAGAAGTAAAGAATGAACTGTCAAAAATAAGAACAAAACATGCTTCAATACATAGCAAGAAAGTCATAACAAGTAAATCAAATCCTAACTACAATGTTTAGCTACTCTAAATCACTTGAAAATCAAACTAAACAAGTAGAAAACGTCTTAGAACGCTATTACAAATTGAAAGAAAAGGAAATTAAACTTAGGTGTCGATGTTGGTCCTTCGTCTTCGAGCTCCCGTCTTCGATCTCGAACCTCCACGAATGCTTTGGCTCCCAAAAACGCTCTTTTCTCTCTTCTTACAAAGTGTATTTCAAAATTAGAGTGGAAAATCTACCAAATTCAACTCTCCTTTACAAGAATGCATAATGTTCTATATATAGGCTAAATCGGTGCAGCGTTGCAATGCTAGGGACAGCGTTGCAACGCTGTACCCTAGGCGGCTGGTAAATAAGGAATCTGTCAATGGCGTTGCAATGCTGAGGGCAGTGTTGCAACGTCGCTACCCTAACATGCGCGCCCTTATCGATCTGGCGTTGCGACGCTGCAAGGCAGCGTTGCAACGCCCTCTGTGCGGCTCCTCGTGCATGCCTTCTTATCGAGATAGTGTTGCAATGCCCTAAGGTAGCGTTGCAACGCTATCGCCTGTAGTCTTCAATACAGCTTCACAGCACGCTCAGCGTTGCAACGTTATGGACAGCGTTGCAACGCCATCACTTCGGGTCCATTACCTTGGTTTGGTCCTTTCGCTTCCAAATGATGTTATTTTAAGCTCTAATTAGCCTCGTTTTGATCCCGAGCGATCAAAAATATCTCTAATTGTTCTGTTTACACTCTTATCCTGAAATTAAATGATTTAAACACGTAAAAGCCCTGAAATCATCATAAAACTAGTAATAATTAAGCCTAAGGATAACACATTTTGTGTGCTATCACTATGCGAGATGGAATTCACTCATTCCTGCACTAAGGAATTCGATAGGTTGTTCCCTTAAGAACTGAGTCCAGATCTTGAACAATGGGGCCCCACCCTCTAAACTGACTTAAGAGGGTAGGAGTCTATTGTAGGGCCATAGACTTGTTGTTCATTAGAGGATCAGTGGTGCTTAAGGAACAAAGAAGTAATCACAGGGGTAAAACGGTAATTTGACCCAGCCGTGATTATGAAAAACCTGTGAAAGGTTGACTCATGGGTAATGATTATATCAATGGACACAATATAATCTACACTGAGGAGAGTGCAGCTACAAGTCTATAGTGGAGTGACTTGTAGTTAATGAATATTGATTAACTGGATCAAAGAGTTTGATCAGTTAATCTTACATCATTGGAGCTCATGAACTGTAGGTCCATTAGGTCCCTCCGTTGGCTCAACATGGTAATATTGAGGGTATAAAGTTAGGAATGAAATTGAAGTGTTCAATTTCATATATGAAGTGTTACATCAGTTATATGTGATATAATTGATATAATATATGGTTTTAATGTGAATTAGATTCATATATAAACTATATACTAATGAGAGAATGAAGGAGGGATAGGATGGAAATTTCCATCCTATTTCCCTATAAATAGTTGCATGAGATGCAACTTGGTGGCGACACAAAAATCTTGGAAAACCCTGGATTATCAAGTGTTTTGTGTTGTTGGAAAAGTTCTACAAAAACTTATCCTCTCTCACAACCACCTCACCTCATCCTAAAAGGAACCCACATTCCTCCCTCACCTAGAGAACAACGAAAAAAATCCGGTGGTGGTGTCTTCATTTGTTCGGGTTCGAGTTGCTGAGATAGTGATCGTGGGAGAAGGGACACTTGAAGAAAGAGTTCTTCAAAGGTAATTACTTGTTGTCCAATATCTTATAGTATGCTTAATCTTGTTATATTTGATCTTGATTGAAATCCATGTTAGAAAATAAGAACACGTGATTCACAATCGCTTCCGCTGCGGGATTCGATCCCTTCATACTCAAAATACTACAGACCTTCCAATCCTTTATGAGAGTCAAGGGACAGAAAGCTGAGGCAAATGTTGCCTTTAGGTCCTTTCACCAGGATTCGACCTCTAGGACAAAGTCTGTGGCTTCATCTTCAGGCCCATAAGGGAAGAAGAAGAAGTTAAAGAAGGTTGGGAATGATGACCGCACTGCCGCCCTGAAGGGCAAGAAGGTCGAGAAAGTTGCAGGCAAAGGAAAGTGTCTGTTGGGATGTATGTCCTAAGCTCGTGTTGTTTGTAACAGTTCATGAATTAATGAATAAAGGTTATTTGTTATTCAAACTTTGTATCTCGCATTTTATAAACTTAATCAAATAAACTAAGCTTCAGGGTCATACTTATGAGAACTTGAATGGTGTGTAGTAGACACACATGAAGGATCACATTCGAGTTATTGACCCAAACAGTCTAAAGTATATGGATAGGGTTGAGAATCTCATCCTTGTAACACTGTGGATGCGGCCCACTTTGTATTAGATGCAAACAAGGTGATCCAGCTCGTTCATGTGGTTGACATGCGAGTGGGGGCATCCTGTGCAATGAGATTATACAAGATCGGGCAGTGAATTATTAGACCTACCGATGTAACACCATTGTTGAGTATAATTATATTCATGCATTACCGTAGTGTACGGGTCAAGTTTTAGTATAGTGATTTAAGAGTCCAAGTATCATCCTCGGGAATGGGTTTCTAGATTAATTAATTACCAAGATACTTATTCTCAATTTTAGCTAAAGAAACATAACATGGATAGGTGGTGAAATAAGAATTAAAGACAAACAAACATGTGGGGACACGAATTGATAGATTTAGAGGAAATTGACATCACAAGTTAATAACTTAATTAACACATGCAATGAACTAATGAGATGAATTCATAAACAAGAAGTAGAATACTCAAGAAAATCTCTCGATTCTTAGTGAGCCTCGCACACACAATAAATTCTAAGTCTCCTTAAGAAATCTAAAATATGCACGGCATTAAGCAACTTCTTTATGTGTTCCCCTTAGACTTCTAGGTCATTCTCATGCAAGACTTCTAAGGGTTTTGACAATTTTTCTCTAATCTAAGTTTTATCTCTCGAGTCCACTTAAACCAACAACATCACAGAGTTAAAGAACGAATTGCCAAAAATAAAGAACAAAACATACTTCAATACATAGCAAATAAGTCTTAACAAATAAATCAAATCCTAACTACAACATTTAGCTACTCTAAATCACATGAAAACCAAGCTAAGCGTGTAGAAAACGTCTTAAACGGAGTTACAATCTGAAAGAAAAGGAAATTAAACGTATGTGTCGATGTCAGTCCTTCGTTTCCGAGCTCCCGTCTTTGATCTCGAACCTCCACGAATGCTTTGGCTCCCAAAAATGCTCTCTTTTCTTTTCTCACAAAGTTTATTTCAAAATTAGGGTGAATTGTCTGCCAAATTCGACTCCCTTTACAAGAATGCAATATGTTATATTTATAGTGAACTTCGATACAGCGTTGCAACGTTGTACCCTAAACGCGTGGTAATTAAGGAAAGTGTCGACAGTGTTGCAACGCTGAGGGCAGCGTTGCAACGCCGCTACCCTAACGCGCGCGTTGCTATCGATCTGGCGTTGCGACGCTGCAAGGCAGCGTTGCAACGCCCTCGATGCGGGTCTTCTATTGGTCTTCTTATCGAGATAGAGTTGCGACGCTGTAATGCAGCGTTGTAACGCTATCGACGGGGTTCTTCTATGCCTCAAAGCAGCACGTTTGGCGTTGCAACGCCATCACCTCGGGTCTTCATGCTTGGATTGATCCTTCCACTTCCAGTTGATGTTATTTTTAGCTCCAAATAGCCTATTTTTTATCCCGAGTGATCCAAAATGTCTCCAATTATTCTCTTTAAGCTCTTAACATGAAATTAAGTGATTTAAACACGTAAAAGCCCTGAATTCATTATAAAACTAGCAATAATTAAGCCTAAGGATAACACATTTTGTGTGCTATCAAACACCCCAAAATTTAACTTTTTGCTAGTCCCGAGCAAAAAAACAGAATTAAACATAAGATTGTTCTTATACATGCATTTGATTCAAGCCTCAAAGATTTAAGAGAAAATCTTGTAATAACAGGAAACATTCAAACATAATACTTCAATTAGCAATTGAAAACTTTTCCTAAGTGTTCCTACGTGTGTGTGTGATTAGCCTATGTTCCCTTCATTTTTACTAAGCCCGGATCAACTTTATTAGGCTCTCCATTAAACTTCCCCCTATACTGGTCATAAGCACTAATCTTTGAGCCTCCCCACATTCAAGTAATAAACAACTTTACTCTGCACTTAATCAAATTTTTTTTAATCAATTTTTCTATTTTCTTCTTTTTTTGTGCAAGGACACTAGCTTTCACACATCCACTGCAGGGACTCTTACCTAGAGCACTCGCTCAATGAGTGGCCTAACTGATCACAGTGAAGATAGTTTTTCTTGCCCTCACGAGTTCTTTTTTTCTTTTTTTTTTTAGCAAACAAACAACAAAAACAAATTATTTCACATAGTATACAAATCAGATCATGCACTTCATATTGTCATTCACCCTATCTTGCAGTTTAACTCTCAAATCAGCTCTTAGACCTATCGAGGTGACATTAAACTTCTAAGCCTAATAACGTTTTTCTAAGCATTTCAAAACTACAAGAACACAGGCTATGTGCATAATAGTGCAGGAGAAACTCAAGAAAATTTTTAAATTAACTCAAATTCATATCATGCTCTCAAGTTTCAGCAGAATTCCAAAAATTTTCAATTAATTCTCATCCTAGGTTATCATCAACATACTTATGCAAAAGATCAATCATCTATTCAGCATATACCCAGGACAGTCACAACAAATAAACAACATCCCACCCTTAAACTTAAACTAAACATTGCCCCCAATGTTTGCAAAAATAAGCACAAAGCAAATATAAGGGTAAGAGTGAACAATACTGTCCTGAGTTATGGAGATCTTTCTGAGTTCCTTGGATAGCCAAAACATGTGTGTTGGAGTTTCTCAGAACGGGAGCATGGATTTTTAACGAAGGGTGACATTAACAGCGACCTATCAAAGCAAAACAAAACAACTAGTAAGTGAACTAAGCACTGAAAAAGCAACTAAAACAAACTAAAGACAGAAAATAAAATAAAATGAAGTAAAGCTTGGGTTGCCTCCCAAGAAGCGCTTTCTTTAACGTCTTTGAGCTAGACTATACTCCCTCAAGGTGTTTCTTTTCTATCCTGCAGCGCTCGGAGTGATGTGTTCATCTGACTGATTTGGGTCTCAATGTTCTTTGTTGCAGCTCCATGACTAGTCACTCTACCAGATAGGCTGGTGACTGCATTCTCCAGCTGGTTGGACCGACTTTTGGATTCAGCTATGAAGGAGTGCAATGTCTCTTCTAGAGATGGTTTCCTCTCTGATGTAGAAGCATACCTTGTAGGAGGATTCAAAACATTTTTATTGTTAGCATAAGAGAAATTTTCATGATACCTCAAACCTTGATTATAATGTGTTGGAACGGTATTCTGAGTCTGGTTTCCTCCATAAGTGTTGCTTCTATTATTCAAATAGTGCATTTGCTCCAAAGTGGATTCTCTATTGGGGTGGGAGCATTGAGAGGGCATCCCTGTTTGGGGTGATCCTGGAAAATTATTCAGAGCATGAGTGAGGGATTCCATATGAGATCTAAGGGAGGTTACCTCATCCAGTTGATACAATCCAACTCATCGGCTTAGATCCGTCATTGTCAGAGGCCATCGGTAGTGCCGGGCGATGACACTTCCTCGAAGAGAGCACGTGCTTCTGGCACAGTCTTTGCCATGAAAGCCCCTCCAGGGGTGGCATCCAGAATGGTCCTGGTTTTACTTTCCAGTCCATTATAGAATAGTTGTACCTGGAGCCACTATGGGTAACCATGTTGTGGGCACCTCCTGAACATGTCTTTGTACCGTTCCCAGGCCTCAAATAGCTGCTCTCCCTCCTGCTGCCTGAATGTTCCTATCTCCGTCCTTAACTTTGCAGGTTTCACAAGTGGAAAGAATTTGGTCATGAAGGCTTGGGCCAACTCCTCCCAAGAAGTGATACTGCCTGAGGGAAGGGACCCTAGTCATTCTTTAGCTCTACCCTGCAAAGAGAAAGGAAAGAGACGTAATTGAATATTATCAGCAGAGATACCATTCATTTTAATTGTACCACAGATTTCTAAGAAATTTTGCAAGTGTGAGTTAGGATCTTCTGTGGCTAGTCCTCTAAAAGCACCTTCCCTAACCATCTGTATAAGCTCTGTCTTAAGTTCAAAATTGTTAGCATTTATGGGGGCATAGACTATCCCAGCCTGCTTAGAATCAAACACAGATTGGATATACTCCCTGATGGGTTTAGGATTATTGATTAACTCCTGATCAGCCATAGTCTGAGGTTCTGCTCTTCCTTCCCTTAGGAGTCTCCTACAGGTCCTCTCGATCTCAGGATCAAAAGGGTTCAAGTCTGTAGCTTTCCCCTTTGGCATACACCTGGAGGTACCAAAAAAGAAAGAAATTAGCCAAAAACACAAAAACTAGAAAATGAAATAAAACATAAAAAAAAGGAAAACACAAAAACAGAGACATAAAACATAAAACTTGGGTTGCCTCCCAAGAAACGCTTTCTTTAATATCTTTAGCTAGACGGTGACTTATCAGGGCACATAAAACTGCTCATATTTCTTTGGGCCCTTCTTGCTCGAATCGATATAGCCTTCTAAGTCTAAAAGACTATTTTGTTTCTCATGGGCACTAGAGAGAGAAATATTTTTGGTATTTTTGTTTATCAACATAAAAGAACAAAAATCAAAACAAGACTCGTGAGTGTAGGACAATTGGTTATGAAGATTAAAGGAAGTTTCTGGAAATAAAAGTGGGAAGGACTTCTCAGCCTCGACCTCTAACCTTAATCTCCCCTGTTGAAGTGATTGTATTACTAATGTCTACCTCACCGACCTGATCATGGTGTGTCTCAGTCTCCCCCAAACTATCCTCACTATCGTATGAATAAGTCCTCTTAGGTGGCGCCTCCTCAGTGGTAAGGATAAGAAATTGTTCCTGTAAGACCTTAAGGGAAATTACTAGTTGATTGAGATACTAAGCTCTATCTTGTACTATTTCCCAAAGTCCTACCACCTCAGTTTCTAACCTATCCAACATTTCTAATTCATTATGAACCAAATTTTTAATTTTCAATTCTAAGGTATATTCCATTAATTGGTCCACAATAGAAGATTTTTCTATAGGTTGGTAAGGGTATGAGAAATTATGGTTCCAAGTGCCTAAATAACTACCATCACATGAATATTCATCAATTTCAGGTACAGAATGGTAAAAATTAGACAAATGGTATTCAGAGAAATCATGATGCACATACCTAGGGTCCTGAGAGAGACAATAGAATGGTGTAGAATCAAAATCATGCAGAGTCATACTTGAAAAATCAGTAATTCAAATCAAGACTTTTACACAATAGCAACACAACCAAAACAGGGGATAAAAACTCAAAAAACACACAAAACTAAAATACAACAAATAAGGAGACAAACAAACACACAAAAACAAAAAAGAAAAGACAACACAAACAAACTTTAGTCTAAAACTTCAAATTTTCTCCTAATATTAATTAATCTAAATAATCGCCATTCCCCGGCAACGGCGCCAAAAACTTGTTGCGTATAATTATATTCATGCAATACCGCAGTGTACGGGTCAAGTTTTAGTATAGTAATTTAAGAGTCCAAGTATCATCCTCGGGAATGGGTTTCTAGATTAATTAATTATCAAAGTACTTATTCTCAATTTTAGCTAAAGAAACATAACATGGATAGGTGGTGAAACAAGAATTAAAGACAAACAAACATGTGGAGACACGAATTGATAGATTTAGAGGAAATTGACTTCACAAGTTAATAACTTAATTAACACATGCAATAAACTAATGAGATGAATTTATAAACAAGAAGTAGAATACTCAAGAAAATCTCTCGATTCTTAGTGAGCCTCGCACACACAATAAATTCTAAGTCTCCTTAAGAAATCTAAAACATGCACGACAGTAAGCAACTTCTTTATGTGTTCCCCTTAGACTTCTAGGTCATTCTCATGCAAGATTTCTAAGGGTTTTGACAACTTTGCTCTAATGTAAGTTTTATCTCTCGAGTCCACTTAAACCAACAACTGATGGAGATCTGATCTCCTTGAGCAGCGGAAACATGTTTGGGATCGTTAATGTGCTTGATTGTTTTGCTTAAAACAAAAACCAGTACATTGATAAATAAAATAGAACAAGCATATAGTTAACTCTAATCCTATTAGACATGGATAATAGCATACATGCAAACATATTAAGTTTAACAATTAAACTAAAGGGAAGAAGAAGTTACTTTTGTAGATTCACAGCAACTCCTTGCTCCAAGAAAATTCCAGTAGTTCAAGAACTTCCAAAAGTTCTCTGTTTTTCTTTCAACAAGAACACTACTAACAGGAGAACCCTCTATGTCTCTGAGCTTTAGATCTTCCTTGGTGGGAAGGATTCCAACTTTTGGAAAGTTTGGGAATGGGAGAGTTAGAGAGAATTTTGACAACAATTCCACACTTGCCTCTAATGATCAATCGATCATTGCCTTCTTCTACTAGAGAAGAAGGATTCGGTGGGTAACTCCCCACTTCCCTATCGAGAGGGAGATGGGGAGTGGTGGGAACGTGTCCTCTTGACACGTTCCCATTTAATATTATATTAATATTAAATTAATAATTAAATACATTAAATTAAATCATATTTAATTCATATATAATATTAAATAAATGATTAAATCACATTTAATCATTTTACCCTTTATCCTATAGTTTAATGTACATCTTATGCACATTAAATTATAACCTATAGTTTTCAAATATGAATCACATTCACATTTGAATTTGATATTTCAACTCTTTCAAATATTCAATTCTCTCAAGTAATTTAATATGAATCATATTCACATTAAATTTATAATATATAGTTCCAAAACTATATATTATATCGTATCCATATACATTAAATATATTCCTAATGAATTTGAACATTTCAAATTCAAATGATCTAACAACCCTTTACGAGCTAGAAGGTGGACCTAATGGACCTACTGTGATCGTAAGCTCCAACGATTTGAGATCGCTTCTGCTAATCTCATTAACCTCCCAATCAACATTCGTTAATCGCGGAACACTCCACTAAAGTCCCACAAAGTGCACTCTTCTCACCGCAGATATATTTCGTGTCCATGGATATTGACCAATAACAAGCAAGTCAATCCTTCATTTAATGTTCGTGAACACCATTTGGGTCAAATTACCGCTTTACCCCTCAGGTTACATCTTGTGCCTTAAGTACCGTGCTCTCTCTAATGAACAATTTGTTTGTGGTCCTACCAACAAACAGAGTCCCTCTCGGGCCAATGAGAGGGTCGGCCCTTTGTTCAAGTCCCGGAGACACCACTTAAGGGAACATTCCTCTACTTACCCTAGTAGGTGGGAAGGAGTGAATTCCGTCTTGCTAAGTTAAGTTCCCGATCGCTCACTCCTGGTCTTGTCCCCAAGACGGTAGGCATATTGAGTCGCGAATGACCGCCACTCTCACCCATACTAATCAAAGGACAATCCCTCATAAACAGGAGTTCGTAACTCGCTCGTGGATTTTGATCAAGTTGCCTAGGTCATCCTAGTGAAATAGAAACCTAACTAGTCAATCTGAGTTACAAACTAGAGGTTACTATTTCGTGGTCTGATCTTATGTAATCTCATTACATAGGATATCCCCACTCACATGTCATCTACACTAACACGTTAGGATCATCGTGTTTGTATCAAATACAAAGTGGGTCACATCCATAGTTTTAATAAGCAGTAAGATACCCAAACCTTATCCCCAACTATAGACCCTTTAGGTGTATCTCAACCGAGATCCTTTTATTTACATTACATTCGATTAAAGATTCATTTAACAACCTTGGATGTTTAGTTTATTGGATTTAGGGTTTAAATGAAGGCAAACTCGTAGATAACGAACAATAACACTTTATTGAAATAATAACACTTTATTACATTAATTAGAACATGATTACAAACTACGAGTTTTAGGGCACAAATCCAAACAACAACATCACAGAGTTAAAGAACGAATTGCCAAAAATAAAGAATAAAACAAACTTCAATACATAGCAACTAAGTCTTAACAAGTAAATCAAATCCTAACTACAACATTTAGCTACTCTAAATCACATGAAAACCAAGCTAAGCGTGTAGAAAACGTCTTAAATGGAGTTACAATCTGAAAGAAAAGGAAATTAAACTTATGTGTTGATGTCTGTCCTTCGTCTCCCAGCTCCCGTCTTCAACCTCCACGAATGCTTTGGCTCCCAAAAACGCTCTATTTTCTCTTCTCACAAAGTGTATTTCGAAATTAGGGTGAATTGGCTACCAAATTCGGCTTCATTTACAAGAATGCAATATGTTATATCTATAGTGAACTTCGGTACAGCGTTGCAACGTTGTACCCTAAACTCGTGGTAATTAAGGAAAGTGTCGACAGCGTTGCAGCGTTGCAACGCCGCTACCCTAACGCACGCGTTGCTATCGATCTGGCGTTGCGACGCTGCCAACGCCCTCGATGCGGGTCTTCCTATTGGTCTTCTTATCCAGATAGCGTTGCGACGTTGCAATGCAGCGTTGCAACGCTATCGACAGGGCTCTTCTATGCCTCAAAGCAGCACGTTCGGCCTTGCAACGCCATCACCTCGGGTCTTCATGCTTGGACTGATCCTTCCACTTCCAGTTTATGTTATTTTTAGCTCTAAATAGCCTCATTTCGATCCCGAGTGATCCAAAATGTCTCCAATTGTTCTGTTTAAGCTCTTAACCTGAAATTGAGTGATTTAAACACGTAAAAGCCCTGAATTCATTATAAAACTAGCAATAATTAAGCCTAAGGATAGCACATTTTGTGTGCTATCAACCATTAATAGTATATGACTAATAAAATCGTAGATGCCCATTAGTGATTCGTCCTTAATCCTGAGCGTGTTACGGACTCTTGTCTGCGGGGGTTTGTCCTTTGACTAGTACGGGTGAGGGTGGCCTGAGTTGCTCGCCCAAGATGCCTACCTTCTTAGGGGCAGAACCACGTGGGGAGCTGGGAACATAACTACGCAAGATGGAATTCACTCGTTCCCGAGCTAAGAAAACTAGAGGGATTGTTCCCTTAAGTGTTGTCTCCAGGGCTTGAACAACGGACCCTACCCTCTCACTAGCCCGAGAGGGATGTTGTTTATGGTAGGACCATGCAACAAAATTGTTCATTAGAGGAGCAGTGGGACTTAAGGAGCAAGAGGTAGACACAAGAGTAAAACGGTAATTTGACCCAACTGTGACTACGAAATGTCTTTGAAGGGTCGACTCACGGGTATTGGTTATATCGATGGACACAACGTTTCCTACAGTGAGGAGAGTGCAGCTACGGGGCTATAGTGGAGTGACCTCGTATTTAATGAATGTTGATTAACTGGATCAAAGGGTTTGATCATTTAATTTCGGATCATTGAAGCTCATGATCTGTAGGTCCATTAGGTCCCTCGGTTGGCTCAATTTTGACTTAATGAGGGTATACAGTTTGGAGTGAATTTGAAGTGTTCAAATTCATGAAAAAGGGTATTTATGTCATTTATATGAAATATAATTGACATATTATATAGTTTAATATGATTGAGATTCATAATAAACTATAACATAACCTAATTATTTAATTCAAGCTTAATTGGAGAAATTGATTTGAGAGAAATTAAATTGAATATGATTCAATTTTAAATTCCAAAATTATGCAAATGAGATTTGGATAATAGGGCATGTGCATCCAGAACTTGCTTGGTGGCTATGTTCAACCCGTGATAGAAAGCTTCCATCTGAATACAGTGGGGTAGACCATGTGAGGGCATTTCCTAAGTAATTCTTTAAATCTTTCCCATGCCTCACTCAAAGTCTCATCATCAAACTGTTGGAATGCTAGAATCTCATTCCTAAATCTGGCATTCCTAGTAGGTGGAAAATATTTAATAAAAAATCTTTCTGCTAAAGAGTTCCAAGAATCTACTGCTCCTGGTGGAAGCGAATTCAACCAAGTCTTAGCAGCATCTCTCAGGGAGCAAGGGAACAAACTCAACGTGAGGGAATCCTTAGGTACTCCTGGCATGATAAACGAATCACTAACTCCCAGAAATGATTTCAAATGCAAATGCAGATCTTCGGCAGATAAACCATGAAATTGCCCTATGGTCTGAGGCATCTGAAACATAACTGACTTCAACTCAAAAGTTGACGCATGAATAACAGGTCTGATAATCCCTGAGTTTAGCTCATCGACCAACGGATTAGCATAAGTTCTAATGGTTCTTTCTCTGTCATCTGCTAACTCAATGACATTAGCAAGTACTACAGCCTAATGGGCTCCTAGAGGTGGTCTATTTTCAAGTATGGGTTGTTGTCTATTCGCTTGAGTTTGTCATAATGCATCTAGATGTTCCCTAGGAGGTTGTTGATCTGCCATAACGGTTCTTTGTGCTCTTAACCTTCTCCTATAGGTTCTCTATATTTTAGGATCCAAGATGAACTCTAAAGGTTAACGCTCATTCATACACAACTCAAGTGCCTGAAAAATAGAAAATCCAACTCTAACGAGTCTAAATAAAGCTTAAAAGAAAAATTCACTACAACAAACTTAAACAAGAAAAGAAATCAAACAAATCTAGTCCACGACAATGGTACTAAAAACTTGACTATGGTGCGTGCGTGCAGTAAAAAGATATATATAAGAGTTAATTACAACAAAACGCATAATATGCAAGTAACATAGTCAATTGCAGCAAGTAATAAAATAAACGGTATTGAGTACCGAGTATCGTCTCTACGGGGACTAAATGAGATTCTCAATCAAGTTCAAATCTTTTACAGTGAATTTTAGGGCAATCGACAGGAAAGTAAAAATAAATGATGAATGAGGGTTTTTGCAAGGAAAGTAAATGATAAAAATGTAAAGAAAGCGAGTAAAGGAAAGCAGTAAAGAAAGCGATAAAATAAAGCGATAAATGAAAGCGGTAAAAGAAAGCATATAAAGGAAAGCAAGTAAATGACAAGAAAAGTAATATTCACAAGCTGAGGTTGTTTGGGTTCATTTAAAGCAAGTAGGTTCCAATTAAAGAGAGCTCCTTAAGCCAAATGCTTCCTATTAAGTCTATGTGATCCTCTTGAGATCATATCAAGTGTCCATGGTAGTTTTTTCCAAAACTTACCTAATTTTTCAGCAAGTAAATTCTTATTTAACATGCCTAGTATGCCCTTGTTCATATTCTAAGTGAGAGATCATTCCTAATCTTCCCTTCTTCGACACAAGATTGCTCTTAGTGCTTTAACCTAGAATGGAAATGGTAAATCGGCTTCCCCTTTTCCCCAAAAGCAAGAAACACGATGGAAATCAAAATGACCAATTTTAATCCCAACATAAATCATTCAACACAACCATTTTCCAACATCAAGAGTCAGACATACACCGAATAAAAAGTCAAATAACTCAAAAAGCTCATTAATCATAACCATTCAACATTATAGTGCATAATCTTCATACATTAGATGATAAATTGAAGTACATAACAATGACTCGGCCACAAGGAAAGCATACACGAGAGAGTATGTTCAAGAGGGAAAATGAAATCTAAGCTAATGGAAGCAATACAAAGATAGATCTAAGTAAAACTCCCTCTTTGATGAAGCTTTTTGAGGCCCAATCACTCCCTTCCTGAAGATCTCCTTGTGCATTTCTCCTTTGGACAATGCCCTAATCGTGAATGAGACCCACAAAAAAAAACCTAAGTCTAACAATGAGAACATAATGCTTATATAGCCCCAATCAAACCCTAACTTAACCTTAGTCAACCCTAACCAAAGCCCGATGGTTTCAAACTTGAGTTAGTTGAGATGGGATAACAAATCACGTGCTCTTTTTAGAAAATCCCGTGCAGAATCTACATTACTTATGCATCTGTCAAACACAAGATTGCCACATTGTTGAAGGCAAGCACTTCCAGGATGCTGAAGTACAGTTTTCCAGAATCAGATGATCAGCTTCTCCAAAGCTACTCTTTTCAGCTTTTTCCTTCCTAAACAAGAAAAATGTCTTCATTTAGACACAAATATCATAAATTCACTCATTGTTAGTGCTAAGAAAAATATATAGTCAAAACACAAGCAATCATGCATAATTCAGGAAGATAAGAAGCTAAAAAGCACAAATCAATCACAATAATAAAAAGTTTAGTAGCAAGAATAGAACTAAATAACTCTCTATTGGAGAGTTATCAGGCGCAAGTTGTTAGCTCTTCAAAAGTGTGATACTTTATACCATGGAGGATGTACAAAAGTTTTCAATGCATGCCTTGAATGCATATCTCCACGATAGATAGTTTAGTAAGATGGTCTTTGCAATCAAGACTCATGGCTCTCCAACGTTTATGTAATTGACAACGAGTTCATCTTCTTGTTGTCTAGTGATAGTGAGCTCGAACATGCTGACAATTCATCTCGTATTGTAGAAGCGATTTAAGAATTCCTTTTCAAATTGCTCCCCATTATTTATCGACTCAGACTCTAAATTAGTTTATCGATTGAATGCATTCCCTTCCTGCGTTCGAATAATGAACTGCTTAAATTGTAGTTCTCCTCATGTACCAACATTTTCGCATGTCTCGATGAAATGAGCAACGCGTTGCATAGAGTTTCTTTTTCTATCAAATTTGTGGAACTTTGGTTGTTAATATTCTGTTGGCATTCTCAAATTATGGATTGTCTCAGTATATGGTTTAGAATACAAGAAAAAACTTTGAGAAGTCCCACCATATTGAGCTCTAAGAGTTTGTTATCATGTTCTGAAGTTATTGGACAGAAAGTGAAGTGATCGATGAGTGTTGTGGTTAATTTTCCTACGCAACGATCTTTCCTTTGTTGAAATCTTTGACAACAAGAGTTTGACTTGATTTAGCGACATCTTGACTCTCAATCAAACACATTAAATAGGTGATTTGATAATCACTTTCTTCAATTGCCTTCATCAATATGCTGATTTGTTCTTGTATCTTTTTCATTCTTTCTTCCATAGTGTTTGTTTCAGTCATCATGACTACATAAAATCAAGATAAAAAAAAAGGGTTATACTTAACCCACAACTTGTCATTAGTAGATGCTCCCAGCCGCGCCATTACTTTGCTTGCAAGAATATTAGAAGTTTTATCTTTTTGCAGTCGCAATTCATTTTAGCAGCTATAGGTAATAGAACCCGTATAAGAGTTAGTCATGACAATTATCATTGAAGAAGTTTTGGATGACATCATTTCACTTGTTTTTTTATTGAAGGAAAGAGATGGGAGGTAGAGATGCCTCGCCCCACTAGGCGTGTCAATTTGTTCACATGAGATTTCAACAAAGAAATAAGACGTGTGTAAATAAAATTAATTTAGTATTAATTTGAATATATGTAGTGGAGTGCAATCTCTAATTTTCTCCCCCCTGATCTTTTCTCTCAAATATACATATGTCTCGACGGCTTTACAACTTGTTCTTCAATGTGGATTTGTTTTGAGAGCTTTGTCGAATGTTAATTTATCTCAATGGTTTTGGAGTTTGTTCTCAATCTTTAAAGTCTTCTCGTCTTCAAGACTTTGGTTTAAAGAGTATTTGATCTTCAATAGCTTAGGACCCTTCTGATATTTGTTTTTGAATTCTCTCTAAGTAGTCTAGAGGGTTAATTTTTGCACATTCAAATAGAGGAGAGTTCCTCTAGTTTTAAAGTTTCCATGGGCATGTGCCCTTGGGTCTTTCAGGCTTTTGGGTCCAACATTGGACATAGGCTCCTCTAAACTTAGGCTTATTTTGGGCTTGGATTTTGTTAAACTAGGGCATTTCATTTGGGTTGTGTCTAAAAATTCACCTAAATTACAAATATTTAGATTTTTCATAATTTGATTTGAGGATTCTTATAAATTTCCAATTGATCATTAATTAAATAAATAATTTTGTCACTAACTTTAACCCCTTGTTTGGAACCCATGATTTGAGATGATTTCAAGTCAATCACAATTTGAAATCATTTCAAGTGTTTGGATGCTTAAAAAAGTAACAAATTTGAAATCGTTTGATATTTGAAATCGTGTTTTAAAAAAAAAAAACATTCCAAATAGGTGTACAAGATTTTGCTTAAAATAATTGTTTCCAATTTTAACCCAATCGTTTTTTTACGATAATATTTCACAACTTCATTATAAACAAAAGTCTCCCTACACCACTTCATTGTCTATCATAATTTCTTCCTTGTACATCATTCAAACAAATAAGATTAGGTTTCTATTTTATTTTTCTATCCTATTTTTCTATTTTTTAATAGATTAAAATAATTTCATTCTTTTTAATGCATTTCTCAATTCCAACAAGCTCTTTACAGCCAAGCAAGCTAGAGGTTATTTTTTTTGCTTTGTTCGTCTCTCAAACTTTTTTTAATTGATTTGATAAGAATATTTTTTTCCTCTTTATATATTGATAAAATATTTTTTTCTTGATTCGTATGTATACATTTTTTAGTTTAATTTTTCATACATTGGTTAAAGAAAAATAAACAAAAAAAAAATTATTCTTTTTCTCTATGGGTTAAAAGAACTAATCAACATAAATCATGAAAAAAATAACGGTAAAATATAAAATCAATACCTCAAATCTACCGTTTGTTTAGGTTTGCCTAAGTTTAATTTTTACATTTGCAACTTTTTTTATTTTTTATTTTTTACAATAATGATGCCATTTGTAATTTTTGAATTTAATAAGTTCATTTGTTTTTATTATATTGTATGTTTTCATCGTCATATGTAATTTATATTGTTATTTGATATTAAAATATTTCGTTATTAATAAAATAATTTACTACAAAATCATAAGAGCATAATAGTAAAATACTATACTTTCTTTAACAAAGCATAAATAGTGACATGAGAATTTCTGATGCGTCGGAATTTTGATTCTAACATTAGCGAACCAATATATATATTAAAACTTACGAATTATTTTTTACATAAACCTATTTTATGTTAAGAAGCAATTGAATGAAATTCTAATTTGTTACTTCTACTGTAAAAATTAATTAATCAACTTCATTTTGTTAGTTCGACGTACAAATGAAAGGGCGGAAAAACAAACTTTTAACCTTAGAAAAAAAAATCATAGATGTCTTATCTAGTGAGTTAGATTTTAATTGATATTTAACTATCTTCCATTGCTCACTTGAAATAAAACAATCAAATTGGACAGAGATAAATATTAATTATCATGTACTCATTTCTTGATGTTTGAGATTCAAATCCTGATCCTCAACATTTATTGTGCTAAAAAAAACTTCAAATAAAGAAAACAGAATCTTATTTCTATTGATAATTAATTACCTTAGATTACACTAGCTTAAAATAAAGAACTTAATTATGATAATTAACTATCCTAGATTACGGCCAGCTTGAAATAAATAAAATAGAATCATTGCATATATATATATATATATATATACACACACGCGTATGGTAAGGCGTTTTTGAAAGAATATATATTTGGTTAAGGAGGTTAATGCATGCAAATGCTAACAACTTTTTTCTTCACTGCTTGACAATTGCATCATAAAACAAACAAAATTGAAAACTGAATTGACACTTTATTGAGCAACAACCACTCTCTTCATATGTGGACAAGAACTTCAAGAATTTCAAAAAATATACTTATAGTAAGGCCATTCATAATTTTTATCAAGGAGACTTAAATATGAAATTCAAAAAAATATTTAAAGGTGTTCAGACTTGAATCTGGAAGTTGAATGGGGCTGGAGACATACTAATCACTATGCCACAAGGTTTATTTGTGTTTTAATTTGATTTTCTGTACATATCATATAAAGTAAAAAATTTGAGGGGCACTAGCTCCATGGCCTTAACTAAATCCACCCCTGTGGTAAGGTAAATAATAATGAATAATATTTCATTTTTTTTCTTTTCTTTTTTTTTTATGATTTTCTTTTCTAACAATTATATAGACAAACCAAACAAAAAAAAACAAAATTGGAATTTCATTAGCGACAAACCATACACTTTATAGATATGAGGACGGCAAATTATTTAAAGAGATTGTCATGATGTAGCTTGCCTCTTTAAAATGGTTGGATTTAGACCTTAAAATTTATATGCACCTAATAACCATTGGATACAAAAACAAGGTACTTTACAATTTCTCTCCTATACATTCAACGGTGCAAAACTATTAGTTTCATTGTTGCACGGTCTCCTCGTGTAATTTCTCACGACGGAGAAAGGTCTACTAGACGCTAAAATTGGATACGCCCAAAGTAATATAATTTCCTTTATGTCACTTGTAAGAAAACGTTTTTCTTTTAGTTGATTTTGACCGTACAAACAAAAAAACTAAACTGAAACTTCATTAGTGACAACCACTATTTTCAGCCATGAAAGAAGGCTTTCTCTAGAAGTTAAAGTTGCTTTACATGGTAAGGTAATAAAAATGGACAATATTTCATTTCTTTTATTACAAATTAAAAGAGTAAATGTTGATTTACAGAGAAAATTATTCGTAATCTTTGTATGTATAAATATATACATCTTTCCCTTTAGTGTTCTTCATGTAATAGAAGAGAAAGACCAATATGAACCAGTTACCGGTTGTTGTTGTCTTTGTCACTTGTCTTGTTTCCTCTGCAGTGGCCAATAGTTTCGATCCAAACATGAAAGTGGCAAACAATTTTGTTCGAGACACGTGCAACAAAACTGAAGAGTTGAAAGATCTTTGTGTTTCTGTGATAGACTCTAATCCTCATGAAGATTTAAAGTCAAATTTGACGGGTCTTCTTACCATATTCATCAACGAAACTCTTCATATTATCGTCGATGATCATTCTTACCTCTTAGATCAAACTCTAAATGAGCAATGGGATAATCGGACGCGACAAGTCTTTATGAACTGCATGACACAATATCAAATGAGCAAAGATTCTTTACAAGTTTTAATGGAGGAGGAACTATTAAAGCAACAAAATTCAGATTTGAATATGGATTTGGGACAAATTGATAACTATTTGGCTCTTTGTGAGATCGATTTTGAAGGATTTACACCAGAACCATCGATTTGGAAGTCTCGATATGATTATGTGAGCTCCCTCTTAATTCTTTCTTTGCGAATGACGAATCTCATTAAATGTAATCATATACATGTTTGCTAGGTACGCCCACTTTTTATTTCAAGTATTTTCATGTTTGGTTTTTAACTTATTTGGTTGTGGCCTTTAGTCTTGTTTTAATTTCTAATAAATGGCTTGGCGACTTCTTTGTCAAGCAATCTCAAGGACTATTTACCTTTACTTAAATTTTTTTTAAAAAATAAGGTTTCTTTATGCTAGGAAGACATAATTCGAACGAGCAAAACTGGTTACACAAAATATAGATAAAGTACTATTTATTATGCTTCTTAAAATCAAACCATTCATTTAATCAAAATTTATTTACTAAGCCCCTTTATTTATTTGCAGGTTAAAATACCATTTTAGTTCTTGTACTTTGGGTTTCATTTCATTTTAGTCCCTATACTTTCAAATATCCAACTTTAGTTCTCGTACTCTAAAAAAACTTAAAATTAGTCTACTATTAGTTTATTATTAATTTTTCTCAAAAACAATAAATCTCTACCAACTTTTACTCTGTAAATTTTAGAAGCGTACTATTACTATGGTAACCAATTTTGACAAAAGAAATGAACTTCAAAGTTATCATAGAGATCAATTTTAATTAAGTTTATTCGAAGTACATGAACCAAAATGATCTCAAAGTACAAGACCAAAATGGTATTATAATCTTATTTTGTATAGGTATATATAACAAAGCTAGATTTAGAAGAGAACTTATAAGCCAGTCCTAAAGGGTATACCAGTTTCTGGCAACCAGTTAGTCCCATGAATAAAATTTTCAACTGTAAAATTGACAACATCAGCTGCATTATGGAATACATGGTAGCCAGGCCAATCCACCCTTTTAGAAGTGTCAGCTCCTTCACCTCTGTTATTGAATTCAGCATAAAACAATAAGTCCACAGGAGTTCCTAACCATTCCAACCACCCTTTTGGCTGAACTACTTTGTCAAGAAATGACTCAACGAAAGCAACCATTGAATACATTCTCCATGGCCTTCCAAGAAACACTATTACTTTATCCCTACTTGACAATGCTATCTCTTTTGACACTCCCACATTGCAATTTTGAAAGATGAAGCCACTTTGATCCTCTAAATTCGCTTTCGATTGCGCGGTTACTGTACTGTCAATGCCTAATAATCGAGCGTATATATTGCAATCTTGGAATACCACGAGCCCGTTTCCGAAAATGAAGTCGACACTACCGTATATATCGCATTCTTTGAAGAATTGGGGTACTGCTCCAGCATAGAGTGTGTCTTGATAACCTAAAAACACACACTTGTAATATGCTGTGTGTTTTGCTTGGTCAAGAACAGCTACAGCTTGGCCCTTATTTGGCCCAGCTGAATTTTCAAAAGTCAAGAACTTAGCCATGAAGTTTCCACCATTTACAGCTGCAAATGAAGAAGCAGTTTTTAGATTTTTTTTAGGTTAAATCATCGAAAATACCCTTCAACTATGGGTTGGTTTTAATTATACCCCAAATTTTTAAAAGTTTCATTTTAATCCTCAATTTTGATGTTCTTAAATTTATGGACATTTGCGTATGTTTTTATTGTTTTCAACCTACGTTCACATAAGCAACAATACAAATGCAAATTCATTATTTTTCGTCCATGAATTTAACGAAAATGAAGTTGTATCAAAGGTAGTTTTGAAACAAAGGCTAAACCGAAACTTTATTAAAATTTGGGATATGATTGAAACCAACTCCACAGGTAAGAACTATTTCTTTTTTTTTTTAATAATTTAACCTTTTTGATCAAAATATATGATAAATAACAAGTGAACTTTACAAAATGAACATGCTGATCTCATCAAATTTGTTAGTGGAGAATTGGAAGTTAATTACTGAGAGTTGCAGAAGTTGCAGTGGAGAATCCAGTGGCATTACTTCGATTGTTAACAATGATTGTTGTAGAAGCATCATCACCAATCAAAGCAATGAATGTCTTTTGAGTTGGAACTTCAATGTGCTCGTTGTAAATTCCAGGTTTGATGTGAATATAAAATCTGGTGATGCTGAAGTTTGGTGCTGCTGCAATAGCATCACTAACTTTAACAAAGTTTCCGGTACCATCTAAAGACACTGTGAAATTGAAATTAAAGCAATATGAAAATTCAACAAAAGAAACAACAACTAGCAAATAGGCTATAAACAACACGACAAGTTTGAATGCCATATGATTTTGTAAGGGACAGACAAGCTCATGTTTGAAATGGGAAGCCTTCTATTTATAGTGGTGGGTGACCATAAAAGTTAGGACAAATTATTTATTAAGATGAGACCCTCTTTAAAATTGGTGGACGTTGATCTTAAAATTTATCACTCTTTTAATTATTTTTTAATACATAAAATCGAGATTTTCTTACGATTTCTATCTCATACATCTAACAATATAAAACTGTCTTTTTTATTATACCAGTCTCTTCGAATAATATGTTGAAAGCTAGTGCTAGCTAGAGGCTGGACAGCTTAAATTTTTTTATGTTTTAATAATCAATATAACGTCATATCTTTATATACCATAATAGCTAGCCCAGGAAAAAATACGATTTTCTTAACGAAAAAATGGCTATAGAATATTTTTTTATTCCATCAATAAAGTTTTTGAGTTAGATTTTTGCTTACAGTTAAAAACTACTTTTAGCCTAAGTGTCTATGGTTTCAAATTTAAAACAATTTAGTATCTTTGTATTTAAATTTTTTAACAAATTAGTCCATATTATTAAAAATATTGTTATATTTAATGAGATTTCTTAGATATGTAAATTCAATAAACTAATAAGAGGAGAAATGTATCTATAAATTATGAAGACTAAATTGTTATATACTAAAAATTGACACTTAGTGACAGTAAAGATTATTATTACAAGTTTAGACTAAATTATTACAAATTAAAATTTATGGCTTACTTTTATGAAAATTTAGGGATCAATAGTGTTTCTTTTATCTTTATTTATTGTTTCAGTTGCCACAAATTATGAAATTAAATCACATCTTTTTTATCAAAGGATCGATCTCTTACGACGGTTGGAATAGAAATTTCGACAAACCAAAAACTGTTACATCATTACCCAACATTGATGACGAAATTTTAGGGAATAATTAAAATTGCAGGGTTCCTTAAATTAAATTATAGCGAGATCCAATTATACAATTGGGTTCTTTGAAATTTGAAAGACAAAAGCCCAAATTGGAAGCCCAATTAGCGCAGTTCAGGAGCTAGCCCAAAACCAACCGGCTCAGTCCAAAAGGGTTGACCCAAAGTCAACCAGATTCAGTCTAAAAGGGGTTGGCTCAAAGCAGAATACACTCAATCTAAGGAGTTGACCCAAAATCAACAGAGCCCAATCCAACAGACCTAAACCCACCTAGAGACTCTATAAATAGGGAACTTCCTCCTTCATTTCAAGGATTCAAAAGTTAGAGACTCTAGAGAGAAAATCTAGCGATAATTCAAGAAATCAAGACCAGAAGACTTAGAACACTTCTTCAAAATCCAAAGAATGCATTGCAACTTCGATTTCGAGAACAAGCTTTGCAACCCCTAAGGGAATTATACAAATAGTAGAGAGTATCAGAGGATAGAATATTAGAGATTGTATTTACTATATTGAAAATTAATACAAATACAAGTTCATTATAGCTACTAAATTTCTTTGTTAAAAAATCTTGTGTGAACAAATTGACACGCCTAGTAGAACCACTCTATCTCTCATCTTCATCGTCACTTTCATTGTCAGTGTGAGTGATTAAACACCAATGTGATTCCTGAAAATCTTCTTTCTTTGATTTATGTAAATTTTCTTGATTTATACAAATAGAAATTTCTTTCACCTCAAGAAAATCATAAAAAATACAAAATGGAGATTCAATCACATCATGATTAAGTCTTAGCTTGTCGTAAACTCAAATAATTAAGTTATTAAGAAATGTAATTTTAAAAAGGGATTTAAGGAAAATAATTTTTTCTAAAAAAAAAACCTTCCAAATAAAATACTTTTTAAAATTTTGAACAAAGAAAAATAATTTCTAAAAATAATTTTGTGTCTAAAAAGTGAAGAAATAATTATTTTTGGGCAAAAAAAAAATTTCTTCCAGACAAAAAGAATTCCGTGTCTAAAAACTGAAGAAAAAAATTTCAAATACCGAATTTCAGAGAAAAAATTCCGATGAAAATGTTTTCCAAAATGCAGGTTTTCAAACTTTTTTTGCTCAAAACTAGAAAATTTTAGATTTAATAAAAATAAGAGAAACAATTTTATAAATAAAAGAAAATAATTTTTACATACTTTTTTAAACAAAAAATAAGTTACATACTCTGATACCAATTGTAAGATCGTATGACAACATAGAGTGGGTGAATAGGGTTGATTAAAAATTTTAAACTTCTTTTCTTCAAGGATTTAAACTAGATTAATTTAATCAACTGATCAAAATAGACACCCTAAAAATTTCTAGAAATATAGAACAATTTTTCTAAGCATGTGATCACTGCTACGCTAGACTGAAGGGAATCGATTTCCCGCAGCGGAAGACATCGTGAAACGTCGTTGATTCATTGTGTGTGTAATTTCTTTAAAACAGAATTTATCACATAAAAACTAAGTTAAGCATGCTGATTTGGGAAGGAAAACAGTGAGTAAATGTTTTACTAACCTCTTCTAGACAACTTCTAGCAATTCCTTCTCGATCTCTCACGATCCAACAATTCTCACGAACAACGACACCTCCAAAAGTTCTTCTCGGTTGTTCTCGGAAGGTAGAGGGAGAGTTGTGGAACTCCGTTTGAAATTTGGGATGGAGAGAAGGTATAGAGAATTGAGAGAGATTAGAGAGAGATCTTTCTTTCTCTTTTTGTTGGAATTCCAAAAATGAGAATTCTTGTTTGCTAAGTGCTTCACAAAGCACCTATTTATAATGGTTAGTGATGGAGTTAAAAAACTCCACCAATTCACTATCTTACCACAACCATATGATATGCAAATCATATTTGCATGTCCCATAATGTAAGGTATACCTTATTATACAAATTCTATTTATATAAATGTGGAATAATTAATTGAATCACATTCAATTTAATTTCTCTCAATTCAATTTCTCCAATTTAGTACTAATTAATCAATTAGGCTATTCTATTGTTTATTATGAATCTAATTCACATCAAACTACATATTATGTCAACTATATCACATATAATTGACATAACTACCCAATTAATGGATTTGAACACTTCAAATCCACTCTAAACTTTAAATCCTCGATTTGTCCAATTGAGCCAACCGAGGGACCTATGGATCTACACCTAATGAGCTCCAATGATATGAGATTAACCGATCAAACTCTTTGATCCGGTTAATCACTATTCATTAGCTACGATAACATTCCACTAAAACTCGTAGCTGAACTCCCATCACTGTAAGACAAGTTGTGTTCGTCGATATAACCAATACCCGCGAGTCGTCTCTTCACTGGTTGTTCGTAGCCACTGCTAGGTCAAATGACCGTTTCACCTTGTGTCTATTTCTTGTTCCTTAAGTCCCACTGCTCCTCTAATGAACAACTTTGTTGTATGGTCCAACCATAAACAATGTCTCTCTCGGGCCAGTGAGAGGGTGACGCCCGTTGTTCAAGCCCCTAAGCCAGCACCTAAGGAAACAACCTCTATAGATTCCCTAGTTCGGGAACGAGTGAATTCCTTCTTGCATAGTCAAGTTCCCAGCTCCCCACGAGGTTCTGTGCCCAAGAAGATAGGCATATTGGGTGTATCCAGAACACTCTCACCCGTACTAGTCAAATGACAGACCCCCGCAGACAGGAGTCTGTGACATGTTCAGGATTAAGGACGGGTAACTAATGGTCATCTACGAAGTCATTAGTCCTACAGTTAACGGTGTTACATCAGTAGGTCTAATGATTCACGGTCCGATCTTGTACAAACTCATTGCACAGAATGCCCCCACTAGCATGTCAATCACATGAACGAGCTGAATCACAACGTTTGTATCTAATACAAAGCGGGTCGCATCCACAGTGTAACCAAGATGAGGTTTCCAACCCTATCCATATACTCTAGACCATTTGGGTCATTAACTCGAACGCGATCCTCCCCGTGTGTCAACTTGGAGCTTAGTTTATTGGATTAAGTTTTATAAAAAATGCGAGATACAAAGTTGATGGAGATCCGATCTCCTTGAGCAGCGGAAACGTGATAGAAATCGTAATTGCAAGTTTTGTTTTGGTTGAAAATTAAATACCCATACATTGGTAAAAGATACAGAGAATAAGCATACAAAATCTAATATAATTTGACATGAAAATTTACATACAAACATGTTGTATTTAACATTTAAATTAAATGAAGAAAGATTACCTTTGTAGTCTCAGTCTCCACAGCAATTCCTTGCTCCAAGATTTGCAGTAATACAACAAACAAGAACACTTCTCTGTTTTCTCCAACAGGACAACACCAGTAAGAAAACCTTCTATCCTCTGAGTACTGCTTAGATCAATTCCTTAGGTGGGAGGAATTCAAACTTTTGGAAGAGTGAATGAGAGGGTATTTAGAGAGAGAGAATTCTTCTGAGTGTTTCAATCAATCAATTGATCATACGATCATTCCTGCCCTTCTCACTAGGAAAAGAAGACTTCAGTGGGTAACTCTCCACTCCCTATTGAGAGGGAGTTGGAGAGTAGTGGGAACGTGCCATCCTTTCATGTCAAATCTAATCTAATTTGACATGAAAATTTACATGCAAACATGTTGTATTTAACATTTAAATTAAATGAAGAAAGATTACCTTTGTAGTCTCAGTCTCCACAGCAATTCCTTGCTCCAAGATTTGCAGTAATACAACAAACAAGAACACTTCTCTGTTTTCTCCAACAGGACAACACCAGTAAGAAAACCTTCTATCCTCTGAGTACTGCTTAGATCAATTCCTTAGGTGGGAGGAATTCAAACTTTTGGAAGAGTGAATGAGAGGGTATTTAGAGAGAGAGAATTCTTCTGAGTGTTTCAATCAATCAATTGATCATACGATCATTCCTGCCCTTCTCACCAGGAAAAGAAGACTTCAGTGGGTAACTCTCCACTCCCTATTGAGAGGGAGTTGGAGAGTAGTGGGAACGTGCCATCCTGACACGTTCTCAATTAATAATATAATAATTAATTAACAATTAATTAATTATATTAAATTAAATCATATTTAATTCAAATATAATATTAATTAAATGATTAAATCACATTTTATTATTTTACCCTTTATCCTGTAGTTTAATGTACATCTCATGCACATTAAAATTTAACATATAGTTTTCAAATATGAATCACATTCACATTTGAATTTAATATTTGAACTCTTACAAATATTTAATTCTCTCATATAATTTAATATGAACCATATTCACATTAAATTTATAATATATAGTTCCAAAACTATATATTATATCGTATCTATATACATTAAAATTATTCCCTAATGAATTTGAACATTTCAAATTCAAATGATCTAAGAACCATTTACGAGCTAGAAGGTGGACCTAATGGACCTACATATCAGAAGCGCCAACGATACGAGATTACTCGGTTAATCTCATTAACGTCCTAATCAACATTCGTTAACTGCGGGAACACTTCACTAAAGTCCCACAGCTACGTTGTTCTCACTGCAGATATATTTCTGTGTCCACGGATATTGACCAATAACAGCAAGTCAATCCTTGACGAATGATCGTAACACCAGCTGGGTCAAATTACCGTTTTACCCCTCAGTTACATCTTGTACCTTAAGTACCAGTGCTCCTCTAATGAACAATTTGTTTGTGGTCCTACCAACAAATAGAGTCCCTCTTGGGCCAATGAGAGGGTTGGGCCCTTTGTCCAAGTCCCGGAGACACAATTTAAGGGAACATTCCTCTACTTACCCTAGTAGGCGGGAAGGAGTGAATTCCATCTTGCTAAGTTAAGTTCCCACTACCACTCACTCGCATTGTCCCCAAGAAGGTAGGCATATTGAGTCGGCGAATCTCGCCACTCTCACCCATACTAGTCAAATGACAATCCCTCGCGAACAGGAGTTCGTAACCAGCTCAGGATTGAGATCAAGTTCCTAGGTCATCCTAGTGAAATAGAAACCTAACTAGTCAACGGAGTTATATCTAGTGGTTAGTATTTCGCAGTCCGGTCTTATGTAATCTCATTACATAGGATATCCCCACTCACATGTCATCTACACGAACATGTTAGGATCACAGTTGGCCACATCCATAGTTTTACCAGGGTAAGGTACCCAAACCTTATCCTCTAACTATAGACCCTTTAGGTTGTATCTCGAACCGAGATCCTTTAAATGTACACTACATTCAGTTAAAGATACATTTTACAACCTTGGATGTTTAGTTTATTGGATTTAGGGTTAAAACAATGACAATTTCATAGATAACGAACAATAACACTTGATTGAAGTAATAACAATTTATTACAATAATTAGAACAAAATTGCAAACTACGAGTTTTAGGGCACAAACCCCAACAAACTCCCACTTGAACTAAAACTCTAGTGGGGTACATCATAATCTAAAATAGTGGTTACAGAGATACAAATACAATAAACTAGGGCATCCATATACCCCATTACATATCTCCCACTTGCCCTAGATTAGCCTATGTACATATCTCGTAGACCTAGACTTTCCAGATGACCCTCGAACACTTTAGTCGCGAGTGTCTTTGTAAACGGATCAGCAATATTGTGCTCCGAAGCGATTTTCGTGACTGTCACATCTCCTTGTTGCACTATTTCTCGTATCAGGTGATACTTCCTCTCGATGTGCTTGCCTCGCTTATGGCTGCGAGGTTCCTTCGAATTGGCTACCGCACCACTGTTGTCACAGTACAAGGTGATGGGAAATTCCATGTTTGGAACAACTTCCAAATCAGTAAGGAATTTCCTTAGCCAAACAGCCTCTTTAGCTGCTTCACAAGCAGTGACATACTCAACCTCCATTGTGGAGTCAACGATGCATACTTTGTTGATGCTTCGCCATACTATAGCTCTCCCGTTAAGGGTGAAAACTGATCCCGATGTAGATTTCCTAGAATCCTTATCGGTCTGAAAATAAGAATCAGTGTATCGAGTAAGGATCAAATTCTTAGTCCCATACACAAGCGTATAGTCCCTCGTTCTCCTAAGATACTTGAGGATATTTTTAACTGTTGTCTAGTTGTCTAACCCCGAATTGGATTGGTACCTACTGACAATTCCCACTGCAAAGCAAATGTCTGGCCTCGTGCACAACATAGCATACATTAAGCTACCTACTGCAGAGGCATAGAGAATACGTCTCATATCCTCAACTTTTTGAGGTGTCTTAGGACACTGTTCCTTAGACAGATGAACTTCATGCCTGAAGGGTAATAAGCCTCTCTTGGAATTTTGCATCGAATATCTGGACAACATTTTGTCGATATAAGAGGCTTGAGACAGAGCTAGCGTTTTGTTCTTGCGATTCCTGAAGATCTGAATCCCAAGAACATATTGCGCCTCTCCAAAATCTTTCATTTGGAATTGGGTCGCCAACCAATTCTCTATGTCAGTAAGGTATCCTACATCATTTCCAATGAGTAGGATATCATCCACATAAAGCACTAAGAAAGCAACTTTGTCGTTGATGATCCTCTTGTAAACGCATGGCTCATCAACGTTTTGGTCAAAACCATAAGACTTGATCGCAGTATCAAATCTTATTTTCCAAGATCTGGATGCTTGTTTCAACTCATAAATTGATCGATTGAGCTTGCAAACTTTTTGCTCCTGACCTTGGGTTATGAACCCTTCGGGCTGAGACATATAGATGCTCTCGTCGAGATTACCATTCAAAAAGGCAGTCTTGACGTCCATTTGTCAAATTTCATAATCATAAAAAACGACTATGGACAAGAGTATCCTGATAGACTTCATCATAGCAACAGGGGAAAAAGTTTCTTCATAATCAACTCCTTCCGTTGAGGTAAAACCCTTTGCTATAAGTCTAGCCTTAAAGGTCTGTACCTTTCTGGGTGCATCTCTCTTTCTCTTATAGATCCATTTACACCCTATGGGTCTAACCCCTTCAGGTTAGTCTACAAGTTCCCATACTGAATTAAAGTCTATTGACTTCATTTCAAGGTTCATGGCTTTGATCCATTGGTCCTTGTCTACGTCATTCATTGTCGGTTTATAAGACAATGAATCTTCTACGTCGTCATTAGGTATGACGACTTGAGTTTCAACTAAACCCAAGTAGCGGTCAGGTTGGGAAACAACACTCCCACTGCGTCGAGGCATTCCCAATGATTGAGAAGGACGAGACTGACTTGAAGTGTTGCCTTCTCCATCAACTCTTGATAAAGGTCCAGCTTGATTAACAACTCTTGTTGGTTCATCTGTAGCTTCATTTAGTACTAATTTACTGCGCGGTTTATGGTTCCTCATGTGGTCTTCCTCCAATAACGTGGCGTTTGTCGATACAATCACCTTGTCTTCTTGTGGGTCGTAGAAAAGACCACTTCTCGTTTCTTTGGGATAACCAACAAATTGGCATAGTCTTGAACGATGTTCCAATTTCTTTGGGTTTGTCACTAGCATGTGTGCCAGACAACCCCAAATCCTGAAGTGTTGTAAACTAGGTTTATGCCCCTTCCACAATTCAAAAGGTGTTTCTGAAACACTCTTTAATGGAACAGTGTTCAAGATTTGTACTGCAGTCTCTACTACGTATCCCCAAAACGAGGCAGCAATTGAGCATAGCTCATCATAGAACGAAAGATGTCCAACAAGGTTCTATTTCTCCTTTCTGACACACCATTTTGCTATGGTGTATTAGGTGTTGAGAGTTGAGACTTAATTCCATGTTATATCATATAGTTATGGAATCTCAAATCCATATACTCTCCACCTCGATCGGATCGAAGTGTTTTAATGGTTTTCCCTAATGCATTTTCTACTTCAGCCTTATACTCTTTAAACTTTTCAAGAGCTTCAGAATTATGATATATTTGGTGTAAATAATCATACCTCGAATAATCATCTATGAAAGAGATGAAATATTCGTACCCTCCTCAAGCTTTAACATTCACCGGACCACAAAGATCCGAATATATAAGTTCTAAGGGCTTTATGGCTTTGTAACATTTTCCAGTAAAAGGTCGCTTAGTCAGTTTACCTTCCAAGCATGATTCGCAAGGAGGTAAATAATCATTTTCTAACTTGTTTAGAAGTCCATTCTAAGAGAGACTCTCAATCCAATTGAGATTTATATGACCAAGTCTAAGATGCGATAGATAGGTATCATTTTGAGAAATTATTTACCTTTTACTTTGAGTATTACCAGTTTTAAACATCTCATGATTCAAAATTGCTTTAGTTTTATTCGGTTTAAGTACATATAAGTCATTTTCTAATTTAGCAAAACAAACATTGACACTCTTTTTCAAAAGGAACACTTCATTTAAAGAAAAGGAAATACAATATCCAAGTTCTATTAAACAATAAATAGAAATTAAGTTCCTCTTAATTTTAGGAACTATATACAGATTTTCTAAAAAAAAAATCTATCTCTAAAAATGACTTGGCATCTCCCATCGCACGAAATGAGACGACGCCTCCTGCTCGACCCTAAGCGTCATCTCACCTCTTCGAGCTCCTTGAAGGAACTAGTTTCCTGAAACGAAGAGCAAACGTGATTAGTGACTCATGAATTAAGTATCTAGGTAAAATCATTATTTTCCACTAAGCTAGTTTTAAGAACAAGTAAATCTAATTTACCTTTCTTCTCTTTGAGCTCAAAGAAGGTATTTTGGGTAGTTTCGCTCAAAGTTGCCCATCCATGTTGCAAAGTGGAAATATTTTCCTTTGTCCGCAACCTTGCTTTTTCGCTTGCCTTTATCAAGCAGCAGTGCTTTCCCTTTCTTCTATCTTCTTCTCTTTGGGTCTTCTTAAGCCCCGAAGATGAACTATAGGACTTAGTCCCAGGAGGATGAACCTTCTTCAAACCTTTTCTCGGAATGGGCAAACAGATTTGCCTCTCCATCAACCTGTCTCTTATTCTTCATAAGAGACTGGAAAGTTTGTAGTTAATTAAAGAGAGTAGTCAGATTATACTCTATCTTGTTTATCACCGCATTGCTGCGGAATTGCAGGAAACTCTTCGAAAGAGATTTTAGGATGAACGAGACTTGACTTTGCTCGTCAATGACCGCGTCGTTCATCTCAGCCACGTTGAAGTGGACCATCAGATCGAGAACATGTTCTCTCACCGACGACCCCTCCTTCAAACGGGAGTTATAAACGTATTTGAGGGATTCGTGGCAAAGCTGTCCAGACGGTTGTCCAAACATATCCTGCAACGAACTCATGATCTCACGAGTTGAGACCATGCCCTCGTGCTTTTTGGCTAGAACTTTAGAAACGCTAGCCAAAATGTAGACCTTGGCCTTGATCCAGCGGCCATACGCCTTCTTAACAGATTGAGGAGCGTTTCGAGCAGGGACCTGAGGACATTCCTCAGTCAGTACAAATCGAAGGTCGTCAACAACAAGAATCGTATTCAAGTTGGACTTCCACGTAGTAAAGTTCTCACCAGTTAAACGATCGCTTTTTAATAAGGCTATAATTGAGGACGACATGCTGAAAACCCAAAAAAGTTCTAATTAGTTATGCCTTTTAACCCATTAAAAACCAATCAAATTTAGTAAAATTATTAAAGAACCCTTGTGTTTAAACTAAACCCAGCGTTTATATTAAACCTTTAATTTTGCAACGATACTTCAAGGGTTTAGAACAAAAGCCTCCGTCGGGTGGTCAGTCATTCCTCTCTTGAATTGAGACTTTCTCAGCCAATTCCCACTACCAGAACATCTCATGTCCCAATGGTCCTTAGCTACCGTTTGTTTGGTCAAGGACTTGTTAACTAGCTTAACTTATCCTGTAAATGTGACCCTACCATTTTCAGATCCAATAGGTCTGAGCCAACAGGCTACTATTAAGAAAGACAACTGTTGGCAAATTACCTAAGAGACCCTATCTATTTCTGGAGTTCGTGGTGTTCCGATACCTATAGTCGTTCCCTCCGTAGGGTTTGGTTGTTCCAGGACAACCTAGCAGGCGGACTATAGAAATCTCACGGTGCAACCTAATGGAGGAGATCGTACGATACGTTGACACGCGTCCTGCTCCCATTTACTATGGATACTTCCCTCATTCACCTTGGTATTGAACCATGCAAACACTTACTGTAGGGGGACACCCTATTGACGCCACGTAGCCGAGCATGAAACTCACGATGTGAACGCTTGAGGACGCGAGAGTAAACTCGATGCGAACATCTCGTTTTCTCCCACTAAATCTCCTAAGATTAGGGTATAGGTTTAACTTAGTCGGATTCTAGCTAAATGAATCTATCTAAGTCTATGCCTATTATAACTTTTATAACTAGGTCTTTTAACCTTATGTCTAGGGGAATAAACATTTTAATTACCTAGATATAAAATAGAATTAAGGTTAATTCAACTCAAGCTCCAGGTCAGTTCCCAAGTAGGAGGTGTTCCGTTAACCGTCAGTTTAAGTACCCCCAACCTTAGACAGAACTTCACAAGTAGAGTTCCCTTATAACCAAAGTTATAATGTCCTACTATATTTTAAAGTATTTAAAATACTATGTAAGACTAATTTCTAATCCTATTAGAAATTAAAACTTAGGTCTAAATTAATTTTAAATAATTTAAAACTAATTTTAATTTTAACCCAAGTTCCTATGTTTGCATGGAATTCTTTGTTATAGGTTATGGTTTCTAAAACCCCTTAATTTATAACTGTTATAAATTTAATAATTAACCTATGACAAGGAACTATATTATAAAACCAATATTGGAATTATAAAAATTATTCAACTAATTGAATAACTAAAAATACTTAAATAAAATAACATTTATTTTAAACTAAGTAATTTCATGCTCCATGCAATTTATTTTTCATATAATTTAATTATAACATTTATAATTAATTACCCATGAAAAATAAATTAATCATGCATTTAAACTATATTTATAGAACATTTATACAAATAACAAATGCATGAACATGCTTATCCTAAGGTGAGAAAAATTCTAAATGATATTCATAAAGAAAAATAGCTGTAAAACCGAAAAAAATTGGCCCCTAAAGTGCAAAAATATTAAAATTACACTAATTTTATTACAAAATAAGTCCAAAACTCCTTGAACCGGGCTCCAACCGCTCGAACCGAACCGAACCGTCGCTGAACCGATCTGCTTGACCCAGATGCTGCGACAACGTTGCAACGCTGAGGAGAGCGTTGCAACGCTGCCACCCTAATGTATCGGGGTAGCGTTGCAACGCCATGCGAGAGCGTTGCAACGCTGCTGACCCCCTAGGATTCCTTATCGATAGGAAGCGTTGGCGTTGCAACGACGTTCTTCAATGTTGCAATGCTGATGAGCGGCGTTGCAACGCTGCTGGTAGCGTTGCAACGCTGTTGCTTCGACAGAAGCAGATTTCTTCGAAAATAGTAGCTTCAAACATCGATTTTTCCTTCGATACTCATCCGATTTGAACGAAACTTGTCCTGAACAACTCATAACTCAATTACAGACTCGATTATGCACATAATTGCCCAAAAACACAGGGGCCTTTACATATAATTTGATCAAATCAAAAGTAAACTATGGCCAAAAATGCAATTCCCACAAGAAAATTTGTTTCAACCAAGGCAAAACAAGCATTGCTCTGATATCAATCGATGGAGATCCAATCTCCTTGAGCAGCAAAAACGTGATAGAAATCGTAATTGCAAGTTTTGTTTTGGTTGAAAATCAAATACCTATACATTGGAAAAAGATACAGAGAATAAGCATACATAATCTAATCTAATTAGGCATGAAAATTTACATGCAAACATGTTGTATTTAACATTTAAATAAAATGAAGAAAGATTACCTTTGTAATCTCAGTCTCCACAGCAATTCCTTGCTCCAAGATTTGCAGCAATACAGCAAACAAGAACACTTCTCTGTTTTCTCCAACAGGACAGCACCAGTAAGAAAACCTTGTATTCTCAGAGTACTGCTTAGATCAATTCCTTAGGTGGAAAGGAATTCCAACTTTTGGAAGAGTGAATGAGAGGGAATTTAGAGAGAGAGAGAATTCTTCTGAGAGTTTCAATCAATCAATTGATCATACGGTAATTCCTGCGCTTCTCACCAGGAGAAGAAGACTTCATTGGGTAACTCCCACTCCCTATCGAGAGGGAGTTGGGGAGTGGTGGGAATGTGTCATCCTAACACGTTTCCAATTAATTATATAATAATTAATTAAAAATTAATTAATTATATAAAATTAAATCATATTTAATTTAAATATAATATTAATTAAATGATGAAATCACATTTAATCATTTTACCCTTTATCTTATAGTTTAATGTACATCTCATGCACATTAAAATTTAACCTATAGTTTTCAAATATGAATCACATCCACATTTGAATTTAATACTTGAACTCTTTCAAATATTTAATTCTCTCATATAATTTAATATGAATCATATTCATATTAAATTTATAATATATAGTTCCAAAACTATATATTGTATCGTATCTATATACATTAAAATTATTCCTTAATGAATTTGAACATTTCATATTCAAATGATCTAAGAACCCTTTACGAGCTAGAAGGTGGACCTAATGGACCTACAGATCTAAAGCTCCAACGATACGAGATTACTCGATTAATCTCATTAACCTCCTAATCAACATTCGTTAACTGCGGGAACACTCCACTGAAGTCCCGCAGCTGCACTCAATTCACTGCAGATATATTTCTTTGTCCATGGATATTGACCAATAACAACAAGTCAATCCTTGACGAATGATCGTAACACGAGCTGGGTCAAATTACCGTTTTACCCCTGAGTTACATCTTGTACCTTAAGTACCAGTGCTCCTCTAATGAACAATTTGTTTGTGGTCCTACCAACAAACAGAGTCCCTCTCGGGCCAATGAGAGGGTCGGGCCCTTTGTTCAAGTTCCGAAGGCACCACTTAAAGGAACATTCCTCTACTTAACCTAGTAGGCGGGAAGGCGTGAATTTCATCTTGCTAAGTTAAGTTCCCAGCCACTCACTCGGTCTTGTCCCCAATAAGGTAGGCATATTGAGTCGGCGAATCTGGTCACTCTCACCCATACTAGTCAAAGGATAATCCATCACGAACAGGAGTTCGTAACCTGCTCAGGATTGAGATCAAGTTTCCTAGGTCATCCTAGTGAAATAGAAACCGAACTAGTCAACGGAGTTACATCTAGTGGTTACTATTTCGCGGTCTGGTCTTATGTAATCTCATTACATAGGATATCCCCACTCACATGTCATCTACACGAACATGTTAGGATCACAGTGTTAGTATCATATACAAAGTGGGCCACATCCATAGTTTTACCAAGGTAAGGTACCCAAACCTTATCCCCTAACTATAGACCCTTTAGGCTGTATCTCGAACCGAGATCCTTTATATGTACACTACATTCAATTAAAGATACATTTTACAGCCTTGGATGTTTAGTTTATTGGATTTAAGGTTAAAACAATGGCAATTTCTTAGATAACAAACAATAACACTTTGTTGAAGTAATAACAATTTATTACAATAATTAGAACAAAATTACAAACTACGAGTTTTAGGGCACAAACCCCAATAAAAGTTTTAACAAATCAATAACTTTTATTCATTTTAAATAATTGTATTACAAATTTCACGAGATTAGGGCAAAAACCCCAACAAACTCCCACTTGAACTAAGCTAGCGGAGTACATATACATTTCTTAATTTCAAAGTAAAGTAATACATGAATGTAATACAATAAACTAGGGCATACAAATACCCTTTACAATACTCCCACTTGCCCTTGTCTAGAAGGACTCGAAGACCTAGACTCTCTAGGTGACTCTCAAACACCTTAGCCATGAGGGCCTTTGTAAACGGATCAGTAACGTTGTGCTCCGAAGCTATTTGTGTAACTGCCACATCTCCGTGGTACACAATCTCTCGTATCAGGTGATATTTGTGTTCAATATGCTTGCCCCTCTTATGACTTCGAGGTTCTCTCGAGTTGGTTACTGCTCCACTGTTGTCATAAAACAGGGTCACTGGCAAGTTCATATTTGGAACAACTTCCAAATCTGGCATGAACTTCCTAAGCCAAACAACTGCTTTTGCAGCTTCACAAGTTGCTACATACTCGGCTTCCATCGTTGAATCAGCGATGCATCCCTGTTTGATGCTTCGCCACACTACAACTCCTCCGTTGAGGGTGAACACTGACCCCGATGTAGATTTCCTAGAATTCTTATCGGTCTGAAAGTCAGAGTCTGTGTATCCCGTGAGGATCAAATCCCTACTTCCATACACCATCATGTAGTACCTCGTTCTCCTAAGATACTTTAGGATTGCCTTTACGGTTGTCCAGTGATCTAATCCTAGATTGGATTGATATCTACTGACAATCCCGACTTCATAATAGATGTCGGGTCTAGTACACAACATTGCATACATAAGGCATCCTAAAGCTGAAGCATAAGGGATGCGTCTCATATCCTCAACTTCTTGAGGTGTCTTAGGACATTGATCCTTAGACAGGTGAACCCCATGCCTGAAAGACAATAATCCCTTCTTGGTGTTGTGCATACTATATCGGGACAACATTTTGTCGATATAGGATGCTTAAGACATGGCTAGCATTTTGTTCTTCCGATTCCAGACTATCTGGATTCCTAGAAAATATTGAGCTTCTCCCAAATCTTTTATTTGGAATTGCGAAGCTAGCCATTTCTTAATGTCAGTTAGAAATCCTACGTCATTCCCAATGAGTAGGATATCATCCACATACAATATAAGAAATGCGACAGTGTTGTTGATGATTTTCTTGTAGACACAAGGCTCATCAACATTTTGATTAAAGCCATAAGATTTAATTGCCTCATCAAATCTTATATTCCAAGACCTTGAGGCTTATTTCAGTCAATAAATAGACCTTTGAAGCCTGCAAACTTTTTGTACTTGGCCTTTGGGAATGAACCCCTTGGGCTGGTCCATGTAGGTCTCGTCAAGATTGTCATCCAAAAAGGTCGTCTTGACATCCATCTGCCATACCTCATAGTCATAATATGAGGCAATGGCTAGAAGGATCCTAAAAGACTTTACCATGGCAACAGGAGAAAAGGTTTCCTCATAGTCAACCCCTTCTCTCTGGGTAAAATCCTTTGCCACTTGTGTGGCTTTGAAGGTTTGTACCTTCTCATCTACACCACGTTTACGCTTGTATATCCACTTACAACCAATAGGTTTGACCCCATCCAGTTGGTCCACAAGCTCCTAGACGGAATTGAAGTACATAGACTTCATTTCCTTGTCCATGGTTTTAATCCATTCGTCTTTGTCAATATCATTCATTGCCTGATCATAGGTCAATGGATCCTTGCAGTCATCATCAGGTATGACAACTTGGGTTTTAGCCAAATCCATGTAATGTTTAGGCAGTTTGACAACCCTCCCACTACGTCGAGGCATTCTCAACTCTTGAGAATGGACTTGACTAGACGAGCTAGTATCAACAACATTTGTTGACGTACTAGCTTCATCAACAACATTTGCTGATGAATTGTCCATTTCGTTCAACACAATCTTGTTCCTTGGTTTATGGTCCCTAATGTGATCCTCCTCAAGGAACGTGGAGTTTGTCGATACAAGCACCATATTCTCCTTCGGATCGTAAAAGAGACCACCCCTTGTTTCCTTTGGGTAACCTACGAATAGACACAATTTTGAACAGAGTTCCAATTTCTTTGGGTTTGACACCAACACATAGGTCGGGCATCCCCAAATCTTGAAGTGGCGTAAACTTGTTTTAGGACCAAACCAGAGTTCGAATGGTGTTTCAGAAACACTCTTTGACGGAACAATGTTTAAAATATATACAACAGTCTCCACTACATAACCCCAAAACGAATTAGGGAGATGAACATAACTCATCATCGACTGAACCATATCCAACAAGGTTCTGTTTCTCCTCTCCGATACACCATTCTGCTGTGGCATACCAGGTGCTGAGAATTGGGATGTAATTCCATGCTTTATCATATACTCTTGGAATTCAGTGTCCATGTTTTCTCCACCTCGATCCGATCGAAGCGTTTTAATTTTTTTACCTAATTGGTTCTTAAACTCGGTCTTGTACTCCTTGAACTTTTCAAGACTTTCAGACTTTCGATGCATTAGGTAAATGTACCCATATCTCGAGTAATCATCTATAAAAGATACAAAGTACTTGTAACCTCCACATGCTTTAACATTCATCAGACCACAGAGGTCAGAACAAGCTCAAGAGGCTCCTTGGCTCTATAACCTTTTCCACAAAAAGGTCTTTTGGTCATTTTGCCTTTAAGGCATGACTCACAGACTGGTAATGAGTTTTCTTCTAACTCGCTTAGAAGTCCACTCTTCACAATTCTCTCAATCCTATTGAGATTTATGTGGCCTAACCTTAGATGTCAAAGATGGGCGTTTTCTTTTGGAGAAACATTTAATTTCTTAGTTCGCGTTTCGACTGTTTTAAACAGCTCAGTATTCAAAACACTTTTGACTGAGTTTGGTTTTAAAACATACAAATTATTCTCAAGTGAAGCTGAACATAACACATTTCCATTTCGAGAAATAAACGCTTTATTGCTCATAAAAGAAACAGAAATTGATTGTTCTAACAGACAGGAAATTGAAACAATGTTTCTAGTAAACCATGGTTGTTTCTAGTAAACCATGGTACTATGTACATGATATCTAATAAAATGTACTTCCCGCTGAAGTAAAGCTTCACTGTGCCTATAGCTGCAGCCAAGACAACTTCTACGATTCAAACCCTGAGCGTTATCTCACCTTCCTGCAGTCGCCGCCAAGAACTAATTCCCTGAAAAGAATAACAAACATGGTTAGTGGCGCCTGAATCAAGTATCCAGACAGAGTCACTACTCTCCACTAAACAAGTTTCTACAACAAGTAAATGATATTTACCTTCCTTCTTCTTCTCGACAAGGTATTTGGGGCAATTCCTCTTCTAGCGACCGTCCCCGTTGCAGTGGAAACACTTTCCTTTCTCCGTTAGAACCTTGACCCTTTTGCCTTTGAGGGTGGCAGCGCGGTCAGCTTTACCCACATTCTTCTTCTTTTTCCCTTTCGGTCTAGAAGGAGCTACATACTTTGTCCCAGAGGTTGAACCCCTTTGATAGGACCTGAAGACAACGTTTGCCTCAGCTTCCTGTCCCATGACTTTCATCAAGGACTGAAAGGTTTATAACTCGTTAAGAAGGGTGGTCAAAGTGTAGTTTATCTTGTTCATAACAACGTTGCTACTAAACTAAAGGAAACTCTTCGGAAGAGTCTTCATCATAAAACTGACTTGGCTCGACTCATCGATCGAAGCTTCATTCATCTCCGTCAAGTTAAAGTGGGTCATCATGTCGAGAACATGTTTCCTAACAGATGTGCCCTCCTTCATCCTAGCGTTTAATATATGTTTGAGTGAATCATGCCTAACCTGGAAGGACTGTTGTCCAAACATGTTTTGCAAGGATTCCATGATCTCCTTGGCGTTGACCATGACCTCATGCTTCTTAGCCAAAACTTCAGATAAGCTGGCTATAATGTAGACGTTGGCCTTTTCATTGGCCCAGATCCACCGATCGTACACATCACGAATACTTCGTGATGCGGTCAAGCTCGGTACCTGAGGACACTCCTCAGTGAGCGCGAACTTAAGGTCGTCTGTTACTAAGATTGTGTTTATGTTTTTTTCCACGATTGGTAATTGTTACCAACGAGTTTATCTTAAGCCAAAACGGCTATGATTGAACTCGACATTTTGCTGAAAGAAAAAAAAACTTTGTATAAGTTCTCGCAAAAAAGTTTAAAAAAAAAAACCAATCATGTTTTACCGAATTTTATCCTATGATTCCCAAGTCATTTAAAATTGCAATGATACCCCAAATGTTTACAATGACTGCCATCGTAGGGTAGACAGAATCACTCCTCCTCTGGGACGAGACTTTCTCGACCAGGCCCTAATTCCATAATAACTCTTATTCCATTAGACATATAGTTACCATTATTTGGTCTGAATCCATTAACTCTGAATGAATCCCGTGAGTGTCACCCTCAATCTTTAAATTTCCAAGTATCGTCCAAACAATAGCCGTCGTACGGAGGACTATGAAGGCTAACCAACAAGAAAATCATATCCCTTTTGGGAATTCACGTTGTTCCGACTCCCATGATCAAAACCCTCCGTAGTGATTGTCTGGGTCAGGCCAAACTAGCAGGCAGATCATGGGCGTCTCACGGTGTGAATCGAAAGAAGAGACCGTGGGTCCCGTTTTCACAAGTCCCGCTCCCACTTATTATATGTACTCTCTCTATTCACCTTTAATGTTGACCCATACAAATGCCACGTGTAGGGGACGCTCCCATTTGCGCCACGAGGCCGAGTATGGATCTCACGGTGTGAACTTCACGCAGATTTGTGGATGGAAACTTAAATGTATCTTATACATTTAATTTCCTCTCACTCAACATATATTAATAGGATTAACCTAGATAAATCGGCTAATATTTACCTAAGTCTACCAATATAGCTTTTATATTAGATTAGCCTAAGTCTATAATAATATTATTAACTTAGGTCTATGTGAGTATATTCAATCAACGATTAATTAACGACACTCACGCGTAATATAACCTATGGATCTCCAGACCAAATTCACTCCCAGGTCGGTTCCCAGGTAGGGGTGTTCTGCAAAGCGTCAGCTTAAATACCCCAGCCTTAGACAGAACCTCCCTTAGACAGAGTTACTAATTAGTCACCATCCATTAGTTATATTTTGATTTCCTAATTCTAATCTTATTAGAAATAGAAAACCTAAGTCTACAATTATTCATGTTCTAAACAGTTTAAAACTAATAATTAACTTAGGTTACATGCATTTCTATGTTATTATGCTTGATCATTCATCACATGAATAATTAAACTATAACATGCATACATCACATATATAAATGCATGTCAATGCTTTTAATCTAAGTAATATAACTCTTATATTAACTAAATTAAAACATGCATTTTATTATAACTCTTATAATAAAATCCTATCATGCAGACTATATATTATAACATTTATAATATAAACATGATGCATGAAATGCTTAACCTAAGGTGAGATTTTAAAACTATATGACATACATTATGCATATAATTTAAATCATACAACACTTGCATAATAAAATAGCAAAATAAACCGATTTTGGCACCCTAGAGACAGTAATTTAATTAATTAACATTAATATAACCCTTATATTAACATTAACTAAATTAAATTAATGAAAACTCAAATTACATAAATATATATTAAATTAAAATACAAAAATGGAGAAAGTGATCTTCAAAACTACCAATTGACTCCCCATCATCTCTCTTTCGCGCGAAATGAGCGTTGGAACTGTCCACTATCGGAGCACCGTTGCAACGTCTTGGGCAGCGTTGCAACACTGCGCTTGATGCACGTCTCCTACGCACGAAGCGTTGCAACGCTGCCACTGGCATCGCAACGCTGAGCATGTTGCGCGCACCTCCACGCTCTTCAGTGTTGCAACGCTTTTCTGCTACAAGCCATCCATCAGCATGGATAGCGTTGCAACGCTGATGAACAGCGTTGCAACGTTGTCCTTTGTCCAGCGGCTCTACTTTGAGTTTTTCGCCCATTTTCGCTCCGTTTCTTCACAGCAACTCATGCCACAAACGACCCGGACTTACAGACTTGATTTACATACAATAATGCCCATGACAGCGGGCCCTTACATCGATCTCATCAATGAAAAAAATGTGAATCTAGTCTAAGTGTCAAAACTGAAAACATCAATTTCGCAAACCATTAACATTCATCTCATGAAATTAATGCTACCCACCTTAATGTTAAGAAATTACAGAATGCACAATGAAGAGCAACGTTGGGCTCTGATACCAATTGAAGCGAATCGATTTCCCACAGCGGAAGACGTCATGAAACGTCATTGATTCGTTGTGTGTGTAATTTCTTAAAAATAAAATTTATCACATAAAAGCTAAGTTAAGCATCCTAATTTGAGAAGGAAAACAGTGAGTAAATGTTTTACTAACCTCTTGTAGACAACTGGCAGCAATTCCTTCTCGATCTCTCACGATCCAACGATCCTCACGAACAACGACACCTCTAAAATTTCTTCTTGATTGTTCTCGAAAGATAGAGGGAGAGTTGTGGAACTCTCTTTGGAATTTGGGATGGAGAGAAGGTATAGAGAATTGAGAGAGATTAGAGAGAGATCTTTCTTTCTCTTTTTGTTGGAATTCCAAAAATGAGAATTCTTGCTTGCTAACTGCTTCACAAAGCACCTATTTATAATTGTTAGTGGTGGAGTTAAAAAACTCAACCAATTCACCATTTTACCACAACTATATGAAATGCAAATCATTTTTGCATATCACATAATGTAAGGTATCTCATACGTTATTATACAAATCCTATTTGTATAAATGTAGAATAATTAATTGAATCACATTCAATTTAATTTCTCTCAATTCAATTTCTCCGATTTAGCACTAATTAATCAATTAGGCTATTCTATAGTTTATTATGAATCTAATTCACATCAAACTATATATTATGTCAACTATATCACATATAATTGACATAACTACCGAATTAATGGATTTGAAAACTTCAAATCCACTCCAAACTATAAACCCTCAATTTGTCCAATTGAGCCAACCGAGCGACCTTATGGACCTACACCTGATGAGCTCCAATGATATGAGATTAACCGATCAAACTCTTTGATCAGGTTAATCACTATTCATTAGCTACGGTAACACTCCACTGTTGCGTATAATTATGGATATGCAATACCGCAGTGTACGGGTAAAGTTTTAGTATAGTGATTTATGAGTCCAAGTATCGTCCTCAGGAATGGGTTTCTAGATTAATTAATTACTAAGATACTAATTTTTAATTTTAGCTAAAGAAACATAACATGGATAGTTGATTGAAAGTAAAGACAAGCAAACAAACAAACATGTGGAGACACGAATTGATAGATTTGAGGGAAGTGATTATACAAGTTAATGACTCAATTAACAACTGCAATGAACCAATGAGATGAATTTATAAACAAGAAGTAAAATACTCAAGAAAATCTCTCGATTCTTAGTGAGCCTAACACATGCAATAAACTGTTGGGATTTATGCCCTAAACTTGTGTAATTTTGATCAATTAAATAAAGTGTTATTTGTTTTGATAAGATTACAGTCTTGCTTTTATAAATCCAATAAACTAAGCTCCAAGGTTATAAAGTTTATCTTAAATTCAGTGTAGTGGACACTATTTAGGTTGAGTTCAAGATTATAACCTAAATAGTCTATGGTATAAGAATAAGGTTGGAAACCTCATTCTGGTAACACCATGGATGCGACCCACTTTGTAATTAGTACAAATGAGGTAATCCAACTCATTCATGTAATTTACATGCGAGTGGGGGCATCTTCTATGAAGAGTTCATACAAGACTGGATCGCAAATTATTAGTCTAACCAGTATAACACCGTCAACAGGATAAGACTAGTAACTTATAGATGGTCATTAGTGACTCGACCTGAATCCTGAGTAAGTTAAGAACTCCTACTTATAGGGGTTTGTCCTTAGACTAGGGGATTTGTCCTTAGACTAGTATGGGTGAGAGTGGCCTGTGGCGAGGCTCAATAAGCCTACCTTCTCGAGGGACGAGAACCTCGTGAGGTAGGCTAGAACTTAAATGTGCAAGATGGAATTCACTCATTCTCTCTACCGAGGAATTAGATAGGTTGTTTCCAAGAGGCGACTCGTGTCTTGAACAACGGGGCCCAGCACTGTATGAGGGTATGAGTCTAAGGTAGGACTTTAGACTTGTTGTTCATTAGAGGATCAGTGGTGCTTAAGGAGCAAAGAGGTAATCACAGGGGTAAAATGGTAATTTGACCCAGCTATGATTACGAACAACCTGTGAAGGGTCGACTCATGGGTAATGACTATATCCAGTGGACACAATAATATCTGAGTGAGGAGAGTGCAGCTACAAGTCTATTGTGGAGTGACTTGTAGTTAATGAATATTGATTAACTGGATCAAAGAGTTTGATCAGTTAATCTCACATCAGGGATAATAGGGTGCTTGTGTCGACAAACGCCACTTTCCTTGAGGAAGACCACATCAGGGATCACTTACCAAGGAGTAAAATTGTGTTGAATGAAATGGACAGTTCATCAGCAAGAGTTGCTGATGGTGCTAGTACGTCAACAAGTGTTGTTGATCCTAGCTCGTCTAGTCAAGTCCGTTCCCAAGAGTTGGGAATGCCTCGACGTAGTGGAAGGGCTGTGAGACAGCCTAAACGTTACATGGGTTTAGCTAAATCCCAGGTCGTCACTCCTGATGATGACTGTGAGGATCCATTGACCTATGATCAGGCAATGACAGACGTTGACAAAGACGAATGGATTAAAGCCATGGACCAGGAAATGGAGTCGATGTACTTCAATTCTGTTTGGGAGCTTGTGGACCAACCGGATGGGGTTAAACCTATTGGTTGCAAGTGGATCTACAAGCGTAAATGTGGCGTAGATGGGAAGGTGCAGACCTTCAAACCTCGACTAGTGGCAAAGGGTTTTACCCAGGTGGAAGGGGTTGACTATGAGGAAACCTTTTCACCTGTTGCCATGGTAAAGTCGATTAGAATCCTTCTGGCCATTGTCGCATATTATGACTATGAGGTATGGCAGATGGATGTCAAGACCGCCTTTCTGAATGGCAACCTTGACGAGACCATCTACATGGACCAACCCAAGGGGTTCATTGCCCAAGACCAAGAGCAAAGAGTTTTCCGGCTTAAAAGGTCTATTTATGGACTGAAACAAGCCTCGAGGTCTTGGAATATAAGGTTTGATGAGGCGATCAAATCTTATGGCTTTGATCAAAATGTTGACGAGCCTTGTGTCTACAAGAAAATCGTCGACAAAACTGTCGCATTTCTTATATTGTATGTGGATGATATCCTTCTCATTGGAAATGAGGTAGGATTTCTTACTAACATTAAGGAATGGTTGGCTTCGCAATTCCAAATGAAAGATTTGGGAGAGGCATAGTATGTTCTAGGTATCCAGATTGTCCGAAACCAGAAGAACAGAACGCTAGCCATGTCTCAAGCGTCTTATATTGACAAGATGTTGTCTAGATATAAGATGAGAACTCAAGAAGGGCTTCTTGCCCTTCGGGCATGGGGTTCACACTGTCTAAGGATCAATGTCCTAAGATGCCTCAAGAGGTTGAGGATATGAGACGAATCCCCTATGCTTCAGCTGTAGGGAGCCTGATGTATGCCATGTTGTGTACTAGGCCTGACATCTGTTATGCAGTTGGGATTGTCAGTAGGTATCAATCTAATCCGAGATTAGATCAGCTGGGACCAGTAAAAAGGCAATCCTCGAGTATCTTAGGAGAGCGAGGAACTACAACCATGTGTATGGGAGTGGGGATTTGATCTTCACGGGATACACAGATTACGACTTTTGGACCGATAAGGATTCTAGGAAATCCACTTCGGGGTCAGCCTTCAATCTGAATGGAGGAGCTGTAGTGTGGCGAAGCATCAAGCAGGGATGCATCGCTGATTCCACGATGGAAGCCGAGTATGTTGCGTCTTGTGAAGCTGCAAAGGAAGCTGTTTGGCTCAGGAAGTTCATGACGAATTTGGAAGTTATTCCAAATATGAACTTGCCGATCACGCTCTTTTGTGACAACAGTGGTGCAATAGCCAACTCGAGAGAACCTCGGAGTCATAAAAGGGGCAAGCATATAGAGCGTAAGTATCACACGATCACGGGAGATTGTGCACCACGGAGGCGTGATAGTCACGCAGATAGCTTGAACTGCGTTGTTGATCCATTTACAAAGGCCCTCACGGCTAAGGTGTTTGAGGGTTACCTAGAGAGTCTAAGTCTTCGAGTGCTTCCTGACTAGGGCAAGTGGGAGTATTGTAAAGGGGTATTCAATGCCCTAGTTTATTGTATTACTTTATTGTATTACTTTACTGTACATTTGAGAAATGTATCATGTACTCCACTAGCTTAGTCCAAGTGGGAGTTTGTTGGGATGTATGTCCTCATCTCGTGTAGTTTGTAATATTCCAAGTTGTAAATGAATAAGAGTTATTTATTTCAACATTGTGTAATAAATAATAGTTATTTATTTAAACTTTGTGTCTCGCATTTTTCATAAACTTAATTCAATAAACTAAGCTCCAGGGTCATTGTATTATGAGAGAACTAAGAACTTGAACGGTGTGTAGTGGACACACAGGAAAGATCGCGTTCGAGTTAATGACCCAATCGGTCTACAGTATATGGATAGGGTTGGAGACCTAATCCTAGATACACTGTGGATGCGACCCGCTTTGTATTAGATACAAACGAGGTGATCTGACTCGTTCATGTGGTTGACATGCGAGTGGAGGCATGCTGTGCAATGAGATTGTACAAGACCGGACTGTGAATTATTAGACTTACTGATGTAACACCGTTAACAGTATAAAGCTAATAAATTAGTAGATGACCATTAGTGACTCGACCTTAATCACGAGCGTGTTACGGACTCCCTCATCTGCGGGGTACATCCATTGATTAAGTACGGGTGAAGGTGGCCACCTTTGTTGCTCGCCCAATATGCCTACCTTCTCGAGGCGGGGACCACGTAGGGGCGGGAACTTGACTACGCAAGAAGGAATTCACTCGTTCCGACTTAGAGAAACTAGAAGGGTTGTTCCCTTAAGTCTTGTCTCGGGGCTTGAACAGCGGGGCCCCACTCTCTCATTGGCTTTGAGAGGGTTGTTGTTTATGGTTGGACCATGCAGCGTAGTTGTTCATTAGAGGAGCAAGTGGGACTTAAGGAGCAAGAGGTAGACACGGTGTAAAGCGGTGATTTGACCCAGTGTGTGACTACGAACAACCCGTGAAGGGTCGACTCATGGGTATTGGTTATATCGATGGACACAACTTGTCCTCTGATGATGAGAGTGCGACTCACGGGCTTTAGTGGAGTGTTACATCAGTAGCTAATGAATGTTGAATAACCGAGGTCAAAGAGTTTGACAAGTTATTCTCGGATCATTGGAGCTCGTCACGTGTAGGTCCATTAGGTCCCTCGGTTGGCTCAAATTGGACAAATTGAGGGTTTACAGATTGGTGTGAATTTGAAGTGTTCAAATTCATTATTTGGGTATTTATCTCATTTATATAAGATATAGATGACATAATATATAGTTTGATGTGAATGAGATTCATAATAAACTATAGTATAGCCTAATTGATTAATTAGTGCTATTTGGAGAAATAGAATTGAGAGAAATTAAATTGAATGTGATTCAATTTATAATTCCACATTTATGGAAATGAGATTTGCATAATAAGGTATGAGATACCTTATATTATATAATATGCAAATATGATTTGTATATTATATAGTTGTGGTAAAATGGTGAATTGGTGGAGATTTTAACTCCACCACACACCAATATAAAAGGATGCATTCAAAGGCATCTCATGATACATTTGCCATTTCTTGGATTTCCATCCAAAGAGAGCAAGGATTCTCTCTCAAATCCTCTCTCAATTCTCTATCATTCTCTCCTCACCCAAAACCAAAGGGAGTTTCACCTACTCTCCCTCAACCTCCCGAGAACAACCGAGAAGACCCTTTGGAGGTGTCTCCCTGTTCGGATCGTGGTTCGTGATCGAGGAGGACGTTGGATCTAGAGAGATCGTGACCGAAGGAGGAGAAGACGTTGAAGAAGTGTTCTTCAAGAGGTTAGTATCCATTATTCTTACTGTTTTCTTCTTCTTCTTTGCATGTTTAGCCTAGGATCTATGAGATAGATTCAATTTTAAGATAAGAATTACACAACGGATCAACGACGTTTCCGCTGCGGGAATTCAAAATCCTTTCAATTGGAGCTCATGATCTGTAGGTCCATTAGATCCCTCCGTTGGCTCAACATGGTAATACTGAGGGTATAAAGTTAGGAGTTAAATTGAAGTGTTCAATTTCATACATGAGGAGTTATATCAATTATATATGATATAATTGATAAAATATATAGTTTTAATGTGAATTAGATTCATATAAAAACTATATACTAAAGAGAGATTAAAGGAGGGGTAGGATGGTCATTTCAATCCCATTCCCCTATATATATGGTTGCATGAGATGCAACTAGGTTAAGGTTTTTTCGATAAGCTCTTTTGTTGTTGTTAGAAGCGTTCCAAGACAACAAAAACATCTCTCTCTCAAAACACCTCACATCTCCTAAAGGGAACCCACCTTCCTCCCTCACCTAGAGAACAACGGAGAAGATCCGGTGGTCGTGTCTTCGCACGTTGGAGTTCTTGTTGCTGAGATCGTGACCGTGGAGAGAGGAGCACTTGAAAAAAGGTTCTTCAAAGGTAAATTCTTGCTGTCCATTTACCTTTTATGCTTAATCTAGTTTTGTATGTTCCTGAATTTATCATTATAACTAAATCAAGAGCTTGCAATTCGCAATCGCTTCCGCTGCGGGGACTTCGATTCCCTTCATAAACTCCATAGTCTCCATATGAACCTACGACATGCATGGAATTAAGCAACTTCTTTATGTGTTTCCCTAAAATTTCTAAGTCATTCCCATGCCAGATTTCTAAGGGTTTTGACAATTTTGCTCTAATTCAAGTTTTATCTCTCGAGTCCACTTAAATCAACAAATTAAGAAGTAAAGAACAAATTGCCAAAAATAAGGACAAGACATGCTTCAATACATAGCAAGAAAGTCATAACAAGTAAATCAAATCCTAACTACGATGTCTAACTACTCTAAATCACATGAAAATCAAACTAAACAAGTAGAAAACATCTTAGAACGCTATTACAAATTGAAAGAAAAAGAAATTAAACTTATGTGTCGATGTCGGTCCTTCGACTCCGAGCTCCCGTCTTCGATCTCGAACCTCCACGAGTACTTTGGCTCCCAAAAACGCTCTTTTCTCTTTTCTTACAAAGTGTATTTCGAAATTAGGGTGGAAAATCTACCAAATTCGGCTCCCCTTGCAAGAAGAATTAAGGTTGTATTTATAGAGGAATTCGGTGCAGCGTTGCAACGCTAGGGACAACGTTGTAACGTTGTACCCTAGGCGGCTAGTAAATAAGGAAACAGTCGGCAGCGTTGCAACGCCGCTACCCTAACGCGTGCGCTCCTTATCGTAATGGCGTTGCGACGCTGCAAGGCAGCGTTGCAACGCTCGTTGTGCGGTCCTTTTTGCGCATCTTCTTATCGAGATAGCGTTGTGACGCTGCAAAGCAGCATTGCAACTCTATCGCCTGGGGTCTTCAACGCATCTTGGTTGCACGTTCGACGTTGTAATGCTCTTCATGGTGTTGCAACGCCATCACCTCGGGTCTTCAAGCTTGGTTTGGTCCTTTCACTTCCAATTCATGTTATTTTGAGCTCCAAATAGCCTCGCTCGATCCCGAGTGATCCAATTTTTCTCCAAATGTTATGTTTACGCTCTTAACCTGAAATTGAGTTATTTAAATGCGTAAAAGCTCTTAAATCATTATAAAACTAGCAATAATTAAGCCTAAGGATAACACATTTTGTGTGTTATCAAACACCCCCAAACTGAAACTTTTGCTAGTCCCGAGCAAAAACAGAATTAAACATCGAATTGTTCTTAAACATACAATTGATTCAAGCCTAAAAAATTTAAGAGAAAATATGGTAATCACAGGAAACACTCAAACATAACACTTCAGCAAGCAATTTAAAACTTTTCCTAAGTGTTCCTACGTGTGTGTGTGATAATTAGTCTATGTTCCCTTCATTTTTACTAAGCCTGGATCAACTTTATTAGGCTCTCCATTCAACTTCCCCTACACTGGTCTTAATTACTAATCTTTGAGCCTCCCTACATTCAAGAATTAAATATCTCTACTCAGTACTTACTCACTTCTTTTTTTCAATTTTTCAGTTTTCTTCTTTTTTTGTGCAAGGACACTAGCTTTCATACATCCACTGCAGGGACCCTTACCCAGAGCACTCGCTCAATGAGTGGCCTAACTCATTACAATGAAGGTAGCTCTTTTTGCCCTCACGAATTTTTTTCTTTAGCAAACAAATAACAAAAGCCAACTAATTCACATATTATACAGGTCATGCACTTCAAATTGTTATTCAACCTGTGTTGTAGTTTAACTCTCAAATAAGTTCTCAGACCTATCGAGGTGACATCAAACTTCTAACCCTAATAACTTTGTTCTAAGCATTCCAAAACTACAGGAACACAAGCTATGTGCATAATAATGCATGAGAAACTTAAGAAAATTTTTAAATTAACTCAAATTCATATCATGCTCTCAGGTTTCAGCAGAATCACAAAGATTTCCAATTATATCTCATCCTAGGCTATCATACTCATACTTATATAAAAGATCAATCAACAATACAGAACATACTCAAGACAGTCACAACAAATAAACACATCCCACCCCCAAACTTAAACTAAACATTGTCCCCAATGTTTGCAGAATTAAGCACAAATTAAGTATAAGGGTAAGAGTGAACAATACTGTCCTGGGTAATGGAGATCTTTCTGAGTTTCTTGGATAGCCAAAGCATGTGTGTTGGAGTTCCTCAGAACGGGAGCATGGATTCCAACGAAGAAATGCATCGTCACAACCTACAAAGCAAAACAACAACTAACTAAGAATTGAAAGACAACAAACTAAAGCAAGCTAAAGACAGAAAAACAAAAGTAAGTAAAGCTTGGGTTGCCTCCCAAGAAGCGCTTTGTTTAACGTCTTTAGCTAGACTGTAGTCCCTCAAGGTGTTTCCTTCCTTGCTTGCAGTGCCTGGAGTGATGTGTTCATTTAGCCAATCTGAGTCTCTATATTCTTTATTGCAGCTCCATGACTAGTCACTATACCAGATAGACTGGTGACTGCATTCTCCAGCTGGTTGGACCGACTTCTTGATTCAGCTATGAAGGAGTGCAATGTCTCTTCCAGAGATGGTTTCCTCTCTGATGTAGAAGCATGCCCTGTAGGATGATTCAACACATTTTTGTTGTTAGCATAAGAGAAATTCTCATGATACCTCAAACCTGGATTGTAATGTGTTAGTAGGTTATTCTGAGTCTTATTTCCTCCATAGGTTTTTCTTCTGTTGTTCAGGTAGTGCAATTGCTCCATAGTGGATTCTCCATTGGGTTGGGAGCATTGAGAGGACATCCCTTTTTGTGGTGATCCTGCAAAATTATTCAGAGCATGAGTGAGAGATGCCATATGAGATCTAAGGGAGGTTACCTCATCCAGTTTATATAGTCCAGCTACGAGCTTAAATCTATCATTCTTTATAGGCCACTAGTAACTGGCAGTTGACACTTCCTCGAGGAGGGCACGTGCTTCTGGTACAGTTTTCACCATGAAAGCCCCTCCAGCAGTGGCATCCAGAATGGTCCTGGTCGTACCTTCCAGTCCATTATAAAATAATTGTACCTGGAGCCAATCTGGATAGCCATGTTGTGGGCACCTCTTGAGCATGTGCTTATACCTTTCCCATGCCTCGAATAGCTGCTCTCCCTCCTGCTGCCTGAATGTTCCAATCTCAGTCCTTAACTTTGTAGCCTTCACAGGTGGAAAGAATTTGGTCATGAAGGCTTGGGTTTACTCCTCCCAGGAAGTGATACTACCTGGGGGAAGGGATCCTAACCATTCTTTGGCTCTACCCTGCAAAGAGAAAGGAAACGTAAGCGAATACTATCAACAGAGATACCATTCATTTTAAATGTACCACAGATTTCTAAGAAATTTTGAAGATTAGTGTAAGGATCTTCTGTGGCTAAGCCTCTGAAAGCACCTTCCCTAACCATCTGTATCAGCCATGTCTTAAGTTCAAAATTATTAGCATTCATAGGGGCATGGACTATTCCAGCCTGCTCAGAATTAAACACAGGTTGGAAATACTCCCTGATAGGTTTAGGGTTATTGATGAGCTCCTGATCAGCCATAGTATGAGTTTCTAGTTTTCCTTCCCTTAGGAGTCTCCTACAGGTCCTCTCGATCTCAGGATCAAAAGAGTGCAAATCTGCAGCTCTCCCCCTTGGGCATACACCTGGAGGTACAAAAAGAAAGAAATTAGAGAAAAACACAAAAGGAACTAGAAAATAAAACAGAAAAAAAAAAGAAACAGAAAATAAAGATATGAAACATAAAACTTGAGTGGCCTCCCAAGAAGCGCTTTCTTTAAGGTCTTTAGCTAGACGGTGACTTATCAGGGCACATAAAATACTCATATTTCTTTGGCCCCTTCTTGCTTGAATCGATATAACCTTCTAAGTCTAAAAGGCTACCATGCTTTTCATGGGCACCAGAGATAGAATTATTTTTGGTATTTTTGTTTAATGAAATGAAAGAACTGAAATCAAAGCAAGATTCGTGAGTATAAGACAAATGTTTATAAAAAATAAAGGAAATTTCTGGGGATAAAAGGAAAGAAGACTTCTTAGTCTCTAACTCTATCACCTGGATCTCCCCTATGGAACTAAGTGTATCTCCACTGCCTTCCTCACTAACGTGATCATGGTGTGCCTCAGTCTCCCCCAAACTATCCTCATTATTATCTGAACAAATCCTCCTAGGTGGCATCTCCTGAGTGGTAAGGATAAGAAATTGTTCCTGTAAGGCTTTAAGGGAAACTACTAGCTGGTTAAGATACTGAGCTCTATCCTGTACTATTTCCCAAAGTTCTACCACCTCAGTTTCTAACCTATCCAACCTCTCTAATTCACTATGAACCAAATTTTTAAATTTCAATTCTAAGGTGTATTCTGTCAATTGGTCCATAAAAGAAGATTTGTCTATGGGTTGGTTAAGGTACGAAAAACTATGGTTCCAACTGCCTAGATAACTACCATTACATGAATGTTTATCAATTTCAGGTACATAATGGCAAAAATTAGACAGATGAAATTCAGAGAAATCATGATGCACAAACCTAGGGTCCTGAGAGGGACAATAGAATGGTGGAGAATCAAAATCATGCAAAGTCATAATTGAAAAAATTAATAATTCAGATCAAGACTTCTACACAATAGCAACACAACCAAAATAGGGGACAAAGACTCAAAAACACACAAAACTAAAATAAAACAAATAAGGAAACAACAAACACACAAAGAACAAATAAGGAAAAACACACAAACAAGCTTTAGTCTAAAATTTCAAAATTTCTCCTAATATTAATTAATCTAAATAATCGTCATTCCCCGGCAACGACACCAAAAACTTGTTGCGTATAATTATGGATATGCAATACCGTAGTGTACGGGTCAAGTTTTAGTATAGTGATTTATGAGTCCAAGTATCGTCCTTGGAAATGGGTTTCTAGATTAATTAATTACTAAGATACTAATTCTCAATTTTAGCTAAAGAAACATAACATGGATAGTTTATTGAAAGTAAAGACAAGCAAATAAACAAACATGTGGAGACACGAATTGATAGATTTGAGGGAAGTGATTATACAAGTTAATGACTCAATTAACAACTGCAATGAACCAATGAGATGAATTTATAAACAAAAAGTAAAATACTCAAGAAAATCTCTCGATTCTTAGTGAGCCTCACACATGCAATAAACTCCATAGTCTCCATATGAACCTACGACATGCATGACATTAAGCAACTTCTTTATGTGTTTCCCTAAGATTTATAAGTCATTCTCATGTCAGATTTCTAAGGATTTTGACAATTTTGCTCTAATTCAAGCTTTATTTCTCGAGTCCACATACATCAACAAATTAAGAAGTAAAGAACGAATTGCCAAAAATAAGGATAAAACATGCTTCAATACATAGCAAGAAAGTCATAACAAGTAAATCAAATCCTAACTACAATGTCTAGCTACTCTAAATCACATGAAAATCAAACTAAACAAGTAGAAAACGTCTTAGAACGCTATTACAAATTAAAAGAAAAATAAATTAAACTTATGTGTCGATGTCGATCCTTCGTCTCTGAGCTCCCGTCTTCGATCTCGAACCTCCACGAGTGCTTTGCCTCCCAAAAACGCTATTTTCTCTCTTCTTACAAAGTGTATTTCGAAATTAGGTGGAAAATCTACCAAATTCGGCTCCCCTTGGAAGAAGAATTAAGGTTGTATTTATAGAGAATTCGGTGCAACGTTGCAATGCTAGGGACAATGTTGCAATGCTGTACCCTAGGCGGCTGGTAAATAAGGAAACAGTCGACAACATTGCAACGTTGAGGGCAGTGTTGCAACGCCGCTACCCTAATGCGCGCGCTCCTTATTGTAATGGTGTTGCGATGCTGCAAGGCAGCGTTGCAACGCCTGTTGTGCGGTCCTTCTTGCGCATCTTCTTATCGACATAGCGTTGCGACACTGCAAAACAGCGTTTCAACGCTATTGCCTTGGGTCTTCAATGCATCTTGGCTGCACGTTCAACGTTGCAACGCTCTTCATGGCGTTGCAACTGTAATGGGGTATATGGATGCCCTAGTTTATTGTATTTCTATCTCTTATAACCACTGTTTTAAATTATGATGTACCCCACTAGAGTTTTAGTGCAAGTGGGAGTTTGTTGGGATTTGTGCCCTAAAACTCGTAGTTTGTAATTATGTTCTAATTAATGTAATAAAGTGTTATTATTTCAATAAAGTGTTATTGTTCGTTTTCTACGAGTTTGCCTTTATTTAAACCCTAAATTCAATAAAATAAACATCCAAGGTTGTTTAATGAATCTTTAACTGAATGTAATGTACATAAAAAGGATCTCGATTCGAGATACAGCCTAAAGGGTCTATAGTTAGGGGATAAGGTTTGGGTACCTTACCCTAGTTAAACTATGGATGTGACCCACTTTGTATTTGATACAAACATTGTAATCCTAACGTGTTCGTGTAGATGACATGTGAGTGGGGATATCCTATGTAATGAGATTACATAAGACCGGACCACGAAATAGTAACCTCTAGCTGTAACTCAGTTGACTAGTTAGGTTTCCATTTCACTAGGATGACCTGTGCAACTTGATCTCAATCACGAGCGATTCACGAACTCCACTGTCATGCGAGGGATTGTCCTTTGACTAGTATGGGTGAGAGTGGCGGATTCGCGACTCAAATATACCTACCTTCTTGGGGACAAGACCGAGTGAGCGGATGAGAACTTAACTTAGCAAGATGGAATTCACTCCTTCCCGCCTACTAGGGTAAGTAGAGGAATATTCCTTAAGTGGTGTCTCGGGACTTGAACAAAGGGTGCGACCCTCTCTCATTGGCGAGAGAGGACTCTGTTTGTTGGTAGGACCACAAACAAATTGTTCATTAGAAGAGCTTTGGTACTTAAGGCACAAGATGTAACCCGGAGGTAAAAGCGGTAATTTGACCCAGTTATGTGTTACGAACATTCGTGAAGGATTGACTTCTTTGTTATTGGTCGATATCGTGGACACGGAAATATATCTGCGGTGAGAAGAGTGCGGTGTGGGACTTTAGTGGAGTGTTCCATGATTAACGAATGTTGATTGGGAGGTTAATGAGATTAATTAGAGAGCAATCTAAATATCGTTGGAGCTTTTGATTGAAGGGAATTAGAATCCCCGCGCAGCGGAAGACGATCGAATCATCATGGTATCATCATGCAATGTACTTATTAAAATCGATCTACCTATTAGATCTAGGCTAAACATGCTGAAAAGATTACAACGATGAGGATAACTTACTTGTTGTAGATCGATTCAGCAACCTCTCCTTGCAGATCACGAACTGATCTCGAACACTGCCAAAATAGATCTTCTTGGTTGTTCTCTTTAGGAGAAGGGAAGTTGGTGGAAACTTCCTTTTGTTTTGGAAGAGGTGGAGAAATGAGAGAATAGAGAAAAAGCACTTATGGATTCTTAGGTCAAAAATCCAAAAATGACAACTTAGCTTTTCTTTTTCTTCACCTAAACCCATCTAACAAATGGTTTAAATAGTGGAATAATGAAGTTCACAACTTCACATAATTACCACTTTACCACAACCATATGTTATGTAAATCTCATTTACATAATTTTATAATATAAGATATCTCATATCTTATGTTGCAAATCTCATTTGCAATAGTTGTGGATTTAATCAAATTGAATCTCATTGAATTTATTTTCTCTCTTTCAATTTCTCCAATTAGCCTTTAATTCAACAATTAGGCCAACACACAGTTTATTATGAATCTCATTCATATTAAACTATATATTATATCATCTATATGATATAATTACTCTTAAAGTGAAATTGAACATTTCAATTTCATACCAAAACTTTAACCCTTCTTTTATCCCAGTTTGAGCCAACCAAGGGACCTAATGGACCTACAGTGACGGGCTCCAATGATTTGAGGTTAATCAGTTTGACCCGGTCAACTAATATTCATTAGCTACAGTAACACTCCACTAAAGCATGTAGCTGTACTCCCATTAGTGTAGAATATTACGTGTCCACTGATATAACCAATTCTCATGAGTCGACCCTTCACAGGTTGTTCATAGACACGGTTGGGTCAAATTACCGTTTTACCTGTGTCTATATCTCTTGTTCCTTAAGTCCCCACTGCTCCTCTAATGAACAACATATTGTGATGGTCCAACCATACACAACACCCTTCTCGGGCGGTGAGAAGGTGGGCGCCGTTGTCCAAGCCACGGAGACAACACTTAAGGGAACAACCCTCTAGTTTCCCTATAGGCGGGAACGAGTGAATTCCATCTCGCGTAATTAGGTTCCCGACTCTCTATTTGGTTCATCACACGAAAGATAGGCATATTGGCGAGTGGCTGGGACCACCCTCACCGTACTAATCAAAGGACGGACCGTGGCAGGAGTCCGTGTACGCTTTCGTGATTGGTCGAATCACTAATGGTCATCTACGAATTTATTAGTCTTTTCTTTGTATCACGGTGTTATATCGATAAGTCTAATAATTCACGGTCGATCTTGTACAATCTCATTGTACAGGATGCCCCCCCACTCGCATGTCAACCACATGAGCGAGTCAGATCACCTCGTTTGTATCTAATACAAAGTGGGTCGCATCCACAGTGTATCCAGGATTAGGTCTCCAACCCTATCCTTATACTGTAGACCGTTCGGGTCAATAACTCGAACGTGATCCTCCTTGTGTGTCAACTACACATCGTTCAAGTTCTAGTTTTCTCATATATTCAATGACCCTGGAGCTTAGTTTATTGGAAAGGTTTAAAATATTTGCGAGACACAAAGTGAAGAAAATAATAAGTCTTATTAATTTCAAAACAATATTTTACAAACACGAGATTAGGACAAAAATCCCAACACTGATCTGTAGGTCCATTAGGTCCACCTTCTAGCTCGTAAAGGGTTCTTAGATCATTTGAATTTGAAATGTTCAAATTCATTAGGGACTATATTTTATATATATGGTTACGATATAATTTATAGTTTTGGAACTATATATTATAAATTTAATGTGAATATGATTCATATTAAATTATGTGAGAGAATTAAATATTTGAAAGAGTTCAAATATTAAATTTAAATGTGAATTTGATTTATATTTAAAAACTATAGGTTAAAAATTTAATGTGGATTAGATGTACATTAAAACTATAGGATAGAGGGATATTTCATTATTTTTAACTGTTGTCTAGTGGTCTAACCTTGGATTGGATTGGTACCTACTGACTATTCCCACTGCATAACAAATGTCTGGTCTCGTGCACAGCATAGCATACATTAAGCTACCTACTGCAGAGGCATAAGGAATATGTCTCATATCCTCAACATCTTGAGGTGTCTTGGGACACTGTTCCTAGGCAGGATGAACTCCGCGTGCACGAAGGGTAATAAACCCCTCTTGGAATTCTGCATCGAATATTTGGACAACATCTTGTCGATATAAGACGCTTGAGACAGAGCTAGCGTTCTATTCTTGCGATTCCTAAAGATTTGAATCCCAAGAACATACTGCGCCTCTCCCAAATCTTTCATTTGGAATTGGGTCGCCAGCCAATTCTTTATGTCAGTTAGGTATCCTACATCATTCCCAATGAATAGGATATCATCCACATAAAGTACTAACAAAGCTACTTTGTCGTTGACAATCCTCTTGTAAACACAAGGCTCGTCAACGTTTTGGTCAAAGCCGTAAGACTTGAGCGCAGTATCAAATCTTATTCCAAGATCTTGATGCTTGTTTCAATCCATAAATGGATCGATTAAGCTTGCAAACGTTTTGCTCATGACCTTGTGTTATGAACCCTTCGGGCTGAGACATATAGATGCTCTCGTCAAGATTACCATTCAAAAAGGCAGTCTTGACGTGCATTTTCCAAATTTCATAATCATAAAACGCGGCTATGGACAAGAGTATCCTTATAGACTTCAGCATAGCAACAGGGGAAAAAGTTTCTTCATAGTCAACTCCTTCCCTTTGGGTAAAACCCTTTGCTACAAGTCTAGCCTTAAAGGTCTGCACTTTCTACGTGCATCTCTCTTTCTCTTATATATCCATTTACACCCTATGGGTCTAACCCCTTCAGGTTGGTCTACAAGTTCCCATACTGAATTGAAGTCCATTGACTCCATTTCAAGGTCCATGGCTTTGATCTATTGGTCCTTGTCTACGTCATTCATTGCCTGTTTATAAGACAATGGATCTTCTACCCGTCATCACGTATGACAACTTGAGTTTCAGCTAAACCCAAGTAGCGGTCAGGTTGGGAAACAACCCTCCCATTGCGTCGAGGCATTCCCAACGATTGAGAAAGACGAGACGGACTTGAGGTGCTGACTCCTCCATCAACTCTTGATGAAGGTCCAGCTTGATCAACAACTCTTGTTGGTTCAAGTGTAGCTTCATTTAGTACTAATTTACTACGCGATTTATGGTTCCTTATGTGATCTTCCTCCAAGAACGTGGCGTTTGTCGATACAATCACCATATTTTCTTGTGGGTCGTAGAAAAGACCACCTCTCGTTTCTTTGGGATAGCCAACAAATTGGCACAATCTTGAACGAGGTTCCAGTTTCTTTGGGTTTGTCACGAGTACGTGTGCCGAACATCCCAAAATCTTGAAGTGTTGTAAACTAGGTTTACGCCCCTTCCAAAGTTCAAAAAGTGATTCTGAAACACCTTTTGATGGAACACTATTCAACATTTGAACTGCAGTCTCTACTGCGTATCCCCAAAACGAGGCAGGCAATTGAGCATAGCTCATCATAGAACGAACCATGTCTAACAAGGTTCTATTTCTCCTTTCTGACACACCATTTTGTTGTGGTGTATTAGGTGCTGAAAGTTGAGATTTAATTCCATGTTCTATCACATAGTCCTGGAATCTCTAGTCCATATACTCTCCACCTCGATCGGATCGAAGTGTTTTAATGGTTTTCCTTAATGCATTTTCTACTTCAGCCTTATACTCTTTGAACTTGCAAGAGCTTCAGACTTGTGATGCATTAGGTATAGATAACCATACCTCGAATAATCATCAATGAAAGTGATGAAATATTCGTACCCTCCTCGAGCTTTAACATTCACCGGACCACAAAGATCCAAATGCACAAGTTCTAGAGGCTCTACGGCTCTATAACCTTTTCCAGTAAAAGGTCGTTTAGTCATTTTACCTTCCAAGCAAGACTCGCAAGGCGGTAAAGAATCATCTTCTAACTTGTTTAGAAGTCCATTCTTAGAAAGTCTCTCAATCCGGTTGAGATTAATATGACCAAGTCTAAGATGCCACAGATAGGTATTATTATTTGGAGAAATTCTTTGCCTTTTATTCTGAGTACTAGCATTTTTAAACATCTCATGATTTAAAATTGCTTTGGTTTTATTCGGTTTCAGTACATACAAGCCATTTTTCAATTTAGTAGAACAAATATTGACACCCTCTTTCAAAATAAACGCTTCAATTGATTGAAAAAGACAATAACCAAGTTCTATTAAACAAGAGATAGAAATTAAGTTCCTTTTAAGCTTAGGAACTATATACAGATTTTTTAAAGAAAGAAATCTATCTCCAAATAAAAACTTGGCATCTCCCATCAGCACAGTGAGATGGCGTCTCCGTTCGAAGGCCGAAAGCGTCATCTCACCCTCTTCGAGCTCCTTGAAGGAACTAGTTTCCTGAAATGAAGAGCAAATGTGATTAGTGGCTCCTGAATCAAGTATCCAGGTTAAATCATCATTTTCCACTAAACCGGTTTCAAGAACAAGTAAATTTGATTTACCTTTCTTCTCTTTGAACTCAGCAAGGTATCTTGGGCAGTTTCTCTTCCAGTGCCCATCCATGTTGCAGTGAAAACACTTTCTTTTATCTGCAAGCTTGGCTTTTCCCTTGCCCTTGTCAGCAGCAGGTGCCTTCCCTTTCCCTCCGATTTTCTTCTTTTGGGTCTTCTTGAGCCCAGAAGAAGAGTTACAAGACTTAGTCCCAGAGGATGAACCCTTCTGGAACCTTCTGGAATGGGCAAACAGATTTGCTTCTCCATCGGCTGTCCCTTATTCTTCATAAGAGACTGGAAAGTACGTAGTTCATTAAGGAGAGTAGTAGGTTATATTTTATCTTGTTCATCACCGCATTCTTTGCGGAATTGCAGAAACTCTTGAAAGAGATTCGGGATGAACGATACCTGACTTTGCTCGTCAATGACCGCTCCGTTTATCTCAGCCACGTTGAAGTGGACCATAGAATCAAGAACATGTTCTCTCACCGACGACCCTTCCTTCATACGGGAGTTATAAACGTATTTGAGGGATTCGTGCGAATCTGCCCGCATTCGGCGGTTGTCAAACATTTCTGCGGTGAACTCATGATCTCACGAGCCGAGACCATGCCCTCGTGCTTTTGGCGAACTTGAAACACTAGCCAAAATGTAGACCTTGGCCTTATCATTGGCCTTGATCCGGTGATCGACGCCTCCTTATGCATTGGGGAGCGTTACGGCGAGAATCGAGGACATTCCTCGATTAATGCGAACCGAAGGTCGTCAACAACGAGAATCGTATTCAAGTTGGACTTCCACGTAGTAAAATTCTCACCAGTTAAACGGTCGCTTTTAAGTAAGGCTATTATTGAGGACGACATGCTGAAAATCCAAATTAGTTCTAATTAGTTAAGCCTTTTAAACCCATTGTAAAAACCAATCTAATTTAGCAAAATTATCAAAGAACCCTAGTGTTTAAACTAAAACCCACTATTTAATTTATACCTTTAATTTTGTAACGATACTTCAAGGGTTTAGAACAAAAGCCTCCGTCGGGTGGTCAGTCATTTCTCCCTTGAATTGAGACTTTCTCAGCCAATTCCCACTACCAGAACACCTCATGTCCCAATGGTCTTTAGCTACCATTTGTTTGGTCAAGGATTTGTTAACTAACTTAACTCATCCCGTAAATGTGACCCTATCATTTTCAGATCCAATAGGCCCGAGCCAACAACCTACTATTAAGAAAGACAACTTGGCAAACAACCTAAGAGACCCTATCCATTTCTGGAGTTCGCGGTGTTTCGATCCCTATAGTCAGGCCCTCCGTAGGGTTTGGTTGTTCCAGGACAACCTAGCAGGCGGACAAAAGAAATCTCACGGTGCGACCTAATGGAGGAGACCGTAGGATACGTTGACACGCGTCCTGCTTCTATTTACTATGGATACTTCCCTCATTCACCTTGGTATTGAACCATGCAAACACATACCGTAGGGGGGACGCCCTATTGACGCCACGTAGCCGAGCATGGAACTCACGATGTGAACTCTTGAGGACGTGAGAGTAAACTCGATGCGAACATCTCGTTTTCTCCCACTGAAGTTCCTAAAATTAGGGTATGGATTTAACTTAGTCGGATTTTGGCTAAAAGAATCTATCTAAGTCTATGCCTATTATAACTATTATAACTAGGTCTTAAAACCTTATGTCTAGGTGGATAAACATTTTAATTACCTAGAGATAAAAAGCAGGCGAGGTTAATCCAACTCAAAGTAGGTCTGCATTCCCGGTGAGGAGGTGTTAAGATTAACTGTCGACCTTAAGTACACCCAACCTTAGACAGAACTTCACCGGCAGAGTTCCCTTATAACCAAAGTCCTAAAGTCCTACTATATTTTAAACAATTTAAAATACTACGTAAGACTTATTTCTAATCCTATTAAAAATTGAAACTTAGGTCTAAATTAATTTTAAACGATTTAAAACCAATTAAATTTAACCCAAGCTCCTATGTTTGCATGCATTTCTTTATTATAGGTTATGGTTTCTCAAACCCCTTTAATTTATAACTTTTATAAATTTTAATAATTAACCTATGATAAATAAACTATATTATAAATCCAACAATCAATATTCTAATTGGAGTTATATAAGAAATTCAACTTCTTGAATTACAAAATTACTTAAACAAAATAACATTTATTTTAAACTAAGTAATTTCATGCTCCATGCAATTTATTTTCCATATAATCTAATTATAACACTTATAATTAATTACTCATGAAAAACTAAATTAGTCATGCATTGAACCATATTCATATAACATTTATATAAATAAAATGCATGAACATGCTTATCCTAAGGTGTGAATAATCTAAATGACATTCATATAGACAAATAGCTGTAAAACCGGAATAATTTGGCCGCTAAAGTGCAAAAATACCCTGAACCGGCCTTAAACTGCTCGAACCGGACCAAAACCAACGAACGAGCTCGAGCCGTGCCGCTCGCTTGAACGCCTCACGGCGTTAACGCGCTCGCTTCATCCGCGCGCGCGCCTACTATCGAGGATGGCGTTGCAACGCCAGAGAGGGCAGCGTTACTGTAACGCCGCCGACTTCCTGAGCGCTGCGTCGATAGGGAGCGCTGGCGTTGCGGCCGTGTTGTTCGCCGGCGTTACCGCTGCTCGCTGCCAGCGGCGACCTTCTTCCACGAACACAGCAGCTTCAACTTTCAATTTCTCCTTCGATTCTCAACCGAAATGCATGAAATTTGTCCCAAATGACTCGTAACTCAATTACAGACTCAATTTTTCACTTTATGCCCAAAGACGCAGGGGCCTTTACATCCAATTTGAACAAAAAAGAAGTAAACTAAGACCAAAACATTCCTAAACTAGTTTTACAGCAAACCAAATGCATTTCCCACCAAATCAATGCAATTTTGTTTCAAAACAAAACAATACAAGCATTGCTCTTATACCAATTGATGGAGATCTGATCTCCTTGAGCAGCGGAAACGTGTTTGGGATCTTAATGTGCTTGATTGTTTTAATTAGAAAAAAAAAGGCATTGATAAAAATGCAGAACAAACATGAATTCTAATCCTATTAGACATGGATTAATTCCATACATACAAACATATATTAAGTTTAACTATTAAACTAAAGGGAAGAAGAATTAATACCTTTGTAGACTTTCTCCAACAGCAACTCCTTGCTCCAAACAGTACAACAACAAAGAAACTTCTCTGTTTTTACAGAACAACAACACCACCACTTGGATCACTTCATATGTCTCTGAATACTTAGATCCTCCTTGGTGGGAAGGATTCCAACTTTTGGAATGAGAAGGGAATTTGAGATTGAGAGAGAATTTTTCTTCTGTGAGCACACCAAAATGATCAATCAAGCTTTCTTCCCCCCAATCCTCAGGAGAAGAAGAAGCTTCAAATGGGCATCTCCCACTTCCTATCGAATAGGAAGTTAGGAGAGAGAGGGGGAACGTGTCCTCCTGACACGTTCCTTATTTATTTAATTAATCACATTAATTAAATAATCAAAATTAAATATCTTATATTTAATTTATATTAATCACAAATGAAATATCCCTCTATCCTATAGTTTTAATGTACATCTAATGCACATTAAATTTTTAACCTATAGTTTTTAAATATGAATCACATTCACATTTAAATTTAATATTTGAACTCTTTCAAATATTTAATTCTCTCACATAATTTAATATGAATCATATTCACATTAAATTTATAATATATAGTTCCAAAACTATATATTATATCGTAACCATATATATAAAATATATTCCCTAATGAATTTGAACATTTCAAATTCAAATGATCTAAAAACCCTTTACGAGCTAGAAGGTGGACCTAATGGACCTACTGGATCGAAGCTCCAACGATACGAGATTGCTCGATTAATCTCATTAACCTCCCAATCAACATTCGTTAAGCTGCTGAGAACACTCCACTAAAGTCCCACGATTTGCACTCTTCTCACTGCAGATATATTTTTCGTGTCCACGGATATCGACCAATAACAGCAAGTCAATCCTTCACGAATGTTCGTAACACCAGTTGGGTCAAATTACCGTTTTACCCCTTGGTTACATCTTGTGCCTTAAGTACCAGTACTCCTCTAATGAACAATTTGTTTGTGGTCCTACCAACAAACAGAGTCCCTCTAGGGCCATTGAGAGGGTCGGGCCCTTTGTTCAAGTCCCGGAGACACCACTTAAGGGAACATTCCTCTACTTACCCTAGTAGGCGAGAAGGAGTGAATTCCATCTTGCTAAGTTAAGTTCCCAGCCACTCACTCGGTCTTGTCCCCAAGAAGGTAGGCATATTGAGTCGGCGAATCTGGCCACTTTCACCCATACTAGTCAAATGACAATCCCTCGCGAATAGAAGTTCGTAACCTGCTCAGGATTGAGATCAAGTTGCCTAGGTCATCCTAGTGAAATGGAAACCTAACTAATCAATGGAGTTACAGCTAGAGGTTACTATTTCGTGGTCCGGTCTTATGTAATCTCATTACATAGGATATCCCCACTCACATGTCATCTACACGAACACGTTAGGATCACAGTGTTTGTATCAAATACAAAGTGGGCCACATCCATAGTTTAACCAGGGTAAGGTACCCAAACCTTATCCCCTAACTATAGACCCTTTAGGCTGTATCTCGAACCGAGATCCTTTTTATGTACATTACATTCAGTTAAAGATTCATTTAATAACCTTGGATGTTTAGTTTATTGGATTTAGGGTTTAAATAAAGAAAACTCGTAGAAAACGAACAATAACACTTTATTGAAATAATAACACTTTATTACATTAATTAGAACATAATTACAAACTACGAGTTTTAGGCACAAATTTCAACAGCAACGCCATCACCTCGGCTCTTCAAGCTTGGTTTGGTCCTTTCACTTCCAATTGAAGTTATTTTGAGCTCCAAATACCCTCATTTCGATCCCGAGTGATCCAATTTGTCTCCAAATGTTCTATTTACGCTTTTAACCTGAAATTGAGTAATTTAAACGCGTAAAAGCTCTGAAATCATTATAAAACTAACAATAAGTAAGCACTAAAGCCCGTAGCTAAACTCCCACCACTGTAGGACAAGTTGTGTCTATCAATGTAACCAATACTCGCGAGTCGTCCCTTCACAGGTTGTTCGTAGCCACTGCTAGGTCAAATTACCGTTTTACTCCTGTGTCTACTTCTTGTTCCTTAAGTCTCACTGCTCCTTTAATGAACAATTTTATTATATGGTCCAATCATACACAATGTCCCTCTCGAGCCAGTGAGAGAGTGGGCGCCCTTTGTTCAAGCCCCCGGAGACAACACTTAAGGGAACAACCTCTCTAGATTCCTTAGTTTGAGAACGAGTGAATTCCTTCTTCCATAGTCAAGCTCCCAGCTTCCTACGAGGTTTTGTCCCCAAGAAGATAAGCATATTGGGTATATCCATACCACCCTCACCCGTACTAGTCAAAGGATAGACCCCCGCAGAAAAGAGTCCATGACATGCTTAGGATTAAGGACGAGTCACTAATGGTCATCTACAAAGTCATTAGTCCTACTGTTAACGGTGTTACATCAGTAGGTCTAATGATTCACGGTTCGGTTTTGTACAAACTCATTGCACAGGATGCCCCCACTCGCATGTCAATCACATGAACGAGTTGGATCACCTCGTTTGTATCTAATACAAAACGGGTCGCATCCACAGTGTAATCAGGATGAGGTTTCCAACCCTATCCATATACTATAGACCGTTCGGATCATTAACGCGAACGCGATCCTCCCCGTGTGTCAACTACACATCGTTCAAGTACTATAATATGACCCTGTAGCTTAGTTTATTGGATTAAGTTTTATAAAAAATGCGAGATACAAAGTTTTGACAAATCAATAACTTTTATTCATTTAAAACAACTGTATTACAAACTTCACGAGATTAGGGCAAAAACCCAAACATAGACACGCAAGTGCACGTGATCGAAGTAATAGAAACTGAAGTATTCCAGAGTATCGAATCCACAAGGAACGAGTTTACAAGTCAAATCGGTAAAACACGAATTGTAAGTGAAAATGCAAGTAAGGTAATCAAAGTGAAAAATTTGTTGAATTTGGAGGTTTTTAAGCTATGGTAAATGAAGGAAAAATCAACGAGATAAAAGAAGGGAATTCAAGTGTTTTTGCTCCTTCGGAGAAAATGCTGCTGAAAATGTTCCAGCAATTTTGCCGACAAATCCAAATCTAAGTAAATTGGGTCCAATTCCTATTCGGTTTTGATTCCAAATCCTTTAGGAAACTAAGCAATTAAACCTATATGTCTGTGGCTAATTGAGCTTAGATGGTTTTTCCACAAAACCCTCTCGACTAGGTAATTGAGCTTATATGGTTTTTGCACAAAACTCTCTCGATTTCGGAGTCTCGCCCTATGTCTAGGGTCGAAGTTTCGAATCTTATGTCTAAGTCCTTTCCTCCGTTGTTTTTAGGAGTTTTACTGTTCCTTGACCATCTCGGGATCATGTTCGAGCTTGTTGAACATGACCTTGTGGTTAGCTAAGGATGTCCAAATTAGTTCACTAAAAACAAACTTCGATTCGGTTGCCAACACAACTACTTGACTACTTTAAGCTAGGCATCTCACTTCTAGAGCATTCACACTTGAACCCCTAAAGAGGAAATTAGGTCATGATGAAAACCAAAAGAAACATAATTTTAGATGCTGAAAAATAAAAGAAAAATCGAAACGAAAATAAAGGAAAAAGAAACAATGAAATCGAAAAGAAAAGAAAATATGATAGGTTTGGTTTTCTTCCTCTTTATTCACGAAAAAACAAGGAAATTGAGCTGCTGAATGGAAGGAAAAAATAGAGAAAAGAAGAACAAGGCCAACTACAAAGGAAAACAGTAGCTCGAGTTAAAAGAAGCTCTCAGGGTTCTCTTATTTTCTTTGTTCCAAAAAATGGATTTTTTAAACTGAATACAATAATTACAAGTAAAGAAAAAAATAGAAATTTACTGAAGACTTAAAGTGTGCGATAGTAAGGAAAAACAGAACTTGAATAACAATTCTACTCTCCCTTTGTTAATCGATTCTACCCAAACTTGGGTTAGAAATCTTAACCTCCAATACTTTTGCAAGGAGGGATTAACCTAGGGATCTTACAACTAATAAAAAGACTACAAAGCTACTGGAAAATAATCGAAATTAGCTACTGAAAAGGGTACAAAAACTGGAAGGAAAACAGCAGAAAAACTGGAAGAAAAATGGAGAGAATCTGAGCTTTTTAGCCTCTTCTTCGCCTCCCTCAAAACCCTCGATTTGTCGCTTTTTTATAGATGAAGCCAGTAGGAGTTTTCTCCAAGAATTCATCCTTGAATCGTGGGGGATTGATTGAGTATAACTTTAGGCCAAATTCTTTCCAAAAGTGAGTGAAAATCTCCCAGAATCTTGCAATCCTGAAATTTGAGTTGTGCTCTTTAAGTCTGAAAATTTTGCCAGCAACTTTGTCCAACATTGTGTCTGGCATTTTTGTTCAACTTTGCTATGGGAAATGCAATTGTAATTTCTTTGGAAATTTTTTTTGTTCTTCTTTTCCTATAAAAACAGATCAAATTAGTTTGTTTTCACTCATTTTTTCTTCATTTCTTATTTTTCTCATATTCTAGAAAGGTTTATAAATTTTACTCCAAATGATAATTTTACCTTGTTATAACATGAAAAATTGAATAATTTAGAAAACAATTGACTAAGTATAGAGCTAGATAATCCACATAAATGAGGATTATCGGCATGAAATCTACTCAAATAATTAATTGAACATCGTAAAGTAAAAGAGAGTAGAGAGGAAGAGATGACACCGAAAGTTTTATAGTGGTTTGGAAATCTTTACTCCACTTCCCAAGACACTTTCTTGAGAACTTACTGCAATGATTCTCTTACGAGTGAAAATCAAACCGATTGTCACTCTTTTTATGAGTTCAAGAGTTAACTCCTAACTGATCCTTTTGTAGGTTCAAGATCAAACCTACATCGTCGATCCTTTTAAAGGGTTTAGGATCAAAGCACTACAAGTCATTTTTTGGGTTCAGGATTAAGAAACTCACTCAAAACCCCAAGATGTACTCACACCTTAATACAAAACCCAATTTGAAAGATGAAATAAAAATCCCATAAAAATAAAAAATCTCACAAAAGTAGATACACAATTTTGAAACACTTAAAACTATCTAATCCTTACAAAAAGAATATCTCTGACAAAAAAAATTATAATAAAAATAAAGATTTGAAGAATGGTTAGCCATGGAGTATTGGAGAAAACTTTTCAATAAGTCTGGGAGAGGAGGCCTTGAAAAGAGGGGGAAAAGATATTTAAATAAGGTTGTATAGAATAAGTTTGAGCCATTAGATCTAGGTTAAAATAGATGAAAAGCGAAGATTTAATGGAAATAATGGTAAATTCATGTTTAAAATTGATTTAAAGTAGGGTTGCAACGGTAAAAAAATGGAGCCATGTATCACAATATTATTCGTTCGCGACGTCATTGCAAAATAACAGTTTTTTTCAACCTTCTTTTGGCCTTAACTTTCTCGTTTGATGTCCGATTTGAGAAATTCGAAATATGTTGGAATTGTCTCTTCGAGTTCTATATTGTGAATACTTTAAAACACTCAAATTATTAGTAATTTAAAGGTTTGTTATCATCAAAACATATGATCGTATGATTAAATCTCGTAAAGCTAACACAGAGGTATAATATAAGGGATGACAATGTTTTTCATGCACTTTGAGGTTAAATTTATGTTTAAAAAATTCTACGAATCCACTCCCTTCTACTGTATGAATTGTCGTCTATCTACAATTCATAATTTTGATCAGATTCTAAGTTTGGTGCAAGGCTTGACACTGATGATTGATAAATTTTTATTATAATGTGCTGGAAAAGGTGAAGTGGGAGAATTCGATATAATATTGACCGACTACGGCAGAACGAGGAGATTCATCTGGGATTAGGATTAGTTATGAAAAAACGTGTAGAGGGGGAGAGAAGGTTGTAAACCGAATTACGGATTCGCTTGGAGAGACATATGTGTTCATTCTTTGGTTTGTAGTAAATTTAATTGAGAAAAATCCAAGTATACATCTTTTAGATTCTATATTTTCTCACTTTATACACCATTTATATAATGATATTTAAAACGATTTTTCAGGGGCATTCATAGTTTAGGAGGATGATAGGAATATTATGAGCTTAGATTTATCTTCATGAACTTAGTGGCATCCGTAGATGAAAATACAGTAATATTTATATGAAGTAGAGAGATTTTAAGTATGGAACATCTTCATAAATGATGGCAGGTAAATGTGGTTGATGATTGATGTATCAGGGTTATCAAATAAAAACATGATGGATCATTGTTCTTTTTTTCTATGCTTAATGAATATTTTAACATATTTATATTGCTTAAGTTCATTGGAAAAATTAGTGGAGAGATATGTTCGTTTATATATTGTTATGTTAATGTCAGTTCTTACGTAGTTCTATCATTTTGATAATTGTTGCAGTTTATCATTTTTTTTTCTTTTAACATTTTCCCATCCTCAACACATATAAAGGCTTGATGGCCCAAATTCCAAGTCAAAACTAACCTAATCATCATATTTATATATTTCATTTATTTTCTAAAAACCCCAATAAAGATTTGAACTACTTAGATTGTTAGAAAAGTATGATTCAGTGTATGTATATATAGATATATGAATATATGATATGATATGTAGTCATAGTTAGAGAAGTTCATCATTTTGATCATTCTTGTTCTTTGATGTGAGGAAGATCGACTTTTAGATTTAGGAGAAATAAGGTCGAGGTAAGGAATGCATGTATTTAGATAGTTGATCAGATTGTTCACTATTTTAATCAATTTATATAATTTAATCAAAGTATACACTGTTAAAATTCCCTGGGGGATTTTGGAAGCTTCGTTAATTCAAAGTTGTTAATTTATGTATTTAGATTTAGTTGTGTAAATTGTATCTTCCACACGTTATAATGTGGCATTTTTGTGTTCATTTTAATGATTTAAAAGCAAGAAAAGTTGGGCAGGGACATTTATGTCCAGTCCTAATTTAATAACAATTATTAAAAAGGAAAAAGGGAAGTTTAGCCATACCTACAATATCTAAATATTTTAGCTATTTTTTAAGTCTCCTACAAACATTTAGTCATTTATCTTGTTACTCTAAGCATCAATAATGATAAAGAGAAGATTATTGTAAACATATGTAATGTTAAAGCGCATTTCATATGTCATTTGATACTCATGCCGAGTGACAAATACCCCATAGTCAAAGTGTCCTTCATGTGTCCAATTTTTACCAATGTTTAGTGTCCAAATGTACCAACTCATCCTTGCCAAATTGCCTATAAATAGTGGCATTTGGTGGATCATGAAAGATATAACAATTGGTGAAATTTTCTTCAATCTTCTCTCTTTTCTCCTACTTTCTCCAATTTCACTTGTTATTTTAATTTTCCATAAATTTCCACTTTCTTTATTTCTATTATATATATATCCATAATATTATTATTATTATTATTATTATATATTATATTAGATATTGGGAAAATTATACCCGATTTCCATCCTATTTTTAGGACAAAGAAAACCAGACTATAAGTTTTGGGAGCACTCATGGCCCAAATCAAGGCCAAACCCATGAGCTCCTAAAAAATATACCAGCTTTCTGATTTAGGAAATAATAAATCAATCTAAATTTTAAAGAAAAAGATAATATTAATTGGTTGAAATTGATTGGATTAATTTGAAAGATATTTAACTTAAAAGTGCCCTAAAAAAAATAGGTCAAATCAAAAAAAAATATCCATGGAAGAAAGATTTTAATATTAATATTCTAAAACTTTTATTCTCACCCCAATAAAATAAAAGGAAAAAAAAATCAATTATACAATTATTTATTTATTTTGTTTATTTTTAAGCTAGTAATAATTCTAAATTATGAGAAAATATAAAAATAAGGAAGATAAAAGTACAAACAAATTGAGGATCTACCATTTGAATTATATTCATTATTCAAAAAGTTTCTTTTTCACCCTTGATTATTGAAATCTATTCCAAAACAATCCTTCCACCAAATTTTCGTTTGAAAAGAATATGAAAATGTGAAATAGTTGTGAGTTGTAACATCCACATGAGCGTGAAAGTAGTTTCAATTATGTCCATGAACTGGAATAAGTTATAAACTTATGTCCTTATCATTTGAATGTTTCATTTGGTCCCTTAACTTTTTGAAAAGGTTCAAAATTATGCCCTTATCTTACTAAGATGAGATGGAAGAAAATGTTATATAGTGGTGAGCTATATATAAAATTAAAGGTCTAAGTAACATTTCAAATGGTGTTATTTTGATGGGACAATAAATTTAAGGGGTTATGATAAAATATTGTTCCTCCTCTAACAATCAAAATATTTAGATATTGAAACAAACTTTTTGACGGTGAGAAATCATAAACAACGAATAAATTTTTGAATCTCCCCCTCATGATTAATTTATGAAAAATTAGGGTTAAGCCTTCGACATAAAAGATGAAAGAGATATATGAATAAAGAAACGCAATACAAGATATATGAATAAAGAAACCTAATACAACAAACTCCAAATACTACTATTACTTGATAAATTTCTTACTTTTGAGGATGAAAGTTGTTTTCTCTCGCATCAAAAAAATCATTTTCTTTATAGCTTCCATGGATTCATACTTTCCACCAATCTCATTTTCCAAAATTTTTCATAACATTTTTAAGATATCAGACGACATCTATACCGACTATGACGCTTCTACTATCACCCTCAATTAGAAAATTTTCTTGATATAATCATTGATTTTGCATATTTCTCACATATCATCGATAAAGTATCCTCCTTCCAAAAAAACATTCCATGAAACTTTCTCTATTGACCCATTCTCCTTCCCCTTTTCTGCTAGTTGTATGAAGCTTTTTGCAATTAATTTAATGTTGTTGATTTTTACTAGTGTGTGGTTTCCCTTCTAGAATATGTCACTTCATTTAAAAACTCCAATCTTCAAATTCGCTTGGTTGAATCAAAGGGAGTGAAAAAATCCTATGAGTAGCATAATAACATGACCTAATTGATTTCCAATTTTGAAATCTTTAATTAATAGGATTTTTTTTATAATTAAAGATTAATCCTATTATTCTCGTGAAAGATAGTAGTTAGATAAATTAGAGCTACAATTCATTAGGCATGACTGATTTGCAAAATTAATTAGCTGAAATTAGACCTCTAGAATCTTTTTATTTTTTTTAAATTCTTGGCTTGAGTTTTATATTTTTAATTTTTTTTTTTGTATATACAATTGCTATTACGGTTTAAGGACATGGGTTTTTTTTCAATTACTTTTTTTTTTATATTTAATTAAATTTTCTAAGGTTCCTATTTTCATAGGCATTTTAGTTCAACGCCAAAAAGTAACTATATCATCCAAAATAGAACATCAGTAATGTTATATCTAATAAGAAAAACAGAAATGGAATATTAAAAAAGGAAAAAATGAACATTTGGAGGATGAGGTTAAAACCTGCAAGCACATACCTTTATGTCAATTGAACTATCCTTCCGTTGGCAAGGTTAGAACCATTAAATCAACTACACAATCTTCATAAACATCTACCTTGAAACACTGATTCAAGTAGAAGATTACAAGTCAAGCTTTGGTAAAAAAAAAAAAAAAAAATCAAATGTTAATTGAAATTTGGAAATAATAAAGAGGGAGAACAGAGATAACTTTAAAGTTTCAAATATTTACCAAGAATATATGATTAAATTAAACATTTACTAGATAAATCGAGGAGAGTGATTGGACTATAAGATCTGTTTGGAGCATAGGTTATAATAACATGTGTTATTATAACATTCTAGACTAAACAACTTTGCATTTGAAATAATATTATATGATTTCACATATTATAATAACACACATAGTATTAAAACCCATGTTGTTCTAACTCATTCAACGCCCCAAACAGCTCCTAAAGATGGAAATTATCTGAAAAGTAAAAAGAAAAATAAGAAAAATAAGAAGTCGAGAAATGATTATTAGATCAAAACATCATTCTTTGATATGTTAACTTGTTAAGACCAACTGCTAAAATATTTGAAAAAAAAAAAAAAACAGGAAACGATACAAAGAAAACGAAAATAAAATTGGCAAGTTTTCTCATTGAATTGGAATTAGTGTTCAATATGAAGATCAAGTGACGCCCAGAGTTCCCCCAAACACTTCAGTAAGATTTTATAACATTTGTTTAATTTCCATCTGAAGTGTTTGCAAGGGAACTCTAGAAGGCAACTGATCGATTATTTTTCAACTACTCTACCTTCAAATGCTTTGCTTCAAAACCTATATTTATAAGTTGCATCCACATGCATGACATATCGTCTACGAATCTAAATTGCTATCCAGAGCTATTAGGGTTTGAACCAAGACGCAATATTGATATATATGCAAAAGAGAATCCATTGTGAAACAAACACTTTCTAGCTAGCAGTCCCTTTTTCATCTTCTTTTTTAAAATAACAAAAGTAAATTCCAAATCTAGAATCAAACTTTGGAATTTGTTCTTTTATCGTGTAAGTAATCAGTTTAATAATTATTATATTAAGGCTACTCGATCAGAAATAACTTGAAGTAATTTTGAATTTCGGAAAATGATTTCTCCATTTAAAATGTCATGGGTAAATCCTAGTCTACTGATATTATGAAATAATGGAAACCCTAAATTCAAAAATTTATTAATTAGATCATGGTATCAATGGTACTAAATTGAAAAGAAAAAAAAAATCATATCCTCAAACTATTCGAGTTGTACAAGTTAAAATCCCTAAGTTTTACAGAAAACTATTTTTTCTGCAGTTTAATAGTATCTGACATTGCGCTCGGAAATAATGAAATTTGACATATTCTACTGTGGCAATGCATGATAAATTATCTAGAAGGGCAGTATTGAGCACGTCTCGTTTGTTCACGCTCTCGCTATCCATTTGCAAAAGTCGTTTCGTGAGCGAGAGCAAGAAAACGAACATGTGAGAGCAAGTTACCATTTGTAAATGTCGTATCGAGAGCGAGACTAAGCCAACGTGATCAAATATATAACATAATATTTTCGGAGTTAATTTGAAAATTGTAGTAGAAAAAGAAAATAAAGTATCAGTCGTATGAGGGAGATTGCTGTTTTTTTCCCTTGAATTGAAAGGGATATTGCTAACTTTTATCATAAACAATGATAAAATTCAGTTGAAGAAGATTTGGACAATCCAAGGTCGTGATTTGGCAAATCTGCAAGAATTCAGCTTTGTTTGAACAGATTGCTTACTGTTTTCGTTATATTGATGTTAAAAAAACGAAAAAACAACAGATAAAACAAAAGTCACAAAAAGACAGAGATTTACGTGGTTCACTAATTTTGTGCTAGCTACATCCACGAACAAAATGATAGAATTTTATTAAAGTGAGAGAAACAAAAGATAGAATGCAAATTAAGTTTGAGATGAGAGTTTAGGAGTTTAAATATAACACTCCTCCTAAACCCTAATACAGAATCGGCCCAAAAATAAATTGATCTGCCAGATGATGGATTGAAGTTATCTTTACAATTGAACTGTTAGGGACAACGAACCCTTCACATATCTCCACATTGGTATGATATTGTCAACTTTGGGCATAAACCCTCGTGGCTTTGCTTTTGGTTTCACCCAAAAAGCCTCATCCCAATGGAGATATTATCCCTCACTTATATACCCATGATCTTCCCCTTCTCTTGCCGATGTGGGACTTTGGTCGCACTCCCAACAATCCTCCCCTCGAACAAAGTACCAACCGAGTCTCCCCTCAAATAGTCATCCATCCGCCTAGCTCTTATCCTGGCCAACTCCTATACCCGGAGGACACCGCCAGCCTAGGCCAACTCCTTTTACCCATAGCACACCGCCTATCCGATAGAGCTCTCTACCACGGATCTCCACCATGACTACACTTCAAGGCTCGCCTCCTTTGTTCAGCACCCGAGGATTTTACTAATCACGGCACAGGGGCATGGCTCTGATACCACTGTTAGGGACAACGAACCCTTCACATATCTCCACATTGGTATGATATTGTTCACTTTGGGTATAAACCTTCATGGCTTTGCTTTTGGTTTCACCCAAAAGGCCTCATCCCAATGGAGATACTATCTCTCACTTATATACCCATGATACCACTTGTTGTAAAATATATAATGTTAAGGAACTCAGATATACCCAAATTCAGAACGCAAAATTTTCAGAAAGCAAAAGAATAATAAATGGCACCAAGATATATAGTGGTTCTACCTTTCGGTCTACATCCACTTTGAGAACCAGTTTGAAAGGATTTTATTAAGAAGCAATAGAGTCACAAATACAATTAAAATTGGCAACAACCAATCCAAACGAACCTTGGATTGAAAAGGATCGATAAAACGATCGATACCTCAAATCGATTTCTGATTTGAGCTCCTTATTGAATACCACTGATCAAACAGCCTTCGATAAGAGCAGAGAGATAATACCCACGACGTTTTCAGCCTTCTATCACCAAGACCACGTCGAACAAGAGCAGAGAATAATACCCACACTGTACCGAACCAGAGATCCTCGCCGGAACCACGCGTAACCCACGCGCCTCACCTGAACCTCGCCTGAACGGATATTTCGCTGGAATCGCACGTCAGACTGAGACCGAGACCCTCAGGGAACCCACATCTTTTTAGTTCTCGCCAGAAAACGCCCGCCGACGTTCACCTTCTCAGACAGAATCTCGGACCCACGCCGAACGTCACACCCACGCCGAACGAAACGAAAGAAAATCTTTCTCTCTCTCTACTGTGTCTGCGACTCCTTTTTTTTCTCTATCTCTATGCTTTCACGATAATCTAAACCTAAAAGCAAGAAGATTGAATTATTTTCCAAAATGCCATGATGCATATTTACTTAAATGCCTCCCTTGAATTAAATCCCTTTTAAACTTGATTTCTTGTCACATTTTCTCACAAATCTCCCTCATGACAAGAACATCTTAAGCCACCAAGTTGGTTCTCTAAAGCTCCCTATCACCCTGGCTTTACATTCAGCTCATTTAACAGGTATTTAAACCTATGAGCTACAAGTACCTTTGTCAACATATCCGACAAGTTTCGATCTGTATGAACTTTGACCAGTTCAATTTCATTCTGAACAACTGCATCCCTGATAAAATGAAATTTAACATCAATATGTTTAGATCGCTCATGATGAGATGGATTCTTCGCAACATGAATAGCACTCTGGCTATCACAACGGATGATAGGAATAAACTCCTGCGATAACAACTCACCAACAATATGCTTCAACCACATTACTTCATTAACTGCTTCCCCCTCAGAAATATACTCTAATTCAGTAGTTGACAAAGCAACTACTGGCTGTAAAGAAACCTTCCAACTGACCACATACCATACAATCGAAAAATGTGCCCAGACAAAGATCTTTTTTTATCAAGATCTGCAGCATAATTTGCATCTGCGAAGCCTTCTAGCAATGCTGATTTATCACACCTGTTCCCAAAGCACAGTGAAACATTTGAAGTACCTTTCAAATACCGAAGCACCCACTTAACTGCATTCCAATGTTCCTTCCCAGGATTTGACATAAACCTACTTATCATGCTCATTGAGTAACCCAAGTCAGGCCTAGTACAAATCATAAGATACATTATGCTCCTAACAGCATTACAATAAGGAATGTTTGACATCACTAACCTATCTTGATCAGTAGTAGGACACTGAGACGAAGAAAGTCTAAAATGAAATGCTAAGGGTGTCGCAACTGCCTTACAATCAGACATGTTGTACCTGTCAAGCAGTTTATGCACATAACTCTCCTGCGAAATGGTTAACAAACCTTTCTCCCTATCTCTTTGAACATCCATGCCTAAGTTTCTTTTCAATGCCCCTAAATCTTTCATTTCAAATTCACCACTCAACTGTTTCTTGAGTTCACAGATTTCAGCATAATCCTTAGACACTAATATCATATCATCTACATAGAGAAGTAGATAGATATAAATACCTTTCCGAGATAGTTTCCAATACACGCATGCATCATATGAGCTCCTGTGAAACCCCTGCTTCAGGATGAAAGTATCAAATCGAATATACCACTGTCTTGGCGACTGCTTCAGTCCATAAATGGACTTGTGAAGGCGACAAATTATATCTTCTTTTCCCTTCACCTCATAGCCCTTAGGTTGAGCCATGTAAATTACCTCCTCCAATTCCCCATGAAGGAATGTTGTGGTGACATCCATCTGTTCAAGAAACATATCAAAATGAACAACAATAGATAAAATTAATCTAATGGACGAATGTCTCACCACCGAAGAGAATACCTCGTGAAAATCAACTCCCTCCTTCTGAGTAAAGCCCTTGGCTACTAGCCTAGCTTTATACCTAAGCTTGCTGTCACCACCTACACCTGGCTTGATTATGTAAATCCACTTTGATTGAATGAGTTTCTGTTTAGGAGGCCTCGAAACCAATGACCACGTTTGATTCTTAAGCAAAGAGAACAATTCTTCTTCCATTGCTCCTTTCCATTGTTCCTTCAAAATAGATGCAATAACCTTTTCGTATGTAATAGGCTCTGCATCAACACTATTAAATGCACAATTAAGGTGCCTGTCGCACTCTCTGAGATCTATCACGTGCAAGCTGATAATCTTGTAAGTCATGGTTACCTGAACTTTCCTCTGTGAAAGCTCCCTCATCAATTAAAATCCTTTTCTGTTGAGACTGTTCCACATCAAATTCAGAACTCTGTGAAGACTCTGTTTGCGGAACCAGAGAAGACTCATCACTAGATTCACCTGAACTACCTAACGGACGTGTTTCTGAATCAATCTCGACTTCTGTTTCAACATTCTCAACTGACTTCTGTTCTGGCTGGCTCTTAGTACAAAATGACATCTCTTCTTCATTAAAAGTTACATCTCTGCTGATAATACATTTATTCCTACCCTATTCCAGACACCAATGTTTATATCCTTTGACACCTGGAGGATAGTCTAGAAACATACACTTCAATGCCCTGTTATTCAGCTTTCCTTCCTTGACATGAGCATAAGATGAACAACCAAATATCTTGAGATGATCAAGACTAGGAGCTTCTCCTTTCCATACCTCCTGAGGAGTCTTAAAGTCTATGGCGGAAGACGGAGTCCTGTTAATCAAATAACAGGCAGTTTGGGTAGCTTCCCTCCAAAACATCAAAGGCAACGAAGCATTAGACAAGAGACATCTAGTACGCTCCATTATCGTTCTGTTGAACCTCTCAGCTAAACCATTCTGCTGTGGAGTGTGTGTAACAGTAAAATGTCTCGTAATCCCCTCAGATTTGCAAAGTTTGTCGAACTTATTATTCACAAATTCTAAACCATTGTCAGTCCTCAAATATTTTACCTTTCTACCTGTTTGGTTCTCAGTCTGCTTCTTCCATTCAAGGAATTTCCCAAAAGCTTTATCCTTTTGTTTCAGTAGATAAATCCACACTTTTCTTGAAAAATCGTCAATGATAGACATGAAGTACATTGAACCTCCTATACTAGGTACTTTAGTAGGACCCCACAAATCTGAGTGTACATAATCCAGCATGCCTTTAGTTGTATGCTTCCCTTTTCCAAACCTCACCCTAGTAGACTTTCCCATCATGCAATGATCACAGAATGGAAGTTCAATATCTTTAACTCCTCCAAGTAAGCCTTGTTGTGAAAGAGCTTGTAACCCTCTTTCACTCACATGAGCCAACCTTCCATGCCATAACATAGTCATATCTGTTCCTTTACTGGATGCAACTTCAACGTTTCCTGTAATAGCAGAACCTTCCAACACATACAGACCATTTCTCAAGATTCCTTTCAATTTAACCAAGGACCCTTTGGAAACTTTCAGAACTCCATTCACAGATTTATATGAATAACCTGTTCTATCTAATTCACCTAAAGAGATCAGATTTCGTTTGAGTTCTAGAACATACCTTACATTTGTAAGCACCCTGATCAACCCATCATGTGTTGCAAGCCGAATTGACCATGTTCCTCTCACATTACAGACGCCATTATCACCCAGCAAAACTTTTCCCCCATTGACTTCCTGAAAATCGATCAGATAGCCCCGCCTGGGAGTCATGTGAAATGTGCACCAAGAATCCATGATCCATTCCTCTTGAAAATCCCTACTGGACACCATCAAGACCTCTGCTGAATCATACCCATCTGTTATATTGGTTGCACTCGATTCACCCTTCTTCTCATGAGAAGTTTCTTTGTTCTTGTTCAAAGGACAATCTTTCTTAAAATGCCCCTCTTTACGACATAAGTAACACTTCTTGCCTTTTTCCTTGGACTTAGACCTGCTTCTATATTCCTTTCCTTTCCAAGTCTTCTTTTCAGTTGTCCCCCTAGCCATAAGTAACTCTTCTTCCCTGCGTTCTTTCTTAATTTCGAGATTTCTCGTTTTCAAAGCATCCATCACAATGTCCATGGTCAGAGAATCCCTACCATATTTTATGTCTGCTTTTACTTCTCGAAATGTATCCGACAAAGAATTCAAAAGAATGACTGCTTGATTCTCATCTGACATCTTCTCATCGATGTTATTGAGGTCGACCACAATCTTTCGAAAATCATCTAAGTTCTCTTCTAGGCCTTTATTCTGATACATCTTATATCCAAAAAATTTCTCCTTTAGATACAATTTATTTGGCAAAGACTTGGTCAAATAAAGACTCTCTAATTTCTTCCACAACTCTATCGTGGTAGTTGCTTCATCCACTTGCCTAAGCACTCCATCTGACAGATAGAGTAAAATTGTCGAATAGGCAATTTCATCCATTTCCTTTCGTTCATCTTCTGTGAGTGTAGCCGAAAGGTCTTTTTCGTCACACAAGATTTTTGCTACCCTTTGCTGAACCAAAAGAGCTTTAATCTTCTTCCTCCATAACCCGAAATCACCCTTCCCATCAAATCGAGCAACCTCAAATCGAGTCGACATCAAAGTCATTAACCTCACAAATAATATCCTGAAACGCAAAAAATTCAACGAAGCACAAAACCACAACCCTCCAAACTTTGGATTGAATAGACCTCTGATACCACTTGTTGTAAAATATATAATGCCAAGGAACTCAGATATACCCAAATTCAGAACGCAAAATTTTCATCAAGCAAAAGAATAATAAATGGCACCAAGATATATAGTGGTTCAACCTTTCGGTCTACATCCACTTTGAGAACCAGCTTGAAAGGATTTTATTAAGAAGCAATAGAGTCACAAATACAATTACAATTGGCAACAACCAATCCAAACGAACCTTGGATTGAAAAGGATTGATACCTCAACTCGATTTGAGGTTGCTGTTAGGGACAACAAACCCTTCACTTATCTCCACATTGGTATGATATTGTCCACTTTGAGCATAAACCCTCATGACTTTGCTTTTGGTTTCACCCAAAAGGCCTCATCCCAATAGAGATACTATCCCTCACTTTTATATCCATGATCTTCCCCTTCTCTAGCCGATGTGGGACTTTGGTCGTACTCCCAACATGAACCTTATTGATTGCTTGGTTCTCTTTAGTTTGATTATCAGCTTGTAACTGTGGCTTTTCATCCTTTTTCCATTTCGGCTTAAGAAGCCAGCTCTAACAAACTCATGAATTAGCTGTATAAAAGTTGTTCATAGCGAATATTCTATTTGTCTAAAATAAAGAAAAAAAAATTGAAATCCATCTTAGAAAACAAAGATGGTTATGACAAACAGGTTAATGATTGATTTACATTGCAGTTATATACCACTGTAAAAGACATTGATTAAAAAAAAAAATCAACGAAAGTGTGTAAATGATATAGAATAAATTGTACGAATGTTACATAATTGATTAACTAGTGGTATGAAGCCCCTAGGGTAGAAACGTGTTCATCAACTTTTGCTTTATGAATGAGAATTTGATTCCATCAATTTGTTATTAAACTTTTTGCCAGGACAAATGACCTCGTATATCTCTACAATCATATGATTTTGTTTATTTTAAACATATATGTATTCATGGTTTTATTTTTGGAACCACTCCAAAATCCCTCGTACTAATAGAATTGTTGTTTTTCACATATATATACTTATGATTTTCATCTTTCTTAGCCAATTGAGTGTTAGATTATATTGGATTTTATTATATTAAACTATATTACGGTAGACTTTATTTTATTTTATTTCGTATCACTCCTATAAATAGAACCTTTTTGTATCTTGTAATTACATCAGTTCACAATGTAAACCTAGCCGTCTTTGTGTCTCTCTTTTCCCTCCATTCTCTAAAAGCAGCGTGGTATCTGCTGACCCTGCCTGTCTTTGTTGTGGTTCGACACCCTGCCTTTGCCTCACATCGTTTAACAAACTCACAAAACAAGTATTGTGAGTTTAAGAGTGGATGTTAGATTATATTGGATTTTATTATATTAGACTTTATTGCAGTAGATTTTATTTGATTTTGTATCACTCCTATAAATAGGATCTTTTTGTATCTTGTAATTACATCAATTCACAATGTAAACCTTAGCCGCTTTTGTGTCTCTCTTTTCCCCTCCATTCTCTAAAAACAACAGTGAGATTTTGGTCGCACCTCAACACTTTTCTATTGTTTTGTGAAAGTAAAATCTCGTAGGTTATAATTTTGATGTAATTATGGTAATCATAATTATGATTTGTCAACACCAACATAACGCAATTAGTTAATGAATTATGTATATTCTTGAATACTAAGAGATTAGAAGTTCGAATTCTCACTCAAACATGGTATTGAAAACTAAAGAAAACATTTTTTTTTTATAAATAATTATGTTCCTATTAATATATTGTTATCGGTAGCTAAAATGCAAATCTTTTTTGGGAATCTGGGGAGTATGGGTTGTTGGGTGAATTTACATTGTTTTAAGATTCATAATGATAACATTTAAGGTAGTTGGGTGAATTTACCTTTCGATATCTTGAGGTGCCTAGGCTCTTTTATCAATTATATAAATATCAAAACTACTCTCGTATCAAATGAAATAAAAAATCGTAAATTAGGAATAAATACTAAAACTCCCAAATCTATTAAATTTCATGCCTTAAAGTCAAAGCTCTTGAGATAAAGAACCAGTTTCTTGGTCTAAGAGTCTAATACTCCACAAGATAGAATGATGATCCTATTTAAATGTTCTTTGCATGCAACACAAACACATGAATTGACAAAAGGATCATGAAGCTCCAAGGCTAAACTTGAAAAAAAAAAGTTTGAAGGCTAAAATTCAATTTATCATTATATATTTTCTAATCTATAAAGCTTTAGATCGCTTCCCAAAATTCTAAGACATAGTTTGACCCAAAACCATGTCCCAAAACCATGTTTGGTACAAGATGTTCAAAACCCTTAGTTTACAACCCCATATTTAGAAGAGGAAAATATGGGACAATCCTTGGGGGTTGTGCCATGTTTTCCTCTTCCATTTGTTAGTTTTCCATTTCCAACGACCACTTTGACAATAACTCCGATGACAACTTCAGTAGCCACTTGATGCCACGGACAACAACTCAGGTGATCTCACCAGCAACCCAACCACCGCTAACGATTACCTCCAACGACCACTACGATGAGAACTTTATAGATCAATTTGACGTTAACTCCTGTGACTCAACCACCCCAACAACTCGACACTCAGATGATCCAATTTTTCTAAACCACAATCAATGACCATCTGACAACCACTTCGACGACCTAACCACTCGACAACCATTGTTCATGACTACTCCACTTGAAGTAACTTGAAGTGTAGTTCTATCAATTGATTCTTGACTAGCATCAAATGAAATTTGATATGCATTTGAATTCATTTAATATAACTTGAGTTAATCATAAATGGAACCTTGGTGCATTTAATGCAACTTTCATTGTGTGTTCTTCTTTACTCTTGAAAAGTTCATATTTTTGTAAGGGCATAGAATACCCTTATCTATGTGTAAATGATGTATTGGAATATATTATTCTCATGTCCAATCCATAAATATTATACAAAATAGGGTATCACAAACCCTTATCCATTCTCGTATTTTATTCTCTAAAACAACTTTGTAGGGACCATTTTAGTTTAAGGGTTTTTTTTTGGATGCCCATTAATGGATACAAATGAGTGAAATAATAAGAAGTCTAAGAATAAGAGATTACTGTGTTTGGTTATGAAGGAGAATCTCATTAAATTTTCATGGAAATAAATGTTACGTACATGTGTTTATTTTGTGTGATTTCTCTAGAAAATAAATAATATATGTATTTATTTTGTTGGCAACATGCACTAACGCCCTTATACTCTAGATATGTCTTTCCGCTTTTTGAGTCTAGCACCTCGGCACTCGATAGCACCTTGGTGCTAAAGGTGGCGCCTAGACACTCACAATCAGTGCCTCAACACTCTCTTCTCTTGAGGATTTAACTCTACAAAATGTAATGTTTTTTTTTCTCCCTACCCCTATTTTCTCAATTCATACTTACTTCCAATCAACCTTTCACAAAATCTCAAACGGTCATTTCTATTAAATTAAATTAAATGAGCTTCTATCTTAAAACCAATTGGAAATGAGAGAAGTAACTCATATATCTTATATATTATGAGGTTTCTTTCAACTTTTCTAATGTGGGATCCTCCACATGTCCCTTCAAGATTGTGCCTCTTTGGGTTCACCATTCTTGGATCGGATCCCAATTTCAATTTCCGTTCGGGTTTAATGTGCTCTGGTACCATATTAGATTATATTAGGTTTATTACTCCTCTAAGAGCCAATTGGTTTTGAGATGGAACCCCATATAATCTAATATGGTATACGGGGTCAAAAATTGAAATTGGGATCGGGGCATGTTGAGAATATCACATTAGAAAAAGTGAAAAAGTAGAGAGAAATCTCACAATATATAAAATAGGTGGGTTACTTCTCTCATTGCTAATTGGTTTTGAGATGGAACCACATATAATCTAATAATTTCAATGATTAACCTTCACAAATTCCAACATGATAAACTATAACAACTAGCAATTTAAGGGCATGTGGAGTAGGTCGTTTAATGACCGAACCACTATAAATTGCTAGTTGTTATACAATTTATTAGAGATTTTCTTACAGAAATTTTCAGCAAGAAGAATCTTGAACAAATACTTCAATTTGAGAGATTGAAAGAATCTAAGTCCTTTAATCCTAATGCAACATCTACCGCTCCTTTTTCAAGAAAGGGGAGACAAACATTAAGGAACGAGAACTTCAATCCCTCGGCGAACGCCATATCTGCAGCAACCAGTGACTTCACGTCGTGCGACGACAGCACCACTCAGTCACGATGGTTTCTTCTTCTTGCTTCTTTGGCCGAATACAGAAGCCCTTACGTGAGGACCTTCTTTCTTCTTCAAAGAATGAAATAAAGAAACCCTAGGAGTTGGCTTTCATAAGACCCTCTATTTTTCCTCTCTCTCCACAAATAAGGAACCCTCGATTTCAAGCCCCCAAAGTGGACTGTTCCCATTTTCTCTCTCTTTCTCTCTCTAATTAAATGATACTCTCCTTTATTGATCCAAGTGACCCAAACTCTATTTCTCACCCAACACTACTATAAATTTTAGTATAGACTACACTTTAGTTTAAATATAAGACCATACCTTTTTAAAAAACCATGGTCTAATATTGCAGTGCTTGAACTAACCATGGTGTAAAATGTATACACTTATTTAAAGACTACATTTAATAAAAACCACGGTTTAAGAATATGCTATAGACTACATGTTTTAAAAACTGTGGGGTAAATATTATTTTTACACTATGGTCAATAAAAATCGTGGTCCATAAGAATGCTATAGACTACATGTATACAAAATCATGGTTTAAATATTGAATTTACACCATGGTCAATAAAAACCATGGTCTAGAAGCATGTTATAGACTACATGTTTTACAACCGTTGTGTAAATATTATCTTTACATTATGGTCAATAAAAACCATAGTTCAAAGGAATGTTATAGACTACATGTATATAAAACCATGGTCTAAATATTGAATTTACACCATGGTCAATAAAATCCATGATCTAAAAGTATGCTATAGACTACATGTTTAATTTATAAAACCGTGGTGTAAATATTATCTTTACACTATGGTCAATAAAAACCATAGTCCAAAGGAATATTATAGATTACATGTATATAAAACCATGGTCTAAATATTGAATTTACACCATGATCAATAAAACCCATGGTCTAAAAGCATGTTATAGATTACATGTTTTTTAAAACCGTGGTGTAAATATTAACTTTAACTATGATAAATAAAAACCATAGTCTAAAGGAATACTATAAACTACATGTATATAAAACCATGGTCTAAATATTGAATATACATCATGGTCAATAAAAACCATGGTCTAAAAGCATGCTATAGACTACATGTTTTTAAAACTGTGGTGTAAATATTATCTTTACACCATGTTCAATAAAAATCATGGTCTAAAAGCATACTATAGGGGCCTATCAGACATAAACACAAAAATGTAGAACTAAACTTGTAATTTAATTAATCTAATACTTCAATTTTAATTTAAAATTTTAGATCCCATGTGATTGTAACGTCGGTCGTAATATTCAATTAAACTTAAGTAAGGTGTGAATTTAATTTTACTTAAGGAATTACGGTTTAAATCAATTTGGACTTTTGGTATACTGTTTAAATTGTTTTAAAGTATAGAAATTTAAATGGTGGTTGTATTGTGGTTCTATTTGTCTTTGAGGGTACTTTAGTAATTTTTAGATTTAGGGTTGAGAAGGGAAGACTTTGTCTTATTAGGGATTTTTCTTCGAGGTTCATCTCCTTCTTTCATCCTCTTCATTATCGACAAGGACCCTTCCAGCCGCCAACTTCACTGTCCTGGCTTCCGATTAGCGGTTCCGACGTGTTCCCGTTGAACAACTCATCGTCGTGAGTCGCGTCGTTGCCCAACCGTCATTCAACGCGAAGTCAGACACCGAACGTCGAGCAAATGTCTGCAACCACTGGTGGTCGTCGACCTCACCCACGCGTCGCCGACAAGCTGCTCTTCGTCGGCGTCAGACGTCAGATCATTGCACTGTCATCGACACGCCTGAAACCAAAAGCCGTCGGATCTCGCCGAGCCTTGCTGCCGTCTCCGTTCAAGTCGTTCGTCGTCGGTAAGGGAAACAACCTCGTGCCGATCTGCAGCATGTCTTCTTCCCAAATCGTCTTGAGTTCGGTCGTCGGTATCGTGCCGATAGCGAGCTTTTGGGTTCAAAAGCTAACTTGGTTCAACTAGTTCGATAGCTTGCAGACCGATTTTGAGGGGTTTAAGACCAGTTTTGGATAGATCAGGTTGTGGGCTTTCTGGGAATATGTTTGACTCGTTGTCGCTGCTGCCGCCTAATTGGTCTGATCAAGACAGTTTTCACCCCGAGTTCGATTTTGACCTTTGTTGTGGTAAAGTTGATTAATTACTAGATATGTCAATTAAATTCTAAAATGGACTACTTCTTTGAGAAGTTTTCTTTGTTAATAGGGTTTTAGCGATACCAGATTTAAATTAGGGGCGTTGAAACACATGAGATTGCAAGACTAAGGAAAATATTTGAGCTCGAATCACCAAGGGTGTGTTTGGCCCATGGGTTTGGATTTGGATGGGTTTGGCATCCAAATCCAAACCCATGTTTGGAGCAAGGTGTTCCAAATCCTTGGTTTTGAAACTCATTCCCATGAGTTACAACAATACAACCCCATGGAGTTACATATAGTGTAATCTCATGGAATTTGTTCCATGTTTTTCTCATCCATTTTTCGACTACGCCGACAACTCCGATAAAACTCCGGCGACCACCGGCGACCATCGATAACGACAACTCCGGTAAAAACTCGGCGACCACCGACAACAGCGACAACTCCGATAAAAACTCCGACGATCGCACTTAGCGGCGACCACTTTGGCAACAACTCCGGTGATAACTCGCGGCGACCACTCAACAACCACCGACAACGACAACTCCGGACGACCATCACCGGCGATCACTTTGGCAACAACTCCGCGACTACCCGACACCATCGACAACGACAACTCCGAAGCGACCACACCACGACTAGCGTTGATCATGATCGCCTCCGAAAAACACTTGATTTTCCATTTCCTCTTCAACAACTCGACGACTAGCCACCGCGATGGTTGCCTCAACGACCTTTTCAACAACAACTCCGACAACCCGATGACCACCAACAACCAAAAATCCAACGACCACCTCGACAATCCCACCACCTCATCAACTTGACCACTCCAACAATCCGACAATCTAGTCAATTTTTTAAAATGTTAAAATAAAACTAAAAAATGGCTAATAAACATTTTTTTTATGTTATTCTCAACACGTTTGAATTTTGTGAAATTTTTATTTTAAAAAAATAAAAACAACTTGGTATTTTTTTTAATGTACACTCAAATGGCTCAATTTTGTAATTTCTTTTTAAAAGTTAGAGAAAATGAAATTTTTTTTCTTTCGCACAAAGGCGCTTTATGTTCATTTGTTTAGTGTTAGTTAGTTGCAACACTTTTGGACGATGTATTTGTCTGAGAAACTCGTGGTAGGGGTGTTAAAAAAACTACCTAAATTGAAAGTTTCGTGGAAAAGTTACTTAAAAATTGATCCATGTTAGACATTAACTTCTACAATTCACATAAGATCAATTACAAAAATTTGAAAGGAATAAAATAGCTAAAAAAAAAAGGTGAAACAAAAGCGTACTCAAACCTAGAGTTAAAGCGCACCCGAGGACACGACTCTCTCGATTCCCGGGCTTGAACATTGCACCCAAACACAAGTTTACGATTCCCGTGCTTGAACACTGCACCCCAAACACGCAGATTTCGATTCCCGAGCTTGAGAACCCTCGGGACAAACCCTCCGAGAGCTTACGATTCCCGGATTACGATTCGAACTGCGCCTCAAACATTTTCCCAAAGGAATTTAAAGTCAAGGTAATTTCGAAGAAATTATTAAAGATCTCTAAGATCTTGAATTTAAGGAATTATTGGGTTTGAATTGAAGTTTATTATTGAGCAGGTTCAAAGAAGAACGAACACCAAGGAATTTAGTGAAAGAAAAGAGGAATTTAAGACTTTGGAACCAAGCTAAGGAAAGGGAACCTACGTCAAACTTTAAAATTCAAAATTTAATGGTTTTGCTTGAAAAATGCCAAGATCTGTTTGAAAAGTTCTTTATAAATGCCAAGATATGTTTGAAAAGTCTTTTATAAATGTCATGATATGTTTGAAAAACTCTTTATAAATGTCATAATATATTTCATAGGTCTGTTTTAAATTTCATGATCTGGTTGATTTGATATTTATTTGAAAGGCCATGAATGTCATGTGTTGATGGTTTAAAATTGAGCACTTTGATTCTTAGAATATATTTATGCCATGAAGTTTTTGCACGAATATTGTTACTGTTTCATTTGGGACCATGAGCATGTATTTCTGAAAAATATTTGCGAAGGATGTGGAGAAACCTTCATGATAATATTTATTATATATGTTATGAATGAGTTAGAGTCGACTCGAACTAGAGGCCATGATCTGGGTGAATTTAATTGTCCACTAAAAGTCGAAGAGAACTTTTTACAAAATAAAAATGGTTACGAAGGTCGTGGCAATTAAACTTCCAATATATATGTATCAACGTATTTAATGCTATGTAAGTCATGAAAGACTTAGAGTCGACCTAAACTAAGAGGCCATGGATCAGGAAGTCTTAATTTCTCACTAATAGTCGAGGAGAAAAAGCCATGAAATATGTTTTATTGATTATGAGTCCCACATACTGAGCCAAACAGCTTCCTTTACAGCTTCACAAGCCGCAACATACTCGGCTTCCATCATGGAATCAGCGATACATCCCTGCTTGATGCTTCGCCACACTACAACTTCTCCATTCAGAATGAAGGCTTACCCCAAAGTGGATTTTCTAGAATCCTTATCGGTCTGAAAGTCAGAATCTGTGTATCCCGTAAGGATCAAATCTCCACTCCCATACACAAGGTTGTAGTTCCTCGTTCTCCTAAGATACTTGAGGATTGCCTTTACGGCTGTCCAGTGATCTAATCCTGGATTGGATTGATACCTACTGACAATCCCAACTGCATAACCGATATCGGGCCTAGTACACAATATGGCATACATTAGGCTCCCTAGAGCTGAAGCATAGGGGATTCGTCTCATATCCTCAACCTCTTGAGGCGTCTTAGGACATTGATCCTTAGACATGTGAACCCCATGCCTGAAAGGCAGCAAGCCCTTCTTGGAGTTCTGCATCTTATATCTAGACAACATATTGTCAATATAAGACGCTTGAGACATGGCTAGCATTCTGTTCTTCCGGTTCCGGACAATCTGGATACCTAGAACATATTGTGCCTCTCCCAAATCTCTCATTTGGAATTGTGAAGCCAACCATTCCTTAATGTCAGTAAAAAATCCTACCTCATTCCCAATGAGAAGGATATCATCCACAGACAATATAAGAAAAGCGACAGTACTGTTAACGATTTTCTTGTAGACACAAGGCTCGTCAACATTTTGATCAAAGTCATAAGATTTGCTCGCCTCATCAAACTTTATATTCCAAGACCTCGAGGCTTGTTTCAGTCCATAAATAGACCTTTGAAGCCGACAAACCTTTTGCTCTTGGCCTTGGGCAATGAACCCCTTGGTCTGGTTCATGTAGATGGTCTCGTCAAGGTTGCCATTCAGAAAGGCGGTCTTGACATCCATCTGCCATATCTCATAGTCATAATATGCGGCAATGGCCAGAAGGATTCTAATCGACTTTACCATGGCAACAGGTGAAAAGGTTTCCTCATAGTCAACCCCTTCCACCTGGGTAAAACCCTTTGCCACTAGTCGAGCTTTGAAGGTCTGCACCTTCCCATCTACGCCACGTTTACGCTTGTAGATCCACTTGCAACCAATAGGTTTAACCCCATCCGATTTGTCCACAAGCTCCTAGACGGAATTGAAGTACATCGACTCCATTTCATAGTCCATGGCTTTAATCCATTCGTCTTTGTCAACGTCTGTCATTGCCTGATCATAGGTCAATGGATCCTCGCAGTCATCATCAGGAGTGACAACTTGGGTTTCAGCTAAACCCATGTAACGTTCAGGCTATCCCACAACCCTCCCACTACGTGGAGGCATTCCTAACTCTTGGGAACAGACTTGACTAGACGAGCTAGGATAAAAAACACTTGTTGACGTACTAGCACCATCAGCAACCCTTGCTGATGAACTGTCCATTTCAGTCAACCCAATTTTACTCCTTGGTAAGTGATCCCTGATGTGGTCTTCCTCAAGGAAAGTGGCATTTATCGACACAAGCACCCTATTATCCTTAGAATCATAAAAGAAACCACCTCTAGTCTCTTTTGGGTAACCTACAAAGAGGCACAACTTTGAACGGGGTTCCAACTTCTTCGGGTTTGACACCAACACATGGGTCGGGCATCCCAAAATTACGAAATAAATGACGGCGATTTTACGACCATGCCACGCGATTCGAAAGGTGTTTCACAAACACTCTTCGGACAGGCGGTGTTCAAAATCTAAACCAGAAGTCTCCATCTGCGTAACCCAAAAAGAATCGGGGGAGACGAGCATAGCTCATCATCGACCGAACCATGTCCAACAAGGTTCTGTTTCACCTCTCCGATACACCATTCTGTTGTGGCATACCAGGTGCTGAGAGTTGGGACGTAATTCCATGTTCTATCATATAGTCCTGGAATTCAGTATCCATATACTCTCCACCTCGATTCGATCGAAGTGTTTTAATCGATTTACCTAACAGGTTCTCAACCTCAGTCTTGAACGCTTTGAACTTTTCTAGTGTTTCAGACTTCCTCGAATATTAGGTAAATGTACCCATACCTCGAATATTCATCTATAAAAGATACGAAGTATTCTTATCCTCCTCGTGCTTTAACATTCATCCGACCACAGAGGTCAGAATGTATAAGCTCAAGGGGCTCCTTGGCTCTATATCATTTTTCACTAAAAGGACGTTTGGTCATTTTGCCTTCAAGGCATGACTCACATACCGGTAAAGAGTTTTCTTCCAACTCGCTTAGAAATCCACTCTTCACTAGTCTCCCAATCCTATTGAGATTAATGTGGCCTAACCGAAGATGCCAAAGATGGGCACTTTCTTTTGGAGAAACCTTTAATCTCTTAGTTCGCGTTCAGCTGTTTTAAACAATTCGGTGTTCAAAACACTTTTGACGGAATTAGGGTTCAAAACAGATAAATTACTCTCAAGCGAAGCAGAACAAATCAAATTTCCATTTCGAGAAATAAACGCTTTATTACTCTTGAAAGAAACGGAAATATTTTGTTCTAATAGGCAGGAAATAGAAACTAGGTTTCTCGTAAACCCAGGAACTATGTACATATTATCCAATAATAAGTACTTCCGGCCAAAGAAAAACTTCACCGTGCCTATTGCTGCAGCCGAGACCACTTCTTCGGATCCAACCCTGAGTGTTATCTCACCCTCTTGCAGCCATTGCCAGGAACTTAATCCTTGAAAAGAAGAGCAAACATGGTTAGTGGCGTCTGAATCCAATATTCAAGCAGAGTCATTACTCTCCACTAAACAAGTTTCTGTGGCAAGTAAATCACATTTACCTGTCATCTTCTTTTCATCAAGGAACCTGGGACAACTCCTTTTCAGTGTGTGTACTGCACTGCAGCAAAGAGAAACACTTTCTGGCAACATCCTTGATTTCTTTGCCTTTTAGGGCGGCAGCGCGGTAAACCATAACTTCCTTCAACTTCTCCTTCTTCCCCTTAAGGCCTGAAGAGTCTACAAACTTAGTCTCAGAGGTCAAACCCCAGTGAAAAGGTCTTAAGACAACACTTGCCTCAGCTTCCTGTCCCCTAGTTTGCACCAAGGAGTGAAAGGTTTATAGATTGTTGAATAGGAATTTGTTGAGCCAAGGGCACGAGGACCCTCCTCTCGGTGAGCGCGAACTCTTGGTCGTCATTTACCAAAATCGTGTTTATATTGTTTTTCCACGAAATATTATCGCCACTAACTTAAACGGAAGCTAAAGGGGCGTTAAAAGCGTTTGACATTTTGTTGTTGAAATAAAATGAAAAACTTTGTATTAGTCTCATAAAAACTTTTAAAATCCAATCGAGTTTTAGCAAATTTTTATCCTATGATCCCTATGTCATTCAAAATTTGAAATGATACCTAAAGGTTTAGAATGACCGCCATAGTAGGGTAGACAATCCCACTCCTCCTCTAGGACGAGACTCTCTCGACTGCACTCCTAATACCGAATAACTCTTATTCCATTAGGCATCCAGATTACCATTTTTGGTCGCTGAATCCATTAACTCTTAATGAATCTCGTGAGTGTCACCCTCAATCTTTAAATTTCCAAGTATCCGTCCAAACAATAGCCGTCGTAGGGAGGACTAAGAAGGAAAACTAACAAGGAAATCTTATCCCTTTTAGGAATTCACGGTGTTCCGACTCCCATGATCAAGGCCCTCCGTAGAGATTGTCTGGTCCAGGCGAAACTAGCAGGCGGATCATAGGCGTCTCACGGTGTGAATCGAAAGAAGAGGCCGTGGGTCCCGTTTTCACAGATCCCGCTCCCACTCACTATAAGTACTCTCTCCATTCACGTTGATATTGACCCATACAAATGCCACCAGTAGGAGGGCGCTCCCATTTGCGCCACGAGGCCGAGCATGGATCTCACGATGCGAACTTAACAGAGATTTGTGGATGGAAAATTAAATGTATCTCATACACTTTATTTCCTCCCACTCAACACTTTAAAATAATCGGGATTGACCTAGATATACCGGCTACTAAGTCTACCAATATAACTCTTATATTGGATTAGCCTAAGTTTATAATCAAATTATTAACTTAGGTCAATGTGAGTAAATTAATTAACTCTTAATTAACGGCACTCACGAGAATATAACCTAAGAATCTCCGGACCGAATTCACTCCCAGGTCGGTTTCCAGGTAGGGGTGTTCCTCAAGCGTCAACTTAAATACCCTAGCCTTAGACAAAACCTTCCTTAGACAGAGTTACTTATCAGTCTCCATTCAAAGGTTATATTTGATTTCCTAATTCTAATCTTATTAGAACTAGAAAACCTAAGTTTAATTATTCAAGTTCTAAACAATTAAAAACTAATAATTAACTTAGGTTACATGCATTTCTATGTTATAGTGCTTGATCATTCATCACATGAATAATACTATACTATAACATACATTCATCACATGAATTAAATGCATGAGCATGCTTTTAATTCAAAAATATAACACTTATATTAAATAAATTAAATCATGCAAACATTATATTATAACTCTTATAATATAATCCTATCATGCATACTATATATTATAACTCTTATAATATAAATATGATGCATGAAATGTTTAACCTAAGGTGAGATTTTAAATCTATATGGCATACTCTATGCACATAGAAATAATTAAATCATACATCTCATGCATAAAATAATTAAATAGCAATATTGGACCGATTTTTGGCACCCTAGGGACATAAAATTAAATTAATATTAATTAAAATAATTAAATAAAATACATTTATAAAAACAAATGATGTGGCGTTGCGTTGCAACGCTGTAATGTATAGCGTCGCGACTAGCGTTCTCAACGTTGTGTGGCGTAACGTCGCAGCACCGCTGCGGCGACCTCGGCACCATGGATGGTGTCGCAACGCTGATGAACTTCCAGCAAACAACTTTTGTTGTTTTTCACCGAAATCGCCCGTTTTTGCTCTGTTTTCTTCACGACAACTCTTGCCATGAACGACACGGACTTATAGACTCGATTTACATTAAAAAATGCCCAAAACAACGAGTCTTTACATTGATCTCATCAACTTTAATGTAAATCTAAAAAGTACCAAAAACCGAAAACATCCAAAATTGCAAACCATTAACATTCATCTAATGAAAATTAATGCTACCCACATAATTTTAAGAATTCACAAAATACACAACGAAGAGCAACGATTGGCTCTGATACCAATTGAAGGGATTTTAGATTCCCGCAGCGGAAGACGTTGTGAAACGTCATTGATCCGTTGTATAATTCCTATCTTAAAATTGAATCTATCTCATAGATCCTAGGCTAAACATGCAAAAAGGAGAAGAAAACAGTAAGGAAAAACAGTACTTACTTGTTGAAGAACACTTCTTCAATCCTCTTCTCCTCTGGTCACGATCTCTCTCGAAACTACGAACTCCTCGAACACGAACCTCGATCCGAACAGAGAGACACCTCCAAAGGGCCTTCTCGGTTGTTCTCGGGAGAATGAGGGAGAGTAGGTGGGACTCCCTTCGGTTTTAGGTGAGGAGAAGTTTTAGAGAGAATTGAGAGAGAATGAGAGAAACTCTTTTTGCTCTCTTTGGATGAAAATCCAAAAAATGGTAAATGGCACACCAAAAGCTTCTTGCAAAGTCTTTAAATACTATTGTGTGATGGAGTTAAAACCTCCACCAAATCACAATTTTACCACAACTATATAATATACAAATCACATTTGCATATTATATAATATAAGGTATCTCAGACCTTATTATACAAATCTCATTTGCATAAATGTGGAATTATAAATTGAATCACATTCAATTTAATTTCTCTCAATTCCATTTCTCCAAATAGCACTAATTAATCAATTAGGCTATAATATAGTTTATTATGAATCTCATTCACATCAAACTATATATTATGTCATCTATATCTCATATAAATGACATAAATACCCAAATAATGAATTTGAACACTTCAAATTCACACCAAACTGTAAACCCTCAATTTGTCCAATTTGAGCCAACTGAGGGACCTAATGGACCTACACGTGCCGAGCTCCAATGATCCGAGACTAACCTGTCAAACTATTTGACCCGATTAATCAACATTCATTAGCTACGGTAACACTCCACTAAAGCCCGTAGTTGTACTCCCGTCAGTGAAAGACAAGATGTGTCCACTGATATAACCAATGCCCATGAGTCGACCCTTCACAGGTTGTTCGTAGACACTGCTGGGTGAAATTATCGTTTTACCCTTGTGTCTACTTCTTGCTCCTCAAGTCCCCATTGCTCCTCTAATGAACAACAACGTTGTAATGGTCCAATCATACACAACACCCCTCTCGTGCCAGTGAGAGGGTGGGCGCCCGTCGTCCAAGCCCTAGAGTCAACACTTAAGGGAACAACCCCTCTAGTTTCCCTAAAGGCGGGAACGAGTGAATTCCATCTTGCATAGTTAAGTTCTCAGCTATCTACTTGGTCCTGTCACTGAGAAGATAGACATATTAGGTGAGTAACTGTGACCACCCTCACCCGTACTAGTCAAAGGACAGACCCCCCGCAGACAGGAGTCCGTAACACGCTCAGGATTCAGGTTGAGTCACTAATGGTCATCTACGAAGTTATTAGTCTCATACTGTTAACGGTGTTACATCAGTAGGTCTAATAATTAACGGTTCGGTCTTGTACAATCTCATTGCACCGGATGCCCCCACTCGCATGTCAACCACATGAACGAGTCAGATCACCTCGTTTGTATCTAATACAAAGCGGGCCACATCCATAGTGTATCCTGGATTAGGTCTCCAACCCTATCCACATACTGTAGACTGTTCGGGTCATTAACCGAATGCGATCCTCCTTGTGTGTCCACTACACACCGTTCAAGTTCTTACTTCTCTCATAATGCAATGACCCTAGAGCTTAGTTTATTGGATTAAGTTTATGAAAAATGCGAGACACAAAGTTTAAATAAATAACTCTTATTTATTACACAATGTTGAAATTAATAACTCTTATTTATTTACAACTTGGAATATTACAAACTACACGAGATGAGGACATACATCCCAACAAAAACGACTGGAAGATGTTTTACATTTCAAGTCAAGTTTGGGGTGCAGCAGGGAAACGAATCTGGAAATAGCAGAAGTTTGTTTTTAGGGAAGAAGCTTTCGAGGTATTTACGAACAAATCTGTTTGTAATTTCAATTTCATTTCTTTCGATGCGTTTTAGAGGGTTCAAAAAGGAAGAGTTTGGTATAAAGTACATCCTGTTTGGCTAAGTAATGAAGAAGTTATGAATGTTTGAAGTCAGGGTTTGGAATCTATAAAATGCTGGAAAATTAGATGGTGTGTTTTTTGTGATTTCATGGTTGAAATTCATGAGCTCGAGGTTCTAATGCTTGGTATTGGTTTGTTTGATAGGCCAAGAGGAAATAGGTCGAGTGTACGGGCCAAGGTTCTAGTTCTAACACTGTGAGTGACAAAACGAACCTCCAAAACGATCTTTATGCTTGAATTATGCTTAAGGAAGTACAAGGTTTTCCTAGAATGAAATTACTTCGATGCTTTATGTATTCTTTTGAACACATACTTATGAGCATACATGTTTTCCTAAAAATGATTTCAAGTGCTCGTTGTGAGCCTAGATTTTTCGATGGAATTTATATGTGAGCAAATGTTTGTTGGTTACCGAAATTTAGTGAAAATATTATGATTTCAAGCAAGCATGTACTAGCAAATATTATTTAAAGATTTCCAGTTTTTATGAACAAGCTGAGTAAGCTAGAGTTTTACGAAAGAATGATAAGCAGGCATGTTCAAGTATTTTCATGTATTTTTCTAAGACTCGAATGAGTGAATGACTGAGATATTGAGGCAGAGGTTGTATCGTACCATGTGCACACAGATCATTTTCTGTTGTCGACGTTGAGTGTACTACGTGACAACAATATTGTCGTGAGTGCTGGGCGAGCCCCACTACGATAAAGACGATGGGAGTGCTGGACGGGCCCCACTACATCGTACAGTAAACGTTTGTTGTACTGGGTGTGTCCTATACAACGTAGATTATCATCTGTTTTATAAGGGTTAATATTATCGATATGCCTTGCGAGATTTTGATGATGTACTTGCTGGTTTTCTGAAAAGTTATTATGATTACATGTTTATGTTCAACGCTTGATTACAGATGCATATGCTCATAGGTTTCCAGATGATACGATTTATGAGTTATTAGATCTCAAACTCAGTCACTCACTGAGCTTCTTAGCTCATTCTTTCTGTGTTTTCAAATTTTTCAGGTAGAGATCGAGCTCCCGGTGCCTGATATCCTGCCATAGTCTACTGGTAGCTCCACGAGGTTGATATTTTGTACGTGGGTGGAGTTGTATAGCAAGTCTATATGTATTGTAGGTTATTTTGAGAGAACTATGTAGTTATGATGTGTGTACATTCTAGGTTGTGGTTGTGTAAACCATGGTTGGGTATGGTTTTGGTTGTGATGCTCATACCCGTTTTAGTTTTCAAAAGAGTCGTAAGTAGGGGTACTCCTTTCATAGGTTTCGTAATTATCAATATTCTGTTGTGTTATGTTTAAAGTGTTTCTTATACAAGTATAGTATGCTTATCAGGTAAAATAGGGTCAACAGGTATCGTTAGAGAGGTGAACGATGTCTGTTGGCTTCATGCCGTCTGCCGGGCTAGGTTAATAGGTAGTTCGGGAGGGGTGTGACAACTTGGTATCAGAGCAGTTAGCTCCATGGGAAATGAGACAGAGCAAGTTAGCTCTAGAAGAAACTAAAAAGTAGATTAGCAAGTTATTGAGTTAATTCAATAGAACTAGCAGAGCATGGTCCAAGTAAGGATAAGAGTAAGTCCAGTCAGGACTAGAATGTGAACACAAGTCTAGAATTGTGCATTTGAGTTAAGTATTGATTACATGTCTAGTATGTTGATATGTTATAGAAGTCATGTCACCACGTACTAGCAAACGATGCTGGTAGGATTAGTACGGGACGCAAGATCCTACCCAAACCCAATCTGAGAGGGGATCTAGTGCCCCGAGAGTCCAGATAGGGGCCATAATTAAGAAACATGCTAGTTCCTCACAGGAGGTAGGTAAGCGATAGAGAGTAGGGCCAAGTGATCCAGACAAGACATATAGAATAGAACGCCTAAAGGAATTAGGAGCCACAGTGTTTGAGGGTTCTACAGATCCAGCTGACGCTGAGGTTTGGTTGGTCATGCTTGAGAAATGTTTTGATGTGATGATTTGTCCTGAGGAGCGGAAAGTCAAGTTTGCCACATTCCTGCTGTAGAAGGAGGCAGAATAATGATGGAAATCAATATTAGCCAAGTGTAGTGATGCACATACTTTAGACTGGCAAACCTTCAGAAGCATATTTGAGGAAAGTATTACCCTAGCATGTATCGTGAGGTAAAGAGGGATGAATTTTTAGAAATTGAAGCGAAGGTCACTTTCAGTGGCTGAGTACGAGAGGAAGGATACGAGCTGTCGTGATATGCTGATGTGATTGTGGCATCTGAGAGTGACAGGTGTCGAAGGTTTTAAAGAGGATAATGTCATGAGATACGTACCCCAGTCATAGTTATTTCTAAGTGGACTGACTTTTCTCAGCTAGTATAGACTGCCCTACGTGTTGAGCAGACTATAGCAGAGGATAAGGCAATAGTGGAGCCTAGTTGTGGGACTTCGACAATAAGCAGTTTTCGAGGTCGTGAGCAGCGGAGGTTCACACTTGGATTGAATGTTTCCAAGTCGATAAGACTTTAAAAACCGAGCTAGTAGCCAGGCATAGACCAAGATGAATGTGGGTAGTGCCTATAAGAGGCAGAGTTAGAGAGCACCTAGTTAGTCTGTTAGATCAGCAACAAGACTGTAGAGAGAGCAAGAGTCCATTGCCAGTGTAGCAAGGAAAACTCCATGTGTGATTTGTTGCAAGAATCATCGATGTCATTGTCTTGTGAGTGTTGGTAGGTGCTACCAGTGCGGACAACCAAGACATGTCAAGAGGGATTGTCCACAGCTGAGGATAGCTGCACAGAGCGACCATGGAGTTGAGTCCCAGACAGTTGAGCAGTCGAGAGTTCCAGTAGCTGCAAGAGAGGGCACCAGCGATGCTAAACACAAGGGAGTTGTAGGGAGACCTAAGCAACAGGGGAAGGTCTAAGACTCAACAAGAAATGGATGATGCTCCGAATGTGTTACTGGTACGACTACTATTTGTAATGTACCTGCACGTGTTTTAATAGATCCAGGTGCTACACATTCCTTTATTTCTAATATATTCTTAACTAAGCTAAATAGGAAGCTAAAACCCTTATTTGAGAAGTTAGTTTTATACACTCCAGTTGGTGATGCTTTACTAGTCGATGTAGTGTTGCGGGTTTGTGAGGTTTTAGTAGAAGATTTCAATACGTTAGTGGATTTCTTATTTATTCACTATGCTTCCATGGATTGTCATAGAAAGGAAGTGACTTTCAAGAAACCAAGTTTGGCTAAGTGGTTTTCAGGGGTAAAAGGAAGATTATTCCTACGGGTTTGATTTCAAAATTAAAGCTTAGAAGTTATTGAGGAAAGGTTGCCCGACGTTTCTTGCACACGTAGTGGAGGTGCAAGAGGAAAAACTAAAACCAGAAAATGTTCTTGTTGTGAACAAATTTCTTGATGTTTTTCCAGCAGATCTGTCAGGGTCGCCGCCTGATAGGGAAGTTGAGTTCACTATTGAATTGCTACCAGGAACAACACCTATTTCGCAAACGTCGTATAGAATGGCTCCAAGTGAGCTCAGGGAGCTGAAGATGCAGTTACAAGAACTAGTTGATAAGGGATACATCAGACCTAGTGTATCGCCTTAGGGAGTTCCAATGTTATTCGTAAAAAGAAAGATTGTACCCTAAGATTATGCATTGATTATAAATAGTTAACGAGGTCATGATACGTAACAAGTATCCTTTGCCACGTGTAGATGACTTGTGTGACCAGTAAAGAGGAGTATCAGTGTTTTCTAAGATCGATTTAAGAGCAGAATACCATCAGTTAAAGGTTAGGGAATCAGATATTCCTAAGACAACATTCAGAATGAGGTACAGGCATTACAAGTTTATAGTAATGCCATTCAGTTTAACAAATGCACTAGCAGTTTTCATGGACCTCATAGACAGGATTTTCCACCAGTATTTGGATCAGTTTGTGATAGTGTTCATTGATGATATACTAGTTTATTCGGTTGACAGGAAAGCCCATGAGGAACACCTGAGGATTATTCTACAAACACTACGCGATAAGCAGTTGTAAGCTAAATTCACCAAATGTGAGTTTTGGTTGAATCAGGTAGTGTTTTGGGGCAAGTTGTTTCAGCAAATGGAGTTAGTGTGGATCCGCATAAAGTGAAAACTATGGTCAACTTAAAGAGACAAACTAATGCGACAGGGGTACGTAGTTTCCTAGGCCTGGCAGGATACTACATACGATTTGTTGAGGATTTCTCACGATTAACATTACCCTTAACAATGAAGATTGCTAAGTTTGAATGGTCAGATAAGTGTGAACAGAGTTTTCAAGAGCTGAAGAAGAGATTAGTGACAAGACCCTACTCATGATCTTGAGCTAGCAGCAATTATTTTAGCATTGAAGATCTTGAGGCATTATTTGTTCGTTGAGAGGTGTCACATTTACACCTATCATAAGAGTCTGAAATATATCTTCGATCAGAGAGAATTGAATATGAGATTGAGAAGATGGTTAGAACTGATTAAAGATTATGATTGTACCATATAATACCATCTAGGTAAGACGAATGTGGTAGCAGATGCATTAAGCAGGAAGTCAAGACTTCCTAAGGATGCCTTGTGTGGTATTCAAGCAACCTTTTTAAGAACTCTAAGGGATTTTAAGGCAGTTGTGACTGCAGAGAATTCAGGGAGTCTTTTAGCTCAAATCCAGGTCAGGTATTCGCTCGTAGCAGAGATTGCGAGAAGACAACCAGAGGATAGTAACTTGCAGAAAATGTTTGGAATGTCCAAATAGGGCCCGGAGGCAGAATTTAAAATGAGAACAGACAGAACCATAGTTAAGCAGAGAAAACTATGCGTCCTGAGTATTAGTGAGCTTAAAGATGCTATATTAGAGGAAGCTCACAGTTCAACTTACACTTTGCATCCAGGAAACACCAAAATGTACAAAATTTTGAAACGAACGTATTGGTAGCCGTGGTGAAGCGGGAGGTAACTGATTGTGTCGACAGATGTTTGATCTGCCAACAGGTTAAACAAGTTAAACAGAGGCTAGGAGAACTCCTTAACCCATTGGTAGTGCCGGAATGGAAATGGGAGCATATCACTATGAATTTTCTGTTTGGATTACCACGTACTTCAAGTGGACATTATGGTATTTGGGTAATAGTGGATAAACTCACTAAGACAACACGATTTATACCGATTGAAACGATGTCTACACTTGATCAGCTTGCTAAGCTATACGTCGACATAATAATGAGTCAATACGGAGTGCCAGTGTCCATAGTTTCAGATAGGGACCCGAGATATACTTCTAAGTTTTAGCCTAGTTTACAGAAAGCTATGGGGACAAGCTGAATTTTAGTACAACGTTCCATCCTCAGATAGATGGTCAGTCAGAGAGGACCATCCAGACCTTAGAGAACATGTTCAGAGCATGTGTCCTTCAATTTAAAGGAAGTTGGGATACTCACTTATCACTTATGGAGTTCGCTTACAATAACAGCTACCAGTCGAGTTTTGGCATGGCACCATTTGAGGCTCTGTATGGAAGACCATGTAGAACGCCTGTATGTTGGAACGAAGTAGGAGAGTGGAAGCTAATCGGTCCTGAGTCGGTGCAAGTTACGACGAACAATACTAAGGTAATTAGAGAGAGTTTGAAGGTAGCTTAAGACCGTCAAAAGAGTTACCCAGATAAGCAACGAAAAGACTTAGAATTCCAAGTCGGAGATCAAGTTTTCTTCAAGTTATCCCCGTGGAAAGATGTCCTTCGCTTTTCCAAGAAAGGTAAACTTAGTCCTAGGTATATTGGTCCTTATAAGATAGTTGAACGAGTTGGGCCAACAACCTACAGACTTGAGTTGGCAGCAGAACTATCTCAAGTACATGATGTTTTTCATGTGTCCATGTTGAGGAAGTATATTCCAGATCCGACACATGTGTTGCAAGCGCAACCAGTTAAGCTGAAAGAAGACATGCGTTACATAAAGGATGCAGTTCAAATCCTTGACAGAAAAAGAACAAGTTTTGAGAAACAAGACAATCCCACTCGTGAAGGTTCATTGGAAACATCACGGAGTGGAGGAGGCAACCTGGGAGTTAGAGGACCAAATGAGGAAGAAATACCCAATGATTTTCACTTAAAGACTACAAAATTTCGAGGACAAAATTTTTTAAGGGGGAGGTAAGTTGTAAACCCGAGATCTCGCTTTGGAATTTCCTTATTAAAAAAATAACAAAAGAAAACAAGAAAGAAAAAGTTTAATATATTTTGGTTTCGTTTGCTTTAAAAATAAAGAAGAAAAGAAAATGAAGGAAATATGTCTAGGGATCATAGGATTAAATTTTGCTAAAACTTGATTGGATTTCAAAAAGTGTTTTTGCGAGACTGACACAAAGATTTATTTGATTTTTCAGCAAACAATTTGTCTAGCTTAATCATAGCATTACTAACTTCGGATAAACTAGTGGGAGATAACTTCCAGACGTAGAAGAACAATACTAACACGGTACTTGTAACTGACGACCTTAAGTTCATGCTTACTGAGGAGTGTCCTCAGTTGCCGACCTCGACTGCATCACGAAGTGTTCGTGATGCATACGATCGGTGGATTAGGGCCAATGAAAAGGCCAAGGTTTACATAATTGCCAGCTTGTCTGAAGTTTTGGCAAAGAAACATGAGCTGATGATCACTGCTAAGGAGATCATGGAGTCATTGCAAGACATGTTTGAACAACAGTCCTTTCAGGTCAGGCATGACTCGCTCAAACACGTCTTCAACGCCCGAATGAAAGAAGAGGTATCTATCCGAGAACACGTTCTAGACATGATGACCCACTTTAATCTGGCGGAGATGAACATGGCTTCGATTGATGAGTCGAGCAAGGTCAGCTTCATCTTGGAGACTCTTCCGAAGAGTTTCCTTCAGTTTCGTAGAAACGCTGTTTTGAACAAGAATAGTCACACTCTGACCACCCTTCTGAACGAGCTACAGAATTTCTAGCCCTTGATGAGGATCAGGACACCGGAAGCTGAGGAAAATGTTGCCTACAAGTCCTATCATAGGGGTTCGACCTCTGGGACTAAATCTGTTGCTCCTTCTCGCCTGAAAGGGAAGAAGAAGATGAAGAAGGGTAAAGCTGGCCGAGCTGCCGCCCAAAAGGGCAAGAAGGTCAAGGATGTTGCAGAGAAAGGAAAGTGTTTCCACTGCAATGGGGACGACCACTGGAAGTGAAACTGTCCCAAGTTCCTTACCGAGAGGAAGAATACAGGTAAATGCAATTTACTAGTAACTAAAACATGTTTAGTGGAGAGTAGTGACTCTGCCTGGATATTTGATTCGAACGCCACTAACCACGTTTGTTCTTCTTTTCAGGGAATTAGTTCCTGGCAGCAACTACGAGAGGGTGAGGTGACTCTACGGGTTGAATCCGGGGAGATTGTCTCTGCTGCAACAATCGACAAAGTGAAGCTCTATTTCGGCAGGAATTACTTATTGTTAGACAATTTGTATATAGTTCCAGGGTTTACTAGAAATCTCGTTTCTATTTCCTGTCTTTTTCAACACTATATTTCTGTAATATTTTCTAGTAATAAAGCGTTTATTTCTAGAAATGGAAATTTCTTGTGTTCTGTTTCACTTAAGTCTAATCTGTATGTTTTGAAACCAAATTCGGTCAAAAGCGTTTTGAACACTGAATTATTTAAAACAGCAGAAACACAAACTAAAAGAGTAAAAGTTTCTCCAAAAGAAAATACCCATCTTTGGCATCTACGGTTAGGCAACATTAATCTCAATAGAATTGAGAGACTAGTGAAGAGTGGACTTCTAAGCGAGTTGGAAGAAAACTCTTTACCGGTATGTGAGTCATGCCTCGAAGGCAAAATGACCAAACGCCCTTTTAGTGGAAAAGGATATAGAGACAAAGAGCCCCTTGAGGTTGTACATTCTGAGCTCTATGGTATGATGAGTGTTAAAGCACGAGGTGGTTACGAATACTTTGTATCTTCTATAGATGACTATTCAAGGTATGGGTATATTTACCTAATGCATAGGAAGTCTGAAACTCTTGAAAAGTTCAAGGAGTACAAGACTGAGGTTGAGAACCTGTTAGGTAAAACGATAAAAACACTTCGATCGGATCGATGTGGAGAGTATATGGACAAAGAATTCCAGGACTATATGATAGAACACGGAATTATGTCCCAACTCTCAGCACCTGGTATACCACATCAGAATGGTGTATCGGAGAGGAGAAACAAAACCCTGTTGGACATGGTTCGGTCGATGATGAGCTACCATGATTCTTTTTGGGGTTATGCAGTGGAGACTGCGGTCTATATTTTGAACAACATTCCGTCGAAGAGTGTTTGTGAAACACCTTTCGAACTCTGGAATGGACGTAAAGGCAGTTTACACCATTTCAAAATTTGGAGATGCCCGACCCACATGTTGGTTTCAAACTCGAAGAAGTTGGAACTGATGGCGATCTAATCCCCTTGAGCACGGAAACGAGTTTGGAATAGTAATTGCAAGCTTATTTTGGTTGAAAAGCAAAAAAAAAAAAAAGTGCATTGAAAAAAAAAGAGATAAACATACATTTATAATCTAATTAGACATGGATATTTACATGCAAACATGCTGTATTTAACAATTAAACTAAAATGAAGAAAGATTGATTACCTTTGTAGTTTTTCCCACAAAAACTCCTTGCTTTCAAGAAAAACAGCAACACAGGAACACCAAAAGAACGCTTCTGTTTTCCTCCAAGAAAGACACTACCATAAGAGAGAACCTCCTATTCTCTGAGTGCTTAGATCAATTCCTTTGTGGGAAGGAATCCAACAATTGGAAGAAGTTTTTGGGATCTGAGAGAGAGAATTATCGTTGAGAGAAATTTCACAAAATTTTCTCTAAATCAATCGATGCATCAACCTCTGTCAAAACGAGAGATTGAAAGGGAGAGAAGAACTTCCCCACTCCCTATCGATTGGGAGGGAGGTGGGAAGAGGGGAACGTGTCCTCCTGACACATTCCCAATAATCATTTAATTAATTATGAAAATAATTAAATCAAATTTTATTAATTAGTTAAATATAATATATTTAATTATTAATTAAGATCAAATCATATTTAATCTTTTATTTTCTCCTCTAACCTATAGTTTTAATGTACATCTTATGCACATTTAATTTTAACCTATAGTTTTCAACTATGAATGACATTCACATTTGAATTTATTATTTGAACTCTTTCAAATATTTACTTCTCTCATATAATTTAATATGAATCATATTCACATTAAATTTATAATATATAGAAACAAAACTATATATTATATCGTATCTATATACATTAAATTTATTCCCTAATGAATTTGAACATTTCAAATTCAAATGATCTAAGAATCCTTTACGAGCTAGAAGGTGGACCTAATGGACCTACAGATCAGAAGCTCCAACGATACGAGATTACTCGGTTAATCTCATTAACCATCTAATCAACATTCGTTAACTGTGGGAACACTCCACTATAATCCCGCAACTGCACTCTTCTCACTGCACATATATTTCTGTGTCCACGAATATTGACCAATAACAGCAAGTCAATCCTTCACGAATGTTCGTAACACCAGCCGGGTCAAATTACCATTTTACCCCTGGGCTACATCTTGTACCTTAAGTACCAGTCCTCCTCTAATGAACAATTTGTTTGTGGCCCTACCAACAAACAGAGTCCCTCTCGGGTCAATGAGAGGGTCGGACCATTTGTTCAAGTCCCAGAGACACCACTTAAGGGAACATTCCTCTACTTACCCTAGTAGGTGGGAAGGAGTGAATTCCATCTTGTTAGGCTAAGTTCCCAAGAAGGTAGGCATATTGAGTCGGTGAATCTGGCCACTCTCACCCATACTAGTCAAAGGACAATCCCTCGCAAACAGGAGTTCGTAACCTGCTCAAGATTGAGATCAAGTTGCCTAGGTCATCCTAGTGAAATAGAAACCTCACTAGTCAACGGAGTTACATCTAGTGGTTACTATTTCGTTGTCCAATCTTATTTAATCTCATTACATAGGATATCCCCACTCACATGTCATCTACACGAACACGTTAGGATCATAGTGTTTGTATCATATACAAAGTGGGCCACATCCATAGTTTTCCAGGGTAAGGTACCCAAACCTTATCCCCTTACTATAGACCCTTTAGACTGTATCTCGAACCGAGACCCTTTATATGTACGCTCTATTCAGTTAAAGATACATTTAACAGCCTTGGATGTTTAATTTATGGGATTTAGGGTTAAAACGAAGGAAATATTGTAAATAACAAATAATAACACTTTATTGAAGTAATAACAATTTATTACATTAATTAGAACAAAAAATTACAAACTACGAGTTTTAGGGCACAAACCTAACAAACTCCCACTTGAACTAAAAACTCTAGTGGGGTACATCATAACCTAAAACCATGGTTAAAGAGATAGAAATACAATAAACTCGGGCATCCATATACCCCATTACATATCTCCCACTTGCCCTAGATTAGCCTATGTACATGTCTCATAGACCTAGACTCTCCAGATGACCCTCGAAACTTTAGCCATGAGAGTCTTTGTAAACGGATCAACAATGTTGTGCTCCAAGCGATTTTCGTGACTGTCACATCTCCTCGTTGCACTATTTCTCGTATCAGGTGATACTTTCTCTCGACGTGCTTTCCTCGCTTATGGCTGCGAGGTTCCTTCGAATTGGTTACTGCACCACTGTTGTCAAAGTATAAGGTGATGGAAAATTCCATATTTGGAACAACTTCCAAATCAATAAGGAATTTCCTTAACCAAACAGCCTCTTTAGCTGCTTCACAAGCAGCGACATACTCAACCTTCATCGTGGAGTCAGTGATGCATCCTTGTTTGATGCTTCGCCATACTATAGCTCCCCCGTTAAGGGTGAAAACTGATCTTGATGTGGATTTCCTAGAATCCTTATCGGTCTGAAAATCAGAATCAGGTATCCAGTCAGGATCAAATCCTTAGTCCCATACACAAGCGTATAGTCCCTCGTTCTCCTAAGATACTTGAGGATATTTTTAACTGTTGTCCAGTGATCTAACCCTAGATTGGACTGATACCTACTGACTATTCTCACGGCATGACAAATGTCTGGATGCTTGTTTCAACCCATAAGACTTGATTGCAGTATCAAATCTTATATTCCAAGATCTGGATGCTTGTTTCAACCCATAAATGGATCGATTGAGCTTGCAAACTTTTTGCTCCTGACCTTGGGTTATGACTTCGGGTTGAGACATATAGATGCTCTCGTCAAGATTACCATTCAAAAAGGCAGTCTTGACGTCCATTTGCCAGATTTCATAATCATAAAACGCGGCTATGGACAAGAGTATCCTTATAGACTTAAGCATAGCAACAGGGGAAAAAGTTTCTTCATAGTCAAGTCCTTCCCTTTGGATAAAACCCTTTGCTACAAGTCTAGCCTTAAAGGTCTGTACCTTTCCAGCTGCATCTCTGTTTCTCTTATAGATCCATTTACACCCTATGGGTCTTACCCCTTCAGGTTGGTCTACAAGTTCCCATATTGAATTGAAGTCTATTGACTCCATTTCAAGGTTCATGGCTTTGATCTATTGGTCCTTGTCTACGTCATTCATTGCCTTTTTTTAAGACAATGGATCTTCTATGCCGTCATCAGGTATGACGACTTGAGTTTCAGCTAAACCCAAGTAGCGGTCAGGTTGAGAAACAACCCTCCCACTGTGTCGAGGCATTCCCAACGATTGAGAAGGACGAGACTGACTTGAGGTGCTGGCTTCTCCATCAACTCTTGATGAAGGTCATGCTTGATCAACAACTCTTGTTGGTTCATCTGTAGCTTCATTTAACACTAATTTACTATGCAGTTTATGGTTCCTCATGTGATCTTCCTCCAAGAACGTGGCATTTGTTGATACAATCACCTTGTTTTCTTGTGGGTCGTAGAAAAGACCACCTCTCGTTCTTTGGGATAGCCAACAAATTGGCATAATCTTGAACGAGGTTCCAGTTTCTTTGGGTTTATCACTAGCACGTGTGCCGGACAACCCCAAATCCTGAAGTGTTGTAAACTAGGTTTACGCCCCTTCCAAAGTTCAAAAGGTGTTTCTGAAACACTCTTTAATGGAACAGTGTTCAAGATTTGAACTGCAATCTCTACTGCGTATCCCCAAAACGAGGTAGGCAATTGAGCATAGCTCATCATAGAAGGAACCATGTCCAAGAAGGTTCTATTTCTCCTTTCTGACACACAATTTTGCTGTGGTGTATTAGGCGCTGAGAGATTAGATTTATTTCAATGTTCTATCAAATAGTCTTGGAATCTCAAATCCATAGACTCTCCACCATGATCAGATCGAAGTGTTTTAATGGTTTTCCCTAATGCATTCTCTACTTCAGCCTTATGCTCTTTGAACTTTTCAAGAGCCTCAGACTTATGATGCATTAGGTATAAATAACCATACCTCGAATAATCATCTATGAAAGAGATGAAATATTCGTACCCTCTTCGAGCTTTAACATTCACCGGACCACAAAGGTCCGAATGTATAAGTTCTAAGGATTCTATGGCTCTGTAACCTTTTCCAGTAAAAGGTCGCTTAATCATTTTACCTTCCAAGCAGGATTCGCAGGGAGGTAAAGAATCATCTTCTAACTTGTTTAGAAGTCCATTCTTAGATAATCTCTCAATCCGGTTGAGATTTATATGACCAAGTCTAAGATGCAATATATAGGTATTATTTTGAGAAACTCTTTGCCTTTTACTTTACTTATTAGCAGTTTTAAACATCTCATGATTCAAAATTGCTTTAGTTCTATTCGGTTGAAGTACATACAAGCTGTTTTCTAATTTAGCAGAACAAACATTCACACCCTCTTTCAAATTGAACGCTTCATTAAAAGAAAAGGAAATACAATGTCCAAGTTCTATTAAACAAGAGATAGAAATTAAGTTTCTCTTAATCTTATGAACTATGTACATTTTTTCTAAAAATAAAAATCTATCTGTAAAAAACAACTTGGCATCTCCTACTGCACGAGCTGAGACGACGTCTCCCGTTCCGACCCTAAGCGTCATCTCACCCTCTTCGAGCTCCTTAAAGGAACTAGTTTTCTGAAAAGAAGAGCAAACATGATTAGTGCCTCCTATATCAAGTATCCAGGTAAAATCATCATTTTCCACTAAGCAAGTTTCAAGAACAAGTAAATCTAATTTACCTTTCTTCTCTTTCAGCTTAACAAGGTATTTTGGGCAGTTTCTCTTCCAGTGTCCATCCATGTTGCAGTGGAAACACTTTCCTTTGTCTGCAACCTTGGCTTTTCCCTTGCCTTTATCAGCAACATGTGCATTCCTTTCTCTCCTATCTTCTTCTTTTGGGTCTTCTTAAGCCCAGAAGATGAACTAAAGGACTTAGTTCTAGAGGATGAACCTTTCTGAAACCTTCTGGAATGGGCAAACAGATTTTCCTCTCCATCCGCCTGTCCCTTATTCTTCATAAGAGACTGGAAGGTTTGTAGTTCATTAAGGAGAGTAGTCAGGTTATACTCTATCTTGTTCATCACCTGTAAGCCCTAAACTCTATTTTCTTTTATCATTTTGCACTCATACTTGATGTGTTGAAATATGCAAAATGATATAGGTTGCACTAAAGGATGTCATGATCGGATTTGGGAATCTATTTAACTGGGAGCTACAATGTGTTGAAAGCTTCATAAAGAGATAGGTAAGCCATTGAAATAAGCATATTAAAAGTTGAATTGAAGTAAGTTAAAAGCTTTAGAAAATTGGGGAAGTTTAAGATGCAATATGTATTGAATGGAAGATCTTATACCTCACAAACTTAGTATAAGTTGACTAAATGCTTAGGGTTTATTTACTTACTTATTTTGGTATTTTAAAAAGGGGATTATGATGTAAATATTAAAGTTGGAGCTGGCCAAATGAGGTGAAGCCTCGGAGTTAAACATTGCAAGTAGGTGCTGTCAAATTCGTAGGAAAACAACAAGCTGCTGAAAAATAGGTCATCTTCAAACGATCATATCTCGTAATTTACTGAGCCAAATTGGATGTTTTTTGAGTCAAAATCTAAGAAATTGAGTTTAGAATACGAAGCTGCTAAAAGTGTAGAACAATGAGAGGTATTCAAGGTTCTTGGGTAGCAGAACAGTGTGAGGAGATCAGTCTGTTTTGAGCTCTTGAAGAGGAATTAGAAGCTGATATTTTGAGGTAACTAAGCTAAGATGTTGTACTGGAGGTCTATCAAAAAATATTTGGTTGTTGTTTTGATAAATTTGAGAAACCCAAACTAAAAGTTGAACCTGAAATCTTAGGTGCAAAGACAAAACTGCTAGCAAGAGATTGAAGGAGATATGCTTCCATTTCTAGATACCTTACAACCAAGTGTGTATGGTTATCATGAATTAAGTTATGAGATTGAATTAGATCTGTTTTTAAGGTGCATAAGGAAAGGAATTAATGTTGTTAAATTCATTTTCAGGGCAAACAGAGATAGGAATAGTTTATAATCTTTGGAACTCTTTTGGTAATTGTGAGTGACTCTATTTTAGAACTATACTTGACCTTTGTTTTTTTTTCAAAAACATAAATGTTGATCATTGAATCTTGCTGGAATTCATTATATATAGTTTCATGGAGTTTTTAACATAATGTTCTTAATGGAACCTAAGCATGTTTTGAATTAGTTTGTACTATAAGTCCAAGTATGGAAACTAAATTATGGAAGTATGATTTTCTCTAGAGAATGTCTTGTGTAAGTCTATTTGGGAACATATTTAGAAAATAATATGCAAAGGTTGAGAAATTGTTATATGTATTATTAAAACATAATTTCCATGGTATACAAATTATGCCCATGTTTGTTGTTAACCCCTAATACTGAAGGACATTAGAGAAGGTACTTAGGGGGGAAGGAATCATGATTTCCCGATACTGAAGGACAATGAGAAGGTATACGGGTAGTAAATGGTCTTACCTTAATACTGAAGGACATAGAGAAGGTATTAGGGGAAACCAAAGTGCCAATGGCATTCCACGTGCACGTGAGAGAGGAATGAACGTTATTAGTATAAACATAACTCTACCACCGCTAAGGTTCGAAAGCGGTATCATGCCATGAGTTTTATTGTATTGATCTATCTAACCTTAATATAGTACTGCATTATGAGATTTATGCTATACATAAGTGGTGACTTAAACCTGTAAATTGGAAGCATGGCTAGATTATGTTTACAAACAAATGTTAAGTTATTTTCTACTTATAGTTTGCCCATTATTATGCTTCACCTTTGAGCTTATAATGTTTTAAAAATAGACACTCACTGGGCTTCTCAGCTCACGTATTCATATGTTTACTCTTCCCAGGTAGCAGACGAGTTCCCGGTGCTTAGCCTTGACAAGACCTGTTTGCCACCACGTCGTTTTAGCTCCTTGTATATACACTTTCTTATGTATATGGTTTGTAGTGAAAGCATATTAGTCGGGTTGTAATAAGCTTGAAGGCTTTATGACTAGCTAAAGAACATAGTACTGGAAGTGAATGTGTCGTGCTTATATGTGTATTCAATGTTCAATCTTGCTTGTTCAAACGTGTTGTGTTGCGTTTAATTTTAGGTTAAGTCTTTGGTTAGTCAGGGAGAGCCAGAAGAGAGTTGGTTATCTCTGTCTTTGCATCTCTTCCTAGGTTAAGCAAGTAAGCTGGGAGGGGGTGTGACATCACTGCGTTGCTGCGGAATTGCAGGAAACTCTTTGGAAGAGATTCCAGGATGAACGAGACCTGACTTTGCTCGTCAATGATCGCACCGTTCATCTCAGCCATGTTGAAGTGGACCATCAAATCGAGAACGTGTTCTCTCACCGACGACCTCTCCTTCATACGGGAGTTATAAACGTATTTGAGGGATTCGTGCAGAAAGTCGCCCCGACGGTTGTCCAAACATATCCTGCAACAAACTCATGATCTCACGAGATGAGACCATGTCCTCGTGCTTTTTTGCTAGAACTTCAGAAACACTAGCCAAAATGTAGAGCTTGGCCTTATCATTGGCCTTGATCCAGCGGTTGTACGCCTCCTTAACAGATTGATGAGCGTTTCGAGCAGGGACCTGAGGACATTCATCAGTCAATACAAACCGAAGGTCGTTAAACACAAGAATAGTATTCAGGTTGGACTTCCACGTAGTAAAGTTCTCACCAGTTAAACGATCACTTTCTAGTAAGGCTATGATTGAGGACGACATGCTGAAATTCCAAAATAGTTCTAATTAGTTATGCCTTTTAACCCATTAAAAAACCAATCAAATTTTAGCAAAATTATTAAAGAACCCTAGTGTTTAAACTAAATCCAGTGTTTAAATTAAACCTTTAATTTTGCAACGATACTTCAAAGGTTTAGAACAAAAGCCTCCGTTTGGCGGTCAGTCATTCCTCCCTTGAATTGAGACTTTATCAGCCAATTCTCACTACCAGAACATCTCATGTCCCAACGGTCCTTAGCTACCGTTTGTTTGGTCAAGGACTTGTTAACTAGCTTAACTTCTCCCGTAAATGTGACCCTACCATTTTCAGATCCAATAGGTTCGAGCAAACAGGCTACTATTAAGAAAGACAACTATTGGCAAATTACCTAAGAGACCCTATCCATTTTTGGAGTTCGCGGTGTTCCGATCCCTATAGTCAAGCTCTCCGTAGGGTTTGGCTGTTCCAGGACAACCTAGAAGGCGGAATATAGAAATCTCACGGTGCAACCTAATGGAGGAGACCGTAGGATACGTTGACACGCGTCCTGCTCCCTTTTACTATGGATACTTCTCTCATTGACCTTGGTATTGAACCATGCAAACACTTACCGTAGGGGGACGACCTAATGACGCCACGTAGCCGAGCATGGAACTCACGGTGTGAACTCTTGAGGACGTGAGAGTAAACTCGATGCGAACATCTCGTTTTCTCCCACTGAAACTCCTAAGATTAGGGTATAGGTTTAACTTAGTCGGATTCTGGCTAAAAGAATCTATCTACGTCTATGCCTATTATAACTGTTATAACTGGGCCTTTTAACCATTATGTCTAGGTGAATAAACATTTTAATTACCTACAAAGAAAATAGAACTAAGCAATTCAACTCAAGCTCTAGGTCAGTTCCCAGGTAGGAGGTGTTCCGTTAACCGTCAGCTTAAGTACCCCTAACCTTAGACAGAGCTTCACCAGTAGAGTTCCCTTATAACCAAAGTTCTAATGTCCAACTATATTTTAAACCATTTAAAATACTATGTAAGACTAACTTCTAATCCTATTAGAAAATAGAACTTAGATCTAAATTAATTTTAAACAATTTTAAACTAATTTAATTTTACCCAAGTTCCTATGTTTACATGCATTTCTTTGTTATAGGTTATGGTTTCTAAAACCCCTTTAATTTATAACACTTATAAATTTTAATTATTAACCTATGACAAGAAACTATATTATAAAACCAACAATTATTTTTCAAATTGGAATTATAAAAAATATTCAACTAATTGAATAATAAAATTACTTAAATAAAATAACAATGATTTTAAACTAAGTAATTTCATGCTCCATGCAATTTATTTTCCACATTGATCTAATTATAACAATTATAAATAAATGCATATGAAAAATAAATTAAATCATGCATTTCTACCATATTTATATAACAATTATACAAATAAAATGCATGAACATGCTTATCCTAAGGTGGGAAAAATTCTAAATGACATTCCTAAAGAAAAATAGTTGTAAAACCGGAATAATTTGGCCCCTAAAGTTCAAAAATAATAAAATTACTCTAATTTTATTACAAAACTGGTCCAATACTCCTTGCCCTGGCTCGAATCGATCAAAACCAATCGAACCGCTTGCATCGGCCTCAAGCTTCGAAATGGCATCATGGCATTGCAACGCTGAAGGGAGCGTTGCAACGCTGGCTTTGTCCGCGCGCGCGCCTGCTATCGGGGTAGCGTTGGAACGCTGCTGACCCCGAGAGAACCCGCGTCAATAGGGAAGGTTGGCGTTGCGACGCTGTTCCTCAGCGTTGTAACACTGATGAACGGCGTTACAACGCTGCTGGTAGCGTTGCAACGTTGTTGCTTCGGCAGCAGCTTTCTCCTTCGAACACAGCAGCTTCAAACTTCAAATTCTCCTTCGATACTCAACCAAAATGCACGAAACTGGTCCCGAACGACTCTTAACTCGATTACAGACTCGATAATGTACTTAATTGCCCAAAAACACAGCGGCCTTTACATTTAAATTGATCAAATAAATGAAAAACTAAGGCCAAATATTCCTAAACAATTTTACAGCAAACCAAATGCAATTCCCACCAAATCAATGCAATTTTGTTTCAATCAAAACAAATCAAGTATTGCTCTGATACCAATTGATGGAGATCTAATCCCCTTGAGCAGTGGAAACGAGGTTGGAATCGTAGTTGCAAGCTTATTTTGGTTGAAAAGCAAAAAAAAAAAAAAAAAGTGCATTGAATATAACAGAGATAAACATACATTTCTAATCTAATTAGACATGGATATTTACAGGCAAACATGTTGTATTTAACAATTAAACTAAAATGAAGAAAGATTGATTACTTTTGTAGTTTTTCCCACAACAACTCCTTACTTCAAAGAAAAACAGCAACACAGGAACACTAAAAGAACGTCTCTGTTCACTTCCAAGAAAGACACTACCATAAGAGAGAACCTCCTATTCGCTGAGTGCTTAGATCAATTCCTTTGTGGGAAGGAATCCAACAATTGGAAGAATTTTTTGGGATTTGAGAGAGAGAATTATCCTTGATAGCAATTTCACAAAATTTTCTCTAAATCAATCGATGCATCAACCTCTGTCAAAACGAGAGATTGAAAGGGAGATGAAAACTTCCCCACTCCCTATCGATTGGGAGGGAGGTCGAAAGAGGGGGACGTGTCCTCCTAACACGTTCCCAATAATCAATTAATTAATTATAAAAATAATTAAATCAAATTTAATTAATTAATTAAATATCATATATTTTAATTAATAATTAAGATCAAATCATATTTAATCTTTTCTCCTCTAACCTATAGTTTTAATGTACATCTTATGCACATTTAATTTTAACCTATAGTTTTCAAATATGAATCACATTCACATTTGAATTTAATATTTGAACTCTTTCAAATATTTACTTCTCTAATATAATTTAATATGAATCATATTCACATTAAATTTATAATATATAGTTCCAAAACTATATATTATATCGTATCTATATACATTAAATTTATTCCCTTATGAATATGAACGTTTCAAATTCAAACGATCTAAGAACCCTTTAAGAGCTAGAAGGTGGACCCAATGGACCTACAGATCAGAAGCTCCAACGATACGAGATTACTCGTTTGATCTCATTAACCTCCTAATCAACATTCGTTAACTGCGGGAACACTCCACTATAGTCCTGCAGTTGCACTCTTCCCACTGTAGATATATTTCTGTGTCCACGGACATTGACCAATAACATGTCAATCCTTCACGAATGTTCGTAACACCAGCTGGGTCAAATTACCGTTTTACCCCTAGGCTACATCTTGTACCGAAATAATAAAGTGATCCTTCAATGAACAATTTGTTTGTGGTCCTACCAACATACAGAGTGAGTCTCTCGTGCCCTTTGTTCAAGTCAGGAGACACCACTTGAGGAACGTTCCTCACTTTACCGTAGTAGGGCGTGAACGAATGAATTCCATCTTGTTAGGCTAAGTCCCCAGCTGCTCACTTGGTCTTGTCCCCAAGAAGGTAGGCATATTGAGTCCGCGAATCTGGCCACTCTCACCCATACTAGTCAAAGGACAATTCCTCGCAAACAGGAGTTCGTAACCTGCTCAGGATTTAGATCAACTTGCCTAGGTCATCCTAGTGAAATAGAAACCTAACTAGTCAACGGAGTTACATCTAGTGGTAACTATTTCATGGTCCGGTCTTATGTAATCTCATTACATTAGGATATCCCCACTCACATGTCATCTACACGAACACGTTAGGATCACAGTGTTTGTATCATATACAAAGTGGGCCACATCCATAGTTTTACCAGGGTAAGGTATCCAAACCTTATCCCCATACTATAGACCCTTTAGGTTGTATCTCGAACCGAGATCCTTTATATGTACGCTACATTCAGTTAAAGATACATTTAACAACCTTGAATGTTTAGTTTATTAGATTTAGGGTTAAAACGAAGGCAATGTCGTAAATAACGAATAATAACACTTTATTGAAGTAATAACAATTTATTACATTAATTGGAACAAACAATTACAAACAACGAGTTTTAGATCACAAACCCCAACAAGAACCCCGTTTAAACCTGTGCCTATTTGTAGGTTACCCAAAAGGGACTAGGGGTGGTCTATTTTTCGATCCTAAGGAAAATAGGGTGCTTGTGTCGACAAACTTCACTTTCCTTAAGGAAGACCACGTCAGGGATCATACGCCTAGGAGAAAAATTATGTTAAATGAAATGGACAATACATCAGCAAGAGTTGCTGATGGGGCTAGTACATCAACAAGTGTTGTTGATCCTAACACGTCTAGTCAAGTTCGTTCCCAAGAGTTGGTAATGCCTCGATGTAATGGGAGGGTTGTGAGACAGCCTGAACATTACATGGGTTTAGCTGAAACTCAAGTCGTCATCCCTGATGATGACTGCAAGGATCGATTGACCTATGATCAAGTTTGGGTTTATGTCCTAAAACTCGTAGTTTGTATTTCTGTTCTAATTATTGTAATAAACTGTTATTACTTTAATAAAGTGTTATTGTTCATTATCTACGAATTTGCCTTTATTTAAACCCTAAATCCAATAAACTAAACATCCAAGACTGTTAAATTTATCTTTAACTGAATGTAGTGTACATATTAAGGATCTCGGTTCGAGATACGACCTAAAGGATTTATAGTTAGGGGATAAGGTTTGGGTACCTTACCGTGGTAAAACTATGGATGTGGCCCACTTTGTATATGATACAAACACTGTGATCCTAACGTGTTCGTGTAGATGACATGTGAGTGGGGATATGCTACGTAAAGAGATTACATAAGACAGGGCCACGAAATAGTAACCTCTAGATGTAACTCCGTTGACTACTTAGGTTTCTATTTCACTAGGATGACCTAGGCAACTTGATCTCTATCCTGAGCAAGGTTTACGAACTCTGCGTTTATGCAGGGATTGTCCTTTGACTAGTATGGGTGCGAGTGGCCGATTCACGACTCAATATGCCTACCTTCTTGGGGACAAGACCAAGTGAGTACTGGAAACTTAACTTAGCAAGATGGAATTCACTCCTTCCCACCTACTAGGGTAAGTAGAGGAATGTTCCTCAAGTGGGTGTCTCTGGACTTGAACAAAGGGCTCGACCTTTCATTGGCCCGAGAGGGACTCTGTTTGTTGGTAGGACCACAAACAAATTGTTCATTAGATCACGAGCAATCGGTACTTAAGGTACAAGATGTAACCCCAGGTAAAACGATAATTTGACCCGGCTTTTGTGTTACGAACATTCGTGAAGGATTGACTTGTCGTTATTGGTCAATATCCGTGACACGTAAATATATATGCAGTGAGAAGTGTGCAACTACGGGACTTTAGTGGAGTGTTCCCGCAGTTAATCGAATGTTGATTAGAGGTTAATAAGATTAACCGAGTAATCTCAGACGTTGGAGCTTCGATCTCAGAGGTCCATTAGGTCCATTAGGTCCACCTTCTAGCTCGTAAAGGGTTCTTAGATCGTTTGAATTTGAAATGTTCAAATTTATAAGGGAATAAATTTAATGTATATAGATACGATATAATATATAGTTTTGGAACTATATATTATAAATTTAATGTGAATATGATTCATATTAAATTATATGAGAGAATTAAATATTTGAAAGAGTTCAACTGTTAAATTCAAATGTGAATGTGATTCATATTTGTAAACTATAGGTTAAATCTTAATGTGCATGAGATGTACATTAAACTATAGGATAAAGGGTAAAATGATTAAATGTGATTTAATCATTTAATTAATATAATATTTAAATTAAACATGATTTAATTTAATATAATTAATTAATTAATTAATTATTATAATATTAATTGGGAACGTGTCAGGAAGACACGTTCCCACCACTCCCCAACTCCCTCTCGATAGGGAGTGGAGAGTTACCCACTGAAGTCTTCTTCTCCTAGTGAGAAGAAGAAAAATTTGATCGATTGATTATTGATTTGCCTCACAGAAGAATTCTCTCTCTCTCACTCTCTCAATTCCCCATCTTCCAATGTTTGGAATCCTTCCCACCAAGGAAGATGTAAGTAGATACTCAGAGCCATAGGTGGTTTTCCTCTTGGTAGTGTTCTGTAAAAACAGAGAGGTCCTTTTGTTCTGCTGAGTTGCTGCGAATCTACAAAGGTAATGTATCTTCTTTTTAGTTTATTTGTTAAACATAGCATGTTTGCATGTCTACTCCATGCCTAATTAGATTAGGATTTTTGTATGCTTATTATGTATTTTTACCAATGTATGGGTATTTGATTTTCAACCAAAACAAACTAGCAAAATTACGATTTTAAACACGTTTTCGCTGCTCAAGGGGATCAGATCTCCATCAGATCTGGCAATGACAGACGTTGACAAGGACGAATGGATTAAAGCTATGGACCAGGAAATGGAGTCGTGTATTTCAATTCTGTCTGGGAGCTTGTGCATCAACCTGATGGGGTAAAACCTTTAGGTTGCAAATGGATCTACAAGCGTAAACGTGGTATAGATGGGAAGGTGCAGACCTTCAAAGCACGACTAGTGGCAAAGGGTTTTACTCAGGTTGAAGGGGTTGACTATGAGGAAACCTTTTCACCTGTTGCCATGGTAAAGTCGATCAGGATCCTTCTGGCCATTGCCGCATATTATGGCTATGAGGTATGGCAGATGGATGTCAAGACTGCCTTTCTGAATGGCAACCTTGACGAAACTATCTACATCGACCAGCTCAAAGGGTTCATAACCCAAGGCCAAGAGCAAAAGGTTTGTCGACTTCATAGGTCTATTTATGGATTGAAACAAGCCTCGAGGTCTTGGAATATAAGGTTTGACGAGCAAAGTCAGATCTCGTTCATTCTGGAATCTCTTCCGAAGAGTTTCTTGCAATTCCGCAGCAATGCGATGATGAACAAGATAGAGTATAACCAGACTACTCTCCTTAATGAACTACAAACTTTCCAGCCTCTTATGAAGAATAAGGGAAAGGCTGAGTGAGAGGCAAATCTGTTTGCCCATTCTAGAAGGTTCCAGAAGGGTTCATCCTCTGGGACTAAGTCCTGTGGCGTTGGGATTTATGCCCTAAACTTGTTTAATTTTGATCGAATAAATAAAGAGTTATTTGTTTTGACAAAATTATATTCTTGTTTTATAAATCCAATAAACTAAGCTCTAAGGTTATAATATATCTTGAACATCAGTGTAGTGGACACTATTTGGATTGTGTTCAAGAATATAAGCTAAATGGTCTATGGTATAAGAATGAGGTTGGAAATTATTAGTCTAACCAGTGTAACACCGTTAACAGGATAAGACTGATAATTTATAGATGATCATTAGTGACTCGACCTGAATCCTGAGTAAGTTAAGAACTCCTGCTTATAGGGGTTTGTCCTTAGACTAGTATGGGTGAGAGTGGCCTATAGCCGACTCAATAAGCCTACCTTCTCAGGGACAGAACCTCGTAGGTAGCTAGGGACTTAACTATACAAGATGGAATTCACTCATTCCTACACTAAGGAATTACATAGGTTGTTCCCTTAAGAACTGACTCCAGGTCTTGAACAACGGGGCCCCGCCCTCTATGAGGGTATGAGTCTATGGTAGGACCTTAGACTTGTTGTTCATTAGAGAATCAGTGGTGCTTAAGGAACAAAGAGGTAATCAAAGGGGTCAAACGGTAATTTGACCCAGCCGTGATTACGAACAACCTGTGAAGGGTCGAATCATGGGTAATGATTATATCAGTGGACACAATATAATCTACAGTGAGGAGAGTGCAACTACAAGTCTATAGTGGAGTGACTTGTAGTTAATGAATATTGATTAACTGGATCAAAGAGTTTGATCGTTAATCTCACATCATTGGAGCTCATGAATCAGTAGGTCCATTAGGTCCCTCCGCTATGAACATGGTAACATTGAGGGTATAAAGTTAGGAATGAAATTGAAGTGTTCAATTTCATGCATGAGATGTTATATCAATTATATATGATATAATTGATATAATATATGGTTTTAATGTGAATTAGATTCACATATAAACCATATAATAGTGAAAAAATATAAGAGGGATAAGATGGTAATTTTCATCCTATTTCCCTATATATATAGTTGCATGAGATGCAACTAGGTTAAAAAAAAAAAAGTAATTTCATCTCTTTGAGAAACCCTAGAGAATTCACCCACATTGTGTTAGAAAGAGTTCCAACTAGAAACTCACAAACATCTCATCTCACCTAAAGGGAACCCACCTTCCTCCCTCACCTAGAGAACAACGGAGAAGATCCGGTGGTAGTGTCGGTGATCGTTCGGGTTCGTGTTACTGAGATCGTGATCGTGAGAGAAGGAGCACTCGAAGAAAGGTTGTTCAAAGGTACAAATCTTGTTGTCCATCTAGTTAATATATGCTTAATCTTAGTTAAATTGTTCTTGATTCATATCCATGTAACGAAATTAAGAACGCGCGATTCACTATCGCTCCCGCTGCGGGATTCGATTCCCTTCAATTGGTATCAGAGCCCAATTGCGCTCTTGATTTACGTTCTGAATTTTACAAGAACGAGGTGGGATTTACTGTTTTGCATGTGATGTATGAACGGTTTGCAATTTAGACGTTTTCAATTTTGGCACTTAGATTTACAATTTTTCATTGAATCGTTCAATGTAAGGGTCCAGTGTTTTGGGCAATTTTAATTGTAAATCGAGTCTGTAAGTCCGTGTCGATCGAGGCAAAGTGGTTGCTGAGAAGAACGAGTGAAAACGAGCAAGGAATGGAGATTCCACATGTTGTCTGTGTGCAGCGCTGCAACGTTGTTCATTGGCGTTGCAACGCTGTGATTGCGGAAGGAGGTGTGCATTAGAGACAGCGTTGCAACACTGCCATCAGCGTTGCAACGCCGAAGGCGTTTCGCAACACGCTCCAATGGGCAGAAACGGATAAGGCGCAGCGTTGCAACGCCGAAGGCGTTTCAGCAAGCTGTCTAATGGGCGAAAAACGTTTTTTATTTATATACTAAATATAAAAATGATTTATATTTAATTTGTTTAATTTTAATTGATATAATTAGATTATATTAATTCTAATTGAATTTAGAGTGCCAAAATTTGTCTAATTTTGCTATTTAAATTGTGCAATTGTTGTGTAATTATTGCCATGCATAATGTATGCTTTTAATTTAGAAATATCACCTTAGGTTAAGCATTTCCATGCATCATTTATAATATAAAGAGTTATATTATATAGTTTGCATGATTAATTAATATAAGGGTGTGTTTGGCCCATGGGTTTGGATTTGGATGGGTTTGGCATCCAAATCCAAACCCATGTTTGGAGCAAGGTGTTCCAAATCCTTGGTTTTGAAACTCATTCCCATGGATTACAACAATACAACCCCATGGGTTACAATAGTGTAATCTCATGGAATTTGTTCCATGTTTTTCTCATCCATTTGTCGACTAATTCGACAACTCCGATAAAAACTCCGGCGACTATCGACGACCACCGATAACGACAACTCCGGTAAAAATTCCAGCGATCACCGACAACGACAACACCGATAAAAACTCCGACGACCGCACAGGCGACCACTTTGGCAACAACTCCGGTGATAACTCCGACGACCACTCAACAACCACCGACAACGACAATTCCGACGACCATACCGGCGACCACTTTGGCAACAACTCCGGCGACAACTCCGGCGACCACCCAACACCATCGACAACGATAACTCCGACGACCACACCACGACTAGCGCTGATCATGACTGCCTCTGAAAAATACTTGATTTTCCATTTCCTCTTCAACAACTCCGGCGACTAGCCACCACTGATGGTTGCCTCAACGACCTTTTCAACAACAACTCAAGCGACCCGATGACCACCAACAACCAAAAATCCAACGACCACCTCGACAATCCCACCACCTCATCAACTTGACCACTCCAACAATCCGACAATCTAGTCAATTTTTTAAAAGGTTAAAATAAAACTAAAAAATGGCTAATAAACATTTTTTTTTTATGCTATTCTCAACACGTTTGAATTTTGTGAAATTTTTATTTAAAAAAAAATAAAAACAACTTGGTATTTTTTTTTTAATGTACACTCAAATGGCTCAATTTTGTAATTTCTTTTTTAAAAGTTAGAAAAAATGAAATATTTTTTTTCTTTCGCACAAAGGCGCTTTATGTTCTTTTGTTTCGTGTTAGTTGCAACACTTTTGGACGATGTATTTGTATGTGTAAACTCGTGGTAGGGGTGTTAAAAAAACTACCTAAATTGAAAGTTTCATGGAAAAGTTACTTAAAAGATTGATCCATGTTAGACATTAACTTCTACAATTTACGTAAGATCAATTACAAAAATTTGAAAGGAATAAAATAGCTAAAAGAAAAAAGGTGAAACAAAACTGTACCAAACCTAGAGTACAGAAAACTGCACCCAAGACACAGCTCTCTGATTCCCACTCACATGTAATCTCATTACATAGGATATCCCCACTCACATGTCATCTACACGAACACGTTAGGATCACAGTGTTTGTATCAAATACAAAGTGGGCCACATCCATAGTTTTACCAAGGTAAGGTACCCAAACCTTATCCCCTAACTATAGACCCTTTAGGTTGTATCTCGAACCGAGATCCTTTATATGTACACTACATTCAGTTAAATATTCATTTAACAGCCTTGGATGTTTACTTTATTGGATTTAGGGTTTAAATAAAGGCAAACTCGTAGATAACGAACAATAACTCTTTATTGAAATAATAACACTTTATTACATTAATTAGAACATAATTACAAACTACGAGTTTTAGGGCACAAACCCCAACAAACTCCCACTTGAACTAAAACTCTAGTGGGGTACATCATAATCTAAAACAGTGGTTACAAGAGATAGAAATACAATAAACTAGGGCATTCATATACCCCATTACATATCTCCCACTTTCCCTATATTGGCCTATGTACATGTCTTGTAGGCCTAGACTCCCCAGATGACCCTCGAACACTTTAACCGTCAGAGTCTTTGTAAATGGATCAACAATATTGTGATCCGAAGCGATCTTTGTGACTGTCACATCTCCTCGTTGAACTATTTCTCGTATAAGGTGATACTTCTTCTCGATGTGCTTGCCTCGCTTATGGCTGCGAGGTTCCTTTGAATTGGCTGCCGCACCACTATTGTCACAGTATAAGGTGATGGGAAATTCCATATTTGGAATGACTTCCAAATCAGTAAGGAATTTCCTTAGCCAAACAACCTCCTTAGCTGCTTCACAGCAGCGACATACTTTTCCTCCATCGTGGAGTCAGCGATGCATCCTTGCTTGATGCTTTGCCATACTATAGCTCCCCCATTAAGGGTGAAAACTGATCCCGATGTGGATTTCTGAGAATCCTTATCGGTCTGAAAATCAGAATCAGTGTATCCAGTAAGGATCAAATCCTTAGTCCCATACACAAGCGTATAGTCCCTCGTTCTCCTAAGATACTTGAGGATATTTTTCACTGTTGTCCAATGATCTAACCTTGGATTGGACTGGTACGTACTGACTATTCCCATTGCATACATTAAGCTACCTACTGCAGAGGCATAGGGAATACGTCTCATATCCTCAACTTCTTGAGGTGTCTTAGGACAATGTTCCTTAGACACATGAACTCCATGCCTGAAGGGTAATAAGCCCCTCTTGGAATTCTACATCGAATATCAGGACAATATTTTGTCGATATAAGACGCTTGAGACAGTGATAGCGTTCTGTTCTTGCGATTCCTGAAGATCTGAATCCCAAGAACATATTGCGCCTCTCCCAAATCTTTCATTTGGAATTGGGTCGCCAGCCAATTCTTTATGTTAGTAAGGTATCCAACATCATTCCCAATGAGTAGGATATCATCCACATAAAGTACTAATAAAGCTACTTTGTCGTTAATGATCCTCTTGTAAACACAAGGCTCATCAACATTTTGGTCAAAGCCATAAGACTTGATCGCAGTATCAAATCTTATATTCCAAGATCTGGATGCTTGTTTCAACCCATAAATGGATCGATTGAGCTTGCAAACTTTTTGCTCTTGACCTTAGGTTATAAACCCTTCGGGTTGATACATATAGATGCTCTCGTCAAGATTACCATTCAAAAAGGCAGTCTTGACGTCCATTTACCAAATTTCATAATCATAAAATGCGGCTATGGACAAGAGTATCCTTATAGACTTCAGCATAGCAACAAGGGAAAAAGTTTCTTCATAATCAACTCCTTCCCTTTGGGTAAAACCCTTTGCTACCAGTCTAGCCTTAAAGGTCTGTACCTTTCCAGCTGCATCTCTCTTTCTCTTATAGATCCATTTACACCCTATGGGTCTAACCCCTTGAGGTTGGTCTACAAGTTCCCATACTGAATTGAAGTCCATTGACTCCATTTCAAGGTCCATGGCTTTGATCCATTGGTCCGTGTCTACGTCATTCATCGCCTGTTTATAAGACAATGGATCTTCTACGCTGTCATCAGGTATGACGACTTGAGTTTTAAACCCAAGTAGCGGTCAGGTTGGGAAACAACCCTCTCACTGCGTCGAGGCATTCCCAACGATTGAGAAGGACGAGACTGACTTGATGTGTTGGCTCCTCCATCAACTCTTAATGAAGGTCCAACTTGATCAACAACTCTTGTTAGTTCATCTGTAGCTTCATTTAGCATTAATTTACTACGCGGTTTGTGGTTCCTCATGTGATCTTCCTCCAAGAACGTGGCGTTTGTCGATACAATCACCTTGTTTTCTTATGGGTCGTAGAAAAGACCACCTATCGTTTCTTTGGGATAGCCAACAAATTGGCACAATCTTGAACGAGGTTCCAGTTTCTTTGGGTTTGTCACCAGCACGTCTGTCGGACAACCCCAAATCCTTAAGTGTTGTAAACTAGGTTTACGCCCCTTCCACAACTCAAAAGGTGTTTCTGAAACACTCTTTGATGGAACAGTGTTCAAGATTTCAACTGCAGTCTCTACTGCGTATCCCCAAAACGAGGCAGGCAATTGAGCATAGCTCATCAGAGAACGAACCTTGCCCAACAAGGTTCTATTTCTTCTTTCTGACACACCATTTTTCTGTGGTGTATTAGGTTCTGAGAGTTGAGATTTAATTCCATGTTCTATTATATAGTCCTGGAATCTCAAATCTATATACTCTCCACCTCGATCGGATCGAAGTGTTTTGATTGTTTTCCCTAATGCATTCTCTATTTCACCTTTATACTCTTTGAACTTTTCAAGAGCTTCAGACTTATGATGCATTAGGTATAAATAACCATACCTCGAATAATCATCTATGAAAGAGATGAAATATTCGTACCCTCCCCGAGCTTTAACATTCACCGGACCACAAAGATCCGAATATACAAGTTCTAAGGGCTCTATGGCTCTGTAACCTTTTCCAGTAAAAGGTCGCTTGGTCATTTTACCTTTCAAGCAAGACTCGGAAGGAGGTAAAGAATCATCTTCTAACTTATTTAGAAGTCCATTCTTAGATATCTCTCAATCCGATTGAGATTAATATGACCAAGTCTAAGATGCCATAGATAGGTATTATTATTTGGAGAAATTCTTTACCTTTTACTTTGAGTATTAGCATTTCTAAACATCTCATGATTTAAAATTGCTTTTGTTCTATTAGGTTTAAGTACATACAAGCCGTTTTCTAACTTAGCACAACAAATATTGACACCTTTCTTTAAAATGAACGCTTCATTAAACGAAAAGGTAATACAGTAGCCAAGTTCAATCAAACAAGAGATAGAAATAAAGTTCCTCTTAATTTTAGGAACTATATACAGATTTTCTAAAAATAAAAATCTATCTCTAAAAAATAGCTTGGCATCTCCCACTGCACGAGCTGAGACGACGTCTCCCGTTCCGACTCTAAGCGTCATCTCACCCTCTTCGAACTCCTTGAAGGAACTAGTTTCCTGAAACGAAGAGCAAACATGGTTAGTGGCTCCTCAATCAAGTATCCAGGTAAAATCATCATTTTCCACTAAAAAGGTTTCAAGAATGAGCAAATCTAATTTACCTTTCTTTTCTTTGAGCTCAGCAAGGTATTTTGGGCAGTTTCGCTTCTAGTGCCCATCCACGTTGCAGTGGAAACATTTTCCTTTAACTGCAAGCTTGGCTTTTCCCTTGCCTTTGTCAGCAGTAGGTGCCTTCCCTTTCCCTCCTATCTTCTTCTTTTTGGTCTTCTTAAGCCCAGAAGATGAACCACATGACTTAGTTCCAGAGGATGAACCCTTCTAGAACCTTCTGGAATGGGCAAACAGATTTGCCTCTCCATCAGCCTGTCCCTTATTCTTCGTAAGAGACTGGAAAGTTTGTAGTTCATTAAGGAGAGTAGTCAGGTTATACTCAATCTTGTTCATCACCGCATTGCTGCGGAATTGCAGGAAACTCTTCGGAAGAGATTCCAGGATGAACGAGACCTAACTTTGCTCGTCAATGACCACTCCGTTTATCTCAGCCACGTTGAAGTGGACCATCAGATCGAGAACGTGTTCTCTTACCGATGACCCCTCCTTCATACGGGAGTTATAAACGTATTTGAGGGATTCATGCCGAATCTGTCCAGACGGTTGCCCAAACATATCCTGCAGCGAACTCATGATTTCACGAGCTGAGACCATGCCCTTGTGCTTTTTGGCCAGAACTTCAGAAACACTAGCCAAAATGTAGACCTTGGCCTTATAATTGGCCTTGATCCAGCGGTCGTACGCCTCCTTAACAGATGGCGGAGCGTTTCGAGCAGGGACCTGAGGACATTCCTCAGTCAGTACAAACCATAGGTCCTCAACAACGAGAATCGTATTCAAGTTGGACTTCCACGTAGTAAAGTTCTCACCAGTTAAACGATCGCTTTTAAGTAAGGCTATTATTGAGGACGACATGCTGAAGATCCAAAATAGTTCTAATTAGTTATGCCTTTTAACCCATTATAAAACCAATCATATTTAGCAATATTATTAAAGAACCCTAGTGTTTAAACTAAACCCAGTGTTTAAATTAAACCTTTAATTTTGCAACGATATTTCAAGGGTTTAGAACAAAAGCCTCCGTCGGGCGATCAGTCATTCCTCCCTTGAATTGAGACTTTCTCAGCCAATTCTCACTACCAGAACATCTCATGTCCCAATGGTCCTTAGCTACCGTTTGTTTGGTCAATGACTTGTTAACTAGCTTAACTCATCTCGTAAATGTGACCCTACCTTTTTCAGATCCAATAGGTCCGAGCCAACAGGCTACTATTAAGAAAGATAACTGTTGGCAAATTACCTAAGAGACTCTATTTCTGGACTTCGCGGTGTTCCGATCCCTATAGTCAAGCCCTCCTTAGGGTTTGGCTGTTCCAGGACAACCTAGCAGGCGGACTATAGAAATCTCACGGTGCGACCTAATGGAGGAAACCGTAGGATACGTTGACACGTGTCCTGCTCCCATTTACTATGGATACTTCCCTCATTCACCTTGGTATTGAACCATGCAAACACATACCGTAGGGGCACGTCCTATTGACGTCATGTAGCCGAGCATGGAACTCACGGTGTGAACTCTTGAGGACGTGAGAGTAAACTCGATTCGAACATCTCGTTTTCTCCCACTGAAGGTCCTAAGATTAGGGTATTGGTTTAACTTAGTCGGATTCTGGCTAAAAGAATCTATCTAAGTCTATGCCTATTATAACTATTATAACTAGGTCTTTTAGCCTTATGTCTAGGTGAATAAACATTTTAATTACCTAGAGATAAAATAGAACTAAGGTTAATTCAACTCAAGTTCTGGATCAGTTCCCAAGTAGGAGGTGTTCCGTAAACCGTCAGCTTAAGTATCCCTAACCTTAAACATAACTTCACCAATAGAGTTCGCTTATAACCAAAGTCCTAATGTCCTACTATATTTTAAACTATTTAAAATACTACGTAAAACTAATTTCTAATCCTATTAGAAATTAAAACTTAGGTCTAAATTAATTTTAAACAATTTAAAACTAATTCAAAAATTAACCCAAGTTCCTATGTTTGCATGTATTTCTTTATTATAGGTTATGATTTCTAAAACCACTTTAATTTATAACTTTTATAAATTTAATAATTAACCTACGATAAAGAAACTATATAATAAAACAAAAAATGGAATTATATGAGAAAAATATTCAACTAATTGAATAAGTAAATTACTTAAAATAAAATAACATTTCTTTTAAACTAAGTAATTTCATGCTCCATGCAATTTATTTTCTATATAATCTAATCATAACAATTATAATTAATTACTCATGAAAAATAAATTAATCATGCATCTAACCATATTCATATAACATTTGTACAAATAAAATGCATGAACATGCTTATCCTAAGGTGGGAAAAATCTAAATGACATTCATAAAGACATAAAACTGTAAAACCGAAATAATTTAGCCCCTAAAGTACAAAATAATAAAATTACATTAATTTTATTATATAAAATCGGTCCAAAACGCCTTGAACCGGGCTTGAACCGCTCGAACCAGACCGAAACAAACCAAAAAACTAAACTGGTCTGCAGCTGCTGAGAATGCATCACGGCGTTGCAACGTCCGCTTCGTCCGCGCGCACGCCTTCTATCGGGGTGGTGTTGCAACGCTGAGGGGCAACGTTGCAACGTTGCTGACCCCTGGAGCCTCGCGTCGATAGGGGAAGGCTTTGCAACGTCGTTCCTTAGCGTTGCAACGCTGCTGGCTGCGTTGCAACGCTGAAGCTTCGGCAGTAGCTCTCTTCTTCGAACACAGCAGCATCAATCAACAAATTCTTCTTCGATTCTCAACTGAATTACATGAAACTGGTCCCGAACGACTCATAACTGGAATACAGACTCGATTAAGCACTTAATTGCCCAAAACACAGGGACCTTTACATATAAAATGATCAAATCAAAGTAAACTAAGGCCAAAAAATTCCTAAACTAGTTTTACAGCAAACCAAATGTAAATTCCCACCAAATCAATGCAATTTTTCAAACAAAACAATACAAGCATTGCTCTGATACCAATTGATGGAGATCGGATCCCCTTGAGCAGCGGAAACGAATTTAGAATCGTAATATGCAAGATTGTTTTCCTTGAAAAAAGCAAAAACCCATACATTGAAAGAACAGAACAAGCATGAAAATTCTAATCCTATTAGACATGGATTAATGCATACAAACATACATAAGTTTAACAAAACTAAAGAAAAAGAAGGTGTTACCTTTGTAGATTCGTGGCAACTTCTTGCTCCAAGCTTTTTCAGCAACACAGCAACCCAGGAACTCCTATGTATTTTCTAGCAGGAACACTACCACTTGGATAGCCCTCTATCCTCTGAGTGCTTAGATCTTCCTTGGTGGGAAGGATCCAACAATTGGAAGAATTGGGAAATGTTAGAGAGAGAGAATTCTCTTCATAGAGAGAATTGATCGTATGATTCAATTGATCGATCATCAAAGTCTGTCCCTTCTCACCAGGAGAAGGACACTTTAGTGGGTAACTCCTCACTCCCTATCGAGGGAGAGTTGGGGAGTAGTGGGAATGTGTCCTCCTGACAAGTTCCCAATTAATATTATAATTAATTGAATAAATCAATTAATTATATTAAAATAAATCTTATTTAATTCAAATGCAATATTAATAAAATGATTAAATCACATTTAATCATTTTACCCTTTAACCTATAGTTTAATGTACATCTCATGCACATTATGTTTTAACCTATAGATTTCAAATATGAATCACATTCACATTTTAATTTAATATTTGAACTCTTTCAAATATTTAATTCTCTCATATAATTTAATATGAATCATATTCACATTAAATTTATAATATATAGTTCCAAAACTATATATTATATCGTATCTATATACATAAGGTTTATTCCCTAATGAATTTGAACATTTCAAATTCAAATGATCTAAGAACCCTTTACGAGCTAGAAGGTGGACCTAATGGACCTACAGATCAGATGCTCCAACGATACGAGATTTCTCGGTTAATCTCATTAACCTCCCAATCAACATTCGTTAACTGCGGGAACACTCCACTAAAGTCCCGCAGCTGCACTCTTCTCACTACAGATATATTTCTGTGTCCACGGATATTGACCAATAACAACAAGTCAATCCTTCACGAATGTTCGTAACACCAACTGGGTAAAAATACCGTTTTACCCCTGGTTTACATCTTGTACCTTATGTACCAGTGCTCCTCTAATGAACAAGTTGTTTGTGGTCCTACCAACAAACACAGTCCCTCTCGGGCCAATGAGAGGGTCGGGCCCTTTATTCAAGTCCTGGAGACACCACTTAAGGGAACATTCCTCTACTTACCCTAGTAGGCGAGATCCTTTATATGTACACTTCATTTAGTTAAAGATTCATTTAACAGCATTGGATGTTTAGTTTATTGGATTTACGGTTTAAATAAAGGCAAACTCGTAGATAACGAACAATAACTCTTTATTGAAATAATAACACTTTATTACATTAATTAGAACATAATTACAAATTACGAGTTTTAGGGCACAAACCCCAACAAAGACAGCCTTTTTGAATAGCAATCTTGAGGAAAACATCTACATGGAGCAACCCAAAGGGTTCATTGAACCAGGACAAGAGAAAAAGGTTTGCAGGCTTAAATGGTCAATTTATAGACTGAAATAGCTTCTAGGTCCTAGAATATAAGATTTGATGAGGCAATCAAATCTTATGGTTTTGACCAGAAAGATGATGAACCTTGTGTCTACAAGAAAATCATCAATACTTCTGTCGCATTCCTAGTTCTATATGTGGATGATATCCTTCTCATTGGGAATGATGTAGGATATCTTACTGACATTAGGAATTGGGTAGCTACGCAATTCCAAATGAAAGATTTGAGTGATGCATAGTTTGTTCTTGGGATCCAGATTGTCCGGAACCGCAAGAATAAGACACTAGCCCTGTCTCAAACATCTTACATAGACAAAGTGTTGTCAAGGTTTAAGATACAAGACTCCAAAAAGGGTTTATTGCCTTTTAGACATGGAGTTTATTTGTCTAAGGAACAGTGTCCTAAGACACCTCAAGGAGTTGAGGATATGAGACAGATTCCTTATGCATCAGCTGTTGGGAGCCTGATGTATGCCATGTTGTGTATATATATTTATGTATATACAATAAAGAATAAACCATAATTCTAAATTTTTATTAAATCTCATTTTACTTTTTTAAGAAAATTGAAAAAAAATGTCTCTTAAATAAAAATTTCCAATTAGTAATTAGCCATTTAAATAAAATTTTCAAAAAATGGAAAAATAAAAATGCTAAACGGGGAATTATTCCCCGCGGGGAACCCGATCCCCACGAATTCCCCGCGGGGAATCCCCGCCCCGTTCCCCGCGAAATTAAATGGAGAATTTCACGGTGATGGGGAATGAAATGGGACGCGGGGACGGGGACAGTAAGTCATCCCCCGGCCCCGCCCCGCCCCGTGGACATCTCTAGTATTTACTATTAACGGAGGAGTTGTAGTATGGCGAAGCATCAAGCAAGGATGCATCGTTGATTCCACCATGGAGGTCGAATATGTAGCATCTTGTGAAGCAGCTAAAGAGGCCGTTTGGTTAAGGAAATTCATGCTAAATTTGGAAGTTGTTCCAAATATGACTTTGCCCATCACGCTATATTGCGATAACAGGGGTGCCGTGGCAAATTCGAGGGAACCCCGAAGTCACAAGAGGGAAAAGCACATTGAGCGAAAATATCATCTCATCGGGGAGATCGGGCATAGAGGAGACGTGATTGTCACGAAGATAGCCTCAGAGCACAACGTTGCTGATCCTTTTACAAAGGCTCTCATGGCTAAAGTATTTGAGAGTCACCTAGAAGGTCTAGGTTTACAAGTCTTCCCCAACTAGGGCAAGTGGGAGTATTTTATACAAAGGGTTTAAATGCCCTAGTTTATTGTATTTACATTACTGTAATGTTTTAGTACTCCACAAGCTTTAGGTCAAGTGGGAGACTGTTGGGATTAATGCTCTAAACTTGTGTAATTTTGATCGAATAAATAAAGAGTTATTTGTTTTGATAAAATTATATTCTTATTTTATAAATCCAATAAACTAAGCTCCAAGGTTATAATATATCTTGAACATCAGTGTAGTGGACACTATTTGGATTGTGTTCAAGAATATAACCTAAATGGTCTATGGTATAAGAATAAGGTTGGAAACCTCATTCTGGTAACACCATGGATGCGCCCCACTTTGTAATTAGTACAAATGAGGTAATCCAACTCATTCATGTGGTTGACAAGCGAGTGGGGGCATCCTGTATGAAGAATTCATACAAGACCGGAATGTAAATTATTAGTCTAACCAAGTGTAATAATCAGTTAATGAGGATAAGGCGATAATTTATAGATGGTCATTAGTGACTCGATTTGAATCTCGAGTAAGTTAAGAACACACGCTATATAGGGTTTGTCCTTAGACTAGTATGGGTGAGAGTAGCCTGTAGCCGACTCAATAAGCCTACCTTCTAAGGGATAGAACCTCGTAGGTAGCTGGGGACTTAACTATACAAGATGGAATTCACTCATTCCTACACTAAGGAATTACATAGGTTGTTCCCTTAAGAACTGACTCCAGGTCTTGAACAACGGGGCCCGCCTTCTATGAGGGTATGAGTCTATGATAGGACCTTCAACTTGTTGTTCATCAGTGGATCACTGGTGCTTAAGGAACAAAGAGGTAATCATAGGGGTAAAATGATAATTTGACCCAGCCGTGATTACGAACAACCTGTGAAGGGTCGACTCATGGGTAATGATTATATCAGGGGACACAATATAATCTACAGTGAGGAGAGTGCGACTACAAGTCTATAGTGGAGTGACTTGTAGTTAATGAATATTGATTAACTGGATCAAACAATTTGATCAGTTAATCTCACATCATTGGAGCTCATGAACTGTAGGTCCATTAGGTCCCTCCGTTGGCTGAACATGGTAACATTGAGGGTATAAAGTTAGGAATGAAATTTAAGTGTTCAATTTCATGCATGAGATGTTATATCAATTATATATGATATAATTGATATAATATATGGTTTTAATGTGAATTAGATTCACATATAAACCATATAATAGTGAGAAAATATAAGAGGGATAGGATGGTAATTTCCATCCTATTTCCCTATATATATAGTTGCATGAGATGCAACTAGGTTAAAAAAAAAAGTAATTCCATCTCTTTGAGAAACCCTAAAGAATTCTCCCACATTGTGTTGGAAAGAGTTCCAACTAGAAACTCACAAACATATCATCTCACCTAAAGGGAACCCACCTTCTTCCGTCACCTAGAGAACAACGGAGAAGATCCAGTGGAAGTGTCGGTGATCATTCGGGTTCGTGTTGCTGAGATCGTGATCGTGTGAGAAGGAGCACTCGACGAAAGGTTCTTCAAATGTACAAATCTTGTTGTCCATCTAGTTAATATATGCTTAATCTTAGTTAAATTGTTATGGATTCATATCTATGTAACGAAATTAAGAACGCGCGATTCACTATCGCTTCCGTTGTGGGATTCGATTCCCTTCATGTGGTTATTCTTTTGGGCTTAAGAAGACTCGAAAGAAGAAGACGGGAGGGAAAGGGAAGACACCTGCTGCGGATAAAAGCAAGGGAAAAGCCAAGGTTACAGACAAAGGAAAGTGTTTCCACTGCAACGTGGATGGGCACTGGAAGCGAAACTGCCCAAAATACCTGGTTGAACTCAAAGAGAAGAAAGGTAAATTAGATTTACTTGTTCTTGAAACTTACTTAGTGGAAAATGATGATTTTACCTGGATACTTGATTCAGGAGCCACTAATCACGTTTGCTCTATGTTTTTGAAACTATTTCCTTCAAGGAGCTCAAGAGGGTGAGATGGACGCTGTGTGGTCGGGACGGAGGCGACGTCTCGGCCTCACTCGTGTAGTGGGAGATGCCAAGTTGTTTTTTAGAGATAGATTTATTTTATTAAAAAATCTGTATATAGTTCCTAAGATTAAGAGAAGCTTAATTTCTATCTCTTGTTTAATAGAATTTGGATATTGTATTTCTTTTTCTTTAAATGAAGTGTTCATTTTAAAAGAAAGGGTCAATGTTTGTTCTGCTAAATTGTAAAACGACTTGTTACTTAAACTGAATCAAACTAAAGTAATTTTAAATCATGAGATGTTTAAAACTGTTAATACTCAAAGTAAAAGGCAAAGAATTTCTCATAATAATACCTATCTATGGGATCTTAGACTTGGTCATATAAATCTCAACCGGATTGAGAGATTATTTAAGAATGGACTTCTAAACAAGTTAGAAGATGATTCTTTACCTCCTTGTGAATCATGCTTGTAAGGTAAAATGACTAAGCGACCTTTTACTGGAAAAGGTTATAGAGTCATAGAGCCCTTAGAACTTATACATTCGGACCTTTGTGGTCCGATGAATGTTAAAGCTCGAGGAGGGTACGAATATTTCATCTCTTTCATAGATGATTATTCGAGGTATGTTTATCTATACCTAATGCATCATAAGTCAGAGGCTCTTGAAAAGTTCAAAGAGTATAAGGCTGAAGTAGAGAATGCATTAGGGAAAACCATTAAAACACTTCGATCCAATCGAGGTGGAGAGTATATGGATTTGAGATTCCAGGACTATATGATAGAACATGGAATTAAATCTCAACTCTCAGCAACTAATACACAACAACAAAATGGTGTTTCAGAAAGGAGAAATAAAACCTTGTTGGACATGCTTCGTTCTATGATGAGCTATGCTCAATTGCCTGCCTCGTTTTGGGGATACGCAGTAGAGACTGCAGTTCAAATCTTGAACACTGTTCCATCAAAGAGTGTTTCAGAAACACCTTTTGAATTGTGGAAGGGGCATAAACCTAGTACAACACTTCAAGATTTGGGGTTGTCCGACACACGTGCTAGTGACAAATCCAAAGAAATTGGAACCTCGATCAAGATTATGCCAATTGGTTGGCTATCCCAAAGAAACGAGAGGTGCTCTTTTCTACGACCCACAAGAAAACAAGGTGATTGTATCGACAAACGCCACGTTCTTGGAGGAAGATCACATGAGGAACCATAAACCGCGTAGTAAATTAGTGCTAAATGAAGCTACAGATGAACCAACAAGAGTTGTTGATCAAGTTGGACCTTCATCAAGAGTTGATGGAGAAGCCAACACCTCAAGTCAGTCTCGTCCTTCTCAATCATTGGAAATTCCTCGACGCAGTGGGAGGGTTGTTTCCCAACCTGACCGCTACTTGGGTTTAGCTGAAACTCAAGTCGTCATACCTGATGACGACGTAGAAGATCCAGTGTCTTATAAACAGACAATGAATTACGTAGACAAGGACCAATGAATCAAAGCCATAGACCTTGAAATGGAGTCAATGGACTTCAATTCAGTATGGGAACTTGTTGACCAACCTGAAGGGGTTAGATCCATAGGGTGTAAATTGATCTATAAGAGAAAGAGAGATGCAGCCGGAAAGGTACAGACCTTTAAGGTTAGACTTGTATCAAAGGGTTTTACCAAAAGGAAAGGAGTTGACTATGAAAAAACTTTTTCCCCTGTTGCTATGTTGAAGTCTATAAGGATACTCTTGTCCATAGTCGCGTCTTATGATTATGAAATCTGGCAAATGGACGTCAAGACAACCTTTTTGAATGGTAATATTGACGAGAGTATCTATATGTCTCAGCCTGAAGGGTTCATAACCCAAGGTCAAGAGCAAAAAGTTTGCAAGCTCAATCGATCAATTTACGGGTTGAAACAAGCATCCAGATCTTGGAATATAAGATTTGATACTGCGATCAAGTATTATGTCTTTGACCAAAACGTTGATGAGCCTTGTGTTTACAAGAGGATCATCAACGACAAAGTAGCTTTCTTAGTGCTTTATGTGGATGATATCTTACTCATTGGGAATGATGTAGGATACCTTACTGACATAAAGAATTGGTTGGCAACCCAATTCCAAATGAAAGATTTGGGAGAGGCGCAATATGTTCTTGGGATTCAGATCTTCAGGAATCGCAAGAACAAATCGCTAGCTCTGTCTCAAGCCTCTTATATCGACAAAATGTTGTCCCAATATTCGATGCAGAATTCCAAGAGGGGCTTATTACCCTTCAGGCATGGAGTTCATCTGTCTAAAGAACAGTATCCTAAGACACCTCAAGAAGTTGAGGATATGTGACGTATTCCCTATGCCTCTGCAGTGGTAGCTTAATGTATGTTATGTTGTGCACGAGGCTAGACATTTGTTATGCAGTGGTAATAGTCAGTAGGTACCAATCCAATCCAGGGTTAGACCACTTGACAACAGTTAAAAATATCCTCAAGTATCTGAGGAGAACGAGGGACTATACGCTTGTGTATGGGACTACGGATTTAATCCTTACTAGATACACTTATTCTGATTTTCAGACCGATAAGGATTCTCAGAAATCCACATCGGGATCAGTTTTCACCCTTAACGGGGGAGCTATAGTATGGCGAAGCATCAAGCAAGGATGCATCACTGACTCCACGATGGAGGTTGAGTATGTCGCTGCTTGTGAAGCAGCTAAAGAGGTTGTTTGGCTAAGGAAATTCCTTACTGATTTGAAAGTTGTTCCAAATGTGGTATTTCCCATCACCTTATACTGTGACAACAATGGTGCGGTAGCCAATTCGAAGGAACCTTGCAGCCATAAGCGAGGCAAGCACATCGAGAGTAAGTATCACCTAATACGAGAAATAGTGCAACGAGGAGATGTGACAGTCACAAAGATCGTTTCGGAGCACAACATTGTTGATCCATTTACGAAGACTCTCATGGCTAAAGTGTTCGAGGGTCATCTTGAAAGTCTAGGTCTACGAGACATGTACATAGGCTAATCAAGAGCAAGTGGGAGATATGTAATGGGGTATATGGATGCCCTAGTTTATTGTATTTCTATCTCTGTAACCACTTTTTTAGATTATGATGTACCCCACTAGAGTTTTAGTTCAAGTGGGAGTTTGTTGGGGTTTATGCTCTAGCTTATTGTAGTTTGTATTTCTGTTCTAATTATTGTAATAAACTATTATTATTTCAATAAAGCGTTATTGTTCATTATCTACGAATTTGCCTTTGTTTAAACCCTAAATCCAATAAACTAAACATCTAAGGTTGTTAAATGTATCTTTAACTGAATGTAGTGTACATATAAAGGATCTCGGTTCGAGATACAACCTAAAGGGTCTATAGTTAGGGGATAAGGTTTGGGTACCTTACCTTGGAAAAACTATGGATGTGGCCCACTTTCTATATGATACAAACACTGTGATCCTAACGTGTTTGTGTAGATGACATGTGAGTGGGGATATCCTATGTAATGAGATTACATAAGATCGGACCACAAAATAGTAACCTCTAGATGTAACTCCGTTGACTAGTTAGGTTTCTATTTCACTAGGATGACCTAGGCAACTTGATCTCAATCCTGAGCATGTTACGAACTCCTGTTTGCGAAGGATTGTCCTTTGACTAGTATGGGTGGGAGTGACCAGATTCGCCGACTCAATATGCCTACCTTCTTGAGGACAAGACCGTGTGAGCGGCTGGGAACTTAACTTAGCAAGATGAAATTCACTCCTTCCCACCTACTAGGGTAAGTAGAGGAATGTTCCCTTAAGTGGTGTCTCTAGGACTTGAACAAAGGGCCCTACCCTCTCATTGGCCCGAGAGAGACTCTGTTTGTTGGTAGGACCACAAACAAATTGTTCATTATAGGAGCACTGGTACTTAAGGTACAGGATGTAACCTAGGGGTAAAATGGTAATTTGACCCAGCTGGTGTTACGAACATTCGTGAAGGATTGACTTGCTGTTATTGGTCAATATCCGTGGACACAGAAATATCTGTAGTGAGCAGAGTGCAGCTACGGGACTTTAGTGGAGTGTTCCCGCAGTTAACGAATGTTGATTAGGAGGTTAATGAGATTAATCGAGTAATCTTGTATCGTTGGAGCTTATGATCTGTAGGTCCATTAGGTCCACCTTCTAGCTCGTAAAGGATTCTTAGATCGTTTGAATTTGAAATGTTTAAATTCATAAGGGAATAAATTTAATGTATATAGATACGATATAATATATAGTTTTGGAACTATATATTATAAATTTAATGTTAATATGATTCATATTAAATTATATGAGAGAATTAAATATTTGAAAGAGTTCAAATGTTCAATTCAAATGCGAATGTGATTCATATTTGTAAACTATAGGTTAAATCTTAATGTGCATGAGATGTATATTAAACTATAGGATAAAGGGTAAAATGATTAAATGTGATTTAATCATTTAATTAATATTATATTTAAATTAAATATGATTTAATTTAATATAATTAATTAATTATTATAATATTAATTGGGAACGTGTCAGGAGAACACCCTCCCACCACTCCCCAACTCCCTCTCGATAGGGAGTGGGGAGTTACCCACTGAAATCTTATTCTCCTGGTGAGAAGAAGAAAATTTTGATTAATTGATTATTGATTGCTCTCACAGAAGAATTCTCTCTCTCACTCTCTCAATTCCCCATCTTCCAATTGTTGGAATCCTTCCCACCAAGGAAGATCTAAGTAGATACTCAGAGCCATAGGAGGTTTTCCTGTTGGTAGTGTTCTGTAAAAACAGAGAGGTCCTTTTTTGCTGCTGAGTTGCTGAATTCTTTAGGAGCAAGGAGTTACTGCGAATCTACAAAGGTAATGTATCTTCTTTTTAGTTTATTTGTTAAACATAGCATGTTTGCATGTCTACTCCATGCCTAATTAGATTAGAATTTTTGTATGCTTATTCTATATTTTTACCAATGTATGGGTATTTGATTTTCAACCAAGGCCAAAAGCAAAAGGTTTGCCGGCTTCATAGGTCCATTTATGGACTGAAACAAGCCTCGAGGTCTTGGAATATAAGGTGATGAGGCGACCAAATCTTATGGCTTTGATCAGAATGTTGACGAACCTTGTGTCTACAAGAAAATCTTCAACAAAACGGTCGCATTTTTGATATTGTACGTGGATGATATCCTTCTGATTGGGAATGAGGTAGGATTTCTTACTGACGTAAAGAAATGGCTAGCTTCGAAATTCCAAATGAAAGATTTGGGAGAAGCACAGTATGTTCTAGGTATCCAGATAGTCCGGAACCGGAAGAACAAAACGCTGCCCATGTCTCAAACGTCTTATATTGACAAGATGTTGTCTAGATATAAGATGCAGAACTCCAAGAAGAGCTTGTTGCCTTTCAGGCATGGGGTTCACCTGTCTAAGGATCAATGTCCTAAGACTCCTCAAGAGGTTGAGGATATGAGACGGATCCCCTATGCTTCAGCTGTACGGAGCCTGATGTATGCCATGCTTTGTACTAGGCACGATATCTGTTATGCAGTAGGGATTGTCAGTAGGTATCAATCCAATCAAGGATTAGATCACTGGATAGTCGTAAAGGCAATCCTCAAGTATCTTAGGAGAACGAGGAACTACAATTTAGTATATGACAATGGGGATTTGATCCTTACGGGATACACAGAGTCTGACTTTCAGACCGATAAGGATTCTAGGATGGAGGAGCTGTAGTATGGTGAAGCATCAAGTAGGGATGCATCGCTGATTCCACTATGGAAGTTGAGTACATTGCGGCTTGTAAAGCTGCAAAGGAAGCTGTTTGGCTTAGGAAGTTCATGACGGATTTGGAAGTTGTTCCAAATATAAACTTGTCGATCACACTGTTTTGTGACAACAGTGGTGCAGTAGCAAACTCCAGAGAGGCTCAGAGCCATAAGAGAAACAAACACATTGAGTGGAAGTATCACCTGATACGGGAGTTTGTGCACCGCGGTGACGTGATGTCACGCAGATAGCGTCGGAGCACAACGTTGCTGGTCAATTTACAAAGTCGCTCACGTCTAAGGTGTTTGAGGGTCACCTAGAGAGTCTAGGTATTTGAGTGCTTCCTGACTAAGGCAAGTGGGAGTATTGTAAACAGGTATTCAATGCCCTAGTTTATTGTGTTACTCTGTTGTAATCTATTATACATTTGAGAAATGTATTTGCTCAATGATTTTAGACCAAGTGGGAGTTTGTTGGGATGGATGTCCTAATCTCGTTTTGTTTGTAAATTTAACATTTAAAATTAATAAGACTTATTTATTTAATCATTTTGTGTCTCGCAAATTTTTACAAACTTTGTCCAATAAACTAAGCTCTAGGGTCATTGAATATATGAGAGAACTAGAACTTGAACGGTGTGTAGTGGACACACAAGGAGGATCATGTTTGAGTTAATGACCCGAACGGTCTACAGTATATGGATAGGGGTTGGAGACCTAATCCTAGATATGTTGTGGGTGTGACCCACTTTGTATTAGATACAAACGAGGTGATCTGACTCGTTCATGTGGTTGACATGCGAGTGGGGCCATCCTGTGCAATGAGATTGTACAAGACCGAACCATGAATTATTAGACCTACTAATGTAACACCGTTAACAGTATGGGACTAATAACTTCGTAGATGACCATTAGTTACTCGGCCTAAATCTTGAGCGTGTTACAGACTTCTGTCTGCGGGGGTCTGTCCTTTAGGGAGCTGGAAACTTAACTACGCGAGATGGAGTATGGGACTAATAACTTCGTAGATGACCAGAGTTACTCGCCCAATATGCTATCTTCTCAGGGACAGGACCATGTATGGAGCTGGAAACTTAACTACGCGAGATGGGATTCACTCGTTCCTGCCTTTAGGTAAATTAGAGGGGTTCTTCCCTTAAGTGTTGTCTCCAGGGCTTGAACAACGGGCGCCCACCCTCTCACTGGCACGAGAGAGGTGTTGTGTATTGTTGGACCATTACAACGTTGTTGTTCATTAGAGGAGCAGTGGGGACTTAAAGAGCAAGAAGTAGACACAGGGGTAAAACGGTAATTTCACCCAGCATTGTCTACGAACAACCTGTGAAGGGTCAACTCATGGGCATTGGTTATATCAGTGGACACATCTTGTCTTACACTGACGGGAATGCAGCTACGGGCTTTAGTGGAGTGTTATCGTAGCTAATGAATGTTGATTAACCAGGTCAAAGAGTTTGACAGGTTAGTCTCGGATCTTTGGAGCTCGTCACGGTAGGTCCATAAGGTCCCTCGGTTTGCTCGAACTGGATTAATAGAAGGTTTACATTTTTGGTGTGAATTTGAAGTGTTTAAGTTTACTAAAGGGCAATTATGTCATTTATATGAGATATGATTGACATATTATATAGTTTAATGTGAATGAGATTCATAATAAACCATAGGTTAGCCTAATTGTTGAATTAGGGCTAACTAGGAGAAATTAGATTGAGAGAAATTAAATTGAATGTGATTCAATTTAAAAATCCATAATTATACAAATGTGATTTGTAAAATGAGATATGAGATATCTTATTATATGTGGTTATGCAAATATGATTTGCATAACCTATGGGTTATGGTAAAATGGTAAATAGGTGGTGATTTCAACTCCACCTATCACCATTATATAAACCCTTTGCAAGAAGGATTTCATAAGGCTTTGTTTCATTTTTTGGATTCCACACCAAAGAAACAAAATTTCTCTCTCAAAATCCTCTCTCAATCTCTCCTCCCTTCTCACTAAAAGAGACCCACTTCTCTCCTTCTACCTAACGTAGAACAACCGAGAAATCAAGTGGAAGTGTCCAGTTCGTTGGTTTGTACGAGGAGTTCGAGATCGTGGAGAACAACACGAAGAGTTCGTGATCGAAGGAAGGAAAACTAGAATACGTCCTTCAATAAGTAAGTGGTTCTTGCTTGCTGTTTTTCCTTCTTATTAGCATGTTTAGCCTTAATACTATGTGATAGTTTAATTTTAAGAAAATGAATTTCACAACGATACCACGACGACTCGATCATCTTCCGCTGCGCGAGATTTTCATTCCCTTCAAAAAGTAGCACCATAGGCTTAATGGCCTTAAAAAAAAGGGGCATGGTGTGGGGTTTCAAAGGTGATATCATAAGTTTAATGATCTTAATAAAGACAAGTATGAAGAAGAAAAGTAAGGAGTTAGAGTGTTAATTTGAGAAAATAAGAGAGTTGATTGTTTGGGTGTCGGATACTTGTGTACAATTCGACATTCACGTGGTCATTGTGTGTTTAAGCTTTTGGAATTTGTATAAGGAACTTCCCTACTAATTTCAACTTTATGTTTGTTATATATAAGTTGGGAGAAAGTGTATAAGACTTCAGGTTTGAAATTCCTTTTTGGCTTAAAATTTTCTTTTCCTCAAGGAGAGGGTTAAACATGGATGATTTGAATATTAGAGGAAAGTCTTGGTGAGATTCATCTTTATCATGTAGGAGTCCAACTGAGAAACCTCTTTAATTTTGAAATTTGTACAGTTATAGTGGTCAAGGACCATTGGAATGAAACTGGAAAATTTACTTAGTAAAGGATAGGTTGATGGTCTCTTAAGTGAAGTTTTAGAGGTTTTTGATTTTAGAACCAAATTAGTACAAGAAACAGAAAAGGTTCTCAATTTGACTGAAGGAGAAAAGATCAAGTTCGAGAAAAGTAAGCTTGATCTTTTCGAGACTACCATTAGCACAAAAAGTAAACTTGAGCATGAAGTTAAGGTAGAAAGCATCAGTTATTTCTAATATCCTTTACAGGAAGATTCAATAGAGTCAAAAGAGCTCAAGGTGTAAGTACAGGATCTTTGAGATAAAGAGATCATTTTAGCATATCGCCCTAAAGAGTATTAATGTTGATCGTAAAGGAGAAAGGTGTATCTATGTGTTTGTGCATAGATTACAGAAAACTGAAGAAAGTCGCTGCTAAGAATAAATATCTTCTTCCTCGATTGGTTGATCTTTTCGATCAATGACACGAAGCGATGATATACTCTAAAAGGAATTTAAGGTCAAGTTATTGCCAGTCAGGATAAAAAATTGTTACATCCCAAAACAGCTTTCAGATCGCGTTATGGGCATTGTGAATGTACAGTGATGTTGTTTGTGTTGGCTAATGCGCCCACAGTGTTTATGGACCTAATGAATTGAGTACTCGAGGAAATTTTGGATATTGTGGTGGTTGTGTTGTTTGACGATAGCTTGGCGTATTCTAAGTTTGACGAGGAACATGAAGGGCAACTTAAAAAGAACTTTGTGAATGTTTGAACATAAAGGAGTTGTATGTAATGTTCTTTAAAAATGAATCTTGACTTAGACAAGTGTCCTTCTTAGGATGCGTTAATGTCAAGGGCAGGAGTCGTTGTGAGTCCTGCGAAGGTGAAGGTAGTGACACAGCGACTTCGTCTAACCACTGTCACTGAAGTAAAAAGCTTTCTAGGTATAGTAGGTCACTATAGGTAATTGTTCAGAGATTCTTGAAAATAGACATTCCCAAACAAAGTTTGTTTGGAAGGGAAACTCATTTATGTGGAGTGAGCCTTGTGAAATACGTTTCTAGAGTCTCAGACTGCGAGAGTTTGAAGTGTCTAGTTTGACAGTAAGTAAAAGCACCGAGACAGAATCCAACAGAGTTATTGCAACCTGTAAGTGGAGATGAGATGAAGCCTTTTTAGCTTCATAGTCAGATAAGTTAAAAGTTCAAAAAAAAAAGTTGGAAATAGAACTTATCCAAGGTTATTAAAAGACAGAAGAATAATTGCCTCTGCTCTTTGGAGTTAATTGCTTAGTGGTACTAAAGGTTAGGGTTCAATGATATTGCTAAGAAGGGGTTAGCCTCCTTATTATAATACTAAAAAGTTCTTTCCCATGTCTGGTGATAAGTAGAAAGACATAGGTTAAGCTCTTTTCGTGCATGGTCCAGAACTTGCGATAAAATTGTTGATATTTCATATTTGGTTAAGCACCAGAACTAAGTAAATTAAGGAGGATTTCTCGCCGTCTTTTATATTCCTTTTTTAGAGTTGAGATCGTAATAGAATTGTTGCATTATCTTGTCTTTTAAGCTTTGTTGTTTGAAGTTTCTTAAGAAGTTTAGTTTCACCCTTGTTTTGGTTGTTCAACGCTACATATTGTGTATTTCTGAATGCTGAGTAGTCTTGGGTTAAAGTTTGGAGGCATGATTGTTGGTTATCTGACCTTAGAAGTGCAACCTTATGTTAAACAGGTACTTGAAAAATTTGGCATCGTTGCGGTTATGTCGTTATGCTGTCGAAATTTTTGGGGCATTTTGGTAGTAAGATTGGTAAAGTTTCCATAGAACGATTCATGCGTCACGACAATCAAAGAGACCTAAGTTTAAATTACTCCTATTGTGACTTAGGGCTTAGAGTGTGTTGTTGAAGTTCAATAGAAAGGCCCAAAGTTAAATAAATATGTGAGGGAGACTGTCACTACGACGTTTACTTTAAGGCTACCAGTGACCGTGAAAGATCCAACGATTTATAAAATCTCGAACTGCCTAATAGGGTTGTTAACTCCATCTTTAATGAGCTCACATGTCTGGAAAGTAATAAAGGTATTGAATCGATGATCAGATGGAATGATTGAGTCATGTCCTGAAAGAAATGCTAGGAACTTGAAAATTGGACTTGTTGGGGTTGTTGAGTAAATGCGTGTCAGATCCATAACTCTTGTTGAATTTTGAGCCCTTACAGTTGTAGGAGAACTTGGGTTGTGAATAAAGACCTAGGCGAATTCTCGCAAGAGACCAGAAAATCCTTTGTAACCGAAAAAGCAGTTTCATTAAAGTATCGTGGCAAAATGATCCCACAAAGGAAGCTACTTGGGCATGAGAGGATGAAATGCGTGTAAGATGTCCTGAACTTTTCCAAGTTTAGGAACTTTCGGGGACGAAAGTTCTTAAGGAGGGAAGATTGTAACGTTCGTAATATTAAAGTATTATTAAACTTAAGGTGTGAATTTAGTTTTACTTAAGGAATTCCGGTTTAAATCAATTTGGACTTTTGGTATATGGTTAAAATTGTTTTAAAGTATAGAATTTTAAATGGTGGTTGTATTGTGGTTCTATTTGTCTTTGAGGGTACTTTAGTAATTTTCGGATTTAGGGTTGAGAAGGGAAAACTTTATCTTATTAGGGTTTTTTCTTCGAGGTTCATCTCCTTCTTTCATCCTCTTCATTATCGACAAGGACCCTTCCAACCGCCACCTTCACCGTCCTGGCTTCCGATTAGCAGTTCCGGCGTGTTCCCGTTGAACAACTCATCTTCGTGCGTCGCGTCGTTGCCTAACCGCCGTTCAACGCGAAGCCAGACACCGAACGTCGAGCGACTGTCTGCAACCAATGGCGGTCGTCGTCCTCACCCACGCGTCGCCGGCAAGCTGCTCTTGGTCTGCGTCACACGTCAGATCATTGCACTGTCATCGACACGCCTGAAACCAAAAGACGTCGGATCTCGCCGAGCCTCGTTGTCGTCTCCGTTCAAGTCGTTCATCGTCGGTAAGGGAAACAACCACGTGTCGATCTGCAGCATGTCTTCTTCCCAGATCGTCTTGAGTTTGATCGTCGAAATCGTGCCGATAGCGAGCTTTTGGGTTCAAAAGCCAACTTGGTTCGACTGGTTCGATAGCTTGTAGACCGATTTTTAGGGGTTTAAGACCAGTTTTGGATAGATCAAGTTGTGGGCTTTCTGGGAATAGGTTTGACTCGCTGTCACTGCCACCGCCGGGTTGGTCCGATCAAGACAGTTTCCACCCCGAGTTCGATTTTGACCTCTGTTGTGGTAAATTTGATTAATTATTACAAGATATGTTAAGTAAATTCTAAAATGGACTACCTATTTGAGAAGTTTTCTTTGTTAATAGGATTTTAGCGATACCGGAGTTAAATCAGGGGCTTTGAAACACATGAGATTGCAAAACTAAGGAAAATATTTGAGCTCGAATCACCAAAGGAATTTAAAGTCAAGGTAATTTCGAAGAAATTATTAAAGATCTCTAAGATCTTGAATTTAAGGAATTATTGGGTTTTAATTGAAGTTTATTATTGAACAGGTTCAAGGAAGAACGAACACCAAGGAATTTAGTGAAAGAAAAAAGGAAATTTAAGACATTGGAACCAAGCTAAGGTAAGGGAACCTACGTCAAACTTTAAAATTCAGAATTTAAGGGTTTTGCTCGAAAAATGCCAAGATATGTTTGAAAAGTTCTTTATAAATGCCAAGACATGTTTGAAAAGTCCTTTATAAATGGCATGATATGTTTGAAAATCACTTTATAAATGTCATGATATGTTTGATAGGTCTGTTTTAAATGTCATGATCTGGTTGATTTGATATTTATCTGAAAGGCCATGAATATCATGTGTTGATGGTTTAAAATTGAACACTTTAATTCTTAGATATATTTATGCCATGAAGTTTTTGTACGAATATTGTTATCATTTGAGACCATGAGCATGTATTTCTGAAAAATGTTTGCAAAGGTTGTGGAGAAATCTTCCTGATAATATTTATTATATAAGTTATGAATGACGGGGAAAACATTGCACAGGCCATGGGAATGAGAAAGTAAGGAGTTCTACATATTGGTGAACTTCGATTCACGTTTTAATACATATTTTTCTCTTAAATATCTTGTTTATTGAATATGAAACTTTATTTGAATGAGACCAGCTTTGAATTTTCTGTTTTAGTTGATGAACCTTGTTTGAAACTGTTATTTTATTTGAGATCCCAATAAAGAAGTTTTTTTTTCTCATTTTCGATTAAGTTTATTCTAAATGTTTTCTTTTCAGCCTCAAAGGCATGCATGGTTAGTAGTGACCCTAGAAAATGAGTCTTAAAAGTAGGGTGGTTACAGATTTGTTTTTTAATTTTGAAAGTAATGAATTTAAAATAATTAAAATCAAGTCATTATGCAACGTAATATATATATATTTATTATGAAATAATTAAATTAAATATTAAATAGACTAAATATTAGTTAATTTTGATTTTTTTTTTAAATTCATAAACTATATATAATTTTTTTTTATTTTTTTGAGACTATAACAATAGTTTTGAGAGTTTAGAATCTATTAGGTACTAAATCTTTAATTTAATATAATATCTCAAATTTAATTAAAAACATGATATCTTAAATCTATATCTAAATACTTTTATGTGAATATTTTTTAATTTAAAAATAATTAAAAATAAAAAACATTTAAAATATTAAAATATTAAAATATTTGTATAAATAAATAAAAAATAAACATATACACGCTAATGAACGTATATAAATTAAGGATAAATTATTTAAATTTAATCAATTATAATTTTAAACAATCGTAGGAGTTTCGAGATACGTAAACTTGTGTGCTAAAAAAACACACAAACTTGAAAATTGAGAAACTAAAGATTAAATTTAACCTAATATCTCAATTTTAGTTTAAAAATTTTATATTATAAATCTAAATTTAAATATTTCCACATCATTTTTTTGTTTAAAAATATAATGAATTTAAATAACTAAAAATTAAATCAACTATTATATATTGATAAAATTATTTAAAACATTTCAAAATCTAACTATATACATTAGAAATTATTATTATATATATTTTTTTTGCAATAAACATTAGAAATTAATTATTAATTTAATTAAATAATATTATTTTAAAATCTACATTAAAAATTAAAATACAAATAAAAACTCTAACCACTACCCTAAGCACTCCTTAATTTGTTGCTCTATTTATCGTGAGAGAGCGTGAAAGAGAAGGCTTTTGAAGATTTCCAACTTGTAGTGAGGGGTTTTTGTCGAGAAGAAAAATCGAATATGTCGTGAGATTATTAGTTTTGCGAGAGAGCAATTGGTGTGATTGAAAAGTCTAGCTACCGTCTCTTTTGTTTACCTATTTGTCTCACCAATTTGTGAGTTGCCTTTGTGCAATTGGGTTTGTGAGCCATCGTCGACGGTAAGTAATTTGATTTTATTTGATTTTTTTTTTAATTTTTATTGCTACCAATTCTAAAGGAAGAAGATAAACTTTCCAAAATGGGCAATGATAAATAACCAAATCTTTTTAAATAATCAAATTTAGAGTAGGAGAATTGTTGTTGGGAATTGGTGGTTACGTTGGTTGTACATTGTTTTTCTGTTGCTCTTGTTGAAGAGCCTAAGCCTTAGCTTAAGGAAATGGCAAAAAAATCGTATTTTTAAAGCATGACTTTTTTTAAAAAAATAAACTCTAGTGTTTAGTTGTTTGTTTACAAACTTCATTGGTTGTTTGCCTGATATTGATTCAAAGATGGTTTTTCTTCTTTCATGTTATACAAGTATTTTGTTCTTGCTACTTTTTCCTACTATAAAAATGTATGGTAGATATTTCTTACTGAGAGTTCTATCTATTGAGAATTATTGAAGGTAGACATCTATTTCTCATCACCGTGCGTTTTTTATATTGTGTTGCTAGAACAAATAAATTTTTCTTACGAACAAATTCTGAATTTTCATGTGATTGTAGGAGCAGATAGATTTAGTTTGAATCAATCTAGATTATAGAAATAAAAACTTAGAATAAAAATTACTCTTTTTGTTCATTATACTTATTTATGGAAAAGATCATATAACTTTTATTTAAGATAAAAGTAAAGGTATGAGATTATCATAGTTAAATTTTTTAGTTCTACAAAATTTTAAAAATAGAATGTGGAATTGAGGTTTAATTGACATTTAGCTCTTTAATTCAAATATTTCATACCAACATTCTAAATCCAAATTCTAATATATTATTCATAGATTTTTTTTTTTTAATTCAAAGAAAGTTTGAGAATTTGAATCTAATAACTTTTTCAGTTATTAGTATCTTAACCAATTAAAATATCTTTAGGTCAAATTCATTAGATAAAAATATTAATTTTAAAATTTGATCATTCTTTCTGAAAATGTCTTAACTGATTCAAAGAAAAAATAATAATTTGAAGATATTAAAAAAATGACCAAACAATTTTTTGAAAAGAATAGTTTATTTGGAATAATAATTTTTAAAACACATGGGTATATAAATGTATCAATCAAAATCCATTTTGAAAAACAAAATTAAATAAGAAATCAAATTAGGAAAACTATAAAAAAGAATCCTAAAGCAAAGAAAATAAAGAAGAAAGTAGAATGGAACGAAACTGAAATAAAAGAAAATTAAAGAAAACCATATAAAACTCTAAATCAAATATTTATTGTTTTTCAAAGTAAATACACAAAAATTTTGATAGCACAAAAATATGGTTTTATTAGATTTTGTATCAAAATAAAATAAATTTTTAATTATTTAATATTTTGATAACTTTATTTCTTTCTAATGAGTCATCCACCCATCTTCTTAAGATTTACTTTATAATAATTTTCCATTTCTTTTTTAATATTGGTGTTATATATATATATACAACACATAAATAGATAGATATTGTTTTTTATTCTAAAATTTTGAAATATTGAGGTTTGTTAACTAATTATTTCTAACGTTTTTAAAATCTATATATAATCCTTAAAAATTCTAAATTAATATTTGAATCTGATTGACATCTAGCTCTTTAATCAAATATTTTATACCAATCTTTGAAAAAATTATTCCAAATTCTAATTTATTATATTCATAGATTTCTTTTTCTATTTCACAAAAAGTTTGGGAATTTGAACATAGAACTTTTAGAGCTATTAGTATCTTAACAAATTAAAGTATTTCCAGGTTAAATCCTTCAGATAACAAAAATATTGATTTTAAAATATTGATTACTGTTTCTAAAAATATTTTAATAGATTAAAAATAAAAAAAAATAATTTGTGGTATTAAAAATGACCAATAAATTTTTTTAAAAAAATAAAATTAATAGTTTAAATATAATCATATTTTAGAAACACATGGGCATACATAAAAGTAATAACCAAAATGACATTTTGAAAAAAAATATTTTAATAAGACAACCATAAAAAAAACTATAAATAAAAGAAGCATAAAAAAGTAGAGAACGATGTAGAATGGAATAAAACTTTTAAATGAAAAGAAAATTAAAGTTATTGAAATAATGAAGGAATAAAAGTAATTTCTTTTATTTACAAGGTCTAATAAAGTCGTATGTCCTCTCTCATTGCTACACATGTTTGGCAGCAAGCAATTCCTACTCCCAAGGCATTAGACAAGTTTTACTCTTATATTATTAATTTATATTATATTTTCTTTGTATATATGTCTTTTTTTAATCTAATTAACTTATGAATTAATTTATTTAGCTTATATTATTTTTTTAGACTTGTGAATTCACTCTTATTTTTTCATCACCTATTTTGTTTAAAAAAAATCAAAATATTCCTAACTATTCGGTTAAAATAAAATAATATCACTAGTATACTATTATTATTATTATTATTATTATTATTATTTACTTCCTTTAATTATAATTTCTTGGTTGATCCTTTACTTTTTTTTTTTTTAATTATGATCTTTAATTTTTAATATTTAAATTTCTTTCATTATTTTCTTTTGAAAAAATCAAATTATAATTTATCATTTTTATTATAGTTTTAAACCTAACTATGATATTATTTTTTTTTATCATATAAAAATTATATATATTTTACTCTAAATGTGATAGACTAAACACACAAGGCAACAAAGTAGAACGTTTTATTGAATTTGATTTCATTCATTGTTTGACCTCTAATATGTTAGGACTATTAGAGAATATATCTTGTGTTACAATAATATAAATATTCGATTTTTTTATTATATTTGACAGATTTCACATATTGGAGGATATGGATAAATGTTGGATGAGAACAAATAGATTATCAAAAGAATATAAGTTGAGTGTAAAAGGATTTATAGAATTTGCTTTAAGTCATGCATATGACCTATCTAGACTACGTTGTCCATGTTTAAAGTGTGAAAATATTGATATGCATGATGGAAAAGAAATTAGAAACCATTTAATTAAAAATGGAATGGACTTGAGTTATGTTATAGGGTTTTGGCATGGTGAAAAGCTTCCTGAAAAGTCATATGCAGATAGCGCAAAGAATCTCAATACATTAAAAAATGATAAAAAGTGTCATGTTAATGAGACAATTGAGATGGTACAAACAACCCATAAAGATTTTTCTCAGTCGGCAGAATGTTTTGAAACCTTACTTAACAATGCCAAAAAACCTCTATATGAAGGTTGTAAAACTTTTACTAAGTTATCGACATTAGTAAAGTTGTACAACTTAAAAGTTAAATATGAATGGAGCAATGTAAGTTTCTCAGATTTTCTAAGTCTTATAAATGAGATGTTACCTGAAAAAAAATGCATTCCCTCGATCAATGTATGAAGCAAAAAAGATATTATGTGCATGGGGGAATGAAGTATGAGAAGATTCATGTATGCCCTAATGATTGTTGTCTATATAGAAAAGAATATTTGAACATGAATAAATGTCCGGTATGTGGAGAATCAAGATGGAAAACAACGCAAAATTTAAATTGAAGAGAAAATTGGGTTCCTGCAAAAGTCATATGGTATTTTCCTCCAGTTCCTAGATTCAAGCGAATGTTTAGAAGTGATGAATATGCTAAGAGAATAACTTGGCATGTAGATGAAAAAGAAAATGATGGCTTGTTACGGCATCCAGCTGATTCACCTTCATGGAAATTAGTTGATTATTTATGGCCTGATTTTGGTAAGGAACCGCGAAATCTTCGTCTTGTTTTATCCACATATGAGATGAATCCATATAGTGACATGAGTAGTAAGTATAGTTGTTAGCTAGTGATTATGGTAGTATACAATCTCCCACCATGGTTATGCATGAAAAGAAAATTTATGATGTTATCGATGTTGATCTCTGGACCAAAGCAACCTGGTAATGACATTGATGTTTTTTTAGCTCCACTAATCGATGATTTGAGATTGCTTTGTGAAAAAGGAGTTGAATGTTATGATGCTTGTCGTGAAGAGGTATTTACTTTAAAGGCAATACTATTGTGGTCCATTAATGATTTTCCTGCTTACGAAAATTTGAGTGGGTTGTTGCACAAAAGGTTATTGTGCATGCCCTATATGTGCTGAAAATACATGCTCAGTTTATTCAAAACATGGGAAAAAATGTCTTATCTTCGACATAGACGATTTTTGGACCATTATCATCCATACAGAAAACAAAAGAAAGCGTTTAATGGGTATCAAGAATTTGGAATTGCACCTAAACCATGTAACGGAGAAGAAATTTCAGCAAAATAAGTGATTTAGAATATCAAAAAGGAAAGAAAAATGTCTCGCAGAGTTCAGTCAAGAAAAAATCCAAGTAGTGTTTGAATAAAAGGTCAATATTTTTTTATCTTGAATATTGGAAAAAACTTTATGTTAGACATTGTTTAGATGTGATGTCTATTGAAAAAAATGTATGCATGAATATTATTGGCACGCTCTTCGATATACTTGGAAAAAAAAGATGGTTTAACAACAAGATGCGATTTAGTTGATTTAAAAATTCGACCAGGACTAACACCTCAAGTTGGACAAAAAAAATACTTATATCCCTCCTGCATTTTATACATTATCAAGAGATGAAAAACATCAGGTTTGCAAAATATTAAGTGAAGTTAAAGTTCCAGAAGGTTACTCTTCTAATATTAAGATTCTTGTTTCACTTGAAAACTTGAAGCTTGTAGGGCTTAAAACTCATGATTGACATGTACTTATGCAACAATTAATGCTTGTTGCTATACACTCAGTTATACCAAAACATGTGAGGTATGTAATCACACGATTGTGTTTCTTCTCCAACAAAATATATAGTAAAGTCTTCTCAACACCTTAGTTAGACGCATTACAAAATGATATTGTTCATACTTTATGTTTGTTGGAGAAATATTTTCCTCCATCATTTTTTACAATAATGGTTCATCTCGCAGTTCATCTTGTTAGAGAGGTTAAATTATGTGGACCTGTATATTTACGATAGATGTATCCTTTTGAACGTGATATGAAAATATTAAAAAGATAGGTTAGAAATAAACATAGACCAAAATGGTGTATGGCTTAAAGTTACATAGTGGAAGAAGCTGTAGACCTTTGCACTGATTTCTTATCAAATGTAGAATCAATTGGTCTTGGAGAAGACAAACGAAGTGAAAAGTCAAATATTGGAAAACCAATAGGACGTAAATCCTTTCTTAATCCTGGACAAGGTTGTTGGAACAAGCTCATCGTTATGTATTGGAAAATACATCTGACGTATTGCCTTATATTGAGTAAGTACATTATACTCTACCTTAAAATTATTTTATTCATCTTTCATGAATTATAAAAACGGTATTTGCATATTTATAAAAAAACATATATAGTTCATTTGAACTTGAAAACTTAATTGAGTTTTAAAAATATATCACTTATATGTATGTGTATATGTTACTATTTCAAGTTGCTTTCGAATTAGAAAATAATAAAAATCAAATCTCAAATATTGTAAGGTGTCTTGCACATGGTCCTCATGTTGAAGTAACTACATGTGAAAGTTATACAATTAACAAAATTCATTATCAGACAAAGAGTCGAGAAGATATGCGCTCTGTTCAGAATAGTGGAGTTATATTGGTGGCTAGAACGATGCAAATCTCTAGCGCTAAAGATAAGAATCCAATTACTACTAATATGTCATTTTATGGTATTGGGAGGTTAATTATAATAAGTTTTCGATTCCAATGTTTTTGTGTGATTTGGTTGAAAGCAAAAATGGTGCTAAGGTTGATGATCTTGGATTTACATTGGTTAATTTGAGTCGAATTGGTCATAAATGTGACTCTTTCATTGTGGCTACTCAAGCTAAACAAGTTTTTTATGTAGATGATTCTATTGATCCGGATTGGTCCGTTGTACTTGATAGCTCTGTAAAAGAGAGCTATTTAGTGGATCACTCTGTGTAATTTAAGTCTTTTTTAGTATGGACTTTCACATTTTAAAGCTAAGAAGTGTGTTGTTTAAGCTGTTTGATTATCTTTTTCATTATAGAGGTTCATTGGCTAAGTAATTTAAGTCATGTGAGGCTTACTGGTTGTTATTATGATCTTTGCAGAACAATTGCTGCAACATTTTATACAAATGTTGATTACATTATGGAGGAATGTTGTAGCATATGTTAAGCATAGAGAAGACAACAGGAAATGTTGGAGCATTTGTGATGCAGGTGCAACATTCAAATTGTTGGAGCAAAGATATGTAAGAATGTTGAAGCTTGAGCTGTGTCAGAAGCATTTTGTGGGAAGTTTGAGCAACTGGAGTACGTGGCAACCACCTCAATTAATGAAGCTAACAATTGGACTTAGTTGGACCATTCAAAAGCTACTTACTGGATGACCATTACCATAAAAGCTCTTCTCCTTATGTGGGAAGAAGCTATTTAAGCCTCTTCTTACCACTTTTGGAAGGGAGAGCCCTTTTAGAATTTTAGTTAGGTCGTTTTCTCGATAAGGAGCATTGAAGACCCCGTGGAGCTGGAGGGAAGCAGAGCAGAATTCTTGGGAAAGGAGTTGATCTCTTCTCAAGAGCTACATAGACTATTTGCTTCTTTACTCTTGGTTTTGATTAATTTTAGTGTCTTTTAAGTGTACTATTTTATTTCCTTTTCTAAGTCCTTGTTTGCATTTTGGACCTTGCATTGCTTAGTAAAATGAATTCTAGTTCTATTAGCTGTTGTTTGTCTTTCTTAATCATGAACTAAATAGCTAAGGGGGAGAATTAAGGAAGGTTATGTAATTCTGAGTCAAATGCACAGCATGAGCTACACACATCCTCACTTCTAGTCATTGTGAGCTTAATCCTAACTAAGATCCACCTGGCCAACCAGTTTTAGTTTCGTTTATTCTGAATTTGGGAAGAGGAGGAAGAACTGATTTCATTGACTAGGATTAGTTCTGATTAGGAGCTTGGTCCAGGGTAATTGAGAATACTAGGAATAGTAACTCACCTAATGAATGTAAGGAGAGAAGTATTGGAAGCAGATTAATGGGAATTAGCTGTTGTAATCTAAGATCTCTGGGAAAGGTTTGTGAAAACTTCCATTAAGTGTTGGAGTAGTCTTAATACTGCAGCATTTGCTTTGCAAAGAGCATAACTGATCCCCTAATCCGACGCTTGTCTCACTTAATAGAGTCTAACTCTTATCTTGTAATTCCTATTTTAGATTGCTCAAAGTTATTTAGCAAGTTTGTTTCTAAGCTTTTAAGTACTTGATTGATGATTGGTTACCCTTGGTTCATTGAAACTAATTCTATTTTGGCAATTCTTCTACACACTAATCCTTGTGAATCGATTAAATTACTTATCACTTGTTGCAATAAGGTTGTGTACACTTGCACATATTAAGGTGTTGCCACCACAACTTTAGTTGCACTCGTTTGAACCAACAGTACTTACAATTCCTTCAAAAGAATATGATGATTATGATGATGATGAAGAATTAGGAGATACAATACTACTTTCTAATGAATTTTCAAATTTTATGCCTTCTACTTATTCATTTGATGATGTTGATGATGATGAGATGTCATGTCTTCGAATTGATTGCAATGGAATATGGATTATGAATAATAATATCAATGAAGGTAGTTAATTATTAATTATTTGTTTGCCATTCTTTTTTTATGCATAGTTATACAATGTACTAATGTCATATCTTTTGTTTTGTTCATAATTCTATAGATTGTTGATAGCACACAAAATATGCTATCCTTAGGCTTAATTATTGCTAGTTTTATGATGATTTCAGGGATTTTACGTGGTTAATTTATTCAATTTCAGGTTAAGAGCTTAAACGGAGCTATTGGAGACAATTTGGATCACTCGGGATCAAAACAAGGCTATTTGGAGCTAAATATAACATCAAATGGAAGAGAGAAGACCAAACCAAGCTTTAAGACCCGAGGTGATGGCTTTGCAACGCCATATAGAGCGTTGCAACGCCGAACGCGCAACCAAGAGGCTTTGAAGACTACGAGCGATGGCGTTGCAGTAACGCGCGCTACGGCGTTGCAACACCATCTCGATAAGAAGACGCTTATGAAGACCGTGCGAAGCGTTGCAACGCCGCGCCTTGCGCGTCGCAACGCTTACGCCGATAAGGAGCGCGCGCGTTGAGGTAGCAGCGTTGCAACACTGTCCCTAACGTTGCAACGCTGTCGATAGTTTCCATATTTACCACGCGTTTAGGGTACAACGTTGCAACGCTGTCCCTAGCGTTGCAACGCGCCCATTGATGCCTATAAAAACAACCTTATGATTCTTGAAAAGGGAGCACAATTTGGTAGAGTTTTGCCCTAAATTGAAATACACCTTGTTAAGAGAGAAAAGAGTGATTTTGGGAGCCAAAGCATTCGAGGAGGTTCGAGATCGAAGACGGGAGCTCGGAGATGAAGGACCAAGCATCGACACCTAAGTTTATTTCTCTTTCTTTCAATTTGTAATAGCGTTCTAAGACGTTTTCTACTTGTTTAGTTTGTTTTTCTTGTGATTTAGAGTAGCTAAACATAGTAGTTAGGATTTGAATTACTTGTTATGACTTTCTTGTGATGTATTGAAGCATGTTCTGTCGTTATTTTTGGCAATTCGTTCTTTACTTTTTAATTTGTTTATTTAAGTGGACTCGAGAGATAAAGCTTGAATTAGAGCAAAATTGTCAAAACCCTTGGAAGTCTGGCACGAGAGTGACCTAGAAATCTTAGGGAAACACATAAAGAAGTTGCTTAATGCCATGCATGTTGTAGGTTCATATGGAGACTATGAGTTTATTGCATGTGTGAGGCTCACTAAGAATCGAGAGATTTTCTTGAGTATTTCACTTCTTGTTTATAATTTCATCTCATTGGTTCGATGCATGTGCTAGTTAGGTCTTTAACTTGTAAAATCACTTCTCCCAAATCTAGCAATTTGTGTCTCCACATGTTTGTTCGTTTGTTTGTATTTACTTCAACCAACTATCCATGTTATGTTTGTTTAGCTAAAATCGAGAATTAGTACCTTAATAATTAATTAATCTAGAAACCCATTCCTGAGGACGATACTTGGACTCATAAATCACTATACTAAAACTTGACCCGTACACTGCGGTATTGCAACATAATTTTACGCAACAAGTTTTTGGCGTCGTTGCCGGAGAATGACAATTATTTAGATTAATTAATATTAGGAGAAAATTTAAAATTTTAGACTAAAGCTTGTTTGTTTGTCTTTTCTTAATTGTTTTGTGTGATTGTTTGTTTCCTTAGTTTTGTTATTTTAGTTTTGTGTGTTTTCGAGTCTTTGTTTCCTGTTTTGGTTGTGTTGATATTGTGTGAAGTCTTGTTGTGAAATTACTGATTTTTCAAGTATGACTTTGCATAATTTTGAGTTTCCACCATTCTATTGTCCCTCTCAGAACCCTAGTTTTGTGCATCATGATTTTTCAGATACCATGTGTCTAATTTTTACCATTCATGCACTGACATATATGAAAATTCACATGAGGGTAGTTATTTAGGCACTTGGAACCAGAATTTTTCGTACCTTAACCAACCCGTTGAAAAATCTTCTCTTGTGGACCAATTGATGGAATATACCTTAGAATTAAAAAAAAATTTGGTTCATGATGAATTCGAAAGGTTTGATAGGTTAGAAGCTGAGGTGGTAAGACTTTGGGAAATAGTGCAGGATAGATCCCAGTATCTTAATCAATTAGTAGTTTCCCTTAAGACCTTACAAAAACAATTTCTATTCCTTACCACTCAAGAAATGCCACCTAGGAGGATTTATTCAGATGATAATGAGGATAGTTTGGGGGAGACTGAGGCACACCATGATCAGGTTAGTGAGGAAGGCAGTGGTGATACATTTAGTTCCACAGGGGAGATCCAGGTGATAGAGTTAGGGGCTGAGAAGTCTTCTTTCCTTTTATCCCCTAGAAAATCCCTTTAGTTTTGATAACCATTTGTCCTCCACTCACGAATCTTGTTTTGATTTATGTTCTTCTGTGTTGTTAAACAAAAATACCAAAAATAATTTTCTGTCAGGTGCCCAAGAGAAAGAAGATAGCCTTTTAGACTTAGAAGGCTATATAGATTCAAGCAAGAAGGGCCCGAAGAAATATGAGCAGTTTTACGTGCCTTGACGCCAATCTTGAGGGGAGATAGTCTAGCTAAAGACGTTAAACAAAACGCTTCTTGGGAGGCAACCCAAGCTTTACTTACTTTTGTTTTCCTTTTTTAAGCTGCTTTAGTTTGTTTTTTTGTTGTTTTTCAACTCTTAGTTAGTTGTTGTTTTACTTCGTAGGTTGTGGAGATGCCCTTCTTCGTTGAAATCCATGCTCCCATTCAGAGGAACTCCAACACACATGCTTTGGCTATCCAAGGAACTCGAAAGATCTCCATCACCGGGGACAGTGATCGTTCACTTCTACCCTTATACTTACCTCATGCTTATTTCTACAAACATTGGGGACAATGTTTAGTTTAAGTTTGGTGGTGGGATTGTGTTTATTTCTTTGTGATATCACCGAGTATGTGTTGAATTGTTGGCTGATCTTTTACATAAGTATGAGTATGATAGCCTAGGATGAGATATAGTTGAAAATTTTTGTGATTCTGCTGAAACCTGAAAGCATGACATGAATTTGAGTTAATTTAAAATTTTTCTTGAGTTTTCCTGCAATATTATGCACATAGCCTGTGTTCCTGTAGTTTTGAAATGCTTAGAACAAAGTTATTAGGCTTAGAAGTTTGATGTCACCTCGATAGGTCTGAAAACTGATTTGAGAGTTAAACTGCAGGATAGGGTGAATGACAATATGAAGTGCATGATCTGTATAATATGTGCATTATGTGAAAAAGTTTATTTTTGTTGTCTGTTTGTAAAAAACAATCGTGAGGACAAAAAGAGCTACCTTCACCGTGATCAGTTAGGCCACTCATTGAGCGAGTGCTCTGGGTAAGGGTCCCTGCAGTGGATGTGTGAAAGCTAGTGTCCTTGCACACAAAAAAAAAATGAAGAAGAAAATAGAAAAAGTGGCATTAAAAGAGTGATTAAGTGCTGAGTAAAGTTATTTATTTCTTGAATGTGGAGAGGCTCAAAGATTAGTAATTAAGACCAGTGTAGGGGGAAGTTGAATGGAGAACCTAATAAAGTTGATCCGGGCTTAGTAATGTCACACCCCCTCCCGAACCACTCGCTAACTTAGCCCGGGAGACGGCATGAAGCCAACAGACATTGTTACCTCTTAACAATACCTGCCGACACTACTTTACGAAAACAAACTATGTTCGCATATGGAACACTTTAAAACTTAACACAATGGAACGGACATCTATAAGACGTACATGAGGAGAAACTCTTCTTAAGTCTCTCCTGGAAACTAAAACGAGCAAGAACATCAGAACCACAAGCAGTCCAAACCACTAATTAAACAACCACAACCTCTAAAGCACATACGACTATAACTACATAGTTCTCTTAAAATAATTTACAAACATATGGACTTGCTAAACCACACCAACCACGTACAACATATCAAACATGAGAAGCTTCCAGCAGACTATGGCAGGTTATCAGGCACCGGGAGCTCGATCTCTACCTGAAAAGTGGGAAAACACTGAAAGAATGAGCTATGAAGCTCAGTGAGTGACTTGAGTTTAAAGGAAACTACTAACTCGTAAATCATATCACCTGGTCATCTATGAGCATATGCATCTGTAATCAAGTGTTGAAAGTAATCGTGTAATCATAATAGCTTTTCAGAAAAACCAGCAAGTATATCGTTTAAATCTCGTAAGGCATGTAAATGATATAAACTCTTTAAAAAAAACATGTCACAATCTACTTTGTTCTACGATGTAGTGGGGCCCGCCCAGCACTCCCATCGTCTTTGTAAATAGTGAGGCCCGCCAAAGACTCACGGCAGTGGTCAATTGTCACGGAGTACACTCAACGTCGACAACAGAATAAGACCTGTGTGCACACGGTACCATAAAGCCTCGGGCTCAATATCTCAGAAAATCACATGAAAACATTTCAACATGCCTGCTTATCTTTTCTTTCATAAAACTCAAGCTTACTTAGCTTGTTCATAAAACTGGAAATCTTTAAAAACATACTTGCTAAAACATACTTGCTCAAAATCATAACATTTCCATAGACTTCGGAAATGCAATAAACATATGCTCGTGTATAAATTTCATCAAGACATTTAAGCTCATCATGAACACTTTAAAACATTTCTAAGGAATCATGAATGCTCATAAACAAGTGTTCAAGGAAAACAATAAGCATTGAAACCATTTCGTTTTAGCAAAACCTTGCATTTCATAAGCATAATACAAGCCTGTAAACCATTTTCAAGGTTCGTTTTGTCACTCACCGTGTTAGAACTAGAACCTTGGGCCGTACACTCGACCTATCCCCTCTTGGACTGTCAAACAAACCAAAACCATGTTTTAGAACCTCGAGCTCATGGTTTTTAACCTTAAAACTACAAGAAAACACACTTTCAAAAATTCCAGCATTTTCAGATTTTCTGTCCTGTTTTCAGACAGCCATAACTTCTTCATTACTTATCCAAAAAGAATGTACTTTATACCAAACTCTTCCTTTTTGAACCCGCTAAAACTCTTATGAAGACATGAAAATGAGATTCCCAATAGATTGGTTCAGAAATACCTCAAAGTCTTCTTTCCCAGGAACCAACTTCTGCTATTCCAGATTCGATTTTCTGCTGCAACTCGAAACTTGACCTGCTATTTACAACATCTTCCAGTCATTTTCTATTCACAATTTCTTCATGAACGTTGTAGGAAATTCAATAAGCTTTCCAACCATAGCTATTAGAGCTTCTGGTTCCAACTCTACAGACCAGTACAACCAAAACATCAGAGACTTCTCGGATTTGACAGCAAATTCTGTCTTCTGTCTTTCTCTTCACAAAACAGTAGCTTAAGATCTGAATTTGCTCGAGCTTCCTTCACGAATTTTGTTCCAATATGAGTTAACTTTCATGAAACGAAATCTCAAATCTTACCTCTTTCTGTGGAGCTCGTGATGAATAAAATAGCACAACTGGTCTGAGTTGTTTACCTTGCTGCTACACAAGTAATCTTTGAGTTCTCCTCCTCTCTTCTCGCAATTCCAAAGCACCAAAAACCCCTTCTTCCTCTTCCTTTCTGCTTCTCTCATGGAAACCCTTGCTGCTCCTTGTTGAAAATGAGAAGGAAATCGATGGAATGGGTTAATTTAAGAAGAAAACTAAGGTGGGATCCACCACCCACTTTCCTTTTCCCTTTTACATTCTTTTTTCCTTTTATTTCCTTTCCTTTATCTTTCATTTCTTATCTTTTCTTTGCCAAACAAAACAAACTTAGTATATTAAACATTGTTTCATTTCCTTTTCTTCTTTTGTCTTAAAAGCAATCCAAAACAAAATGGTTTAAACTTTCCTTCCTTGTTTTCCTTTTGCCTTTCACTTCATTTCTTTCCTTTTTAAAACAAGGAAAACCAAGTTTTAAGCATTCATTTCTTCCTTTCTTTTGTTGTTTGATATTAAGGAAGTTCCAAAGAAAGATCTCGGGTTTACAAGTAAAAATGAAGGGAACATAGGCTAATCACACACACACGTAGGAACACTTAGGAAAAGTTTTAAATTACTTGTTGAAGTGTTATGTTTAAGTGTTTCCTGTGATTGCAAAATATTCTCTTAAATCTTTGAGGCTTGAATCACATGTATGTTTAAGAACAATTTAATGTTTAACTCTGTTTTTGCTCGGGACTAGCAAAAGTCTAAGTTTGGGGGTGTTTGATAGCACACAAAATATGCTATCCTTAGGCTTAATTATTGCTAGTTTTATGATGATTTGGGGCTTTTTACGTGGTTAATTTATTCAATTTCGTGTTAAGAGCTTAAACGGAGCTATTGGAGACAATTTGGATCACTCGGGATCAAAACAAGGCTATTTGGAGCTAAATATAACATCAAATGGAAGAGAGAAGACCAAACCAAGCTTTAAGACCCGAGGTGATGGCGTTGCAACGCCATATAGAGCGTTGCAACGCCGAACGCGCAACCAAGAGGCTTTGAAGGCTACAGCGATGGCGTTTGTAACGCGCTCGGCGTTGCAACGCCATCTCGATAAGAAGACGCTTATGAAGACCGTGAAGGTAGCGTTGCAACGCTGCCTTGCAGCGTCGCAACGCTACTTCGATAAGGAGCGCGCACGTTGAGGTAGCAGCGTTGCGGCGTTGTCCCTAAGCGCGCAACGCGTTGCGATAGTTTCCATATTTACCCACGCGTTTAGAGTACGAGCGTTGTAACGCTGCTGTAGCCTAAGCGCAACGTATTGCCCCATTGATGCCTATAAAAATAACCTTATGATTCTTGAAAAAGGGGAGCACGATTTGGTAGAGTTTTGTCCTAAATTCAAAATACACCTTGTAAGAAGAGAGAAAAGAGTGATTTTGGGAGCCAAAGCATTCGAGGAGGTTCGAGATCGAAGACGGGAGCTCGGATACGAAGGACCGGCATCGACACCTAAGTTTATTTCTCTTTCTTTCAATTTGTAATAGCGTTCTAAGACGTTTTCTACTTGTTTAGTTTGTTTTTCGTGTGATTTAGAGTAGCTAAACATAGTAGTTAAGATTTGAATTACTTGTTATGACTTTCTTTTGATGTATTGAAGCATGTTATGTCGTTATTTTTGGCAATTCGTTCTTTACTTTTTAATTTGTTGATTTAAGTGAACTCGAGAGATAAAGCTTGAATTAGAGCAAAATTGTCAAAACCCTTGGAAGTCTGGCACGAGAGTGACCTAGAAATCTTAGGGAAACACATAAAGAAGTTGCTTAATGCCATGCATGTTGTAGGTTCATATGGAGACTATGAGTTTATTGCATGTGTGAGGCTCACTAAGAATCGAGAGATTTTCTTGAGTATTTCACTTCTTGTTTATAATTTCATCTCATTGGTTCAATGCATGTGCTAGTTAGGTCTTTAACTTGTAAAATCACTTCTCCCAAATCTAGCAATATGTGTCTCCACATGTTTGTTCGTTTGTTTGTATTTACTTCAACCAACTATCCATGTTATGTTTCTTTAGCTAAAATCGAGAATTAGTACCTTAATAATTAATTAATCTAGAAACCCATTCCTGAGGACGATACTTGGACTCATAAATCACTATACTAAAACTTGACCCGTACACTGCGGTATTGCAACATAATTTTACGCAACAATTGTCATGACACACAATAATGACAACAGTGATGAAGTTCCTTTATCACCTCAGTCTAATGATATCCTTCAAAAAGAAACACGAGAGGACCAACTGTTATGCGTGAATTATTTCGTATACGCTCAACTGGTGAGCGTAAAGTGGTTCAATTTAATGCTAAAGGTCAACCTAATTGGAGAAAATGCAAAAAAAATGCAAAGTTATATAGGATCTTGTACACGCAATCACATTCCTATTATATATCAAGGTTGACATTGTGTTCCACTTGAACAGAAGAATAAAGTTTATGAGTTGATTGAGGTAGTGTAATTTAAAAATATAATAAATATATTGATTTAATGTATTATGTGTAATGAAGTTGTCTTTGTCATTTTTGTAGGGAGCTTTTGTTTTGGATGGTATCACAAAGAAAAAAATTTTGATTTCAGCATCTAAAAAATGGCGTCAGTTCAAATATACGTTGTCACTGAAGGGAATCGATTTTCCGCAACGGAAGATATTGTGAAATATCGTTGATTCGTTGTGAAACGTTTTTCTCAAATTTGAATGTATGACATACAATCTAGGCTAAACATACATAAAGATGAGAAGAAAACAGTAAGTTAAGAACCTACTAACCTCTTGAAAAATCCTTCTTCAACGTTTTCTCCTCCAGTCACGAACACTTTCGTACCAACGATCTCAACGATCTCGTTCCTCGAACCGAACAACAAGGACACCTCTGAAAGGACTTCTTAGTTGTTCTCGATCGGTTGAGGGAGAGTTGTGGGACTTGAGAAAGAGCTTTTTTGAGAGAGAATAGTTTCTCTTGGATGCCAAAATCCAAAAAAAATGACAAGTGTCATTCCAAAGGCTTCTCACAAAACCTTTATATAATGGTATGTGGTGGAGTTAAAACTTCAACCAATTCACCATTTTACCACAACCATATGATATGCCAATCATATTTCCATATCACATAATATAAGGTATCGCATACCTTATTATACAAATCTCATTTGTATAATTATGGAATTTTAAATTGAATCACATTCAATTTAATTTCTCTCAATTCAATTTCTCCAATTTAGCACTAATAATCAATTAGGCTATACTATAATTCACATTAAACTATATATTATGTCACTATATCACATATAAATGACATAAATACCCAATTAAAGAATTTGAACACCTCAAATCCACACCAAACTATAAACCCTCAATTTGTCGAATTTGAGCCAATCGAGGGACCTAATGGACCTACAGATGACGAGCTCCAATGATCCAAGATGAACCTGTCAAACTTTTTGACCCGGTTATTCAACATTCATTAGCTACGGTAACACTCCACTAAAGCCTGTAGCTGCACTCCAATCATTGTAGGACAAGTTGTGTCCATCGATATAACCAATACCCGTGGGTCGTCCCTTCACAGGTTGTTCGTAGTCACTGCTGGGTCAAATTACCGTTTCCTTAAGTCCCACTGCTCCTCTAATGAACAACTACGTTGCATGGTCCAACCATAAACAACATCCCCCTCATGCCAGTGAGAGGGTGGGCGTCCGTTGTCCAAGTCCTAGAGGGAACACTTAAGGGAACAACCCCTCTAGTTTCCCTAATTCGGGAACGAGTGAATTCCATCTTGCGTAGTAAAGTTCCCAACTCCCCACGTGGTTCTGTCCCCAGAAAAGTAGGCATATTGGGTGAGAAACTGTGGTCACCCTCACCCGTACTAGTCAAAGGACAGACCACCGCAGACAGCAGTCCGTAACACGCTCAGGATTAAGGACGAGTCACTAATGGTCATCTACGAAGTTATTAGTCTTATCATTAATGTTACATCAAGAGGGTCTAATAATTCACAGTCCGGTCTTGTACAATCTCATTGCACAGGATGCCCCCACTCGCATGTCAACCACATGAACGAGCTGGATCAACTCGTTTGTATCTAATACAAAGCGAGTCGCATCCACAGTGTAACCAGGATGAAGTTTCCAACCCTATCCATATACTGTAGACCGTTTGGGTCATTAACTCGAACGTCATCCTCCTCGTGTATCCACTACACACCGTTCAAGTTCTAGTTCTCTCATAATACAATGACCCTGGAGCTTATTTTATTGGATTAAGTTTATAAATATGCGAGACACAAAGTTTGAATAAATATCTTTTATTTATTTACAACAATGGATATTACAAACAACACGAGATTAGGACATACACCCCAACAAACTCCCACTTGAACTAAGCTAGTTGAGTATAAAATATATTTCTCAAATGTACAGTAATACATAAAAGTAATACAATAAACTAGGGCATTGAATACACTTTAGAATACTCCCACTTGCCTTAGTCAGGAAGCACTCGAAGACCTAGACTCTCTAGGTGAACCTCAAACACCTTAATCGTGAGGGCCTTTGTAAATAGATCAACAACGTTGAGCTCCGACCCTATCTGCGTGACCGTCACGTCTCCACGGTGTACAATCACTCGTATCAAGTGATACTTACGCTCAATATGCTTCCCCCTCTTATGACTTCAAGATTCTCTCGAGTTGGCTACTGCACCACTATTGTAACAAAACAGGGTCACTGGCAAGTTCATATTTGGAACAACGTCCAAATCAAGTATGAACTTCCTAAGCCAAACAACTTCCTTTGCAACTTCACAAGCCACAACATACTAGGCTTCCATCGTGGAATCAACAATGCATCCCTGTTTGATGCTTCGCCACCCTACAGCTCCTCCATTAAGAATGAAGACTGACCCCGATGTGGACTTCCTAGAATCCTTATCGGTATGAAAGTCAGAGTCTGTGTATCCCGTAAGGATCAAATCTACACTTCCATACACAAGATTGTAGTTCGTCGTTCTCCTTAGATACTTGAGGATTTCCTTAACGACTGTCTAGTGATCTAATCCTGGATTAGATTGATACCTACTGACAATCTCAACTGCATAACATATGTCGAGCCTAGTACACAACATGGTGTACATTAGACTCCCTACATCTGAAGCATAAGGGATCCGTCTCATATCATCAACTTCTTGAGGCGTCTTAGGACATTGATCCTTAGACAAGTGAACTCCATGCCTGAAAGGCAGTAAGCCCTTCTTGGAGTTCTGCATCTTATACCGTGACAACATCTTGTCAATGTAAGATGCTTGAGACATGGCTAGCGTTTTGTTCTTCCGGTTTTGAACTATCTAGATACCTAGAACATACTGTGCTTCTCCCAAATCTTTCATTTGGAATTGCGAAGCCATCCATTTCATAATGTCAGTAAGAAATCCTACGTCATTCCCAACGAGTACGATATTATCCACATACAATATCAGAAATGCGACAGTGTTGTTGATGATTTTCTTGTAGACACAAGGCTCATCAACATTTTCATTAAAGCCATAAGATTTGATCACCTCATCAAACCTTATATTCCAAGACCTCGAGGTTTGTTTGAGTCCATAAATAAACCTTTGAAGTCGGTAAACCTTTTACTCTTGGTCTTGCGTAATGAACCCATCGGGCTGATCAATATAAATGGTCTCGTCAAGATTGCCATTCAGAAAGATCGTCTTGACATCCATCTGTCATACCTCATAGTCATAATATGCGACGATGGCCAGAAGGATCCTGATAGACTTTACCATGGCAACAGGAGAAAAGGTTTCCTCATAGTCAACCCCTTCTCGTTCGGTAAACCCCTTTGCCACTAGTCTTGTTTTAAGGTTTGCACCTTCCCATCTACGCCACGTTTACGCTTGTAGATCCACTTACAACCAATAGGTTTAACCTCATCAGGTTAGTCCACAAGCTCCCAAACGGAATTAAAGTGCATCGAATCCATTTCCTGGTCCATAACTTTAATCCATTCATCTTTGTCAATGTCTTTTATTGCCTGATCATAGGTCAATGGATCCTCGCAGTCATCATCAATGGTGACGACTTGGGTTTCAACCAAATCCATGTAACGTTCAGGTTGTCTCACAGCCCTCCCACTACGTTGAGACATTCTCAACTCTTGAGAACAGACTTGACTAGATGAGCTAGGATCAACAACACTTGTTGATGTACTAGCACCATCAGCAACCCCTTGTTGATGTACTGTCCATTTCGTTTAACACAACCTTACTCCTTGGTAAGTGATCCCTGATGTGGTCTTCCTCAAGGAATGTGGCGTTAGTCAACACAAGCACCCTATTATCCTTACGATCGTAAAACATACCACCTCTTGTCTCTTTTGGGTAACCTACGAAGAGGCACAATTTTGAACGGGGTTCCAACTTCTTCGAGTTTGACACCAACATATGGGTTGGGCATCCCCAAATCTTGAAATGGTGTAAACTTCCTTTACGACCCTTCCAGAGTTCGAAGGGTGTTTCAGAAACACTCTTCGACTGAACGTTGTTCAAAATGCATACTGCAGTCTCCACTGCATAGCTCATCATCGACTGAACCATGTCACACAGGGTTTTGTTTCTCCTTTTCGATACACCATTCTGCTGTGGCATACCAGGTGCTGAGAGTTGGGACATAATTCTGTGTTCTATCATATAGTCTGGGAATTTAGTGTCCATATACTTTCCACATTGATCCGATCGAAGTGTTTTAATCGTTTTACCAAATAGGTTCTCAACCTCAGTCTTATACTCCTTGAACTTTTCAAGAGTTTCATACTTTCGATGTCTTAGGTAAACATACACATGAAGAGAATCTGATCCCCGTGAACAGCGACAATGTGTTTTTGTTGGGATTTATGCCCTAAACTTGTGTAATCTTGATCAATTAAATAAAGTGTTATTTGTTTTGATAAGATTACAGTTTTGCTTTTATAAATCCAATAAACTAAGCTCCAAGGTTATAACGTTTATCTTCAAATCAGTGTAGTGGACACTATTTGGGTTGAATTCAAGATTATAACCTAAATAGTCTATGATATAAGAATAAGGTTGGAAACCTCATTCTGGTAACACCATGGATGCGACCCACTTTGAAATTAGTACAAATGAGGTAATCCAAGTCATTCATGTAGTTGACATGCGAGTGGGGGCATCCTGTATGAAGAGTTCATACAAGACTGGATCGCAAATTATTAGTCTAACAAGTATAACACCGTTAACAGAATAAAACTAGTAATTTATAGATGGTCATTAGTGACTTGACCAGAATCCTGAGCAAGTTAAGAACTCCTTCTTATAGGGGTTTGTCCTTAGACTAGTATGGGTGAGAGTGGCCTGTAGCGACTCAATAAGTCTACCTTCTCAGGGAAAGAACCTCGTAGGTAGCTGGGAACTTAACTGTGCAAGATGGAATTCACTCATTCCTCTACTGAGGAGTTAGATAGGTTGTCCCTTAAGAACTGACTCTAGGTCTTGAACAACGGGGCCTCGCCCTCTATGAGGGTATGAGTCTAAGGTAGGACCTTAGACTTGTTGTTCATTAGAGGATCGGTGGTGCTTAAGGAGCAAAGAGAGGTAATCACAGGGGGTAAAGCGGTAATTTGACCCAACCGTGATTACGAACAACTTGTGAAGGGTCGACTCATGGGTAATGACTATATCGGTGGACACAATAATATCTCAAAGGAGAGGAAAGTGCGGCTACAAGTCTATAGTGGAGTGACTTGTAGTTAATGAATATTGATTAAGCTGGATCAAAGAGTTTGATCGATTAATCTCACATCATTAGAGCTCGATCCAGTAGGTCCATTAGATCCCTCCGTTGGCTCAATATGGTAATATTGAGGGTATATAAAGTTCGGAGTGAAATTGAAGTGTTCAATTTCATCCATGAGGAGTTATATCAGTTATATATGATATAATTGATATAATATATAGTTTTAATGTGAATTATATTCATATATAAACTATATACTAAAGAGAGATTAAATGAGGGGTAGGATGGTCATTTCCATCCTATTTCTCTATATATATGGTTGCATGAGATGCAACTAGGTTAAGATTTTTGATAAGCTCTTTTGTTGTTGTTCTAAGAGTTCCAAGACAACAAAAACATCTCTCTCTAAAAACTACCTCACATCTCCTAAAGGGAACCCACCTTCCTCCCTCACCTAGAGAACAACGGAGAAGATCCGGTGGTCGTGTCTTCGCACGTTGGAGTTCTTGTTGCTGAGATCGTGACCGTGGAGAGAGGAGCACATGAAGAAAGGTTCTTCAAAGGTATATACTTGTTGTCCATTCTATTATATATGCTTAATCTATGTTTATTTGTTCTTGAATTTTCCATTGTAACTAAATCAAGAGCGCGCGATTCGCAATCGCTTCCGTTGCGGGGACTTCGATTCCCTACAATTGGTATCAGAGACCAGTTGCGTTCTTGATTTATGTTCTGGATTTTTCAAGAACAAGGTGGGATTTACTGTTTTTTGCATGAGATGTATGAACGTTTTTTTTTGCGAAATTAGATGTTTTCAATTTTTGGCACTTAGATTTACCATTTCCATTGAAATGTTCAATGTAAGGGCCCGATGTTTTGGACAAATTTAATTGTAAATCGAGTCTGTAAGTCCGTGTCGATCGAGGCAAGACGGTTGCTTAGAAGAACGGAGCAAAAACGAGCAAAGGAATGATGATTTTCAATGTTGTCTGTGTGCAGCGTTACAACGCTGTTCATCGGCGTTGCAACACCGCGCTTGCGGGAGAAGGCGCGCGCAGGAGACAGCGTTGCAACGTAGCCTCTAGCGTTGCAACACTCGGCAGAAAACGATAAAAGCAGCGTTGCAACGCTGCTATCAACGTTACAACGCCGAATACGTTTCACGCGAGGAGCAACGGGCAGAAATATTTTTTTTTATTATTTATATAAATTTGAAAATGTTTTATTTTAATATATTTAATAATTTTAATTTTAATTAATTTAATTAGATTATATTAATTAAAATTATTTCTAGCGTGCCAAAATTGGTCTAATTTTTGCTATTTTAATTATGCAATTGTTGTGTAATTATTGCCATGCATAGTGTATGCTTGTATTTTAAAAATCTCACCTTAGGTTAAGCATTTTCATGCATCATTTATAATATAAGGAGTTATATTATATAGTTTGCATGATTAATTAATATAAGGTTGTTATATTAATTTTTGGACAGCATTGACATGCATTATTTTTCATGAGATGAATATGTTATGAATGTCTTATTATTCATGTGATGAATGATCAAGCACTATAACATAGTATGCATGTCACCTAAGGTTAATTATTAGTTTTAAAGTGTTTAGAACTTGGAAATAATAGACCTTAGGTTATCTAGTTCTAATTAGATTAGAATTAGGAACCAAGTAATTTATAAGTTATGATTAAAAGAGGAACTCTGTTTAAGGAAAGTTCTGTCTAGGCTGGGGTATTTAAGCTGACGGAAATGGAATCCCCCTACCTGGGAACTGACCTGGGAGTGAAATTTAATCAGAGAGCCTTATAAATTACAATAGCGTCAGCAGGTTTATTAAGGGGTTAATAAACTAGAAATCCTAGGTTTAATATAAGGAGTTATATTAACAAACTTAGGATAAAATCAATATAAGAGTTATATTGATCATCAATATAAGAATTATGTTGATAGAGTTAGGTAAAACCATTAGTCGGGTTAGCCTAAGAAAGATTCCTATAGACTTAAAGTATTCAGTGGGAGGAAAGAGTGTATGAGATACATATTTTTCCATCTACGCTATCTCCGGGAAGTTCACACCGTGAGACTCATACTTGACCTCGTGGCGCAAACGGGAGCGTCTCCCCTTAGGATGGTGTTTGTATGGGTCAATATCAAGGTGAATGGAGAGGGTACTTATAGTGAGTGGGAGCAGGTTTAGTGAAAACAAAACCTACGGTCTCCTTTGTCGGTTTACACCGTTAGACCACTATGGTCAGCCTGCTAGTTTGCTTTGGACTGCACAATCCCTTCGGAGGGCTTGATCATAGGGGATCTAACACAGTAGACACCCGAAAGGGATAAAGATTTCCTTAGACTATTTTCCAATCTAATCCTCCCTTCGGTGGATTTTATTGGATCGAGACTCTGGGATCTAAAGACAAAGGGTTACACTCACGGGGTACATAAGTTTTGTATGTATCCAGACCGAAAAATGGTAACTAAAACCTATAGGAATAAGAGTTATTCTGGTGTTAGGATTTGGTCAAGAGTGTCTTGATCCAGATGAGGAGTGTTTTTTATTACCCTTCGGTGTCATACATTTTAAACCTTTGGAGTATCATTGCAAATTATAAATGGCCTAGGAATCATTTGATAATTAGCTAAAACATGATTGGATTAGAGTCATAGCAAGAAACTCATACAAGTTTGTTTGTAATTTTTCAGCAAAAATGTCTAGCTCTATAATTTCCTTATTGGGTGGCAAAAAGTTAACCAGAGAGAATATGATGACATGGAAAAATAAACTCAACATTATTTTGGTAGTGGATAATCTGAAGTTTGTGCTAACTGAGGAGTGTCCTCAGGTGCCAGGCTCGAATGCGTCACGAAATGTTCGTGATGCATATAATCGATGGATCAAGGCCAATGATAAGGCCAAGGTCTACATCTTTGGCAAGTATGTCCGACATATTAGCCAAGAAGCATGAGGGCATGATTACCGCCAAGGAAATCATGGATTCTCGTGCAGGTATGTTTGGACAACGATCCCCACACAAGCCCGACATAATGCCCTAAAGTACATATTCAACTCAAGGATGCGGAGGTACATCCATTGGGATATGTCCCTGGATATGATGGTACACTTTAACATCGCGAGTCGAATGGTGCTTCCATCGATTGAGTCGAGCCAGCTCAGCTTCATTTTGGAAATCCTTCCAGATAGTTTCCTGCAGTTTAGAAGTAATGTTGTTATGAACAAGCTTACTTTTAATCTTACCTCCCTTCTGAATGAACTCCAGACCTTTCAATCTTTGATGAAAATTCAGGGATCGAAAGGTGAGGCAAATGTTGCCACTAGGAGTTATCGCAGAGGTTCGACCTCTGGGACAAAAATAATGGCTTCATCTTCTTCGAACCTGGGAGGTAAGAAGAAGAACATGAAGAAGGTTGGTAAAGGGAAACAAGCTGACAAATCTGCCGCCTAGAAGGGCAAGAAAGTCAAAGACGTTGCTGACAAAGGAAAGTGTTTCCACTGCAACGAAGACGGGCATTGGAAGCGAGGCTATCTCAAGTACATTGCGAGAAAAGAAGAAGAAAGGTAAATATGATTTACTTTGCCTAGAAGCTTGTTTAGAGGATAATGATAAAACAACTTGGATACTTGATTCAGGCGCCACTAATCATGTTTGTTCTTCTTTTTAGGGAATTGATTCCTGGCAGCAGCTATAGCAAGGAGAGATAACGCTCCGGGTTGGAAATGGAGAGGTCGTCTCAACTGTAGCAGTAGGAACAATGAAGCTTTATTTTGGCAAGAAATATGTATTGTTGGACAATATATTAGTGATATCAGGGTTTACTAGAAACCTTATTTACATTTCTTGCCTTATTGAACAATGTATTTCTGTTTCCTTTTCTATGAATAAAGAGTTTATTTTGAAGAAAGGTTTAGAAATATGTTCAGCTTCATTAGAAAATGGATTGTATGTTTTAAGGCCTAATTCAGTCAAAATGGTTTTGAACACTGAATTATTTAAAACTGCAAACGCACAAACTAAGAAACGTAAAATTTCTCCTAAAGAAAATGCTCATCTTTGGCATCTAAGATTGGGTCACATTAATCTCAATAGGATTGAGAGATTGGTAAAGAAATGACTTCTAAACGAGTTAGAAGAAAATTCTTTGCCAGTATGTGAATCCTGCCTAGTAGGCAAGATGACTAAAAGACCTTTTAGTGGAAAAGGTTATAGAGCCAAAGATACTCTAGAGCTTATACATTCAGACCTTTGTGGTCCGATGAATGTTAAAGTCAGGGGAGGATATGAATATTTCATCTCTTTTATAGATGATTATTCCAGATATGGGCATATTTACCTAATGCACCACAAGTCTGAAGCATTTGAAAAGTTCAAGGAATTCAAGGTTGTGGTTGAAAATCAATTAGGTAAAAGAGTTAAAACACATCGATCGGATCGAGGTGGAGAGTACATGGATTTCAAATTTCAGAACTATATGATAGAACATGGAATTACATCTCAACTCTCATCTCCCGGCACACCACAGCAAAATGGTGTATCGAAAAGGTGAAATAGAACCTTGTAGGACATGGTTCGATCAATGATGAGTTATGTTCATCTCCTTAGTTCCTTTTGGGGTTATGCCGTAGAGACTGCAGTATACATTTTGAATAGTGTGCCCTCCAAAAGTGTTTCTGAAACACCTTTTGAACTCTTTGTGACAAATCCAAAGAAGTTGGATTCACGTTCAAAGTTGTGCCTATTCGTAGGATACCTAAAAGAAACAAGAGGTGGTTTATTCTATGATCCTAAGGAAGATAAGGTCTTTGTGTCGACAAATGCCACTTTCTTGGAGGAGGACCACATAAGGGACCACAAACCAAAAAGTAAGGTAGTGTTGAGTGAATTAGACGGAACAATAGCGAAGGTTCCTAGTAAGAACACTAGTACGTCAACAAGAGTTGTTGATACTAGTTTGTCTAGTCAAGAGGGTCCATCTCAAACATGAGTATGCCTCGACGTAGTGGGAGGGTTGTGATCTGACCGTTGCATGGGTTTAGCTGAAACCCAAGTTGTTATACCAGATGACAACTGCGAGGATCCATTGACTTATAATCAAGCAATGATTGACATTGACAAAGACAAATGGGTCATAGCCATGGACCAAGAAATTGAGTCTATGCACTTCAATTCCGTTTGAGATCTTGTAGATAAGCCTGATGGGGTAAAACCTATAGGTTGTAAGTGGATCTACAAGAGAAAACGTGGTATAGATGGGAAGGTGCAAACCTTTAAAGCTAGACTAGTAGCAAAGGGTTATACCCAGGTTGAAGGGGTTGACTATGAGGAGACCTTTTCACCTGTTGCTATGGTAAAGTCTATCCGTATCCTTCTTGCCATTGCCGCATATTATGACTATGAGGTATGACAAATGGATGTCAAGACAACCTTTTTTAATGACAATCTTGAAGAAACCATCTACATGGACCAACTCAAAGGGTTCATTAAACCAGGACAAGCGCAAAACGTTTGCAGGCTTAAAAGGTCGATTTATGGACTGTAACAAACCTCTAGGTCCTGGAATATAAGATTTGATGAGGCTATTAGATCTTATGGTTTTGAGCAGAATGATGATGAACCTTGTGTCTACAAGAAAATCATCAATAGTTCTGTCGCTTTCCTAATTCTCTATGTGGATGATATCCTACTCATTGGGAATGATGTAGGTTATCTTACTGACATCAAGGAATGGCTAGCTACGCAATTCCAAATGAAAGATTTGGGTGATGCACAGTTTGTTCTTGGGATCCAGATTGTTCGGAACCGCAAGAACAAAACACTAGCCTTGTCTCAAGCATCATACATAGACAAAGTGTTGTCAAGATTTAAGATGCAAGATTCCAAAAATGGCTTGTTGCCTTTTAGACATGGAATCCATTTGTCTAAGGAACAGTGTCCTAAGACACCTCAAGGAGTTGAGGATATGAGATGATTCCTTGCACATCACCGTTGGGAGGTGATGTACGCCATGTTAATGTACTAGGCCCGACATCATTTTGCGATTCGGATGGTCGGTGAGGTATCAATCGAATCCGAGGACTTGAACAACTGGACAGCGGTTAAAACAATCCTTAAGTATCTTCAGAGAACAAAGAACTACATGCTTGTGTATGGGGCTAAGGATTTGATCCTTACAGGATACATGGATTCTGACTTTCAGACTGATAAAGATTCTCGAAAATCTACATCGTGGTCGGGCCACTCTTAATGGAGGAGTCGTAGTATGGCGAGGCGTCAAGCAAGGATGCATCGCTGATTCCACCACGGAGGCCGAATATGTAGTAGCTTGTGAAGCAGCTAAGGAGGTCGTTTGGTTAAGGAAATTTATGCTAAATTTGGAAGTTGTTCCAAATATGATTTTGCCCAAATCATCAGACATTATGCGATACTTGGTGGTGCAAAGGCAAATTCGAGGGAACCCTGAAGTTACAAGAGGGGAAAGCACATAGAGCGGAAGTATCATCTCATCCGGGAGATCCGGCATAGAGGAGACGTGATTGTCACGAAGATAGCCTCAGAGCACAACATTGTTAATCCTTTTACAAAGGCTCTCATGGCTAAAGTATTTGAGAGTCACCTAGAAGGTCTAGGTTTACAAGTCTTCCCCAACTAAGGCAAGTGGGAGTATTTTGTACAAAGGAGTTTAAATGTCCTAGTTTATTGTATTTACATTAGTTAATGTTTAGTACTCCACAAGCTTTAGGTCAAGTGGGAGATTGTTGGGATTTATGCCCTAAACTTGTGTAATCTTGATCAATTAAATAAAGTGTTATTTGTTTTGATAAGATTACAGTCTTGCTTTTATAAATCCAATAAACTAAGCTCCAAGGTTATAACGTTTATCTTCAAATCAGTGTAGTGGACACTATTTGAGTTGAATTCAAGATTATAACCTAAATAGTCTATGGTATAAGAATAAGGTTGGAAACCTCATTCTGGTAACACCATGGATGCGGCCCACTTTGTAATTAGTACAAATGAGGTAATCAATCTCATTCATGTAGTTGACATGCGAGTGGGGGCATCCAGTATGAAGAGTTCATACAAGACTGGATCGCAAATTATTAGTCTAACAAGTATAACACCATTAACAGGATAAGACTAGTAATTTATAGATGGTCATTAGTGACTTGACCTGAATCCTGAGCAAGTTCAGAACTCCTGCTTATAGGGGTTGTCCTTAGACTAGTATGGGTGAGAGTGGCCTGTAGTCGACTCAATATGCCTACCTTCTCAGGGACAGAACCTCGCAGGTAGTGAGAACTTAAGCATGCAAGATGGAATTCACTCATTCCTCACTCGAGGAATTAGATAGGTTGTTCCTTCAAGAACTCTCAGGTCTTGAACAACGGGGCCCCGCCCTCTATGAGGTATGAGTCTAAGGTAGGACCTTAGACTATTTGTTCATTAGAGGATCGGTGGTGCTTAGGAGCAAAGAGGTAATCACGAGGGTAAAGCGGTAATTTGACCCGGTGTGATTCTGAACAACTCGTGAAGGGTCGACTCATGGTAATGACTATATCGGTGGACACAATAATATCTACTGAGTGAGGAGAGTGCGACTACAAGTCTATAGTGGAGTGACTTGTAGTTAATGAATATTGATTAAGCTGGATCAAAGAGTTTGATCGGTTAATCTCACATCATTGGAGCTCATGATCTGTAGGTCCATTAGATCCCTCCGTTCGCTCATTATGGTAATATTGAGGGTATAAAGTTAGGAGTGAAATTGAAGTGTTCAATTTCATACATGAGGAGTTATATCAATGATATATGATAGAATTGATATAATATATAGTTTTAATGTGAATTAGATTCATATATAAACTATATACTAAAGAGAGATTAAATGAGGGGTAGGATGGTCATTTCCATCCTATTTCTCTATATATATGGTTGCATGAGATGCAACTAGGTTAAGGTTTTTTATAAGCTCTTTTGTTGTTGTTGGAAGAGTTCCAAGACAATAAAAACATCTCTCTCTAAAAAATACCTCACATCTCCTAGAGGGAACCCACCTTCCTCCCCCACCTAGAGAACAACGGAGAAGATCTGGTGGTCGTGTCTTCGCACGTTGGAGTTCTTGTTGTTGAGATCGTGACCGTGGAGAGAGGAGCACTTGAAGAAAGGTTCTTCAAAGGTATATACTTGTTGTCCATTCTATTATATATGCTTAATCTATGTTTATTTGTTCTTGAATTTTCCGTTGTAAATAAATCAAGAGCGCGTGATTCGCAATCGCTTCCGCTGCGGGGACTTCGATTCCCTACAGTTTTAAAGACCGATTACTCGTTTGTTTTAGTTTACTCCAAATACAAGTACATTGGGAAAAAAATAGAGATAAGCAATCTAACCACTAAAGCATGGAATATGGATCAAACATGCTGTAAAAGTCCTAAACTAAAAGAGAATTAGACAATTACCTTTGTAGTTCAAATTCACAGTAACACCTTGCTCCAAATGTACAACAACAGCAAACCAAAAAATCCTTTGTCTCTTCTTTTCAAAGAGAATTAGACAACTAAAGCCTATAGTATGTACTTAGATCAATTCCTTGGTGGGAAGGAAACCAACAATTGGAGAGGTATGGGAATATCTGATTGAGAGAGAGAAAAAGAATTTTTGTAGCAATTCAACAAAACTCCAAAATTGATCGATCGATCACTCTACCCTCTCTCCCATACTTATTGATGGGAGTGGGAGAGATAGCAGGATAGTGGGAAACGTGTCTTACACACATTTTCCATTTTAATTAATTAAATAATTAAATAATATTAATTTAATCACATTAAAATATAAATAACCATTAATTAAATCATATTTAATTAATGCAATTAATTAACTCCTTAATTAATTAGTTAAACATCATATGTTTAATTTTTATTATTTAATTTCTTATAACCTATAGTTTCAATGCACATCATTGTACATTAGAATTTAGCCTATAGTCTTTAAATATGAATTTCATTCACATTCAAATTAATATTTAAACCCTTTCAAATATTTAATTATATCATTTAATTTAATATGAAACATATTCACATTAAATTTACAATATAAAGTTCCAAAACTTTATATTATAATGTATCTATATACATTAATGTTTATTCCCTAATTAAATTTGAACATTTTAAATTCAAACAACCTAAGAAACCTTCAGAGCTACATGGTGGACCTAATGGACCTATAGATAAGAAGCTCCAACGATATGAGATTATTCGGTTAATCTCATTAACCTCCTAATCAACATTCGTTAACTGCGGGAATACTCAACTAAAGTCTCGCAGTTGCACTCTTCTCACTGTTGATATATTTTTGTGTCCACAGATATTAACCAACAGTAATTTGACCCAACTGGTGTTACGAACATTCGTGAATGACTGACTTGTTGTTATTGATCAATACCCGTGGACACAAAAATATATCTGTAGTAAGAAGAGTGCAGCAGCGGAACTTTAGTGGAATGTTCCCGCAGTTAACGAATGTTGATTAGGACGTTAATGAGATTAACTGAGTAATCTCGTATCGTTGGAGCTTATGATCTGTAGGTCCATTAGGTCCACCTTCTAGCTCGTAAAGGGTTCTAGATCATTTGAATTTGAAATGTTCAAATTCATTAGGGAATAAATTTAATGTATATAGATACAATATAATATAAAGTTTTGGAACTATATATTATAAATTTAACGTGAATATGATTCATATTAAATTATGTGAGAGAATTAAATATTCGAAAGAGTTCAAATGTTTAATTTAACTGTGAATGTGATTCATATTTAAAACTATGGGTTAAAATTTATTGTGCATTAGATGTGCATTAAAACTATAGGTTAGAGAGAAAATTGATTTAATGTGATTTAATCCAAATAAAATATATGATATTTAATTTATTTTAATTAAATGTGATTTAATCGATTTATTTAATAATTAATATGATTAATTATTAATTAAATAAATTAAAAAAAGGGAACGTGTGGCACGTTCCTCACTTCCCTCCAAATCCCTATCGGTAGGGAGTGGGGGAAGAAATCCCTCTATAGCATATTTCTTCTCCAATGGGAGAAGCAAAAGGTTGATCGATCAATCTCTTTTTGCTGGAAAATTCTCTCTCTCAATTCCCTTTTCTCTTCTTCCAAAAGTTGAAACACCTTCCTACCAAGGGTGATCTAAGTAGATACTCAGAGGATAGGAGGTTTACTGAGTGATGTTGTCCTGTTTGAAAAGTACAGAGAATTTTGTTTTGGTTCCTGTGTTATTGTGCACTTGAAGCAAAGAGTTGCAGTGAAACTACAAAGGTATATTTCAATTTCCCTTTTAGTTCAATTTTTTCTACAGCATGTTTGCATGATTACATCCATGTCTAATTAGATTAGAAATGTATGCTTATCTCTGTTTTTACACCAATGTACTGGTATTTGTGTTCAACAAAAATAAATTGGCAAATTCGATTTCAAATCACGTTTTCGCTGCTCAAAGGGATTCGATCTCCATCAATTGGTATCAGAGCAATGCTTGTTTTGTTTTGGTTGAAACAAATTTGCATTGGATATGTGGAAATTTCATTTTGGTTTACTGTAAAACTGTTTAGGAATTTTTTTGGCCTTAGTTTCTTTTGATTTGATCAAATTAAATGTAAAGACCCTTGTGTTTTGGGGCAATTAAGTGCATAATCGAGTCTGTAATCGAGTTTTGAGTCGTTCGGGACAAGCTTCGTACAATTTGGATGAGTGTCGAAGGAGTAATTGGCGATTGAAGCTGCTGTGTTTGAAGGAAATTGTTGTTGCCAAAGCAACAACGTTGCAACGCCGTTCATCAGCGTTGCAACGCTGAGGAATGACGCCGCAACGCCGAGGCTCCCTATCGATGCGGAATCTCCAGGGGTCAGGAGCGTTGCAACGCTGCCCCTCAGCATTGCAACGCTCCCATCAGTGTTGCAACGTCGTGACGCCAACATGAAGCTGCAGACCAGTCTGGGTGGTTCGATTCGATTTTGGTCCGGTTTGAGTCCGATTTAAGGAGTTTTGGACTGGTTTTGTAATAAGATTAGTGTAATTTTATTATTTTTGCACTTTAGGGGCCAAATTATTCCGGTTTTACAACTATTTTTCTTTATGAATGTCATTTAGAATTTTTCCCACCTTAGGATAAGCATGTTCATGCATTTTATTTGTATAATTGTTATATAAATATGGTAGAAATGTATGATCTAATTTATTTTTCATAAGTATTTATTTATAATTGTTATAATTAGATAATATGGAAAATAAATTTCATGGAGCATGAAATTACTTAGTTGAAAATAATTAATATTTTATTTAAATAATTTTAGTTATTCAATTAGTTAAATATTTTTTATAATTCCAATTTGGTTTTATAATATAGTTTCTTGTCATAGGTTAATTATTAAAATTTATAAGAGTTATAAATTAAAGGGGTTTTAGAAACCATAACCTATAACAAAGAATTGCATGCAAACATAGGAAGTTGGGTTAAATTAAATTAGTTTTAAATTGTTTAAAATTAATTTAGACCTAAGTTTTAATTTCTGATAGGATTAGAAGTTTGTCTTACATAGTATTTTAAATAGTTTAAAATATAGTACGACAATAGAACTTTGGTTATAAGGGAACTCTACCGTTGAAGTTCTGTCTAAGGTTGGGGGTACTTAAGCTGACGGTTAACGGAACACCTCCTACCTGGGAACTGACCTGGAGCTTGAGTTGAATTAACCTTAGTCATGTTTTATATCTAGTAATTAAAATGTTTATTTACCTGACAGAAGGTTAAAAGACCTAGTTATAATAGTTATAATAGGCGTAGACTTAGATAAATTCTTTTAGCCAGAATCCGACTAAGTTAAACCTACACCATATCCTTAGGAGCTTTACTTGGAGAAAACGAGATGTTCGCATCAAGTTTACTTTCATGTCCTCAAGAGTTCACACCGTGAGTTCCATGCTCGGCTACGTAACGTCAATAGGGCGTCCCCCTACGGTAAGTGTTTGCATGATTCAATACCAAGGTGAATGAGGGAAGTATCCATAGTAAATGGGAGCAAGACGCGTGTCAACGTATCCTACGGTCTCCTCCATTAGGTCGCACCGTGAGATTTTTATAGTCCGCTTCGCGAGGTTCTCTGAAACAGCCAATCCCTCGGGGGGGCCGACTTGTAGGATCGGAACACCGCGAACTCTAGAAATGGATAGGGTCTCTTAGGTAATTTGCCAACAGTTGTCTTTCTTAATAGTAGTCTGTTGGCTCGGACCTATTGGATCTGAAAATGGTAGGGTCACATTTACGGGATAAGTTAAGTTAGTTAACAAGTCCTTGACCTAACAAACGGTAGCTAAGGATCATTGGGACATGAGATGTTATGGTAGTGAGAATTGACTGAGATAGTCTCAATTCAGAGGAAGAGTGACTGACCACCCGACGGTGGCTTTTGTTCTAAACCCTTGAAGTATCGTTGCAAAATTAAAGGTTTAATTTAAACACTAGGGTTCTTTATTAATTTTTCTAAATTTGATAGGTTATAATGGGTTAAAGGTATAACTAATTAGAACTACTTTGGGAATTTCAGGATGTCGTCCTCAATTATAGCCTTACTGAAAAGCGAACGGTTAATTATCTTCTCTTCATCCCCATTGTGGGGAAGACATGATCACATCCATGATCACTTGAACTTCATCCCGACAAGGTTACTACAAGCTCCAGCTTGCTTCCAGGAATTACTTTAGTCAACATATCTGTATTATTCTTGTCGGTGTGGACTTTCTTCAATTTCATTATCTTCTCTTCAATCACATCTCGCAACCAATGATATCTAATGTCAATGTGTTTTGTGCGAGCATGATACATTGAATTCTTGCTCAAATCCATAACACTCTGACTATCAAAGAAGACTACATACTCATCTTGCTTTAAACCTAACTCTTGACGGAATCTTTTAAGCCATAGCATCTCTTTGCTTGCTTCCACAGCTGCAATATACTCTGCCTCAGTTGTGGACAATGCTACACATTTTTGTAGCTTGGATTGCCATGAGATGGCTCCCCCTAAAAATGTAAACACATAACCTGAGGTAGACTTTCTGTTATCAAGATCACCTGTCATATCTGCATCAGTATAGGCTTGAAGTATACGTTTACCACTTCCATAACACAAACTCAATTTGGAGGTGCCTCGCAAGTATCTGAAGATCCACTTCACTGCTTCCCAGTGAGCCTTACCTGGTTTGGATAAGAAAGGACTCACTAAACCGACTACATGTGTAATATCAGGTCTAGTACACATCATAACATACATTAGAGAACCAACTGCAGAAGAATAAGGAATCGCTGACATTGCTTCTTTCTCCTTCTCTGTTGTAAGACAAGCTCTCTTATATAGCCTGAAGCGAGTTGCTAATGGTGTACCAACAGGCTTAGTATGCTTCATATTGAACCTTCCAAGTACCCGTTCAATATACTTCTCTTGGGATAACCACAATTTCCCAGCTTTCCTGTCACGAGTAATCTCCATGCCTAAGATTTGCTTTGCAGGGCCTAAATCTTTCATGTCAAATGACTTGGACAAGTCTTTCTTCAAACTTTGAATCATGTCTGCATTTTGTCCAACTATCAACATATCATCTACATATAAAAGAAGAATTAATGAAGTTACCTCCAGGGAACTTTCTGAAATACACACAGGAGGAACTTTCTGGAATACACACAGGAATCAGCTGTAATTCGTTTATAATAGTTGTTTATCATAAACGAATCAAATTTCTTGTACCACTGTCTTGGAGCCTGTTTAAGCCCATAAAGACTCTTTTTCAATTTGCAAACAAGTTTATCTTTCCCTTTTTCTTCAAATCCTTCAGGTTGCTCCATGTAGATCTCTTCATGCAAATCACCATGTAAAAAAGCAGTTTTTACATCAAGTTGTTCCAATACAAGATCTAGACTTGCTGCTAAATCCAAAATTGTTCTGATAGATGTAATTTTGACTACTGGAGAAAATATCTCATCAAAGTCAATGCCCTTTTTCTGGTTGCATCCTTTTACCATTAATCTAGCTTTGAACTTTACTATCTTCTCGCCATCCTTTTTATACTTGAAACCCCACTTGATTCTCAAGACTTTCTTGTCCTTTGGAAGTTGCACTAACTCATAGGTTTCATTCTTTTTCAGGGAATTCATCTCCCCATTCATTGCATCAAGCCACTTGTCTTTTTCATCATGAGACAAGACCTCTTGATAGTTCTCTGGCTCTTCATCTTCACTAACTAGAATGAACTCTGAGCTTGGTTACTTTGTTGAAGGTTTACGCTCTCTTGTGGACCTTCGAACATGTGTATCTTGAGGGATAGGTTGCTCCCCCTGCTCATGAACTTCTTCATGGATTTCTTCATCAGATGAAGACTCATCAAGATCATCATCATCAACATGATATGATACATAACCATCAGGTTCTACCTCACCAACATCATCATGTACATCATCAAGTTCATCCTCAGCATTCTCATTCGACGACTGAATAATAGAAGGAGTAGAAGAAGGATCATTAGTAGTATCAAAAGACGATTTTGAAATAGAAGTGTACCTCGTACTCAGAAGATCTGCACCCTTCTCGTGCTCAAAGAATACTACATCTCTGCTTCTCACTACCTTTTTCTTTTCTTGATCGTAGAGCCTGTAACTATACTCTTCATCCCCATACCCAAAAAATGCACATGGATTAGTCTTCGAATCAAGCTTTGACCTTTGTTCTTTAGGCACATGCATGTATGCCTTGCTGCCAAAGACTCTCAAATGCGAATAAGTGGGATCACGTCCCTTCGATGCTCTCTCTGGAATGTCATAACCAAGAGGAATCGATGGAGATCGATTAATCAAATACACAACACATTGCACTGCTTCAACCAAAAATGTCTTAGGAAGATCAGACATTTTAAGCATGCACCTCACCTTCTCTACAATGGTTTTGTTCATCCTTTCAGCAACTCCATTGTGTTGTGGTGTGCTAGGCTCTGTCTTCTCATGCCTAATGCCATGTTGTGAGCAGTATTACTTGAACTCATTCGAAGTACACTGTGGATGCGACCCGCTTTGTATTAGATACAAACGAGGTGATCTGACTCGTTCATGTGGTTGACATGGAGTGGGGGCATCATGTGCAATGAGATTGTACTGTTGGGGTTTGTGCCCTAAAACTCGTAGTTTGTATTTTTGTTCTAATCATTGTAATAAATTGTTATTATTTCAATAAAGAGTTGTTGTTTCGTTATCTACGAATTTGCTTTTGTTTTAACCCTAAATCGAAAAAAACTAAACATCCAAGGCTGTTAAATGTATCTTTAACTGAATGTAGTGTACATATAAAGGATCTCGGTTCGAGATACAACCTAAAGGGTCTATAGTTAGGGGATAAGGTTTGGGTACCTTACCCTGGTAAAACTATGGATGTGACCCACTTTGTATATGATACAAATACAGTGATCCGAACGTGTTCGTGTATATGACATGTGAGTGGTGATATCCTATGTAATGAGATTACATGAGACCGGACCACGAAATAGTAACCTCTAACTGTAACTCCGTTGACTAGTTAGGTTTCTATTTCACTAGGATGACCTAGGCAACTTGATCTCAATCCTGAGCAGGTTACGAGCTCCTGTTCGCGAGGGATTGTCCTTTGACTAGTATGGGTGAGAGTGGCCAAATTCGCCGACTCAATATGCTTACCTTCTTGGGGACAAGATCGAGTGAGCGGCTGGGAACTTAACTTACCAAGATAGAATTCACTCCTTTCCGCCTACTAGGGTAAGTAGAGGAATGTTCCCTTAAGTGGTGTCTCCGAGACTTGAACAAAGGGCCTGACCCTCTCATTAGCCCGAGTGTGACTGTGTTTGCTTGTAGGACCACAAACAAATTGTTCATTAGAGGAGCACTGGTACTTAAGGTACAAGATGTAACCCAGGGGTAAAACGGAAGGATTGACTTGCTCTTATTATTCAATATCCGTGGACACAGAAATATATCTGCAGTGAGAAGAGTGCAGCTGCGGGACTTTAGTGGAGTCTTTCCACAGTTAACAAATGTTGATTAGGAGGTTAATGAGATTAACCGAGTAATCTCGTATCGTTGGAGCTTCTGATCTGTAGGTCCATTAGGTCCACCTTCTAGCTCGTAAATGGTTCTTAGATCGTTTGAATTTGAAATGTTCAAATTCATAAGGGAATAAATTTAATGTATTTAGATACGATATAATATATAGTTTTGGAACTATATATTATTAATTTAATGTGGATATGATCCATATTAAATTATATGGGAGAATTAAATATTTGAACGAGTTCAAATATTAAATTCAAATGTGAATGTGATTCATATTTGAAAACTATAAGTTAAAATTTAATGTGCATTAGATGTGCATTAAAACTATAGGATAGAGAGATAATTGATTAAATATGATTTAATCTAAATTAAATATAAGATATTTAATTTTAATTAATTAAATATGATTTAATTGATAATTAATTAGATTAATTGTTGTTAATTTAATTTTATTATTAAATTAATGGGAACGTGTCAGGAGGACATGTTCCCACTTCCTTCCAACTCCCCATCGATAGGGAGTGAGAAAGTTATCCCTTGACAAGAGGCTTCTTCTCCTGGAGAGAGAAGAGATTGATCGATTGTGTTTTTTTGTGAAAATTACTCTGTAAAATTCTCTCTACCATTTCTCAAAAACTTCTTCCAATTATTGGATTCCTTTCAACAAAGGAAGATCTAAGCACTCAGAGGATAGAGGGTTCTCCTGTTGGTAGTGTCTTGTTGGAGAAAAACAAAGAAGTTCTGCTGTGTTGTTGTGTTGCAGTACGATAGGCAAGGAGTTGCTGTTGAGGAAAAATTACAAAGGTAATCCCTTTCCCTCCTTTTAGTTTAATAATTAAACTTAGCATGTTTGCATGATTAATCTCCATGTCTTATTAGATTAGAAATGCATGTTTATTCTGTTTTTTTATCAATGTATTGGTTTTTGCATTTCAACCAAAACGAACTTGCAAATTACGATTCCAAACACGTTTCCGCTGCTCAAAGGGATTAGATCTCCATCAATTGGTATCAGAGAAATGCTTGTTTTGCTTTGGTTGAAACAAATTGCATTGATTAGGTGGGATTTGCATTTGGTTTGCTGTAAAACTAGTTTAGGAATATTTTTGCCATAGTTTACTTTTGATTAGATCAAATTATATATAAAGGCCCCTGTGTTTTGGGGCAATTGAGTGCATTATCGAGTCTGTAATTGAGTTAAGAGTCGTTCGGGACCAGTTTCGTGCAATTCGATTGAGAATCGAAGGAGAAATTGAAGATTGAAGTTGTTGTGTTCGAAGGAGAAAGTTGTTGCCGAAGCAACAGCGTTGCAACGCTACTAGCAACGTTGCAACGCTACTAGCAACGTTGCAACGCTGAGGAACGGTCACCATACCCTCCTATCGACGCGGGATTTCCAGGGGTCAGCAGCGTTACAACGCTGCCCCTCAGCGTTGCAACGCTACCCCGATAGCAGGCGCGCACGCGGACAAAGTCGGCGTTGCAATGCCCACATCAGCGTTGCAACGCCGTGATGCATTTTCACAAGCTGCAGAACGGTTCAACACCTTGGTTGATTTTCGCTCCGGTTCGAGCGGTTCAAGCCCAGTTCATGGAGTTTTGGACCAGTTTATGTAATAAAATTAGAGTAATTTTATTATTTTGCACTTTAGGGGCTAAATTATTCTGATTTTACAGTTGTATTTCTTTATGAATGTCATTTAGATTTTTTCCCACCTTAGGATAAGTATGTTCATGCATTTTATTTGTATAATTGTCATATGAATATGGTTTAGATGCATGATTAATTTATTTTTTCATGAGTAATTAATTATAAGTATTATAATTAGATTATATGGAAAATAAATTGCATGGAGCATGAAATTACTTAGTTTAAAATAATTGTTATTTTATTTAAGTAATTTAGTTATTCAATTAGTTGAATAATTTTCATAAATCCAATTTGAAAATAATTATTGGTTTTATAACATAGTTCTTTGTTATAGGTTAATTATTAAATTTATAAAAGTTATAAATTAAATGGGTTTTAGAAACCATAACCTATAACAAAGAATTGCATGCAAACATAGGAACTTGGGTTAAATTAAATTAGTTTTAAATTGTTTACAATTAATTTTGATGGAGATCTGATCTCCTTGAGCAGCGGAAACGTGGTTTGGAATCGTAATTGCTTGATTGTTTAGGTTGAAGCAAAAACCAGTACATTGACAAAATACAGAACAAACATACATCATTTAATCTAATTAAAACATGGAGTAGTACATGCAAACATGATAGAAGTTTAACAATTAAACTAATTAAAGAGAGGAAAACCTTTGTAGACTTTCTCTAGCAACTTGTTGCTCCAGAGGTTGTACAACAAATCAATTGTACAAGGACTTCTCTGTTTTCTTCCAGCAAGAACACAACCACCAGAGATCACCTCCTATATCTCTGAATGCTTAGATCCTCCTTGGTGAGAAGGATTCCAACTTTTGGAAGATGAAGGGAATTTGAAAGTGAGAGAGCGTTTTTACAGCAATTCTCCAATTACTTGAACAAAAATTGATCTATGGAACATCAACCCTCTTCTCCCTGTTAATTTATTAATTTTAAATCATATTTAAATAATACAAATTATATTTAATTTGGATTAAATCTCATTTAATCATATTACCCCTTTAACCTATAGTTTTAATGTACATCCAGTGCACATTAAATTTTAACTTATAGTATTCAAATGTGAATCACATTCACATTTAATATAATATTTGAACTTTTTCAAATATTCAATTCTCTCATATAATTTAATATGAATCATATTCACATTAAATTTATAATATATAGTTCCAAAACTATATATTATATCGTATCTAAATACATTAAATATATTCCCTAATGAATTTGAATATTTCAAATTCAAATGATCTAAGAACCCTTTACGAGCTAGAAGGTGGACCTAATGGACCTACAGATCAGAAACTCCAACGATACGAGATTGCTCGGTTAATCTCATTAACCTCCCAATCAACATTCGTTAACTGCGGGAACACTCCACTAAAGTCCCACAGCTACACTCTTCTCACTGCAAATATATTTCTGTGTCCATAGATATTGACCAATAACAGCAAGTCAATCCTTCACGAATGTTCGTAACACCAGTTGGGCCGAATTACCGTTTTACCCCTTGGTTACATCTTGTAGCTTAAGTACCAGTGCTCCTCTAATGAACAATTTGTTTGTGGTCCTACCAACAAACAGAGTCCCTCTCGGGCTAATGAGAGGGTCGGGCCCTTTGTTCAAGTCCCGGAGACACAACTTAAGGGAACATTCCTCTACTTACCCTAGTAGGCAGGAAGGAGTGAATTCCATCTTGCTAAGTTAAGTTCCCAGCCACTCACTCGGACTTGTCCCCAAGAAGGTAGGCATATTGAGTCGACGAATCTGGCCACTCTCACCCATACTAGTCAAACGACAATCCCTAGCGGACAGAAGTTTGTAACCTGCTCAGGATTGAGATCAAGTTGCCTAGGTCATCCTAGTGAAATAGAAACCTAACTAGTCAACGGAGTTACAGCTAGAGATTACTATTTCGTGGTCCGGTCTTATGTAATCTCATTACATAGGATATCCCCACTCACATGTCATCTACACGAACACGTTAGGATCACTGTGTTTGGATCAAATATAAAGTGGGTCACATCCATAGTTTAACCAGGGTAAGGTACCCAAACCTTATCCCCTTACTATAGACCCTTTAGGCTCATTACATGAAAAACTACATTTCTTGACACTTGCAACTTCTAATTACTTGACGTTTTTATGAAAAAATGTCAAGTAAAATGAGTTTTAAACAAAAAACGTCAAGAAAATGAAAAAAAGGCGGAAGTTGACGGACTTTTTCGAATTTTTTCACTCTACGATAAAACTTGACACTTTAAAAATGTCAAAATAAAAAAATACTCGGATTTTTTCTAGTTACGATAAAACTTGACACTTTAAAAACGTCAAGTGTAAATCTAATTTTCTTGCCCTATTTTAGGGTCTTTTTTCTAAACTATTCGAAAACTAAAGAATGAAACCCTCCCACTGCAAACGAAACCCTAAAATCGTCTTTCTCTTCCCTCTTTTCGTGAGTGAGTCACCCCAACCATCTTCCTCTTCTTCTTTTTTCTTCTCTGTACAAGGACCCCGATGGCCAGCCGCACCACCAGTCGTCTCCATCGTCGGAATCCAAGCCAATAACCCCTTCATCATTGGTCTTCATGTCATATAGGCTTTTGAGGTAAATGGGGGCAGGTTTTGAATTTAGCAAACGAGGAAGAACAAGAAGAAGAAAAAAACATGGCATAGCCCCAAATCGAAACTCGATATCGACCCACAATCCCAATTTCTCAATTCTCAGCCTTTTCCTCTTCCAAGAGATTCACGATCCATCCTAAAAGAGTTCTTCCTTGTCGACGCTTTGGACCTCGCCCCACGCTTGCTCGGAAACCTCCTCAGGAGAGACGATGTTGTTCTTCGGATTACTGAGGTACCCATTGCTCCTTTTTGCTTATTGCGATATGATTTGGTTTGTGATAAGCTTATAGTTAATGGGGATGAGAAATTCTCTATAGAAAATGGAATCTTTTTGTTTGTTAGTTTGTATTCATGCTAAGTCTATGAGAAAAATGCCGACAATCTGTTTGTTCCTTTGTCTGTGTGAATACCAAGTTACCAAAATCTATTCCTCCACAAATGGGAGTTGGATTTTTATGGTGGTACTATGATCATATCTTGGATTTGTGAACAAAAGTCAAGAGTAGTTATTGTCTTCTTTAGACCGACCATTGAAAAAAAGGTTTTTGATAGGACCCTTTTCTTACTTGATGTTGTTTGGATTTACAGTATATCTCGTTGCTTCTGCTGTAAACTATGGAATTTGTGTAGATGTGATCCAATTTCATGAAAGCTGAGGGATAAAGGTTTTCGCAGAAGTCGTGGTCTAAGGGAATTTTGTGAAAATGGCTTCATCTAGCAAAGCTGACAAAAAAGCGGTTGTAGATGCAGCTGCGTGGATGTTTAACGTTGTAACTTCTGTTGGAATTATAATCGTGAATAAGGCTCTCATTGCTACCTATGGCTTCTGCTTCGGTAATTATTTGTTTAATTACTTCCGTTCCTATTATTTACTGTATTTATACCTTCTTTATGTTCATCATTTCTATTTCTTTAGGATATAGAGAATAGGGATTACTTGCTGGAATTATATATGGTCGCCTACAAGTTTAGTGACGTTTTCTTATTTCGCAAGTTTATTCTATATGAATTATGATCTCTCATTCTCCTTTGTTTCCATTATTAGTCTTACCATTTTCTGTTTTAAGAAGTTTCCTTCCATACTTAGTAACGTGTGTTTGTTTTCTGGTGTTGTCCATGTGATAGCTTAAGAAATAATAGCATTCCCAAGTTTCACTTTCATCCACGGTCTAAATTTGCACACTTGCGATTCCTTCTCAAAGCAAAATTTTAATTTATATCTTAACCTAATAATGGAATAACATTATTGTAATCTGCACGTAAGGTACATACCTATAATGAAAAGAAAGAGGGGTAGAAATGAGAAACTTATATTATGTGCTCTCTCTTCCTCTGCCTCTCCCTCTCCCTCTCCTCTCCCTCTCTCTAGAAAATTATTAGATTAACTAAAAATGGAAAAATGATGGGATGACTAGATGTTGTTCTTCAAAACAAAAGCTTAGAAGATGGGAGGAAAGCTCTCCAAGTGGTTTCACTAAAAAATAGATTAGTTATAGACTGTGGGATATGTGCTCAAAATTAAAAGTTGCTGCTGATTTTTGTTGCTTATCAATAACTAGATATATGTTTTTGGAGTTTTCTGAAAATATTCGTTTTACCAAATTAAAGTCATCCGACAATGCTATCATTTGTATGTGAGCTTTAGCTCGTTTAATTTTGTGAACAAAATAAGTATGTGAATGGAAATTGTGAGAGAATAATGTCCTGTGGCATGAATCAAACATCAGGGGGAACACACTTGAGCATTCATCTTATATAGAGATTAACTGATGTTGTGAACGAGTGAGAGTTTTACTATGTATAAAACAACTCAGTAATAGTGTTGGAAAACACATAAGTGATCTCATTACTATTCTTGTTATTCTTGTTGATATATTGAACTCTTTCCTTTTTTTTTTAAACAAGTGGTGTTTTTTATTGCATTAGATATTCTAGGACTTATGTGTTGGGGTGAATATTATAGCGCTATAGTTTTACTTTAGGCACTTTCTTAGTTTCTTTAAAAGTCAAAATGACACTTAAACTCATTTTATACACTTTTTGCCCACTTTATAGGTTTCATAGGCACTTTGAGATTGTTTTGAGTTGTTTTCACTTTTTGGTCACTTTATAGGTTTCATAGGCACTTTTAGATCGTTTAGATCTTTTAGATCGTTAAGAGCCTTTAAGACACTTTTGTAAATTTGGGGTTGGGTGTGTACGTAAGTTTCAGTTTAGGAACTTTTTAAGTTTCTTTAAGCGTGAAAATAAGTATGAAGTTTTGTAGCCTCAAATTTCCCTATATTTTAATTTTCTTTCTTCTACTAAAATGCTCTTATCTGTTATTCCTTGACATTTAGATGGCACTCCTCAAAAGAGAAATACCTTTTGATGGTCGTTGTCCATCCAGATGATGAGTTTTAATAACTTTAATTGTTGTGTTATTTTGATTAGTATATTTATAGTTTTGATAAACTTAGTTTGGCGTTGAAACACAATTTTCATATTATTTGGCATCGAGATGCAATTTCCATCAAACTTTTTATTCCTTTAAGCGTCGAACTGTGAGGCTATGAAGTCCATTCCCCCCCCCCCCTTTAGTCTAGTCACTTGAGAGTTGTTGGAACTTTTCTGCTTTAGGTACACTTGTAGGATTGCTTGTTCTGCTGAACTTTCTTTGTATGTTTTATGTCATAAGTCGTGTTTTGAGCATTTATGGAATTAGTCTTGTTCTACTGAGAAATATCTGATTGTTGAACTCCAACCCTTGTGTATTTGAAGTTAGTGGGTGGCTGGGAAGAATGGTTTATTTTTGAAGTATTTTTTATGTTAAAACAGGTCATTGAAATTTTGGAAAAGCCCTAATAGCGTCGTTATGTTGCCGAAATTTCGGAGTGAACGACGTGTCTTAAGTTACGCCTAAGTTAGGTTTACCCCCAGAATTTAGGGTCTTACACTTTGCATGCTTTAAATCTCTTTCAAATCAATTTCAGTAATGTAGCATTGGTTCTAACAAGTACGAACCTTCTGCTTGCAGTTTGAGTGTGATTTGGGCATCCTCCAACACAGTTTCAGCAAAGCATTTTGACTCATTTAGCAAGGTTAGTCCCTTTAAGCTCATTCAAACTAGATTAAATTATCCTACATTGGTTCTATTGCTTGAATACCTTTTAATTGTAGTTTTTAATATTTTCATCTATGGGCCATAACACGAATAGGTTCATTTTGCTAAACTAGATTGGTTTTGTAATGGGTTAAAGACATAACTAATTAGAACTACCTTTTTTATTTCAACATGTCGTCCTCTATAATTGTTGGGATGTATGTCTTCATCTTGTGTAGTTTGTAATATTCTAATGTAAATAAATAAGAGTTATTTATTTGAACTTTGTGTAAATAAATAAGAGTTATTTATTTGAACTTTGTGAACTTTGTGTCTCGCATATTTCATAAACTTAATCCAAGAAACTAAGCTCAGGGTCATTGTATTATGAGAGAACTAAGAACTTGAACGGTGTGCAGTGGACACACAGGGAGAATCACGTTCGAGTTAATGACCCGAACGGTCTACAGTATATGGATAGGGTTGGAGACCTAATCCTGGATACACTGTGGATGTGACCCGCTTTGTATTAGATACAAACGAGGTGATCTGACTCGTTCATGTGGTTGACATGGAGTGGGGGCATGCTGTGCAATGAGATTGTACTGTTGGAGTTTGTGTCCTAAAACTCGTAGTTTGTATTTTTGTTCTAATCATTGTAATAAATTGTTATTACTTCAATAAAGAGTTGTTGTTTCGTTATCTACGAATTTGCTTTTGTTTTAACCCTAAATCCAAAAAACTAAACATCTAAGGCTGTTAAATGTATCTTTAACTGAATGTAGTGTACATATAAAGGATATCGGTTCGAGATACAACCTAAAGGGTCTATAGTTAGGGGATAAGGTTTGGGTACCTTACCCTGGTAAAATTATGGATGTGACCCACTTTGTATATGATACAAATACAGTGACCCTAACGTGTTCGTGTATTCATGTGAGTGCACTTGATGTACATTAAAACTATAGTTTAGAGGGATATATTGATTAAATGTGATTTAATCCAAATTAAATATATGATATTTAATTTGTTTGATTTAAATTAATAATTAAATTTGATTTAATTGTTATTTTATTATTATTATTATTTTAATAATAAAATAAGGGAACGTGTTTCCCAGACCTTATCCCCTAACTATAGACCCTTTAGGTTGTATCTCGAACCGAGATCCTTTATATGTACACTACATTCAGTTAAAGATTCATATAACAACCTTGGATGTTTAGTTTATTGGATTTAGGGTTTAAATAAAGGCAAACTCGTAGATAATGAACAATAACTCTTTATTACATTAATTAGAACATAAAAACAAACTACGAGTTTTAGGGCACAAACCCCAACAAACTCCCACTTGAACTAAAACTCTTGTGGGGTACATCATAATCTAAAACAGTGGTTACAAGAGATAGAAATACAATAAAACTAGGGCACCCATATACCCCATTACATATCTCCCACTTGCCCTAGATTAGCCTATGCACATATCTCGTAGACCCAGACTTTCCAGATGACCCTCGAACACTTTAGCTGAGAGAGTGTTTGTAAACGGATCAGCAATATTGTGCTCTGAAGCGATCTTTATGACTGTCACATCTCCTCGTTGCACTATTTCTCGTATCAGGTGATACTTCCTCTCGATGTGCTTGCCTCACTTATGGCTGCGAGAGTCCTTCGAATTGGCTACCGCACCACTGTTGTCACAGTATAAGGTGATGGGAGATTCCATATTTGGAATAACTTCCAAATTAGTAAAGAATTTCCTTAGCCAAACAACGTCCTTAGCTGCTTCACAAGCAACGACATACTCAGCCTCCATCGTGGAGTCAGCGATGCATCCTTGCTTGATACTTCACCATACTATAGCTCCCCCGTTAAGGGTGAAAACTGATCCCGATGTACATTTCCAAGAATTCTTATCGGTCTGAAAATCAGAATCAGTGTATCCAGTAAGGCTCAAATCCTTAGACTCATATACAAGCGTATAGTCCCTCGTTCTCCTAAGATACTTGAGGATATTTTTAACTGTTGTCCAGTGCTCTATCCCTGGATTGGACTGATACCTACTGACTATTCCCACTGCATAACAAATGTCTAGTCTCGTGCACAACATAGCATACATTAAGCTACCTACTGCAGAGGCATAGGGAATATGTCTCATATCCTCAACTTCTTGAGGTGTCTTGGGACACTGTTCCTTAGACAGATGAACTTCATGCCTGAAGGTAATAAGTCTTTCTTGGAATTCTGCATCGAATATCTGGACAACATTTTGTCGATATAAGACGCTTGAGACAGTGCTAGCGTTTTGTTCTTGCGATTCCTGAAGATTTGAATCCCAAGAACATATTGCGCCTCTCCCAAATCTTTCATTTGGAATTGGGTCGCCAGCCAATTCTTTATGTCAGTAAGGTATCCTACATCATTCCCAATGAGTAAGATATCATCCACATAAAGTACTAATAAATCTACTTTTTCGTTGATGATCCTCTTGTAAACACAAGGCTCATCGACGTTTTGGTCAAAGCCGTAAGACTTGATCGCAGTATCAAATCTTATATTCGAACATCTGGACGCTTGTTTCAACCCATAAATGGATCGATTGAGCTTGCAAACTTTTTGCTCCCGACCTTGGGCTCTCGTCAAGATTACCATTCAAAAAGGCAGTCTTGACGTCCATTTGCCAAATTTCATAATCATAAAACGCGGCTATAGACAAGAGTATCCTAATATACTTCAGCATAGCAACAGGGGAAAAAGTTTCTTCATAATCAACTCCTTCCCTTTGGGTAAAACCCTTTGCTACTAGTCTAGCCTTAAAGGTCTATACCTTTCCGGATGCATCTCTCTTTCTCTTATAGATCCATTTACACCCTATGGGTTTAACCCCTTCGGGTTGGTCTACAAGTTCTCATACTGAATTGAAGTCCATTGACTCCTTTTCAAGGTCCATGGCTTTAATCCATTGGTCCTTGTCTACGTCATTCATCGCCTGTTTATAAGACAATGGATCTTCTACGCCGTCATCAGGTATGACAACTTGAGTTTCAACTAAACCTAAGTAGCGGTCAGGTTGGGAAACAACCCTCCCACTGCGTCGAGGCATTCCTAACGATTGAGAAGGACGAGACTGACTTGTTGTGCTGGCTCCTCCATCAACTCTTGATGAAGGTCTAGCTTGATCAATAACTCTTGTTGGTTCAACTGTAGCTTCATTTAGTACTAATTTACTACGCGGTTTGTGGTTCCTCATGTGATCTTCCTCCAAGAACGTGGCGTTTGTTGATACAATCACCTTATTTTCTTGCGGGTCGTAGAAAAGACTACCTCTCGTTTCTTTGGGATAGCCAACAAATTGGCACAATCTTGAACGAGGTTCCAGTTTCTTTGGGTTTGTCACCAGCACGTGTGCCGGACAACCCCAAATCCCGAAGTGTTGTAAACTAGGTTTACGCCCCTTCCACAGCTCAAAAGGTGTTTCTAAAACACTCTTTGATGGAACAGTGTCTAAGATTTGAACTGCAATCTCTACTACGTATCCCCAAAACGAGGCAGGCAATTGAGCATAGCTCATCATAAAACGAACCATGTCCAACAAGGTTCTATTTCTCCTTTCTGACACACCATTTTGATGTGGTGTATTAGGTGCTGAGAGTTGAGATTTAATTCCATGTTCTATCATATAGTCCTGGAATCTCAAATCCATATACTCTCCACCTCGATCGGATCGAAGCGTTTTAATGGTTTTCCCTAATGCATTCTCTACTTCCGCCTTATACTCTTTGAACTTTTCAAGAGCATCAACCATACCTCGAATAATCATCTATGAAAGAGATGAAATATTTGTAACCTCCTCGAGCTTTAACATTCACCGGACCACAAAGATCCGAATGTACAAGTTCTAAGGGCTTTATGGCTCTGTAACCTTTTCCAGTAAAAGGTCGCTTGGTCATTTTACCTTCCAAGCAAGACTCGCAAGGCGGTAAAGAATCATCTTCTAACTTGTTTAGAAGTCCATTCTCAGAGAGTCTCTCAATCCGATTGAGATTAATATGACCAAGTCTAAGATGCCATAGATTGATATTATTATTTGGAGAAATTCTTTTCCTTTTACTTTGAGTGTCAGCATTCTTAAACATCTCATGATTTAAAATTGCTTTAGTTTGATTAGGTTTAAGAACATACAAGTCGTTTTCTAACTTAGCACAACAAATATTAACATCTTTCTTTGAAATGAACACTTCATTAAATGAAAAGGTAATACGGTAGCAAAGTTCAATTAAACAAGAGATAGAAATTAAGTTCCTCTTAATTTTAGGAACTATATACAAATTTTCTAAAAATATAAATCTATCTCTAAAAAATAGCTTGGCATCTCCCACTGCACGAGCTGAGACGACGTCTCCTGTTCCGACCCTGAGCGTCATCTCACCCTCTTCGAGCTCCTTGAAGGAACTAGTTTCCTGAAACAAAGAGCAAACATTAGTGGCTCCTAAATCAAGTATCTAGGTAAAACCATCATTTTTCACTAAGCAAGTTTCAAGAACAAGTAAATCTAATTTACCTTTCTTCTCTTTGACCTCAGCAAGGTATTTTGGGCAGTTTCGCTTCCAGTGCCCATCCACGTTGCAGTGGAAACATTTTTCTTTGTCTGCAACCTTGGCTTTTCCCTTGCCTTTGTCAGCAGCTGGTGCCTTCCCTTTCCCTCCTATCTTCTTCTTTTGGGTCTTCTTAAGCCCAGAAGATGAACTACAGGACTTAGTTCCAGAGGATGAACCCTTCTGGAACCTTCTGGAATGGGCAAACAGATTTGCCTCTGCATCATCCTATCCCTTATTCTTCATAAGAGACTGGAAAGTTTGTAGTTCATTAAGAAGAGTAGTCAGGTTATACTTTATCTCGTTCATCATCGCATTGTTGCGGAATTGCAGGAAACTTTTCAGAAGAGATTCTAGGATGAACGATACCTGACTTTGCTCGCCAATAACCGCTCCATTCATCTCAGCCACGTTGAAGTGAACCATCAGATCGAGAACGTGTTCTCTCACCGATGACCCCTCCTTCATACAGGAGTTATAAATGTATTTGAGGGATTCGTGTCGAATCTGTCCAGACGGTTGTCCAAACATTTCCTGCAGCAAACTCATGATCTCACGAGCTGAGACCATGCCCTCATGCTTTTTGGCCAGAACTTTAGAAATACTAGCCAAAATGTAGACCTTGACCTTATCATTGGCCTTGATCTAGCGGTCATACGCCTCCTTAACAGATTGAGGAGCGTTACGAGCAGGGACCTGAGGACATTCCTTAGTCAGTACAAATCGTAAGTCGTCAACAACGAGAATCGTATTCAAGTTGGACTTCCACGTAGTAAAATTCTCACCAGTTAAAAGATCGCTTTTAAGTAAGGCTATTATTGAGGACGACATGCTGAAAATCCAAAATAGTTCTAATTAGTTATGTCTTTTAACCCATCATAAAACCAATCATATTTAGCAAAATTATTAAAGAACCCTAGTGTTTAAACTAAACCAAATGTTTAAATTAAACCTTTAATTTTCTAACGATATGTACCCCAGTCAGAATTGAAGTGTTCAATTTCACTTTAAGGGCATTTATGTCATTTATATGAGATATGAATGATATAATATATAGTTTAATGTGAATGAGATTCATAGTAAATTATAGGTTAGTCTAATTGTTGAATTAGGACTAATTGGAGAATTTGATTGAGAGAAATTAAATTGGATGTGATTTAATTTAATTAATCCACAATTATTGCAAATGAGATTTGTAATATGAGATATGAGATATCTTATATTATGTGGTTATACAAATGAGATTTGCATAACCTATGGTTGTGGTATAGTGGTAATAATGAGGAGAAATTAACTACCTCATTCCACTATTTAAACCCTTTGCAAGAAGGGTTTGGTGATCATTCTCTCATTTTTTGTTTTTCACCAAAGAGAAGAAAAGAGAATTCTCTCTACTCTCTCATTTCTCCTCCCTCTCCAAAACTCTTACAAGATCCCACAATCTTCCCTTCTCCAAAAGAGAACAACCGGGAAGATCACTTGGTGGTGTTGAAGATCATTTTGGTGGAAGTTTTTGTAGAGATCGAGTAGCCCGAAGAGTTCGTGGCCCGAGGAAGAATTTTCAGTGTTTGTCTACAACAAGTAAGTAAAATATATTCTTGTTGTAAATTTCTTCTTCTTTAAGCATGTTTAGCCTAGATCTAAGTGTTAGATCAATTTTAATAAACACATGTTGCATAATGATACCACGACGATTCAATCGTCTTCCGCTGCGCGGGGATTTCATTCCCTTCAATTGGTATCAGAGCCAGGTTGATGGTTCTTCTTTTATGCACTGTTTTGTTAAAATTAGGTGGGTATTTTGTCATAATTTCATGAGATGATTGCTTGGTTTGCATTATGGATGTTTTTGATTTTTGGCACTAGATTAGATTTATAATTATGTTGATGAGATCAATGTAAGGGCCCGTTGTTTCTGCGCATTTTGTTGTAAATCGAGTCTGTAAGTCCGGGTCGTTCGTGGCAAGAGTTGCTGTGAAGAAATCAGAGGGGAAACAGGCAGAAATCGATGGAAGAACAGCAAAGTGTTTGTTGTTCTGTCGATAGCGTTGAGACGCTGCCAACGGGCGTCTCAACGCTGTTCTTGTGGGCGATTAGCGATTGCTTGCGCTTTTTCGCGAGAAGTGGGAGGTTTTTCACTTCATGGGCGGTTAGCGATTCTTTGGCGTTTTTTCGCGAGAAGTGGGAGTTTTTTTCACTTCATGGGCGGTTAGCAGTTGCTGGCGGTTTTTTCGCGAGAAGTGGGAGGTTTTTCACTTCATGGGCGGTTAGCAGTTGCTGGCGGTTTTTTTCGCGAGAAGTGGGAGGTTTTCACATCATGGGCGGTTATTTTGTAATTTTTTATTTAATTTAATTATTTTATTAAATAATATTAATATAAATGTTATATTAATGTTATTTAATTAAATAATTGCCCATAGGTGCCAAAAATCGGTCCATTTTTGCTATTTAATTATTTTATGCATGAGATGTATATTTTAATTAAATTCTATGTGCATAATGTAAGTCATATAGATTTAAAATCCCACCTTAGGTTAAACATTTCATGCATCATATTTATATTATAAGAGTTATAATATATATTATGCATGATAGGATTATATTATAAGAGTTATAATATAATGTATGCATGTTTTAATTTATTTAAATATAAGTGTTATATTTTAAATTAAAAGCATGCTCATGCATTTAATTCATGTGATGAATTATATTATATTATAGTATATAGTATTGTTCATGTGATGGATGATCAAGCACTATAACATAGAAATGTATCCAACCTAAGTTAATTATTAGTTTTAAAGTGTTTAGAACTTGAATAATTAGACTTAGGTTTTCTAATTTTCTAATGAGATTAGAAATTTAGGAAATCAAATATAACCTTTGAATGGAGACTGATAAGTAACTGTCTAAGGAAGGTTTTGTCAAAAAAAGGTGGGGTATTTAAGTTGACGCCATGAACACCCCTACACCGGAAATCGACCAGGAGTGAATTCGGTCCGGAGATCTTAGGTTATATTCTCGTGAGTGCCGTTAATTAAGTGTTAATTAATTTACTCACATAGACCTAAGTTAATAATGTGATTATAAACTTAGGTTAATACCATATAAGAGTTATATTGGTAGACTTAGGTAAATTTAGCCGGTTTATCTAGGTCAATCCCTAATAAAATTAAAGTGCTGAGTGGGAGGAAATATAGTGTATGAGATACATTTGAATTTCCAACCACAAATCTCCTTTAAGTCCGCACCGTGAGATCTATACTCGGCCTCGTGGCGCAAATGGGAGCGTCCCCCTTCCGGTGGCATTTGTATAGGTGAATATCGTCGTGGATGGAAAGAGTACTTATAGTGAGTGGGAGCGGGACTTGTGAAAACGAGACCCACGGTCTCTTCTTTCCATTCACACAGTGAGACGCCTATGATCTGGATGCTAGTTTGGCCTGGACCAGACAATCCCTTTGGAGGGCGAGGGCTTGATCATGGGAGTCGGAATACCGTGAATTCCCGAAAGGGATACAGTTTCCTGGTTGGTTTTCCTTCTTGGTTCACCATTCGGTGGCTATTGTTTGGACGGATACTTGGAAACTTAAAGATTGAGGGTGACACTCACAGAATTCGTTAAGTGTTAATGAATTCGACCGAACAATGGTAATTGGACGCCTAATGGAATAAGAGTTATTTCGGGATTTAGAAGTCCGATCGAGAAAGTCTCGTCCTAGAGGAGGAGTGTTCTGTTCACCCTTCGGTGGCGGTCATTCTAAATCTTTAGGGTATCATTGCAAAATTTTGAATGACCTAGGGTTCATCAAACAATTTTGCTAAAACTTGATTGGATTTCAAAAGGTTTTTTTGCGAGACTAAAACAAAGTTTTCTTAATTTTTCAGCTAAAAATGTCTAGCGCAATTAGAGCTCTACTCGCATCCGATAAATTAGTGGGAGATAATTACCAAAGTTGGAAAAACAACATCAATACAATTTTGGTGAATGACGACCAAGAGTTCGCGCTCACTGAGGAGGGTCCTCAGGTGCACGGTTCAACAGTCCTATCCAACGATCTACAAACCTTCCAGTCCTTGGTGCAAACTAGGGGACAAGAAGCTGAGGCAAGTGTTGCCTTAAGATCTTTTCACAGGGGTTTGACCTCTAGAGTTTGTAGACTCTAAAACTAACACGAAATCAAGCCAATAAGTAAAAATTTCGGCATGACCTCTACAAAACATCTGCTAACCATAACCTGAAACATTGCAGAACACTTCTATATATCCAACAAAAACATGAAATCACTAATTCATCCACAAACATCCAACAATCATTCCTTTTACGAGAAGAGCATAACTTCATTATAAACAATACACATGAGACGATCACTACATAACCTTATCGCCTATATCACAAAAACCATAAACTCCTATATCACAAACCTTAACCATAACTCTAAAACCATAAACTCCTATATCACAAACCTTAACACCTATATCACAAAAACAATAAACTCTAAAACTAACACGAAATCAAGCCAATAAGTAAAAATTTCGGCATGACCTCTACAGAACATCAACTAACCATAACCTGAAACATTGAAGAACACTTCTATATATCCAACAAAAACATGAAATCACTAATTCATCCACAAACATTCAACAAACATCCACAAACATCCAACAAACTTCAATCCCAGATTCAGATGAATGAGGCCACCCGCCTCTCCATAAACTACTAAATATTATATACAATTCTACTATATACATTATAAACAAGTATATTGTACACCTAACCAACATATTAACTTACCTAACTTCATACAAATCTAGTATTTTTTCACAAAATTCAGAAATCCACAAATGGCTTACACAAATCTGCCAACAAAATCCGCCCATTGTACTCGAATCTCGTCGATTTCTTCTTGTTTATATGCAGTTTTTGTGTTAAACTACAAAGAGAACTAATATATAATAACATTAGACTAAATTATATTTTGAATCACAAACCAGATAAAATAAAAATACTTACAAGGTTCATTATAGGGATACTAAAATTATATACGATTTCTCATATATACTTCTGTACATAGTACCCGCACTCTACAGAACCTGGTTGACAGGGGCACTACATGCAAAATAATTTAAAAAATAGCATGTTTGAGTTAAATATCATTCCAACGTTGATCAAAACAATAGAATATATCAATTATGTTTACCCTTACAAGTTTTCAAGTGATGGCAAAACGATATTGTGGAAGTGAGTGCTTGGCTCGCCACATTCTCAAAGATCTAAAGAGTTTGAAGCATTAGAAAAATTAATAAAAAGTAATTAATTCTAAAGGTTTGAAACACTTACGTATTTATTGTTCCTTGAAAACTTTCTTCGATCTTACTCCTCAACGAGTTTAAGACATAAACGGTATTTGCCCGCGGATGGATAACGATCAACATCCAATGATATCTATTAAAGTTATGAGTATTCTAATATCATTGTTTTATGAACAAAAAACATATAAATAAGTTGAATGTGAAGTAAACTTACCCAGTATTATATGGGATGAAAATTTGTTGATCCAAGTCCAAATTAACCATTTCTAACCTGTTAGCCAGATTTATACAACGTGTTTCTTGACTTTTAACAAAATTAGAAATGGTTATTTGATCAACTAGTAAGAACTTGGCGATTATTTCATAGTCACATACAGTCCAAAGATACCTAAATAAAAGTAAAGTTATTTTATAAAACATTCAAAAGCGTAGTCAATATAGTTGTAAATGAAAGATGTTGTATACTTACGCAATGTATGCGACTATGCAGGAGTACCCTATCTCCACCATCCCACAATAATGCAGGATATCATCGCGATGTAAATAAATTAACTTTTCCTCTCCGAACATGTGCTCGCTCAACGTGACTTGAATCGTATCATCTTCTTGCATCGATAACATTGCATAACGATTCAGAAGTTTAATAGTCACGTGAGCATCTGTGTACTTTGTAGAATGTGAAGTAGGCACATGTACAGAATCATCCGACTTATGTTTTTCTGGAGAAGCCACCTATCACAACAAAACAACATTTAAATTTTTAAACAAAGAATATAGTAATTTTAAACATTGAGTTGAAGAATTTCATACCTTTTTCCCATTATTAAAAATGACAAGGTCACGAGGCCATGCCACAAAATTTTCTATAGATTGACTCAGGGACTCTACTTCTCCCCGTATAGGAATTGGTAATGGAGCATCTTCACCTATGATCATGTCCACTACCACTCTAACATTTTCAACTCCTAAGGGAACTCCATGGACTGTGGGAAATTGAGCGTCAGACGTGTACATTGTGCCTACAGCAACCACATTATCCTTTGATCCTATTGCTAGATGGCATGGAGTTCCCTTCAAAAATTTAAAAAGAATGTCAGAATAAAGTATCATATATCACATCTTATGATCAAAAAATTTTCACATAATCCTAATTACCTCTAAAATTTCTTCCACCTTGTCAATGACCTCCTTGTCTTTTGGATGATTACTGTCTATGCTTGCAGACTTTTTGGAAGGTGGGCACGACATTTTGTTGCCAGACTCTTTGCTTGATTTTGATTTCACTCGAGGAATGTTAAAGTATGTTGATGGTTTGACAGACATAGCTATTTCTCTAACACGCCCTCTGTGTTTTGGCGTGCCTAATGCTTCGGTCAATATGTCTTTACCTTTATTTTTCATAGCTAGTTCGTCCTATCACAACCATTTAGATTGACATTGAAACTAACCATAAGATATTTAAACTAAGAATCATTTTTACATCATGTTACAATAAAACATATTAACTTACGATTTGACCAGCGCATTGTTTGGTTTCATCATCGAATTATTCATTATTTTTTCCTTTTCGTGCCTGTATCCATAAGGTGGCACGAGTGGAAGGATCTTCTGCCAATTCGTATATAAACACACAAGTTATTAAATCTCATTTATGAAAAATTATAAGAAATAATGTTACTCACTAGTTCTTCAGCTAAGTTGGCATATCCTTTGCGAGAGATGTGATGATTATATTTACATTTCTCTCTCCTTTCCTTTTGTACACGACTTTGTGCCTGTATCACATAATAGAATCAATTTAAATCATTTTAATACTTTTTTTACTATCTTTTAAAAGCAATAAGTATAATGTACTTACCTCCCATTCTTCCGATAATCCAGCATTCACAAATGCTTCCCATTGGTTTTGATCAATATGTGAATACTTTTGTGGAGGATGCTTCAACAAGGACGACTCATCCTTAAATGGAAGTATGTGTTTTTGATACAACGTGTATCGAAATGTTTGAAATTTATTTGCCGCTGATTGAAGAATACTATTTTTGGACCGAGGGTCGATCACAAATGACATCTACATAGGAAACACATAATAAATGGTTAAATAACTCTATATATTAAGAAGTTTGTAGGGAAAAATACTATTATTATTCTTACCTCTACATAATCAAAAATTTTATCTTTCAATTCTTGGGGAACTTCTTTCCAAGTCTTGTAACTTAATGGAATTTTTTGCCTAACGCAAACTCCAATATAACTTTGCATTTGGTTTGCATTATCCCCAACACTCTGCCTTGATTGTTGTATTGGATGACTAAGCGTTCTCCTCAGAGTCCTTACGCGTGCGGACCACGCATAGTAGTGAGACCACGTCGATTAGTATGCCTAGCCTCCATTTGGATCGATACGTTCACTTCATCTTCACTTGATCCACTCATTGTAACAATCTGCAAAAAAAAAAAATATCATGAAAAAAATAAGTTATCGATCCATATATCATCACAATCATTTCTAAGATATGTGGATGACATTTCGTCTATTTCATGGGTCGCCCCAATATTAGGCATTCTTTCTAGGACTCTATATCCACAATCTTGAACGATATCAACATCAGCCTCAGAATATTCTTCTTCAACTATTCTTTGAGGAGGGGTTAAAACCACCGACCATCGAGGATCAAGCGGGTCTTTCACATAAAATACTTGCTTTGCTTGAGATGCTAAAATAAATGAGTCTGATCTATGTCCAATTCGATTAAGGTTGACAGTTGTAAATCCAAGGTCATCTACTTTAAGTCCATTATTATTCCCAACCCAGTCACATTTTAACAAAATAAATGTCAATTTTCGGTAATCAATCTCCCAAATCTCTTGTATTACACCATAAAAGGTTATGTCTGACATAACCGAATTTTTATCCTTAGCACTGGAGACTTGTATTGTGTTTGCTGTTATAAGAATTTCACTATTTTGGGTATTCCTAATATCATCACGTTTCTTCATATGATAATGAGTACCATTGACCACATAACCACTAAAGGTGGTTACATCTGGACAAGGCCCATGAGCTATCCATCTTAAAGAAGGTGATATGGAGTTGTTTGGCACCTCGAGAGGAAGTTGAACCTGAAAATATACGTTGTAAATTAAGTAGGAATAAACATTAAACTCACTCATTACAATAGTTTCATCTCAAGATTACCCGATCACACCATCTGCTAAATGTGCGATTATGTTCATCTTGAAGTCACTTTTTGTTTTTGGATCTACTGAGATTGAGTCTAGATAGAGTTTCCATGTGTTGCCTAAATTCATAGAACACATGAAAATTATTACATCATTCCATAGTTGAAAAGTTATGCGAAAGAATTGAGATTTACGTACCCTACGTATGGAAGCACGTCATTCACATTTTAAAGAACATAAAGATGAGCTTGATCCAATTGTTTCTTACTGGGTTTGATATAGTGAGCAACAGACAATGGTCTATCAAAATCTAATTTATCTTTCCTTGTCGTTGAATGTACCCCAATAGACTCAACCCTAGAGAGAAATTCAGAACAAAATTCTACAGCCTCCTCCACAATATAATTTTCTCCAATGCATCCTCCTGGTCAGTTTCTATTTCGCACATAACCTTTTAGGACTTTCATATATCGTTCAAAATGATACATCCACCTCAAATACACTGGTCCACAAAATTCTATCTCTCTTACAAGATGGACCACAAGATGTACCATTATCGTGAAGAATGCCGGTGGAAAATATTTCTCTAACAAGTACAAAGTAACCACTACATCCTCTTGCAAGCCTTTTAACTTTGATGAATCGATCGCCTTACTACATATGACATTGAAAAAGAAACACAGGCGAATAATTGCATATCTAACATGCTTTGGTAAAATACCACGTATAGCCACAAGTAATAATTGTTGCATAAGAACATGGTGGTCATGCGATTTAAGCCCATAAAGTTTCAAATTTGTGAGCGACACTAAACTTTGTATATTGGATGAAGATTATTTTCTCCATCCGCGATAGTGTATAACATGCTGGAGGTAAGAAGATTATTTTCTTTCCTAATTGAGGGGCCAACTCCTTCCTAATGTTCAATTCAACCAAATCTAGACGAGTTTTTAATCCATCTTTTGTCTTGTCGGGAATATCAAGTAACGTGCCAATAATATTTGCACACACATTCTTCTCAATATGCATCACATCTAAACAATGTCACACGTCAAAATGTTTCTAATATTCAACTCAAAGAAAATGGACTTCTTCTTCCAATAAGTGCTTGAAGGATCTCCTTTATTTTTTTCCTTTCTTGGCTTCTTTCCAAACGAGTAGTGAAGTCTACTAACTTTCACAAGAATTTCCTCTCCACTTAACGGTTCAGGAGCAAATTCCAATTCTTGTTCACCATTAAAAGCTTTCTTCTGTCTTCTATATGGATGATTACGGGGTAAATATTTTCGATGTCCAAGATATGCCATCTTTTTTCCTTTTGGCAAATAAGTGGATGACGTTTTTCCCCCACATATTGGGCAAGCATGATATCCTTTTACTGTACAACCACACAAATTGTCATATGCAGGAAAATCATTAATAATCCACAATAAAATAGCTTTAAGTATGATAGATTGTTCATGATTTACATCGTAACACTAAACTCCATCATTCCAAAATTTTTTCAAATCATCAACGAATGGAGCTAAATAAACATCTATGTCATTCCCTGGTTGTTTAGGCTCAGATATTAATGCATTTAACATCAAAAAATTTCGTTTCATGCATAACCATGGAGGTAAATTGTATGTCACCAACATAACTGGCCAACAACTATATCTACTACTAAGATCACCGTGTGGATTGACTCCATCAGTTGAAAGAGCAAGACGGAGATTTCTAGGTTCTAAACCAAACTCTGGCCACAAATTGTCTACTTGCTTCCACGATAGTGTATCCGCAGGATGTCGTATGTACCCATCAATTACTCGCTCATTAGCATGCCAAGTCAACAAACTCGATATTTCTTTATCATGCGAAACATTCTTTCAAATCTTGGGATAGGAGAGAAATACCACATGACTTTCGCCGGAATGTTCTTCATCACATCCTTCGAATTTTTACAAAGCTTCCATCTTGATGTTCCGCATGTAGGGCATACTTCTACATCTTCAAGCTCTTTTCTAAACAAACAACAATCATTACTACATGCATGAATCTTTTCATATTTCATTCCAAGAGTACACAAGATTTTTTTGGCTTGATATGTAGAGTTAGGAAGTTCATTTGGACTTGGTAAGATGTCACGATCCAATGCTAACAACTCAGTGAAACTCTTATCGCTTCATCCAAACTTTGCTTTCAAATTATATAACTTTATCAATGCAGATATTTTGGTAAAATTGTTACAATTTAAGTACAATGGTTTCTTGGCATCATCTAACACTTCTTCAAATATTGGAGACTTGTCATTAAAATAGTTATGTGCAGCCTCAAACATTCCTATTGTGTCGTCAACATCTTCGTCCTCAATTTCAGCTTCCTATTTTCTCTCATTCGGTAGTGACTCACCATGACAAATCCATGTTCTATAGCTTTCATCAATGCCATTAATATATAAATGGTCTCTTACGACATTCGCATTTTGAGACTTTGCATTCACACATTTCAAGCATGGACAATAAATGACATCTGACCTATTTGAATGTCGTATACCATTTTGGATAAACGTCTCAACTCCTAAACGATATTCCGATGACATTCTATTCTTTGACATCCACGACTTATCCATAACTATAAATCTGGTGTCTTGAAAGTTCAATCTACAAGAAGAATAACAGTTACTTAAACTTATGTACTTACTATGTCCTTAGGAAGTCGCCGAAGAAAAATAAAACTATCAAGAAGTTCACTACTTACTCAATTTCATGATGTTGATTTAAAAGACAACATCATGATATTTTGGACTAATACCATTTCCTCTCATTCACAAACTCACTACTAATATTAAGAAAATTAAACATATGATCCTAACCTAACATGCTAAACTAAAGTTTTCAACCATTCCTCAATCACTATTAATATTAAGAAAATTAAACATATGAAATCTAAACTCATAAAACATAACACAAACAAAGAATTAGAATTAAGAAAAATTTAGGAAATTCTCACTTTTTCCTCAATAATGTAATACAAGTTATTAACCTCCTTCCATCCATCCTCAATATAAAAGTAAACTTATCTATTTTAAACTCATAAAAAATTATAGCATAATCAAAGAAAATAGTAGTAAAAACTTAGGTATCTTGAAGGTGTGATTAGTTAACATGGTACCTAAATTAAAATGAGAAATCCGATTATGAAAACCAAAAATCAATGCCATAAGTTTTAACTAATATAGTTTCAAATGGTTCAATTTCTTCTTTGAACTAATATTGAGGTAAGTTTGATAGTAGGTAAATTTTCATTAAGTTAGAGTGATTATTTTGTAGAAACTAATTTGAATCTCAAACTTAATATTGAGTTAAGTTTGCGATTCAAATTTTAAATTGGGTCGAAAAATGGAAATTTGAACTTGATAGTAGTAATCAAGAATGAACTTTTAATATCATGAGAGAAGTTCCTTCATATGTTTCTTGGGTAGCTTTTACAATATTAAGGCTTTTGAGACTTCTTCAACTACGTAAAGATGTGGTCAGCTCCAATTTTGGATGCAACCCTTGCATCACATTTTTAATATTTCTAATGTCAATTACCATCAATCCTTAAAAAATGTTTCTAATGTCATTAATTAAACTAGGCTTAAATTAGGTAGAAATTGAACACATTTTTACTTGAAAGAAAAAATCATGCATAACATGTAGCTTTGAACGCATTTTCTTACAACCTCAACCATATTATATATATTTTTAAGTTTTTAAGGCCACATAAAAATTGCATAATTCATAACATGTGACTTCCATTTCAACTTGTGCCCTTCAACATTTCAAGAGCTTCAACATTTCAAGAGCATTTCAAGATAACTGACATAAAAACAAATTAAAGGGGAAGATTTGGACCTCAATAAAGCAGATCTACAAACGAAGGGTGTAGATCTGGACCTCACGCTTCAGATCTGGTCGGCGGTGATGGATGCCGGAGAAGAAAGACGGTGGCGACTCCCAAATGGACGGCGGCGAAGCGGTCGGCGGTGATTTGGTGCTCGGTGGACGGCAGTTTGGTGCTCCGTGGACGGCAGTTTGGTGCTCCATGGATGGGTTGTGAAGAAGAGAGTGAGAGAGAGTGATGGTCGGCGGCGACTCTCCAAACGATCGGTCGGCGGGTGACTCCCCAAACGATCGGCCGATGGTCAGACAGTGAGAGAGAGTGAGATCGAGAGTGAAGATGGCGGCGGTCGACGACGACTCCCCTAAACGAACGGCGGTGATGGTCGGAGATGGGTCGTGAAGAGGGTGAGAGAGAGTGAGATCGAGGGTGGAGAGAGAGTGAGAGAGAGTGAGATTGAGATCGAGGGTGGAGAGAGAGAGAGATGTGAAGAAAGAGAGTGAGAGTTGTCGTTAGATGGGTCGGGTGAGGTGTCCAAAAATATTTTTTTTAATTAATATATCCTATAATGACAGGAAAAGTTCGTCATTAAAAAGAACTTACAATGACGGGCAATGCCCGTCATTGTATCTCCATTTCAACTTACCCTCTGCACATTTCGACTGTCCGTCATTGTTTCCCGCCCCCAATTTTTTTTGTCCTCATCGTATCCCAGTTTTGTTCTAGTGTATGTTGAAGTCTATAAGGATACTCTTTTCCATAGCCACGTTTTATGATTATGTAATCTGGCAAATGGACGTCAAGACTGCCTTTTTGAATGGTAATCTTGACGAGAGCATCTATATGTCTCAGCCCAAAGGGTTCATAACCCAAGGTCAGGAGCAAAAAGTTTACAAGCTCAATCGATCCATTTATGGGTTGAAACAAGCATCCAGATCTTGGAATATAAGATTTGATACTGCGATCAAGTCTTATGGCTTTGACCAAAACGTTGATGAGACTTGTGTTTACAAGAGGATCATCAACGACAAAGTAGATTTCTTAGTACTTTATGTGGATGATATCCTACTTATTGGGAATGATGTAGGATACCTAACTGACATAAAGAATTGGTTGGCGACCCAATTCCAAATGAAAGATTTGGGAGAGGCGCAATATGTTCTTGGGATTCAGATCTTCAAGAATCGAAAGAACAAATCGCTAGCTCTGTCTCAAACATCTTATATCGACAAAATATTGTCCCGATATTCGATGCATAATTTCAAGAGGGGCTTATTACCCTTCAGGCATGGAATTCATCTGTCTAAGGAACAGTGTCCTAAGACACCTTAAGAAGTTGAGGATATGAGACGTATTCCCTATGCCTCTGCAGTAGATAGCTTAATGTATGTTATGTTGTGCATGAGGCCAGACATTTGTTATGCAGTCGGAATAGTCTGTAGCTACCAATCCAATCCATGGTTAGACCACTGGACAAAAGTTAAAAATATCCTCAAGTATCTTAGGACAACGAGGGACTATATGCTAGTGTATGAGACTAAGGATTTGATCCTTACTGGATACACTGATTCTGATTTTCAGACCGATAAGGATTCTCGGAAATCCACATCGGGATCAGTTTTCACCCTTAACGGGGGAGCTATAGTATGGCGAAGCATCAAACATGGATGCATCGCTGACTCCACGATGGAGGTTGAGTATGTCGCTGCTTGTGAAGCAGCTAAGGAGGTTGTTTGGCTAAGGAAATTCCTTACATATTTGGAAGTCGTTCCAAATATGGAATTTTCCATCACCTTATACTGTGACAACAGTGGTGCGGTAGCCAACTGAAGGAACCTCGCAGCCATAAGCGAGGCAAGCATATCGAGAGGAAGTATCACCTGATACGAGAAATAGTGCAACAAGGAGATGTGACAGTCACGAAGATCGCTTCGGAGCACTATATTTTTGATCCATTTACAAAGACTCTCACGGCTAAAGTGTTCGAGGGTCATCTGGAGAGTCTAGGCCTACGAGACATGTACATAGGCTAATCTTGGGCAAGTGGGAGATATGTAATGGGGTATATGGATGCCCTAGTTTATTGTTATTTCTATCTCTGTAACCACTATTTTAGATTATGATGTACCCCACCAGAGTTTTAGTTCAAGGGGGAGTTTGTCGGGGTTTGTGCCCTAAAACTCGTATTTGCATTTTTGTTCTAATTATTGTAATAAATTGTTATTACTTCAATAAAGAGTTGTTGTTTCGTTATCTACGAATTTGCTTTTGTTTTAACCCTAAATCCAATAAACTAAACATCCAAGGATGTTAAATGTGTCTTTAACTGAATGTAGTGTACATATAAAGGATCTCGATTCGAGATACAGCCTAAAGGGTCTATAGTTAGGGGATAAGGTTTGGGTACCTTACCCTGGTAAAACTATGGATGTGGCCCAGTTTGTATATGATACAAACACAAAGATCCTAACGTGTTCGTGTAGATGACATGTAAGTGGGGATATCCTATGTAATGAGATTACATAAGACCGGACCACGAAATAGTAACCTCTAGCTGTAACTCCGTTGACTAGTTAGGTTTTTATTTCACTTTGATGACCTAGGCAACTTGATCTCAATCCTGAGCAGGTTACGAACTCCTTTCCCGAGGGATTCTCCTTTGACTAGTATGGGTGAGAGTGGTCAGATTTGCCGACTCAATATACCTACCTTCTTGGGGACAAGACCGAGTGAGTGACTGTGAACTTAACTTAGCAAGATGAAATTCACTCCTTCCCGCGTACTAGGGTAAGTAGAGAAATGTTCCCTTAAGTGGTGTCTCCGGGACTTGAACAAAGGGCGCGACCCTCTCATTGGCCCGATAGGGACTCTGTTTGTTGGTAGGACCACAAATAAATTGTTCATTAGAGTAGCACTCATACATAAGGTACAAGATGTAACCCAGGGGTTAAACGGTAATTTGACCAGCTGGTGTTACGAACATGTTGAGATTTGTGTCCTAATCTCGTGTTTTAAAAATCATCGTTTGAAATTAATAAGAGTTATTTATTTCATTACTTTATGTCTCATAATATTTATAAACTTTTCCAATAAACTAAGCTCCGTGGTCATTGAATTTATGAGAGAACTAGAACTTGAGCAAAGTGTGTAGTGGACACATTGGGGAGGATCACGTTCGAAAGTTAATGACCCGAACGGTCTCTGATGATATGGATAGGGTTGGAGACCTAATCCTCGGATACACTATGGATGCGACCCGCTTTGTATTAGATACAAATGAGGTGATTCGACTCGTTCATGTCGTTGACATGCGAGTGAGGCATCTGTGCAATGAGATTGTACAATACTGAGCCGTGAATTATTAGACCATCGATGTAACACCATTGTGATGAAGGACTAATAACTTCATAGATGACCATTAGTGACTCGACCAATCCACGAGCATGTTACGGACTCCTGTCTTCGGGGGTCTGTCCTTTGACTAGTACAGGTGAGGGTGGTCACAGTTACTCGCCCAATATGCTTATCTTCTCAAGGACAGGACCAAGTAGGGAGCTGGGAACTTAACTACGCGAGATAGAATTCACTGTTCCCGCCTTTAGGAAACTAGAGGGGTTGTTCCTTAAGTGTCGCCTCCGTGGCTTGGACAACGGCGCCCACCTTCTCACTGGCCCGGGAAGGGTGTTGTGTATGGTTGGACCATCACAATATGTTGTTCATTAGAGGAGCAGTGGGGACTTAAGGAACAAGAGGTAGGCACAGGGGTAATACGGTAATTTGACCCTGCCGTGTCTACGAACAACCTGTGAAGGGTCGACTCATGGGCATTGGTTATATTAGTAAACATGTAATATTCTGCACTAACGGGAGTGCAGCTACGGGCTATAGTGGAGTGTTACCGTAGCTAATGAATGTTGATTAACCTGGTCAAAGACTTTGACAGGTTAATCTTGGATCATTGGAGCCCGCCACCGTAGGTCCATTAGGTCCCCGGTTGGCTCAATGCAGGTTAAAAGAAGGGTTAATGTTTTGGTATGAAATTGAAGTGTTCAATTTCACTTAAAGGGCATTTATGTCATTTATATGAGATATGAATGATATAATATATAGTTTAATGTGAATGAGATTCATAATAAACTATAGGTTAGCCTAATTGTTGAATTAGGGCTAATTGGAGAAATTAATTGGGAGAAATTAAATTGGATGTGATTCAATTTAATTAATCCACAATTATTGCAAATGTGATTTGCAATATGAGATATGAGATGTCTTATATTATGTGGTTATGCAAATGAGATTTGCATAACCTATGGTTGTGGTAAAGTGGTAATAATGTGGAGATGTTAACTCCATCAATTTCCACTATTTAAATCTTTTGCAAGAAGGAATTAAAAACCCATTCTCTCATTTTTTTGATTTTCATCAAAGAGAAGAGATTAAGAATTCTCTCAACTCTCTCAACTCTCTTCCCTCTCCAAAACACTAGAATCCCACCATTCTCCTTCTTTCCAAAAGAAGAACAACCAAGTTTCTTGTTCGTGGGACTTGTTCGGGATCGTAGAGATCGTGATTGTTCGCGAAGTGTTCGTGATCTTTGGAAGAAATATTGGAGAGAGTCTTCAACAAGTAAGTAGAATTCATCTTGCTGTATTTTCTTCCTTCTTTGCATGTTTAACTTAGATCTAAGAGTTTGATCGTTTTAACAAAATTCAAGTAGCATAACGATACCTTGACGATTCGATCGTCTTCCGCTGCGCGGGGACTTTCATTCCCTTCCGAACATTCGTGAAGGATTGACTTGTTGTTATTGGTCAATATCCGTGGACACAGAAATATATCTGCAGTGAGAAGAGTGCAGTTGCGGGACTTTAGTGGAGTGTTCCCGCAGTTAACGAATGTTGATTAGGAGGTTAATGAGATTAATCGAGTAATCTCGTATCGTTGGAGCTTCTGATCTGTAGGTCCATTATGTCCACCTTCTAGCTCGTAAAGGGTTCTTAGATCGTTTGAATTTGAAATGTTTAAATTCATAAGGGAATAAATTTAATGTATTTAGATACGATATAATATATAGTTTTGGAACTATATATTATAAATTTAATTTGGATATGATCTATATTAACTTATATGAGAGAATTAAATATTTGAAAGAATTCAAATATTAAATTCAAATGTGAATGTGATTCATATTTGAAAACTACAAGTTAAAATTTAATGCGCATTAGATGTGCATTAAAACTATAGGATAGAGGGATAATTGATTAAATGTAATTTAGTATAAATTAAATATGATTTTAATTGATAATTAATTAGATTAATTGTTATTAATTTAATTTTATTATTAAATTAATGGAAGCGTGTCAGGAGGACACGTTCCCACTTTCCTCCAACTCCCCATCAATAGGGAGTGGGGAAATTATCCCTTGGCAAGAGGCTTCTTCTCCAGGAGAGAAGAGATTGATCGACTGTGTTTTTTTGTGAAAATTACTCTGTGTAAAATTCTCTCTACCATTTCCTAGAAACTTCTTCCAATTGTTGGATTCCTTCCCACAAAGGAAGATCTAAGCACTCAGAGGATAGAGGGATCTATTGTTGGTAGTGTCCTGTTGGAGAAAAACAGAGAACTTCTGTTGTGTTGCTGTGTTGCAGTACGATAAGCAAGGAGTTGCTGTTGAGGAAAAACTACAAAGTTAATCCCTTTTCTTCCTTTTAGTTTAATAGTTAAACTTAGCATGTTTGCATGATTAATCTCCATGTCTAATTAGATTTGAAATGCATGTTTATTCTGTTTTTTTCATCAATGTATTGATTTTTGCATTTCAACCAAAACGAACTTGCAAATTACGATTCCAAACACGTTTCCGCTGCTCAAGGGGATTAGATCTCCATCATGTACAAAACTGGAACATGAATTATTAGACTTACTGATGTAACACCGTTAACAGTACCAAGTTTAATAACTTCGTAGATGACCATTAGTGACTCGACCTTAATCCTGAGCGTGTTACGGACTTCTGTCTACGGGGGTCTGACCTTTGACTAGTACGGGTGAGGATGGCCACTGTTACTCGTCCAATATGCCTATCTTCTTAAGTTTAGGACCACGTGGGGAGCTGAGAACTTGACTACGCAAGAAGGAATTCACTCGTTCCTAACTTAAGGAAACTAGAGGGGTTGTTCCCTTAAGTGCTGTCTCCAGGGCTTGAACAACAGGGCCCCACTCTCTCATTGGCCTAAGAGGGTTGTTGTTTATGGTTGGACCATGCAACGTTATTGTTCATTAGAGGAGCAGTGGGACTTAAGGAGCAAGAGGTCGACACAGGAGTAAAACGGTAATTTGACCTAGTAGTGTCTACGAACAACCTGTGAAGGGTCGACTCATGGGTATTGGTTATATTGATGGACGTAACTTGTCCTACAGTGATGTGAGTGCAACTACGGGCTTTAGTGGAGTGTTACCCTAGCTAATGAATGTTGAATAACTGGGTCAAAGAGTTTGACAGGTTAGTCTCGGATAATTGGAGCTCGTCATGTGTAGGTCCATTAGGTCCCTCGGTTGGCTCAAATTGGACCAATTGAGTGTTTACAGTTTGGTGTGTATTTGAAGTGTTCAAATTCATTATTTGGGTATTTATGTTGTTTATATGAGATATAGATGACATAATATATAGTTTGATGTGAATGAGATTCATAATAAACTATAGTATAGCCTAATTGATTAATTAGTGCTATTTGGAGAAATTTAATTGAGAGAAATTAAATTGAATGTGATTCAATTTGAAAATTCCACATTTATGCAAATGAGATTTGTATAATAAGGTATGAGATACCTTATATTATGTGATATGCAAATATGATTTGTATATCATATAGTTGTGGTAAAATGGTGAATTGGTGGAGGTTTTAACATCACCACACACCATTATCAGAGGATGCATTCAAAGGCATCTCATAAGTCATTTTGCCTTTTTTTGGATTTTTGATCAAAAGAGAGCAAAATTATTCTCTCTAGAACTCTCTCATTTCTATAAGATCTCTCCTCACCCAAAACCAAAGGGAGTCTCACCTACTCTCCCTCAACCTCTCGAGAACAATCGAGAAGACCCTGTGGAGGTGTCTCACTTTTCGGATCGAGGTTCGTGTTCGAGGAGATCGTCCGTTCGAGAGAGATCGTGACCGGAGGAAGAAAGCATTGAAGAAGTGTTCTTCAACAAGTACTGTATAACCTTGTTGTTTTCTTCTCCTATTTGAATGTTTAACCTAGAATTAAAGTAGTTTATTTCAATTTTAAGATAGGAATTACACAACGAAACAACGACGTTTCACAACATCTTCCGCTGCGAGAATTCCAAATCCATTCAATTGGTATCAGAGCCAATCGTTGCTCTTCGTTGTGTATTCTGTGAATTCTTAAAATTAGGTGGGTAGCATTAATTTTTATGAGATGATTCTTAATGGTTTGTGTTTTGGATCATTTCGGTTTTTTGCACTAGTTTAGATTTACATTAATGTTGATGAGATCAATGTAAAGGCCCGGTGTTTGGGCATTTTTTAATGTAATCGAGTCTGTAAGTCCGTTTCGTTCGCGGCAAGGGTTGTCGTGAAGAAATCAGAGCAGAAACGGGCGAAAAACGACGAAGAACAAGCAAAGAGTTTGTTGTTCTGTCGACGGCGTTGAGACGCAGTTCATCGGTGTCTCAACGTTGTGCATGATGATCGAGGCGCTGCTGCAGGTCAGCGTTGCAACACTGGGTGTCACACCCCCTCCCGAACTACCTGCTAACTCAGCTCGAAAGGCGGCGTGAAGCCAACAGACATTGTTTATCTCTTAACAATATCTCATTGACCACGATACACGATAAACATACTATGTTGAAAATGGAACACTTAAACATGACATAGCGGAAACTGGACAACTATTAAACATATACAAGGAGAAACCATTCACAAGTCTCTCTTGGAAACTAAAAGTCTAGTGCATCAGAAACAACACAAGACAACCAGTGTTTATACAACCTCTAATGTACAAACCACTATAACACCCAAGTCCTCACAAATAATTTACAAACATAGAGACTTGCTAGACAAAACCAGCCACGTACAACGTATTTAACCTATGAAGCTTCAGCAGACTATGGCAAAGAACTTTCGGTGCGTGAGCTCGATCTCTACGAAAAGTTTGAAAACATAGAAAGAATGAGCTATGAAGCTCGAGTGAGTGATTTGTGTTTAATAGCTATAACTTGTAAAACATGTGACACGAAAACTATGAGCATATGCATTTGTATTCAAGCATTGAAAGTAAACGTAGAATCATAATAGACTTCGTAAAACCAACAAGTATATCATCAAAATCTCGTAAGGCATGTAAATGAAATAAACTCTTTTAAAAACATTTCACAATCCACGTTGTGTAGGGCACGCCCAGTACAACCAACGTTTACTCTACGATGTAGTGGGGCCCGCCCAACACTCCCATCGTCTTTGTCGTAGTGGGGCCCGCCAAAGACTCACGGCAATACTGTTGTCACGAGTACACTCAACGCCGACAATGAGAATATGACCTGTGCACACGGTACCATAAAACCTCGTGCTCAATATCTCGTAAAATCACATGAAAACATTTGAACATGCCCCGCTTATCTTTTCTTTCATAAAACTCAAGCTTACTCAGCTTGTTCATAAAATTGGAAATCTTTAAAACATACTTGCTAGTACATGCTTGCTTGAAATCATAACATTTCCATAAATTTTGGCAACCATTGACATATGCTCATGTATAAACTTTATAAAGACTTTTAGGGTCACAATGAACACTTGACACATTTCTAGGAAAACATGAATAGTCATAAACATGTACTCAAAAGAAAGCATAATGCATTCAAACATGTAGTCATAAACTTTATTCTAGCAAAACTTGCATTTCTTGAACATAATTCAAACATATATACACTTTTGAAGTTCCTTTTATCACTCACAGTGCTTGAACTAGAATCTTAGCCCGTACACTCGACCTATTTGCTCTTGGCCTGTCAAACAAACCAAATTCATGTATTAGAACCTCGAGCTCATGGTTTTTAACCTTAAAACTACAAGAAAACACACTTTCAAAAATTCCAGCATTTTCAGATTTTCTGCCCTGTTTTCAGACAGCCATAACTTCTTCATTACTTATCCAAAAAGAATGTACTTTATACCAAACTCTTCCTTTTTGAACCCTCTAAAACTCTTAGGAAGACATGAAAATGAGATTCCTAACGTATTGGTTAGAAATTACCTCAGTAGCGTAACCCCTAAATTGATCCTGCTGCTGTTCCAGATTTCACTTCCTGCTGCAACCCGAAACGTAACCTGAAGATTATAACATCTTCCAATCATTTTCTTCTCACGATTCCTTCACAAAACGTGTAGGAAATTGAAGAAGCTTTCGAACCATACCAATTAGAGCTTCTAACTCCAAGTATACAGATCAGAACAACCAAAACATCAGAGACCTCTCGGATTTGACAGCAAATTTCTGTCTTCTGCCTTCCTCTTAACAAAACAGCAACTTAACATCAGAATTGGCTCGAGCTTCCTTCACGAATTTTGTTCCAATATGAGTTAACTTTCATGAAACAAAAGCTCAACTCTTACCTCTTCTTGTGGAGCTCGAGATGAACAGAAAATCAGAGCTTGTCTGAGTTGACTTTTTCTTGTTTGCAATAAAGAATCCTCTTGAGTTCTTCTCCTTTCTTACGCAACTACAGCTCCAAGTTTATGAAAAATGGCTTCCTTCTTCTTCCTTTCTCCTTCTCCCACGAAATTTCAGCTTGGTTTGTGATGAAAGAGAAGAAAATGGAGAGAAACCCTTTTTAAAAAGAAGTCAATCGGTGGAAGAAGCATCCATTTGTCTTTTTGCACTTTTGATATTTTCATTTTCTATTTCTTTTTCCTTTTCTTTTCTTTCCTTTATCTTCTTTCTTTCTTTTCTTTTCTTTTCTTTTCAAAACCAAAATAACTTAATATAAAACATTTTTTTCATTTCCTTTTCTTCTTTTGTCTTTAAAAGCAAAACAAACCCAAATGGTTTAAACTTTTTCTTCCTTGCTTTCCTTTTGTCTTTCACTTCATTACTTTTCTTTTTAAAACATGGGAAACCAAGTTTTAAACATTCATTTCTTCTTTCTTTTTGTTGTTTGATAATAAGAAAGTTCCAAAGAAAGATCTCGGGTTTACACTGGGTGTAGCGTTGCAACGCTGAACGCTGCAGCGTTGGAACACTGTCCACGACGTTGCAACGCTGTTCCAGCAGTTGCGCGAGACGTGAGTGGATAGTGGTAAATTGAGGGACTCGTGCGGCGGTTCGAGCCCCAACAGAAGCACGTTTTTTCTTTATTTTTATTTTATTTGTAAAATGTATTTTATAATTGTATTTTAATTAATATTAATATAAATATTGTATTAATGTTAATTAATTTAATTTTATGTCCTTAGGGTGCCAAAAATCGGTCCAATAATGCTATTTATTTATTTTATGCATGAGATGTATGAAATATTTTTCTATGTGCATAATGTATGTCATATAGATTTAAAATCCCACCTTAGGTTAAACTTTTCATGTATCATACTTATATTATAAGAGTTATAATATATAGTATGCATGATAGGATTATATTATAAGAGTTATAATATAATGTTTGCATGATTTAATTTATTTAATATAAGTGTTATATTTCTTACATTAAAAGCATGCTCATGCATTTAATTCATGTGATGAATGTATGTTATATTATAGTATTATTCATGTGATGAATGATCAAGCACTATAACATAAAAATGCATGTAACCTAAGTTAATTATTAGTTTTAAAATGTTTAGAACTTGAATAATTAGACTTAGGTTTTCCAGTTCTAATAAGATTAGAATTAGGAAATCAAATATGACCTTTGAATGGAGATTGGTAAGTAACTCTATCTAAGGAAGGTTTTGTCTAAGGCTGACATATTTAAGCTGACACTTTGCAGAACACCCCTACCTTGGAACCGACCTGGGAGTGAATTCGGTCCGGAGATTCTTAAGTTATATTCTCATGAGTGTCGTTAATTAAGAGTTAATTAATTTACTCACCTAAACCTAAGTTAATAATGTGATTATAGACTTAGGTTAATCCAATATAAGAGTCATATTGGTTGACTTAGGTAAATTTTAGCCGGTTTTTCTAGGTCAATCCCATTTAATTTAAAGTGTTGAGTGAGAGGAATTAAAGTGTATGAGATACATTAATTTTTCATCCACAAATCTCCGTTCAGTTCGCACCGTGAGATCCATACTCGGCCTCGTTGCGCAAATGGGAGCGTCCCCCTACGGGTAGCATTTGTATGGGTCAATATTCAACGCGAATGGAGAGAGTACTTATAGTGAGTGGGAGCGGAACCTGTGAAAACGGGACCAACGGTCTCTTCTTTCGATTCACACCGTGAGATGCCTATGATCCGCCTGCTAGTTTGGCCTGGACCAGACAATCCCTACAGAGGGCCTTGATCATGGGAGTCGGAACACGAATTCCCGAAAGGGATACGATTTCTTTGTTGGTTTTCCTTCTTAGTCCTCCGTACGACGGCTATTGTTTGGATGGATACTTGGAAATTTAAAGATTGAGGGTGACACTCACAAGATTCATTAAGAGTTAATGGATTCAGACCAAAAAATGGTAACTGGATGCTTAATGGAATAAGAGTTATTTTGGTATTAGGGCCTGGTCGAGAAAGTCTCGTCCTAGAGGAGGAGTGGCTTTGTCTACCCTACGGTGGCGGTCATTCTAAACCTTTGGGGTATCATTGCAATTTTTAAAAATGACCTAGGGATCTTAAGATAAACATTTGCTAAAACCTTATTGGATTTTCAAAAAGTTTCTGCGAGACTAATACAAGCTTTTTCATTTTTCAGGAACAAATCGAACGATTTTAACGCTCTTTTAGATTTCGTTAAGCTAGTCGGCGTTGATTATTCGTGGAAAAACAAAATTAACACGTTTTTGGTAAATGACGACCAAGAGTTCGCGCTCACTGAGGAGGGTCCTCAGGTGCCCGGTTCGACAGTCCTATTCAACGATCTACAAACCTTCTAGTCCTTGGTGCAAATCAGGGGACAGGAAGTTGAGGCAAGTGTTGCCTTAAGACCTTTTCACAGGGTTATGACCTCTGGGACAAAATTTGTAGGCTCTTCAGGCCCGAAAGGGAAGAAGGAGAAGTTGAAAGAGGATAGGGTTGACCGCGTTGCCGCCCTAAAAGGCAAAGAAACCAAGGAAGTTGCGAGAAAGTGTTTCTACTGTAACGGGGACGGACACCTGAAAAGGAGTTGTCTCAAGTTCCTTGACGAAAAGAAGATGACAGGTAAATGTGATTTACTTGTCACAGTAACTTGTTTAGTGGATAGTAGTGACTCTGTCTGGATACTAGATTCAGGTGCCACTAACCACGTTTGCTCTTCTTTTCAAGGATTCTGTTTCTGGCAGCGGCCGCAAGAGGGTGAGATAACACTCAAGGTTGGATTCGGAGAAGTTGTCCCAGCTGCTGCAATAGGAACGGTGAAGCTGTTCTTTGGCGGGAAATGCATATTATTGGATAATATGTACATAGTTCCTGGGTTTACGAGAAACCTAGTTTCTATTTCCTGCCTATTAGAACAAAATATTTTTGTTTCTTTCAAGAGTAATAAAGCGTTTATTTCTCGAAATGGAAATTTTATTTGTTCTGCTTCGCTTGAGAGCAATTTATGTTTTGAACCCTAATTCAGTCAAAAGTGTTTTGAATACCGAATTGTTTAAAATAGCTGAAACGCGAACTAAGAGAGTAAAGGTTTCTCCTAAAGAAAATGCCCATCTTTGACATCTAAGGTTAGGCCACATAAATCTCAATAGGATTGAGAGACTAGTGAATAGTGGACTTTTAAACGAGTTGGAAGAAAACTCTTTACCGATGTGTGAGTCATGGCTTGAAGGCAAAATGATCAAACGTCCTTTTAGTGAAAAAGGATATAGAGCCAAGGAGCCCCTTGAGCTTATACATTCTGACCTCTATGGTCTGGTGAATGTTAAAGCACGAGGTGGTTACGAATACTTCGTATCTTTCATACACTAGAACAAAAGTGGGATATGATGACAAACAAAAGAAATTGGTAGTGGGAAACAATGACGACAGTCGAAATGTGTGGAGTGTGAGTTGAAATGGAGATACAATGACGAGCATTGCCCGTCATTGTAGGTTCTTTTTAATGGCGAGCTTTGCCCGTCATTATAGGATATATTAATTAAAAAAAAAAATTTCGGACACCTCACCCGACCCAATCGAAGACAGCTCACTCTATCTCTTCACATCTCTCAACTCCACCCTCGATCTCATCTCCCTCTCACAGTACCCTCCATCTCACTCTCTCTCACCCTCTTCACGATCCATCTCCGACCTCTGCCGACCGTTCATTTGGGGAGTCTCAGCCGACCGCCGCCATCTTCACTCTCTTTCACTCTCTGACCGCCGGTCGATCGTTTGGGCAGTCGCCCGCCGGGTATGGAGAGTCGTCGATCTCATCTCCCGATCTCTGTCTTTCTTCACAACCCATCCACGGAGCACCAAACCGCCGTCCACGGAGCACCAAATCGTCGCCGACTGCTTCACCACCGTCCATTTGGGAGTCGCCGCCGTCTTTCTTCTCCGGCATCCATCGCCGCCGACCAGATATGAAGCGTGCGGTCCAGATCTACACCCTTCGTTTGTAGATCTGCTTTATTGAGGTCCAAATCTGCCCCTTTAATTTGTTTTTATGTCAGTTATCTTGAAATGCTCTTGAAATGTTGAAGTTCTTGAAATGTTGAAGGGCACAAGTTGAAATGGAAGTCACATGTTATGGATTATGCAATTTTTATGTAGCCTTAAAAACTTAAAAATATATATAATATGGTTGAGGTTGTAAGAAAATGCGTTCAAAGTTATATGTTATGCATGATTTTTTCTTTCAAGTGTAAATGTGTTCAATTTCTACCTAATTTAAGCCTAGTTTAATTAATGACATTAGAAACATTTTTTAAGGATTGATGGTAATTGACATTAGAAACATTAAAAATGTGATGCAAGGGTTGCATCCAAAATTGGAGTTGACCCCATCTTTAGGTAGTTGAAGAAGTCTCAAAAGCCTCAATATTAGTTTCTACAAAATAATCACTCTAACTTAATGAAAAATTACCTACTATCAAACTTACCTCAATATTAGTTCAAAAAAGAAATTGAACCATTTGAAACTATATTAGTTAAAACTTATGGCATTGATTTTTGGTTTTCATAATCGGATTTCTCATTTTAATTTAGGTACCATATTAACTAATCCCACCTTCAAGATACCTAAGTTTTTACTACTATTTTCTTTGATTATGCTATAATTTTTTATGAGTTTAAAATAGATAAGTTTACTTTTATATTGGGGATGGATGGAAGGAGGTTAATAACTTGTATTACATTATTGAGGAAAAAGTGAGAATTTCCTAAATTTTTCTTAATTCTAATTCTTTGTTTGTGTTAAGTTTTATGAGTTTAGATTTCATATGTTTAATTTTCTGAATATTAATAGTGATTGAGGAATGGTTGAAAACTTTTGTTTATCATGTTTAGTTAGGATCATATGTTTAATTTTCTTAATATTAGTAGTGGGTTTGTAGATGAGAGAAAATGGTATTAGTCCAAAATATCATGATGTTGGCTTTTGAATCAATATCATGAAATTGAGTAAGTAGTGAACTCTTTGATAGTTTTATTTTTTCTTCGGCGACTTCCTAAGGACATAGTAAGTACATAAGTTTAAGTAACTATTATTCTTCTTGTAGATTGATCTTTCAAGACACCAGATTTATAGTTATGGATAAGTCGTGGATGTCAAAGAATAGAATGTCATCAGAATATCGTTTAGGAGTTGAGACGTTTATCCAAAATAGTATACGACATTCAAATAGGTCAGGTGTCATTTGTTGTCCATGCTTGAAATGTGTGAATGCAAAGTCTCAAAATGCGAATGTCGTAAGAGACCATTTACATATTAATAGCATTGATGAAAGCTATAGAACATGGATTTGGCATGGTGAGTCACTACCGAATGAGAGAAAAGAGGAAGCTAGAGTTGAGGACGAAGATGTTGACGACACAATAGGAATGTTTGAGGCTGCTTATAACTATTTTAATGACAAGTCTCCAATATTTGAAAAAGTGTTAGATGATGCCAAGAAACCATTGTACTTAAATTGTAACAATTTTACCAAAATATCTGCATTGATAAAGTTATATAATTTGAAAGCAAAGTTTGGATGGAGCGATAAGAGTTTCACTAAGTTGTTAGCATTGGTTCGTGACATCTTACCAAGTCCAAATGAACTTCCTAGTTCTACATATCAAGCCAAAAAAATCTTGTGTACTCTTGGAATGAAGTATGAAAAGATTCATGCATGTAGTAATGATTGTTGTTTGTTTAGAAAAGAGCTTGAAGATGTAGAAGTATGCCCTACATGCGGAACATCAAGATGGAAGCTTTGTAAAAATTCAAAGGATGTGATGAAGAACATTCCGGCGAAAGTCATGTGGTATTTCTCTCCTATCCCAAGATTTGAAAGAATGTTTCGCAGTAAAGAAATATCGAGTTTGTTGACTTGGCATGCTAATAAACGAGTAATTGATGGGTACCTACGACATCCTGCGGATACACTATCGTGGAAGTGAGTAGACAATTTGTGGCCAGAGTTTGGTTTAGAACCTAGAAATCTCCGTCTTGCTCTTTCAACTGATGGAGTCAATCCACACGGTGATCTTAGTAGTAGATATAGTTGTTGGCCAGTTATGTTGGTGACATACAATTTACCTCCATGGTTATGCATGAAACAAAATTTTTTTATGTTAAATGCATTAATATCTGGGCCTAAACAACTAGGGAATGACATAGATGTTTATTTAGCTTCATTAGTTGATGATCTGAAAAAACTTTGGAATGATGGAGTTCAGTGTTACGATGTAAATCATGAACAATCTTTCGAACTTAAAGCTATTTTATTGTGAACTATTAATGATTTTCCTGCATATGGCAATTTGTGTGGTTGTACAGTAAAAGGATATCATGCTTGCCGAATATGTGGGGAAAAAACGTCATCCACTTATTTTCCAAAAGGGAAAAAGATGGCATATCTTGGACATCGAAAATATTTACTCGTAATCATCCATATAGAAGATAGAAGAAAGCTTTTAATGGTGAACAAGAATTGGAATTTGCTCCTGAACCGTTAAGTGGAGAGGAAATTCTTGCGAAAGTTAGTAGACTTCAATACTCGTTTGGAAAGAAGCCAAGAAAGGAAAAATATAAAGGAGATCCTTCAAGCACTTATTGGAAGAAGAAGTCTATTTTCTTTGAGTTAGAATACTGGAAACATTTTGACGTGCGACATTGTTTAGATGTGATGAATATTGAGATGAATGTGTGTGCAAATATTATTGGCACGTTACTTGATATTCCCGGCAAGACAAAAGATGGATTAAAAACTCGTCTAGATTTGGTTAAATTGAACATTAGGGAGGAGTTGGCCCCTCAATTAGGAGAGAAAAAAGCTTCTTATCTCCAGCATGTTATACACTATCGCGGATGGAGAAATTGAATTTGTGTAAGACACTATCAGAAATTAATGTACCTGAAGGTTATTCATCCAATATACAAAGTTTAGTGTCGCTCACAGATTTGAAACTTTATAGGCTTAAATCGCATGACCACCATGTTCTTATGCAACAATTATTACTTGTGGCTATACGTGGTATTTTACCAAAGCATGTTAGATATGCAATTATTCGCCTGTGTTTCTTTTTCAATGCCATATGTAGTAAGGCGATCGATTCATCAAAGTTAAAAGGCTTGCAAGAGGGTGTAGTGGTTACTTTGTGCTTGTTAGAGAAATATTTTCCACCAGCATTCTTCACGATAATGGTACATCTTGTGGTCCATCTTGTAAGAGATATAGAATTTTGTGGACCAGTGTATTTGAGGTGGATGTATCCTTTTGAACGATATATGAAAGTTCTAAAAGGTTATGTGCGAAATAGAAACCGACCAGAAGGATGCATTGGAGAAAATTATATTGTGGAGGAGGTCAGAGAATTTTGTTTCGAATTTCTCTCTGGGTTGAGTCTATTGGGGTACGTTCAATGACAAGGAAAGAGAAATCATATTTTGATAGACCATTGTCTGTTGCTCACTATATCAAACCCAGTAAGGAACAATTGAATCAAGCTCATCTTTATGTTCTTCAAAATGTGAATGACGTGCTTCCATACGTAGGGTACGTAAATCTCAATTCTTTCGCATAACTTTCCAACTATGGAATGATGTAATAATTTTCATGTGTTCTATGAATTTAGGCAACACATGGAAACTCTATCTAGACTCATTCCCAGTAGATCCAAAAACAAAAAGTGGCTTCAAGATGAACATAATCGCACATTTAGCAGATGGTTGCGTGATCGGGTAATCATGAGATGAAACTATTGTAATGAGTGAGTTTAATGTTTATTCCTACTTAATTTACAACGTATATTTTCAGGTTCAACTTGCTCTCGAGGTGCCAAACAACTCTATATCACCTTCTTTAAGATGGATAGCTCATGGGCCTTGTCCAGATGTAGCCACCTTTAGTGGTTATGTGGTCAATGGTACTCATTATCATACGAAGAAACGTGATGATATTAGGAATACCCAAAATAGTGGAATTCTTATAACAGCAAACACAATGCAAGTCTCCAGTGTTAAGGATAAAAATCTGGTTATGTCAGACATGACCTTTTATGGTGTAATACAAGAGATTTGAGAGATTGATTACCGAAAATTGACATTTATTTTGTTAAAATGTGGCTGGGTTGAGAATAATAATGGACTTAAAGTAGATGACCTTGGATTTACAACTGGTCAACCTTAATCGAATTGGACATAGATCGGACTCATTTATTTTAGCATCTCGATGGTGGTGGTTTTAACCCCTCCTCAAAGAATAGTTGAAGAAGAATATTCTGAGGTTGATGTTGATATCGTTCAAGATTGTGGATATGGGGTCCTAGAAAGAATGCCTAATATTGACGCGACCCATGAAATCGACGAAATGTCATCCACATATCTTAGAAATGATTGTGATGGTATATGGATCGATAAATAATGTATTAAATATGGTATGTCATTGTTTAGTTATTGTAATTTTTTATGAGTTCATATGTCTTATGTGCTAATATAACTTATTTTTTTCATGATATTTTTTTTTTTTTGCAAATCGTTACAATGAGTGGATCAAGTGACGATGAAATGAACGTATCGATTCAAATGGAGGCTAGGCATACTAATCGACGTGGTCTCACTACTATGCGTGGTCTGGCACGCGTAAGGACTACAGGAGAACGCTTAGTCATCCAATACAACAATCAAGGCTAGAGTGTTGGGGATAATGCAAACCAAATGCAAAGTTATATTGGAGTTTGCGTTAGGCAACAAATTCCATTAAGTTACAAGACTTGGAAAGAAGTTCCCCAAGAACTGAAAGATAAAATTTTTGATTCTGTAGAGGTAAGAATAATAGTATTTTTCCTTACAAACTTCTTAATATATAGAGTTATTTAGTCATTTATTATGTGTTTCCTATGTAGATGTCATTTGTGATCGACCCTCGGTCCAAAAATGCTATTCTTCAATCAGCGGCAAATAAATTTCGAACATTTCGATGCACGTTGTATCAAAAACACATACTTCCATTTAAGGATGAGTCGTCCTTGTTGAAGCATCCTCCACAAAAGTATTCACATATTGATCAAAACCAATGGGAAGCATTTGTGAATGCTAGATTATCGGAAGAATGGGAGGTAAGTACATTATACTTGTTGCTTTTAAAAGTTAGTAAAAAAAGTATTAAAATGATTTAAATTGATTCTATTATGTGATACAGGCACAAAGTCGTGTACAAAATGAAAGGAGAGAGAAATGTAAATATAATCATCACATCTCTCGCAAAGGATATGTCAACTTAGCTGAAGAACTAGTGAGTAACATTATTTCTTATAATTTTTCATAAATGAGATTTAATAACTTGTGTGTTTATATAGGAATTGGCGGAAGATCCTTCCCACTCGTGCCACCTTATGGATACAAAAACTAAAAAGGAAAAAATAATGAATACTTGATGATGAAACCAAACAATGCTACTGGTCGAATCGTAAGTTAATATGTTTTTATTTTAACATGATGTAAAAATGATTCGTAATTTAAATATCTTATGGTTAGTTTCAATGTCAATCTAAATGGTTGTGACAGGACGAACTAGCTATGAAGAATAAAAGTAAAGACATATTGACCGAAGCATTGGGCACGCCAGAACACAGAGGGCGTATTAGAGGATTAGGTATGTCTGTCAAACCATCAACATACTTTAACATTCATCGAGTGAAATCAAAATCAAGCAAAGAGTCTGGCAACAAAATGTCGTGCTCACCTTCCAAAAAGTCTGCAAGCATAGGCAGTAACCATCCAAAAGACAAGGAGGTCATTGACGAGGTGGAAGAAATTTTAGAGGTAATTAGGATTTTGTGGAATTCTTGGTCATAAGATGTGATACATGATACATTATTCTGACATTCCTTTTTAATTTTTGAAGGGAACTCCATGCCATCTAGCAATAGGATCAAAGGATAATATGGTTGTTGTAGGCACAATGTACACGTCTGACGTTCAATTTTCCACAATCCGTGGAGTTCCCTTAGGAGTTGAAAATGTTAGAGTGGTAGTGGACATGATCGTAGGTGAAGATGCTCCATTACCAATTCCTAGACGGGGAGAAGTAGAGTCCCTAAGTCAATCTATGGATAATTTTGTGGCATGGCCTCGTGACCTTGTCATTTTTAATAAGGGGAAAAAGGTATGAAATTCTTCAACTCAATGTTTAAAATTACTAAATTCTTTGTTTACAAATTTAAATGTTGTTTTGTTGTGATAGGTGACTTCTCCAGCAAAACATAAGTCGGATGTTTTTGTACATGTGCCTACTTCACATTCTACAAAGTACACAGATGCTCACGTGACTATTAAACTTCTGAATCGTTATGCAATGTTATCGATGTAAGAAGATGATACGATTCAAGTCACGTTGAGCGAGCACATGTTCGGAGAGGAAAAGTTAATTTATTTACATCGTGATGATATCCTGCATTACTGTAGGATGGTGGAGATAGGGTACTCATGCATAGTCGCATACATTGCGTAAGTATACAACATCTTTCATTTACAACTATATTGACTACGCTTTTGAATGTTTTATAAAAATAACTTTACTTTTATTTAGGTATCTTTGGACTGTATGTGACTATGAAATAATCGCCAAGTTCTAGCTAGTTGATCAAATAATCATTTCTAATTTTGTTAAAAGTCAAGAAATACGTTGTATAAATCTGGCTAACAGGTTAGAAATGATCGAAGAAAGTTTTCAAGGAACAATAAATACGTAAGTGTTTCAAACCTTTAGAATGAATTACTTTCTATTAATTTTTCTAATGCTTCAAACTCTTTAGATCCTTGAGAATGTGGCAAGGCAAACACTCACTTCCATAATATCGTTCTTCCATCACTTGGAAACTTGTAAAGGTAAACATAATTGATACTATTTTTTAACTCAAACATGCTATTTTTTAAATTATTTTGCATGTAGTGCCCCCGTCAACCGGGTTCTGTAGAGTGCGGGTACTATGTACAGAAGTATATACGAGAAATCGTATATAATTCTAGTATCCCTATAATGAACCTGGTAAGTACTCTTATTTTATCTGGTTTGTGATTCAAAACATAATTTAGTCTAATGTTATTTATATATTATTTCTCTTCGTAGTTTAACACAAAAACTCCATATAAACAAGAAAAATCGACGAGATTCGAGTACAATGGGCGGATTTTGTTGGCAGATTTGTGTAAGTCATTTGTAGATTTCTGAATTTTGTGAAAAAGTACTAGATTTATAAGAAGTTAGTTAAGTTAATATGTTGGTTAGGTGTACAAATGTACTTGTTTATAATAGAAGTGTATTTAGTAGTTTGTGGAGAGGCGAGTGGCCTCATTCTTCTGAATCTGGGATTGGAGTTTGTTGGATGTTGTCTATGAATGAATGTGTTTTTTGATGTATATACTTGTTTGTTGGATGTTGTCTATGGAGAGGCGGGTGGCCTCATGCCCTACACCGTTTTTTTTATAGAAGTGTTCTGCAATGTTTTTGAGTTATGGTTAATGATGTTCTCAGAGAGGTCATGCCGAAATTTTTACTTATTGGCTTGATTTCGTGTTAGTTTTAGACTTTATTGTTTTTGTGATATAGGTGTTAAGGTTTGTGATATAAGAGTTTATGGTTTTAGAGTTATGGTTAAGGTTTGTGATATACTAGTTTATGGTTTTTGTGATATAGGCGATAAGGTTTTGTAGAGATCGTCTCATGTGTATTCTTTATAATGAAGTTATGCTCTTCTCGTAAAAGGAATGATTGTTGGATGTTTGTGGATGAAGTGATTTCATGTTTTTGTTGGATATAGAAGTGTTCTACAATGTTTCAGGTTATGGTTAGCAAATGTTCTGTAGAGGTCATGCCGAAATTTTTAGTTATTGGCTTGATTTCGTGTTATTTTAGAGTTTATTGTTTTTGTGATATAGGTGTTAAGGTTTGTGATATAGGAGTTATGGTTTTAGAGTTATGATATAGGAGTTTATGATTTTAGAGTTATGGTTAAGGTTTGTGATATACTAGTTTATGGTTAAGGTTTGTGATATAGGAGTTTATGGTTTTAGAGTTATGATTAAGGTTTGTGATATAGAAGTTTATGGTTTTAGAGTTATGGTTAAAGTTTTTGATATATGAGTTATGGTTAAGGTTTGTGATATAGGAGTTTATGGTTTGTAATATAGTAGTTTATGGTTTTGGAGTTTTGGATATAAAAGTTTTCTATGTGCATTGTTTTGGTTAAAAATGAATTTTGTTGGATGTTGTTATGGATTAGTGATTTCTATGTCCAGGACTATATGATCGAACATGGAATTACGTCCCAACTCTCAGCACCTAGTACGCCATAGCAGAATTGTGTATCCGAGAGGAGAAACAAAACCTTGTTAGACATGGTTCGATTGATGATGAGCTATGCTCGTCTCCCTGATTCTTTTTGGGGTTACGTAGTGGAGACTGCGGTATACATTTTGAACACAGTTCCATCGAAAAGTGTTTGTGAAACACCTTTCGAACTCTGGCATGATCGTAAAACCAGTTTACATAATTTCAAAATTTGGGGATGCCCGACCCATGTGTTAGTGTCAAACCCGAAGAAGCTGGAACCCCGTTCAAAGTTGTGCCTCTTTGTAGGTTACCCAAAAGACACTAGAGGTGGTTTCTTTTACGATCCTAAGGATAATAGGGTGTTTGTGTTGACAAAGCCACTTTCCTTGAGGAAGACCACATCAGGGATTACTTACCAAGGAGTAAGATTGTGTTGAATGAAATTGACAGTTCATCAGCAAGAGTTGTTGATGGTGCTAGTACGTCAACAAGTGTTGTTCATCCTAGCCCGTCTAGTCAAGTCCGTTCCCCAGAGTTGGGAATGCCTCGACGTAGTGGGAGGGTTGTGAGACAGCCTGAACGTTACATTGGTTTAGATGAACCCAAGTCTTCACTCTTGATGATGACTGCGAGGATCCATTGACCTATGATCAGGCAATGGCAAACGTTGACAAAGACGAATGGATTAAAGCTATGGACTAGGAAATGGAGTCGATGTACTTCAATTTCGTCTGGGAGCTTGTGGACCAACCGGATGGAGTTAAACCTATTGGTTGCAAGTGGATCTACAAGCGTAAACGTGGCGTAGATGGGAAGGTGCAGACCTTCAAAACTAGACTAGTGGCAAAGGGTTTTACCTAGGTGGAAGGGGTTGACTATGAGGAAACCTTTTCACATGTTGCCATGGTAAAGTCGATTAGAATCCTTCAGGCCATTGTCGCATATTATGACTATGAGGTATGGCAGATGGATGTCAAGACCGCCTTTCTGAATGGCAACCTTGAAGAGACCATCTACATGGACCAACCCAAGGTGTTCATTGCTCAAGACCAAGAGCAAAGAGTTTGTCGGCTTAAAAGGTCTATTTATGGACTGAAAAAAACCTCGAGGTCTTGGAATATAAGGTTTGATGAGGCGATCAAATCTTATGGCTTTGATCAAAATGTTGACGAGCCTTGTGTCTATAAGAAAATCGTTAACAATACTATCACATTTCTAATATTGTATGCAGATGATATCCTTCTCATTGGGAATGAGGTAGGATTTCTTACTGACATTAAGAAATGGTTGGCTTCGAAATTCCAAATGAAAGATTTGGGAGAGGCACAGTATGTTCTAGGTATCCAGATTATCCGGAACCGGAAGAACATAACGCTAGCCATGTCTCAGGTGCCTCATATTGATAAGATGTTGTCTAGATATAAGATGCAAACTCTAAGAAGGGCCTGTTGCCTTTTAGGCATGGGGTCACATGTCTAAGGATCAATGTCCTAAGACTCCTCAAGAGGTTGAGGATATGAGACGAATCCCCTATGCTTGAGCTATAGAGAGCCTGATGTATGCCATGTTGTGTACTAGGCCCGACATCTGTTATGCAGTTGGGATTGTCAGTAGGTATCGATCCAATCAAGGATTAGATCACTGTACATCCGTAAAGGCAATCCTCAAGTATCCTAGGAGAACGAGGAACTACAACCTTGTGTATGGGAGTGGGGATTTGATCCTTACGGGATACACAGATTCTGACTTTAGACCGATAAGGATTCTAGGAAATCCACTTCGGGGTCAACATTCATTCTGGAGGGAGGAGCTGTAGTGTGGCGAAGCATCAAGCAGGGATGCATCGCTGATTCCACGATGGAAGTCGAGTATGTTGTGGCTTGTGAAGTTGTAAAGGAAGTTGTTTGGCTTAGGAAGTTCATGCTAGATTTGGAAGTTGTTCCAAATATGAACTTGTCGATCATGCTGTTTTGTGACAATAGTGTTGCAGTAGCCAACTCGAGAGAACCTCGGAGTCATAAAAGGGGCAAGCACATTGAGCATAAGTATCATCTGATACGGGAGATTGTGCACTGCGGAGACGTGGCAGTCACGCAGATAGCTTCGGAGCACAACGTTGTTGATCCATTTACAAAGGCCCTCACGACTAAGGTTTTTGAGGGTCACCTAGAGAATCTAGGTCTTCGAGTGCTTCCTGACTAGGGCAAGTGAGAGTATTGTAAAGAGATATTCAATGCCCTAGTTTATTGTATTACTTTACTATACATTTGAGAAATGTATCATGTACTCCAGTAGCTTAGTCGAAGTGGGAGTTTGTTGAGATGTATGTCCTCCTCTCGTGTAGTTTGTAATATTCCAATGTAAATAAATAAGAGTTATTTATTTGAACTTTGTGTAAATAAATAAGAGTTATTTATTTGAACTTTGTGAACTATGTGTCTGCATATTTCATAAACTTAATCCAATAAACTAAGCTCCAGGGTCATTGTATTATGAGAGAACTAAGAACTTGAACGGTGTGTAGTGGACACACAGAGAGTATCACATTCGAGTTAATAACCCGAACGATCTACAGTATATGGATAGGGTTGGAGACCTAATCCTGGATACACCGTGGATGCGACCCGCTTTGTATTAGATACAAACAAGGTGATCTGACTCGTTCATGTGGTTGACATGCGAGTGGGGGCATCCTGTGCAATGAGATTGTACAAGACCGAACCGTGAATTATTAGACTTACTGATGTAACACCATTAACAGTATAGGTCTAATAATTTCGTAGATGACCATTAGTGACTCGACCTTAATCCTGAGCGTGTTACGGACTCCTGTCTGCGGGGGTTTGTCCTTTGACTAGTGAGGGTGGCCACTGTTGCTCGCCCAATATGTCTATCTTCTCAGGGACAGGATCACGTGGGGAGCTGGGAACTTGACTATGCAAGAAGGAATTCACTCGTTCCCAACTTAGGAAAACTAGAGGGGTTGTTCCCTAAAGTGCTGTCTCTAGGGCTTGAACAACGTAGCCCCACTCTCTCATTAGCCTAAGAGGGTTGTTGTTTATGGTTGGACCATGCAACGTTGTTGTTCATTAGAGGAGGAATAGGACTTAAGGAGCAAGAGGTAGACATAGGGGTAAAACGGTAATTTGACCCAGTAGTGTCTACGAACAACCTTTGAAGGGTCGACTCATGGGTATTTGTTATATCGATGGATACAACTTGTCCTACAGTGATGAGAGTGCAGCTACGGGATTTAGTGGAGTGTTACCGTAGCTAATGAATGTTGAATAACCGGGTCAAAGAGTTTGACAGTTAGTCTCGGATCATTGGAGCTCGTCACGTGTAGGTTCATTAGGTCCCTCGATTGGCTCAAATTGGACAAATTGAGGGCTTACAGTTTGGTGTGAATTTGAAGTGTTCAAATTCATTATTTGGGTATTTATGTTGTTTATATGAGATATAGATGACATAATATATAGTTTGATGTGAATGAGATTCATAATAAACTATAGTATAGCCTAATTGATTAATTAGTGTTATTTGGAGAAATTGAATTGAGAGAAATTAAATTGAATGTGATTCAATTTAAAAATTCCACATTTATGCAAATGAGATTTGTATAATAAGGTATGAGATACCTTATATTATGTGATAAGCAAATAGGATTTGTATATCATAGAGTTGTGGTAAATGGTGAATTGGTGGAGGTTTTAACTCCACCACACACCATTATAAAAAGATGCATTCAAAGGCATCTCATAAGCCATTTTGCCATTTTTTAGATTTTGATCCAAAGAGAGCAAAAATATTCTCTCTAGAACTCTCTCATTTCTCTAAGATATCTCCTCACTCAAAACCAAAGGGAGTCTCACCTACTCTCCCTCAACCTCTCGAGAACAACCGAGAAGACCCTGTGAAGGTGTCTCACTGTTCGGATCGAGGTTCGTGTTCGAGGAGATCGCCCGTTCGAGAGAGATCGTGACCGGAGGAGGAAAACAATGAAGAAGTGTTCTTCAACAAGTTAGTACCATATAACCTTGTTGTTTTCTTCTCCTATTTGCATGTTTAGCCTAGAATTAAAGTAGTTTAGTTCAATTTTAAGATAGGAATTACACAACGAAACAACGACGTTTCACAACGTCTTCCTCTACGGGAATTCCAAATCCCTTTAATTATAATAACCTTACTTAAAAGAAAAAGATTAACTGGGGAATATTACATTACGTGGAAGTCCAACCTGAATACGATTCTGGTTGTGGGCGACCTTCGGTTCGTACTGACTGAGGAATGTCCTCAGGTCCCTGCTCGTAATGTGTCATAATCTGTTAAGGACACGTATGAGAGTTTGATCAAGGCCAATGACAAGGCCAAGGTCTATATTTTGGCTAGCCTATCTGAGGTTCTGACCAAAAAGTACGAGGGCATGGTCTCAGCTCGTGAGATCATGAGTTCGTTGCAGAACATGTTCGGGCAAGCGTCTGGACAACTTCGACACGAATCACTTGAGTATGTTTATAACTCTTGTATGAAGGAGGGAACTTCTATGAGAGAACACGTTCTCGATCTGATTGTCCACTTCAACGTGGAAGAAATGAGCGAGGCGGTTATTGACGAGAAAAGTCAGGTATCATTCATCCTAGAATCTCTTCCGAAAAGCTTCTTGCAATTCTGCAACAATACGGTGATGAAAAAGATAGAGTATAACCTCACTACTCTCCTTAACGAGCTACAGACTTACCAGTCTCTTATGCAGAATAAGGGGCAAGCTGATGGAGAGGCAAACCTGTTCATCCTCTCGGACTAAGTTCTGCGGCTCCTTTTCTGGCCTTAAGAAGACCTAGAAGAAGAAGAAAGGAGGGAAGGGGAAGGCACCTATTGTTGTAGACAAAGGCAAGGGAAATGCCAAGGTTGTAGATAAAGGAAAGTGTTTCCACTGCAACGTTGACGAGCATTGGAAGCGAAACTGCCCGAAATACCTCTTTGAGCTCAAAGAGAAGAAAGGTAAATGTTATTTACTTGTTTTAGAAACATGTTTAGTGGAAAGTGATGACTTAACCTGGATACTTGATTTAGGAGCCACTAACCAGGTTTGTTCTTCTAGTCAGGAAACTAGTTCCTTCACGGAGCTCGATGAGGGTGAGATGACGCTCAGGGTCGGAACAGTAGACGTCGTCTCAGCTCGTGCAGTAGGAGATGAAAAAAAAAATTTTAGAGATAGATTTTTATTTTTAGAAAATATGTACATAGTTCCTGAGATTAAGAGGAACTTATTATCTATCTCTCGTTTAATTGAACATGGTTAATGTATTACCTTTTCTATCAATGAAACGTTCATTTCCAAAGAGGGTGTCAATACTTTGTTCAGCTAAACTAGAAAACATTTATATGTATTAAGACCGAACGAAACTAAAGGGATTTTAAATCATGAGATGTTTAAAACTGAAAATACTCAAAGTAAAAGGCAAAAGATCTCTCCAAACAAAAATACCTATCTTTGGCATCTAAGACTAGGTCACATAAATCTCAACCGGATTGAGAGATTAGTAAAGAATGGACTTCTAAATGAGTTAGAAGATGATTCTTTACCTCCATGTGAATCCTGTCTAGAAGGAAAAATGACTAAATGACCTTATACTGGAAAAGGTTATAGAGCCAAAGAGCCCTTAGAGCTTATACATTCGGTTCTTTGTGGTCCAATGAATGTAAGAGCTAGAGGAGGGTATGAATATTTCATCTCTTTTATAGATGATTATTCAAGGTATGGTTATCTATACCTAAGATCCGATCGAGGTGGAGAGTATATGGACTTAAGATTTCAGGACTATTTGATAGAACATGGAATCCAGTCACAACTCTCAGCACCTAATACAGCGCAACAAAATGGTGTGTCAGAAAGGAGAAACATAACCTTGTTAGACATGGTTCGATCTATGATGAGTTACGCTCAGTTGCCTGACTCATTTTGGGGTTATGTAGTAGACACTGTAGTTCAAATCTTGAATACTGTTCCATCAAAAAGTGTTTCAGAAACACCTTTTGAGTTATGGAAGGGGCGTAAACCTAGTTTGCATCACTTCAGGATTTGGAGTTGTCCAACACATGTGCTAATGACAAACTCAAGGAAACTGGAACCTCGTTCAAGATTATGCCTATTTGTACATTATCCCAAAGAAACGAGAGTTTGTCTTTTCTACGACCCACAAGAAACCAAGTTGCTTGTATCGATAAATGTCACTTTCTTGGAGGAAGATCACATGAGGAACCACAAACCACGTAGTAAGTTAGTATTAAATAAAGTTGTAGAGGAGTCAACAAGAGTTGTTGATTAAGTCGGACCTTCATCAAGGGTTGATGAAAAAGCCAGTACGTTAAGTCAATCTCATCCTTCTCAATCGTTGGGAATGTCTCGACGTAGTGGGAGGGTTGTTACACAACCAGACCGCTACTTGGGTTTTACTCAGACTCAGGTTGTCGTACCAGATGATGGCGTAGAGGATCCATTGTCTTATAAACAGGCAATGAATGACGTAGATAAGGACCAATGGATCAAAGCCATGGACCTTGAAATGAAGTCAATGTACTTCAATTAAGTTTAGGAACTTGTAGACCAACCTGAAAGGGTAAGACCCATGGGGTGTAAATGGATCTATAAAAGAAAGAGAGATGCAACCGGAAAGGTACAAACCTTTAAGGCTAGACTCGTGGTAAAGGGTTTTAACCCAAAAGGAAGGAGTTGACTATGAGGAAACTTTTTCCCCTGTTGCTATGCTAAAGTCTATAAGGATACTCTTGTCCATAGTCGCATTTTATGACTATGAAATCTGGCAAATGGACGTAAAGACTGCCTTTTTGAATGGTAATCTTGATGAGTGTATCTATATGTTTCAGCCGGAAGGGCTCATAACCCAAGGTCAGGTGCAAAAAGTTTGCGAGCTCAATCGATCCATTTATGGGTTGAAACAAACATCCAGATCTTGGAACATAAGATTTGATACTGCGATCAAGTCTTATGGCTTTGACCAGAACGTTGATGAGCCTTGTGTTTACAAAAGGATCATCAGCGATAAGGTAGCTTTTTTAGTACTTTATGTGGATGATATCCTGCTCATTGGGAATGATGTAGGATATCTAACTGACATAAAGAATTAGTTGGTGACCCAATTTCAAATGAATGATTTGGGAGAGGCGCAATATGTTCTTGGAATTCAAATTTTCAAGAATCGCAAGAATATAATGCTAGCTATGTCTCAAGACTCATATATCGACCAGATGTTGGTCCGATATTCAATGCAAGATTCCAAAGGGGTTTATTCTGCTATGTTGTGGGAATAGTCAGTAGGTACCAGTCCAATCCACGGTTTGACCACTAGATCACAGTTAAAAATGTCCTCAAGTATCTAAGGAGAAAGAGGAACTATATGCTAGTGTTTGGGTCTAAGGATTTGATCCTTACAGGATACACTGATTCTAATTTTTAGACCGATGAGGATTCTGAGAAATCCACATCAAGATCAGTTTTCACCCTTAATGGGGGAGCTATAGTATGGCGTAACATTAAGCAAGGATGCATCGCCGACTCCACTATGAAGGTTGAATATGTAGCTACTTGTGAAGCAGCTAAGAAGGTTGTTAGGCTAAGGAAATTTCTAACTGATTTGGAAGTCGTTCCAAATATGGAGTTTCTTATCACCTTATACTGTGACCACAGTGGTGCGTAGCCAACTCGAAGGAACCTCGTAGCCACAAACGTGGGAAGCACATCAAGAGAAAATATCACCTGATTCGAGAGATAGTGCAACGAGTAGATGTGATAGTCACGAAGATCGCTTCGGAGCACAACATTGTCAATCCATTTACTAAGACTCTCACGGCTAAAATGTTTGAGGATCATCTGGAGAGTATGTACATAGAGTAATCTAGGGCAAGTGAGAGATATGTAATGGGTATAAGGATGCCCTAGTTTATTGTATTTCTTTAACCCACTGTTTTAGATTGTATGTACCCCACTAAACTAGAGTTTTAGTTCAAGTGGGAATTTGTTGAGTTTTATGCCTTAAAACTCGTAATTTGTAATAATGTTCTAATTAAATCAATAAAAAGTTATTGTTATCAACAAAGTGTTATTGTTTAATTCATTATTTTTTGTATTGCTTTAACTTAACCCTAAATCCAATAAACTAATATCCGAGGTTGTTGTATGTCTCTTGAACTGAATGTAGTGGACATATAAGGATCTCAGTTCGAGATACAACCTAAAGGGTCTATAATTAGGGGATAAGGTTGGGTACCTCATCCTGGTAATACTATGGATATGACCCACTTTGTATTTGATACAAACACAGTGATCCTACGTGTTCGTGTTGAAAGGAATCGAAGTCCCCGCAGCGGAAGCGATTGCGAATCGCACGCTCTTGATTTAGTTACAATGAAAATTTCAAGAATATAAAACATGGATTAAGCATAAACTAACAGGTTGGACAGCAAGAAGTTACCTTTGAAGAACCTTTCTTCAAGTGCTCCTCTCTCCACGATCACGATCTCAGCAACAAGAACTCCAACGTGCGAAGACACGACCACTGGATCTTCTCCGTTGTTCTCTAGGTGAGGGAGGAATGTGGGTTCCCCTTAGGAGATGTGAGGTATTTGGGAGAGATGTGTGTTATGGAACTCTTCCAACAACACAACAAGGAGGCTAGTGATTCTATGAAAAAACCCTTAACCTAGTTGCATCTCATGCAACCATATATATAGAGAATTGGGATGGAAATGACCATCCTACCCCTCCTTTAATCTCTCTTTAGTATATAGTCTAAATCACATTAAAATTATATGTTATATCAATTATATCATATATAATTGATATAACTCCTCATGTATGAAATTGAACACTTCAATTTCACTCCTAACTTTATACCCTCTATATTACCATGTTGAGCCAACGGAGGGATCTAATGGACCTACTGGATCATGAGCTCTAATGATGTGAAATTAACTGATCAAACTCTTTGATCCAGTTAATCAATATTCATTAACTACAAGTCACTCCACTATAGACTTGTAGCTGCACTCTCCTCAATATAGATATTATTGTGTCCACTAATATAGTCATTACCCATGAGTCGACCCTTCACAGGTTGTTCGTAATCACAGCTGGGTCAAATTACCGTTTTACCCCTGTGATTACCTCTTTGGTCCTTAAACACCACTAATCCTCTAATGAACAACAAGTCTAAGGTCCCACCTTAGACTTATACCCTTATAGAGGGCGGGGCCCCGTTGTTCAAGACCTGGAGTAAGTTCTTAAGGGAACAACCTATCTAATTCCTCAGTAGAGGAATGAGTAAATTCCATCTTGCAGAGTTAAGTTCCCAGCTACGTACGAGGTTCTGTCCCTGAGAAGGTAGGCTTATTGAGTCGGCTACCGACCACTCTCACCCATACTAGTCTAAGGACAAACCCCTATAAGCAGGAGTTCTTAACTTTCTCAAGATTCAGGTCGAGTCACTAATGACCATCTATAAATTACTAGTCTTATCCTGTTAATGGTGTTATACTGGTTAGACTAATAATTTGTGATCCAGTCTTGTATGAACTCTTCATACAGGATGCCCCCACTCGCATGTCAACTACATGAATGAGTTTAATTACCTCATTTGTACTAGTTACAAAGCGGGTCGCATCCATGGTGTTACCATAATGAGGTTTCCAACCTGATTCTTATACCATAGACTATTTAGGTTATAATCTTGAACTCAACCCAAATAGTGTCCACTACACTGATTTCAAGATAAGCGTTATAACCTTGGAGCTTAGTTTATTAGATTTATAAAAGCAAGACTGTAATCTTATCAAAACAAATAACACTTTATTTAATTGATCAAGATTACACAAGTTTAGGGCATAAATCCAACAATCTCCTACTTGACCTAAAGCTTGTGGAATACTAAACATTACATTAATGTAAATACAATAAACTAGGGCATTTAAACCCTTTGTACAAAATACTCTCACTTGCCCTAGGGGAAGATTTGTAAACCTAGACCTTCTAGGTGACTCTCAAATACTTTAGTCGTGAGAGCCTTTGTAAAAGGATCAGCAATGTTGTGCTCTGAGGCTATCTTCGTGACAATCACGTCTCCTCTGTGCACTATCTCCCGGATGAGATGATACTTCCGCTCTATGTGTTTTCCCCTCTTGTGACTTTGGGGTTCCCTTGAATTTTCCACTGCACCACTGTTATCGCAATACAGTATAACGGGCAAAGTCATATTTGGAATAACTTCCAAATTTAGCATAAATTTCCTTAACCAAACGGCATCCTTAGCCGCTTCACAAGTCGCTACATATTCGACCTCCATGGTGGAATCGATGCATCCTTGCTTGACGCCGCCATACTACGACTCCTCCGTTAAGAGTAAAATCGTACGATGTAGATTTTCGAGAATCTTTATCACCGAAAGTCGAAATCCGTGTATCCGTAAGGATCAAATCCTTAGCCCCATACACAAGCATGTAGCTCCTTGTTCTCGAAGATACTTAAGGATCGTTTTAACCGTTGTCCCGTTGTTCAAGTCCTCGGATTGGATTGATACCTACCGACCATCCCAATCGCAAAATGGATGTCAAGCCTAGTACACAACATGGCGTACATCAGGCTCCCAACAGCTAATGCGTAAGGAATCCGTCTCATATTCTCAACTCCTTGAGGTGTCTTAGGACACTGTTCCTTAGATAAATGGATTCCATGTCTAAAAGGCAACAAGCCTTTTTTGGAATCTTGCATCTTAAACCTTGACAACACTTTGTCTATGTATGATGCTTGAGACAAGGCTAGTGTTCTATTCTTGCGGTTTAGGACAACTGATCCCAAGAACAAAACGCGCGCATCACCCAAATCTTTCATTTGGAATTGCGTTGCTATCCATTCCTTGATGTTAGTAAGATAACTTACATCATTCCCAATGAGTAGGATATCATCCACATAGAGAATTAGAAAAGTGACAGAACTATTGATCATTTTCTTGTAGACACAAGGTTCATCATCATTCTGGTCAAAACCATAAGATCTGATAGCCTTATCAAATCTTATATTCCGGGACCTAGAGGAGGCTTTTTGGTCCATAAATCGACCTTTTAAGCCTGCAAACCTTTTGCTCTTGTCCTGGTTCAATGAACCCTTTGGGTTGGTCCATGTAGATGGTTTCCTCAAGATTGTCATTCAAAAAGGATGTCTTGACATCCATTTGCCATACCTCATAGTCATAATATGCGGCAATGGCAAGAAGGATACTGGATAGACTTTACCATAGCAACGGTGAAAAGGTTTCCTCAAAGTCAACCCCTTCAACACAGGTATAACCCTTTGCTACTAGTCTAGCTTTAAAGGTTTGCACCTTCCCATCTACACCACGTTTTCTCTTGTAGATCCACTTACAACCTATAGGTTTTACCCCATCAGGCTTATCTACAAGATCCCAAACAGAATTGAAGTTCATAGACTCCATTTCATGGTCCATGACTATGACCCATTTGTTTTTGTCAATATCAACCATTGCTTGATTATAAGTCAATGGATCCTCGCAGTTGTCATCTGGTATAACAACTTGGGTTTCAGCTAAACCCATGTAACGGTCAGGCTGTATCACAACCCTCCCACTACGTCGAGGCATACTCAACTCTTGAGATGGACCCTCTTGACTAGACAAACTAGTATCAACAACTCTTATTGACGTACTAGTGTTCTTATCAGCAACCTTTACTATTGTTCCGTCTAACTCACTCAACACTACCTTACTTTTATGTTTGTGGTCCCTTATGTGGTCCTCCTCCAAGAAAGTGGCATTTGTCAACACAAAGACCTTATCTTCCTTAGGATCATAGAATAAACCACCTCTTGTTTCTTTTGGGTATCCTACGAATAGGCACAACTTTGAACGTGAATCCAACTTCTTTGGATTTGTCACAAGCACATGTGTTGGACAGCCCCATATTCTGAAGTGACATAAACAACCTTTACATCCTTTCAAGAGTTCAAAAGGTGTTTCAGAAACACTTTTGGAGGGCACACTATTCAATATGTATACTGCAGTCTCCACTGCATAACCCCAAAAGGAACTAGGGAGATGAGCATAACTCATCATTGATCGAACTATGTCCAACAAGGTTCTATTTCTCCTTTCCGATACACCGTTTTGATGTGGTGTGCCGGGAGCTGAGAGTTGGGATGTAATTCCATGTTCTATCATATAGTTCTGGAATTTTAAATCCATATACTCTCCACCTCGATCCGATCGAAGTGTTTTAACTATTTTACCTAATTGATTTTCAACCTCAGCCTTGAATTCCTTGAATTTTTCAAGTGCTTCAGACTTTTGGTGCATTAGGTAAATATGCCCATATCTGGAATAATCATCTATAAAAGAGATGAAATATTCATATCCTCCCCTGGCTTTAATATTCATCGGACCACAAAGGTCTGAATGTATAAGCTCTAGAGGATCTTTGGCTCTATAACATTTTCCACTAAAAGGTCTTTTAGTCATTTTGCCTTCTAGGCAGGATTCACATACTGGTAAGAAATTTTCTTCTAACTCGTTTAGAAGTCCGTTCTTTAGCAATCTCTCAATCCTATTGAGATTAATGTGACCCAATCTTAGATGCCAAAGATGAACATTTTCTTTAGGAGAAATTTTACGTTTTTTAGTTTGTGCGTTTGCAGTTTTAAACAATTCTGTGTTCAAAACCATTTTGACTTAATTAGGCCTTAAAACATACAATCCATTTTCTAATGAAGCTAAACATATTTCTAAACCATTCTTTAAAATAAACACTTTATTCATAGAAAAGTAAACAGAAATACATTGTTCAATGAGGCAAGAAATGGAAATAAGGTTTCTAGTAAACCTGGTATCACTAATATATTGTCCAACAATACATATTTCTTGCCAAAATAAAGCTTTATTGTGCCTACTGCTACAGCTGAGACGACTTCTCCATTTCCAACCTAGAGCGTTATCTCTCCTTCGTCAGTAGTCGCGCTGTAAATCAATTCCCTTAAAAGAAGAACAAACATGATTAGTGGCGCCTGAATCAAGTATCCAATCTGTTTTATCATTATCCACTAAACAAGCTTCTAGGCAAAGTAAATCATATTTACCTTCCTTCTACTTTTCTGCAATGTATTTCGGACAGTTCCGTTTTCAATGCCCGTCTTCGTTGCAGTGGAAACACTTTCCTTTGTCAGCAACGTCTTTGACTTTCTTGCCTTTTTTGGCGCAAACTTTGTCACTTGTTTCCTTTACCAACCTTCTTCATGTTCTTCTTCTTACCTCAAAGTTAGAAGAAGATGAAGCCATTATTTTTGTCCCGCAGGTCGAACCTCCGTGATAACTCCTCACTGAAACATTTGCCTCACCTTTCGATCCATGAATTTTCATCAAAGATTGAAAGGTCTGGAGTTCATTCAGAAGGGAGCTAAGATTAAAAGTAAGCTTGTTCATAACAGCATTACTTCTAAACTGCAGAAAACTATCTGTAAGGGTTTCCAGAATGAAGCTGACCTAGCTCGACTCATCGATGGAAACACCATTCGACTCCGCGATGTTAAAGTGTAACATCATATCCAGGACATGATCCCGAACAGATGTACCCTCTAGCATCCTCGAGTTGAATATGTACTTTAGGGCATCATGTCGGGCTTGTGTGGATTGTTGTCCGAACATACCTCGCATGTAATCCATGATTTCTTGATGATAATCATGCCCTCATGCTTCTCGGCTAATATGTCAGACATACTTGCCATCATGTAGACCTTGGCCTTATCATTGGCCTTGATCCATCGATCATATGCATCACGAACATTTCGTGACGCATTCGAGCCTGGCACCTGAGGACACTCCTCAGTTAGCACAAACTTCAGATCATCCACTACCAAGTGTTGAGTTTGTTTTTTCATGTCATCATATTCTCTCACCCAATAAGGAAATTATAGAGCTAGACATTTTTTGCTGAAAATTTACAAACAAACTTGTATGAGTTTTCTTGCTATAACTCTAATCCAATCATGTTTTAGCTAATTATCAAATGATTCCTAGGCCATTTATAATTTGCAATGATACTCCAAAGGTTTAGAATGTATGACACCGAAGGGTAATCAAAAACACTCCTCCTCTGGATCAAGACATTCTTGACAAAAACGTAACACCAGAATAACTCTTATTCCTATAGGTTTTAGTTACCATTTTTCGGTCTGGATACATACACAACTTATGTATGTACCCGTGAGTGTAACCCTTTGTCTTTAGATCCCGAGTCTCGATCCAATAAAATCTGGCCGAAGGAGGACTAGATTGGAAAATAGTCTAAGGAAATCTTTATCCCTTTCGGGTGTCTCATCGTGTTAGATCCCCATGATCAAGCCCTCCGGAAGGGATTGTCCGGTCCAGCCAAACTAGCAGGTGACCATAGTGGTCTAACGGTGTAAACCGATTAAAGAGACCGATGGGTTTTGTTTTCACTAAACCTACTCCCACTCACTATAAGTACCCTCTCCATTCACCTTGGTATTGACTCATACAAACATCATCCAGAGGGGACGCTCCCGTTTGCACCACGAGGCCAAGTATGAGTCTCACGGTGTGAACTTCAGGAGATAGCGTAGGTGGAAAATATGTATCTCATACACTTTTTCCTCCCACCGAATACTTTAAGTCTATAGGAATCTTTCTTAGGCTAAAACCGACTAATGGTTTTACCTAACTCTATCAACATAACTCTTATATTGATAATCAATATAACTCTTATGTTTATTTTATCCTAAGTTTGTTAATATAACTCCTTATATTAAACCTAGGATTTCTAGTTTATTAACCCCTTAATAAACCCGCTGACGCTACTGTAATTTATAAGACTCTCTGATTAAATTTCACCCAGTGTCGTTCTCGTGTAGGGGTGTTCCGTTTCCTCAGCTTAAATACCCTAGCCTAGACATAACTTTCCTTAGACAGAGTTTCTCTTTTAATCATAGCTTATAAATTACTTGGTTCCTAATTCTAATCTAATTAGAACTAGATAACCTAAGGTCTATTATTTCCAAGTTCTAAACACTTTAAAACTAATAATTAACCTTAGGTGACATGCATACTATGTTATAGTGCTTGATCATTCATCACATGAATAATAAAACATTCATAGCATATTCATCTTATGAAATATAATGCATCTCAATGTTGTCCAAAAATTAATATAACAACCTTATATTAATTAATCATGCAAACTATATAATATAACTCCTTATATTATAAATGATGCATGAAAATGCTTAACCTAAGGTGGGATTTCTAAAATACAAGTATACACTATGCATGGCAATAATTACACAACAATTGCATAATTAAAATAGCAAAAATTAGACCAATTTTGGCACCCTAGAAATAATTTTAATTAATATAATCTAATCATATTAATTAAAATTAAAATAATTAAATATATTAAAATAAAACATTTTTATAATTAATATAAATAATAAAATTTTCGGTTTCTGCCCGTTGCTCCTCGCGTGAAACGTCTTCGGCGTTGCAACGCTGCTTTTGTCGTCGCCGACGAGCGTTACTGCGTAACGCCTGCTGCGCGCGCCTTCTCCCGCAAGCAGCATTGCATTGCCGATGATGATGAACAGCGTAACGCCGCATTACGCACAAAGATTGAGAATCTCCATTCTTTGCTCGTTTTTGCTTCGCTTCTTTCTCAAAGAACCGCCTTGCCTCGAACACAGACTTACAAACTCGATTTACAATTAAATTTGCCCAAAACACCGGGCCCTTACATTGAACATTTCAATGAAAATTTGTAAATCTAAGTGCCAAAATCGAAAACATCTAATTTCGCAAAATGGTTCATACATCTCATGCACAAAACAGTAAATCCCACCTTATTCTTGAAAATTCCAGAACATAAATCAAGAACGCAATTGGGCTCTGATACCAATTAAAGGGAATCGAAGTCCCCGCAGCGGAAGCGATTGCGAATTGCACGCTCTTGATTTAGTTACAATGGAAATTTCAAGAATGTAAAACATGGATTAAGCATAAAATAACAGTTTGGACAGCAAGAAGTTACCTTTGAGGAACCTTTCTTCAAGTGCTCCTCTCTCCACGGTCACGATCTCAGCAACAAGAACTCCAACGTGTGAAGACATGACCACCGGATCATCTCCGTTGTTCTCTAGGTGAGGGAGGAATGTGGGTTCCCCTTAGGAGATGTAAGGTATTTTGGGAGAGATGTGTGTTATGGAACTCTTCCAACAACACAACAAGGAGGCTAGTGATTCTATGAAAAAACCCTTAACCTAGTTCCATTTCATGCAACCATATATATAGAGAATTGGGATGGAAATGACCATCCTACCCCTCCTTTAATCTCTCTTTAGTATATAGTCTAAATCATATTAAAACTATATATTATATCAATTATATCATATATAATTGATATAACTGCTCATGTATGAAATTGAACACTTCAATTTCACTCCTAACTTTATACCCTCTATATTACCATGTTGAGCCAACGGAGGGATCTAATGGACCTACAGATCATGAGCTCCAATGATGTGAAATTAACTGATCAAACTCTTTGATCCAGTTAATCAATATTCATTAACTACAAGTCACTCCACTATAGACTTGTAGCTGCACTCTCCTCAATATAGATATTATTGTGTCCACTAATATAGTCATTACCCATGAGCCGACCCTTCACAAGTTGTTCGTAATCATAGCTGGGTCAAATTACCATTTTACCCCTGTGATTACCTCTTTGCTCCTTAAGCACATCTGATCCTCTAATGAACAACAAGTCTAAGGTCCCACCTTAGACTCATACCCTCATAGAGGGCGGGGCCCCGTTGTTCAAGACCTGGAGTCAGTTCTTAAGGGAACAACCTATCTAATTCCTCAGTATAGGAATGAGTGAATTCCATCTTACAGAGTTAAGTTCCCAGCTACCTACGAGGTTCATTCCCTGAGAAGGTAGGCTTATTGAGTCGGCTACCGACCACTCTTACCCATACTAGTCTAAGGACAAACCCCTATAAGCAGGAGTTCTAAACTTGCTCAGGATTCAGATCGAGTCACTAATGACCATTTATAAATTACTAGTCTTATCCTGTTAACGGTGTTATACTGGTTAGATTAATAATTTGTGATCCAGTCTTGTAGGAACTCTTCATACAGGATGCCCTCACTCGCATGTCAACTACATGAATGAGTTGGATTACCTCATTTGTACTAATTACAAAGTGGGTCGCATCCATGGTGTTACCAGAATGAGGTTTCCAACCTGATTCTTATACCATAGACTATTTAGGTTATAATCGTGAACTCAACCAAAATAGTGTCCACTACACTGATTTCAAGATAAGCGTTATAACCTTGGAGCTTAGTTTATTGGATTTATAAAAGCAAGACTGTAATCTTATCAAAACAAATAACACTTTATTTAATTGATCAAGATTACACAAGTTTAGGGCATAAATCCCAACACGTGTAGACGACATGTGAGTGGGGATATCCTATGTGATGAGATCGCATAAGACCGGACCACGAAATAGTAAGCATTAGATGTAACTCCGTTGACTAGTTAGGTTTCTATTTCAATAAGATGACCTAGGCAACTTGATCTAAATCTTGAGCAGGTTACGAACTCCTATTTGCGAGGGGTTGTCCTTCGACTAGTATGGGTGAGTATGGCCCGAGACGCCGACTCAATAAGCCTACCTTCTTTGGGACAAGACCGAGCAGGCATTTGGGGACTGAAGGAAATCGAATTCCCTTGAGCAGCGGAAAACGTGTAATTAGATCGTAATTGCTTGTTTGGTTTTGGTTTACTCCAAAACCAATACATTGGGAATAAAAACAGAGATAAACATACAAGCATGGATAAAACAAAATAGACACGTTGTACAAGCCTAAACCAAAAGGGAAAAAGAAATTTACCTTTGTAGTTTCTAAGTTTCAGCAACTCCTTGTATTTCCAAAGTTTGTACAACACACCAACATTGTAACAACAATTCTCTTATGTTCTCAGCAGGACACTACCAATAGGGAGCACCTCCAATGTCTCTGAGTTTCTGAGATCCAACCTTGTGGGAGGTTGCCAACAATTTGGAGAAGGGAATAGTTTGAGAGAGAGAGAGAATTCTAGATTGATTTTGCAATTCTATCAATTGTCCAAATTATCACCACTGCCTCTCCCTTCTTTCAATCGAGAAGAAGAAGCCAAGAGGAAAAATCTTCCAACTCCCTAACGATAGGAAGTTGGGGAAGAAGTGGGGAACATGTCATCCTGACACGTTCTCCTTTTTTATTTTAATTAATAATTAATCAAATTAATTATTAAATATAATTAAATAAAATTTAATTATATTAATTTTGATTAAATCATATTTAACTATGATTAAATTAAATATCATATATTTAATTATGATTAAATCACACTTAATCATTTTTTCCTATGACCTATAGTTTTAATGCACATCTTATGTACATTAATTTTTAACCTATAGTTTTAAACATGAATCCCGTTCACATTTAAATGATATTTTAACTCTTTCAATATTTAATACTCTCAATTAATTTAATATGAATCATATTCAAATTAAATTTATAATATAAAGTTGTAATGCACATGAAAACTTATATTATAATGTATCTTTATACGTCATTTTATTCCCTAATTGAATTTGAACACTTCAAACTCAAATGATCTAAGAACCCATTATGAGTTGGGAGGTGGACCTAATGGACCTACAGATCATAAGCTTCATCGATACAAAATTATTCAGTTAATCTCATTAACCTCCTAATCAACATTTGTTAAGTGAGGGAAAACTCCACTAAAGTCCCGCAGTTGCACTCTTCTCACTGCAGATATATTTCTGTGTCCACTGATATTGACCAATAACAGCAAGTCAATCCTTCACGAAAGTTTGTAACACCAGCTGGATAAAATTACACTTTTACCTTAAGTCTCGGTGCTCCTCTATTGAACAACCTGTTTATGGTCCTACCAATAAACATAAGTCCCTCTCAGGCCAATGAGAGGGTTGGGCCCTTTGTTCAAGTCTCGGAGTAACACTTAAGGGAGCATTCATCTACTTACCCTAATAGGCAGGAAGGAGTGAATTCCTTCTTGCTAGGTTAAGTCCCCAGCCACCAGCTCGGTCTTATCCCCAAGAAGGTAGACATATTGAGTCGGCGTCTTGGGCCACTCTCACCCATACTAGTCAAAGGACAATCTCCCGCAACAGAAGTTTGTAACCTGCTTAAGATTGAGATCAAGTTGCCTAGGTCATCCTATTGAAATAGAAACATAACTATGTTGGGATTTTTGTCCTACTCTCATATTTGTAAATTACTGTTTGAAATAATAAGAGTTATTTATTTCATTACTTTGTGTCTCGCAATATTTACAAACTTTTCCAATAAACTAAGCTCAAGGGTCATTGAATTTATGAGAGAACTAGAACTTGAACGGTATGTAGTGGACACACAGGGAGGATCACGTTCGAGTTAATGACCCGAACGGTCTACAGTATATGGATAGGGTTGGAGACCTAATCATGGATACACTGTGGATGCGGCCCGCTTTGTATTAGATTCAAACGAGGTTATCTGACTCGTTCATGTGGTTGACAAGCGAGTGGGGGCATCCTGTGCAATGAGATTGTACAAGACCAGACTGTGAATTATTAGACCTACCGATGTAACACCATTGATGAAGAAGGACTAATAACTTAGATGACCATTAGTGACTCGACCTGAACCCTGAGCGTGTTACGGACTCCTGTCAACGGGGGTTTGTCCTTTGACTAGTACGGGTGAGGGTGGTCACAGTTACTCGCCCAATATGCCTATCTTCTCAGGGACAAGACCAAGTAGGGAGTTGGGAACTTAACTACGCGAGATGGAATTCACCTGTCCCGCCTTTAGGGAAACTAGGGGTTGTTCTCTTAAGTCTTGTCTCTGTGGCTTGGACAACGCGCCCACCTTCTCACCGCCCGAGAAGGGTGTTGTGTATGGTTGGACCATCACAATGTGTTGTTCATTAGAGGAGCAAGTGGGGACTTAAAGAACAAGAGGTAGACACGGGGGTAAACCGTAATTTGACCGGTCGTGTCTCGAACAACCCCGTGAAGGGTCGACTCATGGGTATTGGTTATATCGGTGGACACGTAATATTCTCGCACCGACGGGAGTGCGACTACGAGCTATAGTGGTGCGTTACCGTAACTAATGAATGTTGATTAACCGGGTCAAAGAGTTTGATAGGTTAATCTCGGATCATTGGAGCCCGTCACTGTAGGTCGATTAGGTCCCTCGGTTGGCTCAATCTGGGTTAAAAGAAGGGTTAATGTTTTGGTATGAAATTGAAGTGTTCAATTTCACTTAAAGGGCATTTATGTCATTTATATGAGATATGAATGATAAAATCTATAATTTAATGTGAATGAGATTCATAATAAACTATAGGTTAGCCTAATTGTTGAATTAGGGCTAACTGGAGAAATTAATTGAGAGAAATTAAATTGGATGTGATTCAATTTAATTAATCCACAATTATTGCAAATGTGATTTGCAATATGAGATATGAGATATCTTATATTATATGATTTGCATAACCTATGGTTGTGGTAAAATGGTAATAATGTGGAGATTTTAACTCCATGATTATTCCACTATTTAAACCCTTCTTGCAAGAAGGATTGTATCTTCAATCTCTCATTTTTGGAATTTCAACCAAAAGAAGAGAATTCTCTCTCAAGCAATTCTCTCAACTCTCCTCCCTCTCCAAAACTAAGATCTCACCATCTTCCTTCTTTTCAAAAGAAGAACAACCGAGTTTTCAAGTGGTTGTGACCGGATCTTGTTCGTGAGTTCGAGTTTTCGTTAAGATCGAGAAGCACGAAGAGTTCGTGACCAAGGAAGCAACTTGAAGAACGGTCTACAACAAGTAAGTACGTTCTTCTCACTGTTTTTCTTCCTTACTTTGCATGTTTAACTTAGATCTAAGAGTTAGATCATTTTAGCAAATTTCAAGTAGCATAACGATACCTTTGACAATTCGATCGTCTTCCGCTGCGCAAGGATTTTCATTCCCTTCAAACTAGTCAACGGAGTTACATCTAGTGGTTACTATTTCGTGGTTCGGTCTTATGCAATCTCATTACATAGGATATCCCCACTCACATGTCGTCTACACGGACACGTTAGGATCATTGTGTTTGTATCATATACAAAGTGGGCCATATCCATAGTATTACCAGGATGAGGTACCCAACCTCATCCCCTTACTATAGACCCTTTAAGTTGTATCTCGAACTGAGATCCTTATATGTCCACTACATTCAGTTCAAGAGACATACAACAACCCCGAATGTTAGTATATTGGATTTAGGGTTAACTTAAGGCAATATAGGAAATAATGATAAACAATAACTCTTTATTGACAACAATAACTCTTTATTGATTTAATTAGAACATTATTTACAAACTACGAGTTTTATGGCATAAACCCCAACAAACTGCCACTTGAACTAAAACTTTAGTGGGGTACATACTATCTAAAACAGTGGTTACAGAGATACAGAAATACAATAAACTAGGGCATCCATATACCTATTATTGTTGGGGTGTTTGCCTGAATCTCATCTAGTTTGTAAAACTCATTGAATCAATGAATAAAGGTTATTTATTATTCAAACTTTGTATCTCACATTTTATAAACTTAATCCAATAATCTAAGCTTCAAGGTCATATTATATGAGAGAACTAGAACTTGAACGGTGTTTAGTTGACACACGGGGAGGATCACGTTTGAGTTAATGACTCGAACGGTCTACATGAAGGGAATGAAACTCCCACGCAGCGAAAGACGATCGAATCGTCGCGGTGTTGTTGTGCAGCTATTGTTTCGTTAAAATTAATATAAGATTTAGATCTAGGCTAAACATGCATAAAAGGAAAGAAATTGCAAGAAGTTCTTGTTACTTACTTGTTGAAGACCTTCTTCAAGGATTCCTTTCCAGATTCACGAACTCTTCATGTGCTCCTCGATCTCTACGAACCTGAACTCTTCTCACGAACAAGAACACCACCAAATGGCTTCTCGATTGTTCTTCTTTAGGAAGAACGAGAATGGTGGGATTCTAGATTTGGTTAGGAATGAGAGGAATTGAGAGAGAATTTGAGAGAAGGTGTTCCCTTCTTTTTGGTGAGATTTCCAAAAAATGAGAGAGTTGATCACAATCCTTCTTGCAAGAAGGGTTTAAATAATGAAGATAGGTGGAGTTGAAATCTCCACCTATTTACCATTTTACCACAACTATAGGTTATGCAAATCATATTTCCATAACCATATATTATAAGATATCCCATATCTCATATTACAAATCACATTTGCAATATTGTGGATTTATTAAATTCAATCACATCAAATTTAACATCTCTCAATCCAATTTCTCCAATTACCCCTAATTCATCAATTAGGCTAAACTATAGTTTATTATGAATCTCATTCACATTAAACTATGTATTATATCATTCATATCTCATATAAATGACATAAATGCCCTTTAGTGAACTTGAACACTTCAATTCACACCAAAACATTAACCCTTCTTTTAACCTAATTTGAGCCAACCGAGGGACCTTATGGACCTACAGTGACGAGCTCCAATGATCCGAGATTAGCCTATCAAACTCTTTGACCCGGTTAATCAACATTCATTAGCTACGGTAACACTCTACTAAAGTTTGTAGCTGCACTCCCGTCAGTGCAAGAATATTACGTGTCCACTGATATAACCAATGCCATGAGTCGACCCTTCACAGGTTGTTCGTAGACACTGTTGGGTCAAATTACCGTTTTACTCTTGTGTCTACTTCTTGCTCCTTAAGTCCCCACTGCTCCTCTAATGAACAACAACGTTGTAATGGTCCGACCATACACAACAACTCTCTCGTGCCAGTGAGAGAGTGGGTGCCCATTGTCCAAGCCCTGGAGACAACACATAAGGGAACAACCCCTTTAGTTTCCCTAAAGGCGGGAACGAGTGAATTCCATCTCGCGTAGTTAAGTTCCCGAGCCTCCCTACTTGGTCTCGTCCCCGAGAAGATAGGCATATTGGGCGAGTAATCGTGACCACCCTCACCCGCACTAGTCAAAGGATAGACTTCGCAGATGCGAGTCCGTAACACGCTCGTGATTCAGTCGAGTCACTAATGGTCATCTATGAAGTTATTAGTCCCTACATTGCGGTGTTACATCAGTGGGTCTAATAATTCACGGCCGGTCTTGTACAATCTCATTGTACAGGATGCCCTCACTCGCATGTCAACCACATGAACGAGTCAGATCACCTCGTTTGTATCTTAATACAAAGCGGGTCGTATCCACAGCGTATCCAGGATTAGGTATCCAACCCCATCCATATACTGTAGACCGTTCGGGTCATTTACTCGAACGTGATCCTCCTTGTGTGTCCACTATACACCCTGGAGCTTAGTTTATTGGACAAAGTTGTATAAAATGCGAGACACAAAATGAAGAAATGAATAACTCTTTATTAATTTCAAATAGTAATTTACAAACAAAACGAGATTAGTACAAACATCCCAACACTACAGTATACGGATAGGGTTTGAAACCTCATCCTGGTAACACTGTGGATGCGACCTGTTTTGTATTAGATACAAATGAGGTGATCCAGCTTGTTCATGTAGTTGACATGCGAATGGGGGTATCTTGTGCAATAAGATTGTACAAGACTGGACCGTGAATTATTAGACCTACTGATGTAACACCGTTAACAGTATAGGGCTAACAACTTCATAGATGACCATTAGTGTCTCGTCCTTAATCCTGAGCGTGTTACGGACTCCTGTCTGCGGGAGTCTGTTCTTTGACTAGTACGGGTGAGGGTGGCCTAAGTACGCCCAATATGCCTACCTTCTTAGGGACAGGACCTCGTGGGGAGCGGGGAACTTAACTACGCAAGAAGGAATTCACTCGTTCCCGACCTAGGAAAACTAGAAGGGTTGTTCCCTTAAGTGTTGTCTCCAAGGCTTGAACAACGAATGCCCACCCTCTCACTGCCACGAAAGGACGTTCTTTATGGTTGGACCATGCAACAAAGTTGTTTATTAGAGGAGCAGTAGGACTTAAGAAACAAGAAGTAGACACAGGGGTAAACGGTAATTTGACCCAGCAGTGACTACAAACAACCTGTGAAGGGACGACTCACGGGCATTGGTTATATTGATGGACACAACTTGTCCTACAGTTATGGGATTGCAGCTACGGGCTTTAGTGGAGTGTTACTGTAACTTATGAATTTTGATTAACCGGGTCAAAGAGTTTGATAGGTGAATCTCGTATCATTGGAGCTCATCATTTGTAGGTTCATTCGGTCCCTCGGTTGGCTCAAATTGGATAAAAAGAGGATTAACAGTTTGGAGTGGATTTGAAGTGTTCAAATTCATTAAAAGGGTATGTCATTTATATGTGATATAATGGACATAATAATATGAATGAGATTCATAATAAACTATATTATAGCCTAATTGATTAATTAGGGGTAATTTAGAGAAATTGAATTGAGAGAAATTAAATTGAATATGATTCAATTTAAAATTCCACAATTATGCAAATAGGATTTGTATAATAAGGTATGAGATACCTTATATTATGTGATAAGCAAATATGATTTGCATATCATATGGTTGTGGCAAAATGGTGAATTGGTGGATATTTTAACTCCACCGCACACCATTATAAATAGGTGCTTTATGAAGTATTTGGTAGGCAATTGTTCTCATTTTTTGGAATTCTTCATCCAAAGAACGAAAGCAAATTCTCTCTACTTTCAATTCTCTACAACTCTCTCCAACCCAAATTCTAAAGGGAGTCCCACCATTCTCCCTCTACCTCCCGAGAACAACAGATAAGATCTTTCAGAAGTGTCTTTGTGTTCGGTTCGAGTTTCGGTTCAAGGATCGAGATCGTGATTCTGTTGGATCGAGAGAAATCGATGAGGAAATCGAAGAAGGGTTCTTCAAGAGGTTAGTATTCAATTTACTTTCTTTTTCCTTCTCAAAACAACATGCTTAATCTAGAAAATGTCCATCTTTGGCATCTAAGGTTAGGCCACATAAATCTCAATAGGATTGAAAAACTAGTGAAGAGTGGACTTCTAAGCGAGTTTGAAGAAAACTCTTTACCGGTTTGTGAGTCATGCCTCTAAGGAAAAATGACCAAACGTCCTTTTAATGGAAAAGGATATAAAGCCAAAGAGCCTCTTGAGCTTATACATTCTGACCTTTGTGGTCCGATGAGTGTTAAAGCACGAGGAGGTTATCAATACTTTGTATCTTTCCTAGATGACTATTCAAGGTATGGGTATCTTTACCTAATGCATAGGAAGTCTGAAACTCTTGAAAAGTTCAACGAGTACAAGACTGAGGTTGAGAACCTGTTAGGTAAAATGATTAAAACACTTCGATCGGATCGAGGTGGAGAATATATGGACACTGAATTCCCTGATTATATGACTTGTTCATTTTTTTAGATTTTCACTTCCAAGAACAAAGAAAGCTCTCTCTCAAACTCCCTCTACTCTCTCCAATTTCCCTCCAACCCAAAAATCGAAGGGAGTCCCACAACTCTCCCTCTACCTATCGTGAACAACCGAGAAGTTCTTTTGGAGGTGTCCAAACCGTTCGGTTTGAGAGATCGAGTTGTAGAGATCGTCGTTGCGAAGGGGTTCGTGACCGGATGGGAAAACATGAAGGAAATGAAAATCCCCGCGCAGCGGAAGACGATCGAATCGTCATGGTATCATTACGCTACTCGAATTTTGTCAAAACGATCTAACTCTTAGATCTAAGTTCAAAATGCAAAAGACGAAGAAAACTACTTACTTGATGAAGACTCTCTTCAAGGTTTCTTCCTCGGTCACGAACACTTCGTACTTCTTGATCTCAACGAAAACTTTCTCGAACAAAACCCGAACACCACCAACGGCCTTCTCGGTTGTTCTTCCTTTGGAAGAAGGAAAGTGGTAGGACTTTTGGTGTTTTGGAGAGGGAGGAGAGTTGAGAGAAAATAGAGAATTTTGATCTCTTCTCTTTGATCAAAATCAAAAAATGAGAGAAAACTTACCAATCCCTTCTTGCAAAGGGTTTAAATAGTGGAATGATGGAGTTAAAATCTCCACATTATTACCACTTTACCACAACCATAAGTTATGCAAATCTCATTTGCATAACCACATAATATAAGATATCTCATATCTCATATTGCAAATCTCATTTGCAATAAATGTGGATTAATAAAATTGAATCACATCCAATTTAATTTCTCTCAATTAATTTCTCCAATTAGCCCTAATTCAACAATTAGGCTAACCTATAGTTTATTATGAATCTCATTCACATTAAACTATATATTATATCATTCATATCTCATATAAATGACATAAATGTCCTTAAAGTGAAATTGAACACTTCAATTTCATACCAAAACATTAACCCTTCTTTTAACCAAGATTGAGCCAACCGAGGGACCTAATGGACCTAAAGTGACGGGCTCCAATGATCCGAGATTAACCTCTCAAACTCTTTGACCCGGTTAATCAACATTCATTAGCTACGGTAACACTCCACTATAGCCCGTGAGTTGCACTCCCGTCGGTCTGAGAATATTACGTGTCCACTAATATAACCAATGCCCATGAGTCGACCCTTCACAGTTGTTCAGTAGACACGGGTGGGTCAAATTACCATTTTACCCCCGTGTCTACCTCTTGTTCCTTAAGTCCCCACCGCCTCTAATGAACAACATATTGTGATGGTCCAACCATACACAACACCCTTCTCGGGCCGGTGGGAAGGTGGGCGCCCAGTTGTCCAAGACTGGAGACAACACTTAAGGGAACAACCTCTAGTTTCCCTAAAGGTGGAACGCAGTGAATTCCATCTCGCGTAGTTAAGTTCCCAGCTCCCTACTTGGTCCTGTCCCTGAGAAGATAGGCATATTGGGCGAGGAACTGTGACCACCCTCACCCGTACTAGTCAAAGGATAGACCCCCGCAGACAGGAGTCCGTAACACGCTCAGGATTCAGGTCGAGTCACTAATGGTCATCTATGAAGTTATTAGTCCTTACTGTCAACGGTGTTACATCAGTAGGTCTAATAACTCACGGTCCGGTCTTGTACAATCTCATTGCACATGATGCCCACACTCGCATGTCAACAACATGAACGAGTCAGATTACCTCGTTTGTATCTAATACAAAGCGGGCCACACCCAAAGTGTATCCAGGTTTAGGTCTCCAACCCTATCCATATACTGTAGACTGTTCGGGTTATTAACTCGAACGTGATCCTCCTTGTATGTCCACTACACAGCGTTCAAGTTCTAGTTCTCTCATAAATTCAATGACCCTAGAGCTCAGTTTATTGGAAAAGTTTATAAATATTGCGAGACACAAAGTAATGAAATAAATAACTCTTATTAATTTCAAACAGTAATTTACAAACACGAGATTAGGACAAAAATCCTAACAAACTCCCACTTGGACTAAGCTAGTGGGGAAAATACATTTCTGAAATGTACATAAATTACAATGAAGTAATACAATAAACTAGGACATTGAATACCCGTTTACACATCTGCCATTTGCCCTAGTCAGGAAGCTCTCGAAGACCTAGACTCTCTAAACCTATAAGGGAGTATTTCCAACCTGTGTTTAATTCTGAGCAGGCTGGAATAGTCCATGCCCCTATCAATGGTAATAACTTTGAACTGAAAACAGGGTTGATACAAATGGTTAGGGAGGGTGTTTTCAGAGACCTAGCCACAGAAGATCCTAACTCTCATCTTCAAAAATTTTTGGAAATCTGTGGTACATTTAAAATGAATGGTATCTCTCTGGAGATAGTATTCGCACGTCTCTTTCCTTTTTCTTTGCGGTGGTAGAGCCAAAGAATGGTTAGGGTCCCTTCCTCGTGGAGTATCACTTCTTGGGAGGAGTTGGCCCAAGCCTTCATGACCAAATTCTTTCCACCTGCTAAAACCCGCAAAGTTGAGGACCGAGATAGGAACATTGAGCAAAGCAAGAGAGGGAGAGCGATTATTTGAAGCCCAGGAAAGGTACAAGGACATGCTCAGAGGTGCCCACAAAGCATGGCTACCTGCATCGGCTCCAGTGCACACTGCTTTATAATGGTGGAAGGTAAGACCAGACCATTCGGATGCTACGCTGGAGGGGCTTTCATGGCGAAGATCGTGCCAAAAACACGTGCCCTCCTCGAGGAAGTGTCAATCGCCACTACCAATGGCCTACAGAAATGACAAATCTAAGCCGATGAGTTGGATTATATCAACTGGACGAGGTAACCTCTCTTAGATCTCATATGGCATCTCTCACTCATGCCTTGAATAATTTTGCGGGATCACCACAGCATGAGGATGTCCTCTCAATGCTCCACCCAATGGAGAATCCACTATGGAGCAATTGCATCGCTGCTGAACAATAGAAGCAACCACTATGGAGGAAATCGGACTCGTAATAACCTACCAACACATTACAATCCGAGTTTGAGGTATCATGAGAATTTCTCTTATGCTAACAACAAAAATGTGTTGAATCCTCCTACAGGCATGCTTCTACATCGCAGAGAGAAACCATCTCTAGAAGACACATTGCACTCCTTCATAGTTGAATCCGAAGTCGGTCCAACCAATTTGGAGAATGCGATCCACGATTTATACGGTATAGTGACCGATCATGGAGCCGCAATAAAGAATATAGAGACCAGATTGGCCAAATGAACACATCACTCCAGCAATTGCAAGCAAGGAAAGAAACACCTTGAGGGAGTATAGTCTAGCTAAAGACGTTAAACAAAACGCTTCTTGGGAGGCAACCCAAGTTTTACTTACTTTTGTTTTCTGTCTTTAGCTTGCTTTAGTTGTTTTTGTTGTTTTTCAATTCTTAGTTAGTTGTTGTTTTACTTCGTAGGTTGTGGAGATGTCTTTTTCGTTGAAATCCATGCTCCCATTCAGAGGAACTCCAACACACATGCTTTGGCTATCCAAGGAACTCAGAAAGATCTCCATCACCCAGGACAGTATCGTTCACTTTTACCCTTATACTTATCTCATGCTTATTTCTACAAACATTGGGGACAATGTTTAGTTTAAGTTTGGGGGTGGGATTGTGTTTATTTGTTTGTGGCCCAGCAGTATGTCTTTGAATTGTTGGTTGATCTTTTACATAAGTATGAGTATGATAGCCTAGGATGAGATATAATTGAAAATCTTTGTGATTCTGCTGAAACCTGAAAGCATGACATGAATTTGAGTTAATTTAAAAAAGTTTCTTGAGGTTTTCCTGCACCATTATGCATATAGCATGTGTTCCTGTAGTTTTGAAATGCTTAGAACAAAGTTATTAGGCTTAGAAGTTTGATGTCACCTCGATAGGTCTGAAAACTGATTTGAGAGTTAAACTGCAGGATAGGGTAAATGACAATATGAAGTGCATGATCTGTATAATATGTGCATTATGTGAAAAAGTTTATTTTTGTTGTCTGTTTGTAAAAAAAAATCGTGAGGACAAAAAGAGCTACCTTCACGGTGATCAGTTAGGCCACTCATTGAGCGAGTGCTCTGGGTAAGGGTCCCTGCAGTGGATGTGTGAAAGCTAGTGTCCTTGCACAAAAAAAAAAGAGAAGAAAATAGAAAAAAAGTGGCATCAAAAGAGTGATTAAGTGTTGAGTAAAGTTGTTTATTTCTGAATGTGGAGAGGCTCAAAGATTAGTAATTAAGACCAGTGTAGGGGGGAAGTTGAATGGAGAACCTAATAAAGTTGATCCGGGCTTAGTAAAAATAAAGGGAACATAGGCTAACCACACACACACGTAGGAACACTTAGGAAAAGTTTTAAATTACTTGGTGAAGTGTTATGTTTAAGTGTTTCCTGTAATTGCAAAATTTTCTCTTAAATCTTTGAGGCTTGAATCAAATGTATGTTCAAGAACAATCTAATGTTTAACTCCGTTTTTGCTCGGGACTAGCAAAAGTTTAAGTTTGGGGGTGTTTGATAGCACACAAAATGTGCTATCCTTAGGCTTAATTATTGCTAGTTTTATAATGATTTCGGGGCTTTTACGTGGTTAATTTATTCAATTTCAGGTTAAGAGCTTAATCGGAGCTATTGGAGACAATTTGGATAACTCGGGATCAAAACGAGGCTATTTGGAGCCAAATAGAACATCAAATGGAAGTGAAAGAATCAAACCAAGCTTTAAGACCCGAGGTGATGGCGTTGCAACGCCATATAGAGCGTTACAACGCCGAGCGTGCACCAAGAGGCTTTGAAGGCTACGAGCGATGGCGTTGGTAACGCTTTTGGCGTTGCAACGCCATCTCGATAAGAAGACGCTTATGAATACCGTGCAGGTAGCGTTGCAACGCTGCCTTGCAGCGTCGCAATGCTACTTCGATAAGGGTGCACGCGCGAGAAGTCAAGCGCAGGCGCCGCAACGCCGCCGCTTGCGGCCGCAACGCCGCATCGATAAGGGCGCGCGTTAAGGTAGCGGCGTTAACGCTTGCTCCCTAGCGTTGCAACGCTGTCTCAGCGCGTTAACGCCGTTGTCCAGCGTTGCTTAATTTGTCTCTAGCGTTGCAACGCCGCCGATAGTTTCCATATTTACCACGTGTTTAGGAGTGCAGCGCTGCAACGCTGCCCTACTAGCGTTGCAATATTGCCCCATTGATGCCTATAAATACAACCTTATGATTCTTGCAATGGGGAGCACAATTTGGTAGAGTTTTGCCCTAAATTCGAAATACACCTTGTCGTAAGAGAGAAAAGAGTGATTTTGGGAGCCAAAGCATTCGTGGAGGTTCGAGATCGAAGACGGGAGCTCGGAGACGAAGGACCGCAGATCGACACCTAAGTTTATTTCTCTTTCTTTCAATTTGTAATAGCGTTCTAAGACATTTTCTACTTGTTTAGTTTGTTTTTCTTGTGATTTAGAGTAGCTAAACATAGGACTTAGGATTTGAATTACTTGTTATGACTTTCTTGTGATGTATTGAAGCATGTTATGCCGTTATTTTTGGCAATTCGTTCTTTACTTTTTAATTTGTTGATTTAAGTGGACTCGAGAGATAAAGTTTGAATTAGAGCAAAATTGTCAAAATTAAACCCTTGGAAGTCTGGCATGAGAGTGACCTAGAAATCTTAGCGAAACACATAAAGAAGTTGCTTAATGCCATGCATGTTGTAGGTTCATATGGAGACTATGAGTTTATTGCATGTGTGAGGCTCACTAAGAATCGAGAGATTTTCTTGAGTATTTCACTTCTTGTTTATAATTTCATCTCATTGGTTCAATGCATGTGCTAGTTAGGTCTTTAACTTGTAAAATCACTTCTCCCAAATCTATCAATCTGTGTCTCTACATGTTAGTTCGTTTGTTTGTATTTACTTCAACCAACTATCCATGTTATGTTTCTTTAGCTAAAATCGAGAATTAGTACCTTAATAATTAATTAATCTAGAAACCTATTCCCGAGGACGATACTTGGACTCATAAATCACTATACTAAAACTTGACCCGTACACTACGGTATTGCAATATAATTTTACGCAACACCAACTTATGTAACACTGTTGACAGTAAGGACTAATAATATCGTAGATGACCATTAGTGACTCGACCTGAATTCTGAGCGTGTTACGGACTCCTGTCTGCGAGGGTTTGCCCTTTGACTAGTACGGGTGAGGGTGGTCACAGTTACTCGCCCAATAAGCCTATCTTCTCAGGGACAGGACCAAGTAGGGAGCTGAGAACTTAACTACGCGAGATGGAATTCACTCGTTCCCGCCTTTAGGGAAACTAGAGGGGTTGTTCCCTTAAGTGATTTCTCTAGGGCTTGGACAACGGGCGCCCACCTTCTCAATGGCCCGAGAAGGGTGTTGTGTGTGGTTGGACCATCACAATATGTTGTTCATTATCAGTGGACACGTAATATTCTGCACTGACGGGAGTGCAGCTACGGGCTATAGTGGAGTGTTACCGTAGCTAATGAATGTTGGTTAACCGAGTCAAAGAGTTTGATCGGTTAATCTCGGATCATTGGAGATCGTCACTGTAGGTCCATTAGGTCCCTCGGTTGGCTCAATCTGGGTTAAAAGAAGGTTAATGTTTTGGTATGAAATTGAAGTGTTCAATTTCACTTTAAGGGCATTTATGTCATTTATATGAGATATGAATGATATAATATATAGTTTAATGTGAATGAGATTCATAATAAACTATATGTTAGCCTAATTATTGAATTAGGGCTAATTGGAGAATTTAATTGAGAGAAATTAAATTGGATGTGATTCAATTTAATTAATCCACAATTATTGCAAATGAGATTTGCAATATGAGATATGAGATATCTTATATTATGTGGTTATGCAAATGAGATTTGCATAACCTATGGTTGTGGTAAAGTGGTAATAATGTGGAGATTTTAACTCCATGATTATTTCACTATATAATCCCTTCTTGCAAGAAGGAATGTGATGATCATTCTCTCATTTTTTTAATTTTCATCAAAGAGAAGAAGAAAGTTCTCTCTACTTTCTCTCAATTCTCCTCCCTCTCCAAAATACCAAAGTTCTCACAAACTTCCCTCTTTCCAAAGGAAGAACAACCGAGACTCCAAGTGGTAGTGTTCGGGTTCCGTTCGTGGGAAGCGTTCGTTGAGATCGAGAAGCACGAAGCGTTCGTGATCTGAGGAAGAAATCTTGAAGAGTGTCTTCAACAAGTAAGTACCTTAATCTTGCTGTAATTTCTTCCTTTTCCTGCATGTTTAGCCTAGATCTTTTAGTTGATCGTTTTAACAAAATCGAGTAGCGTAATGATACCATGACGATTCGATCGTCTTCTGCTGCGCGGGGATTCTCATTCCCTTCACTAGGGGCAATTATTTAATTAAATAACATTAATATAACACTTATATTAATATTATTTAACAAAATAATTAAATAAATAAAGTAAATATATTTTACAAATAAAGAAATTAAAAAATACAAATAAATTTCGGTAAAAAAAACTGCCCACTAACTCCACAAGCAACTGCCCACGTCTGGAACTGCTCGCGAACTGCCCCTCAACGTGTGCAGCGTTGCAACGCTATCGCATCTAGCGTCGACCCAGCGTTCTCAACGCCAGCAGCGTTGCAACGCTACGCCTAGCGTTGCACGCTGTCCTGCAGCGCGCCTTGCTCCCGTTGGCACAGCGTTGAGACGCCAAAGAGCAGCGTCTCAACGTGCCACACTGATACGACAAACACCTTTCTTTGTTTGTGCTTCAAGCCAAATTGCTGTTTCCCCTCCGATTTCTTCACAGCAACTCTTGCTACTAAAGACTCGGACTTTACAGACTCGATTTACAACAAAATGCCCAAAAACAACGGGCCCTTACATTGATCTCATCAACATGAATTGTAAATCTAAACTAGTGCCAAAATCGAAAACATCCAAATTCGCAAACCAGCATTCATCTCATGAATTCAAAGTAAAATACCCACCTATTTTAACAAAAAACAGTGCATAATGAAGAACCATCGAAATGGCTCTGAAACCAATTGAAGGGAATGAAAATCCCCGCGCAGTGGAAGACGATCGAATCGTCATGGTATCATTACGCTACTCGAATTTTGTCAAAACGATCTAACTCTTAGATCTAAGTTAAACATGCAAAAGAGGAAGAAATTACAGCAAGATAAAACTACTTACTTGTTGAAGACTCTCTTCAAGGTTTCTTCCTCGGTCACGAATACTTCGTGCTTCTCGATCTCAACGAAAACTTTCTCGAACAAAACCCGAACACCACCAACGGCCTTCTCGGTTGTTCTTCCTTTGGAAGAAGGAAAGTGGTGGGACTTTTGGTGTTTTGGAGAGGGAGGAGAGTTGAGAGAAAATAGAGAATTTTGATCTCTTCTCTTTGATCAAAATCACAAAATGAGAGAAAACTTACCAATTCATTCATGCAAAGGGTTTAAATAGTGGAATGATGGAGTTAAAATCTCCACATTATTACCACTTTACTATTAACCATAGGTTATGCAAATCTCATTTGCATAACCACATAATATAAGATATCTCATATCTCATATTGCAAATCTCATTTGCAATAAATGTGGATTAATTAAATTGAATCACATCCAATTTAATTTCTCTCAATTAATTTCTCCAATTAGCCCTAATTCAACAATTAGGCTAACCTATAGTTTATTATGAATCTCATTCACATTAAACTATATATTATATCATTCATATCTCATATAAATGACATAAATGCCCTTAAAGTGAAATTGAACATTTCAATTTCATACCAAAACATTAACCCTTCTTTTAACCAAGATTGAGCCAACCGAGGGACCTAATGGACCTACAGTGACGGGCTCCAATGATCTGAGATTAACGTGTCAAACTCTTTGACCCGGTTAACCAACATTCATTAGCTACGGTAACACTCCACTATAGCCCGTAGAGTTGCACTCCCGTCGTTGTAGAATATTACGTGTCCTTTGATATAACCAATGCCCATGAGTCGACCCTTCACAAAGTTGTTCGAGACACGGCTAGGTCAAATTACCGTTTTACCCCTGTGTCTACCTCTTGTTCCTTAAGTCCCCACTGCTCCTCTAATGAACAACATATTGTGATGGTCCAACCATACACAACACCCTTCTCGAGCCAGTGAGAAAGTGGGTACCCGTTGTCCAAGCCCTGGAGATAGCACTTAAGGGAACAACCCCTCTAGTTTTCCTAAAGGCGGGAACGAGTGAATTCCATCTCGCGTAGTTAAGTTTCGCCTCCCTACTTGGTCATGTCCCCGAGAAGATAGGCATATTGGGCAAGTAATCGTGACCACCCTCACCCGTACTAGTCAAAGAGGATGGACCCCGCATGGCATGTGGAGTCCGTAACACACTCTGGATTTGGTCGAGTCACTAATGGTCATCTATGAAGTTAGTTAGTTCATCACAACGGTGTTACATCAAGAGGTCTAATAACTCACGGTCCGGTCTTGTACAATCTCATTGCACAGGATTCCCCCACTCGCATGTCAACCACATGAACGAGTCAGATCACCTCGTTTGTATTTAATACAAAGTGGGTCGCATCCACAGTGTATCTAGGCTTAGGTCTCCAACCCTATCCATATACTGTAGACCGTTCGGGTCATTAACTCGAACGTGATCCTCCATGTGTGTCCACTACACACCGTTCAAGTTCTAGTTCTCTCATAAATTCAATGACCCTGGAGCTTAGTTTATTGGAAAAGTTTATAAATATTGTGAGACACAAAGTAATGAAATAAATAACTCTTATTAATTTCAAACAGTAATTTACAAACACGAGATTAGGACAAAAATCCCAACAAAACTGTGAAGAAACGTTCTTCAAGAGGTTGGTATTCTTCAAATCTCTGTTTTTCTTCTCTTTTACAACATGTTTAGCCTAGGATTTAAAGGTTAAATTTAATTTTAAGAAATCAATTGCATGACAAAAACCACGACGTTTCATGTCATTTTTCGCTGCGAAATTTTCATTCCCTTCAAAAATCTCCACCAATTTACCACTTTACCACAACTATATAATATGCAAATCATATTTGCAGATCATATATATTATAAGGTATCCCATACCTTATTATACAAATCACACTTACATAATTGTGGAATTGAAATTGAATCACATTCAATTTAATTTTTCTCAATTCAATTTCTTCAAATAAGCCTTAATTAAATCATTAGGTTATACTATAGTTTATTATGAATCTCATTCACATTAAACTATATATTATGTCAATCATATCTCATCGCATAGGATGCCCCCACTCGCATGTCAACTACATGAACGAGTTGAATCGCCTCGTTTGTATCAAATACAAAGTAGATAGCATTTATAGTGTTACCAGGATGAGGTTCCCAACCTTATCCATGTACTATAGACAATTTGGGTCATTTACTTGAACACGATCCTACCTGTGTGTCCACTACACACTATTCAAAATGTGAAACTCATGACCCTAGAGCTTAGTTTATTGGATTTAAGTTTAAATTGCGAGAATACAAGATTTGATGAAAAATAACATTTTATTTATAAACATCAAACGATTACAAACCACACGAGTTTAGGGCATACACCCTAACAATTACCATCTCAACATCTTTATTATTTGCACCACATTTGAATATTAATTCTTTAGATAAAATTGGAGGTGAGTATTTGCTATAATTAATTAATCTAGAAACTCATTCCTGACGACAATATTCTAAACTCAAACCACTTCATTAAAACTTGATACCGTACACTTGCAGCTTTGCATGGTCACAAAATCACACAATAGCTAACCAAGGTAAGCTTAGTTTGGAGCCCTTAATATGGGTGTCGCTAGGGGTGTGCATGGTTCGATTCAGTTCGATTATAGGTTGAACTAAGGACCGAACCAAATAGGTCGATTTTACAGCACATTAAACTGAAGTGAACCGTTTTCTGTCAGTTTCTATATCTGAACTGAATCGCCTGGTTCGACTTAGGGAAGTTCAGTTCGCTTAAAACTGTTTTTTTTTTCGCCCAATTTTTCCCAACAACCCAAACCAACATCATTTCTTCTTTTATTAACCCCAATAAGAACTTATTTATTTCAAACATACATACACTAATTTAAACTTCTTTAGAAATTCAAACACAATTATATAAATCAAATCAAATTTCAAATACAACAATCTAAATTGAAAATAAAATAAACAAAATTTACACCAAGTTTCAAAAATTAAATATTACAAATTAACCTGCAATGAAATACAAACAATCCAAAATTCAAACACAACACGAAAAGATTTTAAAATACATAAACTACAAAGTCTCAATCAAAGCTCAAACACAATTTAATATTCAATTACAGAAATATTTTGGGATTTATGCCCTAAACTCGTGTATTTGTAATTATTTGAAGAAATGAATAAAGTTGTTATTTTTTTTCCTTTAAACTTGTATTCTCGCAATTACAAACTTAAATCCAATAAACTAAGCTCCAGGGTCACATTTAGAATGTCACCCAAATGGTCTATAGTAGATGGATTAGGTCGGGAACCTTATCCTGTTAACACTATGGATGCGACCCACTTTGTATTTGATACAAACGAGACAATCCAGCTCGTTCATGTAGTTGACATGCGAGTGGAGGCATCCTGTGCAAAGAGTTTGTACAAGACTGGACCAAGAATTGTTAGACTAATCCAGTAACATCGTTGATAGGTTAGGGCTAATGATTCAAACAATGACCAATAGTGATTCAACCTGAATCCTGAGCGAGTTGCGAACTCCTGTCTGCCGGAGATTATCCCTTGACTAGTACGAGTGAGAGTAGCCACAGTTTCCGACTCAATATGTCTACCTTCTTAGGGATGAAACCTTGTAGGGAGTTGGGGACTCAACTTCGCAAGAAGGAATTCACTCGTTCCCCGTTCTAGGGTAACTAGATGGGTTGTTCCCTTAAGAGTTATATCAAGGTCTTGAACAACGGGACCCCTCCCTCTTGCTGGGTCGAGAGGGATAATGTTTATGGTCAGACCATAAACGTGTTGTTCATTAGAGGATCAGTGGTGGTTAAGGTGCAAGAAGTAGTCATAGGGGTAAAATAATAATTCGACCCAGTTGTGACTATGAACGGCCTGTGAAGGGTTGATTCACGGGCATTGGTTAAATCAATGGACACAACTTATCCCTGGTGAGGAGAGAGTGCAACTCACGAGTCTTTAGTGGAGTGACTCGTAGTTAACGAATGTTGATTGACGGGATCAATGAGTTTGATTAGTCAATCTCGTATCGTTGGAGCTCATGACCTGTAGGTCCATTAGGTCCCTCGGTTGGCTCAACATGGAATTTAATGGAGGGTATAAAGTTTTGGAATGAATTTGAAATGTTCAAGTTCAAATTTAGGAAATATATCAATTATATATGATATGATTGATATAATATATAGTTCATTGAAATATGATTCATATTGAACTTAATTATGTCTAGTTATGGAATTGGGAGATAACATATGGTAGAACTTTGGAGAAATGAAATTGGACTTATTCAAATCCAATTTCTCCAGATTATATGAATATGATTCATATAATAAGGTGTTTGGACACCTTATATGACACATAAGTTTATTTCTCTTTCTTTTAGTTCGTAATTGAGTTTAAAGACTTTTCCTATGACTTTAGCTTGTTTTTATGGTGATTTTGAGTAGTTAAATGTTGTAGTTGGAATTTGATTACCATGTTTTAGATTTATTTGATTATGTATTGAACTTTGTTATGTTATTTATTTTTGGCAATTCGTTCTTAATTTCATAAATCTTGTTGGTTTAAGTGGACTCGAGAGAAAGAAACTTAGATTAGAGCAAAGTTGTCAAAATCCTTAGAAATCTGGCATGAGAATGACCTAGAGTTCTTTGAGAAACACATAAAAAAGTTGCTTAATGTCGTGCATGCTTTTAAAATTCATAAGGAAACTTTAGAATTTATCGTGTGTGCGAGGCTCACTACGTACCGAGAGATTTTCTTGAGTATTTTTACTTCTTGTTTATAAATTCATAATATTAGTTCATTGCATGTGTTAAATAAGGAAATAACTTGTGAAATCATTTTCCTTCAATTCTATCATATTCGTGTCTCCAATTGTACATTTATTTTCTATCTTTGTTTTCATTATCCATCAAAGTTTTGTTGCTTTATCTAAAATTAAGAAAAAGTATATTGGTAATTAATTAATCTAGAAAACCCATTCCTGATGACGATACTCTGTACTCAAATCACTATATTAAAACTTGACTCGTACATTTGCGAAATTGCAATATTATTTTACGCAACAGTAGATTCGATGTTACAGGCAGTGAAGCAGACACTCGCAAAGCAACATCATGGAATAATTTCAAAAACTTGGCCAAAGCACACACATTTTTCCAATCATCAATCGAAGGAGTATTCTTCCTCTTATCCTTTCCTAATCTTGTAAACTCTACATTATATCGTGCATCATCCATTTCCAACCTTTCAAAAGCTTTTTGAAATTTTTCAGCAACATCTAACATGATGTAAGTAGAATTCCACCTAGTAGGGACATCCAAACAAAGTGAACTCTTACTGGATATTTTCTCAGTTCTAACACAATTTTGAAAAATAGCTAGTCGATATGGTGAAGATCTAACATATCGAATTGCATTCCTAATCCTGACAATTGATTCATGAAGTTCTTTAAGAGCATCACCAACAATAAGATTAAGAATATGAGCAAAACATCAAACATGCAAATACTCATCATCCAAAATAGACTAATTCCAATTTCTTATTTTCCTTCTCAAGTAATTAATAGAAACATCATTGGAGTTGGCATTATCTACCGTCACAGTCAAAATATTTTTTATATCCATTTTAACAAAAATTTCTCAATCTTTTTTCCAATGGTCTCCCTTATGATTTGAAATTAAGCAAAAATTTAAAATTCTTTTTTGCAATTTTCAATCATCATCAACAAAGTAGGCTATAAATACCATGTAATTGAGGTTTTGGATTGAAGTCCATTTATCAGTAGTTAAACTAACCTTTAAGCTTTTCCTACTTATAAATTCTTTCAAACTTTTCTTTTCATCCATGTAAAGTCGAAGATAATCTCTTGTAACAGTGGTTCGGGAGGGCATAACAAATTTAGGTTGCAAAGTAACTGAATCCTCTCGAAATCTTTCTGATTTCACTACTCTAAATGTCAACTCTTCGACAATAATTAACTTTGCAAGTGCTAGCCTACATTTTTCCATGCTAAAAGTCGTAGCAACAAAATTAGAAGTAGTTTCTCCTTCATTTTCTATTTTTTCAAGACATAAAAGTTTATCTTTAGCCTCATTTATTCTCCTATGATACTTCTTGCACTTAGTTCATATGTGTTTTAACATATTTGTTGTACCATTCTTTTGAGTGGCACAAGCATATGTAATACCACACTAATTACATTTTGCTCTAGGGAAATCAGAACTACCTTCAATCCTCTTAAAATGTTCCCACGTACCTAAAGTTTTTAACGTAGTACTTAACTTGTTCTTGTTTGTAGCTTGTGTTTGTTGTGAGGTGGGTGATGACTTTTTCTTCTCCTTGTTCTTCATGCTCGGACAAGATATACTTTTTGAGTACATCAACAATTGGGGGTGGGGGGATTCGAACCAATGACCTCTTGGTCATAAATCTTACTTGATGTCAGTTGAGATATGCTCTTGTTGGCGTTAGAAGATATACTAATACTAAAATTCAACGAAAATTTCAAGATTGATCAAACATAATCTTATAAACCTAGTGGGCACTTTTTAAAATTTCAACATCATAATCTTTAGGCTAAAGACTTCAAATTGAATTCGATCCATATTTAATATAAAGAACAAATTGAAAATAAACTTCTAAATTCTAAAATAATTAAAAAAAAAACAACAACAAATTGAATTTCAATCCATATGGAATATAAATAATATCATTAAATACCAAATTACAACAAAAACTAAAAAGAAAACATAAAATTTAAAAAAAAAAGTTTCCTGAGGTGTCTATTTGTCTCGAAGGACAAGTCTTTCAATTATGACCCAATTGATTATATAGACTACAATTTTGTTTAGTACTTGGTTCTCTTTCAATCCATCTCATTATGGTAGTGGGAACTTTTTGGTCTATCAAGTTCCATCTAGGTCAGCCTATAGAATTTCATGCGGAATCAATTGAAATTGAAGAGAGTATCATGCAGTATATGTTGAAAGCTTATATGTGTTCTCAATAAAATCTTCAAAGTTCAATTTTAGGTGTGAGCAAATTGCCATGAAATGTGAGCATGGAATATCATAAGATTGCCACAATTATTAAATGAGCAATAATGAACTTCTCTGTTAATCTTAGATATTGAATATTTCCACATGTAGCATTAAAATAATGTAGCTTAGTTTTCACGTGAAACACACCGTTTTCTCGATCATAAAATACTACCTCATGTTTACTAAATCTTAATGTCCACCTCACAATCTTACCAAGAGCATACTTGGAATATATTTGATTCAGGATGATGAGTATATTGAAATAAGATAATTTGACTAATATGCAAATAAGTTGCGTGATTACCTAGTATATTTTACTAGTTGCTACAAAACACTTCTTGTTTCTTCTCTTCTCATCTCAAAATATTCTACACACCAATAGAAGATAAGTTGAGCAAGCGCAATGATGGGCAACGTATGACCTTTAAAAACTCCATTTATGTTATCTGATAGGTTAGTTGTCATCCATTTATATCTAAATTCTTCATCATGGGATTAAGTTTATTTCTCAGCACTAATGTTGTTGAAAAGCTCATAAAGAGTTATTTATTGTTTTAATCTCTTCAACATATTTGTGGTACTTACAAATTTGGTGGCAACACCCAACACGATAAACATGTCTTTCAACTTCTAAGATTTATATTTATTATTGAAGTTGCTAGCAATATGTCGTAAGCAAAATCTATGATGAAATTTATCGTCAGCCCAACCATTCTATGGAATATTAACAGTAAAAATTATGCCACCATGTCAATCTAAAATCAAACACACATCTTCATGTGTGACAAGTTGTCTCAATTGTTTCAAACCCAACCCCAAGCTTTACAACACTCCTCGTACATAACAGCAAATGCAAGTGAAAGCAATTTTCCATTAGAGTCCATTGTTGTAATCAATAGCTTTCTTTATGCTTGTCATACAAATGGGTGTCATCGATTTGAATGATGGGTTTTGTTGATTTCGATAAAATCTTTTGTAGTTAAAGTCAATTGGGAATCGATTCGTAATTTAATAAAGTTTCTAAAATACCAATACATTGGCAAAACAAACAGAGAATAAATTCTACAAATTTAATACTAAGAAATATAGAAATTTAAGTATCCTAATACTTACTTTTGATCTCTGCAGTCAAGCAAATTTTTCTCTCTACAAGGTCACATCTTCCTCCAAAAATCACGTATTGGTTATCGAATTGGGACAAAAAAACAAGACAACACAAGTTGGCTACCTTCCTATATCTCTTAGTTTTCTGAGATTTGATTTGTGGGAACCAATCTCAATTGGAAAGGGAATGGTTAAGTTTAAGAGGAAAAAAACTTTTGGGAGAATTTTCTGTGTAGAAAACTAGGAGTACAAAACAGCAACTTCCACCCTGTCTTCCCCATTTCTTATCGATAAGGAGGGCATGTGAGAGAACGAAACATAGGGAAGCCACGTTTTACCCAACTTTCAGCAACGACCGGAAGTTATGGATTACTTAAATTAAATTAAAAATATAATTAATTTAATTAATCATAATTAATTAAATCTAATTTAATTAAAAAAATTGATTTAAATGAATATCTCTTACATAACCTAAAGGTTTAATTCAATCAATTTAATTTAATTAAATAATTAATTAATTCACCAATTAATTGATTGCTAAATTAAGTATCATATATTCAATTTAGACCTTACAATTGAATCATATCCAATTATAATTCTCCCATAACCTATACTTTTAATGTACATCAAATGTGCATTAAATCTATACTTTTAATATGAATCTAATTCACGTTAAAATAATATTTGAAATTCTTCAAATATTTCATTCTCTCCTAAATTAATTTCGAATCACATCTAAAATTAAATTTATATTATAAAGTTCTAAATAAAATATAAACTTTATATTATGATGTATCATTATACATCATAATGATTCCTTAGATGAATTTGAACATTTCAAATTCCAATCGAGATCAAATAACCTCAACACCCTTTACGACCTAGGAAAGGGACCTAATGGACTTACAGATCAGAAGCTCCAACGATACAAGATTAAATGGCTAATCTCATTAACCACATTAATCAACATTCGTTAATTGTGGGTATACTCCACTAAAGACCCACAGTTGTACTCTTCTCACTACGTATATATTTTTATGTACACGGATATAGACCAATAACAACAAGTTAATCCTTCACGAGCGTTCGTAGCGCCAACTAGGTAAATTACTGTTTTATCCCTGGGTTACATCTATAACCTTAAATATCAATGTTCCTCTAATGAACAATATGTTTAAGGTTCAATCATTAAACATATAAAATCTCTCTCGGGCCAATGAGAGGGTAAGGACCTTTGTTCAAGTCTTGGAGACACCACTTAAGGTAACACTCATTTATTTTCCATAAAGTAGGAAAGGAGTGAATTCCATCTCGTGTAATTATGTTTTTAGCTCCCCGCGATTTTGTCCACAAAATGGTAGGCGTATTGAGTCGCCGATCTAGCAACTCTCACCTATACAAATCAAAGGGTAATCTCTCGTGAACAGGAGTTGATAATACACTCAGGATTAAGATTAAGTTACCTAGGTCATCCTATTGAAAATAAAAACCTAAATAGTCAACGGAGTTACATCTATTGGTTACTATTTTGTGATCCGGTCTTATGCAAACTCATTACATACAATACCCCTACTTGCATACACTTACACGAACGCGTTGGATCATTGCATTTGTATCAAATACAAAGTGGGTCGTATTCATAGTGTCATCAGGATAAAGTACCCAGTCTCATCCTTATACAATAGACCCTTTGGGTTGTCTCTTGAACATTGATCTCCATATGTTTCCACATACAGTTCAAGACACATACTACAACATAAGATGTTAGTTTATTGGATGTAGAGTTATTTTAAAATAAAACTAATACAACATTCAACAACTTTTATTGAATAACTTCAATAACACTTTTTTTATAATAATCAAATGTTTACATTTACTATCTACGAGTTTTAGGGCATAAAACCCAACAGGTTCAACATTTTTTGAAAGTCTCTATACACGGACCAAAAGCCCAAAACATAGAAGTAAGGATGACATAACCTTCACTTTCACCAAAATACTTTACTTTCCACACCACACATGTGCCAGGATTGGTATGCTTTACCATGTACATTGATTTAGGTACAAGCTTATAGGAATCATCCCAATCACCAAACACTCTGGTCAAAGCTTTTTCTTTTCCTTCTCACACCCTAGAGTAAGGAACATTGTACCCAAACTTGCCTTTTATATCAATTTTTAGTTGTGATATACTAACAAAAAAGTTATTTTTTCATAGAATTCGATGGCAATCCTTGAAGAATCTAGTTGCCCACTCTTATTTAATTTTGAATAAAAACAAGTATGCTGCTCAATGTCCTAGGTGATTTTAAACAAGTCATGAGATTTTTTTTTGGTGGCACGAAGTCACCATCTAGACCCATCTTCTCACTTTCTGCATCGTACTGCCCATATCGCAGGTGTTGACTCCATGACCTCAATGTGTGACACTTAGGGCCCGTTTGATAACGTTCTCATTTCCTGTTTCTTGTTTCTGTTTCTCATTTTTTAAGAAACATACTTGTTTGATAATCCATCTCGTTTCTTATTCCAAAAATTTAAGAAGTGTTTCTAAAATTTAGACTAAATTTTGGAAACTACAAAAAGTAGTTTCTCTCAATTTCGTTTCTTCTTATACTTAAACGTCCCCTAAATTTTATACACACAATTACTGGTCTCTTGGTGAAATGCATGGCACTTTCTCTTTATCTTCCTTGCAGGTCGTATGTTTGAATCCTAGCTTGAGCAATTGTGTTTTATTTTCTTTAATATCCATTTTTTGCAACATAAATATATATATATATATATATATATATATATATATATATATATATATTCTGTTTTATTATTGTATATATATATATATTTATTTATTTAATATACTTATATATTTTTTTTATTTTTTATTTTCCAATATATATGTATACATATTTATATAACATTTTGATTTTTGATTTTGCAAAATATATATTTATAAATTATTTTAATTTTAAATTATAAATTTTAATATGTGTATTTATATATTCTTTTAATTTTTATTTTTATTTTTGTAATATATATTTTTTTAATTTTTAGTACACTAAGAACCCCATTAGATTTTGCAATAAATAAAATTTGCTCACTAAAAGAAAACATGCATTTAACCTCATTTTGATATTTTACAACCACAACACTTAGCAATATAATTGAGTTTGTTCTGATTCGACATCATTTAAGACAAATGACTAGAGTAAGAGATAACATTGTAGATCAAGTTTGGACAACATTTGAAGGATAGAACAATTTTATTTATTTACTTTTTAGTAGATAAACATATTCTATTATTATTGTTAATTTTGCATCGTGACTTCTTGGTACTAGATATTGTAACTTTTTTATAATTATATCTTATGTTCTAATGCATGTTAGGGTTGAGCTTTGATCGGTAGAGGTCAATTTTCAACCTCAACCGATGTCGAACCGACCATCGGTAATCTTTTTTCTTTTTTGTTCCTGACTTAAATCGACCAACGGTCACTTCAATCAGTTTAGGAAATTAAGTTTTTTTAATAATTTATTTATTTATTTTATTATTTATTGATATATTTTTTTTTACTATTCCATCGCGTTGGGGCTTTGGTCTCAAACCGACAAACCGATGAGTCGATTTTACCAAGGGAAAATCAACTCTGAATGACCACCTCCCTTAAAATCGACCTATTTTGATCGATTATGTCGATTTTTTTTATTTTTTTGCTCACCCCTAATGCATGTTATCTATTTTATATTATATAATTAAATTCTTTTTAAACTATAAAAAATGAGAAAAAATATTAAAAAAATCAAGAACAAGAAACGATAAATAGTTATCAAACAAGTTTTTGTTTCTATTTCTTGTTTTCAAAAAACAAGAAACAGAAATAGTTATCAAACACATTCTTGTTTCTTATTTTTAAAAAATGGAAAACAATAAACAAGAAAAAAGAAACGAGAAACAGGAAACAGGAAACGGAAACGTTATCAAAGGGGGCCTTATCAGCCAAACATTTTACCACATGTTGGAGAATATTTTTGTTGTTTCATATTAACCTCTTATATAATCAATCCCTTTCAACAATCACTAGTTCTAGGATAGGATCGCGTTTTATAGTGTTATATCTAATTGTTATTTAACTCCCTAAATTTATTTGAAGGGATAACATGTACACTACCCTCAAAATTCAGTTCTTTAAATTCATCATCTGTTTCAGTTATAAAATCCTTAGATGTATTATCTACCACCATATCTTCATCACCACAGGGAGGGACAATTGATTTTGAATCGTGGTCAGCACATTGGCATATACACACTAGATGGGTGTTTCTCCTAAGTCTATACATGCATGCCCATCGTTCTCACAATGACATATAAATGCATTAGATTTAGAATTGTCATCACAATTATTCATTGTTTGATAGTTAGGAATCGGTATTAGCATGTACCTTACTCATCTTGATAGTTTTAGTTCAAAGTGTCTATACACTATCTCCAATTGATTTGTCCTCACAACTACACCAAGTGGAAATCCTACCATTTCAACAAACTTTTCAAACACGACACCACTATTAACATTAATTCTACTCCATCAAATACAACCATTTGTATGTAAAGCAAATAACAAACACTTATCTCCCCCTTTCTATAAAAGAATAAACAAGATATAAATTAGAATTAAACTAAGTAAACTAAAATTCAACTATGTAATTCAATTAAGTAAGCTACCACTCAATTAAGTAAACTAAAATCCAACTATGTAATTGATAGAATAATGTTCTACATTTTAAAATAATAATAATGATATAAAGAAAAAATGCATAAAAAATATTTCTAAAAAAATCTTTATTAAAATTAAAACCAATCAATATTTAAAAGAAAAAAACATAATAACACAAGTGCTTTAAAAATGAAAAAAAATAAGCACACATCCATCCATCCATCTATCTATATATATACATACATATATATATTTATGTATATATATATATGTATATATCTTAGCGAAAAAAAATATGCATCCAACAATTTTTTTTAAAATACATCAAAAAAAAACTTTATACAAATTAAAACCAACCAATCTTTAGAAAAAAGAAATTAAACACGACAACATTATGAAAAAAACAACAAATTTTGAAAAAAAAAACATAAATCTAACAAATCTCGAAGAAAAAATACACATCCAACAAATATTAGAAAAATAAACACACATCCAAGAAGTGTTTTGTCTCTAATAATACACAAATCTTATACTCATTCTACAAATCTACAATAAAAACCACTAAAATTACAATAACTAGTGGAAAACGGTATAAGAAAAATAAACACACATCCAAGAAGTGTTTTGTCTCATTGAAGGTACTTTTTCATCTTTCTCTTGCAGATGGCTTTTGTTTCTGGTTGACTGGTATCTACACGTCCCAACAGTGCTGCCAACTGTGTTTTTTTCTGGAAAGAGCTATACGACCTATCCTGTCTTTCCTCCGATTGTTGGTTGATGGGGGAATTTAATGTTACTAGATGGTCCTTCGAAAAATCCAGCGGAAAACGCATCGCTCGAAGCATGAAACATTTCAACACCTTCATTTCCAATCTTTCACTTATTGATCCCCTTATCAAATGGGTTTTTCATATGGTCCAACCTGATGGAGAGACCAGTCATGACCCTCATTGACCGCTTTTTACTTACTGGGTCCATTAATGACAAATTCATTTATGTTATAATGAAGAGACACCCACGTATTACCTCCGACCATTATCCAATCATGCTAACTTTAGGACGCCAACAATGGGGGCCTGCTTATTTTAAAATTGAAAATATGTGGTTGACACACCCCTCTTTTGAGCCTTTCTTTCAGAATTGGTGGGAAAGCAACACTATTACCGGATGGCCTAGTCATGGTCTGATTCACAAACTGAAAAGGCTTAAGGGTGTTATCAAGGAATGGAATCGAACTGTCTTTGGGTGCATACAAGCCAGTAAAACTGATTTGACTAATGAACTCACAAGGATTGATAGCATAGAGGAATCCCAAGGATTAAACAAGACTCTTTGCCATAGACGTCAGGAAATCAAGCTTCAATTACTTGAGATTTCTAACCGGGAAGAAATTTCTTGGAGGCAAAAATGCAAACATAGATGGGCCACTGAAGGAGATGAAAATAGCAGCTTCTTCCATAGAACTGTCTCAATGAGAAAACGAAAAAATTGCATCGTCGAAATCCTTTCTAGAAATGGTCACAGCCTAGTCGATGATACAGATATTGAGGGTGAATTTGTGGACTTTTTCAAAAGCCTTTACTCCAAAGATCATGGAAACAGAGTCACTCCAAACATTGATAACTGGGACCCCATCACATTTGAGCTAGCTTCTGGATTAGAAACACCTTTCACAGAGGAAGAGATTAAGAAAGCAGTCAAGTCACTTGGGACAAGCAAATCTCCTGGGCCCGATGGTTTCACCACCGAATTCTTTAAAAACATTAGAACACTCTCAAGGAAGACATCAAGAAAGTGCTCCAAGATTTTTTCGAGAATGACATTATCAACACTAATCTTAATGAAACATACATCTGTCTTATTCCAAAAAGAGTCGATGCTAGAACTGTGAATGACTATAGGCTCATCAGTCTTACGACATGTCTTTACAAAATTATTGCAAGAGTTCTATTTGAAAGACTCAAATCGGTTCTCACCCTTACTATCACGGAACATCAATTTGCCTTCGTGGCTCATAGGCAAATCATTGATGTAACCCTTATAGCAATGAACTTATTGAGGACTACTCGAGATGTAGAAAACAGGGGGTTGTAATCAAACTGGACTTCGGGAAGGCTTTCGATCTCGTTGACTGGGATTTTTTGGACTTGATACTTGCTAAGAAAGGTTTTGGTATTAAATGGAGACGCTAGATAAAAGGTTGCATCTCCACGACAAATTTTTCCATCATCATAAATGGTAGACTTAGAGGCAAAATCCAAGCCACCAGAGGGCTTCGACAAGGTGACCCCTTATCTCCATTCCTATTCATTCTTGTTGTTGACTGTCTCAGTAGGATGCTTTCTCCGGAAGCTTATAAAGGCCATATTAGTGGTTTTTTGGTGGGAAAGGGCAAGCTCTTTATCAATCACTTGCAGTTTGCCGACGATATCATCCTTTTCTCCTCACCTAACAAAGACAAGATCAGTGCTTTGTGCTTTATTCGCCATTGTGACAGCATTTGAAAAAGCCTATGGATTGCGCATTTGAAAAAGCCTATGGATTGCGCATAAATCATCATAAATCAGAATTTGTTGGGATTCACCTCCAACCCAATGAAGTATCTGCTTTGGCCCTTGACTTTGGTTGTAAAGTGGTTGATTGGCCTTTGAAATACTTGGGTCTTCCTTTGAATGGCAAGCCTCAGACGAAATCCTTTTGGGACCCATCATTGAGAAGATTGGGAGACGCCTCAAAGGTTGGAATGGTACTTACATATCCAAGGGAGGTCGCTTAACACTTATACAAGCTACCCTCTCCAACCTCCCCACTTACTACTTATCCATATTCAAAATATCAGCTAAAAATGTACTGCTCTTTCCTTTGGTCTGGCAATAATGATAAAAAAGGTTGGCACTCGATTAATTGGAGGATCGTTTTGCAGCCCTTTTGAGGAAGGAGGCTTAGGTCTCATCGACATAGGAGCCTCCTTGCCAAATGGATATGGAGATTTAAATCTGAGAATTCATCTCTTTGGCGAAGAATGATTGCAACTAAATATGGCATTTTTCATTTCGACCTTCGCTCAGACACCAAAAAAACTTAAATACCACAGGGGCCCTTGGAAATACATCATGGAGAATAGAGAATACATCTACAACAATACTATCTCTATAATTGGAAATGGGGAACACACATCTTTTTAGAATGACAATTGACTAGGTGACCTTGTGCTACATCGTGCCTTTTCCTTCTCTATGCTATTTCTAGAAGGCAACTTGGTTCCATTGCGGAAATGAAAAGTGTTGATGTGGTCTCTTGGGACCTTGGCTTTCGTCGAAATTTCAAGGACAGTGAGATTGATGAGTGGGTAAGGTTGTCATCTATGCTCCCTCTTCCTCCGGTTAGTCCTCTAGATGACACTTGGAAATGGACTCTAGACAAATCTGGTAGCTACATAGCAAAATCTCTTTCCAGTAAGTTGACATCTCTTAATAACCATTCTTAGAAACACCTTTATATGAGCTTATGGAAGAGAACCATCCCTAAGAAGGTTCGTTCCTTCATTTGGGAGCTAAGTCATGATGGGATTAGTACGGCTGACACTATTCAGGACTGCTTGTGAGACAACGATCCATCTCTTCACTTCTTGTTCTTTCACTACTATCATTTGGAACAAGATCTTGTAGGCTTTCAATCTAAATTGGGTTCATCCAAACCGTATCATTCCAATCCTGAAAAACCTCTTATTGGGACATCCCTTCTCCAACATCAAGGCATGCATTTGGAACAATCTTGTCATGTCTCTTCTATGGACTATTTGGCTTGATCGTAACGGTTGTATCTTCCAAGACAAGGAAAGAGAGATCCAACAAGTCTATGATCATATTGTTTTCTTAGCTCTCTCTTGGGGTAAATGATCTCCTTTATTTTGTAATTACAATCTCACCTCACTTATTACAAGTTGGGACCCTCTTTTATAATGGGGTCTTTCTCCCTTTTTTTTTGTACATTTCATACTATCAATGAAATGATTTCACGTTTCCCATAAAAAAAAACAATTTAAGAAAAACTCACGAATCCAACAGAATTAGTAGTCTTCAAATGTGATGGATTTTGTGTATCCAACCACCACAAAACGCTCATTTTGTTCCAACGCCGACAAAGATTAAGCTTGCTACCTCAAATGGCGACAAAATACTTCAAGTGGGGACTACAAAAGGAGAAATAAAACTGTGGGGTTGCTGTGTTTTTTTTTAAAAGGGCTAAAAACTAAAGGAATGAGAGTTTTGTTTTTAAAAGGCCAAAACAAAAAGAAGAAAGTGTAAGTCATCTCTTCATTTAAAATTCCTACACAAATCAAGAAGCGCAACACCGATAGTCGTTTCTTCAAGAGACAACATTTATGCAACGTGTTGAAGGTCGTTTCTCCAAGAGACGACCTATACAGCGTGGCATTAATCTGCTATTTTTTTTTAAAACACAAGGACAGGTCGAAGAGACAACCTGCCTCCACAACATCAAGGTCGACCACCTTGATCCACCTATTTAAAACTACAATATTCTTCTAAATAGTTTGAAACATGTCTTATTTTTATAATAAATTTGTGAACTTGCAATAACAAATATATATAGATAGATATAAATATAAATATATAAAAGGGGTCCGGGAAACTTCTATATACAGTTATTGCTTTAAAAAACAATTGGTATTGGATTCGAGGATTTCACAATTTTACAGACCAAATTACTGGTTTAAGTCGAAGGCACCCATTAACCCAAACACAACCCAACCAATGAACTTTGAAAAACTCGAAACTGCTATCAACTCCAAATTGCTTCCTAAACAAAACATTTCCTGAAAGATAAGTGATTCCAACTATTTCAACCTCACAATATTCTCATTATTAGTAGGAATTTGACTTAAAATACCAATACACAAGATGAAGGCAAGAGACGCGACCATTGTTGTGCCCTTCATCAGCGTATTTGCTGCAGCATATAAAATGAGAAACCAGATTGGCCAAATGAATTAGGACTTCTTTAGATATTAGAAAGTCAATGAACTCGGATTTTGGAAAAGGGGATGAGTTAGAATAAGACCAAGATTTATGTATCATCAGTCCATTGAAGGGACCTCTAACTGAACAAATTTGATTGGTATGACCACCCAGAAAATCAAGTTTCTGCATTGCAATCACATCTCATATGAGTTTTAGGTTAAAGCTCTTATGTTCTTAATTTCAGAGAACATCGACTCCATTTAGTTCCCTTCTTTTGAGGCCAAAGCTGATTTCTCTCCATATCTCAAATACACGTCCGTAAAGACGGCCTTCTCCTTTATCCTTAACCTGCATTAACATAGAAAGCACATTAAGTTAATTTTTCATAGCATAAAATGTACAACCATGTTCAAAACAACCACTTGATGCTACATAACCTTTTTGCAGATCCTGGAATTCCTATCAAAGATTTCTTCTCTGTTTTTTCCTTGGGTTGTTTTTTCTTTGAACCCTTCGCTTTCCCTTTGATAGGTGGAATTTCCCTACGAACTTCCTCTCTTCCTTTCGGGATTTTCTCTAGTTCCTTTCGAGATGGTGCCCGAATGTTGGACTCTAATCTTGATTCTGCACCATTACCATCCTCATCATCTGAATGTAATACACTGACAGATGCCAGATTTTTTTCAATATCCTGCACCCTTGTTCTTAGGACTTCATCAGCTAAATCCATGTCCAAGTCAGCAACCTGCTCTGCTTCATCTTCAGAAATAATTAGTTGAGAATGATTGGTACTACCCACTGAAATTTCACGTGCAGAACTGGAAGTTCGTCGATTAATTATCTCGCATTTTATTTGCTTCTGAACCCTTCCAAACGTAAGATATCGTCCAGAAAATGCTTGCAAAAAACTGAGGAAGAAATGAATGTCAATCTTTTTAGTTTTTACCAATTTATTAAGGACTGTGGATGCATAAATGTTGTATCATGCCTTATATGAAACCTAGAAAGCATTCATAAACGTAATGCCATGTAAAGATGTGATGATCTCAGAATGTCCAAATGTACATAGCTAGGACTTGATGATCTCAGAATGCACAAATGTAAGTAGCTAGCACAATTTCTTTTTTAAAGGAAACCAACTTTCATTAAGTAACATAAAAGAAAAAAATTCAAAGAGAGGCCCACAAACGTAGGTGTCTATACGTAGATGAAAGAACGAATGGTTGAAGTAAAAAGTAGCTGACTCCTCTATCTCTCGGTGAAACAGAGCCCTTCGAAACTGAAAATCAAAGGGGTTTGTTCCAACTTGTGAACAAGAGAGAGGAGACTGAAAATCTTTTAGATAAGGTGAGATCAAAGAAGTGGGAACTGTAAAGAGAGAGGTTGAAAACAAAACCAAAGATACTCCCAGAATCTAGACTCTACTGCCATTCGTACTGGAAAGGTGGCAAAAGTACGAAAATTCGGATAGCAAAGAGAGATCGCCTTTAGAAAGTACTCGCAATTACCATATGAAGTATGAAGGAAATCCACTCAACACCAATTGAATTAATGTGAGTCTTTCCCCTACTTTTCTCCATGAAAAATATAGAAAACATTTAGCAGTTGTAAGAAAAAACAGCTAAACGAATTCAACCACTTCAAGAGTTTTGCAATAAGAATGTACTTCACCGATTTTATTGCTGCTACCTTTTTTTGACTAAATAATTTTGGTATTCCGAAGCTAAAATATTAGAGCTAAATTTCTATTGGTTCTATAATTTTTCCTCACATACAAAACATACCTTATGGCATCTCCTTCAGACTTGCAATCAACAAATGCAAAACCCTTGCAGATTGGATCCCTAGTCTTCTTGTTTCCAAGGACTGCAGGAGTTATATTGATTATTCCAGGGAACTCTTTAAAAGCCACCATCAGATCTCTGTGAATATTCTTTTTTTTAGGAAGGTTGACAATGCGTACACGAACTCCAGTACTAACAATTTCTGGAGCTGAAGAAATGCGTGATCTCAAGGTTAGATCAAACTACAATTGACAAGGAAAAGAAGATAATCACAAAAATTCACCAATGATTATCCATTAAGTCTGGAGTGGATTTCTTGCAACAGTTTGGCTAAAAATCAGACAGGATGTGATCAGAAGAAGAAATTATTTTTTCTATATTATTGCAAGATAATAATTAGGAGTCTAATACTATGACTTGTGGGAAAAAATCAATTTTTATCCCTGAAGTTGACAATGTATATCAATTAACCCTAAACTTTCAAATTGAATTGCGCCTAAAACTTGGACTATTGTTGCAATCTTTTCCTTAAAATTAAAAAAGTAGTGTCATCTTTAATTTAAGCTTGAATAAGTGTCGTAATTTTTACCTCCTACTAGGTATTCATTGGAAGAATCGTTAATAAAAGTATTTTCATCACTCATGTGCCTCCAATGAATAAAAAGGCACATGTCCCTGGCATGAAATTAATAGGATTTGAAAGAAAAACAACATTAGAATGGTTCCTTTTTCTTTTGTCTTTTTGTTTATTTCAGTGTTCGATTTTGTGCATTAACAAGACATTTATAAGAACTGCACTTTCATTGAGAATTATGAAACAATATACAAGAGCATTAAAGGAGTCCAGATAAAGAGGAAGAAACTAATAACAACATGGTTGGTAATCAAGTAGAATGTGTGAATCAAAGCCTAGACCTAATCAAAACTATGCTCCAAAGATTGGAGAAAAAGCTTGAAGCCATGGAGAGGCCTCAAGTACTAATTGTACTACAAAACTCCTCAGAAAAGGAAGATAGGCCAAGAGAGAGAAAGAAGCAACAAGTTCCTTTCATGGCTGAAGAGTATCTTCAATAGAAGAAGCAAGCAGAAATATTCTTTGAATGCAACAACTTGAGTGAATAAAGAAAGGTCCGTATTGTTATATCTCACTTTCAAAACTATGCTCTCACTTGGTTGGACAAATTATTGTCTTATAGACATAGGAACCAATTTCCAAGGATTGAGACTTGGAGTGAATTCAAGAAGATCATGGATGCACACTTTGTCCAAAAGCTTACTCCAAATTAAAAAAGTTGAAGCAAGGAGACCAAGATGTGAAATCTTACTACCTCAAGTTGGTAGCACTAGCGGAAGAACTTTGTATTTATAAAGAGGATGAAGCCCTCATGAATCGATTCTTCAAGGCGCTTAGAGATGACATTGCCAAGAGAGTTGCTCTTCAACCTTGCTACACTTTGAGAGAAAGGTTTGTTAGGATGTATGTCCTAATCTCGTATATGTTTGTAACATTTTAAGTTGAAATAAATAAGAGTTATTTTTTCATCACTTTGTGTCTCGCATATTTACAAACTTAATCCAATAAACTAAGCTCCAGGGTCATTGAATTATGAGAGAACTATAACTTGAACGGTGTGTAGTGGACACACAGGGAGGATCACGTTCAAGTTAATGACCCGAACGGTCTACAGTATACGGATAGGGTTAGAGACCTAATCCCTTAAGTGTTATCCCCAGGGCTTGGACAACGGGCACCCACCCTCTCATTGGCCCGAGAGGGATGTTGTTTATGGGTTGGACCATACAACGTTGTTGTTTATTAAAGGAGCAGTGGGACTTAAGGAGCAAGAGGTAGACACAGGGGTAAAACGGTAATTTGACTCACCAGTGTCTACGAATAACCTGTGAAGGATCGACTCACGGGCATTGGTTATATCAATGGATATAACTTGTCCTACAGTGATGGGAGTGCAACTACGGGCTTTAGTGGAGTGATACCGTAGCTAATGAATGTTGAATAACCGAGTCAAAAAGTTTGACAGGTTAATTTCGAATTATTGGAACTCGTCATCTGTAGGTCCATTAGGGCCCTCGGTTGGCTCAAATTGGATAAATTGAGGGTTTACAGTTTGATGTGGATTTGAAGTGTTCAAATTCATTAAAAGGGTATTTATGTCATTTACATGAGATATGATTGACATAATATATAGTTTAATGTGAATGAGATTCATAATAAACTATAGGTTAGCCTAATTGATTAATTAGTGCTAATTTGGAGAAATAGAATTGAGAGAAATTAAATTGAATGTGATTCAATTTAAAAATTCCACAATTTTACAAATGAGATTTGTATAATAAGGTATGAGATACCTTATTATATATAATATGCAAATATGATTTACATTTTATAAGGTTGTGGTAAAATGGTGATTTGGTGGAGATCTCAACTCCACCACTCACCATTATATAAAAGGCTTTGAGCCTTTACTATTCCATAAGTTCATTTTTTGGATTTGCTCTTCCAGGATCAAAAGAGCTCTCTTTCAAATTCTCTCTAAAAATTCTCTCGACCCAAACCAAAGGGAGTTCCACCACTCTCCCTCAACCGATCGAGAACAACCGAGAAGATCGTTTTGGAGGTGTCCAAACTGTTCGGTTCGTGAGATCGTGTGAAGAGATCGTTGGCACAAAGAGTTCGTGATCGGAGAAGAAATTGTCGAAGAAAGGTTCTTCAACAACTAAGTACATGTATACTTTCTGTTTTTTCTTCTTCTAAAATCATGTTTAACCTAGAATTAAATTGTTTAGTTCAATTTTAAGAAAAGTATTTCGCAACGAACACCACGACGTTTCAAGTCGTTTCCGCTGCGGGAGTTTTATTCCCTTCAATGTTGTACTTAACTCTCAAGCTTGAGGGGAGAATACTTAAGAAAAGCTTAAGGTATGCAAATCCTAATCCAAATATTGATGATAATGTTGTTGGGTTAGAAAATAGGGGGTTTAGAAAAACATTGCTTGCTAGTTCCACTATTACATATCATGATGTCGTGCTTACTAATTCTTTTGTGCATAATGTTCCTAGAGAAGCATGTGTGGAGTCAAGCATGTTAGAAATAGATAGGAATAAAACCAACAGCTTAGAAATTGAATCAATTAAACATTGTGATATTCAAGAAAGAACTAATGGTGAGAATGGTGATGTGTTGCCTATGGATGAATCATTGCACTATACCTTACCATCTCATTGTGTCCTTTCATGTGACGAACACTAATTTCGTTTCTACAAAAGAGAACCTAGAAGTGTGTGACCCTAATATTATTCCTTCTCTCGTTCTTCCTTGTCCATATGAAATAAATGTTATCCATGTATTACATCAAAAGAATCTAGTGCCAAGCACTTAGAGATTGAATTACTCGGCCATGGCTTGCATGAAAATTGACCTAGTGATAAACAAGAAGAGCTTAATGTTAGGTGTTTTAAGGTCTATGCTATCACACTCACAAAACACCACATTCTTGAAATGTTGCAACTCAAAGAGTGTTATCTAACGAGAGAACATAAACCATGTATGGCTATTCTTTCTTATGCATTTTTTGCAAGAAATTAAAGCTTTTCTCATGAAGAAAGATGGAAGGACTTGGAGACACATTGGAAGAGAAATGAACACTTACCCAAGTGTTGCAAAGATCAAACTTAGGAGAGCAAAAAACCTTCACTTCTCATTACTACAAGAGTAGTCTACAAGGTAAGTTAAAGTTAGTTCATCCTGTATGTTACTAATGTTTTTTTTAAAAAAAAAAAAAATGTAGGCTTGAATACGAGGGCGATTCCCTTTCAAGAGGGAGATGATGATATGCTAAAAGAAGGTACATCATGCCACATGGATCAACCAAAGAAGAAAGAGATCTTCGCTTCAACCTTTACAGTATTGAACTTCATAAGGAAGGATAACGAGGGGAGAAAGAAGCTTCAAGGCAACATGTAGACATCAAATCTTAAAAGCTTTAGGATTAAAATACCATTTTGGTCACTGTACTTTAAGCATTTTTCAATTTTGGTCCCCGTACTTTCAAATATTCAATTTTAGTCTTTGTACTTTCAATAAAGCTTAAAATTGGCCCCTATGATAAGTTTGAAGTTAATTTTTATCAATATTGGTTAGATAATAGTAATAATTTCAATACAAGAAAAGGGACAATGTGAACATACTTTCAAAATTTGTAGAGGAAAAGCTAATAGAGACTATTTTTTTAAGAAAAATTAACAATAATGTAGAAAATATCAAGAGTAGAATATATTAGTTTGTATATTCACAATGAGAATAAAAGGTTTCTTATATAGAAGAAACCTTACATACAAGGAAATAAATATTCCAGCATCTAATATATAGTAAATAAAAAGAAATCTTTCTTAACAAATAAGGAAATAACCAATATTTCCTTATTAACAAATAAGGAAAATAACCAACACTCCCCCTCAAGCTGGTTTGAATATATCTTCCATCACCAACTTGGAGATCATCTTGTCAAACTGTAATTTGGGAAGACCATTTGTTAGCACATCAACTACCTGCTCTAACGTAGGGAGATAAGGAGTACATATTACTCCTGCATCAACCTTCTCTTTTATGAAGTGTTTATCAACTTCAATATGGTTTGTCCTATCATGAAGGACTGGATTGTGGGCAATGGAAATAGCTACCTTGTTGTCACAGTAAATATGCATTGGTCTATTCTGAATGAATTTTAATTCCTCCAAAAATCGCTTCATCCATATGCCCTCGCAAATTCCATGAGCTAAAACTCTAAATTCAGCTTCAACACTACTTCTAGCCACCACACTCTGTTTTTTACTTCTCCAGGTAACTAGGTTGCCTCCAACAAAAGAACCATACCCAGAAGTAAATCTTTTATCTGTTATACTTCCTACCCAGTCAACATCAGTATATACTTCGACATGTAAATCATCATGTTTCGTAAATAGTATACTTTTTCCAGGAGTAACTTTCAAATATCTTAGGATTCTTTAAGCAGCTTCAAAATGAGATTGTCCTAGGGCATGCATAAACTAACTTACCACGATTACAACAAAAGTAATGTCATGACGTGTGTGAGACAAATTAATGAGTCTCCCCACAAGTCTCTGATATTTTTCTTTGTCTTTTACATCTACTCCTGTTGCAATCTACAATTTCAAATTTGGCTCAATAGGAGTTTCTGCACCCAAGTAAGCCAGTCTCCTCGAGTAAATCAACGATATACTTCCTTTGATTCACAAAAATACCTTCTTTTGACCTAGAAAATTTCATTCCTAGAAAGTACTTCAAAATTCCCAAGTCTTTAATTTGGAATTCATTTGCTAGTTGTTTCTTCGGGGTAGTCACTCCTACTTCGTCATTTCCTGTGATAATAATATCATCAACATACACTATTAGAATAACAACTCTGTTATTTTCAGTATGTCTATAGAAAATAGTATGATCAGCTTGACTTTGACAAAATTCATAGCTCATAACTACTTTTCCAAATCGTTCAAACCACGCGCTCGGAGATTGTTTAAGTCCATATAGAGCTTTCTTTAATCGGCACACTTTGTCAATCCCAAGTTCTTTTTCAAAACCAGGTGAAGGATCCATAAATACCTCTTCCTCAAGATCCCCATTAAGAAACGCATTCTTGACATCAAGTTGATAAAGGGGTCAATTTGTATTGACAGCAATAGATAATAATACTCTAATAGAGTTAATTTTAGCAACAGGGGCGAATGTTTCCTGATAGTCAATCTCATAGGTCTGAGTGAAACATTTAGCAACGAGTCTAGTTTTGTACCTCTCAATGCTCCCATCGGCTTTACACTTTATAGTAAACATCCATTTACATCCTAAAGTCTTCTTACCTTTCGGTAATTCTACCATGTTCCATGTGCCATTTTGTTTAAGAGCATTCATTTCTTCTATAACTGCTAACCTCCAATTCGAAACATTTAGGGTCTCCTGTATATTACTTGGAACAAATAGGTTTGTTATTCTAGAGGTGAAGGCTCTATGATTATCAGACAATCTATCGTAAGAAAGGTAATTTGATATGGGATATTTGGTGCAATTACGGGTACCTTTCCTATGGGCAATCGAAATATCAAGATCGGATATGTCGAATAAGTGATCTGAAGTAGAATGGGAAATAGAATTACCTAGATCTTCAGGATCAGTCGTCGGAGTATTAGATTGGTTCTATGGTAGATCTACTATCTGGTCCCGGTTCTTTTGATTTACTCCTTTTCTAGTATAAACCTGAAGCTCAAGTTTTCGATCAATCAAACCACTTTGTAGTGTTTCTCCCCCTGAAGAAGAGTTTTCCATACTTGGCATTGGAGAATTAGAGCTTGATACCTCAGGACTAATGAGTGTAGGCAGAGAAGACGTATCCCAAAAATTATCTTCTAAATTAGATATCATCTCTCCCTGAAGATAATTTGCCTTAAAAAAGGATTGATCTTCCAAAAAAGAAACATTCATGCTCTCAAAATATTTTTTCTTCACGGGTCAAAACATTTATACGCTTTCTTGTTTGAAACATATCCCACGAAAATACATTTAAAAGCTCGAGGCTCAAGTTTAGACCGAAAACTGTTAGGAAGATGAACATATGTTGTACAACCAAAAACTTTGTTAGGTAGATCAGAAAATAAGCGTACAGGGGGGAAAAAAGTCTTGAAATGATCCACGGGTGTCTTAAAATCCAAAATTTTTCTAGGCATTCGATTAATAAGATATGTTGTCGTAAGAATAGCTTCTCCCCACAAATAATTAGGAACATGCATAGAAAACATAAGGGCACGGGCAACATCAAGTAATTGTCTATTTTTTCTTTCAGCAATGTCATTTTGTTGGGGAGTGTCACGACACGTCGATTGGTGAAAAATACCTTTGACTTTAAAGAATTCATTTAAATATTCATTGAAATACTCTTTTCCATTATCATAATGCAAAATGCTAATTTTAGTTTGGAATTGAGTTTCAATCATGTTATAAAACTGAATAAAAATATCTTTCACATCCGACTTGTTTGTAAGCAAATAAATTCAGGTTAAACGTGTGTTGTCATCAATGAAGGTAACAAACCACCGTTTTCCACTATGAGTTAAAACTTTAGAAGGACCCCAAACATCACTATGAATTAGGTAAAAAGGAGCGGAAGCTTTGTAAGGTTTGGGTAAATAAGTTGATCTGTGATTTTTTTGCAAAAATACAACTTTCACAATGAAAAACAGAACAATCAATGCCTTTAAATAAGTTCGGAAACAAGTACTTTAAATAGAAAAAACTTGGATGTCCTAATCTATGATGCCAGAGCATTATAGTTTCTTTAACTGGAGAAGAACTAACACTACTCAAGCCTTGAACTGCTTTATGACTAGTCGAGGATTCCTCAAAATAGTAGAGACCTTGAAGCATTCTAGCACGCCCAATCATCTCCCTCAATTCCTGATCCTAAAAAACACAATGGGAATCACAAAAGATGACACAACACTTAGCATCCTTAGAAATTTTAAGGGCACATAACAAATTACATTCTAATTTTGGAACATGCAATATAGAGTGTAGATTAATTTTTTAAGACAGTCTAATAGTTCCTTTTCCTGCAATGGAATTGAAACTACTGTCTGCAATCCGATTGTTTTCATTACAGTACATCGGAGAGTATGATTCAAATAATTTTGAGGAACTCATCATGTGATCAGAAGCCCCAGAATCTATGATCCATGGGGATGAGTTAAGACAAGAAAAGGCTTGAGGATAAGTACCTGTTTGTGCTAAGGAAACACTAGGATTACCCGATGATGAATTGGTCGTTAACAGTTACAGGAGTTGATCGACTTGCTCCTTGTTGAATGGATTAGAATCAACAACATTAGTAGAAGATGAGGGTTCATTACCAGATGAGTGTTGATTTATACTCCTGTCACCAGATGAAGTGGAGCCATGTTTATTACCCTTCCAATTAGAAGGTTTCCCGTGAAGTTTCCAGCACATTTCACGAGTGTGTCGAGGTTTGTTGCAGTAATCCTCCGAGACTTTTCATTAGTCCTGGTTGACTCATCTGATACCTTATGTGTTGTAGCTTCAACTACTAGAGCCGAACTTTCAACTGAATCAATAACTTTCTTGCCAATCATAACATTTTTACGACTCTCTTCCCTACGAAATTCAGAAAACACATCATTAATAGTTGGAAGAATAGGTTTTCCCAGTATTCGCCCTCTAACCTCATCAAATTCAACATTGAGCCATGCGAGGAATTTATAAATCCGAGCGTCTTCCACAACTTTCCTATAGTGCTTTTGATCATCAGTTGACTTCCATTCATACGTATCAAATAAATCCAGATCCTGTCAAATCCGTTTTAACAAATGAAAGTATTGTGTAACAGAGTTATTTCTCTGTCGCATATCACCCAGTTTAAGATTGTGTTCAAACACTTGTGATTAATTTCCCAGGTTGGAATACATCTGAGTCACATTCTCCCATAATTAATTACCAGACAATAACACATATAGTTAGAACTTATATCTTCTACCATGGAATTTACTAACCAAGTCATCACCATGGAGTTTTCAGCATCCCATACAGTGAACAGAGGACCGTCCTCAGCCGGCATGGATTTATCTCCAGTAAGGTATCTAATCTTCCCTTGTCCTCGAATGTACATTCGAACGCTTTGCGACCAACAAAGAAAGTTATCGCCATTAAGTCGAATTGTAGCAATCTGGACAATAGGGTTGTTGGCACGGATCCGACTATCTAAGACTTTTACAATGGGTAAAGATTTATTTTCCGACATATTGTTAACAATCAAAACACAATGAATACAGATAGAGAGATATTAGTTAGAGGGATGCCAAACAAAGACAATATATTAGACACCTAAACCGTGAGTGGTTTAACACAAAGAAGATCAATAATCGGTCGCCCTGATACTGCACACGGTCGAAAGAAAAAAAAAGAAATATAGTCGTCAATTGGAGAGGAACCAGTAGACAGCGATGGCGAGGAAGAGACCGGCGAGGAGATTGACAGCAACGAAGGAACCAGTGGACGACAACACATCAAACAATCTCGTGGGTTGCGTTTCGCGGGTTCTATGGAGTCGGGTCAGGAGTTCGCGGGTTTCTTTGAAGTCGACAACGCAACAAAGTCATGGGTCTTCTCGACTCGAAAAAATCGGCAAGGATCTTCGATTTTAAACCGTGGGTCTTCGATTTTAAGCCACTGAAATTGTCGGCAAGGATGTTTTCACCGATGACACTTAAGGGGCGACCGACGATGGGAACAAAACAACAGTTAGGGTTTTCTCATGTTTGAAAAATAGGGTTTCTGACAAAATTAGGGTTCTTGCTCTGATACCATGTAGAAAATATCAAGAGTAGAATATATTATTTTGTATATTCACAATGAGAATAAAAGGTTTCGTATATAGAAGAAACCTACATTTACATACAAGGAAATAAATATTCCAGCATCTATAATATAGTAAATACAAAGCAATCTTTATTAACAAATAAGGAAATAACCAATATTTCCTTATTAACAAATAAACTAATACTCGGGACCAAATTTAAGATTTATTGAAAGTATAGGGACTAAATTTGAACATTTGAAAGTACAAGCATACCATGCTAGCCCCTTTGTTTTAAAGGGCTATTGAGCCTTATGGCTTGAGGGAAGGCTCTAACTTTTAGCCTCGAGACTTACGCCTTTTTTGGACCAAAAGAGGTTTACGCCTCTACGAAAATGCACTGATGCTTTAAGTCTCTACACCTCATATAATGATTAGAAGAATAATATTAATTCGCCCCATTCTTTAAAAATATAAGAGTTTGAATTATAAAAATTTGAACTATTACTACTTTTACTACTTAACTCTTGAGCTTTAAAAACATGGAAACCATTGAAGACAAAAATTTATAAAATAAGTCAATCCTATTAGTGATAATAGCGGTGATGTTAAAGATATCCTTCTAGAATTTTTGTTTAAGTTATTTTATATAAGCATTATGCTTCGCAATACTTGTTCCCACAAATTTAGGATTTGTACAACGTTCTTAATTAAAATTGAGGCTTACGCCTCATATTGCCTCAAAGCTTGCGCCTCGCCAATTCAAGAGGAAAAGTCTCGAGGCTGCCTTTAGCCTTTTAAAACATTGGCTTGCTCCCTCAGTGGATACACATAGTGCCCTACGATTTTTCAATGCTTGTAGACTGGTTTTTCTTGGTTGGATTGGGACAACCGTATGTTTCTTTATTGGCCACTTTGAAGTTTTGCAGTGTCACAAAACTTTTATCACTCACTCTCCCAAGCTGGTTTTTGTAACCCATTCTCTTGTCTAAAAAATCTTAGAGATAACTATGGATTTCATAGTAGGCTTACCCTAGTAATGGTAAGGATACAATCCTTGTTGTTGAGGATTAATTTACCAACTACGCACAGTTCATTCCCCTGTGGCACCTATTCACTGACATGAAATTTTTTATGAATCACTCTTGGAGTAGAAATTATTCGAAGAAGTTGAAACAATATGGTTGGTGGTTTAATACCTCGGATGTAAGAGAGAGAAATCTAAAATTATATATAAACCATATATCATAGAGTTTTGGAGGGGGTAACCATAATATGGCAACCTCATGCCAACCTGAATTTAGCTCACTGGTTAAAATAAATGCATATCCTCGACCAAGAAGTTAGAGGTTCAAATATCGACCCGATGTTGTTGAACTCAAAAATAATATGGCGGTCACATTGAATAATTTATTCTCTCAGAGGGAATTGGTTTCACACAAGGATCACCATCTTAAATCAAAGAACCGCCTACCACGCACAGTCCACAGTCAATCGGAGGTGGTCATCCTTCAATGTTTTACTTATGAGAAACCTCATCTTTGAGTTCAATAGCTGTTTGGCTAGAATATTGATAAAATACTACTTTCCATACAAAGTAACTACTACTACTCCTTTATAGGCCTTTTACGGTCATAATACATAGTGGAGGTAGCTGAGCAAATCCCTCTAGATAGAGATCCACATACAGGAGGACCAAGATGAATGTGCAACCAGCACAGCATGATATGGAAAATCAGGCAGATAATAGCCATGATTTGAAAAGTAGCTACCATATCTAGATTCAAAAGCAATATGTTATTTTTGCCTACAATTATCAAAGCCCTTCACTCTTAATCTTTCTAGGGAAATGTCTATACCCATGAGCAAAACGTAAGGAAAGAGGCTAGGAGTCAAAGGAGAAAAGCTAAACAAACATTTGAATTCGGCAGCAAGTTATAGAATCAGACTCAAGGACGAAGAATAAAAGAATGGGGCTCGATAAAAGCAGAATAACACGAACAGAGACTTACAAAGTGAGGGAGATTGAGACCGACCTTTTAACTCTGCGACATTTCTACCAGAATTGGGCTCGGAAGTAGACAGGTTCTTGAGCTTATTGATATTTGCAGCTTGAGCTGCCTTACTCTTCTCTATTTCCTGTAGCAATTCGTCTTCAATGGAGGTGTTATACTCCTTCCCTTCTCCAAATCCACGAGGCCTCGCCGCAAGCCACTCTCTCATGTTCTTTAAGGGCAAAAGCTTGTCATCTTCATCGTCCTCGTCCTCAAAATCAACATCATCCTCACCGAGAAATTCATCAAATTCAATCTCGGAATCATTCTGCTCAGTGAGGCCAATGCCGCCTTTCCCACGCTTCCTCAGTGCAAAAACAGGAGAACCCATTCGTCCTAAGCCATGAACAAGAGAAAAACTGAAATGGGGTGAGTGGAATTTGGCGGAATTGAGATGGCATGGTGAGTGGAGTTTGTAGAAAGCAGTGTATGATGTTGGGAGAAGAAAGTTATGGCAACTTTGTGGCAGTGACGGCCAAGTCGGGGTGAAGCGCCAGTGAAGGGACGCGGAATCGAGCATCTCCGTTGATGAATTCCCACCGTAAGCTAAAGATAAGAGGCCGTTTTCCAAGTTGATTTATCATATAGTGCAATTATAATGAAAAACACTTATTTGTTTACACAGATCGTAATCGTCCGGTGTCGTGGTGTAGTTGGTTATCACGTCAGTCTAACACACTGAAGGTCTCCGGTTCGAGTCCGGGCGACGCCAATTTTTTTTTGTCTTTTTTTCCCCTTAGTTTTAACTTTTAAAATATAATTTTGATTATTAAAGCAAAATTAAATTTCTTTTATAATTTATTGACAACATAAAATGTTAATATTTTAATATTTCATCCATGTTTTTAATGGTATTAGTTTGATGTATTGGAGAAACTAAGTCTACTACTTAGCGGTAATTGGCATGTTCTCCTTCCAATGAGATCAGGGATTCAAATTCTCGTACCTCATATTTATTGTACTTAAACAAAAATTGATGTGTTGCATGCAGTGGCGGATCAAGAAATTTTATTGAAGGGTGCTAAAATTTTGTAAAAGTAATTTCCAAGTAGGTAATTAAAAAAATTCATAAATAAAAATAACTTATTAATTTAATACATCACAATTGTCTTCGACAAATTTTAATATTATGATATTGGTTTTGTAAAACATTGAAGGATGGCATGTTCTCCTCCTTGTGTGTTCACTACACACCGTTCAAGTTCTAGTTCTCTCAAATAATATGACCATAAAACTTAGTTTATTGGATTAACTTTATAAAATGCGAGATATAAAGTTTGATAAATAAATAACTCTTATTCATTTTAAACAATTGTATTACAAACTACATGAGATTAGGGCATACACCCCAACAATTTAAATATGTTCATCTCTCTTTCTTGTAGTTTAATTCATAATTAAATGGTGATACATCAAGTATCTCACATATAGTTAACGTTCACTCCCAAAACAAAATTTGAACAATTCAAATTCTTTTCTCTCATATTGTTAAAAGGCTTAGTCCGAGCTAATAAGGAGGACTTAATGGACCAACACAGCATGAGCTCCAACGATACGAGACTAACTGGCCAAACTTTTTAACCCAACTAATCAACATTCGTTAACCGTCGGGTCACTCCACTAAAGCCCAACGATTGCACTCTCCTCATTGTAGATATATTTTTGTCCACTTGGTATATTCATGATTAGTAAGTCGATCTTTCACAGGTTTTTCTTAATTACAGTTGAGTCAAAAAGTTCGTTTTATCCCTGTAACTACTTCTTGTTCCTTAAGTCTCACTCATCCTCTAATGAATAATTGGTTTGTGGTATAACCACCAAACCAAATCTCTCTCGGGCCAATAAGAGGGTGGGGTCCCTTGTTCAAGACTTGGAGTCAGTACTTAAGGGTACAACCTAAACAGAAAAATGATAATGAAAGAAAACTACTACAAACAACTTAGACAAGATAAGATTCAAACTAATCTCTGGCAACGGTGCCAAAAACTTGATGCGCGTGCGTAGCGTGCAGTGAACTAACATGCAAACTACGCACCAGATGTGCAAGTATACATAGTTGATTGCAGCAAGTAATAAAATAAACAGTGTTCGAGTACTGAGTATCGTCTCCATAGGGATTAGAGGCAAAATCTACCTAGTTTAAGCTACTTGCAGTAATCTTTATGCAAAAAAGAGTAAAGACAAATCAATGGTAGGGTTTAACCTAATTAAAACTAAAAGCATAAAGGATGCAATGAACATGCAACTTAAACTAAATGTTCGATGAGTTGATGAATTAATCTAATATGTTGAATGCAATATGTGAATGTCGAGAGATGCTATGATGAATAGGATAGTTGAAAATGCTATGATAAATGGGGTAGGCTCGGATTTGAGAGTTCCTTTATGTGGTTTGATTTTCACATATCAAGTCATACATAATACTTTATTTGTGTTACACATGCTAACTCGGGTTTTATTCTCATAATACCCAACATTTTCTAGTAATTAATTCTCATTAACTACCTTGTGAAGTTCCATGTTTTAGTACCCTAGGTGAATTGATTAATTCTAATCTTTTCACTTTCGTCTCGAGTATCCACCCTTTACATGACCTAAGGTGATTACGACACTCCGCTAACTCCCTACTTCTCATAGAAAAGAAAGCAATATGGACTTAGGTTGACCAAGCATAAATCCAATAAACCATAAATACAACCATAATCAATCACAAATAAGCATACACTTCAATATGTGAAACTTTATTACATAAAGTATACTTCAAATCCTTGCCTTCTAAAATTAGTTCATGCTTACAACAAAAGAAAATCTACAAGCTAATCTAGAATGCAACATAACTACTAATTACAATGGAAAAGAAGGGAAATCAAGTAAACAAGGTGAAACGAAAAGAATCCCCCTTTGTAGACAAGCTCCAATGGGTCTCCAATGTCCCTCCAAGCCCTTGAGAACTCTTGATTTCTCTATACAAAAGATATGGAAATTTGGTGAACACTTCTTCTCCTCTCCTCTCTATTTTCGGCAATGGGCTTCTAAAAATGGGCCAAATGGTCAAACTTGTAGAACATGTTTGACTAGCTTCTCCAACAAGCCCTCTTTTTAGCTTCTCCCATAAGTCATTCTTTATCTTCCTCCAAAAGCCTCTCTTTGACTTCTTCCATAAGCCACTTTGGTTTGCAACTTGTGTAAAAAGCCTTCCAATTAATTGAGTTGAATTTTTGAATTAATCTACTTCCATAACAAAGTTAAATTCATGCACCTAAATTCAATTAAAACCAAGGAAAAATTAATCAATTTCTCTAATTTTCACAGTATGAGAAATTAAAGTTAACCATTCTCAAATTTGGCAAATTAATACATAATTAGATTAATAAAGTGCAAGAATAACTTAATTAAATGCCAAGATCAATTAATTAATATGTTTTTTAGCTCAATTTAGGTGGAAATATCTCTTTGATAAAGAGTTATCATCTTCCTCGCAATTCTTGTAAATCAAACCGACCCAACACGGGAAAAAGATCCGACACGTTCGAAATCCCAAGCAACACTATTAGTTCAGTCAGCACTTCCCTAAACTTAACTTCCAAATCGGCCTCATCCTCTCCAATCAGCCGCCCCACGTCATCGCCATAATCGATTTCAGAGTGGCGAAGAAAACCATTTTTCCAACGTCTACTGGGCTTCCGGCTGATTCGAACACGCCTTTAATCACTTTCCTCTTTTCTCAACTTCCTCCAATCGCCATCACCGAGGGTGAAGACAACGTCAACATCGCCGTAGCTCGCGAGAAGTGCACTGACTGTGGAAAATCGGTTGGCGAAGACTTCTCACATTGGCGGGGGGCTTCATTGACAGAGGAAGGTGGTTGTGGCTACTCACGAAAAAGAGGGAGGAGGGTTGCTAGTTTTTTACGAGAATAAGGGGAAGAAATGGATGAATTAGGGCTTTTCTTTTCTTCTTTCAATTCCCTTTTCCATTCATTACTTTTATAAATAGAACCCCAAATAAGGAACTTAAAAGATTTAGGGTAAAAAATTAAATAAAAAGGATTTGGATACCTTTTGAGCTTGAGAATAAAATCAAAGATTAATTCCTTAAATCTCTGAATTAAAGATTTACTTAAAAACCTTCTTTTCCAAAATTATAGAATTTTAATTTCACCAAACATCAAGAGCTAAACTTGAAATTCTAATTTTCCAATTAGAATTCTAACGAACACATCAAATCTAAAACTAAATAAACTAAAAATACCTTAATTCAATAATGCGGGGCATTACAATCTCCCCACGAGTTGTTGCTTGACGATAAAGGGTACTTGGCTCTAACTCGACACTCTTTTTAACTCTGTTACCCATAACGCAAGTTAAGAATGGGTGGGGGTGGGGAACTTATAGTAAAAGTCACTGCATGTTGAAGTTACCAAAACTTGCACGAGATGCCCTTTTAATAACCAAAACAACGATATGCAATCAAAAGTTGCATTCACGAACTAGTCCTAAATGCCCTTCAAGTTTTAAGATATCCCCGAGAGTTGAGAAAGCACTGGTAACTCCAAGAAACATCATATTAAACTTGTAACCCTTGTATTTAGCCTTGAAGGCAAGGTTTGGAGCTTCAACTTCCTTGTCCTTTAACCCATGGTAAACTGATAACTAAACTGCTCCGAGAATAGCCTTGTCCTTTCCTTGAAGAGTCATCGTCGAGTACTAAACCTCCTGAATCAACCAGAACAAACAACAATAAGATTATAGTCATTCCTTCCTTGATCCTTAAAGAAAATTTCTTTTCAAGATCTTCGCCCAAGTGATATCGATACCCTTGATTCTTATGAGTCAGCTAAATTCTAAGGCAATACTAACCAACTAGAATTTCAAACAACTTCCTGAACTAACCTGCCCATCCAAGGCAATTGTGAATCTCCATGACTATTGGCCCATGGCCAAAGCGCCAACCATTTCTACATCTGTGAGGTCCACTGTGAGACCGTTCTTACTGTTGGGATTTATGTCCTAAACTTGTGTAATTTTGATCAATTAAATAAAGTGTTATTTGTTTTGATAGAATTACAATCTTTCTTTATAAATCCAATAAACTAAGCTCCAAGGTTATAACATTTATCTTGAACATCAGTGTAGTTGACACTATTTGGATTGAGTTCAAGAATATAACCTAAATAGTCTATGGTATAAGAATAAGGTTGGAAACCTCATTCTAGTAACACCATGGATGCGACCCACTTTGTAATTAGTACAAATGAGGTAATCCAACTCATTCATGTAGTTGACATGCGAGTGGGGGCATCTGTATGAAGAGTTCATACAAGACTGGATCGTGAAATTATTAGTCTAACCAAATTGTAACACCGCTAATGAGGATAAGACTAGTAATTTATAGATGGTCATTAGTGACTCGACCTGAATCCTGAGCAAGTTAAGAACTCCTGCTTATAGGGGTTTGTCCTTAGACTAGTATGGGTGAGAGTGACGTGTAGTCGACTCAATAAGCCTACATTCTCGTGACGAGAACCTCGTCGAGGTAGTGGGAACTTAAGCGTGCAAGATGGAATTCACTCATTCCTACACTAAAGAATTAGATAGGTTGTTCCCTTAAGAACTGACTCCAGGTCTTGAACAACGGGGCCCCGCCCTCTATGAGGGTATGAGTCTAAGGTAGGACCTTAAACTTGTTGTTCATTAGAGGATCAGTGGTGCTTAAGAAGCAAAAAGGTAATCACGGGGGTAAAACGGTAATTTGACCCAGCCGTGATTACGAACAACCTATGAAGGGTTGACTCATGGGTAATGACTATATCAGTGGACACAATATTATCTACAGTGAGGAGAGTGCTGCTACAAGTCTATAGTGGAGTGACTTGTAGTTAATGAATATTGATTAACTGGATCAAAGAGTTTGATAAGTTAATCTCACATCATTGGAGCTCATGAACTGTAGGTCCATTAGGTCCCTTCGTTGGCTCAATATGGTAATATTGAGGGTATAAAGTTAGGAATGAAATTGAAGTGTTCAATTTCATACATGAGGTGTTATATCAATTATATATGATATAATTGATAATATATAGTTTTAATGTGAATTAGATTCATATATAAACTATATACTAACGAGAGAATAAAAGAGGGGTAGGATGGTCATTCCATCCTATTTCCCTATATATATGGTTGCATGAGATGCAACTAGGTTAAGTCATTCCAAGCTTTTGTTGTGTTGTTGGAAAGGTTCCAAGACACAAACATCTCTCTCACAAAACACCTCACCTCTCCTAAAGGGAACCCACATTCCTCCCTCACCTAGAGAACAACGAAGAAGATCCAGTGGTAGTGTCGGTGTTCGTTCGAGTTCGTGTTGCCTACCTTCTCAGGGGCAGGACCACGTGGGGAGCTGGGAACTTGACTACGCAAGAAGGAATTCACTCGTTCCCGACTTAGGGAAACTAGAGGGGTTGTTCCCTTAAGTCGCCTCTACAGGCTTGAACAACGGGGCCCCACTCTCTCATTGGCCCGAGAGGGTTGTTTTTATGGTTGGACCATGCAACATAGTTGTTCATTAGAGGAGCAAAGTGGGACTTAAGGAGCAAGAGGTAGACACAGGGGTAAACGGTAATTTTACCCAGCTGTGACTACGAACAACCTGTGAAGGGTCGACTCATGGGTATTGGTTATATCAATGGACACAACTTGTCCTACAGTGATGAGAGTGCATCTACAGGCTTTAGTGGAGTGTTACCGTAGCTAATGAATGTTGAATAACCGAGTCAAAGAGTTTGAAAGGTTAGTCTCGGATCATTGGAGCTCACACGTGTAGGTCCATTAGGTCCTCGATTGGCTCAAATTGGACAAATTGAGGGTTTGATTTGGTGTGAATTTGAAGTGTTCAAATTCATTATTTGGGTATTTATGTCATTTATATGAGATATAGATGACATAATATATAGTTTGATGTGAATGAGATTCATAATAAACTATAGTATAGCCTAATTGATTAATTAGTGCTAATTGGAGAAATTGAATTGAGAGAAATTAAATTGAATGTGATTCAATTTATAATTTCACATTTATGCAAATGAGATTTGTATAATAAGGTATGAGATACCTTATATTATATAATATGCAAATGTGATTTGTATATTATATGGTTGTGGTAAAATTGTGATTTGGTGGAGGTTTTAACTCCATCACACAATAGTATTTAAAGGCTTTGCAAGAAGCCTTTGGTATGCCATTTGCCATTTTTTGGATTTCCATCCAAAGAGAGCAAATGTTTTCTCTCTAGAAGTCTCTCAATTCTCTCTAATTCTCTCCTCACCCAAAACCAAAGGGAGTCCCACCTACTCTCCCTCAACCTCCCGAGAACAACCAAGAAGACCCTTTGGAGGTGTCTCCCTATTCGGATCGAGGTTTGTGTTCGAGGAGAACGTCGGATCGAGAGAGATAGTGACCGGAGAAGGAGAAAACGTTGAAGAAGAGTTCTTCAAGAGGTTAGTAACTATTACTTACTGTTTACTTCTTCTTCTTTGCATGTTTAGCCTAGGATCTATGAGATAGATTCAATTTTAAGATAGGAATTACACAACGGATCAACGACGTTTCACAACGTCTTCCGCTGCGGGAATTCAAAATCCCTTCAGTCTGAATTTGCTTCAGCAACTGCCAGCAAAACACCTCAGACTCGAGTAAAAACAGTGTACTTTGCTTCAGCAATTGCTCCGATTGGCCTCAACATAGATCAAACAATTGCTTCAGCAAAAGGCTTCTCGGGTTCATCCTTCACAGCAGCCACGCGTTGCTTCAACAAACCTCGACAACTCCCAACGGTTGCTTCAACAACCTCTCGGCAATCAACAACCTCACGCCAATTGCTTCAGCAAACCTCTCGACAACTTCTCTTCTCTTCCCTATCGATTGCTTCAGCCAAAAGTAGGATGGTCCTCTCGGTTTTCCTTCTATTACTGTAGCAAAATTGAATATTCACCTCCTATCTTGAATGCTTCAGTAAAGACCCAAGGATAATCTCTCGAATTTTCCTCTCGATTGCTACAACATAGGGCCCTCTCGATTTCTGCCCTCTCGCCCTTCACGACTGCCACAACAAAGATGGCCTCAACGATTTTTCTTCTCTCTCGGTTGCTCCCTCCACGAATGCTACAACAAAAATGTCACCTCGATTTCTCTCCTTTGGCCCTCACACCCTTCACGACTTCCCTCTCTTCTTTTCCTTTTATTCTCTTTTGTTCCTATTCTCACAAGGAGATGTTGCCCTAGTTTAGTAATTACAAAAATGCCCTTAAGAGTAGAAAAACCATTTTTCCCTTCGGGTAAAATGTCTAAAATGCCCTTAGGGGCTCTTGTAATTTTTTTACACATCTCCTGCACACAGAAAAAACCTCATACATCATTATCAATCATAAATCAAACTAAATATGTAAAAGTTAAGAAAAATCTCAAATTTCGGTTTTAATTACTTGTTAGCTAATATCTCCAAATTTCCTAAATTAAAGCATAAAAACATCAAAATTAATTCTTTTCGAACCTAATGCTTAAATTCAAGATTTTCTAACTAACATTCACAATTTAGGGATAAAATAACATGAAGCTCAATGAATTCTATGCAATTCAAGTAGATTAAGCACAAAAATTCTAGTAAAATAACTCTCCTATGGCGAGTTATCAGAGTGCTCCTTGTAGGACTTGCTAATCTACAAATAACCATATCTATCGTCCAACAGCCCTTGAAATCATGGTCCAAGATATAAATGAGGGTTAGAAGGGTAATGGTGAGTTCTAAACATCATTGTAAGCATGTAGCAACTATACTTGGTCCTAAAGGCCAACTTTGGAAACTCAGTTTTTTTTTTAAAAAAACAACTAATGGTAACTCTGATAGCAAAGCTACCCTTGAAAACATTTTTCTTTCTTTCTTAAAATCCTGTAAAATGGTCCTTTATGGGGGTGGAGTACACTAGCTTCTAACGTTCATTTGGTTCAACTTAAGATATTCAAGGAAAAACCTCATAACTCTAGTCCATTTTTTTCCTTACAAATCAAACTAGAGTACCTGAAGGGGAACCATACGAAAAGGAAAGGTGTCTTAGCTCAAAAGGTCGTCCCAAGTAAAACAAGACCTATGTAAGAACCTGTAACCTTCGTCAGAAATGTTCAGGCAACAAGTTGCAAAAGATACTTAGCTTACGAAGTTACTAACTTTGGACTTACCTTTCTAACTCCCTTAAACTTAAACTTTAGACAAATGAAAACCTATAATGAACTTTCATCTTAAAATGGGTTACTAACTAAAAGTCAACCAATCCGTATCTAAAGTTATGGCGAAGTCATGCAAGTCCAACTTGATAATCCTTGCGTCAAGGATCTTGTCTTGCAAGGAGAAAGTTCACATAACTTCAATACTTACCAAGAGAGTTTCTTGATTCCTTAGTGCCTAAGTTTCACTTTCTAGGAACTTGAAGTCAACTCACTAACAAGCTATGAAACAAAAGCACTAACTTCAGAGCTAAAACAATAACTTAAGGTTACTATCCACAAACATGCACAAGACAAAGCACAAACTATCTAGCAACTATGGCAACATCCTATGCCTACTAGCAAACAACATTTACAAAATAAGCACAAGCATCTTATACATACTAGGGGAGCATCCTATACCTACTAGCAAACAAGCTTCAATCAATACACCAGTCACAAAATACAACATACCAATAAATGGAAAATAAGCAAGTCATATATAACCATTCCAAACAAGCAATCACATAAACCAATACCTCAACAAATATAAGTCTACATACCTGGTGATGGAGAGGAGGTTGGGAAAGACCATTAAGCCTAAAACCACATAACAACCTAGTCTTCTAGGTCAGTCTACAGGAACGAATCGCTCTGATACCAACTGTAACACCCCCAAAATTTAAACTATTCTAAGGACACGTTACTAAATTTACAACTGTTATGTCTCGGAAGTTTTGGTAGCATAATGACATAACTAGGACATTACCAAAATTTTTACAAGTACCTGTTAAACATAAACTCACTTCTAAAGCAAGAGAATCAGATAACCAACCAAACTTCAAGTCCACTAGCTATTGTAACGAGCCAGAAGGTTCTCAATCACCAAGAAACAGAACAAAGCTAAACTTTTACCTAACTGTAACAACAAAACACTTTTCAAACGTAAAATATGCCTGAACGTTTTCTGACTATAACTCATTCCAAACTAGTCAACGCTTATTAAACCTACTCAACAGTAAGGAACAACATAACCAAGACTATACGATAAAGTTTATTACAAGACAACTTAAGTGAAACTAAATGCAACAAAAACACTAAATCATAAATAATGGTCCAACTACGATCTTTCTCTTCCCATATCTCCTCTTCAGCATCACTGAGATCGTAGGACTTCTCAATAGCAGCAAAATCTGTGGGTGGGTTAGTACATATCGTGTACTGGTAAGTTGCTCACACCTGAGGAGCCACCAAGCAATGTACAACATACAAAACAATATCATGCTACTCATATCCAACTAAACATGCTTTCTATACATTAAACGAGCAAAACGTGTAATACATAGAGTAAAACATCAAACCATACACAATCGAGTCACAACTAACATCATGAATCCGATAGATTCCACTAACTACTCAACGTTCATGACTTAGCTCTTATAAGGGCTTCTCCAAGCCTTACCCTTCGAGATTCATTAACCAATCATGTATAACCAAACTACCCGAGGCTAATACTTTCGAGACCCGTCGACCCCTAACCATTTTTACCCAAGGCCTCAACGTGCCTCTACAGTGCTCAGCGTTCGACCCTTGACCATTTTTACCCAAGGCCTCAAACTGTGCATCGTTCCTTGATCGTTTTTACCCAAGGCAAACGATGGCTTGACCACGCCGACCCTTGACCATTTTTACCCAAGGCCTCGACGACTCAATCCACATTGACCCTTGACCATTTTTACCCAGGCCTGGATGACTCAAACCACATCGACCTTTGACCATTTTTACCCAAGGCCTCGATGACTCAAACCACATCAACCCTTGACCATTTTTACCCAAGGCCTTGATGACTCAACCCATATCGACCCTTGATCATTTATATGAAGGGAATGATAATCCCCACAGAGCGGAAGACGATCGAATCATCGTGGTATCGTTATGCAGTTTGATTTCTTAAAATTAAACTATCTAATAGTATAAGGTTAAACATGCTAAAATAGAAGGAAAAACAACAAGGATAATGCTACTTACTTGTTGAAAATCGTCTTCAAATTTCCTTCTTCCGATCACAAACTCTTCGTGTTCTTCTCAACGATCTCTAACTCCTCGAACAATCCCAACGAACGGACACCTCCACTCGATTTCTTGGTAGTTCTACTTTAGGTAAAAGGAGAATGGTGGGATTTTTCTTTTTGGTGAAGGGAGGAGACTTTGAGAGAGAGAGATTTGAGAGAGAATTTCTCTTGCTTCTTTTGGTGAGAATTCATAAAATGAGCAAATGCCTAATGAACCCTTCTTGCAAAGGGGTTTATATAATGGTGATAGGTGGAGTTGAAATCTCCACCTATTTACCATATTACCACAACCATAGGTTATGCATAACCACATATAATAAGATATCTCATATCTCATTTTACAAATCATATTTGTAATATTGTGGATTTATAAATTGAATCACATTGAATTTAATTTCTCTCAATCTAATTTCTCCAAATTAGCCCTAATTCAACAATTAGGCTAACCTATAGTTTATTATGAATCTCATTCAAATTAAACTATATAATATATCATTCATATCTCATATAAATGACATAATTACCCTTTAGTGAACTTGAACACTTCAAATTCACACCAAAGAATGTAAACCTTCTATTAATCACGTTTGAGCCAACCGAGGGACCTTATGGACCTACAGTGACGAGGTCCAATGATCTGAGATTAACCTGTCAAACTCTTTGACCCGGTTAATCAAAATTCATTAATTGTAAACTAGGGCATTGAATACCCGTTTACAATTCTCCCACTTGTCCTAGTCAGGAAGCACTCGAAGACCTAGACTCTCTAGGTGACCCTCAAACACCTTAGCCATGAGGGGCTTTGTAAATGGATCAGCATCGTTGTACTCCGACGCTATCTGCGTGACTGCCTCGTCGTCGCGGTGCACAATCTCCCGTATCAGGTGATACTTCCGCTCAATGTGTTTGCCTCCCTTATGGCTCTGAGGCTCTCTGAAGTTGGCTACAACACCACTGTTGTCACAAAACAAAGATGATCGACAAGTTCATATTTGGAACAACTTCCAAATCCGTCATGAACTTCTAAGCCAAACAACTTCCTTTGCAGCTTCACAAGCTGCAACTTACTCAGCTTCTATAGTGGAATGGTGATGCATCCTCGCTTGATGCTTCGCCATACTACAACTCCTCAATTCGTAATGAAGGTCGACCCAAGTGGATTTCCTAGAATCCTTATCGCTCGAAAGTCGAATCAGGTATCCTGTAAGGATCAAATCCCCACCGCCATACACTAAGTCAGTAGTTCCTCGTTCTCTTAAGATACTTGAGGATTGCCTTTACTACCATCCAAAGTGATCTAATCTTGGATTGGATTGATACCTACCGACAATCCTCAATGCATAATGCAGATGTCGGCCTACTACACAAAGATGACATACATGAGGCTCCCTAAAGCTGAAGCATAGGGGATCCGTCTCATATCCTCAACATCTTGAGGAGTCTTAGGACACTGATCCTTAGACAGGTGAACCTCATGCTTGTAAGACAGCAAGCTCTTCTTGGAGTTATGCATCTTATATCTAGACAACATCTTGTCAATATAAGACGCTTGAGACATGGCCAACGTTCTGTTCTTCTGGTTCCGGACTATCTGGATACCTAGAACATACTGTGTTTCTCCAAAATCTTTCATTTAGAATTGCGAAGCTAGCCATTTATTTACGTCAGTAAGAAATCCTACCCCATTCCCAATGAGAAGGATATCATCCACGTACAATATCAGAAATGCGACAGTTTGGTCAATGCTTTTCTTGTAGACACAAGGCTCGTCAACGTTCTGATCAAAGCCATAAGATTTGATGCCTCATCAAAATTTATATTCCAAGACCTCGAGGCTTGTTTCAGTCCATAAATGGACCTATGAAGCCGACAAACCTTTTGCTTTTGGCCTTGGGTTATGAACCCCTTGGGCTGGTCCATGTAGATGGTTTCGTCAAGTTTGCCATTCAGAAAGGCGGTCTTGACATCCATCTGCCATACCTCATAGTTATAATATGCGACAATGGCCAGAAGGATCTGATCGACTTTACCATGGCAACAGGTGAAAAGGTTTCCTCATAGTCAACCCTTTTGACATGGGTAAAACCCTTTGCCACTAGTTGTGCTTTGAAGGTCTGCACCTTCCCATCTACGCCACGTTTACGCTTGTAGATCAATTTGCAACCAATAGGTTTTACCCCATCCGGTTGATCCACAAGCTCCCATAAGGAATTGAAGTACATTGATTCCATTTCCTGGTCCACAGCTTTAATCCATTCGTCCTTGTCAACACCTGCCATTGCGTGATCATAGGTCAATGGATCCACGTAGTCATCATCAGGAGTGACGACTTGGATTTAAGCTAAACCTATGTAACGTTCAGGCTGTCTCACAACCCTCCCACTACGTCGAGGCATTCCCAACTCTTGGGAACGTACTTGACTTGACGTGCTAGGATCAACAACACTTGTTGATGTACGTGCCCCATCAGAAACTCTTGCTGACGTACTGTCGATTTCGTTTAACATGATTTCGCTCCTAGGCAAATGATCCCTGGCGTGGTCTTCCTCAAGGAAAGTGGCGTTTGTCAACACAAGCACCCTATTTTCCTTAGGATCGAAAAATAAACCACCCCTAGTCTCTTTAGGGTAACCTACGAATAAACATAATTTTGAACGGGGTTTCAACTTCTTCGAGTTTGACAGCAACACGTGGGACGGGCATCCCCAAATTTTGAAATGGTGTAAACTACCTTTACGTCCATTCCAGAGTTCGAAAGGTGTTTCACAAACACTCTTTGACGGAACATTGTTCAAAATATAAATCGCAGTCTCCACTGCGAAACCCCAAAAAGAATCAGGGAGACGAGCATAGCTCATCATCGACCGAACCATGTCCAACAGGGTTCTGTTTCTCCTCTCCGATACACCATTCTGCTGTGGCATACCAGGTGCTGAGAGTTAGGACGTAATTCCGTGTTATATCATATAGTCCTGGAATTCAGTGTCCATATACTCTCCACCTCGATCTGATCGAAGTGTTTTAATGATTTTACCTAACAGGTTCTCAACCTCAGTCTTGTACTCCTTGAATTTTTCCAGAGTCTCAGACTTCCTATGCATTAGGTAAATATACCCATACCTCGAATAGTCATCTATGAAAGACACGAAGTATTCGTAACCACCTCGTGCTTTAACATTCATCGGACCACAGAGGTTAGAATGTATAAGCTCAAGGGGCTCTTTGACTCCATATCCTTTTCCACTAAAAGGACGTTTGGTCATTTTGCCTTCGAGGCATGACTCACATACCGGTAAAGAGTTTTTTTCCAACTCGCTTAGAAGTCCACTCTTCACTAGTCTCTCAATCCTATTGAGATTAATGTGGCTTAACCTTAGATGCCAAAGATGGACATTTTCTTTTAGAGAAACTCTTACTCTTTTAGTTCGTGTTACTGCAGTTTTAAATAATTCTGTGATCAAAACGCTTTTGATCGAATTAGGTTTCAAAACATACAAATTAGACTTAAGTGAAGCAGAACAAATCAAGTTTCCATTTCAGGAAATAAACGCTTTATTGCCACTGAAAGAAACGAAAATACAATGTTCTAGAAGACAGGAAATAGAAACGAGGTTTCTAGTAAACCCGAGAACTATATAAAAATTGTCTAACAATAAGTAATTCCTGTCAAAGTAGAGCTTCACTTTGTCGATAGTTGCAGCAGAGACGATCTCCCCGGATCAATCCCGTAGAGTCACCTCACCCTCTCGCAGCTGCTGCAAGGAATCAATTCCCTGAAAAGAAGAACAAACATGGTTAGTGGCGCCCGAATCCAATATCCAGGCAGAGTCACTACTCTCCACTAAATAAGTTTCAGTCACTAGTAAATCACATTTACCTTGATTCTTCCTCTCGACATGGAACTTGGGACCGTTACACTTCCAGTGGTCGTCCCTATTGCAGTGGAAACACTTTCCTTTTTCTGCAACTTCATTGACCTTCTTGCCCTTTTGGGTGACAGCTCGGTCAGCTTTACCCTTCTTCATTTTCTTCTTCCCTTTCGGGCGAGAAGGAGCCACATACTTTGTCCTAGAGGTCGAACCCCTGTAATAGGACCTGTAGGCAACATTTGCCTCAGCTTCCGGTGTCCTGAACCTCATCAAGGACTGGAAGTTCTGTAACTCATTCAGAAAGGTGGGTAGAGTGTAGCTAATCCTGTTCATAACAGCATTGCTACGAAACTAAAGGAAACTCTTCAGAAGAGTCTCCAAAATAAAGCTGACCTGACTCGACTCATCGATCGAAGCCCCGTTCATCTCTGCCAGATTAAAGTGGGTCATCATGTCTAGAACGTGTTCACGGACAGACGCCCCTTTTTTCATCCGAGCGTTGAAGACGTGTTTGAGCAAGTCATGCCTGACCTGAAAGGACTGTTGTCCAAACATGTCTTGCAGTGACTCCATGATCTTCTTAGCGGTGATCATCAACTCGTGCTTCTTTGCCAAAATTTCAGACAAGCTGGCAATGATGTAGACCTTGGCCTTTTCATTGGCCCTGATCTATCGATTGTATGCATCACGAACACTTCGTGATATAGTCGAGGTCGACAAATCGAGGACATCGCTCGCGAGTTTACCTAACTTTAGGTCGCTTGTTACAAGTATCGTGTTTATATTGTTCTTCCATGTTTGTAAGTTATCTCCCACTAATTTATCTGAAGCGAGTAAAGTTATTATCGAGCTAGACATTTTGCTGAAAAATCAAATTAAAATTTGTGTCAGTCTGGCAAAAAACTTTTTGAAATCCAATACAGTTTTAGCAAATTTTAAATAAAATTTAATCCTATGATCCCTAGGTCATTTAAAATTTTCAATGATATCCTAAAGGTTTAGAATGACCGCTACCGAAGGGTGAACAAAAACACTCCTCCTCTAGGGCGAGACTTTCTCGACCAGACCCTAATAACATAATAACTCTTATTCCATTAGGCGTCCAGTTACCATTATTTGGTCGAATACATTAACTCTTAATTAACTCCGTGAGTGTCACCCTCAATCTTTAAGTTTCCAAGTATCCGTCCAAACAATAGCCACCGAAGGGTGAACTAAGAAGGAAAACCAACAAGGAAACTGTATCCCTTTCGGGAATTCACGGTGTTTCGATTCCCATGATCAAGGCCCTCTGAAAGAATTGTCTGGTCCAGGCCAAACTAGAAGGCAGATCATAGGGGTCTCACGGTGTGAATCGAAAGAAGAGACCGTGGGTCCCATTTTCACAGGTCCCGCTCCCACTCACTATAAGTACTCTCTCCATCCACTATGATATTGATCCATACAAATACCATCCGAATGGGGACGCTCCCATTTGCGCCATGAGGCCGAGTATGGATCTCACGGTGCAGACTTTAGGGAGATTTGTGGTCAGAAAATTAAATGTATCTTATACACTTTCTTTCCTCCCACTCAGCACTTTATGTTAATCAGGATTGACCTAGATAAACCGACTAAAATTCACCTAAGGCTACCAATATAACTCTTATATTGTATTTAGCCTAAGTTTATAATCACATTATTAACTTAGGTCTATGTGAGTAATGAAGGGAATGAAACTCCACGCGCAGCGGAAGACGATCGAATCGTCGCGGTGAAGTTGTGCAACCAAGTTTCGTTAAAACAATCTAACTCTTAGATAAGGCTAAATATGCATAAAATAGGAAAGAAAAAGCAAGATTTTGTTACTTACTTTTTGAAGACAATCTTCAATTTCCTTTCCGTTCTCGATCACGAACTCTTCGTGTGCTCTTCGATCTCTACGATTCCGAACTCTTCTCACGAACAAGAACACCATCAGTGGCTTCTCGGTTGTTCTTCTTTTGGAAGAAGGAAGATGGTGGAATCTTCTTTGTTTTGGTTTTGAGAGGAGAAATTTAGAGAGAAAAATGAGAGAGAGAGTTCTCTTCTTTTGGTGAGATTTCCAAAAAAGAGAGAATTTGTTGCAACCCTTCTTGCAACCCAGTTTGAGCCAACCGAGGGACCTTATGGACCTACAGTGACGAGCTCCAATGATCCGAGATTAACCTATCAAACTATTTGATCCGGTTAATCAACATTCATTAGCTACGGTAATACTCCACTAAAGCCCATAGCTACACTCCCGTCAGTGCAAGATATTACGTGTCCACTGATATAACCAATGCCCATGAGTCGACCCTTCATAGGTTGTTCGTAGACACTGTTAGGTCAAATTATCGTTTTACCCCTATGTCTATTTCTTGCTCCTTATGTCCCCACTGCTCCTCTCATGAACAACAACGTTGTAATGGTCCAACCATACACAACAACCCTCTCGTGCCAGTGAGAGGGTGGGCGCCCGTTGTCCAAGCCCTGGAGACAGCACTTAAGGGAATAATCCCTCTATTTTCCCAAAAGATGGGAACGAGTGAATTCCATCTCGCGTTGTTAGTTCCCAGCTCCGTACTTGGTCCTGTCCCTGAGAAGATAGGCATATTGGGCGAGTAACTGTGACCACCCTCACCGCAGCATTTAGTCAAAGGACAAACCCTCGCTGCACAAGAGTCCGTAACACGCTTAGGATTCGTGTCGAGTCACTAATGGTCATCTCACAAGTTATTAGTCTCATCACGTCAGCGGTGTTACATCAGTAGGTCTAATAACTCACGGTCCGGTCTTGTACAATCTCATTGTATAGGATGCCCCCACTCGCATGTCAACCACATGAACGAGTCAGATCACTTCGTTTGTATCTTAATACAAAACATGTCGCATCCACAGTGTATCCAGGATTAGGTCTCCAACCCCATCCATATACTGGAGACCGTTTGGGTCTTTTACTCGAATGTGATCATCCCTGTGTGTCCACTACATACCGTTCAAGTTCTAGTTCTCTCATATATTCAATGACCCTGGAGCTTAGTTTATTGGTTAAAGTTTGTATAAAATGCGAGACACAAAATGGTGAAATGAATAACTCTATATTAATTTCAAATGTATATTTACAAACAGAAACGAGATTAGGCAAACATCCCAACAAACTCCCACTTGGACTAAGCTAGTTGAGGAAATACATTTTTGAAATGTACATAAATTACAATGAAGTAATACAATAAACTAGGGCATTGAATACCCGTTTACATATCTCCCACTTATAGTGAGTGGGAACGGGACCTGTGAAAACGGGACCCACGGTCTCTTCTTTTGATTCACACTGTGAGACCCCTATGATCTGCCTGCTAGTTTGGACTGGACCAGACAATCCATTCGGAGGGCCTTGATCATGGGAGTCGGAACACCGTGAATTCTCGAAAGGGATACAGTTTCCTTCTTAGTTTTCCTTCGTGGTTCACCCTTTGGTGGCTATTGTTTGGACGGATACTTGGAAACTTACAGATTGAGGGTGCCACTCACAGAATTCGTTAAGTGTTAATGAATTCGACCAAATGATGGTAATTGGACGCCTAATGGAATAAGAGTTATTCTGGGATTAGGGCCTGGTCGAAAAAGTCTCGTCCTAGAGGAGGAGTGTTTCTGTTCACCCTTTGGTGTCGGTCATTCTAAACCTTTAGGATATCATTGCAATTTTTATATGACCTAGGGATCATAGGATTAAATTTTGCTAAAACTTGATTGGTTTTCAAAAGTTTATGCGAGACTAACACAAAATTTATTTGATTTTTTCAGCTAAAAATATGTCTAGCTCAATAATCGCTTTACTAGCTTCCGACAAATTAATGGGAGATAACTTCCAAACTTGGAAGAATAATATCAACACGATCATAGTAACTGACGACCTAAAGTTCGTGATTACTGAGGGTCCTCAGTTGCCGACCTCGACTGCATCACAAAGTGTTCGTGATGCTTACGATCGATGGATCAGGGCCAATGAAAAGGCCAAGGTCTATATAATTGCCAGCTTATCTGAAGTCTTGGCAAAGAAGCATGAGTTGATGGTCACCGACAAGGAGATCATGGATTTATTGCAAGACATGTTCGGACAACAGTCTTTTTAGGTCAGGCACGATTCACTCAAACAAGTCTTCAACGCACGAATGAAAGAGGGGTCGTCTGTCCGTGAACATGTTCTAGACATGATAACCCACTATAATCTGGCTGAGATGAACGAGGCTTCGATCGACGAGTCGAGCCAGGTTAGCTTTATTCTGGAGACTCTTCCGAAGAGTTTCCTTCAGTTTCATAGCAATGTTGTTATGAACAAAATTAGCTACACTCTGACTACCCTCCTCAATGAGCTACAAAATTTCCAGTCCTTGATGAGGATCAAGGCACCAGAATCTGAGGCAAATGTTGCCTACATGTCTTATCATAGGGGTTCGACCTCTGGGACTAAACCTGTTGCTCCTTCACGCCCGAAAGGGAAGAAGAAGATGAAGAGGGGTAAAGCTGACCGAGCTGCCGCCCAAAAGGGCAAGAAGGTCAAGGAAGTTGCAGAGAAAGGAAAGTGTTTCCACTGCAATGGGGACGATCACTGGAAGCGAAAATGTCCCAAGTTCCTTGTCGAGAGAAAGAATCAAGGTAAATGTGATTTTCTTGTAACTGAAACATGTTTAGTGGAGAGTAGTGACTCTGCTTGGATTTTAGATTCAGGCGCCACTAACCACGTTTGTTCTTCTTTTCGTGGAATTGATTCTGGCACCATTTGAGAGAGGTGAGGTGACTCTACGGGTTGGATCAGGGAGATAGTCTCTGCTGCAGCGATCGACAAAGTGAAGCTCTATTTTGGCAGGAATATTTTATTGTTGGACAATATGTATATAGTCCCAGGGTTTACTAGAAACCTTGTTTCTATTTCTTGTCTCATTGAACATTATATTTCAATTTCCTTTAATTCTAATAAAGCGTTTATTTCTTTCAAAGGTAATTTGATTTGTTCAGCTTCACTTGAGTCTAACTTGTATGTTTTAAATCCTAATTCGGTCAAAAGCGTTTTGAATACTGAATTGTTTAAAACTGCAAAAACGCGAACTAAGAGAGTTAAGGTTTCTCCGAAAGAAAATGCCCATCTTTGGCATCTAAGGTTAGGCCACATTAATCTCAATAGGATTGAGAGACTAGTGAAGAGTGGACTTCTAAGTCAGTTGGAAGAAAACTCTTTACCGGTGTGTGAGTCATGCCTCAAAGGCAAAATGACCAAACGTCCTTTTAGTGGAAAAGGATATAGAGCCAAGGAACCCCTTGAGCTTATACATTCTGACATCTGTGGTCTGATGAGTGTTGAAGCACGAGGTGGTTACAAATACTTCGTTTCTTTCATTGATGATTATTCGAGGTATGGGTATATTTACCTAGTGCATAGGAAGTCTGAAACTCTTGAAAAGTTCAAGGAGTACAAGACTGAGGTTGAGAACCTGTTAGGTAAAACCATACAAACACTTCGATAAGATCGAGGTGGAGATTATATGGACACTAAATTTCAGGACTATATGATAGAACACGGAATTACGTCCCAACTCTCAGCACATGGTATGCCACAGCACAATGGTGTATCGGAGAGGAGAAACAGAACCCTGTTGGATATGGTTCGGTCGATGATGAGCTATGCTCGTCTCCCTGATTCCTTTTGGGGTTACGTAGTGGAGACTGCGATTTACATTTTTAACAACGTTCCGTCGAAGAGTGTTTGTGAAACACCTTTCGAACATTGGAATGGCCGTAAAGGTAGTTTACACCATTTCAGAATTTGGGGATGCCCGACCCACGTGTTGGTGTCAAACCTAAAAAAGTTGGAACCCCGTTCAAAATTATGCCTATTCGTAGGTTACCCAAAGAAGACTAGAGGTGGTCTATTTTACGATCCTAAGGAAAATAGGGTGATTGTGTCGACAAACGCCACTTTCCTTGAGGAAGACCACATTAGGGATCATTTGCGCAGGAGCAAAATCGTGTTGAACGAAATGGACAGTACGTCAGCAAGAGTTGCTGATGGGGCTAGTATGTCAACAAGTGTTATTGATCCTAGCACGTTAAGTCAAGTCCGTTCCCAAGTGTTTGGAATGCCTCGATGTAGTGGGAGGACTGTGAGACAACCTGAACGTTACATGGGTTTAGTTGAAAGCCAAGTCGTCAATCCTGATGATGACTACAAGGATCCATTGACCTATGATCAGGCAATGGCAGATGTTGACAAGGACGAATGGATTAAAGCAATGAACCAGGAAATGGAGTCGATGTAGTTCAATTCTCTCTGGGAGCTTGTGGATCAATCAGATGGGGTAAAACCTATAGGTTGTAAATGGATCTACAAGCGTAAACGTGGCGTAGATGGGAAGATGCAGGCCTTCAAAGCACGACAAGTGGCAAAAGGGTTTTACCCAGGTCGAAGAGGTTGACTATGAGGAAACCTTTTCACCTGTTGCCATGGTAAAGTCGATTAGGATCCTTCTGGCCATTGTCGCGTATTATGACTACGAGGTATGACAGATGGATGTCAAGACTGCCTTTTTAAATGGCAACCTCGACGAAACCATCTACATGGACCAGCCCAAAGGGTTCATTGCCCAAGGTCAAGAGCAAAAGGTTTGTAAGCTTCATAGGTCTATTTATGGACTGAAACAAGCCTCAAGGTCTTGAAATATAAGATTTGATGAGGCAATCAAATCTTATGCTTTTGATCAGAATGTTGACGAGCCTTGTGTCTACAAAAAAATTGTTGACAAAACTGTCGCATTTCTAATATTATACATGGATGATATTCTTCTCATTGGGAATGAGGTAGAATTTCTTACTGACGTAAAGAAATGTCATTACCCATGAGTCGACCCTTCACAGGTTGTTCGTAATCACTGCTGGGTCAAATTACCGTTTTACCCCTTTGATTACCTCTTTGTTCCTTAAGCACCACTAATCCTCTAATGAACAACAAGTCTAAGGTCCTACCTTAGACTCATACCCTCATAGAGGGCGGGGCCCCGTTGTTCAAGACCTGGAGTCAGTTCTTAAGGGAACAACCTATCTAATTCCTTAGTAGAGGAATGAGTGAATTCCATCTTGCACAGTTAAGTTCCCAGCTACCTACGAGGTTATGTCCTTGAGAAGGTAGGCTTATTGAGTCGGCTACAGGCCACTCTCACCCATAGTAGTCTAAGGACAAACCCCTATTAGCAGGAGTTCTTAACTTGCTCAGGATTCAGGTCGAGTCACTAATGACCATCTATAAATTACTAGTCTTATCCTGTTAACGGTGTTACACTTGTTAGACTAATAATTTGCAATCCAGTCTTGTATGAACTCTTCATACAGGATGCCCCTACTCGCATGTCAACTACATGAATGAGTTGGATTACCTCATTTGTACTAATTACAAAGTGGGCCGCATCCATGGTGTTACCAGAATGAGGTTTCCAACCTTACTCTTATACCATAGACTATTTAGGTTAAAATCTTGAACTTAACCCAAATAGTGTCCACTACACTGATTTCAAGATAAACGTTATAACCTTGAAGCTTAGTTTATTGGATTTATAAAAGCAAGATTGTAATCTTATCAAAACAAATAACACTTTATTTAATTGATCAAAATTACACAAGTTTAGGGCATAAATCCCAACAATCTCTCACTTGACCTAAAGCTTGTGGAGTACTAAACATTACAGTAATGTAAATACAATAAACTAGGGCATTTAAACCCCTTTGTACAAAATACTCCCACTTGCCCTAGTTGGGGAAGACTTGTAAACCTAAACTTTCTAGTTGACTCTAAAAAACTTTAGCCGTGAGAGCCTTTGTAAAAGGATCAACAATGTTGTGCTCTGAGGCTATCTTCGTGACAATCACGTCTCCTGTATGCACGATCTCCCGGATGAGATGATACTTCCGCTCTATATGCTTTCCCCTCTTGTTACTTCGGAGTTCCCTCGAATTTGCCACTGCACCACTGTTATCGCAATACAACGTGATGGGCAAAGTCATATTTGGAACAACTTCCAAATTTAGCATAAATTTCCTTAACCAAACGACCTCCGTAGCTGCTTCACAAGCTGCTACATATTCGGCCTCCATGGTGGAATCAACAATGCATCCTTGCTTGACGCTTTGCCATACTACAACTCCTCCGTTAAGAGTGAAAACTGACCCTGATGTAGATTTTCGAGAATCTTTATCAGTTTGAAAGTCAGAATCCGTGTATCCTGTAAGGATCAAATCCTTAGCCCCATACACAAGCATGTAGTTCCTTGTTCTCCGAAGATACTTAAGGATTTTTTTAACTGTTGTCCAGTGTTCAAGTCCTGGATTGGATTGATACCTACTGACCTTCCCAACTGCAAAACAGATGTCAGGCCTAGTACACAACATGGCGTACATTAGGCTCCCAACAGCTGATGCGTAAGGAATCCGTCTCATATCCTCAACTCCTTGAGGTGTCTTAGGACACTGTTCCTTAGACAAATGGATTCCATGTCTAAAAGGCAACAAGCCCGTTTTGGAATATTGCATCTTAAACCTTGACAACACTTTGTCTATGTATGATACTTGGATTACCTCATTTGTACTAATTACAATGTGGGTCGCATCCATGGTGTTACCAGAATGAGGTTTCCAACCTTATTCTTATACCATAGACTATTTAGGTTATAATCTTGAACTTAACCCAAATAGTGTCCACTACACTGATTTCAAGATAAACGTTATAATCTTGGAGCTTTGTTTATTGGATTTATAAAAGCAAGACTGTAATCTTATCAAAACAAATAACACTTTATTTAATTCATCAAAATTACACAAGTTTAGGGCATAAATCCCAACAATAAGATGTAGAACTCCAAGAAGGGCTTGCTGCCGTTCAGGCACGGGGTTCAACTTTCTAAGGATCAATGTCCTAAGACTCCTCACGAGGTTGAGGATATGAGATGAATCCCCTATGCTTCAGCTGTAGGGAGCCTGATGTATGTCATGTTGTGTACTAGGCCCGACATATGTTATGTAGTAAGGATTGTAAGTAGGTATCAATCCAATCCAGGATTAGATCACTGGACAGTCGTAAAGGCAATCCTTAAGTATCTAAGGAGAACGAGGAACTACAACTTAGTGTATGGTAGTGGGGATTTGATCTTTACGGGACACACTGATTCTGACTTTCAGACTGATAAGGATTCTAGGAAATCCACTTCGGGGTCAACCTTCATTCTAATGAAGGAGCTGTAGTATGGCAAAGGATCAAGCACGGATGTATCGCTGATTCCACTATAGAAGTGGAGTACGTTGCGGCTTGTGAAGTTGCAAAGGAAGCCGTTTGGCATAGGAAGTTCATGACGGATTTGGAAGTTGTTCCAAATATGAACTTGCCGATCACACTGTTTTGTGACAACAGTGGTGCAGTAGCCAACTCCAGAGAGCCTCAAAGCCATAAGAGAGGCAAACACATTGAGCGGAAGTACCACCTGATACGTGAGATTGTGCACCGCGGCGACGTGACAGTCACGCAGATAGCGTCGGAGCACAACGTAGCTGATCCATTTACAAAGCCCCTCATGGCTAAGGTGTTTGAGGGTCACCTAGAGAGTCTAGGTCTTCGAGTTCTTCCTGACTAGGGCATGTGAGAGATATGTAAACGGGTATTCACCGCCCTAGTTTATTGTATTACTTTGTTGTAATTAATGTACATTTCAGAAATGTATTTGCTCCACTAGCTTAGTCCAAGTGGGAGTTTGTTGGGATGTTTGTCCTAATTTCGTTTAGTTTGTAAATATACATTTAAAAATAATAAAAGTTATTTATTTCATCATTTTGTGTATCGCATTTATTACAAACTTTGTCCAATGAACTAAGCTCCAGGGTCATTGAATATATGAGAGAACTAGAACCTTAACGGTATGTAGTGGACACACAAGGAGGATTATGTTCGAGTAAATGACCCAAACGGTCTACAGTATATGGATGGGGTTGGAGACCAAATCTTGGATACGCTGTGGATGCGACCGACTTTGTATTAAGATACAAACGAGGTGATCTGACTCATTCATGTGGTTAACATGCGAGTGGGGGCATCCTGTACAATGAGATTGTACAAGACCGGACCGTGAATTATTAGACCTACTGATGTAACACCGTTAACAATATGGACTAATAACTTCGTAGATGACCATTAGTGACACGACCTGAATCTTGAGCGTGTTACGGACTCCTGTCTGCGGGGGTCTGTCCTTTGACTAGTACGGGTGAGGGTGGTCACAGTTACTCGCCCAATATGCCTATCTTCTCAAGGATGGGACCAAGTAGGGAGTTGGAAACTTAACTACGCGAGATGGAATTCACTTGTTCCCACCTTTAAGGAAACTAGAGGGGTTGTTCCCTTAAGTGCTGTCTCCATGGCTTGGACAACGGGCGCCTACCCTCTCACTGGCTTGAGAGGGTTGTTGTGTATGGTTGGACCATTACAACGTCGTTGTTCATTAGAGGAGCAGTGGGGACTTAAGGAGCAAGAAGTAGACATAGGGGTAAAATGGTAACTTGACCCAGCAGTGTCTACGAGCAACCTGTGAAGGGTCGACTCATGGGTATTGGTTATATCAGTGGACACAATTATCTTACACTGACGGGAGTGCAGCTACGGGCTTTAGTGGAGTGTTACCGTAGCTAATGAATGTTGATTAACCGGGTCAAAGAGTTTGACAGGTTAATCTCGGATCATTGGAGCTCGTCACTGTAAGTACATAAGGTCCCTCGGTTGGCTCAAATTGGATATAAAGAAGGTTTACATTTTTGGTGTGAATTAAAGTGTTCAAATTCACTAAAAAGGGTATTTATGTCATTTATATGAGATATGAATGATATATTATATAGTTTAATATGAATGAGATTCATAATAAACTATAGGTTAGCCTAATTGTTGAATTAGGGCTAATAAGGAGAAATTAGATTGAGAGATATTAAATGGGATGTGATTCAATTTTAAAAATCCACAATATTTAAAATGTGATTTGTAAAATAAGATATGAGATATCTTATAATATGTGGTTATGCATATATGATTTGCATAACCCATAGTTGTGGTAAAATGGTAAATAGGTGGAGATTTCAACTCCACCTATCACCATTATATAAACCCCTTTTGCAAGAAGGGTTGTAGACTCTTACTCTCATTTTTGAAAATCTCACCAAAAGAAGAGTTCTCTCCTCTCTCAATTCTCTCTCAAAAGCTTCTCCTCCCTAACCAAAAGAAGGATCCCACCATCCTCCTTTATCCTAAGGTAGAACAACCTTGTAACCAAGTGGAGTTGTTCGTGTGAGGAGATCGAGATCGTAGAGATCGAGGAAAGCACGAAGATTTCGTGAACGGGAGGAATCTTGAAGAAAGTCTTCAACAAGTAAGTATCATCTTTAACTTACTGTATTTCTTTCTTAGAATGCATGTTTAATCTTAATTATATGATAATTAGTTTTAACTTAATTAAGTAGCACAACATCACCACGACGATTCGATCGTCTTCCGCTGCGCGAGGATTCTCATTCCCTTCAACGTTGAGGAACCCTCAACTCTTGTTGATGTACTATCAACAACTTTTGTTGTTGTTCCGTCTAGTTCACTTAACACAACTTTACTTCTTGGTTGGTGATCCCTCATGTGGTCCTCCTCTAAGAAAGTGGCATTTATCGATACAAGTACCTTATCTTCCTTAGGATCATAGAATAACCACCTCTCGTTTCTTTCGGGTAGCGTACAAATAGACATAATTTTGAACGTAATTCCAATTTCTTTGGATTTGTTACAAGCACATGTGCTGGACATTCCCAAATTCTGAAATGACGTAAACTACCTTTACGTCCTTTCCAGAGTTCAAATGGTGTCTCTGCTCTTTGACGGAACATTGTTCAAAATATAAATTGCAGTCTCTACTACATATCCCCAGAACAAGTTAGGGAGATGAGTGTAGCTCATCGTTGATCGAACCATGTCCAACAGGGTTCTATTTCTCCTTTCTGATACGTCGTTTTATTGAGGCATGCCAGGGGCTGAGAGTTGGGATGTAATTCCCTGTTCTATCACTATCATATAACCCTGGAATTCCAAATCCATATACTCTCCACCTCGATCAGATCAAAGTGTTTTAATAGTTTTACCTAATTGATTTTCAACCTCAGCCTTGAATTCCTTGAACTTTTCAGGTGATTCAGACTTGTGATGCATTAGGTAAATGTGCCCGTATCTTGAATAACCATCTATAAAAGAGATGAAATATTTATACCCTACTCTAGCTTTAACATTCTTCGGACCACAAAGGTCTGAATGTATAAGCTCTAAGGGTTCTTTGGATCTATAACCTTTTCCACTAAAAGGTCTTTTAGTCATTTTACCCTCTAGGCAAGACTCACATACTGGTAAGGTATTTTCTTCTAACTCATTTAGAAGTCCAGTTCTTACCAATCTCTCAATTCTATTGAGATTAATGTGACCTAACCTAAGGTGCCAAAGTTGAGCATTGTCTTTAGGAGAAATTTTACGTTTCTTAGATTGTGTGTTTGCAGTTTTAAATAATTCAGTGTTCAAAACCATTTTGACTGAATTAGGCTTTAAAACATACAATCCATTTTCTAATGAAGCTGCACATATTTCAACATCATTCTTAAAAATAAACACTTTATTAGAAGAAAAGGAAAATTGAAATACATTGTTCTACTAGGCAAAAAATTGAAATTAGGTTTCTCGTAAACCCTGGTATCACTAATACATTGTTTAACAACATATGTTTCTTCCCAAACAACAACTTCATGGTGCCCATTGCTACTGCTGAGACAACTTCCCCATTTCAAACACGGAGTGTTATCTCCCCTAGTTGTAGCTGCTGCCAGGAACTAATTCCCTGAAAAGAAGAACAAACATGATTAGTGGCGCCCGAATCCAATATCCAGGTAGTGTTATCACCATCCACTAAACAAGATTTTAAGCAAAGTAAATCATATTTACCTTCTTTCTTCTTTTCGACAATGTACTTCGAACAGTTCCGTTTCCAGTGCCCATCTTCATTGCAGTGAAAACATTTTCCTTTGTCCGCAACTTCTTTGACCTTCTTGCCCTTCTGGGCAGCAGCTTTGTCAGCTCGTTTCCCCTTACCAACCTTTTTCACGTTCTTCTTCTTGCCTTTCAGGCTTGAGAAAGATGAAGCCACTGATTTCGTTCCATAGGTCGAACCTCTGTGATTACTCCTGCTGGCAACATTTGCCTCACCTTTCAATCCCTTGATTTTCATCAGAGATTGGAAAGTTGGAGTTCATTTAGAAGAGAGGTAAGGTTGAAAGTAAGCTTGTTCATAACAACGTTACTTCAAAACTGTAGAAAATTCTATGGAAGAGTTTCTAATATAAAGCTGACTTGACTCGATTCATCGATAGGAGCACCATTCGAGTCCGCCGTGTTGAAGTGAACCATCATATCGAGAACATGATCCCAAACTGATGATCCCTCCGTCATTCTACCGTTGAAGATGTACTTGAGGGCATTGTGCCTGACTTGAACAGGTTGTTGTCCGAACATGCCTTGCAATGAATCCATGATTTCCTTGATGGTCATCATGCCCTCGTGCTTCTTGGCTAGTATGTCCGACATACTTTCCAAGATGTAGACCTTGGCCTTGTCATTGGCCTCGATCCATCTATCGTATGCATTCAAGCTTGGCACCTGAGGACACTCCTCAGTAAGCACAAACTTAAGATCGACCGCAACCAAAATGATGTTAAAATTGTTGGCTAGTATGTCCGAACATTTTGTGATGCATTCAAGCTAGGCACCTGAGGACACTCCTCAGTAAGCACAAACTTAAGATCGTCCGCAACCAAAATGATGTTAAAATTGTTTTTCCAGGTCATCATATTTTCCCCGGTTAATTTCTCAGTAGCCAATAAGGAAATGATTGAGTTATTCATTTTGCTGAAATACAAAATACGTGTATGAGTTTCTCGCTAAACCTTTAACTAATCAAATCATTTTTAGCTAATTATCTAATGATTCCTTAAGTCATCAATAATTCACAATGATACTCCAAAGGTTTAGAATGTATGACACCAAAGGGTAATCATAAACACTCCTCCTCTAGATCAAGATATTCTTGACCAAAACCTAATTCCAGAATAACGCTTATTCCTATCGACTTTAGTTACCATTTTGCGGTCAGAATACAATTACAACTAATGTATCACGTGAGTGTAACCCTCTATCTTTAGATTCCAGAGTCCCGATCCAACAAAATCCACCGAAAGGAGGACTAGGTTGGAAAATAAAGTAAGATAATCCTTATCCTTTTCAGGTGTTCACTGTGTTCCGATCCCTATGATCAAAGCCCTCTCAAGGGATTGTCTTGTCCAGGCCAAACTAGCAGGCTGATCATAGCGATCTCACAGTGTGAACCAATTTAAGAGACCGTGGGTTTTGTTTTCACAGTTCCCGTTCCCACTCACTATAAGTACCCTCTCCATTCACCTTGATATTGATCCATACAAACACCATTCGAAGGGGGGCTCTCTCGTTTGTGCCACAAGGTCGAGTATGGATCTCACGGTGTGAATTTCCCGGAGATATGTAGGTGGAAAATTGATGTATCATACACACTTTTTTTTCATCCCACTAAGTACTTTAAGTATTTTAGGAATTTTACCTAGGTTAAATCCGACTAATGATTTTACCTAAGTCTATCAATATAACCCCTTATATTGAATTTTACCTATGTATGTAAACTTAGGGTTTCTAGTTTATTAACCCCTTAGGGGGCGTTTGGATCGCAGAGTTGGGTTGAGTTGGGTTGAGTTGTGCAGAGTTGTTTTGTCAGTGAGTTCTGTAAATCAGTGTTTGGTTTGCAGAGTTGAGTTGAGTCAGGAAGTCAGTGTTTGGTTTGCAGAGTTGAGTTATTATGTCAGGGATATCTGATGCAGATTTTTGTAAAGTGAATAAGTCTGATTTTTGTGACTTTTTTCTTTACTTTTTTTGTTTCCACCAAATCAATTGCAAACATATTTGTCTACAATTTCAAAACTTAATTATGATATCAATTATAAATTTACAATATATATTACCGTATGCAAGATATATGAGATATTTAGAACAATACTGAATATTTGAGATTGATATCAATTTTTCTTCTCCCCTAAAAATCATTTTTATCTTATGTAAAGTGAAAGGTCTGAATTTTTTTGTGCCTTTTTTTTTCCTTACTTTGTTTTCACAACAAATCAAATACAAACACATCTGTCTACAATTTCAAAACTCAATTATGTGATCAATTATAAAATTACAATATATATTACCATTTGCCAAATGATGTTAGGGATATTTGCAAAAGTAATGGATATTGGGTTTGATATCAATATTTCTTTTCCAATAAAATTCATTATTTATAACTTTTACTCTTCAATATGAACTTTATTCCTTTTTTTATGCACATGTTCACCACTACTTTTTTATTTTAATTTAGGTAGGTCTTAATTTAGTAATAATACTTTGCATATGAAGACTGAAGAGTGTTTATTTAAATTTGTCTAAACACATGCATTGTCTATGGACATCTTTAGAATGGAATAAATAGTTTACCTGTAGATGTTAGAAATTTGTCAACATACTTAAATATTTTATGTCATATTGAAGTTGCATATCTACAAAATATTAGATATGTCATCAAGGTCTTAGTAGCGTCGTTATGCTACTGGAATTTTTGGTGTAGGCAATGTTGCTTAGTAACGTCCGTAGGAAATTTTGAGTTTGAAAAATTAGGGTTGTTATAGTTGGTATCAGAGCATGGGTCTTAGATTCTGCATACTCGCCTACATCGTAGGCAACGATCCTTATAGCCTCTCGCAGGAAGTATAGTTAAAGTTATTTGAGTTGTTTGTGTGTTGACACTTGTTATGCTATGATTTTGACTTCTTTGTTCTTGTGCAAATGTAGTTTAGAGTTTAAGTTTAGATTATGACTCGAATATGTGACCGTTGTAAAGTTCTAGCAACTTTCGAGGACGAAAGTTTTTCTTAGATGGGTATATTGTGGCGCCCCGTAAAATTAGATGTTTTAATTGTATTTGTTTTAAATTTGAATCTTTGGATAATCAGAACAAAATTAGAAAATGATGTTTCAAAGTTTAAAAAAGGATTAGGATTTCTGTTTGTTTAGGATTTTTTTTTCTAAAAGGATTAGAATTCCTTGTTCTAAAAGAATTAAGACTTGTTGGTGTTTATTTAAAGTAGAGTATTAGCAACTTAAAGATACACTTCAAAACTCTCCTCATCTTTTTCTTTTCTCAACTTTCTTCAACTCGCCGGACAGTCGTCCGGGTAGTCGTCAGAGAGTCGCCGGACCGTCGTCGGAGACTCGCCGGACCGTCATCGGAGACTCGTTGGATTGTCGTCGGAAACTCGTCGGACTGTCGTCGAAAAGTTGCTGGATCGCCGCCGGAAAGTACCGTACGGTTGAGTTAATGACTCAACTCCATGGAGTTGGGTTATTAAGTTACCGGTTATAATTGTTGGTGAAACAAACAAGGAGTTGGGTTATTAATCCAACTCAACTCAACCCAACCCCATAAACCAAACACCCCCTTAGGGGGTGTTTGGATCGCAGAGTTGGCTTGCGTTGTGCAGAGTTGTTTTGTCAGTGAGTTCTGGAAATGAGTGTTTGGAGTGTAGAGGTGAGTTGAGTTGAGTCAGGAAGTCAGTGTTTGGGGTGTAGAGTTGAGTTAATATGTCAGGGGTATCTGGTGCAGTTTTTTGTAAAGTGAATAAGTCTGATTTTTTTGTCGCTTTTTTTCCTTACATTTTTTGTTTCCACCAAATCAATTGCAAACATATTTGTCTACAATTTCAAAACTTCATTATGAGATCAACTATACCATATATATTTCCATTTGCAAGATTTATGGGATATTTAGAAAAGTACTGAATATTGGGATTGATATCAATTTATTTTTTTGCAATAAAATTCATTTTTATCTTATGTTATTAAGAACATATTTTTCAATATGAAGAAGTGTCTTCTTTTTAAGCACAACATGGGTTTATCTAAAACCCAAGTTGTCATACCAGATGACGACTATGAGGATCCATTGACTTATAATCAAGCGATGGTTGACAAAGACAAAGACAAATGGGCCATAGCCATGGACCAAGAAATGGAGTCTATGCACTTCAACTCTGTTTGGGATCTTGTAGATAAACCTGATGGGGTAAAATCCATAGGTTGTAAGTGGATCTACAAGAGAAAGCGTGGTGTAGATGGAAATGTGCAAACCTTTAAAACTAGACTAGTAGCAAAGGGTTATACCCAGGTTTAAGGGGTTGACTATGAGGAAACCTTTTCACCTGTTGCTATGGTAAAGTATATCCGTATCCTACATGCCATTGCCGCATATTATGACTATGAGGTATGGCAAATGGATGTCAAGACAACATTCTTGAATGACAATCTTGACGAGAACATCTACATAGACCAACCCAAAGGGTTCATTGAACCAGGACAAGAGCAAAAGGTTTGCAGACTGAAAAGGTCAATCTATGGACTAAAACAAGCCTCTAGGTCCTGGAATATAAGGTTTGATGAGGCAATCAAATCTTTTGGCTTTGATCAGAATGATGATGAACCTTGTGTCTACAAGAAAATCGTCAATAGTTCTGTCGCATTCCTAGTTCTATATGTGGATGATATCCTACTAATTGGGAATGATGTAGGTTATCTTACTGACATTAAGAATTGGCTAGCTACGCAATTCCAAATGAAAGATTTGGGTGAAGCGCAGTTTGTTCTTGGGATCCAGATTGTCTGGAACCGCAAGAACAAAACACTAGCCTTGTCTCAGACATCTTACATCGACAAAGTGTTGTTAAGGTTTAAGATGCAAGAATCCAAAAAGGGTTTATTGCCTAGATATGGAGTTCATTTGTCTAAGGAACAGTGTTCTAAAACACCTCAAGAAGTTGAAGACATGAGACAGATTCCTTATGCATCGGCTGTTGGGAGCCTGATGCATGCCAAGTTGTGTACTAGGTCTGACATTTGTTTTGCAGTTGGATCAGTCAGTAGATATCAATCCAATCCAGGACCTGAACACTGGACAACAGTTAAAACGATCCTTAAGTATCTTCGGAGAACAAAGAACTACATGCTTGTGTATGGGGCTAAGGATTTGATCCTTACAAGATACACAAATTCTGACTTTCAAACTGATAAAGATTCTCGAAAATCTACATCAGGTCAATATTTACTCTTAACAGAGGAGTTGTAGTATGGCGAAGCGTCAAGCAGGGATGCATCGATGATTCCACCATGGAGGTCGAATATGTAGCAGCTTGTGAAGCAGCTAAAGAGGTCATTTGGTAAGGAAATTCATGTTAGATTTGGAAGTTGTTCCAAATATGAGTTTTCCTATCATGGTGTATTGTGATAACAGTGGTGCTGTGAAGAATTCAAGGGAACCCCGAAGTCACAAGAGGGGTAAACATATTAAGTGGAAATATCATCTCTTCCGGGAGATCGTGCATCGAGGAGACGTGATCGTCACGAAGATAGCCTCAGAGCACAACATTACTGATCCTTTTACAAAGGGTCTCGCGGCTAAAGTATTTGAGAGTCACCTAGAAGGTCTAGGTTTATAAGTCTTCCCCAACTAGGGAAAGTGGGAGTATATTGTACATAGGGTTTAAATGCCTTCGTTTATTGTATTTTACATTATTGTAATGTTTAAATTATGTACTCCACAAGCTTTAGGTCAAGTAGGCGGTTGTTGGGATATGTGCCCTAAAACTTATGTAATTTTGGTCAAATAAATAAAAAGTTATTTGTTTTGATAAAATTATATTCTCGCTTTATAAATCCAATAAACTAAGCTCCAAGGTTATAATATATCTTGAACATCATGTTGGGGTTTGTGCCCTAAAACCTGTAGTTTGTATTTCTGTTCTAATTATTGTAATAAACTGTTATTGCTTCAATAAAGCGTTATTGTTCATTATCTACGAATTTACCTTTGTTTAAACCCTAAATCCAATAAACTAAACATCCAAGGTTGTTAAATGTATCTTTAACTGAATGTAGTGTACATATAAAGGATCTTGGTTCGAGATACAGCCTAAAGGGTCTATAGTTAGGGGATAAGGTTTGGGTACCTTACCCTGGTAAAACTATGGATGTGTCCCACTTTGCATATGATACAAACACTGTGATCCTAACGTGTTCGTGTAGATGACATGTGAGTGGGGATATCCTATGTAATGAGATTGCATAAGACCGGACCATGAAATAGTAATCTCTAGATGTAACTTCGTTGACTAGTTATGTTTCTATTTCACTAGGATGACCTAGGCAACTTAATCTCAATCCTGAGCAGGTTACGAACTCCTGTTTGCGAGGGATTGTCCTTTGACTAGTATGGGTGAGAGTGGTCAGATTCGCCGACTCAATATGCCTACCTTCTTGGGGACAAGATCGAGTGAGCGGCTGGGAACTTAACTTAGCAAGATGGAATTCACTCATTCCCGCCTACTTGGGTAAGTAGAGGAATGTTTCCTTAAGTGGTGTCTCCGGGACTTGAACAAAGGGTCCGACCCTCTCATTGTCCCGAGAGGGACTCTGTTTGTTGGTAGGACCACAAACAAATTATTCATTAAAGGAGCATTAGTACTTAAGGTACAAGATGTAACCTAGAGGTAAAACGGTATTTTGACCCAGCTGGTGTTACGAACATTTGTGAAGGATTGACTTGTTGTTATTAGTCAATATCCATGGACACAGAAATATATCTGCAGTGAGAAGAGTGCAGCTGCGGGACTTTAGCGGAGTGTTCCCGAAGTTAACGAATGTTGATTAAGAGGTTAATGAGATGAACCGAGCAATCTCGTATCGTTGGAGCTTCTGATCTATAGGTCCATTAGATCCACCTTCTATCGTAAAAGGTTCTTAGATTGTTTGAATTTGAAATGTTCAAATTCATTATGGAATAAACTTAATGTATATAGATACGATATAATATATAGTTTTGGAACTATATATTATAATTTTAATGTGAATATGAATCATATTAAATTATATGAGAGAATTAAATATTTGAAAGAGTTCAAATATTAAATTCAAATGTGAATGTTATTCATATTTGAAAACTATAGGTTATAATTTAATGTGCATAAGGTGTGCATTAAAACTATAGGTTAGAGGGAAAATTGATTAAATGTGATTTAATCTAAATTAAATCTATGATATTTAATTTAATTTAATTAAATAAGATTTAATTGATTTATTAATTAATACGATTATTTTTAAATAAAATAAAAGGGGAACGTGTGACACGTTCCACACTTCCTTCCAACTCCCCATCGATAGGGAGTGGTGGAAGTTTTTCCTCTGATGTGTGCTTCTTCTCTAAAGGGTAAAGGTGAAGCAAAAGGATCGAGGGATGCTGCAATTTTGAATTGCTCTCACTAAAAAATTCTCTCTCTCACACATTTCCCAAATTCTTCCAAAAGTTGGATCCTTTCCCACCTAGGGTGATCTAAGCATTCAGAGAATAGGAGGTTTGTTGAGTGGTTGTGTTCTGTTGAAAAAATAGAGACGTTCTTTTGGGTGTACCTGTGTTGCTGGATTCTCTTGGAGCAAGGAGTTGATGTGCTGAGGAAAAACTACAAAGGTAACTTTTCTTCCTTTATTGTTTAATTGTTAAACTTAGTATGTTTGCATAATTTTCCTCCATGTCTAATTAGATTAGAATTTTGTATGCTTATTATGTTTTTATTTACCAATGTATGGGTATTTGATTTTCAACCAAAACAAACTAGCAAAATTACGATTTCTATCATGTTTTCGCTGCTCAAGGAGATCGAATCTCTATCAATTGGTATCAGAGAAATGCTTGTTTTGCTTTGGTTGAAACAAATTTTCATTGGTTAGGTGGAATTTGCATTTGGTTTGTTGTAAAACTAGTTTAGGAAAATTTTGGCCTTAGTTTCTTTTGATTTGATCAAATTTTATAGTAAAGGCCCTTGTTTTTTAGGCAATTAAGTGCATTATCGAGTCTGTAATCGAGTTAAGTGTCGTTCTGGACCAGTTTCATGCATTTTGGTTGAGAATCGAAGGAGAAATTGAAGTTTGTTGCTGTTATGTTCGAAAGAATTTGCTGCTGCTGAAACAACAACGTTGCAACGCCATTCATCAGCGTTGCAACGCTGAGAAACGACGTCGCAACGCCATGCCTTCCTATCGACGAGGGAGCTCCAGGGGTCAGCGGCGTTGCAACACTACCCCTCAGCATTGCAACGCTACCCCGAGCAGCAAAGCGCGCGCGACGCTGACAAAGTCGGCGCGGTAACGCATACATCGCCTGCGTAACGCCGTGATGCCATTTCAGAAGCTGCAGACCGGTTCAACATTTTGGTTGGTTTTCGGTTCGGTCGAGCAGTTGAAGCCCGGTTCAAGGAGTTTTGGACCGATTTATGTAATAAAATTAGAGTAATTTTATTATTTTACACTTTAGGGGCCAAATTATTCTGGTTTTACAGCTGTATTTCTTTATGAATATCATTTAGAATTTTTCCCACCTTAGGATAAGGATGTTCATGCATTTTTTATTTGTATAAATGTTATATAAATATGGTTTAAATGCATGATTAATTTATTTTTCATGGGTAATTAATTCTAAATGTTATAATTAGATTATATGAAAAATAAATTGCATGGAGCATGAAATTACTTAGTTTAAAATAAATGTTATTTTATTTAAGTATTTTTTAGTTATTCAATTAGTTGAATAATTTCTATAATTCCAATATTGGTTTTATAATATAGTTCTTTGTCATAGGTTAATTATTAAATTTATAAAAGTTATAAATTAAGGGGTTTTAGAAACCATAACCTATAACAAAGAATTGCATGCAATCATAGGAACTTCGGTTAAAATTAAAATTAGTTTTAAAGTTTAAAATTAATTTAGACCTAAGTTTTAATTTCTAATAGGATTAGAAGTTAGTCTCTCATAGCATTTTAAATAGTTTAAAATATAGTAGGACATTAGAACTTTGGTTATAAGGGAACTCTACTCGTGAAGTTCTGTCTAAGGTTGGGGGTATTTAAGCTGACGGTTAACGGAACACCTCCTACCTGGGAACTGACCCAGAGCTTGAGTTGAATTAACCTTAGTTCTATTTTAGATCTAGGTAATTAAAATGTTTATTCACCTAGACATAAGGTTAAAAGACCTAGTTATAATAGGCATAGACTTAGATAGATTCTTTTAGCTAGAATCCGACTAAGTTAAACCTATACCCTAATCTTAGGAGGTTCAGTGGGAGAAAATAAGATGTTCGCATCGAGTTTACTCTCACGTCCTCAAGAGTTCACACCGTGAGTTCTATGCTCGGCTACGTGGCATCAATAGGGTGTCCTCCTACGGTAAGTGTTTGCATGGTTCAATACCAAGGTGAATGAGGGAAGTATCCATAGTAAATGGGAGCAGGACGCGTGTCAATGTATCCTATAGTCTCCTCCATTAGGTCGCGTGAGATTTCTATAGTCCGCCTGCTAGGTTGTCCTGGAACAGCCAAACCCTACGCAGGGCTGACTATAGGGATTGGAACGCCGCGTACTCCAGAAATAGATAGGGTCTCTTAGGTAATTTGCCAACAGTTGCCTTTCTTAATAGTAGCATGTTGGCTCAGACCAATTGGATCTGAAAATGGTAGGGTCACAGTTACGGGATGAGTTAAGCTAGTTAACAAGTCCTTGACCAAACAAACGGTAGCTAAGGACCATTGGGACATGAGATGTTCTGGTAGTGAGAATTGGCTGAGAAAGTCTCAATTCAAGGGAGGAATGACTGACCGCCCGACGGAGGCTTTTGTTCTAAGCCCTTGAAATATCGTTGCAAAATTAAAGGTTTAATTTAAACCCTGGGTTTAGTTTAAACACTAGGGTTCTTTAATAATTTTGCTAAATTTGATTGGTTTTATAATGGGTTAAAAGGCATAACTAATTAGAACTATTTTGGATTTTCAGCACGTCGTCCTCAATGATAGCCTTATTAAAAAGCGATCGTTTAACTGGTGAGAACTTTACTACGTGGAAGTCCAACTTTAATACGATTTTTTTTGTTGACGACCTTCGGTTTGTACTGACTGAGGAATGTCCTCAGGTCCCTGCTCGAAACGCTCCTCAATCTGTTAAGGATGTGTACGACCGTTGTTTCAAGGCCAATGATAAGGCCAAGGTCTACATTTTTGCTAGTGTTTCTTCTAGCCAAAAAGCACGAGGGCATGGTCTCAGCTTGTTAGATCATGAGTTCGTTGCAGGATATGTTTGGACAACCGTCTGGACAGCTTCGGCACGAATTCCTCAAATACGTTTATAACTCCCGTATGAATGAGGGGTCATCGGTGAGAGAACACGTTCTTGATCTGATGGTCCAGTTCAACGTGGCTGACATGAACAGAGCGGTCATTGACGAGCAAAGTCAGGTCTCGTTCATCCTCGAATCTCTTCCGAAGAGATTTTGCAGCAATGCGGTGATGAACAAGATAGAGTATAACCTGACTACTCTCCTTAATGAACTACAAACTTTTCAGTCTCTTATGAAGAATAAGGGACAGGCTGATGGAGAGGTAAATCAGTTTGCCCATTCCAGAAGGTTCCAGAAGGGTTCATCCTCTGGGATTAAGTCCTGTGGCTCATCTTCTGGGCTTAAGAAGACCCAAAAGAAGAAGATAGGAGGGAAAGGGAAGACACCTGCTGCTGATAAAGGCAAAGGAAAAGCCAAGGTTGCAGACAAAGGAAAGTGTTTCCACTGCAACGAGGATGGGCACTGGAAGCAAAATTGCCCAAAATACCTTTCTGAGCTCAAAGAGAAGAAAGGTAAATTAGATTTGCTTGTTCTTGAAACCTGCTTAGTGGAAAATGATGATTTTACCTGGATACTTGATTCAGGAGCCACTAATCACGTTTGCTCTTCGCTTTTGAAACTAGTTCCCTCAAGGAGCTCGAGAGGTGAGATGACGCTCAAGGTCGAGCGGGAGGCGTCGTCTCACTCGAAAATGATGAGAGATGCCAAGTTGTTTTTCAGAGATAGATTTATTTTATTAAAAAAATCTGTATATAGTTCCTAAGATTAAGAGGAACTTAATTTCTATCTCTTGTTTAATAGAATTTGGATATTGTATTTTTTTTCTATAAATGAAGCGTTCATTGTAAAAGAAGGGGTCAATGTTTGTTCTGCTAAATTGAAAAACGTCTTGTATGTACTTAAATCAAATCAAACTAAAGCAATTTTAAATCATGAGATGTTTAAAACTGCTAAAACTCAAAGTAAAAGGCAAAGAATTTCTCATAATAATACCTATCTATGGCATCTTAGACTTGGTCATATAAATCTCAACCGGATTGAGAGATTATCTAAGAAAGGACTTCTAAACAAGTTAGAAGATGATTCTTTACCTCCTTGCAAATCTTGCTTGGAAGGTAAAATGACCAAGCGACCTTTTACTGGAAAAGGTTACAGAGCCATAAAGCCCTTAGAACTTATACATTCAGATCTTTGTGGTCCAGTGAATATTAAAGCTCGAGGAGGGTACGAATATTTCATCTCTTTCATAGATGATTATTCGAGGTATGGTTATTTATACCTAATGCATCATAAGTCAGAGGCTCTTGAAAAGTTCAAAGAGTATAAGGTTGAAGTAGAGAATGCATTAGGGAAAACCATTAAAACACTTCACTCCGATCGAGGTGGAGAGTATATGGATTTGAGATTCCAGGACTATATGATAGAACATGGAATTAAATCTCAACTCTCAGCACCTAATACACCACAACAAAATGGTGTGTCAGAAAGGAGAAATAGAACTTTGTTGGACATGGTTCGTTCTATGATGAGCTATGCTCAATTGTCTACCTCGTTTTGGGGATACGCAGTAGAGACTGCAGTTCAAATCTTGAACACTATTCCATCAAAGAGTGTTTCAGAAACACCTTTTGAATTGTGGAAGGGGCGTAAACCTAGTTTACAACACTTCAGTATTTGGGGTTGTCCGACACACGTGCTAGTGACAAACCCAAAGAAACTGGAACCTCGTTCAAGATTATGCCAATTTGTTGGCTATCCCAAAGAAACGAGAGGTGGTCTTTTCTACGACCCACAAGAAAACAAGGTGATTGTATCGATAAACGCCACTTTCTTGGAGGAAGATCACATGAGGAGCCATAAACCGCGTAGTAAATGAGTGCTAAATGAAGCTACAGATGAACCAACAAGAGTTGTTGATCAGGTTGGACCTTCATCAAGAGTTGATGAAGGAGCCAACACCTCAAGTCAGCCTCGTCCTTCTCAATCGTTGGGAATGTCTCGACGCAGTGGGAGGGTTGTTTCCCAACCTGACCGCTACTTGGGTTTAGCTGAAACTCAAGTCGTCATACCTGATGACGACATAGAAGATCCATTGTCTTATAAACAGACAATGAATGACGTAGACAAGGACCAAGGATCAAAGCCATGGACCTTGAAATGAAGTCAATGAACTTCAATTCAGTATGGGAACTTGTAGACCAACCTGAAGGGGTTAGACCCATAGGGTGTAAATGGATCTATACGAGAAAGAGAGATGCAACCGAAAAGGTACAGACCTTTAAGGCTAGACTTGTAGCAAAGGGTTTTACCCAAAGGGAAGAAGTTGACTATGAAGAAACTTTTTCCCCTATTGCTATGCTAAAGTCTATAAGGATACTTTTGTCCATAGCCACGTTTTATGATTATGAAATCTGGCAAATGGACGTCAAGACAACCTTTTTGAATGATAATCTTGACGAGAGCATCTATATGTCTCAACCCGAAGGGTTCATAACCCAAGGTCAGGAGCAAAAAGTTTGCAAGCTCAATCGATCCATTTATGGGTTGAAACAAGCATCCAGATCTTGGAATATAAGATTTGATACTGCGATAAAGTGTTATGGCTTTAACCAAAACGTTGATGAGCCTTGTGTTTACAAGAGGGTCATCTACGACAAAATAACTTTCTTAGTACTTTATGTGGATGATATCCTACTCATTGGGAATGATGTAGGATACCTTACTGACATAAAGAATTGGTTGGCGACCTAATTCCAAATGAAAGATTTGGGAGAGGCGCAATATGTTCTTGGGTTTCAGATCTTCAGGAATCGCAAGAACAAACCGCTAGCTCTGTCTCAAGCCTCTTATATCGACAAAATGTTGTCCCGATATTCGATGCAAAATTCCAAGAGGGGCTTATTTCCCTTCAGGCATGAAGTTCATCTGTCTAAGGAATAGTGTCCTAAGACACCTCAAGAAGTTGAGGATATGAGACATATTCCCTATGCCTCTCCAGTAGGTAGCTTAATGTATGCTATGCTGTGCACGAAGCCAGACATTTGCTATGCAGTGGGAATAGTCAGTAGGTACCAATCCAATCTAGGGTTAGACCACTGGACAACAGTTAAAAATATCCTCAAGTATCTTAGGAGAACGAGGGACTATACGCTTGTGTATGGGACTAAGGATTTGATCTCATCGGATACACCGATTCGATTTTCGGACCGATAAGGATTCTCGTAAATCCACATCGAGATCGAGTTTTCACCCTTAACGGGTGAGCTATAGTATGGTGAAGCATCAAGCAAGGATGCATCGTTGATTCCACGATGGAGGTTGAGTATGTCGCTACTTGTGAAGCAGCTAAGGAGGTTATATGGCTAAGGAAATTCCTTACTGATTTTGAAGTCATTCCAAATATGAAATTTTCCATCACCTTATACTGTGACAACAGTGGTGCGGTAGACAATTCGAAGGAACCTCGCAGCCATAAGCGAGGCAAGCACATCGAGAGGAAGTATCACACGATCACGAGAAATAGTGCAACGAGGAGATGTAGACGCCACGAAGATCGTTTGAGCACAATATTGTTGATCCATTTACAAAGACTCTCACGACTGAAGTGTTCAAGGGTCATCTGGAGAGTCTAGGCCTACGAGACATGTACATAGGCTAATCTAGGGCAAGTGGGAGATATGTAATGGGGTATATGGATGCCCTAGTTTATTGTATTTCTATCTCTGTAACCACTGTTCTAGATTATGATGTACCCCACTAGAGTTTTAGTTCAAAGGAGTTTGTTGGGGTTTGTGCCCTAAAACTCGTAGTTTGTATTTCTGTTCTAATTATTGTAATAACCTGTTATTACTTCAATAAAGCTTTATTGTTCATTATCTATGAATTTGCCTTTGTTTAAACCCTAAATCCAATAAACTAAACATCCAAGGCTGTTAAATGTATCTTTAACTGAATGTAGTGTACATATAAAGGATCTCGGTTCGAGATACAACCTAAAAGGTCTATAGTTAGGGGATAAGGTTTGGGTACCTTACCATGGTAAAACTATGGATGTGGCCCACTTTGTATATGATACAAACATTGTGATCCTAACGTGTTCCTGTAGATGACATGTGAGTGGGGATATCCTATCTAATGAGATTGCATAAGACCGGACCATGAAATTGTAACCTCTAGATGTAACTCCGTTGACTAGTTAGGTTTCTATTTCACTAGGATGACCTAGGCAACTTGATCTCAATCCTGAGCAGGTTACGAACTCCTGTTTGCAAGGGATTGTCCTTTGACTAGTATGGGTGAGAGTGGCTAGATTCGCCAACTCAATATGCCTACATTCTTGGGGACAAGACCGAGTGAGCGACTGGGAACTTAACTTAGCAAGATGGAATTCACTCCTTCTCGCCTACTAGGGTAAGTAGAGGAATGTTCCCTTAAGTGGTGTCTCTAGGACTTGAACAAAGGGCTCGACCCTTTCATTGGCCTGAGATGGACTCTGTTTGTTGGTAGGACCACAAACAAATTGTTCATTAGAAGAGCACTGGTACTTAAGGTACACGATGTAACCCAGGGGTAAAACAGTAATTTAAGTTTATAAAATACCGTTCAAATTCTCTCAAATATGACCCATGAGCTTAGTTTATTGGATTAAGTTTATAAAATGTGAGATACAAAGTTTGATAAATAAATAACCTTAATTCATTAAATCAACATGTATTACAAACTACATGAGATTAGGGCATACACCCCAACATCCCTCTATCCACAGGTGTGCTCTCATGGTTGAGTCCAAGTTTCTTTTGAGGATCCATAGAAAAATTTGTTGGTTTACATCCTAACATATCAATCTCTTTGAGAAGGTCTAACACATACTTCCTTTAGGATACGACTATATCTTTTTTAGACCAAGAGATCTCCATGCCTAGAAAATACTTTAAATTCCCTAGATCTTTGACTTCAAATTCTCGAGCAAAGTGCTTTTTCAACATTTGCAGTTCCAATTCATCATTTCTAGAAAGAATGATATTATCAACATATACTATTAAAAGAGCAAGTAAATTTTCTGATCTCTCACTACAACAATTTGTACCTTTAATGACAGACACAAAAAAAACTCGGTGGAAATGATGACAGGCGGAAATTAATGCGCGATTTTTTTTATTTAAAAAAAATGCCGGGCTTATTGGAATTTTTCTTCCTTTTTAAATCAAAAACCTTTTACTTTACTCTTTCCATTTCACTTTTATCGACAAAAACCCTAGACTTATATCAACCTTCTTCTTCTTTCACTTTTATCACAGTTGTTCATCAAATTTCTTCTCTCATTCTTTGTCATTTGTTGTATTCGTGTGGTTATTTTGTTCACCATTGCTAGCTAGTTTAGAGTTTTTCCTTGTCATGAGTTTCGTTCACCTCCGTGGCTTAGATCATGGGCTTTTGTTGCTGGATTTTGCCACCATGAGTTCGAGTTTTTTTCTTCATGAGTTTGCATCGTGGGTATATTGACAACCATTCATAAAATTTCTTCACGGTGAGTTTTTGAACCCATGAGTTTGAGTTTCACTTGTTATGCTTTGTTCGTCAGTTTCAGACTCATCGGAGGTCGGCCTCACCCCAACGTTCGATTTCGGTTTAAAAGAAGGATTGTGAAAACAATAAGTGTGTATGTGTTCTCCAACGACGCATCCAGGTTCCTTTCGGTGTTCTCTCCACAAGAATTTGAGTTTGAGGTACTTTGTTAATGGTGTGGAACATTAGGCTTTTTTTTCTTCTTCCTTTGTGTGATTTAAAAAGTTATTAGGTGGAAATTCAGTTATTGTGCATATCATAGTTAAATCTGTTTGAGAAATATATTGTGAATAAATATTGGTTCGAGGAAGTGATATTGTATAATAAAATATTGATGATCAATCATCTGTGTGTCTTTCATCTAGAAACTCTTCAATCTCTGGAAAAGTTTTGAGAATGAAAATGTCAATCTGATGCTGATTAGAATTGGGTTGAATTTTGATCAGGTTCTCGAGGTTCTTAGTTTCAAATTTGTTAATAATCAATTCTTTACTTGTATCAATTTGATTTGAAGATTATATACCTATATTTAACGGGGTTTCTTATTTGTTTATTTCTATTATTATTTTGAGTTCACCTGAATAAGGCGAGGAGCAGATTACTGCACGAAAGCTTAAATAAGCCACTAAGAGGAAGAAGATTATCTTCTACGATGGCAACTACAGTCGAGACTATTAACAAAACTTTACATAAATCAACCAATGGTGTTATGAGGCTATCATATGTCGATGGAAGGAGTAGGGAAGAACTTAAGGCAAATTCAGCTAATGAAATTTCAATGCAGGAATCCACAGCGAACAAGGTTGTTTCTTCAAGTTTAGTAGACATAAAAATAATAACAAACCAAGTGGTTAGATATGACTCGCCTACTCTTGGCCTACGCCCATCTTCACCTTCTAAGACACCAACATTATCCTCTATTACTAGAGGAGTTAGTTCATCTCGATTAAGGCCATCAACTCCACCTCCCCGAGGAATTAGCTCATCACGAATAAGACCTTCGAATTCTACTCAATCCAATGTATCAGCTTCTGTTCTTAGTTTCATAGTAGATTTTAAGAAGGGAAAGAAGGTTGCGAGCTATATAGAAGGTGCTCGTCATCTTCTAATTCTATATAATAGACATTTGCAGTGGAGATTGAAGAAATGAAAATCCCACGCAGCGGAAAAACGATTGAATCGTCATGGTATCGTTGGGAAAAATATTTTCTTAAAATCAAATTTTACATAAATCCTAGGTTAAACATGCTTTTAGAAAGAAAACAACAAGAGAATTACACTACTTACTTGTTGAAGAACCCTTCTTCACGTTTTCCTTCTCCGGTCACGAACTCTTCGTGTTCACGATCTCAACGAACTCGATCTCCTTGAACAAACGAACTACCCGGACACTTCCGAAAAAGGACTTCTCGGTTGTTCTCTTTTAAGTAGAAGGAGAATAGGTTGGACTCCTTTGGTGAAAGGGGAGGAGAGAATTGAGAGATGAGAGTTGAGAGAATTCTTGAGTTCCTTTTGGTGAGAAATCCAAAAAAATTAACTTTCAAGTTAGTAATCCTTCTTGCAAAGGAGTTTAAATAATGGTGATAGGTGGGGTTGAAATCTCCACCTATTTACCATTTTACCATAACCATAGGTTATGCAAATCATATTTGCATAACCACATATAATAAGATATCTCATATCTCATTATACAAATCACATTTGTATAATTGTGGATTTTTAAATTGAATCACATTCAATTTAATTTCCCTCAATCCAATTTCTTCAAATTAGCCCTAATTAGACAATTAGGCTAACCTATAGTTTATTATGAATCTCATTCACATTAAACTATATAATATGTCAATCATATCTCATATAAATGACATAATTACCTTTAATAAATGTGAACACTTCATATCCACACCAAACTATAAACCCTCTATTTATCAAGTTTGAGCCAACCGAGGGACCTAATAGACCTACAGGTGACGAGCTCCAATGATACGAGACTAACCTGTCAAACTCTTTGACCCGGTTAATCAACATTCATTAGCTACGGTAACACTCCACTAAAGCCCGTAGCTGCACTCCCTTCACTGTAAGACAAGTTGTGTCCATTGATATAACCAATGTCCGTTAGTCGACCATTCACAGGTTATTCGTAGACACTGCTGGGTCAAATTGTCGTTTTACCCCTGTGTCTACTTCTTGCTCCTTAAGTCCCCACTGCTCCTCTAATAAACAACAACGTTGTATGGTCCAACCATAAACAACACCCTTCTCGGGCCAGTGAGAGGGTGGGTGCCCGTTGTCCAAGCCTTGGAGACAACACTTAAAGGAACAACCCCTCTAGTTTCCCTAAAGTCGGGAACGAGTCAATTCCATCTGCGTAGTTAAGTTTCCAGCTCCCCACGTGGTCCTGTCCCTAAGAAGATAGGCATATTGGGCGAGTAACTGTGACTACCCTCATCCGTACTAGTCAAAGGACAACCCCCCGCAGACGGAAATCCGTAACACGCTCAGGATTAAGGTCAAGTCACTATTGGTCATCTACGAAATTATTAGTCCAATACTGTTAACGGTGTTACATCAGTAGGTCTGGTCCGGTCTTGTACAATCTCATTGCACAGGATGCCCCCACTCGCATGTCAACCACATGAACGAGTCAGATCACCTCGTTTGTATCTAATACAAAGCGCACCACATCCACAACATATCCAGGATTAGGTCTCCAACCCTATCCATATACTGTAGACCGTTCGGGTCATTAACTCGAACGTGATCCTCCATGTGTGTCCACTACACACCGTTCTAGTTCTAATATTCTCATAATTTAATGACCCTGGAGCTTAGTTTATTGGACAAAGTTTGTAAAAATGCAAGACACAAAGTGATGAAAGAAATAACTCTTATTTATTTTAATAGGTATATTACAAACAAATACGAGATTAGGACATACATCCCAACAAACTCCCACTTGGACTAAGATAGTGGAGTAAATAATACATTTCTCAAATGTACAATAAGATTACAATAAAGTAATTCAAAAAACTAGGGCATTGAATACCCTTTACAATACTCCCACTTGCCCTAGTCAGGAAGCACTCGAAGACCTAGACTCTCTAGGTGACCCTCAAACACCTTAGCCGTGAGGGCCTTTGTAAATGGATCAGCAACGTTGTGCTCCGACGCTATCTGTGTGGCTGTCACATCGTCGCGGAGCACAATCTCCTGTATCAGGTGATACTTCCTCTCAATGTGCTTGCCCCTCTTATGACTCCGAGGCTCTCTCGAGTTGGCTACAGCACCACTGTTGTCACAAAATAGCGTGATCGACAAATTCATATTTGGAACAACTTCCAAATCTATCATGAACATCCTAAGCCAAACAACTTCTTTTGCAGCTTCACAAGCCGCAACGTACTCAGCTTCCATAGTGGAATCAACAATGCATCCCTGCTTCATGCTTCGACATACTACAACTCCTCCATTCAGAATGAAGGTTGACCGCGAAGTGGATTTCCTAGAATCCTTATCGGTCTGAAAGTAAGAATCTGTGTATCCCGTAAGGATCAAATCCCCACTCCCATACACTAGGTTGTAGTTCCTCGTTCTCCTAAGATACTTGAGGATTGCCTTTACAGTTGTCCAGTGATCTAATCCTGGATTGGATTGATACCTATTGACAATCCCAACTGCATAACAGATGTCAACCCTAGTACATAGCATGACATACATGAGGCTCCCAACAACTGAAGCATAAGAGATTCATCTCATATCCTCAACCTCTTGAGGAGTCTTAGGACATTGATCCTTAGACAGGTGAACCCCATGCCTAAAAGGCAGCAAGTCCTTCTTGGAGTTTGGCATCTTATATCTAGACAACATCTTGTCAATATAAGAGGCCTGAGACATGGCCAACGTTTTGTTCTTCCGTTTTCGGACAATCTGGATACCTAGTGAAGGGATCAAATCCCGCAGCGGAAGCGATTGTGAATCGCGTGTTCTTATTTTGTAACATGGATTTCTATCAAGATCAAATATAACTAAGATTAAGCATGCTATAAGATATTGGACAACAAGTAATTACTTTTGAAGAACTCTTTCTTCAAGTGCTCTTTCTCCCACGATCATGATCTCAACAACTCGAACCCGAACAAATGAAGATACCACCACCGGATCTTCTCCGTTGTTCTCTAGGTGAGGGAGGAATGTGGATTCCTTTAGGATAAGGTGTGAAGTTGTGAGAGAGGTTGTGTTTTTGTGGAACTTTTCCAACAACACAAGATCCTTTATAATCTAGGTTTTCCAAGATTTTTGCTTCACCTTAAAGTTGCATCTCATGCAACTATTTATAGGGAAATATGATGGAAATTACCATCCTATCCCTCCTTCATTCTCTCATTAGTATATAGTTTATATATGAATCTAATTCACATTAAAACCATATATTATATCAATTATATCACATATAACTTATATACCACCCCATATACTGTTGGGATTTATGCCCCAAACTTGTATAATTTTAATCAATTAAATAAAGTGTTATTTGTTTTGATAAGATTACAGTCTTGCTTTTATAAATCCAATAAACTAAGCTCCAAGGTTATAATGTTTATCTTGAAATTAGTGTAGTGGACACTACTTGGGTTGAATTCAAGATTATAACCTAAATAGTCTATGGTATAAGAATAAAGTTGGAAACCTCATTCTGGTAACACCATGGATGCGACCCACTTTGTAATTAGTACAATTGAGGTAATCCAACTCATTCATGTAGTTGACATGCGAGTGGGGGCATCCTGTATGAAGAGTTCATACAAGACTGGATCGCAAATTATTAGTCTAACCAAAGATAACACCGCTAATGAGGATAAGACCAAAGAATTTATAGATTGTCATTAGTGACTTGACTCTGAATCTCGAGCAAGTTAAGAACTCACGCTTATATGGGGTTTGTCTTTAGACTAGTATGGGTGAGAGTGGCTCAGAGTCGACTCAATAAGCCTACCTTCTCATGGACAGAACCTCGTAGGTAGCTGGGAACTTAACTGTGCAAGATGGAATTCACTTATTCCTCTACTGAGGAATTAGATAGGTTGTTCCCTTAAGAATTGACTCCAAGTCTTGAACAACGGGGCCCCACCCTCTATGAGGGTATGAGTCTAAGGTAGGACCTTAGACTTTTTGTTCATTAGAGGATCAGTGGTGCTTAAGGAGCAAAGAGGTAATCACAGGGGTAAAACGGTAATTTGACCCAACTGTGATTACAAACAACCTGTGAAGGGTCGACTCATGGGTAATGACTATATCAATGGACACAATAATATCTACAGTGAGGAGAGTGCAACTACAAGTCTATAGTGGAGTGACTTGTGGTTAATGAATATTGATTAACTAGATCAAAGAGTTTGATCAGTTAATCTCACATCATTGAAGCTCATGATCTGTAGGTCCATTAGATTCCTCCGTTGGCTCAACATGGTAATATGTAGGGTATAAAGTTAGGAGATAAATTGAAGTGTTCAATTTTATACATGAGAAATTATATCAATTAGATATGATATAATTGATATAATATATAGTTTTAATGTGAATTAGATTCATATATAAACTATATACTAAAGAGAGATAAAATGAGGGGTAGGATGGTCATTTCCATCCTATTTCCCTATATATATGGTTGCATGAGATGCAACTAGGTTAAGTGATTTTGGAAATCATTCTAAGCTATTCCTAGCCTCCTTGTTGTGTTGTTGGAAGAGTTCCAAAACACACATCTCTCTCACAAAATACCTCACCACTCCTAAAGGGAACCCACCTTCCTCCCTCACCTAGAGAACAACGAAGAAGATCCGGTGGTGGTGTCAGTGTTCGTACGAGTTCGTGTTGCGTTGATCTTGATCGTGAAGAGAGGAGGAGCACTTGAAGAAAGATTCTTCAAAGGTAAATACTTTTTGTCAATATTATTGTATGTGCTTAATCTATGTTTTACATTCTTGAATTTTTCGTTGTAACTAAATCAAGAGCGCGCGGTTCGCAATCGCTTCCGCTGCGGGGACTTCGATTCCCTTCAATTGGTATTAGAGCCCAATTGCGTTCTTGATTTATGTTCTGGATTTTTCAAGAACAAGGTGGGATTTACTGTTTTTGCATGAGATGTATGAACGATTTTTGCGAAATTAGATGTTTTCAATTTTTGGCACTTAGATTTATAATTTCCATTGAAATGTTCAATGTGAGGCCCTGTGTTTTAGGCAAATTTAATTGTAAATCGAGTCCGTAAGTCCGTGTCGATCGAGGCAAGGCGATTCTTTGAGAAGAACGGAGCAAAAACGAGCAAAGGAATGGTGATTCTCAATGTTGTCTGTGTGTAGGTTGCAACGCTATTCATCGGCGTTGCAACGCCGCGCTAGCGGGAGAAGGCGCGAGAGACAAATAAGGTAATGCGACCTCTAGCGTTACGGCAACGCTCGGCGTAAAAACGACAAAAGCAGTGTTGCAACGCCGGATACGTTTCACGCGAGGAGCAACGGGCAGAAACGTTTTTTTTATTATTTATATTAATTATAAAAACATTTTATTTTAATATATTATTAAGTTTAATTTTAATTAGTATAATTAGATTATATTAATTAAAATTATTTCTAGGGTGCCAAAATTGGTCTAATTTTTGCTATTTTAATTATGCAATTGTTGTGTAATTATTGTCATGCATAGTGTATGCTTGTATTTTAGAAATCCTACCTTAGGTTAAGCATTTTCATGCATCATTTATAATATAAGGAGTTATATTATATAGTTTGCATGATTAATTAATATAAGGTAGTTATATTAATTTTTAGACAACATTGACATGCATTATTTTTCATGAGATGAATATGCTATGAATGTCTTATTATTCATGTGATGAATGATCAAGCACTATAACATAGTATGCATGTCACCTAAGGTTAATTATTAGTTTTAAAGTGTTTAGAACTTTGAAATAATAGACCTTAGGTTATCTAGTTCTAATTAGATTAAAATTAGGAACCAAGTAATTTATAAGCTATGATTAAAAGAGGAACTCTATCTAAGGAAAGTTCTATCTAGGTTTTGAGGTATTTGTCGATTGGAAACGGAACACCCACACGGGAGTGAAATTTAATCGAGAGCCTTATAAATTACAAGATGGCGTCAATGGAGTTTATTAAGGGGTTAATAAACTAGAAATCCTAGCTTTAATATAAGGAGTTATATTAACAAACTTAGGATAAAATCAATATAAGAGTTATATTGATCATCAATAAAAGAGTTATGTTGATAGAGTTAGGTAAAACCATTAGTCGGGTTTTAGCCTAAGAAAGATTCCTATAGACTTAAAGTATTCAGTGGGAGGAAAAAGTGTATGAGATACATATTTTTCCACCTACGCTATCTCCGAAAAGTTCACACCGTGAGATTCATACTTGGCCTCGTGGCGCAAACGGGAGCGTCCCCCTTCGAATGGTGTTTGTATGAGTCAATATCAAGGTGAATGGAGAGGGTACTTATAGTGAGTGGGAGCAGGTTTAGTGAAAACAAAACCTACGGTCTCTTTTGTTGGTTTACACCGTTAGACCACTATGGTCAGCCTGCTAGTTTGGCATGGACCACACAATGCCTTCGGAGGGCATGATCATAGGGGATCTAACATAGTAGACACCCGAAAGGGATAAAGATTTCCTTAGACTATTTTCCAATCTAGTCCTCCCTTCGGTGGATTTTATTGGATCGAGACTCTGGGATCTAAAGACAAAGGGTTACACTCACGGGGTACATAAGTTGTGTATGTATCCAGACCGAAAAATTGTAACTAAAACTTATAAGAATAAGAGTTATTCTGGTGTTAGGTTTTGGTCAAGAGTGTCTTGATCCAGAGGAGGAGTGTTTTTGATTACCCTTCGGTGTCATACATTCTAAACCTTTGGAGTATCATTGAAAATTATAAATGGCCTAGGAATCATTTGATAATTAGCTAAAACATGGTTGGATTAGAGTTATAGCAAGAAACTCATACAAATTTGTTTGTAAATTTTCAGCAAAAATGTCTAGCTCTATAATTTCCTTATAGGGTGCGAAAAAGTTAACCGAAGAGAACATAATGACTTGGAGGAATGGACTCAACATAATTTTGGTTACACATGATCTTAAGTTCGTTCTCAATGAGGAATGCCCTCAATTTCCTGCTCAAAACGCATCTCAAGCTGTTGAGGATGCATATGACCGCTGGATCAGTGCCAACGAAAAGGCAAAAGCCTATATCCTGGCTAGCATACCTGATGTTTTAGACAGGAGGCTGGAGGGCAAGGTCTCAGCTCGAGAGATCATGGATTTTGTGCTAAATTTGTCTAGACAACCGTCCAAACAAATTCGGCATGAAGCCCTAAAATTCATTTATAACGCACGTATGAAGGAAGGAACATCGGTGAGAGAACATGTTCTCAATCTGATTGCCCACTTCAATATAGCGGAATTAAACGGAGCGGTCATAGATGAGAAATGTCAGATTTTGTTCATCCTAGAATCTCTTCAGAAGAGTTTTCAAGAATGCCAGTAGCAATGCAAAGAATGAACAACATAGAGTATAATCTCGACTTCTCTACTACATGAGCTCATGTAATTATCGTTTCTTATGGATGATAAGAGACAACAAAATGGAGAGGCAAATTTGTTTGCTCAATCCAAAATTCTCGTGGAGGATTCATCCTCCGGGACTAAGAATTGCAGCCATACTTCGGACTTAAGAAGATATGAGAAGAAGAGGAAAAGGAGCGCAGATAAACGAAGAGCTATGCGGCAAAGAAAAGTCGTTATTTGATAACATGTAGCTTAAGGGTTTATTAGAAACCTTATTTCTTGCCTTAGAGAACATTGTATTTTCTTTTACTTTTCAATTAAATAAAGTGTTTATTTCATTGGAAAAGTATTGTACTATGTGTTGCTCTTTCTTGAGAATTATTTGCAAATGGTTTAATTCAGCTTAAAATAGTTTTAACAAGTGAATTTTACAAAATTGCAAGTACACGAACTAATTTCTCCAAAAGAAAATGCTCATCTTTGGCATCTAAGATTGGATCACATTAATCTCAATAGGATTGAGAGATTGGTAAAGAACGAACTTCTAAAGGAGTTAGAAGAAAATTCCTTGCCAGTATGTGAATCCTGCCTAGAAGGCAAGATGACAAAAAAGACCTTTTAGTGGAAAAGGTCATAGAGCCAAAGATACTCTAGAGCTTATACAATCAGACCTTTGTGGTCCGATGAATGTTAAAGCCAGGGGAGGATATGAATATTTCATCTCTTTTATAGATGATTATTCCAGATATGGGCATATTTACCTAATGCACCACAAGTCTGAAGCACTTGAAAAGTTTAAGGAATTCAAGGCTGAGGTTGAAAATCAATTAAGTAAAAGAGTTAAAACACTTCGATCGGATCGAGGTGGAGAGTACATGGATTTAAAATTCCAGAACTATATGATAGAACATGGAATTACATCCCAACTCTCAGCTCCCGGCACACCACAACAACATGGTGTATCGGAAAGGAGAAATAGAACCTTGTTGGACATGGTTCGATCAATGATGAGTTATGCTCATCTCCTAGTTCCTTTTGGGGGTTATGCGGTGGAGACCTGCAGTATACATTTTGAATAGTGTGCCCTCCAAAAGTGTTTCAAACACCTTTTGAACTTTGGAAAGGACGTAAAGGTAGTTTATGTCACTGTAATATGGGGTTGTCCAACACATGTGCTTGTGACAAATCCAAAGAAGTTGGATTCACGTTCAAAGTTGTGCCTATTAGTAGGATACCCAAAAGAAACAAGAGGTGGTTTATTCTATGATCCTAAGGAAGATAAGGTCTTTGTGTCGACAAATGCCACTTTCTTGGAGAAGGATCGCATAAGGGACCACAAACCAAAAAGCAAGGTAGTGTTGAGTGAATTAGACGGAACAATAGCAAAGGTTGATAATAAGAACACAAGTACGTCAACAAGAGTTGTTGATACTAGTTTGTCTAGTCAAGAGGGTCCATCTCAAGAGTTGAGTATGCCTCGACGTAGTGGGAGGGTTGTGATACTGACTTTGACCGTTACATGGGTTTAGTTGAAACCCAAGTTGTTATACCAGATGACAACTGCGAGGATCCATTGACTTATAATCAAGCAATGGTTGACATTGACAAAGACAAATGGGTCATAGCCATGAGCCAAGAAATGGAGTCTATGCACTTCAATTATGTTTGGGAACTTGTAGATAAGCCTGATGGGGTAAAACCTATAGGTTGTAAGTGGATCTACAAGAGAAAACGTGGTGTGGATTGGAAGGTGCAAACCTTTAAAGCTAGGCTAGTAGCAAAGGGTTATACCCAGGTTGAAGGGGTTGACTATGAGGAGGCCTTTTCACCTGTTGCTATGGTAAAGTCTATTCGCATCCTTCTTGCCATTGCCGCATATTATGACTATGAGGTATGACAAATGGATGTCAAGACAACCTTTTTAAATGGCAATCTTGAAGAAACCATCTACATGGACCAACCCAAAGGGTTCATTAAACCAGACAAGAGCAAAAGGTTTTGGTGCTTAAAAGGTCGATTTATGGATCAAACAAGCCTCTAGGTCCTAGAATATAAGATTTGATGAGGCTACCAGATCTTATGGTTTTGACCAGAATGATGATGAACCTTGTGTATAAAAGAAAATCATCAATAGTTCTGTCGCATTTCTAATTCTCTATGTGGATGATATCCTACTCATTGAGAATGATGTAGGTTATCTTACTAACATCAAGGAATGACTAGCTACGCAATTCCAAATGAAAGATTTGGGTTATGCGCAGTTTGTTCTTGGGATCCAGATTGTCCGGAACCGCAAGAATAAAACACTAGCCTTGTCTCAAGCATCATACATAGACAAAGTGTTGTCAAGGTTTAAGATGCAAGATTCCAAAAAGGGCTTGTTGCCTTTTAGACATGGAATCCATTTCTCTAAGGAACAGTGTCCTAAGACACCTCAAGGAGTTGAGGATATGAGACGGATTCCTTACGCATCAGTTGTTGGCAGCCTGATGTACGCCATGTTGTGTACAAGGCCTGACATCTGTTTTGCAGTTGGGATGATCATAGGTATCAATCCAATCCAGGACTTGAACACTGGATAGAGGTTAAAACAATCCTTAAGTATCTTCGGAGAACAAGGAATTACATGCTTGTGTATGGGGCTAAGGATTTGATCCTTACATGATACACGGATTCTGACTTTCAGACTGATAAAGATTCTCGAAAATCTACATCAGGGTCAGTTTTCACTCTTAACGGAGGAGTTGTAGTATGGCGAAGCGTCAAGCAAGGATGCATCGTTGATTCCACCATGGAGGTCGAATATGTAGCAACTTGTGAAGCAGCTAAGGAGGCCGTTTGGTTAAGGAAATTTGTGCTAAATTGGGAAGTTGTTCCAAATATGACTTTGCCCGTCACACTGTATTGCGATAACAGTGGTGCAGTGGCAAATTCGAGGGAACCCCGAAGTCACAAGAAGGGAAAGCACATAGAGCGGAAGTATCATCTCATCCGGGAGATCGTGCATAGAGGAGACGTGATTGTCACGAAGATAGCCTCAGAGCACAACATTGCTGATCCTTTTACAAAGGCTCTCACGACTAAAATATTTGAGAGTCACCTAGAAGGTATAGGTTTACAAGTCTTCCCCAACTAGGGCAAGTGGGAGTATTTTGTACAAAGGGGTTTAAATGCCCTAGTTTATTGTATTTACATTAATGTAATGTTTAGTACTCCACAAGCTTTAGGTCAAGTGGGAGATTGTTGGGATTTATGCCCCAAACTTGTGTAATTTTGATCAATTAAATAAAGTGTTATTTGTTTTGATAAGATTACAGTCTTGCTTTTATAAATCCAATAAACTAAGCTCCAAGGTTATAACCTTTATCTTGAAATCAGTGTAGTGGACACTATTTGGGTTGAATTCAAGATAATAACCTAAATAGTTTATGGTATAAGAATAAGGTTGGAAACCTCGTTCTGGTAACACCGTGGATGCGACCCACTTTGTAATTAATACAAATGAGGTAATCCAACTCATTCATGTAGTTGACATGCGAGTGGGAGCATCCTGTATGAAGAGTTCATACAAGATCGATCGCAAATTATTAGTCTAACCAAGATAACACCGTTAATGTGATAAGACCAATGAATTTATAGATGGTCATTAGTGACTTGACACTGAATCTCGACCAAGTTAAGAACTCCCGCTTATAGGGTTTGTCCTTAGACTAGTATGGGTGAGAGTGGCTCAGGCCGACTCAATAAGTCTACCTTCTCAGGGACAGAACCTCGTAGGTAGCTGGGAACTTAACTATGCAAGATGGAATACACTCATTCCTCTACTGAGGAATTAGATAGGTTGTTGCCTTAAGAACTGACTCCAAGTCTTGAACAACGGGGCCCCGCCCTCTATGAGGGTATGAGTCTAAGGTAGAACCTTAGACTTGTTGTTCATTAGAGGATCAGTGGTGCTTAAGAAGCAAAGAGGTAATCACAGGGGTAAAATTGCAATTTGACCCAACCGTGATTACGAACAACCTGTGAAGGGTCGACTCATGGGTAATGACTATATCAATGGACACAATAATATCTACAGTGAGGAGAGTGCAACTACAAGTATATAGTGGAGTGACTTGTAGTTAATGAATATTGATTAACTGGATCAAAGAGTTTGATCAGTTAATCTCACATCATTGGAGCTCATGATCTATAGGTCCATTAGATCCCTCCGTTGGCTCAACATGGTAATATTGAGGGTATAAAGTTAGGAGATAAATTGAAGTGTTCAATTTTAAACATGAGGAATTATATCAATTATATATGATATAATTGATATAATATATAGTTTTAATGTGAATTAGATTCATATATAAACTATATACTAAAGAGAGATAAAAGAAGGGGCAGGATGGTCATTTCCATCCTATTTCCCTATATATATGGTTGCATGAGATGCAACTAGGTTAAGTGATTTTGAAAATCATCCTAAGTTATTCCTAGCCTCCTTGTTATGTTGTTGGAAGAGTTACAAAACACACATCTCTCTCACAAAATACCTCACCACTCCTAAAGGGAACCCACCTTCCTCCCTCACCTAGAGAACAACGGAGAAGATCCGGTGGTGGTGTCGGTGTTCGTACGAGTTCGTGTTGCGTTGATCTTGATCGTGAAGAGAGGAGGAGCACTTGAAGAAAGGTTCTTCAAAGGTAAATACTTGTTGTCCATTTTATTATATAGGCTTAATCTATGTTTTACGTTCTTGAATTTTCCGTTGTAACTAAATCAAGAGCGCGCGATTCACAATCGCTTCTGCTGCGGGGACTTCGATTCCCTTCATATATGAAAATGAACACTTTAATTTCATTCCTAACTTTATACCATCAATATTACCATGTTGAGCCAACGGAGGGACCTAATGAACCTACTGTTCATGAGCTCCAATGATGTGAGATTAACTGAACAAACTCTTTGATGTAGTTAATCAATATTCATTAACTACAAGTCACTCCACTATAGACTTGTAGCTGCACTCTCCTCACTGTAGATTATATTGTGTCCATTGATATAATCATTACCCATGAGTCGACCCTTCACAGGTTGTTCATAATCACAGTTGGGATAAATTACTGTTTTACCCCTGTGATTACCTCTCTGTTCCTTAAGCACGCTGATCCTCTAATAAACAACAAGTCTATGGTCCTACCATAGACTCATACCCTCTTAAGTCAATTTAGAGGGCGGGACCCCGTTGTTCAAGACCTGGACTCAGTTCTTAAGGGACCAACCTATCTAATTCCTTAGTGTAGGAATGAGTGAATTACATCTTGCATAGTTAAGTCCCCAACTACCTTTGAGGTTCTGTCCCTGAGAATGTAAGCTTATTGAGTCGGCTACATGCCACTGTCACCCATACTAGTCTAAGGACAAACCCCTATAAGCAGGAGTTCTTAACTTGCTCAGGATTCAGGTCGAGTCACTAATGACCGTCTATAAATTATCAGTCTTATCCTGTTAACGACGTTATACTGGTTAGACTAATAATTTTCAGTCCAGTCTAGTATGAACTCTTCATATAGGATGCCCCCACTCACATGTCAATCCACATGAATGAGTTGGATTATCTCCTTTGTACTAATTACAAAGTGGGGCGCATCCGTGGTGTTACCAGAATAAGGTTTTCAACCTTATTCTTATACCATAGACCCTTTAGGTTATACACTTGAACATAATCCAAATAGTATCCACTACACTGATGTTCAAGATACATTATAACCTTGGAGCTTAGTTTATTGGATTTATAGAGCAAGAATACAATTTTATAAAAACAAATAACTCTTTATTTATTTGATCAAAATTACATAAGTTTAGGGCATAAATCCCAACAATCTCCCACTTGACCTAAAGCTTGTGGAGTATTAAAACATTACAATAATGTTTATACAATAAACTAGGGCATTTAAACCCTTTGTACAATATATTCCAACTAATTGCCCTAGTGAGGGAAGACTTGTAAACCCTAGACCTTCTAGGTGACTCTCAATTATATTAGTCGTAAGAGCCTTTGTAAAAGGATAAGCAACGTTGTGCTCTTAGGCTATCTTCGTGACGATCACGTCTCCTCGATGCACGATCTCCCGGATGAGATGATATTTCCGCTCAATATGCTTTCCCCTCTTGTGACTTCGGGGTTCCCTTGAATTTGCCACGGCACCAGTGTTATCACAATACTGCATGATGGGCAAACTTATATTTGGATCAACTTCCAAATTTAGCATGAATTTCCTTAACCAAACGACCTCTTTTGTTGCTTCACAAGCCGCTACATATTCGGCTTCCATGGTGGAATCATCGATGCATCATTGCTTGACGCTTCGCCATACTACAACTCCTCCGTTAAGAGTAAATACTGACTCTGATGTAGATTTACAAGAATCTTTATCAGTCTGAAAGTCAGAATCTGTGTATCCTGTAAGGAACAAATCCTTAGCCCCATACACAAGCATGTAGTTCCTTATTCTCCGTAGATACTTAAGGATTGTTTTAACCATTGTCCTGTGTTTAGGTCCTGGATTGGATTGATATCTACTGACAATTCTAACTGCAAAACAGATGTCTGGCCTAGTACACAACATGGCGTACATCAGGCTCCCAAAAACTGATGCATAAGGAATCCGTCTCATATCCTCAACTCCTTGCGGTGTCTTAGGGCATTGTTCCTTAGACAAATGAACTTCATATCTAAAAGACAATAAACCCTTTTTGGATTCTTGCATCTTAAACCTTGACAACACTTTATCGATGTAAGATGTCTAAGACAAGGCTAGTGTTTTATTCTTCATACACATTTGACAACTGATCCCAAGAACAAACTGCGCTTCACCCAAATCTTTCATTTGGAATTGCGTAGCTAGCCAATTCTTAATGTCAGTAAGATATCCTACATCATTTCCAATCAATATGATATCATCCACATATAGAACTAGGAATGCGACAGAACTATTGATGATTTTCTTGTAGACACAAGGTTCATCATCATTTTTATCAAAGCCAAAAGATTTGATTGCCTCATCAAATCTTACATTCCAGGACCTAGAGGCTTTTTTCAATCCATAGATTGACCTTTTAAGCCTGCAAACCTTTTGCTCTTGTACTGGTTCAATGAACCCTTTGGGTTGGTCCATATAGATGTTTTCGTCAAGATTTTCATTCAAAAAACCTTTCTTGACATCCATTTGCCATACCTCATAGTCATAATATGTGGCAATGGCATGTAGGATACGGATAGACTTTACTATAACAACAGGTGAAAAGGTTTCCTCATAGTCAACCCCTTCAACCTGGGTATAACCCTTTGCTACTAGTCTAGTTTTAAAGGTTTGCACCTTTCCATCTACACCACACTTTGTCTTGTAGATCTACTTACAACCTATAGGTTTTACCCCATCAGGTTTATCTACAAGATCTCAAACAGAATTGAAGTATATCGACTCCATTTCTTGGTCTATGGATATGACTCATTTGTCTTTGTCTTTGTCAACCATCGCTTAATTATAACTCGATGGATCCTCACAGTCGTCATCTGATATAACAACTTGGGTTTCAGATAAACCCATGTAACGGTCAGGTTGTGTTATAACCCTTCCACTACGTCGAGAACTACTCAAGTCTTGAGCTGGACTCTCTTGACTAGACAAGCTAGTGTCAACAACTTTCGTTGACGTACTAGTTTTATTAGCAACCTTTGCTATTGTTCCATCTAACTCACTTAACACAACTTTACTTCTTGGTTTGTGGTCCCTTATGTGGTCATCCTCTAAGAAAATCACATTTGTCGACACAAAAACCTTATCTTCCTTAGAATCATAGAATAAACCACCTCTCGTTTCTTTTGGGTAACCTACGAATAGGCACGATTTTGAACATGAATCAAACTTCTTTGGATTTGTCACAAGCACATGTGCTGGACAATCCCAAATTCTAAAATGACATAAATTGTCTTTACGTCCTTTCCAGAGTTCAAAAGGTGTTTTAGAAACACTTTTTGATGGCACATTGTTCAAAATGTATCCCGCAGTCTCTACTGCATGACCCCAAAAATAATTAGGGAGATGAGCATAACTCATCATTGATCGAAGCATGTCCAACAAGGTTCTATTTATCCTTTTCGATACACCGTTTTGCTATGGCGTACTGGGAGTTCAGAGTTGGGATGTAATTCCATGTTCTATCATATAGTTCTGGAATTTTAAATCCATGTACTCTCCACCTCGATCTGATCGAAGTGTTTTAATTATTTTACCTAATTGATTTTCAACTTCAGTCTTGAATTTCTTGAACTTTTCAAGTGCTTCAGACTTATGATGCATTAGGTAAATATGTCCAAATCTAGAATAATCATCTATAAAAGAGATGAAATATTCATAACCTCCTCTGGCTTTAACACTCATCGGACCACAAAGGTCTGAATGTCTAAGTTCAAGAGGTTCTTTGGCTCTATTGAAGGAAATGAGAATCCCCGCACAGCGGAAGACGATCGAATAGTCATGGTATCGTTACGCTACTAGAAATTTATTAAAACGATTTAACACTTAAATCTAGGTTAAACATACAAAATGGAAAGGAAAAACAGTAAGATGAAGTTACTTGTTGAAGACTCTCTTCAAGAGCTCCTTTCCAGAGAATCATGAACCCTTCGCCAAAAACCCGATCTCAACGAAAACTTCTCTCGAACAAAACTCGAACACAACCAACGATCTTCTCGGTTGTTCTTCCTTTGGAAGAAGGAAAGTAGTGGGACTTTAGTTTTGGAGAAGGGAGGAGAGTTGAGACAAAAGGTTGAGAGAGAGTTCTCTTATTTTGGTCAAAATTCCAAAAATGAGAGAATAACATAAGAAACCCTTCTTGCAAAGGGTTTAAATAGTGAAAGAACATGGAGTTAAAATCTCCACATTATTACCACTTTACCACAACTATAGGTTATGCAAATCACAATTGCATAACCATATATTATAAGATATCTCATATCTAATTATACAAATCACATTTGCATAAATGTGGATTTATTAAATTGAATCACATCCAATTTAATTTCTCTCAATTAATTTTTCTAATTAGCCCTAATTCAACAATTAGGCTAACCTATAGTTTATTATGAATCTCATTCACATTAAACTATATATTATATCATTCATATCTCATATAAATGACATAAATGTCCTTTAAGTGAAATTAAACACTTCAATTCACACCAAAACATTAACACTTCTTTTAACCCAGATTGAGCCAACCGATGGACCTAATGGATCTACAGTGACGGGCTCCAATGATCCGAGATTAACCTATCAAACTCTTTGACCCGATTAATCAACATTCATTAGCTAAGGTAACACTCCACTAAAGCCCGTAGATGCACTCCCGTCAGTGCAGAATATTACGTGTCCACTGATATAACCAATGTCGATGAGTCGACCCTTTCACAGTGTTGTTCAGAGACACTACCGTGGTCAAATTACCGCTTTACCCCTCGTGTCTACCTCTCTTGTTTCCTTAAGTCTCCACTGCTCCTCTAATGAACAACATATTGTGATGGTCCAACCACACACAAAACCCTTCTCGGGCCAGTGAGAAGGTGGGTGCCCGTTGACCAAGCTCTGGAGAAGGCACTTAAGGGAACAACCCCTTTAGTTTTCCTAAAGGAGAGAACGAGTGAGTTCCATCTCGCGTAGTTAAGTTCCCAACTCCCTACTTGGTCCTGTCCCTGAGAAGATAGGCATATTGGGCGAGTAATTGTGACCACCCTACCCCGCACTAGTCAAAGGACAGACCCCCGCAGACAGGAATGCGTAACACGCTCAGGATTCAGGTCGAGTCACTAATGGTCATCTACGAAGTTATTAGTCCTTATCGTCAACGATGTTACATCAATAGGTCTAATAATTCACGGTCCGGTCTTGTACAATCTCATTACACAGGATCCCTCCACTCGCATGTCAACCACATGAACGAGTCAGATCACCTCGTTTGTATCTAATACAAAGCGGGCCGCATCCACAACGTATCCTGGATTAGGTCTCCAACCCTATCCATATACTGTAGATCGTTCGGGTCATTTACTCGAACGTGATCCTCCCTGTGTGTCCACTACACACCGTTCAAGTTCTAGTTCTCTCATAAATTCAATGACCCTGTAGCTTAGTTTATTGGAAAAGTTTGTAAAATTTGCGAGACACAAAGTAATGAAATGAATAACACTTTATTAATTTCAAACAGTAATTTACAAACACGAGATTAGGACAGCAATCCCAAAATCTATAACTTTTTCCACTAAAAGGTCTTTTAGTCATTTTGCCTTCTAGGCAGGATTCACATACAGGTAAAGTATTTTCTTCTAACTCATTTAGAAGTCCATTCTTTACCAATCTCTCAATCCTATTTATTAATGTGACCCAATCTAAGATGTCAAAGATGAGCATTTTCTTTAGGAGAAATTTTACGTTTCTTAGTTTGTGTGTTTGCGATTTTAAATGATTCAGTGTTCAAAACCATTTTGACTGAATTAGGGCTTAAAACATACAACTCATTTTCTAATGAAGCTGAACATATTTCCACACGTTTCTTTAAAATAAACACTTTATTCAAAGAAAAAGAAACAAAAATACATTGTTCTATAAGGCAAGAAATTAAAATAAGGTTTCTAGTAAACCCTAGTATCACTAATATATTGTTTAACAACATATATTTCTTGCCAAAATTAAGCTTCATCGTGTCTATTGCTACAGCTGAGACAATTTCTCCATTTCCAACTTGGAGCGTTATCTCTTCTTTCTGTAGGTGCTGCAAGGAATCAATTCCCTGAAAAGAAGAGCAAACATGATTAGTGGCGCCTGAATCAAGTATACAAGCAGTTTTATCATTATCCACTAAACAAACTTCTAAGCAAAGTAAATCATATTTACCTTCCTTCTTCTTTTCTGCAATGTATTTCGGACAGTTCCGTTTCCAATGCCCGTATTTATTGCAGTGGAAACACTTTCCTTTGTCTGCAACTTATTTGACCTTCTTGCCCTTCTGGACGACAGCTTTGTCAGCTTCCTTTACCAACCTTTTTCATGTTCTTCTTCTTCCCTTTTAGGTTAGAAGAAGATGAAGCCACTGTTTTTTATCCAGAGGTCGAACCTCTATGATAACTCTTACTTACAACATTTGCCTCACCTTTCGATCCCTGAATTTTCATCAAAGATTAAAAGGTCTGGAGTTCATTTAGAAGGGAGGTAAGATTAAAAGTAAGCTTGTTCATAACAACATTACTTTTAAACTGTAGGAAACTATCTGGTAGGGTTTCCAGAATGAAGTTGACCTGGCTCGATTAATCGATGGAAGCACCATTCGACTCCGCGATGTTAAAGTGTACCATCATATCCAGGACATGATCCCGAACAGATGAACCCTCTGGCATCCTTGAGTTGAATATATACTTGAGGGCATTGTGTCGGGTCTGTGTAGACTGTTGTCCAAACATACCCTACACTGAATCCATGATTTCCTTAGCGGTCATCATGTCCTCATGCTTCTTGGCTAATATGTCAGACATACTTGCCAGCATGTAGACCTTGGCCTTATCATTGGTCTTGATCCATCGATCATATGCATCACAAACATTTCGTGAAGCATTCGAGCCTGGCACTTGAGGACACTCCTCAGTTAGCACAAACTTCATATCATCCACTACCAATATGGTGTTGAGTTTGTTTTCTCACATCATCATATTCTCTCCGGTTAATTTTTTCGCACCCAATAAGGAAATTATAGAGCTAGACATTTTGCTGAAAAATTTACCAAACATAACTTGTATAAGTTTCTTGCTATAATTGTCTAATCCAATCATGTTTTAGCTAATTATTAAATGATTCCTAGGTGATTTATAATTTGCAATGATACTCCAAAGGTTTAGAATGTATGACACCAAAGGATAATCAAAACACTCCTCCTCTGGATCAAGACACTCTTGACCAAAACCTAATGCAAGAATAACTCTTATTCCTATAGGCTTTAGTTACCATTATTCGGTCAGGATACATACACCTCTTATGTACCTTGTGAGTGTAACCCTCTGTCTTTAGACCCCAGAGTCCCCATCCAATAATATCCGTCGAAGGGAGGACTAGATTGAAAATCAGACTAAGGAAATCTTTACCCCTTTTCGGGTGTCTACTGTGTTCGATCCCCTATGATCAAGCCCTCTGAATGGATTGTCTGGTTCATGCCAAACTAACAGGCTGACCACAGTGATCTTACGATGTAAACCGACTGAAGAGACCATAGGTTTTGTTTTCACTAAACCTGCTCCCACTCACTATAAGTACCCTCTCAATTCACCTTGATATTGACTCATACAAACACCATCCGAAGGGAGACGCTCCCGTTTGCGCCACGAGGCCAAGTATGAGTCTCACGGTGTGAACTTTCCGGAGAAAACGTAGGTGGAAAAATATGTATCGTATAACGTAGGTGGAAAAATATGTATCGTATACACTTTTCCTCCCACTAGATACTTTAAATCTATAGAAAATTTACTTAGGCTGAAAACCCCGACTAATGGTTTTACCTAAACTTATCAATATAACTCTTATATTGATAATCAATATAACTCTTATATTGACTTTATCCTAAGTCTGCTAATATAACTTTTTATATTAAGCCTAAGATTTATAGTTTATTAACCCCTTAATAAACCCGTTGACGCTACTATAATTTATAAACTCTCTAACTAAAATTCACTCTCAGGTCAGTTTCCAGGTAAGGGTGTTCCATTTCCGTCAGCTTAAATACCCCAGCCTAGACAAAATTTTCCTTAGACAAAGTTCCTCTTTTAATCATTGTTTATAAATTACTTGGCTCCTAATTATAATCTAATTAGAACAAGATAACCTACGGTCTATTAAATATAATTAAATATAAAATGTTTTTAAATTTATTATATATAAATAAAAACGTTTCTGTCCGTTGCTTCTTTCCGTGAAACGCCTGTGGCATTGCAACATTGCAGCTTGTCCTCTTCTGACCGTTGAAGCGCGCCTCAGCACCAGCGTTGCAACGCCGAGGATAGCGTTGCAATGTTGTCGTCTTTGTTGGGATTTTTGTCCTAATATGATGTTTGTAAATTATTGTTTGAAATTAATAAAATGTTATTCATTTCATTATTTTTGTATCTCACAAATTTTACAAACTTTTTCAATAAACTAAGGTCCAGGGTCATTGAATTTATGAGAGAACGAGAACTTGAACGGTGTGTAGTGGACACACAGGGAGAATCACGTTCGAGTTAATGACCCGAACGATCTACAGTATATGGATAGGGTTGGAGACCTAATCCTGGATACATGCGACCCGCTTTGTATTAGATACAAACGAGGTGATCTGACTCGTTCATGTGATTGACATACCTGTGGGGGCATCCTGTGCAATGATATTGTACAAAACCGGACCGTGAATTATTAGACCGACTGATGTAACACCGTTGACGGTAAGAACTAATAACTTCGTAGATGACCATTAGTGACTCGACCTAAATCCCGAAGCGTGTTACTTAACTCCCGCTCATGCGAGGGTCCGTCCCTTCGACTAGTATGCAGGTGAGGGTGGTCACGATTACTCGCCCAATATGCCTATCTTCCTGTGGAAAGGACCAAGTAGGGAGTCGGGAACATAACTACGAGATGGAATTCGCTCGTTCCCGCCTTTAGGGAAACTAGAGGGGTTGTTCCCTTAAGTGTTGTCTCAAGGACTTGGACAACGGGCGCCCACTTTCTCACTAGCCCGAGAAGGGTCTTATGTATGGTTGGACCATCACAATATGTTGTTCATTAGAGGAGCAGTGGGGACTTAAGGAACAAGAAGTAGACACAGGGATAAAACGGTAATTTGACCCAGCCGTGTCCACGAACAACCTGTGAAGGGTCGACTCATGGGCAATGGTTATATCAGTGGACACGTAATATTCTGCACTGACGGGAGTACAACTACGAGCTATAATGGAGTGTTACCGTAGCTAATGAATGTTGATTAACCGAGTCAAAGAGTTTGATAGGTTAATCTCGGATCATTAGAGCTCGTCACTGTAGGTCCATTAGGTCCCTCGGTTGGCTCAATCTTGGTTAAAAGAAGGGTTAATGTTTTGGTGTGAATTGAAGTGTTCAATTTCACTTAAAGGGTATTTATGTCATTTATATGAGATATGAATGATATAATATATAGTTTAATGTGAATGAGATTCATAATAAAAGATAGGTTAGCTTAATTGTGGAATTAGGGCTAATTGGAGAAATTAATTGAGAGAAATTAAATTAAATGTGATTCAATTTAATAAATCCACATTATTGCAAATGTGATTTGTAATATGAGATATGAGATATCTTATAATATATGGTTATGCAAATATTATTTGCATAACCTATAGTTGTGGTAAAGTCGTAATAATGTGGAGATTTTAACTCCATCAATTTCCACTATTTAAACCCTTTGCAAGAAGATAAGCATTTTCTCTCTACTCTCTCTACTCTCCCCCCTTCTCCAAAACACAAAGTCCCACCACTTTCCTTATTCCAAAGGAAGAACAACCGAGAAGCCTTTGGTTGTGTTCGACTTTTGTTCGAGAGAAGAGTTCGTTGAGATTGGGATTTCGCGAAGTGTTCTTGTTCGAAGGAAGGAACAGTGAAGAATTGTCTTCAACAAGTAAGTAGTTTAACTTGTTGTAATTTCTTTCCTTTTGAGCATGTTTAGCCTTAACTATTAGATAGTTAATTTTTGTGAAATTCGAGTAGCGTAATGATACCACGATGATTCGATCGTCTTCTGTTGCGCGAGAATTCTCATTCCCTTCAGTGTTCTCAGTCGCGCGCCTGCCGAAGTGGCGTTGCAACGCCAATGAACAGCGTTGCAACGCCATTCACAGAACAACTACTATTCTTCATTTTTCTTGCTCGGTTTTGCTCCGTTCTTCTCAGCAACCACTTTGGCTCGATCGACACGGACTTACAAACTCGATTTACAATTAAAATTTCCCAAAACACCGGGCCCTTACATTAAACGATTCAATGAAAAATTGAAAAACATCTAATTTGCAAACCGTTTCATTCATCACATGAAAAACAGTATATCCCACCTATGATCTTGATAAATGCAGAACAAAATCAAGAACACAATTGGGCTCTGATACAAAGGGATCGAATCCCGCAGCGGAAGCGATTATGAATCGCGTGTTCTTATTTTGTATCATGGATTTTTATCAAGATCAATTATAACTAAGATTAAGCATGCTATAAGATATTGGACAACAAGTAATTACCTTTGAATAACTCTTTCTTCAAGTGCTCCTTCTCCCACGATCATGATCTCAGCAACTCGAACCCGAATGAATGAAGACACCACCACCGGATATTCTCCGTTGTTCTCTAGGTGCGGGAGGAATGTGGGTTCCTTTAGGATAAGGTGTTTTTGTGGAACTTTTCCAACAACACAAGATCCTTGATAATCTAGGTTTTCCAAGATTTTTGCTTCACCTCAAAGTTGCATCTCATACAACTATTTATAGGGAAATAGGATGGAAATTACCATCCTCTCCCTCCTTCATTCTCTCATTAGTATACAGTTTATATATGAATCTAATTCACATTAAAACCATATATTATATCAATTATATCACATATAACTGATATACCACCTCATATATGAAAATGAACACTTCAATTTCATTCCTAACTTTATACCCTCAATATTACCATGTTGAGCCAATGGAGGGACCTAATGGACCTACAGTTCATGAGCTCCAATGATGTGAGATTAACTGATCAAACTCTTTGATCCAGTTAATCAATATTCATTGACTACAAGTCACTCCACTATAGACTTGTAGCTGCACTCTCCTCACTATAGATTATATTGTGTCCATTGATATAATCATTACCCATGAGTCGACCCTCCACAGGTTGTTCGTAATCACGGTTGGGTCAAATTACCGTTTTACCCGTGTGATTACCTCTTCGTTCCTTAAGCACCACGGATCCTCTAATAAACAATAAGTTTATGGTCCTACAATTGACTCATACCCTCTTAAGTCAGTTTAGAGGGTGGGGCCCCGTTGTTCAAGACCTGGACTTAGTTCTTAAGGGAACAACCTATCTAATTCATTAGTGTAGGAATGAGTGAATTTCATCTTGCATAGTTAAGTCCCTAGCTACCTACGAGGTTCTGACCCTGAGAAGATAAGCTTATTGAGTCGGTTACAGGCCATTTCACCCATACTAGTCTAAGGACAAACCCCTATAAGCAGGAGTTCTTAACTTGCTCAGGATTCAGGTCGAGTCACTAATGCCCATCTATAAATTATCAGTCTTATCCTATTAACGGCGTTATACTGGTTAGACTAATAATTTGCAGTCTGGTCTTGTATGAACTCTTCATAGAGGATCCCCCCACTCGCATGTCAATCTAAATGAATGAGTTGGATTACCTCATTTGTACTAATTACAAAGTGGGTCGCATCCATGGTGTTACCAGAATAAGGTTACCAACATTATTCTTATACCATAGACCCTTTAGGCTATACTCTTGAACACAATCCAAATAGTGTCCACTACACTGATGTTTATGATACATTATAACCTTGGAGCTTAGTTTATTGGATTTATAGAGCAAGAATACAATTTTATCAAAACAAATAACTCTTTATTTATTTGATCAAAATTACATAAGTTTAGGGCACAAATCCCAACACCTAGAACATACTGTACTTCTCCCAAATCTTTCATTTAGAATTGCGAAGCCAACCAATTCTTTATGTCAGTAAGAAATCCTACCTCATTCCCAATGAGAAGGATATCATCCACATACAATATCAGAAATGCGACAGTTTTGTCGACGATTTTCTTGTAAACACAAGCCTAGTCAACATTCTGATCAAAGCCATAAGATTTGATCACCTCATCAAACCTTATATTCCAAGACCTCGAGGCTTTTTTCAGTCCATAAATAGACCTATGAAGTCGGAAAACCTTTTGCTCTTGGCCTTGGGTAATGAACCCCTTGGGTTGGTCCATGTAGATGGTCTCGTCAAGGTTCCCATTCAGAAAGGCAATCTTGACATCCATCTGTCATACCTCATAGTCATAATATGCGGCAATGGCCAGAAGGATCCTAATCGACTTTACCATGGCAACAGGGGAAAAGGTTTCCTCATAGTCAACCCCTTCAACCTGGGTAAAACTCTTTGCCACTAGTCGTGCTTTGAAGGTCTGCATCTTCCCATCTACGCCACGTTTACGCTTGTAGATCCATTTGCAGCCTATAGGTTTTGCCCTATCCGGTTGATCCACAAGCTCCCAGACACAATTGAAGTACATTGACTCCATTTCCTGGTCCATAGCTTTAATCCAATCGTCTTTGTCAGCGTATGTCATTGCTTGATCATAGGTCAATGGATTCTCACAATCATCATTAGGGGTGACGACTTGGGTTTCGGCTAAACCCATGTAACGTTCAGGATGTCTCAAAACCCTCCCACAACGTCGAGACATTCCCAACTCTTGGGAACAGACTTGACTAGACGTGCTAGGATCAACAACACTTGTTGACTTACTAGCCCCATCAGCAACTCTTGTTGATGTACTGTCCATTTCGTTTAATACGATTTTGCTTCTAGGTAAATGATCCTTGACGTGGTATTCCTCAAGGAAAGTGACGTTTGTCGACACACATACCCTATTTTTCTTAAGATCGAAAAATAAACCACCCCTAGTCCCTTTTGGGTAACCTACAAATAAGCACAATTTTGAACGGGGTTCCAACTTTTTCGGATTTGACACCAACACATGGGACGGGCATCCCCAAATTCTGAAATGGTGTAAATTGCCTTTACGTCCATTCCAGAGTTCGAAAGGTGTTTCACAAACACTCTTCGATGGAACGTTGATCAAAATATAGACCTCCACTACGTAACCCCAAAAAGAATCAGGGAGACGAGCATAGCTCATCATCGGCCGAACCATGTCCAACAGGGTTCTGTTTCTCCTCTCTGATATACCATTCTACTGTGACATACTGATAACTCACCATAAGAGAGTTATTTTACTAGAATTTTAGTGTTTAATCCACTTGAATTGCATTTAATTTAGTGATTCTCATGTTATTTTATCCCTAAATTATGTGTGTTAGCTTTAAAATCTTGAATTTAAGCATTAGGTGCAAAAAGAATTAATTTTGATGTTTATGTGCTTTAATTCAAGAAATTTAGGAAAATAAGCTAACGGTTAATTAAAGACCAAAATTTCTTAACTCCAAAAATCCTCGTGTATTTAGTTTGATTTATAATTGACTTCATAAATTTATTTGGGATTTTTCTGTGTGCAGGAGATGTTTAAAAATTACAAGAGTCCCTAAGGGCATTTTAGACATTTTACCTGAAGGGTTATATGGTCTTTTTACTCTTAAGGTTATTTTTGTAATTTGTAGAGTTAGGGCAACACCATCTTATATAAGGAGGCTAGGGTTTACAAGTGTGAAGGTAGAGTTGGAGTTGTGACAAGAGGAAGAGATCGAGAGGGAGAAAAAGAACTCGTGAGATTGCTGAAACAAAGGGCCTGCGTTGGAAGGAAAAAATCTACAGTCCTTTGCTAAAGCAAACGTTGCTGCACATATCCGAGAGGGAGCCCTTTTGCTGAAGCAAAGTGCAGCTATGCTTGGCGGTAGGTTGCTGTTTGTTGAAGCAACTGGGTGAGAGAAGAAGAAATCACGAGAGGGAGGCATTGCTGAAGCAAACTGTGGAGTAGAGGGTTGACCATCTGCTGGAATCAACCTATATTTGCTGAAGTAAAGCCGAGAGTAGGGGTTTGTCCACCTGCTGTGATTTTCCCATCTTTGCTGAAGCAAAATCGAGAGCATGTGCAGTTCAGTTTTCACAGACATCGTTCACTAAGTTTGCGATTTTTGGCTATCCCACCGTTGGATTTTGCTACAATTTTATCAGCCTATTAAGGACTCATAGAGCTCCGTTTTCAACGGTTGGATCGTCATTTGGAGGTTTGCAGTTTCAGATATCTCTGTCACATTGGGCGTCCACTGCAGTTCGGTTTTTCACAGACGACACTCACAAAGTTGTCAATTTCTGGAGTTTGAACCGTTGGATTGTGCTGAAAGTTTTTCCGCTTGTTGGGGACTCATAGAGCGTAGTTTTCAACAGTTGGATCATCGTTCGGAGCTCCGGTTCATCAGATATTGCTATCGGACAGAACCTAAAGAAGACTGAAACCTTCTGCTATTGCTTGCTGCCTTCAGTGGGATCTTTGGCGTTTTGCTGAAGCAAAACATATGTCAATTACCTCGTGTAAATTGCTCCTATTCCCTAATTGTTTTAGCTTGTTGTTACTCCAATTTTGAGCGTTTATTGTGCCCTTTTTACTCACTGTTTTAGGCTAAATTCATGACTGTTTTGGGCTAAGTTTGTGATTAATTTGGGTTGTTTTTTGATATTGTTACAACACATATTTGAATTTATTAAACAATACAAGCATGGATAAATTAGAGATTTGTGAGTTGATGTACATGAACTAAACTTTCTTACGCAAGGGTTAGGTTGTTTTAATGTAATTTTGGATTAAATTTATGGTTGATGCCATTGACTGAATTTATGAAATTTTATTAAATTTAACGTTGCATGAGAATTAAAATTGGCCTTTTTAACTTCTCTATAATTCATAAACTTGTGAAAGCTAATGAATTAGAAAACTAAAATTTCATTCTAGGATTATTGAGTTGATTAGGATTAATTAATTCACCTAGAACCTAAAATCATGGGCATAATTTAGATCACAATTGGGAAATTGTAGGTTTTAAAACTTAGTAATTTTGGAAAGAATCATTTGAATGCATGTGTAGGTAAATACAAGGCATCACTTAAAAATTTATTCCAATTGAACATTAGAACTCTAACCTAACCCGAGCCTATTTTTCATTACAAATCTCATCTCTTGCATCTGCCCTCTTGTTTGCATTCTCCTCTCCCCGCATTTAAATTTAGTTATTTTTTTTAGTCTAGTCTTATCTTGTCTTACTTATCACATCTATTTATCGACTACAGTAAATTGCACACCCATACATTGCACTAAAATAAGGAAAAATTTGTTAGGACACTCATCCATTTAGGTCTGACTAGTCCTCGTGGGATCGATACTTTAACTTATCACTTGCTGCTCTCGACCATGTATACTTGCACGTTGTAGAAGTGTCGGAGTCTTATTCTAATTTACATTAGTTTGGGGCATTGATATTTTCGCATCAAATTTTTGGCGCCGTTGTCGGGGACTAGTTTTGATTCTTATTTTGTTTGAGTTGATTTTAGCATTTTATCCTTGTTTCTTGTTGGGTGTGTCTTGTTGTCTTTGTTTAGTGTTTTTATCTTTGTTGAGTCTTGGTTATTCTTTTTGGTTGTGTTGGCGCATATTGTGTTTGTTGAGCCTGTTATAATTGATTAATTACTTTATTATGGCTTATGATAACTTTGGGTGGTCTTCGGTGGCCAGTGATCAAACACAGTCTAGTTCTTTTTCTTATGATTATCTCGTTGCCAATTTAGCGTCTTCTAGTGAGGGGTATGAATCTTATGGCTACCAAATGCCTAATTACTATCATACTAACTCTATGACCTATGGGAACCATATGTATGATAATAATCAGAACAATTGGGGCTATGAACCATATCCTAAAAGTTTTGAGCCATATCCTTCCTATATTCAAGAAACCCAGGTAGAAGACGAATCTTCCCTTAAAATGTTGTTATTAGAATATATGAGAACCACAGAAGAGAGGAATAGGCAAATAGAAGAGATGAATAGTCAAATAGGAAAGTCAATTCAACGCCTAACGGATACACTTGTCTCCCTTAGAGAACAAATGTATTTAGACTCATCTGAGGTTGAGTACCCTAGGAAAGATAGTGAAGGAGGACCCACACCCATAAATAGTTCGGTGAGTCACTTGATCACTGACCCACTGATAGACCTTCAGGACCCTAGTCCTTCACATTTTTCTAAGTATGGGCATTTGGAGGATTGTGCTTTAGATGTAAAAGAACTAAAACCTTGTAGCACACACCAGGATGGAGTTATTGAGAAGGTGGAAAAAGTCGAGCCTTATGTTGTTGGGTTAGACCAGGAGGTAGAATTTGAGGCTTTTGAGTCTATGACAGTTCTATCTTCTGATTTTTCTCTTATTGGTGAGTGCTTTTCTTTCTATTCTCTCGAGTCAGTGTCTTTGTGTGAGTCTGTTTATTTTTCTGTTTTTCCTTCTTTTCTCTTATCAAATAAAAAACCAAAAAAATGTTTACTTTGTTTTTGTTCCTTATTTTCTTATAATATATAAAAAATTAAAAAATATATCTGTTTCGGGCTCTCACGAGAAACTAGTATTCTTGCTAGCTCTGATTTGTTTTCTAGATTCAAGAAAGAGAGGCCCGAAGAAATGGGAGAATTTTTACGTACCTTGACGAGCCCACGTATACTACGTCAAGCTAATGACGTAAAACAAGCGCTTCTTGCGAGGCAACCCAAAGTTTATTTCGTTTGTTTCGTTTTTATTTTTATTTTTTTTTTGCTTTTATTTCGTTTTTAGTTGTTTTTGTTTTTAAATAAATAACCCTTACCTATTTTGCAGCTCCTTGAGGATTTGATGATTGATATGCACTGTAGTAGAGGTCTCCTTGATTCAGGGCAGTGTTATTCTCCCTTCCATTTTTTTAGTTGTCCTTAAGCATGCTTAAATGAGTAGATTATACATTAAGGGCAATGTGTGCTTTAACAATGAGGGGGAGATGTGTTGTTCTGAATCTAATTTTGGGCTTAATTGAAAATTTTTCTTTTGATGAGACCTGCAGTCGCTAGAGTATATAGGGTGTTGCATGCCTCTGTGTTTATGAAGTTATTTACTTGCTTAGGACTTCAAAATGATCTATTTTGACTACCAGGTTCCACGTTTAGTTGTTAGTTTTCATGGTCTTTGATATGCATGATGTAGGTAGTTGATTCATTGTGTTTAAGCAAGTAAAAATAGAAAAATGGTTGTTGTCCCTTGTTTAAAAATTAAGTTTCTCATGTGTTTTTAATGGTAAAAAGTGTTTGTCTTTTGTAGAAACTTGTTATGCATCTCCTTGAAAATAAAAAAGTTAAGGTCAAATCTCAGGGTTAATGAAAATAAGAGTTGTTGCTTGTGTTTGAGGCAAGAGTATGTTATCTTGTTTGGTGTTTCTCAAGGTTAAGCTTGTCATTAGGGTTCTTTAGTGCGCTTATGGTTAGTGTGTCAATCAAAATAGTTAGGATTCAACTCCTAGGCCAAAAAATTTCGAAAACTAGAAGCCATGACAAGTTAGGTAACCCATATATTTTTTAGAGCACTCCAAAATTAGTAAACTTCAAATTTATGATTATTTCAAGTTTGGGGGAGTTACCCGACCTCCCTAACTCAATGAGGACATCGAGTACTCTAAGTTTGGGGGGAAAGGTAAATTCGTCGTATTTTTTAAAAAAAAAAAGAAAAAAAAGAGAAAAAAAGAAAGAGTGTGCAACCTTCCATTTCCCTAAAACTTTGTTGGGTTAGAAAAAAATATGCTACTTATTTTGTTATTTATAGTCAGTTCAGGCAACTTGGTGCTCGATATCGGGTGCAGGCACTAAACCATTTGGCCTCTTGGAGCGAAGGTATCAAGCAAGAAGCCTATTCTCATTGCTTAGGTGCGTTGTGCTAACCACGTGTGTCATTCTAAGAACTACGGGAAGTCCCAATGCTTAGGTGTGTTGCGCTAAACACGTGTGCCATTCTAACAACTACGAGAGAGTAAAAAAAATAAAAAAATAAAAAAAAACCTTGCCCTCAGCAGTGAGTTTTATGGAAATTGAGGGGAATAATGCACATATCTATTTAAAAAAAAAGAATATATATCAAAAAATAAAAAGGAATGATCATTAAATTGTAGCCATGCGAGTTTTGGAGTATGACTTATTTTTTAACTATGGGTTGCTTTATTTGAATGATTAGGATTCTAATGGTTGAGCTTGAGGGTAGTTGTTGAATTCTAGTTGGTTTTCTCTTGGTTATTGATGCATAAGTGTAGCTAAGAAACCCCAGGTGAGCCACTTAGAGAGCATTGATTGAATGGTGACTTGTAGCTTAGAACATAAATATTCAATCCTTGTTTAGTTACCCAAATGGTCTGAGTCTTTAAAGGTCTTTTAAGTCTTTGGGGAATAGAACTCATTGAGGACAATGAGTAGTTCAAGTTTAGGGGTTTGATAACTCACCATAAGGGAGTTATTTTACTAGAATTTTAGTGTTTAATCCACTTGAATTGCATTTAATTTAGTGATCCTCATGTTATTTTATCCCTAAATTATGTGTGTTAGCTTTAAAATCTTGAATTTAAGCATTAGGTGCAAAAAGAATTAATTTTGATGTTTTTGTGCTTTAATTCAAGAAATTTAGGAAAATAAGCTAACGGTTAATTAAAGACCGAAATTTGAGATTTTTCTTAACTCCAAAAATCCTCGTGTATTTAGTTTGATTTATAATTGACTTCATAAATTTATTTGGGATTTTTCTGTGTGCAGGAGATGTTTAAAAATTACAAGAGTCCCTAAGGGCATTTTAGACATTTTACCCGAAGGGTAAGATGGTCTTTCTACGACATTTTTGTAATTTGTGGAGTTAGGGCAACACACTTATATAAGGAGGCTAGAGATTACAAGTGTGATGGTAGAGTTGGAGTTGTGACAAGAGGAAGAGATCGAGAGGGAAAAAAAAACTCGTGAGATTGCTGAAGCAAAGGGCCTGTGTTGGAAGGAAAAAATCTACAGCCCTTTGCTAAAGCAAACGTTGCTGCACACATCCGAGAGGGAGCCCTTTTGCTGAAGCAAAGTGCAGCTATGCTTGGCGGTATGTTGTTGTTTGTTGAAGCAATTGGGTGAGAGAAGAAGAAATCACGAGAGGGAGGCATTGCTGAAGCAAACTGTGGAGTAGAGGGTTGGCCATCTACAGGAATCAACCTATATTTGCTGAAGTAAAGCCGAGAGTAGGGGTTTGTCCACCTGCTGTGATTTGCCCATCTTTGCTGAAGCAAAATCGAGAGCATGTGCAGTTCGGTTTTCACAGACGTCGTTCACTAAGTTTGCGATTTCGGCTATCCAACCGTTGGATTTTGCTACAATTTTATCAGCCTATTAAGGACATATAGAGCTCCGTTTTCAACGGTTGGATCGTCGTTTGGAGGTTTGCAGTGTCAGATATCGCTGTCACTTTGGGCGTCCACTGCAGTTCGGTGTTTCACAGACGAGACTCACAAAGTTGTCGATCGCTGGAGTTTAAACCGTTGGATTGTGCTGAAATGTTTTCCTCTTGTTGGGGACTCATAGAGTGTAGTTTGCAACGGTTGGATCATCGTTCGGAGCTCCGGTTCATCAAATATTGCTATCAGACAGAACCTAAAGAACACTGAAACCTGCTGCTATTGCTTGCTGCCTTCGGTGGGATCTTTGGCGTTTTGCTAAAGCAAAACATATGTCAATTGCCTCGTGTAAATTGCTCCTATTTCCTAATTATTTTGGCTTCTTTTTACTCCAATTTTGAGCGTTTACTGTGCCTTTTTACTCACTGTTTGAGGCTAAATTCATGACTGTTTTTGGGTTGAATTTGTGATTAATTTGGGTTGTTTTTTGATATTGTTACAACACATATTTGAATTTATTAAACAATACAAGCACGGATAAATTAGAGATTTGTGAGTTGATGTACATGAACTAAACTTTCTTACGCAAGGGTTAGGTTGTTTTAATGTAATTTTGATTAAATTTATGGTTGATGTCATTGGTTGAATTTATAAAATTTTATTAAATTTAACGTTGCATGAGAATTAAAATTGGCCTTTTTTAACTTCTCTATAATTCATAAACTTGGAAAAGCTAATGAATTAGAAAACTAAAATTTCATTCTAGGATTATTGAGTTGATTAGGGATAATTAACCTACCTAGAACCTAAAATCATGGGAAATTGTAGGTTTTAAAACTTAGTGATTTTGGAAAGAATTATTTGAATGCATGTGTAGGTAAATACAAGGCATCACTTAAAAATTTATTCCAATTGAACATTAGAACTCTAACCTAACCCGAGCGTATTTTTCATTACAAATCTCATCTCTTGCATCTGCCCTCTTGTTTGCATTCTCCTCTCCCTGCATTTAAATTTAGTTATTTTTTTTAGTCTAGTCTTATCTTGTCTTACTTATCACATCTGTTTATCGACTACAGTAAATTGCACACCCATACATTGCACTAAAATAAGGAAAATTTGTTAGGACACTCATCCATTTAGGTCTGACTAGTCCTCGTGGGATCGATACTTTAACTTATCACTTGCTGCTCTCGACCGTGTATACTTGCACGTTGTAGAAGTGTCGGAGTCTTATTCTAATTTACATTAGTTTGGGGCATTGATATTTTCGCATCACATACCAGGTGCTGAGAGTTGTAGAAGTGTTTTAATAGTTTTACCTAACAGGTTCTCAACCTCAGTCTTGTACTCCTTGAACTTTTCAAGAGTTTCAAACTTCCTATGCATTAGGTAAATATACCCATACCTTGAATAGTCATCTATAAAAGATACAAAGTATTCGTAACCACCTCGTGTTTTAACACTCATCGAACCACAGAGGTCAGAATGTATAAGCACAAGGGGCTCTTTGGCTCTATTGTTGGGATTTATGTCCTAAACTTGTGTAATTTTGATCAAATAAATAAAGGGTTATTTGTTTTGACCTTGGCCTTTTCATTGGCCTAATCCATCGATCGTACGCATCACGAACACTTCGTGACGCGGTGGAGACCGACACCTGAGTACACTTCTCAGTGAGCATGAACTTAAGGTCGTCAGTTACTAGAATCGTGTTTATATTATTTTTCCAAGTTTGGAAATTATCTCCCACTAATTTATCGGAAGCTAGTAAAGTTATTATTGAGCTAGACATTTTGCTGAATAAATAAGTAAAAACTTTATGTCAGTCTCGCAAAAACTTTTGAAATCCAATCAAGTTTTAGCAAAACATTTATCCTATGATCCCTAAGTCATTAAAAATTTGCAATGATATCCCAAACGTTTAGAATGGCCGCCACCAAAGGGTGAACAGAAACACTCCTCCTCTAGGACGAGACTTTCTCGACCAGACCCTAATACCAGAATAACTCTTATTCCATTAAGCTTCCAGTTACCATTATTTCGTATGAATCCATTAACTCTTAATGAATCCTGTGAGTGTCACCCTCAATCTTTAAGTTTCCAAGTATCCGTCCAAACAATAGCCACTGAAGGGTGAACCAAGAAGGAAAACCAACAAGGAAATTGTAACCATTTCGGGAATTCACGGTGTTCCAACTCCCATGATGAAGGCCCTCCGAAGGGATTGTCTGGTCTAGGCAAAACTAACAGGCGGATCATAGGGGTCTCACGATGTGAATCGAAAGAAGAGACCGTGGGTCTCGTTTTCACAGGTCCCGCTCCCACTCACTATAAATACTCTCTCCATCCATGTTGATATTGACTCATACAAATACCATCCGAAGGGGGATGCTCCCATTTACGCCACGAGGCCGAGTATGGATCTCACGGTGCGGAATTTAATGGAGATTTGTGGTCAGAAAATCAAATGTATCTTATACACTTTTATTTCCTCCCACTCAACACTTTATATTATTCGGGATTGACCCAGATAAATCGACTAATATTTACCTAAGTCTATCAATATAACTCTTATATTGAATTAACCTAAGTTTATAATCATATTATTAACTTAGGTCTATGTGAGTAAATTAATCAACTTTTAATTAACGAAACTCACGATAATATAACCTAAGAATCTCCGGACCAAATTCACTCCCAGGTCAGTTACCAGGTAGGGTTGTTCCGCAAAGCGTCAGCTTAAATACCCTAGCCTTAGACAGAGCTACTAATTAGTCTCCATTCAAAGTTCATATTTGATTTCCTAATTCTAATCCTATTAGAACTAGAAAACCTAAGTCTAATTATCAAGTTCTAAAAATTTTAAAACTAATAATTAACTTAGGTTACATGCATTCTATTTCATAGTGCTTGATCATTCATCACATGAATAATACTATACTATAACATACGTTCATCACATGAATTAAATGCATGAGCATGCTTTTAATTTAAAAATATAACACTTATATTTAAATATATTAAAACATGCATGACCTGTTGGGATGTTTGTCCTAATCTCATATAGATTGTAAATTACTATTTGAAATTAATAAAGAGTTATTTATTTCTTTATTTTGTCTCTCGCATTTAATACAAACTTTGTCCAATGAACTAAGCTCCGAGGTCATTGAATATATGAGAGAACTAGAACTTGAACGGTGTGTAGTGAACACACAGGGAGGATCACGTTCGAGTATATGACCCGAACGGTCTACAGTATATGGATGGGGTTGGAGACCAAATCCTAGATACACTGTGGATGTGGCTCGCTTTGTATTAAGATACAAACGAGGTGATCTAACTCGTTCATGTGGTTGACATGCGAGTGGGGGCATCTTGTACAATGAGATTATACAAGACCGGACCGTGAATTATTAGTCCTACTGATGTAACACCGTTGACAGTAAGGACTAATAACTTCGTAGATGACCATTAGTTACTCGACCTGAATCCTGAGCGTGTTACGGGCTCCTGTCTGCGGGGGTTTGTCCTTTGACTAGTACGGGTGAGGGTGGTCACAATTACTCACCCAATATGCCTATCTTCTCAGGGTCAGTACCAAGTAAAGAGCTGAGAACTTAACTACGCGAGATGGAATTCACTCGTTCCCGCCTTTAGAGAAACAAGAAGGGTTGTTCCCTTAAGTGTTGTCTCCAAGGCTTGGACAACGGGCGCCCACCCTCTCACTGGCTCGAGAGGGTTGTTATGTATGGTTGGACCATTACTACGTTGTTGTTCATTAGAGGAGCAGTGGGGAACTTAAGGAGCAAGAAGTAGACACAGGGGTAAAATAGTAATTTGACCCAACAGTGTCTACGAACAAACTGTGAAGGGTTGACTCATGGACATTGGTTATATCAGTGGACGCGTAATATCTTTCATTTACGGGAGTGCAGCTACGGACTTTAGTGGAGTGTTACCGTAGCTAATGAAGGTTGATTAACCGGGTCAAAGAGTTTGATAGGTTAATCTCGAATCATTAGAGCTCGTTACTGTAGGTCCATTAGGTCCCTCGGTTGGCTCAATCTGGATTAAAAGAAGGGTTAATATTTTGGTGTGAATTGAAGTGTTCAAATTCACTAAAGGGCATTTGTGTCATTTATATGAGATATGAATGATATAATATATAGTTTAATGTGAATGAGATTCATAATAAACTATAGGTTAGCCTAATTGCTGAATTAGGGCTAATTAGGAGAAATTAGATTGAGAGATATTAAATTGGATGTGATTCAATTTAATAAATCCACAATTATACAAATGTGATTTGTAAAATGAAATGTGAGATATCTTATAATATATGGTTATGCAAATATGATTTGCATAACCTATAGTTGTTGTAAAATGGTAAATAGGTGGAGATTTCAACTCCACCGAGCTCCATTATATAAACCCTTTTTGCAAGAAGGGTTGCATGTGAATTTGCTCATTTTTGGATTTCTCACCAAAAGAACCAAAAGCTCTCTCAAGTTTTCTCTCTAAATTTCTCCTCTCAAAAACCAAAACACAAGATCTCACTATCTTCCTTCTTCCAAAAGAAGAACAATCGAGAAGCCGAGTGGTTGTGTTCGTTCTTGTTCGTGAGAAGAGTTCGAGTAGTTCGAGATCGTTGAGAGAATACGAAGAGTTCGTGAACGGAAAGGAAAGCTTGAAGATTGTCTTCAATAACTAAGTAACGAGATGTTGTTGTATTTCCTTTCAATTTTATGCATGTTTAGCCTTATCTAATTGTTAGATACGTTTAACGAAACTAAGTAGCACAACAACATCGCGACGATTTGATCGTCTTCCGCTGCGTGGCAGTTTCATTCCTTTCAATTGGTATCAGAGCCAGGTTGGTTCTTGTTGTGCACTGTTTTTCGTTAAAAATTAGGTGGGTATTGCCTTTAATTTAGGAGATGAATGTTGGTTTGCAATTATGAATGTTTTCGGTTTTGCCATTAGAATAGATTTACAATTTTATGTTGATTAGATCAATGTAAGGTCCCGTATTTTTTGGGTATTTTGTTGTAAATCGAGTCTGTAAGTCCGAGTCGTTCGTGGCAAGAGTTGCTGTGAAGAAATCGGAGTGGAAATGGGCAAGAATCGACGAAGAACAGCAAGAGAAGCTTGTTGTTCTGTCGACAGCGTTGAGACGCTGTTCATCGGTGACTCAACGTTGCGCATGCGGTCGGAGGCCTTGCTGCAGAGCAGCGTTGCAACGCTGAGGCGTGGAGCATGTGGGGCGTGACGCTGGAGACTATAGCGTTGCAACGCTGCCCACGACATTGCAACGCTACAGCGTAGTGGGCAGTTGGCCAAGGCTCGGGCGCGAGAAGTGGGAGATAGTGCTTTGTAGTTTTTTAACGTGAATTTTTGTATTTTATTATTTACAAAATGTATTGATTTAGTTTTTTAATTTATTTTATTAAATAATATTAATATAATTGTTATATTAATATTATTTAATTAAATAAATGCCCCTAATTGCCAAAACCGGTCCATTTTTGCTATTTAGTTATTTTATGCATGAGATGTATGATTTAATTAATTTCTATGTGCATAATGTATCTCATATAGATTTAAAATCCCACCTTAGGTTAAACATTTCATGCATCATTTATGTTATAAGAGTTATAATATATAGTTTGCATGTTAGGTTATATTATAAGTGTTATAATATAATTAAATGCATGTTTTAATTTAATTAATATAAGTGTTATATTTTTTACATTAAAGTATGCTAATGCATTTTATTTCATGTGATGAATTATTATGTTATAGTATATAGTTATTCATGTGATGAATGATCAAGCACTATAACATAGAAATGCATGTAACCTAAGTTAATTATTAGTTTTAAAGTGTTTAGAACTTGAATAATTAGACTTAGGTTTTCTAGTTCTAATAATATTAGAATTAGGAAATCAAAGTATAATCTTTGAATGTTGACTGATAAATAACTCTGTCTAAGGAAGGTGATAGCACACAAAATGTGTTATCCCTAGGCTTAATTATTGCTAGTTTTATGATGATTTTAGGGCTTTTACGTGTTTAATCAATTCAATTTCAGGTTAAGAGCATGAACGGAGCTATTGGAGACAAATTGGATCACTCGGGATCAAAACGAGGCTATTTGGAGCTAAAAATAATACCCATTGGAAGAGAAAGGACCAATCCAAGCATGATGACCCGAGGTGATGGCGTTGCAACGCTGTCCATAGCGTTGCAACGCTGAGCGTGCTGATTGAAGGCGTTGAAGACCATTGGCGATAGTGTTGCAACGCTGCCTTGCAGCGTCGCAACGCTATCTCGATAAGGGATCAAACACGGGGACTGCATAGAGGGCGTTGCAATGCTGCCTTGCAGTGTCGCAACGCCATTTCGATAAGGAGCGCACGCATTAGGGTAGCGGCGTTGCAACGCTGCCCTCAACGTTGCAACGCCATCGACTGTTTCCTTATTTACCACGAGTTTTGGGTACAACGTTGCAACGCTGCACCGATGATGCCTACAAATAGAACATTATGCATTCTTGTAAGGGGAGCCGAAATTGATAGACAATCCACCCTAATTTTGAAATACACTTTGTAAGAAGAGAGAAAAGAGCATTTTTGGGAGCTGATAACTCACCATAAGTGAGCTATTTTACTAGAATTTTAGTGTTTAATCTACTTGAATTGCATCTAATTTAGTGATCCTCATGTTATTTTATCCCTAAATTATGTGTGTTAGCTTTAAAATCTTGAATTTAAGCATTAGGTGCAAAAAGAATTAATTTTGATGTTTTTGTGCTTTAATTTAAGAAATTTTGGAAAATAAGCTAACAGATTAATTAAAGACCAAAATTTGAGATTTTTCTTAACTCCAAAATCCTTCATGTATTTTGATTTATAATTGACTTCATATATTTATTTGGGATTTCTCTGCAGTGTGGAGATTATAAAAATTACAAGAGTCCCTAAGGGCATTTTAGATATCTTACCCGAAGGGTAAGATGGTCTTTCTACCCCTAAGAGCATTTTTGTAATTTGTGGAATTAGGGCAACACCATCTTATATAAGGAGGCTAGGGTTCAAGTGCAAAGAGGGAGAGTGGGAGTTGCCACAAAAGGGGAAGAGAGCGAGAGAGAAGGGGCGATTGCTACAACAAAGGTGTGCGTTGAAGAGAAAAATCATGAAGGTGCCATTGTTGTAGCAATCGTGCGATTGAGGAAAAAATCAAAGCTTGAAGGTGCATTGTTGTAGCAAAAATCGTGCAACTCGGTTTTTCACAGACGACGCTCACAAAGTTATCGTTTTCTAAAGTTTCCACCGTTGGATTGTCCTGAAATGTTTACAGCTTATTCGAGACTCATAGGGCTTTACTTTGAACGGTTGGATCGTCGTTCTGCGCTTCTCTGTGTCGGATATCGCTGTCACGTTGGGAGATTAGTGCAGTTCAGTTTTTCACCGGAGGCGCTCACAAAATTGTCGATTCCCGGAGTTTCAACCGTTGGATTGTGCTGAAATTTTGACAGGTTGTTCGAGACTCACAGGGCTTTGTTTTTAACGGTTGGATCGTGGTTTCAAGCTTTTGTTAATGAGATATTGCTATCGACTTGAACTTGAAAAATAAGGCCACCTGCTATGTAACGTTTTCCCTATCTCTAAGTGTTATTGCTTGTTGTCAACCACCAATTTAATACTGAATTTTTGGGTTGTTTACGTACTGATTTAGACTACTTTTTCTCACTGTTTTAAGCATAACTCGTGACTGTTTTAGGCTAGAATTGTGATTGATTTGGGCTAATTTAGTGAACATTGTTGGTTGTTTTGCATGAACTCCGTGATCAATAAAAGAATGCTTAAACTAGAGATATGTCTATGTGACTCGATTTTAATCATGAACTAAATTTTCTTAGGCAAAGGTTAGGTTGTTTTAATGTAATTTTTGATTAAATTTATGGTTGATGCCATTGATTGAATTTATGAAATTTTATTAAATTTAACGTTGGATGAGAATTAAAATTGGCCTTTTTAACTTCTCTATAATTCATAAACTTGGGAAAGCTAATGAATTAGAAAACTAAAATTTCATTCTAGGATTATTGAGTTGATTAGGGATAATTAACCCACCTAGAACCTAAAATCATGAGCATAATTTAGATCACAATTGAGAAATTGTAGGTTTTAAAACTTAGTGATTTTGGAAAGAATCATTTGAATGCATGTGTAGGTAAATTCAAGGCATCACTCAAAATTTATTCCAATTGAACATTAGAACTCTAACCCGAGCTTATTTTTCATTACAAATCTCATCTCTTGTATCTGTCTTCTTGTTTGCATTCTCCTCTCCCCGCATTTAAATTCAGTTATTTTCTTTTGTCTTATCTTATCTTTCTTACTTATCAATTTATTTATTTACAACAATAATTTGCACACTCATGCATTGCACTAAAATAAAGAAAATTTGTTAGGACACTCACTAATTTAGGTCTAACTAGTCCTCGTGGGATCGATACTTTTAACTTATCACTTGCTGCTCTCGACCGTGTATACTTGCACGTCATAAAAGTGTCGGAATTTTATTCTAATTTGCATTAGTTTAGGGCACTGATATTTTCGCATCAGGAGCCAAAGAGAGCATTTTTGAGAGCCAAAGCATTCGTGGAGGTTCGAGATCGAAGACGGGAGCTCGGAGACGAAGGACTGACATCGACACATAAGTTTAATTTCTCTTTCTTTCAATTTATAATAGCGTTCTAAGACGTTTTTACTTGTTTAGTTTGATTTTCATGTGATTTAGAGTAGCTAAACATTGTAGTTAGGATTTCATATGCATGTTATGACTCTATTACTATGTATTGAAGCATGTTTTGTTCTTATTTTTGGCAATTTGTTCTTTACTTCTTAAGTTGTTGATTTAAGTGGACTCGAGAGATAAAGCTTAAATTAGATCAAAATTGTCAAAACCTTTAGAAATCTGGCATGAGAATGACCTAGAAATCTTATGGAAACGCATAAAGAAATTGCTTAATGCCATGCATGTCGTAGGTTCATATGGAGACTATGGAGTTTATTGCATTGTGTGATGCTCATTAAGAATCGAGAGATTTTCTTGAGTATTTTACTTCTTGTTTATAAATTCATCTCATTGGTTCATTGCATGAGTTAATTGAGTCATTAACTGGTATAATCACTTCCCTTAATTCTATCAATTTGTGTCTCCACATGTGTGTTTGTTTACTTGTCTTTACTTTAAATCAACTATCCATGTTATGTTTCTTTAACTAAAATTGAGAATTAGTATCTTAGTAATTAATTAATCTAGAAACCCATTCCCGAGGACGATACTTGGACTCATAAATCACTATACTAAAACTTGACCTGTACACTGCGATATTGAATATCCATAATTACACGCAACAAGTTTTTGGCGCCGTTGCCGGGGAATGGTGATTATTACTTAGATTAATTAATATTAGGAGAAAATTTGAAATTTTAGACTAAAGTGTGTTTTTGTATTTTTCCTTATTTGTTTGTGTGATTGTTTGTTTCCTTATTTGTTTTATTTCAGTTTTGAGTCTTTGTCCCCTGTTTCTTGGTTGTGTTGCTATTGTGTAAAAGTCTTGATCTGAATTACTGATTTTTCAAGTATGACTTTGCATGATTTTGAGTTTCCACCATTCTATTGTCCCTCTCAGGACCCTAGGTATATGCATCATGATTTCTCTGAATACCACGTGTCTAATTTTTACTATTCTGAAACTGACATTTATGAAAATTCACATGAGAGTAGTTATTTAGGCACTTGGAACCATAATTTTTCGTACCTTGACCAACCTATAGAAAAATCTTCTCTTGTGGACCAATTGATGAAATATACTTTAGAATTGAAAATTAAAAATTTGGTTCATAATGAATTCGAAAGGTTGAATAGGTTAGAAGCTAAGGTGGTAGGACTTTGGGAAATAGTGCAGGATAGAACTCAGTACCTTAATCAGTTAGTAACTTCCCTTAAGGCCTTACATGAGCAATTTCTTATCCTTACCACTCAGGAGATGTCACCTAGGAGGATTTGTTCAGATGATAATGAGGATAGTTTGGGGGAGACTGAGGCACACCATGATCAGGTTAGTGAGGAAGGTAGTGGTGATACGCTTAGTTCCACAGGGGAGATCCAGGTGATAGTTTTAGAGGCTGAGAAGCCTACTTTCCTTTTATCCCCAGAAATTTCCTTTATTTTTGAAGGAGATCGGATCTCCTTGAGCAGCGGTAACGAATTAGGATCGTAATATGCGAGATTGTTTTGCTTGAAACAAAAAACCATACATTGACAAAAACAGAACAAGCTTGGAAATTCTAATCCTATTAGGCATGGATAATAGCATACATGCAAACATACTTAGTTTAACAATTAAACTAAAGGGAAGAAGAAGAATACCTTTGTAGTTTCTAATTCTCGAGCAACACCTTGCTCCTAGTTTTTCAACAATACAGCAGAACTCCTCTGTTTTTCTCCAAGAAAGACACTACCAACAGGAGAACCTCCTATGTCTCTGAGTTCTACTTAGATCTACCTTGGTGGAAAGGTAATCCAACTCTTGGAAAGTTTTGGGAATGAGAGTGAGAGAGAGAGAGAGCAATTCTCCAAATTTTGCCAAAAAATGAATTGATCAATCCTCCGATCATCTACCCTCTTCTCCCTGTTAAACTGTCGATAGGGAGAAGAAAGGGGTAGTGAGAACGTGTCTGGATGACATGTTTCCTTATTTTATTATTTAAATAATAATAATAATAATTAAATCATATTTAATTATTAATTTAAATCATATTTAAATAATACAAATTAAATATCATATTTAATTTGGATTAAATCTCATTTAATCATATTACCCCTTTAACCTATAGTTTTAATGTATATCCAGTGCACATTAAATTTTAACCTAGAGTTTTCAAATGTGATTCACATTCACATTTAATATTTGAACTCCTTCAAAATTCAATTCTTTCGTATATTATGAATCATATTCACATTAAATTTATAATATATAGTTCCAAAACTATATATTATATCGTATCCATATACATTAAATATATTCCCTAATGAATTTAAACATTTCAAATTCAAATGATCTAAGAACCCTTTACGAGCTAGAAGGTGGACCTAATGGACCTACCGATCAGAAGCTCCAACGATACGAGATTGCGCGGTTAATCTCATTAACTTCCTAATCAACATTCGTTAACTGCGGGAACACTCCACTAAAGTCCTACAGCTGCACTCTTCTCACTGCAGATATATTTCTGTGTCCATGGATATTGACCAATAACAGCAAGTCAATCCTTCACGAATGTTCGTTACACCATTTGGGTCAAATTACCGTTTTACCCCTGGGTTACATCTTCTACCTTAAGTACCAGTGCTCCTCTAATGAACAATTTGTTTGTGGTTCTACCAACAAACAGAGTCCCTCCTCGGGCCAATGAGAGGGTCGGGCCCTTTGTTCAAGTCCCGGAGACACCACTTAAGGGAACATTCCTCTACTTACCCTAGTAGGTGGGAAGGAGTGAATTCCATCTTGCTAAGTTAAGTTCTCAGCCGTTCACTCGGTTTTGTCCCCAAGAAGGTAGGCATATTGAGTCGGCGAATCTGGCCACTCTCACCCATACTAGTCAAAGGACAATCCTCTCGAGAACAGGAGTTCGTGAACCGCTTTCGAGATTGAGATCAAGTTGCCTAGGTCATCCTAGTGAAATAGAAACCTAACTAGTCAACTGAGTTCTGTGCCTAGAGATTACTATTTCGTGGTCCGGTCTTATGTAATCTCATTACATAGGATATCCCCACTCACATGTCATCTACACGAACACGTTAAGATCACAGTGTTTGTATCAAATACAAAGTGGGCCACATCCATAGTTTTACAAGGGTAAGGTACCCAAACCTTATCCCCTAACTATAGACCCTTTAGGTTGTATCTCGAACCGAGATTCTTTTTATGTACATTACATTCAATTAGAGATTCATTTAACAACCTTGGATGTTTAGTTTATTGGATTTAGGGTTTAAATAAAGGCAAACACGTAGATAACGAACAATAACACTTTAATGAAATAATAACACTTTATTACATTAATTAGAACATAATTACAAACTACGAGTTTTAGGGCACAAATCCCAACAATTTTTTATAACCATTTGTCTTATACTCACGAGTCTTGCTTTGATTTCAGTTTTTTCATTTCTTTAAACAAAAATACCAAAAATAATTTCATCTCTGGTGCCCAGGAAAAGCAGGATAGCCTTTTAGACTTAGAAGGCTATATCGATTCGAGCAAGAAGGGCCCAAAAAAATATGAGCAATTTTATGTGCCCTGATAAGTCACCGTCTAGCTAAAGACGTTAAAGAAAGCGCTTCTTGGGAGGCAACCCAAGTTTTATGTTTCATGTTTTTATTTTCTAATTTTTTTGTTTTTATCTAATTTCTTTCTTTTTGTACCTCCAGGTGTATGCCCAAGGGGAGAGCTGCAGACTTGCACCCTTTTGATCCTGAAATTGGGAGGACCTGTAGGAGACTCCTAAGGGAAGGAAAAGCGGAGCCTCAGACAATGGTTGATCAGGAGCTCATCAATAACCCTAAACCTATCAAGGAGTATTTCCAACCTGTGTTTAATTCTGAGCAGGCTGGAATAGTCCATGCCCTTATAAATGCTAATAATTTTGAACTTGAGACAGGGTTGATACAGATGGTTAGGGACGGTGCTTTCAGAGGCCTAGTCACAGAAGATCCCAACTCTCATCTTCAATTTTTTTTAGAAATCTGTGGTACATTTAAAATGAATGGTATCCCTGCTGATAGTATTCGCTTACGTCTCTTTCCTTTCTCTTTGCAGGGTATAGCCAAAGAATGGCTAGGGTATTTTCCCTCAGGTAGTATCACTTCCTAGGAGGAGTTGGCCCAAGCCTTCATGACCAAATTTTTTCCACCTGTGAAGGCTGCAAAGTTAAGGACTGAGATTGGAACATTCAGGCAGCAGGAGGGGGAGCAGTTATTCGAGGCATGGAAAAGGTACAAGGACATGCTCAGGAGGTGTCCACAGCATGGCTACCCAGATTGGCTTTAGGTACAACTGTTTTATAATGGACTGGAAGGTAAGACCAAGACCATTCTGGATGCCACTGCTGGAGGGGCTTTCATGGCAAAGACTGTGCCAGAAGCACGTGCCCTCCTCGAGGAAGTGTCAACTGTCAGCTACCAGTGGCCTTTAGACAATGACAGATCTAAGCCAATAGCTGGATTATATCAACTGGATGAGGTAACCTCTCTTAAATCTCAAATGGCACTCTCACTCACACTCTGAATAATTTTGCAGGATCATCACAAAAAGGGATGTCCTCTCAATGCTCTCAGCCCAATGGAGAATCCACTATGGAGCGCACTACCTGAACAACAGAAGCAACAACTATGGAGGAAATCAGACTCAGAATAACCTTCCAACACATTACAATTCAGGTTTGAGGTATCATGAGAATTTCTCTTATGCTAACAAAAAAAATGTGTTGAATCCTCCTACAGGGCATGCTTCTACATCAGAGAGGAAACCATCTTTAGAAGATACATTGCACTCCTTCATAGCTGAATCCAGAAGTCGGTCCAACCAGCTGGAGAATGCAGTCACCAGTCTATCTGGTATTGTTACTAGTCATGGAGTTGCGATAAAGAATATAGAGACCCAGATTGGCCAAATGAACACATCACTCCAGACACTGCAAGCAAGGAAAGAAACGCCTTAAGGGAGTACAGTCTAGCTAAAGACGTTAAACAAAGCGCTTCTTGGGAGGCAACCCAAGCTTTACATACTTTTGTTTTTCTGTCTTTAGCTTGCTTTAGTTTGGTTTTTTCAATTCTTAGTTAGTTGTTGATTTGCTTTGTAGGTGGTGACGATGCATTTCTTCGTTGAAATCCATGCTCCCGTTCTGAGAAACTCCAACACACATGCTTTGGCTATCCAAGGAACTCAGAAAGATCTCCATAACTCAGGACAGTATTGTTCACTCTTACCCTTATACTTAACTTGTGCTTATTTCTGCAAACATTGGGGACAGTGTTTAGTTTAAGTTTGGGGGTGGGATGTGTTTATTTGTTGTGACTGTCCTGAGTATGTGCTGAATTGTTGATTGATCTTTTACATAAGTATGATCATGATAGCCTATGATGAGATTTAATTGAAATATTTGTGATTCTGCTGAAACTTGAGAGCATGACATGAATTCAAGTTAATTTAAAATTTTCTTGAGTTTTCCTGCACTATTATGCACATAGTCTGTGTTCCTATAGTTTTGAAATGCTTAGAACAAAATTATTAGGTTCAGAAGTTTCATGTCACTTCGATAGGTCTAAGATAAGATTTGAGAGTTAAACTACAGGATAGGGTGAATAACAAAATGAAGTGCATGACCTCTATAATATGTGAATTACTTGGCTTTTGTTATTTGTTTGCTAAAGAAAAAAATTCGTGAGGGCAAAAAGAGATACCTTCATTGTGATCAGTTAGGCCACTCATTGAGCGAGTGCTCTGGGTAAGGGTCCCTGCAGTGGATGTGTGAAAGCTAGTGTCCTTGCACAAAAAAAAAAAAAAGAAGAAAATAGAAAAATTTGATAAAAAAGTGAGTAAGTACTGAGTAGAGTTATTTAATTCCTGAATGTGGGGAGACTCAAAGATTAGTAATTAAGACCAGTGTAGGGGGAAGTTGAATGGAGAGCCTAATAAAGTTGATCTGGGCTTAGTAAAAATGAAGGGAACATAGGCTAATCACACACACACGTAGGAGCACTTAGGAAAAGTTTTAGATTGCTTGCTGAAGTGTTATGTTTGAGTGTTTCCTGTGATTGCCAGATATTTCTCTTAAATCTTTGAGGCTTGAATCAATTATATGTTTAAGAACAATCTAATGTCTAACTCTGTTTTTGCTCGGGACTAGCAAAAGTTTAAGTTTTGGGGTATTTGATAGCACACAAAATGTGCTATCCTTAGGCTTAATTATTGCTAGTTTTATGATGGGCTTACGTGTTTAATTCATTCAATTTCAGGTTATGAGCTTGAAAGTAGCTATTGGAGACAAATTGGATCACTCGGGATCAAAACGAGGCTACTTGGAGCTAAAAATAATACCAATTGGAAGAGAAGGACCAATCCAAGCATGATGACCCGAGGTAATGGCGTTGCAACGCTGTCCATAGCGTTGCAACACCGAGCGTGCTGATTGAAGGCGTTGAAGACCATTGTCGATAGCGTTGCAACGCTGCCTTGCAACGTCGCAACGCCAATTCAATGAGGAGCGCGCGCGTTAGGGTAGCGGCGTTGCAACGTCATCGACTGTTTCCTTATTTACCACGCATTTAGGGTACAACGTTGCAACGCTGCACCGATGATGCCTATAAATAGAATATTATGCATTCTTGTAAGGGGAGTCGAAATTGATAGACAATCCACCCTAATTTTGAAATACACTTTGTAAGAAGAGAAAAAATAGCGTTTTTGGGAGCCAAAGCATCCGTGGAGGTTCGAGATCGAAGACGGGAGCTTCGAACGAAGGACCGACATCGACACATAAGTTTAATTTCTCTTTCTTTCAATTTGTAATAGCGTTCTAAGACGTTTTCTACTTGTTTAGTTTGATTTTCATGTGATCTTGAGTAGCTAAACATTGTAGTTAGGATTTGATTTGCTTGTTATAACTTTATTACTATGTATTGAAGCACGTTTTGTTCTTATTTTTGGCAATTTGTTCTTTACTTCTTAAGTTGTTGATTTAAGTGGACTCGAGAGATAAAGCTTAAATTAGATCAAAATTGTCAAAACCTTTAGAAATCTGGCATGATAATGACCTAGAAATCTTAGGAAAACGCATAAAGAAGTTGCTTAATGCCATGCATGTCGTAGGTTTATATGGAGACTATGGAGTTTATTGCATGTGTGAGGCTCACTAAGAATCGAGAGATTTTCTTGAGTATTTTACTTCTTGTTTATAAATTCATCTCATTGGTTCATTGCATGAGTTAATTGAGTCATTAACTGGTATAATCACTTCCCTAAATTCTATCAATTCTTGTCTACACATGTTTGTTTGTTTGCTTGTCTTTACTTTAAATCAACTATCCATGTTATGTTTCTTTAGCTAAAATTTAGAATTAGTATCTTAGTAATTAATTAATCTAGAAACTCATTCCCGAGGACGATACTTGGACTCATAAATCACTATACTAAAACTTGACCCGTACACTGTAGTATTGCATATCCATAATTACACGCAACAAAAGGTTTTGTCTAAGGCTGGGGTATTTAAGTTGACGCTTGCGGAACACCCCTACCTGGAAACCGACCTGGGAATGAATTCGGTCCGGAGATTCTTAGATTATATTTTTCGTGAGTGTCGTTGATTAAAAGTTGATTGATTTACTCACATAGACCTAAGTAATAATGTGATTATAAACTTAGGCCTAATACCATATAAGAGTTATATTGGTAGACTTAGGTAAATTTTAGCCGGTTCATCTAGGTCAATCCCGAAAATAATAAAGTGTTGAGTGGGAAGAAATAAACTGTATAAGATACATTCAATTTTCCGACCACAAATCTCCATTAAGTCCGCACCGTGAGCTCCATACTCAGCCTCGTGGCGCAAATGGGAGCGTCCCCCTTCAGATGGTATTTGTATGGATCAATATCAATGTGATGGAGAGAGTACTTATAGTGAGTGGGAGCAGGACCTGTGAAAATGGGACCCACGGTCTCTTCTTTCAATTCACACTGTGAGATCCCTATGATCCGCCTGCTAGTTTGGCCTGGACCAGACAATCCCTTCGGAGGGCCTTGATCATGGGAGTCGGAACACCGTGAATTCTCGAAAGGGATACAGTTTCCTTGTTGGTTTCCCTTCGTGGTTCACCCTTCGGTGGCTATTGTTTGGATGGATACTTGAAAACTTAAAGATTGAGGGTGACACTCACGTGATTTGTTAAGTGTTAGTGAATTCGACCAAATAATGGTAACTGGATGCCTAATGGAATAAGAGTTATTCTGGGATTAGGGTCTGGTCGAGAAAGTCTTGTCCTAGAGGAGGAGTGTTTTTGTTCACCCTTCGGTGACGGTCATTCTAAACCTTTAGGATATCATTGTAATTTTTAAATGACCTAGGGATCATAGGATTAAATTTTGCGAAAACTTGATTGGTTTTCAAAAGTTTATGCGAGACTGACACAAAATTATTTTTGAATTTTTCAGCTAAAATGTCTAGCTCAATAATCGCTTTACTCGCTTCTGACAAGTTAGTGGGAGATAACTTCCAAACGTGGAAGAATAACATAAACACAATTTTAGTAACTGACGACCTGAAGTTCGTGTTTACTGAGGAGTGTCCTCAGTTGCCGAGCTCGACTGCATCACGAAGTGTTCGTGATGCATACGATCGATGGATCAGGGCAAATGAAAAGGCCAAGGTCTACATCACTGCTAGCTTATTTGAAGTATTGGCAAAAAAGCATGAGTTGATGGCCACCGCTAAGGAGGTCATGGAGTCGTTACAGGACATGTTTGGACAATAGTCCTTTCAGGTCAGGCACGATTCGCTCAAACACGTCTTCAACGCCCGAATGAAAGAAGCAGTGTCTGTCCGTGAACATGTTCTGGACATGATGACCCACTTTAATTTGGCGGAGATGAACGGAGCTTCGATTGACGAGTCGAGTCAGGTCATCTTTATCTTGGAGACTCTTTCGAAGAGTTTCCTTCAGTTTCGTAGCAATGTTGTTATGAACAAAATTAGCTACACTCTTACCACCCTTCTGAATGAGCTATAGAACTTCCAGTCCTTGGTGAGGATCAGGACACCGGAAGCTGAGGCAAATGTTGCCTACAGGTCTTATCACAAGAGTTTGATAACTCACCATAAGGGAGTTATTTTGCTAGAATTTTAGTGTTTAATCCACTTAAATTGCATTTAATTTAGTGATTCTCATGTTATTTTATCCCTAAATTATGTGTGTTAGCTTTAAAATCTTGAATTTAAGCATTAGGTGCAAAAAGAATTAATTTTGATGTTTTTGTGTTTTAATTTAAGAAATATAGGAAAATAAGCTAACGGTTAATTAAATACCAAAATTTGAAATTTTTCTTAACTCCAAAAATCATTGCGTATTTAGTTTGATTTATAATTGACTTCATAAATTTATTTGGGATTTTTCTGTGTGCAGGAGATGTTTAAAAATTACAAAAGTCCCTAAGGGCATTTTAGACATTTTACCCGAATGGTAAGATGGTCTTTCTACGACATTTTTGTAATTTGTGGAGTTAGGGCAACACATCTTATATAAGGAGGCTAGGGTTCACAAGTGCCAAAGTGGAGAAGGAGTTGCCACAAAAGGGGAAGAGAGCGAGAGAGAAGGGGTGATTGCTACAACAAAGGTGTGCATTGAAGAGAAGAATCATGAAGGTGCCATTGTTGTAGCAATCGTGCGAGTGAAGAAAAAATCGAAGCTTCAAGGTGCCATTGTTGTAGCAAAAATCGTGCAGTTCGGTTTTTCACAGACGACGCTCACAAAGTTATCATTTTCCGGCGTTTCCACCGTTCGATTGTGCTGTAATTTTGTCCGCTTATTCGAGACTCATAGGGCTTTACTTTGAACGGTTGGATCGTCGTTCTGCGCTTCGGTGAGTCATATATTTCTGTCATGTTGGGAGATTAGTTCAGTTCAGTTTTTCACCAGTGTCGCTCACAAAGTTGTCGTTTCTCAGAGTTTCAACCGGTGCTGATATTTTGACAGCTTGTTCGAGACTCACAGGGCTTCGTTTTGGATGTTGGATCGTTGTTTCGAGCCTCTGTTGATAAGATATTGCTATCGAACTAAACTAGAAAAATAAGGTCACCTGCTATGTAACGTTTTCCCTATCTCAAGTGTTATTGCTTGATGTCAACCACCACTTTAATATTGAATTTTTGGGTTGTTTACGTACTGATTTAGACTACTTTTGCTCACTATCTTAGGCATAACTCGTGACTGTTTTAGGCTAGAATCGTGATTGATTTAGGCTAATTTAGTGAACATTGTTAGTTGTTTTGCATGAACTCCTTAATCAATAAAAGCATGCAGATATGTGACTCACTTTCCATAATGAACTAATTTGTCTTAGGCAAGGGTTAGGTTGTTTTAATATAATTTTGGATTAAATTTATGGTTGATGCCATTGATTAACGTTGCATGAGAATTAAAATTGGCCTTTTTAACTTCTCTATAATTCATGAACATGGGAAAGCTAATGAATTAGAAAACTAAAATTTCATTCTAGGATTATTGAGTTGATTAGGGATAATTAACCCACCTAGAACTTAAAATCATGGGCATAATTTAGATCACAATTGGGAAATTGTAGGTTTTAAAACTTACTGATTTTGGAAAGAATCATTTGAATACATGTGTAGGTAAATTCAACCCGAGCCTATTTTTTTCATTAAAAATCTCATATCTTGCATCTCCCCTCTTGATTGCATTCTCCTCTCCCCGCATTTAAATTTAGTTATTTTCTTGTGTCGTATCTTATATTTCTTATTAATTTATTTATTTACAGTAGTAATTTGCACACTCATTCATTGCACTAAAATAAGGAAAATTTGCTAGGACACTAATTCGTTTAGGTCTAGCTAGTATTCGTGGGATCGATACTTTAACTTATCACTTGCTACTCTCGACCGTGTATACTTGCACATCGTAGAAGTGTCGGAGTCTCATTCTAATTTACATTAGTTTAGGGCACCCGATATTTTTGTATCAAGTTTTTGGCGCCGTTGTCGGGGACTAGCTAGTTTTGATTCTTATCTTGTTTAAGTTTATTTTAGTGAATTTTATCCTTATTTCTTGTTGGGAGTGTCTTCTTGTCTTTGTTTCATGATTTTATTTTTGTTGAGTCTTGGTTATTGTTTCTAGTTGTGTTGGTACATATTGTGTTTGTTGAGCCTGTTATAATTGATTCATTACTTTATTATGGCTTATGATAACTTTGGGTGGTCTTCTGTGCCCAATGATCAAACACAGTATAGTTCTTTTTCTTATGATCATCCATTTGCCAATTTAGAGTTTTCTAGTGAGGGTTATAGATCTTATGGCTACCAAATGCCTAATTACCATCATATTAACCCTATGACTTATGGGAACCATATGTATGATAATAATCAGACAATTGGGTCTATGAACCATATCCTAGGGGTTTTGAGCCACATCTTTCCTATATTCAAGAAACCCAAGTAGAAGACGAATCTTCCCTTAAAATGTTGTTATTAGAATATATGAGAACCACAGAAGAGAGAAATAGACAAATAGAAGAGATGAATAGTCCAAATAGTGGAGTCAATTCAATGCCTAACGGATACACTTGCCTCTCTTAGAGAACAAATGTACTTAGACTCATCTGAGGTTGAGCACCATAGGGAAGAGAGTGAAGAAGGACCCACACCCTTAGATAGTTCGGTGAGTCACTTGATCACTAACCCGCTGATAGACCTTCAAGATCCCAGTCCTTCGCATTTTACTGAATATGGGCATTTAGAGGATTTTGCTTTAGATGTAAAAGAATTAGAACCTTTTAGCACACACCAGGATAGAGATAGTGAAAGTGTGGAAGAAGTCGAGCCTGCTGAGTTAGGCCAGGAGGTAGAGTGTGAGGCTTTTCAGTCTATGATGATTCTATCTTATGATTTTTCTCTTATTGGTGAGTGTTTTTCTTTCTATTCTCTCGAGTCAGTGTCTTTTTGTGAGTCTGTTCATTTCTTTGTTTTTCCTTCTTTTCTTTTATCAAATAAAAAATAAAAAAATGTTTACTTTATTGTTTTTCTTTCTTTTCTTTTATTATATAAAAAATTAAAAACTATATCTGTTTCGGGCTCTCACGGAAAGCTAGAATTCTTGCTAGCATGGATTTGTTTTATAGAATCGAGAAAGAGAGAACCGAAGAAATGGGAGAATTTTTATGTACCTTGACAAGCTCAAGTGTACTACGTCAAGCTAATGACGTTAAACAAGCGCTTCTTGGGAGGCAACCCAAGGATTATTTCTTTTGTTTCATTTTTTTTAGTTGTTTTGTTTTTGTTTTAGTTTAATAAGTAACCCTTGCTTATTTTGCAACTCACTTGGGGGTTAGTGATTGATATGCGCTTTAGTGGAGGTCTCCTCAATTCAGGGCAGTATTGTTCTCCTTTCCATTTTTTTTTCTAGTTGTCCTTAAGCATACTTAAGTGAATAGTTTATACATTAAGGACAATGTGTGCTTTAAGCATGAGGGGGAGAGATGTGTTGTTTTGAATCTGATTTTGGGCTTAATTGAAATTTTTTTCTTTTGATGAGACTGTTTGTTGTTAGCATTTATACGGTGTTGCATGCCTTTGTGTTTATGAAGTTATTTACTTGCTTTAGAACTTCAAGATGATCTATTTTAACTACTTCAATTGTTGGTATTCATGGTCTTAGATATGCATGATGTAGGTAGTTGATTCTTTATGTGTAAGTAAGTAAAAATAGGAAAGATAGTTGTTGTCCCATTTATGAAAATTGAGTTTCTGCATGTGTTTTTATGGTAAAAAGCATGTTGTCTTTTGTAGAAATTTGGTATGCATCTCCATGAAAATTAAGAGTTAAAGCCAAATCTTAGAATTAATGAAAATAAGGGTTGTTGTTTGTGTTTGAGGCAAGAGTAAGCTGTTTTGTTTGGTGTTTCTCAATGTCAAGCTTGTCATTAGGGTTCTTTAGTGCACTTATGGTTAGTGTATCAATCAAACTAGTTCGGATTCAACTCCTAGGCCAAAAAGTTTGAAACCTAGAGGCCATGATAAGTTAGGTAACCCATACATCATTTAACAACGCTCCAAAATTAGTAAACTCCAAATTTGTGATCATTTTAAGTTTGGGAGATTTACCTGACCTTCCTAACTCAATGAGGGTATTGAGTACTCTAAGTTTGGGGGGGAAAGGTAAATTCTTCGTATTTTTTTAACCAAAAATAAGAAAAAAAAAAGAGAAAGAAAGAAAGAGTGTAGAAACCTTTCATTTCCCTAAAACTCCATTGGGCTAGACCAAAAATATGTTATTTATTTCGTTATTTAGAGTCAGTTCAGGAAACTTGGTACTCGATGTCAGGGGGTCTGGGCACTAACCATGTTGGCCTCTTGGAGCGAAGGTATCAAGCAAGAAGCCTGTACCCATTTCTTAGGTATGTTGCGTTAACCACGTGTGTCATTCTAAGAACTACGGGAGAGTCTCATTGCTTAGGTGTGCTACGCTAACCACGTGTGCCATTCTAAGAACTACGGGAGAGTCAAGAAGATTAAAAAATGGTAAAAAGAAAAAAAAAAGAAAAAAAAAAGCCTAGCCCTAAGTAGAGTTTTATGGAAATGAAGGGGAATAACGTACATATCTGTTTTTTTTTAAATAAAAATAAAAATAAAATAAAAATTAATGATCATTAAATTGTAGTCTTACAAGTTTTGGAGTGTGACTTATCTTTAACTATGAGTTGCTTGATTTGAATGATTAGGATTCTAGTGGTTGAGCATGAGGGTAGATATCGAATCCTAGTTGGTTTGCTCTTAGTTATTGATGCATAAGTGTAGCTAAGAAACCCCAGGTGAACCACTTAGAGAGCATGGATTGAATGGTGACTTGTAGCTTAGAACATAAATATTCAATCCTTGTTTAGTTACCCAAATGATCTGAGTCTTTAAAGATCTTTTAAGTCTTTGGGGAATAGAACTCATTGAGAACAATGAGTAGTTCAAGTTTGGGGGTTTGATAACTCACCATAAGGGAGTTATTTTACTAGAATTTTAGTGTTTAATCCACTTGAATTGCATTTAATTTAGTGATCCTCATGTTATTTTATCTCTAAATTATGTGTGTTAGCTTTAAAATCTTGAATAGCTTTAAAATCTTGAATTTAAGCATTAGGTGCAAAAAGAATTAATTTTGATGTTTTTGTGTTTTAATTTAAGAAATATAGGAAAATAAGCTAACGGTTAATTAAATACCGAAATTTGAGATTTTTCTTAGCTCCAAAAATCCTTGCGTATTTAGTTTGATTTATAATTGACTTCATAAATTTATTTGAGATTTTTCTGTGTGCAGGAGATGTTTAAAAATTACAAGAGTCTCTAAGGGCATTTTAGACATTTTACCCGAAGGGTAAGATGGTCTTTCTACGACATTTTTGTAATTTGTGGAGTTAGGGCAACACATCTTATATAAGGAGGCTAGGGTTCACAAGTGCCAAAGTGGAGAAGGAGTTGTCACAAAAGGGGAAGAGAGCGAGAGAGAAGGGGCGATTGCTACAACAAAGGTGTGCATTGAAGAGAAGAATCATGAAGGTGCCATTGTTGTAGCAATCGTGCGAGTGAAGAAAAAATCGAAGCTTCAAGGTGCCATTATTGTAGCAAAAATCGTGCAGTTCGGTTTTTCACAGACAACGCTCACAAAGTTGTCGTTTTCCAGCATTTCCACCGTTGGATTGTGCTGTAATTTTGTCTGCTTATTCGAGACTCATAGGGATTTACTTTGAACGGTTGGATTGTCGTTCTGAGCTTCGGTGCGTCAGATATTTCTGTCACAGTCGGAGATCAGTGCAGTTCTGTTTTTCACCGGTGTCGCTCACAAAGTTGTCGTTTCCAGAGTTTCAACCGTTGGATTGTGCTGATATTTTGACAGCTTGTTCGAGACTCACAGGGCTTCGTCTTGAATAGTTGGATCGTTGTTTGAGCCTCCGTTGATGAGATATTGCTATCGATTTGAACTAGAATAACAAGGTCACCTGTTGTGTAACGTTTTCCTTATTTCAAGTGTTATTGCTTGATGTCAACCACCACTTTAATATTGAATTTGGTTGTTTACGTACTGATTTAGACTACTTTTGTTCACTTTTATAGGCATAACTCGTGACTGTTTTAGGCTAGAATAGTGATTGATTCAGGCTAATTTAGTGAACATTGTTAGTTGTTTTGCATGAACTACCTGATCAATAAAAGCATGCAGATATGTGACTCACTTTCCATCATGAACTAATTTGTCTTAGGCAAGGGTTAGGTTGTTTTAATGTAATTTTGGATTAAATTTATGGTTGAGGCCATTGATTGAATTTATGAAATTTTATTGAATTTAACGTTGCATGAGAATTAAAATTAGCCTTTTTAACTTCTTTATAATTCATAAACATGGGAAAGCTAATGAATCAGAAAACTAAAATTTCATTCTAGGATTATTGAGTTTATTAGGAACATTAACCCACCTAGAACCTAAAATCATGGGCATAATTTAGATCACAATTGAGAAATTGTAGGTTTTAAAACTTAGTGATTTTGGAAAGAATCATTTGAATGCATGTGTAATTCAAGGCATCAATCACATTTTCATTCTAACTTAGCATGAAAACTCCAACCTAACCCGAGCCTATTTTTTCATTAAAAATCTCATATCTTGCATCTCCCCTCTTGATTGCATTCTTCTTTCCCCGCATTTAAATTTAGTTCTTTTCTTGTGTCGTATCTTATCTTTCTTATTAATTTATTTATTTACAACAGTAATTTGCACACTCATTCATTACACTAAAATAAGGAAAATTTGTTTGGACACTCATTCGTTTAGGTCGAGCTAGTCTTCGTGGGATCGATACTTTAACTTATCACTTGCTGCTCTCGACCGTGTATACTTGCACGTCGTAGAAGTGTTAGAGTCTCATTCTAATTTGCATTAGTCTAGGGCACCCGATATTTTCGCATCAGGGTTTGACCTCTAGGACTAAACTTGTTGCTCCTTCTCGTCCGAAAGGGAAGAAGAAGATGAAGAAGGGTAAAGCTGACCGAGTTGTCACCCATAAGGGCAAGAAGGTCAAGGAAGTTGTAGAGAAATGAAAGCGTTTCCACTGCAATGGAGATGGTCACTGGAAGAGAAACTGTCCCAAGTTCCTTGTCGAGAGAAAGAATCAAGAGAATTGATTCCTGGCAGCAGCTGCGAGAGGGTGAGGTGACTCTAGGGGTTGGATCCGGGGAGATAGTCTCTGCTATAGCGATCGGCAAAGTGAAGCCTATTTCGGCAGGAATTACTTATTGTTAGACAATTTGTACATAGTCTCAGTGTTTACTAGAAATCTTGTTTCTATTTCCTGTCTTATTGAAAATGTATTTCGATTTCCTTTGATGGTAATAAAGCGTTTATTTCCAAAAATGGCAATCTTATTTGTTCTGCTTCTTTTAAGTCTAATTTGTAGGTTTTGAAACCAAATTCAGTCAAAAGTGTTTTGAATACTGAATTATTTAAAACTGTAGAAACACGAACTAAGAGAGTTAAAGTTTCTCCAAAAGAAAATGTCCATCTTTGGCATTTAAGGTTAGGCCACATTAATCTCAATAGGATTGAGAGACTAGTGAAGAGTGGACTTCTAAATCAGTTGGAAGAAAACTCTTTACCGGTGTGTGAGTCATGCCTTGAAAGCAAAATAACCAAACGTCCTTTTAGTGGAAAAGGATATAGAGCCAAGGAGCCCCTTGAGCTTATACATTCTTACCTCTGTGGTCTGATGAGTGTTAAAGCACGAGGTGGTTGTGAATACTTCGTATCTTTCATTGATGATTATTCGAGGTATGGGTATATTTACCTAATGCATAGAAAGTCTGAAACTCTTGAAAAGTTCTAGGAGTTCAAGACTGAGGTTGAGATCCTGTTAGGTAAAACGATAAAAACACTTCGATCAGATCGAGGTGAAGAGTATATGAATACTGAATTCCAAGACTATATTATAGAACACAGAATTACGTCCCAACTCTCAGCACCTTGTATGCCACAGCAGAATGGTGTATCGGAGAGGAGAAACAGAACCTTCTTGGACATGGTTCGATCGTTGATGAGCTATGCTCGTCTCCCTGATTCTTTTTGGGGTTACGCAGTGGAGACTGCGATGTATATTTTGAACAACGTTCCGTCAAAGAGTGTTTGTGAAACACCTTTCGAACTCTGGACTAAACGTAAAGGTAGTTTATACCTGATAACATACAAAATGTGCTATCCCTAGGCTTAATTATTGCTAGTTTTGTAATGATTTCAAAGCTTTTACGTGTTTAAACTACTCAATTTCAGGTTAAGAGCACAAACAAGACAATTGAAGACATTTTGGATCACTCGGGATCGAAACGAGGCTTTTTGGAGCTAAAAATAATATCAATTGGAAGTAAAAGAATCATCCCAAGCTAGAAGACCCGAAGTGATGGCGTTGCAACGCTATCCTCAGTGTTACAACGTCGAACGTCTTGTAAAGATGCGTTGAAGGCATATGCAGGTAGCATTGCAACGCTGCCTTACGACGTTGCAACGCTATCTCGATAAAGGAAAAAGCAAAGGACCCGTGTCGAGGGCGTTGCAACGCTGCAACGCAATGCCAGATCAATAAAAGGCGCGCGCGTTAGGGTAGCAGCGTTGCAACGCTGCCGACTGTTGCCATATATACCACGCGGTTAGGGTACGACGTTGCAACGCTGTCCCTAGCGTTGAAACGCTGTACTGAAAGACACTATAAAAAGAACCTTATGTTTTCATTACAGGGGAGCCGAATTTGGTAGACTTTTGACCCTATTTTCGAAATACACTTTGTAAGAAGCGAGAAAAGAGTGTTCTTGGGAGCAAAAGCATCCGTGGAGGTTCGAGATCGAAGACGGGAGCTCGAACATGAAGGACCGACATCGACGCATAAGTTTAATTTCCTTTTCTTTCAAATTGTAATACCGATTTAAGACGTTTTCTACATGTTTAGCTTGATTTTCATGTGATTTAAAGTAGCCAAATGTTGTAGTTAGGATTTGATTTACTTGTTAAGACTCAGTTGTTATGTATTGAACCATGTTTTGTTCTTATTTTTGGCAATTCGTTCCTTAACTCTTATTGTTGTTGATTTAAGTGGACTCGAGAGATAAAACTTGAATTAGAGCAAAGTTGCCAAAACCCTTATGAATCTGGCATGAGAATGACTAAGAAACTTAAGGGAAACATATGAAGAAGTTGTTTAATGCCATGCATGTCGTAGGTTCATATGGAGACTATGAAGTTATTGCATGTGTGAGGCTCATTGAGAATCGGCAGGTTTTCTTGAGTATTTTGCTTCTTGTTTATAAATTCATCTCAATGGTTCATCGCATGTGTTAGTTCAGTCATTAACTTGTAAAATCACTTTCCTCAAATCTATCAATTCGTGTCTCCACGTATTAGTCTGTTGTTTGTCTTTACTTTCATCACCTATCCATGTTTTGTTTCTTTAGCTAAAATTGAAAATAAGTATCTTAGTAATTAATTAATCTAGAAACCCATTCCCGAGGACGATACTTGGACTCATAAATCACTATACTAAAACTTGACCCGTACACTCCGGTATTGCATATCATAAATATTACGCAACAACACCATTTCATAATTTGGGGATGCCCAACCCACGTGTTGGTGTCAAACCCGAAGAAATTAGAACCCCGTTCAAAATTGTGCCTATTCGTAGGTTACCCAAAAGATACCAGAGGTGGTCTGTTTTTCAATCCTAAGAAAAATAGGGTGTTTGTGTCGACAAATGTCACTTTCCTTAAGTAAGACCACATCAGGGATCATTTGCCTAGGAGCAAAATCGTGTTGAACGAAATGGACAGTACGTCAACAAGAGTTGCTGATGGAGCTAGTACGTCAACAAGTGTTGTTGATCCTAGCACGTCAAGTCAAGTCCGTTCCCAAGAGTTGGGAATGCCTCGACGTAGTGGGAGGGCTGTTAGACAGCCTGAACGTTACATGGTTTAGCTGAAACCCACGTCGTCACTCCTGATGATGACAACGAGGATCCATTGACCTATGATCAGGCTATGGCTGATGTTGACAAGGACGAATGGATTAAAGCTATGGACCAGGAAATAAAGTCGATGTACTTCAATTCTGTCTGGGAGCTTGTGGATCAACCGGATGGGGTAAAACCTATAGGTTGTAAATGGATCTACAAGCGTAAACGTGGCGTAGATGGGAAGGTGCAGACCTTCAAAGCACGACTAGTGGCAGAGGGTTTTACCCAGGTCGAAGGGGTTGACTATGAGGAAACCTTTTCACCTGTTGCCATGGTAAAGTCGATCAGGATCCTTCTGGTCATTGTCGCGTATTATGACTATGAGGTATGGCAGATGGATGTCAAGACCGCTTTCTGAATGGCAACCTTGACGTCGAAACCATCTACATGGACCAGCCCAAAAGGTTCATAACCCAAGGCCAAGAGCAAAAGGTTTGCTGGCTTCATAGGTCTATTTATGAACTGAAACAAGCCTCGAGGTCTTGGAATATAAAGTTTGATGAGGCAATCAAATCTTATGGTTTTGATCAGAATGTTGACGAGCCATGTGTTTACAAGAAAATCGTTGACAAAACTGTCACATTTCTGATATTATACGTGGATGATATCCATCTCATTGGGAATGAGGTAGTATTTCTTACTTACGTAAAGAAATGGCTAGCTTCACAATTCAAAATGAAAGATTTGGGAGAAGCTCAGTATGTTCTAGGTATCCAGATTGTTCGGAACTGGAAGAACAGAACGCTAGCCATGTCTCAAGCGTCTTGTATTGACAAGATGTTGTCTATATATAAGATGCAGAACTCCAAGAAGGGCTTGCTGCCTTTCAGGCACGAAGTTCACCTGTCTAAGGATCAGTGTCCTAAGACTCCTCAAGAGGTTGAGGATATGAGACGGATCCCCTATGCTTCAGCTATAGGGAGCCTGATGTATGCCATGTTGTGTACTTGACCCGACATCTGTTATGCAGTAGGGATAGTTAGTAGGTATCAATCCAATCCATGATTAGATCACTGGACAGCCGTAAAGGCGATCCTCAAGTATCTTAGGAGAACGAGGAACTACAGCTTAGTGTATGGCAGTGGGGATTTGATCCTTACGGGATATACAGATTCTGACTTTCAGACCAATAAGGATTATAGGAAATTCACTTCGGGGTCAGCCTTCATTCCTAATGGAGGAGTTGTAGTATGGTGAAGCATCAAGTAGGGATGCATCGCCGATTCCATTATGGAAGCGGAGTACGTTGCAGCTTGTGAAGCTCCAAAGGAAACTGTTTGGCTTAGGAAGTTCATGACAGATTTGGAAGTTGTTCCAAATATGAACTTGCCGATCACGCTGTTTTGTGACAACAGTGGTGTTGTAGCCAACTCTAGAGAGCCTTGGAGCCATAAGAGAGGCAAACATATTAAGTAGAAATATCACCTGATACGGGATATTGTGCACCGCGGCGACGTGACAGTCACGCAGATAGCATCGGAGCACAACGTAGCTGATCCATTTATAAAACTCCTCACGGCTAAGGTGTTTGAGGGTCACCTAGAGAGTCTAGGACTTCGAGTACTTCCTGACAAGGGTAAGTGGGAGATATGTAAACGCGTATTCAATGCCCTAGTTTATTGTATTACTTTATTGTAATTTATGTACATTTCATAAATGTATTTGCTCCATTAGCTTAGTCCAAGTGGGAGTTTGTTGGGATGTTTGTCCTAATCTCGTATAGTTTGTAAATTACTATTTGAAATTAATAAAGAGTTATTTATTTCATTATTTTGTGTCTCGCATTTAATACAAACTTTGTCCAATAAACTAAGCTCCAGGGTCATTGAATATATGAGAGAACTAGAACTTGAACGGTGTGTAGTAGATACACAGGGAGGATCACGTTCGAGTATATGACCCGAACGGTCTACAGTATATGGATGGGGTTGGAGACCTAATCCTGGATACATTGTGGATGCGGCCCGCTTTGTATTAAGATACAAACGAGGTGATCTGACTCGTTCATGTGGTTGACATGCGAGTGGGGGCATCCCGTACAATGAGATTGTACAAGACCGAACCCGTGAATTATTAGACCTACTGATATAACACCATTGACAGTAAGGACTAATAACTTCGTAGATGACCATTAGTGACTCGACCTGAATCCTGAACGTGTTACGGACTCCTGTCTATGGGGGTCTATCCTTTGACTAGTACGGGTGAGGGTGGTCACAGTTACTCACCCAATATGTCTATCTTCTCAGGGACAGGACCAAGTAGGGAGCTGGGAACTTAACTACGCGAGATGGAATTCACTCGTTCCCGCCTTTAGGAAAACTAGAGGAGTTGTTCCCTTAAGTGTTGTCTCCAGGGCTTGGACAACGAGCACCCACCCTCTCACTGGCCCGAGAGGGTTGTTGTGTATGGTTGGACCATTACAACATTGTTGTTCATTAGAGGAGCATTGGGGACTTAAGGAGCAAGAAGTAGACACAGGGATAAATTGGTAATTTGACCCAGTTGTGTCTACGAACAACCTGTGAAGGGTCGACTCATGGGCATTGGTTATATCAGTGGACACATAATATCTTGCACTGACGGGAGTGCAGCTACGACCTTTAATGGAGTGTTACCGTAGCTAATGAAGGTTGATTAATCGGATGAAAGAGTTTGATATGTTAATCTCGGATCATTGGAGCTCGTCACTGTAGGTCCATAAGGTCCCTCGGTTGGCTCAATCTGGATTAAAAGAAGGGTTACTGTTTTGGTGTGAATTGAAGTGTTCAAATTCACTAAAGGGCATTTGTGTCATTTATATGAGATATGAATTATATAATATATAGTTTAATGTGAATGAGATTCATAATAAACTATAGGTTAGCCTAATTGTTGAATTAGGGCTAATTAAGAGAAATTAGATTGAGAGATATTAAATTGGATGTGATTCAATTTAATAAATCTACAATTATACAAATGTGATTTGTAAAATGAGATGTGAGATATCTTATAATATATGGTTATGCAAATATTATTTGCATAACCTATAGTTGTTGTAAAATGGTAAATAGGTGGAGATTTCAACTCCACCTATCTCCATTATATAATCTCTTTTTGCAAAAAGGGTTGTATGTGAATTTGCTCATTTTTGGATTTCTCACCAAAAGAAGCAAAAGCTCTCTCAAGTTTTCTCTCTAAATTTCTCCTCTCAAAAACCAAAACACAGATCCCACTATCTTCCTTCTTCGAAAAGAAGAACAATCGAGAAGCCAAGTGATTGTGTTCGTTCTTGTTCGTGAGAAGAGTTCGAGTAGTTCGAGATCGTTGGGAGAACACGAAGAGTTCGTGAACGGAAAGGAAAGCTTGAAGATTGTCTTCAACAAGTAAGTAACGAGATCTTGTTGTATTTCCTTTCAATTTTATGCATGTTTAGCCTTATCTAATTGTTAGATAGTTTTAACGAAACTAAGTAGCACAACAACATCGCGACGATTCGATCGTCTTCCGCTGCGTGGGAGTTTCATTCCCTTCATAACCTTATATGATAACACTTATAATATAACCTATCATGCATACTATATATTATAACACTTATAATATAAATATGATGCATGAAATGTTTAACCTAAGGTGGGATTTTAAATCTATATGACATACATTATGCACATAGAATAAATATTTCATACATCTCATGCATAAAATAAATACGACTGGTTTTGGCACTTAGGGGAAATTAAAAGAATTAATTAACATTAATATAACTTTTATATTAATATTAATTAATTAATTTAATTTAATAAAAACTAAATACATTTTACAAAAAAATAAATAAAATACATAATTTAAAATTGCCCCACGATGCAACTAATTGCTTCACCTCCCATGTTTGCGCGAACCGCTTTCATTGAATCGCCACCACTACGCACGCAGTTGCGTGTAACGCCGCAACGCCAATGTCGCACCTCGCGTGCTCCACGCCTCGGCGTTGCAACGCTTCAGCCATCGCCCGCGCGGACGCCATCTACTGGACAACAAACTTCTTTGCTGTTTTCTTCGAATTTTCGCTCGTTTTCGCTCTGATTTCTTCACAGCAACTCTTACCGACAAAGACCCGAACTTACACACTCGATTTATTTTCTCAATGTCCCAAAAATATGGACCTTTACATTGATTTAATCAACAAAAATAAATCTAAAACGAAAATGCCAAAACTGAAAACATCCAATCTTGCAAACTACAATTCATCACATAAATTGAAGTACAACCCACCTAATTTTAAGAAAAAACATTTGCACAATGAAAAAGCCAACGATTATCTCTGATACCAATTGAAGGAATGAAAATCCCACGCAGCGGAAGGACGATTGAATCGTTGTGGTATCGTTGTGAAAAACGTTTTCTTAAAATCAAATTTATCACATAAATCCTAGGTTAAACATGCTTTTAAAAAGAAAACAACAAAAGAATTACGCTATTTACTTGTTGAAGAACTCTTATTCACGTTTTCCTTCTCCGGTCACGAACTCTTCGTGTTCACGATCTCAACGAACTCGATCTCCTCGAACAAACGAACTACCCAGACACTTTCGAAAAGGGCTTCTCGGTTGTTCTCTTTTAGGTAGAAGGAGAGTAGGTAGGGCTTCTTTGGTGAAAGGGGAGGAGAGAATTGAGAGATGAGAGTTGAGAGAATTCTTGAGTTCCTTTTGGTGAGAAATCCAAAAAATGAACTTTCAAGTTAGTAATCCTTATTGCAAAGGAGTTTAAATAATGGTGATAAGTGGGGTTGAAATCTCCACCTATTTACCATTTAATCACAACCATAGGTTATGCAAATCATATTTGCATAACCACATATAATAAGATATCTCATATCTCATTATACAAATTACATTTGTTTAATTGTGGATTTTTAAATTGAATCACATTCAATTTAATTTCTCTCAATCCAATTTCTCCAAATTAGCTCTAATTAGACAATTAGGCTAACTTATAGTTTATTATGAATCTCATTCACATTAAACTATATAATATGTCAATCATATCTCATATAAATGACATAATTACCCTTTAATAAATTTGAACACTTCAAATCCACACCAAACTATAAACCCTCTATGTATCCATTTTGAGCCACCCGAGGGACCGAATGGACCTACAGGTGACGAGCTCCAATGATCCGAGACTAACCTGTCAAACTCTTTGACCCGGTTAATCAACATTCATTAGCTATGGTAACACTCCATTAAAGCCCGTAGTCGCACTCTCGTCACTGTAAGACAAGTTGTGTCCATTGATATAACCAATGTCCGTGAGTCGACCCTTCACAGGTTGTTTGCAGATACTACTGGGTCAAATTACCGTTTTACCCCTGTGTCTACTTCTTGCTCCTTAAGTCCCCACTGCTCCTCTAATGAACAACAACGTTGTATGGTCCAACCATAAACAACACCCCTCTCGGGCAAGTGAGAGGGTGGGCGCCCGTTGTCCAAGCCCTGGAGACAACACTTAAGGGAGCAACCCCTCTAGTTTCCCTAAAGTCGGGAACGAGTGAAATCCATCTCGCGTAGTTAAGTTCCCAGCTCCACACGTGGCCCTGTCCCTGAGATGATAGGCATATTGGGCGAGTAACTGTGACCACCTTCACCCGTACTAGTCAAAGGACAGACCCCCGCAGACAGGAGTCCGTAACACGCTCCGGATTATGGTCAAGTCACTATTGGTCATCTACGAAGTTATTAGTCCAATACTGTTAACGGTGTTACATCAGTATGTCTAATAATTCACGGTCCGGTCTTGTACAATCTCATTGCACAGGATGCTCCCACTCGCATGTCAACCACATGAACGAGTCAGATCACCTCGTTTGTATCTAATACAAACCGAGTCGCATCCACAGTGTATCCAGTATTAGGTCTCCAACACTATCCATAGACTGTAGATCGTTCGGGTCATTAACTCGAACGTGATCCTCCCTGTGTGTCCACTACACACCGTTCAAGTTCTAATACTCTCATAATTCAATGACCCTAGAGCTTAGTTTATTGGACAAAGTTTGTAAAAATGGGAGACACAAAGTCATGAAAAAAATAACTCTTATTTATTTCAATAGGTATATTACAAACAAATACGAGATTAGGACATACATCCCAACAGAGATGTGCTAATGCATGTGCAGAGGTTGTTCTGCGTAATTAGGAGGTGACAACAAAGGTAGCATGTTAATGCATGTTGATCTCGCTAGATTATAGACCTTTTGTTGGCGAAAACTTGTTCATTTGCTCTGTTGACACAGATGTGATAACTGTGTTCTTGCAATTGTGAATAGTGATATTTTGATGATTTATCTTTGCGATGATATTTGCTTTAGTTGTTCACATATTTTCTTGTGGTAAGAAACTATGAGTTATATTCTGACAGTCCAATTGGCAGAAGATTTCATGCAAGTTAAAGATTAACAACTCTTGTGCTTGGTGCAGAGAACTCTTCTTGGCGTATGGAATACTGCACGAAATCTGTGGGATTCAGTAATTAGAAAAAGGATCAATCTCCAACAGCTGAAGCTGGAGCTCAAGTTGATCTCAATTATGAATTATCAAGTAATAACATCAATTTATTGAAAGCCATTATATATCATTAGTGTAGTTTATACGGCACGGTTCTTTTGTACTTTCAGTGTAATACACAATTTTGATTTTCAGTGGTCCTCAAATTATATTTCATAAATAACATTATGCCTTCTCCAGACCTAAGCAAAAATACTTATTAAGGGTGCAAATTAGTTCTAACAATATTGTACTTGCCAACCATCGTCTAAGGATTATGAATTTATGAATAAAACTTGATACTTATGCAATAGGTATTTTAGCACATGGTCTGAATCTCAATGTTGTAGAAGTAGCTAGGAATGCATATGGTATGACTCTAGATTAAGATGTTGTTGGGATATATGTCCTAATCTCGTACTTGTTTGTAATATTACCTATTGAAATAAATAAGAGTTATTTCTTTCATCACTTTGTGTCTCGCATATTTACAAACTTTGTCCAATAAACTAAGCTTCAGGGTCATTGAATTATGAGAGAACTAGAACTTGAAAGGTGTGTAGTAGACACAACGGGAGGATCACGTTCTAGTTAATGACCCGAACGATCTACAGTATACGGATAGAGTTGGAGACCAAATCTTGGATACGTTGTGGATGCGACCCACTTTGCATTAGATACAAACAAGGTGATCCAACTCGTTCATGTTGTTGACATGCGAGTGGGGGCATCCTGTGCAATGAGATTGTACAAGATCGGACCGTGAATTATTAGACCTACTGATGTAACACCGTTAACAATATTGGATTAATAACTTCGTAGATGACTATTAGTGGCTCGACCTTAATTCTGAGCGTGTTACAGACTCCTGTCTGCGGGGGTCTGTCCTTTGACTAGTACGGGTGAGGGTGGTCACAGTTACTCACCCAATATGCCTATCTTTTCACGGACAGGACCACGAGGGGAGCGGGGAACTTGACTACGCGAGATGGAATTCACTCGTTCCCGACTTTATGGAAACCAGAGGGGTTGTTCCCTTAAGTGCGGTCTCCAGGGCTTGGACAACGGGCGCCCACCCTCTCATTGGCCGGAGAGGGGTGTTTTATTATGGTTGGACCATAGAACGTTGTTGTTCATTAGAGGAGCAGTGGGGAATTAAGGAGCAAGAAGTAGATATAGGGGTAAAACGGTAACTTGACCCAACAGTGTCTACGAACAACTTGTGAAGGGTCGAGTCAAGGGCATTGGTTATATCAATGGACACAACTTGTCTTACAGTGACGGGAGTGCAGCTACGGGCTTTAGTGGAGTGTTACCGTAGCTAATGAATGTTGATTAACCGGGTCAAATGTTTGACAAGTTAGTCTCGGATCATTGCAGCTCGTCACTTGTAGGTCTATTAGGTCCCTCGGTTGGCTCAAACTGGATACATAGAGGGGTTTACAGTTTGGTGTGGATTTGAAGTGTTCAAATTCATTAAAAGGGTATTTATGTCATTTATATGAGATATGATTGACATATTATATAGTTTAATGGGAATGAGATTCATAATAAACTATAGGTTAGCCTAATTGCTTAATTAGGGCAAATTAAGAGAAATTGGATTGAGAGAAATTAAATTAAATGTAATTCCATTTAAAATCCACAATTATACAAATGTGATTTGTATTATAAGGTATGAGATATCTTATTATATGTGGTTATGCAAATATGATTTGTGTTGGGATTTTTGTCCTAATCTCGTGTTTGTAAATTACTGTTTGAAATTAATAAAGTGTTATTCATTTCATTACTTTGTGTCTCGCAAATTTTACAAACTTTTTCAATCAACTAAGCTCCAGGGTCATTGAATTTATGAGAGAACAAGAACTTGAATGGTGTGTAGTGGACACACAGGGAGGATCACGTTCGAGTAAATGACCGAACAGTCTCTGATGATATGGATAGGGTTGGAGACCTAATCCTCGGATACTGCTGTGGATGCGCGACCGCTTTGTATTAGATACAAACGAGGTGATCTGACTCGTTCATGTGGTTGACATGCAAGTGGGGGCATCTTGTGCAATGAGATTGTACAAGACCGAACCGTGAATTATTAGACCTATTGATGTAACACCGTTGACAGTTAGGACCAATAACTTCGTAGATGACCATTAGTGACTCGACCTCAATCCTGAGCGTGTTACGGACTCCTGTCTGCGGGGTCTGTCATTTGACTAGTACGGGTGAGGGTGGTCACAGTTACTCGCCCAATATGCTTATCTTCTCAGGGACAGGACCAAGTAGGGAGCTGGGAACTTAACTACGCGAGATGGAATTCACTCGTTCCCATCTTTAGGGAAACTAGAGGGGTTGTTCCCTTAAGTGTTGTCTCTCGGGCTTGAACAACGGGCGCCCACCTTCTCACTGACCCGAGAAGGGTGTTGTGTATGGTTGGACCATCACAATATGTTGTTCATTAGAGGAGCAGTGTAGACTTAAGGAACAAGAGGTAGACACAGGGGTAAAACGGTAATTTGACCCAACAGTGTCTACGAATAACCTATGAAGGGTCGACTCATCGGCATTGGTTATATTAGTGGACACGTAATATTCTGCACTGACGGGAGTGCAACTACGGGCTATAGTAGAGTGTTACCGTAGCTAATGATGGTTGATTAACCGGGCCAAAGAGTTTGATAGGTTAATCTCGTATCATTGGAGCTTGTCACTGTAGGTCCATTAGGTCCCTCGGTTGGCTCAATCTAGGTTAAAAGAAGGGTTAATGTTTTGATGTGAATTAAAGTGTTCAATTTCACTTAAAGGGTATTTATGTCATTTATGAGATATGAATGATATAATATATAGTTTAATGTGAATGAGATTCATAATAAACTATAGGTTAGCCTAATTGTTGAATTAGAGTTAATTGGAGAAATTAATTGAAAGTAATTAAATTGGATGTGATTCAATTTAATAAATCCACAATTATTGCAAATGTGATTTGTAATATTAGATATGAGATATCTTATAATATATGGTTATGCAAATGTGATTTGCAAAACCTATAGTTGTGGTAAAGTGGTAATAATGTGGAGATTTTAACTCCATCCATTTCCACTATTTAAACCCTTCTTTTAAGAAGGAACTCATGTTATTCTCTCATTTTTTGGATTCTCACCAAAAAGAAGAGAAGCTTTTCTCTCTAAAATCTCTCTATTCTCCTCCCTTCTCCAAAGCAAAAGTCTCACCACTTCCTTCTTTCCAAAAGAAGAACAACCAATACTCTAAGTGGTTGTGTTCGTTCTTGTTCGTGGGAAAAGTTCGAGAGAAGATTTTGTAGAGATTGAGGTTGCACGAAGAGTTCGTGAATCGCTAGAAAGGAGTTCTTGAAGAAGGTTTCAACAAGTAAGTTTACTTAATTTGCTATTTTTCCTTTCCATTTTGTATGTTTAGCCTAGATTTAAGTGTTAAATCGTTTTAATGAAATTCTAGTAGTGTAACGATACCATGGCGATTTGATCATCTTCTACTGCGCGGGGATTCTCATTCCCTTCAATTGGTATCAGAGCCACTCGATGGTTCTTCGTTATGCACTGATTTTCGTTAAAATTAGGTGGGTAAATTGCCTTAATTCATGAGATGAATGTTGGTTTGCATAATGGATGTTTCGGTTTTATGCACTTGTTTAGATTTACAATTTATGTTGATGAGATCAATGTAAGGGCCTGTTGTTTTTGGACATTTTGTTGTAAATCGAGTCTGTAAGTCTGAGTCTTTAGTAGCAAGAGTTGCTGTGAAGAAATCAGAGCGAAAACGGGCAAAAAATCGACGAAGAACAGCAAAGGAGTTTGATGTTCTGCCGATGGCGTTGAGACATTGTTCTTCGGCATCTCAACGTTGTTCTTGCGGACGGAGGCACTGCTGCAGAGCAGCGTTGCAACGCCACGACGTGGAGCACGCAGGGCGTGACACTAGACGCGGCAACGTTGCAACGCTGCCCTGCAATGTCGCATGCGTAGTAGGAGCGGTTGCAGCTTCAGTTCGCAGACGTGGGCAATTTCAAGGCTTTAGTGGGGCAGTTTTTCGTTTTTTAATTATTTTTAAATTGTAAAAATGTATTTTAATTATGTTTTTAATTATTTCATTAAATAATATTAATATTATAGTTATATTAATGTTATTTAATTAAATAATTGCCCCTAGGTGCCAAAAACCGGTTCATTATTGCTATTTAATTATTTTATGCATGTGATGTATGATTTAATTAAATTTCTATGTCCATAATGTATGTCATTTAGATTTAAAATCTCACCTTAGGTTAAACATTTCATGCATCATTTATATTATAAGAGTTATAATATATAGTTTGCATGATAGGTTATATTATAAGTGTTATAATATAATTAAATGCATGTTTTAATTTAATTAATATATGTGTTATATTTTTTAGATTAAAGTATGCTCATGCATTTAAATTCATGTGATGAATTATTTTTGTTATAGTATATAGTTATTCATGTGATGATTGATCAAGCACTATAACATAGAAATGCATGCAACTTAAGTTAATTATTAGTTTTAAAGAGTTTAGAACTTGAATAATTAGACTTACGTTTTCTAGTTCTAATAAGATTAGAATTAGGAAATCAAAGTTTAGTTTATGAATGGTGACTGATTAGTAACTTTGTCTAAGGAAGGTTTTGTCTAAGGTTGGGGTATTTAAGTTGACGCTTGCGGAACACCCCTACCTGAAAACCGACCTGAGAGTGAATTCGGTTCGGAGATTCTTAGATTATACTTATCGTGAGTGCCATTAATTAAAAGTGTTTTAATTCACTCACATAGACTTAAGTAATAATGTGATTATAAAGTTAGGTTAATACCATATAAGAGTTAAATTGGTAGATTTAGATAAATTTTAGCCGGTTTATCTAGGTCAATCCCTAATAAAATAAAGTGGTGAGTGGGAGGAAATATAGTGTATAAGATACATATAATTTCTGACCACAAATCTCCGTTAAGTCCGCACCGTTAGATCTATACTCGACCTCGTGGCGCAAATGAGAGCGTCCCCCTTCGGATGGCATTTGTATGGGTCAATATCATCGTGGATGGAGGGAGTACTTATAGTGAGTGGGAGCAGGACTTGTGAAAACGGGACCCATGGTCTCTTCTTTCGATTCACACCGTGAGACGCCTATGATTCGCCTGCTAGTTTGGCCTGGACCAGACAATCTCTTCGGAGGGTCTGATCATGGGAGTCGGAACACCGTGAATTCTCGAAAGGGATATAGTTTCCTAGTTGGTTTTCCTTCTTGGTTCACTCTTCGGTGGCTATTGTTTGGACGGATACTTGGAAACTTAAAGATTGAGGGTGACACTCACAGAATTCGTTAAGAGTTAATGAATTTGACCAAACAATGGTAATTGGACGCCTAATGGAATAAGAGTTATTATGTTATTAGGGTCTGATCAAGAAAGTCTCATCCTAGAGGAGGAGTGTTCTGTTCACCCTTCGGTGGCGGTCATTCTAAACCTTTAGGATATCATTGCAAATTTTGAATGACCTAGGGATCATAATACATTTTTTGCTAAAACCTGATTGGATTTCAAAAGTTTTTTGCGAGACTAACACAAAGTTTTTTTATCTTTCAGCTAAAAACATGTCTAGCTCAATAATAGCTTTACTCGCGTCTGGCAAATTAGTGAGAGATAATTATCAAATGTGGAAAAACAACTTAAACACGATTTTGGTAACTGACGACATAAAGTTCGTGCTCTCTGAGGAGTGTCCTTAGATGTCGGGCACGACTGCATTTAATCACAAGTGTTCGTGATGCATATGATCGATGGATCAGGGCCAATGAAAAGGCCAAGGTCTATCATTGCCAGCATGTCTGATGTTTTTGCAAAGAAGCATGAACTGATGGTCACCGCTAAGGAGATCATGAAGTCTTTGCAGGAAATGTTTGGACAACAGTCCTTTCAAGTCCGGCATGACTCGCTCAAATACGTCTTCAACGCACGGATGAAAGAGGGTTCGTCTGTCCGTGAACATGTTCTAGACATGATGACCCACTTTAATCTAGCGGAGATGAACAGGGCCTTGATCGACGAAGTCGAGCCAGTCGATTTTATCTTGGAGACTCTTTCAAGAGTTTTCTTGAGGGCCAGAGCAACGCCTGTATGAACAAGATAAACTACACTCTGACTACTCTTCTTAATGAGCTGCAAACCTTCCAGTCCTTGATGAGGATCAGGACGTCGGAAGCTGAGGCAAATGTTGCCTATAGGTCTTATCACAGGGGTTTGACCTCTGGGACAAAGCTTGTAGCTCCTTCACACCCGAAAGGGAAGAATAAGAAGATGAAGAAGGGTAAAACTGACCAAGCTGCCGCCCAAAAGGGCAAGAAGGTCAAGGAAGTTGCAGAGAAAGGAAAGTGTTTCCACTGCAATGGGGGCGGACACTGGAAGAGAAACTGTCCCAAATTCCTAGCCGGGAGGAAGAATCAAGGTAAATGTGATTTACTTGTGACTGAAACCTGTTTAGTGGATAGTAGTGACTCTGCCTGGATATTGGATTCGGGTGCCACTAACCATGTTTGTTCTTCTTTTCAGGGGATTGATTCCTGGCAGCAGCTGCGAGAGGGTGAAGTGACTCTACGGGTTGGATCTAGGGAGCTTGTCTCTGTTGTAGCGGTCGGCACGGTGAAGCTACATTTTGGCAGGAATTACATTTTATTGGACAATATGTATATAGTTCCAGGATTACTAGAAACCTCGTTTCTATTTCCTGCATGTTAGAACAATGTATTTTCGTTTCTTTCCAAGGCAATAACGTGTTTATTTTCCGAAATGGAAACTTAATTTGTTCAGTTTCACTTGAGAATAATTTGTATGTTTTGAAACCTAATTCGGTCAAAAGTGTTTTGAATATTGAATTGTTTAAAACGGCAGAAACGTGAACTAAAAGAGCGAAAGTTTCTCCTAAAGAAAATGCCCATCTTTGGCATTTACGGTTAGGCCACATTAATCTCAATAAGATTGAGAAACTAGTGAAGGGTGGACTTCAAAAGGAGTTGGAAGAAAACTCTTTACGGGTGTGTGAGTCATGTCGTGAAGGCGAAATAACCAAATGTCCTTTTAGTGGAAAAGGATATAGAGCCAAGAAGCCCCTTGAGCTTACACATTCTGACCTCTGTGATCCGATGAATGTTAAAGCACGGGGTGGTTATGAATACTTCGTGTCTATCATAGATGATTACTCGAGGTATGAGTATATTTACCTAATGCATAAGAAGTCTGAAACTCTTGAAAAGTTCAAGGAGTACAAGACTGAGGTTGAGAACCTGTTAGGTAAATCGCTTAAAACATTTCGATCGGATCAAGGTGGAGAGTATATGGACACTGAATTCTAGGACTATATGATAGAACACGGAATTACGTTCCAACTCTCAGCACCTGGTATGCCACAACATAATGGTGTATCGGAGAGGAGAAACAGAACCTTGTTGGACATGGTTCGGTCGATGATGAGTTATGCTTGTCTCCCTGATTCCTTTTGGGGTTACGCAGTGGAGACTGCGGTTTACATTTTGAACAACGTTCCGTCGAAGAGTGTTTGTGAAACACCTTTCAAACTCTGGAATGACCGTAAAGGTAGTTTACACCATTTCAGAATTTAGGGATGCCCGACCCACGTGTTGGTATCAAACCCAAAAAAGTTAGAACCCCGTTCAAAATTATGCCTATTCGTAGGTTATCCAAAAGAGACCAGAGGTGGTCTGTTTTACGATCCTAAGGAAAATAGGGTGCTTGTGTCGACAAACGCCACTTTCCTAGAGGAAGACCATATCAGGGATCATTTACCAAGAAGTAAAATTGTGTTAAATGAAATGGACAGTACATCAGCAAGAGTTGTTGATGGGGCTAGTACATCAACAAGTGTTGTTGATCCTAGCAGGTCTAGTCAAATCCGTTCCCAAGAGTTGGGAATGCCTCGACGTAGTGGGAGGGATGTGAGACAGCCTGATCGTTACATGGGTTTAGCTGAAACCTTAGTCTTCACACCTGATGATGACTGCGAGGATCCATTGACCTATGATCAGGCAATGGTTGATGTTGACAAAGACGAATGGATTAAAGCTATGGACTAGGAAATGGAGTCGATGTACTTCAATTCTGTCTGGGAGCTTGTGGATCAATCGAATGGGGTAAAACCTATTGGTTGCAAATGAATCTACAAGCGTAAACGTGGCGTAGATGGGAAGGTGCAGACCTTCAAAGCCCGACTAGTGGCAAATGGTTTTACCCAGGTTGAAGGGGTTGACTATGAGGATACCTTTTCACCTGTTGCCATGGTAAAGTCGATCAGGATCCTTCTGGCCATTGTCGCATATTATGACTACGAGGTATGGCAGATGGACGTCAAGACAGTCTTTCTGAATGGCAAACTTGATGAAACCATGTACATGGACCAGCCCAAAGGGTTCATTGCCCAAGGCCAAGAGCAAAATGTTTGCCGGCTTCATAGGTCTATTTATGGACTGAAACAAGCTTCGAGGTCTTGGAATATAAGGTTTGATGAGGCGATCAATTCTTATGGCTTTGATCAAAATGTCGACGAGTCTTGTGTGTACAAGAAAATCGTTGACAAAACTGTCGCATTTTTAGTGTTGTATGTGGATGATATTCTTCTCATTGGGAATGAGGTATAATTTCTTACTGACGTTAAGAAGTGGCTAGCTTCTCAATTCCAAATGAAAGATTTGGGAAAAGCTCAGTATGGTCTAGGTATCCAGATAGTCCGGAACCGGAAGAACAGAACGTTAGCCTTGTCTCAGGCGTCTTATATTGACAAGATGTTGTCTAGATATAAGATGCAGAACTCCAAGAAGGGCTTGCTTCCTTTCAAGCATGGGGTTCACTTGTCTAAGGATCAGTGTCCTAAGATTCTTCAAGAGGTTGAGGATATGAGACGGATCCCATATGCTTCAGCTGTAGGGAGCCTGATGTATGCCATGTTGTGTACTAGGCCCGACATCTGCTATGCTGTAGAGATTGTAAGTACGTATCAATCCAATCCAGGATTAGATCATTGTACAGCCGTAAAGACAATCCTCAAGTATCTTAGGAGAACGAGGAACTACAGCTTAGTGTATGGTGGTGGGGATTTGATCCTTACGGGATACACGGATTCTGACTTTCAGACCGATAAGGATTATAGGAAATCCACTTCGGGGTCAGCCTTCATTCTGAATGGAGGAGCTGTAGTATGGCGAAGCATCAAGTAGGGATGCATCGTCGATTCCACTATGGAAGTGGAATACGTTGCAGCTTGTGAAGCTGCAAAGGAAGCTGTTTGGCTTAGGAAGTTCATGACAGATTTGGAAGTTGTTCCAAATATGAACTTGTCGATCACACTATTTTGTGATAACAGTGGTGCAGTAGCCAACTCCAAAGAGCCTCGGAGCCATAAGAGAGGCAAACACATTGAGCGGAAGAATCACTTGATACGGGAGATTGTGCACCGCGGAGACGTGACAGTCACTCAGATAGAGTCGGAGCACAACGTAGCTGATCCATTTACAAAGCCCCTCACGGCTAAGGTGTTTGAGGTTCACCTAGAGAGTCTAGGTTTTCGAGTACTTCCTGACTACGACAAGTGGGAGATGTGTAAACGAGTATTCAATGCCCTAGATTATTGTATTACTTCATTGTAATTTATGTACATTCAGAAATGTATTTTCTCCACTAGCTTAGTCCAAGTGGGAGTTTGTTGGGATTTTTGTCCTAATCTCGTGTTTGTAAATTACTCTTTGAAATTAATAAAGTGTTATTCATTTCATTACTTTGTGTCTCGCAAATTTTACAAACTTTTCCAATAAACTAAGCTCCAGGGTCATTGAATTTATGAGAGAACTAGAACTTGAACAGTGTGTAGTGGACACACAGGGAGGATCACGTTCGAGTAAATGACCCGAAAGGTCTACAGTATATGGATAGTGTTGGAGACCTAATCCAGGATACACTGTGGATGCGGCCCGCTTTGTAATAGATACAAACGAGGTGATCTGACTCGTTCATGTGGTTGACATGCGACTGGGGGCATCCTGTGCAATGAGATTGTACAAGACCGGACCGTGAATTATTAGACCTACTGATGTAACACCATTGATAGTAAGGACTAAAAACTTCGTAGATGACCATTAGTGACTCGACCTGAATCCTGAGTGTGTTATGGACTCCTGTCTGTGGGAGTCTGTCCTTTGACTAGTACGGGTGAGGGTGGTCACAGTTACTCCCCCAATATGCCTATCTTCTCAGGGACATGACCAAGTAGGGAGCTGGGAACTTAACTACGCGAGATGGGATTCACTCGTTCCCGCCTTTAGGGAAACTTGAGAGGTTGTTCCCTTAAGTGTTGTCTCCAGGGCTTGGACAACGGGCACCCACCTTCTCACTGGCCCGAGAAGGGTGTTGTGTATGGTTGGACCATCACAATATGTTGTTAATTAAAGGAGTAGTGGAGACTTAAGGAACAAGAGGTAGACACCACGTGGGTAAAAGCGGTAATTTTACCAGCGAGTGTTCTGAACAACAACTTTGTGAAGGGTCGACTCATTGGCATTGGTTATATCAGTGGACACGTAATATTCTACACTGACGGGAGTGCAGCTACGGGCTATAGTGGAGTGTTATTGTAGCTAATGAATGTTGATTAACAAGGTCAAAGAGTTTGATAGGTTAATCTCGTATCATTGGAGCTCGTCACTGTAGGTCCATTAGGTCCCTCGGTTGGCTCAATATGGGTTAAAAGAAGGGTTAATGTTTTGGTGTGAATTGAAGTGTTCAATTTCACTTAAAGGGTATTTATGTCATTTATATGAGATATGAATGATATAATATATAGTTTAATGTGAATGAGATTCATAATAAATTATAGGTTAGCCTAATTGTTGAATTATGGCTAATTGGAGAAATTAATTGAGAGTAATTAAATTGGATGTGATTCAATTTAATAAATCTACAATTATTGCAAATGTGATTTGTAATATTAGATATGTGATATCTTATAATATATGGTTATGCTAATGTGATTTGCATAACCTATAGTTGTGGTAAAGTGGTAATAATTTGGAGATTTTAACTTCATCCATTTCCACTATTTAAACCCTTCTTGCAAGAAGGAACTCATACTATTCTCTCATTTTTTGGATTCTCACCAAAAAGAAGAGAAGCTTTTCTCTCTAAAATCTCTCTACTCTCCTCCCTTCACCAAAGCAAAAGTCCCACCACTCATGTTCTTCTTTTGGAAAGAATAACAACTGAGACTCCAAGTGGTTGTGTTCGTTCTTGTTCGTGGGAAAAGTTCGAGAGAAGATTTCGTAGAGATCGAGGTTGCACGAAGGGTTCGTGAATCGCTGGAAAGGAGTTCTTGAAGAAGGTCTTTAACAAGTAAGTTTACTTAACTTGTTGTTTTTCCTTTCCATTTTGTATGTTTAGCCTAGATTTAAGTGTTAAATCGTTTTAATGAAATTCTAGTAGCGTAACGATACCATGACGATTCGATCGCATTCCGCTGCACGGGGATTCTCATTCCCTTCAATTTGCATAACCTATGTTTGTGGTAAAATGGTAAATAGGTGGAGATTTGAACTCCACCTATCACTTTTATTTAAAGCCTTTGCAAGAAGGCTTTTGGGAAGCATTGTTTCATTTTTTGGATTTCTTACCAAAAACAACTCTCAAATTTTCTCTTCTCTCTCAAGTTTTCTCTCCATGCCTTTACCAAAGGAGTCTCACCACTCTCCTTCTACCTAAAGAGAACAACCGAGAAGTCCTTTCAGAGGTGTCCGATTGTTCAAGGTTCGGTGAGTTCGTGAACGTGGAGATCGAGAACGCGAAGAGTTCGTGACCTGAGAAGGAAATCGTGAAGAAAGGTTCTTCAACAAGTAAGTACATCTCTTACTATTTTTTCCTTCTTATGCATGTTTAATCTAAATTCTATAGGATAGAATTGATTTCAAGAAATTAATTTCACAACGAAACCACGACGATTCAAAGTCGTTTTTTCGCTGCGGGATTTTCATTCTCTTTAGATGTTTCATCACCAATCTTTACATTTGTGCATTATGTTGTCAGGTTTGTTAATTTAGTTTTATTTTGAAGGCATTTTATGTTTTATGTTGTGTTCTAATTACTTTGCATTTTTACCAGCCTTTGATAATTGATAACGTTACATAATACCTCATTCTCTTGTAAATTTAAGGGTGTTTATTATAGCGTTGATTTAGTTGTCGGGCTCTTCGAGAGTTTCTAAAGTTGTAATTCTGACATTCTATCTAATGTTTACAGACAAAAACGCTTCACACAACATGATTCTTCATTCTTTCTCCAGTGCATACCTCTTTCGATCTGCACTTTTGTATTTTTGTTATGTTTCAATTGAATTTTTTAAGTTTTAATCATGGTTAATGATGGAGGCCTCTGTTATTACTCTCGGTTGCTCTAGAATGTTGTGAACGAATATTTTTGAATTAATGTTAAACTTCCTCTAGAATTTTGTTTGCTTGTGAATATTCTCTTAATGTAGTCTATGCTTATTCAACTTTGGAAGCTTGGTGTTTATTTGCAAAATAATTAATTGTTAGAGTTTTGTAGAATTTGTGCTCTCCTACAACAGATTCAACACAAAGTCACGTTCAACATGTTTGATGCATAGAGTGTTAGTATTCAGTTTGTTTGAATTTATGTTCATGATTGTTGAGCTTTAGATGTTATGTTCAGAAAGGTGAGGAAGTGGGGAAGTTGATTGTCATTAAAGACACAGACACACACATGGTGTTGCCTTGCAGTTTCTCATAGGTTCTTACTGTTTCTTTGTCTCTTTTTGTAGTGGCAGTTGATAAAATTTTAAAGTCGGTTCTCCTTGAATGCCTGACTCCAGTTACTTGTTACTAGAGTCTGTCTTCCTTCAACTCATGTATTTATTTTGTTTAGCAATTTTTCTTATCTTTGTAAAGTAAATGTAGTTTGTATATATATTTTTGTGATATGTAATATACTTCTTTTAATACATACTTTATATCTTATTAATTAAAATTAAGTTTGCAAGATTACTTGTCTAAAAATGTATTAGTATGGAGATCTTTTGTACAAAATTTGAGAAATATTAATATTTTTGGTTAGAGCCATTGAGGCAATCAACTATTTTTTTTCTTAAATTACGAACAAAACGATGACGGGCATTGGTCGTAATTAAAAGTGTCTGTCATTATGACTTTTAATGACGGGCATTGCCCGTCATTAAAAGTCGGTGCAAATCCAAAATATGTCACTTTTAATAACGGTCGAAAACCTTTAATGACGGGCATTGTCCGTCATTAAAAATGCCTGTCATTGTATCTTACAATGACAGACACTTTTTAATGACGGGCAATGCCTGTCATTACAAAGCGATCGCCATTGTAAGATACGATGACACTCGCTTTGATGACGGACGCGCGCCCGTCATTAAAATCCAATTTTGTACTAGTGTCTTTTTAACAAATAAAGTATTGTTTGACTGACATTGTTAATATCCAAGTCTGAGAACAAAATTTACAAATTTACCAAACCATGCACGTGGAGATTGCTTAAGTCCATAGAAAGATTTTTTAACTTTGCAAACCTTTGGTGAACTGAATTTCTCTTCACATCCAGGAGTAATATTCATATATACTTCTTCTTCAAGATCTCCATTCAAAAAAAAAAAATTTAATATCCAACTGTTGATGACTCTAATCAAGATTAATCGCTAGAGATAAGATAATTCTTATGGTGTTGAGTTTAGCTACAGGTGCAAAGGTTTCCTGGTAGTCAATTCCATAAGACTGAGTGAATCCTCTAGCAACAAGTCTGGCCTTCAATCTCTCAATGCTTCCATCTGCCTTATGTTTTACTGTAAAGATCTACTAACATCCAACCGTTCTTTTTTCATTAGGTAAATCAGTCACTGTCCATGTGTCATTTTTCTTAAGAGCTTCAATCTCATCTTGTACATTTTTTCTCCAACCAGGATGTTTTAATGTTTCATGAATATTGGTTGGTACTTGAACATTATCAATAATTAAAAGAAATGTTCGATATGACTTAGATAATCCATCATATGACACATAGTTTCCTATAGGATGAATGGTGCAACTCCCAACTCCTTTTCTTACTGCAACTGACAAGTCTAAATCATCAACTTCTGGAATTACATTCTCTCCCATCTCACCTTTATCCTCACTTATGGATTGTTCATTGGATGTTAAAACTGGTTCAGACATTAGAGAGCGTTGATTTGTTCTAGAATCTATTTTCTCAACTTGTTTGTTTCTCCTTTGGTAGGTGAGGAGATTTTCACTAGCATTTGGAGATAAGTCATCTTTTTTATCTTCTTTTCGTCCTAGTAGTAGTAGTCAGGTTTCATGCATTTCTATGTTATAATGCTTGATCATTCATCACATAAATGAATTAACACATACAACATACTCATCATATGATAAATGCATGTCAATGCTTTCATAATAATTAATTTAACTCTTATATTGATTAAACATGCATACTATATAATATAACACTTTATATTATAAAAATGATGCATGAATATGCTTAACCTAAGGTGGGATTTTAATCGATATGGCATACATTATGCACATAATAAACATACAACAATTGCATAATTAAAATAGCAAAATTGGACCACAATTTGGCATCCTAAACATCAATTAAAATTAATATAATCAAATTATATTAATTATAATTAATATAAATAAATAAAATAAAATAAAATAAATAAATAAAAATAGAAAAAACGCCCAAAAATCGCCCACTAAGCCATTCTTCCCGAAGAATTTCCTCGTGCATTGCCTGCCCACAGCGCACAACATTGCAACGTTGTGGTCAGCGTGCTTAATGCGCACGACGTTGCTTCATTGCACCTCGCGTTGCAACGCCGTATAACTGATTGTGCGGCGTTGCAACGCTGATGAACAACGTTGCAACGTCGTGCTCTATTCCAGAACAACAAGCTCCACTTTTTGTCTGTTTTCGCTCCGTTTCTTCACAACAACTCCTTGCCACGACTGTCACAAACTTACAGATTCGATTTACAACATAATTTGCCCAAAACAACGAGCCCTTACAATGAACAATTCAACGGAATTGTAAATCTAAATGCCAAATTGTGTAAACATCCATTTTTGCAAACCATAACAATTTCACCAAATTGAATGTTATACCCACCTAGTTTTTGAGAAATTTCTAACATAATCAAGAGCAACTATGGTTCTGATACCAATTGAAGGGATGAAACCCCGATGCGGAAGCGATTGATCGCCTTTGTTCTTTATTATGTTCACATAGAAATTGACAAAAATAAAAAACTAAAGGCTAAGTCTAACTATGAACGCATACTAGATTCGGGATTACCTTTGAAGACACAATTCTTCTCGTAATCCACTTGTTGTCTACGATTTTCGCATTCTCAACGATCGAACACCTCCAATGAGTCTTCTCGGTTGTTCTCTAGGAGAGGGAGAGAAGTGGGAAGTCCTTTTTGGAAGAGGGATTGTGTAGAGAGAATTTGTGAGAGAAAGTGATTTGCTAGAATGCAAAGTCTTGCCAAATGACTTAAAGTGCCCAAATTTGCATCCAAATGGATGCTTATATAGCCAATGTGGGTGGAGACAAATTCTCCACCCATTATGCCATTATTTTCACTAATTATGCATTATGCAAAATCAATTTGCATAAATGCATAATATAAGGTATCAAATACCTTATTATGTAAATCATATTTACATAAATGAGAAATTAAATTGAATCATATTCAATTTACATGTCTCTCAATTTGATTTCTCTAATTATGCCTTAATTCCATAATTAGGCAATAATATAGTTTATTATGAATCATATTCACATTAAACTATATTATATATGCATTACATCATATATAATTGATATAATTCCCTAAATTGAATTTGAACATTTCAAATCCAATCCAAAACTTTATACCCTCATTATTTCCATATTGAGCCAACTGAGGGACCTAATGCATCTACAGATCATGAGCACCAACGATACGAGATTAACTAATCAAACTCTTTAATCCCGTTAATCAACATTCGTTAACTACAAGTCATTTCACTAAAAACTTGTAGTTGCACTCTCCTCACTATAGGACAAGTTGTGCCCATTGATATAATCAATGCCCGTGAGTCAACCCTTCACAGGTCGTTCGTAGTCACAGTTGGGTTAATTTATCGTTTTACCCCTGTGACTACTTCTTGTTCCTTAAGCACCACTGATCCTCTAATGAACAACAAGTTTATGGTTCGATCATAAACAATATCCCTCTCGGGCCAGTGAGAGGGAGGGGCCTCGTTGTTCAACACCTGGATACAGTTCTTAAGGGAACAACCTATCTAGTTACCCTAGTTCGTGAACGAGTGAATTCCTTCTTGCGAAGTTAAGTCCCCAGCTTCCTACAAGGTTTCATCTCTTAGAAGGTAGACTTATTGAGTTGACAGTTGTGGCCACTCTCACCCATACTAGTCTAAGGATAAACCCCTGCAAACAGAAGTTCATAACTCGCTCAGGATTCAGGTTGAGTCACTAATGGTCATCATAATTGATTTATTAGTCGCAATCTATCAACGACGTTATTAGAGTGGTCTAGTAATTCTTGGTCCGATCTTGTACAATCTCATCGCACAACATGCCCTCACTCGCATGTCAACTACATGAATGAGTTGGATCGCCTCGTTTGTATCAAATACAAACTGGGTCGCATCTATAGTGTTACCAGTATGAGATTCCCAACCTTATCCATGTGCTATAGACCATTCGGGTCATCTACTTGAACTTGATCATAGCTATGTGTCAACCACACACGGTTCAAAATCTCCTAAATGTGACCCTGGAACTTAGTTTATTGGATTTAAGTTTGCAATTGCGAGAATACAAGGTTTAAGGAAAAATAACATCTTTATTCATTTCCTTGAAAAATTACAAATACACGAGTTTAGGGCATAAATCCCAACACCGTTCGAGTTGATGACGGTGAACACTTTGACGAAGGAAAAGGTGGTGACGGCTGATAGGTTATGAAGAAATTAGAGTTTTCTTTTTCACTGGCTCTGATACCATGAAAATTTTGGTATTCCTCATTTATTTTCAACTATGCAAGAACCAATATAAATACAAGGTATAAAATCCTTTTTCAATAAGATAAAGGAAAAACTTAAAATATCTATAAAAAAAATAAGATACATCATAAAACAAAATTACAAGAATGCCCTAACTTTAACCATAATTTTCAACACTAAGTCTACCTTTTAGGTTTGTGTCTCCCATTTAACTTTCTTTCCAGGATTAGTTATTTTCTCCCTATTTGCTCTTGTTTTCTGTTCTCTAAATACAATTATTCGTGGTTCTTAATTAAGTTTAAAATTAATCTTTGTGGATACAATACTCGGTACTCAAATACCATTTTATTATTACTTCGATTATATGTGCTTGCATGCAAACAACACCGATTTCCAAGACAACGCGACATGAGGAATGAGTGTTGACACACATCGTCTAGTTTTTCTCTTTTCCCTTTATTTTGTTTCCTTTAATTTTAGAATTCTTTGAGATGAACCTTTTTTATTAATTTGAGTATTTTAGACTCTTAATGGTTGTGATTGTAGAACTTAAATTTGATTTTGAGTTGTATATCGTAATGTTATTTATGCATCCTCGTATTTATGCTCGTAACTTTTGGCCAAAGTTAGTTCGTAGAATTCGAGTTTTAGGTTGAAAGAGTAGAACTTTAATTGAGACGTGGTTTCATAACTAATATGGAGTATTGAATGAGAATGAATATTTTGTTATTAGATGTCGTTATAGAATTTTGTTAATGCCATGCATGAGTAGCAAAAAAAAGACTGAAGGGTGATTTATTACTTATGGATGAATTCAATTGAGCTTGAAAAAGTCAATTAGATTTAGAAATTCTTGGCTTATAGTGTTGCATGTCATAGCTTTTCTTAGTCCAATTAAGTTTGTGCTTCATGTTAATTCAATCTCCAACGTGTCTCTAAATGGACTACAATCTTGTAAATATTTAGCTTAGTTTTATATTCTTGTTTCAATCCAAGTTTAGGTTCTCTAAATAAAATTGGGTGTGAGTAAGCATAATACTTAATTAATTTAAGAACTCCAACCCCTATGATCGACCCTGGCCACTATTATAGTAAATTGTACTTAATATATTTGATAGAGCATTCAACAAGCTCTTTATCAATGTTGCATTCTTTATAACAACAAATAGCAATGGATGGATGGAAAAAAGGTAGTGTACATGTATTTTTTTCTCCTTTAAACACATTGAACTCCATCAAAATATAAAAATCTAAGATTTTATTTTCTAAACACACATTAAACTTCTTTTTTCTTTTTCTTTTTTTTTTTTGAGAAAACACATTGAATAACTTACACATGAGGAACTTATTATGAAGTTTTTCTATTGCTAATATGGTCTTCATTATGAGGGAGTTTTTTTTTAAACACATTGACTCTTACATTTTTTTTTAGCAAAAGAACATTGTTTATTTACATTTGTTTAACCACATGTACTAAATTGATCAACATCCTTGGAAAAGAGTGCCAATATTTTACTTTTTTAAGATGACAAGAAAATAACGATATATTTCAACATTAGTGTCATATAGGAGTAGTATATTCACAAAATATTAGTAGGTCATCAATAGTCTATTTACATGATTCATAAAACATAATTATGGTTCGCAAAACATAAATAGTGACCAACAATAGGTCGAATTCGTAAGTACAAAAAAAGATTGTTGGAGCTGAGAGTTGAGCCAACTAAGTACATGCACATCCCATATTTTTTTAAACTAGGAGAGAGTTGTCGGTCGTGAGAATTGTTACTGGCGATGTCGCCAAAAAAGATACTGACGATTTTCGGATGTGGTTGCCAACGATTGTCATCGATCGTCGGAAAAGGTAGTCAACAATAATCATGAGGCATATGGTTGTTGGGGAAGGTATCTGCAATGGTGGTTATTGTTGCTGGAGAAGATCGTCGGAGGTAGTCGCTTATCGTTGGGGAATCGGTGATAAAATATATTAATAAGATTAACGGAAGATAATATTAGAAAGTTGATAGAATTGAATTATTTTATAGATAATTAATTTCTGGATAGGCTATGGGCTCAACACAAAGACAAATGACCCCATAGTCTTTGTACAAATTACTCGAAAGTAGTGAGAGAAAAAAAAAGTAGAAACCACGTACGGCTCCAGGTGGCACTAGAATGTAATGCAACAACACCTACAATCATACCCGCGGGTGAACGAATCAAACCCTCTACACTATTATACCCGCGGGTGAGCGAATCAGACCCCCTACGCTACGCAGCTCAACAATAAAACGGAATACTGCCTCAGGCTCGTCCTCTGAATCAATTTATTTTTTGAGGGGACGATTTTTTTCCTTTGCTTTTCCTCTTTTGTTTTTATTTATTAAAAAAAAAACACACACACACAAGCATATTACGGACAACGACTCCGAATATTATCAAAAGTCTTTTTTGAGTCTCTCAGCTCTTAGCTTACGGTTCTGTCCCCAACGGGATTTCTAAATTTTTCCGTTAGAATTTGTATATATACAACCCAACTTCCCTTCTTCATTTCCCATCCAAATTCATCTTCATCTCCCATCTCTCTCACGCTCACATCAATCCCACGTTTTTTTTCTTCAAGTTCGACTCTCCGGCGGCTTTTCTGAATACGATGGGGATCACGGTGGCAGAAAGAGAATGAGGGATACGCAGTTCCGATCATGTCGATCTATTCTTCCTCCGACGGCTTCATTGACTCTCACCTACTCTGTGACGAGGACTCCTCCGGTATTTTGTCTGGAGAGTCGCTGGAGTACTTGTCGGATTTTGACTTGCCGGCCAGTAGTGAGGATTCTATCGCCAGTTTCATAGAGGACGAGAGGCACTTCGTTCCTGGGATTGATTACTTGTCGCGCTTCCAGTCTCAATTGTTGGATTCTTCCGCTAGAGCTGACTCTGTTGCATGGATTCTAAAGGTACTGGATTCGATTCCTTTTCTCCTCTCTTTACTGTACTGGCGTCTCGATGATCGTATTTTGTAATTCCATTCGTTCTTACGATTATGCCTCAACGACGGACCGGCGATGTTACTCCATTGACGAGAATCGTCGGCGGTACTCGTGGTGTGGATCTAGGTTAATCTTCTTTGAGGAGAATCTTGGTTTCCACTCTTGCATCTGTATCTCTCTCAGTCTAAGAAGCCAACGCTTGACCGTAATCGACGGATTCCGATTCCGATTCCATGGAGGCTTCTGATTCTCTACAATCCACATCGCTCTGCCTTTTTTGGCGAATTTATTCGCAACTCTGCATAATTAACCCTTTCTTTTGTGCAATACTGTATTTAATTGCTGGAAAACGTGATGAATGAATGAATATGTATTGTTGATTATTAGTGAAGACAACGAGTACTGATCGCTCGTGCTGTGTTTGTTCTTACAGGTTCAAGCATATTACGGTTTTCAACCACTCACCGCATACCTCTCCGTCAACTACTTGGATCGATTCCTTTATTCTCGCTGCTTGCCGGTACGAGTTACTTTTGCTTTTTGAGAAAATCATAGCGTAAAATTTCTTCATTATTATGTTCTGCTGTAAAGTTAGTTTGATCTTACCGTGATTGGTCATCTCTTTGATCATAATGAGTAATTATCTCCGAACTGTTCTGAATGTGATCGAAACCATTCGTAATTTTTTGTATTGACTTTTGAGAAATTTGTTCTTATTCGTTAATTGTATCCCAAAAATTGACACTACAGATTTGACGTTCTGATTAGGGCCTGCTCTTTATGAGCCATTGTCGAACTGTTTCTTGATTAAAGAAAAAAGGAAAAAGTAAATTCGTTGATGCTGTTTAGTCATGTGTAATGCGCGTGCAACGGCGGCGTTTCATTGATATTGATCTCTGGTTCTATCGTTGAATGTTGCTTTCAGGAAACAAATGGGTGGCCAATGCAGCTTCTTTCAGTGGCTTGTTTGTCACTTGCAGCTAAAATGGAGGAACCCCTTGTTCCTTCTTTCCTGGATCTCCAGGTACTTTCGTTTAATTCACTCGTTTAGAAAATTGCTTCCCATTTTTGGTAGATTTCAACTTAATTTTAGACTAATGCAATTAAAGAAATGTAATGGAATCCTCATAGATTGAAGGGGCAAAATATATATTTGAACCTAGAACAATACGTAGGATGGAGCTTCTTGTGCTGACAACTTTGAATTGGCGGCTGCGATCTGTAACACCCTTCAGCTTTATCGGATTCTTCGCTTACAAAGTTGATCCCACCGGAACATTTTCCAGTTTTCTCAACTCACGCTCCACAGAAATTATTCTGTCCAATATTCGAGGTAGTTAATGAACTCGTCGCATTAAGACATGAACACACACTTATTATCATTATTCATTATTAGCTAGCAATACACACATTTAATTGGTAGCACCCCATTTTGATAATTTAACTTAATAATGGTGATTATTAATTATTACAGACGCTACCTTTCTTGAGTACTGGCCTTCCTGCATTGCTGCCGCAGCCTTACTTTGTGCGGCAAATGAAATTCCGAATTTGACCCTCTTGAATCCTGAACACGCCGAGTCTTGGTGCAATGGACTCAGCAAAGTGAGTGTAGGTTGGGGTGTATAACATTATCTCTTTTTCAAATTAAATACTCAATTAGTAACGTTTCTATTTCTTCTTTCTATAGGAGAAAATTGTCGGGTGTTATCGGTTAATGCAGCCGTTAACAGCAGAGAGTCATCGGAGGAAGACCCCGACAGTGATACCGCAGCTCCGAGTCAGAATCCGAGCTGGGTTGAGGTACAGTGATTCTTCATCATCCTCCTCATCATCAAGGTTACCTTTTAAAAGGAGAAAATTGAATAATTGCGTGTGGGTAGAAGATGACAAAGAAAATTCCAAGCTAAGAGCAGACGAATAAATTTAAAAAGAAAAGAAAGAAAAGAAGGGGAACAGAAGAAAAAGAGTGATGGTTTGTTTGGTGGTGGTGGTCCAAACTCGAAACTTATCTACAAAACAAAAAAATCTTAATATATATAATTTGACAGAGAGAGAAAGAGAGAGAGAGGGAAAAACAAGGATTAAGGAGAAAAGAAGAAGGGATCCAAGATTGATTGTTGTACGTCGTCATATATACATATATAAGTGAAATTTATGAAAAGGTTTTTCATTTTGGGTAATTTCCAAAACCCACTTCAGAAAAAGAAATAAAAATAAGGAAAAAAAAATTAATTTCTTGGTGCACTGAGGTCAGTGGAATTGGTGTATAATGGGGTTTTGCAGATTCCCAAGGGAAGAAGGAGGTTTGGTTATTGTTGTTGTAGATATTATTTTGGTGTGAGAAAAGAAAAAAAAATAGAAAGAAAGAAAGGTTACATATTTTATTTATATTGTTTTGTTTAGTATATGAAAGAATGCAATATATATAGTGGAAGAAAGTAGTGGAAAGAAAAAACATAAAAAAAAAAAAAAAAGAGTGTAAGAAGAAGTGGTGGGGGGTTGAATTTAGAGCCAGCATTTATTACTGATTTGAAAGAATATAGAGATTGTGGGCCCCACCCTCACTGATGGTGATGAAGAGGAAAGAGAAAAAGTAGGTAATTTTTGCAGAGAAGAATTTTGAATTATTTTGTTGTTTGTGAAAATGGAAAAAAAAAAAGAAAAAAAAGAAAAAAAGAAAAGACATTGCCGCGGCACACGATTTCAGTTTCATTTCTTCACGGCCTTCTCAAACGGTGGAATCCCCAAACAATAAAATGGAAGAGAAGAAGAATCATCCATCCATTATCTATCTCTCTGTGTTTTTTTTTTTTTTTTTTAGTTTTGAGTTTTGAGTTTAAATGAATTACTGTGGGCACGTGCGTATCAAGCATGTGTCTTAGTTGTTGTAATTTTGGCGGGAATTGCGTACTTTGTTTCCTTTGTTGGCCTTTCAATGTCATGTTTTGGCCTAACTATATATATAAATATATATTTATACCGAGGACATAAATTTGTTAACAGATACGTTTGGTGATTACACGTATGAAAATGTGTTATTTACTTTAATTAAATTTAAACAAACACGAAGGGAAATGGGGGGGTTTTTGTGTAATATGCTTGTGGGGTCTTTGCATGCGTCTTGTACTTGTCAATACAAATATGATTTAATAATTTTATGAAGATTTTACTTCGGAACTCTGCATTGCACGTGATTGACAGCTGCTGCTTTTGTTCCCTTCTGCTTTGTTTTTCTTACCACAACCTAAGTTACCTAACGACCTTCAATATCATTTGTCAATCAACTTTCCTCTAAAAAATGTCTACTTTTTACTTTAAAGTTTATTTTAATTTCCTATATCGAGAAAGTGAAAAAAAGAGTTAAATTGTAAAAAATATCCATATTGGTTTTCAATTATACTCCATAACTTTGAAAATTTTAATTTTAACCCTTAAACTTTAAAGTTTCTTTCAAAATAACCGTTTTTTTGGTTTAATTTATGGATGAAAAATGATGTATTTGTATGAATTTTAATTTTATTTTGACATATATGTTCGAATATGTTTACATAAGTAACCATACAAATTCAAATATAATGTTTTTCATATATGAATTTAACAAAAAAAAAAAAAAAAAGAGCCTTTAGAGGTTGTTTTGAAACAAACTTGAAAGTTCAAATATTAAAATGAAACTTTTCAAAGTTGAGAAGTATAATTTAAACCAACCCTATAGTTCAAGGGTATTTTTGATAATTTAACAAAAAAAAAAAAAAAATCACTTTACTCACCATAACCTATGAAAATTTTAATGCATTTATGTAGAAGTGTGTTGATGCATTATTTGGTTCATAATTTAACACATCATTCAATGATGCATTCATATTATTTTATTTGATGCGTCCAACACTATCTTTAAATATAGTTGTTATAGAAATCTATTATGGTAGGTTGTATGCAAAATTTCTACTAGAAAGTCTCATCAAATTTCTCTTTTGAAGCTACATTATCAATGTTGTTTTTAGAGGATGTAGGAGAGAAAGGAGATGGAGGGGGAAAAGGGAGAGAACACAACTGGGTAATTTAGGATTTACACGTTTGTGAAATGATATTGTGTTTTATTGATATTGAGATACATTTAAAGGTCCTATTTATAGACAATATAAAATAAAATAAAATAAAATCCAATCTAATGCAATAAAGACTAAGATCTAATGCAATAAGGACTAAGATACTAAGATATTCTAACAATCAATTTTGTAGAAGTAAAATTAAGATATGGACAAAAATGTTCATTCTTTTATAATGACCCTAATATAAGTCTGTTTGAGCATAAATCAACCAAATCAAAGTTGGTATAGGCATTATACATCTTCAAAATAAGATAGAATAAAATAAAATGTGAGTTTGAATTTTGTGAGAGTAAAGTGAACAAAACTATAAGAAGAATTTGAGTGTGACAGATAATTTTGTGGGGTCAAAAGAGGGAAGGGGAAGGGCATTGCATTGCATTAATATTGGAATTGTATGAATGTCCCCACCAACCAACTCCCACCCTATTCTTTTAATCTATTTATAGGCAGGCCGATACTGTGCCACCTCTCCTCCCTCCCCCTAATTCAATTCCTAATCTATTCTACCCCATTCTCTCTCTCTTTCTCTACTAAATCCAATCCAATCCAATCACTTTTTTTTTTTTTTTTTTTTTTCATAATCTTCAGGTTTTCCATTTGAATTTCAACTTCATTTCAATACGTGTTTAATATTTAACATGATCTATTCAATATTTATATCATAATCTTCATGTTTTCCATTTTAATTTCAAATTCATTTCTATATGTATTTAATATTTAACATGGTTAGATATTCAATATTTAAGTTTTTTTATTATTATTAATTCAACAAATGTGGGTCGAAATGGAGACTGGACTTTCATCCTTGTGAGAGGTAATATATATATATATGTATAGAGGTAGATATTAATTTAACAATTGCAGGATGGAAGATCGAAGTGTTGACCTTTGGCATTGTAATTGATATCTTATCTATTGAAATTATACTCAGCTTAGGTTTGTGAGAGTAATAAGTATCTTATGATGTATTAAGCTAGTGTTATATTATCAAAATCTCATTTATTTCTCTTATAAATTCCCTTATTGGCTGAGAAAGAGAAATGGAAATATGCCTTTGGAGATTTTCTTTAGCTTTGTCCTTTTCCTAGAGAGAAAAATAAAAAAGGAGAATAAACACTTTTGTCAATATAGCTTTATTGTTTCTTCTTTCTAGAATTTCAAAAAAATATTTTTTGTGACTTCATAAAGTTATTCAATATTTTTTTTAAAAAAATGGTTTCTAAATAGTAAATAAGAAATTCAAATACAAAGAATATAACCCATGTACTTGTACCTCAAATGTACCATACTCATACCTGAATTACCAAAACAACATCGTATGTACCAACTTGATTATAACTAATCAATCGGTTAAGACATTATACTCTCAGTCAAAAAGTCAAAGATTCGAATTGAATTAGGAAAAGGGTAATCCATGGAGAGGAGAGAGGATGTGTAAATTGAAAAAAGAAAAAAGAAAAAAAAAAAAGATGAAAAAGACAAATAGAAAAGAAGAAGAGAGAAAGAGGGAGTAAGGAAAGGGATAGATCCCGGACATGTGGTATATTAGTTTATTTGGATGTAGTAACAAAAACACAATGGCCCAATACATACACCAAAGCTAAGAGAAGAGAAGGGCATCTGACAGCCAGCTCTATATCCCCTAAACCTTCAACACATGGAATCCCTTCTATTGAGCATCATCCCTTTCTCTCTACCTTCTCTCAACATGCCCCTTTCCATCACTCACATCACTCTTCTCCCTCTTTCTCTCTCTCTCTCTTTCTCTTTCTCTTTCTCTTTTTCTATCCTCCCATTTTTTTCAATTATTGCAATTCAAATTTTGAAAATGTTGTTTGAATTCCATCCCTTAACCTAATTAAATGTACCATTTTGTCCTATCGTTTTTCGGGCTTCGTCCCTCTTTGTTTTGGAGTTTTAGCTTCGTTCTTTTGTGTGTTGGTTGTCCTTTCCGATTGAAGTTTGTTGGTGTGATTTGAGTTTGATTTTTATTGAGTATTGTGATTTTAAAAGTTTTGTTGTTATTATGTAGTGTCTGTGATTTGGTTTGATCTTCTAAAGCATCGTTGACATGTATGAAATTTTTTAAGAGAAATTGAGTCAGAGCTGAACATACATTCAAGTAGTTAGTTAGGGCGTGTAGCCACTAAGAAGAGGCCAGAAATTCAAATCTTCCCACATGTTGAACTAAAACAGAAAATTAAAAGGATAAGGAGGGAGAGAAGGAGAGAGAGAATTATGGTTCTTGAAGATGTGTAATCAGACCACTTCTTTTCTACACAATTTGTTTACTCTTTCCTCAAAGTCCTTATTATCTATTTTTGTTGGGAATGTGACCAAAGTTCTACCGTGACTAGAAAGTGGGAAGATCATGAGTATATTGTTGGGAAAAAACCTCCCATTACTACTACGGGTAAAAGATCCCCGACCTCAATTACAAAGAAACACCCTCTCAAATCTTTATACCACTCACTTAACTAAAGTTAGTATACCTGGCTTTAAATATTTTTAATTGGGATGCTTTAAAACTAAAGTCATAGGCCCTTTTTATAGTTCATGGAGCCCATCACTTTCTTGCACCTTTCCAATGTGGGACAATGTTATTTCTAATATATTGCCAAAACCCTACAAATTCCACATTGGCAAGATATTTGAAGAATTCGCAACTCTTGTTGTATCATTGCCTTTACCGACAATCATAATCCTCAACTCAGAGAACTATAACCTACTCCACCATAAAATTAGATCACTTTAAATGTCACCTTCCAAGACTTTTCTTCTTTGTCACATGTCAATAAATCCTGCTGAAATTTATGGTGCAACTTCCATCTACTTGGCTCCCTCGGAAGTTCTTTAACCATCAATATAACTTCCACAACACACACCTTGCATAACCGCCAAGCCAATGCCCATGTGCAAACCTGTGGAACCACTAACATCACATCCTCTATCATGGAAAAGTAGATATACCATGAAGATGAGTTTTGTCTTTCTTCAGAAGAAGTCACCATCTCCTCCGACGAGAGAAACCACGTTAGCATTTGACCTAGAGCCTTTTGACGAACTTGCTCTGTTAGAAAATTCTTTTTCATGTGTCCAAACTGCTCCCATTTCCAGTAATCTTTCTTTTGCACGAAGTCTTTCTTCTTCTTCCAATTTCTAGCTACCAGTGCTAAATCCTCTAGTGAAGTATGTCCATCACCTTTCAACCTTCTTCCCTCTGATAAAAGTTTACTAGTAGCCTCTACAAAATTCAAAGTCTCATTGTCGTCCATCAAGACTTGCTTCATGTGTTCGTAAGAAGGCAGAAGTGACAAGATCAACCTAAGAGTCTTATCGTCTACCTCTGAGATTTTCGTATCTTCCTCCATTTGCAATGTGTGAAACTGCTCATTCATGTACAACCGATTTGAGATGCTCTTTTCTTGATACATTTCTTCAAGCTTCTCCCAAAGCTCTTTGCCTATCAAAATTTCATGCATATTTGCAAGAATATTCTTAGCCAAATTTAGTCTGATTGCACTTGCAACTCTCAAATCTAATTCATCATATTCTTCGTCACTCATGCTAGACTTCTTAGAACCTCTGCTAGAACCACCACTAGACTCCATTGGACCACCATCACTGCTTAACTTTTTGGGAACACCACCAATCAGTCTTCCCTTTAATGTCTTGTGTAACAAAGATTGTATCAACACATCCTTAACTTGCACTTGCAACAAACTAAAGTTCATCCTTTCGTCAAATTTCTCCACGTTAATCTTTACTAGACTTATAAAGCTTGACATATCTGCTTCACTCCTAGCGAATTTGTAAATAGTGAACAACTCACACAATCCACAATACCAATTATAACCCATTTCAAGAAATCCTTTCTGATGTAGAAGTTCAGACAATGTTGCAAGAGCATACTCAGGAACTCAAGAAATCATAAATCGAAAGCTCTGATACCACTTGTTGGGAAAAAACCTCCCACTACTACTACAAGAATAAGCAGAAAAATAACTGAGAAATTAAAAAAAGAAACAAAATGAGAAACACAAGAATTCACGTAAAAAATCTCCAAATCCGAAGAAAAAACCACAAACAAAGAGAAATTCTGCTATGTAAAAAATTATTACAATCACACAAAATTCTCTCCGTAACCCCAATTATACAGAAACTCTCTCTCAAACCTTTATATCACTCACTTAACTAGAGTTAGTATACCAAGGTTTAAGTATTTCAAATTAGAATGCTTTGAAACCAAAGTCATAGGCTCCTTTTATAGTGCATGGAGTCCATCACTTCCTTGCACATTTCCGATATGGGATAATTTCACTTCTAATATATTACCAAAAACCCTACATATATAAGTAAGGACAATATTTTATTGTTATGAGGAATTTTAGGTAAAAAAAAAGTAAAACTATGAAGGCTAATTCTCGAAGTTGATAATATCATATCATTCTTACCTTAACCGTGCAGGTAGAATCCTTTAGCGTCGAACAAAGAAATTGATGAATCTAAAAAGAGGTGGCTTGATCATACTATGTTTGAGGGAATAATTATTGGGAGTGAATCAAATTCCTCATATTGGCTACAAAAGAGGAAAATTATTGGTATATAAGGGAAAACAATATCTTCATTGGTACATGACATTTTATTTAAAACCAAAAACAAAACCATGTGGGCTTATGTCAAAAGTGAACAATATCACATTTTTGCACTAGGTATGACATATTTGTTGTCCTTTATAAATTTTTATCCTACTCAAACCCTAATACACAACCATGGCTAAAACAATCTAACTTTCACATGACTCCATTTTAAATGTCAACTCATCGCCTCTTTCATCGGTCACATTTAAATTAGGAATGTGCCACATAAAAAAATGTTAATATCTGACATCAACAAAAGTCCTAGAGTTTATGAATGGAACTTTTGAAACTAGGCTAATGCTCTATTTAAGATTGCATTTGTAGAGCAAAAAATGATTAGCGAAGAATCTTAACCATTTAGGTTGTTTGATAAATCTGATTCTTTTTAAGTTGATCTAAAATCACATTTCAATTTACTCATAGGTTCAAAATCACACTCAATATATAAAAAAAAATGTCTACTTTGGTTATTATAGCTAATCTAGAACAATGCCATTTGAATTTACCAAATGTTGCAACCTACTTTCTATATTTAAAATTTAAATTAAATTTATTTTATATGACAATTGGTTTTCCTAAAAGCACAGTTCCTAGTAATTATTTTAAAAGCTACAACAATCCTAAACGGAGCCTAAGAGCTTGTTTGGAATGACTTTCCAAATTCTTAAAATTTTCTTTTCTAACACTTTAAAACTTTTTTTTAAGCATTTAAAAAAATCATTGTAATGCCCCCTAGTTTTCAGGCCAGCCTAAACTAGGGACGTCACTAGGTAGCACCCTCTGCGCCGAAATTTCAATAGCATAACGACGTTGCCCGAACGAAACCAAAATTTTTCTAACCCGATAAAAGCACAAACCACTTCAAAAGAGTTTCATAATACCCAACCTCCTCCAAACAACAATAGATCACTAGGCTGGGCTCCAACAGAAACACTGACTTTAGAAGAAAACCAGATACCAATCAGAGACAGAAGAAATGAAGGCATTCAAGATTTTAACCCAAGTCTACGAGCATGTTAACCAAAGTCTAGGGAAGGGGAGCATGCCTCTAAAATTTCAAAAAGGATCAGACATTCAACAAATACACCAAGTCCAAGCAACCAAGAAAATAAAACTTAAAATATAAAATTAAAGTCTAAGTAAGAACAAATCCTTCAATCCAGAACGGGGTCCAATAGCTTTGCCACGTCGCCATATCACCCTCCGGCTCATTATTTACCTTTACCTGCAACCAAAGCATTAAAGTAGATGAGTGAGTATAAGAATACTCAGTAAGTAGACCACTCATGTCCAACCTACTACCTCAGAACATAACAAACCAGAAAGTTGCAATCAACAAAACCTAGGACTCTTTGCACAACTAGGCACCCTACTACGCATACCTCGCCCCGAGTCCTACCGGCGATCCAGGAACTTAGGTAGCCATAACAGGGGCACACCACAATGAAAAAAGAGCGAAGCTCTAACGCCCACACAAATCACACAAGGGTGACCAACCCAAGTCCCATACAACCCGCAAAAGGGTGCTCGACCCAATTGCCGCCTATCTCGCAATAGGATGCTCGACCCTAATGTCACATATCCCGCAATAGGGTGCTCGACTCTAATGCCACAACCCGCAATAGGATGCTCGACCCTAATTGTAACACCCGTTATTTCAAGTATGGCTAATTTTGAGCTTTTATTAAATTATTGTGGTAATTTTTTATTGGGATTTTTGTCCTAATCTCGTGTTTGTAAATTACTGTTTGAAATTAATAAGAGTTATTTATTTCATCACTTTGTGTCTCGCAATATTTATAAACTTTTCCAATAAACTAAGCTCCAGGGTCATCGAATTTATGAGAGAACTAAAACTTGAACGGTGTGTAGTGGACACACAGGGAGGATCATGTTCGAGTTAATGACCCGAACGGTCTACAGTATATGGATAGGGTTGGAGACCTAATCCTGGATACACTGTGGATGCGACCCGCTTTGTATTAGATACAAACGAGGTGATCGACTCGCTCATGTGGTTGACATGCAGTGGGGGCATCCTGTGCAATGAGATTCTACAGAGGACGGACCGTGAATTATTAGACTCTCGATGTAACACCGTTGTGGAAGGACTAATAATATCGTAGATGACCATTAGTGACTTGACACGAATCCAGCGAGCGCAGTTACGGACTCGTCCTGAGGGTCTGGTCCCTTTGACTAGTACGGGTGAGGGTGGTCACGATTTACTCGCCCAATAAGCCTATCTTCTCGAGAGACAAGACCAAGTAGGAAGTCGGGAACTTAACTACGCGAGATGGAATTCACTCGTTCCCCGCCTTTAGGGAAACTAGAGGGGTTGTTCCCTTAAGTGTTGTCTCCGTGGCTTGGACAAAGGCACCCACCTTCTCACTTTGGCGAGAAGGGTGTTGTGTATGGTTGGACCATCACAATATGTTGTTCATTAGAGGAGCAGTGGGGACTTAAGGAACAAGAAGTAGACACAGGGATAAAACGATAATTTGACCCAACCGTGTCTACGAACAACCTGTGAAGGGTCGACTCATGGGCATTGGTTATATCAGTGGACACGTAATATTCTGCATTGACGGGAGTGCAGCTACGGGCTATAGTGGAGTGTTACCGTAGCTAATGAATGTTGGTTAACCAGATCAAAGAGTTTGACAGGTTAATCTCAGATCATTGGAGCCCGTCACTGTAGGTCCATTAGGTCCCTTGATTGGCTCAATCTGGGTTAAAAGAAGGGTTAATGTTTTGGTATGAAATTGAAGTGTTCAATTTCACTTTAAAAGCATTTATGTCATTTATATGAGATATGAATGATATAATATATAGTTTAATGTGAATGAGATTCATAATAAACTATAGGTTAGCCTAATTGTTGAATTAGGGCTAATCGGAGAATTTAATTGAGAGCAATTAAATTGGATGTGATTCAATTTAATTAATCCACAATTAATGCAAATGAGATTTGCAATATGAGATATGAGATATCTTATATTATGTGGTTATGCAAATGAGATTTGCATAACCTATGGTTGTGGTAAATGAAGAGATTTTGAATTCCCGCAGCGGAAGACGTTGTGAAACGTCTTTGATCCGTTGTGTAATTCTATCTTAAAATTGAATCTATTTCATAGATCCTAGGCTAAACATGCAAAGAAGAAGAAGAAAACAGTAAGTAAAAAGTACTAACCTCTTGAAGAACTCTTCTTCAACGTTTTCTCCTTCTCCGGTCACGATCTCTCTAGATCTAACGTCCTCCTCGAACATGAACCACGATCCGAACAGGAAGACACCTCCAAAGGGTCTTCTCGATTGTTCTCGAGAGGTTGAGGGAGAGTAGGTGAGACTCCCTTTGGTTTTGGGTGAGGAGAAGTTTTTGAGAGAATTGAGAGAATTCTAGAGAGAATTATCTTGCTCTCTTTGGATGGAAATCCAAAAATGGCAAGAAGTGTATTGAGATGCCTTTGAATGCATCCTTTTATAATGGTGTGTGGTGGAGTTAAAATCTCCACCAATTCACCATTTTACCACAACTATATAATATACAAATCATATTTGCATATTATATAATATAAGGTATCTCATACCTTATTATACAAATCTCATTTGCATAAATGTGGAATTATAAATTAAATCACATTCAATTTTATTCTTCTCAATTCTATTTCTCCAAATAGCACTAATTAATCAATTAGGCTATACTATAGTTTATTATGAATCTCATTCACATCAAACTATATATTAAGTCATCTCTATCTCATATAAATGACATAAATACCCAAATAATGAATTTGAACACTTCAAATTCACACCAAACTGTAAACTCTCAATTTGTCCAATTTGAGCCAACCGAGGAACCTAATGGACCTGCACGTGACGAGCTCCAATGATCCGAGAATAACTTGTCAAACTCTTTGACCCGGTTATTCAACATTCATTAACTACGGTAACACTCCACTAAAGCCCGTAGCTGCACTCTCATCACTGTAGGACAAGTTGTGTCCATCGATATAACCAATACCCATGAGTCGACCCTTCACGAGTTGTTCGAAGTCACAATTTGGGTCAAATTACCGCTTTTACCTCGTGTCTACCTCTTGCTCCTTAAGTCTCACCGCTGCTCTCTAATGAACAACTACGTTGCATGGTCCAACCATAAACAACAACCTCTCGGGCCAATGAGAGAGTGGGGCCCCATTGTTCAAGCCTTGGAGACAACACTCAAAGGGAACAACCCCTCTAGTTTCCCTAAGTAGGGAACGAGTGAATTCCTTCTTGCGTAGTCAAGTTCCCGACTCCCACGTGGTCCCGCTTCGAGAAGGTAGGTAGGCATATTGGGCGCAGCAGCGATGGCCACCCTCACCCGTACTAATCAAAGAATGGACCGCAGGGCTGAGTCCGTAACACGCTCAGGATTAAGGTCGAGTCACTAATGGTCATCTCACGAATTTATTAGCTCTATACATCATTGCGGTGTTACATCGAGTAAGTCTAATAATTCACGGTCGGTCTTGTACAATCTCATTGCACAGGATGCCCCCACTCGCATGTCAACCACATGAACGAGTCAGATCACCTCGTTTGTATCTAATACAAAGCGGGCCGCATCCACAGTGTATCTAGGATTAGGTCTCCAACCCTATCCATATACTGTAGACCGATTTGGTCATTAACTCGAACGCGATCTTTCCTGTGTGTCCACTACACACCGTTCAAGTTCTTAGTTCTCTCATAATACAATGACCCTGGAGCTTAGTTTATTGGATTAAGTTTATGAAAAATGCGACACACAAAGTTTAAATAAATAACTCTTATTTATTACACAATGTTGAAATAAATAACTCTTATTCATTTACAACTTGGAATATTACAAACTACACGAGATGAGGACATACATCCCAACAGTAAAGTGGTAATAATGTGGAGATTTTAACTCCATCATTCCACTATATAATCCCTTCTTGCAAAAAGGAATGTAACCATTCTCTAATTTTTTTGATTTTCATCAAAGAAGAGAAGAAGAATTCTCTCTACTCTCTCTCAATTCTCCTCCCTCTCCAAAACACTAAAGTTCCCACATAACTTCCCTTTTCCAAAAGAGAACAACCGAGACTCCAAGTGGTGGTGTTCGAGTTCCGTTCGTGGGAAGAGTTCGTTGAGATCGAGAAGCGCGAAGAGTTCGTGATCTGAGGAAGAAACATGGAAGAAAGTCTTCAACAAGTAAGTACCTCTAAACTTGCTATTTTTCTTCCTTTTCCAGCATGTTTAGCCTAGATCTTTTGTAGATCGTTTTAACAAAATCAAGTTGCATAATGATACCACGACGATTCGATCGTCTTCTGCTGCGCGGGGATTTTTATTCCCTTCATTTTTTTATTTAAATTTGAGATGGAATTTAAACTTAATGCTTGAGTTATAGTAAATATTTAGAATTGGAGATTTAGGGCATTATTGTGGTTCAATTGAAAAGTAGAGGGAAAATTTGGAAAGGGAAAAGTGTATTACGGTTTTGATGGGATTGAATCCCGCAACGGAAACGATGTGAATCGCGTTGTTTTTCGTTGTGTTACCGTTTTTCTTAAAATTGACATATAACACATGTAAATCTAGGTTAAGCAGGTAAAAGAGAAAGAAATGACAGCGAGTTACTAACCTCTTGAAGAGCTCTTCTTCACGAAATCCTTTTTCGGTTCATGAACTCAACGATCTCACTTGATCTCCTCTACGAACTGACGCGAAAATATGGGCGTGAAACGAATGGATTTTTCGCAACGAAAGTGCGATGTGAATCGCCGTTGTTTAGTTGTTGTTCTAATTTTCTTAAAATTGAAAAAACACTTTCTATCTAGGCCAAGCATGAAAAAATGAGAAAGAAAATAGAAACTAAGGTTCAAGAACCTACCTCTTGAAGAACCGTTGTTCGAGTTTTCCTTCTCCAGTCATGATCTCAACGATCCGACGAACTCTCCAAAGAAAGTCACGAACCGATTCAAGGGGACACCTCCACTTGATCTTCTTGGTTGTTCTTGGGAGGATAAGGGAGAGTGGTGGGACTTCCTTTAGATTTCTCGGTTGGAGAGAATATGTGAGATTGAGAGAATTTTTTAGAGAGAATTTGCTTTCTCTTTGGATGGAATTTCAAAAAATGAGAGAATAGCCTATGAAATATCTTACATTCCACCAATATATAGTGTCATGTGGGGGTGTTAAAATCTCCAACATTTACCATTTTACCACAACTATATAATATGTAAATCATATTTGCATATCACATAATATAAGGTATCTCATACCTTATTATACAAATCACATTTGTATAATTGTGGAATTTTAAATTGAATCATATTTCTCTCAAATCAATTTCTCCAAATTAGCCCTAATTAAATAATTAGGCTACACTATAGTTTATTACGAATCTTATTCACATTAAACTATATATTATGTCCATTATATCACATATAAATGACATAAATACCCTTTTAATGAGTTTGAACAACTCAAATCCACTCCAAACTGTAAACCCTCATTTAATCCAATTTGAGCCAACCGAGTGACCTAATGGACCTACAGATGATGAGCTCCAATGGTACGAGATTAACCGATCAAACTCTTTGACCTGGTTAATCAACATTCATTAACTACAGTAACACTCCACTAAAATCTGTAGTTGCACTCTCTTCACTGTAGGACAAGTTGTGTCCATCGATATAACCAATGCCCGTGAGTCGACCCTTCACAAGTTGTTCGTAGTCACAACTGGGTCAAATTATCGTTTTACCCCTGTGTCTACCTCTTGCTCCTTAAGTCCCACTGCTCCTCTAATGAACAACTTTGTTACATTGTCCAACCATAAACAACATAACTCTCGGGCCAGTGAGAGGGTGGGCGCCCGTTGTCCAAGCCCTGGAGACAACACTTAAGGGAATAACCCCTCTAGTTTTCCTAGCTCGGGAACAAGTGAATTCTTTCTTGCGTAGTTAAGTTCCCAGCTCCCCACGTGGTTCTGTCCCCAAGAAGATAGGCATATTGGTGAAGGGAATGGATTTCCCGCAGCGGAAGCGTTGTGAAACACCATTGATTCGTTGTTGTTCTAGTTTTCTTAAAACAGAAAGTATCTCATACATTTCAAGGCTAAACATGCTTTTCGAGAAGGAAAAACAATGAGTAAAAGAATTACTAACCTCTTGAAGAACGCTTCTTCGAATTCCTCCTCGACATGATCTCTCTCGATCCAACGAAATCACGATCTCGATCCTCGAATCGAATCTCGAACTGAACAAGTTACTTCCACTTGATCTTCTCGATTGTTCTCGAGAGGTAGAGGGAGAATAGTGAGACTCCCTTTGGAATTGGGTCATGGAGAAATAGAGAGAATTGAGAGATAGAGCTTGAGAGAATTTCACTTGCACTATTGGATGAAATTCCAAAAAATGACAAGATTGCTTATGGAATGTCTCACATTCCACCTATTTATAATGGTGTGTGGTGGAGTTAAAATCTCTACCAATTCACAATTTTACCACAACCATATGATATGCAAATGGATCATCAACGTTGTGCTCCGAAGCTATCTGCGTGACTGTCACGTCTCTGCGGTGCACAATCACCCGTATCAGGTGATACTTGCATTCAATATGCTTGCCCCTTTTATGACTCTGAGGTTCTCTCGAGTTGGCTACTCTACCGCTGTTGTCACAAAACAGCGCCCCTTGCAAGTTCATATCTGGAACAACTTCCAAATCTAACATGAACTTCCTGAGCAGAACAACTTCCTTAGCAGCTTCACAAGCCGCAACATACGTGGCTTCCATCGTGGAATCGACGATGGATCCTTGCTTGACGTTTCGTCACACTACAACCTCTCCATTAAGAGTGAACACTGACCCCGATGTGTGATGGAGATCTGATCTCCTTGAGCAGCGGAAACGTGTTTGGGATCGTAATTTGCTTGATGGTTTTAATTGAAACAAAAAAACCAGTACATTGACAAAAACATACAGAACAAGCATGCTAATTCTAATCTAATTAGACATGGAGATAGTACATGCAAACGTGATTAAAGTTTAACAATTAAACTAAGAAGGGAGAGGAATAAATTACCTTTGTAGCTTTTTCGCAGCAACTCCTTGCTCCACGATAAACAACAACAAGGCAGAACTTCTCTGTTTTTCTCTGTGTAACAACACCACCACTTGGATTACCTCCTATATCTCTGAATGCTTAGATCCTCCTTGGTAGGAAGGATTCCAACTTTTGGAAGATTAAGGAAATTTGAGAGTGAGAGAGAGTTTTTACAGCAATTCTCCAATTGCTTAACACACAATCATCAATCATTCACTTCTCTCCAAGAGAAGTTAAACCCAGTAGAGGGCATCTCCTACTTCCTTTCGAATAGGGAGTTGGGAGAGAGGGGGAACGTGTCCTCCTGACACGTTCCTTATTTAATTAATTAATCATATTAAATAAATAATCAAAATAAATTAAATATCTTATATTTAATTTATATTAAAATACATTTAATGAATTATCCCTCTATCTTATAGTTTTAATGCACATCTAATGTACATTAAATTTAACCTATAGTTTTTAAATATGAATCACATTCACATTTAAATTTAATATTTGAACTCTTTCAAATATTTAATTCTCTCACATAATTTAATATGAATCATATTCACATTAAATTTATAATCTATAGTTCGAAAACTAAATATTATATCGTAACCATATACATTAAATATATTCCCTAGTGAATTTGAACATTTCAAATTCAAATGATCTAAGAACCCTTTACGAGCTAGAAGGTGGACCTAATGGACCTATAGATCAGAAGCTCCAACGATACGAGATTGCTCGGTTAATCTCATTAACCTCCCAATCAACATTCGTGAACTGCGGGAACACTCCACTAAAGTCCCACAACTGCACTCTTCTCACTGCAGATATATTTTTGTGTCCATGGATATTGACAAATAACAGCAAGTCAATCCTTCACGAATGTTCGTAACACCAAATGGATCAAATTACCGTTTTACCCCTAGATTACATCTTGTACCTTAAGTACCAGTGCTCCTCTAATGAACAATTTGTTTGTGGTCCTACCAACAAACAGACTCCCTCTCGGGCCAATGAGAGGGTCGGGCCCTTTGTTCAAGTCAGGAGACACCACTTAAGGAACATTCCTCTACTTACCCTAGTAGGCGGGAAGGAGTGAATTCCATCTTGCTAAGTTAAGTTTCCAGCCGCTCACTCGGTCTTGTCCCCAAGAAGGTAGGCATATTGAGTCAGCGAATCTGGCCACTCTCACCTATACTAGTCAAAGGACAATCCCTTGCGAACAAGAGTTCATAACCTGCTCAAGATTGAGATCAAGTTGCCTAGGTCATCCTAGTGAAATAGAAACCTAACTAGTCATCTGAGTTCAAATTGGGGGTTACTATTTTCGTGGTCCGGTCTTATGTAATCTCATTACATAGGATATCCCCACCCACATTTCATCTACACGAACACGTTAGGATCACTGTGTTTGCATCAAATACAAAGTGGGCCACATCCATAGTTTAACCAGGGTAAGGTACCCAAACCTTATCCCCTAACTATAGACCCTTTAGGTCGTATCTCGAACCGAGATCCTTTTTATGTACATTACATTTGATTAGAGATTCATTTATGACCTTAGATGTTTAGTTTATTGGATTTAGGGTTTGAATGAAGGCAAACTCGTAGATATGAACAATAACACTTTATTGAAATAATAACACTTTATTACATTAATTAGAACATAATTACAAACTACGAGTTTTAGGGCACGAATCCCAACAAACTCCCACTTGAACTAAAACTCTAGTGGGGTACAACAAAATCTAAAACAGTGGTTATAGAGATATAAATACAATAAACTAGGGCATCCATATACCCCATTACATACCTCCCACTTGCCCTAGATTTAGCCTATGTACATATCTCGTGAGACCTGGACTTTCAGATGACCCTCTAACACTTTAGCCGTGAGAGTCTTTGTAAACGGATCAACAATAATGTGCTCCAAAGTGATCTTCGTGACTGTCACATCTCTTCGTTGCACTATTTCTCGTATCAGGTGATACTTCCTCTCGATGTGCTTACCTCGCTTATGGCTGCGAGGTTCCTTCGAAGTAGCTACCGCACCTTTGTTGTCACAAAGTATAAGGTGATGAGAGATTCCATATTTGGAACAACTTCCAAATAAGTAAGGAATTTCCTTAGCCAAACAACCTCTTTAGCTGCTTCACAAGCAGCGACATACTCAACCTCCATCGTGGAGTCGATGCATCCTTGCTTGATGCTTCGCCATACTATAACTCCGTTAAGGGTGAAAATCGATCCGATGTGGATTTTCAAGAATCTTACGATCGAAAATCGGAATCGGTGTATCAAGTAAGGATCAAATCCTTAGACCCATACACAGAGTATAGTCCTCGTTCTCTTTAGATACTTGAGGATATTTTTTAGCTCTTTGTCCCGGTGGTCTAACCTGGATTGGGTGGTACCTCACCGACTATTCTCCTTTGCATAACAAATGTCCGACCTCGTGCACAACATAGGATACATTAAACTACCCACTGCAGAGGCATAGGGAATATGTCTCATATCCTCAACTTCTTGAGGTGTCTTGGGACACTTTGTTCACTGATGAGATAAACTCCACGCTGAAGGGTAATAAGCCCTCTTGGAATTTGCGCATCGAATATCTTGATAACATTTTGTCGATATAAGACGCTTGAGACAGTGCTAGCGTTCTGTTCTTGCGATTCTTGAGGATCTGAATCCCAAGAACATATTGTGCCTCTCCCAAATCTTTCATTTGGAATTGGGTCGCCAACCAATTCTTTATGTCAGTAAGGTATCCTACATCATTCCCAATGAGTAGGATATCATCCACATAAAGTTCTAACAAAGATACTTTGTCGTAGATGATCCTTTTGACACTTGTTTCAACCCATAAATGGATCGATTGAGCTTGCAAACTTTTTGCTCCTGACCTTGGGCTATGAACCCCCTTGGTGAGACATATAGATGCTCTCGTCAAGATTACCATTCAAAAAGGCAGTCTTGACGTCCATTTGCCAAATTTCATAATCATAAAATGCGGCTATGGACAATAGTATCCTTATAGAATTTAGCATAACAACAGGGGAAAAAGTTTCTTCATAGTCAACTCCTTCCCTTTGGGTAAAACCCTTTGCTACAAGTCTAGCCTTAAAGGTCTGTACCATTCCGGCTACATCTCTCTTTCTCTTATAGATCCATTTACACCCTATGGGTCTAACCCCTTCAGGTTGGTCTACAAGTTTCCATACTGAATTGAAGTCCATTGACTCCATTTCAAGGTTCATGGCTTTGATCCATTGGTCCTCTACGTCATTCAATGCCTGTTTATAAGACAATGGATCTTTTACGCCGTCATCAGGTATGACAACTTGAGTTTCAGCTAAACCCAAGTAGCGGTCAGGTTGGGAAACAACCCTCCCACTGCGTCGAGGCATTCCCAATGATTGAGAAGGACGAGGCCCGGCTTTGAGTCTTTGGCTCTTCCATCAACTCTTGATGAAGGTCCGGCTTTGATCAACAACTCTTGTTAGTTTATGAGTAGCTTCATTTAGTACTAATTTACTCTACGCGGTTTGTGGTTCCTCATGTGATCTTCTCTCTAGAGCGTGGCGTTTGTCGATACAATCACCTTGTTTTCTTGTGGGTCGTGGAAAAGACCACCTCTCGTTTCTTTGGGATAGCCAACAAATTGACACAATTTTGAAGCGAGGTTCTAACTACTTTGAGTTTTTCACGAGCACGTGTGTCGGACAACTTGAGATCTGAAGTGTTCTAAACTAGGTTTACGCCCCTTCCATAGTTCAAAAGGTGTTTCGAAAAACTTTTGATGGAACCTTTATTCGAGATTTGAAGCTGCAGTCTCTCTGCGTATCCCCAAAACGAGAGCGAGCAATTGAGCATAACTCATCATAGAACGAACCATGTCCAACAAGGTTCTATTTCTCCTTTCGACACACCATTTTCTTTGTGGTGTATTAAGTCTTTGAGAGTTGAGATTTAATTCCATGTTCTATCATATAGTCACGGAATCTCAAATCCATATACTCTCCACCTCGATCGGATCGAAGTGTTTTAATGGTTTTCCTAATGCATTCTCTACTTTGACCTTATACTCTTTGAACTTTTCAAGAGCCTCGGACTTGTGATGCATTAGATATAGATAACCATACCTCGAATAATCATCTATGAAAGTGATGAAATATCGCATTACCCCTCCTCGAGCTTTAACATTCACTGGACCACAAATATCCAAATGTACAAGTTCTAAGGGTTTTATGGCTCTGTAACCTTTTCCTATAAAAGGTCGCTTGGTCCTTTTACCTTCCAAGCAAGACTCGCAAGGCGGTAGAGAATCATCTTCTAACTTGTTTAGAAGTCCATTCTTAGAGAATCTCTCAATCTGGTTGATATTAATATGACCAAGTCTAAGATGCCACAGATAGGTATTATTATTAGGAGAAATTCTTTGCTTTTAGTTTGAGTGTTAACATTCTTAAACATCTCATGATTTAAAATTACTTTCGTTTTATTCGGTTTCAGTACGCACAAACCATTTTTCAATTTAGCAGAACAAATATTGACACCCTCTTTCAAAATGAGCACTTCATTAATTGAAAAAGAAATACAATATCCAAGTTCTATTAAACAAGAGATAAAAATTAAGTTCCTTTTAAGCTTAGGAACTTTATACAAATTTTTTAATAAAAGAAATCTATCTCCAAAAAATAGCTTGGCATCTCCCATCTGCAGAAGTGAGACGCGTCTCTCCGTTCAGACCACGAGCATCATCTCACCCTCTTGAGCTCTTTGAAGGAACTAGTTTCGAATGAAGAGCAAGCGTGATTAGTGGCTCTGAATCAAGTATCCAGTCAAATCATCATTTTCCACTAAACAAGTTTCAAGAATAAGTAAATCTAATTTACCTTTCTTCTCTTTGAGCTCAGCAAGGTATTTTGGGCAGTTTCGCTTCCAGTGCCCATCCATGTTGCAGTGGAAACATTTTCCTTTATCTGTAACCTTGGTTTTTCCCTTGCCTTTGTCAGCAGCAGGTGCCTTCCCTTTCCCTCCTATTTTCTTCTTTTGGGTCTTCTTAAGCCCGGAAGATGAGCTCTGAGGACTTAGTCCCGGAGGATGAACCCTTCCGGAACCTTACGGAATGGGCAAGCAGATTTGCCTCTCCATCACTGTCCTTTATTCTTCATAAGAGACTGGAAAGTTTGTAGTTCATTAACAAGAGTAGTCAGGTTATACTCTATCTTGTTCATCACCGCATTGCTGCGGAATTGAAGGAAACTCTTTGGAAGAGATTTCAGAATGAACGATACCTGACTTTGCTCGTCAATGATCGCTCCGTTCATCTGAGCCACGTTGAAGTGGACCATCGGATCGAGAACATGTTCTCTCACCGGCGACCCCTCCTTCATGCGGGAGTTATAAAGCGTATTTGAGGATTCGTGCCGAATCTGTCGGATGGTTGTCCAAACATTTCTCAGGCCGAACTCATGATCTCACGGTGAGACCATGACCTCGTGCTTTTGACCGAACTCGAAACACTAGCCAAAATGTAGACTTTGGCCTTATCATTGGCCTTGATCCAGCGGTCGCCGCACGCCTCCCAATGCATGATTGAGGAGGCGTTACGGCGAGGACTGAGGACATTCCTCAGACAGTACAAACCGTAGGTCATCAACAACCAGAATCGTATTTAGGTTGGATTTCCACGTAGTAAAATTCTCACCAGTTAAACGATCGCTTTTAAGTAAGGCTATTAATGAGGACGACATGTTGAAAACCAAAATAGTTCTAATTAGTTATGCCTTTTAACCCATTGTAAAAACCAATCATATTTAGCAAAATTATTGAAGAACCCTAGTGTTTAAACTAAACCCACTGTTTAAATTAAACCTCTAATTTTGCAACGATACTTCAAGGGCTTAGAACAAAAGCCTCCGTCGGGCGGTCAGTCATTCCTCCCTTGAATTGAGACTTTCTCAGCCAATTCTCACTACCATAACATCTCATGTCCCAATGGTCATTAGCTACCGTTTATTTGGTCAAGGACTTGTTAACTAACTTAACTCATCCTGTAAATGTGACCCTACCATTTTAAGATCCAATAGGCCCGAGCCAACAGGCTACTATTAAGAAAGACAACTGTTGGCAAATAACCTAAGAGATCCTATCCCTGGAGTTCGCGGTGTTCTGATCCCTATAGTCAGGCCCTCCGTAGGGTTTGGCTGTTCCAGGACAACCTAGCACACGGACTATAGAAATCTCATGGTGCGACCTAATGGAGGAGACCGTAGGATACGTTGACACGCGTCCTGCTCCCATTTACTATGGATACTTCCCTCATTCACCTTGGTATTGAATCATGCAAACATATACCGTAGGGGGACGCCCTATTGACGCCACGTGAGTTTAGCATGGAACTCACGGTGTGAACTCTTGAGGACATGAGAGTAAACTCGATGCGAACATCTCGTTTTCTCCCACTGAAGCTCCTAAGATTAGGGTATTGGTTTAACTTAGTCGGATTCTGGCTAAAAGAATCTATCTAAGACTATGCCTATTATAACTATTATAGCTAGGTCTTAAAAACTTATATTTAGGTGAATAAACATTTTAATTACCTAGAGATAAAGTAGAGCTAAGGTTAATTCAACTCAAGCTCCAGGTCAGTTCCCAGGTAGGAGGTGTTCCGTTAACCGTCAACTTAAGTACCCCCAGCCTTAGACAGAACTTCACCGGTAGGGTTCCCTTATAACCAAAGTTCTAATGTCATACTAGATTTTAAACTATTTAAAATACTACGTAAGACTAACTTCTAATCTTATTAGAAATTAAAACTTATGTCTAAATTAATTTTAAACGATTTAAAACTAATTTAAATTTTAACCCAAGTTCCTATGTTTGCATGCATTTCTTTATTATAGGTTATGGTTTCTAAAACCCCTTTAATTTATAACTTTTATAAATTTAATTATTAACCTATAATAAAGAAACTATATTATAAATCCAACAATTAATTTTACAAATTGGAATTATAAAAGGAATTTAACTAATTGAATTATAAAATTACTTAAATAAAATAACAATTAATTTAAACTAAGTAATTTCATGCTCCATGCAATTTATATTCATATAATATGATTATAACTCTTATAATTAATTACTCATGAAATATAAATTGATCATGCATTTTCAATCATATTCATATAACATTTATACAAATAAAATGCATGAACATGCTTATCCTAAGGTGAGAACAATCTAAATGACATTCATAAAGATAAATAGCTGTAAAACCGGAATAATTTAGCCCAAAGTGCAAAAAATAAAATTACATTAATTTTATTTCATGAAACCAGTCCAAAAAAACCCTGAACAGGCTTTGAACCACTCGAACCGGACCAAAACCAATGAACCAGCTGAACCGGTCTGCAACTACTGGAAATGCCTCACGGCGTTGCAACGCAAATGCTAGCATTGCAACACCCTCTTTGTCTTATGCGCGCCTGCTATCGGGATGGCATTGCAATGCTGAGGGGCAGTGTTGCAACGCCGCTGACCCCTTGGACGCCCGCGTCGATAGGGGACGCTAGCGTTGCGACGCCATTCTTCAGCGTTGCAATGCTGATGAACGGCGTTGCAACGCTGCTGCTTCGGCAGCAGCTTCCTTCCACGAACACAACAGCTTCAACTTGCAATTTCTCCCTCGATTCTCCACCGAATTGCTTGAAATTGGTCCCGAACGACTCGCAACTCATTTACAGACTCAATAATGCACTTTTTGCCCAAAAACGCAGGGGCGTTTATGATGGAGATCTGATCTCCTTGAGCAGCGGAAACGTGTTTGGGATCTTAATGTGCTTGATTGTTTTAATTGAAACAAAAACTAGTACATTGATAAAAATACAGAACAAGCATGAATTCTAATCCTATTAGACATGGATTAATTGCATACATACAAACATATAATAAGTTTAACTATTAAACTAAAGGGAAGAAAAATTAATACCTTTGTAGACTTTCTCCAACAATAACTCCTTGCTCCAAACAGTACAACAACAAAGGAACTTCTCTGTTTTTACAGAACAACAACACCACCACTTGGATCACCTCCTATGTCTCTGAATACTTAGATCCTCCTTGGTGGGAAGGATTCCAACTTTTGGAATGAGAAGGGAATTTGAGATTGAGAGAGAATTTTTCTTCTATGAGCACACCAAAATGATTGATCAACCTATCTTCCACAAATCCCCAGGAGAAGAAGAAGCTTCAAATGGGCATCTCCCACTTCCCATCGAATAGGAAGTTGGGAGAGAGAGGGGGAACGTGTCCTCCTGACACGTTCCTTATTTATTTAATTAATCACATTAATTAAATAATCAAAATTAAATATCTAATATTTAATTTATATTAATCACATTTAATGAAATATCCCTCTATCCAATAGTTTTAATGTACATCTAATGCACATTAATTTTTATCCTATAGTTAGCAAATGTGAATCACATTCACATTTAATATAATATTTGAACTCTTTCAAATATTCAATTCTCTCATATAATTTAATATGAATCATATTCACATTAAATTTATAATATATAGTTCCAAAACTATATATTATATTGTATCAATATACATTAAATATATTCCCTAATGAATTTGAACACTTCAAATTCAAATGATCTAAGAACCCTTTACGAGCTAGAAGGTGGACCTAATGGACTCTGGATCGGGAAAGCGCCAACGATACGAGATTGCTCGATTAATCTCATTAACCTCCCAATCAACATTCGTTAACTGTGGGAACACTCCACTAAAGTCCTACAGTTGCACTCTTTTCATTGTAGATATATTTCTGTGTCCATGGATATCGACCAATAACAGCAAGTCAATCATTCACGAATGTTCGTAACGCCAGCTGGGTCAAATTACTGTTTTACCCCTAGGTTACATCTTATGTCTTAAGTACCAGTGCTCCTCTAATGAACAATTTGTTTGTGGTCCTACCAACAAACAGAGTCCCTCTCGGGCCATTGAGAGGGTCGAACCCGTTGTTCAAGTCCCGGAGACACAACTTAAGGGAACATTCCTCTACTTACCCTAGTAGGCAGGAAGGAGTGAATTCCATCTTGCTAAGTTAAGTTCCCAGCCACTCACTTGGTCTTAACCCCAAGAAGGTAGGCATATTGAGTTGGCGAATTTGACCACTATCACCCATACTAGTCAAAGGACAATCCCTCGCGAACAGGAGTTCGTAACCTGCTTAGGATTGAGATCAAGTTGCCTAGGTCATCCTAGTGAAATAGAAACCTAACGAGTCAACGGAGTTACAACTAGAGGTTACTATTTCGTGGTCCGATCTTATGTAATCTCATTACATAGGATATCCCCACTCATATGTCATCTACACGAACACGTTAGGATCACAGTGTTTGTATCAAATACAAAGTGGGCCACATCCATAGTTTAACCAGGGTAAGGTACCCAAACCTTATCCCCTAACTATAGACCCTTTTAGGCTTTATCTCGAACAAAGATCCTTTTTATTTACATTATATTCAGTTAAAGATTCATTTAACAGCCTTGGATGTTTAGTTTATTGGATTTAGGGTTTAAATAAAGGCAAACTCATAGATAACGAACAATAACACTTTATTGAATTAATAACACTTTATTACATTAATTAGAACATAATTACAAACTACGAGTTTTAGGGCATAAATCCCAACAAACTCCCACTTGCACTAAAACTGTAGTGGGGTACAACATAATCTAAAAGCAAGTGGTTACTGAGAGATATAAATACAATAAACTAGGGCATCCATATACCCCATTACATATCTCCCACTTACCCTAGATTAGCCTATGTACATATCTCGTTGACCCAGACTTTCCAGATGACCCTCTAACACTTTAGCCCTGAGAGTCTTTGTAAGCGGATCAACAATATTGTGCTCAGGCGATCTTCGTGATCGTCACATCTCCTCGTTGCACTATTTCTCGTATCGGTGATACTTCCTCTTGATGTGCTTTCTCGCTTATGGTGCGAGGTTCTTTCGAATTGGCTACCGCACCATGTTGTTGTCGCGATTATAAGGTGATGGGAGATTCCATATTTGGAACAACTTCCAAATCGAGAAGGAATTTCCTTAGCTAAACGACCTCTTGCCATTTGCTTCACAGCGGCGACATACTAAACCTCCATTATGGAGTCGATGCATCCTTGCTTGATTCTTCGCCATACTATAGCTCTCCCGTTAAGGGTGAAAATCGATCCGTCTTTGATTTCCGAGAATCCTTATCGGTCTGAAAATCAGAATCAGTGTATCCAGTAAGGGTCAGATCCTTAGACCTATACACAAGCATATAGTCCCTCGTTCTCCTTAGATACTTGAGGATATTTTTAAGCTGCTTGTCCGGTGGTCTAACCTGGATTGGATTGGTACCTCCGACTATTCCTTTGCATAACAAATGTCTGGCTTCGTGCACAACATAGCATACATTAAGCTACCTACAACAAAGGCATATGGAATATGTCTCATATCCTCAACATCTTGAGGTGTCTTGGGACACTGTTCCCTAGACAGATGAACTCCGTGCCTAAAGGGCAATAAACCCCTCTTGGAATTCTGCATTGAATATTTGGACAACATCTTGTCGATATAAGACGCTTGAGACAGAGCTAGCGTTCTGTTCTTGCGATTTGTAAAGATCTGAATCCCAAGAACATACTGCGCTTCTCCCAAATCTTTCATTTGGAATTGGGTCGCCAGCCAATTCTTTATGTCAGTTAGGTATCCTACAACATTCCCAATGAGTAGGATATCATCTACATAAAGTACTAACAAAGTTACTTTGTCGTTGACGATCCTCTTGTAACACAAGGCTCGTCAACGTTTTGGTCAAAGTCGTAAAACTTGATCGCAGTATCAAATCTTATATTCCAAGATCTTGATGCTTGTTTCAATCCATAAATGGATCGATTAAGCTTGCAAACTTTTTGCTCCTGACCTTGCGTTATGAACTCTTTGGCTGAGACATATAGATGCTCTCGTCAAGATTACCATTCAAAAAGGTAGTCTTGACGTCCATTTTCCAAATTTCATAATCATAAAACGCGGCTATGGACAAGAGTATCCTTATAGACTTCAGCATAGCAACAAGGAAAAAAGTTTCTTCATAGTCAACTCCTTCCTTTTGGGTAAAACCCTTTGCTACAACTCTAGCCTTAAAGGTCTGTACCTTTCCGGCTGCATCTTTCTTTCTCTTATAGATCCATTTAAACCCTATGGGTCTAACCCCTTCAGGTTGGTCTACAAGTTCCCATACTGAATTGAAGTCCATTGACTCCATTTCAAGGTCCATGACTTTGATCCATTGGTCCTTGTCTACGTCATTCATTGCCTGTTTATAAGACAATGGATCTTCTACGCCGTCATCAGGTATGACAACTTGAGTTTCAGCTAAACTCAAGTAGCGGTCAGGTTGGGAAACAACCCTCCCATTGCATCGAGGCATTCCAAACGATTGAGAAGGACGAGACGGACTTGAGGTGCTGACTCCTCCATCAACTCTTGATGAAGGTCCAGCTTGATCAACAACTCTTGTTGGTTCAAGTGTAGCTTCATTTAGTACTAATTTACTACGCGGTTTATGGTTCCTCATGTGATCTTCCTCCAAGAATGTGGCTTTTTTCGATACAATCACCTTGTTTCTTGTGGGTCGTAGAAAAGACCACCTCTTGTTTCTTTGGGATAGCCAACAAATTGGCACAATCTTGAAAGAGGTTCCAGTTTCTTTGGGTTTGTCACGAGCACGTGTGCCGGACAACCCCAAATCCTGAAGTGTTGTAAACTAGGTTTACGCCCCTTCCAAAGCTCAAAAGGTGTTTCTGAAACACTTTTTGATGGAACAACTATTCAAGATTTGAACTCTGATCTCTCTGCGTATCCCCAAAACAGCGAGCAATTGAGAATAGCTCATCATAGAACGAACCATGTCTAACAAGGTTCTATTTCTCATTTCTGACACACCATTTTGCTGTGGTGTATTAGGTGCTGAGAGTTGAGAATTAATTCCATGTTCTATCATATAGTCTTGGAATCTCAAATCCATATACTCTCCACCTCGATCAGATCGAAATGTTTTAATGGTTTTCCCTAATGCATTTTCTACTTCAGCCTTATACTCTTTGAACTTTTCAAGAGTTTCAGACTTGTGATGCATTAGGTATAGATAACCATACCTCGAATAATCATCTATAAAAGTAATGAAATATTCGTACCCTCCTCGAGCTTTAACATTCACCGGACCACAAAGATCCGAATACACAAGTTCTAGAGGCTCTACGGCTCTATAACCTTTTCCAGTAAAAGGCCGTTTGGTCATTTTGCCTTCCAAGCAAGACTCGCAAGGCGGTAAAGAATCATCTTCTAACTTGTTTAGAAGTCCATTCTTAGAAAGTCTCTCAACCCGGTTGAGATTAATATGACCAAGTCTAAGATGCCACAGATAGGTATTATTATATGGAGAAATTCTTTGCCTTTTATTCTGAGTACTAGCATTTTTAAACATCTCATGATTTAAAATTGCTTTGATTTTATTCGGTTTTAGTACATACAAACCATTTTTCAATTTAGCAGAACAAATATTGACACTCTCTTTCAAAATGAACGCGCCATTGATTGAAAAAGAAATACAATAACCAAGTTCTATTAAACAAGAGATAGAAATTAAGTTCATTTTAAGCTTAGGAACTATATTCAGATTTTTTAAAGAAAGAAATCTATCTCGAAAAATAACTTAGCATCTCCCTTCGCACGCAGTGAGGCGACGTCTCAGTTCCAGACCACGAGCGTCATCTCACCTCTTGAGCTCATTTAAGGAACTAGTTTCACGAAATGAAGAGCAAACGTGATTAGTGGCTCTGAATCAAGTATCAGATTAAATCATCATTTTCCACTAAGCAGTTTCAAGAACTAGTAAATCTGATTTACCTTTCTTCTCTTTGAGGCAAGGAATTTTGGGATTTCTCTTCCGGTGCCCATCCATGTTGCTTGATGGAAACACTTTCCTTTATCTGCAAACTTGGCTTTTCCTTTCCCTTGTCGTGACAGCAGTGCCTTTCCTTTCCCTCCTATTTTCTTCTTTTGAGTCTTCTTAAGCCCGGAAGAAGAGAAAAGAGTTCTGAGGACTTAGTCCCGGACGATGAACCATACGGAACCTTACGGAATGGGCAAGCGATTTGCCTCTCCATTAGCTTTGTCCTTATTCTTCATAAGAGAGTGGAAAGTCCGTAGTTCATTAAGGAGAGTAGTCGGGTTATACTCTATCTTGTTCATCACGCATTCTTTGCGAATTGCGAGAAACTCTTTAGAAGAGATTTTGGGATGAGCGATACGACTTTGCTTGTCAATGACCGCTCCGCTCATCACCGCCACGTTGAAGTGGACCATCGGATCAAGAACGTGTTCTCTCAGCGGCGACCCTCCTTCATGCGGGAGTTATAAGCGTATTTGAGGATTCGTGCGAATCTGTCCGGACGGTTGTCCAAACATTTCTTGCGGTGAACTCATGATCTCACGGTGAGACCATGCCCTCATGGTTTTTGGCGAACTTGAAACACCGGCCAAAATGTAGACCTTGGCCTTATCATTGGCCTTGATCCGGTGATGCGTCGCCTCCTTAATGATTGAGGGGCGTTACGGCGAGAATCTGAGGACATTCCTTAGTTAGTACGAACCAGAAGGTCGTCAACAACGAGAATCATATTCAAGTTGGACTTCCACGCTTGATAAAATTCTCACCGATTAAGCGGTGGCCGCTTTTAAGTAAGGCTATTATTGAGGACGACATTTGAAAATCCAAAATAGTTCTAATTAGTTAAGCCTTTTAAACCCATTGTAAAACCAATCTAATTTAGCAAAATTATCAAAGAACCCTAGTGTTTAAACTAAAACCCCTTTGTTTAAGTTAAACCTTTAATTTTGCAACGATACTTCAAGGGTTTAGAACAAAAGCCTCCGTCGTCGAGTGATCAGTCATTCCTCCCTTGAATTGAGACTTTCTCACCAATTCCCACTACAGAACATCTCATGTCCCAATGGTCCTTAGCTACGTTTGTTTGGTTAAGGATTTGTTAACTAACTTAACTCATCCCAGTAAATGTGACCCTACCATTTTCGGATCCAATAGGCGAGAGCCAGCGGACTACTATTAAGAAAGACAAGCTGTTGGCAAACAACATAAGAGACCCTATCCATTTCTGGAGTTCGCGATGTTCCGATCCCTATACTCAGGCCCTCCGTAGGGTTTGGCTGTTCCAGGACAACCTAGCAGGCGGACTATAGAAATCTCACGGTGCGACCTAATGGAGGAGACCGTAGGATACGTTGACACGCGTCCTGCTCCCATTTACTATGGATACTTCCCTCATTCACCTTGGTATTGAACCATGCAAACACATACCGTAGGGGGGCGCCCTATTGACGCCGCGTAGCCGAGCATGGAACTCACGGTGTGAACTCTCGAGGATGTGAGAGTAAACTCGATGTGAGCATCTGGTTTTCTCCCACTGAAGTTCCTAAAATTAGGGTATGGATTTAATTTAGTCGGATTCTGGTTAAAAGAATCTATCTAAGTCTATGCCTATCATAACTATTATAACTAGGTCTTAAAACCTTATGTCTAGGTGAATAAACATTTTAATTACCTAGAGATAATTGAAGCGAGGTTAATTCAACACGAGGTTCCGGTCGGTTCCCGGTGGGAGGTGTTAGATTAGCAGTCAGATTAAGTACCCCCAGCCTTAGATAGAACTTCACCGGTAGAGTTCCCTTATAACCAAAGTCCTAAAGTCCTACTATATTTTAAACTATTTAAAATACTACGTAAGACTTATTTCTAATCCTATTAGAAATTGAAACTTAGGTCTAAATTAATTTTAAACGATTTAAAACTAATTAAATTTAACCCAAGTTCCTATGTTTGCATGTATTTCTTTATTATAGGTTATGGTTTCTAAAACCCCTTTAATTTATAACTTTTATAAATTTTAATAATTAACCTTTGATAAAGAAACTATATTATAAATCCAACCATCAATATTCTAATTGGAGTTATATAAGAAATTCAACTTCTTGAATTACAAAATTACTTAAACAAAATAACATTTATTTTAAACTAAGTAATTTCATGCTCCATGCAATTTATTTTCCATATAATCTAATTATAACACTTATAATTAATTACTCATGAAAAAATAAATTAGTCATGCATTGAACCATATTCATATAACATTTATATAAATAAAATGCATGAACATGCTTATCCTAAGGTGAGAATAATCTAAATGACATTCATATAAACAAATGGCTGTAAAATCGGAATAATTTGGCCCCTAAAGTGCAAAAAAAAAATAAATTACATTAATTTATTTCATGAAACCGGTCCAAAAACAACCTGAATCGACCTTGAACCGCTCGGGCGGACCAAAACCAACGAACCGGCTTGGCGGGTGCGCTCACATCGCTTGAAGGCGCCTCACGGCGTTGTAGCGATGCTAGCGTTGTAGCGCCGCGCTTCATCCTCGCGCGGCGCTGCTATCGGGATGGCGTTGCAACGGCGAGCGGCGTTAACGCCATCGCCCCTTGAGCGCGCGTCGATAGGGGAGCGCCGGCGTTGTGATGTTGTTCTTGACGTTACAACGCCGATGAGCGGCGTTGTAACGCTAACGCGCTTCGCAACAACCTTCTTCCACGAACACAACAACTTCAACTTTCAATTTCTCTTCGATTCTCAAGCGAAATGCATGAAATTTGTCCCGAATGACTCGTAACTCAATTACAGACTCAATTTTGCACTTTATGCCCAAAAACGCAGGGGCCTTTACATCCAATTTGAACAAAATAAAAGTAAACTAAGGCCAAAACATTCCTAAACTAGTTTTACAGCAAACCAAATGCATTTTCCACCAAATCAATGCAATTTTGTTTCAAAACAAAAAAATACAAGCATAGCTCTGATGCCAATTGATGGAGATCTGATCTCCCTGAGCAGCGAAAACGTGTTTGGGTTCTTAATGTGCTTGATTGTTTTAATTGAAACAAAAACCAGTACATTGATAAAAATACAGAACAAACATGAATTCTAATCCTATTAGACATGGATTAATTGCATACATACAAACATATATTAAGTGTAACTATTAAACTAAAGGGAAGAAGAATTAATACCTTTGTAGCCTTTCTCCAACAGCAACTCCTTGCTCCAAACAGTACAACAACAAAGGAACTTCTCTGTTTTTACAGAACAACAACACCACCGCTTGAATCACCTCCTATGTCTCTGAATACTTAGATCCTCCTTGGTGGGAAGGATTCCAACTTTTGGAATGAGAAGAGAATTTGAGATTGAGAGAGAATTTTTCTTCTGTGAGCACACCAAAATGATCGATCAAGCTTTCTTCCCCCCAATCCCCAGGAGAAGAAGAAGCTTCAAATGGGCATCTCTCACTTCCTATCGAATAGGAAGTTGGGAGAGAGAGGGGGAACGTGTCCTCCTGACACGTTCCTTATTTATTTAATTAATCACATTAATTAAATAATCAAAATTAAATATCTTTTATTTAATTTATATTAATCACATTTAATGAAATATCCCTTTATCCTATAGTTTTAATGTACATCTAATGCACATTAATTTTTATCCTATAGTTTGCAAATGTGAATCACATTCACATTTAATATAATATTTGAACTCTTTCAAATATTTAATTCTCTCATATAATTTAATATGAATCATATTCACATTAAATTTATAATATATAGTTCCAAAACTATATATTATATTGTATTAATATACATTAAATATATTCCCTAATGAATTTGAACATTTCAAATTCAAATGATCTAAGAACCCTTTACGAGCTAGAAGGTGGACCTAATGGACCTACAGATCAGAAACTCCAACGATACGAGATTGCTCGGTTAATCTCATTAACCTCCCAATCAACATTCGTTAACTGCGGGAACACTCCACTAAAGTTCCACGGTTGCACTCTTCTCACTGCAGATATATTTTTGTGTCCATGGATATCGATCAATAACAACAAGTCAATCTTCATGAATGTTCGTAACGCCAGCTGGGTCAAATTACCGTTTTACCCCTGGGTTACATCTTATGCCTTAAGTACCAGTGCTCCTCTAATAAACAATTTGTTTGTGGTCCTACCAACAAACAGAGTCCCTCTCGGGCCATTGAGAGGGTCGGGCCCGTTGTTCAAGTCCCAGAGACACCACTTAAGGGAACATTCCTCTACTTACCCTAGTAGGAGGGAAGGAGTGAATTCCATCTTGTTAAGTTAAGTTCCCAGCCGCTCACTCGGTCTTGTCCCCAAGAAGGTAGGCATATTGAGTCGGCGAATCGGCCACTCTCACCCATACTAGTCAAAGGACAATCCCTCATGACAGGAGTTCGTAACACTTTCGAGATTGAGATCAAGTTGCCTAGGTCATCCTAGTGAAATAGAAACCTAACTAGTCAGCAGAGTTACTGACTAGAGGTTACTATTTCGTGGTCGATCTTATGTAATCTCATTATATAGGATATCCCCATTCACATGTCATCTACACGAACACGTTAGGATCACAGTGTTTGTATCAAATACAAAGTGGGCCACATCCATAGTTTAACCAGGGTAAGGTACCCAAACCTTATCTCCTAACTATAGACCCTTTTAGGTTGTATCTCGAACCGAGATCCTTTTTATGTACATTACATTCAGTTAAAGATTCATTTAACAACCTTGGATGTTTAGTTTATAGGATTTAGGGTTTAAGTAAAGGCAAACTCGTAGATAACGAACAATAACACTTTATTGAATTAATAACACTTTATTACATTAATTAGAACATAATTACAAACTACGAGTTTTAGGGCATAAATCCCAACACTTTACATAGAAATTGATCAAAACTAAAGTAAACTAAGGCCAACAAACTCCTAAACAAGTTTCACAGCAAACCATATGCAATTCCCACCAAAATCAATGCAATTTTGTTTCAATAAAAAACAAATCAAGCATTGCTCTGATACCAATTGATGGAGATATGATCTCCTTGAGCAGCGGAAACGTGTTTGGGATCGTAATTTGTTTGATGGTTTTAATTGAAACAAAAAAACCAGTACATTGACAAAAACATACAGAACAAACATGTTAATTCGAATCTAATTAGACATGGAGATAGTACATGCAAACGTGATTAAAGTTTAACAATTAAACTAAGAAGGGAGAGGAATAAATTACCTTTGTAGCTTTTTCGCAGCAACTCCTTGCTCCACGATAAGCAATGACAAAGAGCGAGAACATTTCTGTTTTTCTCTGTGTAACAACACCACCACTTGGATCACCTCCTATATCTCTGAATGCTTAGATCCTCCTTGGTGGGAAGGATTCCAACTTTTGGAAGATTAAGGGAATTTTAGAGTGAGGGAGAGTTTTTACAGCAATTCTCCAATTGCTTAACACACAATAATCGATCATTCACTTCTCTCCAGGAGAAGTTAAACCCAGTAGAGGGCATCTCTCACTTCCTATCGAATAGGGAGTTGGGAGAGAGGGGGAACGAGTCCTCCTGACACGTTCCTTATTTAATTAATTAATCATATTAATTAAATAATCAAAATAAATTAAATATCTTATATTTAATTTATATTAAAACACATTTAATGAATTATCCCTCTATCCTATAGTTTTAATGCACATCTAATGTACATAAAATTTAACCTATAGTTTTTAATTATGAATCACATTCACATTTAAATTTAATATTTGAACTCTTTCAAATATTTAATTCTCTCACATAATTTAATATGAATCATATTCATAATAAATTTATAATCTATAGTTCCAAAACTATATATTATATCGTAACCATATACATTAAATATATTCCCTAGTGAATTTGAACATTTCAAATTCAAATGATCTAAGAATCCTTTACGAGCTAGAAGGTGAACCTAATGGACCTACAGATCAGAAGCTCCAACGATACGAGATCGCTCGGTTAATCTCATTAACCTCCCAATCAACATTCGTGAACTGCGGGAACACTCCACTAAAGTCCCACAGCTGCACTCTTCTCACTGCAGATATATTTCTGTGTCCATGGATATTGACAAATAACAGCAAGTCAATCCTTCACGAATGTTCGTAGCACCAGTTGGGTCAAATTACCGTTTTACCCCTGGATTACATCTTCTACCTTAAGTACCAGTGCTCCTCTAATGAACAATTTGTTTGTGGTCCTACCAACAAACAGAGTCCCTCTCGGGCCAATGAGAGGGTCGAACCCTTTGTTCAAGTTCTGGAGACACCACTTAAGGGAACATTCCTCTACTTACCCTAGTAGGCGGGAAGGAGTGAATTCCATCTTGCTAAGTTAAGTTTCCAGCCGCTCACTCGGTCTTGTCCCCAAGAAGGTAGGCATATTGAGTCGACGAATCTAGCCACTCTCACCCATACTAGTCAAAGGACAATCCCTTGCGAACAGAAGTTTGTAACCTGCTCAGGATTGAGATCAAGTTGCCTAGGTCATCCTAGTGAACTAGAAACCTAACTAGTCAACGGAGTTACAGCTTGAGTTACTATTTCGTGGTCCGGTCTTGTGTAATCTCATTACATAGGATATCCCCACTCACATGTCATCTACACGAACACGTTAGGATCACTGTGTTTGCATCAAATACAAAGTGGGCCACATCCATAGTTTAACCAGGGTAAGGTACCCAAACCTTATCCTCTGTTATAGACCCTTTAGGCTGTATCTCGAATCGAGATCCTTTTTATGTACATTACATTCAGTTAGAGATTCATTTAACAACCTTGGATGTTTAGTTTATTTAATTTAGGATTTGAATGAAGGAAAACTCGTAGATAACGAACAATAACAGTTTATTGAAATAATAACACTTTATTACATTAATTAGAACATAATTACAAACTACGAGTTTTAGGGCACAAATCTCAACAATGTGGACTTCCTAGAATCCTTATCGGTCTGAAAGTCAGAGTCTGTGTATCCCATAAGGATCAAATCTCCACTTCCATACATAAGCATGTAGTCCCTCGTTCTCCTAAGATACTTGAGGATTGCATTTACGACTTTCAAGTGATCTAATCCTTGATTGGATTGATACCTACTGAAAATCCCAATTGCATAACAGATTTTGGGCCTTGTACACAACATGGCATACATAAGGCTCCCTACAGCTGAAGTATAAGGGATTCGTCTCATATCCTCAACCTCTTGAGGTGTCTTAGGACATTGATCCTTAGAAAGGTGAACCCCATGCCTGAAAGGCAGCAAGCCCTTTTTGGAGTTCTGCATACTATATCACAACAACATCTTGTCGATATAAGATGCCTGAGACATGGCTAGCGTTCTGTTCTTCCGATTTCGTACTATCTGGATACTTAGAACATACTGGGCCTCTCCCAAATATTTCATTTTGGAATTGCGAATCCAACCATTCCTTAATGTCAGTAAGGAATCCTACATCATTCCCAATGAGTAGGATATCATCCACATACAATATTAGAAATGCGACAGTGGTGTTGATGATTATCTTGTAGACACAAGACTCATCAACATTATGATTAAAGCCATAAGATTTGATAGCCTCATCAAACCTTATATTCCAAGATCTCGAGGCTTGTTTCAGTCTATAAATAGACCTTTGAAGCCAGCAAACCTTTTGCTTTTGGTCTTGAGTAATGAATGATAACTCACCATAGGAGAGTTATTTTACTAGAATTTTAGTGCTTAATCTACTTTTGCATAGAATTTGTTGAGCCTCATGTTATTTTATCCCTAAATTTTGTGCGTTAGCTTTAAAATCTTGAATTTAAGCATTAGGTTCGAAAAGAATTAATTTTGAAGTTTTTATGCTTTAATTTAAGAAATTTAGAAAAATAAACTAACAGGTAATTAAAAACCGGAAGACGAAATTTTAACTCCAGAAAAATTCTCTCATATTTAGTTGATCCATAATTTAATTGATGAATTTATTGAGATTTTTCTGTGTGCATGAGATGTTTAAAAATTACAGGAGTCCTTAAGGGCATTTTAGAAATTTTACCCGAATGGTAAAATGGTCTTTCTATCCATAAGGGCATTTTTGTGATTTGTGGAGTTAGGGCAACACCATCTTATATAAGGAGTCTAGGGTTCACAAGTGCCAAGGTGGAGAAAGAGTTGCGGGAAGAGGCAGAAACGTGGAGAGGGAGGCGTGTGTTTAAAGAGAAAAATTGAGAGGAAGGATGCTGAAACAAGATTGCTGTCTTCGGGAGGAGAGGCGGCTTCGCTGAAGCAAAACTCGAGAGAGGAACACAGAAAACGTTGGGAGATCAGTGCAGTTCAGTTTTTCACAGACGACGTTCACAAACTTATTGATTTCAAGAGTTTCAACCGTTGGATTTTTCTGCAATTTTGTCATCTTGTTGAGGACTCAAAAGGCTTCGGTTTTAACGGTTAGATCGTCGTTCCCAGCTTCGATTCGTTAGATATTGCTGTCACGTTGGGAGATCTGTGCAGTTCAGGTTTTCACCCACGACGTTCACAAAGATATCGTTTTCCGGAGTTTCAACTGTTGGATTTTGCTGAAATTTTGTCATCTTGTTGAGAACTCACAAGGAATCATTTTGAACGGTTGGTTCGTGGTTCTATGTTTCGGTTTGTCAGATAATTCTATTGGACAAAACCTACAAAAACTGAACCTGCTGCTATAGCTTGCTATTTTCGGTGGGATTTTTTGGCGTTTTGCTAAAGAAAAACACGTGTCACCTGTCTCGCGTAAACTGCTTCTATTCTCTAGTTAATTTTACTTGTTGTCAATGTGATTTGACATTGATTGGACTGATTTTTACTCACTCTTTTAGACTAAATTCATGACTGTTTTGGGGCTGAAATTGTGGTCGATTTAGGCCGTCTTTGTGATATCGCTACAACACGTTTACTTAAATTTGTTGAACAACACAAGCATGCATAAATTAGAGATTTGTGACGTCATGAACTAAATTTTCTTAGGTAAGGATTAGGTTTTTTTTTAATGTAATTGTGGATTAAATTATGATTGATGTCGTGATTGGATTTATGAAATTTTATTGCTTCTAACGGTGTATGAGAATAACAATTAGCCACTTTAATTTCTCTAGAATTCATGAAGTTGGAAAAGTTAATGGATTAGGAAACTAAAATTTCATTCTAGGATTCTCGAGTTGATTAGGAATAATTAACCCACCTAAAACCTTAAATAGTGAGTATAATTTAAATCTCAATTGGGAAGTTGTAGGTTTTAAAACTTAGTGAATTTGGAAATTTCATTTGAATACTTGTGTAGGTAAATTCAAGGCATCACTCAAAATTTATTCCAATTGAACATGAGAACTCTAACCTAACCCGAGCCTATTTTTCTTTAAAAATCTCATCTCTTGCATCTCCCCTCTTGTTTGCATTCTCCTCTCCCCTCATTTAAATTTAGTTATTTTCTTGCATCTTATCTTATCTTTCTTACTTATCGCATCAATTTATTTATTTATAACAGTAATTTGCATACCCATGCATTGCAAAAAAATAAGGAAAATTTGTTAGGACACTCATCCATTTAGGTCTAACTAGTCCTCGTGGGATCAATACTTTAACTTATCACTTGCTGCTCTCGACCGGATATACTTGCACGCCGTAGAAGTGTCGGAGTCTCATTCTAATTTGCATTAGTTTAGGGCACCCGATATTTTCGCATCAATGAACCCCTTGGGCTGGTCCATGTAGATGGTCTCGTCAAGATTGCCATTCAGAAAGGTCGTCTTGACATCCATCTGCCATACCTCATTCATAATATGCGGCGATGGCCAGAAGGTTCCTGATAGTCTTTACCATGGCAACATGAGAAAAGGTTTACTCATAGTCAACCCCTTCTCTCTAGGTAAAACCCTTTGCTACTAGTCTGACTTTGAAGGTTTGCACATTCCCATCTACACCACGTTTACGCATGTAGATCCACTTGCAACCAATAGATTTAACCCCATCCGGTTGGTCCACAAGCTCCCAGACGGAATTGAAGTACATCGACTCCATTTCTTGGTCCATGGCTTTAATCCATTTGTCTCCGTCAATGTCACTCATTGCCTGATCATAAGTCAATGGATCTTCACAGTCATCATCAGGAATGACGACTTGGATTTCAACCAAACCCATATAACGTTCAGACTGTCTTACAACCCTTCCACTACGTCGAGGCATTCTCAACTATTGAGAACGCACTTGACTAGACGAGCTAGGATCAACAACACCTATTGAAGTACTAGCACCATCAACAACTCTTGTTGACGAACTATCCATTTCGTTTAACACAATCTTACTACGTGGTTTTGATGGAGATCGGATCCCCTTGAGCAGTGGAAACGTGTTTTGATATCGTAATTGCAGGTTTATTTTGGTTGAAAACAAAAACCAGTACATTGGAAAAAACACAGAACAAGCATACATTTCCTAATCTAATTAGGCATGGAACTAATCATGCAAACATGCTTTAGAAAATTAACTAAACTAAAAGGGAATTTGAAATTTACCTTTGTAGTTTCAATTCAACAACTCATTGCTCCAAATTGACAGCAACACAACAACCAAGGTTTCTTCTCTGTTTTCTCTACTCCACAGGGACACTACCAACAGGAAAACCTCCTATTCTCTGAGTTCTACTTAGATCAACTCATTTGGTGGGAAGGAAGACAACTTTTGAAATGTAGGAGAATTTAGAGAGAGAATTCTTTTTGCACGGTTAATCACAATTGATCGATCAACCAACACTTCTCTCAATTGAGAAGTTTAACCGTGAAATGAGCTCTTCCCCCACTCCCTATCGATAAAGAGTTAGTGGGGATGATGGGAACGTGTCCTCCTGACACGTTCCCATTAATTAATTAATTAATCAAATATCATATATTTAATTAATCTTTAAATATCATATATTTAATTAAGATTAAATCATATTTAATTTATTTCTCCTCTAACCTATAGTTTTAATGCACATCTTATGCACATTAAATTTTAACCTATAGTTTTTAAATATGAATCTTATTCACATTTAAATTAATATTTGAACTCTTTCAAATATTTAATTATCTCATACAATTTAATATGAATTATATTCACATTAAATTTATAATATATAGTTCCAAAACTATATATTATATCGTATCTATATACATTAAATTTATTCCCTAATGAATTTGAACATTTCACATTCAAATGATCTAAGAACCCTTTACGAGCTAGAAGGCGGACCTAATGGACCTACAGATCAGAAGCTCCAACGATACGAGATTACTTGGTTAATCTCATTAACCTCCTAATCAACATTCGTTAACTTCGGGAATACTCCACTAAAATCCCGCAGCTGCACTCTTCTCACTGCAAATATATTTTTGTGTTCACGGATATTGACCAATAACAACAAGTCAATCCTTCACGAATGTTCGTAACACCAGGTGGGTCAAATATCGTTTTACCCCTTGGTTACATCTTGTACCTTAAGTACCAGTGCTCCTTTAATGAACAATTTGTTTGTGGTCTTACCAACAAACAGAAGTCCCTCTCGAGCCAACGAGAGGGTCGGGCCCTTTGTTCAAGTCCCAGAGACACCACTTAAGAGAACATTCCTCTACTTACCCTAATAGGTGGGAAAGAGTGAATTCCATCTTGCTAGGCTAAGTCTCAAGCTGCTCACTCGGTCTTGTCCCCAAGAAGGTAGGCATATTGAGTCGACAATCTGTCCACTCTCACACAGACTAGTCAAAGGACAATCCCTCGCAAACAGGAGTTTGTAACCCGCTCAGGATTGAGATCAAGTTGCCTAGGTCATCATAGTGAAATAGAAACCTAACTAGTCAACGGAGTTATAGCTCGTGATTACTATTTCGCTGTCCGGTCTTATGTAATCTCATTACATAGGATATCCCCACTCCCATGTCATCTACACGCACACGTTAGGATCACAGTGTTTGTATCATATACAAAGTGGGTCACATCCATAGTTTTATCAGGTTAAGGTACCCAAACCTTATCCCCTTACTATAGACCCTTTAGGTTGTATCTCGAACCGAGATCCTTTATATGTACACTACATTCAGTTAAAGATACATTTTACAACCTTGGATGTTTAGTTTATTGGATTTAGAGTTAAAAGAATGACAATATCGTAAATAACGAACAATAACACTTTATTGAAGTAATAACAATTTATTACAATAATTAGAACAAAATTACAAACTACGAGTTTTAAGGCATAAACCCCAACAGGTTTATGCTCCCTGATGTGGTCCTCCTCATGGAATGTGGCGTTTGTCGACACAAGCATCCTATTTTTCTTAGGATCGTAAAATAGAACCCCGACGTTTCTTTTGGTTAACCTACGAAGAGAAACAATTTCGAACGGGGTTCCAGCTTCTTCGGGTTTGACACCAACACACGGGTCAGGCATCCTCAAATTCTGAAATGACGTAAACTAGTTTTACGACCATACCAGAGTTCGAAAGGTGTTTCAGAAACACTCTTCGATGGAACAATGTTCAAAATCGTAACCCCAAAACGAGTAAGGGAGATGAGCGTAGCTCATCATTGACCGAACCATGTGCAACAAGGTTCTGTTTCTCCTCTCCAATACACCATTCTGCTGTGGCATACCAGGTGCTGAGAGTTGGGACACAATTCCATGTTCTATCAAATAGTCCCGGGATTTAGTGTCCATGTACTCTCCACCTCGATCTGATCGAAGTTTTTATTCGTTTTACCTAATTGGTTCTCAACCTCATTGTTCTTCTTGAACTTTTCAAAAGTTTCAGACTTTCGATGCATTAGGTAAACATACCCATATCTCGAATAGTCATCTATAAAAGATACAAAGTATTTGTTACCTCCCCGTGCTTTAACATTCATCAGACCACAAAGGTCAGAATGTTTAAGCTTAAGTGGCTCCTTTGGTCAAGTAACCTTTTCCACTAAAAGGTTTTTTGGTCATTTTGCCTTCAAGGCATGACTCACAAACTGGTAAAGAGTTTTCTTCTAACTCGCTTAGAAGTCCACTCTTTACTAGTCTCTCAATCCTATTATGATTTATGTGGCATAACCTTAGATGCCAAAGATGAATGTTTTCTTTTGGAGAAACTTTTAATCTCTTAGTTCGCGTTTCAGCTATTTTAAACAATTCAGTATTCAAAACACTTTTGACCGAATTTGGTTTTAAAACATATAAATTATTCTCAAGTGAAGCAGAACACAACACATTTCCATTATGAGAAATAAACGCTTTATTGCTCTGAAAATAAATGGAAATACAATGTTCAAGTAAGCAGGAAATTGAAACAAGGTTTCTAGTAAACCCTGGAACTATGTACATGTTATCCAATAAAATGTACTTCCCGCCGAAAAAAAGCTTCACTGTGCCCACCGCTGCAGCTGAGACAACTTCTCCATACCGAACCCTGAGTGTTATCTCACCCTCCTTCTACCAAGAACTAATTCCCTGAAAAGAAGAGCAAACATGGTTAGTGGCGCCTAAATGAAGTATCCAAACAGAGTCACTACTCTCCACTAAACAAGTTTCAATAACAAGTAAATCACATTTACCTTAAATCACATTTACCTTCCTTCATCTTCTCGACAAGGAACTTGGGATAATTCCTCTTCTAGTGGCCGGGACGTTGCAGTGGAAACACTTTTCTTTTTCTACAACTTCCTTCACCTTTTTGCCTTTGTGGGCGGTAGCACAACCAAATTTAGTAACCTTCTTCAACTTCTTTTTCTTCCCTTTCGAGCCTCAAGAACCTACAGACTTTGTCCCAGAGGTCGAACCCCTGTGAAAGGACCAGAAGACAACATTTGCTTCAGCTTCCTGTCTCTTAACTTTCATCAAAGGCTGAAAGGTTTGTAGTTCGTTGAGGAGGGTGGTCAGAGTGTAGCTAATTTTGTTCATAACAACATTGCTACAAAATTGTAGGAAACTCTTAGGAAGAGTCTCCATTATAAAGCTGACCTTGCTCGACTCGTCGATCGAAGCACCGTTCATCTCATCCAAGTTAAAGCGGGTCATCATGTCGAGAACATGTTCCCTAACAGATGTGCCCTTCTTCATCCTAGCAACGACACCATGATCTCCTTAGTGGTGACCATGACCTCGTGCTTCTTAGCCAAGACTTCAGATAAGCTGGCTGTGATGTATACCTTGGTCTTTTCATTAGCCTTGATCCATCGTCGTATACTTTACGAACACTTCGCGATGCGGTCAACCCGACACCTGAGGACACTCCTCAGTGAGTGGGAACTTAAGGTCGTTAGTTACTAAGATCGTGTTTATATTTTTTTCACGTTTGATAATTGTCTCCTACGAGCTTATCGGAAGCTACAAGAGCTATTATTGAACTCGACATTTTTGCTGAAAAGAAAAACTTTGTATTAGTTCTTGCAAAAACTTTTGAAAATTCAATCATTTTTAGAAAATTTTTATTCTATGATCCCAAGGTCATTAAAAAAATGCAATGATACCCCAAAAGTTTAGAATGACCGCCAACGCAGGGTAGCCAAAACCACTCCTCCTTTGGGATGAGACTTTCTCGACCAAACCCTTATGCCAGAATAACTTTTATTTCTATAGGCATCCAGTTACCATTTTTTTGGTATGAATTCATTAACTCTTAATGAATCCCGTGAGTGTCACACTCTATCTTTAAATTTCCATGTATCCATCCAAACAATAGCTATCATAGGGAGGACTACAAAGAAAAACAAACAAGGAAATCGTATCCCTTTCGGGCATTCACGGTATTCTGACTCCCATGATCAAGACCCTCCGTAGGGATTGTCTGGTCCATGCCAAACTAGCAGGCGAATCATGGCTGTCTCACGGTGTGAATCGATAGAAGAGACTGTGGGTCCCATTTTCATAGGTCCCGCTCCTACTCACTATAAGTACTCTCTCCATTCACCTTAAATTTTGACTCATACAAAGACCACCCGTAGGGGGACACTCCCATTTGCGCCACGAGACTGAGTATGGATCTCACGGTGTGAACTTCACAGATATTTGTTGATGAAAAATTAAATGTATCTCATACACTTTATTTCCTCCCACTAAACACTTTAGATCAACGGGATTGACCTAATTAAACCGACTATATTTACCTAAGTCTACCAATATAGTAATGCATGATTCAATTTTTATTTCAAGAGTAATTAATTATAAATGTTATAATTAGATTATATGAAAAATATGTTGGGATTTATGCCCTAAACTTGTGTAATTTTAATCAAATAAATAAAGGGTTATTTGTTTTGATAAAATTATAATGCTTGCTTTATAAATCCAATAAACTAAGCTCCAAGGTTATAATATATCTTAAACTACAGTGTAGTGGACACTATTTGGATTGTGTCCAGAATATAACTTAAATGGTCTATGGTATAAGAATAAGGTTGGAAACCTCATTCTGGTAACACCATGGATGCGACCCACTTTGTAATTAGTACAAATGAGGTAATCCAACTCATTCATGAAGTTGACATGCGAGTAGGGGCATCCAATATGAAGAGTTCATACAAGACCGGACTGCAAATTATTAGTCTAACCGGTATAACACCGTTAACAAGGTAAGACCGATAATTTATAGATGGTCATTAGTGACTCGACCTGAATCCTTAGCAAGTTAAGAACTTCTGCTTATAGGGATTTGTCCTTAGACTAGTATGGGTGAGAGTGGCATGTAGCCGACTCAATAAGCCTACCTTCTCAGGGACAGAATCTCGTAGGTAGCTAGGGACTTAACTATGCAAGATGGAATTCACTCATTCCTACTCTAATGAATTAGATAGGTTCTTCAAAGGTAATATTTCTTGCTGTCCATATTATGTTTTATGCTTAATCTAGATTCTTTAATTCTTGAATGTAATCTTAGTTACGAAATCAAGAGCACGCGATTCACAATCGCTTCCGCTGCGGGATTCGATTCCCTTCAATTGGTATCAGAGCCCAATTGCGTTATTGATTTACGTTCTGGATTTTCAAGAATTAGCTGGGATTTACTGTTTTGCATGAGATGTATGAACGATTTGCAAATTAGATGTTTTCGATTTTGGCAATTAGATTTACAATTTTTTCATTGAATCATTCAATGTAAGGGTCTGGTGTTTTAGGCAATTTTAATTGTAAATCAAGTCTGTAAGTCCGTGTCGATCGAGGCAAAGTGGTTGCTGAGAAGATTGGAGAGAAAACGAGCTTGGAATAGGAGATTCCATATCTTTGTATGTGTGTGCGTTACAGCTTATTTATTCATTGGCGTTGCAATCTTTGCGCTAACTTGGAAGGAGCGCGAGAGAGGCAGCGGTGTTGCAGCGCCACTGTGAGACGCGTTTCAAGCGCGAGAAGAAGACAAGGAACAGCGTTGCAACGCTGCGCTATCGGCGTTACCAGCGCCACGCACGCGTTTCACGCAGCAAGCAACAGGTGAAAAGCATTTTTTATTATATATTTATTAAATATAAAAATGTTTTATAATTAATTTATAATTAATTTAATTAATTTTAATTAATATAATTAGATTATATTAATTAAAATTGATTTTAGGGTTCCAAAACTGGTCTAAGTTTGCTATTTAAATTATGCAATTGTTGTGTAATTATTGCTAGGCATAATGTATGATTTTATTTTAGAAACCCACCTTAGGTTAAGCATTTTCATGCATCATTTATAATATAAGGAGTTATATTATATAGTTTGCATGATTAATTAATATAAAGTTGTTATATTAATTTATGGAGAACATTGACATGCATTATTTATCATGAGATGATTATGGTATGAATGTCATATTATTCATGTGATGAATGATCAAGCACTATAACATAGTATGCATGTCACCTAAGGTTAATTATTAGTATTAAAATGTTTAGAACTTGGAAATAATAGACCTTAGGTTATCTTGTTCTAATTAGATTAGAATTAGGAACTATGTAATTTATAAGCTATGATTAAAAGAGTAACTCTGTCTAAGGAAAGTTCTGTCTAGGTCAATTTGGGGTATTTAAGGTGTGAAACTAACACCCCTACCTAGGAGGCGATGCGGGAGTAAAATTTTATCAGTGAGTTTATAAATTACAGTAGCGTCAGCGGGTTTATTACGGGGTTAATAAACTAGATATCCTAAGCTTGATATAAGGAGTTATATTAACAAACTTATGATAAAATCAATATAAGAGTTATATTGATTGTCGATATAAGAGTTATATTGATAGAGTTAGGTAAAACCATTAGCCGGGTTAAAGCCCAAGTAAGATTCCTATAACTTTAAAGTATTCAGTGGGAGAAAAACTGTATGAGATACATATTTTTCCACCTACGTTATCTCCGAGAAGTTCACACTGTGAGACTCATACTTGGCCTCGTGGCGCAAACGGGAGCGTTCCCCTTCAGATGGTGTTTGTATGAGTCAATATCAAGGTGAATGGAGAGGGTACTTATAGTGAGTGGGAATAAGTTTAGTGAAAACAAAACCTACGGTCTCTTTTGTCGGTTTACACCGTTAGACCATTATGATCACCGCTAGTTTGGCTGGACCGGACAATCCCCCTTGGAGGGCTTGATCATAGGGGATCGAACACTGATGAGACACCCGAGAAAGGGATAAAGATTTCCTTAGTACTTTTTCAATCTAGTCATCCCTTCGGCGGATTTTATTGGATGGAGACTCTGGGATCTAAAGACAGAGGGTTACACTCACGGGGTACGTAAGTTGTGTATGTATCCTGACCGAAAAATGGTAACTAAAACCTATAGGTATAAGAGTTATTCTGGCATTAGGTTTTGGTCAAGAGTGTCTTGATCCAGAGGAGGAGTGTTTTTTATTACCCTTCGGTGTCATACATTCTTATCCTTTGGAGTATCATTGCAAATTATAAATGTTTTAGGAATCATTTGATAATTAGCTAAAACATGATTGGATTAGAGTTATAGCAAGAAACTCATACAAGTTTGTTTGTAAATTTTTTCAGCAAAAATGTCTAGCTTTATAATTTCCTTATTGGGTGCGAAAAAGTTAACCGGAGAGAACATGATGACATGGAAAAATAAACTCAACACTATATTGGTAATGAATGATCTGAGTTTGTGCTAACTGAGGAGTGTCTTCAGGTGCTAGGCTCGAATGCGTCACGAAATGTTCGTGATGCATATGATCGATGGATGAAGGCCAATGATAAGGCCAAGGTCTACATGCTGGCAAGTATGTCTGACATATTAGCCAAGAAGCATGAGAGGATGATAACCGCCAAGGAAATCATGGATTCCGTGCAGGGTATGTTTGGACAATAGTCTACACAGGCCAGACACAATGCCCTAAAGTACATATTCAACTCAAGGATGTCAGAGGGTACATCTGTTCGGGATCATGTCCTGGATATGATGGTGCACTTCAACATCGCAGAGCCGAATGGTGCTTCCATCGATTAGTCGAGTAAGGTCAACTTCAGTCTGGAAACCCTTCCAGATAGTTTTCTACAGTTTAGAAGTAATGCTGTTATGAGCAAGCTTACTTTTAACCTTACCTCCCTTCTGAGTGAACTCCAGACCTTTCAATCTTTGATGAAAATTTAGGGATCGAAAGGTGAGGCAAATGTTGCCAGTAGGAGTTATCACAGAGGTTTGACCTCTAGGACAAAAACAATGGCTTCATCTTCTTCTAACCTGAATGGGAAGAAGAACAACATGAAGAAGGTTGGTAAAGAGAAACGAGCTGACAAAGCTGCCGCTGAGAAAGGCAAGAAAGTCAAAGAAGTTGCTGACAAAGGAAAGTGTATCCACTACAACGAAGACGGGCATTGGAAACGGAACTGTCCGAAGTACATTGCAGAAAAGAAGAAGGAAGGTAAATATGATTTACTTTGCCTAGAAGCTTGTTTAGTGGATAATGATAAAACTGCTTGGATACTTGATTCAGGGGCCACTAATCATGTTTGCTCTTATTTTCACGGAATTGATTCCTGGCAGCAGCTACAGAAAGGAGAGATAACGCTCCGGGTTGGAAATGGAGAAGTCGTCTCAGCTGTGGCAGTAGGCACGATGAAGCTTTATTTTGGCAAGAAATTTGTATTGTTGGACAATATATTAGTGATACGAAGGTTTACTAGAAACCTTATTTCCATTTCTTGTCTCATAGAACAATGTATTTCTGTCTCCTTCTCTATGAATAAAGTGTTTATTTTGAAGAAAGGTATCGAAATATGTTCAGCTTCATTAGAAAATGGGTTGTATGTTTTAAGGCCTAATTCAGTCAAAATGGTTTTGAACACTGAATTATTTAAAACTGCAAACGCACAAACTAAGAAACATAAATTTTCTCCTAAAGAAAATGCTCACCTTTGGCATCTTAGGTTTGAAGGGAATGAAAATCCCTGCGCAGCGGAAGACGATCGAATCGTCATGGTATCATTACGCTACTTGATTTTGTCAAAATGATCTAACTATTAAATCCAGGCTAAACATGCAAAAGAAGGAATAAATTACAACAAGATAAAAGTACTTACTTGTTAAAGACTCTCTTCAAGGTTTCTTCCTCGGATCACGAACGCTTCGTACTTCTCGATCTCAACGAACGCTTCCCACGAATGGAATCCAAACACTACGACTTGCAGTCTCGGTTGTTCTTCCTTTGGAAAGGAGGAGAGTTATGTGACTCTAGAGTTTTGGAGAGGGAGGAGAGTTGAGAGAAAGTGAGAGAGAATTCTCTTCTTTTTGGGTGAGAATCCAAAAAATGAGAGATTGACTTGAATTCCTTCTTGCAAGAAGGGATTATATAGTGGAATAATCATGGAGTTAAAATCTCAACATTATTACCACTTTACCACAACCATAGGTTATGCAAATCTCATTTGCATAACCACATAATATAAGATATCTCATATCTCATATTGCAAATCACATTTGCAACAATTGTGGTTTAATTAAATTGAATTACATCCAATTTAATTTCTCTCAATTAATTTCTTCAATTAGCCCTAATTCAACAATTAGGCTAAAACCTATAGTTTATTATGAATCTCATTCACATTAAACTATATATTATATCATTCATATCTCATATAAATGACATAAATGCCCTTTAAGTGAAATTGAACACTTCAATTTCATATAAAAACATTAACCCTTCTTTTAACCAGATTGAGCCAAGAAAGCGGACCTAATGGACCTCGATTGCGGGCTCCAATGATCCGAGATTAACTGTCAAACTCTTTGGCGGTTAATCAACATTCATTAGCTACGGTAATACTCCACTATAACGATGTCGCACTCCCGTCGGTCTGCAGAATATTACGTGTCCACTGATATAACCAATGCCCATGAGTCGACCCTTCACGGGTTGTTCGTAGACACGGGTGGGTCAAATTACCGTTTTACCCCTGTGTCTACCTCTTGTTCCTTAAGTCCCCACTGCTCCTCTAATGAACAACATATTGTGACGGTCCAACCATACACAACACCCTCGGGCGGTGAGAAGGTGGGGCGCTGTTGTCCAAGCCACGGAGACATCACTTAAGGGAACAACCCCTTTAGTTTCCCTAAAAGCGGGAGCAGTGAATTCCATCTCGCGTAATTAAGTTCCCAACTCCCTACTTGGTCTTGTCCCTGAGAAGATAGGCATATTGGGCGAGTAACTGTGACCACCCTCACCCGTACTAGTCAAAGGACAGACCCCCACAGACATTTGTTTGTAACACGCTCAGGATTAAGGTCGAGTCATTGTTGGTCATCTACGAAGTTATTAGTCCTATATTGTTAACGGTGTTACATCAGTAGGTCTAATAATTCACGGTTCGATCTTGTAAAATCTCATTGCACAGGATGCCCCCACTCGCATGTCAACCACATGAACGAGTTGGATCACCTCGTTTGTATCTTATACAAAGTGGGCCGCATCCACAGTGTATCCAGGATTAGGTCTCCAACCCTATCCATATATTGTAGACCGTTCGGGTCATTTACTCGAACGTGATCCTCTGTGTGTCCACTACACACCGTTCAAGTTCTAGTTCTCTCATAAATTCAATGACCCTGGAGCTTAGTTTATTGGAAAAGTTTATAAATATTGCGAGACACAAAGTGATGAAATAAATAACTCTTATTAATTTCAAACAGTAATTTACAAACACGAGATTAGGACAAAAATCCCAACAAGGCTGGGTCACATTAATCTCAATAGGATTGAGAGATTGGTAAAGAACGGACTTCTAAGCGAGTTAGAAGAAAACTTTTTGCCTGTATGTGAATCCTGCCTAGAAGGTAAAATGACTAAAAGACCTTTTAGTGGAAAAGGTTATAGAGTCAAAGACCCTCTAGAGCTTGTACATTCAGACCTTTGTGGCCCGATGAATGTTAAAGCAAGGGGAGGATATGAATATTTCATCTCTTTTATAGATGATTATTCTAGATTTGGGCATATTTACGTAATGCACCGCAAGTCTGAAGCACTTGAAAAGTTCAAGGAATTTAAGACTGAGGTTGAAAATTAATTAGGTAAAACTATTAAAACACTTCGATCAGATCGAGGTGGAGAGTACATGGATTTAAAAATAACTTTCTATGACGGGCAATGCCCATCATTAAAAACTAGGTTCCAACCCACTTTTAATGACAGACAACACTTTTAATGACGGACATTGCCCGTCATTAAAACCCGCCCGTCATTGTAACATACAATGACACTCGCAAAGATGACGGGCGCGCGCCCGTCATCAAAACCCTTTAATGACGGGCAATACCCGTCATTAAAACCCTTTTTTCTTCTAGTGTTTATAGATGGTCATTAGTCACTCGACCTGAATCCTGAGCAAGTTAAGAACTTCTGCTTATAGGGGTTTTTCCTTAGACTAGTATGGGTGAAAGTGGCGTGTAGCCGACTCAATAAGCCTACCTTCTCAGGGACAGAACCTCGTAGGTAGCTTAGAACTTAACTGTGCAAGAAGGAATTCACTCATTCCTCTACTGAGGAATTAGATAGGTTGTTCTCTTAAGAACTGACTCCAGACCTTGAACAACGAGGCCTCGCCCTCTATGAGGGTATGAGTCTAAGGTAGGACCTTAGACTTGTTTTTCATTAGAGGATCAGTGGTGCTTAAGGACCAAAGAGGTAATCACAGGGGTAAAACGGTAATTTGAACCAGTTGTGATTACGAACAACCTGTGAAAAGTCGACTCATGGGTAATGATTATATCAGTGGACACAATAATATCTACAGTGAGGAGAGTGCAACTACAAGTCTATAGTGGAGTGACTTGCAGTTAATGAATATTGATTAACTAGATAAAAAGAGTTTGATCAGTTAATCTCACATCATTGGAGCTCATGAACTGTAGGTCCATTAGATCCCTCCGTTGGCTCAACATGGTAATATTGAGGGTATAAAGTTAGGAGTGAAATTGAAGTGTTCAATTTCATACATGAGGTGTTATATCAATTATATATGATATAATAATTGATATAATATATAGTTTTAATGTGAATTAGATTCATATATAAACTATATACTAAAGAGAGAATAAAGAAGGGGTAGGATGGTCAATTCCATCTCATTCCCTTATATATATGGTTGTATGAGATGCAACTAGGTTAAGAAATTAAAAGAAATTCTAAGGAATTACAAGCTCTTTGTTGTGTTGTTGGAAAGGTTCCAAGACACACACACATCTCTCTCAAAATACCTCAGCTCTCCTAAAGGGAACCCACCTTCCTCCCTCACCTAGAGAACAACGGAGAAGATTCGGTGGTCGTGTCTTCGCACGTTGGAGTTCCTGTTGCTGAGATCGTGACCGTGGGAGAGAGGAGCACTTGAAGAAAAGTTCTTGAAAGTTAAATTCTTGTTGTCCATTATGATTTTATGCTTAATCTTGTTATGTATGTTCTTGAGTTAATCGTTATAACTAAATCAAGAGCGCGCGATTCGCAATCCCTTCCGCTGCGGGGACTTCGATTTCCTTCAAAACGTTGATGAGCCTTGTGTTTACAAGAGGATCATCAACGAAAAAGTGGTTTTTTAGTACTTTATGTGGATGATATCCTACTCATTAGGAATGATGAAGGATAGCTAACTGACATAAAGAAATGGTTAGCGACCCAATTCCAAACGAAAGATTTGGGAGAGGCGTAGTATGTTCTTGGGATTCAAATTTTCATGAATCACAAGAACAGAATCTAGCTCTTTCTCAAGAATATTATATCGACAAAATGTTGGCCCGATAGTCGATGCATAATTCCAAGGGTGTTGCGATGTATGTCCTAATCTCGTATATGTTTGTAACATTACTTATTGAAATAAATAAGAGTTATTTTTTCATCACTTTGTGTCTCACATATTTACAAACTTTATCCAATAAACTAAGCTCCAGGGTCATTGAATTATGAGAGAACTAGAACTTGGACGGTGTGTAGTGGACACACAGGGAGGATCGCGTTCAAGTTTATGACCCGAACGGTATACAATATACGAATAGGGTTGGAGACCTAATCCTGGATACGCTGTGAATGCGACCCACTTTGTATAAGATACAAACGAGGTGATCCAACTCGTTCATGTGATTGACATGCGAGTGGGGGCATCCTGTGCAATGAGATTTTACAAGATCGAACCGTGAATTATTAGACCTACTGATGTAACACCGTTAACAATATAGGACTAATAACTTCGTAGATGACCAACAATGACTCGACCTTAATCCTGAGCGTGTTACGAACTCCTGTCTGTGGGGGTTTGTCCTTTGACTAGTATGGGTGAGGGTGGTCACAGTTACTCGCCCAATATGCCTATCTTCTCAGAGACAAGACCACGTGGGGAGCTGGGAACTTTACTACGCGAGATGGAGTTCACTCGTTCCCGACTTACGGAAACTAGAGGGGTTGTTCCCTTAAGTGTTGTCTCCAGAGCTTGGACAACGGGCACTCACCCTCTCACTGACTCGAGAGGGGTGTTGTTTATGCTTGGACCATACAACGTTGTTGTTCATTAGGGGAGCAGTGGGACTTAAGGAGCAAAAGGTAGACATAGGGGTAAAACAGTAATTTTACCCAACAGTGTCTACGAACAACCTGTGAAGGGTCAACTCACAGGCATTGGTTATATCAATGGACACAAGGTGTCTTACAGTGATGGGAGTGCAACTACGGGCTTTAGTGGAGTGTTATCATAGCTAATGAATGTTGAATAACTGGGTCAAAGAGTTTGACAGGTTAGTCTCGGCTCATTGGAGCTCGTCATATGTAGGACCATTAGGTCCCTCGGTTGGCTCAAACTGTATATATTGAGGATTTAGAGTTTGGTGTGGATTTGAAGTATTCAAATTCATTAAAAGGGTATTTATGTCATTTATATGAGATATGATTGACATAGTATATAGTTTAATGTGAATGAGATTCATAATAAACTATAGGTTAGCCAAATTTATTAATTAGTGCTAATTTAGAGAAATTAGATTGAGAGAAATTAAATTGAATGTGATTCAATTTAAAATCCACAATTATACAAATATGATTTTTATAATAAGGTATGAGATATCTTATTATATGTGTTATGCAAATATGATTTTCATAACTTAATGTTGTGGTAAAATGGTAAATAGGTGGAGATTTCAACTCCACCTATCACCATTATAAAAGCACCTTTGCAAGAAGGAATGCTTAAGGATTTGCCATTTTTTGGAATCTCACCAAAAGCCTCTCTCTCAAATTCTCTCAATCTCTCTAAAGTTCTCTCTACCAAAAACTAAAGGGAGTCCCACCACTCTCCCTCAACCGACCGAGAACAACCGAGAAGATCAATTGGAGGTGCCCAATTCGTTCTTAGTTCGAGAGTTCGTGATTGTAGAGATCGAGGGCACGAAGAGTTCGTGATCGGGGAAGGAAATCTTGAAGAAACGTTCTTCAACAAGTAAGTATTTCTTTCTTACTGTTTTCCCTTCATTTTGTGCATGTTTTGCCTAGAATCTATGAGATATATTTAATTTTAAGAAACTTTTTTCACAACGAACACCATGACGATTCAAAGTCGTTTTCGTTGCAGGAGTTTCATTCCCTTCAAAGAGGGGTTTATTACCTTTTAGGCATGGAATTCATTTTTCTAAGGAACAATATCCAAAGACACCTCAAGAAGTTGAGGATATGAGACGTATTCCCTATGCCTCTGTAATAGGTTGCTTAATGTATGTTATGCTGTGCATGTGGCTAGACATTTGTTATGTAGTGGGAATAGTCAGCAGGTACCAGTCCAATCCAAGGTTTGACCACTGGACCACAGATAAAAATATCCTCAAGTATCTTAGGAGAACGAGGGGCTATACGCTTGTGTAGGGGACTAAGGATTTGATCCTTACTAGATACACTCATTCTGATTTTCAGACCGATAAGAATTCTAAGAAATCCACATCGGGATCAATTTTCACCATTAACGAGGGAGCTATAGTGTGGTGAAGCGTCAAGCAAGAATGCATCGCTGACTCCACCATGGAGGCAGAGTATGTCACTGCTTGTGAAGCAGTTAAAGAGGTTGTTTGGCTAAGGAAATTACTTACTAATTTTGAAGTTGTTCCAAATATGGAATTTCCCATCAACTTATACTGTGACAACAGTGGTGCGATAGCCAATTTGAAGGAACTTCGCAACCATAAACGTAGCAAACACATCGAGAGGAAGTATCACCTGATACAAGAGATAGTGCAACGAGGAGATGTGACAATCACGAAGATCGCTTCGGAGCACAACATAGTTGATCCGTTTACAAAGACTCTCACGACTAAAGTGTTTGAGGGTCATCTGTGTTGGGATGTATGTCCTAATCTCGTGTAAGTTTGTAATATTCCAATTTGAAATAAATAAGAGTTATTTTTTCAATGTTTTGTGTCTCACATATTTCATAAACTTAATCCAATAAACTAAACTCCAGGGTCACTATATTATGAGAGAACTAGAACTTGAACGGTGTGTAGTGGACACACGAGGAGGATCACATTTAAGTTAATGACCCGAACTGTCTATAGTATACGGATAGGGCTGAAGACCTAATCCCTGGTACATTGTGGATGCAACCCGCTTTGTATTAGATACAAACGAGTGGGGGCATCTTGTGCAATGAGATTGTACAAGATTGGACCGTGAATTCTTAGACTTACTAATGTAACACCGTTGATAGTATATGACTAATAAATTCGTAGATGACCATTAGTGACTCGACCTTAATCCTGAGCGTGTTACGGACTCCTGTTTGTGTGGGTCTGTCCTTTGACTAGTACAGGTTAGGGTGGTCACAATTACTCTCCCAATATGCCTATCTTCTCAAGGACAAGACCATGTGGGGAGCTGGGAACTTGACTACGCGAGATGGAATTCACTCATTCCTGAATTAGGGAAACTAGACGGGGTTGTTCCCTTAGGTGCTATCTCCAGGGCTTGAACAACGGGGCCCCACCCTCTCACTTGCTCGTGAGGGTTGTTGTTTACCATGCAACGTAGTTGTTCATTAGAGAAGCAGTAGGACTTAAGGAGCAATAGGTAGACAAAGGGGTAAAACGGTAATTTGACCCACCTGTGGCTATGAACAACCTGTGCAGGATCGACTTACGGGCATTGGTTATATCGATGGACATAACTTGTCCTACAGTGATGGGAGTGCAGCTACGAGCTTGGGATGAGTGTTACCGTAGCTAATGAATGTTGAATAACCAGGTCAAAGAGTTTGACAGGTTAATCTCGGATCATTGGAGCTCGTCATCTGTAGGTCCATTAGGTCCCTCGGTTGGCTCAAATTGGACAAATTTAAGGTTTGCAGTTTGGTGTGAATTTGAAGTGTTCAAATTCATTATTTGGGTATTTATGTCATTTATATGTGATATAGATGACATATATATAGTTTGATGTGAATGAGATTCATAATAAAATATAGTATAACCTAATTGATTAATTAGTGCTAATTGGAGAAATTGAATTTAGATAAATTAAATTGAATGTGATTCAATTTAAAATTCAACAATTATGCAAATGAGATTTGTATAATAAGGTATGAGATACCTTATATTATGTGATATGCAAATATGATTTGCATATCATATAGTTGTGGTAAAATGGTGATTTGGTGGAGGTTTTAACTCCACCACACACCAATGGATAAAGGGCTTGCAAGAAGCCTTTGTTGAGACTTTTGCCATTTTTTGGATTTTCATCCAAAGCAAGTGAGATTCTCTGTCGAAAGCTTTCTCTCTCAATTCCTCTAGATTTCTCTCTAAACCCAAAACCAAAGGGAGTCCCACACACTCTCCCTCAACCTATCGAGAACAAGCGAGAAGACCCTTTGAAAGTGTCTTGCCATTTCCTTTGAGGATCGAATTCGTAGAGATCGTAGGTTCGAGAGGGATCGAGATCGAGAAGGGGAAAACGTTGAAGAAGAGTTCTTCAAAAGGTTAGTAGATCCTTACCTACTGTTTTTCTCTTGCTATTATGCATGTTTAGCCTAGAATTAAAGTAGTTTAATTCAATTTTAAGAAATGAATTGCACAACGAAACAACAACGTTTCACAATGTCTTCCGCTGTGGGAATTCCAATCTCTTCAATTTGGAGAGTCTAGGTCTATGAGATATGTACATAGGCTAATCTAGGGAAAGTGAGAGATATTTATGGATGCCCTAGTTTATTGTACTTTATATCTCTATAACCACTGTTTTAGTTTGTAATGTACCCCACTAGAGTTTTAGTTCAAGTGGGAGTTTGTTGGGGTTTGTGCCCTAAAACACTGGTTACAGAGATATAAAGTACAATAAACTAGGGATTTGTGCCCTAAAACTCGTAGTTTGTAAATATTGTTCTAATTAATGTAATAAAGATTTATTATTTTCAATAAAGAGTTATTGTTCATTGTTTGTAACATTGCCCTTTTATTAACCCTAAATCCAATAAACTAACATCCAACGCTGTAAAATGTCTCTTGAACTGAATGTAGTGTACATATAAAGGATCTCAGTTCGAGATACAACCTAAAGGGTCTATAGTAAGGGGATAAGGCTTGGGTACCTTACTCTGGTAATACTATGGATATGACCCACTTTGTATATGATACAAACACAGTGATCCTAGCGTGTTCGTGGAGACGACATGTGAGTGGGGAATTCCTATGTAATGAGATTGCATAAGATCGGACAACGAAATAGTAACCACTAGGTGTAACTCTGTTGACTAGTTCGGTTTCTATTTCACTAGGATGACCTATGAAACTTGATCTCAATCCTGAGTAGGTTACGAACTCCTGTTTGCGAGGGATTGCCCTTTGACTAGTATGGGTGAGAGTGACCAGATTCGTTGACTCAATAAGCCTACCTTCGTGGGGACAAGACCGAGCAGGTGATAGCACACAAAATGTGCTATCATTAGGCTTAATTATTGCTAGTTTTACAATAATATTAGGGCTTTTATGTGTGTTAATCATTGAATTTCTAGTTAAGAGCTTAAACAGGACAATTGGAGGCATTTTGGATCACTCGGGATCAAACAGGGGCTTTTTGGAGCTTAAAATAACATTAATTGGAAGAAGATTGGACAAACCTAGCCATTTGACCCGAAGTGATGGCATTGCAACGTCATGCAGAGCGTTGCACAACCCAGCTTGCTGATTTTGTGCGTTCAAGGATCATGCCGATAGCGTTGCAACGCTGCTTTGTAGTGTCGCAACGCTATCTCAATAAGGAAGCCAACGTGAAGGATCGATTTGGCGAGGCGTAACGCCGCTGCTGCGGCGCAACGCAGCGCATTGATTGATAGAGGCGTGCACTTAAGGTAGCAGCGTTGCAACGTTGTCCCTAGCGTTGCAACGCTGTGCCGAAAACCCTTATAAATAGAACATGATTTCTTCTTGCAAAGGGAACCAAAATTGATAGAGATTGCACCCTAATTTTGAAATACACTCTGTAAGAGGAGAAAAATGAGCATTCCTTGGGAGCCAAAGCATTCATGGGGTTCGAGATCGTGACGAGAGCTTGGGGACGAGGGACCGACATCGACACATAAGTTTATTTCCTCTTTCTTTCAGATTGTAACATCGTTCTAAGACGTTTTCTACACTTTTAGTTGTTGGGTTTTATGTCCTAAAACTCGTGGTTTTGTAAACTGAACATATATTCTATTTTGAAATAAAGTTGTTATTGAGATTTATTTAGTAAAGGTGTTATTGAATAAAGTGAATTGTGTATTGTGTAAATTTAATCCAATAAAGAACCCTTGGCTATAGGATGAATACTTGAACTTTATGTGTGACATAAAAGTGGATCAAGTTCAAGTTATAGCTTGAGCAGATCTATAGTATAAGAATATGGTGGGTACCTTATCACAGGGGACACTATGGACGCGACCCACTTTGTAGAGTACAAACGATGTGATCCTAAATCGTTCATGTGGAGACATGTGAATGGGGGCGTCCTATGCAATGAGTTTGCATAAGACTGGACCGTGAAATAGTCACTTAGACTTTATAACTCCGTTTACTGTCTTAACTGACTATATTCATACGATGACCTAGGTAACTCGATAATCCTGAGCGTTCTATAAACTCCTGTTTATTCGGATTATCCTTAGATTTTCATGGGTGAGAGTGACCCGAGATTGCCAACTCAATAAGCCTCCCATTTCAAGGATAAGTCTGGGTAGATAGCTGGGAACATAGTTCTGCAAGATGGAACTCACTTCTACCCGCTTTAGGAATTAGTAGAGTGGTTGTTTCCTTATGTCCTGACTCTAGGTCTTGAACAAAGGGCCCACCTTTCTCATTGGCCCGAGAGGGATTCGGTTTGCTGGTTGGACCACAAATCAATTGTTCATTAGAGGATCAGTGGGGCTTAAGGAACAAGAGGTAATTATAGGGGTAAAACAGTAATTTTGACCCAACTGTAATTACGAACATCCTGTAAAGGATCGACTTACTAATCATTGTTATATCGAGTGGACAGAAATATATCTATAGTGAGGAGAGTGCAACCACTGGGCTTTAGTGGAGTGTCTCGGTGGTTAACGAATGTTGATTAACTAGGTTAAAGAGTTTGGTCGGTTAATCTCGTATCGTTGGAGCTCATGATCTGTAGGTCCATTAGGTCTCCCTTACTAGCTCGGACTAGCCTTGTAACATTTTGAGAGAAAAGAATTTGAATTGTTCAAATTCGAGTTTGGGAGAAAGCGTTAATTATATGTGATATATTTAACGAATCATAGCTTGATTATGAATTAAACTATGATTAATAGGAGGTGGATATATTTAAATATGATTTAAATGTTAGATCAGTTTATAGCATGAATAAGGATTCATGTTCGAAAAATTGATCGAGATCGGACAATTTATTTAATTTAATATTTGATATTAAATTAAATTAAAAATTAATTAAATAAATTAATTTTGAGTTATTTAATTAATTATATTAATTTTAATTAAAAATCAATTTAATATTAATTTTTTAATTAAAATTAAATGAAAATTAGTGGATTTTTTTAGATTTTCATAAAATCCAAATTGCAACTTGCCCAATCCCTCTCATCTTCAAATTCACCAAAATTGACCACCTCTATCTCAAATCATCCTCATCACAATTGAGTTGTCACTCAAATGAAGCTTGATGAAGCTTTATTTAATGGTGTTTTGAGGTGTTTTGATTGAATTTTGCAGAAAATTCTAAATTCCTGAATTACTGACCTTTGAGGTCTTTTCTTCCAAATTCTCTCAACCTAGGATTCCACAATCCGTTCTAAGGCCCGAGGATAGTAGGGAAGATCTAACGGTTGTCCACAAAGTATTCGTGTTGAAAACCATCCACCGGGTGAAGAGAATTTGATCTTCAAAGTTGAGTTTTCTATCCCTCTGTTTTTCCAACTTTGAGCATGCATTTTATTTTACAAAATTGATCAACTTAGAGTGTTCAAGATCCAAAATTGCTTCCGCTTTCTTAATCTAGACTCTTTCATTAGTTTAGTTTTATTGTGATTTAGAGTGGCTAAAAGTTGTAGTTAGGATTTGATTTCTTTGTTTAAGACTTGTTTGTTATGTATTGAAGTATGTTTTGTTATTTATTTTTGGCAATTCATTCTTGAACTCTTTGATCTTTTTCATTTAAGTGGACTCGAGAGAAAGAAACTTAGATTAGAGCAAAATTGTCAAAACTCTTAGAAGTCTGACATGAGAATGACCTAGAAGTCTAAGGGAAACACATAAAGAAGTTGTTTAATGTCGTGCATGTTTTAGATTCATATGGAGACTATAGAATTTATTGTGTGTGTGAGGCTCACTAAGAATCGAGAGATTTTATTGAGTATCTTACCTCTTGTTTATAAACTCATCACATTAGTTATTTGCATGTGTAAAATAAGTGTTAACTTGTGAAGTCAATTTCCTTCAATTCTATCATATTTGTGTCTTCAATTGTTTGTTTATCGTTTATCTTTGTTTTCACCATCTATCCATGTTATGTTACTTTAGCTAAAACTGAGAATTAGTATCTTGGTAATTAATTAATCTAGAAACTCATTCCCGAGGACGATACTTGGAACTCTCAAATCACTATACTAAAACTTGACCCGTACACTTACGGTATTGCACAATATAATTTTACGCAACAAGTTTTTGGCGCCGTTGCCGGGGAATGACGATTATTTAGATTAATTAATATTAGGAGAAAATTTGAGATTTTAGACTAAAGTTTGTTTTTCCTTTTTGTGTTTTATTTCCTTATTTGTTTTCTTTGTGTGTTTGTTGTTTATCTCCTTATTTGTTTTAATTTAGTTTTGTGTGGTTTTTAGTCTTTGTCTCCTGTTTTTAGTTGTGTTGCTATTGTGTAAAAGTCTTGATTTGAATTACTGATTTTTCAAGTATGACTTTTCATGATTTTGATTCTCCACCTATGTACTATCCCTCTTAGGATCCGAGGTATGTGCATCATGATTTTTCTGGATACCATTTATCTAATCCTTACCATTCTGAATCTTGATTGATTTAATGGTAATCATATAGGCACTTGGAACCAAAATGTCTTGACTCTGACCAACCTATAGAAAACTCTTCTCTTATGGACCTATTAATGGAATATACGTTAGAGTTGAAACTTAAAAATTTGGTTCATGATGAATTAGAAAGGTTGGATACGTTAGAGGCTAAAGTGGTATCGCTTTAGGAAATAGTACATGAAAGAACTCATTATCTCAATCAACTGGTAAATTCCCTTAAGGCCTTACAGGAATAGTTTCTTATTCTTACCACTAGAAGCCACCTAGGAGAATTTATTCATATGATAGTGAGGATGGGTTGGAGAGGACTGAACACACCAGAAAAAGGTTTGTGAGGTAGACAATGGTAATACAATCAATTCCACGGAGCGTCTTTGTAATTGCAACGGCGTTGCAACACCGCCTCCACTCGCGCTCGCGTCCAGCATCAGGGTAGCGTTGCAACGTCATGAGATGGCGTTGCAACGCTTGCTAACCCCTCAGATTCCTTATCGATAGGAAGCTCAAGCGTTGCGACGCCGTTCCCCAATGTTGCAACGTTGATGAACGACGTTGAAACGCCACAAGGAGCGGTGCAACGCTACCGCTTCTGCCAGTAGCCTCTTCTTCGAAAAACAATAGCTTTCAAATGCAATTTCTCACCCGAATCTCATTCGAAAACCAGTAGCTTCCAAGAATTGTTAAGCCACTCTAGTAACGTCGTTGATAGATTAGGGCTAATAATTCAATGATGACCATTAGTGACACAACCTAAATCCTGAGCGAGTTGCGAACTTCTATCTGTAGGAGTTTATCCTTAGACTAGTACGGGTGAGAGTGGCCGGACCCGATGACTCAATAAGCCTACCTTCTCAAGAGTGAAACTGAAAAAGTGTAGATTAAGAAAGCGGAAGCAATTTTGGATCTTGAACACTCTAAGTTGATCAATTTTACAAAATAAAAAGTATGCTCAAATCTGGAAAAACAGAGAGTATGAACACATACCTTTGTTGTTCAAAATTCTCCTAATCCGTGGGCAATTTCTTATCACAAACACTTTGTGGACAACCTCTAGTGTCTTCCCTACTATCGTCATGTCTTGGAACAAATTGTGGGATCTTTGATAGAGAGAATTTAAAGAGAGATGGGAGAAAGGTCTGAAAAACGTAAATCAGAAAAATTCTGATAAATCCTTATAAATCTAATGGTTTCTTCTTCAATTAAAGAAACTAAAAGTTTCTTAAAGCTAGGAGAAGATGACAACATGCAGATGATGAGGATTTAGCAAGAAGGAGGTGCTAAATTTGTGTGAATTTGAAAAAGTAGAGAGGTGAATCACACTTTCTTCTTTGGTCCAATTGAAACTCAAAATTCAATTTTGAATTTTCATTTAATTTTAATTCCAAAATTAATATAAAGTTAATTTAAAATTAAAATTAATTTATTAATTTAATTAATTAAATAATTTAATTAATTAATTTTAAATAATTTATTTAATTTAATATCAAATATCAAATTAAATAATTGGACCAATCCCGATTTCTTAAATCGACCGTTTGAACATGAATTCCTATTCATGTTATAAACCGAAAAAATATTGAAATCATATTTAAACATTTCCACCTCTTCTTTATTATAGTTTAATTCATAATTAAACTGTGACACGTTAAGTATAGCACATATAATTAACGTTTTCTCCCAAAATCGAATTTGAACAATTCAAATTCTTTTCGCTCAAAATGTTACGAGGCTTAGTCCGAGCTAGTAAGGCGACCTAATGGACCTACAAATCATGAGCTCCAACGATACGAGATCAACCGACCAAACTCTTTAACCTAGCTAATCAACTTTCGTTAAGCATCGGGACACTCCACTAAAGCCCAGTGGCTGCACTCTCCTCACTGTAGATATATTTTTGTCCACTCGATATAACCATGATTAGTAAGTCGATCCTTCACAGGTCGTTCGTAATTAGAGGTGGGTAAAAAATACAGTTTTACCCCTGTAATTACTTCTTGTTCCTTAAGTCTCAATGATCCTCTAATGAACAATTGGTTTGTGGTCGAACCAACATACCGAATCCCTCTCGGGCCAATGAGAGGGGTGGGCCCTTTGTTCAAGACCCGAAGTCATCACTTAAGGGAACAACCTCTCTACTAATCCCTAAAGCGGGTAGGAGCGAATTCCATCTTGTAGAACTATGTTCCCAGCTATCTACCTGGTCTTATCCCTGAAATGGAAGGCTTATTGAGTCGGCAATCTCAGACCACTCTCACCCATGCAAATCTAAGGATAATCCGAATAAACAGGAGTTTATGGTACGCTCAGGATTAAGATCGAGTTACCTAGGTCATCGTATGAATATAGTCAGTTAAGAAAGTAAACGGAGTTATAAAGTTTAAGTGACTATTTCTCGGTCCAGTCTTATGAAAACTCATTGCATAGGACGCCCCCACTCGCATGTCTCCACATGAACGATTCAGGATCACATCGTTTGTACTTTACAAAGTGGGCCGCGTCCATAGTGTCCCCAGGATAAGGTACCCAACCCTATCCCTATACGATAGACTGTTTTGGCTATAACTTGAACCTGATCCACTTTTATGTCACACATAAAGTTCAAGTATACATCCTATAGCCAAGGGTTCTTCATTGGATTAGGGTTTGAAAATATACAATTCACTTTATTCAATAACACCTTTATTTGAATAAATCTCAATAACATCTTTATTGCAAAATAGAATATACATTCAGTTTACAAACCCACGAGTTTTAGGACATAAAACCCAACAAACTCCCACTTGGACTAAAATTTCGGTGGATCAAACATGTTGAGCAAGAAAACTGTCCTACTGTACAACCCGAAGTCCTAGACTCTCTAGGTGTCCCTCAAACACTTTAGCCGTGAGGGGCTATGTAAACGGATCAACAATGTTGTGCTCCGAAGTGATCTGGGTGACGATCACGTCTCCTCGTTGCACAATCTCCCTGATGAGATGATATTTGCGCTCTTTGTGCTTTCTGCACTTATGGCTTCTAGGTTTTTTAGAATTTCCCACTGCACCACTATTATCACAATAAAGGGTGATAGGCAAATTCATATTTGGAACAACTTCCAAATCGGCCAAGAACTTTCTAAGCCATACAACCTTTTTTGCTGCTTCACAAGCTGCGACATACTCAGCCTCCATGGTGGAGTCAGCAATACAACCTTGCTTTATACTCCTCCATACTATAGCTCCTCCGTTAAGAGTGAACACTGATCCCGATGTTGATTTCCTCGAATCTACATCAGTCTGAAAATCAGAGTCAGTGTATCCTGCAAGGATCAAATCATTCGCGCCATACACAAGCATATAGTCCCTCGTTCTCCTCAGATACTTGAGGATATTCTTAACGGCTGTCCAATGATCATATCTAGGATTGGACTGATACCTGCTGACAATTCCCACTACATAGCATATGTCAGGTCGAGTACATAGCATGGCATACATCAGACTACCGACAACTGATGCATAGAAAATGCGTCTCATATCCTTAACTTCTTGAGGTGTCTTAGGACATTGTTCCTTAGACAGATGAATTCCACGCCTGAAAGGTAATAAACCCTTCTTGGAATTCTGCATCTTATATCTAATCAACATCTTGTCAATATAAGATGCCTGAGACAGCGCTAGCGTTTTGTTCTTGCGATTTCGAACAATTTGGATTCCAAGGACAAACTGAACCTCTCCCAAATCTTTCATTTGGAATTGGGTCGCTGCCATTGCTTAACGCCAGTCAGGAATCCCGCATCATTCCCAATGAGCAGGATATCATCTACATATAAGACTAAGAAAGCTACAGTAGTATTGACTATCTTCTTGTAGACACAAGGCTACAGTAGTATTGACTATCTTCTTGTAGACACAAGGCTCGTCAATATTCTGTTCAAAGCCATAAGATTTGATCGCAGTATCAAATCTTATATTCTAGGATCTAGATGCTTGTTTCAATCCACAGATGGATCGGTTAAGCTTGCAAACCTTTTGCTCTTGACCCTGAAGTATGAACCCCTCTGGTTGATCCATATAGATACTCTCTTCAAGATTGCCATTCAAAAAAGCTGTCTTGACATCCATTTGCCAAATTTTATAATCATAAAATGTGGCAATGGACAAGAGTATTCTAATTGACTTAAGCATGGCAATAGGGGAGAAGGTTTCTTCATAGTCCACCCCTTCTCGTTGGGTATAACCCTTTGCCACAAGTCGAGCCTTAAAGGTTTGCACCTTGCCGACTTCATCTCGTTTTCTCTTGTAGATCCACTTGCAACCGATAGGTCTTTCACCATCTGGTTGATCTACAAGTTCCCAGACTGAATTGAAGTACATTGACTCCATTTCAAGGTCCATGGCTTTAATCCACTGGTCTCTATCTATATCATTCATTGCCTGTTCATAGGTCAATGGATCCTCTATGCCATCATCAGGTATGACGACATGGGTTTCAGTTAAACCCATGTAACGGTCGGGTTGTCTAACATCCCTCCCGCTACGTTGAGGCATTCTCAACTCTTGAGAAGGATCAGATGTATCAACAACTTTTGTAATTTATCTGAAGCTTCCTCGGAAATTTCGCTTAAGACAACTCTACTACGAGGTCGATGATCTCTCATGTGGTCTTCCTCTAAGAACGTGGCATTTGTTGACACAAGCACCTTGTCCTCCTGAGGATCATAAAACAGACCACCTTGCGTTAATGGCAATGTGCACGCGAGAAGATGTTATATTATGGACCAATTTTTCTATTTTAATTATGCAATTGTTGTATGTTTATTTATGTGCATAATGTATGCCATATAGATTAAAATCCCATCTTAGGTTAAGCATAATCATGCATCATTTTATAATATAAGATGTTATATTATATAGTATGCATGCTTAATTAATATAAGAGTTATGTTCATTTTTGTGAAAGCATGGACATGTATTTATTTCATATGATGAGTATGTTGTATGCTTTAATTTATTCATATGATGAATGATCAAACACTATAACATAGAAATGCATGTAACCTAAGTTTAATTAACTAGTTTTAAAATTTTTGTAGAACCTGTTATTAATTAGACTTAGGTTATCTAGTCCTAATAATATTAGAATTAGGAAATCTAATATGACTTATGAATGGTGACTGATAAGTAGCTCTGTCTAATGAAGGTTCTGGCTAGGCTGGGGTATTTAAGCTGACGGAAACGGAACACCCCTACCTGGAAACCGACCTGGGTGTGAATTTGGTCAGGAGATTCATAGGTTCTATTCCTTGTGAGCGACGTTTATTAAAATGTTAATAAACTTAGACCTAAGTTTAATAAATGGTTTATAGACTTAGGTAACTCCAATATAAATGTTATATTGGTAGACTTAGTTAAATTATACCCAAATTTATCTAGGTCATCCCGATAATTCCAAAGTACTTAGTGTGAGGAAATGTGTGTATATGATACATTAATTTCCACCTACGTATCTCCGTTAAGTTCACACCGTGAGATCCATACTCAGCCTCGTGGTGCAATTGGGAGTGTCCCCCTTCGGATGGTGTTTGTATGGGTCAAAAGCAAGGTGCATGGAGAGAGTGCTTATTGTGAGTGGGAGCAGGACTTGTGCAAACGGGTCCCATGGTCTCATTTATTGGTTTGCGCCGTGAGATTCTAATGATCCACCTGCTAGTTTTGCCTGGACCATACAATCCCTTCAGAGGGGCTGATCATAGGAGTCAGAACATAGTGAATTCCCGAAAGGGATATGGCTGCCTTAGTTTGTTTTCCAACTTAGTCCTCCCTTCGGTGGATTTTGTTGGATCGGGACTTTGGGATCTAAAGTTAGAGGGTAACACTCACGGGATACATTAAAAGTTAATGGATTCAGACAGAAAATGGTAGCTAGAACCTATAGGGAATAAGAGTTGTTCTTGTAATAGGTTTGATCGAGACTGTCTCATCCCAGAGGAGGAGTGGTTCGACCACCCTTCGGTGGCAGTCATTCTAAACCTGTGGGGTATCATTGCAAATTAATTGACCTAGGGATCATAGATTAATTTTGCTAAAAAATTATTGGATTAAACACATAGGTTTATGCGAGATAATAATACAAGTTTTTCTTATCTTTCAACAAAATGTCGAGTTCGATTATTTTACTTTTGGCTGTGGAAAAACTCATAGGAAAAATTACCAAACCTTGAAAAACAACATTAACACGATTTTAGTTGTGGACGACCTGAAGTTCGTTCTCATTGAGGACCGTCCTCAGGTGCTAGGCCCGACTGCGACACGAAGGGTTCGTGACACATTCAATAGATGGACCAAGGCCAATGACAAGGCCAATGTTTAAATCTTAGCCAGTATATCAGATATATTGGTTAAGAAGCATGAGAACATGGTCACCGCTAAGGAGATCATGGCGTCGCTACAAGATATGTTTGGGCAACGGTCCTTTCAGGTCAAGCACGATGCTCTCAAGCACATTTTAAATGCTAGAATGAAGGAAGGGGTGTCTATAAGGGAACATGTTCTCGACATGATGGTCCACTTTAATATGGCAGAGATGAATGGAGCATTTATCGATGAGTCGAGTCAGGTCAGCTTCATACTGGAAACTCTACCTGATAGTTTCCTGCAATTCCATAGCAACACTGTTATGAACAAGCTAAGCTACACCCTAACCACCCTACTTAACGAGCTACAAACCTTTTAATCTATGATGAAAGTCAGGCAATAGGAGGGTGAGGCAAATGTTGCCCAACGGTCTTTTCACAGGGGTTCGCCCTCGGGGACCAAATATGTAGCTTCGTCTTCATCAGGCCCGAAAGGGAAGAAGAAGAATATGAAAAAGGTGGCTAAAAGGAAACATGCTGACCGTGCTACCGCCCAAAAGGACAAGAAGGTCAAGGACGCTGCAGAAAAAGGAAAATATTTCTACAGCAACGTTGATGTGTACTAGAAACGTAACTACCCTAAGTACCTGGCCGACGAGAAGAAAGAAGGTAAATATGATTTGCTTTGTGTTGAAACATGTTTAGTAGAGAGTGATAACTCCACCTGGATATTGGATTCAGGAGCCACTAACTACGTTTGTTCTTCTTTTCAGGAAATTAGTTCCTGGCAGCAGCTGTAGGAAAGGGAGATAACTCTCAAAGTTGGTAATGGGGATGTTGTCTCAGCTTTAGCAGTAGGCATGGTAGAGCTGCTGTTTGGCAAGGAAACACTGTTATTAGATAACGTGTATATAAATCTAGGGTTTACTGGAAACCTTACTTCTATTTATTTCCTTAATAAACAATGTATTTCAATTTCTTTTCAATTCAATAAAGCGCTTATTTCTTTGGAAGGTATTGATTTGTGTGTAGCTCTACTTGAGAATAATTTGTATGTTTTAAGGCCTAATTCAGTTAAAATGGTTTTAAACACTGAATTATTTAAAACAGCAAATACGCGAACTAATAAAAAGCAAAAAGTTTCTCCTAAACAAAATGCCTATCTTTGGCATCTAAGGTTAGGTCATATAAATCTCAATAGGATTGAGAGATTAGTGAAGAACAGACTTCTAAGCGAGTTAGAAGAAAGTTCTTTACCTGTATGTGAATCATGCCTTGAAGGCAAAATGACCAAATGACCTTTTGGTGGAAAAGGTTATCGAGCCAAAGAAACTTTGGAGCTTATACACTCAGATCTTTGTGGTCCGATGAGTGTTAAAGCCCGAGGTGGGTATGAATATTTCATCTCTTTCATATATGATTATTCTAGATATGGATACATTTACCTAATGCATCACAAATCTGAGGCACTTGAAAAGTTCAAGGAATTTAAAACTGAGGTAGAGAACCTTTTAGGTAAATCCATCAAAACGTTTCGATCTGATCGAGGTGGAGAGTATATGGAACATGAATTCCAGGACTATATGATAGAACATGGAATAACACCCCAAGGCTTAGCCCTGGTATGCCACAACAAAATGGTGTATCCGAAAGGAGAAACAGAACCCTGTTAGACATGGTTTGGTCGATGATGAGTTATGCTCATCTTCCTGACTCGTTTTGCGGTTATGCAATAAAGACTGTAGTTTATATTTTGAACAATGTTCCTTCGAAAAGTGTTTCTGAAACACCTTTCAAACTCTTGAAATGATGTAAAGGTAGTTTATGTTATTTTAGAATTGGGGGATGCCCAACCCATGTGCTAGTGATAAACCCGAAGAAATTGGAACCTCGTTCAAAATTATGCCTATTTGTGGCTACCCTAAAAAAATGAGAGGTGGTATGTTTTACGATCCTAAGGAAAATAGGATGCTTGTGTTGACAAATGCCACTTTCTTTGAGGAGGATCACATCAGGGATCACAAACCCAAAAGTAAAATTGTGTTAAAAGAGTTAGACAGAATGACAGTAAAAGTTACTGACACTGCAAGGAAGCCAACAAAAGTTGTTGACCCTAGCTCGTCTGGTCGAAGTTGTCCATCTCAATAGTTGAGAGAGCCTCGACGTAATGGAAGGGTTATTATGCAGCCGGACCGTTACATGGGTTTAACAAAAACCCAAGTTGTCACGCCTAGTGATGACTGCGAACCCATTGTCATATGATCAAGCAATGGATGACATTGACAAAGATGATTGGGTTAAAGCCATGAACCAGGAAATGGAGTCTATGTACTTCAATTATGTTTGGGATCTTGTGGATCAACCTGATCTTAGGTTGTAAAGGGATCTACAAGAGAAAACGAGGTGTAGATGGGAAGGTACAAACCTTCAAAGCTAGACTCGTGGCAAAGGGTTTTACCTAGCGAGAATAGGTTGACTATGAGGAAACCTTTTCTCCTGTTGCCATGATAAAGTCTATTCATATCCTTCTTTCCATTGCTCCATATTATAACTACGAAATATGGCAAATGGATGTCAAGACAGCCTTTCTGAATGACAATCTTGAAGAAAAAATCTAGATGGACCAACCCTAAGAGTTCATTGAACAAGGCCATGAGCAAAAGGTTTGCAGGCTTAAATGATCCATTTATGAGTTGAAACAAGCCTCTAGGTCTTGGAATATAAGGTTTGATGAGACTATCAAATCTTATGGCTTTGTTTAAAATGTTGATGAACCATGTGTATACAAGAAGATAATCAACAGTACTGTCGCTTTTCTAGTGTTGTACATGGATGATATCTTACTCATTGGGAATGATGTAGGATTCCTTACTAACATTAAAAACTGGCTAGCTATGCAATTCCAAATGAAAGATTTGGGAGAAGCGCAATTGGTTCTCAGGATCTACATTGTTCGAAACCGTAAAAATAAAACACTAGCCTTGTCTCAAGCATCTTATATCGACAAAATGTTGGATATAAGATGCAGAACTCCAAGAAGGGTTTATGGCCTTTCAGGTACGAGGTTCATTTGTCTAAGGAACAGTGTCTTAAGACACATTAAGAAGTTGAGGACATGAGACTGAATGGAATTCCCGCAGCGGAAACGACTTTGAATCGTCGTGGTGTTCATTGTGAAAAACATTTCTTAAAACTAAACATATCTCATAGATTCTAGGCTAACCATACATAAAATGAAGGAAAAAACAGTAAGAAAGGAATATTTACTTGTTGAAGAACGTTTCTTCAAGATTTCCTTCTCCGATCATGAACTCTTCGTGCCCTCGATCTCTACAATCACGAACTCTTAAACTATGAACGAATTGGACACCTCCAATTGATCTTCTCGGTTGTTCTCGATCGGTTGAGGGAGAGTGGTGGGTCTCCCTTTGGTTTGGGGTAGAGAGAACTTTAGAGAGATTGAGAGAATTTGAGAGAGAAGCTTTTGGTGAGATTCCAAAAAATAACAAATCCTTAAGCAATCCTTCTTGAAAAGGTGCTTTTATAATGGTGATAGGTGGAGTTGAAATTTCCACCGATTTACCATTTTACCACAACATTAGGCTATGCAAATCATATTTGCATAACACATATAATAAGATATCTCATACCTTATTATATAAATCACATTTGTATAATTGTGGATTTTAAATTGAATCACATTCAATTTAATTTCTCTCAATCCAATTTCTCTAAATTAGCTCTAATTAATCAATTAGTTTAACATATAGTTTATTATGAATCTCATTCACATTAAACTATATATTATGTCAATCATATCTCATATAAATGACATAAATACCCTTTTAATGAATTTGAACACTTCAAATCCACACCAAACTGTAAACCCTCAATATATCTAGTTTGAGCCAACTGAGAGGACCTAATGGACCTACTGATGACGAGCTCCAATGATCCAAGATTAACTTGTCAAACTCTTTGACCAGGTTATTCAACATTCATTAGCTACGGTAATACTTCACTAAAGCCCGTAGTTGCACTCCCATCACTGTAGGAAAAGTTGTCCATTGATATCACCAATGTCCGTGAGTCGACCCTTCAAAGGTTGTTGGTAGACAATGTTGGGTCAAATTAACGTTTTACCCCTATGTCTACCTCTTACTCCTTAACTCCCACTGCTCCTCTAATGAACAACAACGTTGTATGGTCCAACCATAAACAACACCCCTCTCGGGCCAGTGAGAGGGTGGGCGCCCGTTGTCCAAGCCCTAGAGACAACACTTAAGGGAACAACCCCTCTAGTTTCCCTAAGTCGGGAACGAGTAAATTCCATCTCGCGTAGTCAAGTTCCCAGCTCCCCATGTGGTCCTGTCGCTGATAAGATAGGCATATTGGGTGAGTAACTGTGACCACCCTCTCCCGTACTAGTCAAAGGACAAATCCCCGCAAATAGGAGTCCGTAACACGCTTTGGATTAAGGTCGAGTCACTATTGGTCATCTACAAAGTTATTTGTCCTATACTGTTAACGGTGTTACATCAGTAGGTCTAATAATTCATGGTCCGATCTTGTACAATCTACACAGGATACCCCCACTCGCATGTCAACCACATGAACGAGTTGGATCACCTCGTTTGTATCTAATACGAAGCGGGTTGCATCCACAGCGTATCCAGGATTAGGTATCCAACCCTATTCATATATTGTAGACCGTTCAGGTCATAAACTCGAACGTGATCCTCTCTGTGTGTCCACTACACACCGTTCAAGTTCTAGTTCTCTCATAATTCAATGACCCTGGAGCTTAGTTTATTGGATAAAGTTTATAAATATGCAAGACACAAAGTGATGAAAAAATAACTCTTATTTATTTCAATAAGTAATATTCTAAACATGTACGAGATTAGGACATACACCCCAACAGAGACGAGTCCCTTATGCATCAGCTGTAGGTAGCCTCATGTACACCATGCTGTGTACTCAACCCGACATCTGTTTTGCAGTTGGGATTGTCAATAGACATCAATCCAATCCAGGATTTTATCACTGAACTGCGGTAAAAGTAATCCTCAAGTATCTAAGGAGAACGGGGAACTATATGCTAGTGTATGGGTCTAAAGATCTAATCCTTATGGGATACACGGACTCTAACTTCCAAATCGATAAGGATTCTAGGAAATCCACGTCGAGGTCAGTGCTTACTCTGAATGGAGAAGGAGTAGTCTGACGAAGCATCAAGCAAGGATCATCGCTGATTCCACTATGGAGGCTGAGTATGTAGAAGCTTGTGCAGCGGCTAAAGAGGCAGTATGGCTTAGGATGTTCATGTCTGATTTGGAAGTTGTTCCAAATATGAACCTGTCGATCACCCTTTATTGTGATAACAGCGGTGTAGTGGCCACCTCGAGGGAACCTCGAAGTCACAAACGGAAAAACACATCGAACGAAAGTATCACTTGATACGGAAAATTGTGCACCAAGGAGACGTGATCGTCACGAAGATAGCATCGGAGCACAACGCCGCTAATCCATTTACAAAGACTTTCACGGCTAAAGTGTTCGAGGGTCACCTAGAAACTCTAGGTTTACACATTAAAACCTGAATAGGGCAAGTGGGAGCATTGTATCACAAGGTATTCAATGCCCTAGTTTATTGTCTTTGCATTATTCTAATGTTCTATGTACTCCACTAGCTTTAGGTCAAGTGGGAGTTTGTTGGGATTTATGCCCTAAACTCGTGTATTTCTAATTATTAAAGGAAATGAATAAAAATGTTATTTTTCCTTAAATCTTGTATGCTCTCAATTACAAACTTAAATCCAATAAACTAAGCTCCAGGGTCACACTTAGGATACTTTGAACTCTGTGTGGTTGACACATTTCTAGGATGAAGTTCAAGTTTGTGACCCGAATGGTCTATAGTAGATGGATTGGGTTGGGAACCTCATCCTGGCAACACTATGAATGCGACCCACTTTGTATTTGATACAAACGAGGCGATCCAGCTCGTTCATATAGTTGACATGCGAGTTGGGGCATCCTGTGCAATGAGTTTGTACAAGACCGGACCAAGAATTGTTAGACCACTTTAGCAACATCGTTGATAGATTAGGGCTAATAATTCAATGATGACCATTAGTGACTCAACCTAAATCCTGAGCGAGTTGCGAACTCCTGTCTGCGGGGCTTTACCCTTAGACTAGTATGTGTGACAGTGGCCAGAGTGTTGAGATGTTTGTCCTAATCTCGTTCTGTTTGTAAATTTACATTTGAAATTAATAAAGGTTATTTATTTCATCATTTTGTATCTCGCATTTATTACAAACTTTGTCCAATAAACTAAGCTCCAACATCATTGAATATATGAGAGAACTAGAACTTGAACGGTGTGTAGTGAACACACAGAGAGGATCACGTTCGAGTAAATGACCCAAACGGTCTACAGTATATGGATGAGGTTGGAGACCTAATCCTAGATACGTTGTGGATGCGACCCCCTTTGTATGGAGATACAAACGAGGTGATCTGACTCGTTCATGTGGTTGACATGCGACTGGGGGTATCCTGTACAATGAGATTGTACAAGACCGGGCCGTGAATTATTAGACCTACTGATGTAAATGAAGGGAATCGAATCCGCAGCGGAAGCGATTGTGAATCGCGCGTTCTTAATTCTGTTACAACGATTGTGTTAAAGAACTAAAGAATCTATATTAAGCATAAAAACAGAATTTTGACAGCAAGAAATATACCTTTGAAGAACCTTTCTTCGAGTGTTCCTTCTCCCACTACTACGATCTTAACAACACGAACCCAAGTGATCACGGACACTACCACCGGATCTTCTCCGTTGTTCTGTAGGTGAGGGAGGAAGGTGGGTTCCCTTTAGGTGAGATGAGATATTTTTGTGAGAGAATGTGTTTGTGGAACCTTTCCAACAACACACAAGAGCTTGGATTATCTTAACCTAGTTGCATCTCATGCAACTATATATATACGGAAATAGGATGGAAATTACCATCCTATCCCTATTTCATTCTCTCTTTAGTATATAGTTAATATGTGAATCTAATTCACATTAAAACTATATATTATATCAATTATATCACATATAACTGATATGACATCTCATATATGAAATTGAACACTTAAATTTCATTCCTAACTTTATACCCTCAATATAACCATTTTGAGCCAACGGAGGGACCTAATGGACCTACAATTCATGAGCTCCAATAATGTGAGATTAATGGATCAAACTCTTTGATCCAGTTAATCAATATTCATTAACTACAAGTCACTCCACTATAGACTTGTAGCTTCCCTCTCCTCACTATAGATTATATTGTGTCAACTAATATAATCATTACCCATGAGTCGACCCTTCACAGGTTGTTCGTAATCACAGCTGGGTCAAATTACCGTTTTACCCCAGTGATTACCTCTTTGTTCGTTAAGCACTACTGATCCTCTAATGAACAACAAGTCTAAGGTCCTACCATAGACTCATACCATCATAGAGGGCGGGGCCCCGTTGTTCAAGACCTAGAGTCAGTTCTTAAGGGAATAACCTATCTAATTCCTTAGAGTAGGAATGAGTGAATTCCATCTTGAATAGTTAAGTCCCCAGCTACCTACGAGATTCTGTCCCTGAGAAGGTAGGCTTATTGAGTCGGCTACAGGCCACTCTCACCCATACTCGTCTAAGGACAAACCCCTATAAGCAGGAGTTCTTAACTCGCTTAGGATTCAGGTCGAGTCACTAATGACCATCTATAAATTATCAGTCTTACTCTGTTAACGGTGTTATACTGGTTAGACTAATAATTTGCAGTCCAATCCTGTATGAACTCTTCATAGAGGATGCCTCCACTCGCATGTCAACTACATTAATGAGTTGGACTACTTCATTTGTACTAATTACAAAGTGGGCCGCATCCATGGTGTTACCAGAATGAAGTTTTCAACCTTATTCTTATACCATAGACCATTTAGGTTAGATTCTTCAACACAATCCAAATATTGTCCACTACACTGTAGTTCAAGATATATTATAACCCTGGATCTTAGCTCATTGGATTTATAAAGCAAGCATTGTAATTTCATCAAAACAAATAACCTTTTTATTTATTTGATCAAAATTACACAAGTTTAGGGCATAAATCCAACCAATCTCCCACTTGGCCTAAAGCTTGTGGAGTACTAAAACATTACAGTAATGTAAATACAATAAACTAGGGCATTTAAACCCTTTGTACAAAATACTCCCACTTGCCCTAGTTGGGGAAGACTTGTAAACCTAGACCTTCTAGGTGACTCTCAAATACTTTAGTCGTGAGAGCCTTTGTAAAAGGATCAGCAATGTTGTGCTCTGAGGCTATCTTTGTGACAATCACGTCTCCTCTATGTACGATCTCCCTGATGAGATGATATTTTCGTGACTTCGGGGTTCCCTCGAATTTGTCACTACACCACTGTTATCGCAATACAGTGTGATGGGCAAAGTCATATTTGGAACAACATTCAAATTTAGCATAAATTTCCTTAACCAAACGGTCTCTTTAGCTGCTTCACAAGCTGCTACATATTCGACCTCCATGGTGGAATCTGCGATGCATCCTTGCTTGACGCTTCGCCATACTACAACTCCTCCGTTAAGAGTAAATACTGACCCTGATGTAGATTTCCTAGAATCTTTATCAATTTGAAAGTTAGAATCCGTGTATCCTGTAAGGATCAAATCCTTAGCCCCATACACAAGCATATAGTTCCTTGTTCTCCGAAGATACTTAAGGATTGTTTTAACCGTTGTCCAGTGTTCAAGTCCTGGATTGGATTGATACCTACAGACCATTCAAACTGCAAAACAAATGTCAGGCCTAGTACACAACATGGCGTACATCAGGCTCCCAACAACTGATGCATAAGGAATCCATCTCATATCCTCAACTCCTTGAGGTGTCTTAGGACACTGTTCCTTAGACAAATGGACTACATGTCTAAAAGGCAACAATCCCTTTTTGGGGTCTTTCATCTTAAACCTTGACAACACTTTGTCTATGTAAGATGTTTGAGACAATGCTAGTGTTTTATTCTTGCGGTTTCGGACAATCTGGATCCCAAGAACAAACTGTGCATTACCCAAATCTTTCATTTGGAATTGTGTAGCTAGCCAATTTTTAATGTCAGTAAGATAACCTACATCATTCCCAATGAGTAGGATATCATCCACATAGAGAATTAGGAATGCGACAAAACTATTGATGATTTTCTTTACACAAGGTTCATCATCATTCTGGTCAAAACCATAAGATTTGATTGCCTCATCAAATCTTATATTCCAGGACCTAGAGGCTTGTTTCAGTCCATAAATTGACCTTTTAAGCCTGCAAACCTTTTGCTCTCTCCTGGTTCAATGAACCCTTTGGGTTGGTCCATGTAGATGTTTTCCTCAAGATTGCAATTCAAAAAGGCAGTCTTGATATCCATTTTCCATACCTCATAGTCATAATATGCGACAATTGCAAGTAGGATACGTATAGACTTTACCATAGCAACAGGTGAAAAAGTTTCCTCATAGTCAACCCCTTCAACCTGGGTATAACCCTTTGCTACTAGTCTGGCTTTAAAAGTTTGCACCTTTCCATCTACACCACGCTTTCTCTTGAAGATCCACTTACAACCTATAGGTTTTACCCCATCAGGTTTATCTACAAGATTCCAAACAGAATTGAAGTACATAGACTCCATTTCTTGGTCCATGGCTATGGCCCATTTGTCTTTTTCTTTGTCAACCATCGCTTGATTATAAGTCAATGGATCCTCGCAGTTGTCATCTGGTATAACAACTTGGGTTTCAGATAAACCCATGTAACGGTCAGGTTGTGTTATAACCTTCCCACTACGTCGAGGCATACTCAACTCTTGAGAGTGACTCTCTTGACTAGACAAACTAGTATCAACAACTCTTGTTGACGTACTACTTTTATTAGCAACATTTGCTATTGTTCCGTCTAATTCACTCAACAAAACTTTACTTTTTGATTTGTGGTCCCTTATGTGGTCCTCCTCTAAGAAAATGTCATTTGTCGACAAAAAAAAGCTTATCTTCCTTAGGATCATAGAATAAACCACCTCTTGTATCTTTTGGGTAGCCTACGAATAGGCACAATTTTGAACGTGAATCCAACTTATTTGGATTTGTCACAAGCACATGTGCTGGACAACCTCAAATTCTGAAATGACATAAACTACCTTTACGTCCTTTCCAGAGTTCAAAAGGTAATTCAGAAACACTTTTTGAGCCCACATTATTCAAAATGTATACCGCAGTCTCTACTGTGTAACCCTAAAATGAATTAGGGAGATAAGCATAACTCATCATTGATCGAACCATGTCCAACAAGGTTCTATTTCTCCTTTCCGATGCACCATTTTGTTGTGGTGTGCCGGGAGCTGAGAGTTGGGATGTAATTCCATGTTCTATCATATAGTTCTGGAATTTTAAATCCATGTACTCTCCACCTCGATCCGATCGAAGCGTTTTAATTGTTTTACCCAACTGATTTTCAACCTCAGTCTTCAATTCCTTGAACTTTTCAAATGCTTCAGACTTATGTTGTATTAGGTAAATATGTCCAAATCTGGAATAATCATCTACAAAAGAGATGAAATATTCATATCCTCCCCTGGCTTTAACACTCATCGAACCATAAAGGTCTGAATGTATAAGCTCAAGAGGTTCTTTCGCTCTACAACCTTTTCCACTAAAAGTTCTTTTAGTCATTTTGCCTTATAGGAAGGATTCACATATAGGTAAAGTATTTTCTTCTAACTCGTTTAGAAGTCCGTTCTTTACCAATTTCTCAATCCTATTGTGATTAATGTGACACAACCTAAGATGCCAAAGGTGGGATTTTCTTTAGGAGAAATTAGTTCGTGAACTTGCAATTTTGTATAATTCACTGTTAAAACTATTTTAACTGAATTATACCATTGTAAATAATTCTCAAGAAGAGCAACACATAGTACAGTACTTTTCCAATGAAATAAACATTTTATTTAATTGAAAAGAAAATGAAGTATAATGTTTGCTCAGGCAAGAAATAGAAATAAGGTTTCTAATAAACCCTTAAGCTACATGTTATCAAATAACAGCTTTTCCTTGCCAGACGATTGCTCTTTATTTGCTCATTTTCCTCTTCTTCTGTATCTTCTTAAGTTCAGAAGTATGGCTGCAGTTCTTAGTTTCAGAGGATGAACCCTCCTGAGAACTTTTGGAATGGGCAAACAAATTTGCCTCTCCATTCTGTTGTCTCTTATCATCCATATAAAACTGATAATTCTGCAGCTCATTTAGCATAGAAGTCAGATCATACTCTATGTTGTTCATCGCTGCATTGCTACGAAATTGTAGAAAACTCTTCGGAAGAGATTCTAGGATGAACAAAACCGGACTTTTCTCATCTATGACCGCTCCGTTTAATTCTGCTATGTTGAAGTGAGCAATCAGATTGAGAACATGTTCTCTGACTGACGTTCCCTCCTTCATGTGCGCGTTGTAAACTTATTTTAGGGGTTCATGCCGAATTTGTTTGGACGGTTGTCTAGACAAATTTAGCACAAAATCCATGATCTCACGAGCCGAGACCTTGCCCTCCAGCCTCCTGGCTAAAACATCAAGTATGCTAGCCAAGATATAGGCTTTTACCTTTTCATTGGCATTGATCCAGCGGCCATACGCATCCTCAACAGATTGAGATGTGTTTTGAGCAGGGAATTGAGACCACTCCTCATTGATAACGAACTTAAGATCATGTGCATCCAAGATTATGTTGAGTCTATTCCTCCAAGTCATTATGTTTTCTCCAGTTAATTTTTCAACACCCAGTAAGGAAATAATTGAGCTAGGCATTTTTGCTGAACATTTACAAACAAACTTGCATGAGTTTCTTGCTATAACTCTAATCCAATCATGTTTTAGCTAATTATTAAATGATTCCTAGGTCATTTATAATTTGCAATGATACTCCAAAGGTTTAGAATGTATGACACCGAAGGGTAATCAAAAACACTTCTCCTCTGGATCAAGACATTCTTGACCAAAACCTAATGCCAGTATAACTCTTATTCTTATAGGCTTTAGTTACCATTTTTTCGGTCAGGATACATACACAACTTATGTACCCCGTGAGTGTAACCCTCTGTCTTTAGATCCCTGAGTCTCCATCCAATAAAATCCGCTGAAGGGAGGACTAGATTGAAAAACAGACTAAGGAAATCTTTATCCCTTTCGGGTGTCTACTGTGTTCGATCCCCTATGATCAAGCCCTCCGAAGGGATTGTCTGGTCCAGGCCAAACTAGCAGGCTGACCATAGTGTTCTAACGATGTAAACCGACAAAAGACACCGTAGGTTTTCTTTTCACTAAACCTGTTCCCACTCACTATAAGTACCCTCTCCATTCACCTTGATATTGACTCATACGAACACCATCCGAAGGGGGACGCTCCAGTTTGCGTCACGAGGCCAAGTATGAGTCTCACGGTGTGAATTTTTCAGAGATAACGTAGGTGAAAAAATATGTATCTCATACACTTTTCCTCCCACTGAATACTTTAAAGTTATAGGAATCTTACTTAGGCTAAAACCCAGCTAATGGTTTTACCTAACTCTATCAATATAACTCTTATATCGATAATCAATATAACTTTTATATTGATTTTATCCTAAGTTTATTAATATAACTCTTTATATTAAGCCTAGAATTTCTAGTTTATTAACCCCTTAATAAACCCGCTGACGCTACTGTAATTTATAAACTCTCTGATTAAATTTCACTCCGAGGTCAATTCCCAAGTAGGGGTGTTCCGTTTCCATTAGTTTAAATACCCTAGTCTAGACAGAACCTTCCTTACACTGAGTTCCTCTTTTAATCATAGCTTATAAATTACTTGGTTCCTAATTCTATTCTAATTAGAACTAGATAACCTAAGGTCTATTATTTCAAAGTTCTAAACATTTTAAAACTAAGAATTAACCTTAGGTGACATGCATACTATGTTATAGTGCTTGATCATTCATCACATAAATAATAAGACATTCATAGCATAATCATCTCATGATATATAATGCATGTCAATGTTATCCATAAATTAATATAACAACTTTATATTAATTAATCATGCAAACTATATAATATAACTCTTTATATTACAAATGATGCATGAAAATGCTTAACCTAAGGTGGGATTTCTAAAATAAAAGTATACATTATACATGGCAATAATTACACAACAATTGCATAATTTAAATAGCAAAATTAGACCAATTTTAACACCCTAAAATTAATTTAAATTAATATAATCTAATTATATTAATTAAAATTAAATATAAAACGTTTTTATATTTATTATATATAAAAATTAAGTTTTGCCCGTTGAAGCACTACTAAAACGCCTTCGACGTTGCAATGCTGATAGCAGCGTTGCAACGCTGCTCCTTGTTCGTTTCTGCCTGTTGGAGCGCGTTGCGAAACGCTGATAGCTGCATTGCAATGTTGCCTCTCATGCGCGCCTCCTTCCGCAAGCGCAGCATTGCAACGCTAATGAACAACGTTGCAACGCTGCACATAGACAACAACATGAATTGTCCAATTCTTGTTTGTTTTCGCTCCGATTTTCTCAGCAACTACTTTGTCTCGATCGACACGGACTTACAGACTCGATTTACAATTAATATTGCCCAAAACACCGTGCCCTTACATTGAACGATTCAATGAAAAAATTATAAATCTAAGGGCCAAAATTGAAAACATCTAATTTGCAAACCGTTCATACATCTCATTTAAAACAGTAAATCCCACCTCGTTCTTGAAAAATCCAGAACGTAAATCAAGAACACAATTGGGCTCTGATACTAATTGAAGGGAATCGAATCCCGCAGCGGAAGCGATTGTAAATCGCGCGTTCTTAATTCCGTTACAATGATTGTGTTCAAGAACTAAATAATCTAGATTAAGCATAAGAACATAATTTCGACAGCAAGACATATACCTTTGATGAACCTTTCTTCGAGTGCTCCTTCTCCCACTGCTACGATCTCAGCAAAACGAACCCAAGTGATCACGGACAATACCACCGGATCTTCTCCGTTGTTCTCTACGTGAGGGAGGAAGGTGGGTTCCCTTTAGGTGAGATGAGATATTTTTGTGAGAGAATGTGTTTGTGGAACGTTTCCAACAACACACAAGAGATTGGATTATCTTAACCTAGTTGCATCTCATGCAACTATATATATAGGGAAATAGGATGAAAATTATCATCTTATCCCTCTTTCATTCTCTCTTTAGTATATAGTTAATATGTGAATATAATTCACATTAAAACTATATATTATATCAATTATATCACATATAACTGATATGACATCTCATATATGAAATTGAACACTTCAATTTCATTCCTAACTTTATACCCTCAATATAACCATGTTGAGCCAACGGAGGGACCTAATGGTCCTACTGTTCATGAGCTCCAATGATGTGAGATTAACTGATCAAACTCTTTGATCCAGTTAATCAATATTCATTAACTACAAGTCACTCCACTATTGACTTGTAGTTGCACTCTCCTCACTTTAGATTATATTGTGTCCACTGATATAATCATTACCTATGAGTCGACCCTTCACAGGTTGTTTGTAATCACCACTGGGCAAATTACTGTTTTACCCCTTTGATTACCTCTTTGTTCCTCAAGCACTATTGATCCTCTAATGAACAACAAGTCTAAGGTCCTACCATAGACTCATACCCTCATAGTGGGCGGGGCCCCGTTGTTGAAGACCTAGAGTCAGTTCTTAAGGGAACAACCTATCTAATTTCTTAGAGTAGGAATGAGTGAATTCCATCTTACATAGTTAAGTCCCCAGCTACCTACGAGATTCTGTCCCTGAGAAGGTAGGCTTATTGAGTCGGCTACAGGCCACTCTCACCCATACTAGTCTAAGGACAAACCCCGATAAGCAGGAGTTCTTAACTCACTCAGGATTCAGGTCGAGTCACTAATGACCATCTATAAATTATCAGTCTTACACTGTTAACGGTGTTATACTGGTTAGACTAATAATTTGCAGTCCAGTCTTGTATGAACTCTTCATACAGGATGCCCCTGCTCGCATGTCAACTACATGAATGAGTTGGATTACCTCATTTGTACTAATTACAAAGTGGGACGCATCCATGGTGTTACCAGAATGAGGTTTCCAATCTTATTCTTACACCATAGACCATTTAGGTTATATTCTTGAACACAATCCAAATAGTGTCCACTGCACTGTAGTTCATGATATATTATAACCCTAGAGCTTAGTTAACTGGATTTATAAAGGAAGCATTGTAATTTTATCAAAACAAATAACCCTTTATTTAGTTGATAAAAATTACACAAGTTTAGAGCATAAATCCCAACAATCTCCCACTTGACCTAAAGCTTGTGGAGTACTAAAATATTACAGTAATGTAAATACAATAAACTAGGGCATTTAAACCCTTTGTACAAAATACTCCCACTTGCCCTAGTTGAGGATGATTGTGAGGATCCATTGACCTATGATCAGTCAATGGTTGACGTTGATAATGACGAATGGATTAAAGCTATGGACTAGGAAATGGAGTCGATGTACTTCAATTCAGTCTGAGAGCTTGTGGATTAACCGGATAGGGTAAAACCTATTGGTTGCAAATGGATATACAAGCGTAAACGTGGCGTAGATGGGAAGGTGCAGACCTTCAATGCCCGACTAGTGGCAAAGGGTTTTACCTAGGTTGAAGGGGTTGACTATGAGGAAACCTTTTCACCTGTTTCCATGGTAAAGTCGATCAGGATCCTTTTGGCCATTGTCGCGTATTATGACTACGAGGTATGGTTGATGGACGTCAAGACAACCTTTCTGAATGGCAAACTTGATGAAGCCATCTACATGGACCAACCCAAAGGGTTCATTGCCCAAGGCCAAGAGCAAAAGGTTTGTCGGCTTCATAGGTCCATTTATGGGCTGAAACAAGCTTCGAGGTCTTGGAATATAAGGTTTGATGAGGCGATCAAATCTTATGGCTTTGATCAAAATGTCGACGAGCCTTGTGTATACAAGAAAATTGTTGACAAAACTGTTGCATTTTTAGTGTTGTATGTGGATGATATTCTTCTCATTGGGAATGAGGTAGAATTTCATACTTACGTTAAGAAGTGGCTAGCTTCGCAATTCCAAATGAAAGATTTGGGAGAAGCTTAGTATGTTCTAGTATCTAGATTGTCTGGAACCAGAAGAACAAAATGCTAACCTTGTCTCAGACGTCTTATATTGACAAGATGTTGTCTAGATATAAGATGCAGAACTCCAAGAAGGGCTTGCTACCTTTCAGGCATGGGGTTCACTTGTCTAAGGATCAGTGTCCTAAGACTTCTCAAGAGGTTGAGGATATGAGACGGATCCCATATGCTCCAGCTGTAGGGAGCCTAATGTGTCATGTTGTGTACTAGGCCCGACATCTGTTATGTAGTAGGGATTAACAATAGGTATCAGTCCAATCCAGGATTAGATCACTGGACAACCGTAAAGGCAATCCTCAAGTATCTTAAGAGAACGAGGAACTACAGCTTAGTGTATGGTAGTGGGGATTTGATCCTTAGGAGATAAACGGATTCTGACTTTTAGACCGATAAGGATTCTAGGAAATCCACTTCGGGGTCAGCCTTCATTCTGAATGGAGGAGTTGTAGTATGGCGAAGCATCAAGCAGGGATGCATCGCCGATTCCACTATGGAAGCGGAGTATGTTGCGGCTTGTGAAGCTGCAAAGGAAGTTGTTTGGCTTAGGAAGTTCATGACGGATTTGGAAGTTGTTCCAAATATGAACTTGTCGATCACACTGTTCTGTGATAACAGCGGTGCAGTAGCCAACTCAAGAGAGCCTCGGAGCCATAAGAAAGACAAACACATTGAGCGCAAGTATCATTTGATACGGGAGATTGTGCACCGCGGAGACGTGACAGTCACACAGATAACATCGAAGCACAACGTAGCTGATCCATTTACAAAGCCCCTAATAGCTATGGTGTTTGAGGGTCACCTAGAGAGTCTAGGTCTTCGAGAGCTTCCTGACTAGGGCAAGTGGGAGATATGTAAACGGGTATTCAATGCCCTAGTTTATTGTATTACTTCATTGTAATTTATGTACATTTCAGAAATGTATTTTCTCCACTAGCTTAGTCCAAGTGGGAGTTTGTTGGGATTTTTGTCCCAATCTCGTTTTTGTAAATTACTGTTTGAAATTAATAAGAGTTATTTATTTCATTACTTTGTGTCTCGCAATATTTACAAACTTTTCCAATAAACTAAGCTCCAAGGTCATTGAATTTATGAGAAAACTAGAACTTGAACGGTGTGTAGTGGACACACAGGGAGGATCACGTTCGAGTTAATGACCCGAACGGTCTATAGTATATGGATAGGGTTAGAGACCTAATCCTAGATACACTGTGGATGCGACCCGCTTTGAATTAGATACAAACGAGGTGATCTGACTCATTCATGTGGTTGGCATGCTAGTGGGGGCATCATGTGCAATGAGATTGTACAAGACCGGACTGTTAATTATTAGACCTACTGATGTAACACCATTGACAGTAAGGACTAATAACTTCGTAGATGACCATTAGTGACTCGACCTGAATCATGAGCGTGTTACGGACTCCTGTCTGCGGGGGTCTGTCCTTTGACTAGTACGAGTGAGGGTGGTCACAGTTACTTGCTCAATATGCCTATCTTCTCAGGGACAGGACCAAGTAGGGAGCTGGGAACTTAACTACGCGAGATGGAATTCACTCGTTCTCGCCTTTAGGGAAACTAGAGCGGTTGTTCCCTTAAGTGCTGTCTTCAGGGCTTAGAAAACGTGCACTCACCTTCTCACTGGCTCGAGAAGGGTGTTGTGTATGGTTGGACCATCACAATGTGTTGTTCATTAGAGGAACAGTGGGGACTTAAGGAATAAGAGGTAGACACAAGGATAAAACGGTAATTTGACCCAGCCGTGTCTACGAACAACCTGTGAAGGGTCGACTCATGCGCATTGGTTATATCAGTGGACACGTAAAATTCTGTACTGACGGGAGTGCAGCTACGGGCTATAGTGGAGTGTTACCGTAGCTAATGAATGTTGATTAACCGGATCAAAGAGTTTGATAGGTTAATCTCGGATCATTGGAGCCCGTCACTGTAGGTCCATTAGGTCCCTCGGTTGGCTCAATCTAGGTTAAAAGAAGGGTTAATGTTTTGGTATGAAATTGAAGTGTTCAATTTTACTTAAAGGGCATTTATGTCATTTATATGAGATATGAATGATATAATATATAGTTTAATGTGAATGAGAGTCATAATAAACTATAGGTTAGCCTAATTATTGAATTGGGGCTAATTGGAGAAATTAATTGAGAGAAATTAAATTGGATGTGATTCAATTTAATTAATCCACAATTATTGCAAATATGATTTGCAATATGAGATATGGGATATGGGATATCTTATATTATATGGTTATGCAAATGTGATTTGCATAACCTATGGTAGTGGTAAAATGGTGATTATGTTAAGGTTTTAAGTCCCTGATTATTTCACTACTAAAATCTTCTTGCAAGAAGGAATGGATCATTCAATCTCTCATTTTTTGGATTTCACCAAAGAGAAGAGATTCATTCTCTCAACATTTTCTCTCAATTCTCCTCCCTCTCCAAAACCAAAAGTCCCACCACTTTTCTTCTTCCAAAGGAAGAACAACCGAGAAGGTCGTTGGTGGTGTTCGGGTTTCGTTCGAGAAAAACGTACGTTGAGATCAAGAAGCACGAAGTGTTCGTGACCAAGGAAGAAAATTTGCAAAACAGTCTACAACAAGCAAGTGTATTCTTCTTACTGTAATATCTTCCTTCTTACGCATGTTTAACTTAGATCTAAGCGTTAGATCGTTTTAACAAACTTCTAGTAGCGTAAAGATACCTTTGACGATTCGATCGTCTTCCGCTGCGCGGGGATTTTCATTCTCTTCAGGGTTAAACCCAGGTTGAAGGGGTTGACTATGAGGAAACTTTTTCACCTGTTGCTATGGTAAAGTCTATGCGTATCCTACATGCCATTGCCCCATATTATGACTGCGAGGTATGGAAAATGGATGCCAAAACAGCCTTTTTAAATGGCAATCTTGACGAGAACATCTACATGGACCAACCCAAAGGGTTCATTGAACCAGGACGAGAGCAAAAAGTTTGCATGCTTAAAAGGTCCATCTATGGACTGAAACAAGCCTCTAGGTCCTGAAATATAAGATTTGATGAGACAATCAAATCTTTTGGTTTTGACCAGAATGATGATGAACCTTGTGTCTACATGAAAATCATCAATAGTTCTGTCGCATTCCTAGTTCTATATGTGGATGATAACCTACTCATTTGGAATGATGTAGGATATCTTACTGACATTAAGGATTGGCTAGCTACGCAATTCCAAATGAAAGATTTGGGTGATGCACAGTTTGTTCTTGGGATCCAGATTGTCCGGAACCGCAAGAATAAAACACTAGCTGAAAGAGTGTAGATTAAGAAAGCGGAAGCAATTTTGGATCTTGAACACTCTAAGTTGATAAATTCCTAATCTAATTAGGCATGAAACTAACCATACAAATAAGTTCTATAATATAATTAAACTGAAGGAAATTCGAAATTTACCTTTGTAGTTTCACAGCAACTCCTTGCTTCAAGTGTACAGCAACATAGTAACAAGAACCTCATCTGTTCTTTTTCTCCAACAGGACACCACCACTTGGATAAACCTTCTATTCTCTGGGAAACTTAGATCTAAGCTTTTGTGGGAAAGCTTCCAACAATTTGGAAAGAAAGGGAATCTCAGAGATAGAGAAAGAGAATTTTTCCAGTGAGCTTTATTGATCAATTGATTCTCACTTCTGTCCAACAAGAAGTTGAATGGGAGAGCAGAACTTCCCCACTCCCTATCGATAGGGAGTGAGGTGGGAAGAGGGGAATGTGTCCTCCTGACACGTTCCATTAATTAATTAATTATTCAAATAATTAAATCAAATTTAATTAATTAATTAAATATCATATATTTAATTAATCATTAAATATCATATATTAAGATCAAATCATATTTAATCTATTTCTCCTCTAACCAATAGTTTTAATGCACATCTCATGCACATTAAATTTTAACCTATAGTTTTTAAATATGAATCACATTCACATTTAAATTAATATTTGAACTCTTTCAAATATTTAATTCTCTCATATAATTTAATATGATTCATATTCACATTAAATTTATAATATAAAGTTCCAAAACTTTATATTATAACGTATCTATATACATTAAATTTATTCCCTAATGAATTTGAACATTTCAAATTCAAACGATCTAAGAACCCTTTACGAGGTAGAAGGTGGACCTAATGGACCTACAGATCAGAAGCTCCAACGATACGAGATTACTCGGTTAATCTCATTAACCTCCTAATCAACATTCGTTAACTGTAGGAACACTCCACTAAAGTCCCGCAACTGCACTCTTCTCACTGCAGATATATTTCTGTGTCAAAAGATATTGACCAATAACCGCAAGTCAATCCTTCACGAACGTTCGTAACAACAGCTGGGTCAAATTACCGTTTTACCCATGGGTTACATCTTGTACCTTAAGTACCAGTGCTCCTCTAATGAACAATTTGTTTGTGGTCCTACCAACAAACAGAAGTCCCTCTCGGGCCAATGAGAGGGTCGAGCCCTTTGTTCAAGTCCCGAAGACACCACTTAAGGGAACATTCATCTACTTACCCTAGTAGTCGGGAAGGAGTGAATTTCATCTTGCTAAGCTAAGTCCCCAGCAACTCACTCGGTCTTGCTCCCCAAAAGGTAGGCATATTGAGTCGGGGAATCTGGCCACTCTCACCCATACTAGTCAAAGGACAATCCCTCGCAAACAGGAGTTCGTAAGCAGCTCAGGATTGAGATCAAGTTGCCTAGGTCATCCTAGTGAAATAGAAATCTAGCTAGTCAACGGAGTTACATCTAATGGTTACTATTTTGCGGTTCGGTCTTATGTAATCTAGTTACATAGGATATCCCCACTCACATGTCATCTACACGAACATGTTAGGATCACAGTGTTTTTATCATATACAAAGTGGGTCACATCCATAGTATTACCAAGGTAAGGTACCCAAATCTTATCCCCTTACTATAGAACGTTTAGGCTGTATCTCAAACCGAGATCCTGTATATGTACACTACATTAAGTTCAAGAGACATTTTATAGCCTTGGATGTTTAGTTTATTGGATTTAGGGTTAAAACAAGGGCAATATCATAAATAACGAACAATTAACTCTTTATTGAAATAATAAATCTTTATTGCAATAATTATAACAAAATTACAAACTACGAGTTTTATGGCACAAACCCCAACAATATCTAGGTAAGTAAAATGTTTATTCACCTAGACATAAGGTTAGAATACCTAGTTATAAAAGTTATAATAGGCATAAACTTAGATAGATTCTATTAGCCAGAATACGACTATGTTAAACCTGTACCCTAACCCTAGGAGCTTCAGTGGGAGAAAACAAGGTGTTCGCATCAAGTGATACTTACACTGAACATGCTTGCCCCTCTCATGACTCCAAGGTTCTCTCGAGTTGTCTACTGCACCACTGTTGTAACAAAACACGGTAATCGACAAAATCATATTTGGAACAACTTCCAAATCCAACATGAACTTTCTAAGCCAAACAACTTCCTTTGCACCTTCACAAGCCGCAACATACTTAGCTTCCATCGTAGAATCAGCGATGCATCCCTGCTTGATGCTTCGCCACACTAAAGCTCTTCCATTCAGTATGAAGGATGGCCTCGAAGTGGATTTCCTAAAATCCTAATCGGTCTGAAAGTTAGAGTTTGTGTATCCTGTAAGGATCAAATCTCCACTCCCATACACAAGACTGTAGTTCCTCGTTCTCCTAAGATACTTGAGGATTTCCTTTACGGCTGTCCAGTGATCTAATCCAGGATTGGATTGATACCTACTGACAATCCCAACTGCATAACATATGTCAGGCCTAGTACAGAACATGGCGTACATCAGGCCCCCTACAGCTAAAGCATAGGGGATTCGTCTCATATCCTCAACCTCTTGAGGTGTCTTAGGACATTGATCCGTAGACAAGTGAACCCCATTCCTTAAAGGAAACAAGCCCTTCTTGGAGTTCTGCATCTTATACCTAGACAACATCTTGTCAATGTAAGATGCCTGAGACATGGCTACCGTTCTGTTCCTCTCGTTTCGGACTATTTGGATACCTAGAACATATTTTGCCTCTCCCAAATCTTTCATTTGGAATTGTGAAGCCAACCATTCCTTAATGTCAGTAAGAAATCCTACCTCATTCCCAATGAGCAGGATATCATCCATATACAATATTATAAATGTGACAGTACTGTTGACTATTTTCTTGTAAACAAAAGGCTTATCAACATTCTAATTAAAGTCATAAGATTTGATCTTTTCATCAAACCTTATATTCAAAGAGCTCGTGGCTTGTTTCAGTCCATAAATAGATCTCTGAAGCCGACAAACTTTTTGCTCTTGGCCTTGGACAATGAACCCCTTGGGCTGGTCCATGTAGATGGTCTCGTCAAGGTTGTCATTCAGAAAGGCGGTCTTGACATCGATCTGCCATACCTCATATTCATAATATGCGGCAATGGCCAAAAGGATCCTGATAGACTTTACCATGAAAACAGGAGAAAAGGTTTCTTCATAGTCAACCCCTTCAACCTCGGTAAACCCTTTGCCACTAGTCTAGCTTTGAAGGTATGCACCTTCCCATCTACACCACGTTTACGCTTGTAGATCCACTTACAACCAATAGGTTTAACCCAATGTAGGTTGTCCACAAGCTCCCAGACGGAATTGACGTACATCGACTCCATTTCCTAGCCCATAGCTTTAATCCATTTGTCTTTGTCAGCATCAGCCATTGCCTGATCATAGGATTGAGAGACTAGTGAAGAGCAGACTTCTAAGCGAGTTGGAAGAAAACTCTTTACTGGTTTGTGAGTCATGCCTTGAAGGCAAAATGACCAAATGTCCTTTTGGTGGAAAAGGATATTATGCCAAAGAGGCTCTTGAGCTTATACATTCCGACCTCTGTGGTCCGATGAATGTTAAAGCACGAGGAGGTTACGAATACTTTGTATCTTTTATAGATGACTATTTGAGGAATGGGTACATTTACCTAATGCATAGGAAGTCCGAAACTCTTGAAAAGTTCAAGGAGTTCAAGACTGAGGTTGAGAACCTGTTAGGTAAAACGATTAAAACACTTCGATCGGATCGAGGTGGAGAGTATATGGACACTGAATTCTAAGACTATATGATAGAACATGGAATTACGTCCCAACTCTCAGCACCTTGTATGCAACAGCAGAATGGTGTATCGGAGAGGAGAAACAGAACCTTGTTGGATATGGTTTGGTCGATGATGAGTTATGCTCGTCTCCCTGATTCTTTTTGGGGTTACGCAGTAGAGACTGCGGTATACATTTTGAACACAGTTCCGTCGAAGAGTGTTTGTGAAACACCTTTCGAACTCTTGCATGGTCGTAAAACCAGTTTACGACATTTCAAAATTTGGGGATGCCCGACCCATGTGTTGGTGTCAAACCTGAAGAAGTTGAAACCCCGTTCAAAGTTTTACCTCTTTGTAGGTTACCCAAAAGAGACTAATGGTGGTCTGTTTTACGATTCTAAGGATAATAGGGTGCTTGTGTCGACAAACACCACATTCTTTGAAGAAGACCACATCAGGGATCACTTACCAAGGAGTAAGATTGTGTTAAACGAAATGGACAGTACATCAGCAAGAGTTGCTGATTGGGCTAGTACGTCAACAAGTGTTGTTGATCCTAGCTAGTCTAGTCAAGTCCGTTCTAAAGATTTGAGAATGCCTCGACGTAGTGGGAGGGTTGTGAGACAACCTGAACGTTACATGGGTTTAGCTGATACTCAAGTTGTCACCCTTGATGATGACTGCGAGGATCCATTGACCTATGATCAGGCAATGGCTAACGTTGTCAAAGACAAATGGATTAAAGCTATGAACCAGGAAATGGAGTCGATGTACGTCAATTCCGTCTGGGAGGTTGTGGACCAACTAGATGGGGTTGAACCTATTGGTTGTAAGTGGATCTACAATCGTAAACGTGGCGTAGATAGGAAGGTGCAGACCTTCAAACCTAGACTAGTGGCAAAGGGGTTTTATCGAGGTTGAAGGTGTTGACTATGAGGAAACCTTTTCTCCTGTTGCCATGGTAAAGTCTATCAGGATCCTTCTGGCCATTGTCGCATGTTATGACTATGAGGTATGGCAGATGGATGTCAAGACCGCCTTTCTGAATGACAACCTTGACGAGACCATCTACATTGACCAGCCCAAGGGGTTCATTGCGCAAGGTCAACCCAAGGGGCACATGGCCATTGCCGCATATTATGTTCTAGGTATCCAGTTAGTCCGGAACCGAAAGAACAGAATGCTGGCCATGTCTCAGGCGTCTTATATTGACAAGATGTGGTCTAGATATAAGATGCAGAACTCCAAGAAGGGTTTGTTGCCTTTCAAGCATGGGGTTAATCTGTCTAAGGACCAATGTCCTAAGACTCCTAAAGAGGTTGATTATATGAGACGAATACCTTATGCTTCAGCTGTTGGGAGACTCATGTATGCCATGTTGTGTACTAGGCCCGACATCTGTTATGTAGTTGGGATTGTCTGTAGGTATCAATCCAATCCAGGATTAGATCACTGGACAGCCGTAAAGGAAATCCTCAAGTATATTAGAAGAACGAGGAACTACGACCTTGTGTATGAGAGTGGGGATTTGATCCTTACGGGATACACAGACTCTGACTTTAAGACCGATAAGGGTTCTAGGAAATGTACTTCGGGGTCAACTTTAATTCTTAATGGAGGAGTTCTAGTATGGCGAAGCATCAAGCAAGAATCTGCATAGGTAGCTGTTTGGCTTAGAAAGTTCATGATGGATTTGGAAGTTGTTCCAAATATGAACTTGTCGATCACGTTGTTTTGTGACAACAGTGGAGCAGTTGCCAACTCGAGAGAACATCGGAGTCATAAGAGGGACAAGCACATTGAGGGGAAGTATCACCTGATACGGAAGATTGTGCACCGCGGAGACGTGACAGTCACGCAGATAGCGCCGGAGCACAACGTTGCTCATCCATTTACAAAGGCATTCACGGCTAAGGTGTTTGAGGGTCACCTAGAGAGTCTAGGTCTTCGAGTGCTTCCTGACTAGGGCAAGTGGGAGTATTGTAAAGGGTATTCAATGCTCTAGTTTATTGTATTTTATTGTAGATTTGAGAAATGTATATTGTACTCCACTAGCTTAGTCCAAGTGGGAGTTTGTCGGGATGTATAACCTAATCTCGTTTTGTTTGTAATATTACCAATTGAAATAAATGAGAGTTATTTCTTTCATCACTTTATGTCTCACGTATTTACAAACTTTGTCCAATAAACTAAGCTCTAGGGTCATTGAATTATGAGAGAACTAGAACTTGAATGGTGTGTAGTGGACACACAGGAGGATCACGTTCGAGTTAATGACCCGAATGGTCCACAGTATATGGATAGGATTTGAGACCTAATCCTGGATACGCTGTGGATGCGACCCGCTGTGTATTAGATACAAACAAGTTGATCCAACTCGTTCATATGGTTGACATGCGAGTGGGGCATCCTGTGCAATGAGATTGTACAAGACCAGACCGTGAATTATTAGACCTACTAATGTAACACCGTTGACAGTATAGGACTAATAATTTCGTTGATGACCATTAGTGACACGACATTAATCCTGAGAGTGTTACGAACTTCTGTCTGTTGGCTCTGTCCTTAGACTAGTATGGATGAGGGTGGTCACAGTTACTCGCCCAATATGCCTATCTTCTCAGGGACAAGACCACGTGGGGAGCTGGGAACTTGACTATGCGAGATGGAATTCACTCGTTCTCGACTTTAGGGAAACTAACGAGGTTGTTCCCTTAAGTGATGTCTCAGGGCTTGGATAACGGGCACCCACCCTCTCACTGGCCCTAGAGGGGTGTTGTTTATGGTTGGACCATTCAACGTTGTTGTTCATTAGAGGGGCAGTAGGGACTTAAGGAGCAAGAAGTAGACACAGGGGTAAAACGGTAATTTGACCCATCAGTGTCTACGAACAACCTGTGAAGGGTCGACTCACGGGCATTGGTTATATTAGTGGACACAACTTGTCTTACAGTGACGGGAGTGCAGCTATGGGCTTTAGTGGAGTGTTACTGTAGCTAATGAATGTTGAATAACCGGGTCAAAGAGTTTGACAGGTTAGTCTCAGATCATTGGAGCTCGTCACCTGTAGGTCCATTCGGTCCCTCGGTTGGCTCAAACTGGATACATAGAGGGTTTGCAGTTTGGTGTTGATTTGAAGTGTTCAAATTCATTAAAAGGGTATTTATGTCATTTATATGAGATATGATTGACATATTATATAGTTTAATGTGAATGAGATGCATAATAAACTATAGGTTAGCCTAATTGTTTAATTAGGGATAATTTGGAAAAATTGGATTGAGAGAAATTAAATTGAATGTGATTCAATTTAAAATCCACTATTATACAAATGTGATTTATATTATAAGGTATGAGATATCTTATTATATGTGGTTATGCAAATATGATTTGCATAACCTAAGGTTGTGGTAAAATGGTAAATAGGTGGAGAATTCAACTCCACCTATCACCATTATATAATGCCTTTGTGAGAAGGCATTGGTAAGTGATTTTGTCATTTTTTGGATTTTGCATCCAAGATCACTCTCTCATTCTCTCAACTCTCTCTCACAAAGTTTCTCTCTATCCTAACCCAAATGAGTCCCACCACTCTCCCTTTACCAAAGGAGAACAACCGAGAAGATCTTTCGGAGGTGTCCGATTGTTCGTTGTTCGGATAGTTCGTGATCATAGAGATCGAGAGCACGAAGAGCTCGTGACCGAAGAAGGAATTCTTGGAGAAGCGTTCCTCAACAAGTAAGTACAATTTCTTACTGATTTTCCTTCTTTACAACATGTTTAATCTAAAATCTATAGGATAGGTTTAATTTTAAGGAATATTTTCACAACGATCCCCACGACGATTCTAAGTCGTTTCTGCTGCGCGAGTTTCATTCCCTTCAATTTGTATCAGAGACAGGTTACGATCCTGTGACCTGTGGGTTATGGGCCCACCAGCGGAAAACGACTTTGAATCGTCTTGGTGATCGTTGTGAAAACATTTCTTAAAATTAAATCTATCCTATAGATTTCATATTAAACATGTTGTAAAAAAGGAAAAACAGTAACAAATTGTACTTACTTGTTCAAGAACGCTTCTCCAAGAATTCCTTCTCCGATCTCGATCTCTACATGCTCTCGATCTCTACGATCACGAACTCTCCGAACAACGAATGATCAGACACCTCCGAAAGATCTTCTCGATTGTTCTCATTTGGTAAAGGGAGAGTGGTGGGACTCTTTTGGTTTAGAGGTAGAGAGAAACTTTGAGAGAGTTGAGAGAATTTTGAGAGCTCTTTTGGTGAGAATCCAAAAAATGAGCCAAAACCTTACAAATGCCTTCTCACAAAGACATTATATAATGGTGATAGGTGGAGTTGAAATCTCCACCTATTTACAATTTTACCTCAACCTTAGGTTATGCAAATCATATTTGCAACCACTTATAATAAGATATCTCATACCTTATTGTACAAATCACATTTGTATAATTGTGGATTTTAAATTGAATCACATTCAATTTAAATTCTCTCAATCCAATTTCTCTAAATCAGCACTAATTAAGCAATTAGGCTAACCTATAGTTTATTATGAATCTCATTCACATTGAACTATATAATATGTCAATCATATCTCATTTAAATGACATAAATACCCTTTTAATGAATTTGTACACTTCAAATTCACACCAAACTGTAAACCCTCTATCTATCAAGTTTGAGCCAACCGAGGGACCTAATGGACCTACAGATGACGAGCTCCAATTATCCGAGACTAACCTGTCAAACTCTTTGATCCGGTTATTCAACATTATTAGCTACGGTAACACTCCACTAAACCCCGTAGTTGCACTCTCATTCCTGTAGGACAAGTTGTGTCCATTGATATAACCAATGTCCATGAGTCGACCCTTCAAAGATTGTTCGTAGACACTAATGGGTCAAATTACCATTTTACCCCTATGTCTACTTTTTGCTCCTTTAGTCCCCACTGCTCCTCTAATGAACAACAACGTTGTATGGTCCAACTATAAACTTACATCGCTCTCGGGCCAGTAAGAGGGTGGGCGCCCGTTGTCCAAGCCCTGGAGACAACACTTAAGGGAACAACCCCTCTAGTTTCCCTAAGTCGGGAACGAATGAATTCCATCTCTTGTAGTCAAGTTCCCAGCTCCCCACGTGGTCCTATCCCTGAAAAGATAGGCATATTGGGCGAGTAAATGTGACCACCCTCACCCGTACTAGACAAAGGACAGACCCCCGCAGACAAGAGTCCGTAACACGCTCAGGATTAAGGTCGAGTCACTAATGGTCATCTACAAAGTTTTTAGTCTTATACTGTCAACGGTGTTACATCAGTAGGTCTAATAATTCACAGTCTGATTTTGTACAATTTCATTGCACAAGATGCCCCCACTCGCATGTCAACCACATTAACGAGTTGGATCACCTCGTTTGTATCTAATATAAAGTGGGTCGTATCCACAGCGTATCCAGGATTAGGTCTCCAACCCTAGCCATAAACTTTAGACCGTTCGGGCCATTAACTCAAACGTGATCCTCCCTGTGTGTCTACTACACACCGTTCAAGTTCTAGTTCTCTAATAATTCAATGACTCTGGAGCTTAGATTATTGGACAAAGTTTGTAAATATGCGAGACACAAAGTGATGTAAAATTACTCTTATTTATTTCAATAGTGAATATTACCAACAAGTACGAGATTAGGACATACATCCCAACAAACTCCCACTTGGACTAAGCTAGTGGAGTACAAAATACATTTCTCAAATGTACAGTAAAATTACAATAAACTATGGCATTGAATACCCATACTCCCACTTGTCCTAGTCAGGAAGCACTCGAAGACCTAGACTCTCTAGGTGACCCTCAAACACCTTAGTCGTGAGGGCCTTTGTAAATGGATCAACAACATTGTGCTCGACGCTTATCCGCTGGATCGCCACGCTGGCATGGTACAATCTCGAGATCGTGATACTTCCGCTCAATGTGCTTGCCCTTCTTATGACTCCGAGGTTCTCTCGAGTTGGCTACTGCACCACTGTTGTCACAAAACAGGGTAATCGACAAGTTCATATTTGGAACAACTTCCTTTGCAGCATCACAAGCAACAACATACTCGACTTCCATCGTGGAATTAGTGATGCATCCCTTCTTGATGCTTTGCCATACTACAGCTCCTCCATTTAGAATGAAGGTTGACCCCGAAGTGGATTTTCTAGAATCCTTATCGGTTTGAAAGTAAGAGTCTGTGTATCCTGTAAGGATCAAATCCCCACTCCCGTACACAAGGTTGTAGTTCCTCGTTCTCCTAAGATACTTGAGGATTGCCTTTACGACCATCCAGTGATCTAATCCAGGATTGGATTGATACCTACTGACAATCCCAACTACATAACAGATGTCGGGCCTAGTACACAACATGGCATACATGAGGCTCCCTACAGCTGAAGCATAGGGGATTCGTCTCATAACCTCAACTTCTTAATGTGTCTTAGGACATTGATCCTTAGACAGATGAACCCCATGCCTGAAAGGTAGAAAGCCCTTCTTGGAGTTCGACATTTTATATCTAGACAACATCTTGTCAATATAAGACGCATGTGACATGGCTAGCGTTATGTTCTTCTGGTTTCGGACTATCTGGATACCTAGAACATATTGAGCCTCTCCTAAATCTTTCATTTGGAATTGTGAAGCCAACCATTTCTTAACGTCAATAAGAAATCCTACCTCATTCCCAGTGAGAAAGATATCATCAAAATATAATATCAGAAATGCGACAGTCCATAAAGCCATAAGATTTGATCGCCTCATCAAACCTTATATTCCAAGACCTCGAGGCTTGTTTAAGTTCATAAATAGGCCTCTAAAGCCGACAAACCTTTTGCTCTTGGCCTTGGGCAATGAACCCCTTGGCTGGTCCATGTAGATGGTCTCGTCAAGTTTGTCATTCAGAAAGGTTGTCTTGACATCCATCTGCCATACCTCACAGTCATAATATGCGGCATGGCCAGAAGGATCCTGATCGACTTGACCATTGCAACAGGTGAAAAGGTTTCCTCATAGTAAACCCCTTCAACCTAGGTAAAACCATTTGCCACTAGTCGTGCTTTGAAGGTCTGCACCTATCCATCTACGCCACCTTTACGCTTGTAGATCCATTTTCAACCTATAGGTTTTACCCCATCCGGTTGATCAGAAGGTCCTAGACATAATTGAAGTACATCGTCTCCATTTCCTGGTCCATAGCTTTAATCCATTCGTCTTTGTCAACGTCTGCCATTGCCTGATCATAGGTCAATGGATCCTCGCAGTCATCATTAGGGGTGACGACTTGGGTTTCAGCTAAACCTTTCCACTACGCCGAGGCATTCTCAACTCTTTAGAACGGACTTGACTAGACAAGCTCGGATCAACAACACTTGTTGACGTACTAGCCCGATCAGCAACTCTTCCTGATGTACTGTCCATTTCGTTTAACACAATTTTACTTCTAGGTAAATGATCCCTGATGTGGTCATCCTCAAGGAATGTGGTGTTTGTCGACACAAGCATCCTATTTTCCTTAGGATCGTAAAACAAACCACCCCTAGTCTCTTTTGGGTAACCTACAAAGAGGCACAATTTTGAACGGGGTTCCAACTTTTTCGGGTTTTACACCAACTCATGGGTCGTGCATCCCCAAATTCTTAAATGGTGTAAACTACCTTTACGTCCATTCTAGAGTTCGAAAGTTGTTTCACAAACACTCTTCGACGGAACATTGTTCAAAATATAAACCGTAGTGGCCCAAAAAGAATCAAAGAGACGAGCATAGCTCATCATCGACCGAACCATGTCCAACAGGGTTCTGTTTCTCCTCTCCGATACACCATTCTGCTGTGGCATACCAGGTGCTGAGAGTTGGGACATAATTCCATGTTCTATCAAATAGTCCTGAAATTCAGTGTCCATATACTCTCCACCTCGATCCGATCGAAGTGTTTTTATAGTTTTACCTAATAGGTTCTCAACCTCAGTCTTGAACTCCTTGAACTTTTCAAGAGTTTTAGACTTCCTATTCATTAGGCAAATATACCCATACCTTGAATAGTCATCTATAAAAGATACAAAGTATTGGTAACCACCTCATGCTTTAACACTCATCGGACCACAAAGGTCAGAATGTATAAGCTAAAGGGGCTCCTTGGCTCTATATCCTTTTCCACTAAAAGGACGTTTGGTCATTTTACCTTCAAGGCATGACTCACATACCGGTAAAGAGTTTTCTTCCAACTCGCTTAGAACTCAACTCTTCACTAGTCTCTCAATCCTATTGAGATTAATGTAGCCTAACCTTAGATGCCAAAGATGGGGCATTTTCTTTAGGAGAAACCTTTACTCTCTTAGTTCGTGTTTCCGCCGTTTTAAACAATTCAGTATTCAAAACACTTTTGACCGAATTAAGTTTCAAAATGTATATGTTATTCTCAAGTAAAGCAGAACACAATAAGTTTCCATTTTGGGAAATAAACGCTTTATTACTACTGAAGGAAACAGAAATACAATGTTCTAATAGGCAGGAAATAGAAACTATGTTTCTAGTACACCATGTAACTTATGTACAAATTATTCAACAATAAGCACTTTCCGCCAAAATAGAGCTTTACCGTGTAGATCGCTGCAGCAGAGACAACCTCTTCGGATCCAACCCGTAGCGTTATCTCACCCTCTTGGAGCTTCTACCAGGAACTAATTCCCTAAAAAGAAGAACAAACATGGTTAGTCGCGCCTGAATCCGGTATTCGGGCAGAGTCATTACTCTCCACTAAACAAGTTTCTGTAAAAATTAAATCACATTTACCTTCTTTCTTCCTGTCGGCAAGGAACTTGGGACAGTTACGCTTCCAGTTTTCGTCCCCATTGCAGTGGAAACACTTTTCTTTCTCTGTAACTTCCTTGACCTTTTTGGCCTTTTGGGCGACAACACGGTTAGCTTTGCCCTTCTTCATCTTCATTTTCTTCCCTTTCGGGCCTGAACAACCTACAAATTTAGTCCTAGAGGTCGAACCCCTGTGAAAGGACCTGAAGGCAACATTTGCCTCAACTTTCAGGGTCCTGATCCTCATCAAGGACTAGAAGTTCTGTAGTTCTTTAAGAAGGGTAGTCAGAGTGTAGCTAATTTTGTTCATAACAATATTGCGACGAAATTGAAGGAAACTCTTCAGAAGAGTCTCCAACATAAAGCTGACCTGGCTCGACTCATGATCGAAGTCCCGTTCATCTCAGCCAGATTAAAGTGGGTCTCATGTCCAGAACGTGTTTGAAGGAATCATGTCGGACTTGAAAGGACTGTTGTCCAAACATTTCCTACAAGGATTCCATGATCCCCTTGGCGGTGATCATCATCTCATGCTTCTTTACCAATACTTCAGATAAGTTGGCAATGATATTGACCTTAGCCTTTTCATTGACCCTGATCCATCAATCGTACACATCACGACCACTTCGCGATGCGGTCGAGCCCTACACCTGAGGGCACTCCTCAGTGAGTACGAACTTTAGGTCGTCAGTTACTAGAATTGTGTTGATATTATTTTTCCACGTTTGGTAGTTATCACCTACTAGTTTGTCGGAAGCTAAAAGAGCAACAATTGAGCTAGACATTTTTACTGAAAAACATGTAAAAACTTTGTATTAGTCTCGCAAAAACTTTGAAAATCCAATCATATTTTAGCAAAATTTTATCCTATGATCCCTAGGTCATTAAAATTTGCAATGATAACCCTGAAGGGATCGAATCCCGCAGCGGAAGCGATTGTGAATCGCGTGTTCTTATTTTATCTTACGGATTTCAATAAAGATCAAAACAACTAAGATTAAGTATGCTAAGACAACAAGAAATTACCTTTGAAGAACTCTTTCTTCAAGTGCTCCTCCTGCCACGATCACGATCTCTGCAACTCGAACCCGAACGAATAAAGACACCACCACCGGATCTTCTCCATTGTTCTCTAGGTGAGGGAGGAAGGTGGGTTCTTTTTTAGGATGAGATGTGTAGGTTGTGATAGAAGTTGTGTGTAGAACCATTCCAACAACACAACAATATGACAAACTAGGGTTTCCAAGGATTTAGTTTCTTAACCACAAAGTTGCATCTCATGCAACTATTTATGGGGAAATAGGATGGAAATTACCATCCTATCCCTCCTTCATTCTCTCATTAGTACATAGTTTATATATGAATCTTATTCACATAAGAAATATATATTATATCAATTATATCATATATAACTGATATAACACCTCATATATGAAATTGAACACTTCAATCTCATTCCTAACTTTATACCCTCAATATTACCATGTTGGGCCAACGGAGAGACCTAATGGACCTACAGTTCACGAGCTCCAATGATGTGAGATTGACTGATCAAACTCTTTGATCCAATTAATCAATATTCATTAACTACAAGTCACTCCACTATAGACGTCTAGCTGCACTCTCCTCACTGTAGATTATATTCTGTTCATTGATATAATCATTACCCATGAGTCGACCCTTCACATGTTGTTCGTAATCACGGCTGGGTTAAATAACCGTTTTGCCCCTGTGATTACCTCTTTGTTCCTTAAGCACCATTGATCCTCTAATGAACAACAAGTCTAAGGTCCTACCATATACTCATACCCTCTTAGAGGGCGGGGCCTCGTTGTTCAAGACCTGAAGTCAGTTTTTAAAGCAACAACCTATCTAATTCTTGAGTGTAGGAATGAGTGAATTCCATCTTGTACAGTTAAGTCCCCAGCTACCTACGAGGTTCTGTCCCCGAGAAGGTAGGCTTATTGAGTCGGCTACAAACCACTCTAACCCATACTAGTCTAAGGACAAACCCCTATAAGCAGGAGTTCTTAACTTACTCAAGATTCAGGTCGAGTTACTAATGACGATCTATAAATTATAAGTCTTATCTTGTTAACGGTGTTATATTGGTAAGACTAATAATTTGCAGTCTGGTCTTCTATAAACTCTTCATACATGATGCCCCCACTCGCATGTCAACCACATGAATGAGTTGGATTACCTCATTTGTATTAATTACAAAGTGGGTCGCATCCATGGTGTTACCAGAATAAGATTTCCAACCTTATTCTTATACCATAGACCATTTAGGTTATATTCTTGAATACAATCCAAATAGTGTCTACTCCACTAATGTTCAAGATACATTATAACCTTGGAGCTTAGTTTATTGGATTTATAAAGCAAGAATATAATTTTATCAAAACAAATAACTCTTTATTTATTTGATCCAAATTACATAAGTTTAGGGCACAAATCCCAACAATCTCCCACTTGACCTAAAGCTTGTGGAGTATTAAAAAAAATATTACAATAATGTAAATACAATAAACTAGGGCATTTAAACCGTTTGTACAATACTCCCACTGGGGAAGACTTGTAAGCCTGGACCTTCTAGGTGACTCTCAAATACTTTAGCCGCGAGAGCCTTTGTAAAAGGATCAACAACGTTGTGCTCTGAGGCTATCTTCGTGACGATCACGTCTTCTCAAGGCATGATCTCCCGGATGAGATGATATTTCGCTCAATATGCTTTCCCCTCTTGTGACTTCATGGTTCCCTTGAATTTTCCGCGGCACCACTGTTGTCACAATACAGAGAGATGGGCAAACTCATATTTGGAACAACTTCCAAATTTAACATAAATTTCCTTAACCAAACAGCCTCTTTTGGTGCTTCACAAGTCGCTACATATTTGACCTCCATGGTGGAGTCAGCGATGCATCCTTGCTTGACGCTTCGCCATACTACAACTCCTCCGTTAAGAGTAAATATTTACCCTAATGTAGATTTCCCATAATCTTTATCAGTCTGAAAGTCAGAATCTGTGTATCCTGTAAGGATCAAATCCTTAGCCCCATACACAAGCATGTAGTTCCTTGTTCTTCGTAGAAACATAAGGATTGTTTTAACCGTTGTCCGGTGTTCAAGTCCTGGACTGGATTGATACCTACTGACCATTCCAACTGCAAAACAGATGTCTGGCCTAGTACACAACATGGCGTACATCATGCTCCCAACAACTGATGCATAAGGAATCCGTCTCATATTTTCAACTCCTTGAGGTGTCTTAGGACATTGTTCCTTAGACAAATGAACTCCATATCTAAAAGGTAATAAACCCTTTTTGGAGTCTTGCATCTTAAACCTTGACAACACTTTGTCAATGTAAGATGTCTGAGACAAGGCTAGGGTTTTATTCTTGCGGTTCCGGACAATCTGGATCTCAAGAACAAACTGCGATTCACCCAAATCTTTCATTAGGAATTGCGTAGCTAGCCAATTCTTAATTTCAGTAAGATATCGTACATCATTCCCAATGAGTAGGATATCATCCACATATAGAACTAGGAATGCGACAGAACTATTGATGATTTTCTTATAGACACAAGGTTCATCATCATTATGATCAAAGCCAAAAGATTTGCTTGACTCATTAAATGTTATATTCCAGGACCTATAGGCTTGTTTCAGTCCATAGATTGACCTTTTAAGCCTGCAAACCTTTTACTCTTGTCTTGGTTCACTGAACCCTTTGGGTTGTTCCATGTAGATGTTCTCGTCAAGATTGTCATTCAAAAAGGTTGTCTTGACATCCATTTGCCATACCTCATAGTCATAATATGCGACAATGGCAAGTAGGATACGGATAGACTTTACCATAGCAACAGGTGAAAAGGTTTCCTCATAGTCAACCCCTTCAACCTTGGTATAACCCTTTGCTACTAGTCTAGCTTTAAAGGTTTGCACCTTTCCATCTACACCACGCTTTCTCTTGTAGATCCACTTACAACCTATAGGTTTTACCCCATCAGGTTTATCTATAAGATCACAAACAGAATTGTAGTACATAAACTCCATTTCTTGGTCCATGGCTATGACCCATTTGTCTTTGTCTTTGTCAACCATCGCTTGATTATAAGTCGATGGATCCTCACAGTCGTCATCTGGTATAACAACTTGGGTTTCAGATAAACCCATGTAATGACCAGGTTGTGTTATAACCCTCCCACTACGTCGAGGCATACTCTACTCTTGTGATGGACACTATTGACTAGACAAGCTAGTGTCAACAACTTTTGTTGACGTACTAGTTTCATTTGCAACCTTTGTTATTGTTTCGTCTAACTCACTTAACACAATTTCACTTCTTGGTTTGTGGTCCCTTATGTGGTCCTCCTCTAAGAAAGTGGCATTTGTCGACACAAAAACCTTATCTTCCTTAAGATCATAGAATAAACCACCTCTTGTTTCTTTTGGGTAACCTACGAATAGGCACAATTTTGAAGGTGAATCTAACTTCTTTGGATTTGTCACAAGCACATGTGCTGGACAACCCCACATTTTGAAATGACATAAACTACCTTTACGTCCTTTCCAGAGTTCAAAAGGTGTTTTCGAAACACTTTTTGATGGCACATTGTTCAAAATGTATCCCGCATTCTCTACTGTGTGAAAGTGTCTAGATTAAGAAAGCGGAAGCAATTTTGGATCTTGAACACTCTAAGTTGATCAATTTTGTAAAACAAAATGCATGCTCAAAGATGGAAAAACGGAGGGATAGAAAACTCAACTTTGAAGATCAAATTCTCTTCATCCGGTGGATGGTTTTCAACACGAACACTTCGTGGATAATCGTTAGAGTCTTCCCTTCTATCCTCAGGCCTTAGAATGGATTGTGGGATCCTAGGTTGAGAGAATTTGGAAGAAAAGGCCTCAAAGGTCACTAATTTGGGAATTTAGAATTTTTTGCAAAATTCTCACAACATCCCTCAAATCACCATTATATAGAGCTTCAATAAGCTTCAATAGAGTGACAACTCAAGGGTGATGAGAATGTTTTGAGATGGAGGTGACCAATTTTGGTGAATTTGAAGATGAGAGGGATTGGGCAAGTTGCAATTTGGATTTTATTAAAATCCACTAATTTCACAATTAATTTTAATTCTAAAATCAATATTAAATTAATTTTTAGTTAAAATTAATATAATTAATTAAATAATTCAAAAATAATTTAATTAATTAATTTTTAATTTAATTTAATATCAAATATTAAATTAAATAAATTGTCCGATCCCGATCGATTTTCCAAACATGAATCATTATTCATGCTATAAACCGATACAATATTTAAATCATATTTAAATATATCCACCTCACCTCCTATTAATCATAGTTTAATTCATAATTAAGCTATGACTCGTTAAATATATAACATATAATTAATGCTTTTTCTCAAACTCGAATTTGAACAAATCAAATTCTTTTCTCTCAAAATGTTACAAGGCTTAGTCCGAGCTAGTAAGGAGGACCTAATGGACCTACAAATCATGAGCTCCAACGATACGTGATTAACCGGCCAAACTCTTTAGTCTAGCTAATCAACATTGGTTAACCACCGGGACACTCCACTAAAGGCCAGTGGTTGCACTCTCCTCACTGTAGATATATTTCTGCCCACTCGATATAATCATGATTAGTAAGTCGATCCTTCACAAGTCGTTCATAATTACAGCTGGGTCAAAATTATCATTTTACCCCTGTAATTACCTCTTGTTTCTTAAGTCCCACTGATCCTCTAATGAACAATTGGTTTGTGGTCCAACCAGCAAACTGAATCCCTCTCGGGCCAGTGAGAGGGGTGGGCCCATTGTTCAAGACTGAGTCGAAGACTTAAGGGAACAACCTCTGCTAATCCCTAAGGTGGGTAGGAGTGAATTCCATCTTGCAGAACTATGTTCCCAGCTATCTACCCAGACTTATCCCTGAAATGGGAGGCATATTGAGTCAGCAGTCTCGGGCCACTCTCACCAATATAAATCTAAGGATAATCCGAATAAACAAGAGTTCATAGAACGCTAAGGATTATGATCGAGTTACCTAGGTCATCGTATCAATATAGTCAGTTAAGACAATAAACGCAGTTATAAAGTCTAAGTGACTATTTCGCAGTCCAGTCTTATGCAAACTCATTGCATTGGGCGCCCCCACTCACATGTCTCTACATGAACGATTTAGGATCACATCGTTTGTACTCTACAAAGTGGGTCGCGTCCATAGTGTCCCCAGGATAAGGTACCCAACCCTATCCTTATACTATTGACTGTTCTGGCTATAACTTGAACTTGATCCACTTTTATGTCACACATAAAGTTCAAGTATTCATTCTATAGCCAAGGGTTCTTTATTGGATTAAGGTTACACAATACACAATATTCAATAACACCTTTACTGAATAAATTTCAATAACAACTTTATTGTGAAATAGAATATACATTTAGTTTACAAAACCACGAGTTTTAGGACATAAAATCCAACAAACTCCCACTTGGACTAAAACGTCTGTGGGGTAAAACATGTTGAGCAAAGAAAAACTGTCCTACTGTACAACCCGTAGTTCTAGACTCTCTAGGTGTCCCTCAAACACTTTAGCCGTTAGGGGCTTTGTAAACGGATCAACAATGTTGTGCTCCGAAGCGATCTGCGTGACGATCACATCTCCTCGTTGCACAATCTCCCTGATGAGATGGTATTTGCGCTCTATGTGTTTTTCGCGCTTATGGCTTCTAGGTTCTTTAGAATTTGCCACTACACCACTATTATCACAATAAAGGGTGATAGGCAAATTCATATTTGGAACAACGTCCAAATAAGTCAAGAACCTCCTGAGCCATACTGCCTCCTTCGCTGCTTCACAAGCTACGACGTACTCAGCCTCCATGGTGGAGTCAACAATACAACCTTGCTTTATACTCTTCCATACTATAGCTCCTCCATTAAGTGTGAACACTAATCCTGATATGAATTTCCTCGAATCTACATCAGTCTGAAAATCTGAGTCAGTGTATCCTGCAAGGATCAAATCCTTTGCGCCATACACAAGCATATAGTCCCTTGTTCTCCTAAGATACTTGAGAATGTTCTTAACAACTGTCCAGTGATCATATCCTGGATTAGACTGATACCTGCTGACTATTCCCACTGCATAGCATATGTCTGGTCTAGTACATAGCATGACTACCGACAGCAGATGCATAGGGAATGCGTCTCATATCCTCAACTTCTTGAGGTATCTTAGGACACTGTTCCTTAGACAAATGAATTTCATGCTTGAAAGGTAAAAACCCCTTCTTGGAATTCTGCATCTTATATCTAACCAACATCTTGTCAATATAAGATGCCTGAGACAGTGCTGGCGTTTTGTTCTTGAGATTTCGAATGATTTGGATTCCAAGAACAAACTGAGCCTCTCCCAAATCTTTCATTTGGAATTGGGTCGCTAGCCATTGCTTAACGCCAGTCAGGAACCCTGCATCATTCCCAATGAGCAAGATATCGTCTACACGATAGAACTAAGAAAGCTACAAAGTGGTATTGACTATCATCTTGTAAACAGAAGGCTCGTCAATATTCTGTTCAAAGCCATAAGATTTGATCGCAGTATCAAATCTTATATTCCAGGATCTAGAAGCTTGTTTCAATCCATAGATAGATCGTTTAAGCTTGCAAACCTTTTGCTCTTGACCCTAAACTATGAACCCCTCTGGTTGATCCATATAGATACTCTCATCAAGATTTCCATTAAGAAAGGCTGTCTTGACATCCATTTGCCAAATTTCATAGTCATAAAACGTGGCAATGGAGAAGAGTATTCTAATGGACTTAAGCATAGCAACAGGGGAGAAGGTTTCTTCATAGTCCACCCCTTCCCTTTGGGTATAACCCTTTGCCACAAGTCGAGCCTTAAAGGTTTGCACCTTACCGGCTTGATCTCGTTTCCTCTTGTAGATCCACTTGCAACCGATAGGTCTTTCACCATCTGGTTGATCTACAAGTTCCCAGACTGAATTGAAGTACATTGACTCCATTTTAAGGTCCATGACATTAATCCACTGGTCCTTATCTATATCATTCATTGCATGTTTATAGGTCAATGGATCCTCAACGCCATCATCAGGTATGACGACTTGGGTTTCAGTCAAACTCATGTAACGGTCAGGTTGTCTAACATCCCTTCCACTACGTCGAGGCATTCTCAACACTTGAGAAGGACTAGCTTGATCAACAACTCTTGTTGATTTATCTGTAGATTCCCTGGAAATTTCAATTAAGGCAATCCTGCTACGAGACTGATGATCTCTCATGTGGTCTTCCTCTAAGAACGTGGCGTTTGTCGACACAAGCACCTTGTCCTCTTGAAGATCATAAAATGCACTCACCTTTTTTCTTTGGAGCACCCTACGAATAGGCATAATTTTGAACGATGTTCCAATTTCTTTGGATTGGACACCAAAGACATGTGTCGGACATCCCCAAAATCGAAATGACGTAAACTACCTTTACGCCCTTCCATAACTCATAGGGTGTTTTCAAACACTCTTAGAGGGAACCATGTTCAAAATATATGCAGCAGCCTTCTCATCGCATATCCCCAAAACGAACTAGGCAGCTGAGCATAGCTCATCATGGATCGAACCATGTCTAACAAGGTTCTATTTCTCCTCTTAGATACACCATTCTGCTGAGGTGTACCAGGCGCTGAGAATTGGGATTGGATTCCATGTTCTATCATATAGTCTTGGAATCTCAAATCATATACTCTCCACCTCGATCTGATCGAAGTGTTTTAATCATTTTACCTAATGTGTTCTCAACCTCTGCCTTATACTCCTTGAAATTTTCAAGGGTTTCGGACTTATGATGCATTAGGTATAGATAACCATACCTAGAATAATCATCAATAAAACTGATGAAATATTCATACCCTCCTCGTGTCTTGTCATTCATAGGACCACAAAGATCTGAATGCACGAGTTCCAAGGGCTCTTTGGCTCTATAACCTTTTTCAGAAAAAGATTTTTTAGTCATTTTTCCCTCAAGAAAAGACTCACATGGTGGTAAAGAGTTGTCCTCTAATTGACTTAGGAGTCCACTCTTGACCAATCTCCCAATCCTATTGAGATTAATGTGACCTACTCTCAAGTGCCAAAGATAGGTACTAGGAGAAAGTTTCTGCCTTTCATTTTGAGTATCAACTGTTTTAAACATCTCGGTGTTCAAAATAGCTTTTACTTCAGTTGGTCTTAACACGTATAAGTTGTTTTAAAGTTTAGCAGAACATATTCGTACACCTCTTTTGCAAATGAACGCTTCATTATGATCAAAAGATACTTTATACATATGTTCAAGCAAACAAGAGATATATACAAGATTTATTTTGATTCCAGGAACCAAAAGTACATTTTCTAATAAAATGAATCTATCCCTAAACAACAAACTTCACTGCCCCCCACTTTGCATTTGAGACAACCTCTCCTGTTCCAACCCCGAGAGATATCTCCCTATCGTAAAGTTTCGCCGGGGAACTAGTTTCAAAAAGAAGAGGAACTGCCCGAAGTACCTTGCAGAAAAGATGATTCTGAGTTTTAGGACATAAAACCCAACACTGCGTGACCCAAAAAAACCACGAGTTTTAGGACATAAAACCCAACACTGCGTGACCCCAAAAAGAATTAGGGAGATGAGCATAACTAATCATTGATCGAACCAATATTTATAGGGAAATAGGATGGAAATTATCATTGTTCGTTGTTCCCTAGGTGAGGGAGGAAGGTGGGTTCCTTTTTAGGATTAGATGTGTAGGTTGTGAGAGAAGTTGTGTGTAGAACCTTTCCAACAACACAACAATATGACAAATTAGGGTTTCCAAGGATTGAGTTGCTTAACCACAAAGTTGCATCTCATGCAACTATTTATAGGGAAATAGGATGGAAATTACCATCATATCCCTCCTTCATTCTCTCATTAGTATATAGTTTATTGATAACTCACCATAAGTGAGTTATTTTACTAGAATTTTAGTGTTTAACCCACTTGAATTGCATTTAATTTAGTGATCCTCATGTTATTTTATCCCTAAATTATGTGTGTTAGCTTTAAAATCTTGAATTTAAGCATTAGGTGCAAAAAGAATTAATTTTGATGTTTTTGTGTTTTAATTCAAGAATTTAGGAAAATAAGCTAATTAAGTTAATTAAAGACCAAATTTGAGATTTTTCTTAACTCCAAAAATCCTCGTGTATTTAGTTTGATTTATAATTGACTTCATAAATTTATTTGGGATTTTTCTGTGTGTAGAAGATGTTTAAAAATTACAAGAGTCCCTAAGGGCATTTTAGACATTTTACCCAAAGGGTTATATGGTCTTTTTACTCTTAAGGGTATTTTTGTAATTTGTGGAGTTAGGGCAACACCATCTTATATAAGGAGGCTAGGGTTCACAAGTGCCAAGAGGGAGAGTGGGAGTTGCCACAAAAGGGGAAGAGAGCGAGAGAGAAGGGGCGATTGCTACAACAAAGGTGTGCGTTGAAGAGAAGAATCATGAAGGTGCCATTGTTGTAGCAATCGTGTGAGGAAAAAATCAAAGCTTGAAGGTGCCATTGTTGTAGCAAAAATCGTGCAACTCGGTTTTTCACAGACGACAGTCACAAAGTTGTCGTTTTCTGGAGTTTAAACCGTTGGATTGTGCTGCAATTTTGACAGATTGTTCGAGACTCATAGGGCTTTATTTTGAACGGTTGGATCGTCGTTCGGAGCTTTGGTGTACCAGATATTTCTGTCGGATTAGAAGATCAGAGCAGTTCGGTTTTTCACCAGCGGGGCTCACAAAGTTGTCGATTCCCGGAGTTTCAACCGTTGGATTGTCCTGAACTTTTGACAGCTTGTTCGAGACTCATAGAGCTTCGTTTTGAACGGTTGGATCGTTGTTTTGAGCTTTCGTTGATGAGATATTGCTATCGAACTGAACCTGAAAAATAAGGCCACCTGCTGTGTAACGTTTTCCCTATCTCTAAGTGTTATTGCTTGTTGTCAACCACCAATTTAATTATGAAATTTTGGGTTGTTTAAGTACTAATTTAGACTACTTTTGCTCACTGTTTTAGACATAACTCGTGACTGTTTTAGGCTAGAACTGTGGTTGATTTAGACTAATTTAGTGAACATTGTTGGTTGCTTTTATTGAACTCCTCGATCAATAAAAGCATGCTTAAACTAGAGATATGTGACTCGATTTTAATCATGAACTAAATTGTCTTGGGCAAGGGTTAGGTTGTTTTAATGTAATTTTGGATTAAATTTATGGTTGATGTCATTGATTGAATTTATGAAATTTTATTAAATTTAACGTTGCATGAGAATTAAAATTGGCCTTTTTAACTTCTCTATAATTCATAAACTTGGGAAAGCTAATGAATTAGAAAACTAAAATTTCATTCTAGGATCATTGAGTTGATTAGGGATAATTAACCCACCTAGAACCTAAAATCATGGGCATAATTTAGATCACAATTGGGAAATTGTAGGTTTTAAAACTTAGTGATTTTGGAAAGAATCATTTGAATGCATGTGTAGGTAAATTCAAGGCATCACTCAAAATTTATTCCAATTGAACATTAGAACTCTAACCTAACACGAGCTTATTTTTCATTACAAATCTACTCTCTTATCTCTGCCTTCTTGTTTGCATTCTCCTCTCCCCGCTTTAAATTAAGTTATTTTCTTTTGTCTTATCTTTTCTTTCGTACTTATCAATTTATTTATTTACAACAATAATTTGCACACTCATGCATTGCACTAAAATAAGGAAAATTTGCTAGAACACTCACTAATTTAGGTCTAACTAGTCCTCGTGGGATCGATACTCTTATCTTATCACTTGCTGCACTCGACCGTGTATACTTGCGCGTCGTAAAAGTGTCTGAGTCTCATTCTAATTTGCATTAGTTTAGGGCACTAGATATTTTCGCATCATTTATATATGAATCTTATTCACATAAGAACTATATATTATATCAATTATATCATATATAACTGATATAACACCTAATATATGAAATTGAAGCCTTCAATCTCATTCCTAACTTTATACCATCAATATTACCATGTTGAGCCAATGGAAGGACCTAATAGACCTACAGTTCATCAGCTCCAATGATGTGAGATTAACTGATCAAAACTCTTTGATACAGTTAATCAATATTCATTAACTACAAGTCACTCCACTATAGACTTGTAGTTGCACTCTCCTCACTGTAGATTATATTCTGTCCATTGATATAATCATTACCCATGAGTCGACCCTTCACAGGTTGTTCGTAATTATGGTTGGGTCAAATGATCATTTTACCCCTGTGATTACCTCTTTGTTCCTTAAGCACCACTGATCCTCTAATGAACAACAAGTCTAAGGTCCTACCATAGACTCATACCTCACAGAGAGGCGGGCCCCGTTGTTCAAGACTTGAGAGCCTTCCTAAGGAACAACCTATCTAATTCCTAAGTGTAGGAATGAGTGAATTCCATCTTGTATAGTTAAGTCCGTAGCTACCTACGAGATTCTGTCCCTGAGAAGGTAGGCTTATTGAGTCGGCTACAGACCACTCTCACCCATACTAGTCTAAGGACAAACCCCTATAAGTAAGGAGTTCTTAACTTACTCAGGATTTAGGTCGAGTCACTAATGACCATCTATAAATTATAAGTCTTATCCTGTTAACGGTGTTATACTGGTTAGACTAATAATTTGCAGTCCGGTCTTGTATGAAATCTTCATACAGGATGCCCCCACTCGCATGTCAACCACATGAATGAGTTGGATTACCTCATTTGTATTAATTACAAACTGGGTTGCATCCATGGTGTTACCAGAATAAGGTTTCCAACCTTATTCTTATACCATAGACCATTTAGGTTATATTCTTGAACACAATCCAAATAGTGTCTACCACACTGATGTTCAAGATACATTATAGCCTTGGAGCTTAGTTTATTGGATTTATAAACCAAGAATATAATTTTATCAAAACAAATAACTCTTTATTTATTTGATCAAAATTACATAAGTTGAGGGCACAAATCCCAACAACCCCAAAGGTTTAGAATGACCGCCACCGAAGGGTGAACAGAAACACTCCTCTTCTGGGACGAGACTTTCTCGACCAGACCCTAATACCAGAATAACTCTTATTCCATTAGGCGTCTAGTTACCATTTTTCGGTTTGAATCCATTAACTCTTAATAAATCCCGTGAGTGTCACCCTTAATCTTTAAATTTCCAAGTATTCATCCTAACAATAGCAACCGAAGGGTGAACCAAGAAGGAAAACCAACAAGGAAATTGTATCCTTTCGGGAATTTACGGTGCTCCGACTCCCATGATTAAGGCCTTCCGAAGGGATTGTCTGGTCCAGGCCAAACTAGCAGGCGGATCATAGGCGTCTCATGGTGTGAATCAAAAGAAGAGACCGTGGGTCCCGTTTTCACAGGTCCCGCTCCCACTCACTATAAGTACTCTATCCATCCACGTTGATATTTACCCATACAAATACCATCCGAAGGGGGACACTCCCATTTGCGCCACGAGGTCGAGTATGGATCTCACGGTGTGAACTTAACGGAGATTTGTGGTCGGAAAATCAAATGTATCTTATACACTTTATTTCCTCCCGCTTAACACTTTAAGTTAATCGGGATTGACCTAGATAAATCGGCTAATATTTATCTAAGTCTACCAATATAACTCTTATATAGGAATAGCCTAAGTCTATAATCACATTATTAACTTAGGTCTATGTGAGTAAATTAAACTTTTAATTAACAACACTCACGATAATATAACCTATGAAACTCCGGACCAAATTCACTCCCAGGTCGGTTCCAAGGTAGAGGTGTTCTGCAAACCGTCAGCTTAAATACCCCAGCCTTAGACAAAACCTTCCTTAGACAGAGTTACTAATTAGTCTCTATTCATAAGTCATATTTGATTTCCTAAGTCTAATATTAGAACTAGAAACCTAAGTCTAATATTCAAGTTTTAAACATTTTAAAACTAATGTTTAACTTAGGTTAAATGCATTTCTATGTTATAGTGCTTGATCATTCATCACATGAATAATAAAACTATATGACATACATTCATCACATGAATTAAATGCATGTGGATGCTTTTAAACTAAAAAATATAACACTTATATTAAACAAATTAAAACATGCAAACATTATATTATAACTCTTATAATATAATCCTACCATGCATACTATATATTATAACTCTTATAATATAAATATGATGCATGAAGGGCGGGATTTAATCTATATGACATACATTATGCACATAGAATAATTAAATTTCATACATCTCATGCATAAAATAAAATTAAATGGAAAAATTGGACCCGTTTTGGCACCATAGGGACATTAATTAAATTAATTAACATTAATATAACTTTTATATTAATATTAATTAATAACATTAATTTAAAAACAAATTTTACAAATTAAAATTAATTAAAAATACTAAATTAAAGTCCCACGAAATAGCAAACTTCCACATCTCCACTTCTCGCGCGAAAACTGCTCGCGAACTGTCCACTACGCTCGTAGCGTTGCAACACCGTGGCCAGCGTTGCAATGCTGCAACGTGTAGCATTGTCCTCAGCGCGCGCAACGGCTCAGCGTTGCAACGTTGACCTGCAAATCAGCCTCCATCCGCACGGAAACGAGACCGTAACACGCTGACCTGCAGACAGGAGTCTGTAACATGTTCAGGATTAAGGTCCAGTCATTAATGATCATCTACGAATTTATTAGTCCTATACTTTTAACGGTGTTACATCGGTAAGTCTAATAATTCACGAATCGGTCTTGTACAATCTCATTGTACAGGATGCCCCCACTCGCATGTCAACCATATGAATGAGCTGGATCACCCCGTTTGTATCTAATACAAAGCGAGTCGCATCCAGGATTAGGTCTCCAACCGTATCCATATACTGTAAACCGTTCGGGTCATTAACTCGAACGTGATCCTCCCCGTGTGTGTCCACTATACACCGTTCAAGTTCTTAGTTCTCTCATAATACAATGACCCTGAAGCTTAGTTTATTGGATTAAGTTTATGAAATATGCGAGACACAAAGTTCGAATAAATAACTATTATTTATTTACAACAATGAAATATTACAAAATACACGAGATTAGAGCATACACCCCAACAAACTCCCACTTGAACTAAGCTAGTGGAGTACATAATACACCCAACAAACTCCCACTTGAACTAAGCTAGTGGAGTACATAATACATTTCTCAAATGTACAGTAATACAATAAAGTAATACAATAAACTAGGGCATTGAATACCCCTTTACAATACTCCCACTTGCCCTAGCCAGGAAGCACTCGAAGACCTAGACTCTTTAGGTGACCCTCAAACACCTTAGCCGTGAGGGCCTTTGTAAATGGATCAGCAACGTTGTGCTTCAACGCTATTTGCGTGACAGTCATGTCTCCGCGGTGCACAATCTCCCGTATCAAGTGATACTTACGCTCAATATGTTTGTCCCTCTTATGACTCCGAGGTTCTCTCGAGTTGGCTACTGCACCACTGTTGTCACAAAACAGGATAATCGACAAGTTCATGTTTGGAACAACCTCGAAATCCAACATGAACTTTCTAAGCGAAACAACTTCCTTTGCAGCTTCACAAGTCGCAACATACTCGGCTTCCATATTTGCAACTTCCTTTTCAGCGATACATCCCCGCTTGATGCTTCACCACACTACAGCTTCTCCATTCAGAATGAAGGTTGACCCCGAAGTAGATTTCCTAGAATCCTTATTGGTCTGAAAGTCAGAGTCTGTGTATTACGTAAGGATCAAATCCCCACTCCCACACACAAGGTTGTAGTTCCTCGTTCTCCTAAGATACTTGAGGATTGCCTTTACGGCTGTCCAATGATCTAATCCTGGATTGGATTGATACCTACGGACAATCCTAACTGCATAACAGATGTCGGGCCTAGTACATAACATGGCATACATCAGGCTCCCAACAGCTGAAGCATAGGGGATTCGTCTCATATCCTCAACCTCTTGAGGTGTCTTAGGACATTGATCCTTAGACACGTGACCCCCATGCCTGAAAGGCAACAATCCTTTCTTGGAGTTCTGCATCTTATACCTAGACAACATCTTGTCAATGTAAGATGCTTGAGACATGGCTAGCATTCTGTTCTTCCGATTTCGGACTATCTAGATACCTAAAACATACTGTGCCTCTCCAAAATCTTTCATTTAAAATTGCGAAGCCAACCATTCCTTTATGTCAGTAAGAAATCCTACCTCATTCCCAATGAGCAGGATATCATCCATATACAATATTAGAAATGCGACAGTACTGTTGACGATTTTCTTGTAGACACAAGGCTCATCAACATTCTGATTAAAGTCATAAGATTTGATCGCCTCATCAAACCTTATATTCAAAGAACTCGGGGCTTGTTTCAGTCCGTAAATAGAACTCTGAAGTCGGCAAACCTTTTGCTCTTGGCCTTAGGCAATGAACCCCTTGGGGTGGTCCATGTAGATGGTCTCGTCAAGGTTGCCATTCAGAAAGGCGGTCTTGACATCCATCTGCCATACCTCATAGTCATAATATGCGGCAATGGCCAGAAGGATCCTGATAGACTTTACCATGGCAATAGGAGAAAAGAATTCCTCATAGTCAACGCCTTCAACCTGGATAAAACCCTTTGCCACTAGTCTAGCTTTGAAGGTCTGCACCTTCCTATCTACACCACGTTTACGCTTGTAGATCCACCTATAACCAATAGGTTTAAGCCCATCCGGTTGGTACACAGCTCCAGAACAGAATTGAAGTACATCGACTCTATTTCCTAGTCCATAGCTTTAATCCATTTGTCTTCGTCAACGTTAGCCATTGCCTGATCATGGGTCAATGTATCCTCACACTCATCATCAGGGGTGACGACTTGAGTTTCAGCTAATCCCATGTAACGTTCAGGCTGTCTCACAACCCTCCCACTACGTCGAGGCATTCGCAACTCTTGAGAACGAACTTGACTAGATGAGATAGGATCAACAACACTTGTTGACGTACTAGCCCAATCAACAACTCTTGCTGATGTACTGTCCATTTCGTTTAACACAAACTTACTTCTTGGTAAGTGATCCTTGATGTGATCTTCCTCAAGGAATGTGGCGTTTGTTGACACAAGCACCATATTATCCTTAAGATCGTAAAACATACCACCCCTAGTCTCTTTTGGGTAACCTACAAAGTGGCATAACATTGAACAGGATTCCAACTTCTTCGGATTTGACAGCAACACATGGGTTGGGCATCCCCAAATTTTGAAATGTCATAAACTGGTTTTACAACCATGCCAGAGTTCGAAAGGTGTTTCACAAACACTCTTCGACGGAACTGTGTTCAAAGTGTATACGGTAGTCTCCACTGCATAACCCCAAAAAGAATTAGGGAGTCGAGCATAGCTCATCATCGACCGAACCGTGTCCAACAAAGTTCTGTTTCTCCTCTCCGATACACCATTCTGTTGTGGCATACCAGGTGCTGAGAGTTGGGACGTAATTCCATGTTCTACCATATAGTCCTAGAATTCAGTGTCCATATACTCTCCACCTCGATCCGATCGAAGTGTTTTAATCATTTTACCTAACAGGTTCTCAACCTCAGTCTTGAACGCCTTGAACTTTTCAAGAGTTTCGAACTTCCTACGCATTAGGTAAATGTACCCATACCTCAAATACTCATCTATAAAAGATACAGAGTATTCGTAACCTCCTCGTGCTTTAACATTCATCGGACCACAGAGGTCAGAATGTATAACCTCAAAAGGATCGTTGGCTCTATATCCTTTTCCATTAAAAGGACGTTTGGTCATTTTGCCTTCAAAGCATGACTCACAAACCGGTAAAGAGTTTTCTTCCGACTCGCTTAGAAGTCCGTTCTTCACTAGTCTCTCAATCGTATTGAGATTTATGTGGCCTAACCTTAGATGCCAAAGATGAGCACTTTCTTTTGGAGAAACTTTTACTCCTTTAGTTCGCGTTTCTGCTGTTTTAAACAATTCAGTATTCAAAACACTTTCGACCGAATTAGGATTTCAAACATACAAATTACTCTCAAGTGAGGCAGAACATAACAATTTTCCATTTTGAGAAATAAACACTTTATTAATCATGAAAGAAACGGAAATATTTTGTTCCAATTGGCAGAAAATAGAAACTAGGTTTCTAGTCGACCCTGGAACTATGTACATATTATCCAATAATAAGTACTTCCTGCCAAAGAACAACTTCACCGTGCCAATTGCTGCAGCTGAGACAACTTCTCCGGATCCAACCCTAAGCGTTATTTCACCCTCTTGCAGTCGCTGCCAGGAACTTAATACTTGAAAAGAAGAACAAACATGGTTAGTGGCGCCTGAATCCAATATCCAGACAAAGTCATTACTCTCAACTAAGCAAGTTTCAGTAACAAGTAAATCACATTTGCCTGCCTTCTTTTCATCAAGGAACTTGGGACAACTCCTTTTCAGGTGATCGTCCCCGTTGCAGTAGAAACACTTTCTTACAACTTCCTTGATATCTTTTTCCTTTAGGGCGGCAGCACGATCAACCCTAACCTCCTTCAACTTCTTCTTCTTCCCTTTCGGACCTGAAGAATCTACAAACTTTGTCCCAGAGGTCGAACCCCTGTGAAAAGTTCTAAAGGCAACACTTGCCTCAACTTCCTGTCCCTTGATTTGCACCAAAGACTAGAAGGTTTGTAGATCGTTGAATAGGATTGTTGGACCTGACACCTAATGACCCTCCTCAGTGAGCGATAACTCTAGGTCGTCATTTACCAAAATCGTGTCGATCTTGTTTTTCCACGTTTGAAAACTACCGCCGACTAACTTATCGGAAGCTAAATGAGCATTAAAAGCGTTTGACATTTTATTGTTGAAAAATGAAAAACTTTGTATTAGTCTCGCCAAAAACTTTAAAAAATCAAATTAGGTTTTAGCAAATTTTTATCCTATGATCCCTAAGTCGTTTTAAAATTGCAATGATACCTAAAAGGTTTAGAATTACCGACACCATAGGGTAGACAAAGCTACTCCTCTTCTAGGACGAGACTTTCTCGACCAGACTCTAATACCAGAATAACTCTTATTTCTTTAGGCATCCAGTTACGATTTTTCGGTCTGAATCCATTAACTCTTTTTGAATCCTGTGAGTGTCACCCTCTATCTTAAAATTTCAAAGTATCCATCCAAACAATAGCTGCCGTAGGGAGGACTACGAAGGAAAATCAACAAGAAAATCGTATCCCTTTCGGAAATTCACGATGTTCCGATTCCCATGTTCAAGGCCCTCCGTAGGGATGGTTTGGTCCAGGCCAAACTAGCAGGCGGATCATAGGCGTCTCACGGTGTGAATCGAAAGAAGAGACCGTGGGTCCCGCTTTCACATGTCCCCCTCCTACTCACTATAAGTACTCTCTCCATTCACGTTGAATTTTGACCCATACAAATACCACCCGTATGGGGGACGCTCTCATTTGCGCCACGAGGCCGAGTATGGATATCACGGTGTCAAGTTAAAAGAGATTTGTGGATGGAAAAATAAAATGTATCTCATACATTTTATTTCCTCCAAATCAGCACTTTAAAATAATCGGGATTGTCCTAGATAAACCAACTATAATTTACCTAAGTCTACCGATATAGCACTTATATTGGATTAACCTAAGTCTATAATCACATTATTAACTTAGGTCTATGTGAGTAAATTAATTAACTCTTAATTAACGACACTCACGAGAATATAACATATGAATCTCCGGACCAAATTCACTCCCAGGTAGGGGTGTTCCCCAAAGCGTCAGTTTAAATAACCCAGCCTTAGACAGAACCTTCCTTAGACAGAGTTACTAATTAGTCACCATTCATAAGTCATATTGATTTCCTAATTCTAATCTTATTAGAACTAGAAAACCTAAGTCTAATTATTCAAGTTCTAAATAATTTAAAACTAATAATTAACTTAGGGTACATGCATTTCTATGTTATTGTGCTTGATCATTCATCACATGAATAATTAAACTATATAACATACATACATCTCATGTATAAATTCATGTCAATGCTCTTAATCTAAGAAATATAACTCTTATATTATGTAAATTAAAATACATACATTATATTAGAACTCTTATAATATAATCCTATCATGCATACTATATATTATAACTCTTATAATATAAATATGATGCATGAATGTTTAACCTAAGGTGGGATTTTAATCTGTATGACATACATAATCCACATAGAATAATTAAATTTCATACATCTCATGCATAAAATAAAATTAAATAGCAAAATTAGACCGGTTTTGGCACCCTAGGGACATTAATTAAAGTAATTAACATTAATATAACATTTATACTAATATAAATTAATAAAATTAATTTAAAATACATTTTACAAATAATAAAATAAATAAAATAATTAAAAACAATGCCCCACGAATCAAAAACCGTCCATCGTTTGCCACTTCGCATGAAATGCTCGCGAACTTCCCCTCTACGCTCGCAGCATTGCAACGTTGCAGCGTGTTGCATTCTCCTCAGCGCGCCCAACGCCTAGGCGTTGCAACACTACACCCAGATTTGCAACGCTGACCTGCAGCTTAGACTCCATCCGCGCGGACAGCGTTGAGACACTGAAGAACGACGTCTCAACGTCGTCGACAGAATAACAAACTCTTTTGCTTTTCTTCGTTGTTTTTCGCCCGATTCTGCTCTTATTTCTTCACAACAACTCTTGCCACGAACGACACAGACTTACAGACTCGATTTACTTTCTAATTGCCCAAAACAACGGGCCTTTACATTGATCTCATCAACAGAAAAGTAAATCTAAATTAAGTGCCAAAATCGAAACATCCATTTTGCAAAAACAACAATTCATCTCATGAATTAAAGCATAACCCACCTAATTTTAAGAAAATTATTTTACACAACGAAAAGTCAACGATTGGCTCTGATATCAATTGAAGCGAATTAAACTCCCGCAGCGGAAATGACTTGGAATGTCGTGGTGATCGTTGTGAAAAATATTTCTTAAGATTAATCATATTCGATAGATTTTAGGCTAAACATGCTAAATTTTAAGGAAAACAGTGAGTAACTTGTTACTTACTTGTTAAAGAACTCTTCTTCAAAGCTTTTCCTCCTCCGGTCACGATCCCTCTCGAACCAACGATCTCTACGAACTCGATCCTCGAACCCAATGACAAGACACCTCCAAAGGGTCTTCTCGATTTTTCTCGGGAGGTTGAGGGGAGAGTGAGTGGGACTACCTTTGGTTTTTGGGTGAGGAGAGTTTGAGAGAAATTGTCTTGTTTTCTTTGGATGAAAATCCAAAAAATGGCAAATGGCCTCCCAAAGGCTTCTTGCAAACCCTTTAAATACTAGTGTGTGGTGGAGTTAAAACCTCCACCAAATCACAATTTTACCATAACCATATGATATGCAAATCATATTTGCATATCACATAATATAAGGTATCTCATACCTTATTATACAAATCTAATTTGCATAATTGTGGAAATTCGTCCAATTTGAGCCAACCGAGGGACCTAATGGACCTACAGATGACGAGCTCCACTGATCCGAGACTAACCTGTCAAACTCTTTGACCTGGTTATTCAACATTCATTACCTACGGTAACACTCCACTAAAGCTCGTAGCTGCACTCTCATCACTGTAGGACAAGTTGTGTCCATCGATATAACCAAGGCCCGTGAGTCGACCCTTCACAGGTTATTCGTAGTCACAGCTGGGTCAAATTACCATTTATGCGAGACACAAAGTACGAATAAATAACTCTTATTTATTTACATCAATGAAATATTACAAACTACACGAGATTAAAGCATACACCCCAACATTTATACTGTGACAACAGTGGTGCGGCAACCAATTCAAAGGAACGTAGCAACCATAAGCGAGGAAAGCACATCGAGAGGAAGTATCACCTGACACGAGAAATAGTGCAACGAGGAGATGTGACAGTCACGAAGAACGCTTCGGAGCACAACATTGGTTATCCGTTTACAAAGACTCTCACGGCTAAAGTGTTTGTGGATCATCCGGAAAGTCTGCGTCTACGAGACATGTACATAGGTTAATCTAGGGCAAGTGGGAGATATGTAATGGGTATATGGATGCCCTAGTTTATTGTATTCTTATCTGTGTAACCACTGTTTTAGATTGTGATGTACCCCACTAGAGTTTTAGTTCAAGTGAGAGTTTGTTAGGGTTTGTGCTCTAAAACTCGTAGTTTGTAATTTTTGTTCTAATTATTCTAATAAAGAGTTATTGTTCGTTATTTACGATATTGCCTTATTTTAACCCTAAATCCAATAAACTAAACATCCAAGGCTGTAAAATGTCTCTTGAACTGAATGTAATGTACATATAAAGGATCTCGGTTCGAGATACAACCTAAAGGGTCTATAGTAAAGGGATAAGGTTTGGGTACCTTACCTTGGTAACACTATGGATGCGACCCACTTTGTATATGATACAAACACTGTGATCCTAACGTGTTCGTGTAGATGACATGTTAGTGGGGATATCCTATGTAATGAGATTACATAAGACCAGACCGCGAAATAGTAACCACTAGATGTAACTTCGTTGACTAGCTAGGTTTCTATATCAGTAGGATGACGTAGGTAACTTGATCTCAATCCTGAGCAGGTTACGAACTCCTGTTTGCGAGGGATTGTCCTTTGACTAGTATGGGTGAGAGTGGCAAGATTCGCCGACTCAATATGCCTACCTTCTTGGGGACAAGACCGAGTGAGCGGCTGAAGACTTAACTTTGCAAGATGGAATTCACTCATTCCCGCCTACTAGGGTAAGTAGATGAATGTTCTCTTAAGTGGTATCTCCGGGACTTGAACAAAGGGCCCGACTCTCTCATTGGCCTTAGAGGGACTTCTGTTTGTTGGCAGGACCACAAACAAATTGTTCATTGAGGAGCACTGGTACTTAAGGTACAAGATGTATCCCAGGGGTTAAACGGCAATTTTACCCAACTGGTGATACGAACATTCGTGAAGGATTGACTTGTTATTATTGGTCAATATTCGTGGACACAGAAATATATCTGCAGTGAGAAGTGTGCAGTTGTGCTACTTTAGTGGAGTGTTCCCTCAGTTAACGAATGGTGATTAGAGGTTAATGAGATTAACTGAATAATTTCGTATCGTTGGAGATTCTAATTTGTAGGTCCATTAGGTCCACCTTCTAACTCGTAAAGGGTTCTTAGATCGTTTGAATTTGAAATGTTCAAATTCAATAGGGAATAAATTTAATATATATAGATACGTCATAATATAAAGTTTTGGAACTTTATATTATAAATTTAATGTGAATATGATTCATATTAAATTACATGAGAGAATTAAATATTTGAAAGAGCTCAAATATTAATTTAAGTGTGAATGAGATTCAGATTTAAAAATTATAGGTTAAAATTTAATGTGCATTAGATGTGCATTAAAACTATAGGTTAAGGGGTAAAATGATTAAATGAGATTTAATCATAATTAATTATATGGTATTTAATTAAATATGATTTAATTAAAATAATTATTAATATAATTAATTTGATTAATTATATTAAATATTAATTAATTAATTGGGAACGTGTCACGATGACACGCTCCCATCACTCACCAATCCCCTCTCGATGGGGAGTGGGGAATTACCCTTCCTTTTGTACTTCCTCTCCTAGTGAGAGGAAGTGATCAATTTATGACAATTGGTGCAATTTGTGAAATTACTGTAAAAAATTCTCTCTTTCTCAAATTCCCTTCTTCTCTTCCAACTATTGGAACACCTTCCCACCAAAGTTGATCTAAGCTACTCAGAGATATAAGAGGTTCTCCAAGTGGTAGTGTTCTGTAAAAACAGAGAAGAAGTTCTTTGGTTGCTGTGTTGTTGTACTCTTGGAGCAAGGAGTTGTTGCGAAACTACAAACGTAATTTCGAATTTCCTTTAGTTTAGTTATTTTTACAGAATGTGTTTGTATGTTTTAGTTTCATGCCTAATTAGATTAGATTACTGTTTTTTCTCTGTTTTTATCCAATGTACTGGTATTTCTAGTAAACCAAGACAATCAAGCAATTACGATTTTAATCACGTTTTCGCTGCTCAAGAGGATTTGATTCCCATCAATTCATTGTCTTCTTCGTTCCACTTCTATACACTCGTTATCCATAGTTGGACTCTTGAAACGTCTTGAAGTTGAAGAAGAAATCTCAAATCAATATCAACAGTTATGTACAATAGAGGAAAATTGTAGCACAATTCATATTTTACCTTGATGATAATGTCGAATTTTTACAGTTTAAATTTGGTAATCTCATGATTCTTTAAATCTTCATACTTCAAAGGGTTCGACACTACCATCTCTACCAATGTTCCACCGATGTAACACTTTGTTTCCCCGTTGCAATCACCCAAAAATCAAACAAATAAACATTTCATCTCTATCCTTCAAATTAAAGTGACTAAATAAGAGTGAATATTTAAAATAAATAGATAACAAAATCATCGAGTTAAGAAAAATAAACCGATATTAATAGAATGTAATTGACTGTTTTTGGCTATCAACTCCCATCCTCTGCTATCGACTTTCGAACCCTTCGTCTTGGCTCTCAGCTCTTGGCTCTCTACCTTAGATTTTGGTGTTCACACGTGATTTTAACGAAGAAATAGAAATAAGACACGTGTAATTGAACGTTGTATTATTATTAATTTGAATGTAGTGGACTCCAATGTCTAATGTTTCTCCTCTTATTCTGTCTCTCTCTCAACTATAATTTTTCTGAGGCCTTTACAACTTGTTCTTGGACGTAGATTTGATTCGAGTGTTTCACAGCTTGTTCTGAAATGTAATTTGTATCGAGGGCTTTGGAGCTTGTTCTCGAATGTAGACTTGTCTCAACGACTTTGTAGCTTATTATCGAATATAGACTTGGTAAAGTATTTGGTTTTTGTCTTGTATCTTGTTGAAGCTCTTTCACTTGTTACTTGTTGAATGTCTTCGACTTGAAGTTTATTAAAGCTCTTCAACTTGTAGCTTGTTGAAGGTCTTCAGCTTGTAGCTTACTCTTCAGCTTGTAGCTTGTTGAAGGTCTTTGGCTTGCAGATTGTTGAAGGTTTTTAGATTGCAGCTTTTTGATGATCTTCGGCTTTGAGCATGTTGAAGGTTTTCAACTTGTAGCTTGTTGAAGGTCTTCGTCTTGTGGCTTGTTGAAGATCTTCGACTTGTAGCTTGTAGCTTGTTGAAGGTTTTCGGCTTAGAGCGTGTTTAAGTTCTTCGACTTATTGCTTGTTGAAGCTCTTCAGCTTGTTGCTTGTTGAAGGTTTTCAACTTGTAGATTATTGAAGGTCTTCGACTTGTAGCTTGTTGAAGGTCTTCGGCATAGGTCTTCGGCTTGTTGCTTGTTGAAGGTCTTCGACTTGCAGTTTGTTGAAGGTTTTCGGCTTGCAGCTTGTTGAGGTCTTGGCTTGCAGCTTGTTGAAGGTTTTCATGAAGCACTTGACACCTAAGGACTTGAAGTGTTCAGCATCTTACAGTGTTCAACGCTTAAAGACTCGTCTTGAAGCGACAACTAAAGACTCGTCTTGTAGCGTTCAACACTTAAAGACTCGTCTTGCAACGTTCAACCCTAAGGACTTCAAGGAGCATTGAACACTTAAGACTTTGCTATTGTAAAGGGTATTCAATGCCCTAGTTTATTGTATTACTTTTATCTATTACTTTACATTTGGGAAATGTACTTTGTACTCCACTAGCTTAGTTCAAGTAGGAGTTTGTTAGGGTGTTTGCCCTAATCTCTGAAGTTTGTAATACTTGTTTTTATAAATAAAGGTTATTTATTTATCAAAGTTTCTATCTCGAATTTCTAACTTAATCCAATAAAATTAAGCTCCAGGGTCACATTATATGAGAGAATTAGAACTTGAACAGTATGTAGGGGACACACGGGAAAGATCATGTTCGAGTTAATGACCCGAAGGGTCTACAGTATATGGATAGGATTCGAAACCTCATCTTGGTGACATTGTGGATGCGGCCCGCTTTGTATTAGATACAAACGAGGTGTTCCAGCTCGTTCATGCAGTTCACATGTGAGTTGGGGCATCCTGTACAATGAGATTGTATAAGACCGGACCGTGAATTATTAGACCTACTGATGTAACACCGTTAACAGTATATGATTAATAACTTCGTCCATGACCATTACTAATTTGTCCTTAATCTTGAGTGTGTTACGGACTCCTGTCTGCGGGGGTCTGTCCTTTGACTAGTATGGGTGAGGGTGACCGGTGAGGGTGACCAGAGTACACTCAATATGCCTATCTTCTTAGGGATCGAACCACGTGGGGAGATGGGAATTTAACTATGCAAGATGGAATTCACTCGTTCCCGAGCTAGGAAAACTAGAGGGGTTGTTCCCTTAAGTGTTATCTCAAAAATTTGGACAACGGGGCCCCACCCTCTCATTGGCACGAGAGGAATGTTGTTTATGGTCGGACCATGCAACAAAATTGTTCATTACAGGAGCATTAGGACTTAAGGAGCAAGAGGTAGACACAGGGGTAAAGCGGTAATTTGACCCAGCTATGACTACAAACAACCGGTGAAGGGACGACTCACGGGCATTGGTTTTATCGATAGACACAACTTGTCCTAAAGTGATGAGAGTGCAACTACGGGCTTTAGTGGAGTGTTACCGTAGTTAATGAATGTTGATTAACTGGGTCAAAGAGTTTGATCGGTTGATCTCGTATCATTGGAGCTCGTCATTTGTAGGTCCATTAGGTCCCTCTATTTTCTCAAATTGGACAGAATGAGGGTTTACAGTTTGGAGTGGATTTGAAGTGTTCAAATTCATTAAACGGGTATTTATGTCATTTATATGTGATATAGTTGACATAATATATACTTAAATGTGAATGAGATTCATAATAAACTACGGTATAGCCTAATTAATTAATTAGGGCTAATTTGGAGAAATTGAATTACGAGAAATTAAGTTGAATATGATTCAATTTAAAATTCCACAATTATGCAAATGCGATTTGTATAATAAGGTATGAGATACCTTATATTATATAATATGAAAATATGATTTGCATATCATATGGTTGTGCTATTTTGGTGAATTGGTGGAGATTTTAACTCCACCACACACCATTATTAGTAAATGCTTGGAGAAGCACTTGGTAAGCAATTGTTCTCATTTTTTGGAATTCCATCCAAAGAGAAAGCAAAAATTCTCTCTAGCCTCTCTCTCAATTTTCTACAATTCTCTCCAACCCAAAATCTAAAGGGAGTCCCACAACTCTCCCTCTACCTCTTGAGAACAACAAAGAGGATTAAGTGGAAGTGTCTGACTTGATCCGTTCGTGTTCGTGGAGATCGTTGGATCGTAGAGATCCTGATCGGAGAAGAAAACATCGAAGAAGTGTTCTTCAAGAGGTATTTATCCTTTATGTATTGTTTTCTTTTTGTTGTAAGCATGGTTAATCTAGATTGTATGTCGATACATTCAATTTTGAGAACATTAGAACGACAACGAAACAACGGTGATTCACATCGCTTCCACTGTGGGAAATCCATTACCTACAACTTTGAATTCTCTCTAAGTTCTCTTGAGAGTGAAATTTCTAAACCTTTGGAATGGAGGGGAAGCCCTCTATTTATAGAGTTTTCCAAAACATGTGGGCTTGGGCTTTTGCAACCTTTAGGCCTAATCATTTAGACTTGGATTTTATTTATCTTACCCAATTCCATGTAATCCAGTTTGACCAAAATTAAATTTAATTATTTGGTCAAATAGCATGTTGACCCTTGCAACTTTTAGAATTTGTCAATTCTTGTCTTGAAACTAAATTTAGGACACGTGTCAACTTATGATCGATCCCAAATTTAATCATTTACAACTTCGTCATTAATTTGGAATAACGATGTGGCAACTGAGGATTGGTCGAAATTTCTATGGCAACAAATGCCCTCTTTTCGAGATTTAGGCACAAGTATGTGTGGGTGAATCTCGAAAAAATAATATTGAGCCAAAATGTAAAATATTTATTCATAATTTTGACTCCATTTTATGTGTCAATTTAGTCGAAATATGAACTTGCTTCATAATTCTTTTCCTTTTACACACCTTCATGCCAATTTATCAAAATATGAAATTGGGTCAACATTTGTTTTTCTTGCATGACATAAAATTTGGACAAATTGGAGTAGATTTAGAGTTCTATCGAATTTCTTTGAACTTGGAGTAGCATTTGAATTTCACTCCAATTTTGATTTGTGATAAAATCTAAAGTATGCCCAAAATTTAACTTTGTGAGATAAAATATAAACTCTATCATGATTTTGATTTGCATAGAGCTAGTTTCATCAAACTTTGATTTGGGACAAAATTTGGAGTATGCCAAAATTTTAACTTTGTGAGATAAAATTGATACTCTATCATGATTTTTATTTGGATATAACTAATTTTATCAAACTTTGATTTTAGATAAAATTTGGAGTATACCCAAATTTTTATTTGAGATAAAATAAAAATTCTACCATGATTTTGATGTCAGTGTTGGTTGTACTTGTAGCTACGGAACTCTACATGTCCCTAGTTCATATACGCTTGTAGGACCCTCGTCGGTTCCGGGCGTACTTGCAGTTACAGGACTTCCTCGTTCCCAACGCATATACACTTGCGGGACCCTTGTCGGTGCTGAGTGTACTTGCAGCTATGGAACTCCACGTGTTCCTGGCTCATATACGCTTGTGGGACCCTCGTCGGTTTCGAGCGTACTTGCACTTGCAGGAATTTCTCGTTCCTAGTGCATATACACTTGTGGGACCCTTGTCGGTGTCGGGTGTACTTGCAGCTATGAAAATCCACGTGTTCCTGGCTCATATATGCTTGTAGGACCCTCGTCGGTTCTTGGCGTACTTGCAGTTGCAGGACTCTTTTCGAGGGTTGTTCAGGAACACTCGACCCTAACGAGGCCTATGGTGTTCCTGCAACCCCACTGCTCCGCGATGTTAGCTCAGGAACATTCGACCCTGACGAGGCCTATGGTGTTTGTGCAACCCTGCTGCTCTACGATGTTAGCTCAGGAACACACGACCCTAACGAGGCCTATGGTGTTCCTGCAGCTCCGTTGCTCTTTAATGTTAAGTTAGAGACAACTTTCAAGGTACGCCATATCTCACATTTACTTTGTCTTTTTTTTGTATTTTTCTCCTTCTTTTATATTTTTTGTATTTTTTTCTATTAGGTTCATCAGTATTTGCTCCATGATGTTACTGTTGGTATGAAACCTCTTAACATAGTGAAGGAGTGAGTGATGATGGGTGAAGCCTCGATCTTGATCTAACGGAGGAGCGAATACCAGCAAATGAAATCTCTTGACGTGGCGAATGAGCCAATATCGACAGACGAAACCTCCTGGCTTGACGGAGGAACGAGTGTCGAACGATGAAGCATCCTAGCTTCATGAAGGAGCGATATATCGAACTTGAAATAAATGAATCACTAATCGTGAAGTAAGCAACACTTAACTTTGAAAAGCAAGCTTAAAACAAGTGGAATGCCAATCTTGAAGCGCCATACTAGTTCTTGAATTGCAGTATTTTAAGGCAGAACGTTGAACTTGTAAGCGATCAACGCTCAAACTTAAACTTTAAGAGAATGAAGTGCAGACTTGAACTCGAAGTGAGAATGTTTGAACCTAAATTTAATGTGGGCCAAACTCGACTTCAAAGTGGATGAGCAACAAACCAAATTTGAGGGGAATGAAGCTCGAACTAGGGTGAGCAATGAACCATACTTGAGGGGTCAAGCTCGAATTTTAGGAGAATGAGCAACGAACTAAACTTGAGGGGAATGAAACTCAAACTTTAGGAGAATGAGCTGTTGGGATTTGTGCCTAAACTTATGTAATTTTGATCAAATAAATAAAGAGTTATTTGTTTTGGTAAAAATTATATTCTTGCTTTATAAATCCAATAAACTAAGCTCCAAGGTTATAATATATCTTGAACATCAGTGTAGTAGACACTATTTGGATTATGTTCAAGAGTATAACCTAAATGGTCTATGGTATAAGAATAAGGTTGGAAACCTTATTCTGGTAACACCATGGATGCGGCCCACTTTGTAATTAGTACAAATGAGGTAATCCAACTCATTCATGTGTTTGATATGCGAGTGGGGGCATCCTGTATGAAGAGTTCATACAAGACCGGACTGCAAATTATTAGTCTTACCAGTATAACGTCGTTAACAGGATAAAACTGATAATTTATAGATGGTCATTAGTGACTCGACCTGAATCCTGAGCAAGTTAAGAACTCCTACTTCTAGGGGTTTGTCCTTAGACTAGTATTGGTGAGAGTGGTATGTAGCCGACTCAATATGCCTACCTTCTCAGGGACGGAACCTCGTAGGTAGCTAGGGACTTAACTATGCAAGATGGAATTCACTCATTTCTACACTAAGGAATTAGATAGGTTGTTCCCTTAAGAACTGAATCCAGGTCTTGAACAACGGGGTCCCACCCTCTAAACTAACTTAAGAGGGTATGAGTACATTGTAGGACCATAGACTTGATGTTCATTAGAGGATCAGTGGTGCTTAAAGAACAAAGAGGCAATCATAGGGGTAAAACGGTAATTTGACCCAACTGTGATTACGAACAACCTGTGAAGGGTCGACTCATGGGTAATGATTATATCAATGGACACAATATAGTCTACAGTGAGAAGAGTGCAGCTACAAGTCTATAGTGGAGTGACTTGTAGTTAATGAATATTGATTAACTGGATCAAAGAGTTTGATCAGTTAATCTCACATCATTGGAGCTCATGAACTTTAGGTCCATTAGGTCCCTCCGCTGGCTCAACATGGTAATAATGAGGGTATAAAGTCAAGAATGAAATTAAAGTGTTCAATTTCATATATGAGGTGTTATATCAATTATATGTGATATAATTGATATAATATATGGTTTTAATGTGAATTAGATTCACATATTAACTATATACTAATGAGAGAATGAAAGAGGGATAAAATGGTAATTTCTATCCTATTTCCCTATAAATAGTTGCATGAGATGCAACTTTGAGACTAATCTTTTGGTAACCCTAGAGTTCCATATCATTGTGTTGTTGGAAAAGTTCCAAACACAACTTCTCTCAAAAACTCCACATCTCACCCTAAAGGAACTCATCTTCCTCCCTCACCTAGAGAACAACGGAGAAGATCTAGTGGTGAATCTTCAGACGTTCGGGTTGGAGTTCTGAGATCGTGATCCTGAGAGAAGGAACTCATGAAGAAAGTAATCTTCAAAGGTAATTTTCTTGTTGTCCTACTTTTTATTACATGCTTAATCGTATATGTATTGTTTTTTATTGAAATCTATGTATCAAAATAAAGAACACGCAATTCACAATCGCTTCCACTACGGGATTCGATCCCTTCAATTTGTATCAGAGCCCAATTGTGTTCTTGATTTTGTTCTAGATTTATCAAGATCAAATGTGGGATTTACTGTTTTCATGTGATGAATGAACGGTTTGCAAAATTAGATGCATAGATTTTTATAATTTCGTTGAATTGTTCAATGTAAGTGCCTATTGTTTTGGGCATTTTATTATGTAAATCCAATCTGTAAGTCTGTGTCGATCGAGGCAAAGTGGTTGCCAAGAAGAACAGAGCGAAAACGAGCAACAACAGTGGAGACTACTTGTTGTACTGTGTGCAGCGTTGCAACGCTGTTCTTCAGCGTTGCAATGCCAATCGGTCGATTTTAGGCTGCAAATAGGTGCAGCGTTACAACGCGCCTCCCAGCGTCACAACGCTTGGATGATGAGGCCTTGGCGTTGCAACACTTGTATGGGCGTCGCAATGCTGAAGCTGCGGAGGCGCGCGACATGAAGGAGTCAACGTTGCAACGCGATCCTCAACGTTGAAACGCTGCTGGAGTAACGCTTCAATGGGCAGAAACGGACAAGGTGCGTGCCGCAGCGCCATCGCGTTGTAAAGCCGAAAGCCCTCTTCGGGAGTTTCTAACTGATGAAAAACGTTTTTATTAATATATATATTAAATAAAAATGTTTTATATTTTATTATATTTATTTTATTTAATTTTAATTAATATAATTAGATTATATTAATTAAAATTAATTTTAGGGTGCCAAAAATGGTCTAATTTTGCTATTTAAATTATGCAATTGTTGTATAATTATTGCCATACATAATGTATGGTTTTATTTTAGATATCCCACCTTAGGTTAAGAATTTTCATGCATCATTTATAATATAAAGTGTTATATTATATAGTTTGCATGTATGATTAATATAAGATGTTATATTAATTCATGGACATCATTGACATGCATTATAATTCATGAGATGAATATGCCATGTATGTTTTATTATTCATGAGAGGAATGATCAAGCACTATAACATAGTATGCATGTCACCTAAGGCTAATTATTAGTTTTAAAATGTTTAGAACTTGGAATTAATAGAACTTAGGTTATCTAGTTCTAATTAGATTAGAATTAGGAACCAAGTAATTATAAACAATAATTAAAAGATGAACTCTGTCTAACAAAGGTTCTGTCTAGGTTGGGGTATTTAAGTTGACGGAAATGGAACACCCCTACCTGGGAACTGACCTGGGAGTGAATTTTAATCAGAGGGTTTATAAATTATAGTAGCGTCAGCGGGTTTATTAAGGAGTTAATAAACTAGAAATCCTAGGCTTAATATAAAAAGCTATATTAGCAAACTTAGGATAAATCAATATAAGAGTTATATTGATAAGTGTAGGTAAAACCATTAGCCGGGTTTAGCCTAAGTAAATTTCCTATAGAGTTAAAGTATCCAATGGGAGGAAAAGTGTATATGATTCATATTTTCCACCTACGTTTTCTCCAAGAAGTTCACATCGTGAGACTCATACTTGGCCTCGTGGCGCAAATGGGAGCGTCCCACTTCGGATGGTGTTTGTATGAGTGAATATCAAGGTGAATGAAGATGGTACTTATAGTGAATGAGAGCGGGTTTAGTGAAAACAAAACATATGGTCTCTTCTGCCGATTTAGTGTTTAAATAAAGCAAACTCGTAGATAACGAACAATAACTCTTTATTGAAATAATAACACTTTATTACATTAATTAGAACATAATTACAAACTAAGAGTTTTAGGGCACAAATCCTAGCAAAATGTTCGTGATGCATATGATCGATGGATCAAGGCCAATGATAAGGCCAAGGTCTATATGCTGGCAAGTATGTCAGACATATTAGCCAAGAAGCACGAGAGCATGATGACCGCTAAGGAAATCATGGATTCAGTGCAGGGTATGTTTGGACAACAGTTTACACAGACCCGACACAATGCCCTCAAGCATATATTCAACTCGAAGATGCCAGAGGGTTCATCTGTTCGGGATCATGTCCTGGATATAATGGTACACTTTAACATCGCGGAGTCGAATGGTGCTTCCATCGATGAATCAAGCCAGGTCAGCTTCATTTTGGAAACTCTACCAGATAGTTTCCTACAGTTTAGAAGTAATGTTGTTATGAACAAGCTTACTTTTAATCTTACCTCCCTTCTGAATGAACTCCAGACCTTTCAATCTTTGATGAAAATTCAATGATCGAAAGGTGAGGCAAATGTTGCCAGTAGGAGTTATCATAGAGGTTCGACCTCTAGATTAAAAACAGTGGCTTCATCTTCTTCTAGCCAGAAAGGGAAGAAGAAGAATATGAAGAAGGTTGGTAAAGGGAAACGAGCTGACAAAGCTGCCGCCCAGAAGGGCAAGAAGATCAAAGAAGTTGTAGACAAAAGAAAGTGTTTTCACTGCAATGAACACGAGCATTAGAAAAGGAACTGTCCGAAGTACATTTCAGAAAAGAAGAAGGAAGGTAAATATGATGTACTTTGCTTAGAAGCTTCTTTAGTGGATAATGGTAAAACTGCTTGGATACTTGATTTAGGCACCACTAATCATGTTTGCTCTTTTTTTCAGGGAATTGATTCCTTGCAGCAGCTACAGAAAAGAGAGATAATACTCCATGTTGGAAATGGAGAAGTCGTCTCAGTTTTAGCAATAGGCACGATGAAGCTTAATTTTGGCAAGAAATATATGTTGTTAGACAATATACTAGTGATACCGGGGTTTACTAGAAACCTTATTTAAATTTCTTGCCTTATAGAACAATGTATTTAGGTTTCGTTTTCTTTGAATAAAGTGTTTATTTTAAAGAAACGAGTGGAAATATGTTCAGCTTCATTAAAAAATGGGTTGTATGTTTTAAGGCCTAATTCAGTCAAAAATGGTTTTGAACACAGAATTATTTAAAACTGCAAACACACAAACTAAGAAACGTAAAATTTCTCCTAAAGAAAATGCTTATCTTTGGCATCTTATTGGGTCACATTAACCTCAATTGGATTGAGAGATTGGTAAATAATGAACTTCTAAATGAGTTAGAAGAAAATGTTTTACCTGTATGTGAATCGTGCCTAGAAGGCAAAATAACAAAAAGACCTTTTAGTGGAAAAGGTTATAGAGCCAAAGAACCTCTTGAGCTTATACATTCAGACCTTTGTGGTCCGATGAATGTTAAAACCAGAGGAGGTTATGAATATTTCATTTCTTTTATAGATGATTATTCTAGATTTAGGAATATTTTCCTAATGCATCATAAGTCTGAAGCACTTGAAAAGTTCAAGGAATTCAAGACTGAAGTTGAAAATCAATTAGGTTAAACAATTAAAACACTTCTATCAGATCGAGGTGGAGAGTACAATGATTTAAAGTTCCAGAACTATATGATAGAACATTGAATTACATCCCAACTCTCTGCTCCCGGTACACCACAGCAAAATGGTGTATCGAAAAGGAGAAATAGAACCTTGTTGGACATGGTTCGATCAATGATGAGTTATGCTCATCTCCTTAATTCTTTTTGGGAGTACGCAGTAGAGACTGCGGGATACATTTTGAACAATGTGCCATCAAAGAGTGTTTCTGAAACACCTTCTCAACTCTGAAACTGACGTAAAGGTAGTTTATGTCATTTCATAATTTGGGGTTCTCTAACACATGTGCTTGTGACAAATCCAAAAAAGTTGGATTCACGTTCAAAATTGTGCCTATTCATAGGCTACCCAAAAGAATCAAGAGGTGGATTCTTCTATGATCCTAAGGAGATAAGGCATTTGTGTCGACAAATGCCACTTTCTTAGAGGAGGACCACATAAGGGACCACAAACCAAGAAGTAAAGTTGTGTTAAGTGAGTTAGACGGAACAATAGCAAAGGTTGCTAATAAAACTAGTATGCCAACAAAAGTTATTGATACTAGCTTGTCTAGTCAAGAGAGTACATCTCAAGAGTTAAGTATGCCTCGACGTAGTGGGAGGATTATAACACAACCTGACCGTTACATGGGTTTATCTGAAACCCAAGTTGTTATACCAGATGACGACTATGAGGATCCATCGACTTATAATCAAGCGATGGTTGACAAAGACAAAAACAAATGGGTCATAGCCATGGACCAAGAAATGGAGTCTATGTACTTCAATTTTGTTTGGGATCTTGTAGATAAACCTGATGGGGTAAAACCTATAGGTTGTAAGTGGATCTACAAGAGAAAGCGTGGTGTAGATGGAAAGGTGCAAACCTTTAAAGCTAGACTAGTAGCAAAGGGTTATACCAAGGTTGAAGAGGTTGACTATGAGGAAACCTTTTCACCTGTTGTAATGGTAAAGTCTATCTGTATCCTACTTGCCATTGCCGCATATTATGACTATGAGGTATGTCAAATGGATGTCAAGACAACATTCTCGACTGACAATCTTGACGAGAACATCTACATTTACCAACCCAAAGGGTTCATTGAACCAGGACAATAGCAAAAGATTTGCAGGCTTAAAAGGTCAATCTATGGACGGAAACAAGCCTCTAGGTCCTAGAATATAAGATTTGTTGCGACAATCAAATCTTTTGGCTTTAATCAGAATGATGATGAACTTTATGAATGGATTTTGAATTCCCGCAGCGGAAGACGTTGTGAAACGTCGTTGATCCGTTGTGTAAAACGTGTCTTAAAATTGAATCTATCTCATAGATCCTAAGCTAAATATGCAAAATAGGAGAAGAAAACAATAAGGAACTATAAGATACTTACTTGTTGAAGAACTCTTCTTCAACGCTTTTCTCCTCCGGTCACGATCTCTCTCGATCCAACGATCTCCTCGAACACGAACCACGATCCGAACAGGGAGACACCTCCAAAGGGTCTTCTCGGTTGTTCTCGGGAGGTTGAGGGAGAGTAGGTGGGACTCCCTTTGGTTTTGGGTGAGGAGAAGTTTTAGAGAGAATTGAGAGAGAATGAGAGAAAGTCACTTGCTCTTTTTGGATCAAAATCCAAAAAATGGCAAAATGCATACCAAAGGCTTCTTGCACAACCTTTAAATACTATTGTGTGATGGAGTTAAAACCTCCACCAAATCACTATTTTACCACAACCATATAATATTGATAACTCGCCATAAGAGAGTTATTCTAATAGAATTTTAGTGCTTAATCTACTTGAATTGCATAAAATTTGTTGAGTCTCATGTTATTTTATCCCTAAATTATGTATGTTAGCTTTAAATCTTGAATTTAAGCATTAGGTTCAAAAAGAATTAATTTTGATGTTTTTGTGCTTTAATTTAAGAAATTTAGGAAAATAAGCTAACGGTTAATTAAAGACCGAAATTTGAGATTTTTCTTAGCTCCAAAAATCCTTGCGTATCTAGTTTGATTTATAATTGACTTCAGAAATTTATTTGAAATTTTTCTGTGTGTAGGAGATGTTTAAAAATTACAAGAGTCCCTAACGGCATCTTAGACATTTTACCCGAAGGGTAATATGGTCTTTTTACCCTTAAGGTATTTTTGTAATTTGTGGAGTTAGGGCAACACCATCTTATATAAGGAGGCTAGGGTTCACAAGTGCGAGGGGAGAAGAAGTTGCCACAAAAGGGGAAGAGAGCGAGAGAGAAGGGGCGATTGCTACAACAAAGGTGTGTATTGAAGAGAAGAATCATGAAAGTGCCATTGTTGTAGCAATCGTGCGATTGAGGAAAAAATCGAAGCTTCAAGGTGCCATTGTTGTAGCAAAAATCATGTAGTTCAGTTTTTCACAGACGACGCTCACAAAGTTGTCGTTTCCTGAAGTTTCGACCGTTGGATTGTGCTGAAATTTTGACAGCTTGTTCGAGACTCAAAGGGCTTCGTTTTGAACTGTTGGATCGTTGTTTCGAGATTCCGTTGATGAGATATTGCTATCGAACTGAACTTGAAAAATAAGGCCACCTGCTGTGTAACGTTTTCTCTATCTCTAAGTGTTATTGCTTGTTGTCAACCACCAATTTAATACTGAATTTTTGGGTTGTTTACGTACTGATTTAGACTACTTTTGCTCACTATTTTAAGCATAACTCGTGACTGTTTTAGGCTAGAATTGTGGTTGATTTAGGCTAATTTAGTGAACATTGTAGGTTGTTTTGCATGAACTCCTTGATCAATAAAAGCATGCTTAAACTAGAGATATGTGACTCGATTTTAATCATGAACTAAATTTTCTTAGGCAAAGGTTTAAGGTTGTTTTAATGTAATTTTGGATTAAATTTATGGTTGATGCCATTAATTGAATTTATTAAATTTTATTAAATTTAACGTTGCATGAGAATTAAAATTGGCATTTTTAACTTCTCTATAATTCATAAACTTGGAAAAGCTAATGAATTAGAAAACTAAAATTTCATTCTAGGATTATTGAGTTGATTAGGGATAATTAACCCACCTAGAACCTAAAATCATGGGCATAATTCAGATCACAATTGGGAAATTATAGATTTTAAAACTTAGTGATTTTGGAAAGAATCATTTGAATGCATGTGAAGGTAAATTCAAGGCATCACTCAAAAATTATTCCAATTGAACATTAGGACTCTAACCTAACCCGAGCCTATTTTTCTTTACAAATCTCATCTCTTGCATCTACCCTCTTGTTTGCATTCTCCTCTCCCCGCATTTAAATTCAGTTATTTTCTTTTGTCTTATCTTATCTTTCTTACTTATTAATTTATTTATTTACAACAATAATTTGCACACTCATGCATTGCACTAAAATTAGGAAAATTTGCTAGGACACTCACTAATTTAGGTCTAACTAGTCCTCGTGGGATCGATACTTTCAACTTATCACTTGCTGCTCTCGACCGTGTATACTTGCACGTCGTAAAAGTGTCGGAGTTTTATTCTAATTTGCATTAGTTTAGGGCACCCGATATTTTCGCATCAAATATACAAATCACATTTGCATATTATATAATATAAGGTATCTCATACCTTATTATACAAATCTCATTTCCATAAATGTGGAATTATAGATTAAATCACATTCAATTTAATTTCTCTCAATTCAATTTCTCCAAATAGCACTAATTAATCAATTAGGCTACATCATAGTTTATTATGAATCTCATTCACATCAAACTATATATTATGTCATCTATATCTCATATAAATGACATAAATACCCAAATAATGAATTTGAACACTTCAAATTCACACCAAATCAGTAAACCCTCAATTTGTCCAATTTGAGCCAACCGAGGACCTAATGGACCTACACGTGACGAGCTCCAATGATCTCGAGACTAACTGTCAAACTCTTTGACCGGTTATTCAACATTCATTAGCTACGGTAACACTCCACTAAAGCCCGTGAGTCGCACTCTCATCACTATAGGACAAGTTGTGTCCATCGATATAACCAATACCCATGAGTCGACCCTTCACAGGTTGTTCGTAGTCACAGCTGGGTCAAATTACCGTTTTACCCCTGTGTCTACCTCTTGCTCCTTATGTCCCGTTGCTCCTCTAATGAACAACTACGTTGGATGGTCCAACCATAAACAACAACCCTCTCAGGCCAATGAGAGAGTGGGGCCCCGTTGTTCAAGCCCCAGAGACAAAGACTTAAGGAACAACCCCTCTAGTTTCCCTAAGTGGGAACGAGTGAATTCCTTCTTGCGTAGTCAAGTTCCCGACTCCCCACGTGGTCCTGCCCCTGAGAAGATAGGCATATTGGGCGAGCAACAGTGGCCACCCTCACCCGTACTAGTCAAAGGGCAAACCCCCGCAGACAGAAGTCCGTAACACGCTCAGGATTAAGGTCGAGTCATTAATAGTCATCTACGAATTTATTAGCTCTATACTGTTAACGGTGTTACATTAGTAAGTCTAATAATTCACGGTTCGGTCTTGTACAATCTCATTGCACAGGATGCCCCCACTCGCATGTCAACCACATAAACGAGTCAGATCACCTCGTTTGTATCTAATACAAAGCGGGCCACATCCATAGTGTATCCAGGATTAGGTCTTCAACCCTATCCATATACTGTAGACCATTCGGGTCATTAACTCGAACGTGATCTTCCTTGTGTGTCCACTACACACTGTTCATGTTCTTAGTTCTCTCATAATGCAATGACCCTGGAGCTTAGTTTATTGGATTAAGTTTATGAAAAATGCAAGACACAAAGTTTAAATAAATAACTCTTATTTATTACACAATGTTGAAATATTACAAACTACACGAGATGAGGACATACATCCCAACACTTTGTGTCTACAAGAAAATCATCAATAGTTCTGTCACATTCCTAGTTCTATATGTGGATGATATCCTACTCATTAGGAATGATGTAGGTTATCCTACTGACATTAAGAATTGGCTAGCTACGCAATTCCAAATGAAAGATTTGGGTGAAGTGTAGTTTGTTCTTGGGATCCAGGTTGTCTGACACCACAAGAATAAAACACTAGCCCTGTCTCAGACATCTTACATCGACAAAGTGTTAATGAGGTTTAAGATGCAAGACTCCAAAAATGGTTTATTGTCTTTTAGATATGGAGTTCATTTGTCTAAGGAATAGTGTCTTAAGACACCTCAAGGAGTTGAGGATATGAGACAGATTCCTTATGCATCAATTGTTGGGAGTCTGATGTACGCCATGTTGTGTACTAGGTCAGACATTTGTGTTTGTTGTTGGAATGGTCAGTAGATATCATCCAATCCAGGACCTGAACACTCGACAACGGTTAAAACAATCCTTAAGTATCTACGGAGAACAAGGAACTACATGCTTGTGTATGGGGCCAAGGATTTGATCCTTACAGGATACACGGATTCTGAATTTCAAACTGATAAAGATTCTCAGAAATCTACATCAGGGTAAGTATTTACTCTTAAAGGAGGAGCTGTAGTATGGTGATGCATCAAGCAGGGATGCATCGCTGATTCCACCATGTAGGTCGAATATGTAGTAGCTTCTAAAGCAACAAAAGAGGTCGTTTGGTTAAGGAAATTCATGTTAGATTTGAAAGTTGTTCCAAATATGAATTTGCCCATCACGCAATATTTGTGATAATAGTGGTGTCGTGGAAAATTCAAGGGAACCCCGAAGTCACAAGAGGGGAAAGCATACTGAGCGGAAATATCATCTCATCCGGGAGATCGTGCATCGAGGAGACGTGATCGTCACGAAGATAGCCTCAGAGCAAAATATTGTTGATCCTCTTACAAAGGCTCTCACGGCTAAAGTATTTGAGAGTCATCAGAAGGTCTAGGTTTACAAGTCTTCCCCAACTAGGGCAAGTGGGAGTATATTGTACGAAGGGTTTCAATGCCCTAGTTTATTGTATTTAAATTATTGTAATGTTTTAATACTCCACAAGCTTTAGGTCAAGTGGGAGATTGTTGGGATTTGTGCCCTAAACTTATGTAATTTTGATCAAATAAATAAAGAGTTGTTTATTTTGGTAAAAATTATATTCTTGCTTTATAAATCCAATAAACTAAGCTCCAAGGTTATAATATATCTAGATCATCAGTGTAGTAGACACTATTTGGATTATGTTCTAGAGTATAACCTAAATAATCTATGGTATAAGAATAAGGTTGGAAACCTTATTCTGGTAACACCATGGATGCGACCCACTTTGTAATTAGTACAAATGAGGTAATACAACTCATTCATGTGGTTGACATGCGAGTGGGGGCATCCTATATGAAGAGTTCATACAAGACCGGACTGCAAATTATTAGTCTAACCAGTATAACGTCGTTAACAGGATAAGACTGATAATTTATAGATGATCATTAGTTACTCGACCTGAATCCTGAACACGTTTAGAACTCCTACTTCTAGGGGTTTGTCCTTAGACTAGTATTGGTGAGAGTGGTATGTAGCCGACTCAATATGTCTACCTTCTCAGGGACGGAACCTCGTAGGTAGCTAGGGACTTAACTATGCAAGATGGAATTCACTCATTTCTACACTAAGGAATTAGATAGGTTGTTCCCTTAAGAACTGAGTCCAGGTCTTGAACAACGGGGTCCCACCCTCTAAACTAACTTAAGAGGGTATGAGTCTATGGTAGGACCATAGACTTGTTGTTCATTAGAGGATCAGTGGTGCTTAATGAACAAAGAGGTAATCATAGGGGTAAAACGGTAATTTGACCCAACTATGATTACGAACAACCTGTGAAGGGTCGACTCATGGGTAATGATTATATCAATGGACATAATATAATCTACAGTGAGGAGAGTGCAGCTACAAGTCTATAGTGGAGTGACTTGTAGTTAATGAATATTGATTAACTGGATCATAGAGTTTGATCAGTTAATCGTACATCATTGGAGCTCATGAACTGTAGGTCCATTAGGTCCCTCCGTTGGCTCAACATGGTAATATTGACAAAGTTAGGATTGAAATTGAAGTGTTCAATTTCATATATGAGGTGTTATATCAATTATATGTGATATAATTGATATAACATATGGTTTTAATGTGAATTAGATTCACATATTAACTATATACTAATGAGAGAATGAAGGAGGGATAGGATGGTAATTACCATCCTATTTCCCTATAAATAGTTGCATGAGATGCAACTTTGAGACTAATCTTTTGGTAACCCTAGAGTTGCATATCATTGTAATGTTGGAAAAGTTCCAAACATAACTTCTCTCAAAACCTCCACATCTCACCCTAAAGGAACCCACATGCCTCCCTCACCTAGAGAACAATGGAGAAGATCTAGTGGTGAATCTTCATACGTTCGGGTTGGAGTTGCTGAGATCGTGATCGTGAGAGAAGGAACTCGTGAAGAAAGTAATCTTCAAAAGTGATTTTCTTGTTGTCCTACTTTGTATTACATGCTTAATCGTATATGTATTGTTTTTTATTGAAATCTATGTAACAAAATAAAAAACACGCGATTCACAATCGCTTCCGCTGCGGGATTTGATCCCTTCATGAGCACTGAATAGAATTTGATGGAGACGAAGCTGATAACACACAAAATGTGCTATCCTTAGGCTTATTTATTGCTAGTTTTATGATGATTTCAGGACTTTTACATGTTTAAATCACTCAATTTCAGGTTAAGAGCTTAAACGGAGCTATTGGAAACATTTTGGATCACTCGGGATCGAAACGAGGCTATTTAGAGCTTAAAATAACATCAATTGGAAGTGAAAGGACCAAACCAAGCTTGAAGACCCAAGGTGATGGCGTTGCAACGCCAATTGTGCAGCCAAGATGAGTTAAAGGCCCAAGGCGATAGCATTGCAACGCTGCTTTGCAGCGTCGCAACGCTATCTCGATAAGAAGATGCGCATGAAGGACTGCACAACGGGCGTTGCAACGTTGCCTCGCAGCGTCGCAACGCCATTTCGATAGGAAGGCGCGCGCGTTAGGGTATGCAACGCTGCCCTCAGCGTTGCAACGCCATCGACTATTTTCATATTTGCCATCCGCCTAGGGTACAGCGTTGCAACGCTGTCCCTAGCGTTGCAACGCTGCACCGATTCCATCTATAAATATATCCTTATGATTTCATTACAGGGGAGCCGAATTTGGTAGATTTTCCACCCTAATTTCGAAATACACTTTGTAAGAAGAGAGAAGAGAGCGTTTTTGGGAGCCAAAGCATCCGTGGAGGTTCGAGATCGAAGACGGGAGCTCGGAGACGAAGGACCGGCGTCGACACATAAGTCTAATTTCCTTTTCTTTCAATTTTTAATAGCGTTCTAAGATGTTTTCTACATGTTTAGTTTGATTTTCATGTGATTTAGAGTAGCTGAACATTGTAGTTAGGAATTGAATTACTATTAAGATTTTCTTACCATGAATTGAAGCATGTTTTGTTCTTATTTTTGGCAATTCGTTCTTTACTTCTTAATTTTGTTGGTTTAAGTGGACTCGAGAGATAAAGCTTGAATTAGAGCAAAATTGTCAAAACCCTTAGAAATCTGGCATGAGAATTACTTAAAAATCTTAGGGAAACACATAAAGAAGTTGCTTAATGCCATGCATGTCGTAGGTTCATATGGAGACTATGGAGTTTATTGCATGTGTGATGCTCACTAAGAATCGAGAGATTTTCTTGAGTATTTTACTTCTTGTTTATAAATTCATCTCATTGGTTCATTGCATGTGTTAAGTGAGTCATTAACTTGTATAATCATTTTCCTCAAATCTATCAATTCGTGTCTCCACATGTTTGTTTGTTTGCTTGTCTTTACTTTCAATCACATATCCATGTTATGTTTCTTTAGCTAAAATTAAGAATTAGTATCTTAGTAATTAATTAATCTAGAAATCCATTCCCGAGGACGATACTTTGACTCATAAATCACTATACTAAAACCTTACCCGTACACTACGGTATTGCATATCCAAAATTACACACAACAAGTTTTTGGCGTCGTTGTTGGGGAGTGGCGACTATTTAGATTAATTGATATTATGAGAAAATTTGAAATTTTAGACTAAAGCTTGTTTGTGTGTTTTTCCTTATTTGTTCTTTTTGTGTGTTTGTTTGTTTCCTTATTTGTTTTATTTTAGTTTTGCGTGTTTTTTAGTTTTTTTCCCCTGTTTTGGTTGTGTGGATATTGTGTAAAAGTCTTCATATGAATTATTAATTTTTCAAGCATGACTTTGCATGATTTTGATTATCCATCATTCTATTGTCCCTCTCAGGACCCTAGGTATGTGCATCATGATTTCTCTGAATTTCATCTGTCTAATTTTTACCATTATGTACCTAAAATTGATAAACATTCATGTAATGGTAGTTATCTAGGCAGTTGGAACCATAGTTTTTCGTACCGTAACCAACCCCTAGAAAAATCTTCTCTTATGGACCAATTGACAGAATATACCTTAGAATTGAAATTTAAAAATTTGGTTCATAGTGAATTAGAGAGGTTGGATAGGTTAGAAACTGAGGTGGTAGGACTTTGGGAAATAGTACAGGATAGAGCTCAGTTTCCCTTAAGGCCTTACAGGAACAATTTCCTATCCTTACCACTTAGGAGATGCCACCTAGGAGGATTTGTTCAGATGATAATGAGGATAGTTTGGGGGAGACTGAGGCACACCATGATCAGGTTAGTGAGGAAGGCAGTGGTGATACACTTAGTTCCACAGGGGAGATCCAGGTGATAGAGTTAGAGGCTGAGAAGCCTACTTGCCTTTTATCCCCAGAAATTTCCTTTTTTTTTTATAATCATTTGTCCTATACTCACGAGTCTTGCTTTGATTTCAGTTCTGTCCTTTCACTAAACGAAAATACCAAAAATAATTCTATCTCTAGTGCCCATGAAAAACAGGATAGCCTTGTAGACTTAGAAAGTTATATCGATTCGAGCAAGAAGGGCCCGAAAAAATATGAGCAATTTTATGTGCGATAAGTCGCCGTCTAGCTAAAGACGTTAAAGAAAGCGCTTCTTGGGAGGCAACCCAAGTTTTATGTTTCATGTCTTTATTTTTTGTTTTATTTTCTAGTTCCTTTTGTGTTTTTGTCTAATTTCATTCTTTTTGTTCCTCCAGGTGTATGCCAAAGGGGAGAGCTGCACATTTGCACCCTTTTGAATCTGAGATCGAGAGGACCTGTAGGAGACTCCTAAGGGAAGGAAGAGCAGAACCTCAAGAAATGGCTGATCAGGAGCTCATCAATAACCCTAAACCTATCAGGGAGTATTTCCAACCTGTGTTTAATTCTGAGCAGGCTGGAATAATCCATGCCCCTATAAATGCTAATAATTTTGAACTTAAGACAGGGTTGATACAAATGGTTAGGGAGGGTGTTTTTAGAGGCAAGATCCTAACTCTCATTTTCAAAATTTCTTAGAAATCTGTGGCACATTTAAAATGAATGGTATCTCTGCTGATAGTATTCGCTTACGTCTCTTTCCTTTCTCTTTGCAGGGTAGAGCCAAAGAATGGCTAGGATCTCTTCCCTCAGGTAGTATCACTTCCTAGGAGGAGTTGGCCCAAGCATTCATGACAAAATTCTTTCCACCTGTGAAAGCTGCAAAGTTAAGAACTGAGATAGGAACATTCAGGCAGCAAGAGGGAGAGCAGCTATTTGGGGCATGGGAAAGGTACAAAGACATGCTCAGGAGGTGCCCACAGCATGGCTACCCAGATTCGCTCCAGGTACAACTATTTTATAATGGACTGGAAGGTAAGACCAGGACCATTCTCGGATGCCATCACTTCTTTGGAGGGCTTTCATGGCGAAGATCGTGTGCAAGAGAAGCACGTGCCCTCCTCGAGGAAGTGTCAACCGCCACTACTAAATGGCCTCTGAGAAAATGATAGATCTAAGCCAGTAGCTGGACTATGTCAACTGGATGAGGTAACCTCCCTAAGATCTCTTATGGCATCTCTCACTTATGCTCTGAATAATTTTGCAGGATCATCACAAAAAGGGATGCCCTGTCAATGCTCCCAACTTAATAGAGAATCCACTATGGAGCAATTGCACTACCTGAACAACAGAAGCAACACCTATGGAGGAAATTAGAATCAGAATAACCTACCAACACATTACAATCCAAGTTTGAGGTATCATGAGAATTTCTCTTATGCTAACAACAAAAATGTGTTGAATCCTCCTACAGGAATGCTTCTACATCAGAGAGGAAACCATCCCTGGAAGACACATTGCACTCCTTCATAGTTGAATCCAGAAGTCCGTCCAACCAGCTGGAGAATGCAGTCACCAGTCTATCTGGTATTGTCACTAGTCATGGAGCTGCAATAAAGAATATAGAGACCAAGATTAGCCAAATGAACACATCACTCCAGGTACTGCAAGAAAGGAAGGAAACACCTTGAGGGAGTACAGTCTCGCTAAAGACGTTAAAGAGAGCGCTTCTTGGGAGACAACCCAAGCTTTTTCATTTTTTTCTTTTTTTTGTTTTTAGTTTGTTGTTTTTCAATTCTTAGTTTATTTACTAGTGTTGTTTGCTTTGTAGGCTATGACGATGCCTGTCTTCGTTGAAATCCATGCTCCCATTCTTAGGAACTCCAACACACATGCTTTGACTATCCAAGAAACTCAAAAAGATCTCCATTACCCAGGACAATATTGTTCACTCTTACCCTTATACTTAATTTGTGCTTAATTCTACAAACATTTGGGGCAATGTTTAGTTTAAGTTTGGGGGTGGGATGGGTTTATTTGTTGTGACTGTCCTGAGTATGTGCTGAATTGTTGATTGATCTTTTACATAAGTATGATCATGATAGGCTAGGATGAGATTTAATTGAAATATTTGTGATTCTGCTGAAACTTGAGAGCATGACATGAATTCGAGTTAATTTAAAAAATTTCTTGAGTTTTCCTGCACTATTATGCACATAGTCTGTGTTCTTGTTGTTGGGATTTTTGTCCTAATCTCGTGTTTGTAAAATATTGTTTTGAAATTAATAAGAGTTATTCATTTCTTTACTTTGTGACTCGCAAATATTTTAAACCTTTCCAATAAACTAAGCTCCAGGGTCATTGAATATATGAGAGAACTAGAACTTGAACGGTGTGTAGTTGACACACAAGGAGGATCACGTTCGAGTTAATGACCCGAACGATCTACAGTATAAGGATGAGGTTGGAGACCTAATCCTAGATACACTGTGGATGCGGCCCGCTTTGTATTAGATACAAACGAGGTGATCTGACTCGTTCATGTGGTTGACATGCGAGTGGGGGCATCTGCACAATGAGATTTGTACAAGATCGATCGTGAATTATTAGACCCCATCGATATAACACCGATTGTGAAAGACTAATAAATTCATAGATGACCATTAGTGACTCGACTTGAATCTCGAGCGTATTACGGACTCTGTCATGCGAGTCCGTCCTTTGACTAGTACGGGTGAGGGTAGTATCGATTCACTTGCCCAATATGCCTATCTTCTAAGTGGATGAGAACTAAGTAGAGAGAGCTGGAAACCTAATTACGCGAGATGGAATTCACTCGTTCCCGCCTATAGGGAATCTAGAGGGTTGTTCCTTAAGTGTTGTCTTCTTGGGCTTGGACAACGGGCGCCCACCTTCTCACCGCCCGAGAAGGGTGTTGTGTATGGTTGGACCATCACAATATGTTGTTCATTAGAGGAGCAAAGTGGGGACTTAAGGAACAAGATGTAGACACAGGGGTAAAGCGGTAATTTGACCCGGTGGTGTGTCTCACGAACAACCTGTGAAGGGTCGACTCATGGGCATTGGTTATATCGGTGGACACGTAATATTCTACATCGATGGGAGTACAACATGTGCTTTAGTGGAGTGTTCATCGTAGCTAATGAACATTGGTTGGCCCGGTCAAAGAGTTTGGTGGTTAACCTCAAATCATTGGAGCTCGCCTTTGTAGGTCCATTAGGTCCCTTGGTTGGCTCAATCGGGATAAAAGAAGCGTTAATGTTTTGGCATGAAATTGAAGTGTTCAATTTCACTTTAAGAAATATTTATATCATATAGATGATATAATATATAGTTTAATATGAATGAGATTCATAATAAACTATATATTAGCCTAATTGTTGAATTAAAGGCTAATTGGAGAAATTGATAGAGAGAAAATAAATTGAATGTGATTTAATTTAATTAAATGCACAATTATTGCAAATGAGATTTGCAACATAAGATATGAGATATCTTATATTATATAATTATGTAAATAAGATTTACATAACATATGGTTGTGGTAAAGTTGTAATAATGTGAAGTTGTGAACTTCATCATTCCACTATATAAACCCTTTGTAAGATGGGTTTGGTAAGCTAAGCTAAGCTAAGCTAAGCAAAGCTAAGTTCTCATTTTTGGATTTTGACCTAAGAATCCAAAAGTGAACTCTCTCCATTCTCTCATTTCTCCTCTCTTTCCAAAAACAAAAGTTCCCACCAACTTCCCTTCTCCAAAAGAGAACAACCAAGAAGATCATTTGGTAGTGTTTGGGATCTGATCGTGGAAGAGTTCGTAGAGATCGAGAAGCACGAAGAGTTCGTGATTAACAAGGAGAGTTTGTTGAATTGGTCTACAAAGAGTAAGTGTTTTTCTTCTTGCTGTAAAATTTCAGCATGTTTAGCCTAGATCTAATAGTTAGATCAATTTTAATAAGCATGTTGCATGGTGATATCACGACGATTCGATCGTCTTCCGCTGCGCGGGGATTCTCATTCCCTTTAATTGGTATCAGAGCCATTTCGATGGTCATTCATCTATGCACTGTTTTATTAAGATTTAGGTGGGTATTTTACCATGTTTTCATGATATGAATGTTTGGTTTGCGAAATGGATGTTTTCGGTTTTTGGCACTAGATTAGATTTACAATTATGTTGATGAGATCAATGTAAGGGCTCGTTGTTTTGGGCAATTTTGTTGTAAATCGAGTCTGTAAGTCCGGGTCGTTTGTAGCAAGAGTTGCTATGAAGAAATCGGAGCGAAAACAGGCGAAAAATCGGGGAAAAAACAACAAGAAGGTTGCTGTCTGTCGATGGCGTTGAGACGTTGCCCAACGGCGTCTCGACGTCGTGCCTGCGGTAGAAGGCTCTGCAGCAAGATGGCGTTGCAACGCTGGGCGTAGCGTTGCAATGCTGTAGACGTTGCAGATTAAATGCAGGCGACGTGGGACGTTTTTAAACCGTTGATAATTTTTCAGTTTTTTTTAATTAAAACGTTTTTTAATTTATTTTTTTAATTATTTTATTAAATATTATTAATATAATTGTTATATTAATTTTATTTAATTAAATAATTGCCCCTAGGTGCCAAAAACTGGTCTAATTTTGCTATTTAATTATTTTATGCATGAGATGTATAATTTTAATTAATTTCTATGTTCATAATGTATGACATATAGATTTAAAATCCCACCTTAGGTTAAACGTATTCATGCATCATATATATATTATAAGAGTTATAATATAGTTTGCATGATAGGTTATGTTATAAGAGTTATAATATAGTTTGCATGATAGTTTATATGCATATTTAATTTAATTAATGTAAGTGTTATAATTTTTAGATTAAAGTATGCTCATGCATTTATATTCATGTGATGAATGATATTATGTTATAGTATATAGTTATTCATGTGATGAATGTTTAAAAACTATAACATAGAAATGCAAGCAACCTAAGTTAATTATTAGTTTTAAAGTGTTTTGAACTTGAATAATTAGACTTAGGTTTTCTAATTTTCTAATTAGATTAGAAATTTAGGAAATCAAATATAATCTTTGAATGGAGACCGATTAGTAACTCGTTGTCTAAGGAAGGTTTTGTCTAAAGGTCAGGGTATTTAAGTTGACGCCATGAACACCTCTACACGGAAACCACACGGGAGTGAATTCGGTCCGGAGATTCTTAGGTTATATTTACGTGAGCGCTGTTAATTAAGTGTTAATTAATTTTCTCACATAGACCTAAGTTAATAATGTGATTATAGACTTAGGCAAAATACCATATAAGAGTTATATTGGTAGACTTAGGTATTTTTTAGCCGATTATCTAGGTCAATCCCTATTAAAATTAAAGTACTGAGTGGGAGAAAATATAGTGTATGAGATACATTTCAATTTCCAACCACAAATCTCTTTTAAGTCCACACCGTGATGCAAATGGGAGCGTTCCCCTTCGAGTGGCATTTGTATAGGTCAATATCATCGTGGATGGAGAGAGTACTTATAGTGAGTGGGAGTGGGAGTTGTGAAAACAAGACCCACGGTCTCTTGTTTCTATTCACACCGTAAGACACCCATGATTTGCCTGCTAGTTTGGCCTGGACCAGACAATCCCTTCGGAGGGCATGATCATGAGAGTCGGAACACAATGAATTCCCGAAAGGGATACAGTTTCCTGGTTGGTTTTCCTTCTTAGTTCACCCTTCGATGACTATTGTTAGGACGGATACTTGGAAACTTAAAGATTGAGGGTGACACTCACAGAATTCGTTAAGTGTTAATGAATTTGACCGAACAATGGTAATTGGATGCCTAATGGAATAAGAGTTATTCGGGATTAGGGTCCGATCGAGAAAGTCTCGCCCTAGAGGAGGAGTGTTCTGCTCACCTCTTCGGTGGCGATCATTCTAAACCTTAAGGGTATCATTGCAAAATTTTGAATAACCTAGGGATCATGAAATATTTTTTGCTAAAATTAGATTAATACTCAAAAGGTTTTTGCGAGACTAATACAAAGTTTTTCTTAAACTTTCAGCTAAAAAAAAATGTCTAGCGCTATTATAGCTTTACTTGCTTCCGATAAGTTAGTGGGAGATAATTATCAAAGCTGAAAAAACAACATCAATACAATATTGGTAACTGACGACATAAAGTTCGTGTTGTCTGAGGAGTGTCCTCAGATGCCGGGCGCGACCGCATCGCGAGTTGTTCGCGATACGTACGATCGATGGATCAGGGCCAATGAAAAGGCTAAGGTCTACATAATTGCGGCATGTCCGATGTCTTGGCAAAGAAGCATGAGTGATGGTTTCGCTAAGGAAATCATGGAGTCCTTGCAGAAATGTTTGGACAACAGTCCTTTCAGGTCGGGCATGACTCGCTCAAATACATTTTAAACGCTCGGATGAAAGAGGGGTCGTCGTCCGTGAACATGTTCTAGACATGATGACCCGCTTTAATCTGGCCGAGATGAATGCGCTCGATCGACGAGTCGAGCAGTCGATTTTATCATGGAGACTCTTCCAAGAGTTTCCTGGGCCAGTAGCAATGTCGTTATGAGCAAAATTAGCTACAATCGACTACCCTCCTTAATGAGCTACGAATTTTCAAACCACGAACAGGTCAAGGAATCTGAGGCAAATGTTGCCTACAGGTCTTATCACAGGGGTTCGACCTCTGGGACAAAATCTGTTGCTCCTTTACGCCCGAAAGGGAAGAAGAGGATGAAGAGGGGTAAAATTGACCGAGCTGCCGCCCGTAAGGGCAAGAAGGTCAAGGAGGTTGCAGAGAAAGGAAAGTGTTTCCACCTGCAATGGAAGCGGACACCGGAAGAGAAATCGTCACAAATTCCTGGCCGAGAGGAAGAACCAAGGTAAATGTGATTTACTTGTGGTAGAAACATGTTTAATGGAGAGTAATGACTCTTCCTGGATATTAGATTCAGGCGCCACTAACCACGTTTGTTCTTCTTTTCGAGGATTGATTCTGGCGGCATTGCGAGAGGGTGAGGTGACTCTACGGGTTGGATCCGGGGAGCTTGTCTCTCTTTGCAAAGAATCGCACATGCAGTGAAGCTGCGCATTTTGCGGGGAAGTACTTATTGTTAGACAATTTGTACATAGTTCCAGTGGTTTACTAGAAACCTTGTTTCTATTTCGCTTAATTGAACATCAGATTTCGCTTTCTTTTGAATTAAATAAAGTGTTTATTTCTTTCAAAGGGAGAGTTATTTGTTCAGCTTCACTTGAAAATAATCTGTATGTTTTAAAACACAATTCGGTTAAAAGTGTTTTGAATACTGAATTGTTTAAAACTGCGGAAACACGAACTAAGAAAGCAAAAATTTCTCCAAAAGAAAATGCCCATCTTTGGCATCTACGGTTAGGCCAAATTAATCTCAATAGGATTGAGAAACTAGTGAAGAGTGGACTTCTAAACGAGTTGGAAGAAAATTCTTTGCCAGTATGTGAGTCATGCCTTGAAGGCAAAATGACCAAACGTCCTTTTAGTGGAAAAGGATATAGAGCCAAAGAGCCGCTCGAGTTAGTACATTCTGACCTCTGTGGTCCGATGAATGTTAAAGCTGGAAGTAAGTTATGAGTACTTCGTGTATTTCATAGACGATTACTCCGGATATGGGTATATTTACCTAATGCATAAGAAGTCTCAAACTCTTGAAAAGTTCAAGGAGTATAAAGCTCGAGGTTGAGAACCTCTTAGGTAAATCGCTTAAAACACTTCGATCGGATCGAGGTGGAGAGTACATGGACACTGAATTCTAGGACTATATGATAGAACACGAAATTACGTCCCAACTCTCAGCACTTGGTATGCCACAACAGAATGGTGTATCGAAGAGGAGAAACAGAACCTTGTTGGACATGGTTCGGTCGATGATGAGGTATGTTCGTCTCCCTGATTCTTTCTGGGGGTACGCAGTAGAGACTGCGGTTTACATTTTGAACAATGTTCCATCAAAGAGTGTTTGTGAAACACCCTTTGAACTCTGGAGTGGTCGTAAAGCGCGCTTTACATCACTGCAATTTGGGGATGCCCGACCCATGTGTTGGTGTCAAACCTTAAAAAGTTGGAACCCCGTTCGAAATTGTGCCTATTCGTAGGTTACCCTAAAGAGACTAGGGGTGGTCTGTTTTACGATCCCAAGGAAAATAGGGTGCTTGTGTCGACAAACGACATTTTCTTAGAGGAAGACCACATCAGGGATCATTTACCACAGAGTAAAATTGTATTGAATGAAATGAACAGTACATCAGCAAGAGTTGCTGATAAGGCTAGTACGTCAGCAAGCGTTGTTGACCCTAACACGTCTAGTCAAATCCTTTCCCAAGAGTTGGGAATGCCTCGACGTAGTGGGAGGATCGTGGAGACACCCGATCGCTATATGGGTTTATTTGAAACCTCGCTTGTCGCTCCTGACGATGACTGTGAGGATCCATTGACCTATGATCAGGCAATGGTTGATGTTGATAAAGACGAGTGGATTAAAGCTATGGACCAAGAAATGAAGTCTATGTACTTCAATTCTGTCTGGGAGCTTGTGGATCAACCGGATGGGTAGAACCTATTGGTTGTAAATTGATTTACAAGTGTAAACGTGGCGTAGATGGGAAGGTGCAAACCTTCAAAGCTCGACTAGTGGCAAAGGGATTTACCCAGGTTGAAGGGGTTGACTATGAGGAGACCTTTTCACCTGTTGCCATGGTAAAGTCAATCAGGATCCTTCTGGCCATCGCCGCGTATTATGACTACGAGGTATGGCAGATGGATGTCAAGACGACCTTTCGAATGGCAAACTTGATGAGACCATCTACATGGACCAGCCTAAAGGGTTCATTGTCCAAGGCCAAGAGCAAAAGGTTTGTTCGGCTTCATAGGTCCATTTATGGATCAAACAAGCTTCGTGGTCTTGGAACATAAGATTTGATGAGGCAATCAACTCTTATGGCTTTGATCAAAATGCCGAGCGAGCCTTGTGTCTACAAGAAAATCGTTGACAAAAGCTATCGCATTTTTGTGTTGTATGTGGGCGATATTCTTCTCATTGGGAATGAGGTAGAATTTCTCATCGACGTTAGTTAAGTGGCTAGCTTCACAATTCCAAATGAAAGATTTGGGAGAAGCTCAGATGTTCTAGGTATCCAGATAGTCCAAACCTAAGAACAGAATGTTAGCCTTGTCTCAAAGCGCGCCTTATATTGACAAGATGTTATCTAGATATAAGATGCAAAACTCCAAGAAGGGCTTCACGCCTTTTAGGCATGGGGGTTCACTTGTCAAGGATCGGTGTCCTAAGACTTCTCAAGATGTTGAGGATATGAGACGCATTCCATATGGTTCAGTTGTAGGGAGTCTGATGTATACAATGCTGTGTACTAGGCCCGACATCTATTATGCAGTAGAAATTGTCAGTAGATATCAGTCCAATCCAAGATTAGATCACTGGACAGCCGTAAAGACAATCCTCAAGTATCTTAGGAGAACAAGGAACTACAACTTAGTGTATGGCCGTGGGGATTTGATCCTTACAGGATACACGGATTTTGATTTTCAGACCGATAAGGATTCTAGGAAATCCACTTCGGGGTCAACCTTCGTCTTGAATGGAGGAGCTGTAGTATGGCGAAGCATCAAGCAGGGATCGCATTGCTGATTCCACTATGGAAGCAGAGTATGTTGCGGCTTGTGAAGCTGCAAAGAAAGCTGTTTGGCTTAGGAAGTTCATGACGGATTTGGAAGTTGTTCCAAATATGACCTTGCCAATCACGCTGTTCTGTGATAACAGTGGTGCAGTAGCCAACTCACATGAGCCTCGAAGCCATAAAAGAGGTAAACACATTGAGCGCAAGTATCATCTGATATGGGTAATTGTGCACCGCGGAGACGTGACAGACACGCAGATAGCATCGGAGCACAATGTAGCTGATCCATTTACAAAGCCCCTCACGGCTAAAGTGTTTGAGGGTCACCTAGAGAGTCTAGGTATTCGAGAGCTTCCGACTAGGGCAAGTGGGAGATGTGTAAACGGGTATTCAATGCCCTAGTTTATTGTATTTTTATTGTAACTCAAATACATTTTGAAATGTACCTTCTCCACTAGCTTAGTCCAAGTGGGAGTTTGTTGGGATTTCATCCTAATCTCGTGTTTGTAAAATATTGTTTTGAAATTAATAAGAGTTATTCATTTCTTTACTTTGTGTCTCGCATAAATATTTTAAATCTTTCCAATAAACTAAGCTCCGTGGTCATTGAATATATGAGAGAACTAGAACTTGAACGGTGTGTAGTTGACACACAGGAGGATCACGTTCGAGTTAATGACCCGAACGGTCTCTGATGATAAGGATGAGGTTGGAGACCTAATCCTCGGATACACCGTGTGAATGCGCCCGCTTTGTATTAGATACAAACGAGGTGATCCGACTCGTTCATGTGGTTGACATGCGAGTGGGGGCATCCTGTATAATGAGATTGTACAAGACCAGGATCGTGAATTATTAGACTTGCATCGATATAACACCGCTGGATAAAAACTAATAAATTCATAGATGACCATTAGTGACTCGACACGAATTACGAGCGATTACGGACTCCTTTCTGCGGGGTCCGTCCTTTGACTAGTACGGGTGAGGGTAGTATCGCCACTTGCCCAATATGCCTATCTTCGCAGGACGAGAACCAAGTAGAGAGTCGGGGACCTAATTACGCGAGATGGAATTCACTCGCTCCCGCGCTATAGGGAATCTAGAGGGGTTGTTCCCTTAAGTGTTGTCTCCGTGGCTTGGACAACGGCGCCCACCTTCTCACCGCCCGAGAAGGGTGTTGTGTATGGTTGGACCATCACAATATGTTGTTCATTAAAGAAGCAAGTGGGGACTTAAGGAACAAGATGTAGACACCGGGTAAAACGGTAATTTGACCTGCACCGTGTCTCACGAACAACCCGTGAAGGGTCGACTCATGGGCATTGGTTATATCAATGGACACGTAATATTCTACATCGATGGGAGAGTACAATGCACAGCTTTAGTGGAGTGTTATCGTAGCTAATGAACATTGGTTGACCAGGTCAAAGAGTTTGACCGTTAACCTCAAATCATTGGAGCCCATCATTGTAGGTCTATTAGGTCCCTTGGTTGGCTCAACTGGGATAAAAGAAGGGTTAATGTTTTGGCATGAAATTTAAGTGTTCAATTTCACTTTAAGAGTATTTATATCATATAGATGATATAATATATAGTTTAATATGAATGAGATTCATAATAAACTATATATTAGCCTAATTGTTGAATTAAAGGCTAATTGGAGAAATTGATAGAGAGAAAATAAATTGAATGTGATTTAATTTAATTAAATCCACAATTATTGCAAATGAGATTTGCAACATAAGATATGAGATATCTTATATTATATAATTATGTAAATAAGATTTACATAACATATGGTTGTGGTAAAGTGGTAATAATGTGAAGTTGTGAACTTCATAATTCCACTATATAAACCCTTTGTAAGATGGGTTTGGTAAGCTAAGCTAAGCAAAGCTAAGTTCTCATTTTTGGATTTTGACCTAAGAATCAAAAAGTGAACTCTCTCCATTCCCTCATTTCTCCTCTCTTTCCAAAAACAAAAGTTCCCACCAACTTCCCTTCTCCAAAATAGAACAACCAAGAAGATCATTTGGTAGTGTTTGGGATCTGATCGTGGAAGAGTTCGTAGAGATCGAGAAGCACGAAGAGTTCGTGATTAACAAGTTGAGTTTGCTGAATTGCTCTACAACAAGTAAGTGTTTTTCTTCCTTTTGTAAAATTTCAGCATGTTTAGCCTAGATCTAATAGTTAGATCAATTTTAATAAGCATGTTGCATGGTGATACCACGACGATTCGATCGTCTTCCGCTGCGCGGGGATTCCCATTCCCTTTACTTGTAGTTTTTAAATGTTTAGAACAAAGTTATTAGGTTCAGAAGTTTGATGTCACCTCGATAGGTCTAAGAACCAATTTGAGAGCTAAACTGCAAGATAGGATGAATAACAATATGAAGTGCATGACCTATATAATATGTGAATTATTTGGCTTTTGTTATTTGTTTGCTAAAGAAAAAAATCGTGAGGGCAAAAAGAGTTACATTCATTGTGATCAGTTAGGCCACTCATTGAGCGAATGCTCTGGGTAAGGGTCCCTGCAGTGGATGTGTGAAAGCTAGTGTCCTTGCACAAAAAAAAAAAAAAAGAGAGAAGAAGAAAATAGAAAAATTGATAAATAAAAAAAAGGGAGTAAGTATTGAGTAGAGTTATTTAATTCTTGAATGTGGGGAGACTCAAAGATTAGTAATTAAGACCAGTGTAGGGGGAAGTTGAATGGAGAGCCTAATAAAGTTGATCCGGGCTTAGTAAAAATGAAGGGAACATAAGCTAATCACACACACACGTAGGAACACTTAGGAAAAGTTTTAAATTGCTTGTTGAAGTGTTATGTTTGAGTGTTTCCTGTGATTACCAGATTTTCTCTTAATTGTTTGAGGCTTGAATCAAATGTATGTTTAAGAACAATCTCATGTTTAATTCCGTTTTTGCTCGTGACTAGCAAAAGTTTAAGTTTGGGGGTGTTTGATAGCACACAAAATGTGTTATCCTTAGGCTTATTTATTGCTAGTTTTATGATGATTTCAGGACTTTTACATGTTTAAATCATTCAATTTCAGGTTAAGAGCTTAAACGGAGCTATTGGAGACATTTTGGATCACTCGGGATGGAAACAAGGCTATTTAGAGTTCAAAATAACATCAATTGGAAGTGAAAAGACCAAACCAAGCTTGAAGACCCGAGGTGATGGCGTTGCAACGCTATGTAGAACGTTGCAACGCCGAACGTGCAACCAAGATGCGTTGAAGACCCCAGGCGATAGCGTTGCAACGCTATCTCGATAAGAAGATGCGCATGAAGAACCACACAACGCTCGTTGCGACGCTGCGAGTTCGATAGGAAGGCGTGCGCGTTAGAGTAGCGGCGTTGCAACGCTACTCTCAGCGTTGCAATGCCAGCGACTATTTCCATATTTGCCAGCCGCCTAGGGTACAACGTTATAACGCTGTCCCTAGCGTTGCAACGCTGCACCGATTCCATCTATAAATATATCCTTATGATTTCATTACAAGGGAATCGACTTTGGTAGATTTTCCACCCTAATTTCGAAATACACTTTGTAAGAAGAGAGAAGAGAGCGTTTTTGGGAGCCAAAACATCCGTGGAGGTTCGAGATCGAAGATGGGAGCTCGGAGACGAATGACCGGCGTCGACACATAAGTCTAATTTCCTTTTCTTTCAATTTGTAATAGCGTTCTAAGACGTTTTCTACATGTTCAGTTTCATTTTCATGAGATTTAGAGTAGCTGAACATTGTAGTTAGGAATTGAATTACTTGTTAAGACTTTCTTACCATGAATTGAAGCATGTTTTGTTCTTATTTTTGGAAATTCGTTCTTTACTTCTTAATTTGTTGGTTTAAGTGGACTCGAGAGATAAAGCTTGAATTAGAGCAAAATTATCAAACCCCTTAGAAATCTGGCATGAGAATGACTTAGAAATCTTAGGGAAACACATAAAGAAATTTCTTAATGCCATGCATGTCGTAGGTTCATATGGAGACTATGGAGTTTATTGCATGTGTGAGGCTCACTAAGAATCGAGAGATTTTCTTGAGTATTTTATTTCTTGTTTATAAATTCATCTCATTGGTTCATTGCATGTGTTAAGTGAGTCATTAACTTGTATAATCACTTCCCTCAAATCTATCAATTCGTGTCTCCACATGTTTGTTTGTTTGCTTGTCTTTACTTTCAATCAACTATCCATGTTATGTTTCTTTAGCTAAAATTGAGAATTAGTATATTAGTAATTAATTAATCTAGAAACCCATTCTCGAGGACGATACTTGGACTCATAAATCACTATACTAAAACTTGACCCGTACACTGCGGTATTGCATATCCAAAATTACACGCAACAGAAGCTCAAACTAGGGTGAATGATGAACCATACTTGAAGGGGTGCAAGCTCGAATTTTAGGAAAGTCAGCGACGACCCATACTTGAGGGGTACGAAACTTGAACTTTAGGGGAATGAGCGACGATCCATACTTGAGGGGAACAAAGCTTGAATTTTAGGAGATGAGCAACGAACCGAACTTGAAGGGAATGAAGCTCAAACTTTAGGAGAATGAGCAACGAACCAAACTTGAGGGGAACAAAGCTCAAACCTTAGTGGAGAGTAAATGAGTAACAAACCAAACTTGAGGGGAATGAAGCTCGCTTGTATGCATCAAACATGTAATGTCTTGTTTTCATAAGGATGAAAACCTTTTTTTTTTTTAGACTAAACTTAAAAGTTTTTAAGTTGCCTATGTACCCTTCAAATAAAAGGGATCAAGTTATAACGTAGTTCCAATTTTTTTTTTTTTCCATTCACCTTTTAAGATGATGAGATTTTCTTAAAAGGTGAATGGCAAAAAAACTTCCTTTAGGCTCTTGCGATAAGGAGTTTTCTTTACATCTTAGATGTTGTTTTCATCATCATAGTCTTTATCGTATCTTTCATTTGTAGAATTTGTTAAGATGATGAGATTTTTCTTCACTTTCAAGGAACTCTCTGTGTTTATGAGAACAAAAAACTTCCTTTTCATATGTGAAGAACAAGACTGTGAATCTTTTGGTCATTGTTCACTTCATCGAACAGTTCTACCTCAAGGATTTCTTTTTTCTTTCATGTTGAAAGTCGGTCTTTCTTCAAAGTTGAGACACTTAACCTTTGGAAGGTTGAAGGTCGAGGTGAGGCAGGAGTTGGGCATTGATTTTCTTCTTCTGTTGCGACCATACTCATCATTTGGAAGACTGATGGTCAAGTAATTGAAGGTTTGATGTGATCAAAGACTATAGTCCTTTGCTTGACTTCTTTTGTGTCGTCAACTTCTTTTGCCTCAATATAATATGAACTTGCAGAGTTTTCTTCCTCTTTTTTGATGGGAAGAAAATCTCTCAAGAATAATTCTTTCAAGCTCATTGATTGGCGAGAGTGAGAATGATTTTTGTTTCTCTTTCTTTCAGACTTAGTTTTCCTTGGATCCTCTTTACTTCGATGTATGTCCTTGCGTTTATGGTTTCTAGGTTGAACTAGATGCACTCCTTGATTGTGAAGCGAATTGGATTGTGCTTGACTACATGTACTTGTTGTTACTGCAACATGATTTGATTGAGCTATTTAATTAAGGTCTAGCTCAATTTTTCCTTCTTTAGCTAACCTTAGAATTAACTCATTTAGGACGAAGCACTTCTCCACTGGATGACTGATAACTCGATAATACTTGCAATACTTGGGATCATCGACTTTTTTCATCTCCTTTGGGAGCTTATATTATGGAAGTTCGATATATTATGCGTCCAGTAGTTGTTCTAACATGTCAACCATGTCAGAATTAGGAAAATGATAGACTTTGTTTTGTCTTTCCTTATGACTTAAGCGACGTCTTTCATATTCTTGTCGCTTTTCAATCTTCTTGTACTTTTGCTATGAAGACAACTTCAGATGGGTTGTACTGACAACCATAGACTCTTATGAAGTCGCCTCGATATCATTTCCTTCTTCCTTTATGCTAGAAGTTAGAAGGTTTTTGTCTCCTCGACAAGCGATACTCAACTCCATATCGTAGGCGCGAGTTGCTAGCTCTTCAAAGGTGCCAGCCTTTATACCTTGGAGGATGTAAGGCAACCCCCAATGCATACCTTGAATGCACATTTCGACAACAGATAGTTCATTGAGATGATCTTTGCAATCGAGACTTGTGGCTCTCCAACGATTTATGTAGTCGACAACGGGTTCACCTTTTCGTTGTCTGGTGTTGGTGTACTCGAACATGCTGACGATTCGTCTTGTGCTGTGGAAGCGATTTAGAAACTCCTTTTTAAATTGATCCCAACTATCTATTAGCTCATGCTCTAGATCAGTGTACCATTCGAAAGCATTTCCTTTCAATGTTTGTACAAAAAGCTTGACCAGTACATCTCCTCGTGTACCAACATTTTCATATGTCCCGATGAAATGCGCAACATGTTGCTTAGGGTTGCTTTTTCAATCGAATTGCTGGAACTTTTGTGGTTGGTATCCAGTTGCCATCCTTAAGCTAGCAATTCTCTTAGTATATGGTTTAGAATACAAGAGAGAACTTTGAGAAACCCCACCATATTGAGCTCTGATAGAGTTAGTTATCATGTCTTGAAGTTGTTGGACTGATAGTGAAGCGATTGAAGTGGAGGGTTCTAGTTTATCTTCTTGCACAACGATCTTCCCTTTGTTACGATCTTTGACAACAAGAGTATGACTTGATTCAGCGACATCTTTATTCTCAATCTGATTCTTTAAGTATGCGATTTGAGAATCTCTTTCTTCAATCGCTTTCATCAAGTTGTTGATTTACTCCTGCACCTTTGTCATTCTCTCTTCCTTAGTGCTTGTTTCAGTCATCATGACGGACACAACGCCAGAATCAAAATCGAACAAAGAGTTACACGTGACCAGGAACTCATTGTTAGTTGATGCCCCTAGCAGTGTTGTTACTTCGATTTATGTAAACCTTAGTTCATTAGAGCAACTATGGGTAGTAGAACCCATGTACAAGTTGCTCATGACAACGATCATCAAAGAAGTCTTGAACGACATCACTTTACTTCTTCTTTGAGGTGAGAGGTAGAGATGGTCCCACTAGGTGTGCCAATTTGTTCACACGTGATTTCGGCGAAGAAATAAAAATGAGACACGTGTAATTGAACGTTGTATTTTTATTAATTTTACTATAGTGGATTACAATCTCTAATGCTTCTCCTATGATCATTTCTCTCTCTCAATTGTAATTTGTCCAAGGGCTTTACAACTTGTCTCGGACGTAGATTTGATTCAAAAGTTTCGTAGCTTGTTCTCGAATGTAATTTGTATCAAGGGCTTTGCAGCTTGTTCTCGAACGTAGACTTGTCTCGAGGGCTTTGTAGCTTATTCTCGAATATAGACTTGGAAGAGTATTTGGATTTTGGCTTGTAGCTTGTTGAAGCTCATCAACTTGTTGCTTGTTGAAGGTCTTCCACTTGTAGCTTATTAAAGCTCTTCAGCTTGTAGCTTGTTGAAGGTCTTCAGCTTGTAGCTTGTTGAAGGTCTTCGGCTTGCAGCTTGTTGAAGGTCTTTGGATTGCTTCTTGTTGAAGATCTTCGGCTTGGAGCTTGGAGCTTGTTGAAAGTCTTTGGCTTGGAGCTTGTTGATGGTATTCGACTTGTAGCTTGTTGAAGGTATTCGACTTGCAACTTGTTGAAGGTCTTCGGCTTAAGTCTTCGACTTGTTGCTTGTTGAAGCTCTTCAGCTTGTTGTTTTTTGAAGGTCTTCGGCTTGTGGCTTGTAGCTTGTTCAAGATCTTCGACTTCTAGCTTGTTGAAGCTCTTCAGTTTGTTGCTTGTTGAAGGTCTTCGACTTGTAGCTTGTTGAAGGTCGTCGACTTGTAGTTTGTTGAAACTCTTCAGCTTGTTGCTTGTTGAAGGTTTTCGACTTGTAGCTTGTTGAAGGTCTTAGACTTGTAGCTTGTTGAAGGTCTTCGACTTGCTGCTCGTTGAAGATCTTCAACTTGTAGCTTGTAGCTTGTTGAATGTCTTCGGCTTATAGCATGTTGAAGATCTTCGGCTTGTTGCTCGTTGAAGCTCTACAACTTGTTGCTTGTTGAAGGTCATCAACTTTTAGCTTGTTGAACGTCTTCGACTTAGGTTATCAGATTCTTACTTGTTGAAGGTCTTCGGCTTGTAACTTGCTGAAGGTTTTCAGCTTGCAGCATGTTGAAGGTCTTCACGAAACACTTACACCTAAGGACTTGAAGTGTTCAACAATTAAAGACTCGTCTTGCAGCGTTCAACAACTAAAGACTCGTCTCGCAACGTTCAACACTTAAAGACTCGTTTACATCGTTCAACACTTAAAGACTCGTCTTGCAACGTTCAACACTAAGGACTTCAGGGAGCATTCAGCAGTTAAGACTTTGCTTTGAATTCTCTCTAAGTTCTCTTAAGAGTGAAATTTCTGAACTTTTGAAATGGAGGGGAAGCTCTCTATTTATAGAGCGTTCCAAAACTTGTGGGTTTGGGCTTCTGCAACCTTTGGGCATAATCATTTAGACTTTGATTTGATTAATCTTACACAATTCCATATAATCCAGTTTGACCAAAAATAAATTTAATAATTTGGTCAGATTGCATGTTGGCCCTTGCAACTTTTAGAAATTGTCAATTCTTTTCTTCAAACTAAATTTAGGACACATGTCAACTTATAATCGGTCCCAAATTTAATCATTTACAACTTCGTCATTAATTTGGAATAACAACGTGACAACTGGGGATTGGTCAAAATTTCTATGTCAACACTTGCTCTTAGGTAATTAATAATTTTTTGTTGTATAATTCAGCTAGTTAATAATTTGTTGCTATCTCGCTCGATTTCACATTAAAATTCTAAATCTCTTACTCCATTTTAACAACGTGATCACATTTTTGATATTCAACGATAAACACATTTGAATCAAAATGCAATCAAACTCTCTTACTACATTTCAAAACTATTTGAATCCAAATATTTTCACCTAAGAATAATGCTTGTGGATGTACCTACTTTTGAATATCTATTTGGATGATGATGATGCTTGCCACTTGATTCTAATACGTAAATCATTGTTTTAAAAATGACATGAGGGAACTATGATCTCAATCGTGATTAGTATGTAGAAACCTGTTTAGAACAACTTTTGCAAGTTCATATTGTTTGCTTCAAGCACGTAAATAACTATTTATGTACGTAGATGTAAATAGATTTTTATAGGATGATGGATGGTTGGATGTATCATTGCTCTCGTAAATGTCAATTTAGATTTAGCCTCTTAAAAACTAAGATCTCAATCGTTAGTAGTATGTACAAACTTATAAAACATTATTTAGACCAACTTTTGCTTGTTCATATATTTCTTGCATTTAAATAACTTTTTATTGTATAGACATAAATAGATTTGAAATGTTGGTAGGTGGTTGGATGCAAGTTAATTTGATTGTGCTTTTAATTGTCTTAAGATTTGGCCCCTTAAAATCGCCAGTCCGCTCAATATGTGCAGCTGACCAGAACAATCATGAAAGCAAAAAATAAATTGAAAATAAGAAAAAAAAAACTAAGATTTAAAGAAGGAAGTCATGAGAGCAACAACTCTCATTGAGAGCTCTTTCAAAATAAAAAAAAAAAAGAAGAAGAAAGAATAAAATCTTAAAATCAGTGAAAACTTAAAATCATATATAAGTTAACTATTATTATTTTTTTATTTATTTAAATCATTCCATTTTCAAAATTATTTAATATAAAAACCTATTATATTATAAAATAAGAAATACTATATTAAAAAAACAGTTCACTAAAGTTACTGTATTAAAGGTTTTTTAATATGTATAGTATATTTTTTAATATACATAGAATATATATGTATATATTAATAATAATAATAATAATATTTTTACAAATAATTATAATACATATATTATATTTTTTAAAAAATTATAAAATAATTATTGGAGGCGAGTTCGAGGTGGAGACAGAAAGGAGTGGGGATACTTCCCGTCCAATTTCGGTCCCGAAAAGAATCTTTGGTTTGATCCCTATATCCAGTCAAATCGAAAAAAATTTCGGTCCATTCGAGACGGAAACTCACAGATATTTTTATTATCTCTATTTATTTATATGATTTTGGCGTCTTTAAATGAAATATTGAACTTTTATACATGGGGCTTTAAAAGAAGATTTTTATTTTTATTTTATTGTTATTTTTTTTTCTCTAACAATTTGGATCCTACCATCCACTTACAGTGATCAACTTGTAAATCTTGTGCCCAAATCTACAAATCTAGACTCTATAACTTAACTCGTAATGTAACTCGTTAATCATTCACATTAATTTTCCTCTTCCATTATCATACATTTATATTTAATTGGCCTTTTAAAAAATAATTTAAAACAAGGTAAACATTTTTTAGTAAAATAAATTATGCATTTTTGTTTGAAAATAATTTTAAATGTTTCAAAAATATAAAATCGTTTTCATTAGTATAGCAAGAGAAATGATGTAAATCTCATTCTAGTTCTTGAGTTTCAAATTTTCTATTTGAATTCCAAATCCTAAAAAAAAATTATTTTTGTACATATTAGTATTATTATTATTTGTGATGTGCAGTTTCTCAATATCAGTGTCAGCCAATTTATGTGGCTTCTATACATATTTTATTTCGCAGTAAAATAACAATAAGTGTTAAATAACAATAAGTGTTCAAATAATTAGGGATTTGAATAGATATATCTCAAAGTATAAGAATCTAACCAGATTTAAATTATAATAAAGAACAAAAATTATGCATGCTTCTCATAGGATGAGGCCTGTTATCTATTACCTGTTAATTTTAGGGTCACTTGCATAGATGGTAATATGATTTATTGTATTTGCAGCCCATCATTCATTTATTTGATTTGCAGAAATAGCAAAATGTGCAAACCCAACCGAACAACATGAAACAAAAAGTCCAAAATGTCATTTCCATGTTTTACAAAATCAAGAAAATCAGTAGTCTATCAACGTTATATCTAATTAGTAGTCTATCAACGTTATATCTGATATACCAACGATATATCTAACCAAAAATTAACTACATAAGTGGTATACTATTGATACCCGTCTATTTCACTAACATTAAATATATATCAATGTAATATACTGTTGATATACTTTATTTATCTATATATAAAAAATACTTATTATATCAAAAGTACAATAGTGATTCATTAATGATATATGAGATCATATAAACCAAGTAGATCAGTGATACTAATGATATACTTTATTTAGATATATAAATGAATTGTAAATGTAATTCAGTATAATCAATGGTATATCACAAGAAATGATTTATGAGGATAATTACGATATATCATAATGTATCATTAGAATATCACAAGTAATGCAATATATCACAATGTATCATTAGTATATCAACTGTATTTCTATTTGGTAGCAGTTGATTCTTTTATTCACCATCAATATATCATAATGTATCATGTATGTACCAAATATGCATGTTATCAGTTAATATATAAATCATTACCAATAAAAAAAGCTTATTATATAAAGAGTACAATAATGATTAATCAATGATATATCCGATTATCTAAAATAAGTATATTAGTTATATACTAATGATATACTTTGTTTACATATATAAATGAACTGGAAATTTAATTCAGTATATCAATGCTATATCACAATAAATGATTTATGAGCATCATTACGATATATCATAAGTGTATCATTAGAATATCATTAATATATCAAAATTTTTGCTATATTTGCAAAAGTAATAAATAGATAATAAAGTTACAATTTACCTAATTTCCTCTACCACCCATTACAATTTCCCTTAATTTTAGTTTTTATTTTTTTAAAATACCAGATGGGGTGGTGATGAGTGGAGAAAAGTGGGAATTGTGGGAGAGTTTTTGGTTTTTTTTTTCTTTTTTGGATTGGGTTTCCACTTCCCACCCATTACCCTTCATCATGAAAGCCAGATCATTTTTACATAAAATATATATATATATATATATATATATATATATATATACTCCATCGTATAGCTAGTTTTATTCATTACTAATAGTATAGCTAGTTTTATTCATTACTAACTTAGGTCTAGCTATCATTTACCCATTATGTATATGTAGAGATAAAAAATAGGGTGGGAGTGAGAGGAGTGGATATATTATATGTGCCAATGAGAGTATGACATGTGGACTACTAAGAAATAATTAGGAGTACCGTTTGAAAAAAATATTACACATGAAAATGTTAAAATGGAATATTGAATAAAGTTAAAATAATAAGAATGAAATTTGGTATAACTTATAAGAATAATGGAAAGTGTTTTGATTAATTAAAAATACATTCAATATTTTCATAATGATTAATTATTGACTTATAAATACTGTGAAGATGGTTATTGAATAAATGATGTATGGATTTGGGTTGAGTCGAAAATTACTAATTCAACATTTTAGCTGATTTCTAAATTCTTAATTATTAGCAAAAGCATAATGGTAGAAATATTTTTAGAAAAGAAGGTAGATTTGATTGTGTACTTTGAAAAGGTTTAAGATTGGCTATTAACACTTCACTAAGATAACTTCAACATTAACATAGGTCTTTAAAAATAAAACTCAAATAAATTAAAAATTGAAGGAAACAAAATTGACACAAAAGTTAGAAAAATAAGAAATAGAAATGGTGGGTCCAACCCACAAAAGACTTTTGCAAATTTCCATTTTGTATGCAGTGATACTCTATTGGTTATGTATTGTAAAAAAACATGGGTGGCACAAAAAATGTAAGTGTTTATTCTTTTAAATGCATAAAAAGGTACATATTTTTATTTGGAGAAAGAGAGAGAGAGGAAGGGAATCCAAAGCAATAGGGCAATCATAAAGCCAAAACTTCTCTTTCCCTCACCAAATGAAAAATAAAAGTGGGGAATGGTATTTGTATATAAGGCAGAGAATCTCTCTCACTTTACTATCTTATCCTTTTCCATGGGAAAAATTACCAACTTTTGGTGGTGATGACAAAGTTAGAGTATCCTTTAAGTTGAGCTTCTTTATTGGTTTTCTTCTTTTTTTAAAAAAAAAAAAAATTAAAATGGTGTAATAATAATAATAATATATTTGGCCGGAAATCAAAAAGTTGATGTGGCCCTTTGGAGAATAAAGAAGTTGAAAAGCTAGAATGATGCTAAATGAATTACTCTTTTAGAAATGTTTTTTTTTCTTTTCTTTTTAGTGATTTTTATGGTAAATGCAATATTATATCAATCAAGTCCATGGGGTACTTATAGTCCCCATTGCAATACATATGTCAGATTTCTCATTCCCCAAAAACACAAACAAAAGAGATTTAAAGGAAAAGGCAACTGAAAAGCAAATATATGCAATCCCCTCGCTCCCTCCCTCCACCATATATACCAAAATTTTACACCTCAAAAAGTCCCACATTTTGTCTCATTAATAATCACAACATTCTTTACACTAATTATAATGTTTCATTCATCCTCTTTATATTATATATAATTAAAAGAAAAGAAAAAAACGACGAGTTCAACTAAACTAAATCAAACTTATCGATTTGGTTTGTTTTTATGTCATACTCATATTTTTTTTATTCTAAAAGTGAGAAACTTAATTAATTTTTAATTCATGGAGTTTATGTGTTCTAATATTGAAATAATTTAAGACATTGAAGCTTTTAATGCTATTGAGATATATGAGTAGAGACTAGCGTATATTTTCGAAGTTGTCTCATATATTAGATTGAAAGTTAGATTTACAGCTCAAGTAATGTAAAATTAGATCCAATATACTCCAAATGAAGAAAATTAAACTAAACGATCAATTAAGTTAAACTCAATTGTCATCCATAGTTATTTATGTTAAACATTAAACCGATTTGGTTATAAAAAGCATAGTAAACCATGTCCACTCGACATACGAGGTGTAAATGACCTATTCTATTAATTAGTAACCATAGTACTTTTGTATTAATGAAAGGAAAGAAAAAAAAAGAGAGTTTATGTGATTTGTAGGGTTTTGGCAATCTAGCTTTGGATACCATGAAATCTAAAAGAAAGGATGATGATGTGTGAGCATTGCCTATTCTCGAGGGAGCGTGTGTGTGTGTGTTTATGCTTTCTTTTCTTTGCTTTGTGGTAGTGGCTGGGCCTCTCCATTTCAAAGAGTGGAGCCTAAAAGAGTCTTCCCTTCAATCATCTACTTCTATATTTAATCATATACATTCACATCATAATCCTCGCCCTCATCTCTTTCTCATTAAAAACACGTCTACTTTCCCATTAATCAACTCCCTTTTCTCCTCTCTTTCTACACCTGTACTTCAGTCTGTTGTCTACATTGTTGATTAGGTTATTATATACTTATTACTATTCATTGTAACTTAGAGTTCTAGGAGCTTTTTTTTTAAGTTGATAACCGCATCTGTGAAAGACCCCAATCAGGTTGGATTTTTGGTAATATATTAGAAGTGAAATTGTTCCACATCTGAAAGGTGCAATCAAGTGATGGGCTCCTGACACTATAAAAGTTGTCTATGACTTTGGTTTCAAAGCATCTCAGTTAGAAACACTTTAAACTTAATGTACTCTAGTTGAATTCTCTTTTTATATTCTCTGGTATGAGAGTGAGAAAAAGGATGTGAGTGGTAAAAAGTTTGAGAGAGTGTTTTATAATTGGGGTCGGAGAGAGAATTCTATATGATTGTAACAATTTTTCACATAATGGATTTTTTTTTTCTGTTCGTGGTTTTTATATTTGGGTTTGAAGTTTTTTCCACTAAATTCTTGTATCTGTTATTTTGTTGTTTTCTTCTAATTTTTCAATTATTTCTGTTTATTCCTAGTAGTAGGAGGTTTTTTCCCAACAAATGATCTACTACTATTGGAAGGGAGAGATGCTAATTAAAAATCTTCGATAACTTGAAAACTTGATATATTTTAGTTAATCCAAAATCAAATTATTTCATTTATAGTTGGGTTGAGTTGGATTGGATTTATCAAGTGAGTAGAATTGTTTAGGTTGGATAAATTTACAATTAGAGTAGTTAAATTGAGTTTAACAAAAAGTCTCTAAATATAATTCAATCGGATTGAAACGCTCCTAAATTGTCTGCAGGCACTAGTTATTGACCGAGACAAAAAAGTGGACACGTTAGAAAAGAAGGGAAATGGGAGAGAAAAGAAGTAAAAGAAAAAAAAAAAACAAAGAAAAGCATATATTTTCCCAAGGAGATGTGTGAAAGGTGAAGGGAAAGGAGAAGAATAAAATGAATAAAGAAAGGGGAAAGAACATGAACAAGCTTGTGACTTTTATGAAATAGGGATGATTTTGGCAAGTTTGGGAGTTAGTGGCTAAAGGATGTGAAAAGAAACAAAGTCTTGTCCTTTTTGGCTTCCAATGCAAGCCTTATAAAATTAACACAAATAAATGCAGCTTTTGGTTTTACAACCTAAAAAGAAGGGAAAAAAAACATAAAAATATTTTATATACTAATATTCTGTTTCCCTCGTATAATAAAGACTTGATTTTTTTCTTTAAAATATGAAAAAGTGATTGCACGTGCAAAGAGAAATATGACAAAAGCATGAGTAGTGCATTCCACATCAATCGATATATCAGAACCCTTTGAAAATAAAAAATCTATCCCTCACAAAAAACTTGATAGTTTTTTTTTTAAAAAAAAAGAGAAAATATTTGAGAAAATTACACGAAAGACTCATTTTTACGCGCATGGATGTGATTTGACTCATGTTCTAAAATTAATGACATATGACTCTTTTTGTACTGTGCATTATGTCCAAATTACCGTAAGGGTTTCATACTCTAACTCTATCTCTCTCGCTCTCGCTCAAGTCTCACTCTCGTTCTCGCTATTGCTCATGATAGTAATGAAGTTATCAAATTTTTGGAGAAAAGAAAAAAAACAACAAAAATCGCACTAGATAGTTGACTCGCTCTCGCTCTCGATGACTCACTCTCGTTGCTGACTCGCTCTCGCTCTACCTCTGCTACTTCAGCTTTTCTCTGATTTTTTTCCTTTTCCTTTTTTCTTTATATTTTCGGTCACTCATTTGAACGAGAGCGAGAGCGAAACAACGGGAGCGAGAGTGTTTCCGCGTAAGAGAGCGTGAACAAGAAAGACCACTTCATATTACCGTTATGAATAATTTTGCATGCATTGTCACGTCAGAATGAGTCATATTTCATTATTTTGAAATGTCAGGTCAAATGTCATTAATGCGGGAAAACGAATTATCAGTACGAAAACCCTGAAATATCTCTTGTCTCTTTCTTAATCTATTTCGTCATATTTGTAAAAAACGTAAAGATAGTCTAGAAGAGATTTCTGTGAACCTCAAAAAGTAAGTTTTGTCTAAAAATAAGATTTGTTTTATATATATTAAATTGCACAAAATGTCCTTTATTTATGTAGTTGGTTTTACTTTTACCATTAATTTTTTAATTTGTTATAAAACCTTCCTTTAGCAATTTTAATTATATTTGAAACGTTTAAAAATACTTGAAAATTTTGAAACAATGCATCTTACTTATATATCTAGAACAAAAGCCTCTAACATAAGCGGATGGTTTCAATTTTGCTTCATTATTTAAAAGCTTTAAATTTTACCGCCAATTAATCAAAATTTCTATTTGGCATTTTAACGAAAATTGCTAACCGATGATTTTTTAAAAAGAAGCTTCGTATTGTTTAGTAGAGGGGAAAATTGAAGTGAAATATGAAGACTTTTCTTTTTGTTATTATTATGTTTGTTTATAACTTTGTGTATTGCAAAATGTTATATATTTACCCCTTCAACGACAACACACAGCAGACACAAACATTATTGATTTTCAAAGACAAATTGATAAGGTAGACACTATTAGGCTTTCGATTTGGGCTTTGAAAATATTTATAAATTACAACTTACACCATAGTTTCCGATTTCACCCATGTGGTGGTGAGTGCCAACCCACTAGTGATTTTTTTTTTCTTCCTCTCTCCTTCATATTGAAATTCTTAATTTTTAAAATGGCAAATGCAATGAAGTAATCTATGAGAAATTGAAATGGAGAAAAAGTCTATTTGCTTATTAAATTTTAAAAAGTGTGTAGCTGTGTTTTGATTTATGTACGAATCATTGTTGTTGGCTTTTTAGTTTGTTGTTTTGGAATTTTATGAGAGTCCCCTTTGATTAGAATAGAATGCATCCGATAATTTAAAATGGGGTTTATCCACAGTTTTGGCCTTGGGCTTGGGCTTGAGTCTCCTCCCTCCTCTTCTAGCTACAAAATTTAATGATTTACAAAAATATGGTCTTTTTGTTTTTTTTTTCGTTTTTTTTTTAATTAACATTTGGGGTTTTTATTTTTTGGTTAATGATTGTCAATTTTAGGTATATATGGTCTTACACCCATGTATTGTGTACTAATTAAGAGACTCATGCTATGCACATGAAATCTCATTGCATTAATTGAAAGTAAAAAAAAAAAAAGAGAAAAAGATAGTGACTAAAATTTTATATATATTAATATTACTATTTTTGACAATATGTAGCGTAATGCTCCCAAATTTAGACCCAACTTAAGAGCATCGGCAGCATAACAATGCAACTAGGACGTTTTCAAAAAAATTTCGAACACCTGCGCTAAGTAAGAAAACACACTTCTATAACAAAGTCCCACACAACATCCCCAAACTACTAGAATAAAAGGTGACCATCTAGATATTCTCTTAAATGAAAACAATCACAACTCTTAAATTGATGAAACTTCCACATCCTGAACATACCTAAGCTCAACTTTTGATAAGCAAATCAACTACTAAAGGAAATAGCCAAACAAACCCAAGTTCCAAATTAAGACAAATTATCATTTGACTAACTAATACCACAAAACAACTAACAAGTATAAAACTGACCAAAAGGCCATTACATGCTTTTGTTCCAAACAAACTAGATTCTTAACCAACTACCTTAACAAAATCAAACGAGATTGAAGTCTCTTTGTTGAATTTGTAACTCTTTGTGGATCCAAGAGTAAATGAAGCTCTTCTTGAATTATCATGAAGCCCTTGTTCCATAAATGAAGCTTGATTGTTCTTTAATAAATGATGAGTTGCACTTGAGTTCATTAAATGCAACTTATGTTAAACTTTCATGAACTTGACTTCATTTAATGTGATTTCATGAGATGCCTTGGTTCATATCAACTATGGATGTGGTCCACTTTGTATTTGATACAAATACTTGATGGAGTTCTGATCTCCTTGAGCAGCGGAAACGTGTTTGGGATCGTAAATTGCTTCATTGTTTTAATTGAAACAAAAACCCAGTACATTAATAAATAAAACAGAACAAGCATGGAAATTCTAATCCTATTAGACATGGATTAATTGCATACATGCAAACATATTGAGTTTAACAATTAAACTAAAGGGGAGAAAGAATAAATTATTACCTTTGTAGTTTCTAATTCTCCAGCAACGCCTTGCTCCTAGCTTTTCAGCAAAACAACAGAACTTCTCTGTTTTTCTCCAAGAAGAACACTACCAAGAGGAGAACCTTCTATATCTCTGAGTTTAACTTAGATCCTCCTTGGTGGGAAGGATTCCAACTTTTGGAAGATGAAGGGAATGAGAGTGTGAGAGAGAGAATTCTTTCTATCAATTGAAAATTGATCAATCGATCTATTCATCTGTCCTTCTCACCAGGAGAAGGACTTCACTGGGTAACTCCCCACTCCCTATCGAGGGGGAGTTGGGGAGTAGTGGGAGTGTGTCCTCCTGACACGTTCCCAATTAATATTATATTAATTAATCAAATATTAATTAATTAAATTAAATCAAATCACATTTAATTCAATTAAATTGATTAAATCATATTTAATCATTTTACCCTTTAACCTATAGTTTAATGTACATCTCGTGCACATTATGTTTTATCCTATAGTTTTCAAATATGGATCACATTCACATTTGAATTTAATATTTGAACTCTCTCAAATATTTAATTATCTCATGTAATTTAATATGAATCCTATTCACATTAAATTTATAATATATAGTTCCAAAACTATATATTATATCGTATCAATATACATTAAATTTATTCCCTAATGAATTTGAACATTTCAAACTCAAATGATCTAAGAACCCTTTACGAGCTAGAAGGTGGACCTAATGGACCTACAGATCAGAAGCTCCAACGATACGAGATTGCTCGGTTAATCTCATTAACCTCCCAATCAACATTCGTTAACTGCGGGAACACTCCACTAAAGTCCCGCAGCTGCACTATTCTCACTGCAGATATATTTCTGTATCCACGGATATTGACCAATAACAGCAAGTCAATCCTTCACGAATGTTCGTAACACCAGCTGGGTCAAATTACCGTTTTACCCCTAGGTTACATCTTGTGCCTTAAGTACCAGTGCTCCTCTAATGAACAATTTTTTTGTTGTCCTACCAACAAACAGAGTCCCTCTCGGGCCAATGAGAGGGTCGGACCCTTTGTTCAAGTCCCGGAGACACCACTTAAGGGAACATTCCTCTACTTACCCTAGTAGGCGGGAAGGAGTGAATTCCATCTTGCTAAGTTAAGTTCCCAGTCGCTCACTCAGTCTTCTCCCCAAGAAGGTAGGCATATTGAGTCGACGAATCTGGTCACTCTCACCCATACTAGTCAAAGGACAATCCCTCGCGAACAGGAGTTCGTAACCTGCTCATGATTGAAATCAAGTTGCCTAGGTCATCTTAGTGAAATAGAAACCTAACTAGTCAACGGAGTTACAGCTAGAGATTACTATTTCGCGGTCCGGTCTTATGTAATCTCATTACATAGGATATCCCCACTCACATGTCATCTACATGAACACGTTAGGATCACAGTGTTGCATCAATTACAAAGTGGGCCACATCCATAGTTTAATCAGGGTAAGGTACCCAAACTTTATCCCCTAACTATAGACCCTTTGGGTTGTATCTTGAACCGAGATCCTTTTTATGTACATTACATTCAGTTAAAGATTCATTTAACAGCCTTGGATGTTTAGTTTATTGGATTTTAGGGTTTAAATAAAGGCAAACTCGTAGATAACGAACAATAACACTTTATTGAAATAATAACTTATTACATTAATTAGAACATAATTACAAACTACGAGTTTTAGGGCACAAATCCCAACAACACTATGATCCTAACGTGTTCTTGTAGATGACATGTGAGTGGGGATATCCTATGTAATAATATTACATAAGACCGGACCACGAAATAGTAACCTCTAGCTGTAACTCCGTTGACTAGTTAGGTTTCTATTTCACTAGGATGACCTAGGCAACTTGATCTCAATCCTGAGCAAGTTACGAACTCCTGTTCGCGAGGGATTGTCCTTTGACTAGTATGGGTGAGAGTGGCCAGATTCACCGACTCAATATGCCTACCTTCTTGGGGACAAGACCGAGTGAGCGGTTACTTGACAAGATGGAATTCACTCCTTGACAAGATGGAATTCACTCCTTCCCGCCTACTAGGGTAAGTAGAGGAATGTTCCCTTAAGTGGTGTCTCCGAGACTTGAACAAAGGGCTCAACCCTCTCATTGGCCCGAGAGAGACTCTGTTTGTTGGTAGGACCACAAACAAATTGTTCATTAGAGGAGCACTGGTACTTAAGGTACAAGATGTAACCCAGGGGTAAAACGGTAATTTGACCAAGCTGGTGTTACGAACATTGGTGAAGGATTGACTTGCTGTTATTGGTCAATATCCATGGATACTGTAAAATATATCTCTGCAGATGAGAAGAGTGCAAACATGGACTTTAGTGGAGTGTTCCGCAGCTAACGAATGTTGATTGGGAGGTTAATGAGATTAAGCGAGCAATCTCGTATCGTTGGAGCTTCTGATCTATAGGTCCATTAGGTCCACCTTCTAGCTCGTAAAGGGTTCTTAGATCAATTGAATTTGAAATGTTCAAATTCATAAGGGAATAAACTTTATGTATATTGATACGATATAATATATAGTTTTGGAACTATATATTATAAATTTAATGTGCATATGATTCATATTAAATTACATGAGAGAATTGAATATTTGAAAGAGTTCAAATATTAAATTCAAATGTGAATGTGCTTCATATTTGAAAACTATAGGTTAAAATTTAATGTGCATTAGATGTGCATGAAAACTATAGGATAAATGGATAAATGATTAAATGTGATTTAATCTAAATTAAATATAAGATATTTAATTAATTAAATATGATTTAATTAATGATTAATTAGATTAATCAATTTTATTAATTTAATTGTTAAATTCATGGGAACGTGTCAGGAGGACCTAATGAAAACCCTAATTTTGTGCAGAGTGCAAATGCTATGCGATTACAATTTTGAAAAATCTGAAAAACACAGAAATTGTAGAAAATTCGGGAATTCCATGATTTTTGGGGATTTTATGTCAATTTTCTCCATAAAATTCAGCAAGGCAAGTTGACCCATGAAGAGGGAAATCCTAGAATGTAATTCCTATATATTTTGGAGGAAGAAGTCGTCAAAAGGCAACTCGTCTTCGGAGGAAAATTCTATTTTTCAATTTTGAGTTTTTTTTCAAGTTCTGTAATTTTTTTTTTTTTTAATTTCCTTAGTACTGCTTTATTTTCTTCTACTCCTCATCCCGAGTCTCTTCTTCAATCCCATCACAAGGAAGGTTGGTGGTGGTGTCGAATAAAGAGCTCGATTCTAGAAGCCTTTGTTGAATTTAATTTATGGGCTTTTCTTTTTTCATTTACGAAGACAACAATGTTTTGTTTTTTATTTTTATTTTTATTTTCTCTATTCTTGTTCACTCCTAAATCCTTTAATCTTCTTTCAGTGCTACTCCAATGAAAATTGGTTATTGTAATGAGGAAGGTTTATTCGATTGAATTGTGAATTAAGGGCATGTTTTCTTTTAATTTGGTATAGTTTCGATTCTTCTTCGCTTTTCTATATTTCCACTTTCAGTTCAAGGTTTATTCTCGTTTTCTAATTAAATAGAGAACATTCCTTGAGAAAATAAAAAAGAAAAAGGTGATCAGAAAGTTAGTTGTTATCATATATTTTTGTTCCAATGATTTCCATCAAATTATTTCATTGTGTTATTTCAATTTAATCATGGAGAGCCAATTTTCCATAAGGATTCAAGATGTGAATTTCCTAAAAGAAAAATGTAAAGCTCCAAACCAAAAACAATTTAACTAACTTTTAAACGGAGTTTTTTTTTTGGTGAATTTAATGTGAGTAACCCTAGCTGCCCATCAAGAGTTGTTTGTCGAGCATAAGCTTAATACCGAAAGGGTTAAGTGAAGCGGAGGTCAGAACAGTAATGGAGGAAAAGGCTTAGACATAAGTCCTAAAACTTCGACCTTAGACATAGGGCGAGACTCCAAAACTTTAGAGTTGTATGCCAATTCATCCGAGTTAGATTACCCATAGACATATAGGGTTAATCACTCAGTCTCCTAAAGATACTTCAAAGAAGGTCTAGGAGTAGAACTCGGTTTACTCAGTTTGAAGTTTGTGAGAATCACAAGTGTACTGCAATTGCGTTGCAGTTGCAGTCCTCGCAATTTCGTTGGATTTGCACTATTTTTTCAAAAGGGGCATGAGCATTCTTGAATCCCTCAACTTTCGACTATTTTTAAAGCCTTTTTATTTTAGTCAACACAACCTCACAATCATTTTATCTTTGGTTACCTTCTAATTGAAATTTGCCAACAAGTTGCATTTTTCTCAGTTGATTTTATTAAAATCCGTTCCCTTGGTCTCGATACTCTAGAATACTCCAGTTTTATTTTACTTCAATCACGTGCTCTTGCGTGTAGCGTTATCAAGTTTTTGGCCTTTTTGCCGGAGAACGACATTTTCAATAAAATTTATTGTAGACACACCGATTGTGAGCATATTGTAATTCAATTGCAATTTCATTTGCATTTCGACTGAAATTGCATTTGTATTGCATTTCGATTGTAATTGCATTGTAGTTGTAATCTATTCTATTGTAGAAAATCAAACCTTGTTCCCATTGTTTTGCTGGTTTAGAAAAGGCAATTGCTCAAGATAATCAATAAGATGGAAGTAGACATCATGGCAATTGATAATTCTCATTTATAAGGATTATTTTTACCTAAACTTGGTTATTTTTTCTATTTTATTCAAAATATTTATTTTGTGGCAAGTTAAAAATATCATTCATGAGTAAATTGTTCAAGCTTGCAAAAATTAGTAAAAAAAATAAGAAATGATTGGAAAATGGTGAAAAATAGGCTAACTTTCTGTGTTTTTGTGAAGGAAAAGGAGACAGAAAAAAATGCCAAGAAAATTGCAGGTCGCATTTTTGCCCGCAAAATGCTCAAACCAGACTTGACTAGACCAGTCAGAATGCAGTTAAAATTTGGGTTGCATTGTAAGAATCTGCAGAAAAAGGAAGGTTGCGGAAATTACAAGATTTTTGTCATTTTTGGAACCGTTGACAACCCGGATTCGTGATTAATTGATTCTCCACCGTTCATGGGAGTACAAGAAAAGAAACCCTAAAGGAAATCACCTATAAATGCACAAGCAACCCTAGAGAAAGGAGGCAATCGAAAAGGAGGCTACTAACTCAATTTCTTCTCCATTTATATTCCAAATTTTCTTCGTTACTGTATTCATCACAACAGTTCATTTTTCCTTTATTTTTCCAGCAACCTTTTTCTTATTTCTTAGTTTGTAACGAATCCTTGGTTGATCACTCCTTACGAAAGTATTGGAGGTAAAGATTCTTAACTTCCCTTAGGATTTTGAAGTCGATCAACGAAAGGATCCCCTAGATTTTTCTTGTTCTTCACGTAGTAAGGTTATGTATTCAAGTTTAATTCATTTCATACTTATTTACGTTTGGATTAAGTTCTGTATTGAATAAAAGGTAAGGGTCGAAGCCTCCATTTATCTTCCAAATTTCAGTTTCTTTATTATTCCTCCCATTATCGTGTTGTACCTTCTATTGAAATATGACTTTTACATTTCCAACAAGCAAAATAATATTTTCCTTCATTTTAACCATGAGTGAAGTCCTCTCTAGGGGTTCAAGTTGTGAATGCCCTAAAAGAGAGATGTCAAGTTTAAATTAGCATGGTAGTTGCGCCAGCAACCAACTCTATGTTTGTTTTTATTGAATATTATTTGGGCAACTCTAGCATATCACTAGGATTTATCACTCAAGCTCAAACTTGATACTAAAAGGGTTAAGGGACAACAAATCTCATAAAAAAAAACGGAGCAAAGGACTTAAACATTGAAGGGAATCGGATCCCCGTGAATAGCAGAAACGTGATTTTAAGATCAATTTGCTTGTTTATTTTAGTTTACTTCAAATACCAGTACATTGGTAAAAACACAGAGAATAAGCAATAAATCTAAATCCAATTCAACATGGATTCTAGACATGCAAACATGCTGTAAAAGCTTCTTAAACTAAAAGGGAAAGAATTACCTTTGTAGTTTTCACAATCAACAACTCCTTGCTCCAATTGCACAACAACACAACAACACAAGATTTCCTTTGTTCTTCCTTATCAACAGGACAATGCCACTTGGAGAACCTCCTATGGCTCTGAGTTCCACTTAGATCCAACATTGGTGGGAAGGATTCCAACTTTTGGAGAGCATGGGAAGGGAATTGAGAGTTGAGAGAATTCTTTGGTTGCCCAAAAAACAAAACGATCGAACAACAAAAATTGATCTCTCTTCTCCCTATATAACACGTTCCCTTAACTTAATTAATTAAATAATCAATTATTTAATTAAATTAATTTAACAATATAATTAAACCATATTTAATTATATATATTAATATAATTTTCAATTAAATCACATTTAATTAAAACAAATTAAATATCATATATTTAATTTGGATCAAATCACATTTAATCAATTTTTCCTCTATCCTATAGTTTTAATGCACATCTTATGTACATTAAATTTTAACCTATAGTTTTAAATATGAATCTCATTCACATTTAAATAATATTTGAACTCTTTCAAATATTTAATTCTCTCATATAATTTAATATGAATCATATTCATATTAAATTTATAATATAAAGTTCCAAAACTTTATATTATAATGTATCTATATACATTAAAGTTTATTCCCTAAATTACCCTTTACGAGCTAGAAGGTGGTCCTAATGGACCTATAGATCAGAAGCTTCAACAATACGAGATTACTCGGTTAATCACATTAACCTCCGAATCAACATTCGTTAACTGCGAGAACACTCCACTAATGTCCCGCAACTAGAGATGTCCATGAGCGGGGACAAAATTTCTCCGTTGGCTAAATGGGGATGGGGACGGGAAATACATTCCCGTTCAGGCCCACCCCACTCCCCGTCCCCTCGTCTCCGCTCCCCGCCCCCGCCCGATTAATTTATTTAATTTTAAATATATATATTTTTATACATTTAATAAACCATAAGTTTATAATTTTATTTTTCTAAGAAAATTGAAAAAATGACTCTTAACTAGAAATCTCTAAACAATAATTAGCCATTTAAATACAATTTTTTTTTTTAAAAAAGAAATTAGTTAATACAATTTTAAAAAATAAATTTATAAACGGAGAATCCCCGCCCCGTTCCCCGCAAAAATAAATGGGGAATTTCGCGGGGACGGGGAATGAAATGGGGGGCGGGGACGGGGACGGGGAGCCATTCCCTGGCCCCGCCCCGCCTCGTGGATATCTCTACCCGCAACTGCACTATTCTCACTATAGATATATTTCTATGTCCACAGATATTGACCAATAACAGCAAGTCAATCCTTCACGAATGTTTGTAGCGTCAGTTGGGTCAAATTATCGTTTTACCCCTAGGTTATATCTTTTACCTTAAGTATCAGTTCTCCTCTAATGAACAATTTCTTTGTGGTCTCACCAACAAACAGAAGTCCCTCTCGGGCCAATGAGAGGGTCAGGCTCTTTGTTCAAGTCCCTGAGATACCACTTAAGGGAACATTCCTCTGCTTACCCTAATAGGAGGGAAAGAGTAAATTCGATCTTGCTAAGTCAAGTCCTCAGCTGCTCACTCGATCTTGTCCCCAAGAAGGTAGGCATATTGAGTCGGCGAATCTGGCCACCCTCACCCATACTAGTCAAATGACAATCCCTCGCAAACAGGAGTTTGTAACCTGCTAAGGATTGAGATCGAGTTGCCTAGTCATCCTAGTGAAATAGAAACCTAACTAGTCAACGGAGTTACACCTAGTGGTTACTATTTCGCGGTTCGGTCTTATGCGATCTCATCACATAGGATATCCCCACTTACATGTCATCTACATGAACACGTTAGGATCAAGTGGGCCATATCCATAGTATTACAAGGTTAATGTATCAAAACCTTATCCCCTTACTATAGACCCTTTAGGCTGTATCTCGAACTGAGATCCTTTATATGTACACTACATTCAGTTCAAGCGACATTTTATAGCCTTGGATGTTAGTTTATTGGATTTAGCGTTAAACAAGGGAAATGTTGTAATTAATGAACAATAACGCTTCATTGAAAAATAATAACTCTTTATTACAATAATTACATTAATTAGAACAAAATTCACAAACTACGAGTTCTGTGGCACAAACCCCAACAAACATAAGATCTGAAACTTCGACCCTAGACATAGGGCGAGACTCCAAAATCAAGAGGGTTGTGGGCAGGAACCATCTAAGCACAATTAGCCACAAACATGTAGGTTTAATTGCTTAGTCTCCTAAAGGTTTTGAGAGAAAAACCGAATAGGAATCGAACATGTTTTACTTAGATTTGGAATTTCTGACACAATTTCTACCGCATTTTCAGAAGCATTTTCTCCGAAGGGGCAAAAACAACTTGAATTCCCTTCTTTTAGTTCATTGTTTTTCCTCAAATGTTAGTAGCACTCTTTTATTACCAAGAACACTTTTAAACCCATTGTTACCATATTTGCATCTTCATAGCAATTCTTGTTTTACCAAAATGTCTTTGTGGAACCCGTTCCATGTGGATACGATGTAGGGAATGAAATCCCGTGCAGCGGAAGGGTGATTGAATCACCGTGGTATCGTTGCGAAAAATCATTTTCTTAAAACCGTTTCAATCCTATAGAAACTAGATTAAACATGTAAGTAGAAGGAAAAACAGCGAGGGAACACGCTACTTACTTGTTGAAGAACTCTTCTTCAAGTTTTCCTTCTCCTGTTTACGAGTCCTTCGTGATCACGATCTCAACGTCCTTGATCTCCTCGAACAGTGAAAATCGGACACCTCCACGGTTTCTCGGTTGTTCTACGTTTGGTAGAAGGAGAAAAGTGGATCTCCTTTTGGTGAGAGGGGAGGAGAGATTGAGAGAGAATGCAATGCTCTTTGGTTAGAATTTCCAAAAATGAGCAATAAGCTTATCAAACCCTTCTTGCAAAGGGTTTATATAATGGTGATAGGTGGAGTTGAAACTCCACCTATTTACCATTTAACCACAACCATAGGTTATGCAAATCATATTTGCATAACCACATATAATGAGATATCTCATATCTCATTATACAAATCTCATTTGTATAATTGTGGATTTATAAATTGAATCACATTCAATTAAATTTCTCTCAATCCAATTTCTCCAAATTAGTCCTAATTCAAAAATTAGGTTAACCTATAGTTTATTATGAATCTCATTCACATTAAACTATATAATATGTCATTCATATCTCATATAAATGACATAATTACCCTTTAGTGAACTTGAACACTTCAAATTCACACCAAAACTGTAAACCTTCTATTCATCCAGTTTGAGCCAACCGAGGGACCTAATGGACCTACAGTGACGGGCTCCAATGATCCGAGACTAACATGTCAAACTCTTTAGCCCGATTAATCAACATTCATTAGCTACGTTAACACTCCACTAAAGCCCGTAGCTGCACTCCCGCCAGTTTAAGACAAGATTGTGTCCCCTGATATAACCAATGCCCATGAGTCGACCCTTCACAGGTTGTTCGTAGACACTACTGGGTCAAATTACCGTTTTATCCCTATGTCTACTTCTTGCTCCTTATGTCCTCACTGCTCCTCTAATGAACAACAACGTTGTAATGGTCCAACCATACACAACACCCCTCTCGACCCAGTGAGAGAGTGGGCGCACGTTGTCCAAGCCCTGGAGACAACACTTAAGGGAATAATCCCTCTAGTTTCCCTAAAGGCGGGAACGAGTGAATTCCATCTCGCATAGTTAAGTTCCCAGCTCCCCACGTGGTCCTGTCCCTGAGAAGATAGGCATATTGGGTGAGTAACTATGATCACCCTCACCCGTACTAGTCAAAGGACAGACCTCCGCAGACAGGAGTCCGTAACACGCTCAGTATTCAGGTCGTGTCATTAATGGTCATCTCCGAAGTTATTAGTCTCATACTGTTAACGGTGTTACATCAGTAGGTCTAATAATTAACGGTCCGGTCTTGTACAATCTCATTGCATAGGATGCCCCCACTCGCATGTCAACCACATGAACGAGTCAGATCACCTCGTTTTTAACTAATACAAAGCGGGCCGCATCCACAACGTATCCAGGATTTGGTCTCCAACCCTATCCGTATATTGTAGACCATTCGGGTCATTAACACGAACGTGATCCTCCCTGTGTGTCCATTACACACCGTTCAAGTTCTAGTTCTCTCATATATTAAATCACCTTGCAGCTTAGTTTGTTGGACAAAGTTTGTAAAATTTGCGAGACACAAAGTGATGAAATAAATAACTCTTATTAATTTCAAATGGTAATATTAAAAAAAAACAAGATTAGGACATACATCCCAACAAACTCCCACTTGGACTAAGCAAGTGGAGCAAACATACATTTCTTAAATGTACAAGAATTACAATAAAGTAATATAATAAACTAGGGCATTGAATACCCTTTACAATACTCCCACTTGCCCTAGTCAGGAAGCACTCGAAGACCTAGACTCTCTAGGTGACCCTAAAAAACCATAGCCGTGAGGGCCTTTGTAAATAGATCAGCAACGTTGTGCTCCGACGCTATCTGCGTGACTGTCATAATAGATGTCGGGCCTAGTATACAACATGACATACATCAGGCTCCCTACAACTAAAGCATAGGGGATCTGTCCCATATCCTTAACCTCTTGAGAAGTCTTAGGACATTGTTCCTTAAACAGGTGAACCTCATGCCTGAAAGGCAACAAGCCCTTCTTGGAGTTCTACATCTTATATCTAGACAACATCTTGTCAGTATAAGACGCTTGAGACATGACCAACGTTTTGTTCTTCCGATTCCGGACAATCTGGATACCTAGAACATACTGTGCTTCTATCAAATCTTTCATTTGAAATTGCGAAGCCAACTATTTCTTTACGTTAGTAAGAAATCCTACCTTATTCCCAATGAGAAGAATATCATCCACGTACAATACAAGAAATGCGACAGTTTTGTCGACGATTTTCTTGTAGACACAAGGCACGTCAACATTCTGATCAAAGCCATAAGATTTGATTGCCTCATCAAACCTTATATTCCAAGACCTCGAGGCTTGTTTCAGTCCATAAATGGACCTATGAAGCCGACAAACCTTTTGCTCTTGGCCTTGGGTTATGAACCCTTTGGGTTGGTCCATGTAAAAGGTTTCGTCAAGATTGTCATTCAGAAAGGCAGTTTTGACATCCATCTGCCACACCTCATAGTCATAATATGCGGTAATGGCCAGAAGGATCCTGATCAACTTTACCATGACAATAGGTGAAAATGTGTCCTCATAGTCAACCCCTTCAACCTAGGTAAAACCCTTTGCCACTAGTCGTGCTTTGAAGGTCTGCACCTTCCCATCTACACCACGTTTATGCTTGTAGATCCATTTGTAACCTATAGGTTTTACCTCATCCGATTGATCCACAAGCTCCCAAACAGAATTGAAGTACATCGACTCCATTTCCTTGTCCATAACTTTAATCCATTCAGGCTGTCTCACAGCCCTCCCACTACGTCGAGGCATTCCCAACTCTTGGGAATGGACTTGACTAGACGTGTTAGGATAGACAATACTTGTTGACGTACTAGCCCCATCAGCAACTCTTGTTGATGTACTGTCCATTTCGTTCAACACGATTTTGCTTCTAGGCAAATGATCCCTGACGTGGTCTTCCTCAAGGAATGCGGCGTTTGTCGACACAAGCACCCTATTTTCCTTAGGATCGTAAAATAGACCACCCCTAGTCTCTTTTGGGTAACCTACAAATAGACACAATTTTGAACGGGGTTCCAACTTCTTCGGGTCGGGCATCCCCAAATTCTGAAATGGTGTAAACTGCCTTTATGTCCATTCCAGAGTTCGAAAGGTGTTTCACAAACACTCTTCGACGGAACATTGTTCAAAATATAGACCGCAGTCTCCACTTCGTAACCCCAAAAAGAATCAGGGGACGAGCATAGCTCATCATCGATCGAACAATGTCCAACAAGATTCTGTTTCTCCTCTCCGATACACCATTCTGCTGTGGCATACCAGGTGCTGAGAGTTGGGGCGTAATTCCGTGTTCTATCATATAGTCCTGGAATTCAGTGTTTGTATACTCTCAACTTCGATCCGATCGAAGTGTTTTTATCGTTTTACCTAACAGGTTCTCAACCTCAGTCTTGCACTCCTTCAACTTTTCAAGAGTTTCAGACTTCCTATGCATTAGGTAAATATACCCAGACCTCGAATAATCATCTATGAAAGATACAATATTGAAGGGCTTATATGTTCTAGGTATCCAGATAGTCCGAAAATGGAAGAACAGAACACTGGTCATGTCTCAAACGTCTTATATTGACAATATGTTGTCTAGATATAAGATGCAGAACTCCAAGAAGGGCTTGCTGCCTTTCAGGCACGGGGTTCACTTGTCTAAGGATCAATGTCCTAACACTCCTCAAGAGGTTGAGGATATGAGACGGATCCCCTATGCTTCAGCTGTAGGGAGCCTCATGTATTCCATGTTGTGTACTATGCCCGACATCTGTTATGCAATAGGGATTTTCAGTAGGTATCAATCCAAACCAAGATTAGATCACTGGAAAGCCGCAAAGGCAATCCTCAAGTATCTTAGGAGAACGAGGAACTACAGTTTAGTATATGGCAGTGGGGATTTGATCCTTACTGGATACACAAATTCTGACTTTCAGACCGATAAGGATTCTAGGAAATCCACTTGGGGGTCAACCTTCATTCTGAATGGAGGAGTTGTAGTATGGTGAAGCATCAAGCAGGGATGCATCGCTGATTCCCGTATGGAAGCAGAGTACGTTGCGGCTTGTGAAGCTGCAAAGGAAGTTGTTTTGTTTAGGAAGTTCATGACGGATTTGGAAGTTGTTCCAAATATGAACTTTCCAATCACGCTGTTTTGTGACAACAGTGGTGCTGTAGCCAACTCCAGAGAGCCTCGGAGCCATAAGAGAGGCAAACACATTAAGCGAAAGTATGACCTGATACGGGAGATTGTGCATCGCGGCGACGTGACAGTCACACAGATACCGTCGGAGCACAACATTGCTGATCCATTTACAAAGCCCCTCATGGCTAAGGTATTTGAGGGTCACCTAGAGAGTCTAGGTCTTCGAGTGCTTCCTGACTAGGGCAAGTGGGAGAATTGTAAACGGGTATTCAATGCCCTAATTTATTGTATGACTTCATTGTAATTTATTGTACATTTCAGAAATGTATTTGCTACATAGGTTAGTCCAAGTGGGAGTTTGTTGGGATGCATGTCCTAATCTTGTTTAGTTTGTAAATTTCATTTTGTGTCTCGCGAATTTTATAAACTTTTTCCAATAAACTAAGCTCCAGGGTCATTGAATATATGAGAGAACTAGAACTTGAAGGGTGTGTAGTTGACACTGTTGGGATTTATGCCCTAAACTTGTGTAATTTTGATCAATTAAATAAAGTGTTATTTGTTTTGATAGAATTACAGTCTTGCTTTATAAATCAAATAAACGAAGCTCCAAGGTTATAACATTTATCTTGAACATCAGTGTAGTGGACACTATTTGGGTTGAGTTCAAGAATATAACAAAAATAATCTATGGTATAAGAATAAGGTTGGAAACCTCATTCTGGTAACACCATGGATGCGACTCACTTTGTAATTAGTACAAATGAGGTAATCCAACTCATTCATGTAGTTGACATGCGAGTGGGGGCATCCTGTATGAAGAGTTCATACAAGACTTGATCGCAAATTATTAGTCTAACCAGTGTAACACCGTTAAAAAGATATGACTACTAATTTATAGATGGTCATTAGTGACTCGACCTGAATCCTGAGAGAGTTAAGAACTCCTGCTTATAGGGGTTTGTCCTTAGACTAGTATGGGTGAGAGTGGCCTGTAGCCGACTCAATAAGCTTACCTTCTCAGGGACAGAACCTCGTACGTAGTTGGGAACTTAACTGTGTAAGATGGAATTCACTCATTCCTATACTAAGGAATTAGATAGGTTGTTCCCTTAAGAACTGACTCTAGGTCTTGAACAACGGGGTCTCGCCCTCTATGATGGTATGAGTCTAAGGTAGGACCTTAGACTTGTTGTTCATTAGAGGATCACTGGTGCTTAAGGAGCAAAAAGGTAATCACAGGGGTAAAACGGTAATTTTCCCCAGCCGTGATTACGAACAACCTGTAAAGGGTCGACTCATGGGTAATGACTATATCAGTGGACACAATATTATCTACAGTGATGAGAGTACAACTACAAGTCTATAGTGGAGTGACTTGGAGTTAAGGAATATTGATTAACTGGATCAAAGAGTTTGATCAGTTAATCTCACATCATTGGAGCTCATGAACTGTAGGTCTATTAGGTCCCTCCGTTGGCTCAATATGGTAATATTGAGGGTATAAAGTTAGGAATGAAATTGAAGTGTTCAATTTCATATATGAGGTGTTATATCAATTATATACGATATAATTAATATAATATATAGTTTTAATGTGAATTAGATTCACATATAACTATATACTAAAGAGAGATAAAATGAGGGGTAGGATGGTCATTTCCATCCTATTTCCGTATATTTATGGTTGCATGAGATGCAACTAGGTTAATTGATTCCTACCTTTTGTTGTGTTGTTTGAAAGGTTCCAAGACACAAACATCTCTCTCACAAAACACCTCACCTTTCCTAAAGGGAACCCATCTTCCTTCCTCACCTAGAGAACAACGGAGAAGATCCATTGGTAGTGTCGGTTTTCGTACGAGGTCGTGTTGCTGAGATCTTGATCGTGAGAGAGGAGGAGCACTTGAAGAAAGGTTCTTCAAAGGTAACTTTCTTGTTGTCCATTATATTTATATGCTTAATCTAGTTATATATGTTCTTGAAGTAAATCGTTGTAACTAAATCAAGAGCGCGCGATTCACATTCGCTTCCGCTACGGGAATTCGATTCCCTTCGATTGGTATCAGAGCCCAATTGCGTTCTTGATTTATGTTCTGGATTTTTCAAGAACAAGGTCGGATTTACTGTTTTTGCATGAGATGTATGAACGATTTTTGCAAAATTAGATGGTTTCAATTTTGGCACCTAGATTTACAATTTCTATTGAATCGTTCAATGTAAGGGCCTGGTATTTTGGGCAAATTTAATTGTAAATCGAGTTTGTAAGTCCATGTCGATCGAGGTAAAGTGGTTGCTGAGAAGATCGGAGCGAAAACGAGCAAGAATTTGAGAATTCCCTTTACTGTCTGTGTGCAGCGTTGCAACACTGTTCATTGGCGTTGCAACGCTGCGCTTGCGGGAGAAGGCGAGCACAGGAGGCAGCGTTGCAACGCAACCTCTAGCGTTGCAACGCGCTCCAACAGGCGGAAACGGACAAGGCGCAGCGTTGCAATGCCACATACGTTTCACGCGAAGGAGCAACAGACGAAAATTTGTTTTTAATATATATATATTAATTATAAAAAGGTTTATATTTAATATATTTAATTTATATAATTTTAATTAATATAATTAGATTAAATTAATTAAAATTTAATTTAGGGTGCCAAAATTGGTCTAATTTTGTTATTTTAAGTATGCAATTGTTGTGTAATTATTACCATGCATAATGTATGCTTATATTTTAGAAATCCCACCTTAGGTTAAGTATTTTCATGCATCATCTATAATATAATGAGTTATATTATATAGTTTGCATGATTAATTAATATAAAGTTGTTATATTAATTTATGGACAACATTTACATGCATTATATATCATGAGATGAATATGCTATAAATGTCTTATTATTCATGTGATGAATGATCAAGCACTATAACATAGTATGCATGTCACCTAAGGTTAATTATTAGTTTTAAAGTGTTTAGAACTTGGAAATAATAGACCTTAGGTTATCTAGTTCTAATTAGATTAGAATTAGGAACCAAGTAATTTATAAGCTATGATTAAAAGAGTAACTCTGTCTAAGGAAGGTTCTGTCTAGCACAGAGTATTTAAGTCACTGATTTGAGCGGAACACCCCTACCGAAACCGACACAGGAGTGAAATTTAATCAGAGAGTTTTATAAATTACAATAGCGTCAGCGAGTTTATTAAGGGGTTAATAAACTAGAAATCCTACGTTTAATATAAGGAGTTATATTAACAAACTTAGGATAAAATCAATATAAGAGTTATATTGATTATCAATATAAAAGTTATATTGATAGAGTTAGGTAAAACCATTAGCCGGGTTTTAGCCTAAGTAAGATTCCTATAAACTTTAAAGTATTTAGTGGGAGGAAAAAGTGTATGAGATACATATTTTTTCACCTACGCTATCTCCGGAAAGTTCACACCGTGAGACTCATACTTGGCCTCGTGGCGCAAACGGGAGCGTCCCCCTTCGGATAGTGTTTGTATGAGTCAATATCAAGGTGAATGGAGAACATACTTATAGTGAGTGGGAGCAGGTTTAGTGAAAACAAAACCTACGGTCTCTTTTGTCAGTTTTTACCGTTAGACAACTATGGTCAGCCTGCTAGTTTGGCCTAGACCAGACAATCCCTTCGGAGGGCTTGATCATAGGGGATCGAACACAGTAGACACCCGAAAGGGATAAAGATTTCCTTAGACTATTTTTCAATCTAGTCCTCCCTTCGGCGAATTTTATTGGATGGAGACTCTGGGATCTAAAGACGGAGGGTTACACTCATGGGATACATAAGTTGTGTATGTATCCAGACCGAAAAATTGTAACTAAAACCTATAGGAATAAGAGTTATTCTGGTATTAGGTTTTGGTCAAGAGTGTCTTGATCCAGAGGAGGAGTGTTTTTTATTACCCTTCGGTGTCATACATTCTAAACTTTTGGAGTATCATTGCAAATTATAAATGGCCTAGGAATCATTTGATAATTAGCTAAAACATGATTGGATTAGAGTTATAGCAAGAAACTCATACAAGTTTGTTTGTAAATTTTTTCAGCAAAAATGTCTAGCGCTATAATTTCCTTATTGGGTGCGGAAAAGTTAACCGGAGAGAATATGATGACATGGAAAAACAAACTCAACAATATATTGGTAGTGGATGATCTGAAGTTTGTACTAACTGAGGAGTGTCCTCAGTGTTGAGCTCGAATGCGTCCACGAAATGTTCGTGATGCATATGATCGAGGGATCAAGGCCAATGATAAGGCCAAGGTCTACATGCTGGCAAGTATGTCTGACATATTAGCCAAGAAGCATGAGGGATTGATTACCGCCAAGGAAATCGTGGATTCTGTGCAGGGTATGTTTGGACAACAGTCCACACAGGCCCGACATAATGCCCTAAAGTTCATATTCAACTCGAGGATGCCAGATGGTACATCTGTTCGGGATCATGTCCTGGATATGATGGTGCACTTTAACATCACGGAGTCGAATGGTGCTTCCATCGATGAGTCGAGCCAGGTCAGCTTCATTCTCGAAACCTTTTTAGATAGTTTCCTGCCGTTTAGAAGTAATGTTGTTATGAACAAGCTTACTTTTGAAAGGTGAGGCAAATGTTGCCAGTAGGAGTTATCACAGAGATTCAACCTCTGGGACAAAAACAGTGGCTTCATCTTCCTCTAACCTGAGAGGAAAGAAGAAGAACATGAAGAAGGTTGGTAAAGGGAAACAGTGACAAAGTTGCCATGAGAAGGAAAGAAAGTCAAAGATGTTGTTTGACAAAGGAAAATGTTTCCACGCAATGAAGACGGGCATTGGAAACAGGAATCGTCCAAGTACATTGCGAGAAAAGAAGAAGGAAGGTAAATATGATTTACTTTGCTTAGAAGCTTGTTTAGTGGATAATGATAAAACAGCTTGGATACTTGATTCAGGCGCCACTATTCATGTTTGCTCTTTTTTCAAGGAATTGATTCCTGGCAGCAGCTACAGCAAGGAGAGATAACGCTCCGGGTTGGAAATGGAGAAGTCATCTCAGCTGTAGCACTAGGCACCATGAAGCTTTATTTTGGCAAGAAATATGTATTGTTGGACAATATATTAGTGATACTAGGGTTTACTAGAAACCTTATTTCCATTTCTTGCCTTATAGAACAATGTATTTCTTATTCCTTTTCTATGAATAAAGTGTTTATTTTGAAGAAAGGTTTAGAAATATGTTCAGCTTCATTAGAAAATGGATTGTATGTTTTAAGGCCTAATTCAATCAAAATGATTTTGAACACTGAATTATTTAAAACTCCAAACACACAAACTAAGAAACGTAAAATTTCTCCTAAAGAAAATGCTCATCTTTGGCATCTAAGATTGGGTCACATTAATCTCAATAGAATTGAGAGATTGGTAAAGAACGGACTTCTAAACGAGTTAGAAGAAAATTATTTGCCAGTATGTGAATCATGCCTAGAAGGCAAAATGACTAAAAGACCTTTTAGTGGAAAAGGTAATAGAGCCAAAAACCCTCTAGAACTTATACATTCAGACCTTTGTGGTCCGATGAATGTTAAAGCCAGGGGAGGATATGAATATTTCATCTATATTTCATCTCTTTTATAGATGATTATTCTAAATTTGGGCATATTTACCTAATGCACCACAAGTCTTAAGCACTTGAAAAGTTCAAGGAATTCAAGACTGAGGTTGAAAATCAATTAGGTAAAACTATTAAAACACTTCGATCGGATCAAGGTGGAGAGTACATGGATTTAAAATTCCAGAACTATATGATAGAACATGGAATTACATCCCAACTCTCAGCTCCCGGCACACCACAGCAAAACGGTGTATCGAAAAGGAGAAATAGAACCTTGTTGGACATGGTTCGATCAATGATGAGTTATGCTTATCTCCCTAGTTCCTTTTAAGGTTACGCAGTGGAGACTGCAGTATACATTTTGAATAATGTGCCCTCCAAAAGTGTTTCTGAAACACCTTTTGAACTCTCGAAAGGACGTAAGGGTAGTTTATGTCACTTCAGAATATGGGGTTGTCCGACACATGTGCTTGTTTCAAATCCAAAGAAGTTGGATTCACGTTCAAAGTTATGCCTATTCGTAGGATACCCAAAAGAAACAAGAGGTGGTTTATTCTATGATCCTAACGAAGATAAGGTTTTTGTGTCGACAAAGGACATTTTCTTAGAGGAGGACCACATAAGGGACCACAAACCAAAAAGTAAAGTAGTGTTGAGTGAGTTAGACGGAACAATAGCAAAGGTTGTTAATAAGAACACTAGTACGTCAACAAGAGTTGTTGATACTAGTTTGTCTAGTCAAGAGATTCCATCTCAAGAGTTGAGTATGCCTCGACGTAGTGGGAGGGTTGTAATACAACCTGACTGTTACATGGGTTTAGCTGAAACCCAAGTTGTTATACCAGATGACAACTACGAGGATCCATTGACTTATAATCAATCAATGGTTGACAAAGACAAAGACAAATGGGTCATAGCCATGGACCAAGAAATGGAGTCTATGTACTTCAATTCTGTTTGAGATCTTGTAGATAAGCCTGATGGGGTAAAACCTATTGGTTGTAAGTGGATATACAAGAGAAAACGTGGTGTAGATGGGAAGGTACAAACCTTTAAAGCTAGACTAGTAGCAAAGGGTTATACCCAGGTTGAAGGGGTTGACTATGAGGAAACCTTTTCACCTGTTGCTATGGTAAAGTCTATCCGTATCTTTCTTGCCATTGCCGCATATTATGACTATGAGGTATGGCAAATGGATGTCAAGAAAGCCTTTTTGAATGGCAATCTTGAGGAAAACATCTACATGGACCAACCCAAAGGGTTCATTGAACCAGGACAGGAGCAAAAGGTTTGCAGGCTTAAAAGGTAAATTTATGGACTGAAACAAGCCTCTAGGTCCTGGAATATAAGATTTGATGAGGCAATGAGATCTTATGATTTTGACCAGAATGATGATGAACCTTGTGTCTACAAGAAAATCATCAATAGTTCTGTCGCATTCCTAATTCTCTATGTGGATGATATCCTACTCATTGGGAATGATGTAGGTTATCTTACTGACATCAAGGAATGGCTAGCTACGCAGTTCCAAATGAAAGATTTGGGTGATGCGCAGTTTGTTCTTGGGATCCAGATTGTCCGGAACCACAAGAATAAAACACTAGCCTTGTCTCAAGCATCTTACATAGACAAAGTGTTGTCCAGGTTTAAGATGCAAGATTCCAAAAAGGGTTTGTTGCCTTTTAGACATGGAACCCATTTGTCTAAGGAACAGTGTCATAAGACACCTCAAGGAGTTGAGGATATGAGACGGATTCCTTATGCATCGGCTGTTGGGAGCCTGATGTACGCCATGTTGTGTACTAGGCCTGACATCTGTTTTGCAGTTGGGATGGTCAGTAGGTATCAATCAAATCCAAGACTTGAACACTGGACATCGGTTAAACAATCCTTAAGTATCTTCGGAGAACAAGGAACTACATGCTTGTGTATGGGGCTAAGGATTTGATCCTTACATGGTACACAGATTCTGACTTTCAGACTGATAAAGATTCTCGAAAATCTACATCAGGGTCAGTATTCACTCTTAACGGAAGAGCTGTAGTATGGCGAAGCGTCAAGCAAAGATGCATCGCTGATTCCACCATGGAGGCCGAATATGTAGCTGCTTGTGAAGCAACTAAGGAGGCCGTTTGGTTAAGGAAATTCATGCTAAATTTGGAAGTTGTTCCAAATATGACTTTGTCCATCACCTTTGTATGCGATAATAAAGTGGTGCAGTTGACAAATTCGAGGAACCCCAAGTCACAAGAGGGAAAACACATAGAGCGGAAGTATCATCTCATCGGGAGATCGTGCATAGAGGAGACGTGATTGTCACGAAGATAGCCTCAGAGCACAACATTGCTGATCCTTTTACAAAGGCTCTCGCGGCTAAAGTATTTGAGAGTCACCTAGAAGGTCTAGGTTTACAAGTCTTTCCCAACTAGGGCAAGTAGGAGTATTTTGTACAAAGGGGTTTAAATGCCCTAATTTATTGTATTTACATTACTGTAATGTTTTAGTACTACACAAGCTTTAGGTCAAGTGGGAGATTGTTGGGATTTATGCCCTAAACTTGTGTAATTTTGATCAATTAAATAAAGTGTTATTTGTTTTGATAGAATTACAGTCTTGCTTTATAAATCCAATAACCTAAGCTCCAAGGTTATAACATTTATCTTGAACATCAGTGTAGTGGACACTCTTTGTGTTGAGTTCAAGAATATAACCTAAATAGTCTATGGTATATGAATAAGGTTGGAAACCTTATTCTGGTAACGCCATGGATGCGGCTCACTTTGTAATTAGTACAAATGAGGTAATCCAACTCATTCATGTAGTTGACATGCGAGTGGGGGCATCCTGTATGAAGAGTTCATACAAGACTGGATTGCAAATTATTAGTCTAACCAGTGTAACACCATTAACAGGATAATACTAGTAATTTATAGATGGTCATTAGTGACTCGACCTGAATCCTGAGCAAGTTAAAAACTCCTGCTTATAGGGGCTTGTCCTTAGACTAGTATGGGTGAGAGTGGCCTGTAGCCGACTCAATAAGCCTACCTTCTCAGGGATAGAACCTTGTAGGTAGCTGGGAACTTAACTGTGCAAGATGGAATTCACTCATTCCTATACTAAGGAATTAGATAGGTTGTTCCCTTAATAACTGACTCCAGATCTTGAACAACGGGGCCTCGCCCTCTATGAGGGTATGAGTCTAAGGTAGGACCTTAGACTTGTTGTTCATTAGAGGATCAGTGGTGCTTAAGGAGCAAAGAGGTAATCATAGGGATAAAACGGTAATTTGACCCAACCGTGATTACGAACAACCTGTGAAGGGTCGACTCATGGGTAATGACTATATGAGTGGACACAATATTATCTACAGTGAGGAGAGTGCAACTACAAGTCTATAGTGGAGTGACTTGGAGTTAATGAATATTGATTAATTGGATCAAAGAGTTTGATCAATTAATATCACATCATTGGAGCTCATGAACTGTAGGTCCATTAGTTCCCTCCGTTGGCTCAATATGGTAATATTGAAGGTATAAAGTTAGGAATAAAATTGAAGTGTTCAATTTCATATATGTGGTGTTATATCAATTATATACAATATAATTAATATAATATATAGTTTTAATGTGAATTAGATTCACATATAAACTATATACTAAAGAGAGATAAAAGGAGGGGTAGGATGGTCATTTCCATCCTATTTTCCTATATATATGGTTGCATGAGATGCAACTAGGTTAAGTGATTCCTACTTTTGTTGTGTTGTTGGAAAGGTTCCAAGACACAAACATCTCTCTCACAAAACACCTCACCTTTCCTAAAGGGAACCCACCTTCCTCCCTCACCTAGAGAACAACGAAGAAGATCCAGTGGTAGTGTGGGGTTGTTCGCATGCAGTCGTAATGTTCTTTGAGATCTTGATCGTGAGAGAGGAGGAGTACTTGAAGAAAGGTTCTTCAAAGGTAACTTTCTTGCTGTCCATTATATTTATATGCTTAATCTAGTTATATATGTTCTCGAATTAAATCGTTGTAACTAAATCAAGAGCGCGCGATGCACAATCGCTTCCGCTGCGGGACTTCGATTCCCTTCAGACACACAGGAAGGATCACGTTCGAGTTAATGACCCGAACGGTCTACAGTATATTGATGGGGTTGGAGACCTAATCCTGGATACGCTGCGGATGCGGCCCGCTTTGTATTAGATCCAAACGAGGTGATCTGACTCGTTCATGTGGTTGACATGCGAGTGGGGGCATCCTGTGCAATGAGATTGTACAAGACCGGACCATGAATTATTAGACCTACTGATGTAACACCGTTAACAGTATGGACTAATAACTCGTAGATGACCATTAGTGACTCAACCTGAATCCTGAGCATGTTACGGACTCCTGTCTACGGGGGTCTGTCCTTTTACTAGTACGGGTGAGGGTGGTCACACTTACTCGCCCAATATGCCTATCGTCTCAGCGGTAGAACCAAGTAGGGACCTGGGAACTTAACTACGTGAGATGGAATTCACTCGTTCCCGCCTTTAAGGAAACTAGAGGGGTTGTTCCCTTAAGTGTTGTCTCCATGGCTTGGACAACGGGCGCCTACCCTCTCACTGACACGAGAGGGGTGTTGTGTATGGTTGGACCATTACAACGTTGTTGTTCATTAGAGCAGCAATGGGGACTTAAGGAGCAAGAAGTAGACACAGGGGTAAAACGGTAATTTGACCCAGCAGTGTCTACAAACAACATGTGAAAGGTCGACTCATGGGCGTTGTTTATATCATTGCACACATCTTGTTCTACCATGACGGGAGTGCAGCTACGGGCTGTAATGGAGTGTTACCGTAGCTAATGAATGTTGATTAACCGACTCAAAGAGTTTGACGGGTTAATCTCGGATCATTCGAGCTCATCACTGTAGGTCCATAAGGTCCCTCGGTTGGCTAAAACTAGATTAATAGAAGGTTTACATTTTTGGTGTGAATTTGAAGTGTCAAGTTCACTAAAGGGTAATTATGTCATTTATATGAGATATGAATGATATATTATATAATTTAATGTGAATGAGATTCATAATAAACTATAGGTTAGCCTAATTGTTTAATTAGGGCTTACTTGGAGAAATTAGATTGAGAGAAATTAAATTCAATGTGATTCAATTTAAAAATCCACAATGATACAAATGTGATTTGTAAAATGAGATATGAGATATCTTATTATATGTGGTTATGCAAATATGATTTGCATAACCTATGGTTGTGGTAAAATGGTAAATAGGTGGAGATTTCAACTCCACCTATCACCATTATATAAACCTGTTTGCAAGAAGGGTTCATTAAGCATTTGCTCATTTTTGGATTTTCTCTCCAAAAAGCAAATCAATTCTCTCTCAAACCAAAATCCCTCTCTCAAATTCTCTTCCCTTCACCAAAACAAAGAATCCCACAATTCTCCTTTTACCTAAAGTAGAACAACCGAGTAATCGAATGGAGGTGTTCGTTCGTTGGGATTGTTCGAGGAGATCGAGATCGTTCAGGAGAATACGAAGAGTTCGTGATCGGAGGAAGGAATCTTGAAGACGGTCTTCAACAATTAAGTGGTTCTAACTTACTGATTTTTTTCTTTCTCAATTGCATGTTTAACCTTATACTATAAGATAGTTTGATTTTAAGAAACCAAATTGCATAACGATACCACGATGATTTGATCGTCGTTCGCTGCGCGGGGATTCTCATTCCTTCACCAGGCAGAGTCATTACTCTCCACTAAACAACTTGCAGTTACTAGTAAATCACATTTACCTTGATTCTTCCTTTCGGCACGGAACTTGGGATAGTTTCGCTTCCAGTGGTCGTCCCCATTGCAGTGGAAACACTTTCCTTTTTCTGCAACTTCCTTGACCTCTTTGCCCTTTTGGGCAGCAGCTCGGTCAGCTTTATCCTTCTTCATTTTCTTATTCTTCTCGTTCGGGTGAGAAGGAGCTACAGGTTTAGTCTCAGAGGTCGAACCCCTGTGATAGGACCTGAAGGCAACATTTGCCTCAGCTTCCGGTGTCCTAATCCTCATAAAGGACTGGAAGTTTTGTAGCTCATTCAGAAGGGTGGTCAGTGTGTAGCTAATTTTGTTCATAACAACATTGTTAGGAAACTGAAGGAAACTCTTCGGAAGAGTCTCCAAGATGAAGCTGAACTGGCTCGACTCATCGATCGAAGCCTCGTTTATCTCCGCCAGATTAAAGTGGGTCATCATGTCTAAAACATGTTCTCGGACAGACGTCCCTTCTTTCATCCGGGCGTTGAAGACGTGTTTGAGCGAGTCATGTCGGACTTGAAAGGACTGTTGTCCAAACATATCCTGCAGTGACTCCATGATCTCCTTGGCGGTGACCATCAACTCATGCTTCTTTGCCAATACTTCAGAGAAGCGGGAAATAATGTAGACCTTGGCCTTTTCATTGGCCCTGATCCACCGATCGTATGCATCACGAACACTTCGTGACGAAGTCGAGCTCGACAACTGAGGACACTCCTCAGTAAGCACGAACTTAAGGTCGTCGGTTACTAATATCGTGTTGATATTATTTTTTCAAGTTTGGAAATTATCTCCCAGAAATTTATCCAAAGCTAGAAATGTTATAAATGAGCTAGACATTTTTGCTGAAAAAATTAAATTAAATTTTTTTTCAGTCTCGCAAAACTTTTGAAATCCAATCAAGTTTTAGCAAAAACATTTATCCTATGATCCCTAGGTCATTTAAAAATTTGCAATGATATCCTAAAGGTTTAGAATGACCGCCACCAAAGGGTGAACAGAAACACTCCTCCTCTAGGATGAGACTTTCTCGACCAGATCCTAATCCCAGAATAACTCTTATTCCATTAGGCGTCCAGTTACCATTTTTCGATCGAATCCATTAACTCTTAATGAATCCTATGAGTGTCACCCCTAATCTTTAAGTTTCCAAGTATCCATCCAAACAATAGCCACCAAAGGGTGAACCAAGAAGGAAAACCAAGAAGGAAACTGTATCCCTTTCTGGAATTCACGGTGTTCCGACTCCCATGATCAAGGCCCTCCGAAGGGATTGTCTGGTCCAGGCCAAACTAGCAGGCGGATCATAGGGTCTCACGGTGTGAATCGAAAGAAGAGACCGTGGGTCCCGTTTTTACAAGTCCCGCTCCCACTCACTATAAGTACTCTCTCCATCCACTATGATATTGATTCATACAAATACCATCCGAAGGGGGACACTCCCATTTGCGCCACGAGGCCGAGTATGGATCTCACGGTGCAGACTTTAACAGAGATTTGTGGTCGGAAATTCAAATGTATCTTATACACTTTATTTCCTCCCACTCTGCACTTTATATTATTCGGGATTGACCTAGATAAACGGGCTAAAATTTACCTAAGTCTACCAATACAACTCTTATATTGATTTAGCCTAAGTTTATAATCACATTATTAACTTAGGTCTATGTGAGTAAATTAATCAACTTTTAATTAACGACACTCACGATAATATCACCTAAGAATCTCCTGACTGAATTCACTCCCAGGTCGGTTTCCAGGTAGGGGTATTCCGCAAGCGTCAACTTAAATACCCCAGCCTTAGACATAACCTTTCTTAGACTGAGTTACTTATCAGTCACCATTCAAAAGGTCATATTTTGATTTCCTAATTCTAATCTTATTATAACTAGAAAACCTAAGTCTAATTATTCAAGTTCTAAACATTTTAAAACTAATAATTAACTTAGGTTACATGCATTTCTATGTTATAGTGCTTGATCATTCATCACATGAATCACTATATACTATAACAAAAAATTCATCACATGAATTAAATGCATGAGCATACTTTTAATCTAAGAAATATAACTCTTATATTAAATAAATTAAAACATGCTTTTAATTATATTATTGAAGGGAATGAGAATCCCCGCGTAGCGGAAGATGATCGAATCGTCGTGGTATCGTTATGCTACTCGATTTCACTAAAATTAACTATCTAATAGTTAAGGCTAAACATGCTCAAATGGAAAGAAAAACAGTAAGTAAGACACAAGATACTTACTTGTTGAAGACCCTCTTCAAAATCCTTTCCAGCGAATCACAAACTCTTCGTGCAATCTCGATCTCTTCGAATTCTTCTCTCGAACAAAAGTCGAACACAACCAAAGGCTTCTCGATTGTTCTTCTTTTGGAAGAAGGAAAATGGTGGGACTTTTGTGTTTTGGAGAAGGGAGGAGAGTTGAGGGAGTTGAGAGAGAATGATTCTCTTCTCTTTTGTGAGATCCAAAAAAATGAGAGAATGAACTTAAGAAACTCTTATTGCAAAGGGTTTAAATAGTGGAAAATGATGGAGTTAAAATCTCCACATTATTACCACTTTACCACAACTATAGGTTATACAAATCATATTTGCATAACCATATAATATTTCTCTCATATCTCTTTTTACAAATCACATTTGCATGATTGTGGATTTATTAAATTGAATCACATTCAATTTAATTTCTCTCAATTAATTTCTCCAATTAGCCCTAATTCAAAAATTAGGCTAACCTATAGTTTATTATGAATCTCATTCACATTAAACTATATATTATATCATTCATATCTCATATAAATGACATAAATGCCCTTAAGTGAAATTGAACACTTCAATTCAAACTAAAACACTAACCCTTCTTTTAACCTAGATTGAGCCAACCGAGGGACCTAATGGACCTACAATGACGAGCCCTAATGATCTGAGATTAACATATCAAACTCTTTGATCCGGTTAATCAACCTTCATTAGCTACGGTAACACTCCACTAAAGCCCGTAGCTGCACTCCCGTCAGTGCAGAATATTACGTGTCCACTGATATAACCAATGCCCATTAGTCGATCCTTCACAGGTTGTTCGTAGACACTATTGGGTCAAATTACTGTTTTACCCCTGTGTCTACTTCTTGCTCCTTAAGTCCCCACTCTCCTCTAATGAATAACAACGTTGTAATGGTCCAACCATACACAACAACTCTCTTGTGCCAGTGAGAGAGTGGGCGCCCATTGTCCAAGCCCTGGAGACAGCACTTAAGGGAACAACCCCTCTAGTTTCCTAAAGGCGGGAACGAGTGAATTCCATGTCGCGTAGTTAAGTTCTCATCTCCCTACTTGGTCCTGTCCCTGAGAAGATAGGCATATTGGGCGAGTAACTATGACCACTCTCACCCGTACTAGTCAAAGGACAGACCCCCGCAGACGGGAGGTCGTAACACGCTCAAGATTCAGGTCGTGTCACTAATGGTCATCTACGAAGTTATTAGTCCTTACTATCAACGGTGTTACATCAGTAGGTCTAATAATTCACGGTCCGGTCTTGTAAAATCTCATTGTTCAGGATGCCCCTACTCGCATGTCAACCACATGAACGAGTCAGATCACCTCGTTTGTATCTTAATGCAAAGCGGGCCGTATCCACAGTTTATCCAGGATTAGGTCTCCAACCCTATCCATATACTGTAGAGCGTTCGGGTCATTTACTCGAACGTGATTCTCCCTTTGTGTCCACTACACACCGTTCAAGTTCTAGTTCTCTCATGAATTCAATGACCCTGGAGCTTAGTTTATTGGTCAAAGTTTTATAAAATGCGTGACACAAAATAATGAAATGAATAACACTTTATTAATTTCAAATAGTAATTTACAAACACGAGATTAGGACAAAAATCCCAACAATTATAACACTTATAATATAACCTATCATGCATATTATATATTATAACACTTATAATATAAAAGGATGCATGAAATGTTTAACCTAAGGTGAGATTTTAGATCTATATGACATACATTGTGCACATAGAAATAATTAATTCATACATCTCATGCATAAAATAATTAAATAGAAAAACGTGGACCGGTTTTGGAACTGAGGGGCATTAAATAAATTAATTAACATTATATAACATTTATATTAATATTAATTGATAAATTTGATTAAAATAAATATAAATTATATTTTACATAAAACAAATAAAATTAAAAATAAAAATGAAACTGCCCACGAAGCCAAAAAACCATCACGCCCCACGTTGCACGCGAAACTGCCGCGAACTGCACCTCTACGCTCGCAGCGTTGCAACGTTGTAGCACTCAGAGTCACACCAGCGTTCCCAACGCCAGCAGCATTACAACGCAACGCCTTGCGTCGCAACGCTGTCCTGCAGCGCGCCTTGTTCCCGCGGGCAAAACGTTGAGACGCCGAAGAACAACGTCTCAACGCTGTCGCCTGTACAACAAACTCCTTTGCTGTTTTCTTCATTTTTCTGCCCGTTTCCGCTCCGATTTCTTCACAGCAACTCTTGTCGTCAAAGACACGGACTTACAAACTCGATTTATTTTCTAATTTGCCCAAAAACACGGGCCTTTACAATTTGATCTCATCAAACAGAAAATAAACCTAAACTAGAGCAAAAACCGAAACATCCAACCATGCAATCCACAATTTATCACATAAATTGAAGCAATACCCACCTAATTTTAGGAAAACAGATGTACAACGAGAAAGCCAACGATTGGCTCGGATACCAATTGTAGGGAATTAAATCCTGTGCAGCGGAAGGGTGATTGAATCACCGTGGTATCGTTGCGAAAAACTGTTTCTATCCTATAGAACTAGATTAAACATGTAATTAGAAGGAAAAACAGTGAGAGAACACGCTACTTACTTGTTGAAGAACTCTTCTTCAAGTTTTCCTTCTCCTGTTCACGAGCCCTTCGTGATCACAATCTCAACGTTCTCGATCTCCTCGAACAGTGAAAATTGGACACCTCCACACGATTTCTCGATTGTTGTACTTTGGTAGAAGAAGAGAAGTGGACCTCCTTTTGGTGAGAGGGGATGAGAGATTGAGAGAGAATGCAATGCTCTTTGGTGAAAATTTCCAAAAATGAGCAAGAAGCTTATCAAACCCTTCTTGCAAAGGGTTTATGTAATGGTGATAGGTGGATTTGAAATCTCCACCTATTTACCATTTAACCACAACCATAGGTTATGCAAATCATATTTGCATAACCACATATAATAAGATATCTCATATCTCATTATACAAATCTCATTTGTATAATTGTGCATTTTTAAATTGAATCACATTTAATTAAATTTCTCTCAATCCAATTTCTCCAAATTAGTCCTAATTCAACAATTAGGCTAACCTATAGTTTATTATGAATCTCATTCACATTAAACTATATAATATGTCATTCATATCTCATATAAATGACATAATTACCCTTTAGTGAACTTGAACACTTCAAATTCACACAAAAACTGTAAACCTTCTATTAATCCAGTTTGAGCCAATCGAGGGACCTATTGGACATACAGTGGCAAGCTTCAATGATTCGAGACTAACCTGTCAAACTCTTTGACCCGGTTAATCAACATTCATTAGCGACGGTAACACTTCACTAAAGCCCGTAGCTGCACTCCCGTCAGTGTAAGACAAGATTGTATCCACTGATATAACTAATGCCCATGAGTCGACCCTTCACAGGTTGTTCGTAGACAGCTGGATCAAATTACCGTTTTACCCCTGTGTCTACTTCTTGCTCCTTAAGTCCCCACTGCTCCTCTAATAAAAACAACGTTGTAATGGTCCAACCATACACAACACCCCTCTCGGGCCAGTGAGAGGGTGGGTGCCCGTTGTCCAAGCCCTGGAGACAACATTTAATGGAATAACCCCTCTAGTTTCCCAAAAGGCGGGAACGAGTGAATTCCATCTCGCGTAGTTAAGTTCCCAGCTCTCCACGTGGTCCTGTCCATGAGAAGATAGGCATATTGGGTGAGTAACTGTGACCACCCTCACCCGTACTAGTCAAAGGACAGACCCCCGCAGACAAGAGTCCGTAACACTCTCAGGATTCAGGTCGAGTCACTAATGGTCATCTACGAAGATATTAGTCCCATACTGTTAACGGTGTTACATCAGTAGGTCTAATAATTCACGGTTCGATCTTGTACAATCTCATTGCACAGGATGCCCCCACTCGCATGTCAACCACATGAACGAGTCAGATAACCTCGTTTGTATCTAATACAAAGCGGGTCGCATCCAAAGCGTATCCAAGATTAGGTCTCCAACCCTATCCGTATACTATAGACCGTTCGGGTCATTAACTCAAACGTGATCCTCCCTGTGTGTCCACTACACACCGTTCAACTTCTAGTTATCTCATATATTCAATGACCCTGGAGCTTAGTTTATTGGACAAAGTTTGTAAAATTTGTGAGACACAAAGTGATGAAATAAATAACTATTGTTAATTTCAAATGGTAATATTACAAACAAAATGAGATTAGGACATACATCCCAACGTACGATACTCTGGAGTACTCCAGTTTATTACTTCGATCACGTGCACTTGCATGTTTCATAGAGATCAACAACATTATGTGCACACGCTTCATCATTAAGCTACATGATGGAAACTTTTCTGAGGAGAATTGTATAGCTCCTACTAACCCGATTCCTTTTATTTCTTGTATTTACTATAAAAGAAGTCATATATTTGATAATTACCCTTATAATCCTGATTCTTTATGTTATGGATTTCTACCTAGTTTTGCAAATCAGCATCACTACCAGAGTTTTCAACAAGAGAAGATAATTCCAAAAGAGCCTACCATTGAAAAACTCATAAGGGAATACATGGTAAAGTATGATGTTGTGATAGAAAGCTAAGTTGCATATTTACAGAATTTCGAGATCAAGGTGGAACAAATTACAAATGAATTGAAGGACATGTGTCACAAAATCTTGCTTGAAAATATAGAGACTTCCAAACAAGAAGATAAAGAACAATGAGAGGCGGTGATACTTCGAGCTGAATTGGAACATGAATACCTTTAACTCCTAGTAGAAGCACAATGCCTTGCAACACTTGAAAGCACTGAGGAGCCAAAAGGGAGAAAAGAAGAACCCCGTCTAGAAGAGAAGGAACCGATCAAGGAATTTGCATTGAGTTATGAAGTTGAAATTTCCTAGTAAATGACATCCATGAAGGGATCAGATCTCGAAGCGGAAGCGAATTTAATCGCGTGTTCTTGATTTTTTGTGCATAGATTAAATAAAAAATCAAATGCATAATAGATCAAGCATATGCGAAGAGAAAAATGGATAACATTTTACCTTTGAAGAACAACTTCTTCTAGTGCTCCGCAACCTTAGTGACGTTCACGATCTCACGTTCTCTACGAACCCGACACAACAAATCTATGATCATCGCCGCTAGATCTTCTCCATTGTGACTCTAGGAGAGGGAGGAAGGAGAGATTCCTTTTGGGTTAGGAGAGGTGTAGAGAGATTAGAGAGAATTGGTGTTTTGGAACTTTTTCACAACACACACTATGAGCACTTGGGTTTCTCAAATTTTGCTTTGCTACATAGTTTTATCCCATGCATCTATTTTTAAGAAATAGGATAGAAATTACCATCGTATCCCTATTGTTTAATGTAATGCTCATATTATGTATATGCAAATCATATATGCATATTTACATATATATAAGGTATCTCATACTTTATTATATAAATCATATTTATATAATATAAATTGAATCAACATTCAATTTTTCATACCTTTCATATATATATTTTGGTATATAGTTTATTATGAACCAAATTCACTTTAAACTATATATTATGTAAATTATATCACATATAACTAATATATCTCATCATATGTGAAATCGAACACTTCAACTTCACTCCAAACTTTATACCCTCAATACTTCCATGTTGAGCCAATAGAGGGACCTAATGGACCTACAGATCATGAGCTCCAATGATATGAGATCAACCTGATCAAACTCTTTGGTCTTATTAATCAACATTCATTAACTACGAGTCACTTCACTAAAGACCCGTAGTTGCACTCTCCTCACTGTAGAATGTATTGTGTCCATTGATATATCAATACCTATGAGTCGACCTTTCACAGGTTGTTCATAATCACAACTAGGACAAATTACCGTTTTATCCCTGTGATCACCTCTTGTTCCTTAAGCACTACTGATCCTCTAATGAACAACAAGTCTATGGTCCTACCATAAACATAATCCCTCTTAGGAAAGTAAGTGGGTGGGGCCCCATTGTTCAAGACCTTAATACAACTAATTCCCTAGTTTAGGAATGAGTGAATTCAATCTTACAAAGTTAAGTCCCCAGCTATCTACGAGGTTTTGTCCCTGAGAAAGTAGGCATATTGAGTCCGCTATAGGCCACTCTCACCCATACTAATCGAAGGACAAACCCCCTATAAGTAGGAGTTCGTAACTTGCTCAGGATTCAGGTAGAGTCACTAATGATCATCTATAAATTATTAGACCTATCCTGTTAACGGTGTTATACTAATAGGCTAATAATTTGTAATTCGGTCTTGTACGAACTCATCATACAGGATGCCCTCACTCACATGTCTACCACATGAACGAGTTGGATAACCTTGTTTGTATGAAATACAAAGTGGGTCGCATCCATGGTGTTACCAGAATGTGGTTCCCAACCTCATGCATATACCATATACCATTTAGGTTATATACTTGAACATAATCCAACTAGTGTCCAGTACACATTTGTTCAAGATCTACTATTATAACCTTGGAGCTTAGTTTATTGGGTTTAGTTTTATGTGCGAGAATTCAGTAATTGTCAAAATAAATAACTCTTTTTATTTATTAATAATTTACAAAACTACACAAGTTTAGGGCATAAAACCCAACAATCCAAAGAGCTACTTATACTAGAAGCGCACCTATTTTCACTTATTGCAACTTGCAGGAAATGCTAGATGAAGAAGAATGCAAAATGGAGTGCATGGATGACAATTTGCAGGATGCCATACTATTTGCAACTACAATTTCTATTTCCAAAGGAACATGTAAATCTCTTGTGCAAACAAGACCCGTTGTGATAAAAGCACCTCAACTAAGGTTGAAATCTCGTCCATCATCAAGACGAAGGTGCAAAATGAAGGAACATGGTTGCGGTATTCCCACTGGAATAGGATATGTTTATCGTTTTCTTTATTATTTTTTTAAAAAAGAAAAACAATAATATAAAATAATCTTTATTTCTTTCAATTGAGAAATTATTGGGCAAATTTTGTCTTAGGACGAATCCTGTCTAGGCTAAGGTACATAAGCTAACCATCTATGGAACACCTCTACCTAGGGATCTGCCTAGAAAATTGTCTGAGAATTTCAAATATTCGAAAGAAATAAGGGGAAAAAAACAAAACAAAACATAAACTCTTCTCCAAGATTGTGTGGACTTTTTGACCATTTACTTTTGAGTGGAAGATCAAAAGGCAACAATCCTGCTCTCCTCTAAATTTTGAGAAACCAGTCTTCCACATCCAAAAATCCTGAGGCGAGTAATAAGAACATTGTCACATTCTTTTCTACAACGGAGTTTCTTTCTACCTTTTCTTGTCAGTTTATATTATTTGTTATTTCTTTTAGTTTAGTTAGGTAGTTTGGTGCTTTCTTTTGAGATTTCTTGAATATTGTTCTTGTTGAATACTCTTCATGATGAAATTTTGGAGTATGCTTAGATCATTAAATACTTAGAATCATTACGTATATGCTTCCCAAACAATCAACTTAATGATTCCTTGTCTTTATAAAACACCCAAGTCTCAACCCACCTAAGTTTGTACACCGAATTCCTTTAGGAGAGTTTAACATAGATGTTGTGTAAATCACCCTTTTTACCTTTTGCGCTATATTCAGTTAATGGGGGCATTGACCCATTTATGCTTTGGGGTGAGTCATGTAATATTATTCGTATAATAGTATGTTGTTGTAACACTATTGTTGTAATATTGTGTTGTTGTAACAACTGCTTGAAAAAAAAACAGGATACTCCTCCTTCCGAAGGTTAACTAAGTAGGCAGGGGCAGTCATGATACCCATGATTTCATTTGCATATAAGGTTAATTTAAGGAAGTGAGTATGTGAAAATGGTCTTGTTGTGATATGGGCTTGTAGCTAGATACTTCCACCAGTAAGCTAGAACGAAAGCACAAATTGAAGGGAATTAAACTCCCACGCAGCGGAAGACGATTGAATCGTCATGGTGAAGTTGTGCAATTGAATTTCATTAAAATCAATCTAACTGTTAGATCTAGGCTAAACATGCTTAAAATTGGAAGAAAATACAACAAGTAAAAAGAACACTTACTTGTTGAAGACTTTCTTCAATGTTCCTTCCAACGAATCACGAACTCTTCGTGTAATCTCGATCTCTTCGATCCCGAACTCTTCTCACGAACAAGAACGAACACCACCCTTCGGTTTCTCGATTTTTTTTTTTTTGGAAGAAGGAAGTTTGTGGGAACTTCTTTTGTTTTGGTTTTGTGAGGAGAAAGGTAGAGAGAATTTTCAAGAGAGAATGTTCTCTTCTTTTGGTGAAAATAAAAAAATGAGAGAGTTAGTTTACTGTTGGGATTTCTGTCCTAATCTCGTGGTTGTAAAATATTGTTTTGAAATAAATAAGAGTTATTCATTTCTTCACTTTGTGTCTCGGAAATATTTTAAACCTTTCCAATAAACTAAGCTCCATTGTGGATGCGACCGTGATCCTCCTTATGAGAGAACTAGAACTTGAACGGTGTGTAGTTGACACACAAGGAGGATCACGTTCGAAGTTAATGACGTGTGAACGTCCTACATGATGATAAGGATGGGGTTGGAGACCTAATCTCGGATACATTGTGGATGCGACGCTTTGTATTTGATACAAACGAGGTGATCTCGACTTCGTTCATGTGGTTGACATGCGAGTGGGGGCATCCTGCATACAATGAGATTGTACAAGACCGGACCGTGAATTATTAGACTTCATCGATATAACACCGTTGTGAGAAAGACTAATAAATTCGTAGATGACCATTAGTGACTCGATCCGAATCTCGAGCGTATTACGGACTCTCGCATCTGCGGGGTCCGTCCTTTGACTAATGCAGTGAGGGTAGTATCAGTTACTTGCCCAATATGCCTATCTTCTCGGGACGAGAACCAAGTAGAGAGTCGGGAACCTACTTACGCGAGATGGAATTCACTGCGTCGCGCGTATAGGAATTTTAGAGGGGTTGTTCCCTTAAGTGTTGTCTCCGGGGCTTGGACAGCGCGCGCCCACCTTCTCACCGCCCGAGAAGGGTGTTGTGTATGGTTGGACCATCACAATATATTGTTCATTAGAGAGCTGTGGGGACTTAAGGAACAAGATGTAGACACAGGGTAAAGCGGTAATTTGATCCGGTAGTGTCTCACGAACAACTTGTGAAGGGTCGACTCATGGGCATTGGTTATATCAGTGGACACGTAATATTCTACATTGATGGGAGTACAACTACAGGCTTTAGTGGAGTGTTACTGTAGCTAATGAACATTGGTTGACCGGGTAAAAGAGTTTGACTGGTTAACCTCAAATCATTGGAGCTCGTCAATGTAGGTCCATTAGGACCCTTGGTTGGCTCAATGCGGGATAAAAGAAGGGTTAATGTTTTGGCATGAAATTGAAGTGTTCAATTTCACTTTAAAAATATTTATATCATATAGATGATATAATATATAGTTTAATATGAATGAGATTCATAATAAACTATATATTAGCCTAATTGTTGAATTAAAGGCTAATTGGAGAAATTGATAGAGAGAAAATAAATTGAATGTGATTCAATTTAATTAAATCCACAATTATTGCAAATGAGATTTGCAACATAAGATATGAGATATATTATATTATATAATTATGTAAATAAGATTTACATAACATATGGTTGTGGTAAAATGGTAATAATGTGAAGTTGTGAACTTCATCATTCCACTATATAATAAACCCTTTGTAAGATGGATTTTGAGAGCTAAGAAAAGCTAAGTTCTCATTTTTTGATTTTGACCTAAGAATCCAAACGTGAACTCTCTTCATTCTCTCATTTCTCCTATCTTTCCAAAAATAAAAGTTCCAACCAACTTCCCTTCTCCAAAAGAGAACAACCAAGAAGATCATTTGATAGTGTTTGGGATCTGATCGTGGAAGAGTTCGTAGAGATCGAGAAGCACGAAGAGTTCGTGATAAACAAGGAGAGTTTGCTGAATTGGTCTACAACAAGTAAGTGTTTTTCTTCTTGCTGTAAAATTTCAGCATGTTTAGCCTAGATCTAATAGTTAGATCAATTTTAATAAGCATGTTGCATGATGATACCACGACGATTCGATCATCTTCCACTGCGCGGGGATTCTCATTCCCTTCATTTACAACCCTTCTTGAAAGAAGGGTTTAAATAATGGAGATAGGTGGAGTTGAAATCTCCACCTATTTACCATTTTACCACAACCATAGGTTATGCAAATCATATTTGCATAACCATATATTATAAGATATCTCATATCTCATATCAAAAATTACATTTGCAAAATTGTTGATTTATTTAATTGAATCAAATCCAATTTAATATCTTTCAAACTAATTTCTCCAATTAGCCTTAATTCAACAATTAGGCTAACCTATAGTTTATTATGAATCTCATTCACATCAAACTATATATTATATCATTCATAACTCATATAAATGATATATCTGCCTTTATAGTGAAATTGAACACTTCAACTCACACCAAAACATTAACCCTTCTTTTAACCCAGATTGAGCCAACCGAAGGACCTAATGGACCTACAAGGACGAGCTCCAATGATCTGAGATTAACCTATGAAACTCTTTAGCCCGGTTAATTAACCTTCATTAGCTACGGTAACACTCCACTAAAGCCCGTAGTTGCACTCCCGTTAGTGCAGAATATTACGTGTCCACTGATATAACCAATGCCCATGAGTCGACCCTTAAGAGGTTGTTCGTAGACACTGTTGGGCTAAATTACCGTTTTACCCCTGTGTCTACTTCTTGCTCCTTAAGTCGCCACTACTCCTCTAATGAACAACAACGTTGTAATGGTCCGACCATACACAACAACTCTCTCGTGCCAGTGAGAGAGTGGGCGCCCGTTGTCCAATCCCTGGAAACAACACTTAAGGGAACAACCGCTCTAGGTTCCCTAAAGACGGGAACGAGTGAATTCCATCTCGCGTAATTAAGTTCCCAGCTCCCTGCTTGGTCCTGTCCCTGAGAAGATAGACATATTGGGCGAGTAACTGTGATCACCCTCACCCATACTAGTCAAAGGACAGACCCTCGCAGCATGCGAGTCCGTAACACGCTCGAGGATTAGTCGAGTCATTAGTCCTCACTGTCAGCGGTGTTACATCGATGAGGTCTAATAATTCACGGTCGGTCTTATGCGATCTCATTGTATGTGATGCCCCCACCGGCATGTCAACCACATGAAAGAGTCAGATCACCTCGTTTGTATCTTAATACAAAGAGGGTCGCATCCACAGTGTATCCAGGATTAGGTATCCAACCTCATCCATATACTGTAGACCGTTCGGGTCATTTACTCGAACGTGATTCTCCCTTTGTGTCCACTACACACCGTTCAAGGTCTAGTTCTCTCATATATTCAATGACCCTGGAGCTTAGTTTATTGGTCAAAGTTTGTATAAATTGCGAGACACAAAATGAAGAAATGAATAACTCTTTATTAATTTCAAATATATTTACAAACAGTACGAGATTAGGACAAACATCCGAACACAAATGACAAAAAGGTCCCTGCTAAAAAAAATCATTCTAGAAGTGGAAAACGCGATTGGGGGTCATTGGTAGTTGAGAAAGATGTGTAAAATAACTTGTTTAGCAGCTAAGTGAAACTTGACTAAAGGTAATAGGTAGCATAAATACAAGGTGAGGTTATGAGAGGAAAGTATTTTGTTTATGCAAAGAAAGCATGAAAGTTGTATATAGTGGAAGCATTCATGTAAAGTTAAAGTGTTATGAGCATGGGACTTGTCCTGAGAGGCGTATTTTTTAATTAAAAAACTATTCTTAGAATCGGTTTTGAATTGTATTTGTTTTGAAATTGCTTGAAGACAAGAAATAACTCAAGTTTGGGGGTGTGATAATTCTTGAAGGGAATGGATTTCCCGCAGCAGAAGCACGATGTGAATCGAGTTGTTTCGTCGTGTTTCTAAATTTCTTCAAATCGAAAGTATCACATACAATCTAGGCTAAGCATGCTATTTGGAGAAGAAAAATACAGTAAGTTTCGAAAACCTACCTCTTGAAGACCATATCTTCACGTTTTCCTTCTCCAGTCACGAGTGTTCTCAACGATCTCTCCAAGCAAGTCACGAACCGAAACTCGATCAATATGACACCTCCACTAATCTTCTCGGTTGTTCTCCGGCGGATGAGGGAGAGTATGTGGGACTCCCATTGTAAAGATTTTGGAGAAATTTGGAGAGAACTCTCTAACAAGTATTGAGAGAGAATTGAGAGAATGGAAAGCTTTTTTGGATTGAATCCCAAAAAATGGTAAAAATGAGTCTTGAGTACTTCTCCAAGCACCTATTTATAATGGTGTGTGTTGGAGTTAAAATCTCCACCAATTCACCATTATACCACAACAATATAATATGCAAATTATATTGCCGATCATATAATATAAGGTATCACATACTTTATTATACAAATCTCATTTTAATAATGTGGAATTTAAAATTGAATCTTATTCAATTTAATTTATCTTTAATCAATTTCTCCAATTGAGCCTTAATTAAATAATTAGGGTATATTATAGTTTATTATGAATCTCATTCACATGAAACTATATATTATGTCAATCATATCTCATATAAATGACATAAATACCCGTTTCATGAATTTGAACACTACAAATTCACTCCAAACTGTATACCCTCATTTAGTCAAAATTGAGCCAACCGAGGGACCTAATGGACTTACAGATCATGAGCTCCAATGATTCGAGATTAACCGATCAAACTCTTTGACCCGATTAATCAACATTCATTAACTACGGGGACACTCCACTATAACCCCGTAGCTACACTCTCCTCACTGTAGGACAAGTTTTGTCCATCGATATAACCAATGCCCGTGAGTCGACCCTTCAAAGGTTGTTCGTAGTCACAACTGGATCAAATTACCATTTTACCCCTATGTCTACCTCTTGCTCCTTAAGTCCCACTGCTCCTTTAATGAACAACTTTGTAGCATGGTCATACCATAAACAACATCCCTCTCGGTCCAGTGAGAGGGTATGGCCCCGTTGTTCAAGCCCTGGAGACAACACTTAAGGGAACAACCCCTTAAGTTTCCCTAGCTCGGGAACGAGTGAATTTCATCTTGCGTAGTTAAGTTTCCAGCTCCCCACGTGGTTATGCCCCTGAGAAGGTAGGCATATTGGGCGAGCAACTTAGGCCACCTGTTGGGATTTTTGTCCTAATCTCGTGTTGGTAAATTACGATTTGAAATTAATAAAGTGTTATTCATTTCATAATTTTGTGTCTCGCATTTTATACAACTTTGACCAATAAACTAAGCTTCAGGGTCATTGAATTCATGAGAGAACTAGAACTTGAACGGTGTGTAGTGGACACACAGGGAGGATTACGTTCGAGTAAATGACCCAAACGGTCTACAGTATATGGATAGGGTTGGAGACCTAATCCTGGATACACTGTGGATGCGACCCGCTTTGTATTAAGATACAAACGAGGTGATCTGACTCGTTCATGTGGTTGACATGCGAGTGGGGGCATCCTGTACAATGAGATTGTACAAGACCGAAACGTGAATTATTAGACCTCATCGATGTAACACCGCTGATGTGTGATGGACTAATAACTCGTAGATGACCATTAGTGACTCGACCTGAATCCTGAGCGTGTTACGGACTCCTGACAATGTATGAGTGTCCTAGTAAATTTTCCTTATTTTAGTGCAATGTATGAGTATGCAAATTATTGTTGTAAATAAATAAATTGATAAGTAAGAAAGATAAGATAAGACAAAAGAAAATAACTGAATTTAAATGCGGGGAGAGGAGAATGCAAACAAGAAAAGAAACAAGATATGAGATTTGTAATGAAAAATAAGCTCGGGTTAGGTTAGAGTTCTAATGTTCAATTGGAATAAATTTTGAGTGATGCCTTGAATTTACCTACACATGCATTCAACTGATTCTTTCCAAAATCACTAAGTTTTAAAACCTACAACTTCCCAATTGTGATCTAAATTATTCCCATGATTTTAGGTTCTAGGTGGGTAAATTATCCCTAATCAACTCAATAATCCTAGAATGAAATTTTAGTTTTCTAATTCATTAGCTTTCCCAAGTTTATGAATTATAGAGAAGTTAAAAAGGCCAATTTTAATTCTCATGCAACGTTAAATTCAATAAAATTTCATAAATTCAATCAATGGCATCAACCATAAATTTAATCCAAAATTATATTAAACCAACCTAACCTTCGCCTAAAGAAATTTCGTTCATGATGGAAATTAACTCATAAATGATGCGAAAATATCGAGTGCCCTAAACTAATGCAAATTAGAATGAGACTCAGACACTTTTACGACGTGCAAGTATACACGGTCGAGTGCAGCAAGTGATAAGATAAGAGTATCGATCCCACGAGGACTAGTTAGACCTAAATTAGTGAGTGTTCTAGCAAATTTTCCTTATTTTAGTGCAATGCATGAGTGTGCAAATTATTGTTGTAAATAAATAAATTGATAAGTACGAAAGAAAAGATAAGACAAAAGAAAATAACTTAATTTAAAGCGGGGAGAGGAGAATGCAAACAAGAAGGCGCAGAGATAAGAGAGTAGATTTGTAATGAAAAAATAAGCTAAGTGTTAGGTTAGAGTTCTAATGTTCAATTGGAATAAATTTTGAGTGATGCCTTGAATTTACCTACACATGCATTCAAATGATTCTTTCCAAAATCACTAAGTTTTAAAACCTACAATTTCCCAATTGTGATCTAAATTATGCCCATGATTTTAGGTTCTAGGTGGGTTAATTATCCCTAATCAACTCAATGATCCTAGAATGAAATTTTAGTTTTTAATTCATTAGCTTTCCCAAGTTTATGAATTATAGAGAAGTTAAAAAGGCCAATTTTAATTCTCATGCAACGTTAAATTTAATAAAATTTCATAAATTCAATCAATGACATCAACCATAAATTTAATCAAAAATTACATTAAAACAACCTAACCCTTGCCCAAGACAATTTAGTTCATGATTAAAATCGAGTCACATATCTCTAGTTTAAGCATGCTTTTATTGATCGAGGAGTTCAATAAAAGCAACCAACAATGTTCACTAAATTAGTCTAAATCAACCACAATTCTAGCCTAAAACAGTCACGAGTTATGTCTAAAACAGTGAGCAAAAGTAGTCTAAATTAGTACGTAAACAGCCCAAAATTTCATAATTAAATTGGTGGTTGACAACAAGCAATAACACTTAGAGATAGGGAAAACGTTACACAGCAGGTGGCCTTATTTTTCAGGTTCAGTTCGATAGAGATATCTCATCAACGGAATCTCGAAACAACGATCCAACCGTCCAAAACAAAGCCCTGTGAGTCTCGAACAAGCTGTCAAAATTTCAGCACAATCCAACGGTTGAAACTCCAGGAATCGACAACTTTGTGAGCGCCGCCGGTGAAAAACTGAACTGCACTGATCTCCCAACGTGACAGCGATATCCGACACAGCGAACCTCAGAACGACGATCCAAACGTTCAAAGTAAAGCCCTATGAGTCTCGAACAAGCTGTCAAAATTGCAGCACAATCCAACGGTCAGAACGTCGGTAAACGACAACTTTGTGACCGTCGTCTGTGAAAAACCGAACTGCACGATTTTTGCTACAACAATGGCACCTTGAAGCTTCGATTCTTTCCTCAATCGCACGATTGCTACAACAATGGCACTCTCATGATTCTTCTCTTCAATACAAACCTTTGTTGTAGCAATCGCCCCCTTCTCTCTCTCGCTCTCTTCCCCCTTTGTGGCAACTTCTTCTCTCTCCTTTTTGCACTTGAACCCTAGCCTCCTTATAAAAGATGGTGTTGCCCTAATTCCACAAATTACAAAAATGCCCTTAGGTGTAGAAAGACCATTTTACCCTTTGGGTAAGATATCTAAAACGCCCTTAGGGACTCTTGTAATTTTTATAATCTCCTGCACACAGAAAAATCCCAAATAAATATATGAAGTCAATTATAAATCAAAATACACAAGGATTTTTGGAGTTAAGAAAAATCTCAAATTTTGGTCTTTAATTAACTGTTAGCTTATTTTCCAAAATTTCTTAAATTAAAGCACAAAAACATCAAAATTAATTCTTTTTGCACCTAATGCTTAAATTCAAGATTTTAAAGCTAACACACATAATTTAGGGATAAAATAACATGAGGATCACTAAATTAGATGCAATTCAAGTAGATTAAACACTAAAATTCTAGTAAAATAACTCACTTATGGTGAGTTATCAATAAACTTCTAATTGATGCATACTTTTATCGATCAAAGAATTCATAAAAACAACCCAACGATGTTCACAAATGTAGCCTGAATCAGTCACAATTCTAGCCTAAAAACGGTCACGAATTCGGTCTAAAACAGCGAGCAAAAATAGTCTAAAATATGTGTCCAATGACAGAAAAATAGCATTAACAATTAGAGATTAGGAGCGGGTTACGCGAGGTAAGTGACATGTGTTTAGCTTCCGCAAAACACTAAGAAACTCCACAAGGCAGCAGCTGATTGGCATCCCTATCCCTGACTTTGCTTCAGCAATTGCAAGTCAATCCCGATAGGTGATCTCCACAGATTGCTTTAGCAAAGATGGGCAGGTTGCAGCAGGTCAGGTCCTTCGATTTTGCTACAACAATTGTCAAGAAACACCTCTGTCAATTGGTCAGCAACAGTGCACTTTGCTTCAGCAAAGTGCCACGGTAGGCTTCAACAAATGGGCTATCAATTGCTTCAGCAAAGTCAGCTCTTGCTACCTCTATCGATTGCTTCAGCAAAGAAAACACAATAGCTCCCTACTCACGATTTTGCTTCAGCAATGCTAGGCCAATCGCATCAGGTGGGCAGCCCCCTGTTCACAACTTTGCTTTAAGAAAGGTAGGTCAAACGCAGCAGCTCCACAGTTTGCTACAACAAAGTAGCTATCGATTTTGCAGCAGGTGGTCAGGAACTTCTCGTGAGTTTTTCTCTCCCAATTGCTTCAGCAAAGTCGATTGACTCAGCCTCCTTTGTCCCAGTTTTCTACTCGATTGCTCTGATGTAATGCTGCCGAAGCTTGTCAATTTCTTCCTCACTCACCCAATTGCTACAGCAATGTCACCTTCACGATTTTTCTCTTCAATGCACACCTTTGCTGTAGCAATTGCACGGTTTCCCTTCTCTCTCGGTCTTTTCTACTTTTTGTGGCAACTCTTCTCTCCCCTTTGCACTTGTGAACCCTAGCCTCCTTATATAAGATGGTGTTGCCCTAATTCCACAAATTACAAAAATGCCGTTAGGGGTAGAAAGACCAGGGTAAGATGTCTAAAATGCCCTTAGGGACTCTTGTAATTTTTATAATCTCCTGCACACAGAAAAAATCTCAAATAAATATATGAAGTAAATTATAAATTAAAATACGCAAGGATTTTTGGAGTTAATAAAAATCTCAAATTTTGGTCTTTAATTAACTGTTAGCTTATTTTCCTAAATTTCTTAAATTAAAGCACAAAAACATCAAAATTAATTCTTTTTGCACCTAATGCTTAAATTCAAGATTTTAAAGCTAACACACATAATTTAGGTATAAAATAACATGAGGATCACTAAATTAGATGCAATTCAAGTGGATTAAACACTAAAATTCTAATAAAATAACTAACTTATGGTGAGTTATCAAACCCCCAAACTTGAACTACTCATTGTACTCAATGAGTTCTATTCCCCCCAAAACTTAAAAGACCTTTAAACACTCATATCATTTGGGTAACTAAATAAGGATTGAGAACTTATGCTCTAGCTACAAGTCACCATTCATTCAATGCTCTCTTTGTGGCTCACCTGGAGGTTTCTTAGCTACACTTATGCATCAATCACCAAGAGCAAACCAACTAGGATTCAACATCTACCCTCAAGTTCAACCACTAGAATCCTAATCATTCAAATCAAGCAACCCATAGTTAAAAATAAGACATACTCCAAAACTCGCATGGCTACAATCTAATGATCATTCCTTTTTACTTTTTTGTATATATTATTTTTTTAAAAAAAAATAGATATGTGCATTATTCCCCTCAATTTCCTTAAAACTCACTGCTAAGGGCAAGGTTTTTTTTTTTACTTTTTTATATTTTTTTGACTCTCCCGTAGTTCTTAGAATGGCACACGTGTTTAGCGCAGCACACTTAAGCAATGAGACTTCCCGTAGTTCTTAGAATGGCACACGTGGTTAACGCAGCGCACCTAAGCAATGAGAATAGGCTTCTTGCTTGATACCTTCGCTCCAAGAGGACAACATGGTTAGTGCCCAGACCTCCTGACATCGAGCACCAAGTTGCCTGAACTGACTCTAAGTAACAAAATAAGTAACACATTTTATCTAGCCCAATGGAGTTTTAGGAAAATGAAAGGTTTGCATACTCTTTCTTTCTTTTTTTTTTCCTTAAAAATAAACACGAAGAATTTACCTTTCCCCCCAAACTTAGAGTACTCAATGTCCTCATTGAGTTAGGGAGGTCGGGTGACTCCCCCAAACTTGAAATGATCACAAATTTGAAGTTTACTAATTTTGGAGCGTTCTAAAAAAATGTATGGGTTACCTAACTTGTCATGGCTTCTAGTTTTCGAAATTTTTGGCCTAGGAGTTGAATCCTAACTAGTTTGATTAACACACTAACCATAAGCGCACTAAAAAAACCTCTAATGACAAGCTTGACCTTGAGAACCACCAAACAAGATAGCATACTCTTGCCTCAAACACAAGCAACAACTCTTATTTTCATTAACCTTAAGATTTGACCTTAACTTTATATTTTCGAGGAGATGCATATCAAGTTTCTACCAAAGACAACACACTTCATACCATGAAAAACATGCAGAAACTTAATTTTTAAACAAGGAACAACAACCATTTTTTCTATTTTTACTTGCTTAACACAAAGAATCAACTACCTACATCATGCATATCAAAGACCATGAAAACCAACAACTAAACATGGAACTTGGTAGTCAAAATAGATCATTTTGAAGTCCTAAGCATGTAAATAACTTCATAAACATAGAGGCATGCAACACCCTATATACTCTAGCAACACACAGTCTCATCATTAGAAAAATTTTCAATTAAGCCCAAAATCAGATTCAGAACAACACATCTGCCCCTCATGGTTAAAGCACACATTGCCCTTAATGTATAATCTACTCACTTAAGCATCCTTAAGGACAAGTAATAAAGATGGAAGGGAGAACGATACTGTCCTGAATTGAGGAGACCTCCACTGCAGCGCATATCAACAAACCCTAAGGGAGCTGCAAGATAGGCCAGGGTTATTTATTTAAAAACAAAACAACTAAAAAATGAAACAAAAGCAAAAACAAAAAAAAAATTAAATTAAAAACAAAACAAAACAAACGAAATAAACTTTGGGTTGCCTCCCAAGAAGCGCTTGTTTAACGTCCTTAGCTTGACGCAGTATACGTGGGCTCGTGAAGGTACGTAAAAATTCTCCAACTTCTTCGGGCCTCTCTTTCTTGAATCTACAAAGCAAATCAGAGCTAGCAAGAATACTAGCTTCTCGTGAGAGCCCGAAACAGATATATTTTTTGATTTTTTATATATTAAACGAAAAGGAAAAACAACAAAGTAAATATTTTTTAGTTTTTTATTCGATAATAGAAAAGAAGAAAAAACAGGAAAATAAACAGACTCACAAAAATACACTGACTCAAGAGCATAGAAAGAAAAACACTCACCCATAAGAGAAAAATCAGAAGATAGAACTAACATAGACTCAAGAGCTTCAAACTCTACCTCCTGGCCTAACTCAATAGGCTCGACTTCTTCCACGCTCTCATTGACTCCATCTTGGTGTGTGCTACAAGGTTCTAGTTCTTTTACATCTAAAGCACAATCCTCTAATTGCCCATACTCGGAAAAATGTGAAGGACTAGGATCACGAGAAGGTCTATCGTGAGTCGGTGATCAAGTGACTCACCGAACTATCTATGGGTGTGGGTCCTCCTTCACTCTCTTCCATAGGATGTTCAACCTCGGATGAGTCTAAATACATTTGTTCTCTAAAGGAGACAAGTGTATCACATAGAGTGTTGAATTGACTCTCCTATTTGCCTATTCCTCTCATCTGATGTTCTCATATATTCTAATAACAACGTTTTAAGGGAAGATTCATCTTCTACCTGGGGTTCTTGGATTTGGGAAGGATATGGCTCAAAACCCCTAGGATATGGTTCATAGGCCCAATTGCTCTGATTATTATCATACATGTGGTTCCCATGAGTCATAGGTTCAGTATGATAGTAATTAGGCATTTGATAGCCATAAGCTCCATTATCCTCACTAAAAGACTCTGAGTTGGCAAAAGGATGATCATAAGAAAAAGAACTATATTGTGGTTGCTCATTAGGCACAGAACACCACCCAAAGTTATCATAAGCCATAATAAAGTAATGAATCAATTATAATAGGCTCAACAAACACAATATGCACTAACACAACCAGAAAGAATAACCAAAACTCAACAGAAATAAAAACACAAAACAAAAATAACAATACACACCCAACCAAAAAAAAAACAAGGATAAAATTCACTAAAATCAACTCAAACAAAATAAGAACCAAAACTAGTCCCCGGCAACGGCGCCAAAAACTTGATGCGAAAATATCGGGTGCCCTAAACTAATACAAATTAGAATAAAACTCCGACATCACATGACGCAACGTGCAAGTATACACGGTCGAGAGCAACAAGTGATAAGTTAAAAGTATCGATCCCACGAGGACTAGTTAGACCTAAATTAGTGAGTGTCCTAGCAAATTTTCCTTATTTTAGTGCAATGTATGAGTGTGCAAATTATTGTTGTAAATAAATAAATTGATAAGTAAGAAAGATAAGATAAGACAAAAGAAAATAACTGAATTTAAATGCGGGGAGAGGAGAATGCAAACAAGAAGACAGAAACAAGATATGAGATTTGTAATGAAAAATAAGCTCGGGTTAGGTTAGAGTTCTAATGTTCAATTGGAATAAATTTTGAGTGATGCCTTGAATTTACCTACACATGCATTCAACTGATTCTTTCCAAAATCACTAAGTTTTAAAACCTACAACTTCCCAATTATGATGTAAATTATTCCCATGATTTTAGGTTCTAGGTGGGTTAATTATCCCTAATCAACTCAATAATCCTAGAATGAAATTTTAGTTTTCTAATTCATTAGCTTTCCCAAGTTTATGAATTATAGAGAAGTTAAAAAGGTCAATTTTAATTCTCATGCAACGTTAAATTCAATAAAATTTCATAAATTCAATCAATGGCATCAACCATAAATTTAATCCAAAATTATATCAAAACAACCTAACCTTCGCCTAAAGAAATTTAGTTCATGATGGAAATTAACTCATAAACTTCTAATTGATGCATACTTTTATCGATCAAAGAATTCATAAAAACAACCCAACGATGTTCACAAATCTAGCCTAAATCAGTCACAATTCTAGCCTAAATACGGTCACGAATTCGGTCTAAAACAACGAGCAAAAATAGTCTAAAATATGTGTCCAATGGCAGAAAAATAACATTAACAATTAGAGATTAGGAGCGGGTTACGCGAGGTAAGTGACATGTGTTTAGCTTCCGCAAAACAACAAGAAACTCCACAAGGCAACAGCTGATTGGCATCCCTATCCCTGACTTTGCTTCAGCAATTGCAAGTCAATCCCGATAGGTGATCACCACAGATTGCTTGGCAAAGATGGGCAAGTTGTTGCGCAGTCACGCCCTTCGATTTTGCTACAGCAATTGTCAAGCAACACCTCTGTCAATTGATCAGCAACAGTGCATTTTGCTTCAGCAAAGTGCCACGGTAGGCTTCAACAAATGGGCTATCGATTGCTTCACCAAAGTCAGCTCTTGCTTCCTCTATCGATCGCTTCAGCAAAGAAAACACAATAGCTCCCTACTCACGATTTTGCTTCAGCAATGCTAGGCCAATCGCATCACGTGGGCAGTCCCCTATTCACAACTTTTCTTTAGCAAAGGTAGGTCAAACGCAGCAGCTCCACAGTTTGCTACAGCAAAGTAGCTATCGATTTTGCAGCAGGTGGTCAGGAACTTCTCGTGAGTTTTTCTCTCCCAATTACTTCAGCAAAGTCGATTGACTCAACCTCCTTTGTCCCAGTTTTCTCCTCTGATTGCTACAGCAATGCACACTGAAGCTTGTCAATTTCTTCCTCACTCACCCAATTGCTACAGCAATGTCACCTTCATGATTTTTCTCTTCAATGCACACCTTTGTTGTAGCAATTGCACGGTTTCCCTTCATTCTCGATCTTTTCTACTTTTTGTGGCAACTCTTCTCTCCCCTTTGCACTTGTGAACCCTAGCCTCCTTATATAAGATGGTGTTGCCCTAATTCTACAAATTACAAAAATGCCCTTAGGGGTAGAAAGACCATCTTACCCTTCGGGTAAGATGTCTAAAATGCCCTTATGGACTCTTGTAATTTTTATAATCTCCTGCACACAGAAAAATCCCAAATAAATATATGAAGTCAATTATAAATCAAAATACGCAAGGATTTTTGGAGTTAAGAAAAATCTCAAATTTTGGTCTTTAATTAACTGTTAGCTTATTTTCCTAAATTTCTTAAATTAAAGCACAAAAACATCAAAATTAATTCTTTTTGCACCTAATGCTTAAATTCAAGATTTTAAAGCTAACACACATAATTTAGGTATAAAATAACATGAGGATCACTAAATTAGATGCAATTCAAGTCGATTAAACACTAAAATTCTAGTAAAATAACTCACTTATGGTGAGTTATCACAAGACCAAGTAGGGAGCTGGGAACTTAACTACGCGAGAAGGAATTCACTCGTTCCCGTCTTTAGGGAAACTAGAGGGTTGTTCCCTTAAGTGTTGTCTCCAGGGCTTGGACAACGGGCACCCAGCTCCTCACTGGCACGAGAAGGGTGATGTGTATGGTTGGACCATCACAATATGTTGTTCATTAGAGGAGCAGTGGGACTTAAGGAACAAGAAGTAGACAAAAGGGTAAAACGGTAATTTAACCCAGCCATGTCTACGAACAACCTGTGAAGGGTCGACTCATGGTTATTGGTTATATCAGTGGACACGTAATATTCTGCACTGACGGGAGTGCAGCTACGGGCTTTAGTGGAGTGTTACCGTAGCTAATGAAGGTTGATTAACAAGGTCAAAGAGTTTGATAGGTTAATCTCAGATCATTGGTGCTCGTCACTGTAGGTCCATTAGGTCCCTCGGTTGGCTCAATCTAGGTTAAAAGAAGGGTTAATGTTTTGGTATGAAATTAAAGTGTTTAATTTCACTTAGAGGCATTTATATCATATATATGAGATATGAATGATATAATATATAGTTTAATGTGAATGAGATTCATAATAAACTATAGGTTAGCCTAATTGTTGAATTAGGGCTAATTGGAGAAACTAATTCAGAGAAATTAAATTGGATGTGATTCAATTTAATAAATCCACAATTATGCAAATGTGATTTGTATAATGAGATATGAGATATCTTATATTATATGGTTATGCAAATATGATTTGTGATAGCACACAAAATGTGCTATCCTTAGGCTTAATTATTGCTAGTTTTATGATGATTTCAGGGATTTTACGTATTTAATTCATTCAATTTCAGGATAACAGCGTAAACAGAACTATTGGAGACAAATTGGATCACTCGGGATCGAAATGAGGCTATTTGGAGATCAAAATAACATCAATCGGAAGTGAAAGGATCAATCCAAGCATGATGACCCGAGGTGATGGCGTTGCAACACCATGTAGAGCGTTGCAATACCGAACATGCAACCATGGAGCATAGGAGAACACTGCAGATAGCGTTGCAACGCTGCTTTGCAGCGTCGCAGCGCTATCTTGATCTGAACCCATGCACGAGGATGCGCGATGGCGCGGCGCTGGTAACGCCGCCGCAGCGGCCGTCGCAGCGCCATTTCGGCGCGAGCGCGCGCGTTAGGGTAGCAGCGTTGCAACGCTATCGATTATTTCCTTAATTGCCAACCGCCTAGGGTATAGCGTTGCAACGTTGTCCCTAGCATTGCAACGCTGACCGATTTAGCCTATATATAGAACATTATTCATTCTTATAAAAGAGGAGCCGAAATTGATAGTTTTTAGCCCTATTTTCGAAATACACTTTGTAAGAGGAGAGAAAAGAGCATTTTTGGGAGCCAAAGCATTCGTAGATGTTCGATATCGAAGACGGGAGCTCGGAGACGAAGGACCGACATCGACACCTAAGTTTAATTTCCTTTTCTTTCAATTTGTAATAGCGTTCTAAAACGTTTTCTACTTATTTAGTTAGATTTTCATGTGATTTTGAGTAGCTAGACATTGTAGTCAGGATTTGATTTACTTGTTTATGACTTTCTTTCTATGTACTGAAGCATGTTTTGTCCTTATTTTTGACAGTTCATTCTTTACTTCTTAATTTGTTGGTTTAAGTGGACTCGAGAGATAAAGCTTGAATTAGAGCAAAATTGTCAAAACCCTTAGAAATCTGGCATGAGAATGACTTAGAAATTTTAGGGAAACACATAAAGAAGTTGCTTAATGCCATGCATGTCATAGGTTCATATGGACTATGAAGTTTATTACATGTGTGAGGCTAACTAAGAATCGAGAGATTTTCTTGAGTAATTTACTTCTTGTTTATAATTTCATCTCATTGGTTCAATGCATGTGTTAGTTAGGTCTTTAACTTGTAAAATCACTTTCCACAATTCTATCAATTCATGTCTCCACATGTTTGTTTGTATTTACTTCAACCAACTATCCATGTTATGTTTCTTTAGCTAAAATTGAGAATTAATACCTTAGTAATTAATTAATCTAGAAACCCATTCCCGAGGACTATACTTGGACTCATAAATCACTATACTAAAACTTGACCCATACACTGCGGTATTGCATTAATAAAATTTACGCAACAATTTGCCTAACCTATGGTTGTGGTAAAATGGTAATAATATGGAGATTTTAAGTCCATGTTCTCTCCATTATTTAAACCCTTCTTGCAAGAAGGGAAGTAAGGAAATCTCTCATTTTTTTGGAAATTTCTCCAAAAGAAGAGAACTCTCTCTCAACTTTTATCTCTAGAATTTTTCCCCTCTCAACCAAATCGAAGTTCCCACAAATTTCCTTCTTTCCAAAAGAAGAACAATCGAGAAGCCATTAGTGGTTGTGTTCGGTTTTTGTTCGTGGGAAAAGTTCGAGTTCGAAGAGATCGTATTTGCACAAAGAGTTCGTGATTCGCTGGAAAGGATTTTGAAGAGGGTCTTCAACAAGTAAATATCTTCTACTTGTTGTTTTTTCTTCCACTTTTAAACATGTTTAGCCTAATCTATTAGATAGTTGATTTTAGTGAAATCGAGTAGCATAATGATACCACGACGATTCGATCGTCTTCCACTGCGCGGGGATTCTCATTCCCTTCACCACCCTCACCCGTACTACTCAAAGGATAGAGCCTCGTAGACAGGAGTCCGTAACACGCTCAGGATTAAGGACGAGTCACTAATGGTCATCTACAAATATATTAGTCCTATACCGTTAACGGTGTTACATCAGTAGGTCTAATAAGTTTCCTAAAGATACTTCAGAGAAGGTTAAATAGGACTAGAACTCGGTTTACTAAGTTCGAAGTTGGTGAGAATTACAAGTGTACTGCAATTGCGTTGCAGTTGAAGTTTATGAAATTGCATTGCAGTTACAATCCTCACAATTTCGTTGGAGTTGCACTGTTTTTCCAAAAAGAGCATGAGAATTCTTGAATCCTTTAACTTTGCACTGTTTTTAAAGCCTTATTATTTTAGTCAAAACCACCACATATTAATTTTATCTTTGGTTACCTTCTAATTGCCATTTTCCAACAAGTTGTATTTAGAACTTGAATAATTAGACTTAGGTTTTCTAGTTCTAATAAGATTAGAATTAGGAAATCAAAGTATAGTCTATGAATGGTGACCTGACTAGTAACTCTGTCTAAGGAAGGTTTTGTCTAAGGCTGGGGTATTTAAGTTGACGCTTGCGGAACACCCCTACCTGGAAACCGACGTGAGAGTGAATTCGGTCTGGAGATTCTTAGATTATACTTATCCTGAGTGCCGTTAATTAAAAGTGTTTTAATTTACTCACATAGACCTAAGTAATAATGTAATTTTAAACTTAGGTTAATGTCATATAAGAGTTATATTGGTAGATTTAGGTAAATTTTAGCCGATTTATCTAGGTCAATTCAAAAATTTATAAAGTGCTGAGTGGGAGGAATGTAGTGTGTTAGATACATTTAATTTTCGACCACAAATCTCCGTTAAGCCTGCACCGTGAGATCCATACTCGTCCTCGTGGCGCAAATGGGAGCGTCCCCCTTCGGGTGGCATTTGTATGGGTCAATATCATCGTTGATGGAGAGAGTACGTATAGTGAGTGGGAGCGGGACCTGTGAAAACGGGACCCACGGTCTCTTCTTTCGATTCACACCATGAGACCCCTATGATCCGCCTGCTAGTTTGGCCTGGACCAGACAATCCTTTCGGAGGGCCTTGATCATGGGAGTCGGAACACCGTGAATTCTCGAAAGGGATACAGTTTCCTAGTTGGTTTTCCTTCTTGGTTCACCCTTCGGTGGCTATTGTTTGGACGGATGTTTGGAAACTTAAAGATTGAGGGTGACACTCACATAATTCGTTAAGTGTTAATGAATTCGACCAAATAATGGTAACTGGACGCATAATGGAATAAGAGTTATTCTGGGATTAGGCTCTGGTCGAGAAAGTCTCGTCCTAGAGGAGGAGTGTTTCTGTTCACCCTTCGGTGGCGGTCATTCTAAACCTTTAGGATATCATTGCAATTTTTATATGACCTAGGGATCATAGGATTAAATTTTGCTAAAACATGATTGGTTTTCAAAAGTTTATGCAAGACTGACACAAAATTTTATTTGATTTTTCAGCTAAAAAATGTCTAGCTCAATCATAACTTTACTCGCGTCTGACAAATTAGTGGGAGATAACTATCAAACGTGAAAAAATAACTTAAACACAATTTTGGTAACTGGCGACATAAAGTTCGTGCTCACTAAGGAGTGTCCTCAGATGCCGGGCTCGACTGCATCACGAAGTGCTCGCGATGCATACGATCGATGGATCAGGGCCAATGAAAAGGCCAAGGTCTATATCATTGTCAGCATGTCTGATGTTTTGGCAAAGAAGGATGAGCTGATGGTCACCGCTAAGGAGATCATGGAGTCCTTGCAGGAAATGTTTGGACAACAGTCCTTTCAAGTCCGGCATGACTTGCTCAAATACGTCTTCAACGCACGGATGAAAGTGGGGTTGTCTGTCTGTGAACATGTTCTAGACATGATGACTCACTTTAATCTAGCGGAGATGAATGGTGTTTCGATTGACGAGTCGAGCCAGGTCAGTTTTGTCTTGGAGACTCTTCCGAAGAGTTTCCTTTAGTTTCGTAGCAACACTGTTATGAACAAGATAAACTACACTTTGATTACTCTTCTTAACGAGCTGCAAACCTTCCAGTCCTTGATGAGGATCTAGACGTCGGAAGCTGAGGCAAGTGTTGCCTTTAGGTCTTATCACAGGGGTTCGACCTCTAGGACAAAGCCTGTAGCTCCTTCTCACCCGAAAGGGAAGAAGAAGAAGATGAAGAAGGGTAAAACTGACCGAGATGCCGCCCAAAAGGGCAAGAAGGTCAAGGAGGTTGCATAGAAAGGAAAGTGTTTCCACTACAATGGGGGCGGACACTGGAAGAGAAACTGCCCCAAATACCTAGCCGTGAGGAAGAATCAAGGTAAATGTGATTTACTTGTGACTGAAACCTGTTTAGTGGAGAGTAATGACTCTGCCTGGATATTCGATTCGGGTGCCACTAACAATGTTTGTTCTTCTTTTCAGGGGATTGATTCCTGGTAGCAGCTGCGAGAGGGTGAGGTGACTCTACGGGTTGGATCTAGGGAGCTTGTCTCTACTGCAGCGGTCGGCACAGTGAAGCTTCATTTTGTTGGACAATATGTATTTAGTTCCAGGGTTTACTAGAAACCTAGTTTCTATTTCCTGCCTGTTAGAACAATGTATTTCCGTTTTTTTTCAAGGCAATAAATCTTTTATTTCCCGAAATGGAAACTTAATTTGTTCAGGTTCACTTGAGAATAATCTGTATGTTTTGAAATCTAATTCGGTCAAAAGTGTTTTGAATACTGAATTGTTTAAAACGGCAGAAACGCGAACTAAGAGAGCGAAAGTTTCTCCTAAAAAAAATGCCCATCTTTGGCATCTACGGTTAGACCACATTAATCTCAATAGGATTGAGAGACTAATGAAGAGTGGACTTCTAAACGAGTTGGAAGAAAACTCTTTACCGGTGTGTGAGTCATGCCTCGAAGGTAAAATGACCAAACGTCCTTTTAGTGGACAAGGATATAGAGCCAAAGAGTCCCTTGAATTGGTACATTCTGACCTCTGTGGTCTGATGAATGTTAAAGCTCGAGGTGGTTATGAATACTTCGTGTCTTTCATAGAGGATTACTTGAGGTATGGGTATATTTACCTAATGCATAAGAAGTCTGAAACTCTTGAAAAGTTCAAGGAGTACAAGACTGAGGTTGAGAACCTGTTAGGTAAATCGCTTAAAACACTTCGATCGGATCGAGGTGGAGAGTATATGGACACTAGATTCCAGAACTATATGATAGAACACATAATTACGTCCCAACTCTCAGCACCTGGTATGCCACAGCAGAATGGTGTATCGGAGAGGAGAAACAAAACGTTGTTGGACATGGTTCGGTTGATGATGAGCTATGCTAGTCTCCCTGATTCTTTTTGGGGTTATGCAGTGGAGACTACGGTCTATATTTTGAATAACGTTCCGTCGAAGAGTGTTTGTGAAACACCTTTCAAACTCTGGAGTGGACGTAAAAGTAGTTTACATCACTTCAGAATTTGGGGATGCCCGACCCACGTGTTGGTGTCAAACTTCAAAAAGTTGGAACCCCGTTCGAAATTGTGCCTATTCGTAGGTTACCCTAAAGAGACTATGGGTGGTCTATTTTACGATCCTAAGGAAAATAGGGTGCTTGTGTCGACAAACGCCACTTTTCTAGAGCAAGACCACGTCAGGGATCATTTACCAAGGAGTAAAATTGTGTTAAATGAAATGGACAGTACGTCCAAGAGTTGCTGATGGAGCTAGTACATCAAAAAGTTTTATAGATCCTAGCACGTCTAGTCAAATCCGTTCGCAAGAGTTGGGAATGCCTCGACGTAGTGGGAGGACTGTGAGACAGCCTGATCGTTACATGGGTTTAGCTGAAACCTCAGTCGTCACTCCTGATGATGACTGTGAGGATCTATTGACCTATGATCAGGCAATGGCTGATGTTGACAAGGACGAATGGATCAAAGCTATGGACCAGGAAATGGAGTCGATGTACTTCAATTATGTCTGGGAGCTTGTGGATCAACCCGATGGGATAAAACCTATTGGTTGCAAATGGATCTACAAGCGTAAACGTGGCGTAGATGGGAAGGTGCAGACCTTTAAAGCCCGACTAGTGGCAAAGGGGTTTACTAAGGTTGAAGGGTTGACTATGAGGAAACCTTTTCACCTGTTGCCATGGTAAAGTCGATCAGGATCCTTTTGGCCATTCCCGCGTATTATGACTACGAGGTATGGCAGATGGACGTCAAGACAGCCTTTCTGAATGGCAAACTTGATGAAACCATCTACATGGTCAAGCCTAAAGGGTTTATTGCCCAAGGCAAAGAGCAAAAGGTTTGTCGGCTTCATAGGTCTATTTCTGGACTGAAACAAGCTTCGAGGTGTTGGAATATAAGGTTTGATGAGGCGATCAAATCTTATGGCTTTGATCAAAATGTTGACGAGCCTTGTGTCTACAAGAAAATCATTGACAAAACTGTTGCATTTTTAGTGTTGTATGTGGATGATATTCTTCTCATTGGGAATGAGGTAGAATTTCTTACTGATTTGAAAAAGTGGCTAGCTTCGCAATTCCAAATGAAAGATTTGGGAGAAGCTCAGTATGTTCTAGGTATCCAAATAGTCCGAAACTGGAAGAACAGAACGCTAGCCATGTCTCAAGCGTCTTATATTGACAAGATGTTGTCTAGATATAAGATGCAGAACTCCAAGAAGGGCTTGATGCCTTTCAGGCACGGAGTTCACTTGTGTAAGGATCAGTGTCCTAAGACTCTTCAAGATGTTGAGGATATGAGACGGATACCCTACGCTTCAGCTGTAGGGAGCCTGATGTATGTCATGCTATGTATTAGGCCCGACATCTGTTATGTAGTAGGGATTGTCAGTAGGTATCAATCCAATCCAGGATTAGATCACTGAACAACCGTGAAGGCAATCCTCAAGTATCTTAGGAGAACGAGGAACTACAGCTTAGTGTATGGAGGTGGGGATATGATCCTTACAAGATACACAGATTTTGACTTTCAGACCAATAGGGATTCTAGGAAATCCACTTCGGGGTCAGCCTTCATTCTCAATGGAGGAGTTGTAGTATGGCGAAGCATCAAACAGGGATGCATCGCTGATTCCACTATGGAAGCGGAGTACGTTGCGGCTTGTGAAGCTGTTTGGCTCAGGAAGTTCATGTTAGATTTGGAAGTTGTTCCAAATATGAACTTGTTGATCACACTGTTTTGTGACAACAGTGGTGCAGTAGCCAACTCCAGGGAGCCTTAGAGCCATAAGAGAGGCAAACATATTGAGCAGAAGTATCATCTGATATGGGAGATTGTGCACTGCGGAGACGTGACAGTCACACAGATAGAATCGGAGCACAACGTAGTTGATCCATTTACAAAGCCCCTCACGACTAAGGTGTTTGAGGGTCACCTAGAGAGTCTAGGTCTTCGAGTACTTCCTGACTAAGGAAAGTGGGAGATATGTAAACAGGTGTTCAATGCCCTAGTTTATTGTATTACTTCGTTGTAATTTATGTACATTTCAGAAATGTATTTTCTCCACTAGCTTAGTCCAAGTGGGAGTTTTTTGGGATTTTTGTCCTAATCTCGTGTTTGTAAATTACTATTTGAAATTAATAAAGTGTTATTCATTTCATAATTTTGTGTCTCACATTTTATACAACTTTGACCAATAAACTAAGCTCAAGGGTCATTGAATTCATGAGAGAACTAGAACTTGGACGGTGTGTAGTGGACATATAGGGAGGATCACGTTCGAGTAAATGACCCGAACGGTCTACAACATATGGATAGGGTTGGAGACCTAATCCTGGATACACTGTGGATGCGACCCGCTTTGTATTAAGATACAAACGAGGTGATCTGACTCGTTCATGTGGTTGACATGCGAGTGGGGGCATCATGTACAATGAGATTGTACAAGACCAAACCGTGAATTATTAGACCTACTTATGTAACACCGTTGACAGTAAAGACTAATAAGTTCGTAGATGACCATTAGTGACTCGACCTGAATCCTGAGCGTGTTACGGACTCATGTCTGCGGGGGTCTGTCCTTTGACTAGTATGGGTGAGGGTGGTCACAGTTACTCGCCCAATATGCCTATCTTCTCAGGAACAAGACCAAGTAGGGCGCTGGCAACTTAACTACGCGAGAAGTAATTCACTCCTTCCCGTCTTTAGGGAAACTATAGGGGTTGTTTCCTTAAGTGTTGTCTCCAAGGCTTGGACAACGGGCGCCCACCGTCTCACTGGCTCGAGAAGGGGGTTGTGTATGATTGGATCATCAAAATATGTTGTTCATTAGAGGGGCAGTGGGGACTTAAGGAACAAGAAGTAGACAAAGGGGTAAAACGGTAATTTGACCCAGTCGTGTCTAAGAACAACCTGTGAAGGGTTGACTCATGGTTATTGGTTATATCGGTGGACACGTAATATTCTACACTGACGGGAGTGCAGCTATGGGCTTTAGTGGAGTGTTACCGTAGCTAATGAAGGTTGATTAACCGGGTCAAAGCGTTTGATTGGTTAATCTCGGATCATTTGAGCTCGTCACTGTAGGTCCATTAGGTCCCTCGGTTGGCTCAATTTGGGTTAAAAGAAGGGTTAATGTTTTAGTATGAAATTAAAGTGTTTAATTTCACTTAGAGGCATTTATATCATTTATATGAGATATGAATGATATAATATATAGTTTAATGTGAATGAGATTCATAATAAACTATAGGTTAGCCTAATTGTTGAAATAGGGCTAATTGGAGAAATTAATTGAGAGAAATTAAATTGGATGTGATTTAATTTAATAAATCCACAATTATGCAAATGTGATTTGTATAATGAGATATGAGATATCTTATATTATATGGTTATGCAAATATGATTTGCATAACCTATAGTTGTGGTAAAATGGTAATAATATGGAGATTTTAAGTCCATGTTCTCTCCATTATTTAAACCCTTCTTGCAAGAAGGGAAGTAAGGAAATCTCTCATTTTGTTGGAAATTTCACCAAAAGAAGAGAACTCTCTCTCAACTTTTCTCTCTAGAATTTTTCCCCTCTCAACAAAATCGAAGTTCCCACAAACTTCCTTCTTTCCAAAAGAAGAACAATCGAGAAGCCATTAGTGGTTGTGTTCGGTTCTTGTTTGTGAGAAAAGTTCGAGTTCGAAGAGATCGAGTTTGCACGAAGAGTTCGTGATTCGCTGGAAAGGATTTTGAAGAGGGTCTTCAACAAGTAAGCATCTTCTACTTGTTGTTTTTTCTTTCCACTTTTAAGCATGTTTAGCCTAATCTATTAGATAGTTGATTTTAGTGAAATCGAGTAGCATAATGATACCACGACGATTCGATCGTCTTCCGCTGCGCGGATATTCTCATTCCCTTCACCACCCTCACCCTACTAGTCAAAGGATAGACCCTCGCAGACAGGAGTCCGTAACACGCTCAGGATTAAGGACGAGTCACTAATGGTTATCTACGAATATATTAGTCCTATACCGTTAACGATGTTACATTAGTAGGTCTAATAAGTTTTCTAAAGATACTTCAGAGAAGGTCAAATAGGAGTAGAACTCGGTTTACTAAGTTCGAAGTTGGTGAGAATTACAAGTGTACTGCAATTGCGTTGCAGTTGAAGTTTATGAAATTGCATTGCAGTTACAATCCTCACAATTTCGTTGGAGTTGCACTGTTTTTCCAAAAGGGGCATGAGAATTCTTGAATCCTTTAACTTTGCACTGTTTTTAAAGCCTTATTATTTTAGTCAAAACCACCACATAATCATTTTATCTTTGGTTACCTTATAATTGCAATTTTCCAACAAGTTGTGTTTTTTCTCAATTAATTTTATTAAAATCTATTCCCTTGGGCTACATACTATGGAATACTCTTGTTTTATATTACTTCGATCACGTGCGCTTGCATGTAGCGTTATCAAGCTTCATGAAATGACTAAAAATAGTACTATTTTTACTAGCGTATTCCTTTTTGTTTTGAAAATTTTTATGAACTTTAATGTCTATTTTGTAGGTATTTAAGTCTAAAGAACAATTGGAGCAAAATGTTGCTTTTTGGAGCATTCGAGATGTGTTTGGAATGATCCGAAAGTTTATCGAATTCAAAGAGGAGCTTTGAAGAGCAAAATGGTCATTTTGAAGAAGTTGGAAGTGTTTATACGCTCATTTGGATTCCTCCGATGTTGAAAGGCAGAATGGTGCGGAACTGGGCTACTTCGAGATGCTGCTTGTAGCGTCTAGACGCTAATTTGAAGACAGAAGCGTTCAGTTGAAGCTAATGTCGAAATGTTATGTCCAAGCATCTTGACGCTAAATGCAAGGTGTCGTGCAATGCTGCGACGAACCCCTCAAGATGCTGGGATAATTAGCGACAACGTCGAGACGCTGTGCCTAGCGTCTCAACGCTGCGACAAATTCTATATAATATATATACTTCTTTACTATTTTAGGTCAAAGGGGAGGAGAGTTTTAGCAACATTTTCGAGACAACCTTCATCTTTTTCCCTTTTAGTTTTTGTTAAGGCTTAGTATTAGGTTAATTTTATGTTGTTTCTTGTAATTATGGATATGATGCTCAAGTCTACTGGCTCTAGCTAAGCGAAACTTTCGATTTGGAGATATGTATCGATATGTAATGCCATGAGATAATCATTGTTTCTAGCTATCCTTATCTATGTTTATCTTTAAGTTTGAATCATTGAGCATGCTCACGGTAGGATTGACATCCTATATGCATCGACTGTGATTAGCTTTGTTACGTATATTAGTTTCCTTACTTAGCATGCCATTATTAGTAATTAGGCTTAGAACGTGTGAGTTTATGAGCTATCTAGTAGTCATGAATGACTTAATGAGTCTAAGGCAAAAAAGAGAATAAAAATTGTATAAAGGTTAATTTATACTTGCCACCTAGAAAAATGGTATAAAGGTTAATTTATACTTGCCACCTAGATTAATTTAAGCAACTAGCTACTCCTAGTTGAGTTTAAGGCTTAAAAGACTGGTCCCGAGTATACTACGTGTCAGTCTCTGGCAAGGACTAGTCCTATTCGTAGATTTGGACTAGTTTTGAGTCTAATTACTTGATAATTAAACTTGCTTAGGCAAGGCTAGAAGTTCACAGGTCTTACTTGTCGATAGGCGAATATAAAAAAGCAAGATAATTTTTATTTAACTGTAACAACCCTACTTTTAAGACTCCTTTCCTAGGGTCACTACTAAGCATGCATGCATTTGAGGCCGAAAAAAAATATTTAGAGTCAATAAGCTTAACCGAAAACAAAATATTTCTTTATTGGGATCCCAAATAAAACAACAGTTTGAAACAAGGTTCATCAACTAAAACAAGAAACTCAAAGTTGGCCTCATTCAAAAAAAGTTCTATATTCAGTAAAGAATTCATTTAAGGAAAAATGTGCATTAAAACGTGAATCAAAGTTCACAAATGTGCGGAACTCCTGACTTTTTCAATCCCATGGCTTGTGCATCGTTTTCCCCGTCATTCGCCTAGCTTGCCTTTGCCTTTACCTGAAAATATTTTTTTAAAAAAAACATAAAGGGCGAGTATTACAAAATATAATACTCAGAAAGAGACCCCACTACCGGGGTTTGAAAACATGCTAACATGAGCAAATCATGGCTTTATGTGGAACCCAAACATAAGGAAAAATATATTTCATGGCTTTTCTCTTCGGCTTTCAATATGAATTTAATACTTCCTGATCCATGGTCTCTTAGTTTAAGTCGACTCTAAGTCATTCATGGCTTGCATAATAAAAAAAATACATATACATATACGTCAGAAGTTTAATTTCCATGACCTTCGTAAACATTTTTCTTTTTTATAAAATTTCTCTTCGGCCATTAGTGATCGATTAAATTCTCCTCGGTCATTGCCTCTCAGATCGAGTCGACTCTAATTCATTCATAGCTTATCTAATAAATTATACCAGGAAGATTTCACCACTACCTTCGCAAACATTTTAAAACATACACGCTCGAGGTCCCAAGAGAAAACAGTAAATGATGGTGCAATATTTCATGGCATAAACAAATAAAAATCAAAATGTTCAGTTTTAAACCAACAACATGACGTTCATGGCCTTTGAGATAAATATCAAGGCAACCAGATCGTGGCATTTAAAACAGATCTCTCAAACATATCATGACATTTATAAAGGACCTTTCAAACAGATCATGACATTTATAAAGGACTTTTGAAACATATCATGCCATTTGAAAGAGACTTTTCAGACCGATCATGGCATTTTTCAAACAAAACCCTTAAATTCTAAATTTTAAAGTTCGAGTGGGTTCCCTTACCTTGGATTTTAGTTTCGAAAGTTCCTAAAATCGTGTTCTTGCTCCAACGTTCCACTTAGACACGTTCCATGAATAGATCTCCTAAATAAAATCCAATTTCATAATTAAAACACAGACAATAAACTTATTTTTTGAACCCAATGCTAGTTAGGCTAAAATACCACCACAGAGGTTCAAAAACGAGCTCGTGAGTTGAAAGTAGTCAAACTAGAGTTAACCGACAAACGACAGCGTTGACCGGCCTTGCGGCGACGACGCGTGAGTACCAGTTTTGGATTGTTCGTTAGGCGATCTATCTGGAACTGGTGGTGTCTTGGTGAAAACTGACGGAAATCAAGACGAATCGAAAAAACCAAGCCAACGGTTTTGCGTTCGGTTCGTGTGTTGCAAACGAGGGTCGCCGATGGCGAGCGGCGTTCGGACTCAAGCGTCGATGTCTTCTGCATCTACCAGGCCGACGACTGGGGAGGACCTCTATAGATCCAGATCGACGCAACGTGGCTTCGGAGACCGCAGCAGTCGAACACTTGAAAGGCTGTGGGTTTGTGGCGGCTCGAACAGGCGACGAGGCTTGGTGTCCGACAGTTACGAGACCCCTAGAATGCAGACGTCAATGGCGTGGCGGCTTCAAGTGGAGTTTCGACAGAACGTAGGCGACGATAAGGAGGAATCGACGTGGACAACGGCTGCTCGAAGACCACCACTCCCTCAGGTGGCTGCAAGATGCGCGTGTGTGAGAGGAAGGAGATGAAGGTGCCTCGTAAAATGTGCCTCACTAAGAAGAGAACCCTAATTTCCTTTCTTTAATTGAAAATTAAAAAAATGCCCCTCTCCCAACTCCTAACTGAAAAAAATGCCTACCAAATTCTGAATTTGCATAATCTTTCATTAAATTACAAAACTCCAAGGCCTAATTAACTTAATTTCCAATGAATTAACTCAGAACAAAAATAAAAAGGTTCCTGGTGTTCTGGGGCGTTACAATCTTCCCTCCCTAAGAACTTTCGTCGCCGAAAGTTCCTAAACTTGAACAAGTTCAGGGTATCTTGCCGCATTTCATCCTCTTATGTCTAAGTAGCTTCCTTGTTTGATGGTTTTGTCATGATACTTTAACTAAATCTCTCTCGGTTACAAAGGATTTTCTGGTCTCTTGGGAGAATTCACCCAAGTCTTTATTCACAACCCCAGTTCTCCTTCGACTGTAAGGGCTTAAAAATCCAACACGAGCGATGGATTCGACACATAATCCCTCAACATAGAGACAAGGAACACATCATGTACTACAGAGAGAGATGGCGACGACATAATTCCATAGGCCTCCAAAACTAATTTACTCTAGAATTTCAAATGACCATAAAAAACATGGACCCGACTTTCCTTTTTGGTAAAACCTCAACACCCCCTCCAAGTCCAGCGTTCAAGCTGCAAGCATTTCTTTCAGGACATAACTCAATCATTTTCTCTAACCATTGATTCATAGGCTTATCCCTTTTCCAAATACGTGACCTCATTAAAGATAAGGTTAGTAACCTTATAAGGCGATCTAGATCCCTTAAATTGTCGGTTAACCTTTCGTTGCCCTTCACAACCTCTTAGTAAACGTTGTAGTGACAGTCTCACTCACATATTTATTTAACTTTGGGACCTTCTATTGAACATCCATAACTCACTGCAAGCTTTAAGTCATGAAAGGGGGTAACTCAAACTTAGGTCCCTTTTGATTGTCGCGATGCATGCATCGTTCTATAAAAACTTTACCAATCTTACTACCCAAAATGCTTCGAAAATTTTGGCAGCATAACGACATAACCACAATGATGCCAAAATTTTCCCAAGTACCTGCTTAACATAAGGTTGCACTTATAAAGCCAGATAACCAACAATCATGCCTCAAAACTTCGACTCAAGTCTACTCAGGATTCAGGAATTCACAACATGAAAAAAAAATGTTGACAAACCAAAACGCAAGCAAATTAAGCTTCTTTAATAACTTCAAACAATAAATCTTAAGAGGCAAGACAATCTTAGCAATTTTGTTATGATTTCAACTCTGAAGAAGAGATATAAAAGAGTGTGATAAAACCTTCTTCATTTACATTGCTCTAGCGCTTAACCAATTATGAATAGCAGGCTAAATATCAATAACTTTTATTGCTAGCCCTGGACCATGCACGAAAAAACTTAGCCTATGGCTCTCTACCTAGCACCATGCATAGAAATGAACTCTTTAGTATTGTGTTAAGGCATAGACCATTAGTAATATCACCATGAACCCTAAGCTTTTGTACCACTAAAACAATTAATTCCAAAGTTTAGGGGCAATTATTCTTCTTTCTTTTTAATAACCTTGGACAAGTTCTATTTCGAACTTAACATAACTTGTAACTTGTCTGACTATGAAGTCTATACAGGTTTCATCCCATTTCCACTTATAGGTTGCAATAACTCTGTTGGTTTCTGCCTCGAAGTTTTTACTTACTGTCAAACTAAACACCTCAAACTCTTGCGGTCTGGGATTCTAGAAACTTGTTTCACAAGGCTCATTCCACACAAGTGAGTCGCCTTTCCAAATAAACATTGTTCCGGAATGACTATTTTCGAGAATTTCTCAACAAATACATGTAGTGACCTACTATACCCAAAAGGCTTCTTACTTCAGTGACAGTGGTAGGACAAAGTCACTGTGTCACCACCTTCACCTTCGCAGGACTCACAATGACTCCTGCCCTTGACATTACGCATCCTAGGAAGGGCATTTGTCTAAGTCAAGATTCATTTTTAAAGAACTTTACATACAACTCATTTATCCTCAAAAAATTAACAAAACCCTTTTAGGTTGCTCTTCATGTTCCTCATCAATCTTAGAATATGCCAAGCCATCGTCAAACAACACAACCACCAAAGTATCCAAGATTTCCTTGAGTACTCAATTCATTAGGTCTATAAACACTGTGGGCGCATTAGTCAACCCAAACGACATCACTGTACATTCATAATGCCCATATTGCGATCTAGAAGTTGTTTTGAGATGTAACAATTTCTGATCCTTGACTAGCAATAACTTGACCTCCAATTCCGTTTTTAGTATAACATTGCTTCGTGTCATTGATCGAAAAGATCGACCAATCGAGGAAGAAGATATTAATTCTTAGCTGCGACTTTCTTCAGTTCTCTGTAATCTATGCACAAACACATAGATTCACCTTTCTCCTTTACGATCAACATTAGTAGTCTTTAGGGCGATACGCTAAAATGATCTCTTTATCTCAAAGATCCTGTACTCACACCTTGAGCTCTTTTAACTCTGTTGAAACATCCTGAAAAGGATATTAGAAACAGTTGATGCTTTCTACCTTAACTTCATGCTCAAGTTTACTTTATGTGCTAATGGTAGTCTAGAAAAGATCAAACTTACTTTTCTCGAACTTGATCTTTTCTCCTTCAGTCAAATTGAGAACATTTTCAGTTTCTTGTACTAATTTGGTTCTAAAATAAAAAACCACTAAAACATCACTTACGAGACCATCAACCTATCCTTTTCCAGTTTCATTCCAATGGTTCTTGACCACTATAATTGTATGAATTTCAAAATTAAAGAGGTTTCTCAGTTAGAATCCTACATGATAAACATGAATCTCACCAAAAATTTCCTCTATTATTCAAATTTTTCCTATTTAACCCTCTACTCGAGGAAAAGAAAACTTTAAGCCAAAAGGAATTTAAAAGGTGAAGCCTTATAAAATTTCTCCCAACTTATATATAACAACATAAAGTTGGAATTAGTAGCAAAGTTCCTTATAAAATTCCAACAGCTTAACCATACAAATGACCATTTGAATGTCAAATTGTGCACAAGTATCCGACGACTAGACAATCAACTCTCTTATTTTCTCAAATTAAAATTCTAACTCTTTACTTTTCCTCTTCATAGTTATTAAGATTATTAAGTTTATGGTATCACCTTTGAAATCCCGCACCATGCCTATTTTGGTTAAGGCCATTAAGCCTATGGTGCTACTTTTAAAGTTCCATAACAATCCTATCCTAAGTCACATTTTAGTTGTCTCTACTCATATTACTTGGTATGAATAAGATCCAAGTATTTTGAAGCACCTTGAGAATTTAACTTCCACTTCATAACTAGCAACTCATCTTCCATTTACGTTCAAGTCGTTTTTCAAACTACTTCGAGTTTTTGTGTTTTGCATCAACTAGGATGGATCTTTTAAGGAGAGTTCCTCATAACACAACCTATAGTTTATCTATATGTTTTCATATTCTTTTGGCATGACATAGTGATCATGCACATCTTCTCTCTTAAAAGCTTCATTCAAAAGACATAAGCTTCAATATTCTGTGACCCCTTTTGGAAAACAAACCTTAGTTCTTTAAAGCTCATTTTCTCTTCACCTTTTCAAATCTTTAGATTTCATGTTCAAGCACTCAATTGTGAATAGAATGAAACTCCCGCAGCGAAAATGACTTTGAATCATCGTGGTGTTCGTTGTGAAAACGTTTTCTTAAAACTAAATTTATCACATAAATCCTAGGCTAAACATGCTTAAAACGAAGGAAAAACAGTGAGCAACGATTACTTACTTGTTGATGAATGCTTCTTCGAGATTTCCTTCTACGATCACGAACTCTTCGTGCCCTTGATCTCTACGATCACGATCTCTCAACCCGAATGGATTGGACACCTCCAATTGATCTTCTCGGTTGTTCTCAGTTAGTAAAGGGAGAGTAGTGGGACTCCATTTGGTTTGGGGTAGAGAGAACTTTAGAGAGATTGAGAGAGTTTGAGAGAGAAGTATTTGGTGAGATTCCAAAAAATGAGCAATGAGACTTATAAAGCCTTCTCACAAAGGCCTTATATAATGGTGATAGGTGGAGTTGAAATCTCCACGTATTTACCATTTTACCACAACATTAGGTTATGCAAATCATATTTGCATAACACATATAATAAGATATCTCATACCTTATTATACAAATCACATTTGTATAATTGTGGATTTTAAATTGAATCACATTTAATTTAATTTCTCTCAATCCAATTTCTCTAAATTATCACTAATTAATAAATTAGGCTAACCTATAGTTTATTATGAATCTCATTCACATTAAACTATATATTATGTCAATCATATCTCATATAAATGACATTAATACCCATTTAATGAATTTGAACACTTCAAATCCACACCAAACTGTAAACCCTCAATATATCCAGTTTGAGCCAACCGAGGGACCTAATGGACCTACAGATGACGAGCTCCAATGATCTGAGAATAACCTATCAAACTCTTTGACCCGGTTATTAGATACGGTAACACTCCACTAAAGCCTGTAGCTGCACTCCCATCACTGTAGGACAAGGTGTGTCCATTGATATAACCAATGCCCGTGAGTCGACCCTTCACAGATTGTTCGTAGACACTGTTGGGTCAAATTACTATTTTACCCCTGTGTCTACCTCTTGCTCCTTAAGTCCCACTTCTCTTCTAATGAACAACAACGTTGTATGGTCCAACCATAAACAACAACCCTCTTGGGCCAGTGAGAGGGTTGGCGCCCGTTGTCCAAGCCCTGGAGACAACACTTAAGGGAACAACCCCTCTAGTTTCCCTAATGTCGGGAACGAGTGAATTCCATCCCGCGTAGTCAAGTTCCCAGCTCCCCACGTAGTCTTGTCCCTGAGAAGATAGGCATATTGGGCGAGTAACTGTGACCACCCTCACCCGTACTAGTCAAAGGACAGACCCCCGCAGATAGGAGTCTATAACACGCTCAGGATTAAGGTCGAGTCACTATTGGTCATCTGCGAAGTCATTAGTCCTATACTATTAACGGTGTTACATCAGTAGATTTAATAATTCGCTGTTCGGTCTTGTACAATCTTATTGCACAGGATGCCCCCTCTCGCATGTCAACCACATGAACGAGTTGGATCACCTCGTTTGTATCGAATACAAAGCGGGTCGCATCCACAACGTATCCAGGATTAGGTCTCAAACCCTATCCGTATACTGTAGACTGTTCGGGTCATTAACTCGAATATGATCCTCCCTGTGTATCCACTACACACCGTTCACGTTCTAGTTCTCTCATAATTCAATGACCCTGTAGCTTAGTTTATTGGATAAAGTTTGTAAATATGCGAGACACAAAGTGATGAAAAATTAACTCTTATTTATTTTAATAATGAATATTACAAACATATATGAGATTAGGACATACATCACAACAAACTCCCACTTGGACTAAGCTAGTGGAGTACAAAATACATTTCTCAAATGTATAATAAAATAACAATAAACTAGACCATTGAATACCCTTTACAATACTCCCACTTGCCCTAGTCAGGAAGAACTCGAAGACCTAGACTCGTTAGGTGACCCTCAAACACCTTAGCATTGATGGCCTTTGTAAATGGATCAGCAACGTTGTGCTCCGACGCTATCTGCGTGACTGTCACATCTCCGCAGTGCACAATCTCCCATATCAGGTGATACTTCCGTTCAATGTGCTTGCTCCTCTTATGACTCCGAGGTTCTCTCGAGTTGGTTACTGCACCATTGTTGTCACAAAACAGGGTAATCGACAAGTATATATTTGGAACAACTTCCAAATCCATCATGAACTTCCTAAGCCAAACAGCTTCCATTGCTGCTTCACAACCCGCAACATACTCGGCTTCCATCGTGGAATCAGCGATGCATCCCTGCTTGATGCTTTGCCACACTACAGCTCCTCCATTCAAAATGAAGGCTGACCCCAGAGTGGATTTCCAAGAATTCTTATTGGTCTGAAAGTCAGAGGTTGTGTATCCTGTAATGATCAAATCCCCACTCCCATACACAAGGTTGCAGTTCCTCGTTCTCCTAAGATACTTGAGGATTGCCTTTAGGGTTGTCTAGTGATCTAATCCTGGATTGGATTGATACCTACTTACAATCCCAACTGCATAATAGATGTCGGGCCTAGTACACAACATGGCATACATGAGGCTCCCTACAACTGAAGCTAACATAAGGGATTCGTCTCATATCTTCAACCTCTTGAGGTGTCTTAAGACATTGATCCTTAGGCAAGTGAACCCCATGCCTGAAACGCAGCAAACCCTTCTTGGAGTTCTGCATCTTATATCTAGACAACATCTTGTTAATATAAGATGCCTGAGACATCGCTAGTGTTCTGTTCTTCCGGTTCTAGACTATCTGGATACATAGAACATACTGGGCCTCTCCCAAATCATTCATTTGAAATTTTGAAGCCAACAATTTCTTAATGTCAGTAAGAAATCCTACCTCATTCCCAATGAGAAGGATATCATCCACATATAATATCAGAAATGCGACATTGTTGTTGACGATTTTCTTGTAGACCCAAGGCTCGTCAACATTCTGATCAAAGCCATAAGATTTGATCGCCTCATCAAACCTTATATTCCAAGACCTCGAGGCTTGTTTCAGTCCATAAATAGACCTATGAAGCCGACAAATCTTTTGCTCTTGGCCTTGGGCAATGAACCCTTTGTGCTGGTCCATGTAGATGGTTTCATCAAGATTGCCATTTAGGAAGGCTGTCTTGACATCCATCTGCCATACCTCATAGTCATAATATGTGGCAATGGCCAGAAGGATCCTGATCGACTTTACCATGGCAACAGGAGAAAAGGTTTCCCATAGTCAACCCCTTCAACCTGGGTAAAACCATTTGCCACTAGTCGTGCTTTGAAGGTATGCACCTTCCCATCTACGCCACGTTTACGCTTGTAGATCCATTTACAACCAATAGGTTTTACCCCATCCGGTTGATCAACCAGCTCCTAGAAAGAATTGAAGTACATCGACTCCATTTCTTGATCCATAGCTTTAATCCATTCGTCTTTGTCAGCGTCTGCCATTACCTATTCATAGGTCAATGGATCCTCCGAGTCATCATCAGGGGTGAGGACTTGGGTTTCAGCTAAACCCATGTAACGTTCAGGCTTTCTCACAATCGTCCTATTACGTCGGAGCATTCTCAACTCTTGAGAACGGACTTGACTAAACGAGCTAGGATTAAAAACACTTGTTGACGTACTAGCCACATCAGCAACTCTTACTGATGTACTGTCCATTTAATTTAACACAATCTTACTCCTTGGTAAGTGATCCCCGATGTGGTCTTCCTCAAGGAAAGTGACATTTGTCGACACAAGCACCCTATTTTCCTTAGGATCGTAAAACAAACCACCCCTAGACTCTTTAGGGTAACCTACAAAGAGACACAATTTTGAACGGGGTTCCAACTTCTTAGGGTTTGACACAACACATGGGTCTGGCATCCCCAAATTCTGAAATGGTGTAAACTGTCTTTACGTCGATTCCAGAGTTCGAAAGGTGATTCACAAACATACTTCAACAGAACGTTGTTCAAAATATAAATCGCAGTCTCCACTGCGTAACCCCATAAAGAATCAGGGAGACGAGCATAGCTCATCATCGACTGAACCATGTCCAACAGGGTTTTGTTTCTCCTTTACGATACATCATTCTGTTGTGGCATACCAGGTGCTGAGAGTTGGGACGTAATTCCATGTTCTATCATATAGTCCTGGAATTCAGTGTCCATATACTCTCCACCTCGATCCGATCTAAGTGTTTTATTGTTTTACCTAACAGGTTCTCAATCTCAGTCTTGTACTCATTCAACTTTTCAAGAGTTTCAGACTTCCTATGCATTAGGGAAATATACCCATACCTTGAATAGTCATCTATAAAAGATATAAAGTATTCGTAACCTCCTCGTGCTTTAACACTCATCGGACCACAAAGGTCAGAATGTATAAGCTCTAGAGGCCCTTTGGCTCTATATCCTTTTCCACTAAAAAAACGTTTTGTCATTTTGCCTTCAAGGCATGACTGACATACCGGTAAAGCGTTTTCTTCCAACTCACTTAGAAGCCCACTCTTCACTGATCTCAATCCTATTGAGATTAATGTGGTCTAACATTAAATGACAAAGATGGGCATTTTCTTTAGGAGAAACCTTTACCCTTTTAGTTCGTTTTCTGCCGTTTTAAATAATTCAGTATTCAAAACACTTTTGACCGAATTAGGTTTCAAAACGTACAAGTTATTCTCAAGTGAAGCAGAACAAATCAAGTTTCGATTTCAGGAAATAAACACTTTATTACCTGTAAATGAAATGGAAATACAATGTTCTAACAAGCAGGAAATAGAAACTAGGTTTCTAGTAAACCCTGGAACTATATACAAATTATCTAATAAAAGTGTAATTCCTGCCAAAAAATAGCTTCACCGTGTCGATTGCTGCAGCATAGACAACCTCCCTGGATCCAACCCGTAGCGTTATCTCACCCCCTCGCAGCTGCTGCGAGGAACTAATTCCCTGAAAAGAAGAACAAACATGGTTAGTGCTGCCTGAATCCAGTATCCATACAGAGTCATTACTCCCCACTAAACAGGTTTTAGTTACTAGTAAATCAAATTTACCTTCATTCCTCCTGTCGGCAAGGAACTTGGGACAGTTTCTCTTCCAGAAACCATCCCCGTTGCAGTGGAATCACTTTCTTTCTCTATAACTTCCTTGACCTTTTTGCCTTTTTGGGCGGTAGCACGGTCACCTTTGCCCTTCTTCATCTTCTTCTCCTTCCCTTTCTATCCTGAAGAACCTACAGATTTAGTCCCAAAGGTCGAACCCCTGTGAAAGGACCTGAAGGCAACGTTTGCCTCAGATTCCGGTGTCCTGATCCTCAACAATGACTGGAAGTTCTGTAGTTCGTTAAGAAGGGTAGTCAGAGTGTAGCTAATTTTTTTCATAACAACATTGCTACGAAACTGAAGGAAACTCTTCGGAAGAGTCTCCAAGATAAAGCTGACCTGGCTCGACTCGTCGATCGAAGACTCGTTCATCTCTGCCAGATTAAAGTTGGTCATAATGTCAAGAACATTTTTACGGACAGACGTGCTCTCCTTCATCATAGCATTGAAGACGTGTTTGGGAGAATCCTGTCGGACCTGAAAGGACTGCTGTCCAAATATTTCCTGCAGAGATTCCATGATCTCCTTAGCGTTGATCATCACCTCATGCTTCATTGCCAAAACTTCAGATAAGCTGGCAATAATGTAGACCTTGGCCTTTTCATTGGCCTTGATCCACCAATCGTATGCATCACGAACACTTCACGATGCAGTCGAGCCCGGCACCTGAGGGCACTCCTAAGTGAGCACGAACTTTAGGTCGTCAGTTACCAAAATCGTGTTGATATTATTCTTTCAAGTTTGAAAGTTATCTCCTACGAGTTTGTCTGAAGCTAAGAGTGCAATTATTGAAGCAAACATTTTGCTGAAAACAAGAAAAACTTTGTAATAGTCTCGCAAAAGCTTTGAAAATCCAATTAGGTTTTAGCAAATTTTTATCCTATGATCCCTAGGTCATTAAAAATTGCAATGATATCCCAAAGGTTTAGAATGACCGCCATCGAAGGGTGAACAAAAACACTCCTCCTCAGGGACTTTCTCGACCATACCCTAATACCAGAATAACTCTCATTCCATTAGGCATCCAGTTACCATTATTCGGTCAGAATCCATTAACTCTTAACAAATTCCGTGAGTGTCACCCTCTATCTTTAAATTTCTAAGTATTCGTCCAAACAATAGCCACCAAAGGGTGAACCACGAAGGAAAACAAACAAGGAAATTGTATCCCTTTCGAGAATTCACGGTGTTCCGAATCCCATGATCAAGGCCCTCCGAAGGGATTATCTGGTCCATGCCAAACTAGCAGGCGGATCATAGGCGTCTCACGGTGTGAATCGAAAGAAGAGACCGTGGTCCCCATTTTCACAGGTCCCGCTCCCACTCACTATAAGTACTCTCTCCATCCACGTTGATATTGACCCATACAAATACAAGGGAGACGCTCCCATTTGTGCCACGAGGCCGAGTATGGATCTCATGGTATGAACTTAATGGAGATTTGTGGTCAGAAAATTAAATGTATCTCATACACTTTATTTCCTCCCACTCAGCACTTTAAGTTATTCAGGATTGACCTAGATAAATCGGCTAATATTTACCTAAGTCTACCAATATAACTCTTATATTGGATTAGCCTAAGTCTATAATCATATTGTTAACTTAGGTCTATGTGAGTAAATTAATTAACACTTAATTAACGACACTCACGAGAATATAACCTATGAATCTCTGGACCAAATTCACTCTCAGGTTGGTTCCTGTGTAGGGTCTTGCAAGAAAGCGTCGACTTAAATACTGACCTTAGACATAACCTTCCTTAGACAGAGTTACTAATTAGTCACCATTCATAAGTCATATTGATTTCCTAATTCTAGTCTTATTAGAACTAGAAACCTAAGTCTAATTATTCAAGTTCTAAACAATTTAAAACTAATAATTAACTTAGGTTACATGCATTTCTATGTTATAGTGTTTGATCATTCATCACATGAATAGTAAAACTATATAACATACATTCATCACATGAATTAATGCATGTCAATGCTTTTTAATCTAAGAAATATAACACTTATATTAATTAAATTAAAAAACATGCATTATATTATAACACTTATAATATAATCCTATCATGCATACTATATATTATAAATCTTATAATATAAATTGATGAAAGAGTCTAGATTAAGAAAGCGGAAGCAATTTTGGATCTTGAACACTCTAAGTTGATCAATTTTGTAAAATAAAATGCATGCTCAAAGCTGGAAAAACAGAGGAATAGAAAACTCAACTTTGAAGATCAAATTCTCTTCACCCGGTGGATGGTTTTCAACACGAACACTTCGTGGACAACCGTTAGAGTCTTCCCTACTATCCTCGGGCCTTAGAACGGATTGTGGGATCCTTGGTTGAGAGAATTTGGAAGAAAAGACCTCAAAGGTCACTAATTCGAGAATTTAGAATTTTCTGCAAAATTCTATCAACATACCTCAAATCACCATTATATAAATCTTCAATAAGCTTCATTAGAGTGACATCTCAACAGTGATGAGGATGGATTGAGGTGGAGGTGGCCAATTTTGGCCAATTTTGAAGATGAGAGGGATTGGGCAAGTTGCAATTTGGATTTTAATGAAAATCAATGAAAATCCACTCCTTCTTATTTAATTTTAATTCAAAAATCAATATTAAATTGATTTTAAATAAAATTAATTTAATTAATTAAATAATTCAAAATTTAATTAAATTAATTAATTTATAATTTATAATTTAATTTAATATCAAATATTAAATTAAATAAATTTCCCGATCCCGATCGATTTTCCGAACATGAATCCTTATTCATGCTATAAATCGATCCAATATTTAAATCATATTTAAATATATCCACCTCCTATTAATCATAGTTTAATTCATAATTAAGCTATGACTCGTTAAATATATCACATATAATTAACGATTTCTCCAAAAATCGAATTTGAACAATTCAAATTATTTTCGCTCAAAATGTTACAAGGCTTAGTCCGAGCAAGTAAGGAGGACCTAATGGACCTACATATCATGAGCTCCAACGATACGAGATTAACTGACCAAACTCTTTAGCCTAGCTAATCAACATTCGTTAACTACCGGGGCACTCCACTAAAGCCCGGTGGCCGCACTCTCCTCATCAGAGATATATTTACATGACTCGATATAACCATGATTAGTAAGTCGAACCTTCACAGGTCGTTCGTAATTAAAGCTGGGTCAAAATTACCGTTTTACCCATGTAATTACCTCTTGTTCCTTAAGTCCCACTGATCCTCTAATGAACAATTGGTTTGTGGTCCAACCAGTAAACCGAATCCCTCTTAGGCCAATGAGAAGGGTGGTGTAAACCCGAGATCTTTCTTTCGAATTCAAAAAAAAAACAAAACCAAAGAAAACAAGAAAGAAAAGGTTAATACTATGGTTGGTTTTGTTTTAAAAAGAAAAGAAAAGAAAAGAAAAGAAAGGAAAAGGAAAAACAAAAAAAAAAAAAAGTGGAAGGTGGGACCCCCACCTTAGTTTTCTTTTTAAATAACCAAGTTTCCATCGATCTTCTTCTCATTTCAACAAGGAGGAGCTGAGGGTTTCGTGGGAGAAGCATAAAAGAAGTGGAAAAATATGATTTTGGAGCTGGAATTGCAGAAGAGATGGAGAGAACTCAAGCAAATTAGTATAACAACAAGGTAATCATTCTGTCATGTTCTGATGTTTTGATCATTTCGAGCTCAACAAGAGGAGTTAAGAATTGAGGTTTGGTTTTCTAGAAATCTAATTCATTTTTGAACAAAGTTCGTGAAGGAAGCTCGAGCCAATTTTGACCTTAAGTTACTGTTTTGTGAAGAGGATGGCAGAAGACAGAAATTTGCTGTCAAATCCGAGAAGCCTCTGATGTTTTGGTTGTTCTGATCTGTAGAGTTTGAATCAGAAGCTCTAATAGGTATGATTTGAAAGCTTATTTAATTTCCTACAACGTTTGTGAAGAAAGCGTGAGTAGAAAACGATTGAAATATGTCTTAAATCGTAGGACGAATTTGTTGTGCAACAGGAAATTGATTCTGGAAACAGCAGCAGGTTGTTTTTAGGGAAAACACTATCGAGGTATTTTCGAATCAATCCGTTGGGAATCTCAATTTCATTTCTTCATACTTTTTAGAGGGTTCAAAAAGGAAGAGTTTGGCATACAGTACATCCTTTTTGGATAAGTAATGAAGAAGTTAGGACTGTTTGAATACAGGGTATAAAATCTGTAAAATGCTGGAAAATTGGATGGTGTGGTTTTTGTAATTTTAAGGTTAAAAATCATGAGCTTGAGGTTTTAATACATGGATTTGATTTGTTTGACAGGCCAAGAAGAGATAGGTCGAGTGTACGGGCCAAGGTTCTAGTTTAACACTGTGAGTGACAAATCGAACTTCGAAAATGAACTATATGCTTGTATTATGCTTATGAAAATCCAAGGTTTTGCTAAAACGAAATGGTTTCAATGCTTACTATTTTCCTTAAAACACATGTTTATGAGTATTCATATTTTCTAAGAAATGATTTCAAGTGCTCGTTGTGAGCCTAAATGTCTTGATGAAATTTATACATGAGCATATGTCCTTGATTGTCGAAATTTATGAAAATGTTATAATTTCGAGCAAGTATGTACTAGCAAGTATGATTTAAAGATTTTTAGTTTTATGAACAAGCTGAGTAAGCTTGAGTTTTATGAAAGAAAAGATAAGCAGACATGTTCAAACATTTTTATGATGTTTTCTGAGACTCGACTGAGTAAATGACTGAGATATTGAGCCCGAGGCTTTATGGTACCGTGTGCACACAGGTCATTTTCTGTTGTCGACGTTGAGTGTACTCTGTGACAACAGTGCTGTCGTGATTGCTTGGCGGGCCCCACTACGACAAAGACGATGGGAGTGCTGGGCGGGCCCCACTACATCGTAGAGTAAATGTTGGTTGTACTGGGCGTGCCCTACACAACGTGGATTGTGACATATTTTAAAAAGGATTTATATCATTCATATGCTTTACGAGATTTAACGACATACTTGTTGGTTTTCCTGAAAAGCTATTATGATTACACAATTACTTTTAACGTTTGATTACAGATGCATATGCTCATAGATGATCAGGTGATATTATTTACGAGTTAATAGTTTTCTTTTCAACTCAAGTCACTCACTAAGCTTCATAGCTCATTCTTTCAGTGTTTTCCCACTTTTCAGGTAGAGATCGATCTCCCAGTGCCTTACATCCTGCCATAGTCTACTAGAAGCTCAATGAGCTTGATATTTTTTACGTGGGTGGTGTTGTATAGCAAGTCCATATGTGTTGTAGTAAATGTTTGAGGGGACTATGTAGTTATAGTTGTATGTGCTTTAGGGGTTGTGGTTGTGTTATTAATGGTTTGGCTTTGTTTGTGGTTTTGATGCTTTTGCCCGTTTAGTTTTCAGAGAGACTTAAGAAGTGTTTCTCCTTATGTATGTTTATCGGGTAAAGCAGGGTCAACGGTGTATCGTTAGAGAGGTGAACGATGTCTGTTGGCTTCACGCCGTCTTCTGGGCTAAGTAATGAGTAGTTCGGGAGAGGGTGTGACAACTTCGTATCAGAGCAGTTAGCTCCATGGGAATGAGACAGAGCAAGTTAGCTCTAGAAGAAACTGAAAAGTACATAGCAAGTTATTGAGTTAGTTCAATAGAACTAGCAGAGCATGATCCAAGTAAGGATAATAGTAAGTCCAGTCAGGACTAGAATGTGAACACAAGTCTAGAATTGTGCATTTGAGAGTATTTAGTATGTTGATATGTTAGAGAAGTCCTGCCACCACGTACTAGCAGACGATGCAGGCAGCATCACGACGGGATGTAGGATCCTACCCAAGATCAATCCCAGTGGGGATCTAGTGCCCCGAGAGTCCAGATAGGGGCCAAAATTAAGCAACATGCTAATTCCTCACATGAGGTAGGTAAGCCATATAGAGAAGGGCTAAGTAATCCGGACAAGACATATAGAATAGATCACCTAAAAGATTAGGAGTCACAGTGTTTGAGGGTTCGAAAGATCCAGCTGACATTGAGGTTTGGCTGAATAAGCTTGATAAATGTTTTGAGGTGATGAGTTGCTCTGAGGAGCGAAAAGTTAAGTTTGCCACATTCTTGCTGCTGAAGAAGGCAGAAGGATGATGGAAATCGATGTTAGCCAGTTGTAGTGATGCACGTACTTTAGACTGGCAAACTTTCAGAAGCATATTTGAAGATAAGTATTACCTTAGCACATACCGCGAGGCAAGGATGGATGAATTTTTAGAATTGAAGCAAGGGTCACTTTTAGTGGATGAGTACGAGAGAAGGTATACCGAACTTTCACGGTATGCTGTTATGATTGTGGCATCTGAGAGTGACAAGTGTCAAAGGTTTGAAAGAGGATTACGACCTAAGATACGTACCCCAGTCACAGCCATTGCTAAGTGGACTAATTTTTTTTTCTCAGTTTGTAGAGACTACTCTACGTGTTGAGCAGAGTATAGCAGAGGCACAATCAGTAGTGGAGCCAACTCGTGGGCCTTCAACAACAAGTAGTTTTTGGGGTCGCGAACAACGAAGATTCACACCCGGAGTGAATGTTTCAAGTCGTTAGGACTTAAAGAAATCATCGAGGTCATTGTCTTGTTGGTGTTGATGTGTGTTACCAGTGTGGACAACCAGGTGATGCGAAAATATCGAGTGCCCTAAACTAATGCAAATTAGAATGAGACTCAGATACTTCTACGACGTGCAAGTATACACGGTCGAGTGCAGCAAGTGATAAGTTAAAGTATCGATCCCACGAGGACTAGCTAGACTCTAAATGAATGAGTGTCCTAGCAAATTTTCCTTATTTTAGTACAATGCATGAGTGTGCAAATTATTGTTGTAAATATGTAAATTAAAAATTAAGAAAGATAAAATAAGACAAAAGAAAATAACTGAATTTAAATGCGGGGAGAGGAGAATGCAAACAAGAAGACAGATACAAGAGATGAGATTTGTAATGAAAAATAGGCTCGGGTTAGGTTAGAGTTCTAATGTTCGATTGGAATAAATTTTGAGTGATGCCTTGAATTTACCTACACATGCATTCAAATGATTCTTTCCAAAATCACTAAGTTTTAAAACCTACAATTTCCCAATTGTGATCTAAATTATGCCCATGATTTTAGGTTCTAGGTGGGTTAATTATCCCTAATCAACTTAATAATCCTAGAATGAAATTTTAGTTTTCTAACTCATTAGCTTTCCCAAGTTTATGAATTATAGAAAAGTTAAAAAGGCCAATTTTAATTCTCATGCAACGTTAAATTCAATAAAATTTCATAAATTCAATTAATGGCATCAACCATAAATTTAATCCAAAATTACATTAAAAAGACCTAACCTTCGCCTAAAGAAATTTAGTTCATGATGGAAATTAACTCATAAACTTCTAATTGATGCATACTTTTATCGATCAAAGAATTCATAAAAATAACCCAACGATGTTCACAAATCTAGCCTAAACTACCATAATTCTAGCCTAAAAGCGGGCCACTTAATTCGGTCTAAAAAAACGAGCAAAAATAGTCTAAAATATGTGTCCAATGGCAGAAAAATAACATTAACAATTAGAGATTAGGAGCGGGTTACGCGAGGTAAGTGACATGTGTTTAGCTTCCGCAAAACACCAAGAAACTCCACAAGGCAGCAGCTGATTGGCAACCTTATCCCTGACTTTGCTTCAGCAATTGCAAGTCAATCCCAATAGGTGATCTCCACAGATTGCCGGCAAAGATGGGCGAGTTGCAAGCAGTCAGGTCCTTCGATTTTGCTACAGCAATTGCCAAGCAACACCTCTGTCAATTGGTCAGCAACAGTGCACATTGCTTCAGCAAAGTGCCACGGTAGGCTTCAACAAATGGGCTATCGATTGCTTCAGCAAAGTCAGCTCTTGCTTCCTATCTATCGATTGCTTCAAAGAAAGAAAACACAATAGCTCCTACTACTCACGATTTTGCTTGGCAATGCTAGGCCAATCGCATCGGTGGGCGATCCCCTATTCACAACTTTGCTTCAAAGAAAAGTAGGTCAAAGCGCAATGACTCCACGGTTTGCTCACTGACAAAGTAGCTATCGGTTTTTTGCAGGGGTCAAGAACTTCTCGTGAGTTTTTCTCTCCCAATTGCTTCAAAGAAAGCCGATTGACTCGACCTCCTTTGTCCCGCTTTTTCTCCTCTGATTGCTACAACAATGACACACACTGAAGCTTGTCAATTTCTTCCTCACTCACCCAATTGCTACAAACAATGTCACCTTCACGATTTTTCTCTTCAATGCACACCTTTCTTTGTAGCAATTGCAGTTTCCCTTCTCTCTCTCGGTCTTTTCTACTTTTTGCAGCAACTCTTCTCCACTTTTACACTTGTAAACCCTAGCCTCTTTATACAAGATGATGTTGCCCTAACTCCACAAATTACAAAAATACCCTTAAGGGTAAAAGACCATATATTACCCTTCGGGTAAAATGTCTAAAATGCCCTTAGGGACTTCTTGTAATTTTTAAACATCTCCCTGCACTGAGAAAATTCCCAAATAAATTTATGAAGTCAATTATAAATCAAACTAAATACGCAAGGATTTTTGGAGTTAAGAAAAATCTCAAATTTCGGTCTTTAATTAACCGTTAGCTTATTTTCCTAAATTTCTTGAATTAAAAAACAAAAACATCAAAATTAATTCTTTTTGCACCTAATGCTTAAATTCAAGATTTTAAAGCTAACACACATAATTTAGGGATAAACTAACATGAGGATCACTAAATTAAATGCAATTCAAGTCGATTAAACACTAAAATTCTAGTAAAATTACTCACTTATGGTGAGTTATCAAACCCCCAAACTTGAACTACTCATTGTCCTCAATGAGTTCTATTCCCTAAAGACTTAAAAGTGCTTTAAAGACTCAGATCATTTGGGTAACTAAACAAGGATTGAATATTTATGTTCTAAGCTACAAGTCACCATTCAATCAATGCTCTCTAAGTGGCTCACCTAGGGGTTTCTTAGCTACACTTATGCATCAATAACCAAGAGCAAACCAACTAGGATTCAACATCTACCCTCAAGCTCACCCACTAGAATCCTAATCATTCAAATCAAGCAACCCATAGTTAAAAATAAGTCATACTCCAAAACTCGCATGGCTACAATTTAATGATCATTCCTTTTTATTTTTTTTATATATATATATATATTTTAAAAAATAGATATGTGCATTATTCCCCTCAATTTCCATAAAACTCACTGCTAAGGACAAATTTTTTTTTTATATATATATTTTTTTACTCTCCCGTAGTTCTTAGAATGGCACACGTGTTTAGCGCAGCACACCTAAGCAATGAGACTTCCCGTAGTTCTTAGAATGACACACGTGGTTAGCGCAGCGCACCTAAGCAATGGGAATAGGCTTCTTGCTTGATACCTTCGCTCCAAGAGGTCAACATGGTTAGTGCCCAGACCCCCTGACATCGAGTACCAAGTTGTCTGAACTGACTCTAAATAACAAAATAAGTAGCATATTTTTTGTCTAGCCCAATGGAGTTTTAGGGAAATGAAAGGTTTGCACACTCTTTCTTTCTTTCACTTTTTTTTTTAAACACGGAGAATTTACCTTTCCCCCCAAACTTAGAGTACTCAATGTCCTCATTGAGTTAGGGAGGTCGGGTAACTCCCCCAAACTTGAAATGATCACAAATTTGAAGTTTACTAATTTTGGAGCGTTCTAAAAAAAAATGTATGGGTTACCTAACTTGTCATGGCTTCTAGTTTTCGAAACTTTTTGGATCAGGAGTTGAATCCTAACTACTTTGATTGACATACTAACCATAAGCGCACTAAAAAACCCTAATGACAAGCTTGACCTTGAGAAACACCAAACAAGATAGGATACTCTTGCCTCGGACACAAACAACAACCCTTATTTTCATTAACCTTAAGATTTGACTTCAACTTTTTATTTCCATAGAGATGCATATCAAATTTCTACCAATGACAACACACTTTTTACCATTAAAAAAACATGCAGAAACTTAATTTTTCAACAAGGAACAACAACCATCTTTCCAATTTTTGCTTGCTTAAACATAACGAATCCACTACCTACATCATGCATATAAAAGACCATGAAACAAACAACTAACATGGAATCTGGTAGTCAAATTAGTTCATTTTAAAGTCCTAAAGCAAGTAAATAACTTTATAAACACAAAGGCATGCAACACCCTATAAACGCTAACAACACACAGTCTCATCAACAGAAAATTTTCAATCAAGCCCAAAATCATATTCAAAACAACACATGTCTTCCTCATGGTTAAGGCATACATTGCCCTTAATGTAAAAAAAATGCTCACTTAAGCATGCTTAAGGACAACTAACAAAGATGGAAGGAAGAACAATACTGCCCTGAATCGATGAGACCTCCACTAAAGCGCATATCAATCATCAAACCCTAAGGGAGCTGCAAAATAGGCAAGGGTTATTTATTTAAAAACAAAAACAACTAAAAACGAAACAAAAGAAAAAAACAAAAAAAAATTAAAGACGAAACAAACGAAATAAAATTTGGGTTGCCTCCCAAGAAGCGCTTGTTTTACGTCATTAGCTTGACGTAGTATAAGTGAGCTCGTCAAGGTACGTAAAAATTCTCCCATTTCTTCGGGCCTCTCTTTCTTGAATCTACAAAACAAATCAAAGCTAGCAAGAATACTAGCTTATTGTGAGAGCCCGAAACAGATATATTTTTTATTTTTTTATATATTAAAAGAAAATAAGGAACAAAAACAAAGTAAACATTTTTTTGTTTTTTATTTGATAAGAGAAAAGAAGGTAAAACAGGAAAATAAACAGACTCACACAAAGACACTGACTCGGGAGAATAGAAAGAAAAGCATTCACCAATAAGAGAAAAATCAGAAGATAGAACTATCATAGACTCAAAAGCCTCAAATTCTACCTCCTGGTCTAACTCAACAACATAAGGATCGATTGTTTCCACCTTCTCAATAACTCCATCCTGGTGTGTGATACAAGGTTCTAGTTCTTTTATATCTAAATCACAATCCTCTAAATGCCCATACTCCAAAAAATTTGAAGGACTAGGGTCCTGAAGGTTTATCAGCGAGTCAGTGATCAATTCCAACTCAGGTCTTCACTTATAACATAGATTGTGAGAAGATAACCAGAGGATAATAACTTGCAGAAAATGTTTGGAAAGTCTAATTAGGGCCCAAAAGCAAAGTTTAAGATGAGATCAGACGGGGCCATAGAGAGGCAAGGAAGACTATGCGTTCCGAGTGTTAGTTAGCTTAAAGATGCTATTCTAGAGGAAGCTCACAGTTCAGCTTACGCTATGCATCCAGGAAGCACCAAGATGTACAAAACTTCGAAGGGGACGTATTGGTGGCCTGGGATGAAGCGAGAGATAGCTGATTATGTTGATAGATGTTTGATCTACCAGCAGGTTAAACCAGTTAGACAGAGACCAGGAGGACTCCATAATCCACTGTCAGTGCCAGAATGAAAATGAGAGCATATCACTATGGATTTTCTGTTTGGATTACCACGTACTTCAAGTGGACATGATGCTATTTGGGTAATAGTGGATAAACTCACTAAAACAGCACGGTTTATACCGATTAAAGCGACGTCTACGCTTGATCAGCTTGCTAAGCTATACGTCGATAAAATTGTGAGTCAATTCGGAGTGCAAGTGTCCATAGTTTCAGATAGAGATCCGAGATTTACTTCTTAGTTTTAGCCTAGCTTACAAAAGGATATGGGGACAAAGTTGAATTTTAGTACAACGTTCCATCCTCAGACAGATGGTCAGTCAGAGAGGACCATCAAAACATTAGAAGACATGTTGAAGGCATGTGTCCTTCAATTTAAGGGAAGTTGGGATACACACCTATCACTTATGGAATTCACTTATAATAACAACGATCAGTCGAGTATTGGCATGACACCATTTGAGGCTCTGTATGGAAGGCCATGTAGAACGCCCATATGTTGGAACGAAGTAGGAGAGCGGAAGCTTATCGGTCCTGAGTTGGTGCAAGTTACGACATATAATATTAGGGTAATCAGGGAGAATCTGAAGGTAGCTCAAGACCGTTAGAAGAGTTACGCAGATAAGCGACCAAAGAACTTAGAATTCAAAGTCAAAGATGAAGTTTTCTTGAAGTTATCTCCGTGGAGAGGTGTCCTTCGTTTTGGCAAGAAAGGTAAGTTAAGCCCTAGGTATATTGGTCCTTATCAAGTAACGGGACGAGTTGGGCCGAGCCCTCTGTTTGGAGTTGCCAGTGAGAACTATCTCGAGTACATGATGTTTTTCATGTGTCCATGTTGAGGAAGTATATTCTAGATCCGACACATGTGTTGCAAGCATAACCAATTGAGCTGAAAGAAGACATGAGTTACGTAGAGGATGCAGTTCAAATCCTCGACAAGAAAGAACAAGTTTTAAGAAACAAGACGATCTCACTCGTGAAGGTTCGTTGGAGACATCACGCAGTGGAGGAGGAAACCTGGAAGTTAGAGGACCAAATGAGGAGGAAGTACCCGATGATTTTCACCTAAGGACTATTAAATTTCGAGGACGAAATTTCTTAAGGGGGAGGTAAGTTGTAAACCCGAGATCTTTCTTTCGAATTCAAAAAAAAAAACAAAGGAAAACAAGAAAGAAAAGGTTAATACTATGGTTGGTTTTATTTTAAAAAGAAAAGAAAAGAAAAGAAAAGAAAGGAAAAGGAAAAACAAAAAAAGAAAGTGGAAGGTGGGACCCCCACCTTAGTTTTCTTTTTAAATAACTAAGTTTCCATCGATCTTCTTCTCATTTCAACAAGGATGAGCTGAGGGTTTCGTGGGAGAAGCATAAAGGAAGAGGAAAAAGGTGAGTTTGGAGCTGGATTTGCAGAAGAGAGGGAGAGAACTCAAGCAAATTAGTATAACAGCAAGGTAATCATTCTGCCATGTTCTGATGTTTTGATCATTTCGAGCTCAACAAGAAGAGTTAAGAATTGAGGTTTCGTTTTCTCGAAAGCTAATTCATTTTTTAACAAAGTTCTTGAAGGATGTTCGAGCCAATTCCGACCTTAAGTTACTATTTTATGAAGAGGAAGGCAGAAGACAAAAATTTGCTGTCAAATCCGAGAAGCCTATGATGTTTTGGTTGTTCTGATCTGTAGAGTTTGAAACAGAAGCTCTAATAGGTATCATTCGAAAGCTTATTTAATTTCCTACAACTTTTGTGAAGCAATCGTGAGTAGAAATGATTGGAATATGTCTTAAATCGCAGGACAAATTTGTTGTGCAGCAGGAAATTGATTCTGGAAACAGCAGCAGGTTATTTTTAGGGATAAAGTTATCGAGGTATTTTCGAACCAATCCGTTGGGAATCTCAATTTCATTTCTTCATATGATTTTTAGAGGGTTCAAAACGGAAGAGTTTGGTATACAGTACATCCTTTTTGGATAAGTAATGAAGAAGTTAGGACTGTTTGAATACAGGGTATAAAATTTGTAAAATGCTGGAAAATTGGATGGTGTGGTTTTTGTAATTTTAAGGTTAAAAATCATGAGCTTGAGGTTTTAATACATGGATTTTTTTTTGTTTGACAGGCCAAGAGGAGATAGGTCGAGTGTACGGGCCAAGGTTCTAGTTTAACACTGTGAGTGACAAAACGAACTTCAAAAATGAACTATATGCTTGTATTATGCTTATGAAAATGCAAGGTTTTGCTAAAACGAAATGGTTTCAATGCTTACTGTTTTCCTTGAAACACATGTTTATGAGTATTCATATTTTCTAAGAAATGATTTCAAGTGCTCTTTGTGAGCCTAAATGTCTTGATGAAATTTATACATGAGCATATGTCCTTGATTGTCGAAATTTATGAAAATGTTATAATTTCGAGCAAGTATGTACTAGCAAGTATGATTTAAAGATTTTTAGTTTTATGCACAAGTTGAGTAAGCTCGAGTTTTATGAAAGAAAAGATAAGCAGGCATGTTCAAACATTTTTATGATGTTTTCTGAGACTCGATTGAGTAAATGACTGAGATATTGAGCCCGAGGCTTTATGGTACCGTGTGCACACGGATCATTTTCTGTTGTTGACATTGAGTGTACTCCGTGACAACAATGTTGTCGTGAGTGTTGGACGGGTCCCACTACGACAAAGATGATGGGAGTGTTGGGCGGGCCCCACTACATCATAGAGTAAACGTTGATTGTACTGGGCGTGTCCTACACAACGTGGATTGTGACATGTTTTAACAAGGATTTATATCATTCATATGCTTTATGAGATTTAACGACATACTTGCTGGTTTTCCTGAAAAGCTATTATGATTGATTACGATTACTTTTAACGTTTGATTACTGGATGCATATGCTCATAGATGATCAGGTGATATGATTTACGAGTTAATAGTTTTCTTTTAAACTCAAGTCACTCACTGAGCTTCATATCTCATTCTTTCAGTGTTTTCCCACTTCTCAGGTAGAGATCGAGCTTCCAGTGCCTGACATCCTGCCATAGTCTACTAGAAGCTCAACGAGCTTGATATTTTGTACGTGGGTGGTGTTGTATAGCAAGTCCATATGTGTTGTAGTAAATGTTTGAGGGACTATGTAGTTATAGTTGTATGTGCTTTAGGAGTTGTGGTTGTGTTATTCATGGTTTGGCCCTTTGTTAAAGACCCGAAGTCAGCACTTAAGGGAACAACCTCTCTACTAATCCCTAAAGCGGGTAGGAGTGAACTCCATCTTGCAGAACTATGTTCCCTGCTATCTACCCAGTTTTATCCCTGAAATGGGAAGCTTATTGAGTCGGCAATCTCGAGCTACTCTCACCCATGCAAATCTAAGGATAATCTGAATAAACAGGAGTCCATAGAACGCTCAGGATTAAGATCGAGTTACCTAGGTCATTGTATGAATATAGGCAGTTAAGACAGTAAACGGAGTTATAAAGTCTAAGTGATTATTTCGCGGTCCAGTCTCATGCAAACTCATTGCGTAGGGCGCCCCCACTCACATGTCTCCCACATGAACGATTTAGCATCACATCGTTTGTACTCTACAAAGTGGGCCACATCCATAGTGTCTCCAGGATAAGGTACCCAACCCTATGCTTATACTATAGACCGTTCTGGCTATAACTTGAACTTGATCCACTTTTATGTCACACATAAAGCTCAAGTGTTCATCCTATAGCCAAAGGTACTTTATTGGATTAGGGTTACACAATACACAATATTCAATAACACCTTTAGTGAATAAATCTTAATAACAACTTTATTGCGAAATAGAATATACATTCAGTTTACAAAACCACGAGTTTTAAGACATAAAACCCAACAAACTCCCATTTGGACTAAAACGTCTGTGCGGTAAAATATGTTGAGCAAAGAAAAGCGCCTCTTTGCAGACAACCCGTAGTCCTAGACTCTCTAGGTGTCCCTCAAACACTTTAGCCATGAGGGGCTTTGTAAACGGATCAACTATGTTGTTCTCTGAAGCGATCTGCGTGACGATCACGTCTCCTCGTTGCACAATCTCCCTGATGAGATGATATTTGCGCTCTATGTGCTTTCCACGCTTATGGCTTCTAGGTTCCTTAGAATTTGCCACTGCATCACTATTATCACAATAAAGGGTGATAGGCAAATTCATATTTGAAACAACTTCCAAATCAGTCAAGAACTTCCTAAGCCATACAGCCTCCTTCGCTGCTTCGCAAGCTGCGACATACTCAACCTCCATGGTGGAGTGAGCAATATAACCTTGCTTTATACTTCTCCATACTATAGCTCCTCCGTTAAGAGTGAACACTGATCTTGATGTGGATTTCCTCGAATCTACATCAGTCTGAAAATCAGAGTCAGTGTATCCTGCAAGGATCAAATCGTTTGCACCATGCACAAGCATATAGTCCCTCGTTCTCCTAAGATACTTGAGGATGTTCTTAACGGTACGCCCAAATGATCATATCTGGATTTGGTGATACCTGGCGACTATTCCCATCGCATAGCATATGTGGGTCGAGTACATAGCACACAGCATACATCGGACTCGAAGCCACGGTTGAAGCATAGGGAATGTGTCTCATAGCCTCAACTTCTTGAGGTGTCTTAGGACACTGTTCCTTAGACAAATGAATTTCATGCCTGAAACGTAATGAACCCTTCTTGGAATTCTGCATCTTATATCTAACCAACATCTTATTAATATAAGATGCCTAAGACAGTGCTAGCGTTTTATTCTTGTGATTCTGAACGATTTGGATTCCAAGAACAAATTGAGCCTCTCCTAAATCTTTCATTTGGAATTGGGTCGCTAGCAATTGCTTAACGCCAGTCAGGAACCCTGCATCATTCCCAATGAGCAAGATGTCGTCTACATATAGAACTAAGAAAGCTACAGTGGTATTGACTATCTTCTTGTAAACACGAGGCTCGTAAATATTCTGTTCAAAACCATAAGATTTGATCGCAGTATCAAATCTTATATTCCAGGATCTAGATGCTTGTTTCAATTCATAGATAGATCGTTTAGGCTTGCAAACCTTTTGCTATTGACCCTGAACTATGAACCTCTCTGGTTGATTCATATAGATACTCTCATCAAGATTTCCATTAAGAAAGGTTGTCTTGACATCCGTTTGCCAAATTTCATAGTCATAAAACGTGGCAATGGACAAGAGTATTCTAATGGACTTAAGCATGGCAACAGGGGAGAACGTTTCTTCATAGTCCACCCCTTCCCTTTGAGTATAACCCTTTGCCACAAGTCGAGCCTTAAAGGTTTGCACCTTCTCGACTTGATCTCGTTTTCTCTTGTAGATCCACTTGCAACCGATAGGTCTTTCACCATCTGGTTTATCTACAAGTTCCCAGACAGAATTGAAGTACATTGACTCCATTTCAAGGTCCATGGCTTTAATCCACTCGTCCCTATCTATATCATTCATTGCCTGTTTATAGGTTAATGGATCCTCAACGCCATCATCAGGTACGACGACTTGGGTTTCAGTCAAACCCATGTAACGATCGGGTTGTCTAACATCCCTTTCACTACATTGAGGCATTCTCAACACTTTAGAAGGACCAACTTGATAAACAACTTTTGGTGATTTATCTGTAGCTTCCCTGGAAATTTCACTTAAGGCAATCCTGCTACGAGGCTAATGATCTCTCATGTGGTCTTCCTCTAAGAACGTGGCATTTGTTGACAGAAGCACCTTGTCCTCTTGAGGATCATAAAAAAGACGACCTTTCGTTTCTTTGGAGTATCCTACGAATAGGCATAATTTTGAATGATGTTCCAATTTCTTTGGATTGGACACCAACAAATGTGTCGGACATCCCCAAATCCTGAAGTTACATAAACCCCCTTTACGCCCTTTCCACAACTCATAGGGTGTTTTTGAAACTCTCTTAGAGGGAACCATGTTCAAAATATATGCATCAGCTTGTACTGCATATCCCCAAAATGAACTAGGCAGCTGAGCGTAGCTCATCATGGATCGAACCATGTCTAACAGAGTTCTATTTCTCCTCTCAGATACACCATTCTGCTAAGGTGTACCAGGCACTGAGAGTTGGGATACGATTCCATATTCTATCATATAGTCTTGGAATCTCAAATCCATATACTCTCCACCTCGATCTGATCGAAGTATTTTAATTGTTTTACCTAATGTGTTCTCAACTTCTGCCTTATATTCCTTGAACTTTTCAAGGGTTTCAAACTTATGATGCATTAGGTAAAGATAGTCATACCTAGAATAATCATCAATGAAACTGATGAAATATTCATACACTCCTCATGCCTTGACATTCATAGGACAACAGAGTTCCGAATGCATGAGTTCCAAGGGTTCTTTTGCTCTATAACCTTTTTCAGAAAAAGTTCTTTTAGTCATTTTTCCCTCAAGACAGGACTCACATGATGGTAAAGAGTTGTCCTCTAACTGACTTAGGAGTCCACTCTTGACCAATCTCCCAATCCTATTGAGATTAATGTGGTCTAGTCTCAAGTGCCAAAGATAGGTACTAGGAGAAAGTTTTTGCTTTTTATTTTGAGTATCAGCTGTTTTAAACATCTTGGTGTTCAAAATAGCTTTTAATTCCGTTGGTCTTAACACATATAAGTTGTTTTCAAGTTTAGCAGAACATATTCGTACACCTCTTCTGCAAATGAACGCTTCATTACGATCAAAAGATACTTTATACATATGTTCAAGTAAACAAGAGATAGATACAAGATTTCTTTTGATTCCACGAACCAAAAGTACATTTTCTAATAAAACGAATCTATCTCTAAACAACAGCTTCACTGCTCCCACTGCTTTGGCTGAGACAACCTCTCGCGTTCCAACCCTGAAAGTTATCTCCCCATCAGCAAGCTGCTGCTAGGAACTAGTTTCCTAAAAAGAAGAACAAATATGGTTAGTGGCACCTGAATCTAATATCTAGGCGGAATCATCATGTTCCACTAAACATGTTTCAACAACAAGTAAATCATATTTACCTTGTTTTTTCTTCTCAGCTTTCTTTGCTGCAAGGTACTTCGGGCAATTCCTCTTCCAGTGCCCGTCACCACCACAATGGAAACATTTTCCTGTGGCCTTAGCCTTGCGTGTGAGAGTTGATCCCTTCCCTTTGTCCTTCTTCTTCTTCTGAATACCCTTATTCTTGGTAAAAGAATGACCATACTTGGTCCCTGAGGACGATCCTTTTAGGAACTTCTTCGAAGTGACAACATTTGCCTCCTTCTCTTTTCCTTTTGATTTCATCAAAGATTCAAAAGTCTGAAGCTCATTGAGGAGAGTAGTCATGTTATACTATATTTTATTCTTCATCACCGCATTGGTGCGGAATGGCAGGAAACTCTTCGGAAGAGATTCCATAATAAAGGTTACCTGACTTTTCTTGTCTATGACAACCCCATTTACTTCAGCCACGTTTAAGTGGACCACCATGTCAAGGACATGTTCCCTAACAGAGGCTCCCTACTTCATACGGGAGTTGTAAACATATTTGCGAGCATCATAATGAACCGATGAGGACGGTTGTCCGAACATCACCTGTAACGATCCCATGATCTCCTTCGTGGTGACCATGCTCTCATGCTTCTTAGACAACACATCAGATATGCTGGCTAAGATGTAGACTCGAGCCTTCTCATTAGCTCTAATCCATCAGTGATAAGCATCCTGAACAATTCGGTTTGTTGTCGAGCTGGGAGGATGAGGACATTCCTCCGTTAAGACGAACCTCAGATCATCAAGAACAAGAATCATATTCAAGTTTGATTTCCAGGTTTCATAATTGTCGCCGCTGAGTTTATTGAGGTCGAGTAACTAGATAAAAGAGTTCGACATGCTGAAAAAGAATGAATTCTATTAGTAATTGTTTGTAACCTATCCAATTTAAGAATTGATCAAAAGTAATAATGTACCCATAAACTCATTATTTTTTTTACAACGATACTTCAGTGAGTCAGAGCAACCGCTACCGAGGGGCAGTTAATCACTCCTTCACTGAACCAAGACATTTTTGAGTAAATGCTAATACTGGAAGAACTCTTATTCCTATAACATTCTAGTTATCGCTACTTTGGTCAAGAATTTACGAATTTACTAACACTTAGCAATTCTTGTAAGTGTGACCCGCCATTTTAAGACCTCAGAGGTCGGCCCCAACAATGCTACCAAACTAGAGAGACAAAGCTGGGAATGGACCTAAGAGACCCTATCCATTTCTGGAGTTTGAGTTGTTCTGAATCCCATGTTACATCCCTCCGAATGGATGGTGCTACTTCGGGCAACCTGCAGGCGCAACATGGGAATCTCACGGTTCAACCTGCAGATCGTAGGATGTGTTGACACACTTCCTTCTCTCACTTACTATAAATACTTTCTCCATTCACCTTGCTCTTGATTTATGCAAACACCATCCGAATGGGGATGCCCTATTGACATCACGAGGCCGAGCATAAATCTCACGGTGTGAACTTCGCGGAGAGCGTAAGAAGAAATTGATATATCATACATATTTCGGCTAATTCAATCCCACTAAGTATTTTAAACCGTTTGGGTATACTTTTACTTAGGCATATTTCGACTAAAACAGTATGACCTAAGTCTACCAATATAACAATTATACTGGAACTACCTAAGTCTATTAACCTTTTAATAAACCTAGGTCTATAAGTTTAATTTATTAACTTTTAATAAACGCCACTCACGAAAGATAATTTATAAACCTATGGATTAAATTCACTCCCAGGTCAGTTCCAAGGTAGGGGTGTTCCGTTTCCGTCAGCATAAGTACCCCAACCTAGCCAGAACCTTACTTAGTCAGAGTCCCTCTTTAATCAAAGTTTATAAATTATTGGTTTCCTGATTCTAATCTTATTAGAAATAGATAACCTTAGGTCTAATTAATTTCTAGTTCTAAAACCATTTTAAAACTAATTAATTAACCTTAAGTTACATGCATTTCTATGATATAAATTGCTTGATCATTCATCACATGAATAAACATACATTTATAACAAATTCATCACATGAAAAATGCATAGCAATTATATGTTTAATTTTTAATTAATATAACTCTTATATTAATTATAATTAAACATATAATATTTGTTTCATAAATTAATATAACACTTATATTAATTCTTATGAAACCCAATAAACATGCATACAATATATTATAACACTTATAACATACTTTCAATGCATGGAGCATGCTTCCTATAGTGAGATTTTAAAATCTATATGACATACATTATGCACATACAATCAGGGATTTTAATTAAAACATACATTCACAATGCATAATTAATTAAACATACTAAAGTGGACTTGTTTTGGAATCTAATGCAAGCAAACTACTAAATTATTACAATAATAATCTAGAATTAACATCGAGCCACTTCGAACTCTTCGAATTTGGGTCGAACCGGCTTGCAAATGTGTGAACCGGACCTTCAGAAGGTTGAACCGGGCTGTAAAAGGCTGAACCGAGCCTCCAATTGATGAAATGGACCCCCAAAATGGAAAAACCCGCCTCGAAATAGTCAGAACCGTTCTTAAACCACCCGAACCGGACCGAAAACGAGCTCAACCGTCCCAAAATAGTTGAACCGGTCAAAGTTAACCAAACCAGAAGTCAAAAGTCAACATCTTCTTCTTTAAAATGCAAAATACGGGCGGAAGAAAGAAATTATTGTAGCAAAATTTCAGAATTTTTTTCCAGCAGCTACTCGGTTTTCACGGTTTAGTGACCTTTCGAGCTTCTCTCTTTAAATTGAAGGCCTTTCCAAACTCCAATCGACCCGAAACTTTTATAGATTATTCATCACACATTAATGCTAGATTATTCTTCACACATTAATGCTCAAACACACATGCAAAATTTGAAAATAAAGCACGAATTGATGCTCAATTTAAATACCAAAGCCAGAAGAACACTTTAAACGCCCAGAAAAATTAGATTTCAAAAAACACCCACCACTGAAGAAAATAGATAAAATTGAGTGCTCAAAATTGCTATGATACCAATTGAAAGAGTCTAGATTAAGAAAGCGGATGCAATTTTGGATCTTGAACACTCTATGTTGATCAATTTTGTAAAATAAAATGCATGCTCAAAGCTGGAAAAACAAAGGGATAAAAAACTCAACTGAACGATTTAGGATCACATCGTTTGTACTCTACAAAGGGGGTCGCGTCCATAGTGTCTCCAGGATAAGGTACCCAGCCCTATCCTTATACTATAGACCGTTCTGGCTATAACTTGAACTTGATCCACTTTTATGTCACACATAAAGATCAAATATTCATCCTATAGCCAAGGGTTTTTTATTGGATTAGGGTTACACAATACACAATATTCAATAACACATTTACTGAATAAATTTCAATAACAACTTTATTGCGAAATAGAATATACAATCAGTTTACAAAACCACGAGTTTTAGGACATAAAACCCAACATATGATGCATGAAATGTTTAACCTAAGGTGGAATTTTAATCTATATGACATACATTATGCACATAGAATAATAAATTTCATGCATCACATCCATAAAATAAATTAAATAGCAAAATTGGACTGGTTTTGGCGCCCTAGGGACATTAATTAAATCAATTAACATTAATATAACATTTATATTAATATAAATTAATAAAATTAATTAAAAAATACATTTCATAAAAGAAATAATACATAAAAATAAAACGGTTGCAAGTGGGGCTCGAACCGCTGCTTTGCACGTCCCTATACTGCCACTATGGCGCGAAAATCTCACGTCTTGCTGCCCACTATGAAGCACCGTTGCAACGCTGCAGCGCCCAGCGTTGTACCTTATGCACTCAACGCCTCAGCATTGCAACATCGCCTAGATCCGCACGGACAGCGTTGAGACGCTGAAGAACAACATCTCAACGCCGTCGACAAAACAACAAACTCCTTTGTTGTTCTTCGTCGTTTATCGCCCGATTCTGCTTCATTTTCTTCAAAGCAACTCTTGCCACGAATGACACAGACTTACAGACTCGATTTACATTAAAATTGCTTAAAACAACGGGCCCTTACATTGATCTCATCAACGAAATCAATGTAAATCTAAAATGGGCCAAAACCGAAACATCGAACATGCAATACCACAATTCATCTAATGAATTAAAGCAAACCCACCTAATTTTAAGTAACAATAGTTTGCACAACGAAAATCCAACGATTGGCTCTGATACCAATTGAAGGGAATGAAACTCCCGTAGCGGAAAACGACTTTGAATCGTCGTGGTATTCGTTGTGGAAAACGTTTTCTTAAAACTGAATTTATCACATAAATCCTAGGCTAAACATTCATAAAACGAAGGAAAGACAGTGAGCAACGATTACTTACTTGTTGAAGAACACTTCTTTGAGATTTCCTTCTCCGATCACGAACTCTTCGTGCCCTCGATCTCTACGATCACGATCTCTCGAACCAAACGATTGGACACCTCCAATTGATCTTGTCGATTGTTCTCGGTTGGTAGAGGGAGAGTAGTGGGACTCCCTTTAGTTTGTGGTAGAGAGAACTTTAGAGAGATTGAGAGAGTTTGAGAGAGAAGCTTTTGGTGAGATTCCAAAAAATGAGCAATGAGACTTACAAAGCCTTTTCACAAAGGCCTTATATAATGGTGATAGGTGGAGTTGAAATCTCCACCTATTTACCATTTTACAACAACATTAGGTTATGCAAATCATATTTGCATAAGACATATCTTAAGTGAAAGAGTCTAGATTAAGAAAGTGGAAGCAATTTTGGATCTTGAACACTCTAAGTTGATCAATTTTGTAAAATAAAACGCATGCTCAAAGCTGGAAAAACAGAGGGATAGAAAACTCAACTTTGAAGATCAAATTCTCTTCACCCGGTTGATGGTTTTCAGCACGAACACTTCGTGGACGACCGTTAGAGTCTTCCCTACTAACCTCAGGCCTTAGAACGGATTGTGGGATCCTAAGTTGAGAGAATTTTGAAGAAATGTCCTCAAAGGTCACTAATTCGGGAATATTAAATTTTTTGTGTAATTCTCTCAAAACACCCTAAATCACCATTATATAAAGCTTCAAAAAGCTTCAATGGAGTGACAACTCAAGGGTGATGAGGATGCTTTGAGATGGAGGTGGCCAATTTTGGTGAATTTTGAAGATGAGTAAGATTGGGCAAGTTGGCAACTTGTTTTTCATGAAAATCCCTCATTTTACATTTAATTTTAATTCAAAAATCAATATTGATTTTTAATTAAAATTAATATAATTAATTAAATAATTCAAAATTAATTTAATTTAATTAATTTTTTAATTTAATTTAATATCAAATATTAAATTAAATAAATTGCCCGATCTCGATCGATTTTTTGAACATGAATCCTTATTCATGCTATAAACCGATCCCGATATTTAAATCATATTTAAAAAATATCCACCTCTTATTAATCATAGTTTAATTCATAATTAAGCTATGATTCGTTAAATATATCACATATAAATAACGCTTTCTCCCAAACTTGAATTTGAACAATTCAAATTCTTTTCTCTCAAAAAGTTATAAGGCTAAGTCCGAGCTAGTAAGGAGGACCTAATGGACCTACAGATCATGAGCTCCAACGTCACGAGATTAACCGGCCAAACTCTTTAGCCTAGCTAATCAACATTCGTTAACCACCAGGACACTCCACTAAAGTCCAGTGGCTGCACTCTCCTCACTGTAGATATATTTATGTCCACTCGATATAACCATGATTAGTAAGTCGATCCTTCACAGGTCATTCGTAATTACAGCTGGGTCAAAATTACCGTTTTACCCCTGTAATTACCTCTTGTTCCTTAAGTTCCACTGATCCTCTAATGAACAATTGGTTTGTGGTCCTACCAGCAAACCAAATCCCTCTCGGGCCAATGAGAGGGATGGGCCCATTGTTCAAGACCCGGAGTCAGTACTTAAGGGAACAACCTTTCTACTAATCCCTAAAGCGGGTAGGAATGAATTCCATCTTGCCGAACTATGTTCCCAGCTATCTACCCGGTTTTATCCCTGAAATGGCAAAGCTTATTGAGTGGCGGTCTCTCGAGCCACTCTCACCCATGCAAATCTAAGGATAATTCGAATAAACAGGAGTCCATAGAACACTCAGGATTAAGATCGAGTTACCTAGGTCATCGGATGAATATAGTCAGTTAAGACAGTAAACGGAGTTATAAAGTCTAAATGACTATTGCGCGCTGATCGATCTTATGCAAACTCATTGCATAGGGCGCCCCACTCACATGTCTCCACATGAACGACATGATCACATCGTTTGTTCTTTACAAAGTGGGCCACGTCCATAGTGTCCCCGTGGATAAGGTCCCCAACCCTATCCTTATACTATAATTATTACGGCTATAACTCGAACTTGATCCACTTTTATGTCACACATAAAGTTCAAGTATTCATCCTATAGCCAAGGGTTCTTTATTGGATTAAGGTTACACAATACACAATAGTTAATAACACCTTTATCTTGAATAAATTTCAATAACAACTTTATTGTGATATAGAATATACATTCAGTTTACAAAACCACGAGTTTTAGGACATAAAACCCAACAATCTCCCACTTGGACTAAAACGTCATGGGGTAAAACATCTTTGAGCAAAGAAAAGCGCCTCTACTATACAACCCGTAGTCCTAGACTCTCTAGGTGCCCTCAAACACTTTAGCCGTGAGGGGCTTTGTAAACGGATCAACAATGTTGTGCTTCAAGCGATCCGCGTGACAATCACGTCTCCTCGTTGCACAATCTCCGATGAGATGGTATTTGCGCTCTATGTGCTTTCCGCGCTTATGGCTTCTAGGTTCTTTAGAATTTGCCACTCGCACCACTATTATCACAATAAAGGGTGATAGGCAAATTCATATTTGGAACAACTTCCAAATCGGGCCAAGAACTTTCTAAGCCATACAGCCTCCTTCGCTGCTTCGCAAGCTGCAACGTACTCAGCCTCCATTGTGGAGTCAGCAATACAACCTTGTTTTATACTCCTCCATACTATAGCTCCTCCGTTAAGAGTGAACACTGATCCTGATGTGGATTTCCTCGAATCCACATCGATCAAAATCGTGAGTCGGTGTATCCTCGCAAGGATCAAATCCTTTGCACCATACACAAGCATATAGTCCCTCGTTCTCCTAAGATATTTGAGGATGTTCTTAACGGCGATCCGGTGATCATATCTCGGATTAGATCGATATCTCTGCTGACTATTCCCACTGCATAGCATATGTCGGGTCGAGTACATAACATGGCATACATCAGACTACCGACAGCAGATGCATAGGGAATGCGTCTCATATCCTCAACTTCTTGAGGTGTCTTAGGACACTGTTCCTTAGACAAATGAATTCCATGCCTAAAAGGTAATAAACCCTTCTTGGAATTCTGCATCTTATATCTAACCAACATCTTGTCAATATAAGATGCCTGTGACAGTGCTAGCGTTTTGTTCTTGCGATTTCAACAATTTGGATTCCAAGAACAAATCGAGCCTCTCCCAAATCTTTCATTTGGAATTGGGTCGCTAGCCATTGCTTAACGCTAGTCGAGAATCTGCATTATTCCCAATGAGCAAGATATCGCGTCTACGATAGAACTAAGAAAGCTACGATGGTATTGACTATCTTCTTGTAAACACAAGACTCGTCAATATTCTGTTTCAAAGCCATAAGATTTGATCGCAGTATCAAATCTTATATTCCAGGATCTAGAAGCTTGTTTCAATCCATAGATGGATCGTTTAAGCTTGCAAACCTTTTGCTCTTGACCCTGAACTATGAACCCTTCTGGTTGATCCATATAGATACTCTCTTCAAGATTGCCATTTAGAAACGCTGTCTTGACATCCATTTGCCAAATTTCATAGTCATAAAACGTGGCAATGGACAAGAGTATTCTAATGGACTTAAGCATGGGGAAAAAGTTTCTTCATAGTCCACCACTTCCCTTTGGGTATAACCCTTTGCCACAAGTCGAGCCTTAAAGGTTTGCACCTTACCGGCTTGATCTCGTTTCCTCTTGTAGATCCACTTGCAACCGATAGGTCTTTCACCATCCGGTTGATCTACAAGTTTCGCATCGAATTGAAGTACATTGACTCCATTTCAAGGTCCATGGCTTTAATCCACTCGTCCCTATCTATATCATTCATTGCCTGTTTATAGGTCAATGGATCCTCAATGCCATCATCAGGTATGACGACTTGGGTTTCAGTCAAACCCATGTAACGGTCAGGTTGTCTAACATCCCTCCCACTACGTCGAGGCATTCTCAACTCTTGAGAAGGACCACTTTATCAACAACTCTTGTTGATTTATCTCGTAGCTTCCCGGAAATTTCACTTAAGACAATCCTACTACTACGAGGCCGATGATCTCTCATGTGGTCTTCCTTCAAGAACGTGGCGTTTGTCGACACAAGCACCTTGTCCTCTTGAGGATCATAAAAGCAGACCACCTTTCGTTTCTTTTGGGGTATCCTACGAATAGGCATAATTTTGAACGAAGTTCCGGTTTCTTTGGATTGGACACTAGCACATGTGCTGGACATCCCCAAATCCCAAGTGACGTAAACTCCCTTTACGCCCTTTCCATAACTCATAGGGTGTTTCAAACACTTTTAGAGGAACCATGTTCAAAATATATACAGCAGCCTTCTACCGCATATCCCCAAAACGAACTAGGCGGTGGCGTAGCTTATCATGGATCGAACCATGTCTATGAGGTTCTATTTCTCCTCTCGAGATACACCATTCACGTTGAGGTGTGTAGGGTCTTTGAGAGTTGAGATACGATTCCATGTTCTATCATATAGTCTTGGAATCTCAAATCCATATACTCTCCACCTCGATCCGATCGAAGTGTTTTAATCGTTTTACCTAATATATTCTCAACTTTCGCCTTATATTCCTTGAACTTTTCAAGGGTTTTGGATTTATGATGCATTAGGTAAAGATAACCATATCTAGAATAATCATCAATAAAACCGATGAAGTATTCATATCCTCCTCGTGCCTTGACATTCATAGGACCACAAAGGTCCGAATGCACGAGTTGCAAGGGCTCTTTGGCTCTATAACCTTTTTCGAAAAAGGTCTTTTAGTCATTTTCCTTCGAGACATGACTCACATGGTGGTAAAGAGTTGTCCTCTAATCTGACTTAGGAGACCACTCTTGACCAGCCTCCCAATCCTATTGAGATTAATGTGGCCTAGTCTCAAGTGCCAAAGATAGGTACTAGGAGAAAGTTCTCGCTTTTATTTTGAGTATCAATTTGTTTTAAACATCTCGGTGTTCAAAACAACTTTTACTCGCTTGGTCTTAACACATATAAGTTGTTTTCAAGTTTAGTGAGAACATATTCGTACACCTCTTTTGCAAATGAACGCTTCATTATGATTAAAAGATACTTTATACATATGTTCAAGCAAACAAGAGATAGATATAAGATTTCTTTTGATTCCAGAACCAAAAGTACATTTTCTAATAAAACAAATCTATCTCTAAACAACATGACTTCATCGCTGCTCCCATCGCTTTGCATTTGAGACAACCTCTCCTGTTCCAACCTCGAGAGATATCTCCCATCATGAAGTCTTTGCAGAACTAGTTTCACGAAAAGAAGAACAAACATGGTTAGTGGCTCCGAATCTAATATCAAAGCGGAATCATCATGTTCCACTAAACATGTTTCAATAACGAGTAAATCATATTTACCTTGTTTTTCTTTCTCGCCTTTCTTTCTCGCAAGGTACTTCAGGCAGTTCCTCTTCCAAGGTGCTTGCAAATGCACTACTGCAGTGGAAACATTTTCCGTGGCTTTGCTCTTGCGTCATGGGAGCCTGTCCCTTCCCTTTGTCCTTCTTCTTCTTTTTCTCAATACCCTTATTCTTAGAAAAGGAAGGACTGCACAGTCCCAGAGGACGATCCTCTTAGGAACTTCTTCAAGTGACAACATTTGCCTCCTTCTCTTTTCCTTTTGATTTCATCGGGACTCAAAAGTCAAGAAGCTCGTTGAGGAGAGTAGTCGAGTTATACTCTATTTTATTCATCACCGCATTTGTGCGGAATGGCAGAAACTCTTGGAAGAGATTCCATAATAAAGGTTACCGACTTCTCTCATCAATGATCGCCCATTTACTTCAAACCACGTTGAAGTGGGTCATCATGTCAAGGACATGTTCCCAACAGAGGCTCCCTCCTTCATACGAGAGTTGTAAACGTATTTGACAAAGATCATAATGGACGAAGATGAGGACGGTTGTCCAAACATCGCTTGTAATGATCCCATGATCTCCTTTGCGGTGACCATGGTCTCATGTTTCTTAGACAACACATCGATATCTTTGGCTAAGATATAGACTCGGGCCTTCTCATTAGCCCTAATCCATCTTTCATAAGCATCCCGAACCATTTGGTTTTGCAATGAGTGGGAGGAAGGACATTCCTCCGTTAAGACGAACCTCGAGATCATCAAGAACAAGAATTGTATTCAAGTTTGACTTCGAAGTTCCATAGTTATCGCCGCTAAGTTTATTGAAGGCGAGTAAATCGGATAAAAGAGTTCGACATATGTGAAAAGAATGAATTCTATTAGTGAATTGTTTGTAACTCTATCCAATTTAAGAATTTAGCAAAAGTAATAATGTACCCATAAACTCATTATTGTTTTTGCAACGATACTTCAAAGTGAGTCGAGCAACCACTATCGAGAGGCGATCAATCACTCCTTCACCGAACCAAGACATTCTTGACTAAATGCTAATACCGAAATAACTCTTATTCCTATAACATTATAGTTATCGCTACTTTGGTCAAGAACTTACTAAAACTTAGCAATTCTTGTAAGTGTGACCCGCCATTTTCGGACCTCTGAGGTCGGCCCCAACAATGTTACCAAACCTGGAGAGACAAAGTCGGGAATGGACCTAAGAGACCCCTATCCATTTCTCGAGTTTGAGTTGTTAGAATCCCATGTTACATCCCTCGAATGGATGGTGCTACTTGGGCAACTGCGCAGCGTAACATGGGAATCTCACGGTCCAACCTAATGGAGGAGACCGTAGGATGTGTTGACACACTTCCTTCACTCACTTACTATAAATATTTTCTCCATTCACCTTGCTCTTGATTTATGCAAACACCATCCGAATGGGGATGCCCTATTGACATCACGAGGCCGAGCATAAATCTCACGGTGTGAACATCGTGGAGAGCGTAAGAGGAAATTGATATATCATATATACCTTTTCACTCCCCACTAAGTATTTTAACTGTTTGGGTAAACTTTTACTTAGGCATATTTGGCTAAAACAATATTACCTAAGTCTACCAATATAACAATTATCTTTGGAATTACCTAAGTCTATTAACCTTTTAATAAACCTAGGTCTATGAGTTTAATTTATTAACTTTTAATAAACGCCACTCACGAAAGATAATTTATAAACCTATGGATTAAATTCACTCCCGTGTCGGTTCGGTGTAGGTGTTCCGTTAAAATCGACTTAAGTACCCCAACCCAGCCGTAACCTTCCTTAGTCGTGAGTCCTCTTTAATCAAAGTTTATAAATTATTGGTTTCTAATTCTAATCTTATTAGAACTAGATAACCTAAGGTCTAGTTAATTTCCAGTTCTAAAACCATTTTAAAACTAATTAATTAACCTTAGGTTACATGCATTTCTATGTTATAAACAGATTAAACATTCATCACATGAATAAACATACATTTATAACAAATCCATCATATGAAAATGCATAGCAATTATATGTTTAATTTTTAATTAATATAACCCTTATATTAATTATAATTAAAACATATAATTTTTGTTTCATAAATTAATATAACACTTACATTAATTCTTATGAAAACCAAAAAACATGCATATAATATATTATAACACTTATAACATACTTTCAATGCATGGAGCATGCTTCCTATGGTGGGATTTTAAAATCTATATGGCATACTTTATGCACATATAATCAGGGATTTTAATTAAAACATACATTCACAATGCATAATTAATTAAACACACTAAAGTGGACTGGTTTTGGCATCTAATGCAAGCAAACTACTAAATTATTACAATAATAATCTAGAATTAACATCGAGCCACTTCGAACTCTTGAATTTGGGTCGAAGCAAGCTTGTAAATGTGTGAACCAGGACCTTCAAAAGGTTAAATCGGGTTGTAAAAGGCTGAACAGGGCCTCCAATTGGTGAAACGGACCTCAAAATGGAAAAACAAGCTCGAAATAGTTAGAACCGGTCTAAAAATACCCGAACCGGACCGAAAAAACGAATTTGAACCGCCCAAAAAGTTGAACCGGTCAAAGTCAAACATTTTAAGTCAAAGTCAAACCCATCTTCTTCAATTTCAATTGAAAACACGCGTGAGTTTGAAGATCCGAGAGGAAAAAAAAAATATACAATACACAGACCTCTGTTTTCCAGTTTTTGGACCATTCGAGCTTCTCTCTTCAAATTGAAGGCCTTCAGAACTCCGATCGATTCGAAATTTTTACAGCTTATTCTACACACATTAATGCTCAAACACACTTGAGCAATTTGAAAATAAAGCACAAATAGATGCTCGATTTAAATGCCAAAGTCAGAAGAACACTTTAGATGCCCAGAAAAATTGTATTTCATAAAACACCCACCACAGAACACAATTGATCAAATTGAGTGCTCAAAATTGCTCTGATACCAATTGAAAGAGTCTAGATTAAGAAAGCGGAAGCAATTTTGGATCTTGAACACTCTAAGTTGATCAATTTTGTAAAATAAAACGCATGCTCAAAGCTGGAAAAACAGAGGGATAGAAAACTCAACTTTGAAGATCAAATTCTCTTCACCCGGTTGATGGTTTTCAGCACGAACACTTCGTGGATGACCGTTAGAGTCTTCCCTACTAACCTCAGGCCTTAGAACAGATTGTGGGATCCTAAGTTGAGAGAATTTTGAAGAAATGTCCTCAAAGGTCACTAATTCGGGAATATTAAATTTTTTGTGTAATTCTCTCAAAACACCCCAAATCACCATTATATAAAGCTTCAAAAAGCTTCAATGGAGTGACAACTCAAGGGTGATGAGGATGCTTTGAGATGGAGGTGGCCAATTTTGGTGAATTTTGAAGATGAGTAAGATTGGGCAAGTTGGCAACTTGTTTTTCATGAAAATCCCTCATTTTACATTTAATTTTAATTCAAAAATCAATATTGATTTTTAATTAAAATTAATATAATTAATTAAATAATTCAAAATTAATTTAATTAATTAATTTTTTAATTTAATTTAATATCAAATATTAAATTAAATAAATTGTCCGATCTCGATCGATTTTTTGAACATGAATCCTTATTCATGCTATAAACCGATCCCGATATTTAAATTATATTTAAAAATATCCACCTCTTATTAATCATAGTTTAATTCATAATTAAGCTTATGATTAGTTAAATATATCACATATAAATAACGCTTTCTCCCAAACTTGAATTTGAACAATTCAAATTCTTTTCTCTCAAAAAGTTATAAGGCTAAGTCCGAAAGCTAGTAAGGAGGACCTAATGGACCTCTGGATCATGAGCTCCAACGATACGAGATTAACCTAGCCAAACTCTTTAGCCTAGCTAATCAACATTCGTTAACCACCGGGACACTCCACTAAAGTCCAAAGTGGTTTGCACTCTCCTCATCTGTAGATATATTTATGTCCACTCGATATAACCATGATTAGTAAGTCGATCCTTCACAGGTCATTCAGTAATTACTGGTGGGTCAAAATTACCATTTTACCCCTCAGAATTACCTCTTGTTCCTTAAGTTCCACTTTGATCCTCTAATGAACAATTGGTTTGTGGTCCTACCAGCAAACCAAATCCCTCTCGGGCCAATGAGAGGGATGGGCCCATTGTTCAAGACCCGGAGTCAGTACATAAGGGAACAACCTTTCTACTAATCCCTAAAGCGGGTAGAATGAATTCCATCTTGCCGAACTATGTTCCCGACTATCTACCCGGTTTTATCCACAGAAAAATGGCAGCTTATTGAGTCTGCAGTCTCTGAGCCACTCTCACCCATGCAAATCTAAGGATAATTCGAATAAGCAGAGTCCATAGAACACTCGGGATTAAGATCGAGTTACCTAGGTCATCGGATGAATATAGTCGATTAAGACAAGATGCGGAGTTATAAAGTCTAAATGACTATTGCGCTGGTCGATCTTATGCAAACTCATTGCATAGGGCGCCCCCCACTCACATGTCTCCACATGAACGATTAAGGATCACATCGTTTGTTCTTTACAAGTGGGCCGCGTCCATAGTGTCCCCAGGATAAGGTCCCCAACCCTATCCTTATACTATAAGATCTGCTTCCGCTATAACTCGAACTTGATCCACTTTTATGTCACACATAAAGTTCAAGTATTCATCCTATAGCCAAGGGTTCTTTATTGGATTAAGGTTACACAATACACAATAGTTAATAACACCTTTACTGAATAAACTTCAATAACAACTTTATTGTGATATAGAATATACATTCAGTTTACAAAACCACGAGTTTTAGGACATAAAACCCAACATTAAGATATCTCATACCTTGTTATACAAATCACATTTGTATAATTGTGGATTTTAAATTGAATCACATTCAATTTAATTTCTCTCAATCCAATTTATCTAAATTAGCACTAATTAATGAATTGGCTAACCTATAGTTTATTATGAATCTGATTCACATTAAACTATATATTATGTCAATCATATCTCATATAAATGACATAAATACTCTTTTAATTAACTTGAACACTTCAAATCTACAAAAAACTGTAAACCCTCAATATATCTAGTTTGAGCCAACCGAGGTACCTAATGGACCTACAGATGACGAGCTCCATTGATCCGAGAATAACCTGTCAAACTCTTTGACCCGGTTATTCAACATTCATTAGCTACGATAACACTCCACTAAAACCCATAGCTGCACTCCCATCACTGTAGGACAAGTTGTGTCCATTGAGATAACCAATGCCCGTGAGTCGACCCTGATGGTGATCTGATCTCCTTGAGCAGCGAAAACGTGTTTGGGATTGTAATTTGCTTGATTGTTTAAATTGAAACAAAAACCAATACATTGACAAAAATATACAGAATAAACATGCTCTTTAATCTAATTAAACATGGAGGTTTACATGCAAACATGCTTAAATTAATTTAACTATTAAACTAATAAAGAGATAAAGGAATTACCTTTATAGACTTTCCCCAGCAACTTGTTGCTCCAAAGGTTGTACAGCAACTCAACTTCTCTGTTTTCCAGCAGGACGCCACCAACAAAGAACACCTTCTATATCTCTAAGTTTTTAGATCTTCCTTGGTGGGAAGGATTCCAACAATTGGAAGTTTTGGGGATTAGAGAGTGAGAGAGAGAATTCTAGGAAGTTGCAATTCTTCAATTGCAAAATGATAGATCAATCCATTGATCAACTCACCCCCTTCTCCCTGTTAAGCTATCGATAGGGAGAAGGAAAGGGATAGTGGGAACGAGTCTGGAAGACACGTTCCCTTATTTTATTATTAAAATAATAATAATAATAAAATAACAATTAAATCAAATTTAATTATTAATTTAAATCATATTTAAATAAAACAAATTAAATATCATATATTTAATTTGGATTAAATCACATTTAATCAATATGTATCTCTAACCTATAGTTTTAATGTACATCCAGTGCACATTAAATTTTAACTTATAGTTTTCAAATATGAATCACATTCGCATTTGAATTTAATATTTGAACTCTTTCAAATATTTAATTCTCTCATATAATTTAATATGAATCATATTCACATTAAATTTATAATATATAGTTTCAAAACTATATATTATATCGTATCCATATACATTAAATATATTCCCTAATGAATTTGAACATTTCAAATTCAAATGGTCTAAGAACCCTTTATGAGCTAGAAGGTAGACCTAATGGACCTATAGATTAGAAGCTCCAACGATACGAAATTGCTCGGTTAATCTCATTAACCTCCCAATCAACATTCGTTAACTGCGGGAACACTCCACTAAAGTCCCGCAGCTGCACTCTTCTCACTGCAAATATATTTCTGTGTCTACGGATATTGACCAATAACAGCAAGTCAATCCTTCACGAATGTTCGTAATACCACCTGGGTCAAATTACCGTTTTACCCCTGGGTTACATCTTGTGCCTTAAGTACCAGTACTATTCTAATGAACAATTTGTTTGTGGTCCTACCAACAAACAGAGTTCCTCTCGGGCCAATGAGAGGGGCCCTTTGTTCAAGTCCCGGAGACACCACTTAAGGGAACATTCCTCTACTTACCCTAGTAGGCGGGAAGGAGTGAATTCCATCTTGCTAAGTTAAGTTCTCAGCCGCTCACTCGGTTTTGTCCCCAAGAAGGTAGGCATATTGAGTCGGTAAATCTGGCCACTCTCACCCATACTAGTCAAAGGACAATCCCTCGCGAACAGGAGTTTGTAACGTGCTTAGGATTGAGATCAAGTTGCCTAGGTCATCCTAGTGAAATAGAAACCTAACTAGTCAACGGAGTTATAGCTAGAGGTTACTATTTCGTTGTCCGGTCTTATGTAATATCATTACATACGATATCCCCACTCACATGTCATCTACACGAACACGTTAGGATCACAGTGTTTGTATCAAATACAAAGTGGGCCACATCCATAGTTTTACCAGGGTAAGGTACCCAAACCTTATCCCCTAACTATAGACCCTTTAGGTTGTATCTCGAACCGAGATCCTTTATATGTACACTACATTCAGTTAAAGATTCATATAACAGCCTTGGATGTTTAGTTTATTCGATTTAGGGTTTAAAATAAAGGCAAACTTGTAGATAACGAACAATAACTCTTTATTGAAATAACAACACTTTATTACATTAATTAGAACATAATTGCAAACTACGAGTTTTAGGGCACAAAACACAACAAACTCCCACTTGAACTAAAACTCTAGTGGAGTACATTATAATCTAAAACAGTGGTTACAAGAGATAGAAATACAATAAACTAGGGCATCCATATACCACATTACATATCTCCCACTTGCCCTAGATTAGCCTAACTCATCCCGTAAATGTGACCCTACCATTTTTAGATCCAATAGGTCCGAGCCAACAGGTTACTATTAAGAAAGACAATTGTTGGCAAATTACCTAAGAGACCCTATCCATTTCTGGAGTTCGCGGTGTTCTAATCCCTATAGTCAGGCCCTCCGTAGGGTTTGGTTGTTCCAGGACAACCTAGCAGGCGGACTATAGAAATATCACGGTGCGACCTAATGGAGGAGGTCGTAGGATACGTTGACACGTGTCCTGCACCCATTTACTATGGATAATTCCCTCATTCACCTTGGTATGGAACCATGCAAACACATACCGTAGGGAGACACCCTATTGACGCCACGTAGCCGAGCATGGAACTCACGGTGTGAACTCTTGAGAACGTGAGAGTAAACGCGATGCAAACATCTCGTTTTCTCCCACTGAAACTCCTAAAATTAGGGTATAGGTTTAACTTAGTTGGATTCTGGCTAAAAGAATCTATCTAAGTCTATGTCTATTATAACTATTATAACTAGGTCTTTTAACCTTATGTCTAGGTGAATAAATATTTTAATTAGCTAGATATAAAATAGAACTAAGGTTAATTCAACTCAAGCTCCGGTCGGGTTCCGGTAGGAGGTGTTAGTAACAAGTCACTTAAGTACCCTCAAATTTTTGACAGTAACTTCTTTGATAGAGTTCCCTTATAACCAAAGTACTAAAGTCCTACTATATTTTAAACTATTTAAAATACTATGTAAGACTAATTTCTAATCCTATTAGAAATTAAAACTTAGGTCTGAATTAATTTTAAACTATTTAAAACTAATTTAGATTTTAACCCATGTTCCTGTGTTTGCATGCATTTTTTATTATAGGTTATGGTTTCTAAAACCCCTTTAATTTAAAACTTTTATAAATTTAATAATTAACCTATGATAAGAAAACTATATTATAAATCCAACAATTAATTTTTCCAATTGGAATTATAAAAAAAATTCAACTAATTGAAGAATAAAATTACTTAAATAAAATAACATTTATTTTAAACTAAGTAATTTCATGCTCCATGCAATTAATATTCATATAATCTAATTATAACACTTATAATTAATTACTCATGAAATATAAATTGATAATGCATTTTCAACCATATTCATATAACACTTATACAAATAAAATGCATGAACATGCTTATCCTAAGGTGGGAATAATCTAAATGACATTCATAAAGACATAAAACTGTAAAACCGGAATAATTTGGCCCCTAAAGTGCAACAAAATAAAATTACATTAATTTTATTATATAAAACCAGTCCAAAAACACCTTCAACTGGCCTTGAACTGCTCGAATCGGACCAAAAACAACGAACCAGCTGAACCGGCCTGCATCTGCTGGAAAGGCGTCACGGCGTTGCAACGCTAATGCGAGCATTGCAACGCCCGCTTCATCCTCGCGCGCGCCTGCTATCGGGGTGGCGCTGCAATGCTGAGGGGCAGCGTTGCAACGCCGCTGACCCCTTGAGCGCCCGCATCGATAGGGAGCGCTGGCGTTGCGACGCCGTTCTATAGCGTTGCAATGCTGATGAACAGCGTTGCAACGCTGCTGCTTCGGCATTGGCAGAATTCCACAGACACTGCAGCTTCCAATTGCAATTTCTCCTTCAATTCTCCATCGAATTGCTTGAAACAGGTCTCAAACAACTCGTAACTCAAATACATACTCAATAATGCACTTTTGCCCAAAAACGCAGGGGCCTTTACATACAAATTGCTCAAATCAAAAGAAGTAAACTATGGCCAAATACTTCTAAACAGTTTTACAACAAACCAAATGCATTTCCCACCAAATCAATGCAATTTTATTTCAAAACAAAACAATACAAGCATTGCTCTGATACCAATTGATGGAGACATGATCTCCTTGAGCAGCGGAAACGTGTTTATGATCGTAATTTGCTTGATTTTTTTAATTGAAACAAACACCAATACATTGAAAAAAACATACAGAATAAACATGCTCTTTAATCTAATTAAACATGGAGGTTTACATGCAAACATGCTTAAATTAATTTAACTATTAAACTAATAAAGAGATAAAGGGATTACCTTTGTAGACTTTCCTCAGCAGCTTGTTGCTCCAAAGGTTGTACAACAACTTAACTTCTCTGTTTTCCAGCAGGACACCACCAACAGAGAACACCTTCTGTATCTCTGAGTTTTTAGATCTTCCTTGGTGGGAAGGATTCCAACAATTGGAAGTTTTAAGAATTAAAGAGTGAGAGAGAGAATTCCTTGAAGTTGCAATTCTTCAATTGCAAAATGATAGATCGATCCATTTATCAACTCACCCCCTTATCCTTGTTAAGCTATCGATAGGGAGAAGGAAAGGAATAGTGGGAACGTGTCTGGAAGACACGTTTCCTTATTTTATTATTAAAATAATAATAATAATAATCAAATACCAATTAAATCAAATTTATTTATTAATTTAAATCAAATTTAAATAAAATAAATTAAATATCATATATTTAATTTGGATTAAATAACATCTAATCAATATATATCTCTAACCTATAGTTTTTATGTACATCTAGTGCACATTAAATTTTAACCTATAGTTTTCAAATATGAATCACATTCGCATTTGAATTTAATATTTGAACTCTTTCAAATATTTAATTCTCTCATATAATTTAATATGAATCATATTCACATTAAATTTATAATATATAGTTCCAAAACTATATATTATATCGTATCCAAATACATTAAATATTTTCCCTAATGAATTTGAACATTTAAAATTCAAATGATCTAAGAACCCTTTACGAGCTAGAAGGTGGACCTAATGGACTTACAGATCAGAAGCTCCAACGATACGAGATTGCTCGGTTAATCTCATTAACCTCCGAATGAATATTCGTTAACTGCGGGAACACTCCACTAAAGTCCCGAAGCTGCACTCTTCTCACTGCAGATATATTTCTGTGTCTACGAATATTGACTAATAACAACAAGTCAATCCTTCACGAATGTTCGTAACACCAGGTGGGTCAAATTATCGTTTTACCCCTGGCTTACATCTTGTGCCTTAAGTACCAGTACTCCTATAATGAACAATTTGTTTGTGGTCCTTCCAAAAAACAGAGTCCCTCTCGGGCAAATGAGAGGGTCCGACCCTTTGTTAAAGTCCCAGAGACACCACTTAAGGGAACATTCCTCTACTTACCCTAGTAGGCGGGAAGGAGTGAATTCCATCTTGCTAAGTTAATTCCCAGCCGCTCACTCGATTTTGTCCCCAAGAAGGTAGGCATGTTGAGTCGGCGAATGTGGCCACTATCACCCATACTAGTCAAAGGACAATCCCTCGCGAACAGAAGTTCGTAACCTGCTAAGGATTGAGATCAAGTTGCCTAGGTCATCCTAGTGAAATAGAAACCTAACTAGTCAACGGAGTTACAACTAGAGGTTACTATTTTGAGATCACAGTGTTTGTATCAAATACAAAGTGGGCAACATCCATAGTTTTACCAGGGTAAGGTACCCAAACCTTATCCCCTAACTATAGACCCTTTAGGTTGTATCTCGAACCGAGATCCTTTATATGTACACTATATTCATTTAAAGATTCATATAATAACCTTGGATGTTTAGTTTATTGGATTTAGGGTTTAAAATAAAGGCGAGTTTTAGGGCACAAAACCCAACAGACCCTTCACAGGTTGTTCATAGACACTGCTGGGTCAAATTACCGTTTTACCCCTGTGTCTACCTTTTGCTCCTTAAGTCCCACTCCTCTTCTAATGAACAACAACGTTATATTGTCCAACCATAAACAACACCCCTCTCGGGCCAGTGAGAGGGTGGACGCCCGTTTTCCAAGCCCTGGAGGCAATACTTAAAGGAACACCCCCTCTAGTTTCCCTAAGTCAGGACCGAGTGCATTCCATCTCGTGTAGTCAAGTTCCCAGCTACACACGTGGTCCTGTCCTTGAGAAGATTAAGGTCAAGTCCCAGCTCCCAACGTGGTCAAGTTCCCAACTGTGACCACTCTCACCCGTACTAGTCAAAGGAGAGACCCTGGAGACAGGGGTCCGTAACACGCTCAGGATTAAGGTCGAGTCACTATGGGTCATCTACGAAGTTATTCGTCCTATACTGTTCACGGTGTTACATCAGTAGGTCTAATAATTCACGGTCCGGTATTGTAAAATCTCATTGCACAAGATGCCCCACTCGCATGTCAACCAATAAACTATCCGTATACTGTAGGTATATGTCTCTAACCTGGATTATGTCTCCAACCCTATCCGTATACTATAGGTCGTTCGAGTCATTGACTCGAACGTGATCCTTCCTGTGTGTTCACTACACATTGTTCAAGTTCTAGTTCTCTCATAATTCAATGACCTTGAAGCTTGGTTTATTGTGCGAGTAACTCTGACCGCCCTCACCCGTACTAGTCAAAGGTCACACCCCTGCAAACAGGAGTCCGTAACACGCTCAGAATTAAGGTCAAGTCACTATTCATCATCTACGAAGTTATTAGTCCAATACTGTTAACGGTGTTACATGAGTAGGTCTAATAATTCACGGTCCAGTCTTGTACAATCTCATTGCACAGGATGCCCCCACTCGCATGTCAACCACATGAACGAGTTGGATCAACTAGTTTGTATCTAATACCAAGGGGGTCATATCAACAGCGTATCCAGGATTATGTCTCCAACCCTACCCGTATACTGTAGGTCATTTGGGTCATTAACTCGAACGTGACCCTCCCTGTGTGTCCACTACACACCGTTCAAGTTCTAGTTCTCTCATAATTCAATGACCCTGGAGCTTAGTTATTGGACAAAGTTTGTAAATATGTGAGACACAAAATGATGAAAGAAATAACTCTTATTTATTTCAATCATAAATATTACAAACAAGTACGAGATTAACACATACATCCTAACAGGGACATGTGAGTGGGGGTGCCCTTTGCAATGAGTTTGCATAAGATTGTACCGAGAAATAGTAACTTAGACTTTATAACTCAGTTACTGTCTTAACTGACTATATTCATACGATGACCTAAGTAACTCAATCTTAATCCTGAGTGTGCCATGAACTCCTGTTTATTCGGATTATCCTTAGATTTTCGTGGGTGAGAGTGGCCTGAGATTGTCGACTAAATAAGCCTCCCATTTAAGGGATAAACCTAGGTAGATAGCTGGGAACATAGTTCATCAAGATGGAATTAACTCCTACCCGCTTTAGGGATTAGTAGAGAGGTTGTTCCCTTCGGTGCTGACTCCAGGTCTTGAACAAAGGGACCATCCCTCTCATTCGCGCGAGAGGGATTCAGTTTGTTGGTTGGACCCCAAACCAATTGTTCATTAGAAAATCAGTGAGACTTAAGGAACACGAGTAGGGTAAAATGATAATTTTGACCCAACTGTAATTAGGAACGACCTGTGAATGATCAACTTACTAATCTTGGTTATATCGAGTGGACAGAAATATATCTACAGTGAGGAGAGTGCAACAACTGAGCTTTAGTTGAGTGTCCCGGTGGTTAACGAATGTTCATTAGCTAGGCTAAAGAGTTTGGTCGGTTAATCTCGTATCGTTGGAGCTCATGATCTGTAAGTCCATTAGGTGTAAACCCGAGATCTCTCTTTGGATTTACGTTACAAAAAAAAAACAAAAAACAAAAATAAAACAACAACAAAAGAAAAGAAGAAAGGAAATGAATAATATAATTGGTTGCTTTGTTTTTTTTTAAAAAAAAAAAGAAAAGAAAATGAAGAAAGTAAAAGGAAATTGTTTTAAAAAAGGAAAATGGATGGTGGGAACCCCACCACCGCCAAGGTTTTTTTTGGTTATTTAGCCCACCTTCTTTCCATTTTCTTCACACTCTCAACAAAGAAAAGAAGAGCTTCGATGGAGAGATTGACAGGAAGAGAACGGAAGAACTGTTGGAGTATGAAATTGAAGAAGAAATGATGGGAAGGTTCAATTCAAGGTTGAATGGAAAGCTTTATGATCAACCCTGCCGACTGCTGATATATTCTTCATTTCGAGCTCTACAAGATAAGGTAAGAGTTGAGGTTTGATTTTCTTGATAGTTAACACATATTTGAACAAAATTCGTGAAGTAAGCTCGAGCAAATTCTGAATCTAAGTTACTGTTTTGTTAAGAGGAAGGCAGAGAAAAGATTTTTCTGTTAATTCCAAGAAGGCTCTGGTTTTTGGGTCGTGCTGATCAGTAGGATTTGAACCAGAAGCTGTAATAGGTATGGTTGGAAAGCTTATTAAATTTTCTACATCTTTCATGAAGAATGCATGAGTAGAAAACAACTGGATGATACTTTAAATTTTAGGTCAAGTTCAGGGTGCAGCAGGAAAATGAATTTGAAAATAGTAGAAGTTGGTTTTAAGGAGGCAGATTTCGAGGTATTTTCATACCAATCCGTCGGGAATTGCAATTTCATTTCTTCAGATGAGTTTTAGAGGGTCCAAAAAGGAATAGTTTTGTATAAATTACATCCTTTTTGGATAAGTAATGAGGATGTTATGATTGTGTGAAATCAGGGTATGAAATCTGTAAAGTGCTGAAAAATAGATATAATGTTTTGTAATTTTAGGGTTTGAAATTCATGAGCTCAAGGTTCTAATGCTTGGTGTTGGTTTGTTTGACAGGTCAAAAGGAAATAGGTCGAGTGTACGGGCCAAGGTTCTAGTTCTAACGCTTTGAGTGACAAAACGAACTTTGAAAACGATTTTTATGCTTGTATTATGCCTATGAAAATATAAGATTTTGCTAGAATGAGATGGTTTCAATGCTGATTGTTTTCCTTGGACGCATATGTTGCGTAGAATTATATTACAATACCGCAAGTGTACGGGTCAAGTTTTAGTATAGTGATTTATGAGTCCAAGTATCGTCCTCGGGAATGGGTTTCTAGATTAATTAATTATTAAGGTACTAATTCTCAATTTTAGCTAAAGAAACATAACATGGATAGTTGGTTGAAGTAAATACAAACAAACGAACAAACATGTGGAGACACAGATTGATAGATTTGGGAGAAGTGATTTTACAAGTTAAAGACCTAACTAGTACATGCATTGAACCAATGAGATGAAATTATAAACATGAAGTGAAATACTCAAGAAAATCTCTCGATTCTTAGTGAGCCTCACACATGCAATAAACTCATAGTCTCCATATGAACCTACAACATGCATGGCACTAAGCAACTTCTTTATGTGTTTCCCTAAGATTTCTAGGTCACTCTCATGCCAAACTTCCAAGGATTTTGACAATTTTGCTCTAATTCAAGCTTTATCTCTCGAGTCCACTTAAATCAACAAATTAAAAAGTAAAGAACGAATTGCCAAAAATAATGACATAACATGCTTCAATACATCACAAGAAAGTCATAACAAGTAAATCAAATCCTACTACAATGTTTAGCTACTCTAAATCACATGAAAAACAAACTAAACAAGTAGAAAACGTCTTAGAATGCTATTACAAATTGAAAGAAAGAGAAATAAACTTAGGTGTCGATGTCGGTCCTTCGTCTCCGAGCTCCCGTCTTCGATCTCGAACCTCCACGAATGCTTTGGCTCCCAAAATCACTCTTTCTCTCTTCTTACAAGGTGTATTTCAATTTAGGGCAAAACTCTACCAAATTGTGCTCCCCATTGCAAGAATCATAAGGTTTTATTTATAGGCATCAATGGGGCGTTACAGTAACGCTAGGGACAGCGTTGCAACGCTGCACCTAAACGCGTGGTAAATATGGAAACTATCGGCGGCGTTAACGCTAGGGACAAATAAGGTAACGCCGCTACCTTAACGCGCGCGCACCTTATCGACCGGCGTTGCGGACTTTGCAAGGCGGCGTTGCAACGCTACCGCACGGTCTTCATAAGCATCTTCTTATCGAGATGGCGTTGTAACGCCAAAAGGCGCGTTGCAATGCCATCGCTCGTAGCCTTCAAAGCCTCTCGCGCGCACGCTCGGCGTTGTAACGCTTCTATATGGCGTTGCAACGCCATCACCTCGAGTCTTAAAGCTTGGTTTGATTCTTTCACTTCCATTTGATGTTCTATTTGGCTCCAAATAGCCTCGTTTTCATCCCGAGTGATCCAAATTGTCTCCAATAGCTCCGTTTGAGCTCTTAACCTGAAATTGAATAAATTAACCACGTAAAAGCCCCAAAATCATTATAAAACTAGCAATAATTAAGCCTAAGGATAGCACATTTTGTGTGCTATCAGCATACTTATGAGCATTCATGTTTTTCTACAAATTATTTTAAGTACTCGTTGAGAGCCTAGATGTCCTGGTGAAATTTATACGTAGGCATGTGTTTATTGATTACCAAAATTTAGTGAAAATATTATGATTTCGAGCAAACATGTACTAGCAATTTAAATTTCCAGTTTTTATGAACAAGCTGAGTAAGCTTGAGTTTTACGAAAGAAAAGATAAGCAGACATGTTCAAATATTTTTATGTGATTTTCTGAGACTCGAATGAGTAAATGACTGAGATATTAAGCCCAAGGTTGTATAGTACCATGTGCACATAGGTCATTGTCTGTTGTCGATGTTGAGTGTACTCCGTGACAACAATGCTATCGTGAGTGTTGGGCGAGCCCCACTACGACAGAGACGATGGGAGTGTTGGGCGGGCCCCACTACATCGTAGAGTAAACGTTGGTTGTACTGGGCATACCCTACACAACGTAGATTTTTACATGTTCTATAATCTTTAAAATTTCCGATATGCCTTACGAGATTTTAATGACATACTTGTTGGTTTTCTGAAAAGCTATTATGGTTACATGTTATTGTTCAATGCTTGATCACAGATGCATATGCTCATAGATTGTCAGGTGATATGATACGAGTTAATAGTTTTAAAACTAAATCACACACTGAGCTTCATAACTCATCTTTCAGTGTTTTCAAACTTTTAAGGTAGAGATCGAGCTCCCAATGTCTGATATCCTGTCATAGTCTGCTGGAAGCTCTACGAGTTTGATATTTTGTACGTGGGTGGAGTTGTATAGCAAGTCCATATGTGTTGTAGTTAATTTTTAGGGGACTATGTAATTATAGTTGTGTGTCCATTAGAAGTTGTGGTTGTGTAAACAATGGTTTGGCCTATTTTTGGTTCTGATGCTTGGTATCAGAGTAGTTAGCTCCATGGGGAATGAGAAAGAGCAAGTTAGCTCTAAGGAAAAACAAAAAAAAACTAAGAAGTAATAACAAGTTATTGAGTGGTTCAGATAAAACTAACAGAGCATGGTCTAGGTAAGGATAAGATTAAGTTCGATCAGGACTAGAATGTGAATAAAAGTTTAGTATTCTGCTTTGAGTTAAGGGAATGTTTGTTTGCATTGTGTTGGAATCGAAAAACCTGGTTTGTAAACCCCGGGTTTCTTGGTCAGAATCAAACACCGACTTGGCGTAAAACTTGAGTGTTTGGGAGCGCAGGTTGTGTTAGGCCGTGTTGCGTAGAAAACAATGTTTAAGTGCAGTGTTGTCTTTGGAATGGGTTGCATAAAACAGTGTTTGGGGTGCAGTGTTGTGTTGGGTTAAGTGTGTGCAATCTGTTTTTTCTAAAATAAATACTTAATATTTTTTATATATAGTTATTTTGTCTTCTTAATTTATTTTTTAACTTCATAACTACATAATTACCCATCAACAATTTATCTAATGTATCTAATTTGAGTTTATAATACTTTGTAGTTGTATATATTATATTTATAATGCACTTCACTCATGATGACATAAAGTAAAACAACTAACTATATGTTGTAATGTGTAATGTAAGAACTGTGGTGCCAATGATAAAGTAAAACAATCGATACATAGAAATATGTTGGTTAAAGATAACATGTTACGCTGACTGAAATAAATAATAAAAGAAGTAGAGATAGTTGTTCGACGAAGTTAAGCTAAACATAAAATTCTGAAAAAGTCATAGAGAGTGGTAGATGGAAATAGAATCAGGTTCCCGATGCTTTCCCCAGAACTTCCACACGGTAATCATACTTCCAATTTGGGGTGGTTCATGCAAAGAAAGAGTTCAATATAGATATGTAGTGCATATATACAAAATCTAATCAATATATATATATAAGTTTAATTCAACAATCGTCAATTCCCATTCCAATTCATCCATATATGGTTTGCGAGATGTTCCCTCCATTCAGTCCAGAAATTTGTTGTCTCTACAAATCCAACGTTGTTTGTGTTCATCCAAATTAAATCGGGGTCACTTGTGTGTGCCTCCTCGAATGTGGGATCTGGGTCCATCTTTTGTATAATTAAGTTGTGCAACAAACAACATGCAGTTATAGTCCTGCACTAGACTTCTACAGGGTAAAAAGACTTTCCTTTTAGTATCGCCCATCGACCCTTCAGCTTATCGAATGCTCTCTCAATGACATTTCGAGCGGATGAATGTCTAATGTTGAACAACTCTTTCGGATTGGCGGTGGTTGGAGCATCAAAGTATCAAGTTGTTTGGGTGGTCGAGTCATAGGGGCGATCGTTAAACTAATCTATAGAGTTTTCATTGTAGTTATCGATGAAGGTAATCATCCGATGGTCAGGTCGCCGGTGTGGTCGTTGAAGTTTTCATTACCGGTAGTGATCAAGCAGTCATCGGAGTTGCCCTTAGAGTTAGTCGGTCGGCGGTGTGGTCGTCGAAATTGTCATCGGAGTTGGTCGGGGGGTCGCCGGTGTGGTCGTCAGAATTGTCATCGGAGTTGGTTGGGGTCGCCTGTGTGGTTGTTAGAATTGTCATCGAAGTTGGTCGGGGTTGTCGGTGTGGTTGTCAGAATTGTCATCAGATTTGGTCGGGGTCGCCGGTGTGATCGTCGGAATTGTCATCGGAGTTGGTCGGGGTCGCTGGTGTGGTCGTCAAAATTGCCATCGGAGTTGGTCGGGGGTCGCTGGTGTGGTCGTCGGAATTGTCATCGGAGTTGGTCGGGGTCGCAGGTGTGGTCGTCGAAATTGTCATCGGAGTTGGTTGGGTCGCCGGTGCGATCGTCGAAATTTTCATCAGAGTTGGTTGGGTCACCGGTGAGGTCGTCGGAATTTTCATCAGAGTTGGTCGATTCGTCGGTGTGATTATCGAAATTTACATCAGAGTTGGTTGAGTTGCCAGTGTAATCGTCGGAGTTGTCGTTGTTGGTGGTCGTTTGACTTGTAATCGGAGTTGGTCGGGTCACCGATGTAGTCGTCGGAGTTGTTGTCGAAGTTGTCATCGGAGTTGTTGTTGAAGTGGTTATCGAAAATGAAAAACGACAAATAGAAGTGGAAAGCATGGTACAAAACCCATGAGCTTGTGTTTTAAAACCTATGGGGTTGTGTTTCAAAACCCATGGGGTGTGTTTTCAAAATCCATGGGATTGTGTTTTCAAAACCCTTGTTTTGAAACCCTTTGTACCAAACATGGTGTTGGGTTTGAAACCCAACACCACCCTAACCCAAACCAATGGGCGAAACACCCCCTAAGTATCCATAGCATGTCTAGTATGTTGATATGTTATAGGAGTCATGCCACCATGTACTAGCAGACGACGCAGGCAGGATCAAAGCGGGATGCAGGATCCTATCGAAGGCCAATCTGAGAGGGGATCTAGTGCCCCGAGGGTCCAGACCGAGGCCAGAAATAAGGAGCATGCTAGTCCCTCATAGGAGGTAGGTAGGCCAGAGAGAGCAAGGCCAAGTGATTTAGATAAGATATATGGAATAGAATGGTTGAAGAAATTAGGAGCCACAGTGTTTGAGGGTTCCACAGATCCAGTTGACGCCGAGGTTTGGTTGAATATGCTTTAGAAATGTTTTGATGTGATGAGTTGCCCTGACGAGCGAAAAGTCAAGCCTGTTACATTCCTGCTGCAGAAGGAAGAAGAGGGATGGTGGAAGTCAGTATTAGCTAGGCGCAGTGATGCACGTACTCTAGACTGGAAAACTTTCAGAAGCATATTCGAGGATAAGTATTACCCTAGCACGTACCGCGAGGCAAAAAGGGATGAATTTTTAGAACTGAAGCAAGGAAAACTTTCAGTGGTTGAGTACGTGAGAAGGTATACCGAGCTGTCACAGTATGCTGATGTGATTGTGGCATCTAAGAATGACAGGTGTCAATGGTTTGAAAGAGGATTACGTCCTATGATACGTACCCAGTCACAACTATTTCTTAGTGGACTGACTTTTCTCAGCTAATAGAGCCTGCTCTACATGTTGAGCAGAGTATAGAAGAGGTAAAATTAGTAGTGGAGCCCAGTTGTGGGGCTTCAACAACAAGCAGTTTCCGAGATCGTGAGCAGAGGAGGTTCACACCTGGAGTAAATGTTTCAAGTCGTCAAGACTTTAAGAATCATCGAGGTTATTTATTTTGTGGTTTTTGGTGTGTGTTACCAGTGTGGACACCCAGGGCATTTTAAAAGGGATTGTCCACATGTGAGAGCAGTCGCGCAGAGGGACTAGCGAGCTGGGTCCCAGACAGTTGAGCAACCGAGAATTGAAGAAGCTGCAGGAGAAGGCACTAGCGGTGTTAGACAAAAGGGAGTTGTAGGTGTTGGGATTTATGCCCTAAACTTGTGTAATCTTGATTAATTAAATAAAGTGTTATTTATTTTGATAAGATTACAATCTTGCTTTTATAAATCCAATAAACTAAGCTCCAAGGTTATAACGTTTATCTTGAAATCAGTGTAGTGGACACTATTTGGGTTGAATTCAAGATTATAACCTAAATAGTCTATGGTATAAGATTAAGGTTGGAAACCTTATTCTGGTAACACCATGGATGCGACCCACATTGTAATTAGTAGAAATGAGGTAATCCAACTCATTCGTGTAGTTGACATGCAAGTGGGGACATCCTGTATGAAGAGTTCATACAAGACTGGATCGCAAATTATTAGTCTAACCGAAGATAACACCGTTAGCGAGGATAAGACTAGTAATTTATAGATGGTCATTAGTGACTTGACTGAATCCTGAGCAAGTTAAGAACTCCCGCTTATAGGGTTTGTCCTTAGACTAGTATGGGTGAGAGTGGCTCAGAGTCGACTATATAAGCCTACCTTCTCGAGAATGAGAACCTCGAGGTAGTGGGAACTTAAGCTGTGCAAAATGGAATTCACTCATTCCTCTCATCGAGGAATTAGATAGGTTGTTCCCCAAGAGAACGACTCTCCGTGTCTTGAACAACGTGGCCCCGCCTCTATGAGGGTATGAATCTAAGGTAGGACCTTAGACATGTTGTTCATTAGAGGATCAGTGATGCTTAAGGAGCAAAGAGGTAATCACAGGGGTAAACGGTAATTTGACCCACGGTAGTCATTACGAACAACCCGTGAAGGGTCGACTCATGGGTAATGACTATATCGTGGACACAATAATATCTACAAGTGAGGAGAGTGCGGCTACAAGTCTATAGTGGAGTGACTTGTAGTTAATGAATATTGATTAAGCTGGATCAAAGAGTTTGATCAGTTAATCTCACATCATTGGAGCTCATGATCTGTAGGTTTATTAGATCCCTCCGTTGGCTCAATATGGTAATATTGAGGGTTTAAAGTTAGGAGTGAAATTGAAGTGTTGAATTTCATACATGAGGAGTTATATCAATTATATATGATATAATTGATATAATATATAGTTTTAATGTGAATTAGATTCATATATAAACTATATACTAAAGAGAGATTAAATGAGGGGTAGGATGGTCATTTCCATCCTATTTCTCTATATATATGGTTGCATGAGATGCAAATAGGTTAAGGTTTTGATAAGCTCTTTTGTTGTTGTTGGAAGAGTTCCAAGACAACAAAAACACATCTCTCTCACAAAATACCTCACCACTCCTAAAGGGAACCCACCTTCCTCCCTCACCTAGAGAACAACGGAGAAGATCCGGTGGTCGTGTCTTCGCACGTTGGAGTTCTTGTTGCTGAGATCGTGACCGTGGGAGAGAGTAGCACTTGAAGAAAGGTTCTTCAAAGGTATATACTTATTGTCCATTCTATTATATATGCTTAATCTATGTTTTATTTGTTCATGAATTTTCCGTTGTAACTAAATCAAGAGCGCGCGATTCGCAATCGCTTCCGCTGCGGGGACATCGATTCCCTTCAGTAGGGAGACCTAGGCAGTAGGGAAAGGTCTACGCTATGACTCAGCAAGAAGCAGAAGGTGCACCAGATGTGATTATTGGTACGATTTCTATTTGTAATGTACCTGCACGTGTTTTAATAGATCCTGGTGTTATGCATTACTTTGTTTCTAGTATATTCCTTACTAAGCTGAATAGAAAGCTGGAGCCTTTATTTAAGAGGTTAGTTATATACACTCCAGTTGGTGATGCTTTACTAGTCGATGCAGTGTTGAAAGATTGTGAGGTCTTAGTAGAAGGTCTCAATATGTTAGTGGATCTTATTCCACTAGAGTTGCAGGTGTTAGATGCAATCTTAGGGATGGAGTTCTTATTTACTCATTATGCTTCCATGGATTGCCATAGAGAGAAAGTGATTTTTACGAAACCAGGGTTGGCAGAAGTGGTTTTCAGGGGTGAAAGGAAGATTATTCCTACGAGTTTGATTTCAGCATTAAAAGCCGAGAAGTTGTTGAGGAAAGGTTGCACGGCGTTTCTTGCACACGTAGTGGAGGTGTAGGAGGAAAAGCTAAAACAAGAAAATGTTCTTATTGTGAACGAATTTCTTCATGTTTTTCCAGCCGATCTGTCCGGATTGGTACCTGATAGGGAAGTTGAGTTCACCATTGAATTGTTACCAGGAACAACACCTATTTCGTACGCACCGTATAGAATGTCTCCAAGAGAGCTCAGGGAGCTGAAGATGTAGTTACAAGAACTAATTGATAAGGGATACATAAGACCTAGTGTATTGCCTTGGGGAGCTCCAGTGTTATTTGTAAAGAAGAAAGATGGTACCCTTAGATTACTCATTGATTATAGACAGTTGAACAAGGTCACGATACGTAACAAGTATCCTTTACCCCGAATAGATGACTTGTTTGACCAGTTACGAGGAGCATCAGTGTTTCTAAGATTGATTTAAGATCAGGATACAATCAGTTAAAGGTCAGGGAATCAGATATTCCTAAGACAACATTCAGAACGAGGTATGGGCATTATGAGTTTTTAGTAATACCATTCGGTTTAACAATGAAGGGATCGAATCCCGCAGCGGAAGCGATTGTGAATCACGTGTTCTTAATTTTGTTTCACAGATTTCAATCAAGAACAATATAAATACGATTAAGCATGCTATATGACAAGGACACCAAGATGATTACCTTTGAAGAACTCTTTCTTCACGTGCTCCTTCTCCCACGATCACGATCTCAGCAACTCGAACCCGAACGTATGAAGATACCGCCACTAGATCTTCTCTGTTGTTTACTAGGTGAGGGAGGAAGGTGGGTTCCTTTTAGGGTGAGATGTGGAGGTTATGAGACAAGATGTGTTTGGAACTTTTCCAACAACACAATGATATGGAACTCTAGGGTTTCAAAGATTGACCTCAAAGTTGCATCTTATGCAACTATTTATAGTGAAATAGGATGAAAATTACCATCCTATCCCTCCTTCATTCTCTCATTAGTATATAGTTAATATGTGAATCTAATTCACATTAAAACTATATATTATATCAATTATATCATATATGACTGATATAACACCTCATATATGAAATTGAACACTTCAATTTCATTCCTAACTTTATACCCTTAATATTACCATGTTGAGCCAACGGAGGGACCTAATGGAACTACAATTCATGAGCTCTAATGATGTGAGATTAACTGATCAAACTCTTTGATTCATTTAATCAATATTCATTAACTACAAGTCACTCCATTATAGATTTGTAGTCACACTCTCCTCACTGTAGATCATATTGTGTCCATTGATATAATCATTACCCATGAGTCGACCCTTCACAGGTTGTTCGTAATCACGGCTGGGTCAAATTACCGTTTTACCCCTGTGATTACCTCTTTGTTCCTTAAGCACCACTGATCCTCTAATGAGCAACAAGTCTAAGGTCCTACCATAGACTCATACCCTCTTAAGTCAGTTTAGAGTGCGGGGCCCCATTGTTCAAGACCTGGACTAAGTTCTTAAGGGAACAACCTATCTAATTCGTTAGTGTAGGAATGAGTGAATTCCATCTTGCATAGTTAAGTCGCCAACTACCTATGAGGTTCTGTCCCGGAGAAGGTAGGCTTATTGAGTCGGCTACAGGCGACTCTCACCCATACTAGTCTAAGGACAAACCCCTATAAGCCGGAGTTCTTAACATGCTCAGAATTCAGGTCGAGTCACCAATGGCCATCTATAAATTATCAGTCTTATCCTATTAACGGTGTTAGACTGGTTAGACTAATAATTTGCAGTTCGGTCTTGTATGAACTCTTCATACAGGATGCCCTCACTCGCAAGTCAACCACATGAATGAGTTGGATTACCTCATTTGTAATAATTACAAAGTGGGTCGCATCCATGGTGTTACCAGAATAAGGTTTGCAACCTTAGTCTTATACCATAGACCATTTAGGCTATACTTTTGAACACAATCAAAATAGTGTCTACTACACTGAAGTTCAAGATACATTATAACCTTGGAGCTTAGTTTATTGGATTTATAGAGAAAGAATATAATTTTATCAAAACACATTACTCTTTATTTATTTGATCAAAATTACATAAATTTAGTGCACAAATCCCAACAATCTCCCATTTGACCTAAAGCTTGTGGAGTATTGAAACATTACAATAATGTAAATACAATAAACTAGGGCATTTATACCCTTTGTACAATATACTCCCACTTGCCCTTGTTGGGGAAGACTTATAAACCTAGATCTTCTAGGTGACTCTCAAATACTTTAGCCGTAAGAGCCCTTCTAAAAGGATCAACAATGTTGTGCTCTGAGGCTATCTTCATGACGATCACGTCTCCTCGATGCACGATCTCCCGGATGAGATGATATTTTCGCTCAATATGTTTTTCCCTCTTGTGACTTTGTGGTTCCCTTGAATTTTCCACGGCACCATTGTTATCACAATATAGCGTGATGGGCAAACTCATATTTGGAACAACTTCCTAATTTAACATGAATTTCCTTAACCAAATGGCCTCTTTAGCTGCTTCACAAGCTGCTACAGATTCGACCTCCATGGTGGAATCAGCGAAGCATCCCTTCTTGACGTTTCGCCATATTACAGCTCATCTGTTAAGGGTAAATACTGACCCTGATGTAGATTTTCGAGAATCTTTATCATTCTGAAAGTCAGAATCCGCGAATCCTGTAATGATCAAATCTTTAGCCCCATAAACAAGCATGTGGTTCCTTGTTCTCCGTAGATACTTAAGGATTATTTTAACTGTTGTCCAGTGTTCAGGTCCTGGATTGGATTGATACCTACTGACCATTCCAACTTCAAAACAGATGTCTTGCCTAGTACACAACATGGCGTACATCAGGTTCCCAACAACTGATGCATAAGGAATCTGTCTCATATCCTCAATTTCTTGAGGTGTCTTAGGACACTGTTCCTTAGACAAATGAACTCCGTATCTAAAAGGCAATAAACCCTTTTTGGAGTCTTGCATCTTAAACCTCAACAACACTTTGTCAATGTAAGATGTCTTAGACGAGGCTAGTGTTTTATTCTTGCGGTTCTGGACAATCTGGATTCCAAGAACAAACTGCGCTTCACCTAAATCTTTCATTTGGAATTGCGTAGCTAGCTAATTCTTAATGTCAGTAAGATATCCTACATCATTCCCAATAGGTAGGATATCATCAACATATAGAACTAGGAATGCGACAGAACTATTGATGATTTTCTTTTAGACACAAGGTTCATTATCATTTTGATCAAAGCTAAAATATTTGATTGCCTCATCAAATCTTATATTCCAGGACCTAGAGGCTTGTTTCAGTCCATAGATTGACCTTTTAAGCCTGCAAACCTTTTGCTCTTGTCCTGGTTCAATGAACCCTTTGGGTTGGTCAATGTAGATGTTCTCGTCAAGATTGTTATTCAAAAAAGTTGTCTTGACATCCATTTGCCATACCTCATAGTCATAATATGCGGCAATGACAAGTAGGATACGGATAGACTTTAACCTGGGTATAACCCTTTGCTACTAGTCTAGCTTTAATGGTTTGCACCTTTCCATCTACACCACGCTTTCTCTTGTAGATCCACTTACAACCTATAGGTTTTACCCCATCAGGTTTATCTACAAGATCCCAAACAGAATTGAAGTACATAGACTCTATTTCTTGGTCCATGGTTGTGACCCATTTGTCTTTGTCTTTATCAACCATCGCTTGATTATAAGTCGATGGATCCTCATAGTCGTCATCTGGTATAACAACTTGGGTTTCAGATAAACCCATGTAACGGTCCAGTTGTGTTATAACCCTCCCACTACGTCGAGGCATACTCAACTCTTGAGATGGACTCTCTTGACTATACCAGCTAGTATCAACAACTTTTGTTAACGTACTAGTTTTATTAGCAACCTTTGCTATTGTTCCGTCTAACTCACTTAACACAACTTTACTTCTTGGTTTGTGGTCCCTTATGTGGTCCTCCTCTATGAAAGTGACATTTGTCGACACAAAAACCTAATCTTCCTTAGTATCATAGAATAAACCACCTCTTGTTTCTTTTGGGTAGCCTACGAATAGGCACAATTTTGAACGTGAATCCAACTTCTTTGGATTTGTCACAAGCACATGTGTTGGACAACTCCAAATTCTGAATTGACATAAACTATCTTTAGCTCTTTTCCAGAGTTCAAAAGGTGTTTCAAAAAAATTTTTTGATGGCACATTGTTCAAAATGTATCCCGCAGTCTCTACTGCATAACTCCAAAAAGAATTAGAGAGATGAGCATAACTCATCATTCATCGAACCATGTCCAACAAGGTTCTATTTCTCGTTTACGATGCACCGTTTTGTTGGGGCGTACCGGGAGCTGAGAGTTGGGATGTAATTCCATGTTCTATTATATAGTTCTGGAATTTTAAATCCATGTACTCTCCACCTCTATCTGATCGAAGTGTTTTAATTGTTTTACCTAATTGATTTTCAACTTCAGTCTTGAATTCCTTGAACTTTTCAAGTCCTTCAGACTTATGATGCATTTGGTAAATATGCCGAAATCTAGAATAATCATCTATAAAGGAGATGAAATATTCATAACCTCCTCTGACTTTAATACTCATCTGACCACAAAGGTCTCAATGCATAAGCTCAAGAGGTTCTTTGGCTCTATAACCTTTTCCACTAAAAGGTCTTTTAGTCATTTTGCCTTATAGACAGGATTCACATACAAGTAAAGCATTTTCTTCTAACTCATTTAGAAGTCCATTCTTTACCAATCTATTCTATTGAGGTTAATGTGACCCAATCTAAGATGGCAAAGATGAGCATTTTCTTTAGGAGAAATTTTACGTTTCTTAGCTTGTGTGTTTGCAGTTTTAAATAATTCAGTGTTGAAAACCATTTTGACTGAATTAGGCCTTAAAACATACAATCCATTTTCTAATGAAGCTGAACATATTTTCACACCTTTCATTAAACTAAACACTTTATTCAAACAAAAAGAAACAGAAATACATTGTTTTATAACGCAAGAAATTGAAATAAGGTTTCTAGTAAACCCTGGTATCATTAATATATTGTCTAACAACATATATTTCATGTCAAAATTAAGCTTCATCGTGCCTATTGCTACAGCTGAGACGACTTCTCTATTTCCAACCCGAAGCGGTATCTCTCCTTTCTGTAGCTGCTGCCAAGAATCAATTCCCTAAAAAGAAGAGCAAACATGATTAGTGGCGCCTGAATCAAGTATCCAAGCAGTTTTATCATTATCCACTAAACAAGCTTCTAAGCAAAGTAAATCATATTTACCTTCCTTCTTCTTTTCTGCAATGTACTTCGGACAGTTTCGTTTCCAATGCCCGTCTTCATTGCAGTGGAAACACTTTCCTTTGTCTGCAACTTCTTTGACCTTCTTGTCGTTCTAGGCGACAGCTTTGTTAGCTCGTTTCCCTTTACCAACCTTCTTCATGTTCTTCTTCATCCCATTTAGGTTAGAAGAAGATGAAGCCACTGTTTTGATCCAGAGGTCGAACCTCTATGATAACTCCTACTGGCAACATTTGCCTCACCTTTCAATCCCTGAATTTTCATCAAAGATTGAAAGGTTTGGAGTTCATTCAGAAGGGAGGTAAGATTAAAAGTAAGATTGTTCATAATAATATTACTTCTAAACTGTAGGAAACTATCTGGAAGAGTTTCCAGAATGAAGCTGACCTGGCTCGATTCATCGATGAAACCACCATTCGACTCCGCGATGTTAAAGTGTACCATCATATCCAGGACATGATCCCGAACAGATGTACCCTATGGTATCCTCGAGTTGAATATATACTTGAGGGCATTGTGTCGGGCCTGTGTAGACTGTTGTCCAAACATACCCTACACTGAATCCATGATTTCCTTAGCGGTCATCATGCCCTCGTGCTTATTGGCTAATATGTCAGACATACTTGCCAGCATATAGACCTTGGCCTTATCATTGACCTTGATCCATCGATCATATGCATAAACGAACATTTCGTGTAGCATTCGAGCCTGACACATGAGGACACTCCTCAGTCAGCACAAACTTCAGATCATCGACTACCAATATAGTATTGAGTTTGTTTTTCTACGTCATCATATTCTCTTTGATTAATTTTTTCGCACACAATAAGGAAATTATAGAGCTAGACATTTTTCTGAAACTTTACAAAAAAAACTTGTATAGGCTTCTTGCTATAATTGTCTAATCCAATCATGTTTTAGCTAATTATTAAATGATTCCTAGGTCATTTATAATTTGCAATGATACTCCAAAGGTTTAGAATCTATGACACCGAAGGGTAATAAAAAACACTCATCCTCTGGATCAAGACACTCTTGACCAAAATCTAATGTCAGAATAACTCTTATTCCTATAGGCTTTAGTTACCATTATTCGGTTAGGATACATACATTTCTTATGTACCTTGTGAGTGTAACCCTCTGTCTTTAGACCTTAGAGTCCCCATCCAACAAAATCCGCCAAAGGGAGGACTAGGTTGAAAAATAGACTAAGGAAATCTTTATCCCTTTCGGGTGTTTACTGTGTTCAATCCCCTATGATCAAGCCCTCTGAAGGGATTGTCTGGTCCAGGCCAAACTAGCAGGCTGACCATAGTGATCTTACGATGTAAACCGAGAGAAGAGACCATAGGTTTTGTTTTCACTAAACCTGCTCCCAATCACTATAAGTACCCTCTCCATTCATCTCGATTTTGGCTCATACAAACACCATTCGAAGGGGGACGCTCCCATTTGTGCCACGAGGCCAAGTATGAGTCTCATAGTGTGAACTTCCCAGAGAAAACGTAGGTGAAAAAATATGTATCGTATACACTTTTCCTCCCACTGGATACTTTAACTGTATAGGAAATTTACTTAGGCTAAACTCGGCTAATGGTTTTACCTAAACTTATCAATATAACTCTTATATTGACTTTATCCTAAGTTTGCTAATCTAACTCTTTATATTAAGCATACGATTCTACTTTATTAACCCCTTAATAAACCCGTTGACGCTACTATAATTTATAAACTCTCTGATTAAAATTTACTCCAAGGTCAATTCCCAGGTAGGGGTGTTCCGTTTTCGTCAGCTTAAATACCCCATCCTAGACAGAACCTTCCTTAGACAGAGTTCCTCTTTAATCATTGTTTATAAATTACTTGGTTCCTAATTCTAATCTAATTATAACTAGATAACCTAAGGTCTATTAATTCCAAGTTCCAAACATTTTAAAACTAATAATTAACCTTAGGTGACATGCATACTATGTCATAGTGCTTGAACATTCATCTCATGAATAATAAAACATACATAGCATAATCATCTCATGAATTATAATGCATGTCAATGTTGTCCATAAATTAATATAACACCTTATATTAATTATACATGTAAACTATATAATATAACACTTTATATTATAAATGATGCATGGAAATGCTTAACCTAAGGTGGGATATCTAAAATAAAAGCATACATTATGCATGACAATAATTATACAACAATTGCATAATTTAAATAGCAAAATTAGACCAATTTTGGCACCATAAAATTAATTTTAATTTATGTAATCTAATTATATTAATTAAAATTAAATAAAATTAATATAATTAAAATTAAAATATTTTTATATTTAATATATATGTAAAAAAATATTTTTTCACCCATTTGGAATTGTCGAAACGCCGCCTTCGCTTGTGACGCCGCAATTTGTCATTTTCGACTGCAGTGCGCCTCCGTCATGGCGTGGCGTGCCCAACGCCAATGAACAACGTTGCAACGCTGCACGTAGACAACAAGATATCCTCCATAGTTTTGCCTCGTTTTCGCTCCTTTCTTCTCAGCAACCACTTTGCCTCGATCGACACGGACTTACAGACTCGATTTACAATTAAAATTGTCGAAAACACCAAACCCTTACATTGAACGATTCAATGAAAAATTGTAAATCTAAGTGCCAAAATTGAAAACATCTAATTTGCAAATCGTTCATTCATCACATGAAAACAGTAAATCCCACCTTTGAATTTGATAAATCCAGAACAAAATCAAGAACATAATTGGGCACTGATACACATTGCAGGGATCGAATCCCGTAGCGGAAGCAATTGTGAATCGCGTGTTTTTAATTTTCTTTCATGGATTTCAATAAAGATCAATATAAATACGATTAAGCATGCTATATGACAAGAACTGTAAGAAAGTCACTCCACGATGGGCTTGTAGTTGCACTCTCCTCCCTGTAGTTTATATCGTGTCCATTGATATAATCATTATCCATGAGTCGACCCTTCACAGGTTGTTCGTAATCACGATTGGGTCAAATAATCGTTTTACACTTGTGATTACCTCTTTGTTCCTTAAGCACCACTGATCCTCTAATGAACAACAAGTCTAAGGTCCTACCATAGACTCATACCCTCTTAAGTCAGTTTAGAGGGTGGGGCCCTGTTGTTCAAGACCTAGACTTAGTTCTTAAGGGAACAACCTATCTAATTCCTCAGTATAGGAATGAGTGAATTCCATCTTGTATAGTTAAGTCCCCAGCTACCTACGAGGTTCTGTCCCTGAGAAGGTACGCTTATTGAGTCGGCTACAGGCCACTCTCACTCATACTAGTCTAAGGACAAACCTCTATAAGTAGGAGTTCTTAACTTGCTCAGGATTCAGGTCGAGTCACTAATGACCATCTATAAATTATCAGTCTTATCTTGTTAACGGCGTTATACTGGTTAGACTAATAATTTGCAGTCTAGTCTTGTATGAACTCTTCATACAGGATGCCCCCACTCGCATGTCAACCACATGAATGAGTTGGATTCCCTCATTTGTACTAATTACAAAGTGGGTCGCATCCATGGTGTTACTAGAATAAGGTTTCCAACCTTATTCTTATACCATACAGCATTTAGGCTATACTCTTGAACACGATCCAAATAGTGTCTACTACACAGAAGTTCAAGATACATTATAACCTTGGAGCTTAGTTTATTGGATTTATAGAGCAAGAATATAATTTTATCAAAACAAATAACTCTTTATTTATTTGATAAAAATTACATACGTTTAGGGCACAAATCCCAACAAACAAATGCACCAACAGTTTTCATGGACCTCATGAACAGGATTTTTCACCAGTATTTGGATCAGTTTGTAATAGTATTCATTGATGATATACTAGTTTATTCAGTTGAAAGGATTGCCCATGAGGAACATTTGAGGATTATTATACAAATACTACTTGATAAAAAGTTCTACGCTAAATTCACCAAAATGCGAGTTTTGGTTGAATCAGGTAGTGTTTTTGGGGCTTGTTGTTTCAACAAATGGAGTTAGTGTGGATCTACATAAAGTGAAAGTTATGGTCAACTGGGAGAGACCAGCTAGTGCGACATAAGTATGTAGTTTCCTAGGCTTGGCAGGATACTACAGACGGTTTGTTGAGGATTTCTCACGATTAACATTACCCTTAACAAGGAAGAATGTTAAGTTTGAGTGGTCAGATGAGTGTGAACAGAGTTTCTAGGAGTTGAAGAAAAGATTAGTGACAACACTTATTCTAACACTTTCTGTAGCGGGAAAAGAGTATGTCAATTACTGTGACACTTCGAGGAAAGGATTAAGGTGTGTGCTCATGAGTGTAATTACTCTACCCATGATCTTTAGCAAGTAGCAGTTGTTTTTAGCATTGCAGACTTGGGGCATTATTTGTTTGGTGAAAGGTGTCACATTTACGCAGATCATAAGAGTCTGAAATATATCTTTGTTCAGAGGGAGTTGAATATGAGACATAGAAGATGGTTAGAACTGATTAAAGATTATGATTATACCATAGAATACCATCCAGGTAAGGCAAACGTAGTAGCAGATGCATTAAGCATGAAGTCGAGACTTCCTAGGGACACCTTGTGTGGTATTCGAGTAACCTTTTTAAGTACTATAAGGGTTCTAAGGCAGTTGTGACTACAGAGAATTCAGGGGGTCTTTTAGCTCAATTCCTGATCAGGTCTTCACTCATAGCAGAGATTGTGAGAAGACTGATGGGAATGAAAATCCCCGCGTAGCGGAAGACAATCGAATCGTCAAGGTATCGTTACGCTACTTGAAATTTATTAAAATGATCTAACACTTAGATCTAAGTTAAACATACAATACTATGGAAGAAAATCAGTAAGAAGAAATCTACTTACTTGTTGAAGACTCTCTTCAAGGTTTCTTCCAATGATCATGAACACTTCGTGCTTCTCGATCTCAACGAATGCTTCTCCCGTACGAAAACCGAACACCACCAACGACCTTCTCGGTTGTTCTTCCTTTGGAAGAAGGAAAGTTGTGGGACTTTTGGTTTTGGAGACGGAGGAGATTTGAGAAAAAATGTTGAGAGAGTTCTCTTCTTTTTGGGTGAGAATCCAAAAAATGAGAGATTGAATGATACAATCCTTTTTGCAAGAAGGGTTTAAATAGTGGAATAATCATGGAGTTAAAACCTCCACATAATCAACATTTTACCACAACTATAGGTTATGTAAATCATATTTGCATAACCATATAATATAAGATATCTCATATCTCATATTGTAAATCACATTTGCAATAATTGTGGATTAATTAAATTGAATCACATCCAATTTAATTTCTCTCAATTAATTTCTCCAATTAGCCATAATTCAACAATTAGGCTAACCTATTGTTTATTATGAATCTGATTCACATTAAACTATATATTATATCATTCATATCTCATATAAATGACATAAAAACCTCTAAGTGAAATTGAACACTTCAATCTCATACCAAAACTCTAACTCTTCTTTAAACCCAGATGGAGCCAACCGAGGGACCTAATGGACCTACAGTGACGGGTTCCAATGATCCGAGATTAACCTATCAAACTCTTTGACTCGATTAATCAACCTTCATTAGCTACGGTAACACTCCACTAAAGCCCGTAGGTGCACTCCAGTCAGTGCAGAATATTATGTGTCCACTGATATAACCAATGCCCGTGAGTCGACCCTTCAAAGGTTGGTCGTAGACACGGCTGGGTCAAATTACCGTTTTACTTCTGTGTCTACTTCTTGTTCCTTAAGTCCCCACTGCTCCACTAATGAACAACATATCGTGTTGGTCCAACCATACACAACACCCTTCTCGGGCCAGTGAGAAGGTGGGCGCCGTTGTCCAAGCCCTGGAGACAGCACTTAAGGGAACAACCCCTCTAGTTTCCTTAAAGGCAGGAACAAGTGAATTCCATCTCGCATAGTTAAGTTCCCAACTCCCTACTTGGTCCTGCCCCTGAGAAGACAGGCATATTGGGCGAGTAACTGTGACCACCCTCACCGTATTTAGTCAAAGGGCGGACCCGCAGATGACGAGTCTCGTAACACGCTCGAGATTCAAGTGTCGAGTCACTAATGGTCATCTACGAAGTTATTAGTCCTTATTGTCAATGGTGTTACATCAGTAGGTCTAATAATTCACGGTCAGGTCTTGTACAATCTCATTGTACAAGATGCCCCCACTCGCATGTCAACCACATGAACGAGTCAGATCACCTCGTTTGTATATAATACAAAGCGGGTCGCATCCACAGCGTATCCAGGATTAGGTTTCCAATCCTATCCATATACTGTAGACCATTCGGGTCATTAACTCGAACGTGATCCTCCCTGTGTGTCCACTACACACCGTTCAAGTTCTAGTTCTCTCATAAATTCAATGACTCTGGATCTTAGTTTATTGGAAAATTGTGTAAATATTGCGAGACACAAAGTAATGAAATGAATAACTCTTATTAATTTCAAATAGTAATTTACAAACACGAGATTAGGACAAAAATCCCAACAAAGACAACCAAAGGGTAGTAACCTGCAGAAGATGTTTGGAATGCCCAAACAAAGCCGAGAGGCATAATTTAGAATGAGAAAAGACGGAACCATAGTTACCATTTTACCCATGTGTCTACCTCTTGCTCCTTAAGTCCCACTGCTCCTCTAATGAACACAACTACATTGTATGGTCCAACCATAAACAACAACCCTCCAAGGCCAATGAAAGAGTGGGGCCCCGTCATTTAAGCCCGTGAGACAGCACTTAAGGGAACAACCCCTCTAGTTTTTCTAAGTCGGGAACGAGCGAATTCCTTCTTGCGTAGTTAAGGTCCCAGCTCCAAACGTGGTCCTGTCCTGAGAAGATAGGCATATTGGTTGAGCATTAGTGGCCACCCTCACCCGTACTAGTCAAAGGACAACCCCCCGCAGATAGGAGTCCGTAACACGCTCAAGATTAAGGTCGAGTCAATAATGGTCATCTACGGAATTATTAGCCCTGTACTGTTAACGGTGTTACATCAGTAAGTCTAATAATTCACGGTCCGGTCTTGTACAATCTCATTGCACAGGATGCCCCCACTCGCATGTGAACAACATGAACGAGTCAGATCACCTCGTTTGTATCTTAATAAAAAGCGGGTTGCATCCACAACGTATCCAGGATTAGGTCTCCAACCCTATCCAAATATTCTAGACCGTTCGGGTCATTAACTCGAACGTGATCCTCCCTGTGTGTCCACTACACACCGTTCAAGTTCTAGTTCTCTCATTAATACAATGACCCTGGAGCTTAGTTTATTGGATTAAGTTTATGAAAAAATGCAAGACACAAAGCTCAAATAAATAACTCTTATTTATATCACAAGGCTCAAATAAATAACTCTTATTTGTTTACAACTTGGAATATTACAAACTACACGAGATGAAGACATACATCCCAACAAAAAGCTATGGAGACAAAACTGAATTTTAGTACAACGTTCCATCCTCAGATAGTTGGGATACCCACTTATCACTTATGTTTAAGTTTAAGGGAAGTTGGGATACCCACTTATCACTTATGGAGTTCGCTTATAATAACAGCTACCAGTCGAGTATTGGCATGGCACCATTTGAGGCTCTGTATGGAAGACCATGTAGAACGTCCATATGTTGGAATGAAGTAGGAGAGTGGAAGCTAATCGATCCGGAGTTGGTGTAAATTACGACGGATAATATTAAGGTAATTAGAGAGAATTTGAAGGTAGCTCAAGACCGTCAGAAGAGTTACGCAGGTAAGCGACGAATAGACTTAGAATTTCAGGTCGGAGATCAAGTTTTCTTGAAGTTATCTACGTGGAGAGGTGTCCTTCACCATGACAAGAAAGGTAAGCTGAGTCCTAGGTATATTGGTCCTTATAAGATAGTGGAACGAGTTGGGCCAGCAACATACAGACTTGAGTTGCCAACAAAACTATCTCGAGTACATGATTTTTTTTCATGTGTCCAGGTTGAGGAAGTATATTCTAGATCAGACCCATGTGTTGCAAGCACAACTAGTTGAGCTGAAGGAAGTACATGATGTTTTTCATGTGTCCATGTTGAGGAAGTATATTCCAGATCCGACACATGTGTTGCACGCACAACCAGTTGAGCTGAAAGAAGACATGAGTTACGTAGAGGATGCAGTTCAAATCCTCGACAGAAAAGAACAAGTTTTGAGGAACCGATCCCACTCGTGAAGGTTTGTTGGAAACATCACGAAGTGGAGGAGACAACAAGAGAGTTAGAGGACCAAATAAAGAAGAAGTATCCGACGATTTTCACCTAAGGACTACTAAATTTCGAGGACAAAATTTCTTAAGGGGGAGGTAAGTTGTAAACCCGAGATCTCTCTTTGGATTTACCTCACAAAAAAATAAAAAAAAAACAACAACAAAAGAAAAGAAGAAAGGAAATAAATAATATAATTGGTTACTTTGTTTTTTTTTTTTAAAAAAAAATGAAAATGAAGAGAGTAAAAGGAAATTGTTTTAAAAAAAAAAAAAGAAAAGGAAAATCGATGGTGCGAAGCCCACCACAACCAAGGTTTTGTTTTTGTTATTTAGCCCACCTTCCTTCCATTTTCTTCACATTCTCAACAAAGAAAAGTCGAGCTTTGATGGAGAGATTGAGAGGAAGAGAAAGGGAGAATTGATGGAGTTTGAAATTGAAGAAGAAATAGGGGGAAGGTACAATTCAAGGTTGAAAGGAAAGCTTTATGATCAACCCTGCGGACTGCTGATATTTTGTTCATTTGCTCCACAAGAAGGGGTAAGAGTTTAGGTTTGATTATCTTGAAAGTTCACACATATTTGAACAACATTCGTGAAGTAATCTCGAGCAAATTCTGAATCTAAGTTACTGTTTTGTGAAGAGGAAGACAGAAGAAAGATTTTTCTGTTAATTTCGAGAAGCCTCTGGTTTTTGTGTCGTGCTGATCAGTAGGATTCGAACTAGAAGCTGTAATAGGTATGGTTGGAAAGCTTATTAAATTTCCTACAACTTTTATGAAGAATGCGTGAGTAGAAAATGACCGGATGATGCTTAAAATTTAAGGTCAAGTTCAGGGTGCAGCAGGAAAACGAATTTAGAAATAGAAGAAGTTGGTTTTTAAGGCGGCAACTTTCGATGTATTTTCATACCAATCCGTTCGTAATCGCAATTTTCATTTCTTCAGATGAGTTTTAGAGGGTTCAAAAAGGAAGAGTTTGGTATAAATTACATCCTTTTTGGCTAAGTAATGAGGAAGTTATGATTGTGTGAAGTCAGGGTATGAAATTTGTAAAGTGCTGAAAAATATATAGAATGTTTTGTAATTTGAAGGCTTGAAATTCATGACCTCGAGGTTCTAATGATTGGTTTTGGTTTGTTTGACATGCCAAGAGGAAATAGGTCGAGTGTACGAGCCAAGGTTCTAGTTCTAACGCTCTGAGTGACAAAACGAACTTCGAAAACGATTTATATGCTTGTATTATGCCTATGAAAATACAAGATTTTGCCAGAATGAGATGGTTTCAATGCTGATTGTTTTCCTTTGAACACATACTTATGAGCATTCATTTTTTGCTACAAATGATTTTAAGTGTGCGTAGAGAGCCTAGATGTCCTTATGAAATTTATATGTATGCATGTATTTATTGATTACCGAAATTTAGTGAAAATGTTATGATTTCGAGCAAGCATGTACTAGCAAGTATGATTTAAAGATTATCAGTTTTTATGAACAAACTGAGTAAGCTTGAGTTTTACGAAAGAAAAGATAAACAGACATGTTCAAATATTTTTATGCGATTTTCTGAGACTCGAATGAGTAAATGACTGAGATATTGAGCCCGAGGTTGTATAGTATCGTGTGCACACAGGTCATTCTCTGTTGTTGACGTTGAGTGTGCTCCGTGACAACAATGTCGTCGTGAGTGTTGGGTGAGCCCCACTACAAAAAAGACGATGGGCGTGTTGGGCGGGCACCACTACATCGTAGAGTAAACGTTGGTTGTATTGGGCATACCCCGCACAACGTAGATTTTTACATGTTCTATAATGTTTAAAATTACTGATATGCCTTACGAGATTTTAATGACATACTTGCTAGTTTTCTGAAAAGCTATTATGGTAACATGTTACTGTTCAATGTTTGATCAGAGATGCATATGCTCATAGATTGTCAGGTGATATGATACGAGTTAATAGTTTTAAAACTAAGTCCCTCACTGAGCTTCATAGCTCATTCTTTCAGTGTTTTCAAACTTTTCAGGTAGAGATCGAGCTCCCGGTGCCTGATATCCTGCAATAGTCTGCTAGAAGCTCTACGAGTTTGATATTTTGTACATGGGCGGAGTTGTATAGCAAGTCCATATGTGTTGTACTTAATTTTGAGGGGACTATGTAGTTATAGTTGTGTGTGCATTAGAAGTTGTGCTTGTATAAACAATGGTTTGGCCTATTTTTGGTTCTGATGCTCTTGCCCGTTTTAGTCTTCAAGAGAGACTTAAGAAGAGTTTCTCCTTACGTATGTTTAGTTGTTGTCAAGTTTCCGCTGTGTTATGTTTAAAGTGTTCCATATGCATGTATGGTATGTTTATCAGGTAAAACAGGGTCAACAGATATTGTTAAGATCTAAACAATGTCTGTTGGCTTCAAGCCGTCTTCCGGGCTAAGTTAGCAGGTAGTACGGGAGGGGGTGTGACATTAGGTCCCCTTACTAGCCTGGATGAAGCCTTGTAACATTTGAGAGAAAAGAATTTGAATTGTACAAATTCGGTTTTGAGTGAAAACGTTAATTATATGTGATATACTTAACGTGTCATAGATTAATTATGAATTAAACTATGATAAAGAAGAGGCGGATGTATTTAAATATGATTTAAATATTGGTTCGATTTATAACATGAATGGGGATTCATGTTCGAACGGTCGATTTAAGAAATCTAGATTGGTCCAATTATTTAATTTGATATGTGATATTAAATTAAATATTTATTAAAATTAATTAATTAAATTAATCAATTGATTTTAATTTAAAATTAATTTTATATTAATTTTGAATTAAAATAAAATTCGAATTCAAATAAAAATTTTAAGCTATCAATTGGACCAAAGACAAAATGGTGAACAACCTTCTTTGAATTTGAAATCACCATAATTGAGCACCTCCTTCTTGCTAAATCATCATTATCTTCATGCTGTCATCTTCTCCTAGCTTGAAGAAGCCTTTGGTTTGCCTTAATTGTAGAAGAAACACATGGATTTTCAAGGATTTATCAAGAATTTTTTTATTTACGTCTTTCAGACCTTTCTCACATCTCTCTTCAAATTCTCTCTATCAAATATCCCACAATCTGTTCCAAGGCCTGAGGATAGTAGGAAAGACACTAGAGGTTGTCCACAAAGTATTTGTTATGAGAAATTGCTCACAAATTAGGAGAATTTGGAGCTACAAAAGTATGAGTTCTTATTCTTTATTTTTTCAGATATGAGGATGCTTTTTGTTTTAAAAAATTGATCAACTTAGAGTGTTCAAGATCCAAAATTGCTTCGGCTTTCTTAATACACACACTTTCATAGCAAACACGAGAGAACCTCGGGGTCATAAGACGGGCAAGCATATTGAGCGCAAGTATCACCTGATACGGGAGATTATGCACCGCGGAGATGTGACAGTCACGCAGATAACGTTGCCGACACATTTACAAAGGCCCTCACAACTAAAGTATATGAGGGTCACCTAGAGTGTCTAGTTCTTCGAGTGCTTCCTCACTAGGGTAAGTGGGAGTATTGTAAAGGGATATTCAATGCCCTAGTTTATTGTATTACTTTATTATATTACTGTACATTTGAGAAATGCATTATGTACTCCACTAGCCTAGTTCAAGTGAGAGTTTGTTGGGGTGTATGCCCAAATCTCGTGTAGTTTGTAATATTCTATGTTGAAATAAAGAAGAGTTATTTTTCAATACTTTGTGTCTCGCATATTTATAAACTTAATCCAATAAAATAAGTTCCAGGGTCATTGTATTATGTGAGAACTAGAACTTGAACGGTGTGTAGTGGACACACGGGGAGGATCACGTTCTAGTTAACGATGTGCAGTGTAACACAACGAAAGCAACGCGATTCGCATCACTTCTGCTCCAGGATTCAATCCCATCAAGAATAATCTTTAAACTAGAATAGGATTATCAAAACTCTTAGTGAATCCTTGCACGAGCTTGAAGGGTTCTTTGGGAACTAATTGAAAGAAGTTTCTTAATGCCTTGCATACTATTAAAATCTAAATGGAGACTTTATTTTTATAGTTGTGCTTGAGATCAATTGAGCTCGAGAGAGTCTTTTGATTAAATTCATCTTCTTTCTTATAATCTCACAACCAAAGTCAAATCTTTGCGCTAGGATAAATAAAATAATTGGAGAAATCAATTCCCTAACGTTTTTCTCATAAGTGTTTCTCCATCTTTTTTTAGTCGTTATTTTCATCTTTTTTGACATTTGGACAATATCTTTAGATTAAATTTGAAATTAGTATCTTGGTAATCAATTAATCTAGAAAATAATTTCTTGGGGCGATACTTTGATCTCAAAATCACTATATTAAAACTTGACACTATACAGTTGCAGTTTTGCATGGTTACAATTTCGTGCAACAATGAACTTGTCGATAATGACCCAAACAACTGTATAACCTCTTAAGGTCCTTCATAGCTCGACTATGAAGTCCATAGAAATTTCATCCCATTTCCAGAACACTCAAAGGTTGCACTAAACCTGCTGGCCTCTGTCTCGACGCCTTTACCTACTAACAAACTAACCATCTACTGACATAGGTGTTGGGATTTATGCCCTAAGCTCGTGGATTTGTAAATAGAATGTATTTATTCAATAAAATAAGAGTTATTTTATTCATTATATAGACTCCCTTAAACTTAAATCCAATAAACAAACATCCAAGCTTATTTATATTGATGGACATCGGATCTCCTTGAGCAGCCGAAACGTGTTTTGGAATCGTAATTGCAAGTTTATTTTTGTTGAAAAACAAATACCAGTACATTGGGTAAAAATATAGTATTAAGCATACATTTCCTAATCTAATTAGGCATGGATATAAACATGCAAACATGCTTTAGAAAATAACTAAACTAAAAGGGATTTCATAATTACCTTTGTAGTTTTCTCAACTGCAACTCCTTGCTCCAAATTGACAACAACTCAACAATTAAGAAAAAGTTTTGTTCTTCTCCAAGCAGGACACTACCAAAAGTGCGAACCTCCTATTCTCTAGATTCTACTTAGATCTTACCTCTGTGGGAAGGTCTCCAATAGTTGGAAAAAATAGAAGAAGGGAATACAGAGAGTATTTTGAGAGAGAGAGAAAATCAAATCACTTCAATTGGTCGATCAACCCATTCTTCTCCATTGGAGAAGAATTAAAACGAGGGATCACTTCCCCACTCCCTATCGATAGGGAGTTGGAGGGAAGTGGGAACGTGTCCTCCTGACACGTTCCCATTAATTTAATATTAAATTAAATTAAATTAATTAATATTAATTAAATCAGATTTGATTAATCAAATTAAATATCTTATATTTAATTTAGATTAAATCATATTTAATCACATTTATCCCTTTAACCTATTGTTTTAATGTACATCTTAGCACATTAAATTATAACCTATAGTTTTCAAATATGAATCACATTCACATTTAAATTTAACATCTGAACTCTTTCAAATATTTAATTCTCTCATGTAATTTAATATGAATCATATTCACATTAAATTTATAATATATAGTTCCAAAACTATATATTATATTGTATCTATATACATTAAATTTAATCCCTAATAAATTTGAACATTTCAAATTCAAACGATCTAAGAACCCTTTACGAGCTAGAAGGTGGACCTAATAGACCTACAAATCAGAAGCTCCAATGATACGAGATTACTCAGTTAATCTCATTAACCTCATAATCAACATTCGTTAACTGCGGGAACACTCCACTAAAGTCCCGCAGCTGCACTCTTCTCACTACATATATATTTCTGTGTCCATGGATATTAACCAATAACAACAAGTCAATCCTTCACGAATGTTCGTAACACCAGCTGGGTAAAATTACCGTTTTACCCCTGGGTTACATCTTGTACCTTAAGTACCAGTGCTCCTGTAATGAACAATTCGTTTGTGGTCCTACCAACAAACAGAGTCCCTCTTGGGCCAATGAGAGGGTCGGGCCCTTTGTTCAAGTCCCGGAGACACCACTTAAGGGAACAATCCTCTACTTACCCTAGTAGGCGGGAAGGATTGAATTCCATCTTGCTAGGCTAAGTCCCCAGCTGCTCACTCGATCTTGTCCCTAAGAAGGTAGGAATATTGAGTCGACGAATCTGGCCACTCTCACCCATACTATCAAAGGACAATCACTCGCAAACAGGAGTTCGTAACCTGCTCAGGATTGAGATCAAGTTGCCTAGGTCATCAAAGTGAAATAGGAACCTAACTAGTCAACAGAGTTATATCTAGTGGTTACTATTTCGCGGTCCGGTCTTATGTAATCTCATTACATAGGATATCCCCACTCACATGTCATCTACACGAACACGTTAGGATCACAGTGTTTGTATCATATACAAAGTGGGTCACATCCATAGTTTTACCAAGGTAAGGTACCCAAACCATATCCCCTTACTATAGACCCTTTAGGTTGTATCTTGAACCGAGATCCTTTATATGTACACTACATTCAGTTAAAGATACATTTTACAACCTTGGATGTTTAGTTTATTGGATTTAGGGTTAAAACAATGGCAATATCGAACAATATCTCTTTATTGAAATAATAATAGTTTATTACAATAATTAGAACAAAATTACAAACTGCGAGTTTTAGGGCACAAACCCCAACAAACTCCCACTTCAACTAAAACTCTAGTGGGGTACATCATAATCTAAAACAGTGGTTACAGAGATATAAATACAACAAACTAGGGCATCCATATACCCATTGCATATCTCCTACTTGCCCTACATTAGCTTATGTACATGTCTCGTAGACCTAGATTTCTAGATGACCCTCGAACACTTTAGCCATAGGCCCTAGATTAGCCTATGGTGATACTTCATCTCGATGTACTGACCTCGCTTATGGCTGCGAGGTTCCTTCAAATTTGTTACCGCACCACTATTGTCACAGTATAAGGTGATGGGAAATTCAATATTTGGAACAACTTCCAAATCAGTAAGGAATTTCCTTAGCCAAACAACCTCTTTGGCTGCTTCACAAGTAGCGACATACTCAACCTCCATTGTGGAGTCAGCGATGCATCCTTTCTTGATGCTTCACCATACTATAGCTCCCCCGTTAAGGGGTGAAAACTGATCCCGATGTGGATTTACTAGAATCCTTATCGGTCTGAAAATCAGGATCAGTGTATCCAGTAAGCGTATAGTCCCTCGTTCTCCTAAGATACTTGAGGATATTTTTAACTGCGGTCCAGTTGTCTAACCCTGGATTGGATTGGTATCTACTGACTATTCCCACTGCATAGCAAATGTCTGGCCTTGTGCACAACATAGCATACATTAAGCTACCTACTGCAGAGGCATAGGGAATACGTCTCATATCCTCAACTTCTTGAGGTGTCTTAAGACACTGTTCCTTAGACAGATCAACTCCATGCCTGAAGGGTAATAAACCCCTCTTGGAATTCTGTATCGAATATCGAGACAACATTTTATCAATATAAGATGCTTGAGACAGAGCTAGCGTTTTGTTCTTGCGATTCCTGAAAATCTGAATCCCAAGAACATATTGCGCCTCTCCAAATCCTTCATTTGGAATTAGGTCGCCAACCAATTCTTTATGTCAGTAAGGTATCCTACATCATTCCCAATGAGTAGGATATCATCCACATATAGCACTAAGAAAGCTACTTTGTTGTTGATGATCCTCTTGTAAACACAAGGCTCATCAACGTTTTGGTCCATGCCATAAGACTTGATCGTAGTATCAAATCTTATGTTCCAAGATCTGAATGCTTGTTTCAACCCATAAATGGATCGATTGAGCTTGCAAACTTTTTGCTCCTGACCTTGGGTTATGAACCCTTCGGGCTGAGACATATAGATGCTCTCGTCAAGATTACCATTCAAAAAGGCAATCTTGATGTCCATTTTCCAAATCTCATAATCATAAAATGCGGCTCTGGACAATAGTATCCTAATAGACTTAAGCATAGCAAATGGGGAAAAAGTTTCCTCATAGTCAACTCCTTCTCTTTGGGTAAAACCCTTTGCTACAAGTCTAGCCTTAAAGGTCTGTACCTTTCCGGCTGCATCTCTTTCTCTTGTAGATCCATTTACACCCTATGGGTCTTACCCCTTTTGGTTGGTCTACAAGTTCCCATAATGAATTGAAGTACATTGACTCCATTTCAAGGTCCATGGCTTTGATCCATTTGTCCTTGTCTACGTCATTCATTGCCTGTCTAAAAGACAATGGATCTTCTACGTCGTCATCAGGTATGACCACTTGAGTTTTAGCTAAACCCAAGTAGCGGTCAGGTTGGGAAACAACTCTCCCACTGCGTCAAGGCATTTCCAACGATTGAGAAGGACGAGACTGACTTTAGGTGTTGGCTTCTTCGTCAACTCTTGATGAAGGTCCAGCTTGATCAACAACTCTTGTTGGTTCATCTGTAGCTTCATTTAGTACTAATTTACTAAGTGGTTTATGGTTCCTCATGTGATCTTCCTCCAAGAAAGTGGCGTTTGTCGATACAATCACCTTGTTTTCTTGTGGGTCGTAGAAAAGACCACCTCTCGTTTCTTTGGGATAGCCAACAAATTGGCATAATCTTCAACGAGGTTCAAGTTTCGTTGGGTTTGTCACCAGCACGTGTGTCGGACAACCCCAAATCCTGAGGTGTTGTAAACTAGGTTTGCGCCCCTTCCACAATTCAAAAGGTGTTTCTGAAACACTCTTTGTTGGAACAGTGTTCAAGATTTGAACTGTAGTCTCTACTACGTATCCCCAAAACGAGGCAGGCAATTGAGCATAGCTCATCATAGATCGAACCATGTCCAAAAAGGTTCTATTTCTCCTTTCTGACACACCATTTTGTTGTGGTTTATTAGGTGCTAAGAGTTGAGATTTAATTCCATATTCTATCAAATAGTCTTGGAATCTCAAATCCATATACTCTCCACCTCGATCGGATCAAAGTGTTTTAATGGTTTTCCCTAATGCATTCTCTACTTCAACCTTATACTCTTTGAACTTTTCAAGGGCCTCAGACTTATGATGCATTAGGTATAGATAACCATACCTCGAATAATCATCTATGAAAGAGATGAAATATTCGTACCCTCGAGCTTTAACATTCACCGGACCACAAAAATCCGAATGTATAAGTTATAAGGGTTCTGTGGCTCTATAACCTTTTCCAGTAAAAGGTCGTTTAGTCATTTTACCTTCCAAGCAGGATTCACAAGGAGGTAGAGAATCGTCTTCTAACTTGTTTAGAAGTCCATTCTTACATAGTCTCTCAATCCGGTTGAGATTTATATGACCAAGTCTAAGATGCCATAGATAGGTATTATTATGAGAAATTATAAGTTAGTAGAACAAATAATGACACTTTTTTTCGAAATGAACGCTTCATTGATAGAAAACGAAATACAATATCCATGTTCAATTAGACAAGAGATAGAAATTAAGTTCCTCTTAATCTTAGGAACTAAGTACATATTTTCTAAAAAGATAAATCTATCTCTGAAAAACAGCTTGGCACCTCCCACTGTATGAGCTGAGACGACGTCTCCCATTCCGACCCTGAGTGTCATCTCACCCTCTTCAAGCTCCTTGAAGGAACTAGTTTCCTGAAAAGAAGAGCAAACGTGATTAGTGGCTCCTGAATCAAGTATCCAGGTAAAATCATCATTTTCCACTAAGCATGTTTCAAGAACAAGTAAATCAAATTTACCTTTCTTATCTTCGAGCTCAATGTTTGCAGTAGCAAAAGCTTTCCCTTTTCCTTCTTTCCTCTTATTCTGAGTCTTCTTAATCCGAGAAGAAGAACCGCAGGGCTTGGTTCCAGAGGATGAACCCATCAAGACCCTTTTGGAATGGGCAAACTGATTTACCTCTCCATCAACCTGTCTCTTATTATCCATAAGAGACTGTTAAGTCTGCATTTCATTAAGGAGGGAAGTCAGGTTATACTCCATTTTGTTCATCCCCGCATTGCTACGGAATGGCAGGAAACTCTTCGGAAGAGATTCCAAGATAAAAAATACTTAACTTTGCTCATCCAAGACTGCTCCGTTCATTTCGGCCACGTTGAAGTGAACTATAAGATCGAGAACATGTTCTCACACTGAAGTCCCTCCTTCATGGGAGCGTTATAAACGTACTTGAGGGATTCGTGCCGAATTTGTTAAGACGCCTGTCCAGACAAACTCCGCAAATAACCCATGATCTCACGAGCTAAGACCATTCCCTCCAACTTCCTTGCCAAAACATCAGATATGCCAGCCAGGATATAGGCCTTGTCCTTTTTATTGGTCTTGGACCAGCGGTCAAATGCATCCTTAACTGATTGAGGTGCGTTTTGAGCAGGGACCTGAGTGTTGGGATGTTTTGTCCTAATCTCGTGTTTGTAAATTACTATTTGAAATTAATAAAGAGTTATTCATTTCATCATTTTTGTGTCTCGCATTTTATACACATTTGACCAATAAACTAAGCTCCAGGGTCATTGAATATATGAGAGAATTAGAACTTGAACAGTGTGTAGTGGACACACAGGCAGGATCACGTTCGAGTAAATGACTCGAACGGTCTACAGTATATGGATAGGGTTGGAGACCTAATCCTGGATACGTTGTGGATGCGGTCTGCTTTGTATTAAAATACAAACGAGGTAATCAGACTCATTCATGTGGTTGACATGCGAGTAGGGGCATCCTATACAATGAGATTGTACAAGACTGAACCGTGGATTATTAGACCTATTGATGTAACACCATTGACAGTAAGGACTAATAACTTCGTAGATGACCATTAGTGACTCGACCTGAATCCTAAGCGTGTTACGGACTCCTGTCTGTGGGGGTCTGTCCTTTGACTAGTACGGGTTAGGTTGGTCACAGTTAGTCGCCCAATATGCCTATCTTCTTAAGGACATGACCAAGTAGGGAGCTGGAAACTTAACTACGCGAGAAGAAATTCACTCGTTCCCGCCTTTAGAGAAACTAGAGGCGTTGTTCCCTTAAGTGTTGTCTCCAGGTCTTGGACAACTTATGTGAAAATATCGAGTGCCTTAAACTAATACAAATTAGAATAAGACTTTGACACTTTTATGACGTGTAAGTATATACGGTCGAGTGATGCAAGTGATAAGTTAAGTATCGATCCCACGAGGACTAGCTAAACCTAAATGAATGAGTGTCCTAGCAAATTTTCTTTAATTTAGTGCAATGCATGAGTGTGCAAATTATTATTGTAAATAAATAAATTGATGTGAAAAGCGAGCAAAGACAAGACTAGACTCAAGAAAATAACTAAATTTAAATGCGGGGAGAGGAGAATGCAAACAAGAGGGTAGATACCAGAGATGAGATTTGTAATGAAAAGTAGGCTTGGGTAAGGTTAGAGTTCTAATGTTCAATTGGAATAAATTTTTAAGGTGATGCCTTAAATTTACCTACACATGCATTCAAATGATTATTTCCAAAATCACTAAGTTTTAAAACCTACAATTTCTTAATTGTGATCTAAATTATGCTCATGATTTTAGGTTCTAGGTGGGTTAATTATCCCTAATCAACTCAATAATCCTAAAATGAAATTTTAGTTTTCTAATTCATTAGCTTTTCCAAGTTTATGAATTATAGAGAAGTTAAAAAGGCCAATTTTAATTCTCATGCAACGTTAAATTCAATAAAATTTCATAAATTCTATTAATGACATCAACCATAAATTTAATCAAAATTAGATTAAAACAACCTAACCCTTGCCTAAGAAAATTTAGATCATGTACATCAACTCACAAATCTCTAATTTATCCATGCTTTTATTGTTTAATAAATTCAAATATGTGTTGTAACAATATCACAAAACAACCCAAATTAATCACAAATTGAACCCAAAGATAGTCATGAATTTAGCCTAAAACAGTGAGTAAAAAGGGCACAATAAATGCTCAAAATTGGAGTAACAACAAGCCAAATAATTAGGGAATAGGAGTAATTTACACGAGGCAATTGACATATGTTTTGCTTCAGCAAAACGCCAAAGATCCCACCGAAGGCAACAAGCAATAGCAGCAGGTTTCAGTGTTCTTTAGGTTCTGTCCGATAGCAATATCTGATGCACCAAAGCTCCAAACGATAATCTAACCGTTGAAAACTACGCTCTATGAGTCCCCAACAAGCAGACAAAATTTCAGCACAATCCAACGGTTCAAATTTCAGCAATCGACAACTTTGTGAGTGTCGTCGGTGAACAACCGAACTGCAGTGGAAGCCCAATGTGACAGCGATATCTGACACCGCAAACTTCCAAATGACGATCCAACCGTTGAAACCGGAGCTCTATGAGTCCTTAATAGGATGATAAAATTGTAGCAAAATCCAACTGTTGGATAGCTGAAAATCGCAAACGTAGTGAACGATGTCTGTGAAAATCGAACTGCACATGCTCTCGATTTTGCTTCAGCATAGATGAGCAAATCACAACAGGTGGACAAACCCCTACTCTCGGCTTTGCTTCAGCAAAGGTAGGTTGATTCCAGCAGATGGCCAACCCTCTACTCCACGGTTTGCTTTAGCAATGCCTCCCTCTCGTGATTTCTTCTTCTCTCATCCAATTGCTTCAGCAAAAGGCAGCCTACCGCCAAGCACAGCTGCACTTTTCTTCAGCAAAAGGCCTCCCTCTCAGATGTGTACAACAACATTTGCTTCAGCAAAGGGCTGTAGATTTTTTCCATCCAACGCAGGCCCTTTGCTTGAGCAATCTCACGAGTTCTTTTTCTCCCTCTCGATCTCTTCCCCTTGTCACAACTCCAACTCCCTTCTTTCACTTGTAAACCCTAGCCTCCTTATACAAGATGGTGTTACCCTAACTCTACAAATTACAAAAATACCCTTAAGGGTAAAAAGGCCATATTACCCTTCGGGTAAAATGTCTAAAATGTCCTTAGGGACTCTTGTAATTTTTAAACATTTCCTGCACACAGAAAAATCCCAAATAAATTTATGAAGTCAATTATAAATTAAACTAAATACGCAAGGATTTTTGGAGTTAAGAAAAATATCAAATTTCGGTCTTTAATTAACCGTTAGCTTATTTTCCTAAATTTCTTGAATTAAAACACAAAAACATCAAAATTAATTCTTTTTGCACCTAATGCTTAAATTCAAGATTTTAAAGCTAACACACATAATTTAGGGATAAAATAACATGAGGATCACTAAATTAAATGCAATTCAAGTGGATTAAACACTAAAATTCTAGTAAAATAACTCCCTTATTGTGAGTTATCAACAATAGGCGCCCACTCTCTCACTGACACGAGAAAGTTGTTGTGTATGGTCGGACCATAACAACGTTGTTGTTCATTAGAGGAGCAGTGGGGACTTAAGGAGCAAGAAGTAGACACAGGGGGTAAAATAAAGATTTTGACCCAAAGAAGTGTCTCACGAACAACCCGTGAAGGGTCGACTGGGCATTGGTTATATCAGTGGACACGTAATATTCTGCACTGACGGGAGTGCAGCTAGGGGCTTTAGTGGATGTTACCGTAGCTAATGAAGGTTGATTAACCGGGTCAAAGAGTTTGATAGGTTAATCTCGGATCATTGGAGCTCATCACTGTAGGTCCATTAGGTCTCTCGATTGACTCAATCTGGGTTAAAAAGAAGGGTTAGTGTTTTGGTGTGAATTGAAGTGTTCAATTTCACTAAAATGGCATTTATGTCATTTATATGAGATATGAATGATATAATATATAGTTTAATGTGAATGAGATTCATAATAAGCTATAGGTTAGCCTAATTGTTGAATTAGGGCTAATTGGAGAAATTAGGTTGAGAGATATTAAATTGGATGTGATTCAATTTAATAAATCCACAATATTGCAAATGTGATTTGTGATATGAGATATGAGATATCTTATAATATATGGTTAGGCAAGTATGATTTGCATAACCTATGGTTGTGGTAAAATGGTAAATAGGTGGAGACTACAACTCCACCTATCTCCATTATTTAAACCCTTCTTGCAAGAAGGGAAGTAAGCAATTCTCTCATTTTTGGATTCTCACCAAAAAGAAGAGAATGTTCTCACTCAATTCTCTCTCAATTCCTCTCCTCCCTTAACCAAAATAAAAGTTCCCACCAACTTCCTTCTTCCAAAAGAAGAACGACCGAGAAACCCTTGGTGGTGTTCTTGTTCGTGAGAAGAGTTCGAGTTCGTAGAGATCGAGGAGCACATGAAGAGTTCGTGAATCTGGAAAGGATTTTGAAGAAGGTCTTCAACAAGTAAGTACATACTGTTTTTCCTTTCCATTTAAGAATGTTTAGCCTAGATTTAATAGTTAAATCATTTTAATGAAATTCAAGTGCACAACTTCACCATGACGATTCAATCGTCTTCCGCTGCGTGGGAGTTTAATTCCCTTCAATTGGTATCAGAGACATATGCTGGTTCGAAGTTTGTGCACTGTTTTTTCGTTGAAATTAGGTGGGTATAGCCTTAATTTATGTGATAAATTGTTGGTTTGCATGATTGATGTTTCGATTTTGGCACTAGTTTAGATTTACAATTTATGTTGATTTAATCAATGTAAGGGCCCGTTTTTTTTGGGCATTTTGTTGTAAATCGAGTCTGTAAGTCTGGGTCGTTCGTGGCAAGAGTTGCTGTGAAGAAATCGGAGCAAAGACGGACGGAAAACGACGAAGATCAGCAAAGGAGTTTGTTGTTCCGTCGACAGCGTTGAGACGCCGCCATTCTTGGCGCCTCAACGCCGCACTCGCGGCAGAGCGCTGGCTGCGCAGCACAGCGTTGCGACGCAGCGGCGCAGCGTTAACGCTTCGAGCGTTGAGAACGCGATGTGCAGCGTTATGCAGCTGCGGCGTTACAAGCTGTACTGCCGCGTAGTGGACGATTACAAGCGAGCAGTGGCGCGAGACGTGAGATGTGGCTTAGTGGGGCAGTTTTATTTATTTTTATTTATTTTATAATTTGTAAAATGTGATTATTATTTAATTTATTTATTTTAAATTATGAATCGCGCGGTCCATTTTTGCTATTTAATTTTTTTATGCATGAGATGTATGATTTAATTATTTTCTATGTGCATAATGTATGTCATATAGATTTAAAATACCACTTTAGGTTAAACATTTCATGCATCATTTATATTATCAGAGTTATAATATATAGTTAGCATGATAGGTTATATTATAAGAGTTATAATGTAATTAAATGCATGTTTTAATTTAATAATATAAGTGTTATATTTTTTAGATTAAAGTATGCTTATGCATTTATATTCATGTGATGAATTCTTTTGTTATAGTATATAGTTATTCATGTGATGAATGATCAAGTACTATAACATAGAAATGCAATGCAACCTAAGTTAATTATTAGTTTTAAAGTGTTTAGAACTTGAATAATTAGACTTAGGTTTTCTAGTTCTAATAAGATTAGAATTAGGAAATCAAAGTACAGTCTTTGAATGTTGACTGATTAGTAACTCTGTCTAAGGAAGGTTTTGTCTAAGGCTCGGGTATTTAAGTTGACGCTTATGGAACACTACACAGAGAAACCGAAACCACAGGAGTAAATTCGGTCCGGTGATTCTTAGATTATACTTATCGTGAGTGTCGTTAATTAAAAGTGTTTTAATTTACTCACATAGATCTAAGTAATAATGTGATTATAAACTTAGGTTAAATACCATATAAGAGTTATATTGGTAGACTTGTAAATTTTAGCCTGTTTATCTAGGTCAATCCCGAAATTTATAAAGTGTTGAGTGGGAGGAAATATAGTGTATGAGATACATTTAATTTCCAACCACAAATCTTCGTTAAGTCCGCACCGTGAGATCCATACTCGGCCTCGTGGCGCAAATGGGACCGTCCCCCTTCGGATGGTATTTGTATGGGTCAATATCAAAGTGGATGGAGAGAATACTTATAGTGAGTGGGAGCGGTACTTATGAAAACGGGACTCACGGTCTCTTCTTTCGATTCACATCGTGAGACCCCTATGATCCGCCTGCTAGTTTGGCCTGGACTAGACAATCCCTTCGGAGGGCCTTTATCATGGGAGTCGGAACACCGTGAATTCCCGAAAGGGATACAATTTCCTTGTTGGTTTTCCTTCGTGGTTCACTCTTCGGTGGCTATTGTTTGGACGGATACTTGGAAACTTAAAGATTGAGGGTGACACTCACGGGATTCGTTAAGTGTTAATGAATTCAACCAAATAATGGTAACTGGACGCCTAATGGAATAAGAGTTATTCTAGGATTATGGTTTGGTCGAGAAAGTGTCGTCCTAGAGGAGGAGTATTTTTTTTCACCCTTCGGTGGCGGTCATTCTAAACCTTTAGGATATCATTGCAAATTTTAAATGACCTAGGGATCATAGGATTAATTTTTGCAAAAACATGATTGTTTTTTTCAAAAAGTTTATGCGAGACTGATACAAAATTATTTGATTTTTTCAGCTAAAAATGTCTAGCACAATTATAGCTTTACTTGCTTCCGACAAATTAGTGGGAGATAACTTCCAAACTTGGAAGAATAATATCAACACGATTTTAGTAACAGACGACCTGAAGTTTGTGCTTACTGAGGAGTGTCCTCAGTTGTCGAGCTCGACTACATCAAGAAGTGTTCGTGATGCTTACGATCGATGGATCAGGGCCAATGAAAAGGCGAAGGTCTATATCATTGCCAGCATGTCTGAAGTTTTGGTAAAGAAGCATGAGTTGATGGTCACCACTAAGGAGATCATGGATTCGTTGCAAGACATGTTTGGACAACAGTCCTTTCAGGTCAGGCACGATTCACTCAAACACGTCTTCAATGCACGGATGAATGAGGGGTCGTCTGTCCGTGAACATATTCTATACATGATGACCCACTTTAATCTGGCTAAGATTAACGGGGCTTCGATCAACGAGTCGAGCCAGGTCAGCTTTATCTTGGAGACTCTTCCGAAGTGTTTCCTTTAGTTTCGTAGCAATGTTGTTATTAACAAAATTAGCTACACTCTGACTACCCTCCTCAATGAGCTACAGAATTTCAAGTCCTTGATGAGGATCAGGACACCGGAAGTTGAGGCAAATATTGCCTACAGGTCTTATCAAAGGGGTTCGACCTCTGCGACTAAACATGTTGCTCCTTCACGCCCGAAAGGGAAGAAGAAAATGAAGCGGGGTAAAGTGAAGGGAATCGAAGTCCCGCAGCGGAAACGATTGTGAATCGCGCGCTCTTTATATAGTTTCAACGATTTAATTCAAGAACATAAAGCACTAGATTAAGCATATAAACATAATGGACAACATGTATTATTACCTTTGAAGAACCTTTCTTCAAGTGCTCCTCCTCTCTCACGATCAAGATCTCAGCAACACGAATGTTGCGTAAAATTATATTGCAATCCCGCAGTGTACGGGTCAAGTTTTAGTATAGTGATTTATGAGTCCAAGTATCGTCCTCGGGAATGGGTTTCTAGATTAATTAATTATTAAGGTACTAATTCTCACTTTTAGCTAAAGAAACATAACATGGATAGTTGGTTGAAGTAAATACAAACAAACGAACAAACATGTGGAGACACAGATTGATAGATTTGGGAGAAGGGATTTTACAAGTTAAAGACCTAACTAGCACATGCATTGAACCAATGAGATGAAATTATAAACAAGAAGTGAAATACTCAAGAAAATCTCTCGATTCTTAGTGAGCCTCACACATGCAATAAACTCATAGTCTCCATATGAACCTACAACATGCATGGCATTAAGCAACTTCTTTATGTGTTTCCCTAAGATTTCTAGGTCACTCTCATGCCAGACTTCCAAGGGTTTTGACAATTTTGCTCTAATTCAAGCTTTATCTCTCGAGTCCACTTAAATCAACAAATTAAAAAGTAAAGAACGAATTGCCAAAAATAACGACATAACATGCTTCAATACATCACAAGAAAGTCATAACAAGTAATTCAAATCCTAACTACTATGTTTAGCTACTCTAAATCACAAGAAAAATAAACTAAACAAGTAGAAAGCGTCTTAGAACGCTATTACAAATTGAAAGAAAGAGAAATAAACTTAGGTGTCGATGCCGGTCCTTCGTCTCCGAGCTCCCGTCTTCGATCTCGAACCTCCACGAATGCTTTGGCTCCCAAAATCACTCTTTTTCTCTTCTTACAAGGTGTATTTCAATTTAGGGCAAAACTCTACCAAATTGTGCTCCCCATTGCAAGAATCATAAGGTTGTATTTATAGGCATCAATGGGGCAACGTTGCAACGCTAGGGATAGCGTTGCAACGCTGCTACCTTAACGCGCGCACCCTTATCGATCTGGCGTTGCGACGCTGCAAGGCGCGGCGCAACGCTACCGCACGGTCTTCATAAGCGCCTTCTTATCGAGATGGCGCGGTAACGCCAAAAGCGCGTTGGCAACGCCATCGCTCGTAGCCTTCAAAGCCTCTTGGCTGCACGTTCGACGTTGCAACGCTCTATATGGCGTTGCAACGCCATCACCTCCGGTCTTAAAGCTTGGTTTGATTCTTTCACTTCCATTTGATGTTCTATTTGGCTCCAAATAGCCTCGTTTTGATCCCGAGTGATCCAAATTGTCTCCAATAGCTCCGTTTAAGCTCTTAACCTGAAATTGAATAAATTAACCACGTAAAAGCCCCGAAATCATTATAAAACTAGCAATAATTAAGCCTAAGGATAGCACATTTTGTGTGCTATCAAACACCCCCAAACTTAAATTTTTGCTAGTCCCGAGCAAAAACAGAGTTAAACATTAGATTGTTCTTGAACATACATTTGATTCAAGCCTCAATGATTTAAGAGAAAATTTTGCAATTACAGGAAACACTTAAACATAACACTTCAACAAGTAATTGAAAACTTTTCCTAAGTGTTCCTACGTGTATGTGTGGTTAGCCTATGTTCCCTTCATTTTTACTAAGCCCGGATCAACTTTATTAGGTCCTCCATTCAACTTCCCCCTACACTGGTCTTAGTTACTAATCTTTGAGCCTCTCCACATTCAGAAATAAACAACTTTACTCAGCACTTAATCACTCTTTTGATGCCACTTTTTTTCTATTTTCTTCTTCTTTTTTTTTTTGTGCAAGGACACTAGCTTTCACACATCCACTGCAGGGACCCTCACCCAGAGCACTCGCTCAATGAGTGGCCTAACTGATCACTGATGAAGGTAGCTCTTTTGTCCTCACGATTTTTTTTACAAACAGACAACAAAAATAAACTTTTTCACATAATGCACATATTATACAGATCATGCACTTCATATTGTCATTTACCCTATCTTGCAGTTTAACTCTCAAATCGGGTTTTAGGACCTATCGAGGTGACATCAAACTTCTAAGCCTAATAACTTTGTTATAAGCATTTCAAAACTACAGAACAAAGGCTATGTGCGTATAATGCAGAAAAACTCAAGAAAAATTTTTAAATTAACTCAAATTCATGTCATGCTTTCTGTTTTCAAAAGAGAATCACAAAGATTTTCAATTATATCTCATCCTAGGCTATCATACTCATACCGATGTAAAAGATCAACAAACAATTCAAAGACATACTCGTGATGATCCACAAAGAAATAAACACAATCCCACCCCAAAAATTAAACTAAACATTGTCCCCAATGTTTGTAGAAATAAGCATGTGGCAAGTATAAGGGTAGAAGTGAACGACATCTGTCCCGGGTGATGGAGATATTTCGAGTTCCTTGGATAGCCAAAGCATGTGTGTTGGAGTTCCTCCGAATGGGAGCATGGATTTCAACGAAGAAGGGCATCTCCACAACCTACGAAGTAAAACAACAACTAACTAAGAATTGAAAAACAACAAAAACAACTAAAGCAAGCTAAAGACAGGAAACAAAAGTAAGTAAAACTTGGGTTGCCTCCCAAGAAGCGCTTTGTTTAACGTCTTTAGCTAGACTGTACTCCCTCAAGGTGTTTGATTCCTTGCTTGCGAGTGCTCGGAGTGATGTGTTCATTTGGCCAACTGGTCTCCATATTCTTTATTGCAGCTCCATGGTGGTCACTATACCGAGATAAATCGTGACCGCATTCTCCACTAGTTGGACCGATTTCGGATTCACTATGAAGGAGTGCAATGTGTCTTCCGAGATGGTTTCTCGATGTAGAAGCATGCCTGTCAGAGGAGGATTCAACACATTCTTGTTGTTAGCATAAGAGAAATTCTCATGATACCTCAAACCTCGGATTGTAATGTGTTGGTAGGTTATTACGAGTCCGATTTCCTCCATCGTTGGTTGCTTCTATTGTTCAGTAGTGCAATTGCTCAATAGTGGATTCTCCATTGGGCTAGGAGCATTGAGAGGACATCCCCGCTCGTGGTGATCCCGCAAAATTATCAAGGCATGAGTGAGAGACGCCATATGAGATCTAAGAGAGGTTACCCGTCCGGTTGATATAATCCACTCATCGACTTAGATCTGTCATTTTCTCGCAGCCTTTGGTAGGTGGCGATTGACATTTCCTCCGGGAGGGCACGTGCGTGCTTCGGCGCGGGGCCGCCGCCATGAAAGCCCTCCAAAGAAGTGGCATCCAGAATGGTCCCGGTCTTACCTTCCACCCATTATAAAACAGTGTATGCACTGGAGCCACCTGGATAGCCATGTGGGCACCTCCCGAGCATGTCCTTGTACCTTTCCTGTGTTTCAAATAAGTGCTCTCCCTCTCTTTGCACAGAATGTTCCTATCTCGGTCCTCAACTTTGCAGCTTTAATGCTTGGAAAGAATTTGGTCATGAAGGCTTGGGCCAACTCCTCCCAAGAAGTGATACTCCACGAGGAAGGGACCCTAGCCATTCTTTGGCTCTCACCCGCAAGGAAAAAGGAAAGAGACGTAGCGAATACTATCACAGAGATACCATTCATTTTAAATGTACCACTGATTTCCAAAAAATTTGAAGATGAGAGTTAGGATCTTCTCGTGGCTAGGCCTCTCAAAGCACCTTCCCTAACCATTTGTATCATTACTGCTTTAGTTCAAAGTTATTAGCATTGATAGGGTATGGACTATTCCAACCCGCTCGAGAATTAAACACAAAGTTGGAAATACTCCTGATAGGTTTAGGGTTGTTGATGAACTCCCGATCGCCCATCTCCCGAGGTTCCGCTCTTCCTTCCCTTAGGAGTCTCCCTACTGAGTCCTCTCAATCTCGGGATCAAAAGGGTGCAAGTCTGCAACTCTCCCTTTGGGCATACACCTGGAGAAACCAAAAGAAAGAAGTTAGATTAAAAAAAAGAAAAACACCAACAACTAGAAAATAAAACATAAAATAAGACATAACACATAAAACTTGGGTTGCCTCCCAAGAAGCGCTTTCTTTAACGTCTTTAGCTAGACAGTGACTTATCAGGACACATAAAATTGCTCATATTTCTTCGGACTCTTCTTGCTCGAATCGATGTAGCCTTCTAAGTCTAAAAGGCTATCCTGCTTTTCTTCGGCCCCGGTCAGAAAATTATTTTTAGGATTTTTATTTATCAAAAGAAAATAACTGAAATCAAAGCAAGACTCGTGAGTGTAAGACAAATGGTTATCAAAAATAAAGGAAATTTCTGGGGATAAAATAAAAGAAGACTTCTCAGCCTCTAACTCTATCACCTGGATCTCTCCTGTGGAACTAAGTGTATCACCAGTGTCCTCCTCACTAACCTGATCATGGTGTGCCTCAGTTTCCCCCAAACTATCCTCACTAACATCTAAACAAATCCTCCTAGGTGGCATCTCCTGAGTGGTAAGGAATATAAATTGTTCCTGTAAGGTCTTAAGGGAAACTACTAATTGATTAAGATACTGGGATCTATCCTGCACTATTTCCCAAAGTCTTACCACCTCAGCTTCTAACCTATCCAACCTTTCGAATTCATCATGAATCAAATTTTTAATTTTCAATTCTGAGGTATATTCCATCAATTGGTCCACAAGAGAAGATTTTTCAAGGGGTTGGTTAAGGTATGAAAAACTATGGTTCCAAGTGCCTAAATAACTACCCTCATGTGAATTTTCATATCTGTCAGGTATAAAATGTTAAAAATTAGACACATGGTAATCAGAAAAAGCATGATGCACAAAACTAGGATCCTGAGAGGGACAGTAGAACGGTGGAAACTCAAAATTATGCAAAGTCATACTTGAAAAATCAGTAATTTCACAACAAGACTTCACACAATATCAACACAACCAAAACAGGAAATAAAGACTCAAAAACACACCAAACTAAAATAACACAAATAAGGAAATAAACAATCACACAAAATAATTAAGGAAAGACAAACAAACAAGCTTTAGTCTAAAATTTCAAATTTTCTCCTAATATTAATTAATCTAAATAATCGTCATTCCCCGACAACGACGCCAAAAACTTGTTGCGTAAAATTATATTGCAATCCCGCAGTGTACGGGTCAAGTTTTAGTATAGTGATTTATGAGTCCAAGTATCGTCCTCGGGAATGGGTTTCTAGATTAATTAATTATTAAGGTACTAATTCTCACTCTTAGCTAAAGAAACATAACATGGATAGTTGGTTGAAGTAAATACAAACAAACGAACAAACATGTGGAGACACAGATTGATAGATTTGGGAGAAGTGATTTTACAAGTTAAAGACCTAACTAGCACATGCATTGAACCAATGAGATGAAATTATAAACAAGAAGTGAAATACTCAAGAAAATCTCTCGATTCTTAGTGAGCCTCACACATGCAATAAACTCATAGTCTCCATATGAACCTACAACATGCATGGCATTAAGCAACTTCTTTATGTGTTTCCCTAAGATTTCTAGGTCACTCTCATGCCAGACTTCCAAGGGTTTTGACAATTTTGCTCTAATTCAAGCTTTATCTCTCGAGTCCACTTAAATCAACAAATTAAAAAGTAAAGAATGAATTGCCAAAAATAACGACATAACATGCTTCAATACATCACAAGAAAGTCATAACAAGTAATTCAAATCCTAACTACTATGTTTAGCTACTCTAAATCACAAGAAAAACAAACTAAATAAGTAGAAAACGTCTTAGAACGCTATTACAAATTGAAAGAAGGAGAAATAAACTTAGGTGTCGATGCCGGTCCTTCGTCTCCGAGCTCCCGTCTTCGATCTCGAACCTCCACGAATGCTTTGGCTCCCAAAATCACTCTTTTCTCTCTTCTTACAAGGTGTATTTCGAATTTAGGGCAAAACTCTACCAAATTGTGCTCCCCATTGCAAGAATCATAAGGTTGTATTTATAGGCATCAATGGGGCAACGTTGCAACGCTAGGGACAACATTGCAACGCTGCTACCTTAACGCGCGCACCCTTATCGATCTGGCGTTGCGACGCTGCAAGGCAGCGTTGCAACGCTACCTGCACGGTCTTCATAAGCGTCTTAGCGTTGCAACGCCATCGCCTGTAGCCTTCAAAGCCTCTTGGTTGCACGTTCGGCGTTGCAACGCTCTATATGGCGTTGCAGCGCCATCACCTCGGGTCTTAAAGCTTGGTTTGATTCTTTCACTTCCATTTGATGTTCTATTTGGCTCCAAATAGCCTCGTTTTGATCCCGAGTGATCCAAATTGTCTCCAATAGCTCCGTTTAAGCTCTTAACCTGAAATTGAATAAATTAACCACGTAAAAGCCTCGAAATCATTATAAAACTAGCAATAATTAAGCCTAAGGATAGCACATTTTGTGTGCTATCAACGAACCACGAACGGAATAAGAAACCACCACTGGATCTTCCCCGTTGTTCTCTAGGTGAGGGAGGAATGTGGGTTCCCTTTAGGAGATATGAGATTTGGTGAGAGAGATGTTTGTGCTTTGGAACCTTTCCAACAACACAACAAAAGCTTGGAATCACCTAACCTAGTTGCATCTCATGCAACCATATATATAGGGAAATAGGATGAAAATGACCATCCTACGCCTCCTTTTATCTGTCTTTAGTATATAGTTTGTATGTGAATCTAATTCACATTAAAACTATATATTATATTAATTATATCGTATATAATTGATATAACACCTGATATATGAAATTGAACACTTCAATTTCATTCCTAACTTTATACCCTCAATATAACCTTGTTGAGCCAACGGAGGGACCTAATGGACCTACAGTTCATGAGCTCCAATGATATGAGATTAACTGATCAAACTCTTTGATCTAGTTAATCAATATTCATTAACTACAAGTCACTCCACTATAGACTTGTAGCTGCACTCTCCTCACTGTAGATAATATTGTGTCCACTGATATAGTCATTACCCATGAGTCGACACTTCACAGGTTGTTCGTCATTATAGCTGGGTCAAATTACCGTTTTACCCTTGTGATTGCCTCTTTGTTCCTTAAGCACCATTGATCCTCTAATGAACAACAAGTCTAAGGTCCTACCTTAGACTCATACCCTCATAGAGGGCGGGGCCCCGTTGTTCAAGACCTGGAGTCAGTTCTTAAGGGAACAACCTATCTAATTCCTTAGTATAGGAATGAGTGAATTCCATCTTGCAGAATTAAGTTCCCAGCTACCTACGAGGTTTTGTCCTTGAGAAGGTAGGCTTATTGAGTCGGCTACAGGCCACTATCACCCATACTAGTCTAAGGACAAACCCCTATAAGTAGGAGTTTTTAACTTGCTCAGGATTCAGGTCGAGTCACTAATGCCATCTATAAATTACTAGTCTTATCCTGTTAACGGTGTTACACTGGTTAGACTAATAATTTGCGGTCCGATCTTGTATGAACTCTTCATACAGGATGCCCCCACTCGCATGTCAACTACATGAATGAGTTGGATTACCTCATTTGTACTAATTACAAAATGGGATGCATCCATGGTATTTCCAGAATGAGGTTTCCAACCTTATTCATATACCATATGCCACACCCCCTCCCGAACTACCTGCTAACTTAGCCCGACAGACGGCGTGAAGCCGACAGACATCGTTCACCTCTCTAACGATACCTGTTGACCCTGTTTTACTTGATAAACATACTATGTTTGCATATGGAACACTTAAACATAACACAACGGAACTTGACAACTACTAAACATACATAAGGAGAAACACTTCTTAAGTCTCTCTTGAAAACTAAACGGGCAAAAGCATCAGAACCACAAACAGGCCAAACCATTAATAACACAACTACAACCTCTAAAGCACATACAACTATAACTACATAGTCCCCTTAAACATTACTCAACACATAAGGACTTGCTATACAACACCACCCACGTATAAAATATCAAGCTCATGGAGCGTCTAGTAGACTATGGCAGGACGTCAAGCACTGGGAGCTCGATCTCTACCTGAAAAGCGGGAAAACACTGAAAGAATGAGCTATGAAGCTCAGTGAGTGACTTGAGTTTAAAAGAAAACTATTAACTCGTAAATCATATCACCTGACCATCTATGAGCATATGCATCTGTAATCAAACGTTAAAAGTAACTGTGTAACCATAATAACTTTTCAGAAAAACCAGCAAGTATGTCTTAAAATCTCGTAAAGCATATGAATGATATAAATTCTTTTAAAACATGTAACAATCCACGTTGTGTAGGGCACGCCCAGTACAACCAACATTTACTCTACGATGTAGTGGGGCCCGCCTAGCACTCTCATCGTCTTTGTCGTAGTGGGGCTGCGCCCAAAGACTCACGGCATAAACATTGTTGTCACACGAGTACACTCAACATCGACAATAGAAAATGACCTGTCTGCACACGGTACCATAAAGCCTCGGGCTGAATATCTCAGTCATTCACTCAATCGAGTCTCAGAAAACATTATAAAAATGTTTGAACATGTCTGCTTATCTTTTCTTTCATAAAACTCAAGCTTACTCAGCTTGTTCATAAAACTGAAAATCTTTAAATCATACTTGCTAGTACATACTTGCTCGAAATCATAACATTTTCATAAATTTCGACAATCAAAAACATATGCTCACGTATAAATTTCATCAAGACATTTAGGCTCACAACGAGCACTTGAAATCATTTTTTAGAAAATATGAATACTCATGTAAGAATTTCGTCAGAACATTTAGGGTCACAAAGAATACTTGAAACCATATCTGGGAAAATATTTATACTCTTAAACATGTGTTCAAAAAGAAAACTTTAAGCATTGAAATCTTTCATTCTAGCAAAACTTGCATTTTTCAAGCATATAGTTCATTTTCGAAGTTCGTTTTGTGACTCACAGTGTTAGAACTAGAACCTTGCCTCGTACACTCGACCTATCTCTTCTTGGTCTGTCAAACAAACCAAATCTATGTATTAGAACCTCGAGCTCATGATTTTTAACCTTAAAATTACAAAAACCACACCATCCACTTTTCCAGCATTTCACAGATTTTATACCCTGTATTCAAATAGTCATAACTTCTTCATTACTTATCCAAAAAGAATGTACTGTATACTAAACTCTTCCTTTTTGAACCCTCTAAACATTATATGAAGAAATGAAATTGAGATTCCCAATAGATTTGTTCGAAAATACCTCGAAGTCATCTTTCCCAAGAACTAACTTCTCGCTATTTCGCATTCGTTTCTCACGCAACCCGAAACTTGACCTGTAATTTAAAACATCTTACAGTCGATTTCTTCTCACGAGTTCTTCTTGAAAGTTGTAGAAAATTCAATAAGTTTTCCAACAATACCTATTAGAGCTTCGGATTAAAACTCTACAGATCAGGACAACAAAAACATCAGAGGCTTCTCAGATTTGACAACAAATTTCTGTCTTCTGCCTTCCTCTTAACAAAACAGTAACTTAAGTTCAGAATTGGCTAGAGCTTCCTTCACGAACTTTGTTCAAAAATGAATGAGATTTCGAGAAAACCAAACTTCAATTCTTAACTCTTCTTGTTGAGCTCGAAATGATCAAAACATCAGAACATGGCAGAATGATTACCTTGTTGCTATACTAATTTGCTTGAGTTCTCTCCCTCTCTTCTGCAATTCCAGCTCCAAAATCACCTTCTTCCTCTTCCTTTATGCTTCTCCCACGAAACCCTTAGCTTCCTTTTGATAAATGAAGAAGAAGATCGATGGAAAATGAGTTTTTAAAAAGGAAACATAGGTGGGGGTCCCACCTTCCACTTACCCTTTTTCATTCTTTCCTTTTTCCTTTCTTTTCTTTTCTTTTCTTTTCTTTTTAAAACAAAACCAACCATAGTATTAACCTTTTCTTTCTTGTTTTCCTTTGTTTTTATTTTTTTTTAAACTCCAAAGAAAGATCTCGGGTTTACACCATAAACCATTTAGGTTATATTCTTGAACACAATCCAAATAGTGTCTTCTACACTAATGTTCAAGATATATTTTATAACCTTGGAGCTTAGTTTATTTGATTTATAAAGCAAGACTGTAATTCTATCAAAACAAATAACCCTTTATTGAATTGATCAAAATTATACAAGTTTAGGGCATAAATCCCAACAATCTCCCACTTGACCTAAAGCTTGTGGAGTACTAAAACATTACAGTAATGTAAATACAATAAACTAGGGCATTTAAACCCTTTTGTACAACATACTCCCACTCGCCCTAGTTGGGGAAGACTTGTAAACCTAGACCTTCTAGGTGACTCTCAAATACTTTAGCCGTGAGAGCCTTTGTAAAAGGATCAGCAACGTTGTGGTCTAAGGCTATCTTCGTGGCAATCACGTCTCCTCAATGCACGATCTCTCAGATGAGATGATACTTTCGCTCTATGTGTTTTCCCCTCTTGTGACTTCGAGGTTCCCTCGAATTTTTCACTGCACCACTGTTATCGCAATACAGCGTGATGGGCAAAGTCATATTTGGAACAACTTCAAAATTTAGCATAAATTTCCTCAACCAAACGACCTCCTTGGCTACTTCACAAGATGCTACATATTCGACCTCGATGGTGGAATCTGCGATGCATCCTTGCTTTACGCTTCGCCATAGTACAACTCCTCTGTTAAAAGTAAATACATACCCTGATGTAGATTTCCGAGAATCATTATTAGTCTGAAAGTCAGAATCAGTGTATCCTGTAAGGATCAAATCCTTAGCCCCATACACAAGCATGTAGTTCCTTGTTCTCCGAAGATACTTAAGGATTGTTTTAACCGTTGTCCCGTTGTTCAAGTCTGGATTGGATTGATACCTCATCGACCATTCCAATCAGAAAAACAGATGTCGGGCCTTGTACACAACATGGCGTACATCAGGCTCCCAACAACTGATGCATATGGAATCTGTCTCATATCCTCAACTCCTTAAGGTGTCTTAGGACACTGTTCCTTAGACAAATGGATTCCATGTCTAAGAGGCAACAAGCCCTTTTTGGAATCTTGTATCTTAAACCTTGACAACACTTTGTCTATGTAAGATGCTTGAGACAAGGTTATTGTTTTATTCTTGCGGTTCCGGACAATCTGGATCCCAAGAACAAACTGTGCATCACCCAAATGTTTCATTTGAAATTGCGTAGCTAGCCAATCGTTAATGTTAGTAAGATAACCTACATCATTCCTAATGCATCCACATAAAGAATTAGGACTGCGACAGAACTATTGATGATTTTCTTGTAGACACAAGGTTCATCATCGTTCTGAACAAAACCATAAGATCTGATTGCCTCATCAAATCTTATATTCCAGGACATAGAGACTTGTTTCAGTCAATAAGTTGACCTTTTAAGCCTGCAAACCTTTTGCTCTTGTCCTGGTTCAATGAATCCTTTGGGTTAGTCCATGTAGATGTTTTCCTCAAGATTGCCATTCAAAAAGGTTGTCTTGACATCCATTTGCCATACCTCATAGTCATAATATGTGGCAATGGGAAGAAGGATACGGATAGACTTTACGATAGCAACAGGTGAAAAGGTCTTCTCATAGTCAACCCCTTCATCCTGGGTATAACCCTTTGCTACTAGTCTAGCTTTAAAGGTTTGCACATTCCCATCTACACCACACTTTCTCTTGTAGATCCACTTACAACCTATAGGTTTTACTCCATCAGGCTTATCTACAAGATCCCAAACAGAATTGAAGTACATAGACTCCATTTCTTGGTCCATAGCTATGACCCATTTGTCTTTGTCTTTGTCAACCATTGCTTGATTATAAGTCAATGGATCCTCGCAGTTGTCATCTGGTATAACAACTTGGGTTTCAACTAAACCCATGTAACGGGCAGGCTGTATTACAACCCTCCCACTACGTCGAGGTATACTCAACACTTGAGATGGACTCTCTTGGCTAGACAAACCAGTATCAACAACTCTTTTTGACGTACTAGGTTTATTAGCAACCTTTGCTATTGTTCCGTCTAACTCACTCAACACTACTTTACTTTTTGGTTTGTGGTCCCTTATGTTGTTCTCCTCTAAGAAAATGACATTTGTCGACCCAAAAACCTTATCTTCCTTAGGATCATAGAACCATGTCAACCAAGGTTCTATTTCTCCTTTCCGATACACCATTTTGCTGTGGTGTGCCGGGAGCTGAGAGTTGGGATGTAATTCCATGTTCTATCATATAGTTCTTGACTTTTAAATCCATGTACTCTCCACCTCGATCCGATCAAAGTGTTTTATTAGTTTTACCTAATTGATTTTCAACCTCAGTCTTGAATTCCTTGAATTTTTCAAGTGCTTAAGACTTGTGGTGCATTAGGTAAATATGCCCAAATCTAGAATAATCATTTATAAAAGAGATGAAATATTCACATCCTCCCCTTGCTTTAACATTCATCGGACCACAAAGGTCTAAATGTATAAGCTCAAGAGGTTCTTTGGCTCTATAACCTTTTCCACTAAAAGGTCTTTTAGTCATTTTGCCTTCTAGGCAGGATTCACATATAGGTAAAGTATTTTCTTCTAACTCATTTAGAAGTCCATTCTTTACCAGTCTCTCAATCCTATTGAGATTAATGTGACCCAATCTTAGATGCGAAAGATGAGCATTTTCTTCAGGAGAAATTTTACGTTTCTTAGTTTGTACGTTCGCAGTTTTAAATAATTCAGTGTTCAAAACCATTTTGACTGAATTAGGCCTTAAAACATACAAACCATTTTCTAATGAAGCTGAACATATTTTCACACCTTTCTTCAAAATAAACACTTTATTCATTGAGAATTAAACCGAAATACATTGTTCTATGAGGCAAGAAATAGAAATAAGGTTTCTAGTAAACCCTGGTATCACTAATATATTGTTCAACAATACATATTTCTTGCCAAAATAAAGCTTCATCGTGCTTACCGCTACAGCTGAGACGACTTCTCCATTTTCAACCCGGAGCGTTATCTCTCCTTGTTGTAGCTGCTGCCAGTAATCAATTCCCTGAAAAGAAGAGCAAACATGATTAGTGGCTCCTGAATCAAGTATCCAAGCAGTTTTATCATTATCCACTAAACAAGCTTCTAGGCAAAGTAAATCATATTTACCTTCCTTCTTCTTTTTTGCAATATACTTCGGATAGTTCCGTTTCCAATGCTCGTCTTCGTTGCAGTGGAAATACTTTCCTTTGTGAGCAACATCTTTGACTTTCTTGCCCGTCTGGGCAGCAACTTTGTCAGCCTGTTTTCCTTTACCAACCTTCTTCATGTTCTTCTTCTTTCCTTTCAGGTTAGAAGAAGATAAAGCCACTGTTTTTGTCCCAGAGGTCGAACCTCTGTGATAACTCCTACTGGCAACATTTGCCTCACCTTTCGATCCCTGAATTTTCATCAAAGATTGAAATGTTTGGAGTTCATTCAGAAGGGAGGTAAGGTTAAAAGTAAGCTTGTTCATAACAACATTACTTCTAAACTGCAGGAAACTATTTGGAAGGGTTTTTAGAATGATGCTGATCTAGCTCGACTCATCGATGGAAGCATCATTCGACTCCGCGATGTTAAAGTGCACCATCATATCTAGGACATGATCACGAACAGAAGTACCCTCTGGCATCCTTGAGTTAAATATGTACTTTAGGGCATTATGTCGGGCCTGTGTGGACTGTTGTCCACACATACCTTGCACAGAATCCATGATTTCCTTGATGGTAATCATGCCCTCATGCTTCTTGGCTAATATGTCAGACATACTTGCCAGCATGTAGACCTTGGCCTTATCATTGACCTTGATCCATCGATCATATGCATCACGAACATTTCGTGACACATTCGAGCCTGGCACCTGAGGACACTCCTCAGTCAGCACAAACTTCAGATCATCAACAACCAATATAGTGTTGAGTTTGTTTTTCCATGTCATCATATTCTCTCCAGTTAACTTTTCCGCACCCAATAAGGAAATTATAGAGCTAGACATTTTTGCTGAAAATTTACAAACAAACTTGTATGAGTTTCTTGCTATAACTCTAATCCAATCATGTTTTAGCTAATTATCAAATGATTCCTAGGTCATTTATAATTTGCAATGATACTGCAAAGATTTTGAATGTATGACACCGAAGGGTAATAAAAAACACTCCTCCTCTGGATCAAGACACTCTTGACCAAAACCTAATACCAGAATAACTTTTATTCCTATAGGTTTTAGTTACCATTTTTCAGTCAGGATACATACACAACTTATGTACCCCGTGAGTGTAACCCTCTGTCTTTAGATCTCAGAGTTTCCATCCAATAAAATCCGCCGAAGGGAGAACTAGATTGAAAAACAGTCTAAGGAAATCTTTATCCCTTTCGGGTGTCTACTGTGTTCGATCCCCTATGATCAAGCCCTCCGAAGGGATTGTCTGGTCCATGCCAAACTAGCAGGCTGACCATAGTGGTCTAACGGTGTAAACCTACAAAAGAAACCGTAGGTTTTGTTCTCACTAAACTTGCTCTCACTCACTATAAGTACCCTCTCCATTCACCTTGATATTGACTCATACAAACACCATTCGAAGGGGGACGCTCCCGTTTGTGCCACGAGGCCAAGTATGAGTCTCACGGTGTGAACTTCTCGGAGAGAGCGTAGGTGGAAAAATCTGTATCTCATACACTTTTCCTCCCACTGAATAATTCAAAATTATAGGAATCTTACTTAGGCTAAAACCCGACTAATGGTCTTACCTAACTCTATGAATATAACTCTTATATTGATTTTATCCTAAGTTTGTTAATATAACTCCTTATATTAAACCTAGGATTTCTAGTTTATTAACCCCTTAATAAACTCATTGACGCATCTTGTAATTTATAAAACTCTCTGATTAAATTTCACTCCCAGGTCAATTCTGATGGGATTTATGCCCTAAAGTCGTAGTTTGTAATTATGTTCTAATTAATGTAATAAAGTGTTATTATTTCAATAAAGTGTTAATTGTTCGCTATCTACGAGTTTGCCTTTATTTAAAACCCTAAATCCAATAAACTAAACTTCCAAATTTGTTAAATGAATCTTTAATCAATGTAATGTACATAAAAGGATCTCGATTCGAGATACTGACCTAAAAGGGTCTATAGTTGGGGATAAGGTTTGGGTACCTTACAGTGTAAAACTATGGATATGGCCCACTTTGTATTTGATACAAACATCGTGATCCTAACGTGTTCGTGTAGATGACATGTGAGTGGGAATATCCTATGTAATGAGATTACATAAGACAGGACCACGAAATAGTAACCTCTAGTTGTAACTCAGTTGACTAGTTAGGTTTCTATTTCACTAGGATGACCTAGGCAACTTGATCTCAATCACGAAAGGAGTTACGAACTCTGTTCGCGAGGGATTGTCCTTTGACTAGTATGGGTGAGAGTGGCGATTCGCCGACTCAATATGCCTACCTTCTTGGGGACAAGACCGAGTGAGCTATTTGGGAACTTAACTTAGCAAGATGGAATTCACTCCTTCCCGCTTACTAGGGTATGTAGAGGAATGTTCCCTTAAGTGGTGTCTCCGACACTTGAACGAAATGCTCGATCCTCTCATTGGTCCGAGAGGGACTCTGTTTGTTGGTAGGACCACAAACAAATTGTTCATTAGAGGAGCACTGATACTTAAGGCACAAGATGTAACCCAGGGGTAAAATGGTAATTTGACCCGGTGGTATTACTGAACATTCGTGAAGGATTGACTTTGCCGTTATTGGTCAATATCCATGGACACAGAAATATATCTGCAGTGAGAAGAATACAAATTGTGGGACTTTAGTGGAGTGTTCCCGCAGTTAACGAATGTTGATTGGGAGGTTAATGAGATTAACCGAGCTATCTCGTATCTTTGGAGCTTCTGATCTGTAGGTCCATTAGGTCCACCTTCTAGCTCGTAAGGGGTTCTTAGATCCTTTGAATTTGAAATATTCAAATTCATTAGGGAATATATTTAATGTATATGGATACGATATAATATATAGTTTTGGAACTATATATTATAAATTTAATGTGAATATGATTCATATTAAATTACTTGAGAGAATTGAATATTTGAAAGAGTTCAAATATCAAATTCAAATGTGAATGTGATTCATATTTGAAAACTATAGGTTATAATTTAATGTGCATAAGATGTACATTAAACTATAGGATAAAGGGTAAAATGATTAAATGTGATTTAACCATTTATTTAATATTATATATGAATTATTAAATATGATTTAATGTATTTAATTATTAATTAAATATTAATATAATATTAAATGGGAACATGTCAAGAGGACACGTTCCCACGACTCCCCATCTCCCTCTCGATAGGGAAGTGGGGAGTTACCCACTGAATCCTTCTTCTCTGGTAGAAGAAGGCATTGATCGAGTAATGACAGTAGACTGATTTTTGGAGAATTGCTCTCTCTCTCTCACACTCTCAATTTTCCTTCATCTTCCAATTGTTGGAAACCTTCCCACCAAGGAAGATTTAAGATCTCAGAGGATAGAAGGTTTTCCTCGTGGTGTTGTCCAATTGAAGAAAACAGAGAAGCATCTTGGAAGTTCCTGTGTTGCTGTCTTATTTGGAGCAAGGAGTTGCTGCAAGTTGAAACTACAAAGGTAACTTCTATATCCCATTTTAGTTTAATAGTTAAACTCCATATATGTTTGTATGCATTTAATCCATGCCTAATTAGATTAGAGTTGATTATATGCTTGTTCTGTTTTTTTTGTTTAGGTCAATGTACTGGTTTTTGTTTTTAGCAAAACAATCAAGCAAATTAACGATCCCAATCACGTTTCCGCTGCTCAAGGAGATCAGATCTCCATCAATTTGTATCAGAGCAATACTTGTATTGTTTTGTTTTAAAACAAAATTTCATTAATTTGGTGGGAATTGCATTCGCTTTGCTGTGAAACTTGTTTAGGAATTTTTTTGCCTTAGTTTACTTTAATTTTGATCAATTAGTATGTAAAGGCCCCTGCGTTTTTGGGCAAAAAGTACAAAATTGAGTCTGTAATTAAGTTACGAGTCGTTTGAGACAAATTTCAAGCAATTCGGTGGAGAATCGAAGGGGAAATTGAAGAAGAAAGGTCTTTGTGTTCGTGAGTTTCAGCTCTGGCCGAAGCGGCGGCGTTACTGTATTGAAGAAACGGCGTCGAACGCCATGGCGCCGCCCTATCGACAGCGGACGCTCAGGGGTCGGTGGCGTTACCTTGCTGCCCCCATCCCGATACCAGGCGCGCAAGACGACGAAGCGGGCGTAGCAACGTCGTGGGGCATTCCAGTAGCTGCAGACTGGTTCAGTTTGTTCATGTTTTTTTTGTCCGGTTCGAGCGATTCAAGGCCGGTTCAGGGTATTTTTGGACTGGTTTCATGAAATAAATTAATGTAATTTATTTATTTTGCACTTTAGGGGCCAAATTATTCCGGTTTTATAGCTTCCTATCTATATGAATGTCATTTAGATTATTCCCACCTTAGGATAAGCATGTTCATGCATTTTATTTATATAAATGTTATATGAATATGGTTGAATGCATGACTAATTTATTTTTTCATGAGTAATTAATTATAAGTGTTACAATTAGATTATATGGAAAATAAATGGGAAATTGCCAAAAATAGGACAGATTTAAGGGTATAAAAGAAATTTAGGACCTTTTTTAAATGAGTAGACTTTTAGGACTTTTTAGGGTATGAAATTACTAATCTACCCTTTTTTAAAAAATCTCCATTTTAAAGAATGGCATGCCCTTATTTTAACAAAAACCCACAAATTCTCTTACACAAAGGCTCTCTCACGCAAATCTCTCTCTTGCATGAACCCACCTGAACTCCTCACCGGCTGCAACACATCGGCGACCACGAACCGGCGACCACGACGTGGAGAACACGAACCGTCGAACACCAACCTTTTGTTTGTTTCTTTCGGCGAACCAACAACCAGGAAGTACGAGTTTTTTCATTTTCTTTCTTCCTTTTCTTTTTTCATTTTAAATGTTGCAGACGAAGTGTTTGATATTTTTACTAAATGAAAATGAACTTGGGTTTCATTTCGAATTTATAATCCTTTAGTATACTTGAAGTATGATAATGATTTTCTTTTTTTCTTTTATCCATATCAATCTTTTTAGGTTGGATAGTCATTATTTGGTGATGACTTTTGATATTTTTCCAAATTTTCATCGTTTATTGGGTGCGAGAAAGGTGCGAGACAAGTGCGAGAAAAAAAACATAATGCAAAATGAGCCTTTTTCTTTGGTTCTTTCCTTTTTTTTTTGTGGTTATTTATGCATGACTAGCTAGGGCTTGATGTTCGTACATCAATTTATATCGTTTTTTCTTAAAAGTCTTCTTTTGCTATGTTAGTGAATCTACGAGAAAAGTCATCCTTGTGTCCGAAAAGTGGGAAACTTTCAACCATATTAGTCTTTTTAGGTTGGATAGTCATTATTTGGTGATGACTTTTGATATTTAGCCAAATTTTCATGGTTTATTAAAAGTGCGAAAAAGTGCGAGAAAAAAAAACATAATGTTAAACCGACTGCTTCGTTTGGTTCTTTAACTTTCTTGTGGCTATTTATGCATGTCTAGTTAGGTGTGAGTTATGGTACTTCATTCTATACACTTATCGTTAAATGACTTATTTTCATGTGTATTTTTTATAAATAGGGTATTGAATTCTTGTCTAATAATATTTTTCTTATTATTTTTGCAGAAATTAAAAGTTTAAGGATGACCCATGTTCCTATTTTGGTTCGTTATGGTGGAGTATGGGATGAGAAGGAAAAAAAATATGTAGGAGGTTTGTTGAAAGGTCTTGTCGTAAGTAAAGAAATCACACACAAGGATTTAGTTGTTGAAATATATGATCTCACGAAAGTTGACCCTAAAGAGTTTGACATCAAATATAGATGCATATATGAGATAAGATCCGATAATCAAACCCCCTCCATTGGAGATAAGTAATGATCGTGATTTAAGATTTTATCTTTTTTGTGAAAATATGCTTCAAGTCCCCTTGTACGCCACATTTGAACCTAGGTACAGAAGTTCAGACTCAGTGCAAGATTTTCATTTTGAAGGCAATAATATATGAAATTTACAATGCATGGTGGTATACCTTCTCTAAGTCAAACACTTGACTATGAATAAGATTGGAGGAGGGAGATTGGAAGCATGACCAACGTAACATACGGGGGATAGCATCGTCACTTATTTTCTTCGCAACAACACCATTTAAGGTAGATATAGACTCGTACGCCCATACCTATAATATGTATCCAACATTAGAATAAAAAAAAGAAAAAAATATAAAATTTAAGTAAAGTGTAAAACGTACCTGTAATGCATGAGGGAATCCTATAATGGTATATCTATCGATAGTGCCTTTCATCTTTTCCTTAGCCTTGCTCAATGCTTTTTTCAAACCACATACTGTGCGTTCGAAAATGAGAGAGCCCCAGTCATAACTATTGAAGATATCCCAATCATCAACAAACCCCCATAATGTCGTGTCTGCTTTAAGTTTCTTCTCCTTCCCGAACAACCCTAGTTCTATGAGGTATATTAAGGCTAATTTAACACAATCATCGTCCTCCCCTTTACAATTCATGAAGACGTTCTCTACCTCACTAGAGTATACCGTAGCCCTATCCCCAAAATAGGTTTTTCTAATTCTATTGTTTAATTTTTATGGACGAGAACAAATCCTAGAACTAGGCCACAAACCTGTCACTATGTTAAACTCGTTCCGCCCAAAAGTTACAACCTCTCCTCCTACCTTAAAGGTAATGCAATTAACATTCTTTTCCTCCACTTCTCTCAATAAAAGGTAGTGGATGAGTTGTACATTGAATATAAGGTCTACATCTAAGAAATGGCCTAAGCGAGTGGCTCTAAACTTTTCTTGTTGGGCAGCAGTTAGCTTCGATTTTATTCTCTCAATTGTCTTCCCAATCATTGATCTAGCTGACACTTGAGCTCGAAAATGACATGATGGCTTTATCAAGTACTTGGGAGAGGTGTTCATCGTCATTGATATCTACAGATTTCAAAATAAAGAACTATTCAACATTCAATATAACAATTAGTTAGGAAAATGACCCAATGAAATGCAAAGAACCCAATAAAACATGAAAAAGTTGTCTACAAATCATTGGAAACACTCAAAGAATGTTTACTCAACCTAAAAAGACCCATATGAAAGAAAAGAAACAACTTATGACATTCTGTTTTTTTTCTCGCACCTTTCTCGCACCTTTCTCGCACCTAAGAAATCATGCAAAACTTGCCTATAAATAATAGAAAATGCTCAAACAACATTTACTCAACCTAAAAAGGCCCATATGAATGAAAAGAAACAACTTATAACATTCTGTTTTTTTTCTCGCACATTTCTCGCACCTTTCTCGCACCTAAGAAATCATGCAAAACTTGCCTATAAATAATAGAAAATGCTCAAACAACCTTTACTCAACCTAAAAAGACCCATATCTAAGAAAGGAAACAACTTATAACATTCTGTTTTTTTTCTCGCACATTTCTCGCACATTTCTCGCACCTAAGAAATCATGCAAAACTTGCCTATAAATAATAGAAAATGCTCAAACAACATTTACTCAACCTAAAAAGACCCATATTTAAGAAAAGAAACAACTTATGACATTATGTTTTTTTTCTCGCACCTTTCTCGCACCTTTCTCGCACTTAATAAATTATGCAAAGGTTGCCTACAAATCATTGGAAACGCTCAAAGAATGTCTACTCAACCTAAAAAGACCCATATCTAAGAAAGGAAACAACTTATAACATTCTGTTTTTTTTCTCGCACATTTCTCGCACCTTTCTCGCACCTAAGAAATCATGCAAAACTTGCCTATAAATAATAGAAAATGCTCAAACAACATTTACTCAACCTAAAAAGACCCATATTTAAGAAAAGAAACAACTTATGACATTATGTTTTTTTTCTCGCACCTAATAAATCATGCAAAGGTTGCCTACAAATCATTGGAAACGCTCAAAGAATGTCTACTCAACCTAAAAAGACCCATATCTAAGAAAGGAAAAAACTTATAACATTCTGTTTTTTTTCTCGCACCTTTCTCGCACCTAAGAAATCATGCAAATGTTGCCTACAAATCATTGGAAACACTCAAAGAATATCTACTCAACCTAAAAAGACCCATATCTAAGAAAGGAAACAACTTATAACATTCTGTTTTTTTTCTCGCACCTTTCTCGCACCTAAGAAATCATGCAAATGTTGCCTACAAATCATTGGAAACCCTCAAAGAATATCTACTCAACCTAAAAAGAGCCATATCTAAGAAAGGAAACAACTTATAACATTCTGTTTTTTTTCTCGCACCTTTCTCGCACCTTTCTCGCACCTAAGAAATCATGCAAAACTTGCCTATAAATAATAGAAAATGCTCAAACAACATTTACTCAACCTAAAAAGACCCATATTTAAGAAAAGAAACAACTTATGACATTATGTTTTTTTTCTCGCACCTTTCTCGCACCTTTCTCGCACCTAATAAATCCTGCAAAGGTTGCCTACAAATCATTGGAAACGCTCAAAGAATGTCTACTCAACCTAAAAAGACCCATATCTAAGAAAAGAAACAACTTATGACATTATGTTTTTTTTCTCGCACATTTCTCGCACCTTTCTCGCACCTTTCTCGCACCTAAGAAATCATGCAAAACTTGCCTATAAATAATAGAAAATGCTCAAACAACATTTACTCAACCTAAAAGACCCATATTTAAGAAAAGAAACAACTTATGACATTATGTTTTTTTCTCGCACCTTTCTCGCACCTAATAAATCATGCAAAGGTTGCCTACAAATCATTGCAAAGCGCTCAAAGAATGTCTACTCAACCTAAAAAGACCCATATCTAAGAAAGGAAAAAACTTATAACATTCTGTCTTTTTTCTCGCACATTTCTCGCACATTTCTCTGACCTAAGAAATCATGCAAAACTTGCCTATAAATAATAGAAAATGCTCAAACAACATTTACTCAACCTAAAAAGACCCATATTTAAGAAAAGAAACAACTTATGACATTATGTTTTTTTCTGCACCTTCTCGCACTTAATAAATCATGCAAAGGTTGCCTACAAATCATTGGAAAGCGCTCAAAGAATGTCTACTCAACCTAAAAAGACCCATATCTAAGAAAGGAAACAACTTATAACATTCTGTTTTTTTTCTCGCACATTTCTCGCACCTAAGAAATCATGCAAAACTTGCCTATAAATAATAGAAAATGCTCAAACAACATTTACTCAACCTAAAAAGACCCATATTTAAGAAAAGAAACAACTTATGACATTATGTTTTTCTCGCACTTTCTCGCACCTAATAAATCATGCAAAGGTTGCCTACAAATCATTGGAAACGCTCAAAGAATGTCTACTCAACCTAAAAAGACCCATATCTAAGAAAGGAAAAAACTTATAACATTACATTTTTTTCTCGCACCTTTCTCGCACCTAAGAAATCATGCAAATGTTGCCTACAAATCATTGGAAACGCTCAAAGAATATCTACTCAACCTAAAAAGACCCATATCTAAGAAAGGAAACAACTTATAACATTCTGTTTTTTTTCTCGCACCTTTCTCGCACCTAAGAAATCATGCAAATGTTGCCTACAAATCATTGGAAACGCTCAAAGAATATCTACTCAACCTAAAAAGAGCCATATCTAAGAAAGGAAACAACTTATAACATTCTGTTTTTTTTCTCGCACCTTTCTCGCACCTAAGAAATCATGCAAAACTTGCCTATAAATAATAGAAAATGCTCAAACAACATTTACTCAACCTAAAAAGACCCATATTTAAGAAAAGAAACAACTTATGACATTATGTTTTTTTTCTCGCACCTTTCTCGCACCTTTCTCGCACTTAATAAATTATGCAAAGGTTGCCTACAAATCATTGGAAACGCTCAAAGAATGTCTACTCAACCTAAAAAGACCCATATCTAAGAAAGGAAACAACTTATAACATTACATTTTTTTCTCGCACATTTCTAGCACCTTTCTCGCACCTAAGAAATCATGCAAAACTTGCCTATAAATAATAGAAAATGCTCAAACAACATTTACTCAACCTAAAAAGACCCATATTTAAGAAAAGAAACAACTTATGACATTATGTTTTTTTCTCGCACCTAATAAATCATGCAAAGGTTGCCTACAAATCATTGGAAAGCGCTCAAAGAATGTCTACTCAACCTAAAAAGACCCATATCTAAGAAAGGAAAAAACTTATAACATTCTTTTTTTCTCAGACCTTCTCGCACCTAAGAAATCATGCAAATGTTGCCTACAAATCATTGGAAACACTCAAAGAATATCTACTCAACCTAAAAAGACCCATATCTAAGAAAGGAAACAACTTATAACATTCTTTTTTTCTCTCGCACCTTTCTCGCACCTAAGAAATCATGCAAATGTTGCCTACAAATCATTGGAAACCCTCAAAGAATATCTACTCAACCTAAAAAGAGCCATATCTAAGAAAGGAAACAACTTATAACATTCTGTTTTTTTTCTCGCACCTTTCTCGCACCTTTCTCGCACCTAAGAAATCATGCAAAACTTGCCTATAAATAATAGAAAATGCTCAAACAACATTTACTCAACCTAAAAAGACCCATATTTAAGAAAAGAAACAACTTATGACATTATGTTTTTTTTCTCGCACCTTTCTCGCACCTTTCTCGCACCTAATAAATCCTGCAAAGGTTGCCTACAAATCATTGGAAACGCTCAAAGAATGTCTACTCAACCTAAAAAGACCCATATCTAAGAAAAGAAACAACTTATGACATTATGTTTTTTTTCTCGCACATTTCTCGCACCTTTCTCGCACCTTTCTCGCACCTAAGAAATCATGCAAAACTTGCCTATAAATAATAGAAAATGCTCAAACAACATTTACTCAACCTAAAAAGACCCATATTTAAGAAAAGAAACAACTTATGACATTATGTTTTTTTTCTCGCACCTTTCTCGCACCTAATAAATCATGCAAAGGTTGCCTACAAATCATTGCAAACGCTCAAAGAATGTCTACTCAACCTAAAAAGACCCATATCTAAGAAAGGAAAAAACTTATAACATTCTGTTTTTTTTCTCGCACATTTCTCGCACATTTCTCGCACCTAAGAAATCATGCAAAACTTGCCTATAAATAATAGAAAATGCTCAAACAACATTTACTCAACCTAAAAAGACCCATATTTAAGAAAAGAAACAACTTATGACATTATGTTTTTTTTTTCTCGCACCTTTCTCGCACTTAATAAATCATGCAAAGGTTGCCTACAAATCATTGGAAACGCTCAAAGAATGTCTACTCAACCTAAAAAGACCCATATCTAAGAAAGGAAACAACTTATAACATTCTGTTTTTTTTCTCGCACATTTCTCGCACCTAAGAAATCATGCAAAACTTGCCTATAAATAATAGAAAATGCTCAAACAACATTTACTCAACCTAAAAGACCCATATTTAAGAAAAGAAACAACTTATGACATTATGTTTTTCTCGCACCTTTCTCGCACCTAATAAATCATGCAAAGGTTGCCTACAAATCATTGGAAACGCTCAAAGAATGTCTACTCAACCTAAAAAGACCCATATCTAAGAAAGGAAAAAACTTATAACATTCTGTTTTTTTTCTCGCACCTTTCTCGCACCTAAGAAATCATGCAAATGTTGCCTACAAATCATTGGAAACGCTCAAAGAATATCTACTCAACCTAAAAAGACCCATATCTAAGAAAGGAAACAACTTATAACATTACATTTTTTCTCGCACCTTTCTCGCACCTAAGAAATCATGCAAATGTTGCCTACAAATCATTGGAAACGCTCAAAGAATATCTACTCAACCTAAAAAGAGCCATATCTAAGAAAGGAAACAACTTATAACATCTACTTTTTTTTCTCGCACCTTTCTCGCACCTAAGAAATCATGCAAAACTTGCCTATAAATAATAGAAAATGCTCAAACAACATTTACTCAACCTAAAAGACCCATATTTAAGAAAAGAAACAACTTATGACATTATGTTTTTTTTCTCGCACCTTTCTCGCACCTTTCTCGCACCTAATAAATCATGCAAAGGTTGCCTACAAATCATTGGAAACGCTCAAAGAATGTCTACTCAACGTAAAAAGACCCATATCTAAGAAAAGAAACAACTTATGACATTATGTTTTTTTTCTCGCACCTTTCTCGCACCTAAGAAATCATGCAAAACTTGCCTATAAATAATAGAAAATGCTCAAACAACATTTACTCAACCTAAAAAGACCCCTATTTAAGAAAAGAAACAACTTATGACATTATGTTTTTTTTCTCGCACCTTTGTCGCATCTAATAAATCATGCAAAGGTTGCCTACAAATCATTGGAAACGCTCAAAGAATGTCTACTCAACCTAAAAAGACCCATATCTAAGAAAGGAAAAAACTTATAACATTCTATTTTTTTTCTCGCACCTTTCTCGCACCTAAGAAATCATGCAAATGTTGCCTACAAATCATTGGAAACGCTCAAAGAATATCTACTCAACCTAAAAACACCCATATCTAAGAAAGGAAACAACTTATAACATTACTTTTTTTTCTCGCACCTTTCTCGCACCTAAGAAATCATGCAAAACTTGCCTATAAATAATAGAAAATGCTCAAACAACATTTACTCAACCTAAAAAGACCCATATTTAAGAAAAGAAACAACTTATGACATTATGTTTTTTTTCTCGCACCTTTCTCGCACCTAATAAATCATGCAAAGGTTGCCTACAAATCATTGGAAACGCTCAAAGAATGTCTACTCAACCTAAAAAGACCCATATCTAAGAAAGCAAACATAAACCCTAAACCCTAAACCCTAAACCCTAAACCCTAAACAACTTATAAATCATAACAACACTATTAGGAATTTCCAAAAATGTAAAGAACCTAATTGCAAAAATATCCACAAAAAGCACTCCTTAATCAAATCAATCCTCCGACCTCCCACCAAACTACAAATATTACATGGGTCAGCACAACAAATGAAATCCACAACAAAAGCTTAATTACTAATAAACTCTACTGATTAGATATGTTTATGTCTAAGAAAAAACTTCCTAAATTGATGAATATATGCCTATTTTATAGATTTACGACAATTAGAAGTAAAACTAACAATTCTCAGTACTTTATTGGGTGAAAAACAATGAAATTGATCCAGGCGATTTTGATGGCAACCATGACAACCATTAGTAATACTAACCCAATAATTGCTAAGTTCCTAATTTTAATGTTATCTTTAACAGTCTCTAAGGCCCAAACGAAATTCTCAAAATTGCAAGTCAGATTTTGGGTTTAGAAACCAAACATTACCACTGCAACGCTCTTCGGCAAAATTCTTTTGATTGTTATTCCTCTTCTCGCAGGTGATGAAGAAGCGAGATGGAATCGAAGAGGAGAAAACCGAACTCGATCTAGACGGTGACGACGGCGAAGATTTACCCTCGCACCGTGTTCGCCGCAAAGTTCGTTGACGTCGCCGCGAATCCTCCGTTGTTGTCGCCGCGAATCCTCCGTTGTCGTCGCCGCGAATCCTCCGTTGTCGTCGCACTCCGTTTCGCCGCTGAAGGTCGCCGTCACCAGCCTCACCGTCACCGTTCCCGTTCGATCGTCACAATCTCCCCGTTCGCCGTCACCAGCTCATGAAACAGCAGCCTAATGTGAAATTAGGGCACAAATAAGGTAAAGAAGGATTTTTTAAAAAAGGGTACATTAGTAATTTCATACATAAAAAGTCCTAAAAGTCTACCAATGTAAAAAAAGTCCTAAATATCTTTTATGCCCTTAAATTTGTCCTATTTTTGGCAATTTCCCAAAATAAATAGCATGGAGCATGAAATTACTTAGTTTAAAATAAATGTTATTTTGTTTAAGTAATTTTATAATTCAAGTTGTTGAATTTCTTTTATAATTCCAATTTGAATATTGATTGTTGGATTTATAATATAGTTTCTTTATCATAGGTTAATTAGTAAAATTTATAAAAGTTATAAATTAAAGGGGTTTTAGAAACCATAACCTATAATAAAGAAATGCATGCAAACATAGGAACTTGGGTTAAATTTAATTAGCGTTTAAAATTAATTTAGACCTAAGTTTCAATTTCTAATAAGATTAGAAATAAGTCTTACGTAATATTTTAAATAGTTTAAAATATAGTAGGACTTTAGGACTTTGGTTATAAGGGAACTCTACCGGTGAAGTTCTGTCTAAAGGTGGGGTACTTAAGTCGATGATTAACAGAACACCTCCTACTGAATCGACCGGAACTCGAGTTGAATTAACCTCAGTTCTGTTTTATCTCTAGGTAATTAAAATGTTTATTCACCTAGACATAAGGTTTTAAGACATAGTTATAATGGTTATAATAGGCATAGACTTAGATAGATTCTTTTAGCCAGAATCCGACTAAGTTAAATATCATACCCTAATTTTAGGAACTTCAGTGGGAGAAAACGAGATGTTCGCATCGAGTTTACTCTCACGTCCGAGTTCACACCGTGAGTTCCATGCTCGGCTACGTGGCATCAATAGGGCGTCCCCCCTACGGTATGTGTTTGCATGGTTCAATACCAAGGTGAATGAGGGAAGTATCCATAGTAAATGGGAGCAGGACTCGTGTCAACGTATCCTACGGTCTCCTTCATTAGGTCGCACCATGAGATTTCTATAGTCCACCTGCTAGGTTGTCCTGGAACAACCAAACCCTACGGAGGGCCTGACTATAGGGATCGGAACACCGCGAACTCTAGAAATGGATAGGGTCTCTTAGGTTGTTTGCCAACAGTTGTCTTTCTTAATGGTAGGGTCACATTTACGGGATGAGTTAAGTTAGTTAACAAGTCCTTGACCAAACAAACAGTAGCTAAGGACCATTGGGACATGAGATGTTCTGGTAGTGGGAATTGGCTGAGAAAGTCTCAATTCAAGGGAGGAATGACTGACCGCCCGACAGAGGCTTTTGTTCTAAACCCTTGAAGTATCGTTGCAAGATTAAAGGTTTAAATTAAACAGTGGGTTTTAGTTTAAACACTAGGGTTCTTTAATAATTTTGCTAAATTAGATTGATTTTTACAATGGGTTTAAAGGCACAACTAATTAGAACTATTTTGGATTTTCAGCATGTCGTCCTCAATAATAGCCTTACTTAAAAGCGACCGTTTAACTGGTGAGAATTTTACTACGTGGAAGTCCAACTTGAATATGAATCTCGTTGTTGACGACCTTCGGTTTGTACTAACTGAGGAATGTCCTCAGATTCCTGCACGTAACGCTCCTCAATCTTTCAACGAGGCGTACGACCGCTGGATCAAGGCCAATAATAAGGCCAAGGTCTACATTTTGGCTAGTGTTTCTGAAGTTCTGGCCAAAAAGCACGAGGGCATGGTCTCAGCTCGAGAGATCATGAGTTCACTACAGGAAATGTTTGGACAACCGTCTAGACAGATTCGACACGAAACCCTCAAATACATTTATAACTCCCGTATGAAGGAGGGGTCATCGGTGAGAGAACACGTTCTTGAACTGATGGTCCACTTCAACGTGGCTGAGATGAACGGAGCGGTCATTGACGAAAGCAGAGTCGGTATCGTTCATCCCGGAATCTCTTCCAGAAGAGTTTCTCGCAATTCGCAAAGAATGCGATGATGAACAAGATAGAGTATAACCCGACTACTCTCCTTAATGAACTACGGACTTTCCAGTCTCTTATGAAGAATAAGGGACAAAGTGATGGAGAGGCAAATCTGTTTGCCTATTCCGAAAAGGTTCGAAGGGTTCATCCTGCAGGACTAAGTCTCTGTAACTCATCTTCTGGGCTTAAGAAGACCCAAAAGGAAGAAAATATGAGGGAAAGGGAATGCTGCTGACAAAGGCAAGGGAAAAGCCAAGCTTGCAGATAAAGGAAAGTGTTTCCACTGCAACATGGATGGGCACTAGAAGAGAAACTGCCCAAAATACCTTGCTGAGCTCAAAGAGAAGAAAGGTAAATTAGGTTTACTTGTTCTTTAAACTTGTTTAGTGGAAAATGATGATTTAACCTGGATACTTGATTCAGGAGCCACTAATCACGTTTCCTCTTCATTTTAGGAAACTAGTTCCTTCAAGGAGCTCGAAGAGGGTGAGATGACGCTCAGGGTCGGAACGGGGGACGTCGTCTCATCTCGTGCAGTGGGAGATGCCAAGTTATTTTTCGGAGATACATTTCTTTCTTTAAAAAATCTGTATATTGTTCCTAGGATTAAAAGGAACTTAATTTCTATCTCTTGTTTAATAGAACTTGGTTATTGTATTTCTTTTTCAATCAATGAAGCGTTCATTTTGAAAGAGGGTGTCAATATTTGTTCTGCTAAATTGAAAAATGGCTTGTATGTACTGAAGCCGAATAAAACCAAAGTAATTTTAAATCATGAGATGTTTAAGAATGCTAACACTCAAAATAAAAGGCAAAGAATTTCTCCAAATAATAATACCTATCTGTGGCATCTTAGACTTGATCATATTAATCTCAACAGGATTGAGAGACTTTCTAAGAATGGACTTCTAAACAAGTTAGAAGATGATTCTTTACCGCCTTGGTCTTGCTTGGAAGGTAAAATGACCAAATGACCTTTTACTGGAAAAGGTTATAGAGCCGTAGAGCCCCTAGAACTTGTGCATTCGGATCTTTGTGGTCCGGTCAATGTTAAAGCTCAAGGAGGATTTAAATATTTCATCTCTTTCATAGATGATTATTCGAGGTATGGTTATCTATACATAATGCATCACAAGTCTGAAGCTCTTCAAAAGTTCAAAGAGTATAAGGCTGAAGTAGAGAATGCATTAGGAAAAACCATTAAAACACTTCGATCAGATCGAGGTGGAGAGTACATGGATTTGAGATTTCAGGACAATATGATAGAACATGGAATTAAATCTTAACTCTCTGCACCTAATACACCACAGCAAAATGGTGTGTCAGAAAGGAGAAATAGAACCTTGTTAGACATGGTTCGTTCTATGATGAGCTATGCTCAATTGCCTGCCTCGTTTTGGGGATACACAGTAGAGACTGCAGTTCAAATCTTGAATAGTATTCCATCAAAAAGTGTTTCAGAAACACCTTTTGAACTTTGGAAGGGGCGTAAACCTAATTTACAACACTTCAGGATTTGGGGCTGTCTGACACACGTGCTCGTGACAAACCCAAAGAAACTTGAACCTCGTTCAAGATTGTGCCAATTTGTTGGCTATCCCAAAGAAACGAGAGGTGGTCTTTTCTACGACCCACAAGAAAATAAGGTGATTGTATCGACAAACGCCATGTTCTTGGAGGAAGATCACATGAGAAACCATAAACCGCGTAGTAAATTGGTACTAAATGAAGCTACACATGAACCAACAAGAGTTGTTGATCAAGCTTGACCTTCATCAAGAGTTGATGGAGGAGTCAGCACCTCAAGTCAGTCTCGTCCTTCTCAATCGTTGGGAATGCCTCGACGTAGTGAGAGGGTTGTTTCCCAACCTGGCCGCTATTTGGGTTTAGCTGAAACTCAAGTTGTCATACCTGATGACGACGTAGAAGATCCATTGTCTTATAAACAGTGCAATAAATGACGAGACAAGGACCAATGGATCAAAGCCATGGACCTTGAAATGGAGTCAATGGACTTCAATTCAAGATGGGAACTTGTAGACCAACCCGAAGGGTTAGACCCATAGGGTGTAAGTGGATCTATAAGAGAAAGAGAGATGCATTTAAAGGTACAAACCTTTAAGGCTAGACTTGTAGCAAAGGGTTTTACCCAAAGGGAAGGAGTTGACTATGAAGAAACTTTTTTCCTGTTGCTATCTTTGAAGTCTATAAGGATACTCTCGCCCATACCGCGTTTTATGATTATGAAATTTGGCAAATGGACGCCAAGATCGCCTTTTGAATGGTAATCTTGACGAGAGCATCTATATGTCTCAGCCCGAAGGGTTCATAGCACAAGGTCAGGAGCAAAAAGTTTGCAAGCTTAATCGATCCATTTATGGATTGAAACAAGCATCAAGATCTTGGAATATAAGATTTGATATTGCGATCAAGTCTTACAGCTTTGACCAAAACGTTGACGAGCCTTGTGTTTACAAGAGGATCGCGTCAACCACAAAGTAGCTTTGTTAGTACTTTATGTGGATGATATCCTACTCATTGGGAATGATGTAGGATATCTAACTGACATAAAGAATTGGTTGGCGACCCAATTCCAAATGAAAGATTTGGGAGAGGCGCAGTATGTTCTTGGGATTCAGATCTTTAGGAATCACAAGAACAGAATGCTAGCACTGTCTCAAGCGTCTTATATCGATAAAATGTTGTCTAGATATTCGATGCAGAATTCCAAGAGGGGCTTATTACCCTTCAGGCACGGAGTTCATCTGTCTAGGGAACAGTGTCCCAAGACACCTCAAGAAGTTGAGGATAGGAGACATATTCCCTATGCCCCTGCAGTAGGCAGCTTAATGTATGCTATGCTATTCACGAGGCCGGATATTTGTTATGCAGTGGGAATAGTCAGTAGGTACCAGTCCAATCCAGGGTTAGACCACTGGACAACAGTTAAAAATATCCTCAAGTATCTAAGGAGAACGAGGGACTATATGCTTGTGCATGGATCTAAGGATCTGATCCTTACTGGATACATTGATTTTGATTTTCAGACCGATAACGATTTTCAGAAATCCACATCGGGATCAGTTTTCACCCTTAACGGCGGAGCTATAGTATGGCGAAGCATCAAGCAAGGATGCATCGCTAACTCCACAATGGAGGCTGAGTATGTCGCTGCTTGTGAAGCAACTAAGGAGGTTGTTTGGCTAAGGAAATTCCTTACTGATTTGGAAGTTGTTCCAAATATGGAATCGCCTATCACCTTATACTGTGACAACAGTGGTGCGGTAGCCAATTCGAAGGAACCTCGCAGCCATAAGCGAGGTAAGCACATCAAGAGGAAGTATCACCTGATACGAGAGATAGTGCAACGAGGAGATGTGACAGTCACGAAGATCGCTTCAGAGCACAATATTGCTGATCTGTTTACAAAGACTCTCACGGCTAAAGTGTTCGAGGGTAATCTGGAAAGTCTGGGTTTACGAGATATGTACATAGGCTAATCTAGGGCAAGTGGGAGATATGTAATGGGGTATATGGATGCCCTAGTTTATTGTATTTCTACTGTTTTAGATTCTGATGTACCCCACTAGAGTTTTAGTTCAAGTGGGAGTTTGTTGGGATTTATGCCCTAAAACTCGTAGTTTGTAATTATGTTCTAATTAATGTAATAAAGTGTTATTATTTCAATAAAGTGTTAATGTTCGCTATCATACGAGTTTGCCTTTATTTAAAATCCTAGATCCAATAAACTAAACATCCAAGGCTGTTAAATGAATCTTTAACTGAATGTAATGTACATAAAAAGGATCTCGGTTCGAGATACAACCTAAAGGGTCTATAGATAGGGGATAAGGTTTGGGTACCATACCCTGGTAAAACTATGGATATGGCCCACTTTGTATTTGATACAAGCACTGTGATCCTAACGTGATCGTGTATATGACATGTGAGTGGGGATATCCTATGTAATGAGATTACATAAGACCAGACCACGAAATAGTAACCTCTAGCTGTAACTCCGTTGACTAGTTAGGTTTCTATTTCACTAGGATGACCTAGGCAACTTGATCTCAATCCTCGAGCAAAGTTACGAACTCCTGCTTCATGCGAGGATTGTCCTTTCACTAGTATGGGTGAGAGTGGCGGATTCGCCAACTCAATATGCCTACCTTCTTGGGGACAAGACCGAGTGAGTGGTGGGAACTTGACTTAGCAAGATGGAATTCACTCTTTCCCGCCTACTTGGGTAAGTAGAGAAATGTTCCCTTAAGTGGTGTCTCGTGGACTTGAACAAAGGCCCAATTCTCCTCTCATCGACGAGAGAGGGACTCTGTTTGTTGGTAGGACCACAAACAAATTGTTCATTAGAGAGCACCGGTACTTAAGGCACAAGATGTAACCTGTGGGTAAAGCGGTAATTTGACCAGTTGGTGTTATGAACATTCGTGAAGGATTGACTTGTCATGTTATTGGTCAATATCCATGGACACAAAAATATATCTGCAGCTTAGAAGAGTGCATTGTGGGACTTTAGTGGAGTGTTCCGCAGATTAATGAATGTTGATTGGGAGGTTAATGAGATTAACCGAAAGCGCCTCGTATCGTTGGAGCTTTCGATCCAGAGGTCCATTAGGTCCACCTTCTAGCTCGTAAAGGGTTCTTAGATCATTTGAATTAATGTTCAAATTCATTAGGGAATATATTTAATGTATATGGATACAATATAATATATAGTTTTGGAACTATATATTATAAATTTAATGTGAATATGATTCATATTAAATTACTTGAGAGAATTAAATATTTGAAAGAGTTCAAATATCAAATTCAAATGTGAATGTGATTCATATTTGAAAACTATAGGTTATAATTTAATGTGCATAAGATGTACATTAAACTATAGGATAAAGGGTAAAATGATTAAATGTGATTTAATCATTTATTTAATATTATATATGAATTAAATATGATTTAATTTAATGTATTTAATTATTAATTAAATATTAATATAATATTAAATGGGAACGTGTCAATAGGACACGTTCCCACCACTCCCCATCTCCCTCTTGATAGGGAAGTGGGGAGTTACCCACTGAATCCTTCTTCTCTGGTAGAAGAAGGCATTGATCGAGTAATGACAGTAGACTGATTTTTGGAGAATTGCTCTCTCTCTCTCTCACTCTCAAATTCCCTTCATCTTCCAATTGTTGGAAACCTTCCGACCAAGGAAGATTTAAGACCTCAGAGGATAGAAGGTTTTCCTCGTGGTGTTGTCCAATTGAAGAAAATAGAGAAGCATCTTGGAAGTTCTTGTGTTGCTGTCTTATTTGGAGCAAGGAGTTGCTGCAAGTTGAAACTACAAAGGTAACTTCTATATCCCCTTTTAGTTTAATATTTAAACTCCATATATGTTTGTATGCATTTAATCCATGCCTAATTAGATTAGAGTTGATTATATGCTTGTTCTGTATTTTTTGGGTCAATGTACTGGTTTTTGTTTTTAGCAAAATAATCAAGCAAATTAACGATCCCAATCACGTTTTCGCTGCTCAAGGAGATAAGATCTCTATCAAGAAGTAGACACAGGGGTAAAACGGTATTTTGACCCAACAATGTCTATGAACAACCAGTGAAGGGTCGACTCATGGGCATTGGTTATATCAGTGGACACGTAATATTCTGCACTGATGGGAGTGCAACTACGACCTTTAGTGGAGTGTTACCGTAGCTAATGAAGGTTGATTAACCGGATCAAAGAGTTTGATAGGTTAATCTCGGATCAGTGGAGCTTGTCACTATAGGTCCATTAGGTCACTCGGTTGGCTCAATTTGGGTTAAAAAGAAGGGTTTGTATTTTGGTGTGAATTGAAGTGTTCAATTTCACTAAAAGGGCATTTATGTCATTTATATGAGATATGAATGATATAATATATAGTTTAATGTGAATGAGATTCATAATAAACTATAGGTTAGCCTAATTGTTGAATTAGGGCTAATTGGAGAAACTAGGTTGAGAGATATTAAATTGGATGTGATTCCAAATCCACAATATTGCAAATGTGATTTGTGATATGAGATATGAGATATTTTATAATATATGGTTATGCAAATATGATTTGCATAACCTATGGTTGTGGTAAAATGGTAAATAGGTGGAGATTTCAACTCAACCTATCTCCATTATTTAAACCCTTCTTGCAAGAAGGGAAGTAAGCAATTCTCTCATTTTTGGATTCTCACCAAAAAGAAGAGAAAGTTATCTCTCAATTCTCTCTCAATTCCTCTCCTCCCTTCACCAAACAAAAGTTCCCACCAACTTCTTTCTTCCATAAGAAGAACGACCGAGAAGCCTTTGGTGGTGTTCTTGTTCGTGAGAAGAGTTCGAGTTCGTAGAGATCGAGGAGCACACGAAGAGTTCGTGAATCTGAAAAGGATTTTGAAGAAGGTCTTCAACAAGTAAGTACATACTATTTTTCCTTTCCATTCAAGCATGTTTAGCCTAGATTTAATAGTTAAATCATTTTAATGAAATTCAAGTGCACAACTTCACCATGACGATTCAATTGTCTTCCGCTGCGTGGGAGTTTAATTCCCTTCACTGAGGACATTCCTCAGTCAGTACAAACCGAAGGTCATCCATAACGAGAATCGCATCCAGGTTTGACTTCCACGTAGTATAGTTTTCACCAGTTAAACGTTCGCTTTTGAGTAAGGCTATAATTGAGGACGACATGCTAAAATTTCAAAAGTAGTTATAATTAGTTATGCCTTTAACCCATTATAAATCAATCAATTTTAGCAAAATTATTAAAGAACCCTAGTGTTTAAATTAAACCTTTAATTTTGCAACGATACTTCAAGGGTTTAGAACAAAAGCCATCGTCGGGTGGTTAGTCACTCCTCCCCTGAATTCAGACTATCTCAGCCAATTCTCACTACCAGAACATCTCATGTCCCAATGATCCTTAGTTACCGTTTGTTTGCTCCAGGACTTGTTAACTAGCTTAACTTATCCCGTAAATGTGACCCTACCATTTTAAGATCCAATAGGTCCGAGCCAACAGGCTACTATTAAGAAAGACAATTGTTGGTAAATGACCTAAGAGACCCTATCCATTTCTGGAGTTCGGTGTGTTCGATCCCTATAGTCGCCCTCCGTAGGGTTTGACTGCTCCAGACAACCTAGCAAAGTGACTATAGAAATCTCACGGTGCAACCTAATGGAAGAGACCGTAGGATACGTTGACACGCGTCCTGCTCCCATTTACTATGGATACTTCTCTCATTCACCTTGGTATTGAACCTTGCAAACACTTACCGTAGGGGGACGCCCTATTGACGCCACGTAGCCGAGCATGGAACTCACGGTGTGAACTCTTGACGACGTGAGAGTAAACTTCATGTGAACATCTCGTTTTCTCCCACTGAAGCTCCTATGGTTAAGGTGTAGGTTTAACTTAGTCTGATTTTTGCTAAAAGAATCTATCTAAGTCTATGCCTATTATAACAATTATAACTAGGTCTTTTAACCTTATGTCTAGGTGAATAAACATTTTAGTTACCTAGATATAAAACAGAACTATGGTTAATTCAACTCAAGCTCCAAGTCAGTTCCTGTGTAGAGGAGGTGTTAGTTGTAGTCACAACTTAAGTACCCCCAACCTTAGACAGAACTTCACCAGTATAGTTCCCTTATAACCATAGTTCTATTGTCCTACTATATTTTAAACTATTTAAAATAATATGTAAGACAAACTTCTAATCCTATTAGAAATTAAAACTTAGGTCTTAATTAATTTTAAACAATTTAAAACTAATTTAATTTTAACCCAAGTTCCTATGTCTGCATGCAATTATTTGTTATAGGTTTTGGTTTCTAAAACCCCTTTAATTTATAACTCTTATAAATTTTAATAATTAACCTATGACAGGGAACTATCTTATAAAACCAAAAATGAAATTATAAAATTATTCAACTAATTGAATAATTAAATTACTTAAAAAAAATAACAATTATTTTAAACTAGGTAATTTCATGCTCGATGCAATTTATTATCCATATTATTTAATTATAACAATTATAAATAAATACTTATGAAAAATAAATTAGATCATGGAATTACGTTCCAACTCTCAGCACTTGGTATGCCACAACATAATGGTGTATCGAAGAGGAGAAACAGAACCCTGTTGGACATGGTTGGGTCGATGATGAGTTATGCTCGTCTCCCTGATTCTTTTTGGGGTTACGCAGTGGAGACTACGGTATATATTTTGAACAATGTTCCGTCGAAAAGTGTTTGTGAAACACCTTTCGAACTCTGAAAATGACGTAAAGGAAGTTTACACCATTTGAGAATTTGGGGATGCCTGACCCATGTGTTGGTGTCAAACCCGGAGAAGTTGGAACACCGTTCAAAATTGTGCCTCTTTGTAGGTTACCCAAAAGAGACTATAGGTGGTTTATTTTACGAGCCTAAGGAAAATAGGGTGCTTGTGTCGACAAGTGCAACTTTCCTTGAGGAAGACCACATCAGGGATCACTTACCAATGAGTAAGATTGTGTTAAATGAAATGGGCAGTATATCAGCAAGTGTAGCTAATGGGGCTAGTACGTCAACAAGTGTTATTGATCCTAGCTCGTCTGGTCATGTCCGCTCTCAAGAGTTGAGAATGTCTCGTACTAGTGGGAGGGTTGTGAGACAACCTCAATGTTACATGGGTTTAGCTGAAACCCAAGTTGTCACCCCTGATGATGACTGCGAGGATCCATTGACCTATGATCAGGCAACAGCAGACGTTGACAAAGACGAATGGATTAAAGCTATGGACCAGGAAATGGAGTCGATGTACTTCAATTCCGTCTGGGAGCTTGTCTACCGACTAGATGGGGTTAAACCTATTGGTTGCAAGTGGATCTACAACTGTAAACGTGGCATAGATGGGAAGGTGCAGACCTTCAAAGCCCGACTAGTGGCAAAGGGGTTTACCCAGGTTGAAGGGGTTGACTATGAGGAAACCTTTTCTCCTGTTGTTATAGTAAAGTCGATCAGGATCCTTCTGGCCATTGTCACATATTATGACTATGAGGTATGGTTGATGGATGCCAAGACAACCTTTCTGAATGGCAATCTCTATGAGACCAGCCAAAAAGGTTCATTGACCAAGGCCAAGAGCAAAAGGTTTGTCGGCTTCATAGGTCTATTTATGGACTGAAACAAGCCTCGAGGTTTTGGAATATAAAGTTTGATGAGGCGATCAAATCTTATGGCTTTGATCAGAATGTTGACGAGCCTTGTGTCTACAAGAAAATCGTCAATAGTACTGTCACGCTTCTTATATTATATGTGGATGATATCCTTTTCATTGGGAATGAGGTAGGATTTCTTACTGACATTAAGAAATGGTTGGCTTTGCAATTCCAAATGAAAGATTTGGGAGAGGCCCAGTATCTTCTAGGTATCCAGATAGTCCGGAACCGGAAGAACAGACGCTAGCTATTTCTCAGGCATCTTATATTGACAAGATGTTGTCTAGATATAAGATGCAGAACTCCAAGAAGGGTTTGTTGCCTTTCAGGCATGAGGTTCACTTGTCTAAGGATCAATGTCCTAAGATACCTCAAGAGGTTGAGGATATGAGACGAATCCCCTATGCATGAGCTGTAGGGACCTCATGTATGCCATGCTGTGTACTAGGTCCGACATCTGTTATGCAGTTGGGATTGTCAGTAGGTATCAATCCAATCCACGATTAGATCACTAGACACCCGTTAAGGCAATCCTTAAGTATCTTAGGAGAACAATGAACTACAACCTTGTGTATGGGAGTGCGGATTTGATCCTTACGGGATACACAAACTCTGACTTTCAGACCAATAAAGATTCTAGGAAATCCATTTCGGGGTCAGCCTTCATTCTGAATGGAGGACTTGTAGAATGGCAAAGCATCAGGCAGGGATGCATCGCTGATTCCACGATGGATGTTGAGTATGTTGCGACTTGTGAAGCTGCAAAGAAAGATGTATGGCTTAAGAAGTTCATGATAGATTTGGAAGTAGTTCCAAATATGAACTTGCTAGTTACTTAGTTTTGTGACAAGAGTGGTGCAGTAGCCAATTCGAGAGAACCTGGGAGTCATAAGAGCGTCAAGTATATTGAGCGGAAGTATCACCTGGTACGAGAGATTTTGCACTGTGGAGACGTTACAGTCACGCAGATAGGGTTGGAGCACAACGTTGCTGATCCATTTACAAAGGCCCTCACGGATAAGGTGTTTGAGGGTCACCTAGAGAGTCTAGGTATTCGAGTGCTATCTGACTATGGTAAGTGGGAGTATTGTTGTAAACCCGAGATCTCTCTTTGAAATTTCCTTACAAAAAAAAACAAAAGGAAAGAAAAAAGGAAATTTTTAAGTATTTGGTCTTCTTTGTTTAAAAAAAAAGAGAGAAGAAAAAGGAAGATAGAGATAAAGGAAAGAATAAAAAAGAAAAAGAAAAAGTAAAAGGGAAAAGGGAAAAGGACAAAAGCCTCCACCAGCGTTTATTTTTTTTTTTAACCCATTTTAAACTCATTTCTTTCTAATTTTTCACAAACTAAACTCAGAGCTTCGAGGGAGAGGTTAGAGAGAAGAAGAAGGGAGAAGGTTTTGGTTTAATGCTGAAGAACAAAGGGAGAAAGTTCAATCCAACCTCCCATGGCAGCAAGGTGAACATTCCTGCCCAGTTCTTATATTTTGATCATTTCGAGCTCCACAAGAAGATTTAAGAGTTGAGGTTTAATTTTCTTGAAAGTTAATTCATATTTGAACAAAATTCGTGAAGGAAGCTCGAGCAAATTCTTAATCTAAGTTACTGATTTGTTAAGAGGAAGGCAGAGGAAAGATTTTGCTATCAAATTTGAGAACCCTCTTGTTTTTGGTCGTGTTGATCAGTAGGATTCGAATTAGAAGCTGTAAGAGGTATGGTTGGAAAGCTTATGAACTTTCCTATAATTGTTATGACGAACTCGTGAGTAGAAAAGGATTGGAAGATATTTTAAATTTCAAGTCAATTTCTGTGTGCAGCAGGGGAACGAATCTGGAAATAGCAGAGGTTTTTTTTTAGGGAAGAGACTTTCGAGTTATTTTAGAACCAATCCGTAGGGAATTTAAATTTTCTTTCTTCAGATGCATTTTAGAGGGTTCAAAAAGAAAGAGTTTGGTATAAAGTACATCCTTTTTGGCTAAGTAATGAAGGAGTTATGAATGTTTGAAGTCAAGGTATGAAATCTGTAAAATGCTTGAAAATTAGTTGGTGTGTTTTTTTTATTTCAAGGTTGAAAATCATGAGCTCGAGGTTCTAATGCTTTGTTTTAGTTTGTTTGACAAGCCAAGAGGAAATAGGTCGAGTGTACGGGGCAAGGTTCTAGTTCTAACGCTGTGAGTGACAAAACGATTTATATGTTTGTATTATGCTTATGAAAATACAAGATTTTGCTAGAACGAAATGGTTTCAATGCTTATTGTTCCCCTTGGACACATATTTATGAGTATGCATGTTTTCCTAAAAATGATTTCAAGTGCTCGTTGTGAGCCTAGATTTCCCGATGAAATTTATATGTGAGCATATGTTTGTTGGTTACCTGAAAATGTTATGATTTCAAGCAAGCGTGTACTAGCATGAATGATTTAAAGATTTCCAGTTTTTATGAACAAGCTGAGTAAGCTTGAGTTTTACGAAAGAAAAGATAAGCAGGCATGTTCAAATATTTTTATGTGTTTTTCTGAGACTCGAATGAGTAAATGACTGAGATATTGAGCCCGAGGTTGTATAGTACCGTGTACACACAGGTCATTTTCTGTTGTCGACGTTGAGTGTACTCCGTGACAACAATGTTGTCGTGAGTGTTGGGAGGGCCCCACTACATCGTAGAGTAAACATTGGTAGTACTGGGTGTGTCCTACACAACGTAGATTGTCATACGTTTTTAAATTGTTAGTAGTATCGATATGCCTTGCGAGATTTTAATGACGTACTTGTTGGATTTTTGAAAAGCTATTATGATTACACGTGTATTTTTAACGCTTGATTACAGATGCATATGCTCATAGGTTTCCAGGTGATATAAAGTATGAGTTATTAGAACTTAAACTCAGTCACTCACTGAGCTTCATAGCTCATTCTTTCAGTGTTTTCAAACTTTTTAGGTAGAGATCGAGCTCCCGGTGCTTGATAACATGCCATAGTCTGCTGGAAGCTCCACGAGTTTGATATTTTGTACGTGGGTGGAGTTGTATAGAAAGTCTATATGTATTGTAGGAGGACTCTGAAGTTATGTTTGTGTGTACATTCTAGGTTGTTGTTGTGTAAACCATGGTTGGGTATGTTTTGATTTTTGATGCTCATACCTGTTTCAGTTTTCAAGAGAGTCTTAAGTAGGGTTACTCCTTACGTAGGTTTCGTAATTGTCAATATTCCACTGTGTTATGTTTAAAGTGTTTCTTATACAGGGTCAACAGGTATCGTTAGAGAGGTGAGCGATGTCTGTTGGGTTCACGTCGTCAGCCGGGCTAAGTTAGCAGGTAGTTCGGGAGGGGGTGTGACAATTGTAAAGGGTAATTAATGCCCTAGTTTATAGTATTTTTACTGTACATTTGAGAAATGTATCTTGTACTCCACTAGCTTAGTCCAAGTAGAAGTTTGTTGGGATGTATGTCCTAATCTCGTATATGTTTGTAATATTCCTTATTGAAATAAATAAGAGTTATTTTTTCATCATTTTGTGTCTCGCATAATTACAAACTTTATCCAATAAACTAAGCTCCAGGGTCATTGAATTATGAGAGAACTAGAACTTGAACGGTGTGTAGTGGACACATAGGGAGGATCACGTTCGAGTAAATGACTCGAACTGTCTACAGTATACGGATAGGGTTGGAGACCTAATCCTGGATACGTTGTGGATGCGACCCGCTTTGTATTAGATACAAACGAGGTTATCCAACTCGTTCATATGGTTGATATGCGAGTGGGGGCATCCTGTGCAATGAGATTGTACAAGACCGAACTGTGAATTATTAGACCTAATGGACCTACAGATGACGAGCTCCAATGATCTGAGACTAACCTGTCAAACTCTTTGACCCGGTTATTCAACATTCATTAGCTACTGATGAATGATCCACTAAAGCCCGTGAGTTGCCCTCCCATCATCAGTAGGACAAGTTGTGTCCATTGATATAACCAATGCCCGTGAGTCGACCCTTCACAGGTTATTCGTAGACACTGCTGGGTTAAATTTGTTGGGATTTGTGCCCTAAACTTATGTAATTTTAATCAAATAAATAAAGAGTTATTTGTTTTGGTAAAATTATATTCTTGCTTTGTAAATCCAATAAACTAAGCTCCAAGGTTATAACGTATCTTGAAAATCAGTGTAGTAGACACTATTTGGATTATGTTCAAGAGTATAACCTAAATGGTCTACGGTGTAAGAATAAGCTTGGAAACCTTGTTCTGGTAACACCATGGATGCGACCCACTTTGTAATTAGTATAAATGAGGTAATCCAACTCATTCATGTGGTTGACATGCGAGTGGGGGCATCCTGTATGAAGAGTTCATACATGTTCGGACTACAAATTATTAGTCTAACAAGTATAACGTTGTTAACAGGATAAGACTAATAATTTATAGATGGTCATTAGTGACTCGACCTGAATCCTGAGCAAGTTAAGAACTCCTGCTTATAGGGGTTTGTCCTTAGACTAGTATGGGTGAGAGTGGCTTGTAGCCGACTCAATAAGCCTACCTTCTCAGGGACAGAACCTCGTAGGTAGCTGGGGACTTAACTATGCAAGATGGAATTCACTCATTCCTACACTAAGGAATTAGATAGGTTGTTCCCTTAAGAACTGAGTCTAAGTCTTGAACAATGGGCCCCGCCCTTTAAACTGACTTAAGAGGGTATGAGTCTATGGTAGGACCAAAGACTTGTTGTTCATTAGAGGATTAGTGATGCTTAAGGAACAAAGATGTAATCACATGGGTAAAACGGTAATTTGACCCAACTTTGGTTACGAACAATCTGTGAAGGGTCGACTCATGGGTATTGATTATATTAATGGACACAATATAATCTACAGTGAGGAGGGTGCAACTACAAGTCTATAGTGGAGTGACTTGTAGTTAATGAATATTGATTAACTAGATCAAAATGTTTGTTCAGTTAATCTCACATCATTGGAGCTCATGAACTGTAGGTCCACTAGGTCCCTCCGTTGGCTCAACATGGTAGGATTGAGGGTATAAAGTTATGAATGAAACTGAAGTGTTCAATTTCATATATCAGGTGTTATATCAATTATATCTGATATAATTGATATAATATATGGTTTTAATGTGAATTAGTTGACATATTAACTATATACTAATGAGAGAATGAAGGAGGGATACGATGGTAATTTCCATCCTATTTCCCTATAAATAGTTGCATAAGATGCAATTTTGGGACTAAGGCTTTTTGACAAAACCCTAGAATTCTCTCAAATTGTGGTTGAAAGAGTTCCAAACACAATTCCATAAGATCACCTCACCTCATCCTAAAGGAACCCACCTTCCTCCCTCACCTAGAGAACAACGGAGAAGATCTGGTGGTAGAACTTCACAAGGTTCGAGTTGTTGTTGAGATCGTGATCTATTGAGGAGGGATTCGTGAAGAAAGTAATCTTCAAAGGTAACATCTTGTTGTCCTACTTTATATAGCATGCTTAATCTTATATGTTATGTTCTTGAATTAAATCTATGTAACGAAATAAATAACACGTGATTCACAATCGCTTCCGCTGCGGGATTCGATCCCTTCAATTGGTATCAGAGCCCAGTTGTGTTCTTGATTTTGTTTTGGATTTATCAAGAACAAAGGTGGGATTTACTGTTTTCGTGTGATGAATGAACGGTTTGCAAAATTAGATGTTTTCATTTTTGGCACATAGATTTACAATTTTTTTACATTGAATCGTTCAATGTAAGGGCCCGGTGTTTTAGGAAAATTTAATTGTAGATTGAGTCTATAAGTTCGTGTCGATCGAGGCAAAGTGGTTGCTGAAAAGGACGGATCAAAAAAACGAGCAAAACAACAAAAGGCGTTTGTTGTACTGTGTGCAACGTTGCAACGTTGTTCTTCAGTGTTGCAACGCCAATCGGGCGGATTTAGGCCGCAAGCAGTGCGATGTTGCAACGCGCGTTGCAACACGCCTCCCAGCGTCACAACGCTTGGATGATGAGGCCTTGGTGTTGCAACGCTTGCACGGGTGTCGCAACGCTGAAGCTGCTGAGGCACGCGACATGAAGGAGTCAGCGTTGCAACGCGATCCTTAGCGTTGCAACGCTGCTGGAGTAACGCTTCAACAGGCAGAAGCGGACAAGGTGTAGCGTTGCAATGCCAAAGGTGTTTCAGGAGTTTCACAACGGGCGGAAAACGTTTTTATTCATATATATATATTAAATATAAAAATATTTTATATTCAAGTATATTTATTTTTTTAATTTTAATTAATATAATTAGATTATATTAATTAAAATTAATTTTAGGGTGCCAAAAATTGTCTAATTTTGCTATTTAAATTATGCAATTGTTGTATGATTATTGCCATGCATTATGTATGCTTTTATTTTAGATATCTCACCTTATGTTAAGCATTTCCATGCATCATTTATAATATAAAGTGTTATAATTTATAGTTTGCATGTATAATTAATATAAGGTGTTATATTAATTTATGGACAACATTGACATGCATTATAATTCATGAGAATGAATATGCTATGTATGTTTGTTATTCATGTGATGGATGATCAAACAATTATAACATAGTATCCATGTCACCTAAGATCAATTATTAGTTTTAAAATGTTTAGAACTTGGAATTTATAGACATTAGGTTATCTAGTTCTAATTAGATTACAATTAGGAACCATGTAATTTATAAACAATGATTAAAAGAGGAACTCTGTCTAATGAAGGTTCTGTCTAGGCTGGAGAATTTAAGCTGACGGAAACGAAAAACCCCTACCTGGGAACTAACCTGGGAGTGATTTTTAATCAGAGGGTTTATAAATTATAGTAGCGTCAGCGGGTTTATTAAGGGGTTAATAAACTAGAAATCCTAGGCTTAATATAAAGAGTTATATTAGCAAACTTAGGATAAAATCAATATAAGAGTTATATTGATTATCAATATAAGAGTTATACTGATAAGTTTAGGTAAAACCATTAGCCGGATTTAGCCTAAGTAAATTTCCTATAGAGTTAAAGTATCCAGTGGGAAAAAAAGTGTATATGATACATATTATTTCACCTACGTTTCTCCGGGAAGTTCACACTGTGAGACTCATACTTGGCCTCGTGGCACAAACGGGAGTGTCCCCCTTCGGATGGTGTTCGTATGAGTCAATTTCAAGGTGAATGGAGAGGGTACTTATAGTGAGTGGGAACAGGTTTAGTGAAAACAAAACCTATGGTCTCTTTTGTCGGTTCACACTGTAAGATTAGGTCGCTATCAAAATTTTCTCCAACTTTATATAAGCGAACATAAGAACCGGCATAAACTCACTAATTTCAATAATCAAGGTTTTGCAAGAAATCAGAAAACAAAAATCTTTTAGAAAAAGAAAGGAAAGAACCTCCATTACCTCGACAATTCCAATAAAATAAAGCTTTGCACCAACTTATAAATAAAGTAAGAATTTCGTCGTCGCTCAGACTTCAACCGAAGACCTTCAGTGTGTTAGATTGGCGTGATAACCTAGTAGACCACAACAACACATAAACAATATTACTCCTAAACGATGTTTGTTTTTTATACATTTGATGTATAAAGAGGTAATGTTTTTGTTTATTAGATTTGTGGGAAAATAAATTTAACGTCTCTAATTGTATCAATTTTTTTCATAAACTTTCAAACTCATCAAATTGAACCTATATCGCCAGGACTTTAATTGGAGACCTTCAATGTTTTAGACTGATGTGATAAATAACAACACAACGACATCACCGGGACCATTGTTCTCGCTAACCTTAACTAGGTATGATTTTGATTAATTTGATGCGTAAAATCGTAAGGTTTACGTTTATTAAATTTTGTAAGAAAATAAACTTCTACTCAAAAGCTTGTCAAGTTGTATTAATTTTCTCCATAAACCTTCATTTCATTGAATTGTATCTTCTTTGAATTTTCAATAATTTTAATAAATCCAACAAAAGAACCACCATAAACTCACTAATTTTAATAAAAACAAGATTTGAACAAAATTATAATGTTTGTATAAAAACTAATGTTTGTGTTTATTAAACTTTTGGGGAAAATAAATTTCTACCCGCAAACTTGTCAAGTTAAATAAATTTAAATCATAAACTTTAAATTTCATTAAATTGGACCTCTATCAAATATTCTCTTACTTTATATAAGCGAACATCAGAACGTGCATAAACTCACTAATTTCAATAATCAAGCTTTTCCACAAAATAAGAAAAAAAAATCATTTAGAAAAAGCAAGCGAAGAACCTTTATAAACTCAATGATTCGAATAAAGTCAAGCTTTGCACAAACTTATAAATAAAAGAAAAAATTTTGGCGTCGCCCTGACTTGAACTGGAGACCTTCAGTGTATTAGCCTAACTTGATAACAACCTACACCACGACACACCATCAATAATATTACAACTAAACGAGGTTTGTTTTTTATACATTTGATGTATACAAAGGTAATGTTTTTGTTTATTACATCCAAGGAGAAATAAATTTAACGTCTCTAATTATATCAATATTTCCGATAAACTTTAAAATTCATCAAATTGAACCTCTATCGCCTGGACTTGAATTCGAGACCTTCAATGTGTAAGACTAATGTGATAAATGACTACACAACGACATCACCTGGAAAATTGTTCTCGTTAACCTTAACTAGGTATGATTTTTATTGATTTGATGCGTAAAATCGTAAGGTTTGTGTTTATTAAATTTTGTAAAAAAATGAACTTCTACTCAAAAGCTTTTCGGGTTCTTTTAGTTTTCACCATAAACTTTCATTTCATTGAATTGGATCTTCATCAAATTTTCAATAATTTTAATAAATCCAATAGAAGAACCTCCATAAACTCAGTAATTTTAATAAAATAAAGATTTGAATAAAATTATGTGATAATATTTTGATATCAATCGAACTCAAACCCAAGACTTTAAGTGTGTTCAATTGACGTCATAACTATACCACATGGACAATTATACCTCTAAACTAGCTATGATTTCAATAATTTGATGTATAAAAAACTAATGTTTGTGTTTATTAAATTTTTGGGGAAAGAAAATTTCTACATCCAAACTTGTCATGTTATATCAATTTTAATCATAAACTTTCAATTTCATTAGATTGGACCTCTATCAAATTTTCTCTAAATTTATATAAGCGAACATTAGAACTTCCATAAACTCACTAATTTAAATAATCAAGCTTTTACACAAAAATAAAAAAAAAAAAATCTTTTAGAAAAAGCAAGTGAAGAACCTTTATAAACTGAATAATTCGAATAAAATCGAGCTTTGCACCAACTTATAAATAAAAGAAAGAATTTTGGTTCGCTCGGACATGATACGGAGACTTTCAGTGTGTTAGACTGATATGCTAACCAACTACACCACGACACAACATGAACAATATAACTCCTAAACGACGTTTGTTTTTTTATACATTTGATGTATAAAAAGGTAATGTTTTTGTTTATTAGATTCAAGAGGAAATAAATTCAACGTCTCTAATTGTATCAATTTTTCCGATAAACTTTCAAATTCTTCAAATTGAACCTCAATCGCCTGGACTTGAATTGGAGACTTCAATGTTTTAGACTGATGTGATAAATGACTACACAACACATCACCTGGACAATTGTTCTCGTTAACCTTAACTATGTATGATTTTTATTTGATGCGTAAAATCGTAAGGTTTGTGTTTATTAAATTTTGTAAGAAAATGAACTTCTACTGAAAAGCTTGTCAGGTTGTATTAATTTTCACCATAAACTTTCATTTCATTGAATTTGATCTCCATCAAATTTTCAATAATTTAATAAATCCAACAGAAGAACCTCCATAAACTCACTAATTTTAATAAAATCAAGATTTGAATAAAATTATGAGATAATATTTTGATGTCAATCGAGCTCGAACCCAAGACTCTAAGTGTGTTCAATTGACGTCATAACTATACCACATGGATAATTATACCTCTAAACTAGCTATGATTTTAATAATTTGATGTATAAAAAAACTAATGTTTGTGTTTATTAAATTTTTTGGGAAAATAAATTTCTACACGCAAACTTGTAAAGTTATATCAATTTTAATCACAAACTTTCAATTTCATTAAAATGGACCTCTATCAAATTTTTTCTAACTTTATATAAGTGAACATCAGAATGTGTTAGACTGACGTGATAACCAACTACACCACGACACCACATGAACAATATTACTCCTAAACGACGTTTGTTTTTTATACATTAGATGTATAAAAAGGTAATTTTTTTTATTATTAGATTCAAGGGAAAATAAATTTAACGTCTCTGATTGTATCAATTTTTCCGATAAACTTTAAAATTCATCAAATTGAACCTCTATCGCCTAGACTTGATTTGGAGACTTTCAATGTGTTAGACTGATGTGATAAATGACTACATAACAACATCAGCTGGACAATTGTTCTCGTTAACCTTAACTAGGTATGATTTTGATTGATTTGATGCCTAAAATCGTAAGGTTTGTGTTTATTAAATTTTGTAAAAAAATGAACTTCTACTCAAAAGCTTGTCAGGTTGTATTAGTTTTCACCATAAACTTTCATTTCATTGAATTGGATCTCCATCGAATTTTCAATAATTTTAATAAATCCAATAGAAGAACCTCCATAAACTCAGTAATGTTAATAAAATAAAGATTTGAATAAAATTATGAGATAATATTTTGATGTCAATCGAATTCGAACCCAAGACTTTAAGTGTGTTCAATTGACATCATAACTATACCACATGGATAATTATACCTCGAAACTAGCTAAGATTTTAAAAAATTGATGTATAAAAAACTAATGTTTGTGTTTATTAAATTTTTGGGGAAAAATAAATTTCTACATGGAAACTTGTCAAGTTATATCAATTTTAATCATAAACTTTCAATTTCATTAGATTGGACCTCTATCAAATTTTCTCTAACTTTATATAAGCGAACATTAGAACTTCCATAAACTCACTAACTTAAATAATCAAGCTTTTGCAAAAAAAAAAAAAAAAAACATTCTTTTAGAAAAAGCAAGCGAAGAACTTTTATAAACTCAATAATTCGAATAAAATCAAGCTTTGCACCAACTTATAAATAAAAGAAAGAATTTTGGTGTCGCTCCGACATGATCCGAAGACTTCCAGTGTGTTAGACTAATATGCTAACCAACTACACCACGACACCATATGAACAATAAAACTCCTAAACGACGTTTGTTTTTTTATACATTTGATGTATAAAAAGGTAATGTTTTTGTCTATTAGATTCAAGAGGAAATAAATTCAACGTCTCTAACTGTATCAATTTTTCCGATAAACTTTCAAATTCTTCAAATTGAACCTCTATCGCCTGGACTTGAATTGGAGACTTCAATGTTTTAGACTGATGTGATAAATGACTACACAACACATCACCTGGACAATTGTTCTCGTTAACCTTAACTATGTATGATTTTTATTTGATGCGTAAAATCGTAAGGTTTGTGTTTATTAAATTTTGTAAGAAAATGAACTTCTACTGAAAAGCTTGTCAGGTTGTATTAATTTTCACCATAAACTTTCATTTCATTGAATTTTATCTCCATCACATTTTCAATAATTTAATTAATCCAACAGAAGAACTTCCATAAACTCACTAATTTTAATAAAATCAAGATTTGAATAAAATTATGAGATAATATTTTGATGTCAATCGAGCTCGAACCCAAGACTTTAAGTGTGTTCAATTGACGTCATAACTATACCACATGGAAAATTATACCTCTAAACTAGCTATGATTTTAATAATTTGATGTATAAAAAACTAATGTTTGTGTTTATTAAATTTTTTGGGAAAATAAATTTCTACACGCCAACTTGTAAAGTTATATCAATTTTAATCACAAACTTTCAATTTCATTAAATTGGACCTCTATCAAATATTTTCTAACTTTATATAAGTGAACATCAGAATGTGTTGACTGACGTGATAACCAACTACACAACGACACCACATGAACAATATAACTCCTAAGGACGTTTGTTTTTTTATACATTTGATGTATAAAAAGGTAATGTTTTTGTTTATTAGATTCAAGAGGAAATAAATTCAACGTCTCTAATTGTATCAATTTTTCCGATAAACTTTCAAATTCTTCAAATTGAACCTCTATCGCATGGACTTGAATTGGAGACTTCAATGTTTTAGACTGATGTGATAAATGACTACACAACACATCACCTGGATAATTGTTCTCGTTAACCTTAACTATGTATGATTTTTATTTGATGCGTAAAATCGTAAGGTTTGTGTTTATTAAATTTTGTAAGAAAATGAACTTCTACTGAAAAGCTTGTCAGGTTGTATTAGTTTTCACCGTAAACTTTCATTTCATTGAATTGGATCTCCATCGAATTTTCAATAATTTTAATAAATCCAATAGAAGAACCTCCATAAACTCACTAATTTTAATAAAATCAAGATTTGAATAAAATTATGACATAATATTTTGATATCAATCGAATTCGAACCCAAGACTTTAAGTGTGTTCAATTGACATCATAACTATACCACATGGATAATTATACCTCGAAACTAGCTATAATTTTAAAAATTTGATGTATAAAAAACTAATGTTTGTGTTTATTAAATTTTTGGGGAAAAATAAATTTCTACATGCAAACTTGTCAAGTTATATCAATTTTAATCATAAACTTTCAATTTCATTAGATTGGACCTCTATCAAATTTTTTCTAACTTTATATAAGCGAACATTAGAACTTCCATAAACTCACTAACTTAAATAATCAAGCTTTTGCAAAAAATTAAAAAAAAAAAACATTCTTTTAGAAAAAGCAAGCGAAAAACCTTTATAAACTCAACAATTCGAATAAAATCAAGCTTTGCACCAACTTATAAATAAAAGAAAGAATTTTGGTGTCGCTCCGACATGATCCGGAGACTTCCAGTGTGTTAGACTGATATGCTAACCAACTACACCACGACACCACATGAACAATATAACTCCTGAACGAGGTTTGTTTTTTATACATATAATGTATAAAAAGGTAATGTTTTTGTTTATTAGATTCAAGAGGAAATAAATTCAACGTCTCTAATTGTATCAATTTTTCCGATAAACTTTCAAATTCATCAAATTGAACCTCTATCGCCTGGACTTGAATTGGCGACCTTCAATGTTTTAGACTGATGTGATAAATGACTATACAACGACATCACCTGGACAATTGTTCTCGTTAACCTTAACTAGGTATTATTTTGATTGATTTGATGTGTAAAATCGTAAGGTTTGTGTTTATTAAATTTTGTAAAAACATGAACTTCTACTCAAAAGCTTGTCAGGTTGTATTAGTTTTCACCATAAACTTTCATTTCATTGAATTGGATCTCCATCGAATTTTCAGTAATTTTAATAAATCCAATAGAAGAACCTCCATAAAATCAGTAATTTTAATAAAATCAAGATTTGAATAAAATTATGACATAATATTTTGATGTCAATCGAACTCGAACACAAGACTTTAAGTGTGTTCAATTGACGTCATAACTATACCACATGGATAATTATACCTCTAAACTAGCTAGGATTTTAATAATTTGATGTATAAAAAACTAATGTTTGTGTTTATTAAATTTTTAGGGAAAATAAATTTCTACATGCAAACTTGTCAAGTTATATCAATTTTAATCATAGACTTTCAATTTCATTAGATTGGACCTCTATCAAATTTTCTCTAACTGTATATAAGCAAACATTAGAACTTCCATAAACTCACTAATTTAAATAATCAAGCTTTTGCACAAAATCAAAAGAAAAATCTTTTAGAAAAAGCAAGCGAAGAAACTTTATAAACTCAATAATTCGAATAAAAGCAAGCTTTGCACCAACTTATAAATAAAAGAAAGAATTTTGGTGTCGCTCGGACATGATCCGAAGACTTTCAGTGTGTTAAATTGATATGCTAACCAACTACACCAAGACACCACATGAACAATATAACTCCTAAACGAGGTTTATTTTTTATACATTTGATGTATAAAAAGGTAATGTTTTTGTTTATTAGATTCAAGAGGAAATAAATTCAACGTCTCTAATTGTATCAATTTTTCCGATAAACTTTCAAATTCATCAAATTGAACCTCTATCGCCTGGACTTGAATTGGAGACCTTCAATGTTTTAGACTGATATGATAAGTGACTACACAACGACATCACCTGGACAATTGTTCTTCTTAACCTTAACTAGGTATGATTTTGATTGATTTGATGCGTAAAATCGTAAGGTTTGTGTTAATTAATTTTTTTTTAAAAAAATGAACTTCTACTCAAAAGCTTGTCAGGGTGTATTAGTTTTCACCATAAACTTTCATTTCATTGAATTGGATCTCCATCGAATTTTCAATAATTTTAATAAATGCAATAGAAAAACCTCCATAAACTCAGTAATTCTATTAAAATCAAGATTTGAATAAAATTAGGAGATAATATTTTGATGTCAATCGAACTCGAACCCCAGACTTTAAGTGTGTTCAATTGACGTCATAACTATACCACATGGATAATTATACCTCTAAACTAGCTATGATTTTAATAATTTGATGTATAAAAAACTAATGTTTGTGTTTATTAAATTTTTGGGGAAAATAAATTTCTACATGCAAACTTGTCAAGTTATATCAATTTTAATCATAAACTTTCAATTTCATTAGATTGGACCTCTATCAAATTTTCTCTAACTGTATATAAGCGAACATTAGAACTTCCATAAACTCACTAATTTAAATAATCAAGCTTTTGCACAAAATCAAAAGAAAAATCTTTTAGAAAAAGCAAGCGAAGAAACTTTATAAACTCAATAATTCGAATAAAAGCAAGCTTTGCACCAACTTATAAATAAAAGAAAGAATTTTGGTGTCGCTCGGACATGATCCGAAGACTTTCAGTGTGTTAAATTGATATGCTAACCAAATACACCAAGACACCACATGAACATTATAACTCTTAAACGAGGTTTATTTTTTTATACATTTGATGTATAAAAAGGTAATGTTTTTGTTTATTAGATTCAAGAGGAAATAAATTCAACGTCTCTAATTGTATCAATTTTTCCGTTAAACTTTCAAATTCATCAAATTGAACCTCTATCGCCTGGACTTGAATTGGAGACCTTCAATGTTTTAGACTGATATGATAAATGACTACACAACGACATCACCTGGACAATTGTTCTTCTTAACCTTAACTAGGTATGATTTTTATTGATTTGATGCGTAAATTCGTAAGGTTTGTGTTAATTAAATTTTTTTTAAAAAAAATGAACTTCTACTCAAAAGCTTGTCAGGGTGTATTAGTTTTCACCATAAACTTTCATTTCATTGAATTGGATCTCCATCGAATTTTCAATAATTTTAATAAATGCAATAGAAAAACCTCCATAAACTCAGTAATTATATTAAAATCAAGATTTGAATAAAATTAGGAGCTAATATTTTGATGTCAATCGAACTCGAACCCAAGACTTTAAGTGTGTTCAATTGACGTCATAACTATACCACATGGATAATTATACCTCTAAACTAGGTATGATTTTAATAATTTGATGTATAAAAAACTAATGTTTGTGTTTATTAAATTTTTGGGGAAAATAAATTTCTACATGCAAACTTGTCAAGTTATATCAATTTTAATCATAAACTTTCAATTTCATTAGATTGGACCTCTATCAAATTTTCTCTAACTTTATATAAGCGAACATTAGAACTTCCATAAACTCACTAATTTAAATAATCAAGCTTTTGCACAAAATAAAAAAAAAAAAATCTTTTAGAAAAAGCAAGCGAAGAACCTTTATAAACTCAATAATTCGAATAAAATCAAGCTTTGCACCAACTTATAAATAAAAGAAAGAATTTTGGTGTCGCTCGGACATGATCCGGAGACTTTCAGTGTGTTCGACTTATATGCTAACCAACTACACCACGACACCACATGAACAATATAACTCCTAAACGAGGTTTGTTTTTTATACATTTGATGTATAAAAAGGTAATGTTTTTGTTTATTAGATTCAAGAGGAAATAAATTCAACGTCTCGAATTGTATCAATTTTTCCAATAAACTTTCAAATTCATCAAATTGAACCTCTATCGGCTAGACTTGAATTGGAGACCTTCAATGTTTTAGACTGATGTGATAAATGACTACACAACACATCACCTGGACAATTGTTCTCGTTAACCTTAACTATGTATGAATTTAATTTGATGCGTAAAATCGCAAGGTTTGTGTTTATTAAATTTTGTAAAAAAATGAACTTCTACTGAAAAGCTTGTCAGGTTATATTAATTTTCACCATAAACTTTCATTTCATTGAATTGAATCTCCATCGAATTTTCAATAATTTAATAAATCCAACAGAAGAACCTCCATAAACTCACTAATTTTAATAAAATCAAGATTTGAATAAAATTATGAGATAATATTTTGATGTCAATCGAGCTCGAACCGAAGACTTTAAGTGTGTTCAATTGACGTCATAACTATACCACATGGATAATTATACCTCTAAACTAGCTATGATTTTAATAATTTGATGTATAAAAAACTAATGTTTGTGTTTATTAAATTTTTGGGGAAAATAAATTTCTACACGCAAACTGGTCAAGTTATATCAATTTTAATCATAAAGTTTCAATTTCATTAAATTGGACCTCTATCATATTTTCTCTAACTTTATATAAGTAAACATCAAAATGTGTTAGACTGACGTGATAACCACTACACCACGACACCACATGAACAATATTACTCCGAAACGACGTTTGTTTTTTATACATTTGATATATAAAAAGGTATTTTTTTTGTTTATTAGATTCAAGGGAAAATAAATTTAACTTCTCTGATTGTATCAATTTTTCTGATAAACTTTAGAATTCATCAAATTGAACCTCTGTCACCTAGACTTGAAGTGGAGACTTTCAATGTGTTTGACTGATGTGATAAATGACTACACAACGACATCACCTGGACAATTGTTCTCGTTAACCTTAACTAGGTATGATTTTGATTGATTTGATGCGTAAAATCGCAAGGTTTGTGTTTATTAAATTTTGTAAAAAAAATTAACTTCTACTCAAAAGCTTGTCAGGTTGTATTAGTTTTCACCATAAACTTTCATTTCATTGAATTGGATCTCCATCGAATTTTCAATAATTTTAATAAATGCAATAGAAAAACCTCCATAAACTCAGTAATTTTATTAAAATCAAGATTTGAATAAAATTAGGAGATAATATTTTTATGTAAATCGAACTCGAACCCAAGACTTTAAGTGTGTTCAATTGACGTCATAACTATACCACATGGATAATTATACCTGTAAACTAGCTATGATTTTAATAATTTGATGTATAAAAAACTAATGTTTTTGTTTAATTTTTTTTTGGGAAAATAAATTTCTACATGCAAACTTGTCAGGTTATATCAATTTTAATCATAAACTTTCAATATCATTAAACTGGACCTCTATCAAATATTCTCTAACTTTATATAAGCGAACATCAGAACGTGCATAAACTCACTAATTTAAATAATCAAGGTTTTGCACAAAATCAGAAAAAAAAAACTTTTAATAAAAGAAGAACCTTTATAAACTAAATAATTCGAATAAAATCAAGCTTTGCTCCAACTTACAAATAAAAGAAAGAATTTTGGCGTTGCCTGACCTTGAACAGGAGAGATCTTCAATGTGTTAGACTGGCGTGATAACCAATTACACCACGACACCACATGAATAATATTACTTCTAAACGAGGTTTGTTTTTTATACATTTAATGTATAAAAAGGTAATGTTTTTGTTTATTAGATTCAAGAGAGGAAATAAATTCAACGTCTCTAATTGTATCAATTTTTCCGATAAACTTTCAAGTTCATCAAATTGAACCTCTATTGCCTGGACTTGAATTGGAGACCTTTAATGTGTTAGACTGATGTGAAAAATGACTACACAGCACATCACCTGGACAATTGTTCTCGTTAACCTTAGCTAGGTATGATTTTGATTGATTTGATGCATAAAATCGTAAGGTTTGTGTTCATTAAATTTTGTAAAAAAATGAACTTCTACTCAAAAGCTTGTTAGGTTGTATTAATTTTCACCATAAACTTTCCTTTTATTGAATTGGATCTCCGTCGAATTTTCAATAATTTTAATAAATCCAACAGAAGAACCTCCATAAACTCACTAATTTTAATAAATCAAGATTTGAATAAAATTATGAGATAATATTTTGATGTCAATCGAACTCGAATCGAAGACTTTAAGTGTGTTCAATTGACGTCATAACTATACCACATGGATAATTATACCTCTAAACTACCTATGATTTTAATAATTTGATGTATAAAAAACTAATGTTTGTGTTTATTAAATTTTTGGGGAAAATAAATTTCTACACGCAAACTGGTCAAGTTATATCAATTTTAATCATAAACTTTCAATTTCATTAGATTGGACCTCCATCAAATTTTCTCTAACTTTATATAATCGAACATCAGAATGTGCAAAAACTCACTAATTTCAATAATCAAGCTTTTGCAAAAAAAAACAGAAAAAAAATCTTTTAGAAAAAACAAGCGAAGAACGACCTTTATAAACTCGATAATTCCAATAAAATCAAGCTTTGCACTAACTTATAAATAAAGGAAAGAAATTTGGGATAGCCCGAACTTGAACTGGAGACCTTCAGTGTGTTAGACTTGTTAGAGAAGTAATGCTACTTTGTTGTGTATAAAACTTAGTAACACTAGCAAATAGATTCAACCTTAACTGGCTACAAACAATTACAATGTATTGTATATAACAACTCAAAACTCAAGAACAAAGAATTGTAAATAGTCAAGGCACGCTTACTAAGCGGTGTCCTGAAGACAATTATTGGCTCTGCACGGGTGCCAAGCAGACTACAGCGATCGCCTCAGCAGGATACAACGACTAACTCCGATAGAACGACAACCTCGAACTACTCGGATCTGGCAGAACTCTTGGACACTTGCTCTCATCTTGACTCAAGATTAAAGAGAAGAAAGAAAAGAGAGAAAACTCTTCACTTGGAATGAGATACTCAATATGGAATGGGATACTCCAAATGAAGAAACAAGTTGCTATTTATAGGCTAGCAACTTAGTAACTTTCTAAAATCAAATTAATATGAATAAAATGAAACATAAATCAAAAGTAACTTAATTGTGTAGTTACTTGTTGAAATTCAAACAAAACTCACAAACTTAACTTTTTAAGTTAAATTTGTACATGAAACATCAACACATTTGGATGTTTAAAACTATTTTGAACTTTTGAATTTAAAGTTAAATAACATCAACATCAATTGGATTTTGATGTTTCAAAACAACACTTTCTTTCATATTTCGTTTCCTATAAAATCCAACAATCCCCCACATGAAAGAAAGTTTGAAAATCAAAACACAATCGTTGAGAGCAAACAAATAAGCTATGTATCAGGATAGGTGTCTTCTGGACTTGAACCTTCCTTAGTGAATATCTATCAAACTTACCGAAGAAATAGTGAGACTAGCTCTGGAACTATCCTTCTCATTAGTAAATTGAGACAACAGACATCACACATAACTCATCTTGTATCTTTGAGTTCTATACGTTTCTGTCTATTTTGGTCCATGACAAAATCCTGAATTCATGAGAGCTTTAGAGAACATATGCCATTTAAAAAGTCCTCATAGAAGTGACCCCACTTCTACTCTCACATAGGTGATATTGATTAAGAGTATTCTGTCATTACTCCTCTTGTAAATGAGATATCAACATGACCTCAACATCAACAGAGCACACACTCTACAACATCATAGAAATGGGAAGAAACCATAAGTTTCTAAGTGTGTCAACTATAAATTATCCAACTAGTTTGCCTATTGAACCTAGATCTTGGGATCTTCAGCCAACTAGGTTAGGTTACAATCAGATAATTTATTTCATAGGCTTTAGCAACATTTCCTTCGATGTATGTGTCACTTGCTCTCTTAACAATCCTTTCGTTAAACGATCTGCAATATTCTCTTTTGATTTAACATAATCAATGGAAATAACTCCATTAGAGAGCAATCGTCTTATCTTATTATGTCTACGTCTTATATGTCGCGACTTTTCATTATTAACATTATTCTTGGCCCTCATAGAGGCCGCCAAACTATCACAATAAATACATATTGGGCTTACAGGCTTTGGCCATAATGGAATATATTCAAGAAATTTCTAAGTCATTCAACTTCTTCTCCAGCTTTATCAAGAGCTATAAACTCTTATTCCATAGTCGAACGTGCTATACACGTCTGTTTTGAAGATTTTCATGATACAGTTGCTCCACCTAAAGTAAATATATACCCACTGGTTGATTTAGTCTCCACGCTATCAGAAATCCAATTAGCATCACTAAATCCTTCCAGTACATGTGGATCCCTCGTATAATACAATCCATAGTCTAGAGTGTACTTCAAGTACCTTAAAACTCTGACTAAAGCATTCCAATGATCATGCCCGAGGATTCTTTGGTGTATCTTGCTAACCTTCCTACCTTTGAATAGGCAATATCAGGTCTTGTACAATTCATTATGTACATTAAACTACCAATAACTCTAGAGTATTTTAGAGAAGACACACCTTCATCTTTGTTCTTCTTTAATTTACAATTTGGATCAAATGGAGTAACAGCTGGTTTACTCTCAAATTGATCAAATTTTCTCAAAACTTTCTATATATAGTGAGATTGAGATAGTACATATCCACTAGAGTTTCTAGTTATATGGATTCCAAGTATAACATCAACAAGACCAAGGCCTTTCATATCAAAGTTAGATTTTAACATCCTTTTAGTGGAATCAATGACACTCTATTTGTGTCCATTATCAACATGTCATCTACATATAAGCAAATAATGACATAGTCTTGATCTATGGTTTTAACATAGACACATTTATCACACTTATTTATCTTGAATCCATTTGATAACATAGTGTGATCAAACTTTCCATGTCATTGTTAAGGTGCTTGTTTCAACCCATAAAGAGACTTAACTAGTTTACAAACTTTATCTTCAAACCCCTTTACAACAAACCCCTCAGGTTGTTCCATATATATTTCTTCATCTAAATCTCCATTTAAAATCACAGTTTTTACGTCCATTTGGTGTATTTCTAAATTTTGTAAAGCTGCTATTACGATTAACATCCTTATAGATGTAATTCTCATCACTGGAGAATAGGTATCAAAGAAATCTAACCCTTCCTTTTGACGAAAACCTTGAGCTTCTAAACGAGCTTTGTATTTATCAATAGTGCCATCAGCCTTTAGCTTTATTTTAAAAATTCATTTACTACCGATTGGTTTACTTCCAGGAGGTAAATCAACCAATACCGAGGTATTGTTATGTAAAATAGATTCTATCTCACTATTGATAGCTTCCTTTCAATAAGGTGCATCCGGGGATGACCCAACTTCTTGAAAAGTTTGAGGCTCACCTTCAATCATATAAATTATGAAATAAGGTCCAAAAGAATTAGCTTTCTTAGCTCTTTTGCTTCTTCTAGGTTCAGACTCTGTTTTCTGATCTTCTTGACCTTTCGAGGAGTTAGCCTCATAATTCCTTTTGATACCACTACTTGTTTATCTTCCTTCTTTCAAGGGAAATATATTCTCAACGAATTCAGCTTCAATTTTTTTATGATAGTATTATTGTTAATATCAGGTATTTCTGATTTAACTACTAGGAATCTATAAGCAACACTATGCATTGAATAACATATAAATACACAATTAATTGTCTTAGGTCCCAGTTTGGTCCTTTTTGCAACATTAGCCTGATGATTGGAGCTTTGTCCCTTCTTGTGTCGACAAGCTGCAGCTATATGGTCAGACTTACCACAAACCCAACAATTTTCATGAATGCGTTTGTGGACGTCATTCCTCGGTTCAAGATTCACATTTTTCTTCTTGGATTGTTGTTTCTTGGGTTCACGCCTTGAAGCCTCAGCAACATGAGCTTTGGCTTCAACTTTTAGCAAAGTTTTATATCCTTTTCTATTATCCTCTTCTATTCGGAGTTTAACAACAAGATTCTCCATGGATAATTCCTTTCGCTTGTGTTTGGGATAACATTTGAAGTCCTTCTAGGAAGGAGGCAACTTCTCAATCACAACAACAACTTGGAATGGTTCACTGATGTCCAATCCTTCACTTTGCAAATCACTAATGATAATTTGCAATTCTTCCATCTGATTAACTACCAATTTGGCATCAATCATTTTATAATCTAATAATTTTCCTATAAGGAATTTCTTAGTACCAGCACCTTCCAGCTTATACTTCTTGTCTAATGCCTCCCACAATTGCCTTGATGTATTATAGACATTGCAGTAGACATTATACAAGGTGTCTTTAAGACCACTTAGTATATAGTTGTGACATAAGAAGTCTGAATACATCCATGCTTGCTTGGCAGCTTCAGTTTCAGGAGTGACAACTTATGGTGGGGTAATTGGACATTCTTCCTTCAAGAGGTGAGCAAGGTTCAATGTTGTGAGGTTGAAGATTATCTTTTGTTGTCATCTCTTGAAGTTTTCTCCCTTGAATTTCTCTGGTTTTTCAGCATGACTTTTGAGGATGGTTGATCCCATCATTGTAGGAGCAACACCATTAGTGGAGGAGTTTGTAGCCATTTTGATAATTGTCTTCAGATTGTTGGAGAAATAATGCCACTTTGTTGAGTATAAAACTGAGTAACACTAGCAAATAGATTACAATTTAACTGGCTACAAACAATTACAATGTATTGTATATAACAACTAAAAACTCAAGAACAAAGAATTATAAATAGTCGAGGCACGCTTACTAAGCGTTGTCCTAAAGACAATTATTCGCTCTGCACGTGTTGCAAGCAGATTACAACGATCACCTCAGCAGGATACAACGACTAACTCCGATAGAACAGCAACCTCGAACTACTCGGATCTTGCAGAACTCTTAGACACTTGCTCTCAACTTGACTCAAGATTAAAGAGAAGAAAGAAAAGAGAGAAAACTCTTTACTTGGAATGAGATAATCCAAAATGGAATGGGATACTCCAAATGAAGAAACAAGTTGCTATTTATAGGCTAGCAACTTAGTAACTTTCTAAAATCAAATTAATATGAATAAAATAAAATATAAATCAAAAGTAACTCAATTGTGTAGTTACTTGTTGAAATTCAAACAAAACTCACAAACTTAACTTTTTAAGTTAAATTTCTATAAGAAACATCAACACATTTGGATGTTTCAAACTATTTTGAAACTTTCGAATTTAAAGTTAAATAACATCAACATCAATTGGATTTTGATGTTTCGAAACAACACTTTCTTTCATATTTTGTTTCCTATAAAATCCAACAAGACTTACATGATAACCAACTAAACCACGACACCACTTGAACAATATTACTCCTAAACGAGGTTTGTTTTTTATACATTTGATGTATAAAAATGTAATGTTTTTATTTATTAGATTCAAGGGAAAATAAATTTAACGTCTCTGATTCTATCAGTTTTTCCGATAAACTTTCAAATACATCAAATTGAACCTCTATCGCCTGGACTTGAATTGCAGACCTTCAATGTGTTAGACTGATGTGATAAATGACTACACAACAAAATCACCTCGACAATTGTTCTCGTTAACCTTAACTAGGCATGCTTTTGATTGATTTGATGCGTAAAATCGTAAGGTTTGTGTTTATTAAATTTTGTAAGAAAATGAACTTCTACTCAAAAGGTTGTCAGGTTGTATTAGTTTTCACCATAAACTTTCATTTCATTGAATTGGATCTCCATCGAATTTTCAATAATTCTAAAAAATCCAATAGAAGAACCTCCATAAACACAGTAGTCTTAATAAAATAAGGATTTCAATAAAATTAGGAGATAATATTTTGATGTCAATCGAACTCGAACCCAAGACTTTAAGTGTGTTCAATTGACATCATAACTATACCACATGGATAATTATACCTCTAAACTAGCTATGATTTTAATAACTTGATGTATAAAAAACTAATGTTTGTGTTTATTAAATTTTTGGGGAAAATAAATTTCTACACGCAAACTTGTCAAGTTATATCAATTTTAATCATAAACTTTCAATTTCATTAAATTGGACCTCTATCAAATATTCTCTAACTGTATATAAGCGAACATCAGAACGTGCATAAACTCACTAATTTCAATAATCAAGCTTTTGCACAAAATCAGAAAAAAAAAATCTTTTAGAAAAAGCAAGCGATGAACCTTTATAAACTCAATAATTCGAATAAAATCAAGCTTTGCACCAACTTATAAATAAAAGAAAGAATTATGGCATCGCCCGAACATGAACCAGAGACCTTCAGTGTGTTAGACTGACGTGATAACCAACTACACCACAACAACACATGAACAATATAACTCCTAAACGAGATTTGTTTTTAATACATTTGATGTATAAAAAGGTAATGTTTTTGTCTATTAGATTCAAGAGGAAATAAATTTTGTTGGGGTTTGTGTCCTAAAACTCGTAGTTTGTATTTTTGTTCTAATTATTGTAATAAATTGTTATTACTTCAATAAAGTGTTATTTACAATATAGCCTTTGTTTTAACCCTAAATCAAATAAACTAAACATCCATGGTTGTTAAATGTATCTGTAACGCCCCTACTTTTCTATAACTAAAACTCTTAGGGACATTACTACACATGCATGCATTCTTAGGCCAAAAGACATAAAACGATCTTTAAATCTCCACTGAAAACGAATTTTCTTTAGAGATCCCATTAAAACATTCAAAACATGTAAAAGAAGCAGTTTAAGCATAGCCTACTTAAAAAGATCCGGAAATTTAAACTTCACTTCAAACCATAAAATGACAACATCAGTTATTAAGGAAATTATGCGGAAAACATGACTATTCCCATGGTTCTGACAACGCGCCTCCGTCACTCGCCCTGCACGTCCTTGGCCTTACCTGAAAAACATTTTTAAAACGAAAGGGTGAGTATTGCAATATAATACCCAGTAAGTAACCTCGCTACCGAGGTTTGGGATATGCAAACACATACAATCATGACTTTTAAACTTGGTAAGATATACATATGTGGGACCTAAAACTTTCTCGTATCAACATGACTGTAATACATGACTTTCTTTTTCTTTAAGTGGTCAATTGGTCATCCTGAGTCATTTCGTTTTGAGTCCCTCATAGACCCCTGTAATTATTTGAGTCCCTCATGGACTCTGTAATGATTTAAGTCCTCACGGACCACTGTATGGATTGAGTCCTCTGGACCCTCTGTAACTTGACCCATAGGGTCTCTAATGCATGTTTGACCATGCATACAATGCACTCAGGAGACCAATTTCCACATCTTATTTCAAATCGTTTTATGGCACACATAACATGCATGAGGTCCCATCATTCAACATGACTATAATTCACATGTCATGAAACATTTCATAGGTATGCCATTCATAACTTTTCATAACAGTTGGAAATAACGCTCATGTATGTAATCATGAAATATTCTCATATAAATACTGTAATACCCTCACATGAAATGCTGAAATTTTCTTACATAACATACAACGACATTCTCACATAAAATACCGTAATATGTTCACATAAAATATTGAAATATTTTCATGTAAAAGTAACAGACTAATTTGCATAAAATCATGAAATTCATTTTCTTTAATCCCATTAGAAAAGTTCGGCACAAGGTCCCTTACCTTAGTTCAGATCTTACACCAAAACCTAACCCGAGCTCCTTGAGTACTCTTCTTTTGTAGAACCTGAATCGCACAACAATCCGAAATTATTCTCCAAGCATACACCGAATCCATAATGTAAAGGTACCTAATTTACGTTCTTAAGGCTTCATGCCCCGCTTACCTCAAGTTCAACGCGAGAACCTAATACTCCTTAGTTCGTCTTGACGTTTGACCTTCAACTTCGTTCCAACTCGGTCCCTACAACTTGCGTTCGAAACGGTAGCTTGAGTTCTAACTTAGATGCTTAGATAACCAAACGGTCACGTACGACCCTCTTTCAAACTTCAAACTCAACAACATTACTCACCGGACTACAATTTCAGTAACTGCGAAGTAGCGATGACCGGCGTTGCGGTCGGAGGCCGAGGCGGATTGGGCGGCGGCAGCGATCGATCGGTAGCGCAATCCACGAATCGGCGGCGAATGGTTGAGTGAGGAGCTCGCGAACAGCTGCGGTGCGTGGGGCTCTCTCGGCGGCGGCTCACTCGTGCACAGCTGGCTCGCGTGAAGGCTCTTGGTGCTGCAGGACTCGACGACGTCACCTCCTCGGTTGGGATCTCCGGCGAAGCAGACGCGAGCGGCGGCTGCGCGCGTGAGCAGGCGGGAGGAGGCGGCTTGGCGGCGACTTGGACGGCGACGTGAAGTCCGACGAAGACTTGCGAGCGTGAGCGGCTGGAACGAACAAGCTTCATTCGTGGATCTGCCGGTGGGAGCTGCTGAACAGTCTTCGATCGAGGCTTGCCGGCGCGAGCGGCTGCAATGAACAAACTTCCTTCGTGGAGCTGCCGGCGGGAGGGTTTTGAGCGGCAAATGAGAGAGAGAGTTGTTCGGTTAGGGGCATGAGGTAAAGGAAGGAGAAGATGGTGATTGAATTAGGGTTAGGGTTTTCTTTTGGTTGCAAACTTAAGGAGGTTAAATACTAGGAATTAGGTTAAAATCCAAATGTCAAATATAACCCTCATTTAGGCATTAATAACTAAAGTGCCATTGACACTTCCTCTTCTTCTAATTCTATGAGGAATTTCCTTTCAAAGAGAATAATTTACATAAGTCCACATGAAATGAAGGGTTCACTCACACCGAGCTTGTTAATATTCACTAAATCGACCCAACAAAAATTGCTAAACCAATGAATAAGATAAACGGTTAGTACCTGTGGCTGTGGTCGTCACAGTCTTCCCTCCTTAAGAACTTTCGTCCTCGAAAGTTCCTATTCGAGCAGGTTACGAAGTCCTGTTCGCGAGGGATTGTCCTTTGACTAGTATGGATGAGAGTGGCCAGATTTGCTGACTCAATATGCCTACCTTCTTGGGGACAAGACCGAGTGAGCAGCTGGGGACTTAGCCTAGCAAGATGGAATTCACTCCTCCCCGCCTACTAGGGTAAGTAGAGGAATTTTCCCTTAAGTGGTGTCTCCAGGACTTGAACAAAAGGCCCGACCCTCTCATTGGCCCGAGAGGGACTCTGTTTGTTGATAGGACCATAAACAAATTATTCATTAGAGGAGCATTGGTACTTAAGGTACAAGATGTAGCCCAGGGGTAAAACGGTAATTTGACCCATTTGGTGTTACGGACATTCGTGAAGGATTGACTTGCTGTTATTGGTCAATATCCGTGGACATAGAAATATATCTGCAGTGAGAAGAGTGTAGCTGCGGGACTTTAGTGGAGTGTTCCCACAGTTAACAAATGTTCATTAGGAGGTTAATGAGATTAACCGAGTAATCTCGTATCGTTGGAGCTTCTGATCTGTAGGTCCATTAGGTCCACCTTCTAGCTCGTAAAGGATTCTTATTAGATCATTTGAATTTGAAATGTTCAAATTCATCAGGGAATAAATTTAATGTATATAGATACGATATAATATATAGTTTTGGAACTATATATTATAAATTTAATGTGAATATTGTTGGGTTTTGTGCCCTAAAACTCGTAGTTTGTAATTATGTTCTAATTCATGTAATAAAGTGTTATTATTTCAATAAAGAGTTATTGTTCGTTATCTACGAGTTTTCCTTTATTTAAACCCTAAATCCAATAAACTAAACATCCAAGGATGTTATATGAATCTTTAACTGAATGTAGTGTACATATAAAGGATCTCGGTTCGAGATACAACCTAAAGGGTCTATAGTTAGGGGATAAGGTTTGGGTACCTTACCCTGGTAAAACTATGGATGTTGCCCACTTTGTATTTGATACAAACACTGTGATCCTAACGTGTTCGTGTAGATGACATGTGAGTGGGGATATCCTATGTAATGAGATTACATAAGACCGGACCATGAAATAGTAACCTCTAACAGTAACTCCGTTGACTAGTTAGGTTTCTATTTCACTAGGATGACCTAGGCAACTTGATCTCAATCCTGAGCAGGTTACGAACTCGTGTTCGCGAGGGATTGTCCTTTGACTAGTATGGGTGAGAGTGGCCAGTTTCGCTGACTCAATATCCTACCTTCTTGGGTACAAGACCGAGTGAGCGACTGGAAACTTAACTTAGCAAGATGGAATTCACTCCTTCCCGCCTACTAGGGCAAATAGAGGAATGTTCCCTTAACTGGTGTCTCCAAGACTTGAACGAAGGGCCCGACCCTCTCATTGGCCTGAGAGGGACTCTGTTTGTTGGTAGGACCACAAACAAATTGTTCATTAGAGGAGTACTGGTACTTAAGGCAAAAGATGTAACCCAGGGGTAAAACGGTAATTTGACCCATCTGGTGTTACGAACATTCGTGAAGGATTGACTTGTTGTTATTGGTCAATATCTGTGGGCACAGAAATATATCTGCAGTGAGAAGAGTGCAGCTGCGGGACTTTAGCGGAGTGTTCCCACAGTTAAGGAATGTTGATTGGGAGGTTAATGAGATTAACCGAGCAATCTCGTATCGTTGGAGCTTCTGATCTGTAGGTCCATTAGGTCCACCTTCTAGCTCGTAAAGGGTTCTTAGATCATTAGAATTTGAAATGTTCAAATTCATTAGGGAATAAACTTAATGTATCTTGATACGATATGATATATAGTTTTGGAACTATATATTATAAATTTAATGTGGATACGATTCATATTAAATTTTGTGAGAGAATTAAATATTTGAAAGAGTTCAAATATTGATTTCAAGTATGAATGTGATTCATATTTGAAAACTATAGGTTAAAATTTAATGTGCATAAGATGTGCATTAAAACAATAAGTTAGAGGAAAAAACTGATGAAATGTGATTTAATCAAAATTGAATATATGATATTTAATTTATAATTAATTAAATATGATTTGATTAATTAGTTATATTATTTAATTAATAATTTGATTATTTATTTTATAATATAATACTTAAATAAAAAAAAGGAGTGAAACGTGTGGCACGTTCCCCACTTCCCTCACACTCCACATCGATAGGGAGTGGTTTGTTGGGATGTATGTCCTCATCTCGTGTAGTTTGTATTCCAAGTTATAAATGAATAAGAGTTATTGATTTCAACATTGTGTAATAAATAAGAGTTATTTATTTGAACTTTGTGTCTCACATTTTTCATAAACTGAATCCAATAAACTAAGCTTCAGGGTCATTGCATTATGAGAGAAGTAAGAACTTGAACGGTGTGTAGTGGACACACAGGGAGGATCAAGTTCGAGTTAATGACCCGAACGGTCTACAGTATATGGATAGGGTTGGAGACCTCATCCTGGATACACTGTGGATGCGGCCCGCTTTGTATTAGATACAAACGAGGTGATCTCGACTTCGTTCATGTGGTTGACATGCGAGTAGTGGGGCATCTGTGCAATGAGATTGTACAAGATCGGACCGTGAATTATTAGACTTTACGATGTAACACCGTTAACAATATAGAGCTAATAAATTCGTAGATGACCATTAGTGACTCGACCTTAATCCTGAGCGTGTTATGGACTCCTGTCTGCGGGGGTCTGTCCTTTGACTAGTACGGGTTAGGGTGGCCACTATTGCTCGCCCAATATGCCTATCTTCTCAGGGGCAGGACCACGTGGGGAGCCGGGAACTTGACTACGCAAAAAGGAATTCACTCGTTCCCGATTTAGGGAAAGTAGAGGGGTTGTTCCCTTAAGTGTTGTCTCCAAGGCTTGAACAACGGGGCCCCACTCTCTCATTGGCCTGAGAGGGTTGTTGTTTATGGTTGGACCATGCAACGTAGTTGTTCATTAGAGGAGCAGTGGGACTTAAGGAGCAGAGAGGTAGACACGGGGTAAACGGTAATTTGATCCTATTTGTGACTCCGAACAACCCGTGAAGGGTTAACTCATGGGTATTGGTTATATCGATGGACACAACTTGTCCTACTGGTGATGAGAGTGCAACTACGGGCTTTAGTGGAGTGTTCACGTAGCTAATGAATGTTGAATAACAAGGGTCAAAGAGTTTGACAGTTATTCTCGGATCATTGGAGCTCGTCACGTGTAGGTCCATTAGGTCCCTCGGTTGGCTCAAATTGGACAAATTGAGGGTTTACAGTTTGGTGTGAATTTGAAGTGTTCAAATTGATTATTTGGGTATTTATGTCGTTTATATGAGATATAGATGACATAATATATAGTTTGATGTGAATGAGATTCATAAAAAACTATAGTATAGCCTAATTGATTAATTAGTTTTATTTGGAAAAATAGAATTGAGAGAAATTAAATTGAATGTGATCCAATTTATAATTCCACATTTATGCAAATGAGATTTGTATAATAAGGTATGAAATACCTTATATTATATAATATGCAAATGTGATTTGTATATTATATGGTTGTTGTAAAATTGTGATTTGGTGGAGGTTTTAACTCCATCACACAATAGTATTTAAAGGCTTTGCAAGAAGCCTTTGGTATGCCATTTGCCATTTTTTGGATTTTCATCCAAAGAGAGCAAAAAGACTTTCTCGCATTCTCTCTCAATTCTCTCAAACACTTCTCCTCACCCAAAACCAAAGGGAGACCCACTCACTCTCCCTCAACCTCCTGAGAATAATCAAGAAGACGTTTTGGACGTGTCTCCCTGTTCGGATCGAGGATCGAGTTCGAGAAGTTCGTTGGTACGAGAGAGATCGTGACCGGAGAAGGAGAAAACGTTGATGAAGTGTTCTTCAAGAGGTTAGTATCCATTATACTTACTGTTTTCTCTATTATTTTGCATGTTTAGCCTAGGATCTATGAGATAGATTCAATTTTAAGACACGTTTTACACAACGGATCAACGACGTTTCACAACGTCTTCTGCTGTGGGAATTCAAAATCCCTTCAGGGAGGTTATTCCCTGAGTATAGCTCTCTTCTCCTGGCGAGAAGAACAGATGGATGGGTGATTTTTTTTTCTCTCTGAGCAAGAATTCTCTCTCTCTCAAGCTCTCTTATTCCCAAAACTTCTCTCCAATTGTTGGATCCTTCCCACCTAAGGAAGATCTAAGTTGAACTCGGAGACATAGAAGGTTTTCCAAGTGGTAGTGTTCCTGTTGGTGAAAGACAGAGGAGTTACTGTGTTCCTGAGTTACTGGAATTTGCTTGGAGCAAGGAGTTGTTGCGAGTCTACAAAGGTAATCCCGCTATCTCTTTATTAGTTTAATTGTTAAATTAATTTAAGCATGTTTGCATGTAAACCTCCATGTTTAATTAGATTTAAAATCATGCTTGTTCTGGAAGTTTTTGTCCATGTATTGGTTTTTGTTTCAATTAAAACAATCAAGCAAATTACGATCCCAAACACGTTTTCACTACTCAAGGAGATCAGATCTCCATCAATTGGTATCAAAGCAATGCTTGTATTGTTTTGTTTTGAAATAAAATTGCATTATTTGGTGGGAAATGCATTTGGTTTACTGTAAAACTGTTTAGGAGTATTTGGCCATAGTTTACTTCTTTTGATTTGATCAATTTGTATGTAAAGGCCCCTGCTTTTTTTGGGCAAAAGTGCATTATTGAGTCTGTATTTGAGCTACGAGTCGTTCTAGACCTGTTTCAAGCAATTCGGTGGAGTATTGAAGGAGAAATTGCAATTGGAAGCTGCTCTTTTCGTGGAATTCTGCCACTGCCGAAGCAGCAGCGTTGCAAGGCCGTTCATCAGGGTTACAACACTATAGAACGGCGTCGCAACGTCAGCGCTCCCTATCGACTCGGGCGTTCAAGGGGTCAGCGGCGTTGCAACGCTTCCCCTCAGCGTGTCAACGCCACTCCGAGAGTAGGCGCGCGCGAGGATGAAGCGGGTGTTGCAACGCTCGCATCAGCGTTGCAACGCCGTGACGCCTTTCCAGCAGATGCAGGTCGGTTCAGCTGGTTCATTTTTCAGTCCGGTTCGAGCGGTTCAAGGCCGGTTCAAGGTATTTTTGGACCGGTTTTATGTAATAAAATTAATATAATTTTATTTTTTTTTGCACTTTAGGGGCCAAATTATTTCAGTTTTACAGCTTTTTGTCTTTATGAATGTCATTTAGATTATTCCCACCTTAGGATAAGCATTTTCATGCATTTTATTTGTATAAATGTTATATGAACATGGTTGAAAATGCATGATCGATTTATATTTCATGAGTAATTAATTATAAGTGTTATAATTAGATTACATGAATATAAATTTCATGGAGCATGAAATTACTTAGTTTAAAATAAATGTTATTTTATTTAAGTAATTTTACTATTCAATTAGTTGAATTTTTTTTTATAATTCCAATTTGAAAAATTAATTGTTGGATTTATAATATAGTTTCTTTATCATATGTTAATTATTAAATTTATAAAAGTTATAAATTAAAAGGGTTTTAGAAACCATAACCTATAATAAAAAATGCATGCAAACATAGGAACTTGGGTTAAAATTTAAATTAGTTTTAAATAGTTTAAATTTAATTCAGACCTAAGTTTTAATTTCTAATAGGATTAGAAATTAGTCTTACATAGTATTTTAAATGGTTTAAAATATAGTAGGACTTTAGGACTTTAGTTATAAGGGAACTCTACCGGTGAAGTTTTGTCTAAGGTTGGGGGCACTTAAGCTGACAGTTAACGAAACACCTCCTACCTGGGAACTACCCAGAGCTTGAGTTGAATTAACCTTAGTTCTATTTTATATCTAGGTAATTAAAATGTTTATTCACCTAGACATTACGTTAAAAGACCTAGATATAATAGTTATAATAGGCATAGACTTAGATAGATTTTTTTAGGCAGAATCCAACTAAGTTAAACCTATACCCTAATTTTAGGAGCTTCAGTGGGAAAACGAGATGTTCGCATCGAGTTTGCTCTCACGTCCTCAAGAGTTCACACCGTGAGTTCCATGCTCGGCTACGTGGCGTCAATAGGGCGTCGCCCTACGGTATGTGTTTGCATGGTTCAATACCAAGGTGAATGAAGGAAGTATCCATAGTAAATGAGAGCAGGACGCATGTCAACGTATCCTACGGTCTCTTCCATTAGGTCGCACCGTGAGATTTCTATAGTCCGCCTGCTAGGTTGTCCTAGAACAGCCAAACCCTACGGAGGGTCTGACTATAGGGATCGGAACACCGCAAACTCCAGAAATGGATAGGGTCTCCTAGGTAATTTGCCAACAGTTGTCTTTCTTAATAGTAGCTTGTTGGCTCGGACCTATTGGGTCTGAAAATGGTAGGGTCACATTTACGGGATGAGTTAAGCTAGTTAACAAGTCCTTGACCAAACAAACGGTAGCTAAGGACCATTGGGACATGAGATGTTCTTGTAGCGAGAATTGGCTAAGAAAGTCTCAATTCAAGGGAGGAATGACTGACCTCCCGACGGAGGCTTTTGTTCTAAACCCTTGAAGTATCATTGCAAAATTAAACATTGGGTTTACTTTAAACACTAGGGTTCTTTAATAATTTTGCTAAATATGATTGGTTTTATAGTGGGTTAAAAGGTGTGACGCCCACGACCACAGGTACTAATTATTTATTTTATTTAGCGTTCTTTCAACCTGTGTGTGTGTCGAGTTGGATTAGTGAATTTCATCGAGCTCGGTGTTAAGGAGCCCTAAATTTTACTTAGTTTAAAGCGAAATATTCTTCTTTAGATAATTTGTTTTTAAATTTAAAAGGGTAGGAGGTGGGAATGGCACTTTAGTGAATATTGCCTAATCGGGGGTTATAGTTGACAATTGGATTTTAACCTAACCCTTAGTATTTAATCTCCTTATGACTACAACCCAAGAGAAAACCCTAATATTGGAACCATCACCTCTCCTCCTTCTCATTTTTAACCTAGTTGAAACCCTACCCTCACCGTGGTCGCCCCACCGATCAAGCCCCACGGACGAGCATCTTCACAGTCGTCGCCGGCCGCTTCCTCGCCGGCAATGCAGAAGTCTCACGCCAAGCACCCGGCTTGCGGTTCGCCACGAAGACCTCACGCGAGCTCGACGCGGCGTGAGCCGCCGCACTGCAACCGCTAGTCTTGCGCGCCGCCAAGATTTCGCTCGTCCGGCCGTTCGCGGCGCCCACTCGCGATCACGTCCGGCCATCGCTGGCCGGAAGACTAAGCACGAGATTAGCGCCGCCGAGTAACCTCATCACGAACCTGCGAGCCAACCCACGCAGCGCCGATCCACCGCCACGTTCCACGAGCCACCAGCGCCTTCACACATCCGCCGCCAAGGACGTTCGTGCGGCGGCAAGGAAGCGAGCAAGCCACCGCGGCGGAGAGCGCCAAGCCGCAAGGCTTTGCGAACCACGCGATTTCACCACCGTTGCTTTGGTTGTGGAGCGCGCGCCGCTGTCGATCGTGGAATTAGCCGACGCCGCGTCGACTGCTTCCGATCGCAAAGACTGCAACCTCTGAAGTTATAACCCGGTGAGCGACCTTGTTAAGTATGAATTTGGAATGAGAATTAATTGTGACCTATCGAATATTTTAGCGTTTGATTGAGAACTTAGGCTGCTGTTTCGAACGCTAATTGTAGGAACCAAGTTTGGAGCGGAACTGAGGATCAGAAGTCAAGGCGAACTAAGGAGGTTTAGGTTTTCGCATCGAACTTGAGGTAAGCGGGGCATGAAATCTTAATAACGTAAATTAAGTACCTTACGATTATGGATTTAGTGAATACTTGGAGTTTGAACTTGGGAATTATGGTGTGAATCAGGTTTCACTAAAAGAAGAGTAGTCCAGGAGCTCGGGTTAGATTTTGGAGCAGAAATCGAACTAAGGTAAGGGACCTTGTGCCGAACTTTTTATTGGGATTGAAGAAAATGATTTTCACGATTTCATGCGAAATTAGTTTATATTCTTCATATGACAATATCTGAGATATTTTCGTGAGAATACTTAATATTTTATGTGCAAATATTTCAATGCTTTATGTGGAAATAAACTAGTATTTTATGTGAGAATATTCTTGTATTCTATGTAAGAGTACTCAAAGATTTCATGTGAGGATATATGAAGAATTTGTATGAGAATATTTCATGATTTCCTACAAAAGTATGATCTTGGTATGTCATGAGAAAAGTATGATTTGCATATTGATTGATGATGTTTGTGACATGTACACTATTATTATGTGAATGATGGGACCTCATGCATGTTATGTATGTCATGAATTGAATTAATGAAAAGTGTGGACATTGGTCTCCGAGAGCATTATGTGCATGGTCAAACATGCAATAGAGACCCTATGGGTCAAATTACAGGGTCCGTGAGGACTCAAATTATTACAGAGTGCAGTGAGGACTCAAAACGAAATGACCTTCGGGATGACCACGTCGGCCACACAAATAAAAAGGAAGTCATGGATTAAAGATCTGACAATATGAGAAAGTTTTAGGTCCCGCATATGTACATTTCGAACAAGTTTAAAGTCATGATTGTATGCGTATGCATATCCCAAACCTCGGTAACGAGGTCACTTACTGGGTATTGTTTTACAATACTCACCCTTTCTTTTAAAAAAATGTTTTTCAGGTAAGGCTAAGGACGTGTAAGAGTGAGTGAGGCGGAGGCGCGTTGCGAGGACCATGGGAATAGACATGTTTTCCGCACATTTCTTTCATAAGCGATGTCGTTCCTTTTGTTTTTGAAGTTTAAACTTTTCTTTCTGAGATCATAAATAGGCCATGTTAAACTGCTCCGTTTATCTGTTTTAAATGATTTACTTGGGATCCCTAAAGACAAATTATTTTAGTTGGAGGTTTTCTTTTAAGATCTTTTATCTCTTGGCCTATAAATGCATGCATGTGTAGTAATGTCCCTAAGAGTTTAGTCATAGAAAAGTAGGGGCGTTACAGTTGGTATCAGAGCCCTAGGTTTAGGGTTCAGTAGACTTGCTCTACAGAGTAAGCACTGAGTAGTTCCATGGTTGAACAACGCGTTAGGCCACCGCTAGGTACGTTACGGTATTTTATTTATTAAGTAAATGATTATGATGTGATTCTGCTTTTATGCATATACATGAACTTAAAACCCTAAGGGTGATCCTATTTTATAGCTAGAAAGTAATGAAACCGAAAGTTAGAAACTCTGTATTGTAGTACAGACAAAATGCCACCTAGAGGTCGAGGAGAGGTAGGGGACGTGGTAGGGGCCGGAGGGCAAGAGAAAAGCGTTAACACCCAACCGGAATTACCACTGGAGCAGGAAGGGATTGCTCCACCCGTGCGGACCTCCCCAGGACCCGGCGGCCGCCGGAGAATGCACTGCGCTTGCTCGATGGCGGATCAAGGGAACACTAACGTTATGACTATGATGGTAGAGGCTATGCAGACTCTAGTGCGAGCTACAGTAGCCACTCAGCTGGCCCAAGCAAATCAGGGACGGAACGATGCAACTCACTCGAGTCTCGATATCCGAAGGACTTCGAGGAAATATGATCCCGAGATCGTTTGATGGGTCTTCCGGTGACCCCACTGTGGTCGAGTTATGGTTTGTCCTCCATTGAGACCATCTTGATTGATGAACCGCCACGAGGACCGGAGGGTGTCTGTGCTACCTTTATCTTTGAGGATGACGCGTATTTATGGTGGGAGTCCGCCTAGGGAACCATTGTCGCCGCCAAGAAAGAAGCGATTACGGAATATGTTTAAGGAAGCATTCTCGGCGGAAATTTTACCCCTGCTACTGACTCGTTACGAGAAGCAGTGAAATTCACACGGCTTGGCGAGCAGAGGGCGGTGGAGGTGTATGAGAGGGAATTCACCCGTTTGTCTCGCTTTGCCCCAGTCGAGTGGTAGACACAGAGGCGAAGAAAAGCAGGAGCGCGTTATGGGATTTGGATGAGAATGTCGAGGCTTCATTCAAGCACTAGCACCTCCCGATTATGCCTCCGCAGTGAGAATGGCGGAATTGATTTGGGTGCAGCGCAGATCGCATGCACAGGTAGTGGTTAACCGGGCGGCCATGGAAAATCGAAGAGGAAGTGGGGACGGCCAAATTCAAGCTCACGGCGTCCCAGCGTACACCGCATAGACCAGGACATTTTTCGTGCAAAGTTCAGTCGAAACCACAAGCCAACAGAGCGGGAAATAACGGTGGAGATAAGCCACGGTGCAAAGATTGTGGTAGCGGCAAAGATGGGGTAAGTGTTTGGCGGTCCCGAGTGTGCTTGGTGTGGGAAAGAAGGGCACAGAGCTAATAGCCGCCCGAGTCAAGCCAAAGACTAGCCAACCTCGGGTTATCAATAGTGGGGATTTCTTTGTGAAGCCGGTTATACATCAAGGAAGAGCTTATGCAAGCACCCGAAAAAAAGCACTATGGCTCAGTTCGGTGTGGTTACTGGTACACTTCCATTAATTGGGCACCTTGCCTTTGTATTATTTGATTCGGTTCTACACACTTTTATTTCTCGCATCCTTCGTAAGTCAAGTGAGTTAGAATTAGAAACGATTCTGATATGCTCTGTCTGTCTCCACTCTATGAGGATAAATTTGTTAGCCACTATGAAAGTCAAGGATGGTAGTGTGACCATCATGGACCATGAGTTAACGAAGAAATCTAGTAGTCTTAGACATATCCGACTTTGATGTGATATTGGGCATGGATGGTTAGCGCAGAACCATGCTTGCATTGATTGTTTTAGGAAGGAGGTAATGTTTACTCCTCTTGACCAACCCGCTCTGAGTTGAGGCACGATAGCGAGGAAGTAGGCCTAAGGTAATTACGCCCTTAAGGCCGAAAGTTATTACATCCGGGAGCTTGGGGCGTCTTAGCTTGCATACTAGATGCAAGGTGCACTGAGATCTCTCGTGTCGCCGGTGCACGATGGTGAACGAATTTCTGACGCGTCTTCCCGAGGACCTCCCCAGGATACCTCCCGGCGAGAGAGGTAGATTTTAACATCAGATTGGAATTAGGGACGACTCCGATATCAAGGCACCGTCATGAATGGCACCTGGCAGAGTTGAAAGAAGCGAAACTACGATTTGCGGACTTCTTTGGACAAGGGGTTTATACGCCCTAGCGTTTCGCGCCTTAGGAGCACTCGTGTTGTTCGTGAAAAGAAAGAGCGGGTCCATGCGCTGTGTATAGATTACGTGGAATTGAATAAAGTTACGATCAAGAATAAATACCCTCTTCCGAGAATAGATGATTTGTTCGATCGATTTGCAAGGAGCAATGATGTTCTCCAAGATTGATCCGAGATCGAGCTACCATCGATTGAGGATCGATGAAGAGGATATTCCTAAAGCGATTTGAGATCACGTTATGGGCATTATGAGTTCACAGTGATGCCGTTTGGTTTGACCAACGCCCCTGCCGCTTTCATGGACTTGATGAACCGTCTATTCAAAGAGTTTCTAGATACGTTCGTGATTGTGTTTATCGACGATATAACCGATATACTCAGTGTGATGAAGAGCATGAAATGCACGAGAAAAGTTTTACTCACATTTGAGAGAGAATAAGTTATATGCAAAATTTTCCAAGTGTGAATTACTCGCTCGCATGTATCTTTCTTAGGGCATGTGGTGTCCGAAGCTGGAGTCTCTGTTGACCCAGCGAAAGTGGAGGCCGTCACACAGTGGCCTCGTCCGACCACCGTTACAGAGGTACGTAGTTTTCTGGGTCTTGCAGGTTACTATAGACGTTTCGTGCAGGACTTCGCCAAGATAGCCATGCCCATGACTCGGTGACGCGCGCAAAGGTAACTCATTTGTTTGGGATGATGCTTGCGAGGCGAGTTTCCAGGAACTCAAGTGCAGATTAGTGTCAGCCCCGATTCTTACAGTCCCCGAGGGAACAGGGAGCTTCGTGGTTTACAGTGATGCTTCTAAGAAAGGTTTGGGTTGTGTGCTAATGCAACACGGTAAAGTAATAGCTTATGCATCCCGACAATTGAAGACGACGAGAGAAACTATCCAACTCATGACTTGGAACTAGCAAAGAAGTGGTCTTTGCATTAAAGATCCGGAGACATTACCTCTATGATGAGAAAATTGATTTTTACTGATCATCATAAAAGTTCAAGTACTTGTTCACCCGAGAAAAGAAGTGAACATGAGGCAACGCAGATGGTTGGAATTAGTGAAGGATTACGATATTGACATACAATACCACCCCGGTAAGGCTAATGTCGTGGCCGATGCCCTCAGTAGGAAGCTAGTGCATACTTCTGCACGAGTTACTGATAGAGCAGAGTTACAGACAGAGTTTGCACGAGCTGAAATCGCGATACTAGTAGGAAAGACCACGGCTCAGTTAGCTCAGTTAACGGTACAACCAACCTTGAGACAACGCATCGTTGAGTCTCAACAGAAAGACCCTCAGTTAGTGGAAAAACTTACTGCAGTAGCTACAGGTGAGTTGGCAGGGTTTTCCCTATCCACAGATGGAGGATTACTATTCTAGGGACGATTATGTGTGCCAGATGATGACAAATGCTGGCGAAATCTTGAGCGAAGCCCACAACTCACCATTTTCTATGCATCCTGGCAGTACCAAGATGTATCGAGATCTGAAACAGTCATTTTGGTGGTGCAACATGAAGCGCGACGTAGCAGAGTTTGTCAGCAAGTGTTTGACTTGTCGTCGGCAGTGAAGGCACCTGGCGAGAGACCCGCAGGATTACTACAACCTTTACATGTACCTCGGTGGAAATGGGAGGAGATCTCTATGGATTTCATAGTCGGATCGCCTAGAACCTTACGAGGTTACTTCTCGGTAATTTGGGTCATAGTGGGCAGATTAACCAAGTCAAGACATTTCATACCGTGGAAACTCACCTATTCTACGAGATAAATGGGTGCAGCTTTACGGAAGAGATAGTCCGTTTGCATGGGATTCCGATTAAGATTATTTTGACGCGAGGATCCACGTTTCACCTCCAACTTCCGGAGGAGTTTACTGAGAGCGTTAGGTTCGCAGGTTGAACTTTAGTATGCCTTTTCATCCACGCAGACGGATGGGCGATTTTAACGTTTAAACCAGATATTAGAAGATATGTTGCGAGCTTGCACCTTAGACTTCCCCGGTAGTTGGGACACTCATTTGCATTTGATGGAGTTTGCTTACAATAACAGTTATCAGTCGACCATCGGAATGGCTCCATTTGAAGCTCTCTATGGAAAACGTTGCGAGAACTCCCGTTTTTCGAGAGGAAGTTAGTGAACGCCGATTATTGGGTCCGAGTTGAGTACAGTCACAAATGATGCAATACAAAAGATTAGGCACGGATGCAGCACCACCAAAGCGCATGCAGAAGAGTTATGCCGATTCGAGGCGAAGGACCTAGAATTGAAGTTGGGGACCACGTTTTTCTTAGAGTTGCCCCAATGAAAGGAATTCTGAGGTTTGGCCGAAAAGGGAAGTTAAGTCGCGCTTCATCGGACCATTCGAGATTTTAGAGAGGGTTGGTGCGGTGGCTCACTGATCGGCGCACCGCGCCATCCTTATCGGCCGGTTCATAACGTATTTCATGTCTCCATGTTGAGGAAATACGTTCGGACTCGACTCACGTCGTAGACTTTGAACCAATTCTGACTAGCGAAGATTTGAGTTATGGCGAACGCACCCATACTCTGATTATTGCCCGAGATCGAAAGACCTCCGTGAGCCGTGAGATCAACTTAGTTAAAGTATTGTGGCAAAATCACCGCCTGCAGAGGAAGCTACACGGGAGCGAGAAGAAGAGGTGCGAGCTAGATACGTAATTATTTCAAGAATAGGAACTTTCGAGGACGAAAGTTCTTAAGGAGGGAAGATTGTGACGCCCACGACCACAGGTACTAATTATTTATTTTATTTAGCGTTCTTTCAACCTGTGTGTGTGTCGAGTTGGATTAGTGAATTTCATCGAGCTCGGTGTTAAGGAGCCCTAAATTTTACTTAGTTTAAAGCGAAATATTCTTCTTTAGATAATTTGTTTTTAAATTTAAAAGGGTAGGAGGTGGCAATGGCACTTTAGTGAATATTGCCTAATCGGGGGTTATAGTTGACAATTGGATTTTAACCTAACCCTTAGTATTTAATCTCCTTATGACTACAACCCAAGAGAAAACCCTAATATTGGAACCATCACCTCTCCTCCTTCTCATTTTTTAACCTAGTTGAAACCCTACCCTCACTGTGCTGCCCCACCGCCGATCAAGCCCCACGGACGAGCATCTTCAGCCGTCGTCGAAGCCGCTTCCTCGCGTGGCGAATATGAAGTCACGTCAAGCACCCATTTGCGGGTTCGCACGAAGACCTCACGCCAGAGCTCGACGTGCGTGAGCTGCTCGCACCTGCAACCGCTAGTCTTGCGCCGCCGCCGCCTGAAGATTTCGCTCGCTCGTCCGGTAGTCGCGCGGCGCCCACTCGCGAGCCACGCCCACCATCGTCAAGCGGGAAGACTAAGCACGAGATTAGCGCGCGCCGAGTAACTGTCACAAACCGCGAGCCAACCCACGAGCGCCGATCCGCATCACGTTCCACGAGCCACCAGCGCCTTCACATCACGCCCGGCGAAGGACGCGTTGAGCGGCGTCAAGGAGCGACAAGCCACCCGCGAGAGAAGGCGCAAGCCGCAAGGCCCGGAATTCACGCGACTTCAGCCGCTGTTGCTGGTTGTGGAGCGCGCCGCACCCGGTCGATCGTGAATTACGCCGACGCGCCGTCGGCGTTTCGATCAAGCGCACTGCAACCTCGAAGTTATAACCGGTGAGCGACCTTGTTAAGTATGGATTTGGAATGAGAATTAACCAGACTATCGAATATTTTAGCGTTTGATTGAGAACTTAGGCTTCTGTGTCGAACGCTAATTGTAGGAACCAAGTTTGGAGCGGAACTGAGGGTCAGAAGTCAAGGCGAACTAAGGAGGTTTAGGTTTTCGCATCGAACTTGAGGTAAGCGGGGCATGAAATCTTAATAACGTAAATTAAGTACCTTATGATTATGGATTTAGTGAATACTTGGAGTTTGAACTTGGGAATTATGGTGTGAATCAGGTTTCACTAAAAGAAGAGTAGTCCAGGAGCTCGGGTTAGATTTTGGAGCAGAAATCGAACTAAGGTAAGGGACCTTGTGCCGAACTTTTTATTGGGATTGAAGAAAATGATTTTCACGATTTCATGCGAAATTAGTTTATATTCTTCATATGACAATATCTGAGATATTTCGTGAGAATACTTAATATTTTATGTGCAAATATTTCAATGCTTCATGTGGAAATAAACTAGTATTTTATGTGAGAATATTCTTGTATTCTATGTAAGAGTACTCCAGTATTTCATGTGAGGATATGACAGTAATTTGTATGAGAATATTTCATGATTTCCTACAAAAGTATGATCTTCAAACTGTCTATGAGAAAAGTATGAGTTGCATATTGACGATGATGTTTGTGACATGTACACTATTATTATGTGAATGATGGGACCTCATGCATGTTATGTATGTCATGAATTGAATTAATGAAAAGTGTGGACATTGGTCTCACGAGAGCATTATGTGCATGGTCAAACATGCAATAGAGACCCTATGGGTCAAATTACAGTGCGTGAGGGACTCAAATTATTACGAGGGTGCATGAGGACTCAAATTATTACAGGGTGCGTGAGGGACTCAAAACGAAATGACTCAGGATGACCGATCGGCCACACAAATAAAAAGGAAGTCATGGATTAAAGATCGACAATATGAGAAAGTTTTAGGTCCCATATGTACATTTCGAACAAGTTTAAAGTCATGATTGTATGCGTATGCATATCCCAAACCTCGATAACGAGGTCACTTATCAGGTATTGTTTTACAATACTCACCCTTTCTTTTAAAAAAATGTTTTTAAGGTAAGGCTAAGGGCGTGCAGGGCGAGTGACGGGGAGCGCGTTGCCGGGACCATGGGAATAGACATGTTTTCCGCACATTTCTTTCATAATCGATGTCGTTCCTTTTGTTTTTGAAGTTTAAACTTTTCTTTACAGATCATAAATAGACCATGTTAAACTGCTCCGTTTATCTGTTTTAAATGATTTACTTGGGATCCCTAAAGACAAATTATTTTAGTTGGAGGTTTTCTTTTAAGATCTTTTATCTCTTGGCCTATAAATGCATGCATGTGTAGTAATGTCCCTAAGAGTTTAGTCATAGAAAAGTAGGGGCGTTACAAAAGGCGTAACTAATTAGAACAATTTTGATTTTTCAGCATGTCGTCCTCAATAATAGCCTTACTTAAAAACGATCGTTTAACTGGTGAGAATTTTACTACGTGGAAGTCCAACTTGAATACGATTCTCGTTGTTGACGACCTACCGTTTGTACTGACTAGGAATGTCCCCAGGTCCCTGCTCGTAACGCTCCTCAATCTGTTAAGGAGGCGTACGACCGCTGGATCAAGACCAATGAAAAGGCCAAGGTCTACATTTTTGCTAGTGTTTCTGAAGTTCTGGCCAAAAAGCACGAGGCATGGTCTCAGCTCGTGAGATCATGAGTTCGATGCAGGATATGTTTGGACAACCGTCTGGACAGATTCGACACGAATCCCTCGAATACGTTTATAACTCCCGTATGAAGGAGGGATCATCGGTGAGAGAACACGTTCTCGATCTGATGGTCCACTTCAACGTGGCTTAGATGAATGGAGTGGTCATTGACGAGCAAAGTCTGGTATCGTTCATCCTGGAATCTCTACCGAAGAGTTTCCTGCAATTCCGCAGCAATGCGGTGATGAACAAGATAGAGTATAACCTGACTACTCTCCTTAATGAACTATAAACTTTCCAGTCTCTTATGAAAAATAAGGGACAGGCTGATGGAGAGGCAAATCTGTTTGCCCATTCCAGAAGGTTCGAGAAGGGTTCATCCTCTGGGACTAAGTCCTGTGGTTCGTCTTCTGGGCTTAAGAAGACCAAAAAGAAAAAGATAGGAGGGAAAGGGAAGGCACCTGCTGCTGACAAAGGCAAGGGAAAAGCCAAGGTTGCAGATAAAGGAAAATGTTTCCACTGCAACGTGGATGGGCACTGGAAGCGAAAATACCCAAAATACCTTGTTGAGCTCAAAGAGAAGAAAGGTAAATTAGATTTGCTCATTCTTGAAACTTGTTTAGTGGAAAATAATGATTTTACCTTAATACTTGATTCAGAAGCCACTAATCATGTTTGCTCTTCATTTCAGGAAACTAGTTCCTTCAAGGTGCTCGAAAAGGGTGAGATGACGCTCAGGGTCAGAACGGGAGACGTCGTCTCAGCTCGAGCAGTGGGAGATGCCAAGCTGTTTTTTTAGAGATAGATTGTTATTTTTAGAAAATCTGCATACAGTTCCTAAAATTAAGAGGAACTTAATTTCTATCTCTTGTTTAATTGAACTTGGCTACTGTATTACCTTTTCATTTAATGAAGCGTTTATTTCAAAGAAAGGTGTCAATATTTGTTGTGCTAAGTTAGAAAACGGCTTGTACGTACTTAAACCGAATAAAACTAAAGCAATTTTAAATCATGACATTTTTAATAATGCTAATACTCAAAATAAAAGGCAAAGAATTTCTCAAAATAACAATACCTATCTATGGCATCTTAGACTTGGTCATATTAATCTCAACCGGATTGAGAGACTCTTTAAGAATGGACTTCTAAACAAGTTAGAAGATGATTCTTTACTACCTTGCGAGTCTTGTTTGGAAGGTAAAATGACCAAACGACCTTTTTCTGGAAAAGGTTACAGAGCCATAAAGCCCTTAGAACTTGTACATTCGGATCTTTGTGGTTCGGTGAATGTTAAAGCTCGAGGAGGGTTTTCATCTCTTTCATAGATGATTATTCGAGGTATGGTTATCTATATCTAATGCATCACAAGTCTGAGGCACTTGAAAAGTTCAAAGAGTATAAGGATGAAGTAGAGAATGCATTAGAAAAAATCATTAAAATGCTTCGATCCGATCGAGGTTGAGAGTATATGGATTTGAGATTCCAGGACTATTTGATAGAACATGAAATTAAATCTCAACTCAGCACCTAATACACCACAGAAAATGGTGTGTCAGAAAGGAGAAATAGAACCTTGTTGGACATGGTTCGTTCTATGATGAGTTATGCTCAATTGCCTGCCTCGTTTTGGGGATACGCAGTAGAGACTGCAGTTTAAATCTTGAACACTGTTCCATCAAAGAGTGTTTCATAAACACCTTTTGAGCTGTGGAAGGGGCGTAAACCTAGTTTTTAACACTTCAGGATTTGGGGTTGTCCGGCACACGTGCTCGTGAAAAACCCAAAGAAACTTGAACCTCGTTCAAGATTGTGCCAATTTGTTGGCTATCCCAAAGAAACGAGAGGTGGTCTTTTCTACGACCCACAAGAAAACAAGGTGATTGTATCGACAAACGCCACGTGCTTGGAGGAAGATCACATGAGGAACCACAAACCGCGTAGTAAATTAGTACTAAATGAAGCTACACATGAACCAACAAGAGTTGTTAATCAAGCTGGACCTTCATCAAGAGTTGATGGAAAAGCCAGCACCTCAAGTCAGTCTCGTCCTTCTCAATCGTTGGGAATGCCTTGACACAGTGGGAGGGTTGTTTCCCAACCTGACCGCTACTTGGGTTTAGCTGAAACTCAAGTTGTCATACCTTATGACGGCGTAGAAGAACCATTGTCTTATAAACAGGCGATGAATGACGTAGGCAAGAACCAATGGACCAAAGCCATGGACCTTGAAATGGAGTCAATAGACTTCAATTCAGTATGGGAACTTGTAGGCCAACCTGAAGGGGTTAGACCCATAGGGTGTAAATGGATCTATAAGAGAAAAAGAGATGCATCTGGAAAGGTACAGACCTTTAAGGCTAGACTGGTAGCAAAGGGTTTTACCCAAAGGGAAGGAGTTGATTATGAAGAAACGTTTTCCCCTGTTCTATGTTGAAGTCTATTAGGATACTCTTGTCCATAGCCACGTTTTATGATTATGAAATTTGGCAAATGGACGTCAAGACTGCCTTTTTGAATGGAAATCTTGACGAGAGCATCTATATGTCTCAGCCCGAAGGGTTCATAACCCAAGGTCAGGAGCAAAAAGTTTGCAAGCTCAATCGATCCATTTATGGGTTGAAGCAAGCGTCCAGATCTTGGAATATAAGATTTGATACTGCGATCAAGTCTTATGGCTTTGACCAAAACGTTGATGAGCCTTGTATTTACAAGAGGATCATCAACAACAAAGTAGCTTTATGAGTACTTTATGTGGATGATATCCTACTCATTGGGAATGATGTAGGATACCTTACTGACATAAAGAATAGGCTGGTGACCCAATTCTAAATGAAAGATTTGGGAGAGGCACAATATGTTCTTGGGATTCAGATCTTCAAAAATCGCAAGAACAAAACGCTAGCACTGTCTCAAGCATCTTATATCGACAAAATGTTGTCTCGATATTCGATGCAGAATTCCAAGAAGGGCTTATTACCCTTCAGGCATGGAGTTCATCTATCTAAGGAACAGTGTCCTAAGACACCTCAAGAAGTTGAGGATATGAGACATATTCCCTAGGCCTCTGCTATAGGTAACTTAATGTATGTTATGTTGTGCACGAGGCCGGACATTTGTTATGCAGTGGGAATAGTCAGTAGGTACCAGTCCAATCCAGGGTTAGTCCACTGGACAACAGTTAAAAATATCCTCAACTATCTTAAGAGAACGAGGGATTATATGCTAGTGTATGGGTCTAAGGATATGATCCTTACTGGATACACTGATTTTGATTTTCAGACCGATAAGGATTCTCAGAAATCCACATCGGGATCAGTTTTCACCCTTAATGAGGGAGCTATAGTATGGCGAGGCATCAAGCAAGGATGTATCGTCGACTCCATGATGGAGGCTGAGTATGTCGCTGCTTGTAAAGCAGCAAAGGAGGCTTTTTGGCTAAGGAAATTCCTTACTGATTTGGAAGTTGTTCCAAATATAAAATTTTCCATCACCTTATACTGTGACAACAGTGGTGCGGTGGCCAATTCGAAGCAACTTCGCAGCCATAAGCGAGGTAAGCACATCGAGAGGAAATATCACCTGATAGACACTCACGAAGATCGCCTCGGAGCATAATATTGTTGATCCGTTTACAAAGACTCTCATGGCTAAAGTGTTCGAGGGTCATCTGGAAAGTCTGGGTCTACGAGATATGTACATAGGCTAATCTAGGGCAAGTGGGAGATATGTAATGGTGTATATGGATGCCCTAGTTTATTGTATTTCTATCTCTTGTAACCACTGTTTTAGATTATGATGTACCCCACTAGAGTTTTAGTTCAAGTGGGAGTTTGTTGGGTTTTGTGCCATAAAACTCATAGTTTGTAGTTATGTTCTAATTCATGTAATAAAGTGTTATTATTTCAATAAAGAGTTATTGTTCGTTATCTACGAGTTATCCTTTATTTAAACCCTAAATCCAATAAACTAAACATCCAAGGATGTTATATGAATCTTTAACTGAATGTAGTGTACATATAAAGGATCTCGGTTCGAGATACAGCCTAAAGGGTTTATAGTTAGGGGATAAGGTTTGGGTACCTTACCCTGGTAAAACTATGGATGTGGCCCACTTTGTATTTGATACAAACACTATGATCCTAACGTGTTCGTGTAGATGACATGTGAGTGGGGATATCCTATGTAATGAGATTACATAAGACCGGACCACGAAATAGTAACCTCTGGCTGTAACTCTGTTGACTAGTTAGGTTTCTATTTCACTAGGATGACCAAGGCAACTTGATCTCAATCCTTAGCAGGTTACAAACTCCTGTTCGCGAGAGATTGTCCTTTGACTAGTATGGGTGAGAGTGGCCAGTTTCGCCGACTCAATATGCCTACCTTCTTGGGGACAAGATCGAGTGAGCGGGTGGGAACTTAACTTAGCAAGGTGGAATTCACTCTTTGTCGCCTATTAGGGCAAGTACAGGAATGTTCCCTTAAGTGGTGTCTCTGGGACTTGAACAAAGGGCCCGACCCTCTCATTGGCCCGAGATGGACTCTGTTTGTTGATAGAACCACAAACAAATTGTTCATTAGAGGAGTACTGGTACTTAAGGCACAAATTATAACCAAGGGGTAAAACGATAATTTGACCAAGCTGGTGTTACGAACATTCGTGAAGGATTGACTTGCTGTTATTGGTCAATATCCGTGGACACAGAAATATATCTGCAGTGAGAAGAGTGCAGTTGCGGGACTTTAGTGGAGTGTTCCCACAGTTAAGGAATGTTGATTGAGAGGTTAATGAGATTAGCCGAGCAATCTCGTATCGTTGGAGCTTCTCATCGTAGGTCCATTAGGTCCACCTTCTATCTCGTAAAGGGTTCTTAAGATCATTAGAATTTGAAATGTTTAAATTCATTTGGGAATAAACTTAATGTATATTGATACGATATAATATATAGTTTTGGAACTATATATTATAAATTTAATGTGGTTATGATTCATATTAAATTTTGTGAGAGAATTAAATATTTGAAAGAGTTCAAATATTGAATTCAAGTATGAATGTGATTCATATTTGAAAACTATAGGTTAAAATTTAATGTGCATAAGATGTGCATTAAAACTATAAGTTAGAGGAAAAAACTGATTAAATGTGATTTAATCAAAATTGAATATATGATATTTAATTTATAATTAATTAAATATGATTTGATTAATTAGTTATATTATTTAATTAATAATTTGATTATTTATTTTATAATATAATGTTTAAATAAAAAAAGGAGGGGAACATGTGGCACGTTCCCCACTTCCCTCACACTCCCCATCGATAGGGAGTGGGGAGGCTATTCCGTGAGTATAGCTCTCTTCTCCTGGCAAGAAGAACAGATAGATGGCTGATTTTTTTTTCTCTCTGAGCAAGAATTCTCTCTCTCTCAAGCTCTCTTATTCCCAAAACTTCTCTCCAATTGTTGGATCCTTCCCACCTAAGGAAGATCTAAGTTGAACTCAGAGACATAGAGGGTTTTCCAAGTGGTAGTGTTCCTGTTGGTGAAAGACAGAGGAGTTGCTGTGTTGTTGAGTTACTGGAATTTGCTTGGAGCAAGGAGTTGCTGCGAGTCTACAAAGGTAATCCCTCTATCTCTTTATTAGTTTAATTGTTAAATTAATTTAAACATGTTTGCATGTAAACCTCAGTGTTTAATTAGATTTAAAAGTATGCTTGTTCTGTATGTTTTTGTCATTGTATTGGTTTTTGTTTCAATTAAAACAATCAAGCAAATTACGATCCCAAACACGTTTCCGCTGCTCAAGGAGATCAGATCTCCATCAATAGATTAATATTAAATTATATGAGAGAATTAAATATTTGAAAGAGTTCAAATGTTAAAATCAAATGTGAATTTGATTAATATTTGAAAACTATTGGTTAAAATTTAATGTGCATAAGATGTGCATTAAACCTATATGATATAGGGATAATTGATTAAATTTGATTTAATCTATATTAAATATATGATATTTAATTATGATTAAATAAATATGATTTAATTAATTATATATTATATTATTTAATTTGTAATTTTGATTATTTATTAAATATTATAATTAAATAAAAAAAAGAGTGAACATGTCAGGAGGACACGTTCCCCATGTCTCCCAACTCTCTAATAGATAGGGAGTGGGGAGTTGCCCTCCACAATGTTCTTCTTTTCCTTGTGAGAAGAGAATAATCGATCGATCTTTGATTGAAGTCTCAAGAAAGAAAAAAACTCTCTATCTCCCAATTCCCTAAATTCTCGAATTGTTGGATCCTTCCCACCTAAGAAAGATCTAAGTAGAAATCCAGAGAATAGGTGGTTTACTAAGTGGTAGTGTCTTGCTTGGAGGAGAAAAGAGGATTTTCTCTGTGTTGTTGAATTACTGGAGAATCGCCTTTTGGAGCAAGGAGTTGTTGTTGAGGAAAACTACAAAGGTATTTTGAATTCCTTTTTAGTTTAGTTTAATTGCACAACATGTTTGCATGTAAATATCGATGTCTAATTAGATTAGAAATGTATGCTTATTTTGTTTTTTACATCAATGTGCTGGTTTTTGCTTTTAAACCAAAATAAGCTTGCAATTACGATTCAAAACTCGATTCCGCTGCTCAAGGGGATTAGATATCCATCAAATTCAACGTCTCTAATTCTATTAATTTTTCCGATAAACTTTCAAATTCATCAAATTCAACCTCTATCGCCTGGACTTGAATTGGAGACCTTTAATGTGTTAGACTGATGTGATAAATGACTACACAACACATTACCTGGACAATTGTTCTCGTTAACCTTAACTAGGTATGATTTTGATTGATTTGATGTGTAAAATCGTAACCTTTGTGTTTATTAAAATTTGTAAAAAAATGAACTCTACTCAAAAGCTTGTCAGATTGTATTAATTTTCACAATAAACTTTCATTTCATTGAATTGGATCTCCATCGAATTTTCAATCCAATTTTCAATAATTTTAATAAATCCAACAGAAGAACCTCCATAAACTCACACTAATTTTAATAAAATCAAGATTTGAATAAAATTATGAGATAATATTTTGATGTCAATCGAACTCGAACATAACACTTTAAGTGTGTTCAATTGACCTCATAACTATACCACATGGAAAATATACCTCTAAACTAGCTATGATTTTAATAATTTGATGTATAAAAAACTAATGTTTGTGTTTATTAAATTTTTGGGAAAATAAATTTCTACACGCAAACTTGTCAAGTTATATCAATTTTAATCATAAACTTTCAATTTCATTAAATTGGACCTCTATCAAATATTTTCTAACTTTACATAAGTGAACATCAGAACGTGCATAAACTCACTAATTTCAATAATCAAGCTTTTGCACAAAATCAGAAAAAAAATAATTCTTTTAGAAAAAGCACGCGAAGAACCTTTATAAACTCAATAATTCGAATAAAATCAAGCTTTGCACCAACTTATAAATAAAAAGAAAGAATTATGGCATCGCCCGAACTTGTACCGGAGACCTTCAATGTGTTAGATTGACGTGATTACCAACTACACCACGACACCACATGAACAATATAACTCCTAAACGAGGTTTGTTTTTTATACATATGATGTATAAAAAGGTAATGTTTTTATTTATTAGATTCAAGAGGAAATAAATTCTGTTGGGGTTTGTGTCCTAAAACTCGTAGTTTGTATTTTTGTTCTAATTATTGTAATAAATTGTTATAACTTCAATAAAGTGTTATTTACAATATTGTCTTTGTTTTAACCCTAAATCCAATAAACTAAACATCCAAGGCTGTTAAATGTATCTTTAACTGAATGTAGCGTACATATAAAGGATCTCGATCCGAGATACAGCCTAAAAGGTCTATAGTAAGGGGATAAGACCGAGTGAATTTGATTCATATTAAATTATATGAGAGAATTAAATATTTGAAAGAGTTCAAATGTTAAAATCAAATGTGAATTTGATTCATATTTGAAAACTATAGGTTAAAATTTAATGTGCATAAGATTTGCATTAAAACTATAGGATAGAGGGATAATTGATTAAATGTGATTTAATCTATATTAAATATATGATATTTAATTATGATTAATTAAATATTATTTAATTAATTATATATTATATTATTTAATTTGTAGTTTTGATTATTTATTAAATATTATAATTAAATAAAAAAAAACAGAGGGAACATGTCAGGAGGACACGTTCCCCATGTCTCGATTACGGAGTGGGAAGTTGCCCTCCACAGTGTTCTTCTTTTCCTGGTGAGAAGAGATTAATGGAACGATCTTTGATTGAAGACTCAAGAAAGAAAAAACCCTCTATCTCCCAATTCCCTAAATTCTCGAATTGTTGGACCCTTCCCACCTAAGGAAGATCTAAGTAGAAATCCAGAGAATAGGAGGTTTACTAAGTGGTAGTGTCTTGCTTGGAGGAGAACAAAGGATTTTCTCTGTGTTGCTGAATTACTGGAGAATTGCCTTTTGGAGCAAGGAGTTGTTGTTGAGGAAAACTACAAAGGTATTTTGAATTCCTTTTTATTTTAGTTTAATTGCACAACATGTTTGCATGTAAATATCGATGTCTAATTAGATTAGAAATGTATGCTTATTCTATATTTTACATTAATGTGCTGGTTTTTGCTTTTAAACCAAAATAAGCTTGCAATTACGATTCCAAACTCGTTTCCGCTGCTCAAGGGGATTAGATCTCCATCAAATTCAACGTCTCTAATTGTATCAATTTTTTCGATAAACTTTCAAATTCATCAAATTGAACCTCTATCGCCTGGACTTAAATTGGAGACCTTCAATGTGTTAGACTGATGTGATAAATGACTACACAACACATTACCTGGACAATTGTTCTCGTTAACCTTAACTAGGTATGATTTTGATTGATTTGATGTGTAAAATCGTAACGTTTTTGTTTATTAAATTTTGTAAAAAACTGAACTTCTACTAAAAAGCTTGTCAGAATGTATTAATTTTCACCATAAACTTTCGTTTCATTGAATTGGATCTCCATCGAATTTTCAATAATTTTAATAAATCCAACAGAAGAACCTCCATAAACTCAATAATTTTAATTAAATCAAGATTTGAATAAAATTATGAGATAATATTTTGATGTCAATCAAACTCGAAGACAAGACTTTAAGTGTGTTCAATTGACGTCATAAGTATACCACATGGTTAATTATACATCTAAACTAGTTATGATTTTAATAATTTGATGTATAAAAAACTAATGTTTGTGTTTATTAAATTTTTGGGGAAAAATAAATTTCTACAGGCAAACTTGTCAAGTTATATCAATTTTAATTATAAACTTTCAATTTCATTAAATTTGACCTCTATCAAATATTCTCTAACTTTATATAAGTGAACATCAGAACGTGCATAAACACACTAATTTCAATAATCAAGCTTTTGCACAAAATCAGAAAAAAAAAATCTTTTAGAAAAAGCAAGCACCTTTATAAACTCAATAATTCGAATAAAATCAAGCTTTGCACCAACTTATATATAAAAGATCGAATTTTGGCGTCGCCCGAACTTGACCAAGAGACCTTACCTTCACTGTGTTAGATTTACGTGATAACAAACTACACCACAACACCACATGAAGAATATAACTCCTAAACGAGGATTGGTTTTTATACAATTGATGTATAAAAAGGTAATATTTTTGTCTATTAGATTAAGAGGAAATTAATTCAACGTCTCTAATTGTATCAATTTTTTCGATAAACTTTCAAATTCATCAAATTGAACCTCTATCGCCTGGACTTGAATTTGAGACCTTCAATATGTTAGACTGATGTGATAAATGACTACACAACACATCACTTGGACAATTGTTCTTGTTAACCTTAACTAGGTATGATTTTGATTGATTTGATGCGTAAAATCGTAACGTTTGTGTTTATTAAATTTTGTAAAAAAATGAACTACTGCTCAATGCTTGTCAGGTTGTATTAATTTTCACCATAAACTTTCATTTCATTGAATTTTATCTCCATCGAATTTTCAATAATTTTAATAAATCCAACAGAAGAGCCTCCATAAGCTCACTAAATTTAATAAAATTATGAGATAATATTTTGCTGTCAATCGAACTCGAACCGAAGACTTTAAGTGTGTTCAATTGACGTCATAACTAGACCACATGGATAATTATACGTCTAAACTAGCTATGATTTTAATAATTTTATGTATAAAAAACTAATGTTTGTGTTTATTAATTTTTTTTGGGGAAAATAAATTTCTACATGCAAACTTGTCAAGTTATATCAATTTTAATCATAAACTTTCAATTTCATTAAATTGGACCTCTATCAAATATTCTCTAACTTTATATAAGTGAACATCAGAACGTGCATAAACTCACTAATTTCAATAATCAAGCTTTTGCACAAAATCAGAAAAAAAAAATCTTTTAGAAAAAGCAAGCACCTTCATAAACTCAATAATTCGAATAAAATCAAGCTTTGCACCAACTTATAAATAAAAGATGGAATTTAGGCGTCGCCCGTACTTGAACGAGAGACCTTCAGTGTGTTAGAATGGCGTGATACCCAACTACACAACAACACCACATGAACAATATAACTCCTAAACGAGGTTTGTTTTTTATCAGAAACCAAGCAAGACAAACCATTGTTTATACAACCTCTAATGTACAAAAAACTATAACTACATAGTTCTCTCAAGATAATCTAGAACTCATATGAACTTGCTATACAACACCAGCCACGTACAAAATATCAACTCGTGGAGCTTTCAGTAGACTATTGCAGGATGTCAGGTACCAGGAGCTCGATCTCTACCTGAAAAGTTTGGAAAACACTGAAAGAATGAGCTATGAAGCTCAGTGAGTGACTAAGTTAAAAATCTATAACTCATAAACCATATCACCTGAAAACTATGAGCATATGCATTTGTATTCAAGCGTTAAAAGTAAACGTGGAATCATAATAAATTTTCAGAACACCAGCAAGTATGTCGTTAAAATCTCGTAAGGCATATAAATGAAATAAATCTTTTTAAAACATGTCACAATCCACGTTGTGTAGGACATGCCCAGTACAACCAACGTTTACTCTACGATATAGTGGGGCCCGCCCAACACTCCCATCGTCTTTGTCGTAGTGGAGCCCGCCCTGCACTCACGACAGCATTGTTTTCACGGAGTACACTCAACGTCGACAACAGAATATGACCTGTGTGCACACGGTACTATGAAGCCTCGGGCTCAATATCTCAGTCATTTACTCAATCGAGTCTCAAAAAATAACATTAAAATGTTTGAACATGTCTGGTTATCTTTTCTTTCGTAAAACTCAAGTTACTCAGCTTGTTCTTAAAACTGGAAATCATTAAATCATACTTGCTAGTACATACTTGCTCGAAATCATAACATTTTCATAAATTTCGGCAATCAATAAACATATGCTTGTGTATAAATTTCATTAGGACATTTAGGCTCACAACGAGCACTTAAAATCATTTGTAGGAAAACATGAATGCTTATAAATTTGTGTTCCAAAGGAAAACAATAAGCATTGAAACCATTTCATTCTATCAAAATCTTGTATTTTCATAGGCTTAATACAAGCATGTAAATCATTTTCGAGGTTCGTTTTGTCACTCACCGTATTAGAATTAGAACCCTGGCCCGTACACTCGACCTATTTCCTCTTGGTCTGTCAAACAAACCAAATCTAAGTATTATAACCTCGAGCTCATCAATTTAAACCTTAGAATTACAAAAAAAACACACCATTTAATTTCCAGCATTTTACACAATTCATGACCTGAATTCAGACAATCATAACTTCTTCATTACTTAGCCAAAAATGATGTACTTTATATCACACTCTTCCTTTTTGAACCCTCTAAACATCATATGCAGAAATGAAATTGAGATTCCCAACAGATTTGTTCGCAAATACCTTGAAATCTTCGTGCCCAAAAACAAACTTCTGCTATTGCAGATTCGTTTCCCTGCTACAACCCAAAATTGACCTAAAATTTTAAACATCTTCCAGTCGATTTCTAATCATTTGTTCTTCATGAGAGTTGTAGGAAATTCAATAAGCTTTCCAACCATACCTATTAGAGCTTCTGACGCCAACTCTACAACTCAGCACAACCCAAAAACCAGAGACTTCTCGTATTTGACAGCAAAATCTTTCCTCTGCCTTTCTTTACACAAATCAATAACGTAGACTTAGAATTTGCTCGAGCTTCCTTCACAAACTTTGTTAAAAAATGAATTAACTTTCAAGAAAATCTAACCTCAACTCTTACCCCTTCGTGTTGAGCTCGAAATAATCAAAACGTCAGAACATGGTTGAATTGATCATAGAATTGCCATGGAAATTGAGTTGAATCTTTCTCCTTCCTTCTTCAACCTCAAAACCAGAAAACCATTCCTTCCTCTTCCTTCAACCTTCTCCCACGAAGCCCTCAGCTTTCTTTTGTTAAAAATGAGAAGGAAATAAGTTTAAAATGTTTTAAAAAGAATCCAAACGGTGGTGGAGGTTTTGTCTTCTTTACCTTTTTCTTTTTTATTTTTATTTTAATTCCTTCCTTATCTCTTTCTTCCCCTTTTCTTTTTTTTTCTTTTTTTTTCTTTTCTTTTCTTAAACAAAACAAACCAAAATATATTAAACTTTTCCTTTTTTTTTTCTTTTCTTTTTTTTTCTTGTAAGGAAATCCAAAGAGAGATCTCGGGTTTACAACTTACTTCCCCCTTAAAAAATTTCGTCCTCGAAATTTAGTAGTCCTTAAGTGAAAAATCGTCGGATACTTCTTCCTCATTTGGTCCTCTAACTCCTAGGCTGCCTTCTCTACTCCGTGACGTTTCTAACGAACCTTCACGAGTGGGATCGTCTAGTTCCTTAAAACTTGTTCTTTTCTGCCGAGGATTGAACTGCATCCTCTAAGTAACTCATGTCAACTTTCAACTCAACTGGTTGTGCTTGCAACACATGTGTCGGATCTGGAATATACTTCCTCAACATGGACACATGAAAAACATCATGTACTCGAGATAGTTCTGTTGGCAACTCCAGTCTGTAGGCTGCTGGCCCAACTCGTTCCACTATCTTATAAAGACCAATATACCTAGGTCTCAGTTTACCTTTCTTGGCAAAGGAAGGACACCTCTCCGCAGAGATAACTTCAAGAAAACTTGATCTCCGACTTGGAATTCTAAGTCCTTTCGTCGCTTATCTGCGTAACTCTTCTGACGATCTTGTGCTACCTTAAAATTCTCCCTGATTACCTTAATATTGTTCGTAGTAATTTGTACCAACTCAGGACCGATTAGCTTCCGCTCTCCTACTTCGTTCCAACATACGGGCGTTCTACACGGTCTTCCATATAGAGCCTCAAACGGTGCCATGCCAATACTCGGCTGATAGCTGTTATTGTATGCGAATTCCATAAGTGATAGGTGTGTATCCCAACTTCCCTTAAATTGAAGGACACATGCTCTCAACATGTCCTCTAGGGTCTGGATGGTCCTCTCTGACTGATCATCTGTCTGAGGATGGAACGTTGTACTAAAATTCAGCTTTGTATAGCTTTCTGTAAGCTAGGCCAAAACTTAGAAGTAAATCTCGGATCTCTATCTGAAACTATGGACACTGGCACTACGTATTGACTCAAAATTTTATCGACGTATAACTTAGCAAGTTGATCAAGCGTAGACGTCGCTTTAATGGGTATAAACCGTGCTGTCTTAGTGAGTTTATCCACTACTACCCAAATACCATCATGTCCAATTGAAGTACGTGGTAATCCAAATAGAAAATCCATAGTGATATGGTCCCATTTCCATTCCGGCACTGGCAATGGATTAAGGAGTCCTCCTGGCCTCTGTCTAACTGGTTTAACCTGTTGACAAATCAAACATCTATCAACATAATTAGCTATCTCACGCTTCATCCCAGGCCACCAATACGTCCCCTTCAATGTTTTGTACATCTTGGTGCTTCCTGGATGCATAGCGTAAGCTGAACTGTGAGCTTCCTCTAAAATAGCATCTTTAAGCTCATTAACATTCGGAACACATAGTCTTCCCTGTTTCTCTATGGCTCCTTTTGATCTCATTTTAAATTCTGCTTCTGAGCCCTGTTTGGACTTTCCAAACGTTTTCTGCAAGTTACTATCCTCTGAATGTCTTCTCGCAATCTCTACTATAAGTGAAGACCTGACTTGGAATTGAGCTAAAAGACTCCCTGAACTCTCTGCAGTCACAACTGGCTTAGAATCCCTTAGAGTACTTAAAAAGGTTGCTCGAATACCATACAAGGCATCCCTATGAAGTCTTAACTTCCTACTCAATGCATCTGCTACCACATTCGCTTTACCTGGATGGTATTCTATGGTACAATCATAATCTCTAATTAGTTCTGACTATCTTCTCTGTCTCATATTCAACTCCCTCTGATCAAAGATATACTTCAAACTCTTATGATCTGTAAAAATGTGACACCTCTCACCAAACAAATAATGCCTCCAGATCTTCAATGCTAAAACAACTGTTGCTAACTCAAGATCATGGGTAGGGTAATTACGTGCTCTTTCAATTGCCTTGACGCATAAGCTATTACTCTTCCGTCTTGCATGAGCACACACTCTAATCCTTACCTCGAAGCATCACAGTAAATTACATACTCTTTCCCCGTTACAGGAAGTGTTAGAATAGGTACTGTAACTAATCTCTTTTTTCAGCTCCTAAAAACTTTGTTCACACTTATCTGAGCATTCAAATTTAGCATTCTTCCTTGTCAAAGCTGTTAAGGGTAATGCTAATCGTGAGAAATCCTCAACAAACCGTTTGTAGTATCTTGCCAAGCCTAGGAAACTACGTACCTCTGTCGCACTAGTTGGTCTCTCCCAGTTGACTATAGCTTTCACTTTATTCGGATCCACACTAACTCCATTTGCTGAGACAACATGCCCCAGAAACACTACCTGATTACACCAAAACTCACATTTGGTGAATTTAGCGTACAACTGTTTATCGCGTAGTGTTGGTAAAATAATCCTCATTTCTTCCTCATGGGCTTTCCTGTCAACCGAATAAACTAGTATATCATCATTGAATACTATCACAAACTAATCCAAATATTGGTGGAAAAACCTGTCCATGAGGTCCATGAAAACTGCTAGTGCATTTGTTAAACCGAATGGCATTACTATAAACTCATAATGTTTGTACCTCACTCTGAATGTTGTCTTAGGAATATCTGATTCCCTAACCTTTAACTGATGGTATCCAACTCTTAAATCAATCTTAGAAAACACTGATGCTTCTCTTAACTGGTCAAACAAGTCATCTATACGGGGCAAAGGATACTTGTTACGTATCATGACTTTGTTTAACTGTCTATAATCAATGCATAATCTAAGGGTACCATCTTTCTTCTTTACAAATAACACTGGAGCTCTCCAAGGCGATACATTAGATCTGATGTATCCCTTATCAACTAGTTCTTGTAACTGCATCTTCAGCTCTCTGAGCTCGCTTGGAGCCATTCTATACGGCGTTTGCGAAATAGGTGTTGTTACTGGTAGAAATTCAATAGTGAACTCAACTTCCCTATAAGGTGGCAACCCTCACAGATCTGCTGGAAAAACATCAAGAAATTCGTTCACAACAAGAACATTTTCTCGTTTTAGCTTTTCCTCCTACACCTCTACTACATGTGCAAGATACGTCGTGCAACCTTTCCTCAACAACTTTTCAGCTTTTAATGCTGAAATCAAACTCGTAGGGATAATCTTTCTTTCACCCCTAAAAACCACTCTAGCTAATCCTGGTTTCCTGAAAACAACTTCCTTTCTATGGCAATCCATGGAAGCATAATGAGTAAATAAGAAATCCATCCTTATGATTGCATCTAACACCTGCAACTCTAGTGGAAGAAGATCCACCAACATATTCAGACTTTCTACTAAGACCTCACAATTCTGCAACACTGCATCGACTAGCATCAGCAACTGGAGTGTATATAACTAACCTCTCAAATAAAGGCTCTAGCTTCCTATTCATCTTAGTTAGGAACATACTAGAAACAAAGGAATGCCTAGCACCTGGATCTATTAAAACACGTGCAGGTACATTACAAATAGAAATCGTACCAGTAATCACATCTGGTGCATCCTCTGCTTCTTGCTGAGTCATAGCGTAGACCTTTCCATGTTGCCTAGGTCTCCTACAACTCCCCTTTCTGCCTAGCACCGCCTGGTGCCCTCTCCTGCAGACCTTTGGAACTCTCACTCAACTATGCTCGGGACCCAACTCCTAGTCCCTCTGTTGAAATTTGCTCTCGTTTGTGGACAATCCCTCTTGAAATGCCCTGGCTGTCCACACTGGTAACACACACCGACACCAACTAGACATTAGCCTCGATGATTCTTGCCACAATTTGCACATGGAGTTCTCCTTGCTACACTAGCAACAGACACCTGCATTGTTTGTGGTCTTGCTGTGGATCTAGAAGATTGACTAGGTGCTCTTTGACTCTTCCTCTGATAGGCACCACCCACATTCATCTGCCTCGATGTCTGGCCGCCAGCTCGATTCTTAAAGTCCTGACGACTTGAAACATTTACTCCAGGTGTGAATCTTCGCTGCTCACAACCCCGAAAACTGCTCGTCATTGAAGGCCCTCGAGTAGGCTCCACCATTGATTGTGCCTTTGATATACTCTGCTCAACACGTAGAGCAGTCTCTACTAATTGGGAAAAATCACTCCACTTAGCAATGGCGGTGACTGGGGTTCGTATTTCAGGACGTAACCCTCTTTCAAATCTTTAACACCTTGATAACACACAAAATGTGCTATCCTTAGGCTTAATTATTGCTAGTTTTATGATGATTTCAGGGCTTTTACGTGGTTAATTTATTCAATTTCAGGTTAAGAGCTTAAAAGGAGCTATTGGAGACAATTTGGATCACTCGGGATCAAAACGGAGCTATTTGGAGCTAAAGATAACATCAATTGGAAGAAAAAGAACCAATCCAAACATGATGACCCGAGGTGATGGCGTTGCAACGCCATGCTTGCTGTTTAAAAGCTTTGAAGACTCCAGGCGATAACGTTGCAACGCTGCCTTAGGGCGTTGCAACACTATCTCGATAAGAAGCCACGCGTGAGAAGCCGCACATAGGGCGTTATAACGCTGCCTTGCAGCGTCGTAACTCCATTTCGACAAGGAGCGCACGCGTTAGGGTAGCGGCGTTGCAACGCCATCGATTATTTCCTTAATTGCCAGTCGCCTAGGGTGCAGCGTTGCAACGCTGCACCGATTCCTTCTATAAATATATCCTTATGATTTCATTGCAAGGGGAGCCGAATTTGGTAGTTTTTAGCCCTAATTTTGAAATACACTTTGTAAGAAGAGAGAAAAGAGCGTTTTTGGGAGCCAAAGCATTCGTGGAGGTTCGAGATCGAAGACGGGAGCTCGGAGACGAAGGACCGGCATCGACACCTAAGTTTAATTTCCTTTTCTTTCAATTTGTAATAGCGTTCTAAGACGTTTTCTACTTGTTTAGTTTGATTTTCATGTGATTTAGAGTAGCTAAACATTGTAGTTAGGATTTGATTTGCTTGTTCTGACTTTATTACAATGTATTGAAGCATGTTTTGTTCTTATTTTTGACAATTCGTTCTTGACTTCTTAATTTGTTGATTTAAGTGGACTCGAGAGATAAAGCTTGAATTAGAGCAAAATTGTCAAAACCCTTAGAATTCTGGCATGAGAATGACTTAGAAATCTTAGGGAAACACATAAAGAAGTTGCTTAATGCCATGCATTTCGTAGGTTCATATGGAGACTATGAAGTTTATTGCATGTGTGAGCCTCACTAAGAATCGAGAGGTTTTCTTGAGTATTTTACTTCTTGTTTATAATGTCATCTCATTGGTTCAATACATGTGTTAGTTAGGTCATTAACTTGTAAAATCACTTCCCACCATTCTATCAATTCGTATCTCTACATGTTTGTTTGTTTGCTTGTTTTCAATTCAACTATCCATGTTATGTTTCTTAAGCTAAAATTGAGAATTAGTATCTTAGTAATTAATTAATCTAGAAACCCATACCCGAGGACGATACTGCGGTATTGCAATATAATAAATTTTGCAGCAACAAGTTTTTGGCGCCATTGCTGGGGAATGGCGATTATTTAGATTAATTAATATTAGGATAAAATTTGAAATTTTAGACTAAAGCTTGTTTGTTTGTCTTTCCTTAATTATTTTGTGTGATTGTTTGTTTCCTTATTTGTGTTATTTTAGTTTTGTGTGTTTTGAGTCTTTGTTTCTGCTTTGGTTGTGTTGATATTGTGTGAAGTCCAGGTTGTGAAATTACCGATTTTTCAAGTATGACTTTGCATAATTTTGAGTTTCTACCATTCTATTGTCCCTCTCGGGACCCTAGTTTTGTGCATCATGATTTTTACAGAATACCATGTGTCTAATTTTTACCATTCTGCACTGACATATATGAAAATTCACATGAGGGTAGTTATTTAGGCACTTGGAACGAGTAATTTTTCGTACCTTAACCAACCCTTAGAAAAATCTTCTCTGATGGACCAATTGGCTGAATACACATTAGAATTGAAATTGAAAAATTTGATCCATAGTGAATTAGAGAGGTTGGATAGGTTAGAAACTGAGGTGGTAGAACTTTGGGAAATAGTATAGGATAGAGCTCAATATCTTAACCAGCTAGTAGTTTCCCTTAATGTCTTACAGGAACAATTTCTTATCCTTACCACTCAGGAGATGCCACCTAGGAGGATTTGTTTAGAAGATAATGAGGATAGTTTGGGGGAGACTGAGGCACACCATGATTAGGTTAGTGAGGAGGACACTGGTGATACACTTAGTTCCACACAGAGAGATCCAGTGATAGAGTTAGAGGTCGAGAAGTCTTCTTTTATTTTATCCCCAAAAATTTCCTTTATTTTTTATAACCATTTGTCTTACACTCACAAGTCCTCGCTTTGATTTGATTCTTTTCTTTTGATAAATAAAAATCCCACAAATAATTTTTCAATGTCAAAGTAAGAAAACAGGATAGCCTTTTAGACTTAGAAGGCTACATCGATTCGAGCAAGAAGGGCCCAAGAAATATGAGCAATTTTATGTGCCCTGATAAGTCACCGTCTAGCTAAAGACGTTAAAGAAAGCGCTTCCTGGGAGGCAACCCATGTTTTATGTTTTATGTCTTTATTTTTTATTTTATTTTATAGTTGTTGGTGTTTTTTTTTTCATCTAATTTCTTTCTTTTTGTTCCTCCAGGTGTATGCCCAAAGGGAGAGCTGCAGACTTGCACCCTTTTGATCCTGAGATCGAGAGGACCTGTAGGAGACTCCTAAGGGAAAGAAGAGCAGAAACACAGACTATGGCTGATCAGGAGCTCATCAATAACCCTAAACCTATCAGGGAGTATTTCCAACCTGTGTTTAATACTGAGCAGGCTGGAATAGTCCATGCCCCTATCAATGCTAATAATTTTGAACTTAAGACAGGGTTAATACAAATGGTTAGGGAAGGTGCTTTCAGAGGCTTAGCCACTGAAGATCCTAACTCTCATCTTCAAAACTTCTTAGAAATCTATGGTACAGTTAAAATGAATGGTATCTTTGTTGATAGTATTCGCTTACGTCTTTTTCCTTTCTCTTTGCAGGGCAGAGCCAAAGAATGGCTAGGGTCCCTTCCCTCAGGGAGTATCACTTCTTGGGAGGAGTTGGCCCAAGCCTTCATGACCAAATTCTTTCAACCTGTAAAGACTGCAAAGTTAAGGACTAAGATTGGAACATTCAGGCAGCAGGAGGGAGAGCAACTATTCGAGGCCTGGGAAAGGTACAAGGACATGCTCAGGAGGTGCCCATAGCATGGCTACCCAGAATGGCTCCAGGTACAATTGTTCTATAATGGACTGGAAGGTAAGACCAGGACCATCCTTGATGCCACTGCTGGAGGGGCTTTCATGGCGAAGACTGTGCCAGAAGCACGTGCCTGATAACTCGCCATAGGAGAGTTATTTTACTAGAATTTTAGTGCTTAATCAACTTGAATTGCATAGAATTCATTGAGCTTCATGTTATTTTATCCCTTAAATTATGAATGTTAGTTTAAAATCTTGAATTTAAGCATTAGGTTCTAAAAGAATTAATTTTGATGATTTTGTGCTTTAATTTGGAGAAATTAGCTAACAAGTAATTAAAGACCGCAATTTGAGATTTTTCTTAACTTTTACATATTTAGTTTGATTTATGATTGATAATGATGTATGAGGAATTTTCGTATGCAGGAGATGTGTAAAGAAAAAAGTTAAAAACCCATAAGGGCATTTTAGACATTTTATCCGGAAGGGCAAAATGGTCTTTATACCCTAAATGGCGTGTTTGTAATTATCAAACTAGGGCAACATCTTCTTGTGATAAAAGGAAAAGAAGAGAGGAGCTGCAGGAGGGCGTTTTTGCGAGAGGAGAGTCCTTGTGTTTGCTGAAGCAATCGCAGAAGAAGCTAGGGTGGTGTTACAAAGCAAAGCCGAGAGACGGGAACAAGAGAGGCGGTGAGAACACGGTGGTTGTCGCGTCGATTCTTTGAAGCAATTGTGAGGAGATCGAGGTTGGCGTTTTCCTACACAGAAAGCCGGGGAGAAAAAGCGGTGAAGGCATCGAGAGAGCCAACCTACCTCCTGCTTTGAAGCAATCGGAAGAAGGCGCGAAAAAATTGTTGTAGCAATTGCGAGGGGCAGCATCGGAAGAGCAGACCCATCGATTGCTGAAGCAATCGCGAAGGAGGACAGAGGAGCATTGTTGTGCGCGTAGAGTGCGAGGAATCGCCCAAACTTTTCTTTGAAGCATTCGCGCGCGCATTGGTGAGTATCGGCCAAGTATTGCTGAAGCAATTTCAGGGCGGCGATCGGAGAGGCGACCCATCCTATTCTTTGTGGACAATCGGGCGTGATTGTTCTTTGCGTGTGCATTTCTTTGAAGCAAGGCCGTGGACAATCGGGAAGCGCGTCGTCGGCGCGTCGCGCGATTCTTTGAAGCAAAGTCGTTCTTATTTTGCCGTTGCGCGTGATTTTTGTTGTGCTCGTGTTTCTTTGAAGCAAAGTCGTGGGGACCTTGGGCGTTCTTCGCCGCTGCTTGCATTTTCTTTGAAGCAAAAGTAACCGATAGGCAAATTGCTCGATAGGCAAATTCTTTGAAGCAATCTCGAAACTCTTCTTTGAAACTAGTGGGTAAAAAATTGTTGTTTAGGAAATTTTTGCCATTGTTTAGGTCGATTTTGGGGGTATTCTTGGTCTACTATTGCTATACATGATTAGTAAGAGCATGCTTAACTTAAGGATGTGTAATTTAACTCCAAGCATGAGCTAAACTCTTCTAGGCATGGGTTAGGTTGTTTTTCACCGTATACATTGTAATAAATTTATGGTTGATGCCGTGGTTGGATTTATGAGATTTTAATGTTTATAACGATGCATGAGGATTAAAACTTGGCCACTTTGACTCCTCTAAAATTCACGAACTTGGAAAAGCTAGTGAGTTAGGAAATTAGAATTTCATTCTAGGATCATGAGTTAATTAGGGATAATTAATCCACCTAGAATCTTAAAGTTATGAGCGTAATTTAGATCTCAATTGGGAAATTGTTGGTTTTAAAATTTAGTGACTTTGGAAAAATTCACTTGATCACATGTGTAGGTAAATTCAAGGCATCAACCACACATTTGTTAATCTAATTATACATGGAACTTCAACTTAACCTAGCCTATCTCTTAATCTAAAAGCCCCGCTTTTTCTCTCGTTTAGTTTATGTTTAATGTTTTCACATATTTTGATTTATTGCATTAGTCTTAATTATATTTAACTCATTCAAACAACAAAACAATCGAATTCCTATTTTTGCATTCATTTATTCCTAACAAAAACTTGCATGCCCATGCATTGCACCAAAAATAAATGGAGACAAATTTCTAGGACACTCATTGATTTAGATTCTACTAGTCCTCGTGGGATCGATACTTTTCTTATCACTTGCCGACCTTGACCGTGTATACTTGCACGCCAAAGGAGAGTCGAGTCTCATCCTAGTTGCATTAGTTTAGGACACCGACATTTTTCTCGCATCGGTGCCTCACGGAGGAAGTGTCAACCGCCACTACATGGCCTCTGAAAATGGCGAGATCTAAGCCGATGAGTTGGATTATATCAACTGGACGAGGTAACTTCTCTTAGATCTCATATGGCATCTCTCATTCATGCCCTGAATAATTTTGCAGGATCACCACAGACAGGGATGTCCTCTCAATGCTCACAGCCTAATGGAGAATCCATTATGGAGCAATTGCACTACCTGAACAACAGAAGCAACCACTATGGAGGCAATCAGACTCAGAACAACCTCCCAACACAATACAATCCAGGTTTGAGGTATCATGAAAATTTTTCTTATGCTAACAACAAAAATGTGTTGAATCCTCCTACAGGGCATGCTTCTACATCAGAGAGGAAACCATCTCTGGAAGACACATTGCACTCCTTCATATTTGAATCCGTAAGTCGGGCCCAACGGTACTGGAGAATGCGATCACCGATTTATCTCGGTATAGTGACGATCATGGAGCTGCAATAAAGAGCATAGAGACCCGAGATAGGCCAAATGAACACATCACCCGTGCACCGCAAGTAAGGAAAGAAACACCTTGAGGGAGTCTGATCTAGATAAAGACGTTAAAAAAGCGCTTCTTGGGAGGCAACCCAAGCTTTACTTACTTTTGCTTTTCTGTCTTTAGCTTGCGTTAGTTTGTTTTTAGTTGTTCTTCCATTCTTAGTTTCCTTACTAGTTTGTTGCTTTGCTTTGTAGGTTGTGGAGATGCCTTTCTTCGTTGAAATCCATGCTCCCATTCTGAGGAACTCCAACACACATGCTTTGGCTATCCAAGGAACTCAGAAAGAGCTCCATAAACCAGGACAGTATTGTTCACTCTTACCCTGATACTTAATTTGTGCTTAATTCTACAAACATTGGGGACAATGTTTAGTTTATGTTTGGGGGTGGATGTGTTTATTTGTTGTGACTGTCCTGAGTATGTGCTGAATTGTTGATTGATCTTTTACATAAGTATGAGTATGATAGCCTAGGATGAGATATAATTGGAAATCCTTGTGATTCTGCTGAAACATGAGAGCATGACATGAATTTGAGTTAATTTAAAAATTTTCGTGAGCTTTTCCTGCAATATGACGCACATAGCCTATGTTTCTGTAGTTTTGAAATGCTTAGAACAAAGTTATTAGGTTTAGAAGTTTGATGTCACCTCGATAGGTCTGAGAACTGATTTGAGAGTTAAACTGCAGGATAGGGTGAATAACAATATGAAGTGCATGATCTGTATAATATGTGAAATAGTTTGTTTTTGTTTTTTGTTTGCTAAAGAAAAAAGACCGTGAGGGCAAAAAGAGCTACCTTCACTGTGATCCGTTAGGCTACTCATTGAGCGAGTGCTCTGGGTAAGGGTCCCTACAGTGGATGTGTGAAAGCTAGTATCCTTGCACAAAAAAAAAAAAGAAGAAAAGAGAAAAAGTGGCATCAAAAGAGTGATTAAGTGTTGAGTAGAGTTATTTAGTTCTTGAATGTGGGGAAGCTCAAAGATTAGTAATTAAGACCAGTGTAGGGGGAAGTTGAATGGAGAGCCTAATAAAGTTGATCCGGACTTAGTAAAAATGAAGGGAACATATGCTAATCACACACACAAGTAGGAACACTTAGGAAAAAATTTAAATTGCTCGCTAAATTGTTATGGTTGAGTGTTTCCTGTGATTACCAGATTTTCTCTTAAATCTTTGAGGCTTGAATCAAAAATGTGTTTAAGAACAATCTAATGTTTAACTCTGTTTTTGCTCGGGACTAGCGAAAGTCTAAGTTTGGGGGAGTTTGATAGCACACAAAATGTGCTATCCTTAGGCTTAATTATTGCTAGTTTTATGATGATTTCAGGGTTTTTACGTGGTTAATTTATTCAATTTCAGGTTAAGAGCTTAAACGGAGCTATTGGAGACAATTTGGATCACTCGGGATCAAAACGGGGCTATTTGGAGCTAAAGATAACATCAATTAGAAGAAAAAGAACCAATCCTAGCATGATAACCCGAGGTGATGGCGTTGTAACGCCATGCAGAGCGTTGCAACGCCATGCTTGCTGTTTAAAAGCTTTGAAGACTCCAGGCGATAGCATTGCAACGCTGCCTTAGGGCGTTGCAACGCTATCTCGATAAGAAGCCACGCGTGAGAAGCGCACACAGGGGCGTTGTAACGCCGCTCGCAGCTGCGTCGCAACGCCATTTCGAAGGAGCGCGCGTTAGGGTAGCGGCGTTGTAACGCAGCGCCTCGGCGTTGCAACGCCATCGATTATTTCCTTAATTGCCACCGGTAGGGTGCGGCGTTACCTGTAATTGCTGTCCCTAGCGTTGCAACGCTTCACCGATTCCTTCAATAAATATATCCTTATGATTTCATTGCTAGGGGAGTCGAATTTGGTAGTTTTTAGCCCTAATTTCGAAATACACTTTGTAAGAAGAGAGAAAAGAGCGTTTTTGGGAGCCAAAGCATTCGTGGAGGTTCGAGATCGAAGACGGGAGCTCGGAGACGAAGGACCGACATCGACACCTAAGTTTAATTTCCTTTTCTTTCAATTTGTAATAGCGTTCTAAGACGTTTTCTACTTGTTTAGTTTGATTTTCATGTGATTTAGAGTAGCTAAACATTGTAGTTAGGATTTGATTTGCTTGTTATGACTTTATTACAATGTATTGAAGCATGTTTTGTTCTTATTTTTGACAATTCGTTCTTGACTTCTTAATTTGTTGATTTAAGTGGACTCGAGAGATAAAGTTTGAATTAGAGCAAAATTGTCAAAACCCTTAGAATTCTGGCATGAAAATGACTTAGAAATCTTAGGGAAACACATAAAGAAGTTGCTTAATGCCATGCATGTCGTAGGTTCATATGGAGACTATGAAGTTTATTGTATGTGTGAGGCTCACTAAGAATCGAGAGATTTTCTTGAGTATTTTACTTCTTGTTTATAATTTCATCTCATTGGTTCAATGCATGTGTTAGTTAGGTCATTAACTTGTAAAATCACTTCCCACCATTCTATCAATTCGTATCTCTACATGTTTGTTTGTTTGCTTGTTTTCAATTCAACTATCCATGTTATGTTTCTTAAGCTAAAATTTAGAATTAATATCTTAGTAATTAATTAATCTAGAAACCCATTCCCAAGGACGATACTTGGACTCATAAATCACTATACTAAAACTTGACCCGTACACTGCGGTATTGCAATATAATAAATTTTGCAGCAACACACCTGTCACTCTCAGATGCCACAATCACATCCGCATACCTTGACAGCTCCGTATACCTTCTCTCGTACTCAGCCACGGAAAGTGACCCTTGCTTCAATTCTAAAAATTAATCCCTCTTTGCCTCGCGGTACGTGCTAGGATAATACTTGTCCTCGAATATGCTTCTAAAAGTTTGTCAATCTAGAGTACGTACATCACTGCGCCTGGCTAGTATTGACTTCCACCAACCCTCTGCTTCCTTCTCTAGAGGGAATGTGGCCAACTTGACTTTTCGCTCCCCAGGGCAACTCATCACATAAAAACATTTTTCAAGCATATACAACCAAACCTTGGCATCAACAGGATCTATGGAACCCTCAAACACTGTGGCTCCTAGTTTCTTCAGACATTCTATTCCATATGTCTTTTCTGGATCACTTGGCCCTGCTCTCTCTGGCCTGCCTACCTCCGGTGAGGAACTGGAATGTTGCTCATCTCTGGCCTCAGTCTGGACCCTCGGGGCACTAGATCCCCTCTCAGATTGGCCTTGGGTAGGATCCTGCGTCCCGCCCTGATCCTGTTGGCGTCGTCTGCTAGTACTTGGTTGCATGATTCCCATAACATATCAACATATTAGACATACTTTGGGTACTTAACTCAAATTCTCAGTACTAAACTTCTATTCACATTTAAGCCCTAGCTGGACTTACTCTTATCCTTTCTTGGACCATACTCTAATACTTCAATATGAACTACATCAATAACTTGCTCTGACTTTTTAGTTTATTCTCAGAGCTAACTGGCCCTGTCTCATTCCCATGGGGCTAACTGCTCTAATACCAAGTTGTCACACCACCTCCCGAACTACTCACTAATTAGCCCGGAAGACGGCGTGAAGCCAACAGACATTGTTTACCTCTTAACAATACCTGTTGACCCTGTTTTACATGATAAACATACTATGCTCGCATATGGAACACTTTAATCTAACACAGAAGAAACTTGACAACTACTAAACCTATATAAGGAGAAACTCTCGTTAAATCTCTCTTGAAAACTAAAATGGCAAGAGAATCAAAAACCAAGCAAGACAAACCATTGTTTATACAACCTCAAATGTACAAACAACTATAACTACATAGTTCTCTCAAGATAATCTACAACTCATATGAACTTGCTATACAACACCAGCCACGTACAAAATATCAACTCGTGGAGCTTTCAGTAGACTATGGCAGGATGTCAGGTACCAGGAGCTCGATCTCTACCTGAAAAGTTTGGAAAACACTGAAAGAATGAGTTATGAAGCTCTGAGTGACTGAGTTAAAAATCTATAACTCATAAATCATATCACCTAAAAACTATGAGCAGAAGATGGAATTTTGGCGTCGCCCCGACTTGAACAAGAGACCTTTAGTGTGTTAGATTGACATGATAACCAACTACACCACAGCACCACATGAACAATATAACTCCTTAACGAGGTTTGTTTTTTATACATTTGATGTATAAAAAGGTAATGTTTTTTTTTATTAGATTCAAGAGGAAATAAATTCAACGTCTCTAATTGTATCAATTTTTTCGATAAACTTTCAAATTCATCAAATTGAACCTCTCTCACCTGGACTTGAATTGGATACCTTCAATGTGTTAGACTGATGTGATAAATGACTACACAACACATCACCTGGAAAATTTTTCTCGTTAACCTTAACTAGGTATGATTTTGATTGATTTAATGCGTAAAATCGTAACATTTGTGTTTATTAAATTTTGTAAAAAAATGAACTTCTACTCAAAAGCTTGTCAGGTTGTATTAATTTTCACCATAAACTTTCATTTCATTGAATTGGATCCCCATCGAATTTTCAATAATTTTAATAAATCCAATAGAAGAACCTCCATAAACTCACTCATTTTAATATAATCAAGATTTGAATAAAATTATGAGATAATATTTTGATGTCAATCGAACTCGAACCGAAGATTTTAAGTGTGTTCAATTGACGTCAAAACTATACCACATGGATAATTATACGTCTAAACTAGCTATGATTTTAATAATTTGATGTATAAAAAACTAATGTTTGTGTTTATTAAATTTTTGGGGAAAATATATTTCTACACGCAAACTTGTCAAGTTATATCAATTTTAATCATAAACTTTGAATTTCATTAAATTGGACCTCAATCAAATATTCTCTAACTTTATATAAGTGAATATCAGAATGTGCATAAACTCACTAAGCCCGGAAGACGGCGTGAAGCCAACAGACATTGTTTACCTCTTAACAATACCTATTGACCCTGTTTTACGTGATAAACATACTATGCTCGCATATGGAACACTGTAACATAACACAGCGGAAACTTGACAACTACTAAACCTACATAAGGAGAAACTCTTCTTAAATCTCTCTTGAAAACTAAAATGGCAAGAGCATCAGAAACCAAGCAAGACAAACCATTGTTTATACAACCTCTAATGTACAAACAACTATAACTACATAGTTCTCTCAAGATAATCTACAACTCATATGAACTTGCTATACAACACCAACCACGTACAAAATATCAACTCGTGGAGCTTTCAGTAGACTATGGCAGGATGTCAGGTACCAGGAACTCGATCTCTACCTGAAAAGTTTGGAAAACACTGAAAGAATGAGCTATGAAGCTCAGTGAATGACTAAGTTAAAAATCTATAACTCATAAATCATATCACCTGAAAACTATGAGCATATGCATTTGTATACAAGCGTTAAAAGTAAATGTGGAATCATAATAAATTTTCAGAAAACCAGCAAGTATGTCGTTAAAATCTCGTAAGGCATATAAATGGTATAAACCTTTTTAAAACATATCACAATCCTAGTTGTGTATGGCACGCCCAGTACAACAAACGTTTACTCGACGATGTAGTGGGGCCCGCCCAGCACTCTCATCGTCTTTCTCGTAGTAGGGCCCGCCCAGCACTCACGATAGCATTGTTGTCACAGAGTACACTCAACGTCAACAACAGAATATGACCTGTGTGCACACGGTACTATAAAGCCTCGGGCTAAATATCTTAGTCATTTAGTCAATCGAGTCTCAGAAAATAACATAAAAATGTTTGAACATGTCTGCTTATCTTTTCTTTCGTAAAACTCAAGCTACTCAGCTTGTTCTTGAAACTGGAAATCTTTAAATCATACTTGCTAGTACATACTTGCTCGAAATCATAACATTTCCATAAATTTCGACAATCAATAAACATATGCTCAGGCATAAATTTCATCAGGACATTTAGGCTCACAACGAGCACTTAAAATCATTTGTAGGAAAACATGAATGCTTAAAAATATGTGTTCCAAAGGAAAACAATAAGCATTGAAACCATTTCATTCTATCAAAATCTTGTATTTTCATAGGCTTAATACAAGCATGTAAATCATTTTCGAGCTTCATTTTGTCACTCACCGTATTAGAATTAGAACCCTGGCCCGTAAACTCGACCTATTTCCTCTTGGCCTATCAAACAAATCAAATCTAAGTATTATAACCTCGAGCTCATCAATTTCAACCTTAGAATTACAAAAAAACACACCATTTAATTTTCCAGCATTTTACACAATTCATGCCCTAAATTCAGACAATCATAACTTCTTCATTTCTTAGCAAAAAATGATGTACTTGATATCACACTATTCCTTTTTGAACCCTCTAAACATCATATGCAGAAATGAAATTGAGATTCCCAACGGATTTTTTCGCAAATACGTCAAAATCTTCTTCCCCAAAAACAAACTTTTGCTACTCCAGATTCGTTTCCTTGCTGCAACCCGAAATTGGCCTAAACTTTTAAACATCTTCCAGTCAATTTCTACTCACTTGTTCTTCTTGAAAGTTGTAGTAAATTCAATAAGCTTTCCAACCATACCTATTAGAGCTTCTGATTCCAACTCTACAGATCAGCACGACCCAAAAACCAGAGACTTCTCGAATTTGATAGCAAAATCTTTCCTCTGCCTTTCTTTAAACAAATCAGTAACATAGACTTAAAATTTGCTCGAGGTTCCTTCACAAACTTTGTTAAAAAATGAATTAACCTTCAAGAAAACTAGACCTCAACTCTTACCTCTTATTGTTGAGCTCAAAATGATCAAAACATAAGAACATGGTTGAATTGGTCATATAATTGTCATGGAAATTGAGTTGAACCTTTCTCCTTCCTTCTTCAACCTCAAAACCAGAAAACCCTTCATTCCTCTTCTTTCAACCTTCTCCCACGAAGCCCTTAGCTTTCTTTTGTTAAAAATGAGAAGGAAATAAGTTTAAAATATTTTAAAATGAATCCAACCGATGGTGGAGGTTTTGTCTTCTTTCCCTTTTTTTATTTTAATTCCTTCCTTATCTCTTTCTTCCCCTTTTCATTTTTTTTTCTTTTCTTTTTCTTTTCTATTCTTAAAAAAAACAAACAAAAATATATTAAACTTTTCCTTTTTTTGTTTTCTTTTGTTTTTTTCTTGTAAGGAAATCCAAAGAGAGATCTCGGGTTTACAATTTTCACCATAAACTTTCATTTCATTGAATTGAATCTCCATCGAATTTTCAATAATTTTAATAAATCCAACAGAACAACCTCCATAAACTCACTAATTTTAATAAAATCAAGGTTTGAGTAAAATTATAAATAATATTTTGATGTAAATCGAACTCGAATCGAAGACTTTAAGTGTGCTCAATTGACGTCATAACTATACCACATGGATAATTATACGTCTAAACCAGCTATGATTTTAGTAATTTGATGTATAAAAATGTAATGTTTGTGTTTACTAAATTTTTGGGGAAAATAAATTTCTACACGCAAACTTGTCAAGTTATATCAATTTTAATCATAAACATTCAGAACGTGCATAAACTCACTAATTTCAATAATCAAGCTTTTGCACAAAATCAGAAAAAAAAATTCTTTTAGAAAAAGCAAGCACCTTTATAAACACAATAATTCGAATAAAATCAAGTTTTGCAGCAACCTATTGATAAAAGAAAGAATTTTGGCGTCGCTCGAACTTAAACCGGAGACCTTTAGTGTGTTAGACTAACGTGATAACCAACTACACCACATGAACAATAGAACTCCTAAACGAGGTTTGTTTTTTATACGTTTGATGTATAAAAAGGTATTGTTTTTGTTTATTGGATTCAAGAGGAAATAAATTCAACGTCTCTAATTGTATCAATTTTTTCGATAAACGTTCAAATTCATCAAATTGAACCTCTATCGCCTGGACTTGAATTGGAGACCTTCAATGTGTTAGGCTGATGTGATAAATGACTACACAACAAATCACCTGGCAATTGTTCTCGTTAACCTTACCTAGGTATGATTTTGATTGATTTGATGCGTAAAATCGTAACGTTTGTGTTTATTAAATTTTGTGAAAAAATGAACTTCTACTCAATGCTTGTGAAGTTGTATTAATTTTCACCATAAACCTTCATTTCATTGAATTGGATCTCCATCGATTTTTTAATAATTTTAATAAATCCAACAGAAGAACCTCCATCAACTCACTAATTTTAAAAAAATCAAGATTTGAATAAAATTATGAGATAATATTTTGATGTCAATCGAACTCGAACCGAAGACTTTAAGTGTGTTCAATTGACGTCATAACTATACCACCTGTATAATTATACGTCTAAACTTGCTATGATTTTAATAATTTGATGTATAAAAAACTAATGTTTATGTTTATTAAATTTTTTGGGAAAATAAATTTCCACACGCAAACTTGTCAAGTTATATCAATTTAAATCATAAACTTTCAATTTCATTAAATTGGACCTCTATTAAATATTCTCTAACTTTATATAAGTGAACATCAGAACGTGAATGAACTCACTAATTTCAATAATCAAGCTTTTGCTCAAAATAAGAAAAAAAAATCTTTTAGAAAAACAAAGCACCTTTATAAACTCAATAATTCAAATAAAATAAAGCTTTGCACCAACTTATAAATAAAAGATAGAATTTTGGCGTCGCTCGGACATGAACGAGAGACCTTCAGTGAGTTAGAATGACGTGATAACCAACTACACCACAACACAACATCAACAATATAACTCCTAAACAAGGTTTGTTTTTTATACATTTGATGTATAAAAAGGTAATGTTTTTGTTTATTAGATTCAAGAGGAAATAAATTCAACGTCTCTAATTGTATCAATTTTTCCAATAAACTTTCAAATTCATCAAATTGAACCTCTATCGCCTGGACTTGAATTGGAGACCTTCAATTTGTTAGCCTGATGTGATAAATGACTACACAACACATCACCTGGACAATTGTTCTCGTTAACCTTAACTAGGTATGATTTTGATTGATTTGATGCGTAAAATCGTAACGTTTGTGTTTATTAAATTTTGTAAAAAAATGAACTTCTACTCAAAAGCTTGTCAGGTTGTATTAATTTTTACCATAAACTTTCATTTCATTGAATTGAATCTCCATCGAATTTTCAATAATTTTAATAAATCCAACAGAAGAACCTCCATAAACTCACTAATTTTAATCAAATCAAGATTTGAATAAAATTATGAGATAATATTTTGATGTCAATCGAACTCGAACGGAAGACTTTAAGTGTGTTCACTTGACGTTGTAACTATACCAAATGGATAATTATACGTCTAAACTAGCTATGATTTTAATAATTTGATGAATAAAACACTAATCTTTGTTTTTATTAAATTTTTGGGGAAAATAAATTTCTGCACGCAAATTTGTCAAGTTACATCAATTTTAATCATAAACTTTCAATTTCATTAAATTGGACCTCTATCAAATATTCTCTAACTTTATATAAGTGAACATCAAAACGTGCATAAACTAACTAATTTCAATAATGCATAAACTAACTAATTTCAATAATGAAGCTTTTGCACAAAATCAGAAAAAAATATTTTAGAAAAAGCAAGCACCTTTATAAACTCAACAATTCGAATAAAATCAAGCTTAGCACCAACTTATAAATAAAAGAAAGAATTTTGGCATCGCACGTACTTAAACCGAAGACCTTTAGTGTGTTAGACTAACGTGATAAACAACTACACCACACCACCACATGAACAATATAACTCCTAAACGAAGTTTGTTTTTTATACATTTGATGTATAAAAAGGTAATGTTTTTGTTTATTAGATTCAAGAGGAAATAAATTCAACGTCTCTAATTGTATAAATATTTCTAATAAACTTTCAAATTCATCAAATTGAACCTCTATCGCCTGGACTTGAATTGGAGACCTTCAATGTTTTAGACTGATGTGATAAATGACTACACAACACATCACCGTGGCAATTGTTCTCGTTAAACTTAACTAGGTATGATTTTGATTGATTTGATGCGTAAAATCATAACGTTTGTGTTTATTAAATTTTGTAAAAAAATGAACTTCTACTCAAAAGTTTGTCAAGTTGTTTTAATTTTCACCATAAACTTTCATTTCATTTCATTGGATCTCCATCGAATTTTCAATAATTTTAATAAATCCAACAGAAGAACCTCCATAAACTCATTAATTTTAATCAAATCAAGATTTGAATAAAATTATGTGATAATATTTTGATGTCAATCGGACTCGAACCGAAGACTTTAAGTGTGTTCAATTGACGTCATAACTATACTACATGGATAATTATACGTCTAAACTAGCTATGCTTTTAATAATTTGATATATAAAAAACTATTGTTTCTGTTTATTAAATTTTTGGGGAAAATAAATTTCTACACGCAAACTTGTCAAGTTATATATATTTTAATCATAAACTTTCAATTTCGTTAAATTGGACCTCTATCAAATATTATCTAACTTTATATAAGTGAACATCAGAACATGCATAAACTCACTAATTTCAATAATCAAGCTTTTGCACAAAATCAGAAAAAAAAAATCTTTTAGAATAAGCAAGCACCCTTATAAACTCAATAATTCGAATAAAATCAAACTTTGCACCAACTTATAAATAAAAGAAAGAATTTTGGCGTCACCCGGACTTAAGCTGGAAACCTTTAGTGTGTTAGACTGACGTGATAACAAACTACACCACAACACCACATGAAAAATATAACTCTTAAACGAGGTTTGTCGTTTAATATTTGATGTATAAAAAGGGAATGCTTTTGTTTATTAGATTCAAGAGGAAATAAATTCAACGTCTCTAATTGTATAAATATTTCCGATAAACTTTCAAATTCATCAAATTGAACCTCTATCGCCTGGACTTGAATTGGAGACCTTCAATGTTTTAGACTGATGTGATAAATGACTACACAACACATCACCGTGGCAATTGTTCTCGTTAAACTTAACTAGGTATGATTTTGATTGATTTGATGCGTAAAATCGTCACGTTTGTGTTTATTAAATTTTGTAAGAAAATGAACTTCGACTCAAAAGCATGTCAGGTCGTATTAATTTTCACCATAAATTTTAATTTCATTGAATTGGATCTCCATCGAATTTTAAATAATTTTAATAAATCCAACAGAAGAACCTCCATAAACTCACTAAGTTTAATAAAATCAAGATTTGAATAAAATTATGAGATAATATTTTGATGTCAATCGAACTCGAACGGAAGACTTTAAATGTGTTCACTTGACGTCGTAACTATACCACAGGGATAATTATACGTCTAAACTAGCTATGATTTTAATAATTTGATGTATAAAACACTAATGTTTGTGTTTATTAAATATTTTGGGAAAAATAAATTTCTACACGCAAACTTGTCAAGTTATATCAATTTTCATCATACTTTCAATTTCATTAAATTGGACCTCTATCAAATATTCTTTAACTTTACATAAGTGAACATCATAACGTGCATAAACTAACTAATTTCAATAATCAAGCTTTTGCACAAAATCAAGAAAAAATTCTTTTAGAAAAAGCAAGCACGCTTATAAACTTAATAATTCGAATAAAATCAGGCTTTGCACCAATTTATAAATAAAAGAAAGAATTTTGGTGTCGTCTGGACTTAAACTTGAGAACTTTAGTTTGTTAGACTGACGTGATAACCAACTACACTACAACACCACATGAACAATATAACTCCTAAACGAGGTTTTTTTTTTATACATTTGATGTATAAAAAGGTAATGTTTTTGTTTATTAGATTCAAGAGGAAATAAATTCAACGTCTCTAATTGTATAAATATTTCCGATAAACTTTCAAATTCATCAAATTGAACCTCTATCGCCTGGACATGAATTGGAGACCTTCAATGTGTTAGACTGATGTGATAAAGTACTACACAACACATCACCTCGACAATTGTTCTCGTTAACCTTAACTAGGTATGATTTTGATTGATTTGATGCGTAAAATTGTAACGTTTGTGTATATTGAATTTGTAAGAAAATGAACTTCTACACAAAAGCTTGTCGGATTGTATTAATTTTCACCATAAACTTTCATTTCATTGAATTCGATCTCCATCGAATTTTCAATAATTTTAATAAATCAAACAGAAGAACCTCCATAAGCTCACTAATTTTAATATAATTAAGATTTGAATAAAATTATGTGATAATATTTTGATGTTAATCGAACTCGAACCCAAGACTTTACGTGTGTTCAATTGACGTCATAACTATGCCACATGGATAATTATACGTCTAAACTAGCTATGATTTTAATAATTTGATGTATAAAAAACTAATGTTTGTGTTTATTAAATTTTTTTGGAGAAAATAAATTTCTACATGCAAACTTGTCAAGTTATATCAATTTTAATCATAAACTTTCAATTTCATTAAATTGGACCTCTATTAAATATTCTCTAACTTTATATAAGTGAACATCAGAACAGAAGGTGCATAAACTCAATAATTTCAATAATCAAGCTTTTGCAAAAAATCAGAAAAAAAAAATCTTTCAGAAAAAGCAAGAGCCTTTATAAACTAAATAATTCAAATAAAATCAAGCTTTGCACAAACTTATAAATAAAAGATAGAATTATGGCTTCACCCAGACTTAAACCAGAGACCTTCAGTGTGTTAGACTAACATGATAACCAACTACACCACAACACAACATGAACAATTAGATTCCTAAACGAGGTTTGTTTTTTATACATTTGATGTATAAAAAGGTAATGTTTTTGTTTATTAGATTCAAGGGAAAATAAATTTAACGTCTCAGATTGTATCACTTTTTTCGATAAACATTCAAATTCATCAAATTGAACCTCTATCGTCTGGACTTGAATTTGAGACCTTCAATGTGTTAGACTGATGTGATAAATGACTACACAACGACATCACCTGGACAATTGTTCTCGTTAACCTTAACTAGGTATCATTTTTATTAATTTTATGCGTAAAATCGTAAGGTTTGTGTTTATTAAATTTTGTAAAAAAATGAACTTCTACTCAAAAGCTTGTCAAGTTGTATTAGTTTCCACCATAAACATTCATTTTATTGAATTGGATCTCCATCAAATTTTCAACAATTTTAATAAATCCAATAGAAGAACCTCCATAAACTCACTAATTTTAATAAAATTAAGATTTGAATAAAATTATGAGATAATATTTTGATGTCAATCGAACTAGAACCGAAGACTTTAAGTGTGTTCAATTGACGTCATAACTATACCACATGGATAATTATACCTCTAAACTAGCTATGATTTTAATAATTTGATGTATAAAAAACTAATATGTTGTGCGTATTAAATTTTTGGGGAAAATAAATTTCTACACGCAAACTTGTCAAGTTATATCAATTTTAATCATAAACTTTCAATTTAATTAGATTGGACCTCTATAGAATTTTCTCTAACTTTATCTAAGCGAACATCAGAAAGTGCATAAACTCACTAATGTCAATAATGAAGCTGTTGCACAAAATCAGAAAAAAAAAACTTTTAGAAAGGAATTTTTGGGTCGCTCGGACTTGAACCCGAGACCTTAAGTGTGTTAGACAGACGTGATAAAAAAACTACACAACGAAACAACATGAATAATATAACTCCTAAACGAGGTTTGTTTTTTATACATTTGATGTATAAAAAGGTAATGTTTTTGTTTATTACATTCAAGTGAAAATAAATTTAACGTTTCTTATTGTATCAATTTTTTCGATAAACTTTCAAATTCATCAAATTGAAACTCTGTCGCCTGGACTTGAATTAGAGACCTTAAATGTGTTAGACTAATGTGATAAATGGCTACACAACGACATCACCTGGCCAATTGTTCTCGTTAACCTTACTAGGTATGATTTCGATTGATTTGATGCGTAAAATCGTAAGGTTTGTGTTTATTAAATTTTGTAAAAAAAATGACTTCTACTCAAAAGCTTGTCAGGTTGTATTGGTTTTCACCATAAACTTTCATTTCATTGAATTGGATCTCCATCGAACTTTCTATCATTTAAATAAATCCAATAGAAGAACCTCCATAAACTCAGTAAATTTAATAAAATCAAGATTGGAATAAAATTATGAGATACAATTTTGATGTCAATCGAACTCTAACCCAAGACTTTAAATGGGTTCAATTGACGTCATAACTAAACCACATGGATAGTTATACCTCTAAACAAGCTATGATTTTAATAATTTGATGTATAAAAAACTAATGTTTGTGTTTATTAAATTTTTGGGGAAAATAAATTTCTACACGCAAACTTGTCAAGTTATATCAATTTTAATCATAAACTTTCAATTTAATTAGATTAGACCTCTATCAAATTTTCTCTAACTTTATATAAGCGAACATCAGAACGTGCATAAACTTACTAATTTCAATAACGAAGTTGTTGCACAAAATCAAAAAAAAAAAATCTTTTAGAAAAAGTAAGCGAAGAGCCTTTATAAACTCGATAATTCCAATAAAATCAAGCTTTGCACCAACATATAAATAAAAGAAGGAATTTTGGCGTCGCTAGGAATTGAATTGGAGACCTTCAAGGTGTAAAACTGACGTGACAACCAACTACACAAATACACCACATGAAAATTATTACTCCTAAACGAGGTTAGTTTTTTATACATTTGATATATAAGAAGGTAATGTTTTTGATTATTAGATTCAAGCGAAAAATAAATTTAACGTTTCTGATTGTATCAATTTTTTCGATAAACTTTAAAATTCATCAAATTTAAACGTTGTCGCCTGGACTTGAATTAGAGACCTTAAATGTGTTAGACTGATGTGATAAATGACTACACAACGACATCACCTGGACAATTGTTCTTGTTAACCTTAACTAGGTATGATTTCGATTGATTTGATGCGTAAAATCGTAAGGTCTGTGTTTATTAAATTTTGTAAAAAAAAGGCTTCTACTCAAAAGCTTGTCAGGTTGTATTAGTTTTCACCATAAACTTCCATTTCATTGAATTGGATCTCCATCGAATTTTCAATAATTTTATTAAATCAAATAGAAAGAACCTCAATAAACTCAGTAATTTTAATAAAATCAAGATTTGAATATAATTATGAGATAATATTTTGATGTCAACCGAACTCTAACCCAAGACTTTAAATGGGTTCAATTGACGTCATAACTATACCACATGGATAATTATACCTTTAAACTAGCTATGGTTTTAATAATTTGATGCATAAAAAACTAATGTTTGTGTTTCTTAAATTTTTGGGGAAAATAAATTTCTACACGCAAACTTGTCAAGTTATATAAATTTTAATCATAAACTTTAAATTTCATTCAATTAGACCTCTATCAAATTTTCTCTAACTTTATATAAGCGAACATCAGAAAAAAATCTTTTAGAAAAAGCAAGAGCCTTTATAAACTCGATAATTCCAATAAAATCAAGCTTTGCACCAACTTATAAATAAAAGATAGAATTTTGGATTCCCCCGGACTTGAACCGGAGACCTTCACTGTGTTAGACTAACGTGATAATCAACTACACCACGACTCCAAATGAACAATATTACTCCTAAACGAGGTTTGTTTTTTATACATTTGATGTATAAAAAGGTAATGTTTTTGTTTATTAGATTCAAGGGAAAATAAATTTAACGTTTCTGATTGTATCAATTTTTTCGATAAACTTTCAAATTCATCAAATTGAAACTCTGTCGCCTGGACTTGAATTGGAGACCTTCAATGTGTTAGACTGGTGTGATAAATGACTACACAACGACAGCACCTGGACAATTGTTCTCGTTAACATTAACTTACTATGATTTTGATTGATTTGATGCGTAAAATCGTAAGGCTTGTGTTTATTAAATTTTGTAAAAAAATGGCTTCTACTCAAAAGCTTGTCAGGTTGTATTAGTTTTCACCATAAACTTTCATTTCATTGAATTGGATCTCCATCGAATTTTTAATAATTTTAATAAATCCAATAGAAGAACCTCCAATACACTCAGTAATTTTAATAAAATCAAGATTTGAATAAAATTATGAGATAATATTTTGATGTCAACCGAACTCTAACCCAAGACTTTAAATGGGTTCAATTGACGTCATAACTATACTACATTGATAATTATACCTCTAAACTAGCTATGATTTTAATAATTTGATGTATAAAAGACTAATGTTTGTGTTTATTAAATTTTTTGGGAAAATAAATTTCTACACGCAAACTTGTCAAGTTATATCAATATTAATCATAAATTTTCAATTTCATTAGATTAGACCTCTATCAAATTTTCTCTAACTTTATATAAGTGAAGATCAGAACATGCATAAACTCACTAATTTCAATAATGAAGTTGTTGCACAAAATCAGAAAAAAAAATCTTTTAGAAAAAGCAAGCGAAGAGCCTTTATAAACTCGATAATTCCAATAAAATCAAGCTTTGCACCAAATTATAAATAAAAGAAAGAATTTTTGCGTCTCCTGAACTGATAACCAACTACACCACTACACAAAATGGAAAATATTACTCCAAAGCGAGGTTTGTTTTTTTATACATTTGATGTATAAAAAGGTAATGTTTTTGTTCATTAGATTCAAGAGGAAATAAATTCAACGTCTCTAATTGTATCAAATTTTTCCGATAAACATTCAAATTCATCAAATTGAACCTCTATCGCCTAGACTTGACTTGGAGACCTTCAATGTGTTAGACTGATGTGATAAATGACTACACAACAAATCACCTGGATAATCGTTCTCGTTAACCATACCTAAGTATGATTTTTGATTGATTTGATGCTTAAAATCGTAAGGTTTGTGTTTATTAAATTTTGTAAAAAAAGGAACTTCTACTCAAATGTTTGTCAGGTTGTATTAGTTTTCACCATAAACTTTCATTTCATTGAATTCGATCTCCATCGAATTTTTAATAATTTTAATAAATCCAATAGAAGGACCTCCATAAACTCAGTCATTTTAATAAAATCAAGATTTGAATAAAATTATGCGATAATATTTTGATGTCAATCGAACTCTTACCCAAGACTTTAAATGGGTTTAATTGACGTCATAACTATACCACATAGATAATTATACCTCTAAACTAGCTATGATTTTAATAATTTGATGTATAAAAAACTAATATTTGTGTTTATTAAATTTTTGGGGAAAATAAATTTATACACGCAAACTTGTCAAGTTATATCAATTTTAATCATAAACTTTCAATTTCATTAGATTAGACCTCTATCAGATTCTGTCTAAGTTTATGTAAGCAAACATCAGTACGTGCATAAACTCACTAATTTCAATAATGAAGTTGTTGCACAAATTCAGAAAAAAAAAATCTTTTAGAAAAAGCAAGCGAAGAGCCATTATAAACTCGATAATTCCAATAAAAAAAATTTTGGCATCGCCGGGAGTTTACCCAATAACTCTAGTGTGTTAGACTGATGTGATAACCAACTACACCACGACACCACATGAACATCATTACTCGTAAACGAAGTTTGTTTTTTATACATTTGATGTATAAAAAGGTAATGTTTTTGTTTATTAGATTCAAGGGAAAATAAATTAAACGTTTCTGATTGTATCAATTTTTTCGATAAACTTTCAAATTCATCAAATTGAAACTGTGTCGCCTGGATTTGAATTGCAGACCTTCAATGTGTTAGACTGATGTGATAAATGACTACACAATGACATCACCTTGACAATTGTTCTCGTTAACCTTAACGTATGATTTTGATTGATTTGATGCGTAAAATCGTAAGGTTTGTGTTTATTAAATTTTGTAAAAAAATGACTCCTACTCAAAAGCTTGTCAGGTTGTATTAGTTTTCACCATAAACTTTCATTTCATTGAATTGGATCTCAATCGAATTTTAAATAATTTTAATAAATCCAATAAAAGAACCTCCATAAACTCAGTAATTTTAATAAAATCAAGATTTGAATAAAATTATGAGATAATATTTTGATGTCAACCAAACTCTAACCCAAGACTTGAAATGGGTTCAATTGACGTCATAACTATACCACATGGATTATTATACCTCTAAACTAGCTTTGATTTTAATAATTTTATGTATAAAAAACTAATGTTTGTGTTTATTAAATTTCTGCAGAAAATAAATTTCTACACGCAAACTTGTCAAGTTCTATCAATTTTAATCATAAACTTTCAATTTCATTAGATTAGACCTCTATCAAATTTTCTCTAACTTTATATAAGCGAACATCAAAACGTGCATAAACTCACTAATTTCAATAATGAAACAAAATCAGAAAAAAAATCTTTTAGAAAAAGCAAGGAGCCTTTATAAACTCGATAATTCCAATAAAATCAAGCTATGCACCAACATAAATAAAAGAAAGAATTTAGGCGTCGCGCGGACTTAAACCAAAGGCCTTCAGTGTGTTAGACTAACGTGATAACCAACTACACCATTTCACCACATGAACAATATTACTCCTAAACGAGGTTTGTTATTTATACATTTGATGTATAAAAAGGTAAAGTTTTTGTTTATCAGATTCAAGGGAAAATAAATTTAACGTTTCTGATTGTATCAATTTTTTCAATAAACTTTCAAATTCATCAAATTGAAACTCTGTCGCCTGGACTTGAATTGGAGACCTTCAATGTCTTAGAATGATGTGATAAATGACTACACAAGAGAAGACTAGATGTTCAATAAGCGTTGGAATGTTATCAAGCTCGAATGACCAAAGCCTTCGACAAAAATCTCAGGCCTAGGTCATTTCAGGTGGTGACCTAGTACTTGTTGTTCGAAGACCCATCATCACAACACGACACACGGGAAATAAATTCACACCCAAGTTGGATGGGCCCTATGTTGTTGAAGAAGTCTACACAAATGGAGCATACAAGATCGTAGATAAAGATGGCTTGAAGATTGGTCCGATCAATGGAAAATTCATAAAGAAATTCTATGCTTAAATGTAACACTCATAATCGTAAGAGTATAAACTACACGATGCTCCTGGCCCGCAAGAGCTTAAAAGGTGAACGACCCAATTGTAACAAATTTACTTCCTTTTCTTCTTTGAACTATGTTATGACTTGATCCCTCCTCATTATAAGGGTACGTAGGCAGCTTAAATGATAACTTTAAGTTCAGTCACTAAAAAAAAATTTGACCATGAATGAGACTTCAATATTTTATTCTTTGAATGAATAAATGTTTTTCCTAACAAAATAAGAAAAAAAATTCAAAGGAAACAACAAAAAGAAATTATTAAATTACATCAACAAAAGAAAAGTAAAATTGGTCGAATCATAGTTGCCACTTGAAGCTCTTTAGCTCTTCACGTGAAGTCTTTAAGCTTTTACGGATTAACTCTAAGTTGTTGGCATCTTCCTCATCTACAACAGGGGCACATTCAAGACTGTTGATCTCGTCACAAATTCGAGTAGCATCGAGCCTTTGCTGCTCTAAAGTCATTTTCTTTTCATCGATTAATTTGGAAAGCTTCTTAGAGTTGGCTCGGGCATTTTTCAACTTGGCTTCCAATTCCTTTATCTCCAATGTTGACTGTGCAAGCTTTTGTTGTAGGGCATCCTGCTCTTCAAGCGATTGACTTTCAACAAGGCGTACTTTCACTAGTTCAGATTTCTTCACCTCAAGTTGGTGATCTCTACTTGCTAAAGTCAATTGAGTAGAGTATGTAAATGCAAGTCTGTTATACGACTCTACTCTCTTAAAATAATCACCTACCAGATCTTGAAGGAGAACTAAACTATCTAACCCGCTCCCAGAAATGGCATGAAGTATTTCTCCTGCGTCAGACTGAAGACTTGCGACACTTTCAAAGGGGGTGCGTGCAATCTTCTGTTGCACGGTTTCCCACATGCCTATGGTTGCTCGCTCGCTTGTAAATCGGAAATCACTAACGCGAGCACAAAGCGAGAAACTTCAGGACCTCCAGTAGTAAGTTTCTCTTGTCTTCGATGGGTGTCTCCAGGAGCTTGGGAAGGTCGATGAGAGTTTTCAACTTATTCTATTGGTACCACCTGGGAAGTGCTCGCAAGCTTGGTAGCATTGTCGATAATGTTAGGGTCCGTTAGTGGCTCTTCACTATGTTCTCCCTCAGTTTCATGAGGAAGGTCATCTAGAGGGGACTGCAAAAAAATGGTATATATAATGAGAGCAGGAAAAGAATTCAAAATCATCTCTTAACCAAAAAAAAATGTTTAAAAAAAAACGCTAACCAGAAGCAAAGGCTGACTAGGAAGTTGTGAGGCGCTGGCGACCCCTTCAAAAATTGCATCAATATTATTGAGAGAAACTTTGGGCTTCTTTGACACTCGTTTCCAACAACGATCTTGCGTACTACTATGGCTTGATTCACCATGCGCTGAATCATCTAGTTCAGGGGCGGTGGCATCCTCTTCGGGTAAACGTATCTTTTTGCCACCGTGACTACCCCCAGTACGCTTCGGTAGTTTGGAGCGGGCTGGAGGAGGAGTTACACTACCCACCAACTTATGAATATTCTCCCCAAAGTAATTACCATGCTTCTTTAACCATAGATTTGTGCATGGGGGTCTAGCGTGCAGGCTGGTAAATGCACACGAGCCATTGTGTTATACTTCGCGGAAATCCTCCAGTAACGTAAAACATTCTCCAAATTAAGAACAGGTGGGGTTCCTCCTAAATCACCTGGAACATCCTGGTAAAAACCAAATTGTCGGTTGAATCGGTAAGAGTTATAAGGTTGAATAATCAATAAGTCCCCACACCGAGATGACAGGTAGGATGAACGGAGACTACAGAAGTACGAGGACTGGGAATATGATAAGCTTTTGCCATCCTCTAAAAGCTCGTGTTTGTTCCTACCTTGAAGGTTTGCATTCCATATAATGGCCTCACCTTTGTGAATCAACTCACGGGCGTCAAAATCTCCATAGTACTTTGAGCCTCCTTCCCCAGAATAGTCAACAATCTTAGGGCCTCGAACCTCTACCGGGACCAAATAGTGCGTATTCAAGTAATAGGCTAGCCAGCCATAAACATAATGCATAGGTATGCAAACTTCCAAGCGCCCGATTGGATCGAAAGCCTCTGTTACCTTTCCTAGTCCATGATATATGTTGGCCAATGTTGGGATGGCCAGGCTAAAGACTTGCCCTTCAGCCATTAGACTAGCAACCTTAAAAACTCCGGGGTGAATAAGTTGGGCTCCCTTTCAAGGAAATACAAACAGAAACAACCAACATGACAAAAAGGCGGTTAAGCGTGTCTCATCACGCCTTTCCTCAACTATACCAAGGTCATGAAACAATTTGGATTCAGTACTCGTTCAATTTCGACTTTTGACCCTGGAGCCATCTGGGTTGTGAGTAGATTTGGGACGAGAAGCCTTTCTCTGTTTTATACTGGGAGGCTTTTCATACCATGGAGTTTCACTGAAACCAAAAGGAAATCCAGGAGCTGATAGACACATGGGCATCAACCTTTGGAGTGGACCCTTGTTCATTCTTCGATGAGATTATCATATAATATGCTTCAAAGAGATGTTCACAACTTTTAGGAAGGTACCTATACTTGCCTCGCGACCCAGTTAGTTCTTTCTGACAAGGAACAACCTCCTCGTAGAACTTGCCTTTGATTGGGAGTTCGCCAAGAATCCATAAGTCCCACAGAGAGATGGATATTTCACCCGCCACAGTATGGAGAGTATTCGTTGTTGGACACGAACCTTCAAGAAAAGCTCGTACCACATCGTTATTTTTGTCGTAAGTATAGAGGGAGGCCATCACTGCATTAAAGAGGCGATTCTCACAAAGTAGTGCCTCATTCCGACAAACCAGAAACTCCAACCACTCCCAATAACAGGAAATGAAGGTGAATTCCCCAGGTATCTTCATCACGGGGTTCCAACGAGTTTCGCCTTCAATCAAACGACGCCCCAAGGTTAGCTCTAGACTTCGATTATGAAATTTGTCATGGATGGAAGATTGTAGAATCCATACTTTATCACCAGAGTTCAGGAGTTTTTCTGTTGTAAGTCCGAGCGTAAAATCAGGATGCAAGTCAGCCCATGGGGGTGAAAAAGGGTCGGTAAGTGGTTTTTCAGCTAATAGGTTAATCCCACTCTTAAGGGGTTGAGCTCTATCTTTCAAAATGACGAGATATTTCCGTCCTGATGAGATATGTTCGACAAAGTGTACCATGACTCTGTAACAAAAAAAAAGAGCTCAACTACATAAAAGAAAATAATTCAAGTGTCACAGGGTGAACACTTGAGGGTTGATGCCATAAACTCAAGTGTCACTTATTCATAGAGGGTGAACACTTGAGGGCGGATGCCAATAACTCAAGTGTCAACTTGAGAGCGGATGCCAAAAACTCAAGTGTCAACTTGAGGGCAGATGCCAAAAACTCAAGTGTCAACTTGAGGGCGGATGCCAAAAACTCAAGTGCCACTTCTTCATAGAGGGTGAACACTTGAGGGCGGATGCCAATAACTCAAGTGTCAACTTATTCATAGAGGGTGAACACTTGAGGGCGGATGCCAATAACTCAAGTGTCAACTTGAGGGCGGATGCCAAAAACTCAAGTGTCAACTTGAGGGCGGATGCCAAAAACTCAAGTGTCAACTTGAGGGCGGATGCCAAAAACTCAAGTGCCAACTTGAGGGCGGATGCCAAAAACTCAAGTGCCACTTCTTCATAGAGGGTGAACACTTGAGGGCGGATGCCAAAAACTCAAGTGTCAACTTGAGGGCGGATGCCAAAAACTCAAGTGTCAACTTGAGGGCGGATGCCAAAAACTCAAGTGTACTTGAGGGCGGATGCCAAAAACTCAAGTGTACTTGAGGGCGGATGCCAAAAACTCAAGTGTCAACTTGAGGGCGGATGCCAAAAACTCAAGTGTCAACTTGAGGGCGGATGCCAAAAACTCAAGTGTCAACTTGAGGGCGGATGCCAAAAACTCAAGTGTCAACTTGAGGGCGGATGCCAAAAACTCAAGTGTCACTTCTTCATAGAGGGTGAACACTTGAGGGCGGATTCCATAAACTCAAGTGGCACTTCCTCATAGAGGGTGAACACTTGAGGGCGGATTCCATAAACTCAAGTGTCACTTCTTCATAGAGGGAGAACACTTGAGGGCGGATGCCATAAACTCAAGTGTCACTTCTTCATAGAGGGTGAACACTTGAGGGCGGATGCCATAAACTCAAGTGTCACTTCTTCATAGAGGGTGAACACTCGAGGGTGAATGCCATAACTCAAGTGTCACGAAGTTCCTGAAAAAAAAAAAGAAGAGAAATATATATATATATATATGTATGTATATACCTTAGTAGCGTACGAAGTGGATGATGTTGATGGAATTTCGTAAGTTTTTCCTAAAAGAAAAAAAGTGTTAGCAAAAACAAAGGCCAACAAAAAGTTGCAAGTAAAAAAAAAAAGAAAGGTTTTTCTTTTAAAGAAAAAGTGAGTTGATAAAAAGATTAAAAAAAATTCTAAAAAAAAAAAAAGAAAAGAAACGATTTAAGAAAAATGTGTTAGCAAGGCCAACAAAAAGTTGCAACTTAAAAAAAAAAAAAAAAAAAGAGAGGTTTTTCTTTTAAAGAAAAGTGAGTTATAAAAAGATAAAAAAGAAATTCTAAAAAAAAAAGAAACAATTTGAAAAAAAAAAATAGGGGGGCCACTTTTCTTTTCTTTTTCTTTCTCTTTTCTCCCCATTTTCGTGAACCCCTTTCTCTCTATTCTTTCTTTTCTTTTCTTTTTCTTTTCTTTCTCTGTCTCCTTTCTTTCCTTTTCTCTGCAAATCTCAAATCTCCTTCCCTCTTTTCCTTTCTCTCCAATTTTCTTTTTCTCCCTCACACACTCTTTCACTCTCTTTTCCTGACCTCTTTGCAACCTTCTACCAAAGCTTAATGCGGGCACACTCGGCGTCGGTGGCAATAGACAGAGACGACAGATGATTCACAGCTGTGGCAAGGCAATGGTTGGGACGCTCGGGTCGATGAACAACCAACGACAATATTCTTATCTTCAAGTTGAACAATAAGCTCTTCTCTCTGAGTTATTTATAAGGAGGATTTGAGGAGATTTGTTGATTGATTTTAATAGAAATCCGAACTGAAGATATCTAATGGAGATCTAAACCGAAAATATTAAGGGGAGAAAAATCTGTTAAATGATAGATATATATATATATTCTTTCCATTCAAAACTCCTTGAAGTCCCACGATTTGGTGAAAGTGAAAATCCTACTTTATTTCCAAATCATCTGTAATTTTGAGACACTTTGAAATTTTTCCAAATTCAAATCAAATTGAGATAAAAATAAAGTTTTCATTAAAAAAAAAAAGGAGAATATTGTTGTTTAAATTTTTGGCATGTTACAAAATGAGTTTCTAAATTTTTTGCCCACGTTTCAAAATAGATTGGGCAAATTTTGCATCAATTTCAAAATAAATTCCTCACATTTTGGGTTTGACTTAAATTTATCCCAAACTAAATTCCATGTCAAAGCAAGAATCCAAAATTTTATCTTAAATCGAAATTGGATTGAAATTCAAATTCAAATTCTATTCCAATTCCAAATTCAAGCCAAAATCTTTGGATAATCCAAATTTCAGCCCAAATCAAAATTGGAATGAAATTAAACCCAAATTCAAATTCTATTCCAATTCCAAGTTATAATTGGATAGAAATTTCTCCCAAACCAAAATCCAAATTTTATCCCAGGATGAATTTTGAAAAAAGGGTGTTAAATTTTAGGGGGAATTGGGCTGGTAGCAAAAAGGCCCAATATAATTGTCCATATAGCAAATGCCTCAATCTATTTGCAAAAATAGCAAAAATTTGGAAAGAGGAATTGAAATTACTAAAACACCCCACGTTATATCAGTGATATCACTGATATCACTGATAGAAGTCTATTTAATTAATAACTAATTTTTTTTGTCTGTTTATTTAATAACTAATTTTTTTTCTTATAATTTTAGTTTTCCATCACCCCCATTGATAGCAAACGAAGAAGAAATCATTGATAGGATGCTATTAGTGATATCACTAATAGAAGTTTGTTTATTTAATAACTATTTTTTTTGTCGTTTGGGAATGGTTACACGATTGTCAATGTGTTATAGTGTTAGACTTCTATCATCTTATATAAGTGATAGAAGTCTATCAGGTGATAGAACTGATATGAGTGATAGAAGTCTATAACGATTGTCAATGTGTTACAGTGTTAGACTTCTATCATTTGATATCAGTGATAGAAGTCTATTAGGTGATAGAACTGATATAAGTGATAAAAGTCTATAACTCTATTAGACTTCTTGTTCTTCATGAATATTATTCTATCAGACTTGTGATAAATGTCTATCACTGATAGTTGTTTATCAATCATTATCTTCTTTCCAGTTATAGACTTCTATCAGTAATTGATGTCTAGTAGAAGTGATAGACTACGATTGTGATATCTATCAGTAATAGTTGTCTGATAGGCTTCTACCACAGTTGTCTATCTATTACCTATTACTCATAACTTTTCTATTATCTATTAGACTTATTGTTCCTATCCGACTTCTATCATTGTCTATCACTAATAGAAATGATAAACTACTATCACTGATAGAAGTGATAGGCTTCTATCAGTGATAGTTGTCTGATAGACTTCTACCTATCTATTACCTATTACTCATAACTTTTCTATTAGACTTTTTGTTATTCATGATTATTAACTTTTTTCTTCTATCCGACTTCTATCAATGATAGATGTCTATCACTGATAGTTGTCTATCAATCATTAAATTCTTTCCAGTAATAGACTTTTATCAGTGATAGATGTCTATCACTGATAAAAGTGATAGACTTCTATCAGTGGTAGTTGTCTATCACTATCAGTGATAGTTGTCTATCTGTTAACTACTACTATTTGTTGTGTGGTCTTCAAATTTTCTCATCAGATGCCAAAGTCCTTGTGTTCATAGTATTGATATTAAACTTTTGAAACAATCACAAACCTTGTATTGATAGTATGAATAGTATGATAACAACAATATTGAGTTCTATCTTGAAAAAGTATATCTAAAACTAATTGTCAAAAATTACATCATGGTAAAAATGGTGGAAAATTACATGTCCTACGATTGTGACCAACATGATGACAATGACTACATTTTGTGTGACTTCTTGCTTCAGCAATCGACGAAATCCTTTGCTTTCACGGTCTTCCTGCTTGACGTTTAACAATTGGAGGTAATGCATTCATGTCAACATCTATCAAACTTCATTCAGAATGATTCCCAATTGTGCGGATTACACCTCCATAAGTTGTCACTCCCATCACTAATTGCACAAGAGGAGCCATCAAAACAAGCATCATTAATATGAGCAACTAAATGATATCTTGTATTTTGATCTTCCACTAAAGTTAAAAACCAAGCAACATCAAAACAACGACATGGCGTTAGTTAATAACATCCCTCATTGCTATGTTTTTTTTTCTTTTAATATTACCTAATTTTCTAAGGTATTAATATTAATATTAATATTAATATTAATATTAATATTAATATTTTCCCGAGAAAATGAAAAGAAAAATGCTACCGATAGAGAGAAAGGAGAGGGGGGTAGTGTTTGGATTCCGAGAAAATTCTTGTAATGTAAACAAAAAAAAAAAGATGAAGAAAAGATTGATTAATATTTTCTTAACCTTGGGATGTGTGAAAGCGGAAGTTTGGGGAAGTGTCAACTTGTTGTAGTGTCATTCTTCTCTCAAATTAACAAACTAGATGAGCCCCACTTTTATTTTTCCTAATTTGTTTTCTTGAAAAAGGGAAGAAAAAGGAAATACTGAGGAAGAAAAAAAAATAGATTTAAGCCAAGGGTATAATAGGAATTATGAAAACAATTTAAAGATTTTTGCCATATTTGCAATTATTTTAGAATGTTGCTATATCTACAAATAGTAAAACCATCTTTGCTACCCATTACAAATTCTCTTATATATATTTTTTTAAATTATTTATTTAATTATTTCTTAATATATTGGGGCAATTGGGTTGGTAGCAAAGAGACCCAATATAATTGTCCATATAGCAAATGACTCAATCTATTTTCAAAAATAGCAAAAATTTGAAAAGAGGAATTGAAATTACTAAAACACCCCCATGCCAGTCACTGCTATCAGTGATATCACTGATACGATACTATCAGTGATATCACTGATAGAAGTCTGTTTATTTAATAACTAATTTTTTTCTTATAATTTTGATAAACTACTATTGTGATATCTATCACTGATAGAAGTGATAGACTTCTATCAGTGATAGTTGTCTGAACATAACTTTTCTATTATCTATTATACTTCTTGTTCCTATTCGACTTTTATCACTGTCTATCACTGATAGAAGTGATAGACTACTATCCTGTTAATGATTGATAAAAGTTAATGAAAAAGAAGTGGTAAACTACTATGATTGATAGAAGTCATAGACTACTATCACTGATAGAAGTCATAGGTTTCTATCAGTGGTAGTTTTCTGATAGATTTCTACCTATCTATTACCTATTACTCATAACTTTTCTATTAGACTTCTTGTTCTTCATGATTATTAACTTCTTTCTTCTATCCGACTTCTATCAGTGATAGATGTCTATCAACGATAGTTTGTCATCAATCATTAACTTCTTTCCGGTGATAGACTTCTATCGCTGGTAATTGTCTATCACTATCACCGATAGTTGTCTATCTCATTAGCTATTCATCGTTTGTTGTGTGGTCTTCAAACTTTCTCATCAGATGCCAAAGTTCTTGTGTTCATAATATTGATATTAAACTTTTGAAACAATCACAAACCTTGTATTGATAGTATGAATAGTATGATAACAACAATATTCAGTTCTATCTTGAAAAAATATATCTAAAACCAATGGTCAAAAATTACATCATGGTAAAAATGGTGGAAATTTACATGTCCTACGATTGTGACCAACACGATGACAATGATTACATTTTGTGTGACTTCTTGCGTAACACTTTCAAATTCATGAAATTGAAACTCTGTCGCCTGGACTTGAATTGGAGACCTTCAATCTGTTAGACTGATGTGATGAATGACTACACAACGACATCACCTGGACAATTCTTTTCGTTAACCTTAACTAGGTATGATTTTGATTGATTTGATGCATAAAATCATAAGGTTTGTGTTTATTAAATTTTGTAAAAAAAATGACTTCTACTCAAAAGCTTGTCAGGTTGTATTAGTTTTCACCATAATCTTTCATTTCATTGAATTGGATCTCCATTGAATTTTCAATAATTTTAATAAATCCAATAGAAAAACCTCCATAAACTCAGTAATTTTAATAAAATCAACATTTGAATAAAATTATGAGATAATATTTTGATATCAACCGAACTCTAACCCAAGACTTTAAATGGGTTCAATTGACGTCATAACTATACCACATGGATAATTATACCCTCTAAACTAGCTATGATTTTAATAATTTGATGTATAAAAAACTAATGTTTGTGTTTATTAAATTTTTGGGGAAAATAAATTTCTACACGCAAACTTGTCAAGTTCTATCAATTTTAATCATAAACTTTCAATTTCATTAGATTAGACCTCTATCAAATTTTCTCTAACTTTATATAAGCGAACATCAGAACGTGCATAAACTCACTAATTTCGATAATGAAACAAAATCAGAAAAAAAAAAAATCTTTTAGAAAAAGCAGGTGAAGAGCCTTTATAAACTCGATAATTCCAATAAAATCAAGCTTTGCACCAACATTAATAAAAGAAATAATTTTGGCGTCACCTGGAGTTGAACCGGGGACCATCACTGTGTTAGAGTGACATGATAACCAACTACACCGATAACCACATTAACAATTTTATTCCTAAACGAGGTTTTTTTTTATACATTTGATGTATAAAAAGGTAATGTTTTTGTTTATTAGATTCAAGGGAAAATAAATTTAACGTTTCTGATTGTACCAATTTTTTCGATAAACCTTCAAATCCATCAAATTAAAACTTTGTTGTCTGGACTTGAATTGGAGACCTTCAATGTGTTAGACTGATGTGATAAATGACTACACAACGAAATCACCTAGACAATATAAATTTATTTTCCCTTGAATCTAATAAAGAAAAACATTACCTTTTCATACATCAAATGTATAAAAAACAAACCTCATTTAGGAGTAATATTATTCATGTGGTGTTCTGGTGTAGTTGGTCATCACGTCAGTCTAACACACTAAAGGTCTTCTGTTCAATGCCAAAATTCTATCTTTTATTTATAATTAAATTGGTGCAAAGCTTGATTTTATTGGAATTATTGAGTTTATAAAGGCTCTTGGCTTGCTTTTTCTAAAAGATTTTTTTTTTCTGATTTTGTGCAACAACTTCATTATTGAAATTAGTGAGTTTATGCACGTTCTGATGTTCGCTTCACTTATATAAAGTTAGAGAAAATTTGATAGAGGTCTAATCAAATGAAATTGAAGGTTTATGATTAAAATTGATATAACTCGACAAGTTTGCGTGTAGAAATTTATTTTCCCCAAAAATTTAATAAACACAAACATCAGTTTTTTATACATCAAATTATTAAAATCATAGCTAGTTTAGAGGTATAATTATCCATGTGGTATAGTTATGACGTCAATTGAACCCATTTAAAGTCTTGGGTTAGAGTTCGGTTGACATCAAAATATTATCTCATAATTTTATTCAAATCTTGATTTTATTAAAATTACTGAGTTTATGGAGGTTCTTCTGTTGGATTTATTAAAATTATTGAAAATTCGATGGCGATCCAATTCAATGCAATGAAAGTTTATGGTGAAAACTAATACAACCTAACAAGCTTTTGAGTCGAAGTTATTTTTTTACAAAATTTAATAAACACAAACCTTACGATCTTACGCATTAAATCAATCAAAATCATACCTAGTTAAGGTTAACGAGAACAATTCACTACAACAAATTCGACCTTTAATGTCGGTTGGACAATTGGCATATTGTAAACGATGTCGGCTTTTGGAATTGTACCCTTTAATGTCGGTTTTAAACCGACATCAAAGGGTATCCTTACGATGTCGATTTAAAACTGACATTAAAGACTCTTCAAAATTATCGCGACCTTTGCTATCAGTTTTAAACTATCATCGAATATACCCTTACGACGTCAGTTTCAAACCGACATTAAAGACTCTTCAAAATTATCGCGACCTTTGATGTCGGTTTTAAACCGTCATCGAATATACCCTTACGATGTCGGTTTCAAACCGACATTAAAAACTCTTCAAAATTATTTCGACCTTTGATGTCGGTTTTAAACCGTCATCGAATATAACCTTACGATGTCGGTTGTAAAAACCGACATGAAGGACTCTACAAAATTATCGGGACCTTTGATGTCGGTTTTAAACCATCGTTAAATATACCCTTATGATGTCGGCTGAAAAACCGTCATTAAAGACTCTCTAAAATTATCGCAACCTTTGATGTCGGTTTTAAACCATCATCGAATATACACTTCCGATATCGGTTTAAAAACCAACATGAAAGACTTTGCAAAATTATCGTGACTTTGGATGTCAGGTTTAAACTGTCATCAAATATACCCTTATGATGTCGACTGAAAACCGTCATTAATGACATTCTAAAATTATCGCGACCTTTCATGTCGGTTTTAAACCGTCGTTGAATATACCCTTACGATGTCGGTTTAAAAACTTACATGAAAGACTCCGCAAAATTATCCCGACCTTTGATGTCGGTTTTAAATCGTCATCGGATATACCCTTATGATGTCAGTTTCCAACCGACATTAAAGACTCTGCAAAATTATCGTGACCTTTGATGTCGATTTTAAATCGTCATCAAATACACCTGTTGACAGAGAAATTTCAACCAATCCCCAGTTGCCACGTCGTTATTCCAAATTAATAACGAAGTTGTAAATGATTAAATTTGGGACCGATGATAAGTTGACATGTGTCCTAAATTTAGTTTGAAGACAAGATTTGACAAATTCTAAAAGTTAAGGGTCAACATGCAATTTGCCAAAATAATTAAATTTAATTTTGGTCAAATTGGATTATATGGAATTGGGTAACATAAATAAAACTCAAATCCAAATGACTAGGCTTGTTCAATAAAGCCCAAGTTCAGGTTGTTGGGCCCAAAAGCCACTAAAGCCCAAACCCGCATGCCTTGGAAAGCTCTATAAATAGAGAGTTTCTCCTTTATTCCAAAGGTTCAGAAATTTCACTCCCAAAAGGAATTCAGAGAGAATTCAGAGCAAAGTCCTCAAGTGCTGAAAACTCCCTGAAGTCCTTGGTGTTGAACGCTGCAAGACGAGTCTTCAAGTGCTAAACGTTGTAAGATAAGTCTCTTAGTGTTGAACGTTGCAAGACGAGTCTTTAAGTGTTGAACGTTGTAAGACAAGTCCCTAGGTGCGGAACACTACAAGTCCACAGGTGTTAAGCACTCCGCGAAGACCAAAGATTCTTCCAAGTCTCCAACCTCGAGAATAAGCTCTTTAGCCCTCGAGTGACATACGTACAAGAGAGAGAATCAGAGGATCATACTTAGAGATAATATTCCATACTCACAAAATTAATATAATACAAAGTTTATTACACGTGTCTCGTTGTTATTCCTTCGCTGAAATCACGTGCTTACAAATTGGCACGCCCAGTGGGACCATCTCTATCTCTCATCTCTTTCTCTTACAGTAAAACAATGGAATCAAAGAAGGTTGCATCAGCTATCGCCGCATCGCATAAAGCAACACCTATACTGAGGGCCAGAACTGTGACGCAATGTTCTCGGGGTTGAGATAAAGGAGGACCGAACTCCTGATGCGTTTGCAAACAAGATCGTCAAGTTGATCGAAGGATCCTCCAAGGATAGAGTGGTCGTCAAAGAGAACCCGCTGTTTGACCAGTTTACCCCTGCTGTCGGTCAATCAAAGGAGGCATCAAATCAAGATGTGATGTCTGTGATGATGGTCGATGTGGAATCCGACGAAAGGATGGAAGACATGGAGAGAATGATTAGTCTCCTGATGATGGCGGTCGAAGAAAGGGATCTAGAGATTGCCTACTTGAAGAATCAAATGCAGAATCGCGAGACTGCTGAGTCAAGTCAAACCCCTGTTGCAAAGAAAAGTGATAAAGGGAAGGTTGTCGTTAAAGAAGAGAAACCACATAACTCAGCTTCAGTTGCTTCTTTGTCTATCCAGCAGCTGCAAGATATGATTATGTGCTCCATTAGAGCTCAATACGGTGAGCCTACTCATAATTTTATGATGTATTCCAAACCATATGTTGGGATTTGTGCCCTAAAACTCGTAGTTTGTAATTATGTTCTAATTAATGTAATAAAGTGTTATTATTTTAATAAAGTGTTATTGTTCGTTATCTACGAGTTTGCCTTTATTTAAACCCTAAATCCAATAAACTAAACATCCAAGGCTGTGAAATGAATCTTTAACTGAATGTAATGTACATAAAAAGGATCTAGGTTCGAGATACCTAAAAGGGTCTATAGTTAGGGGATAAGGTTTGGGTACCTTACCCTGGTTAAACTATGGATGTGGCCCACTTTGTATTTGATACAAATACTGTGATCCTAACGTATTCGTGTTGATGACATGTGAGTGGGGATATCCTATGTAATGAGATTACATAAGACCGGACCACGAAATAGTAACCTCTAGCTGTAACTCCGTTGACTAGTTAGGTTTTTATTTCACTAGGATGACCTAGGCAACTTGATCTCAACTCGAGCAAAGTTACGAACTCCGCTTTTGAGGGATTTTCCTTTGACTAGTATCGGTGAGAGTGGCCAGATTCGCCGACTCAATATGCCTACCTTCTTGGGGACAAGACCGAGTGAGCGGCTAGGAACTTAACTTAGCAAGACGGAATTCACTCCTTCCCGCCTACTAGGGTAAGTAGAAGAATGTTCCCTTAAGTGGTGTCTCCGGGACTTGAACAAAGGGCCCGACCCTTTCATTGTCCCGAGAGGGACTCTGTTTGTTGGTAGGACCACAAACAAATTGTTCATTAGAGGAGCACTGGTACTTAAGGCACAAGATGTAACCAAGGGGTAAAACGGTAATTTGACCAAACTGGTGTAACGAACATTCGTGAAGGATTGACTTGCTGTTATTGGTCAATATCAATGGACACAGAAATATATCTGCAGTGAGAAGAGTGCAAACACGGACTTTTAGTGGAGTGTTCCGCAGTTAACGAATGTTGATTGGGAGGTTAATGAGATTAATCGAGCAATCTCGTATCATTGGAGCTTCTGATCTGTAGGTCCATTAGGTCCATCTTCTAGCTCGTAAAGGGTTCTTAGATCATTTGAATTTGAAATGTTCAAATTCATTCGGGAATATATTTTATGTATATGGTTACGATATAATATATAGTTTTGGAACTATAGATTATAAATTTAATGTGAATATGATTCATAGTAAATTATGTGAGAGAATTAAATATTTGAAAGAGTTCAAATATTAAATTTAAATGTGAATGTGATTCATATTTAAAAACTATAGGTTAAATTTAATGTACATTAGATGTGCATTAAAACTATAGGATAGAGGGATAATTCATTAAATGTGTGTTCATATAAATTAAATATAATATATTTAATTCATTTTGATTATTTAATTAATGTGATTAATTAAATAAATAAGGAACGTGTCAGGAGGACACGTTCCCCCTCTCTCTCCCAACTTCCTATTCGATAGGAAGTGGGAGATGCCCGCTACTGGGTTTAACATCTCCTGGAGAGAAGTGAAGTGAATCGATTGATCATTCCATCAATTGGAGAATTGCTGAAAAAATTTCTCTCCCACTCTAAAATTCCCTTCACATTCCAAAAGTTGGAATCCTTCCCACCAAGGATGATCTAAGTAATCAGAGATATAGGAGGTGATCCAAGTGGTGGTGTTGTTGCACAGAGAAAAACAGAGAAGTTTTTTTGGGTGTTGATGTGTTGTTGAACACTGGAGCAAGGAGTTGTTGTACTGGAGACTTAGAAACTACAAAGGTAATGCTTCTTCTTCCCCTTAGTTTAATGGTTAAACTTAGCATGTTTGTATGCTATTAATCAATGTCTAATAGGATTAGAAATACCATGCTTGTTCTGTTCTTTTTGTCAATGTACTGATTTTTGTTTTAAGCAAAACAATCAAGTAATTAAGATCCCAAACATGTTTCCGCTGCTCAAGGAGATCAGATCTCCATCAATTGGTATCAGAGAAATGCTTGTATTGTTTTGTTTTGAAACAAAATTGCATTGATTTGGTGGGAAATGCATTTGGTTTGCTGTAAAACTAGTTTAGGAATGTTTTGGGCTTAGTTTACTTCGAATTTTGTTCAAATTGGATGTAAAGGCCCCTGCCTTTTTGAGAAAAAAGTGCAAAATTGAGTCTGTAATTGAGTTACGAGTCGTTCGGGACCAGTTTCATGCATTTCGGTTGAGAATCGAAGGAGAAATTGAAGTTTGAAGCTGTTGTGTTCGTGGAAGAAAGTCGCCGCTGGCAAAGAAGCGCTTGCGTAACGTCAAGAAACAAGATCGCAACGCCGGCGTGCTCCCTATCGACGCGCGATCAAGGGGTCGGCGATTGCAATGTCGCTTCTCGGCAGTAACGCCACCCCGAAAACCAGCGCGCAAGACGACGGCGGGCGTTAACGCGCCGCTTCGTTGCAATGTCGTGGGGCATTCCAGCAACTGCAGACCGGTTCGGTTGGTTTAATTATTTTGGTCCGGTTCGAGCGGTTCAAGGGCGATTCATGGTGTTTTTGGACCGGTTTCATGAAATAAATTAATGTAATTTATTTTTTTTGCACTTTAGGGGCCAAATTATTCCGATTTTACAACTATTTATCTATATGAATGTCATTTAGATTATTCCCACCTTAGGATAAGCATGTTCATGCATTTTATTTATATAAATGTTATATGAATATGGTTAAATGCATGACTAATTTATTTTTTTCATGAGTAATTAATTATAAGTGTTATAATTAGATTATATGAAAAATAAATTGCATGGAGCATGAAATTACTTAGTTTAAAATAAATGTTATTTTGTTTAAGTAATTTTATAATTCAAATAGTTGAATTCCTTTTATAATTCCAATTTGAATATTGATTGTTGGATTTATAATATAGTTTCTTTAACATAGGTTAATTATTAAAATTTATAAAAGTTATAAATTAAAGGGGTTTTAGAAACCATAACCTATAATAAAGAAATGCATGCAAACATAGGAACTTGGGTTAAATTTAATTAGTTTTAAATAGTTTAAAATTAATTTAGACCTAAGTTTCAATTTCTAATAGGATTAAAAATAAGTCTTACGTAGTATTTTAAATAGTTTAAAATATAGTAGGACTTTAGGACTTTGGTTATAAGGGAATTCTAGGGTGAAGTTCTGTCTAAGACTGGGTACTTTAAGTCGACTGTTAACTAACACCTCCTACCCGAGCGACCGGAACCCGAGTTGAATTAACTTATTTCCTTTTTATCTCTAGGTAATTAAAATTTTTATTCACCTAGACATAAGGTTTTAAGACCTAGTTATAATAGGCATAGACTTAAATAGATTCTTTTAGCCAGGACCCGACTAAGTTAAATCCATACCCTAATTTTAGGAACTTCAGTGGGAGAAAACGAGATGTTCGCATCGAGTTTACTCTCACGTCCTCAAGAGTTCACACCGTGAGTTCCATGCTCGGCTACGTGGCGTCAATAGGGCGTTCCCCTACGGTATGTGTTTGCATGGTTCAATACCAAGGTGAATGAGGGAAGTATTCATAGTAAATGGGAGCAGGACGCGTGTCAACGTATCCTTTGGTCTCCTCCATTAGGTCGCACCGTGAGATTTCTATAGTTCGCCTGCTAGGTTGTCCTGGAACAGCAAAACCCTACGAAGGGTCTAACTATAGGGATCGGAACACCGCGAACTCCAGAAATGGATAGGGTCTCTTATGTTCTTTGCCAACAGTTGTCTTTCTTAATAGTAGCCTGTTGGCTCGGGCCTATTGGATCTGAAAATGGTAGGGTCACATTTACGGGATGAGTTAAGCTAGTTAACAAATCCTTGACCAAACAAACGGTAGCTAATGACCATTGGGACATGAGATGTTCTGGTAGTGAGAATTGGCTGAGAAAGTCTCAATTCGAGGGAGGAATGACTGACCGCCCGACGGAGGCTTTTGTTCTAAACCCTTGAAGTATCATTACAAAATTAAAGGTTTAACTTAAACAGTGGGTTTAGTTTTAACACTAGGGTTCTTTAATAATTTTGCTAAATTAGATTGGTTTCTTACAATGGGTTTAAAAGACATAACTAATTAGAACTATTTTGGATTTTCAGCATGTCATCCTCAATAATAGCCTTACTTAAAAGCGACCGTTTAACTGGTAAGAATTTTACTACGTGGAAGTCCAACTTGAATACGATTCTCGTTGTTGACGACCTACGGTTTGTACTAACTAAGGAATGTCCTCAGATCCCTGCTCGTAACGCTCCTCAATCTGTTAAGGAGGCGTACGACCACTGGATCAAGGCCAATGATAAGGCCAAGGTCTACATTTTGGCTAGTGTTTTTGAAGTTCTGGCCAAAAAGCACGAGGGCATGGTCTCAGCTCGTGAGATCATGAGTTCACTGCAGGAAATATTTGGACAACCGTCTGGACAGATTCGACACGAATCTCTTGAATACGTTTATAACTCCCGTATGAAGGAGGGGTCATCGGTGAGAGAACACATTCTTGATCTGATGGTCCACTTCAACGTGGCTGAGATGAACAGAGCGGTCATTGACGAGCAAAGTCAGGTATTGTTCATCCTGGAATCTCTTTCGAAGAGTTTCCTGCAATTTCGCAGCAATGCAGTGATGAACAAGATAGAGTATAATCTGACTACTCTCGTTAATGAACTACAGACTTTCTAGTCTCTTATGAAGAATAAGGGACAGGCTGATGGAGAGGCAAATCTGTTTGCCCATTTTAGAAGGTTCCGGAAGGGTTCATCCTCTGGGACTAAGTTCTGTAACTCTTCTTCTGGGCTTAAGAAGACCCAAAAGAAGAAAATATGAGGGAAAGGGAAGGCACACGCTCATCGACAAAGGCAAGGGAAAAGCCAAGCTTCATAGATAAAGGAAAGTGTTTCCCCTACAACATGGATGGGCACTGGAAGAGAAACTACCCAAAATACCTTGCTGAGCTCAAAGAGAAGAAAGGTAAATTAGATTTACTTGTTATTGAAACTTGTTTAGTGGAAAATGATGATTTTACCTGGATACTTGATTCAGGAGCCACTAATCACGTTTCCTCTTCATTCCAGGAAACTAGTTCCTTCAAGGAGCTCGAAGAGGGTGAGATGACGCTCAGGGTTGGAACGGGAGACGTCGTCTCAAACCCTGAGCGTCATCTCAGCTCGTGCAGTGGGAGATGCCAAGTTATTTTTCGGAGATAGATTTCTTTCTTTAAAAAATCTGTATATAGTTCCTAAGCTTAAAAGGAACTTAATTTCTATCTCTTGTTTAATAGAACTTGGTTATTGTATTTCTTTTTCAATTAATGAAGCGTTCATTTTGAAAGAGGGTGTCAATATTTGTTCTGCTAAATTGAAAAATGGCTTGTACGTACTAAAACCGAATAAATCCAAAGCAATTTTAAATCATGAGATGTTTAAGAATGCTAACACTCAAAATAAAAGGCAAAGAATTTCTCCAAATAATAATACCTATCTGTGGCTTCTTAGACTTGGTCATATTAATCTCAACCGGATTGAGAGACTCTCTAAGAATGGACTTCTAAACATGTTAGAAGATGATTGTTTACCGCCTTCATGTAGTCTTGCTTGGAAGGTAAAATTACCAAGCGACCTTTTCTTCGAAAAGGTTACAGAGCCATAGAGCCCTTTAAAACTTGTACATTCGGATCTTTGTGGTGGAGTGAATGTTAAACTCGAGGAGAGATGCGAATATTTCATCTCTTTCATAGATGATTATTCGAGGTATGGTTATCTATACCTAATGCATCACAAGTCCAAGCTCTTGAAAACTTCAAAGAGTATAAGGTCAAGTAGAGAATGCATTAGGGAAAACCATTAAAACACTTCGATACAATCGGTATGAGAGTACATGGATTTGAGATTCCGTGACTATATGATAGAACATGGAATTAAATCTCAACTCTCTCGCACCTAATACACCACAACAAAATGGTGTGTCGAAGGAGAAATGGAACCTTGTTAGACATGGTTCGTTCTATGATGAGCTATGCTCAATTGCACCGCCTCGTTTTGGGGATACGCAGAGAGAGATCGCAATTCAAATCTTGAATAGTTTTCCATCAAAAAGTGTTTCTGAAACACCTTTTGAAATTTGGAAGGGGCGTAAACCTAGTTTACAACACTTCAGAATTTGGGGTTGTCCGGCACACGTGCTCGTGACAAACCCAAAGAAACTGGAACCTCCTTCAAGATTGTGCCAATTTGTTGGCTATTCCAAAGAAACGAGAGGTGGTCTTTTCTACGACCCACAAGAAAACAAGGTGATTGTATCGACAAACGCCACGTTCTTGGAGGAAGATCACATGAGGAACCATAAACAGCGTAGTAAATTAGTATTAAATGAAGCTATACATGAACCAACAAGAGTTGTTGATCAAGCTGGACCTTCATCAAGAGTTGATGGAGGAGTCAACACCTCAAGTCAGTCTCGTCCTTCTCAATCGTTGGGAATGCCTCGACGCAGTGGGAGGGTTGTTTCCCAACCTAACCGCTACTTGGGTTTAGCTGAAACTCAAGTTGTCATATCTGATGACGGCGTAGAAGATCCATTGTCTTATAAACAGGCAATGAATGACGTAGACAAGGACCAATGGATCAAAGCCATGGACCTTGAAATGGAGTCAATGGACTTCAATTCAAAGATGGGAACTTGTAGACCAACCTCGAGGGGGTTAGACCCATAGGGTGTAAATGGAACTATAAGAGAAAGAGAGATGCAGCCAGAAAGGTACAAACCTTTAAGGCTAGGCTTGTAGCAAAGGGTTTTACCCAAAGGGAAGGAGTTGACTATGAAGAAACTTTTTTCCTGTTGCTATGTTGAAGTCTATAAGGATACTCTTGTCCAGCCGCGTTTTTATGATTATGAAATTTGGCAAATGGACGTCAAGATCGCTTTTTGAATGGTAATCTTGACGAGCATCTATATGTCTCACCAAGGGTTCATAGCCCAAGGTCGGGAGAAAAAGTTTGCAAGCTTAATCGATCCATTTATGGATTGAAACAAGCATCAAGATCTTGGAATATAAGATTTGATACTGCGATCAAGTCTTACGACTTTGACCAAAACGTTGACGAGCCTTGTGTTTACAAGAGGATCGTCAACGACAAAGTAGCTTTTTTAGTACTTTATGTGGATGATATCCTACTCATTGGGAATGATGTAGGATACCTAACTGACATAAAGAATTGGCTGGCGACCCAATTCCAAATGAAAGATTTGGGAGAGGTGTAGTATGTTCTTTGAATTCAGATCTTTAGGAATCGCAAGAACATAACGCTAGCACTCGTCTCAAGCGCCTTATATCGACAAAATGTTGTCCAAATATTCGGCGAGAATTCCAAGAGGGCTTATTACCCTTCGAGCACGGAGTTCATCCGTCTAGGAACAATGTCCCAAGACACCTCAAGAAGTTGAGGATATGAGACATATTCCCTATGCCTTTGCAGTAGGTAGCTTAATGTATGTTATGCTATGCACGAGGCCGGACATTTGTTATGCAATTGGGAATAGTAGTAGGTACCAATCCAATCCAGGGTTAGACCACTGGACAACAGTTAAAAATATCCTCAAGTATCTAAGGAGAACGAGGGACTATATGCTTGTGTATGGGTCTAAGGATCTGATCCTTACTGGATACACTGATTCTGATTTTCAGACCGACAAGGATTCTCGAAAATCCACATCGGAATAAGTTTTCACCCTTAACGGGGGAGCTATAGTATGGCGAAGCATCAAGCAAGGATGCATCGCTGACTCCACAATGGAGGCTGAGTATGTCGCTGCTTGTGAAGCAGCTAAGGAAGCTGTTTGGCTAAGGAAATTTCTTACTGATTTGGAAGTTGTTCCAAATATTGAATCTCCCACACCTTATATTGTGACAACAGTGGTGCGGTAGCCATTTCGAAGGAACCTCACAGCCATAAGCGAGGAAAGCACATCGAGAGGAAGTATCACCTGATACGAGAAATAGTGCAACGAGGAGATGTGACAGTCACAAAGATCACATCGGAGCACAATATTGTTGATAGGAGCACAAGTGTTCGAGGGTCATCTGGAAAGTCTGGGTCTACGAGCTATGTACATAAGCTAATCTAGGGCAAGTGGGAGATATGTAATGTATATGGATGCCCTAGTTTATTGTATTTCTATCTCTTGTAACCACTGTTTTAGATTATGATGTACCACACTAGAGTTTTAGTTCAAGTGGGAGTTTGTTGGGATTTGTGCCCTAAAACTCGTAGTTTGTAATTATGTTCTAATTAATGTAATAAAGTGTTATTCTTTCAATAAAGTGTTATTGTTCGTTATCTACGAGTTTGCCTTTATTTAAATCCTAAATCCAATAAACTAAACATCCAAGGCTGTTAAATGAATCTTTAATTGAATGTAATGTACATAAAAAGGATCTCGGTTCGAGATACAACCTAAAGGGTCTATAGTTAGGGGATAAGGTTTGGGTACCTTACCCTGGTTAAACTATGGATGTGGCCCACTTTGTATTTGATACAAACACTGTGATCCTAATGTGTTCGTATAGATGACATGTGAGTGGAGATAACCTATGTAATGAGATTACATAAGACCGGACCACGAAATAGTAACCTCTAGTTGTAACTCCGTTGACTAGTTAGGTTTCTATTTCACTAGGATGACCGAGACAACTTGATCTCAATCTTGAGCAGGTTACGAACTCCTTTTTGCGAGGGATTGTCCTTTGACTAGTATGGGTGAGAGTGGCCAGATTCGCCGACTCAATATGCCTACCTTCTTGGGGACAAGACCGAGTGAGCTACTAGGGTAAGTAGAAGAATGTTCCCTTAAGTGGTGTCCCTAGGACTTGAACAAAGGGCCCGACCCTCTCATTGACCCGAGAGGGACTCTGTTTGTTGGTAGGACCACAAACAAATTGTTCATTAGAGGAGCACTGGTACTTAAGGCACAAGATGTAACCCAGGGGTAAAATGGTAATTTGACCCAGCTGGTGTTACGAACATTCGTGAAGGATTGACTTGTTGTTATTGGTCAATATCCATGGACACAGAAATATATCTGCAGTGAGAAGAGTGCAGTTGTGGGACTTTAGTGGAGTGTTCCCGCAGTTAACGAATGTTGATTGGGAGGTTAATGAGATCAACCGAGCAATCTCGTATCGTTGGAGCTTTCGATCCAGAGGTCCATTAGGTCCACCTTCTAGCTCGTAAAGGGTTCTTAGATCATTTGAATTTGAAATGTTCAAATTCATTAGGGAATATATTTTATGTATATGGTTACAATATAATATATAGTTTTGGATCTATATATTATAAATTTAATGTGAATATGATTCATATTAAATTATTTGAGAGAATTAAATATTTAAAAGAGTTCAAATATTAAATTTAAATGTGAATGTGATTCATATTTAAAAACTATAGGTTAAATTTAATGTACATTAGATGTGCATTAAAACTATAGGATAGAGGGATAATTCATTAAATGTGTTTTAATATAAATTAAATATAAGATATTTAATTCATTTTGATTATTTAATTAATGTGATTAATTAAATAAAAAACGTGTCAGGAGGACACGTTTCCCCTCTCTCTCAACTTCCTATTCCATAAGAAGTGGGAGATGCTCGCTACTGGGTTTAACTTCTCCTGGAGAGAAGTGAAGTGAATCGATTGATCATTCCATCTATTGGAGAATTGCTGGAAAATTTTCTTTTCCACTCTAAAATTTCCTTCACATTCCAAAAGTTGGAATCCTTCCCACCAAGGAGGATCCAAGTATTCAGAGATATAGGAGGTGATCCAAGTGGTGGTGTTGTTGCACAGAGAAAAACAGAGAAGTTTTTTTGGGTGTTGATGTGTTGCTGAACACTAGAGCAAGGAGTTGTTGTACTAGAGACTTAGAAACTACAAAGGTAATTCTTTTTCTTCCCCTTAGTTTAGTGGTTAAAATTAGCATGTTTGTATGCTATTAATCCATGTCTAATAGGATTAGAAATACCATGCTTGTTCTGTTCTTTTTGTCTATATACTGGTTTTTGTTTTAAGCAAAACAATCAAGTAATTAAGATCCCAAACATGTTTCCGCTGCTCAAGGAGATCAGATCTCCATCACCATACACAAAGAGAATCGATAACTTGACGATGCCCACAGGATACAAACCTCCCAAGTTCCAACAGTTCGATGGGAAAAGTAATCCAAAGCAGCATATTGCTCATTTTGTTGAGACATGCGAGAACGCTGGGACTCGCGGTGATCTTCTGGTCAAGTAGTTCGTCCGCACACTGAAAGGAAATGCCTTTGATTTGTATACCGACTTGGAACCTGAGACTATCGACAGTTGGGAACAATTCGAAAGAGAGTTCCTCAATCGCTTCTATAGTACGAGGCGAACTGTCAGCATGATGGAGCTCACAAGCACGAAACAGCGAAAGGGTGAGCCTGTCGTCGATTACATCAATCGTTGGAGAGCTCTAAGTCTAGACTGCAAATATCGACTTACCGAACTGTCCGCTGTAGAAATGTGTACCCAAGGCATGCATTGGGGTTTGCTCTACATCTTATAGGACATAAACCCCGTAGTTTCGAAGAGTTAGCAACTCGAGCTCATGATATGGAGCTAAGCATTGCTGTTAGGGGAAACAAAAACTTGTTAGTCCCAGATGTGAAGAAGGAAAAGAAAGAAGTGAAGAGCACCGAAAAGACTTCGAAGGGTGCTACTACTAAAGAATCTATGGTCGTCAATACGACCCCATTGAAATTTGTGTCTAAGAGAAAAGAGAAGAAAGTCGAGAAGCGTCAAGATGACGGCGCGAAGCGTCGTCTGACCTTGAAAGAAAGACAGGAAAAAACCTACCCTTTTCCAGATTCCGACATTCCAGACATGTTGGAACAATTGCTGGAAAAGCAACTCATACAGCTGCCGGAATGCAAACGACCGAAAGAGTTAGGGAAAGTGAACGATCCTAACTACTGCAAATACCACCGAGTCGTTAGCCATCCGGTGGAGAAGTGCTTCGTACTAAAGGAGTTGATCCTAAGGCTGGCACGCGAAAGAAAGATTGAGCTATATCTAGATGAAGTGGCTCAAGCGAATCATGCGACTGTAACGATTCATCCCAGAATTCAAACACCAACAAGACTGTCTTATGATAGAAGAGGAAGCCTAGTTCAGTTCGGATCCTTTGAACCTATCGTTGTGTGGATGAATGATGAACCCTCGAGTAAGAATTCTCAAGACCGAGGCATCCAAAAACAATACGTTCAAGAAAAGAATAAGCAGACCGAAGATGAAAACGAAGGTTGGACTGTCGTGATAAAGGGATTTTGAATTCCCGTCGCGGAAGACGTTGTGAAACGTCGTTGATCCGTTGTGTAAAACGTGTCTTAAAATTGAATCTATCTCATAGATCCTAGGCTAAACATGCAAATAAGAGAAGAAAACAGTAAGGAATTATAAGATACTTACTTGTTGAAGAACCCTTCACTTTTCTCCTCTGGTCCGATCTCTATCGATCCAACGAACTCCTCGAACACGAACCTCGATCCGAACAGGGAGACACCTCCAAAGGGTCTTCTCGATTGTTCTCGGGAGGTTGAGGGAGAGTAGGTGGGACTCCCTTTGGTTTTGGGTGAGGAGAGAATTTTGGAGAATTGAGAGAGGATTTGAGAGAGAATCTCTTGCTCTCTTTGGATGGAAATCCAAAAAATGGCAAAATGGCACACCAAAGGCTTCTTGCAAAGCCTTTAAATACTATTGTGTGATGGAGTTAAAACCTCCACCAAATCACAATTTTATCACAACCATATAATATACAAATCACATTTGCATATTATATAATATAAGGTATCTCATACCTTATTATACAAATCTCATTTGCATAAATGTGGAATTATAAATTGAATCACATTCAATTTAATTTCTCTCAATTCAATTTCTCCAATTAGCACTAATTAATCAATTAGGCTATACTATAGTTTATTATGAATCTCATTCACATCAAACTATATATTACGTCATCTATATCTCATATAAATGACATAAATACCCAAATAATGAATTTGAACACTTCAAATTTACACCAAACTATAAACCCTCAATTTGTCCAATTTGAGCCAACCAAAGGACCTAATGGACCTACACGTGATGTGAGCTCCAATGATCCAGAGACTAACTGTCAAACTCTTTGACCCGGTTATTCAACATTCATTAGCTACGGTAACACTCCACTAAAGCCCGTAGCTGCACTCTCATCACTGATATAACCAATACCCATGAGTCGATCCTTCACAGGTTGTTCAGTAGTCACGGTGGGTCAAATTATCGTTTACCCCTATGTCTACCTCTTGCTCCTTAAGTCCCACTGCTCCTCTAATGAACAACTATGTTGCATGGTCCAACCATAAACAACAACCCTCTAAGGCCAATGAGAGAGTGGGGCCCCGTTATTCAAGCCCCGAGACAAAGACTTAAGGGAACAACCCCTCTAGTTTCCCTAAGTCGGGAACGAGTGAATTCCTTCTTGCGTAGTCAAGTTCCCGACTCCCCACGTGGTGCGCCTCGAGAAGATAGGCATATTGGGCGAGCAACAAGTGGCCACCCTTACCCGCAGTACTAGTCAAAGGACAAAGCCCCGCAGATGCGAGTCCGTGACACGCTCGAGATTAAGGTCGAGTCACTAATGGTCATCTACGAATTTATTAGCTCTATACCGTTAACGGTGTTACATCGCAGAAGTCTAATAATTCACGGTCCGGTCTTGTACAATCTCATTGCACGGATGCCCCCACTGCATGTCAACCACATGAACGAGCGAGATCACCTCGTTTGTATCTAATACAAAGCGGGCCGCATCCACAAGTGTATCCGAGGATTAGGTCTCCAACCCTATCCATATACTGTAGACCGTTCGAGTCATTAACTCGAACGTGATCCTCCCTGTGTGTCCACTACACACCGTTCAAGTTCTTAGTTCTCTCATAATACAATGACCCTGGAGCTTAGTTTATTGGATTAAGTTTATGAAAAATGCGAGACACAAAGTTTAAATAAATAACTCTTATTTATTACACAATGTTGAAATAAATAACTCTTATTCATTTACAACTTGGAATATTACAAACTACACGAGATTAGGACATACATCCCAACAAACTCCCACTTGGACTAAGCTAGTGGAGTACAAGATACATTTCTCAAATGTACAGTAAAGTAATACAATAAAGTAATACAATAAACTAGGGCATTGAATACCCCTTTACAATACTCCCACTTACCCTAGTCAGGAAGCACTCGAAGACCTAGACTCTCTAGGTGACCCTCAAACACCTTAGCTGTGAGGGCCTTTGTAAATGGATCAGCAACGTTGTGCTTCAAGCTATCTCTGCGTGATCATCACGTCTCCGCGGTGCACAATCTTCCGTATCGGGTGATACTTACGCTCTATATGCTTGCCCCTTTATGACTCGAGGTTCTCTCGAAGTTGGCTATTGCACCACATCGTTGTCACAAAAGCAGTGTGATTGGCAAGTTCATATTTGGAACAACTTCCAAATCATCATGAACTTCCGAGCCAAACGGCTTCCTTTGCGACTTCACAAGCCGCAACATACTCGGCTTTATCGTGGAATCGATGCATCCTCGCTGATGCTTCGCCACACCACGCCTCCTCCATTCGGAATGAAAGTGACCCGAAGTGGATTTCTTAGAATCCTTATCGATCCGAAAGTCGAATCGTGTGTCCCGTAAGGATCAAATCCCCACTCCCATACACAAGGTCGTAGTTCCTCGTTCTCCTAAGATACTTGAGGATTGCCTTTACGTTGTCCAAATGATCTAATCTCGGATTGGATTGATACCACCGACAATCCCAACCGCATAATGAGATGTCGGGCCTAGTACACAACATGGCATACATCAAAGCTCCCTACGGTGAAGCAGCATGGGGATTCGTCTCATATCCTCAACCTCTTAAGGCATCTTAGGACATTGATCCTTAGACAGTGAACCCCATGCCCGAAAGCGCAAGAAGCCCTCTTGGAGTTCTCGTGATCTTATACCTAGACAACATCTTGTCAATGTAAGATGCCCGAGACATGGCTAGCGTTCTGTTCTTCCGATTCTGGACTATCTGGATACCTAGAACATACTGTGCCTCTCCCAAATCTTTCATTTAGAATTGCGAAGCCAACCATTCCTAGAACATACTGTGCCTCTCCCAACCTACCTCATTCCCAATGAGAAGGATATCATCCACATACAATATAAGAAATGCGACAGTTTTGTCGACGATTTTCTTGTAGACACAAGGCTCGTCAACATTTTGATCAAAGCCATAAGATTTGATCGCCTCATCAAACCTTATATTCCAAGACCTCGAGGCTTGTTTCAGTCCATAAATAGACCTTTTAAGCCGGCAAACTCTTTGCTCTTGGCCTTGGGAAATGAACCCCTTGGGCTGGTCCATGTAGATGGTCTCGTCAAGGTTGCCATTTAGAAAGGCGGTCTTGACATCCATCTGCCATACCTCATAGTCATAATATGCGGCAATGGCCAGAAGGATTCTAATTGACTTTACCATGGCAACAAGTGAAAAGGTTTTCTCATAGTCAACCTCTTCAACCTGGGTAAAACCCTTTGCCACTAGTCGAGCTTTGAAGGTCTGCACCTTCCCATTTACGCCACGTTTACGCTTGTAGATCCACTTGCAACCAATAGGCTTTACCCCATCCGGTTGGTCCATTAAGCTCCTGCACGGAATTGAAGTACATCGACTCCATTTCCTGGTCCATAGCTTTAATCTATTCGTCTTTGTCAACGTCAGCCATTGCCTGATCATAGGTTAATGGATCCTCACAGTCATCATCAGGGGTGACGGCTTGGGTTTCAGCTAAACCCATGTAACGTTCAGGCTGTCTCACAGCCCTCCCACTACGTCGAGGCATTCCCAACTCTTGGGAACAGACTTGACTAGACGAGCTAGGATCAACAACACTTGTTGACGTACTAGCACCATCAAGAATCTCTTGCCGATGAACCGCCCATTTCATTTAACACAATCTTACTCCTTGGTAAGTGATCCCCGATGTGGTCTTCTCAAGAAAAGTGGCGTTTGTCGACACAAGCACTCTATTATCCTTAGGATCGTAAAAGTAACCACCTCTAGTCTCTTTTGGGTAACCTACAAAGAGGCACAACTTTGAACGGGGTTCTAACTTCTTGGGTTTGACACCAACACATGGGTCGGGCATCCCAAATTCGTAAATGACGAACCTGGTTTTACGACCATGCGAGAGTTCGAAAGGTGTTTCAAAACACTCTTCGACTTTAACGATGTTCAAAATGTAAACCGCGCGATCTCCATCTGCAGAACCCCAAAAAGAATCGAGTGAGACGAGCATAGCTCATCATCGATCGAACCATGTCCAACAAGGTTTTGTTTCTCCTCTCCGATACACCATTCTCATTGTGGCATACTGTGTGTCGAGAGTTGGGACGTAATTCCATGTTCTATCATATAGTCCTGGAATTCAGTGTCCATATACTCTCCACCTCGATCCGATCGAAGTGTTTTAATCGATTTACCTAACAGGTTCTCAACCTCAGTCTTGAACTCCTTGAATTTTTCAAGTGTTTCAGACTTCCTATGCATTAGGTAAATGTACCCATACCTCGAATAGTCATCTATGAAAGATAATGAAGTATTCAGAACCTCCTCGTGCTTTAACATTCATCGGACCACAGAGATCAGAATGTATAAGCTTAAGGGGCTCCTTGGCTCTATATCCTTTTCCACTAAAAGGACGTTTGGTCATTTTGCCTTCAAGGCATGACTCACATACCGATAAAGAGTTTTCTTCCAACTCGCTTAGAATTCCACTCTTCACTAGTCTCTCAATCCTATTGAGATTAATGTGGCCTAATCGTAGATGCCAAAGATGGGCACTTTCTTTTGGAGAAACTTTTAATCTCATAGTTCGCGTTTCAGCTGTTTTAAACAATTCGGTGTTCAAAACACTTTTGACCGAATTAGGGTTCAAAACATATAAATTGCTCTCAAGCGAAGCAGAACAAATCAAATTTCCATTTCGAGAAATAAATGCTTTATTACTCTTGAAAGAAAGCAGAAATATTTTGTTCTAATAGCAGTGAAATAGAAACTAGGTTTCTCGAAACCAGAACTATGTACATATTATCCAATAATAAGTACTTCCCGCCAAAGAACAGCTTAACCGTGTCTATTGTTGCAGCTGTGATAACTTCTCCGGATCCAACCCTGAGTGTTATCTCACCCTCTTGCAGCCGCTGCCAGGAACTTAATCCTTAAAAAGAAGAGCAAACATGGTTAGTGGCGCCTGAATCCAATATCCAAGCGGAGTCATTACTCTCCACTAAACAAGTTTCTGTGACAAGTAAATCACATTTACCTGTCTTCTTCTTTTCATCAAGGAACTTGGGACAACTCCTTTTCAGGTGTCCGTCCCCGTTGCAGTAGAAACACTTTCTCGCAACATCCTTGATTTCTTTGCCTTTTAGGGCTACAGCGCGATTAACACTATCCTTTTTCAACTTCTCCTTCTTCCCTTTAGGGCCTGAAGAGCCTACAAACTTTGTCCCAGAGGTCATACCCCTGTTAAAAGGTCTTAAGGCAACACTTGCCTCAGCTTCTTGTCCCCTAGTTTGCACCAAGGACTGGAAGGTTTGTAGATTGTTGAATAGGACTGTTGAACCGAGCACCTGAGGACCCTCCTCAGTGAGTGTGAACTCTTGGTCATCATTTACCAAAATTGTGTCTATATTGTTTTTCCACGAAATACTATCGCCGACTAACTTAAAGGAAGCTAAAGGAGTGTTAAAAGCGTTTGACATTTTGTTGCTGAAATAAAATGAAAAACTTTGTATTAGTCTCGCAAAAACTTTTGAAAATCCAATCGGGTTTTAGCAAATTTTTATCCTTTGATCCCTAGGTCATTTAAAAATTTGCAATGATACCCAAAAGGTTTAGAATGACCGCCACCGTAGGGTAGACAAACCCACTCCTCCTTTAGGACGAGACGTTCTCGATCATACCCTAATTCCAAAATAACTCTTATTCCATTAGGCGTCCAATTACCATTGTTCGGTCGAATTCATTAACACTTAACGAATTCCGTGAGTGTCACCCTCAATCTTTAAGCTTCCAAGCATCCGTCCAAACAATAGCCACCGAAGGATGAACCAAGAAGGAAAACCAACCAGGAAACTGTATCCCTTTCGAGAATTCACGGTGTTTCGACTCCCATGATCAAGGCCCCGGAAGGGATTATCTCGTCCAAAGCCAAACTAGCGAAAGCGGATCATAGGCGTCTCTACGGTGTGAATCGAAAGAAGAGACTGTGGGTCCCGTTTTCATAGGTCCCGCTCCCACTCACTATAAGTACTCTCTCCATTCACGTTGATATTGACCCATACAAATGCCACCCGTAGGGGGACGCTCCCATTTACGCCACGAGGTCGAGCATGGATCTCACGGTGCGAACTTTACGGAGATTTGTGGATGAAAAATTAAATGTATCTCATACACTTTATTTCCTCCCACTCAGCACTTTAAAATAATCGGGATTGACCTAGATAAACCGGTTAAAATTTACCTAAGTCTACCAATATAACTCTTATATTGGATTAGCCTAAGTTTATAATCACATTATTAACTTAGGTCTATGTGAGTAAATTAATTAACTCTTAATTAACGGCACTCACGAGAATAACCTAAGAATCTCCGGACCGAATTCACTCCCAGGTCGGTTTCCAGGTAGCGGTGTTCCGTAAGCGTCAACTTAAATACTCCAGCCTTAGACAAAACCTTCCTTAGACAGAGTTACTTATCAGTCTCCATTCAAAGGTTATATTTGATTTCCTAATTCTAATCTTATTAGAACTAGAAAACCTAAGTCTAATTATTCAAGTTCTAAACATTTTAAAACTAATAATTAACTTAGATTACATGCATTTCTATGTTATAGTGCTTGATCATTCATCACATGAATAATACTATACTATAACATACATTCATCACATGAATTAAATGCATGAGCATGCTTTTAATTTAAAAATATAACACTTATATTAAATAAATTAAAACATGCAAACATTATATTATAACTCTTATAATATAATCCTATCATGCATACTATATATTATAACTCTTATAATATAAATATGATGCATGAAATGTTTAACCTAAGGTTGGATTTTAAATCTATATGGCATACTTTATGCACATAGAAATAATTACATCATACATCTCATGCATAAAATAATTAAATAAAAAATATTTATAAAATCAAATTTACAAAGAAATAAATAATTAAATAAATAAAAATGACAGTTGCACCAACCTGGACTCGAACAACTGCACACGTACCACGTCCCAGAAAATTTCGCGCTCCACGCACCAATACGCCATGGCGTTGCAACGTTGTTATTTTGTTGTGACGCTATATTGTATAGCGTCGCTCCCAGCGTTCTCAACGCTGTGGCGTTGCAACGCCACCGCTAGCGTCGCAACGCTGCGACCGCAGCAAGCCTCGGCAAAGAAGATAGATGGCGCCGCAACGTCAAGAACAAAGATCGCAACGCTGATGAACTTCCAGCAACACAAATTTTGCTATTTTTCACTGAAATCGCCCGTTTTTGCTCCGTTTTCTTCACGAAAACTCTTGCCACGAACGACACGGACTTACAGACTTGATTTACATTAAAAAAATGTCCAGAACAACGGGCCCTTACATTGATCTCATCAACTTTAATCTAAATCTAAAAAGTGCGAAAAACCGAAAACATCCAAAATGCAAACCATAAACATTCATCTCATGAAAATTACTGCTACCCACCTAATTTTAAGAAATCACAGAATACACAACGAAGAGCAACGATTGGCTCTGATACCAATTGAAGGGATTTTGAATTTCGCATGTGGAAGACGTTGTGAAACGTCGTTGATCCGTTGTGTAAATTGTGTCTTAAAATTGAATCTATCCACTACTACAAATTATAGATTTCTTGACACTTGCAGGTTTTGAATACTTGACGTTTTTATGAAAAAACGTCAAGTAAGATGAAGTTTTAAAAGAAAAACGTCAAGAAAAATTTTAAAAACACGGAGATTGACAAAATTTTGGATTTTGCTCGCTTCGCTTTCTTGACATTTAAAAACGTCAAGTGTAGCAAAAAAAGAACTCCTTAAACACCCTTCACGCGACGCGATCGCTCAAATACACACTCTTCGCGATTAATCTTCACCCACGACGCAGTGAAAAACCCTTCGAGAAGTCGCCGCGCAATCGCTCGCCGCTTCTCTTCGACCTCTCTCCCAACTCGCAGCCGTCGACCGCCCAACATCGATCGCCCCACGCCCTTCGCTCCATCGATCTCACGACCTATTTTTTCTTTCCCTCCATCGATCTCACGACCTCTCTCCCTGCTCCCAGCCGCCGACTGCACCACTTCACGAACAAGCACTTTCTATATTTGAAAACAACATTGTCGCCTTTAAACGCCGCACTGATTTCTCCCCTCTCTTTTGCTATTCATCTTCGATTGCCCATCGAGGTATCTTAACCTAATTTTTTTATTAATTCTGTAATTTATTTGTCTACTGGATTTGATTTTGGGGTTCATGATATTCTGTGCCATTGTATCGTTGGAGATCTCTTTAGCACTATGATTGATGTTTATTCTTGAGTTTTCATACTAGTTCTTTTGATTGCCATCACATTATTATCTTTGATTCTGGGGTATTGCTTGTTTTCTGTTTAATTTAATGTTTGGCTTCCATATTGGGGAGATTGTTACTCATTAATTGCATGACCTTGTAATTTAATCTAGTTATTGGAGAGAAAAATTTTAGTTTTTTTGAGTGATTCATGTAATGGTGCCTATTTTCAGTTCTAATACTCACCATTATGTGTGAACCAATTCTGTTCATTCACACATGGTAAACTCTCTGAGTAAAAAATTACATCCATAATTCTGGGAACACATAGTGTTTCATGTTGTGTATCTTTGGCAGTTGGAACCTGAAACTATAGAAATCATCAAATCAGTACGTTATGTTCCCAATTCTATTTGTTTGCACTGAGGAACTGTTTTTTAATCATTTATTGAACATTTACCCCTGTCGGCTGCTTCCCCATGATCATGAGTACATGATATGTAGCACTCTTTGAGATGGTCTCTCTCAGTTGGGTATTTATAGTGTAGTTGGCTTTAGTTGAATTCCGTGGCTCCTAGAGAGTGGAATTTGTGAATGAATGATATCAATATGACTTAATGTTTGTTTCATATGATAGAAATTATAATGATACATTTGCCAGATTCATCTATGTCTATCATCCAATATACGAATCAAGATAATATTAACTACTTGTTCATTTGTTTTGGAATTATCTTGAAGATACTATTCCTGCCAAAAGAAACCGTGTTTTGTGGAATAGAAAGAAAATTAATCTTGATCATGAAGCTCAGAAACACGTTCGACATCTTCCATTTTGCAACATGGAATTTCTTGTGTTTATGGAATTATATCATTTGAAGAAATACACTAACATTACTGTTTGGGAGGTGGGTAGTAACTATACTTTTTCATGTCAAGATAGACACGCTTGAAAGATCAATGTGTCCCAGCTCTTCCATGTACTCAATTTGTTACATCATGTTGTTCCTTTGGTTTTTCTTACCGACATCGAGATACAAAGAAATATTTGTTTTATGCCAGAGCTAACTATACGTTTCAAAGATTGTATTCTAGCCTTTAGACTTGATATTCAAAAACCCAAAACTAACATAACTTTCCCCACTTTTAGGTCTGTGAACCTGAACCTGTATTTACTCCTTTCATTTTTATCTTACCGTTTTTGAGTTTGTCTTCTTTAAGCAGATAAATGGTCTTCATCAAACTCAAGCAGGATTGAAGACAATGACCTACACCTCGACAGAGGAAGGGGAAAATGGGAAAGAAAGCCTAAAGTTCCCTTCGATGTAAGTTGATGTCTCAAAATTTTTGCCAATCCATGGAAAACACTGAGAAAGATCAGAGGTTTATATTATGATGAAACAATTTTCTTCTTCTTCTTCGGTAGGAAGAGACACCCATTTCTCTAAAATCAACAAGAAAATTTCGACGAATAAGGATAATGCGATACCTCGGGCTTGCTGCTCCAATTGGTTCTCCCTTTTCGCCACTTGCCTGAGCCATCATCCAACATCCTAGTAAAACTCTACATTCTACAGTATTCAGTTAACCTTTCAGATCATTTTGTATTAGTGAAAAGTTCCTAATTTTGTTCTCATATTTATATATATGGTTTAATCATTTGTACATAGACTGAGGTTGTGATAACATTAATTAGAATTATCTTTATTAAGTTAAGAAGTTTGTCAACCTTTAATGTCTCAATACTACATGGTATGATCTTATATCTTTCTCTAGACTCTTCCATTGGAAAACACATCATAGATTTTTTTTCATATGTTTGAAATTAGTCTTCTATGTGCTTGGTGATCACATTTTTGCAAAATTAACATACATCTTTTGCTTCTGTAGTTGCATATAATGTTTTTTGGTATTTACAAACTAGAATCTAATATTATTGCAGGCTCAAAAAGCAGAGAGAGAGGGTACAAATCTTAAAGGTACAATTAGGAAAAGATTGGAGTTCCTTCATCTGGACTAATAGATGTTTCATAATGTTAGATTTGTTAGCTTTCATAATGTTGAATTTGTTACCTTTCTTGCGCATTTATGAAATTAGTTGAGCATTTGGAATGGATTTTTATGAATACAAATTTAAAAGTAGTGTTTGATAGATTAAGTTTGAAAGCATACATTATAAACATATATAAATTGTGACTTTTGAAGCATAATTTAGACATTGGCTAATGGCTTAATGTTCTTATTTTTGCGTTATTAGTGTCTTTTGATAACTCCAGGTTGATTCAGGATTTGGGTGATTAAACCAGCTTGTTTTTATGACAAGTTTGATCCTTTTGCTTCCTTCCTAGAAATGTTTTTTATTATAGCTTCTTTTGAGATTTTATCACAATCGTTTTGGCTAATGGCTTTTTGTTTACAAACATGGGTACAGTATTGAAGAATTCCAAATGCAGATTTTATTTTTCCCCATCAAGGAAGGGCTTTTATGAAATCTTACTTTGTTCCTTGTTTGTGTTTTCTGTTTTTGTTGGGGGAGGAGGGTAAACTTTAAAAAAGTGGTGCCCTGGTGTCGGTGTTAATGAGTCTAACCCCTATTGGTACCGTGTGTTCTCTCATAGTTCTTCTTCCTTCTCAGCTTCTTTCCTCTCCTTTCTCTTAGTTCATCTATTTCATCTCAGAATGTTCCATGCAAATTTATGCATGGCTTAAATATTATGAACAATGTAAAGCAACCTACAAGTTTAAATAATGATGTCTGATTGTTCTTTTACTACATGGATAGTAGAGTTGTTTCTTAGGAAGTTGAAATTTTCTGTAAATTTCACTTGGTATTGTTATTAATTTCATTGAAACATATGGTAAATATATATTTAAGCACCTTTAGGCACTTTCTAAGTTTGAAAACAACACTGTCGCCTTTAATACACTTTTGTTGCAACGGAAGCTAGTTGTGTGATCACTTTAGGCACGTTCTAAGTTTCAAAACAACACTTGAACTCATTTTAGCCATTGTTTTCACACTTTGGAGCATCTATGATGGAAACTAGGATATATGAGAGATATCATGATAAAAGGAAGTATCGTAGTCACAGATTCGGTATGTTATTTAGTTTGCATTCCAATTGCTAAACTTGACAAAACATTATTTATTATAATATTTCACTCTTAATGTTTATAGATTGATACAAGAAAAGCATACTCGCAACCAGAGTTAGATGAAGTGCGAGTGGAGTGGGCTGAATTTTTGGGTGGATACATATGATAAAGTTTTGGATGAATACTATTGTGGATTGTTGATGTCAATTTTTTAGGTAGGTGACAAATATTCTTTTTTTGTGTAAATGTGGTAATCACATTTTTTGGGTGGATACTACTTTGGATTGATAGTCACATTTTTTGTATAGATGTTTTGCTTGAGATAGGATTGATAGTCACATTTTTTGGATGACTACCAAATAGTTTTTTGTGTAAATGTTGTTCAGGCTAGGACCCATAGATTGACTAGCTATGGTGGAGATGATTAGGTGTTTGAACATATATTGTGGAGATAACTGTATAGTTTGACATTGTGAATGTATAACCATGATGGGAGTTACTAATGTTGGAGGTTGAACTTTCTTGTCATTTTAGAATTGTTCATATGGGAAAGAGGATTTGAATTTTTGTAGGTATTATTGATGGACTTTTATTTCATACATCTTGAATATAATTTATTGGAATGCAATGCAGAAAATTCCAGATTTTAGGGAATAATTGATTGAAAAATAAAATCACTAACCAACAAGACATGTATAATGTGTCAAGATTTCATTCGAATTGACACTTTTCAAATGTCAAAAAAGAACATTACATTTGACACTTTACAATTGTCAAGGTTTTTCTTTTATTTGACGTTTTAGGATTATCAAGATAAACTTATATTTGACACATTTTAAGCGTCAAGTAACTTTTATTTGACATTTCTGCAATGTCAAGATAAACCTATTTTTGACACATTATTAACAATGAATAATAATGAAAGGTCCTTTTTTTTTTGCAAAAAAACAACATTCGGCATATTTTGACCAATTCAAAGTGAAAAATGAGGTTGCTCCCTCAGCAAAACTAGGATAAAGTTGCGCCAAAAGATCCCGATTCAAGACGGCAGTTCAGCTTCCATTCCCCAAACTGTTAAAAAACAAAAATCATTTTTTTGTCCTTTCTTTTTTATTGAATCCTTCCCTTTTTTCGGAAGAAAAGGAGGATCCGGACAAAATCGATGAAACGGAACGTCAAGTATTAACATAAACTTGACACTTTTTGAAAGTCAAGATAACACTACATTTGACGAATAAAAAGTGTCAAGATTGTAGGTTCAAAATGACACGTTATAAGCGTAAAAAAAGACTATACATAACACTTTATAAGTGTCAAGTATTCTGTATTATTCTTGACAGTGGATTCCTTGACGGTTTGAAAAACGTCAAGTAAAGCAATATTCGACATTTTATAAGCGTCAAGAAAACTAGTTTTTCTTGTAGTGATCTCATAGATCCTAGGCTAAACATGCAAATAAGAGAAGAAAACATTAAGGAATTATAAGATACTTACTTGTTGAAGAACCCTTCTTCAACGCTTTTCTCCTCTGGCCACGATCTCTCTCGATCCAACGAACTCCTCGAACACGAACCTCGATCCGAACAGGGAGACACCTCCAAAGGGTCTTCAAAGTTGTTCTCGGGAGGTTGAGGGAGAGTAGGTGGGGCTCCCTTTGGTTTTGGATGAGGAGAGAATTTTGGAGAATTGAGAGAGGATTTGAGAGAGAATCTCTTGCTCTCTTTGGATGGAAATTCAAAAAATAGCAAAATTGCACACCGAAGGCTTCTTGCAAAGCCTTTAAATACTATTGTGTGATGGAGTTGAAACCTCCACCAAATCACAAGTTTACCACAACCATATAATATACAAATCACATTTGCATATTATATAATATAAGGTATCTCATACCTTATTATACAAATCTCATTTGCATAAATGTGGAATTATAAATTGAATCACATTCAATTTAATTTCTCTCAATTCAATTTCTCCAATTAGTACTAATTAATCAATTAGGCTATACTATAGTTTATTATGAATCTCATTCACATCAAACTATATATTATGTCATCTATATCTCATATAAATGACATAAATACCCAAACAATGAATTTGAACACTTCAAATTCACACCAAACTGTAAACCCTCAATTTGTCCAATTTGAGCCAACCGAGGGACCTAATGGACCTACACGTGACGAGTTCCAATGATCCGAGACTAACATGTCAAACTCTTTGACCCGGTTATTCAACATTCATTAGCTACGGTAACACTCCACTAAAGCCCGTAGCTGCACTGTCATCACTATAGGACAAGTTGTGTCCATCGATATAACCAATACCCATGAGTCGACCCTTCACAAAGTTGTTCAGAGTCACACCGGGTAAAATTACCGTTTTACCCCTATGTCTACCTCTTGCTCCTTAAGTCCCACTGCTCCTCTAATGAACAAGTATGTTGCATGGTCCAACCATAAACAACAACCCTCTCAGGCCAATGAGAGCGTGGGGCCCCGTTGTTCAAGCCCCGAGACAAAGACTTAAGGGAACAACCTCTAGTTTCCTAAGTCGGGAACGAGTGAATTCCTTCTTGCGTAGTCAAGTTCCTGGGCCCCACGTGGTAACGCCTCGAGAAGATAGGCATATTGGGCGAGCAACAATGGCCACCCTTACCCGTACTAGTCAAAGGACAAAGCCCCACGATGCATGTGAGTCCGTGACACGCTCGAGATTAAGGTCGAGTCACTAATGGTCATCTACGAATTTATTAGCTTTATATCGTTAGCGGTGTTATATCGATGAAGTCTAATAATTCACGGTCCGATCTTGTACAATCTCATTGCACAGATGCCCTCACTCGCATGTCAACCACATGAACGAGTCAGATCACCTCGTTTGTATCTAATACAAAGCGGGCCGCATCCATAGTGTATCCAGGATTAGGTCTCTAACCCTATCCATATACTGTAGACCGTTCGGGTCATTAACTCGAACGTGATCGTCCCTGTGTGTCCACTACACACCGTTCAAGTTCTTAGTTCTCTCATAATACAATGACCCTGGAGCTTAGTGTATTGGATTAAGTTTATGAAAAATGCGAGACACAAAGTTTAAATAAATAACTCTTATTTATTACACAATGTAGAAATAAATAACTCTTATTCATTTACAACTTGGAATATTACATACTACACGAGATTAGGACATACATCCCAACACGTGACTCGTCGCAAGAAGCGACAACAAAGTTACACACAGAAGGAATCGCGACTATTTCGACACCATAAGAAAAAAAGTAAGTTGCAAAAGAAGAAAAGAAAACAGGTCACGAAGAAGCCTGTTTACGGCATGAGGGAAGACGTAAACCTCTTCCGCCCACGACAACTAGTAACTTTGGAGGAATTCTTCCCAAAGAATTTCCTAAGTAAAGGCCAGGAGGGAGCGTTTGAGGTAGTTGTGTTTCAGGCTACCGGTACGACTGAAGATTATTCATGCTCGTATGAGACGACAATAGAGTTAGGAAACTCATCCTCATTCAGTATAGAGGACTTGTTGTCACTCCCCCAAGTAGCCAAGAGTGCTCTTATCGAGGCATTGATAGACTCTGACAATGCAAGCGCCCCAGGCTTTATGACGCGCACATGCACGTCATGTTGCATGTCCATAAGTCTTACGGATGAGGACCTGTTGCTGGGTTCAAAGCCCCATAATAGACCTCTGTTTGTCTCAGGGTACATTCGAGAGCAGGGGGTCGATCAGATCTTTATCGACGATGGATTAGCTGTTAACATAATGCCCAAGTCAACCATGAAGCAATTGGGCATCCGAGTAGAAGAGTTATCAAGCAGCAAACTTGTGATCCAAGGCTTCAACCAAGGAGGCCAGCGAGCTATTGGCATGATACGTTTAGAGCTTATCATTGGGGACCTCAAGGCCGACACTCAATTCCACATCATAGACTCAAAGACTACCTATAAGTTGCTACTAGGTTGTCCTTGGATTCATGAAAATGGAGTTGTAACTTCTACGTTACACCAGTGCTTCAAGTTTTACCAAGATGGCGTCAAGAAGGTGGAGGCAGATACCAAGCCATTTTCAGAAGTTGAATCCCATTTTACTGACGCGAAGTTTTACATGAAAGGTGACGGTATAGGGGAGACTGTACCAACAAAGATACCTTTAATAAAGAGCGACAGTCGGCCTAAGGAGATGTCGCAGATTGACGTGAAAGAAGAAACTATCAAATGTACAAATGGGCCTGCTCTGAGAAATAGTGAAGTCTCTACGAATATCGCAAAGTCTTAAATTTCAAAAGATGAATGAAGCGCTACTTCCCCTGTTTTGCGTTACGTTCCTTTGTCTCGACGAAAGAAGGATGAGTCACCATTTGCAGAGTGCACAAAAAGCCTGACTGTGGGTGAAATCGAAGTTTTGAAGGGAAGCTTCACAATGTCGCTCACGAAGATAACGAAGCAAGAGGTCAAGAAACTTGAAGATGACCGATTGGAAGCAAGTTTGCCTAAGAGTCGAACGAAAGATGGGTTTGACCCTGAGGTATATAAACTCCTATCAAAGGCAGGATACGACTTCACAACTCACACAGAGTTTAAAAGTCTGAAGATCTTCGATGAGAGACCTGAGCTCTCATTAACACAAAAAAGGCTTTTAAAGGAAGGTTATACTATCCCTGCGTCAAGGAAAGGACTGGGATATAAGTCTCCTGAGCCTGTCCGCATAATAAGAAAAGGGAAGGCAAAGGTGGCAGATGCAAACCACATAACAGTGGAAGAGGTAGATGATTCAGATGAAAGGAAAACGTTACCCAAAGGACTTCTGTTTTTAGCCGCGTCGGGTCGTTGGTGGCACGAACTTCAGTCCTCCAACGATTGGGCACCACTCAAGTAGAAGAAGAGCGGTCACCTCTCGTTTCTGGTTCCACTCGAACCTCAGCCCTCATGAGCATAAGGATGCCCACTGAAACAGAAGGAAGCGTTTTACCAGCCTTTACACCTGACTCCGTTCGACCTTCCGTCCGTCAGAGGCTAGGTGTGCCTGCTGGTGAAAGAGAAGGTATGACATCCACTCCAGCCTTAGTACGACCATCATCATTACAAAGGTTAGGTGAGCCTGCGAATTAAAAGAAAAATGTACCTTCTACCTCAGACGTGATGCGTCGTTCATCTTTTCAAAGGCTAAGTGTAAGCACTTCAAAGAAAGAGGAGCCCTCCGTATCAGTTTTTGATAGGATTCACCACGATTTCCCAGTGAGAACCTCGAAGGATGACTCCTTTGTAAAAATAAAAATGGACGGAGAAGTTTACAGTACTGTTCCTTCTCGGATGAAGAGGAAAACATTCGTTAGGGTAAATACAGAAGGTTCATTAAAGGTAAAGCGGTGTGATGTCGTCATAACCAATCCCCCAAGGGAGGATTCAGAACAGGAGGAGTGCGAGACCTCTTGCTACCATATTATAGTTGAAGAAGAAACTAAAGTTGAATTGTCCGATGAAGTTGCAAAAGAGGCGCCATCAATCAACAGTGGATGAGCTTAAAGAGGTTAACCTCGGTACACTAGAGGAGCCACGCCCGACCTTCGTAAGCGCATCCCTCACTTGCGAGGAGGAAGGCGAATATATGAGTCTACTCACGTCATATAGAGATGTTTTTGCGTGGTCCTATAAAGATATGCCAGGACTCGATCCAAAAGTAGTTGTCCACCATCTTTCCATCAAATAGGAGTATCGCCCAGTCAAGCAAGCGCAACGCCGTTTTCGACTGGAGCTTATCCCTCAAATTGAGATAGAGGTCAATAAATTGATCGAAGCAGGATTCATATGTGAGGTGAAGTATCCAACTTGGATAGCCAATATTTTTCTTGTCAGAAAGAAGAACGGGCAGCTTCGCGTTTGCGTCAACTTTCGTGACCTGAATAACGCATGTCCAAAAGACGACTTCCCATTGCCCATCACTGAGATAATGGTCGATGCCACTACCGGCCATGAAACACTGTCCTTCATTGATGGATCATCGGGTTATAACCAGATTCGAATGGCTTTGGCTGATGAAGAGATGACAGTCTTTCGAACTCCTAAAGTGATATACTGTTACAAGGTGATGTCGTTTGGGTTAAAGAATGTCGGTGCCACCTATCAGCATGCCATGCATAAGATTTTTGACGACATGCTACATAAGCATGTTGAATGGTATGTCGACGACCTGATGGTTAAGTCCAAGAAGAGACAAAACCATTTGGAAGATCTGAAAGTGGTCTTCGATCGGCTAAGAAAGTATCAGCTGAAGATGAACCCTCTCAAATGCGCATTTGGCGTCACTTCAGGAAAGTTCCTAAGGTTCGTTGTAAGGCACCGAGGGATTGAAATATACAAGTCTAAGATTGATGCTATTCAAAAGATGCCAAGACCAAGAAATCTACACGAGTTGAGAAGCCTTCAAGGTCGTTTGGCCTATATTCGTAGGTTTATTTCCAACTTAGCTGGTCGATGTCAACCTTTTCAAAGGTTAATGAAGAAAGGGGAGGAGTTTGAATGGGATGAAGCATGTCAGAATGCTTTTGACAGCATCAAGAGGTACTTGCTTAATCCTCCAGTCTTAGGTTCCCCTATTGCAGCAAAACCACTCGTCCTCTATATTTCCGCGCAAGAAAGGTCACTGGGAGCACTGTTGGCGCAAGAAGGGGAGAAGGGTAAAGAACAAGCCCTTTATTACTTGAGCAGAACTTTGAATGGGGCTGAGACAAATTACTCCCCCATAGAAAAGATGTGTCTGACCCTCTTCTTCGCTATCGACAAATTGAGGCACTATATGCAAGCTTTCTCAGTGCATTTGATAGCAAAAGGTGACCCTATAAAGTACATTTTGTCGAGACCGATTATCTCTGGACGATTAGCCAAGTGGGCGATCTTGCTCCAGCAATATGACACCGTCTACGTACCCCAAAGGGTAGTTAAAGGACAGGCGTTAGCAGATTTCTTGTCAAATCACCCAATTCTGTCAGACTGGAAGTTATGTGAAGACCTTCCAGACGAAGAAATCTTCTATGTTGAAATTGCGGAGCCTTGGATCATGTACTTTGATGGAACGACACGAAGAAATGGTGCGGGGGCAGGCATTGTCTTCATCTCGCCTGAGAAACACATGCTCCCTTACAGCTTTACACTTAGCGAGTTGTGCTCAAACAATGTAGCTGAATATCAGGCCCTAATTATTGGTCTCCAAATGGGCATTGAGATTGGCATAATGTACTTAGGAATTTATGGTGATTCAAAGTTGATCATTAGTCAACTCATGATTGAGTATGATGTGAAGCACGAAGACATGAAACCTTATTTTGGCTATGCAAGACAGCTGCTGGAAAAGTTTGATAGCGTCACGCTGGAACACGTGCCAAGATCAGAATATAAGAAGGCAAATGCTCTAGCAAATTTGGCCACCGCTCTAACGACCTTAGACGCTGTGACAATAAACATCTCACTTTGTCAAAGATGGGTCGTGCCACCAGCTAATGATGAATGCGAGGAAATAAACATGATCTCGGTCTATGTCATTGAAGAGGAAGACTGGAGACAACCCATTATAGAGTACCTTCAACATGGGAAGCTCCCCATCGATCTTAGCGCAAGAAAGTCGATGATGTACGAAGAAGGGCCTCTAGGTTCATATACTATAAAGAGACCCTCTATCGTCGTTCTTATGAGGGACTCTTCCTTCGCTGCCTTGGAAAAGAAGAGTCGATTAAGGCATTAGAGGAGGTGCATTCAGGTGTTTGTGGGGCTCACCAGTCAGGTCTGAAGCTTCAGTTCTAGTTAAAAAGAATGGGTTATTACTGACCTACGATGATCTATGACTCGATGGAATATGCAAAGAAATGCGAAGCTTGCCAATTCCATGCAAACTTCATCCATCACCGCGTAACCTCTCGTGATCCGACCGTCGCTTCATGGCCTTTTGAATCGTGGGGACTTGATCTTGTTGGTCTGATAACGCCAAAGTCATCGGCAGGTCATTCTTATATTCTCGCGGCGACAGATTACTTTTAAAAGTGGGCCGAAGCAGTTGCACTAAGAGAAGCTAAGAAGGAAAATGTTGTAGACTTCATTCGAACACATATCATCTACCGCTACGACATTCCACACCGTATCGTGACAGATAATGGGAGACAATTCTCCAACAGCCTGATGGATAAACTCTGCGAGAAATTCAAGTTCAAGCAATATAAGTCATCCATGTATAACGCCGCAGCAAACGGTCTGGCAGAGGCATTCAATAAAACCTTGTGCAACCTACTAAAGAAGGTAGTCTCTAAGACAAAAGGAGACTGACAGGAAAGGATTGGTGAAGCGTTATGGGCTTATCGGACTACGCATCGTACTCCCACTGGAGTTACGCCATATTCGCTCGTCTATGGGGTGGAGGTCGTACTCCCCTTGGAGAGAGAGGTTCCGTCATTAAGGATTGCCATACAAGAAGGGTTGACTACAAAGGAAAATGCGAAGCTTCGCCTTCAAGAGTTGGAAGCACTTGATGAGAGAAGACTAGATGTTCAACAAGCGCTGGAATGTTACCAAGCTCGAATGACCAAAGCCTTCGATAAAAATATTAGGCCTTGGTCATTTCAAGTCGGTGATCTAGTGCTCGTTGTTCGAAGACCAATCATCACAACACGACACACGGGAAATAAATTCACACCCAAATGGGATGGACCCTACGTCGTCAAAGAAGTCTATACCAATGGAGCATACAAGATCGTTGACAAGGATGGTTTAAGCATCGGTCCCATCAATGGAAAGTTCCTCAAGAAATTTTATGCTTAAAACATTGTAAACACTCATAATCGTAAGAGTATAAACTAAACGATGCCCATGAACTACGTTATGACTTGATCCCTTACATTCAAGGGTACGTAGGCATCTTAAAGTGAAAAGAAATAAAACTTTAAGCTCAGTCATATAAAAAAAAGAATGCAAAAAAATTGTACTTGTTTGAACTTCGTTATGACTTGATCCCTTACATTCAAGGGTACGTAGGCAGCTTAAAGTAGAAAAAAAAAGCTTTAAGTTCAGTCAGATCAATGAATAAAAAAATGCAAGTTACACCAACAAGGGTAACTGCAAGTACGCCACCTTGCAGAGTCAAAATCATGTACCATGGTACGTTCTCGTTTGTTGGATGAGAGATTCTCTACAAAAACACACCATGGTCCTGTAAAAAATGTAGGAGTCGCAGTCAGAAAAAAAATAAGGAACATGTGGAGTCCTGTAGCTGCAAGTACACCCGGCACCGACAAGGGTCCCACAAGTGTATATGCTCTCGGAATGAGGACGTCCTGTGGCTGGAAGTACACCCACCACCGACAAGGGTCCCAGAAGTGTATATGTGCTCGGAACGAGAAAGTCCTGTAGCTCCAAGTACACCCGGCACCGACAAGGGTCCCACAAGTGTATATGCACTCGAAACGAGGAAGTCTTGCAGATGCAAGTACACCCGGCACCAACAACGGTCCCAAAGTGTATATGCACTCGGAACGGGAAAGTCCTGTAGCTGCAAGTACACCCGACACCGACAACGGTCCCACAAATGTATATACGCTCGGAAGGAGAAAGTCCTGTAGCTGTAAGTACACCCGGCACCGACAACGGTCCCACAAGTGTATATGCGCTCGGAACAAGAAAGTCCTGTAGCTACAAGTACACCCAGCACCGACAAGGGTTCCACAAGTTTATATTCGCTCGGAACAAGGAAGTCCTGTCGCTGCAAGTACACCCGGCACCGACAAGGGTCCCATAAATGTATATGCGCTCGAAACGAGGAAGTCTTGTAGCTGCAAGTATACTCGGAACCAACAAGGGTCCCACAAGTGTATATGCACTCAGAACGAGGAAGTCCTATAGCTGCAAGTACACCCAACACCGACAAGGGTCCCACAAGTGTATATGCGCTCGGAATGAGGACGTCCTGTGGCCGCAAGTACACCCGGCACCGACAAGGGTCCCACAAGTGTATATGCGCTTGGAACGAGGAAGTCCTATAGCTGCAAGTACACTCGGCACCGACAAGGGTCCCACAAGTGTATATGCGCTCGAAACGAGGAAGTCCTGTAGCTGCAAGTACACCCGGCACAAACAAGGGTCCCACAAGTGTATATGCGCTCGGAACGAGGAAGTCTTGTAGCTGCAAGTATACCCGGAACCAACAAGGGTCCCACAAGTGTATATGCACTCGGAATGAGGAAGTCCTATAGCTGCAAGTACACCCAGCACCGACAAGGGTCCCACAAGTGTATATGCGCTCGAAACGGGAAGTCCTGTAGCTGCAAGTACACCCGGCACCGACAAGGGTCCCACAAGTGTATATGCGCTCGAAACGAGGAAGTCCTGCAGCTGCAAGTACACCCGGCACAAACAAGGGTCCCATAAGTGTATATGCACTCGGAACGAGGAAGTCTTGTAGCTGCAAGTATACCCGGAACCAACAAGGGTCCCACAAGTGTATATGCACTCGGAACGAGGAAGTCCTATAGCTGCAAGTACACCCGGCACCGACAAGGGTCCCACAAGTGTATATGCACTCGAAACGAGGAAGTTCTGTAGCTGCAAGTACACCCAGCACCGACAAGGGTCCCACAAGTGTATATGCGCTTGGAACGAGGAAGTCCTATAGCTGCAAGTACACTCGGCACCGACAAGGGTCCCACAAGTGTATATGAGCTCGAAACGAGGAAGTCTTGTAGCTGCAAGTACACCCGGCACAAATAAGGGTCCCACAAGTGTATATACGCTCGGAACGAGGAAGTCCTGTAGTTGCAAGTACACCCGACACCGACAAGGATCCCACAAGTGTATATGCGCACGGAACGAGGAAGTCCTGTAGCTACAAGTACACCCGGCACCGACAAGGGTCCCACAAGTGTATATGCGCTCGAAACGAGGAAGTCCTGTAGTTGCAAGTACACCCAGCACCGACAAAGGTGCCACAAGTGTATATGCGCTCGGAACGAGGAAGTCCTGTAGCTGCAAGTACACCCGCCACCGACAAGGGTCCAACAAGTCTATATGCGCTAGGAACAAGGAAATCTGGCAGCTGCAAGTTCACCCGGAACCGACGAGGGTCCCAAAAGTGCACTTGTGCTAAGAGGGCACCGTATCTGCAAAGTTTATTACAAAAAAAAAAGAAAAAAAAAAAGAGTTACCTTAATTCCTTGATTTTTTTGATAAAGTTGTATTCTTGAAGGGTAGAGAAATGATGAGTGTCTCAAAAGTGCACTTGTGCTAAGGGGGCACCGTATCTGCAAAGTTTATTACAAAAAAAAAAAAGAAAAAAAATGAGTTACCTTAATTCCTTGATTTTTTGGATAAAGTTGTATTCTTGAAGGGTAGAGAAATTGTTGAAAAAAGGTTTCCTCCTAAGTAAAATGAAAGAATAAGTAAAGAAAGCATGAGGCAAGTATTATCTCTACATAAAAAAAAATATTAAAAAAAACTTCTTACCTATTTACCTTCCAATGGATGAAGGCTTTTGTTTTAGAAGGGAGATGCTTGCAAGACTGCAATTATTAAGCTGTAAAAAAAAAGGTAAGTACATAGATGATTAAAGAAAAAAGGGAAAAGAAAAAAAAAAGAGTCAAAGGTTTGGGACTCGCCTCACACCTTAGTATGAAGCTATTGCGCTCTGTTGGGGTGAATTGATGGAAGTCTCACCTCCTCTATTTATACTTGAGAAGAGGATAAAGGTCAGATTTCAAAATGAAAGTTGGAATTCAAATAAGAGTTAGAATTGTGATTGGAATATGATGGGATTGGAATAGGATTTCATCTCAAATCGAAATTTGATTTATCTTATCTCCAATCGAAAATCGTCTCCAAATCCTATCTCAAAATCCAAATTTTATCCTAAATCAAGATTAGATAAAGTTAATTCTATCAAGTTTAAAATCATTGTAGAATTTTAATTTATCTTATCAAACAAAATTTGGGCATAATGCAAATTTTATCCCAAATCAAGATTAGATAAAGTTGATTCTATCAAGTTTAAATCATGATAGAATTTTAATTTTATCTGACCAAACAAAATTTGGGCATACTTCAAATCTTATCACAAATCAAAGTTGATGAAATTATTTCTATCTAAATCAAAATCATGATAGAATTTCAATTTTATCCTACAAAGTTGTAATCTAGGCATGCTCGAGATTTGCCCAGATTTTATCACAAATCAAGGTTGGAGTGAAATTCAAATGTCACTCCAAGTTCAAAAAAATTGGGTAGAACTCCAAATCTACTCCAATTTGTCCAAATTTTATGTCGTGCAAGAAAATCAAAGTACTGACACAAATTCATATTTTGATTTTGTTAGCAAGAAAATGTGTCAAGTAAAAGAAATCTAAATTATGAACCAAATTCATAGTTTGATTAATCTGATACATTAAATGGAGTCAACTTAAGAGCAAACATCTTAAATTTTGATTCTAAAATTATCTTTTTTTTAGATTCACTCACACATACTTATGCTTAAATCTCGAAAAGGGGGCATTTGTCGATATAGAAATTTCGACCAATCCCCAGTTGCCATATTGTTATTCCAAATTAATAACGAAGTTGTAAATGATTAAATTTGGGACCGATGATAAGTTGACACGTATCCTAAATTTAGTTTGAAGACAAGAATTAACAAATTCTATAAGTTAAGGGTCAACATGAAATTTGTCAAAAAAATTAAATTAAACTTTTGTCAAATTGGATTATATGGAATTGAGTAACATAAATAAAACCCAAATCCAAATGACTAGTCCTGTAAACCCAAGGTCTTTCTTTCAAAAATGTTCTTAAAAAAAACAGACAAAAGAAAGAAGAAATGAAATGTCTATTATGGTACTTCAGTTTTGTTTTAAAAAGGAAGGAAAAGAAAAGAAAAGGAAAAGGAAAAGAATTAAGGAAAAGGACAAAAAGGGAAAAGACAATTTCCACCCACCGTCTAATATTTCTTTAAGTAACTCATTTATCTCCATTTCCTTCTCATTTTAACAAAAGAAATCTGAGGGTTTCGTGGGAGAAGAACGAAGGAAGAGGAAGGAAGTGATTTTTGGAGTTGAAGTTGCAGAAGAAAGGTGGAGAACTCAAAGTTTGATGGTTTAGAAGCAAGGTAATCAATTCAACCATGATCTGGTGTTTTGATCATTTCGAGCTCAACAAGAAGAGGTAAGAGCTGAGGTTTTGTTTCTTGAAATTTAATTCATTTTTTAACAAAATTCGTGAAGAAAGCTTGAGCCAATTCTGATCATAAGTTACTGATTTGTGAAGAGGAATGCAGAGAACAGATTTTGGTATCAAATCTGAGAAGCCTCTATTTTTTGGGTCGTTCTGATCTGTATAGTTGGAGTCTGAAGCTCTAATAGGTATGGTTGGAACGATTATTCAATTTCCTACAACTTTTATGAAGAAATCGTGAGTAGAAAACGATTGGAATATGTCTTAAATCGCAGGACAAATTTGTGGTGCAGCAGGAAATCAAGTCTGGAAACAGCAGAAGTCTGTTTTTGGAGAAGCTATTTTTGAGGTAATTTCGAGCAAATCCGTTTGGAATTTCAATTTCATTTCTTCTTATGCGTTTTAAAGGACTCAAAAAGGAAGAGTTTCTTATAAAGTACACCCTGTTTGGCTAAGTAATGAAGAAGTTATGAGTGTCTGAAAGCAGGGCATGAAATCTGTAAATCCTGGAATTTTGAATGGTGTGTTTTATTGTAATTTCAAGGTTAAAATCCATGAGCTCGAGGTTCTAAAACATGGTTTTGGTTTGTTTGGCAGGCCAAAAAGAAATAGGTCGAGTATACGAGTCAGGGTTCTAGTCTAACACTATGAGTGACAAAATGAACCTCGAAAATGATTTATAGGCTTGTATTATGCTTATGAAAATGCAAGGTTTTGCTAAATCGAAATGGTTTCAATGCTTATTGTTTTCCTTGAAACACATGTTTATGAGTATTCATATTTTCTAAGAAATGATTTCAAGTGCTCGTTGTGAGCCTAAATGTCTTGATAAAATTTATATGTAAGCATATGTTCTTGACTGTCGAAATTTATGGAAATGTTATGATTTCGAGCAAGTATGTATTAGCAAGTATGATTTAAAGATTTCCAGTTTTAATGAACAAACTGAGTAAGCTTGAGTTTTACGAAAGGAAAGATAAGCAGGCATGTTTAAATGTTTTTATGTTTTTTTCTGAGTCTTGAATGAGTAAATGACTGAGACATTGAGCCCGAGGATATATGGTACCGTGTGCACACAGGTCATTTTCTGTTGTCGACGTTGAGTGTACTCCGTGACAACAATGCTATCGTGAGTGCTGGGCGGGCCCCACTACGACAAAGACGATGGGAGTGTTGGGCGGGCCCCACTACATCGTAGAGTAAACATTGGTTGTACAGGGCGTGCCCTACACAACGTGGATTGTGACATGTTTTAAAAGGATATCTATCATTCATATGCCTTACGAGATTTTAACGACATACTGGCTTGGTTTTTCCGAAAAGCTATTATGATTTTATGATTACTTTTAACGTTTGATTACAGATGCATATGCTCATAGATGGTCAGGTGATATGATTTACGAGTTAATAGTTTTCTTTTAAACTCAAGTCACTCACTGAGCTTCATAGCTCATTCTTTTCGTTGTTTTCCCACTTTTCAGTAGAGATCGAGCTCCCAAAGGCCCGACATCCCGCCATAGTCTACTAGAAGCTCCACGAGCTTGATATTCTGTACGTGGGTGGCATTGTATAGCAAGTCCATATGTGTTGTAGTAAATTTTGAGGGGACTATGTAGTTATAGTTGTATGTGCTTTAGAGTTTGTGGTTGTGTTATTAATGTTTTGGCCTGTTTGTGGTTCTGATGCTTTTGCCCGTTTAGTTTCCAAGAGAGACTTAAGAAGTGTTTCTCCTCATGTATGTTTAGTAGTTGTCAAGTTTCCGCTGTGTTATGTTAAAGTGTTTCATATGCGAACATAGTATGTTTATCAGGTAAAACATAGTCAACAAGTATTGTTAAGAGGTAAACAATGTCTGTTGGCTTCACGCCGTCTTCCGGGCTAAGTTAGGAGGTGGCTCGGGAGGGGGTGTGAAAACTTGGTATCAGAGCAGTTAGCTCCATGGGGAATAAGACAGAGCAAGTTAACTCTAGAAGAAACTAAAAAGTAAATAGCAAGTTATTGAGTAAGTTCAATAGAACTAGTAGGGCATGATCCAAGTAAGGATAATAGTAAGTCCAGTCAGGACTAGAATGCGAACACAAGTCTAGAATTGTGCATTTGAGTTAAGTATTCATTACATGTCTAGTATGTTGATATGTTATAGAAGTCATGCCACCACGTACTAGCAGACGATGCAGGCAGGATCAGGACGGGACGTAGGATCCTACCGAAGCCCAATCTGAGAGGGGATTTAGTGCCTCGAGAGTCCAGATAGGGGCCATAAATAAGTAGCATGTTAATTCCTCACAGGAGGTACGTAAGCCATAGAGAGCAAAAGTAAGTGATCCAGACAAGACATATAGAATAGATCACCTAAAAGAATTAGGAGCCACAGTGTTTGAGGGTTCCATAAATTCAGCTGACGCTGAGGTTTGGTTGAACAAGCTTGAGAAATGTTTTAACGTGATGAGTTGCCCTGAAGAGCGAAAAGTCAAGTTAGCCACATTCTTGCTGCTGAAGGAGGCAGAAGGATAGCAAGGCGCAGTGATGCACGCACTCTAGATTGGCAAACTTTCAAAAGCATATTTGAAGATAAGTATTATCCTAGCACGTACCGCGAGGCAAAGAGGGATGAACTTTTAGAATTAAAGCAAGGGTCACTTTCAATGGTTGAGTATGAGAGAAGGCATACCGAACTGTCACGATATGTTGATGTGATTGTGGCATCTCAGAGTGACTGGTGTTGAAGGTTTGAAAGAGGATTACATCTTGAGATACCTATCCAGTTACAACTATTTTTAAGTGGATTAACTTTTCTCAGCTAGTAAAGAATGCCCTACGTGTTGAACAGACTATAGTAGAGGAGAAGTCAGTAGTAAAGCCTAGTTGTGAGGCTTCGACAACAAGCAGTTTCTAAGGTCGTGAACAGAGGAGGTTCACACATAGGGTAAATGTTTCAAGTCGTCAGGACTTAAAGAATCATCGAGGACACTGTCTTGTTGATGTGTGTTACCAGTGCGGGCAGGCAGGACATGTCAAAAGGGATTGTCCACAGCTGAGAGCAGCCGCACAGAGGGACCAGGGAGTTGGGTCCCAGACAGTTGAGCAGCCGAGAGTTCCAGTAGCTGCAGATGAGGGCACCAGCGGTGCTAGACAGAAGGGAGTTGTAGGGAGACCTAGGCAACAAGGAAAGGTCTATGCTAAGACTCAGCAAGAATCAGAAGATGCACAAGATGTGATTACTGGTACAATTTCTATTTGTAATCTACTTGAACGTGTATTAATAGATCAAGGTGCTACACATTTCTTTGTTTTTAGTATGTCATTAACTAAGTTAAATGGGAAGCTAGAACCATTATGTAAAAGGTTAATTATATACACTCCAGTTGGTGATGTGTTACTAGTCAATGCAGTGTTGCGGAACTGTGAGGTCTTAGAAGAAGGTCTCAATATGTTAGTGGATCTTCTTCCACTAGACTTGCAGGTGTGAGATGCAATCTTAAGGATGGAATTCTTATTTACACATTATGCTTTCAGAGATTGCCATATAAAGAAAGTTGTTTTAAGGAAACAAGGATTAACTGAAGTGGTTTTCAAGGGTGAAAGAAAGATTATCCCTACGAGTTTGATTTCAGCATTAAAAGTTTAAAAGTTGTTGAGGAAAGGTTGCACGACGTTTCTTGCACATGTAGTAGAGGTGCAAGAAGAAAAGCTAAAACCAGAAAATGTTCTTGTTCTGAATGAATTTCTTGATTTTTTTCCAGCAGATCTGTCAGGATTGCCACCTAATAGGGATGTTGAGTTCTCACTATTGAACTGTTACCAGGAATAGCACCTATTATGCAAGTGTCATATAGAATGGCTCCAAGTGAGCTCAGGGAGCTGAAGATGCAATTACAAGAACTAGTTGATAAGGGATACATCAGACCTAGTGTATCGCCTTAGGGAGCTCCAGTGTTATTTGTAAAGAAATAAAGATGGTACCCTTAGATTATGTATTGATTCTAAATAGTTAAGAAAAAGGGTTACGATACGTAACAAGTATCCTTTACCCCGAATAGATGACTTGTTTGACCAGTTATGAGGAGCATCAGTGTTTTCTAAGATTGATCTAAATCAGGATACCATCAGTTAAAGGTCAGAGAATCTGGTATTCCTAAGACAACATTCAGAACGAGGTACGGGCAATATGAGTTTTTAGTAATGCCATTCGGTTTGACAAATGTACCAGCAGTTTTTCATGAACCTCATGAACATGATTTTCCATCAGTATTTGGATCAGTTTGTTATAGTATTTAATTATGACATATTAATTTACTCAGTTGACAGGAAAGCCCATGAGGAACACATGAGGATTATTTTATAAACACTATGCGATAAACAGTTGTACGCTAAATTCACCAAATGTGAGTTTTGTTTGAATCAGGTAGTGTTTGGGATAAGTTGTTTCACAAATGGAGTTGGTATGGATCCGCATAAAGTAAAAGCTATGGTCAACTTAGAGAGACCAGCTAATGCGACAGAGGTACGTAGTTTCCTAGGCTTGGCAGGATACTACAGAAGATTTGTTGAGAATTTCTCACGATTAACATTACCCTTAACAACTTTAACAAGGAAAATGTTAAGTGTTAATGGTAAGATAAGTGTGAATAGAGTTTTTCAGGAGCTAAAAACAAGGTTGGTGACAGTACCTATTCTAACACTTCCTGTAACGAAAAAAGAGTATGTGATTTACTGTGATGTTTCAGGAAAAGGAATAGGGTGTGTGTTCATGCAAGAAGGAAAAGTAATAGCTTTATGCGTCAAGGCAATTGAAAAAGCATGAGTGTAATTGCCCTACTCCCGTTCTTGAGTTAGCATCAGTTGTTTTAGCATTGAAGATTTGGAGGCATTATTTGTTTGGTGAGAGGTGTCACATTTACACAAATCATAAGAGTCTGAAATACATCATTGATCAGAGAAAGTTTATTATGAGACAAACAAGATGGTTAGAACAGATTAAAGATTATGATTGTACCATAGAATACCATCCAGATAAGGCGAATGTTGTACAAGATGCTTTAAGCAGGAAGTCGAGACTTCCTAGGGACGCCTTGTGTGGTATTCGAGCAATTTTTTTTTAAGTACTCTAAAGGATTCTAAGGCAGTTGTGACTGCAGAGAATTCAGGGGGTCTTTTAGCTCAATTCCAGATCAAGTCTTCACTCGTAATAGAGATTGTGAGAAGACAACCAGAGAATAGTAACGTGCAGAAAATGTTTGGAATGTCCAAACAGGGCCCAGAGGCATAATTTAGAATGAGAACAGATGGAACCATAGTTAAGCAGAGAAGACTATGTGTCCTGAGTATTAGTGAGCTTAAAGATACTATTCTAGAGGAAGCTCACAATTCAGCTACTCTATGCATACAGGAAGCACCAAGATGTTTAAAATCGTGAAGGGGACTTATTGGTGGCCTAGGATGAAGCGGGAGATAGCTGACTATGTTGATAGATGTTTGACCTGCCAACAGGTTAAACCACTTAGACAGAGACCATGAGGACTCCTTAATCCACTACCCGTGTCGGAGTGGAAATGAGAGCATATCACTATGGATTTTCTGTTGTTTGTACATCGTACTTCAAGTGGACGTGATTGTATTTGGGTAATAGTGGATAGACTCACTAAGACAGCACAGTTTATACCTATTAAAGCGACGTCTACACTTGATCAACTTGCTAAGCTATACGTCGACAAAATTGTGAGTCAATACGGAGTGTCGGTATCCATAGTTTCAGATAGGGACCCGAAATTTACTTTTAAGTTTTGGCCTAGCTTACAAAAGCTATGGGGACAAAGCTAAATTTAAGTATAGCATTCTATCATCAGACAAATGCTCAGTCAAAGAGGACCATCCAGACCTTAGAGGACATGTTGAGAACATGTGTCCTTCAAGTTAAGAGATGTTGGGTTATACACCTATCACTTATGGAATTCCCTTACAATAACAACTCTCAGCCTAATATTGACATGGCACTATTTGAGGCTCTGGATAAAAGACCGTGTAGAACGCTCGTATGTTGGAACGAACTAGGAGAGCGGAAGCTAATCGGTCCTGAGTTGGTCCAAATTATGACGGACAACATTAAGGTAATCAGAAAGAATTTGAAGGTAACACAAGATCGTCAAAGAGATACGCAGATAAGCAACGAAAGGGCTTATAATTCCAGGTCGGAGATCAAGTTTTCTTGAAGTTATCTCCGTGGAGAGGTGTCCTTCACATTGGCAAGAAAGGTAAGCTGAGTCCTAGGTATATTGGTCCTTATAAGATAGTGGAACGAGTTGGGCCAGCAACCTACAGAGTTAAGTTGCAAGCAGAACTATCTTGAGTACATGATGTTTTTCATGTGTCCATGTTGAGGAAGTATATTCCAGATCCGACACATGTGCTGCAAGCACAACCAGTTGAGCTGAAAGAAGACATGAGTTACATAGAGGATGCAGTTCCAGTCCTCGACAAGAAAGAACAAGTTTTAATAACAAGACGACCTTACTCGTGAAGGTTCGTTGGAGACATTACGGAGTGGAGGAGGAAACCTGGGAATTAGAGAACCAAATGAGAAAGAAGTATCCGACGATTTTCACTTAAGGACTACTAAATTTCGAGGACGAAATTTCTTAAGGGGGAGGTAAGTTGTAAGCCCGAGGTCTTTCTTTCAAAAAATTTAAAAAAAACAAAAGAAAAGAAGAAAGGAAATGTCTATTAAGGTACTTGATATGTATGTTTTTGTTTTAAAAAGGAAGGAAAAGAAAAGAAAAGAAAAAGGAAAAGAATTAAGGAAAGGACAAAAAGGGAAAGGACAATTTCCACCCATCGTCTAATATTTCTTTAAGTAACTCATTTATCTCCATTTCCTTCTCATTTTAACAAAAGAAATCTGAGGGTTTTGTGGGAGAAGAACAAAGGAAGAGGAAGGAAGTGATTTTTGGAGTTGAAGTTGCAGAAGAATGGTTGAGAACTCAATGTTTGTTGGTTTAGCAGCAAGGTAATCAATTCAACCATGTTCTGATGTTTTGATTATTTCGGAATCAACAAGAAGAGGTAAGAGCTGAGGTTTTGTTTCATGAAAGTTAATTCATTTTTGAACAAAATTTGTGAAGAAAGCTCGAGCCAACTCTGATCATAAGTTACTAATTTGTGAAAAGGAAGGCAGAGAACAGATTTTACTGTCAAATCCGAGAAGCCTCTAGTTTTTGGGTCGTTCTGATCTGTAGAGTTGGAGTCCGAAGCTCTAATAGGTATGGTGGGAACGCTTATTCAATTTCCTACAACTTTCATACAGAAATCGTGAGTAGAAAACGATTGGAATATGTCTTAAATCGCAGGACAAATTTGTGGTGCAGCAGGAAATCAAGTCTGGAAACAACAGAAGTCTGTTTTTGGAGATGCTGATTTTGAGGTATTTTTGAGCAAATCCGTTGGGAATTTCAATTTCATTTCTTCTTATGAGTTCTAGAGGATTCCAAAAGGAAGCGTTTGGTATAAAGTACACCCTGTTTGGCTAAGTAATGAAGAAGTTATGAGTGTCTGAAAGCAAGGCACGAAATTAGTAAATGCTGGAATTTTGAATGGTGTGTTTTATTGTAATTTCATGGTTAAAATCCATGAGCTCGAGGTTCTAAAACATGGTTTTGGTTTGTTTGGCAGGCCAAAAAGAAATAGGTCGACTATACGAGCCAGGGTTATAGTTTAACACTGTGAGTGACAAAACGAACCTCGAAAATGGTTTATAGACTAGTATTATGCTTATGAAAATGCAAGGTTTTGCTAAAACGAAATGGTTTCAATGCTTATTGTTTTCCTTGAAACACATGTTTATGAGTATTCATATTTTCTAAGAAATGATTTCAAGTGCTCGTTGTGAGCCTAAATGTCTTGATGAAATTTATATGTGAGCATATGTTTTTGACTGTCGAAATTTATGGAAATGTTATGATTTCGAGCAAGTATGTATTAGCAAGTATGATTTAAAGATTTCCAGTTTTAATGAACAAGCTGAGTAAGCTTGAGTTTTACGAAAGGAAAGATAAGCAGGCATGTTTAAATGTTTTTCTGTGTTTTTATGAGTCTTGAATGAGTAAATTACTGAGACATTGAGCCCGAGGATATATGGTACCGTGTGCACACCGGTAATTTTCTGTTGTCGACGTTGAGTGTACTCCGTGACAACGATGTTGTCGTGAGTGTTGGGCGGGCCCCATGACGACAAAGACGATGGGAGTGTTGGGCGGGCCCTACTACATCGTAGAGTAAACATTGGTTGTACAGGGTGTGCCCTACACAATGTGGATTGTGACAGGTTTTAAAAGGATTTCTATCATTCATATGTCTTACGAGATTTTAACGACATACTTGCTGGTTTTTTCTGAAAAGCTATTATCATTACACAGTTGCTTTTAACGTTTGATTACAGATGCATATGCTCATAGATGGTCAGGTGATATGATTTATGAGTTAATAGTTTTCTTTTAAACTCAAGTCACTCACTGAGCTTCATAGCTCATTCTTTCAGTGTTTTCCCACTTTTCAGGTAGAGATCGAGCTCCCAGTGCCTGACATCCTGCCATAGTCTACTAGAAGCTCCACGAGCTTGATATTCTGTACATGGGTGGCGTTGTATAGCAAGTCCATATGTGTTGTAGTAAATTTTGAGGGGACTATGTAGTGATAGTTGTATGTGCTTTAGAGGTTGTGGTTGTGTTATAAATGGTTTGGCCTGTTTGTGGTTCTGATGCTTTTGCCCGTTTAGTTTCCAAGAGAGACTTAAGAAGTGTTTCTCCTCATGTATGTTTAGTAGTTGTCAAGTTTCCGTTGTGTTATGTTAAAGTGTTCCATATGCGAACATAGTATGTTTATCAGGTAAAATAGGGTCAACATGTATTGTTAAGAGGTAAACAATGTCTGTTGGCTTCACGCCGTCTTCCGGGCTAAGTTAGCAGGTGGCTCGGGAGGGGGTGTGACAAGGTCCAAATCCAATAAAACCCAAGTTCAGGTTGTTGGGTCCAAAAGCCACTAAAGCCCAAACCCGCATGCCTTGGAAAGCTCTATAAATAAAGAATTTCCCCTTCATTCCAAATGTTCAGAAATTTAACTCTCAAAAGGAATTCAGAGAGAATTCAGAGCAAAGTCCTCAAGTGCTGAAAACTCCCTGAAGTCCTTGGTGTTGAACACAGCAAGACGAGTCTTCAAATGATGAACGTTGTAAGACAAGTCCCTTGGTTCTGAACGCTGCAAGACGAGTCTTCAAGTGCTAAACGTTGTAAGACAAGTCCCTAGGTGCAGAACACTACAAGTCCACAGGCGTTAAGCACTCTGCGAAGACCAAAGATTCTTCCAAGTCTCCAACCTCGATGTAAACCCGAGATCTTTCTTTGGAATTCAAAAAAAAAAACAAAAACAAAGGAAAACAAGAAAAGAAATAATATTATTTATTGGTTGGTTTGTTTTGAAAAGAAAAGAAAAGAAAAGAAAGGAAAATGGAAAAGAATGAAAAAGGGAAAAGGAAAATGGATGGTGGACCCCACCTTAGTTTTCTTTTTAAAATAACTCATTCCATCGATTTCCTTCTCATTTCAACAAAGAGGAGCAAGGGTTTCGTGGGAGAAGGAGAAAGGAAGAAGAAGAAGAAGCTTTTTGTGAGTTAGAGTTGCAGAAGAAGGGAGGAGAACTCAAAACTTGGTTGTATAGCAGCAAGGAGATCAACTCAACCCTGTTCTGGTTTTCTGTTCATCTCAAGCTCCACAGGAAGAGGTAAGAGTTGAGGTTTGGTTTTCTTGCAAGCTAATTCATTTTTGAACAAAGTTCGTGAAGGATGCTTGAGCCAATTCTGACCTTAAGTTGCTGTTTTGTGAAGAGGAAGACAGACAGAAGACAGTAATTTTTGTCATCAAATCTGAGAAGTCTCTGATGTTTTGGTTGTACTGATCTGTAGAGTTTGAATCAGAAGCTCTAGTTGGTATGGTTCGAAAGCTTATTGCATTTCCTACAAGTTTCGTGAAGAAAGAGTGAGTAGAAAATATCTAGAAGATGTTTTAAATCTCAGGTTAATTTTGTTGTGCAGCAGGAAAAACGAAACTGGAACAGCAGGAAGTTGTTTTGAAGAAAGTAGCTTTCGAGGTAAATTCGAACAAATCCGTTTGGAATCGCATTTTCATGTCTTCATAAGCGTTTTAGAGGGTTCAAAAAGGAAGAGTTTGGAATAAATTACATTATTTTTGGATAAGTAATGAAGAAGTTATGGCTATCGGATAACAGGGCAGAAAATCTGTGAAATGCTGAAAAATTGGTTGGAGTATTTTCTTGTAGTTTTAAGGTTAAAAAACATGAGCTCGAGGTTCTAATGGTTGAATTTGCTTTGTTTGACAGGCCAAGAGCAAATAGGTCGAGTGTACGGGTCAAGACTCTAGTTCTAACACTGTGAGTAACAAAACGAACCTCGAAATGGTTTATAGGCTTGTATTATGCTTATGAAAATGCAAGGTTTTACTAAAACGAAATGGTTTCAATACTTATTGTTTTTCTTTGAACACATGTTTATGAGTATTCATATTTTCTAAGAAATGATTTCAAGTGCTCGTTGTGAGCCTAAATGTCTTGATGAAATTTATATGTGAGCATATGTTCTTGACTGTTGAAATTTATGGAAATGTTATGATTTGAGTAAGTATGTATTAGCAAGTATGATTTAAAGATTTCAGATTTTAATGAACAAACCGAGTGTTTTGGAGTTTTACGAAAAAGGAAAGATAAGCAGGCATGTTTAAATGTTTTTATGTCTTTTTCTGAGTCTTGAATGAGTAAATGGCTGAGACATTGAACCCGAGGATATATGGTACCGTGTGCACACAGGTCATTTTCTGTTGTCGACGTTGAGTGTACTCCGTGACAACAATGCTATCGTGAGTGCTAGGCGGGCCCCACTACGACAAAGACGATGGGAGTGCTGGGCGGGCCCCACTACATCGTAGAGTAAATATTGGTTGTATTGAGTGTGCCCTATACAACGTAGAATGTCATACGTTTTTAAATGGTTAGTAGTATCGATATGCCTTGTGAGGTTTTAATGTCCTACTTGCTGGATTTCTGAAAATCTATTAGGATTACATGTATTTTGAACGCTTGATTTACAGATACATATGCTCATAAGTTTCGTGTAATATGATTTATGAGTTATAGATTTTTAACTCAGTCACTCACAGAGCTTCATAGCTCTTTGTTTGATATTTTCCCACTTTTCGTGGTAGAGATCGAGCTCCGGTGCGCGATAAACTCGCCATAGTCTTTGGAAGCTCCAAGAGTTTGATACTTTTATGCGTGGGTGGAGATGTATCGGAAGTCTATATGTATTGTAGAAGGACTATAAAGTTATGTTTATGTGTACATTTTAGGTTGTGGTTGTGTGATCCATGGTTGGGTATGTTTTTGGTTGTGATGTTCATATCTCTTTCAGTTTTCCAAAGAGTCATAAGTAGGGTTACCCCTTACGTAGGTTACGTAATTGTCAATATTTCGTTGTGTTATGTTTAAGTGTTTCTTATACAAGTTTAGTATGTTTATCAGGTAAAATAGGGTCAACAGGTATCGTTAGAGAGGTGAACGATGTCTGTTGGCTTCACGCCGTCTGCCGGGCTAAGTTAGCAGGTGGTTCGGGAGGGGGTTTGACAACTTGTTATCAGAGCAGTTAGCTCCATGCGAATGAGACAGGGCAAGTTAGCTCTGAGAATAAATTAAAAGTCATAGCAAGTTATTGAGTTAGTTCAGATCGAACTAGTAGAGTATGGTTCAAGTAAGGATAAGAAACGAGTCGATTAGGGCTAAAATGTGAATAGAAGTTTAGTAATCGTGTACTTATGTTAAGTAACCATAGTATGTCTAATATGTTGAAATGTTATAGGAGTCATGCCACCACGTACTAGCAGACGACGCAGGCAGGATCAGGGCGGGACGCAGGATCCTACCCAAGGCCAATATGAGAGGGGATCTAGTGCCCCGGGAGTCCAGATAGGGGCCAGAATTAAGCAGCATGCTAATTCCTCACAGGAGGTAGGTTAGCCATAGAGAGCAGGACTAAGTAATCTTGACAAGACATATAGAATAGATCACCTAAAAGAATTAGGAGCCACAGTGTTTGAGGGTTCCATAGATCCTGTTGATGCTGAGGTTTGGTTGAACAAGCTTTAGAAATGCTTTGATGTGATGAGTTGCCCTGAGGAGCGGAAGGTCAAGTTGGCAACATTTCTGCTAGAAGTGGAAGTCAATACTAGCCAGGCGCAGTGATACACGTACTCTAGACTGGCAAACTTTCAGAAATATATTTGAAGATAAATATTACCCTAGCACGTACCGAGAGGCAAAGAGGGATGAATTTTTAAAACTGAAGCAAGGGATACTTTCAGTGGTTGAGTATGAGAGAAGGTATACCGAGTTGTCGCGGTATGTTGATGTGATTGTGGCATCTGAGAGTGACAGGTGTCGAAGATTTGAAAGAGGGTTACGTCTTGAGATACGTACCCCAGTCACAGCCATTGCAAAGTGGACTGACTTTTTCCTACGGGTAGAGACTGCTCTACGTGTTTAGCAGAGTATAACAGAGGCACAAGCAGTAGTGGCGCCTACTCGAGGGCCTTCAACAACGAGCAGTTTTCGGGGTCGCGAACAGCGAAGATTCACACCCGGAGTGAATGTTTTGAGTCGTCGGGACTTTAAGGATCGAGCTAGTAGCCAGGCATCGAGGCAGATAAATGTTAGTGGTGCCTATCAGAGGCAGAGTCAAAGAGCACCTAGTCAGTGTGCCAGATCCACAACAAGACCACAAACAATGTAGGAGTCTGTTGCTAGTGCAGCAAGGAGAACTCCATGTGCAAATTGTGGCAACAATCATCGAGGCCAATGTCTTGTTGGTGTCGGTGTGTGCTACCAGTGCGGACAACCAGGACATGTCAGAGAGGATTGTCCACGCCTATGGATAGCCGCACGCAGGGACTAGGAGTTGAGTCCCGGCCAGCTGAGCAAATGAGAGTTTCAAAGAGTCTGCAGGAGAGAGGCACCAGTGGTTCCAAGCAGTAAGGAGTTGTAGGGAGACCTAGGCAAACAGGAAAGGTCTATGCTATGACTCGGCAAGAAGAAGAGAGGATGCACGAGATGTGATTTACGGTATGATTTCTATTTGTAATGTACCGCACGTGTTTTAATAGATCCAAGTGCTACGCATTCCTTTGTTTCTAGTATATTCCTCGACTGTTTGAATAGAAAGCTAGAGCCTTTATTTGAGGGGTTAGTTATATACACGCTTGATTGGTGATGCTTTATTAGTCGAGGCAGTGTTGCGAGATTGTGAGGTCTTAGTAGAAGGTCTCAATATGTTAGTGGATCTTCTACCATTAGAGTTGCAGGTGTTAGATGCAATCTTAGGGATGAATTTCTTATTCACTCATTATGCTTCCATGGATTGCCATAGAAAGGAAGTTGTGTTCAGGAAACCAGGATTGGCTGAAGTGATTTTCAGGGGTGAAAGAAAGATTATTCCTACAAGTTTCATTTCAGCATTAAAAGCGGAGAAGTTATTGAGGAAAGGTTGCACGACGTTTCTTGCACATGTAGTAGAGGTGCATGAGGAAAAGCTAAAACCAAAAAATGTTATTGTTGTGAACGAGTTTCTTGATGTTTTTCCAAGCAGATCCATCTGTGGTTGCCACCTGATAGGGAAGTAGAGTTCACTATTGAATTGCTACCAGGAACAACACCTATTTCGCAAGCGCCGTATAGAATGGCTCCAAGTGAGCTCAGAGAGCTGAAGATGCAGTTACAAGAACTAGTTGATAAGGGATACATCAGACCTAGTGTATCGCCTTGGGGAGCTCCAATGTTATTTGTAAAGAAGAAAGATGGTGCCCTTAGATTATGCATTGATTACAGACAGTTAAACAAAGTCACGATACGTAACAAGTATCCTTTACCTCGAATAGATGACTTGTTTGACCAGTTACGAGGAGCATCAGTGTTTTCTAAGATTGATTTGAGATCAGGATACCATCAGTTAAAGGTAAGGGAATCAGATATTCCTAAGACAACATTCAGAACGAGGTACGGGCATTATGAGTTTTTAGTAATGTCATTTGGTTTAACTAATGCACCAGCAGTTTTCATGGACCTCATGAACAGGATTTTCCATCAGTATTTGGATCAGTTTGTGGTAGTATTCATTGATGATATACTAGTCTACTCGGTTGACAGGAAAGCCCATGAGGAACATTTGAGGATTATTTTGCAAACACTACGTGATAAACAGTTAAACGCTAAATTCACCAAATGTGAGTTTTGGTTGGATTAGATAGTGTTTTTGGGGCATGTTGTCTCAGCAAATGGTGTTAGTGTGGATCCAAATAAAGTTAAAGTTTGTAGTCAATCGGGAGAGACCGGCCCGGTATGACAGAGGTACGTAGTTTCCTAGGCTTGGCAGGATACTACAGGCGGTTTGTTGAGGATTTCTCATGATTAGCATTACCCTTAACAGCTTTGACAAGGAGGAATGTTAAGCTTGAATGGTTAGATAAGTGTGAATAGAGTTTTTCAAGAGCTGGAAACAAGGTTAATGGCGATTACCTATTCTAACACTTCCTCAGAATGGGAAAAGAATATGTGATTTCTTGTTATGCTTGGGACAAGGATTAGGGTGTGTGTTCTCGCAAGAAGGAAAAGTAATAGCTTATGCGTTAAGACAATTGAAAAGCACGAGTGTAATTACCCTACCCACGATCTTGAGTTAGCAGCAGTTGTTCTAGCATTGAAGATCTGGAGACATTACCTGTTTGGTGAGAGGTGTCATATTTTCATAGATCATAAGAGTCTGAAGTATATCTTTGATCAGAGGGAGTTGAATATGAGACAGAGAAGATGGTTAGAACTGATTAAAGATTATGATTGTATCATAGAATACCATCCTGGTAAGGTGAATGTGGTAGCAGATACATTGAGCAGGAAGTCAAGACTTCCTAGGGATGCCTTGTGTGGTATTCGAGCAACATTTTTATGTACTCTAAGGGATTCTAAGGCAGTTGTAACTGCAGAGAATTGTGGGGTCTTATAGTTTAATTTGGATCAGTCTTCACTAAATGAGATTGTGAGAAGACAATCGAGAGAATAGTAACTTGCAAAAAATGTTTGAAATGTCCAAACAGGGCCCAGAGGCATAATTCAAAATGAGAACAGATGGATTACCACGTACTTCATGTGGACATGATGGTATTTGGGTAATAGTGGATAGACTCACTAAGACAACACGATTTATACCGATTAAATCGACGTCTACACTAGATCAGCTTGCTAAGCTATACGTCGACAAAATTGTGAGTCAATACGGAGTGCCAGTGTCCATAGTTTCAGATAGAGATCCGAGATTTACTTCTATGTTTTGGCCTAGCTTACAGGAAACTATGGGGACAAAGCTGAGTTTTAGTACAGCGTTTCATTCTCAGACACATGGTCAATCAGAGAGGACCATCCAGACCCTAGAAGACATGTTGAGAACATGTATCCTTCAAGTTAAGGGAAGTTGGGATACACACCTATCACTTATGGAATTCGCTTACAATAACAGCTATCAGTCGAGTATTGGTATGGCACCATTTGAGGCTCTGTATGGAAGACCATGTAGAACGCCCATATGTTGGAACGAAGTAGGAGAGCGGAAGCTTATCGGTCCTGAGTTGGTGCAAGTTACAATAGATAATGTTAAGGTAATCAGGGAGAATCTAAAGATAGCTCAAGACCGTCAGAAGAGTTACGCAGATAAGCGACGAAAGGACTTAGAATTCCAAGTCGGAGATCAAGTTTTCTTGAAGTTATCTCCGTGGAGAGGTGTTCTTCGTTTTGGCAAGAAAGGTAAGCTAAGCCCTAGATATATTTGTCCTTATCCAATAACGGGACGAGTTGGGTCAGCAGCCTACAGACTGGAGTTACCAGCAGAACTATCTCGAGTACATGATGTTTTTAATGTGTCCATGTTGAGGAAGTATATTCCAGATCCGACACATATGCTGCAAGCACAACCTGTTGAGCTAAAAGAAGACATGAGTTACGTAGAGGATGCAGTTCAAATCCTCGACAGGAAAGAACAAGTTTTAAGAAATAAGACGATCCCACTCGTGAAGGTTCGTTGGAGACATCACGGAGTGGAGGAGGCAACCTGAGAGTTAGAGGACCAAATGAGGAGGAAGTACCCGATGATTTTCACTTAAAGACTGCTAAATTTCGAGGACGAAATTTCTTAAGGGGGAGGTAAGTTGTAAACCCGAGATCTTTATTTGGAATTAAAAAAAAAAAAAAAAAACAAAGGAAAACAAGAAAGGAAAGGATATTATTTATTGGTTGGTTTGTTTGTAAAAGAAAAGAAAAGAAAAGAAAAGAAAGGAAAAAGGGAAAGAATGAAAAAGGGAAAAGGAAAGTGGATGGTGGACCCCACCTTAGTTTTCTTTTTAAAATAACTCATTCCAACGATTTCCTTCTCATTTCAACAAAGAGGAGCAAGGGTTTCGTGGGAGAAGGAGAAAGGAAGAAGAAGAAGAAGCTTTTCGTGAGTTAGAGTTGCAGAAGAAGGGAGGAGAACTCAAAGCTTGGTTGTATAAGCGACAAGGAGATCAACTCAACCCTGCTTACGGTTTTCTGTTCATCTCAGAGCTCCACGGGAAGAGGTAAGAGTTTAGGTTTGGTTTTCTTGAAAGCTAATTCATTTTTTTTAACAAAGTTCGTGAAGGATGCTTGAGCCAATTCTGACCTTAAGTTGCTGTTTTGTGAAGAGGAAGACAAAAGACAGAATTTGCTGTCAAATCCGAGAAGTCTCTGATGTTTTGGTTGTACTGATCTGTAGAGTTGGAATCAGAAGCTCTAACTGGTACGGTTCGAAATCTTATTGAATTTCCTACAAGTTTCATGAATAAATCGTGAGTAGAAAATGTCTAGAAGATGTTTTAAATCTCAGGTTAATTTTGTTAAGCAGCAGGAAAAACGAAACTGGAACAGCAGGAAGTTGTTTTGAGGAAAGTAGCTTTCGAGGTAAATTCAAACAAATCCATTTGGAATCGCATTTTCATTCCTTCATAAGAGTTTTAGAGGGTTCAAAAAGGAAGAGTTTGGTATAAATTACATTACTTTTGGATAAGTAATGAAGAAGTTATGACTATCTGATAACAGGGTAGAAAATCTGTGAAATGCTGAAAAATTGGTTGGAGTGTTTTCTTGTAGTTTTAAGGTTAAAAAGCATGAGCTCGAGGTTCTAATGGTTGAATTTTGTTTGTTTGACAGACCAAGATCAAATAGGTCGAGTGTACGGGTCAAGACTCTAGTTCTAACACTGTGAGTAACAAAACGAACCTCGAAATGGTTTATAGGCTTGTATTATTCTTATGAAAATGCAAGGTTTTGCTAAAACGAAATGGTTTCAATGCTTATTGTTTTCCTTTCAACACATGTTTATGAGTATTCATATTTTCTAAGAAATGATTTCAAGTGCTCGTTGTGAGCCTAAATGTCTTGATGAAATTTGTATGTGAGCATATGTTCTTGATTGTCAAAATTTATGGAAATGTTATGATTTCGAGCAAGTATGTACTAGCAAGTATGATTTAAAGATTTCTAGTTTTAATGAACAAGCTGAGTAAGCTTGAGTTTTATGAAAGGAAAGATTAGCAGGCATGTTTAAATGTTTTTATGTGTATTTCTGAGTCTTGAATGAGTAAATGACTAAGACATTGAGCTCGAGGCTATATAGTACCGTGTGCACACAAGTCATTTTCTGTTGTCGACGTTGAGTATACTCCGTGACAACAATGCTGTCGTGAGTGCTGGGCGGGCCCCACTATGACAAAGACGATGGGAGTGTTGGGCGGGCCCCACTACATCGTAGAGTAAATGTTGGTTGTATTGAGCGTGCCCTATACAACGTAGAATGTCATACGTTTTTAAATGGTTAGTAGTATCGATATGCCTTGCGAGGTTTTAATGTCCTACTTGCTGGATTTCTCAAAAGCTATTAAGATTACATGTTTATTTTGAACGGTTGATTACAGATACATATGCTCATAAGTTTCCAGGTAATATGATTTATGAATTATAGATTTTTAACTCAGTCACTCACAGAGCTTCATACCTCACTCTTTCAGTATTTTCCCACTTTTCAGGTAGAGATCGAGCTCAGGTGCGATAACTTTGCCATAGTCTCACTGGAAGCTCCAAGAGTTTGATACTTTGTACGTGGGTGGAGATGTATAAGAAGTCTATATGTATTGTAGAAGGACTATAAAGTTATGTTTATGTGTACATTTTAGGTTGTGGTTGTGTGATCCATGGTTGGGTATGTTTTTGGTTGTGATGTTCATATCTCTTTCAGTTTTCCAGAGAGTCATAAGTAGGGTTACCTCTTACGTAGGTTACGTAAATATCAATATTCCACTGTGTTATGTTTAAGTGTTTCTTATACAAGTTTAGTATGCTTATCAGGTAAAACATGGTCAACAGGTATCGTTAGAGAGGTGAACGATGTCTGTTGGCTTCACGCCGTCTGCCGGGCTAAGTTAGCAGGTGGTTCGGGAGGGGGTGTGACACTCGAGAACAAGCTCTTTAGCCCTCGAGTGACATACGTACAAGAGAGAGAATCAGAGGATCATACTTAGAGATTGTATTCCATATTCACAAAATTAATATAATACAAAGTTTATTACACGTGTCTAATTGTTATTCCTTCGCTGAAATCATGTGTTTACAATACCCTTACGATGTCAGTTTAAAACCGTCATGAAAGACTCTTCAAAATTATTGCGACATTTGATGTCAGTTTTAAACTGATATCGAAAATTCCCTTACGATGTCGGTTTAAAAACCGTCATGAAAGACTCTTCAAAATTATCGCAACCTTTGATGTCGATTTTAAATCGTCATCGAATATACCCTTATGATGTCGGTTTAAAAATCGATATGAAAGATACTTCAAAATTATCACGAAGCCTTTAATGTCGATTTGGAACCGTCAAGAAAGAGAGCCTTCGATGTCAGTTTGCACATGACCTACGATGTCGGTTTGGAACCGTCAAGAAAGGGTTATAAAACGTCATCGTTTGCACGGTACCTACGATGTCGGTTCCTAACTGTCAAGAAAGGGTCGTGTAAAATGACGTACGTCATTTTGTTGACCTTGTTCGAAATGAAGTCGTTTTTTATTTTCCTTTTCGATGTCGGTTCTAAACCGTCAAGAAAGGCTCGTAAAACAATGTCGTTTTGTTGACCTAGTTCAAAACGACGTCGTTTTAGTTTTCCTTTTCGAAACAACCGGAGATAAAAACTTACGAAATGACGTCGTTTGCACTTGACCTACGATGTCGGTTTTGAACCGTCAATTATTATAAAACGATGTCGTTTTCATTTACCTATTCCCTTAACACCTAGGAGAAATGGTGTCGCATATCGTTAGGGTATCGACAGACGTCGACTTATTCCAAGGACCAACGTTTTATCGACAGACGGCGGCTTATTACTGTTTATGGAGAGACGACAACTTATTCTAGTCAGTCGACGGCGATCGAAGCTTCAGTCAACGGCGCGAATTGGTCTGGTCAGTGCACGACGACAGGAAACTTCGTTCTTCAGGAGCTTGATCCACGTTCGTTTCTTGTACACAAAGGATCGAGGTTCATGGCGCCTTGACGACGACACGAAGCTTGACGGTGTTTTAACAGATCATGACGGTCGGTTTTGACTTCCATTAACGGTGAAACAAAGGTATGGTTTATAAATTCTCAATGTGCCCACCAAGTGTTCGATGAAACGTCTCTTATAACTTAGAAGTAAACTTCGATTTCTTTTGTTGTTTTTTTGGTGTGCTTATCACTATAAAGATTCCAACCTATTCCTGCTTAACACCAAATTATTTAGGTAACAATATTTGCAAGTTGAGATTTGTTATACTGCTTGGTTCAAGGATTCCACTTCGTCAACCTTCCTTCTGTAATCTTGCTCAAATCTTTCCAATACTTGTAATTCATGGTATAATTCCTACATCGAGTTGAAAGTAAATCAGAATTAACCATAAAGCTCTAGGCAATCCAATAGGAAGAAGTTTTCAAGCTTCATTCAAATGTTACTGAAACTTGGACTATACCACTTTTTGTCAGCAGCTGAAATGCTTCACAATTCCTCTAAATTTGTTGAGACTAATTGCTTTATCCCTTCTGATTGTGAAATTTCCTTTTTGAGGACCTGGATGTTTTCTTCAGAGAGATTGGGATAGATTTGCTACTTTGCTTATTGTGTTTGCTACTTCAAAAGCCATAATCGAAATCTCCTACCATTTGAAGCCATGCCTGCAAAAAACCCACTGTTCATGTGCAAATTTGACACACTATTTCCAAAAGTTATCAATAAATCAACTGCCTTTCGTGCCCATTCTTAGCGAGTTCATTGGTGCAACCTATACAACAAGACAAAACAACAATAGTGGATGTGAAACTACATAAGTACACATCAAAGCATGAGGTCTAAAGGGATAAAAAGTGGACTAGAGGGTATTTCCGCTTTCTTCTCTAACACGAAATCATCCTTATCTTTACCTCGGTGACAATTGTATCCTTGAATAAAACGAGGTCAAACTAAGGAACTTGTGAACCTCAAAGAAAACTTTTTAATTTCATACATTAACTTGTAAGTACAAGCTATTTCCACTAAAACAGAGTCCATTGCAAATAGAAGTATGGTTTCTTAAATCTTTCTTTTGGCACATTTGTATTTTAATGAGCATTGTAGTTTAGTTAAGAAGTGAACTGGATTTATCAGTAAGGAGTGAACCGGAAGTGAAATGAAATTGTAGTTTAGTGCCAAACTTTGACTTTCGGTGAACTGGAATTGTAGTTTTGTGCCAAATAATGTGATTCTTGGAAACCTTGTTGAACTAATTTAGGAGAAATGTTGTTTTGACAAATTGTGTTCTTGGGTTTCCTTAACTGAATCATAGTAGCAAGCTTTTCTCCATACTCCTAGATAATTTGCAAAGAATTTCTTGGCTTAGATTTATGTTGGTTTTATATGTTTATAATGAGCTTTCATGCACTATATTTTATAGATTTCAAGCAACAGGAGCTAAACAAGGCTTTTGAAGATATCTGGAGCTTAATTAGATCTTAAAAACACACTTTGGAGTAAAGAAGATAAGTAGAAGTGTTGCAAGTGGGAACCCACAAGGTGTGGCTAAAGACATATAATATACACTACAACAAATTTGACCTTTAATGTCGGTTGGACAATTGACATATTGTAAACGATGTCGGTTTTCAGAATTGTACCCTTTAATGTCGTTTTTAAACCGACATCAAAGGGTGCCCTTACGATGTTGGTTTCAAACCGACATTAAAGACTCTTCAAAATTATCGTGGCCTTTGATATCGGTTTTAAACCGTCATCAAATATACCTTTATGATGTCGGTTAAAAACCGTCATTAAAGACTCTCTAAAATTATCGTTAAATTTGATGTGGTTTTAAACCCTCATCGAATATACCCTTACGATGTCGGTATCAAATTGACATTAAAGACTCTTCAAAATTATCGTGAACTTTGATGTCGATTTTAAACCGTCATCAAATATACCCTTACGATGTCGGTTAAAAGCCATCATTAAAGACTCTTTAAAACTATTGAAAAATTTGATGTCGGTTTTAAACCGTCATTGAATATACCCTTACGATGTCGGTTTAAAACTGACATTAAAGACTTTTCAAAATTATCGCGACCTTTGATGTCGGTTTTAAACCGTCATTGAATATACCCTTACGGTGTCGGTTTGAAACTGACATTAAAGATTCTTCAAAATTATCACGACCTTTGATGTCGGTTTTAAACCGTCATCAAATATACCCTTACGATGTCGGTTTAAAAACCGTCATTAAAGACTCTCCAAAATTATCGCGACCTTTAATGTCGGTTAAACCGTCATCGAATAGACCCTTACGATGGCAGTTTAAAACCGTCACGAAAGACTCTTCAAAATTATCGCGACATTTGATGTCAGTTTTAAATTGACATAAAAAATACCCTTACGATGTCGTTATAAAAATCGTCATGAAAGACACTTCAAAATTATCGCGACCTTTGATGTCGAATTTAAACCGTCATGGAATATACCCTTACGATGTCGATTTAAAAATCGACATGAAAGACACTTCAAAATTATCGCGACCTTTGATGTCGGTTTTAAACCGTCATCGAATAAACCCTTACGATGTCGGTTTAAAAACCGTCATGAAAGACTCTTCAAAATTATCGCGATCTTTGATGTCGATTTTAAACCGTCATCGAATAGACCCTTACGATGTCGATTTAAAATCGTCATGAAAGGCTCTTTAAAATTATCGTGAAATGTTTGGCTTTTGATGTCGTTTATGAGTCGTCATGTAAAGAACCTTCGATGTCGGTGGAAATCGTCATTAAAGAGTCGCTTACAATGGCGGTTCACAACCGTCATGAAAGACTTCAAAATTATCGTGAAATGTTTGGTCTTTGATGTCATAGAATTCCATAGACTTCAAAATTAAAGAAAATGAAAGACTTCAAAATTATCGTGAAACAGGAGTGGACCCCCCAACCCTTCTCTCGTTTCGCGCAACCCCAACCCCTACTTCTCGTCTTCGCCGGCTGCTTCTTCGTCGACCAGCTTCATCGGTGTTTTCTTCGTGGGTTTCAACAAGCTGTCGTTGCCGTTTTTCGTCCTGGCCACTCTATCTTCATCGTTCGCTCGACATCATAAGGCAATTTTTTTTGGTGTTATGTCTGGCTTTTGAGTTGTATTATATTGTAGCTTCATTTATGTATCTTAAATGACTTTTCTAAGCTTTTGGCTATTGCATGTTAGGTTAAATGACAATTCTTTAGCTAAAGAAATTTGTTATAGAGGAGTTTTAGTTATATTTAGTCATGAGTTGTGAAATATATAATAGATTTGGTTTCTATGAAAACAGATTTGTGCGTTGTTTTCAACTGAATTAAATGAAATACAATAGTTTGTTTCTCGTATGTTTCTTTGATTTATGTTTTTGTTTTTGATTGAACATAATTAATAATTATGTTTGGGAGCTGAGAATTATTAGAAAGCATTGCTATAGAAATTTTTTTTGCAGACTTCGAGTTCCGATTATATACAAATAAATATATTTTTGGTGGTATAAGAATCAATGTCGGTTTACACATGACATGATATATTACAATAATGACGGTTAATAAATGACATTAAAATAAATTGACATCGTAGCATTAATATTAGATGAAGATACAATGTCGGTTTCAGACCGTCATGGATACCCCTATAGATGTCGGTTCGTAGTTGACATCGTATGTGTACCTCGAATCAAATTTCGATGTCAGTTTCTAATTGACATCGTTACAAACCGACATCGTATGGGTACGATGACACTAAGTTCGATGTCAGTTTTTAACTGACATTATTGCTAAACCGACATCGTATGGGTAAGATGACACTGGCTTAGATGTCGGTTTAAAACTGACATGGTTTCAAACCGACATCGTATGGGTAAGATGACACTGGCATAGATGTCGGTTTAAAACTGACATGGTTTCAAACCGATATCGTATGGGTAAGATGACACTGGCATAAATGTCGGTTTAAAACTGACATGGTTTCAAACCGACATCGTATGAGTAAGATGACACTGGCATAAATGTCAGTTTAAAACTGACATGGTATCAAACCGAAAGCGTATGGGAAAGATGTCACTGGGTTTGATGTCGGTTATAAACTGACAACGTATCCAACCGACATCGTATGTGTATGATGTCACTTCACTACGATGTCGGTTGTAAACTGACATTAAACCAAATCGACATCGTACCCATACGATGACACTTGGAAAGATGTTGGTTGGCAAAATCAACATTATATGGGTTCAATGTCAGTGCAAAACTGACATGGAAGCCCAAATTTGTTGTAGTTTAATTGACTACACAACGACATCATCTGGACAATTGTTCTCGTTAACCTTAACTAGGTATGATTTTTATTGATTTGATGCGTAAAATCGTAAGGTTTGTGTTTATTAAATTTTGTAAAAAAATGACTTCTAAGTTTTTCAGGTTGTATTAGTTTTCACCATAAACTTTCATTTCATAGAATTGGATCCCCATCGAATTTTAAATAATTTTAATAAATCCAATAGAAGCACCTCCATAAACTCAGTAATTTTAATAAAATCAAGATTTGAATAAAATTATGAGATAATATTTTGATGTCAACCGAACTCTAACCCAAGACTTTAAATGGGTTCAATTGACGTCATAACTATACCACATGGATAATTATACCTCCAAACTAGCTATGATTTTAATGATTTGATGTATAAAAAACTAATGTTTGTGTTTATTAAATTTTTGGGGGAAATAAATTTGTACACGCAAACTTGTCAAGTTATATCAATTTTAATCATAAACTTTCAATTTCATTAGATTACACCTCTATCAAATTTTCTCTAACTTTATATAAGCGAACATCAGAACGTGCATAAACTCACAAATTTCAATAATGAAGTTGTTGCACAAAATAAGAAAAAAAAATCTTTTAGAAAAAGCAAGCGAAAGCCTTTATAAACTCAATAATTCCAATAAACTCATGCTTTGCACCACCTTATAAATAAAAGAAAGAATTTTTGCGTGGCCCGGACTTAAACCGGAGACATTCAGTGTGTTAGACTGACGTGATAACCAACTACACCACGACACCACATGAACAACATTACTCCTAAACGAGGTTTGTTTTTTATACATTTGATGTATAAAAAGGTAATGTTTTTGTTTATTAGATTCAAGGGAAAATAAATTTAACGTTTCTGATTGTATCAATTTTTTCGATAAACTTTCAAATTCATCAGATTGAAACTCTGTCGCCTGGACTTGAATTGGAGACCTTCAATGTGTTAGACTTATGTGATAAATGACTAAACAACGACATCAGCTGGACAATTGTTCTCGGTTAACCTTAACTAGGTATGATTTTCATTGATTTGATGCGTAAAATCGTAAGGTTTGTGTTTATTAAATTTTGTAAAAAAAATGACTTCTACTCAAAAGCTTTTTAGGTTGTATTAGTTTTCACCATAAACTTTCATTTCATTGAATTGGATCTCCATCGAATTTTCAATAATTTTAATAAATCCAAGAGAAGAACCTCCATAAACTCAGTAATTTTAATAAAATTAGGATTTGAATAAAATTATGAGATAGTATTTTGATGTTAATCGAACTCGAACAGAAGACCTTAAATGGGTTCAATTGATGTCATAACTATACCACATGGATAATTATACCTCTAAACTAGCTATGATTTTAATAATTTGATGTATAAAAAACTAAAGTTTGTGTTTATTAAATTTTTTGGGAAAATAAATTTCTACACGCAAACTTGTCAAGTTATATCAATTTTAATCATAAACTTTCAATTTCATTAGATTAGACCTCTATCAAATTTTCTCTAACATTATATAAGTGAACATCAGAATGTGCATAAACTCACTAATTTCAATAATGAATCTGTTTCACAAAATCAGAAAAAAAAAAAAACATTTAGAAAAAGCAAGCAAAGAGCCTTTATAAACTCGATAATTCCAATAAAATCAAGCTTTGCACCAACTTATAAATAAAAGAAAGAATTTTGGCATCGCACGAACTTGAATCATAGATCTTCAGTGTGTTAGACTAACGTGATAACCAACTACACCACGACACCAAATGAACAACAATACTCCTAAACGAGGTTTGTTTTTACATTTAATATATAAAAAGGTAATATTTTTATTTATTAGATTCAAGGGAAAATAAATTTAACATTTCTGATTGTATCAATTTTTTCGATAAACTTTCAAATTCATCAAATTGAAACGCTATCGCCTGGACTTGAATTGGAGACCTTCAATGTGTTAGACTGATGTGATAAATGACTACACAACGACATCACCTGGACAATTGTTCTCGTTAACCTTAACTAGGTATGATTTTGATTGATTTGATGCGTAAAATCGTAAGGTTGTGTTTATTAAATTTTGTAAAAAAATGACATCTACTCTAAAGCTTGTCAGGTTGTATTAATTTCCACCATAAACTTTCATTTCATTGAATTGGATCTCCGTCGACTTTTCAATAATATTAATAAATCCAATAGAAGAACCTCCATAAACTCAGTAATTTTAATAAAATCAAGATTTGAATAAAATTATGAGATAATATTTTGATGTCAACCAAACTCTAACCCAAGACTTTAAATGGGTTCAATTGACGTCATAACTATACCTCAAGGATAATTATATCTCTAAACTAGCTATGATTTTAATAATTTGATGTGTAAAAAACTAATGTTTGTGTTTATTAAATTTTTGGAGAAAATAAATTTCTACACGCAAACGTGTCAAGTCATGTAAATTTTAATCATAAACTTTCAATTTCATTAGATTAGACCTCATCAAATTTTCTCTAACTTTATATAAGCGAAAATCAGAACGTGCATAAACTCACTAATTTCAATAATGAAGCTGTTGCACAAAATCAGAAAAAAAATCGTTTAGAAAAAGCAAGCGAAGAGCCTTTATAAACTCGATAATTCCAATAAAATGAAGCTTTGCAATTTTGGCGTCGCACGTACTTGAACCGTAGACCTTCAGTGTGTTAGACTGACATGATAACCAACTACACCGCGACACCACATGAACAATATTACTCCTAAATGAGGTTTGTTTTTTATACATTTGATGTATAAAAAGAAAATGTTTTTGTTTATTAGATTCAAGGGAAAATAAATTTAACGTTTCTGATTGTATCAATTTTTTCGATAAACTTTCAAATTCATCAAATTGAATCTACATGCTGGACTTGAATTGGAGACCTTCAATGTGTTAGATCGATGTGATAAATTACTACACAACGACACATCACTGGACAATTGTTCTCGTTAACCTTAACTAGGTATGATTTTGATTGATTTGATGCGTAAAATCGTAAGGTTTGTGTTTATTAAATTTTGTAAAAAAATGACTTCTACTCAAAAGCTTGTCAGGTTGTATTAGTTTTCACCATAAACTTTCATTTCATTAAATTGGATCTCCATCGAAATTTCAATAATTTTAAGAAATCCAATAGAAGAACCTCCATAAACTCAGTAATTTTAATAAAATCAAGAGTTGAATAAAATTATGAGATAATATTTTGATGTCAACCAAACTCTAACCCAAGACTTTAAATGGGTTCAATTGACGTCATAACTATACCACATGGATAATTATACCTCTAAACTAGATATGATTTTAATAATTTGATGTGTAAAAAACTAATGTTTGTGTTTATTAAATTTTTGGAGAAAATAAATTTCTACACGCAAACGTGTCAAGTCATGTAAATTTGAATAAAAACTTTCAATTTCATTAGATTAGACCTCTATCAAATTTTCTCTAACTTTATATAAGCGAACATAAGAACGTGCATAAACTCACTAATTTCAATAATGAAAGTCATTGCACAAAATTAGAAAAAAATCTTTTAGAAAAAGCAAGCGAAGAGCCTTTATAAACTCGATAATTCCAATAAAATGAAGATTTGCACCAACTTAAAAATGAAAGAAAGAATTTTGGCGTCGCACGGACTTGAACCGTAGACCTTGGTGTGTTAGACCGACGTGATAACGAACTACACCACGACACCACATGAACAATAGTACTCCTAAGCGAGGTTTGTTTTTATACATTTGATGTATGAAAAGGTAATGTTTTTGTTTATTATATTCAAGGGAAAATAAATTTAACGTTTCGATTGTATCATTTTTTCGATAAACTTTCAAATTCATCAAATTGAATCTCTGTCGACTGGACTTGAATTGGAGACCTTCAATGTGTTAGACTGATGTGATAAATTACTACACAACGAAATCACCTGGACAATTGTTCTCGTTAACCTTAACTAAGTATGATTTTGATTGATTTGATGCGTAAAATCGTAAGGTTTGTGTTTATTAAATTTTGTAAAAAATGACTTCTACTCAAAAGCTTGTCGAAGTTGTATTAGTTTTCACCATAAACTTTCATTTCATTGAATTGGATCTCCATCGAAATTTCAATAATTTTAAGAAATCCAATAGAAGAACCTCCATAAACTCAGTATTTTTAATAAAATCAAGAGTTGAATAAAATTATGAGATAATATTTTGATGTCAACCAAACTCTAACCCAAGACTTCAAATGGGTTCAATTGACGTCATAACTATACCACATGGATAATTATACCTCTAAACTAGATATGATTTTAATAATTTGATGTGTAAAAAACTAATGTTTGTGTTTATTAAATTTTTGGAGAAAATAAATTTCTACACATAAGCGTGTCAAGTCATGTAAATTTGAATAAAAACTTTCAATTTCATTAGATTAGACCTCTATCAAATTTTCTCTAACTTTATATAAGCGAACATCAGAACGTGCATAAACTCACTAATTTCAATAATGAAGCTGTTGCACAAAATTAGAAAAAAAATCTTTTAGAAAAAGCAAGCGGAGAGCCTTTATAAACTCAATAATTCCAATAAAATGAAGATTTGCACCAACTTATAAATGAAATAAAGAATTTTGGCATCGCACGGACTTGAACCGTAGACCTTCAGTGTGTTAGACTGACGTGATAACCAACTACACCACGACATCATATGAACAATAGTGCTCCTAAACGAGGTTTGTTTTTTATACATTTGATGTATAAAAAGGTAATGTTTTTGTTTATTATATTCAAGGGAAAATAAATTTAACGTTTCTGATTGTATCAATTTTTTCGATAAACTTTCAAATTCATCAATTGAATCTCTGTCGCCTGGACTTGAATTGGAGACCTTCAATGTGTTAGACTGATGTGATAAATTACTACACAACGACATCACCTGGACAATTGTTCTCGTTAACCTTAACAAAGTATGATTTTGATTGATTCGATGCGTAAAATCGTAAGGTTTATGTTTATTAAATTTTGTAAAAAAATGACTTCTACTCAAAAGCTTGTCAGGTTTTATTAGTTTTCACCATAAACTTTCATTTCATTGAATTGGATCTCCATCGAAATTTCAATAATTTTAAGAAATCCAATAGAAGAACCTTCATAAACTCAGTAATTTTAATAAAATCAAGAGTTGAATAAAATTATGAGATAATATTTTGATGTCAACCAAACTCTAACCCAAGACTTTAAATAGGTTCAATTGACGTCATAACTATACTACATGGATAATTATACCTCTAAACTAGATATGATTTTAATAATTTGATGTGTAAAAAACTAATGTTTGTGTTTATTAAATTTTTGGAGAAAATAAATTTCTACATAAGCGTGTCAAGTCATGTAAATTTGAATAAAAAACTTTCAATTTCATTAGATTAGACCTCTATCAAATTTTCTCTAACTTTATATAAGCGAACATCAGAACGTGCATAAACTCACTAATTTCAATAATGAAGCTGTTGCACAAAATTAGAAAAAAAATCTTTTAGAAAAAGCAAGAGCCTTTATAAACTCGATAATTCCAATAAAATGAAGATTTGCACCAACTTAAAAATGAAAGAAAGAATTTTGGCGTCGCACGGACTTGAACAGTAGACCTTGGTGTGTTAGGCGACGTGATAACCAACTACACCACGACACCACATGAACAATAGTGCTCCTAAACGAGGTTTGTTTTTTATACATTTGATGTATAAAAAGGTAATATTTTTGTTTATTATATTCAAGGGAAAATAAATTTAACGTTTCTGATTGTATCAATTTTTTCGATAAACTTTCAAATTCATCAAATTGAATCTCTGTCGCCTGGACTTGAATTGGAGACCTTCAATGTGTTAGACTGATGTGATAAATTACTACACAACGACATCACCTTGACAATTGTTCTCGTTAACCTTAACTAAGTATGATTTTGATTGATTTGATGCGTAAAATCGTAAGGTTTGTGTTTATTAAATTTTGTAAAAAAATGACTTCTACTCAAAAGCTTGTCAGGTTGTATTAGTTTTCACCATAAACTTTCATTTCATTGAATTGGATCTCCATCGAAATTTCAATAATTTTAAGAAATCCAATAGAAGAACCTCCATAAACTCAGTAATTTTAATAAAATCAAGAGTTGAATAAAATTATGAGATAATATTTTGATGTCAACCAAACTCTAACCCAAGACTTCAAATGGGTTCAATTGACGTCATAACTATACCACATGGATAATTATACCTCTAAACTAGATATGATTTTAATAATTTGATGTGTAAAAAACTAATGTTTGTGTTTATTAAATTTTTGGAGAAAATAAATTTCTACACGCAAACGTGTCAAGTCATGTAAATTTGAATAAAAAACTTTCAATTTCATTAGATTAGACCTCTATCAAATTTTCTCTAACTTTATATAAGCGAACATAAGAACGTGCATAAACTCACTAATTTCAATAATGAAAGTCATTTGCACAAAATTAAAAAAATCTTTTAGAAAAAGCAAGCGAAGAGCCTTTATAAACTCGATAATTCCAATAAAATGAAGATTTGCACCAACTTAAAAATGAAAGAAAGAATTTTGGCGTCGCACGGACTTGAACCGTAGACCTTCAGTGTGTTAGACTGACGTGATAACCAACTACACCACAACACCACATGAACAATAGTACTCCTAAACGAGGTTTGTTTTTTATACCTTTGATGTATAAAAAGGTAATGTTTTTGTTTATTATATTCAAGGGAAAATAAATTTAACGTTTCTGATTGTATCAATTTTTTCGATAAACTTTCAAATTCATCAAATTGAATCTACATACTTTGGACTTGAATTGGAGACCTTCAATGTGTTAGGCGATGTGATAAATTACTACACAACGACATCACTGGACAATTGTTCTCGTTAACCTTAACTAAGTATGATTTTGATTGATTTGATGCGTAAAATCGTAAGGTTTGTGTTTATTAAATTTTGTAAAAAAATGACTTCTACTCAAAAGCTTGTCAGGTTGTATTAGTTTTCACCAGAAACTTTCATTTCATTGAATTGGATCTCCATCGAAATTTCAATAATTTTAAGAAATCCAATAGAAGAACCTCCATAAACTCAGTAATTTTAATAAAATCAAGAGTTGAATAAAATTATGAGATAATATTTTGATGTCAACCAAACTCTAACCCAAGACTTTAAATGGGTTCAATTGACGTCATAACTATACCACATGGATAATTATACCTCTAAACTAGATATGATTTTAATAATTTGATGTGTAAAAAATTAATGTTTGTGTTTATTAAATTTTTGGAGAAAATAAATTTCTACACGCAAACGTGTCAAGTCATGTAAATTTGAATAAAAAACTTTCAATTTCATTAGATTAGACCTCTATCAAATTTTCTCTAACTTTATATAAGCGAACATAAGAACGTACATAAACTCACTAATTTCAATAATGAAGCTGTTGCACAAAATTAGAAAAAAAATCTTTTAGAAAAAGCAAGCGAAGAGCCTTTATAAACTCGATAATTCCAATAAAATGAAGATTTGCACCAACTTAAAAAAGAAAGAAAGAATTTTGGCGTTGCACGGACTTGAACCGTAGACCTTCAGTGTGTTAGACTGACATGATAACCAACTACACCACGACACCACATGAACAATAGTACTCCTAAACGAGGTTTGTTTTTATACATTTGATGTATAAAAGGTAATGTTTTTGTTTATTATATTCAAGGAAAATAAATTTAACGCTTTCGATTGTATCAATTTTTTCGATAAACTTTCAAATTCATCAAATTGAATCTCTGTCGCCTGGACTTGAATTGGAGACCTTCAATGTGTTAGACTGATGTGATAAATTACTACACAACGACATCACCTGGACAATTGTTCTCGTTAACCTTAACAAAGTATGATTTTGATTGATTTGATGCGTAAAATCGTAAGGTTTATGTTTATTAAATTTTGTAAAAAAATGACTTCTACTCAAAAGCTTGTCAGGTTTTATTAGTTTTCACCATAAACTTTCATTTCATTGAATTGGATCTCCATCGAAATTTCAATAATTTTAAGAAATCCAATAGAAGAACCTCCATAAACTCAGTAATTTTAATAAAATCAAGAGTTGAATAAAATTATGAGATAATATTTTGATGTCAACCAAACTCTAACCCAAGACTTTAAATAGGTTCAATTGACGTCATAACTATACCACATGGATAATTATACCTCTAAACTAGATATGATTTTAATAATTTGATGTGTAAAAAACTAATGTTTGTGTTTATTAAATTTTTGGAGAAAATAAATTTCTACACGCAAACGTGTCAAGTCATGTAAATTTGAATAAAAAACTTTCAATTTCATTAGATTAGACCTCTATCAAATTTTCTCTAACTTTATATAAGCGAACATTAGAACGTGCATAAACTCACTAATTTCAATAATGAAGCTGTTGCACAAAATTAGAAAAAAAAATCTTTTAGAAAAAGCAAGCGAAGAGCCTTTATAAACTCGATAATTCCAATAAAATGAAGATTTGCACCAACTTAAAAATGAAAGAAAGAATTTTGGCATCGCAGGGACTTGAACCATAGACCTTCAGTGTGTTAGAGTGACGTGATAACCAACTACACCACGACACCACATGAACAATAGTACTCCTAAACAAGGTTTGTTTTTTATACATTTGATGTATAAAAAGGTAATGTTTTTGTTTATTATATTCAAGGGAAAATAAATTTAACGTTTCTGATTGTATCAATTTTTTCGATAAACTTTCAAATTCATCAAATTGAATCTCTGTCGCCTGGACTTGAATTGGAGCTTCAATGTGTTAGACTGATGTGATAAATTACAACACAACGACATCACCTGGACAATTGTTCTCGTTAACCTTAACTAAGTATGATTTTGATTGATTTGATGCGTAAAATCGTAAGGTTTGTGTTTATTAAATTTTGTAAAAAAGTGACTTCTACTCAAAAGCTTGTCAGGTTGTATTAGTTTTCACAAGAAACTTTCATTTCATTGAATTGGATCTCCATCGAAATTTCAATAATTTTAAGAAATCCAATAGAAGAACCTCCATAAACTCAGTAATTTTAATAAAATCAAGAGTTGAATAAAATTATGAGATAATATTTTGATGTCAACCAAACTCTAACCCAAGACTTCAAATGGGTTCAATTGACGTCATAACTATACCACATGGATAATTATACCTCTAAACTAGATATGATTTTAATAATTTGATGTGTAAAAAACTAATGTTTGTGTTTGTTAAATTTTTGGAGAAAATAAATTTCTACACGCAAACGTGTCAAGTCATGTAAATTTGAATAAAAAACTTTCAATTTCATTAGATTAGACCTCTATCAAATTTTCTCTAACTTTATATAAGCGAACATAAGAACGTGCATAAACTCACTAATTTCAATAATGAAGCTGTTGCACAAAATTAGGAAAAAAATCTTTTAGAAAAAGCAAGCGAAGAGCCTTTATAAACTCGATAATTCCAATAAAATGAAGATTTGCACCAACTTAAAAATGAAAGAAAGAATTTTGGCGTCGCACGGACTTGAGCAAGTAGACCTTGATGTGTTAGGTAGACGTGATAACCAACTACTGCGACGACACCACATGAACAATAGTACTCCTAAGCGAGGTTTGTTTTTATACATTTGATGTATAAAAGGTAATATTTTGTTTATTATATTCAAGGAAAATAAATTTAACGTTTACGATTGTATCAATTTTTTCGATAAACTTTCAAATTCATCAAATTGAATCTCATGTCGCTGGACTTGAATTGGAGACCTTCAATGTGTTAGACTGATGTGATAAATTACTACACAACGACATCACCTGGACAATTGTTCTCGTTAACCTTAACTAAGTATGATTTTGATTGATTTGATGCGTAAAATCGTAAGGTTTGTGTTTATTAAATTTTGTAAAAAAATGACTTCTACTCAAAAGCTTGTAAGGTTGTATTAGTTTTCACCAGAAACTTTCATTTCATTGAATTGGATCTCCATCGAAATTTAAATAATTTTAAGAAATCCAATAGAAGAACCTCCATAAACTCAGTAATTTTAATAAAATCAAGAGTTGAATAAAATTATGAGATAATATTTTGATGTCAACCAAACTCTTACCCAAGACTTTAAATGGGTTCAATTGACGTCATAACTAGACCACATGGATAATTATACCTCTAAACTAGATATGATTTTAATAATTTGATGTGTAAAAAACTAATGTTTGTGTTTATTAAATTTTTGGAGAAAATAAATTTCTACACGCAAACGTGTCAAGTCATGTAAATTTGAATAAAAAACTTTCAATTTCATTAGATTAGACCTCTATCAAATTTTCTCTAACTTTATATAAGCGAACATAAGAACGTGCATAAACTCACTAATTTCAATAATGAAGCTGTTGCACAAAATTAGAAAAAAAATCTTTTAGAAAAAGCAAGCGAAGAGCTTTTATAAACTCGATAATTCCAATAAAATGAAGATTTGCACCAACTTAAAAATGAAAGAAAGAATTTTGGCGTCGCACGGACTTGAACCGTAGACCTTCAGTGTGTTAGACTGACGTGATAACCAACTACACCACGACACCACATGAACAATAGTACTCCTAAACGAGGTTTGTTTTTTATACATTTGATGTATAAAAAGGTAATGTTTTTGTTTATTATATTCAAGGGAAAATAAATTTAACGTTTCTGATTGTATCAATTTTTTCGATAAACTTTCAAATTCATCAAATTGAATCTCTGTCGCCTGGACTTGAATTGGAGACCTTCAATGTGTTAGACTGATGTGATAAATTACTACACAACGACATCACCTGGAAAATTGTTCTCGTTAACCTTAACTAAGTATGATTTTGATTGATTTGATGCGTAAAATCGTAAGGTTTGTGTTTATTAAATTTTGTAAAAAAATGACTTCTACTCAAAAGCTTGTAAGGTTGTATTAGTTTTCACCAGAAACTTTCATTTCATTGAATTGGATCTCCATCGAAATTTCAATAATTTTAAGAAATCCAATAGAAGAACCTCCATAAACTCAGTAATTTTAATAAAATCAAGAGTTGAATAAAATTATGAGATAATATTTTGATGTCAACCAAACTCTTACCCAAGACTTTAAATGGGTTCAATTGACGTCATAACTAGACCACATGGATAATTATACCTCTAAACTAGATATGATTTTAATAATTTGATGTGTAAAAAACTAATGTTTGTGTTTATTAAATTTTTGGAGAAAATAAATTTCTACACGCAAACGTGTCAAGTCATGTAAATTTGAATAAAAAACTTTCAATTTCATTAGATTAGACCTCTATCAAATTTTCTCTAACTTTATATAAGCGAACATAAGAACGTGCATAAACTCACTAATTTCAATAATGAAAGTCATTGCACAAAATTAGAAAAAAAATCTTTTAGAAAAAGCAAGCGAAGAGCTTTTATAAACTCGATAATTCCAATAAAATGAAGATTTGCACCAACTTAAAAATGAAAGAAAGAATTTTGGCGTCGCACGGACTTGAACCGTAGACTTTCAGTGTGTTAGACTGACGTGATAACCAACTACACAACGACACCACATGAACAATAGAACTCCTAAACGAGGTTTGTTTTTATACATTTGATGTATAAAAGGTAATATTTTTTGTTTATTATATTCAAGGAAAATAAATTTAACGTTTCGATTGTATCAATTTTTTCGATAAACTTTCAAATTCATCAAATTGAATCTCTGTCGCCTGGACTTGAATTGGAGCTTCAATGTGTTAGACTGATGTGATAAATTACTACACAACGACTTCACCTGGACAATTGTTCTCGTTAACCTTAACTAAGTATGATTTTGATTGATTTGATGCGTAAAATCGTAAGGTTTGTGTTTATTAAATTTTGTAAAAAAATGACTTCTACTCAAAAGCTTGTCAGGTTGTATTAGTTTTCACAAGAAACTTTCATTTCATTGAATTGGATCTCCATCGAAATTTCAATAATTTTAAGAAATCCAATAGAAGAACCTCCATAAACTCAGTAATTTTAATAAAATCAAGAGTTGAATAAAATTTTGAGATAATATTTTGATGTCAACCAAACTCTAACCCAAGACTTTAAATGGGTTCAATTGACGTCATAACTAGACCACATGGATAACTATACCTCTAAACTAGATATGATTTTAATAATTTGATGTGTAAAAAACTAATGTTTGTGTTTATTAAATTTTTGGAGAAAATAAATTTCTACACGCAAACGTGTCAAGTCATGTAAATTTGAATAAAAAACTTTCAATTTCATTAGATTAGACCTCAATCAAATTTTCTCTAACTTTATATAAGCGAACATCAAAACGTGCATAAACTCACTAATTTCAATAATGAAGCTGTTGCACAAAATTAGAAAAAAAATCTTTTAGAAAAAGCAAGCGAAGAGCCTTTATAAACTCGATAATTCCAATATAATGAAGATTTGCACCAACTTAAAAATGAAAGAAAGAATTTTGGCGTCGCACGGACTTGAACAAGTAGACCTTCGGTGTGTTAGACCGACGTGATAACCAACTACACCACGACACCACATGAACAATAGTACTCTAAAGCGAGGTTTTGTTTTTATACATTTGATGTATAAAAAGGTAATGTTTTTGTTTATTATATTCAAGGGAAAATAAATTTAACGTTTCTGATTGTATCAATTTTTTCGATAAACTTTCAAATTCATCAAATTGAATCTCGTCATACTTTGGACTTGAATTGGAGACCTTCAATGTGTTAGACTCGATGTGATAAATTACTACACAACGACATCACGGACAATTGTTCTCGTTAACCTTAACTAAGTATGATTTTGATTGATTTGATGCGTAAAATCGTAAGGTTTATGTTTATTAAATTTTGTAAAAAATGACTTCTACTCAAAAGCTTTGTCAAAGTTGTATTAGTTTTCACGAAACATTCATTTCATTGAATTGGATCTCCATCGAAATTTCAATAATTTTAAGAAATCCAATAGAAGAACCTCCATAAACTCAGTAATTTTAATAAAATCAAGATTTGAATAAAATTATAAGATAATATTTTGATGTCAACCAAACTCTAACCCAAGACTTTAAATGAGTTCAATTGACGTCATAACTAGACCACATGGATAATTATACCTCTAAACTAGATATGATTTTAATAATTTGATGTGTAAAAAACTAATGTTTGTGTTTATTAAATTTTTGGGGAAAATAAATTTCTAAACGCAAACGTGTCAAGTCATGTAAATTTTAATCATAAACTTTCAATTTCATTAGATTAGACCTCTATCAAATTTTCTCTAACTTTATATAAGCGAACATCAGAACGTGCATAAACTCACTAATTTCAATAATGAAGCTGTTGCACAAAATTAGAAAAAAAATCTTTTAGAAAAAGCAAGCGAAGAGCCTTTATAAACTCGATAATTCCAATAAAATGAAGATTTGCACCAACTTAAAAATGAAAGAAAGAATTTTGGCGTCGCACAGACTTGAACCGTAGACCTTCAGTGTGTTAGACTGACGTGATAACCAACTACACCACGACACCACATGAACAATAGTACTCCTAAACGAGGTTTGTTTTTTATACATTTGATGTATAAAAAGGTAATGTTTTTGTTTATTAGATTCAAGGGAAAATAAATTTAACGTTTCTGATTGTATCAATTTTTTCGATAAACTTTCAAATTCATCAAATTGAATCTCTATCGCCTGGACTTGAATTGGAGACCTTCAATGTGTTAGACTTATGTGATAAATTACTACACAACGACATCACCTGGACAATTGTTCTCGTTAACCTTAACTAGGTATGATTTTGATTGATTTGATGCGTAAAATCGTAAGGTTTGTGTTTATTAAATTTTGTAAAAAAATTACTTCTACTCAAAAGCTTGTCAGGTTGTATTAGTTTTCACCATAAACTTTCATTTCATTGAATTGGATCTCCATCGAATTTTCAATAATTTTAAGAAATCTAATAGAAGAACCTCCATAAACTCAATAATTGTAACGCCCGACACTTTGAAGGAATCCATTAAATTCTTGAAGTTAATTCTTTTTGGTCTCGCTTCATAAGTTTGGTATTAAGTGTAAAGTAATTAAGGAGAAGTTTAGTTTTTTTGATGTAACGCCCGACACTTTAAAGGAATCCGTTAAATTCTTGAAGCTAATTCTTTTTGGTCTCGCTTAATAAGTTTGGTATTAAGTGTAAAGTAATTAAGGAGAAGTTTATTTTTTTTTTTGAAAAGGAAAATAAGGTTTTAGAAAGTATTATGGAAAAGGAAAAAAAAGAAAAAAAAGAAAAGGAGTTATGCGTTTTCACGCGTGCTGCCCCCCCACCTTCGACTTCCTCCTTTTCTTCCCCTCACCGCCGACCCACTCCTTTTTCTTCCTTCTGTCTTTCTCCGACCAGCCACGCCGTCAAGCACACGCAACCGAGTTTCCCCTTCTCGCCGTCGCAACGTCAACTCGCAAGCAACCCAATTGACACCGAGCCTTCTCCTTTGTCAACGCGTCTCCTCGTCGGATAGGTATAACCGGTCGACTTCGTTTTCTCGAATCCATTTTAAGTCTCCATGCATTAGTTTTGTCATTTAAGTCAAATTAGTTCGTGTATGATTGTTAGAAGCGTGGTTTTAAGGTCTTTGTTTATTGAATAGGGGCTTGTGCGTGTTAAAGAAGCGCGTGGAACTCGGGATCGAACTCCCGAACCTTAGCTATCGAGGTAAGTAGTCATTTGGATTTAAGCCCGATAAGTTATTGTCGCTTTGATTATGTGAGGCCCCTTGCGAATTGTGTTAGTATGCTCGAAATTGTGCCTTATGTTACGTTGTTGGTCGAAGGGATTGTATGGGGTCGTTCGTGTTAAAAGGCCTAAAGGCATGAGGCCAATGTGGAACTAGGGGCTAAATGTTTGGCGCTAGCATGGTACCTTAAGAGTTTCTCTACGTTAGGGGTTGGTTGAGGTTGAGTTATGTCGGCGATGGTTTGGAACTACACATACTGGATTAGTATGGGTGTGACGGGCCTGGTGTAGTTAGCTATACCGAGTGGAGGATTTCTGTGTTGGGCTTAAGGTCGCCTAAGCGTGAGGCTATTCTTGTTTAAGGGTTCGAGGTTGCAACTAAAGCTTCGGTTACGGTGGTTTGGGCCAAACGTGACCATTGGATGCATGCCTAAAACTTCGGTTTGTGTTTGAGCTATTTGGAATGCTATAACTAACTTGCTTGGGTGTTAAAGGCGAGCCCTAGGCTACGCTAGTGATCAATCTTTTCCTTCGAATTGTTTTAGGCGAGCTTGCGTTTGACTGTTGAAGGAAGTAGTTGTTTCATGGATCCTCGAATCGATGTAGGTAGCCAACTTGATTCAGGAAACGAGCTCATAAGTGAGAGAGCTTGTTTGCATGGTTGGTGGATTGAAACCTTGTGTTGACGTGTATGTTAAAGGGGTTGGTTTCGACCGTGATTTGAGTTCGTGCATGTGTGGTCGAGGATCATAAGCGATATGCAGTTTATGGTCTTAGTACCAAGTCAAGAGAGTTGTGTAATGGAACACCTCAGGCTAATAGTCCCTATCTTACTCCTTATTTAGGTGGCGTTATCCTATAGCCTTGTGTGGCGAGAAACTAGCATGGAACATGTGTATTGACGATGTCTCGTGGTGGGTCACCGTGCGTGTGGCAGTAGACATGTGGCATTGATGTCTTGTGGTGAGCCATGGTAGTCATGGCAACAGACCAAAGACGAGAATGCTTCGAGGTGAGCCACTATGAGTGTGGCAACAGACTCGGAGTGAGACATAGCTTATGAGTGTCTGCGGCGGAGTGCAGGCTATGTCAGAATGCTAGTTAGGGAGGCGTTTATCGACGTGAAGCAAGGAGATGAGCAAACCTGTGTGGGCTTAGGGTAAGGCTAAATCGGACGTCTAACTGAGTGTGGTCTGAAAATGGAATTTGAATACTTTGAGGTGTTGGCTAAAAGTGAAAACCTGGTTGAATTTGAGACCCTTGAGAATGGGTCGGAGATTTTAGGAATGTCTTTTTAGAATCCTAAATAACCTTATGAAGCGCAAAACCCAGCACTTACTAAACCCTGAGTTACGCCTGAGCGAGTTGGAACCTCTAGGTTGACGATATATGATAGGCTCGTGAGTTTGGGGTGCGTCTCTAATGAGATCTGGGAGTGGTTGCTTTCCATGATCCCGGACTAGCTTAGGGGTGATTCCTCAATGGACGTGTTGGATACGCACCGCACGGTACCATGCTAGTGTGTTATGAGAGCCTGGGGTGCGTCCCCGTTGAGATCGGGAGTGGTTGCTTTCCATGATCCCGTGTTGGCTTAGGGGCGATTCCCCATAGGGCGTGTAGGATACGTACCTACTCTGCTCTATGCCAGTGTGTAATGGCGTGAGAGTTGCTTTCTCTCATTGCGTCGTCAACCAAAGTTTCAAGACCGAAGGTAGAGCTCGAGTTATTACTGCAGGGGGGACTCAGGGTGAAGTGTGCTAAGTGTGAGACCTGTTTGGGGTTGAGTGAGTTTAGGAGACGAGTCTTGTTTGGTTGCATGTTAGTTTTGTTTGGACGTGAGTGGGCTGCTTACTGAGTATTTTTTATACTCACCCGTCTACTTTGTTGTTTTTGGTTGCAGGTAAGAAACCTTGAGGCGGCTGGCGACGATGACGACCCGACGAGGTTGTGAGACCCTGTTTCCTTTCCGTTTTCTTTGGCTTAGAGTTGTCATTTGTCTTTGTCCTGTTTTGGTTTTTATTTTAAATGTCTGGTCGTGCGACACTTTGCTTTTCACTAGTACTTCTTAGTTATTGAGTTATGTTTCCGCTGTATGATTGTTATGTCTAAGAGATCGTGCTTTGGAACTCTGGTTGTAGTCCAACCCATTTTCTATTTGTAGTTTGGTGGGGGTTGGGCATTCTTGTTTCCTTTGAAGTGTTTTTTTCTGCTTATTAGGTTCAAGGAAAATTTCGGTTTTCTCCTTGTTATGCCGTTATGCTGCCGAAATTTCAGCGTGAATGGTGTAGCGGAGTAACTTCCCTAACGTAGATTCGTCTCTAAATTTTAGGGTTGTTACAGTTGGTATCAGAGCTTTAGGTTCTAGATTTTGTAGACTCGCTCACATCATGAGCTTAGGTTCTTCTGACCTTTCGCGCAGGAAGTCGTCTCGTCATTGCCGAGTTTGGTATCTGCTAACTAATTAGTAAGGTAGATAGGGGTTAATATGTTTGCTCTTTTTTTTACTTTTCTTACACTGTTATGCGTTGAAGTTTTCTGACCCTGCTTTTAAGGCGGGTAGTTGTGAGATGTTTGCTTGTTAGTTGGAAAATTCGGGTGAATGACCTTTGGAAGGGGTCGTGAAGGCCAGCCACCGACAGGCGTGGCGGGGGTGGTCATGGAAACCCTGGTCCTCGAGGTCATGGACCAAGCCTAGTATTGTTTGGCTTGCTGCGTTTCGTGCCCACGTCGACGGTCACTGCAGGGAACTCGTGTTTAAACCTCCACCAAGAACGAGCTCCAAGTTCAAGGGGACTGAGTCAGGAACGGTTCCAAAGGTGTTTTCAACCTTAAGGGCAAATAAGTTTGTTGGCCAAGGAGCTTGGGTCCTTTTGGCAAGTGTGACAGACCTGAGGAACGAGAAAAGAGATGTGTCGGCAGTCCCTGTAATTAGAAAGTGTGCGGATGTATTCTCGAGGAGTTACTTGGTTTACCTCCAGTAAGGGAGGTGGTTTTTAATATCGAGCTAGAGTTGTGCACCGCACCTCTATCAAGAGCCCTGTATCGTATGGCCCAACCGAGTTGAAAGGACTCAAGATCCAGTTACAGGAGCTGCTAGTTAGAGGTTACTTTCGCCCCAATGTTTCACCGTTGGGTGCGCCGGTACCCTTTGTGGAAAAGAGAGATGGGTCGATGCGCTTATGCGTTGATCACCAAGAGTTGAACAAAGTAACTATGAAGGACAAGTACCCGCTTCCCAAGATCAACGATCTATTCGACCAGTTACTTGAAGCAATGGTGTTCTCCAAGTTTGATTTGTATTTGGACTGTCACCAGTTGAGAATAAGGGAGGACATTATGAAGACAACTTTGAGATCCAGGTTGGGACATTGCGAGTTCACTATGATGTCGTTCGGTTTGTGGACGCCTCGGCGGTGTTTATGGACACGATGAAGAGGGTGTTCAAGGAGATGTTGGATACCTTCGTTACCGTGTTTATTGATGACGTCTCGATCTATTCGAAGTTGAGTGAAGATCACGAGGGCCACTTGAGGAGATTCTTGACTGCTTTGAGGAAGAGTCGGTTGTATGCTAAGTATTACAAGTGCGAGTCTTGGTTGAATCAAGTGTTCTTTCTGGGGGCACATGGTATCTACGCATGGAGTTTCAGTACACTCGACAACAATTGAAGTAGCTTCGAAATAGCCTCGACTCAAGACTGTTACGGAGGCCATACAAGAGATTAGAGCGAAGGCGTCGACAGTTCAGGGTAGACATAAGAGTTATGCCGACATGAGGTGCAGAGATTTAGTTTTTGATGTTGGGGATTTCACTTTTCTGAAAGTTGCACCTAGGAAATACGTGTTGAGGTTTGACAAGGAAGGAGAGTTGAGTCCTAGGTTCATCGATCCCTTTGAGGCCCTCGGAGCAGTTTGGCTTGGTGGCGTACCATCTAGCCTTGCCACTGTCTCTAACAGCTGTGCACGGTGTGTTCCACGTGTCGACGTGCAGGAGTGTGTGCTAGATGCATCTCACGTGTTACATTTCGAGCCACTGCAGTTCGATTAGGACTTGAGCTATGAGGTTCGGGCGGTGGAGACCCTAGCTCGCGAGAAGGAAGTGTTGAAGAACCTAGAAATTGACTTTGTCAAAGTCTTGTGGCAAAACCATCAGCTTAAGGAAGGTAGCTGGGAGCTTGAGAGCGAGATGAGGGCTAACCAGCCTGAGTTGTTCAAGAACTTGCTACTTTCGAGGACGAAAGTTCTTAAGGTGGGGAGGATGTAACGCCCGACACTTTAAAGGAATCCGTTCAATTCTTGAAGTTAATTCTTTTTGGTCTCGCTTCATAAGTTTGGTATTAAGTGTAAAGTAATTAAGGAGAAGTTTATTTTTTTTTTTGAAAAGGAAAATAAGGTTTTAGAAAGTATTAAGGAAAAGGAAAAAAAAAAAAGAAAAAGAAAAGGAGTTATGCGTTTTCACGCGTGGTGCCCCCCCCACCTTCGACTTCCTCATTTTCTTCCCCTCACCGCCGACCCACTCCTTTTTCTTCCTTCTGTCTTTCTCCGACCAGCCACGCCGTCAAGCACACGCAACCGAGTTTCCCCTTCTCGCTGTCGCAGCGTCAACTCGCAAGCAGCCCAATTAACACCGAGCATTCTCCTTTGTCAACGCGTCTCCTCGTCGTCGTCCAGCAACCCGCAGGCATCGTCCATCACCGCGAGATCGTCGCTCAACCGCTCCGTTCCAGTTGTCCGCCGCCGCACCCAACAACCACGACAAATCCTTGGTTGTCGTTCCCTTCCCGGCCGCCGTAGCCTTCATCGGTAAGTTTTTCAAAAGGAACCTTTGGTTTGGTTTGATCGGTTCTCGAGTTTTTAATCCGGTTCTCATCGTTTGGATGTTGAGTTTGAATAGATCAGGCCACGAGCATCTCAGATTTGTGCTCCACACGCCGCCACTCGCCGGAAGGTGTTGCCGCCGCCGCTTGCCAGATTTCGTCGCCGCCGCCGCCGTCGGATAGGTATAACCGATCGACTTCGTTTTCTCGAATCCATTTTAAGTTTCCATGCATTAGTTTTGTCATTTAAGTCAAATTAGTTCGTGTATGATTGTTAGAAGCGTGGTTTTAAGGTCTTTGTTTATTGAATAGGGGCTTGTGCGTGTTAAGAAAGCGCGTGGAACTCGGGATCGAACTCCCGAACCTTAGCTATCGAGGTAAGTAGTCATTTGGCTTTAAGCCCGATAAGTTATTGTCGCTTTGATTATGTGAGGCCCCTTGCGAATTGTGTTAGTATGCTCGAAATTGTGCCTTATGTTACGTTGTTGGTCGAAGGGATTGTATGGGGTCGTTTGTGTTAAAAGGCCTAAAGGCATGAGGCCAATGTGGAACTAGGGGCTAAATGTTTGGCGCTAACATGGTACCTTAAGAGTTTGTCTACGTTAGGGGTTGGTTGAGGTTGAGTTATGTCAGCGATGGTTTGGAACTACATATACTGGATTAGTATTGGTGTGACGGGCCCGGTGTAGTTGGTTATACCGAGTGGAGGATTTCTGTGTTGGGCTTAAGGTCGCCTAAGCGTGAGGCTATTCTTGTTTAAGGGTTCGAGGTTGCAACTAAAGCTTCGGTTACGGTGGTTTGGGCCAAACGTGACCATTGGATGCACGCCTAAAACTTCGGTTTGTGTTTGAGCTATTTGGAATGCTATAACTAACTTGCTTGGGTGTTAAAGGCGAGCCCTAGGCTACGCTAGTGATCAATCTTTTCCTTCGAATTGTTTTAGGCGAGCTTGCGTTTGACTGTTGAAGGAAGTAGTTGTTTTATGGATCCTCGAATCGATGTAGGTAGCCAACTTGATTCAGGAAGCGAGCTCATAAGTGAGAGAGCTTGTTTGCATGGTTGGTTGATTGAAACCTTGTGTTGACGTGTATGTTAAAGGGGTTGGTTTCGACCGTGATTTGAGTTCGTGCATGTGTGGTCGAGGATCATAAGCGATATGCAGTTTATGGTCTTAGTACCAAGTCAAGAGAGTTATGTTATGGAACACCTCAGGCTAGTAGTCCCTACCTTACTCCTTATTTAGGTGGCGTTATCCTTTAGCCTTGTGTGGCGAGAAACTAGCATGGAACATGTGTATTGACGATGTCTCGTGGTGGGTCACCGTGCGTGTGGCATCAAACCAGGAGCATTGATGTCTTGTGGTGAGCCATGGTAGTCATGGCAACAAACCAAAGACGAGAATGCTTCGAGGTGAGCCATTATGAGTGTGGCAACAGACTCGGAGTGAGACATAGCTTATGAGCGTCCTGCGGGGTGGGTCTGGGCTATGTCAGAATGCTAGTTAGGGAGGCGTTTATCGACGTGAAGCAAGGAGATGAGCAAACCTGTGTGGGCTTAGGGTAAGGCTAAATCGGACGTCTAACTGAGTGTGGTCTGAAAATGGAATTTGAATACTTTGAGGTGTTGGCTAAAAGTGAAAACCTGGTTGAATTTGAGACCCTTGAGAATGGGTCGGAGATTTTAGGAATGTCTTTTTAGAATCCTAAATAACCTTATGAAGCGCAAAACCCAGCACTTACTAAACCCTGAGTTACGCCTGAGCGAGTCGGAACCTCTAGGTTGACGATATATGATAGGCTCGTGAGTTTGGGGTGCGTCCCTGATGAGATCCGGGAATGGTTGCTTTCCATGATCCCGGACTAGTTTAGGGGTGATTCCTCAATGGGCGTGTTGGTTACGCACCGCACGGTACCATGCTAGTGTGTTATGAGAGCCTGGAGTGCGTCCCCGTTGAGATCGGGAGTGGTTGCTTTCCATAATCCCGTGTTGGCTTAGGGGCGATTCCCCATAGGGCGTGTAGGATACGTACCTACTCTGCTCTATGCCAGTGTGTAATAGCGTGAGAGTTGCTTTCTCTCATTGCATCGTCAACCAAAGTTTCAAGACCGAAGGTAGAGCTCGAGTTATTACTGCAGGGGGGACTCAGGGTGAAGTGTGCTAAGTGTGAGACCTGTTTGGGGTTGAGTGAGTTTAGGAGACGAGTCTTGTTTGGTTGCATGTTAGCTTTGTTTGGACGTGAGTGGGCTGCTTACTGAGTATTTGTTATACTCACCCGTCTACTTTGTTGTTTTTTGTTGTAGGTAAGAAACCTTGAGGCGGCTGGCGACGATGACGACCCGACGAGGTTGTGGGACCCTGTTTCCTTTCCGTTTTCTTTGGCTTAGAGTTGTCATTTGTTTTTGTCCTGTTTTGATTTTTATTTTAAATTTCTGGTCGTGCGACACTTTGCTTTTCACTAGTACTTCTTAGTTATTGAGTTATGTTTCCGCTGTATGATTGTTATGTCTAAGAGATCGTGCTTTGGAACTCTGATTGTAGTCCAACCCATTTTCTGTTTGTAGTTTGGTGGGGGTTGGGCATTCTTGTTTCCTTTGAAGTGTTTTTTTTCTGCTTATTAGGTTCAAGTAAAATTTCTGTTTTCTCCTTGTTATGCCGTTATGCTGCCGAAATTTCGGCGTGAATGGTGTAGCGGAGTAACTTCCCTAACGTAGATTCGTCTCTCAATTTTAGGGTCGTCACAATAATTTTAATAAAATCAAGATTTGAATAAAATTATGAGATAATATTTTGATGTCAACCAAACTCTAACCCAAGACTTTAAATGGGTTCAATTGACGTCATAAATATACCTCATGGATAATTATACCTCTAAACTAGCTATGATTTTAATAATTTGATGTGTAAAAAACTAATGTTTGTGTTTATTAAATTTTTGGAGAAGATAAATTTCTACACGTAAACGTGTCAAGTCATGTGAATTTTAATCATAAACTTTCAATTTCATTAGATTAGACCTCTATCAAATTTTTTCTAACTTTATATAAGCGTACATCAGAATGTGCATAAACTCACTAATATCAATAATGAAGCTGTTGCACAAAATCAGAAAAAAAATCTTTTGGAAAAAGCAAGCGAAGAGCCTTTATAAACTCGATAATTCCAATAAAATGAAGCTTTGCAACAACATATAAATGAGAGAAAGAATTTTGGCGTCGCACAGACTTGAACCTTAGACCTTCAGTGTGTTAAACTGACGTGATAACCAACTACACCACGACACCACATGAACAATATTACTCCTAAACGAGGTTTGTTTTTTATACATTTGATGTATAAAAAGGTAATGTTTTTGTTTATTAGATTCAAGGGAAACTAAATTTAATGTTTCTGATTGTATCAATTTTTTTGATAAACTTTCAAATTCATCAAATTGAATCTCTGTCGCCTGGACTTGAATTGGAGATCTTAAATGTGTTAGACTGATGTGATAAATTACTACACAACGACATCACATGGACAATTGTTCTCGTTAACCTTAACTAGGTATGATTTTGATTGATTTGATGCGTAAAATCGTAAGGTTTGTGTTTATTAAATTTTGTAAAAAAATGACTTCTACTCAAAAGCTTGTCAGGTTGTATTTGTTTTCACCATAAACTTTCATTTCATTGAATTGGATCTCCATAGAATTTTCAATAATTTTAAAAAATCCAATAGATGAACCTCCATAAACTCAGTAATTTTAATAAAATCAAGGTTTGAATAAAATTATGAGATAATATTTTGATGTGAACCGAACTCTAACCCAAGACTTTAAATGGGTTCAATTGATGTCATAACTATACCACATGGATAATTGTACCTCTGAACTAACTATGATTTTAATAATTTGATGTATAAAAAACTAATGTTTGTGTTTATTTAATTCTTGGCGAAAATAAATTTCTACACGCAAATGTGTCAAGTTATGTAAATTTTAATCATAAACTTTCAATTTCATTAGATTAGACCTCTATCAAATTTTCTCTAACTTTATATAAACGAAGATCAGAACGTGCATAAACTCACTAATTTCAGTAATGAAGCTGTTGCACAAAATCAGAAAAAAAATCTTTTAGAAAAAACAAGCAGCCTTTATAAACTCAATAATTCCAATAAAATTAAGCTTTGCACCAACTTATAAATGAAAGAAAGAATTTTGGCGTCGCACGAACTTGAACCGTAGACCTTCAGTGTGTTAGACTGACGTGATAACCAACTGCAACACAACACCACATGAACAATATTACTCCTAAACGAGGTTTGTTTTTTATACATTTGATGTATAAAAAGGTAATGTTTTTTTTTTATTAGATTCAAGGGAAAATAAATTTAACGTTTTCGATTGTATCAATTTTTTCGATAAACTTTCAAATTCATCAAATTGAATCTCATCACTTTGGACTTGAATTGGAGATCTTAAATGTGTTAGATCGATGTGATAAATTACTACACAACGACATCACCTGGACAATTGTCTCGTTAACCTTAACTAGGTATGATTTTGATTGATTTGATGCCTAAAATCGTAAGGTTTGTGTTTATTAAATTTTGTAAAAAAATGACTTCTTCTCAAAAGCTTGTCAGGTTGTATTTGTTTTCACCATAAACTTTCATTTCATTGAATTGGATCTCCATCGAATTTTCAATAATTTTAAAAAATCCAATAGATGAACCTCCATAAACTCAGTAATTTTAATAAAATCAAGGTTTGAATAAAATTATGAGATAATATTTTGATGTGAACCGAACTCTAACCCAAGACTTTAAATGGGTTCAATTGATGTCATAACTATACCACATGGATAATTGTACCTCTGAACTAACTATGATTTTAATAATTTGATGTATAAAAAACTAATGTTTGTGTTTATTTAATTCTTGGCGAAAATAAATTTCTACACGCAAACGTGTCAAGTTATGTAAATTTTAATCATAAACTTTCAATTTCATTAGATTAGACCTCTATCAAATTTTCTCTAACTTTATATAAACGAACATCAGAACGTGCATAAACTCACTAATTTCAATAATGAAGCTGTTGCACAAAATCAGAAAAAAAATCTTTTAGAAAAAACAAGCGAAGAGCCTTTATAAACTCAATAATTCCAATAAAATTAAGCTTTGCACCAACTTATAAATGAAAGAAAGAATTTTGGCGTCGCACGAACTTGAACCGTAGACCTTCAGTGTGTTAGACTGACGTGATAACCAACTGCAACACGACACCACATGAACAATATTACTCCTAAACGAGGTTTGTTTTTTATACATTTGATGTATAAAAAGGTAATGTTTTTTTTTTATTAGATTCAAGGGAAAATAAATTTAACGTTTCTGATTGTATCAATTTTTTCGATAAACTTTCAAATTCATCAAATTGAATCTCTGTCGCCTGGACTTGAATTGGAGACCTTCAATGTGTTAAACTGATGTGATAAATGACTACAAAACGACATCACTTGGGAAATTGTTCTCTTTAACCTTAACTAGGTATGATTTTGATTGATTTGATGCGTAAAATCGTAAGGTTTGTGTTTATTAAATTTTGCAAAAAAATGGCCTCCAAAAGCATGTCAGGTTGTATTAGTTTTCACCATAAACTTTCATTTCATTGAATTGGATCTCCATCGAATTTTAAATAATTTTAATAAATCCAATAGAAGAACCTCCCTAAACTCAGTAATTTTAATAAAATCAAGATTTTAATAAAATTATGAGATAATATTTTGATGTCAACCGAACTCTAACCCAAGACTTTAATGGGTTGAATTGACGTCATAACTATACCACATGGATAATTATACCTCTAAACTAGCTATAATTTTAATAATTTGATGTATAAAAAACTAATGTTTGTGTTTATTAATTTTTTGGGGAAAATAAATTTCTACACGCAAACTTGTCAAGTTATATCAATTTTAATCATAACTTTCAATTTCATTAGATTAGATCTCTATCAAATTTTCTCTGACTTTATATAACCGAACATCAAAACGTGCATAAACTCACTAATTTCAATAATGAAGTTGTTGCACAAAATCAGAAAAAAAAAACCTTTTAGAAAAAGTAAGCGAAGAGCCTTTATAAACTCGATAATTCCAATAAAATAAAACTTTGCACCAACCTATAAATAAAAGAAAGAATTTTGGCGTCACCCGGACTAGAACAGGAGACCTTCAGTGTGTTAGATTGACGTGATAACCAACTACACCACGACACCACAAGAACAATATTACTCCTAAACGAGGTTTGTTTTTTATACATTTGATGTATAAAAAGGTAATGCTTTTGTTTATTACACTCAAGGGAAAATAAATTTAACGTTTCTCATTGTATAAATTTTTTCGATAAACTTTCAAATTCATCAAATTGAAAATCTGTCGCTTGGACTTGAATTGGAGACCTTCAATGTGTTAGACTGATGTGATAAATGACTACACAACGACATCACCTGGACAATTAATCTCGTTAACCTTAACTAGGTATGATTTTGATTAATTTGATACGTAAAATCGTAAGGCTCCAAGTGAGCTCAAAGAGCTGAAGATGCAGTTACAAGAACTAGTTGATAAGGGATACATTAGACCTAGTGTATCGCCATGGGGAGCTCCAGTGTTATTTGTAAAGAAGAAAGATGGTACCCTTAGATTATGTATTGATTATAGACAGTTAAACAAAGTCACGATACGTAACAAGTATTCTTTACCCCGAATAGATGACTTGTTTGACCAGTTAAGAGGAGCATCGATGTTTTCTAAGATTGATTTAAGATCAGGATACCATCAGTTAAAGGTAAGGGAATCAGATATTCCTAAGACAACATTCAGAACGAGGTACGGACATTATGAGTTTTTAGTAATGCCAATCGGTTTGACTAATGCACCAACAGTTTTCATGGATCTCATGAACAGGATATTCCATCAGTATTTGGATCAGTTTGTGATAGTATTTATTGATGATATACTAGTTTACTCAGTTGACAGGAAAGCTCATGAGGAACATTTGAGGATTATTCTGCAAACACTATGAGATAAACAGTTGTACGCTAAATTCACCAAATGTGAGTTTTGGTTGAATCAGGTAGTGTTTCTGGGGCCTGTTGTCTCAGCAAATGGAGTTAGTGTGGATCTGAATAAAGTGAAAGCAGTAATTAACTGGGAGAGACCAACTAGTGCGACAGAGGTACGCAGTTTCCTATGCTTGGCAGGATACTACAGACGGTTTGTTGAGGATTTCTCACGATTAACATTACCCTTAACAACTTTAACAAGAAAGAATGCTAAGTTTGAATGGTCAGATAAGTGTGAATAGAGTTTTTGTGATTTGAAAAGAGATTAGTTACAAAGACCTATTACGACACTTCTCGTGAATCGGGAAAAGAGTATGTGATTTACTGTGATGCCTCGAGGCAAAGTTTAGGGTATGTTCTCATGCAAGAAGGAAAAGTAATAGCTTATGCGTCAAGGCAATGGAAAAAGCACGAGTGTAATTACCCTACCCACGATCTTGAGCTAGCGGCAGTTGTTTTAGCATTGAAGATCTGGAGGCATTATTTGTTTGGCGAGAGGTGTAACATTTTTACAGATCATAAGAGTCTAAAATATATCTTTGATCAGAGAGAGTTGAATATGAGACAGAGAAGATGGTTAGAACTGATTAAAGATTATGATTGTACCATAGAATACCATCCTGGTAGGGCGAATGTGGTAGCAAATGCATTGAGCAGGAAGTAAAGACTTCCTAGGGATGCCATGTGTGGTATTCGAGCAACATTTTTAAGTACTCTAAGGGATTCTAAGGCAGTTGTGACTGCAGAGAGTTCAGGGGGCCTCTTAGCTCAATTCCAAGTCAGGTCTTCACTTATAGCAGAGATTGTGAGAAGACAACCAAAGGATAGTAACCTGCAGAAAATGTTTGGAAAGTCCAAACAGGGCCAAGAAGCAGAGTTTAAGATGAGATCAGACGGGGCCATAGAAAGGCAAGGAAGACTATGCGTTCCGAGTGTTAGTGGGCTTAAAGATGCTATTCTAGAGGAAGCTCACAGTTCAGCTTACGCTATGCATCCAGGAAGCACCAAGATGTACAAAACTTTGAAGGGGACGTATTGGTGGCTTGGGATGAAGCGAGATATAGCTGATTATGTTGATTGATGTTTGATCTACCAGCAGGTTAAACCAGTTAGACAGAGACAAGGAGGACTCCTTAATCCATTGCCAGTGCCGGAATGGAAATGGGAGCATATCACTATGGATTTTCTGTTTGGATTACCACGTACTTCAAGTGGACATGATGGTATTTGGGTAATAGTGGATAGACTCACTAAGACAGCACGGTTTGTACCGATTAAAGCGACGTCTACACTTGATCAGCTTGCTAAGCTATACGTCGACAAAATTGTGAGCAATACGGAATGCCAGTGTCCATAGTTTCAGATAGAGATCCAAGATTCACTTCTAAGTTTTGGCCTAGCTTACAGAAAGCTATGGGGACAAAGTTGAATTTTAGTACAGCGTTCCATCCTCAGACAGATGGTCAGTTAGAGAGGACCATCCAAACCTTAGAGGACATGTTGAGGGCATGTGTCCTTCAATTTAAGGGAAGTTGGGATACACACCTATCAGTTATGGAATTCGCTTACAATAACAACTATCAGTCAAGTATTGGCATGGCACCATTTGATGCATTGTATGGAAGGCCATGTAGAACGCCTATATGTTGGAATGAAGTAGGAGAGCGGAAGCTTATTACGACAGATAATATTAAGGTAATCAAGGAGAATTTGAAGGTAGCTCAAGACCGTCAGAAGAGTTATGCAGATAAGCGACGAAAGGACTTAGAATTCCAAGTCGGAGATCAAGTTTTCTTGAAATTATCTCCGTGGAGAGGTGTCCTTCGTTTTGGCAAGAAAGGTAAGCTAAACCCTAGGTATATTGGTCATTATCAAGTAACGGGACGAGTTGGGCAAGAAATTCTACGTTTGGAGTTGCAGCAGAGAACTATCTCAAGTACATGATGTTTTTCATGTGTCCATGTTGAGGAAGTATATTCCAGATCCGACACATGTGTTGCAAGCACAACCAGTTGAGCTAAAAGAAGACATGAGTTACGTAGAGGATGCAGTTCAAATCCGACAGGAAACAACAAGTTTTGAGAAACAATACGATCTCACTCGTGAAGGTTCGTTGGAGACATCACGGAGTGGAGGAGGCAACCTGGGAGTTAGAGGACCAAATGAGGAGGAAGTACCCGATGATTTTCACTTAAAGACTACTAAATTTCGAGGACGAAATTTCTTAAGGGGGAGGTAAGTTGTAAACCCGAGATCATTCTTTGGAATTCAAAAAAAAAAAAACAAAAGAAAACAAGAAAGAAAAGGTTAATATATTATGGTTGGTTTTGTTTTAAAAAGAAAACAAAAGAAAAGAAAGGAAAAGGAAAGAATGAAAAAGGGAAAGTGGAAGGTGGGACCCCCACCTATATTTTCTTTTTAAAAAACTCATTTTCCATCGATCTTCTTCTCATTTCAACAAAGAGGAGCTGAGGGTTTCGTGGGAGAAGGAGAAAGGAAGAATAAGAAGGAGATTTTCGTGAGTTAGAGTTGCAGAAAAAGGGAGGAGAACTCAAAGTTTGTTTGTGTAGCAGCAAGGTGATCAACTCAACCCTATTCTGATTTTCTGTTCATCTCGAGCTCCACATGAAGAGGTAAGAGTTGAGGTTTGGTATTTTTGAAAGCTAATTCATTTTTTAACAAATTTCGTGAAGGATGCTCGAGCCAATTCTTAACTTAAGTTACTGTTTTGTGAAGAGGAAGGCAGAAGACAAAATTTCTTGTCAAATCCGAGAAGCCTCTGGTATTTTGGTTGTCCTGAACCGTAGAGTTTGAATAAGAAGATCTAATAGGTATGGTTGGAAAGCTTATTGAATTTCCTACAACTTTCATGAAGAAATCGTGAGTATAAAATGATTGGAAGATGTTGTAAATATCAGGTCGAGTTTTGGATTGCAGCAGGAAATCAATCTGGAAACATCAGCAGGTTGTTTTTAGGGAAAACGCTATCGAAGTATTTTCGAATCAATCCATTGGGAATATCTATTTCATGTCTTCATATGATTTTTAGAGGATTCAAAAAGAAACAATTTGGTATAAAGTACATCCTTGTTGGCTAAGTAATGAAGAAGTTATGAGTGTTTGAATACTGGGTATAAAATCTGTGAAATGCTGGAAAATTGGATGGTGTGGTTTTTTTAATTTTAAGGTTAAAAATCATGAGCTCGAGGTTCTAATACATGGATTTGGTTTATTTGGCAGGCCAAGAGGAGATAGGTCGAGTTTACGGGCCAAAGTTCTAGTTCTAACACTGTGAGTGACAAAACGAACTTCGAAAATGAACTATATGCTTGAAAAATGCTTTAAGAAATGCAAGTTTTGCTAGAATGAAAGATTTCAATGCTTTAAGTTTTCTTTTTGAACACATGTTTAAGAGTATAAATATTTTCCTAGATATGGTTTCAAGTATTCATTGTGACCCTAAATGTCTTGATGAAATTCTTACATGAGCATATGTCTATTGATTGCCGAAATTTATGGAAATGTTATAATTTCGAGCAAGTATGATTTAAAGATTTTTCAGTTTTATGAACAAGCTGAGTAAGCTTGAGTTTTATGAAAGAAAAGATAAGCAGGCATGTTTCAACATTTTTATGATGTTTTCTAAGACCCGATTGAGTAAATGACTGAGATATTGAGCCCGAGGCTTTATGGTACCGTGTACACACAGGTCATATTCTGTTGTCGACGTTGAGTGTACTCCGTGACAACAATGTTGTCGTGAGTGTTGGGCGGACCCCACTACGACAAAGACGATGGGAGTGTTGGGCGGGCCCCACTACATCGTAGAGTAAACGTTGGTTGTACTGGGCGTGCCCTACACAACGTGGATTGTGACATGTTTTAAAAGGATTTCTATCTTTCATATGCCTTACGAGATTTTAACGACATACTTGCTGGTTTTCTGAAAAGATATTATGATTACATAGTTACTTTTAACGTTTGATTACAGATGCATATGCTCATAGATGGTCAGGTGATATGATTTATGTGTTAATAGTTTTCTTTTAAACTCAGTCACTCACTGAGCTTCATAGCTCATTCTTTCAATGTTTCTAAACTTTTCAGGTAGAGATCGAGCTCCTGGTACCTGATATCCTGCCATAGTCTACTGAAAGCTCCACAAGTTGATATTTTGTACGTCGCTGGGTTGTATAGCAAGTCCTTATGTATTGTAGATAGTTTTGAGGGGACTATGTAGTTATAGTCGTATGTGCTTTAGAGGTTGTGGTTTTTAATTAATGGTTTGGCCTGTTTGTGGTTTTGATGCTCTTGCTCGTTTTAGTTTCCAAGAGAGACTTAAGAAGAGTTTCTCCTTATGTATGTTTAATAGTTGTCCAGTTTCCACTGTGTTAAGTTTAAAGTGTTCCATATGTGAGCATAGTATGTTTATCAAGTATAGCAGAGTCAGCAGGTATTGTTAAGAGGTAACAATGCGTTGGCTTCATCGCCAAATCTTCAGGAGCTAAGTTGCGGGGTGGTTCGGGAGGGGGTGTGACAACTTGGTATCAGAGCAGTTAGCTCCATGGGAATGAGACAGGGCAAGTTAGCTCTGAGAATAAATTAAAAAGCCATATCAAGTTATTGAGTTAGTTCAGATTGAACTAGTAGAGTATGGTCCAAGAAAGGATAAGAGTAAGTCCAGTCAGGGCTAAAATGTGAATAGAAGTTTAGTACTGTGTACTTGTGTTAAGTATCCATAGTATGTCTAATGTGTTGATATGTTATAGGAGTCATGCCACCACGTACTAGCAGACGATGGAGACAGGATTAGGGCGGGATTCAGGATCCTACCCAAGGCCATTCTAAGAGGGGATCTAGTGCCCCGAGAGTCTAAACTGAGGCCAGAGATGAGCAGCATGCCATTTCCTCAAAGGAGGTAGGCAGGCCAGAGAGAGCAAGGCCTAGTGATCTAGAGAAGACGTATGGAATAGAACGTCTGAAGAAATTAGGAGCCACAGTGTTTGAGGAATCCATAGATCCGACAGACGCCGAGGTTTGGCTGAATAAGCTTGAGAAATGTTTTGATGTGATGAGTTGCCCTGAAGAGCGAAAAGTCAAGTTAGCCACATTCCTGCTAGAGAAGGAAGCGAGAGGATGGTGGAAGTCAATACTAGCAGCAGTGATGATGCACGCACTCTAGATTGGCAAACTTTTTGAAGCATATTCGATGAGAAGTATTACCCTAGCACTTACCGCGAGGCAAAAAGGGATGAATTTTTAGAATTGAAGCAAGGGTCACTATCAGTGGTTGAGTACGAGAGAAGGTATACCGAGCTATCACGGTATGCTGATGTTATTATGGCATCTGAGAGTGTCAGGTGTTGAAGATTTGAAAGGGGATTACGTCACGAAATCGTACCCTGATCCACGACCATTGCTAAGTGGGATGACTACTCCCGGTGGTAGAGAGCGCTCTATGTGTTGAAAGCGAGTATATTTATGCGCCTTGAGCCCAGGATCCTGCGACACGGCAACGTCCACCATATCATCCATGATTGCTTGTAAGAATGAAGACACTATCCCCACAAACCAACACGGGGTCCTTCCAGCATACTTTGTCCTCACTCACATGCTCCCTAGGAAAATTCCCAGAAGGTCACCCAACATAGGATTGCTCCAAGCCAAGCACGCTTAACTGTGGAGTTCCTATGATTGAGCCACCGAAAAGGAAGGTGCACCTTGTTGGTATAGGTAGTAGCTATCAATTCTTTTAAGCCTTTCTCAATTATACTTTCATATCCTCATGTACCCCTCTTCCTCGGGCACCATACTTTCATATGCTCAGGATTCCTCTCATTCAGATGTGGGCTCGGTTCATTCATGTACCCCTCTTCCTCGGGCGTCACATGCCCACCAGCTTCCGCCTTGGTTCGTCCCCGAACCACATCTTACTAGGAGAGGTTCCGCTCTGATACCATTTATAACGCCCCAGGCCCAGGATCTCCTGCGACCTGGCTGCGTCACTATATCATTCATGACTGCTTGTAAGAGTGAAGACACTATCCCACAAACCAACACGGGGTCCTTCAAAGATGCTTTGTCCTCACTCACATGCTCCTCAGGAAAAATTCCCAGAGGTCACCCAACATAGGATTGCTCCAGGGCCAAGCACGCTTAAGCGTGGAGTTCCTATGATTGAGCCACCGAAAAGGAAGGTGCACCTTGTTGGTATAGGTAGTAGCTATCAATTCTTTTAAGCCTTTCTCAACTATACTTACATATCCTCATGGTTACTCGCATGTACCCCTTTTCCTCGGGGACCATACTTTCATATGCTCAGGATCCCTCTCATTCAGATGTGGGCTCGGTTCATTCATGTACCCCTCTTCCTCAAGCGTCACATGCCCACCGACTTCCGCCTTGGTTCGTCCCCGAACCCAAACCTACCTGGGAGGGGTTCGCCTCGATATAACATGTAAAACGCCAGGGCCAGGGATCCCCTGCGACGGCAACGTCACCATATCATCCATGAACTGCTTGTAAGAATGAAGACACTATCCCCACAAACCAACACGGGGTCCTTCCAGCATACTTTGTTGGGCATGTGGCGCTTGAGGAAGAGGGGTACATGAATGAACCGAGCCCACATCCGAATGAGAGAGGAATCACGAGGATATAAAAGTATGGTGCGAGGAAGAGGGTACATGAGGATATGAAAGTATAATTGAGAAAGGCTTAAAAGAATTGATAGCTACTACTTATACCAACAAGGTGCACCTTCCTTTTGGTGGCTCAATCATAGGAACTCCATGATTAAGCGTGCTTGGCTGGAGCACAATTATGTTGGGTGACCTCTTGGGAATTTTCCAGGGAGCATGTGAGTGAGGACAAAGCATCTTTGAGGACGGACCGTGTTGGTTTGTGGGGTTAGTGTCTTCACTCTTGCAAGCAGTCATGGATGATATGGTGACACAACCAGCCTTCGATTTTGTCCTAAACGAAGTTTGTTTTTTATCCATTTGATGTATAAAAAGGAAATGTTTTTGTTTATTAGATTCAAGGGGAAATAAATTTAACGTCTCTAATTATATCAATTTTTTCCGATAAACTTTCAAATTCATCAAATTGAACCTCTATCGCCTGGACTTTAATTGGAGACTTTCAATGTGTTAGACTGATGTGATAAATGACTACACAACGACATCACCTGGACAATTGTTCTCATTAACCTTAACTAGGTACGATTTTCATTGATTTGATGCGTAAAATCGTAAGGTTTGTGTTTATTAAGTTTTGTAAAAAAATGAACTTCTACTCAAAAGCATGTCAAGTTGTATTAGTTTTCACCATAAACTTTCATTTCATTGAATTGGATCTCCATCGAATTTTCAATAACTTTAATAAATCCAAAAGAAGAACCTCCATAAACTCACTAATTTTAATAAAATCAAGATTTGAATAAAATTATGAGATAGTATTTTGATGTCAATCGAACTCGAATAGAAGAGTTTAAGTGTGTTCAATCGATGTCATAACTATACCAAATGGATAATTATACCTCTAAACTAGCTATCATTTTAATAATTTGATGTATGAAAAACTAATGTTGTGTTTATTAAATTTTTGGGGAAAATAAATTTCTAGACGCAAACTTGTCAAGTTATATCAATTTTAATCATAAACTTTCAATTATATTAGATTTGACCTCTATCAAATTTTCTCTAACTTTATATAAGCGAACATTAGAATGTGGATAAACTCACTAATTTCAATAATCAAGCTTTTGCAAAAAATCAGAAAAAATAGAAAAACCAAGCGAAGAACCTTTATAAACTCGATAATTACAATAAAATCAAGCTTTGCACCGACTTATAAATAGAAGAAAGAAATTTGCGGTGGCCTGGACTTGAACCGAGGACCTTTAGTGTGTTAGACTGACTTGATAACAAACTACACCAAGAAACAACATGAACAATATTACTCCTAAACAAGATTTGTTTTTTATCCATTTGATGTATAAAAGGGTAATGTTTTTGTTTATTAGATTCAAGGGGGAATAAATTTAACGTCTCTAATTGTATCAATTTTTTTCGATAAACTTTAAAATTCATCAAATTGAACCTCTATTGCCTAGACTTTAACTGGAGACCTTCAATGTGTTAGACTGATGTGATAAATGACTACACAACGACATCACCTGGACAATTGTTCTCGTTAGCCTTAACTAGGTATGATTTTCATTGATTTGATGCGTAAAATCGTAAGGTTTGTGTTTATTAAATTTTGTAAAAAAATGAACTTCTACTCAAAAGCTTGTCAGGTTGTATTAGTTTTCCCCATAAACTTTCGTTTCATTGAATTGGATCTCCATCGATTTTTCAATAACTTTAATAAATCCAACAGAAGAACCTCCATAAACTAACTAATTTTAATAAAATCAAGATTTGAATAAAATTATGAGATAGTATTTTGATGTCAACGAACTCGAACAGAAGACTTTAAGTGTGTTCAATCGACGTCATAACTATACCACATGGATAATTATACCTCTAAACTAGCTATGATTTTAATAATTTGATGTATGAAAAACTAATGTTGTGTTTATTAAATTTATGGAGAAAATAAATTTTTACACGCAAACTTGTCAAGTTATATCAATTTTAATCATAAACTTTCAATTTCATTAGATTGGACTTCTATCAAAATTTCTCTAACTTTATATAAGCGAACATTAGAACGTGGATAAACTCACTAATTTCAATAATTAAGCTTTTGCACAAAATAAGAAAAAAAACCAAGCGAAGAACCTTCATAAACTCAATAATTCCAATAAAATAAAGCTTTACACAGACTTATAAATAGAGGAAAGAAATTTGGCGTCGCCTAGACTTGAACCGGGGACCTTCAGTGTGTTAGACTGACGTGATAACAAACTACACCACGAAACAACATGAACATTATAAGTCCTAAATGAGGTTTGTTTTTAATCCATTTGATGTATAAAAGGGTAATGTTTTTGTTTATTACATTCAAGGGGAAATAAATTTAACGTCTCTAATTGTATCAATTTTTTTCGATAAACTTTCAAATTCATCAAATTGAACCTCTATCGCCTTGACTTTAATCTGAGACGTTCAATGTGTTGACTGATGTGATAAATGACTACACAACGACATCACCTGGACAATTGTTCTCGTTAGCCTTAACTAGGTATGATTTTCATTGATTTGATGCGTAAAATCATAAGGTTTGTGTTTATTAAGTTTTGTAAAAAAATGAACTTCTACTCAAAAGCTTGTCAAGTTGTATTAGTTTTCACCATAAACTTTCATTTCATTGAATTGGATCTCCATCGAATTTTCAATAACTTTAATAAATCCAACAGAAGAACCTCCATAAACTCACTAATTTTAATAAAATCAAGATTTGAATAAAATTATGAGATAGTATTTTGATGTCAATCGAACTCGAACAGAAGACTTTAAGTGTGTTCAATCGACGTCATAACTATAGCACATGGATATAATTATACCTCTAAACTAGCTATGATTATAATAATTTGATGTATGAAAAACTAATGTTGTGTTTATTAAATTTTTTGGGAAAATAAATTTCTACACGCAAACTTGTCAAGTTATATCAATTTTAATCATAAACTTTCAATTTCATTAGATTGGACTTCTATCAAATTTTCTCTAACTTTATATAAGCCAACATTAGAACGTGGATAAACTCACTAATTTCAACAATCAAGCTTTTGCACAAAATCAGAAAAAAAAAATCTTTTAGAAAACCAATCGAAGAACCTTTATAAACTCAAAATTTTCAATAAAATCAAGCTTTGCACCAACTTATAAGTAGAGGAAAGAAATTTGGCGTCGCCTGTACTTGAACCGGGGACCTTCTGTGTGTTAGACTGATGTGATAACAAACTACACCACGAAACAACATGAACAATATTACTCCTAAACAAGGTTTGTTTTTTATACATTTGAGGTATAAAAGGGTAATGTTTTTGTTTATTAGATTCAAGTGTGAATAAATTTAACGTCTCTAATTGTATCAATTTTTTTCGATAAACTTTCAAATTCATCAAATTGAACCTCTATCGCCTGGACTTTAATTAGAGACCTTTAATGTGTTAGACTGATGTGATAAATGACTACACAACGACATCACTTGGACAATTGTTCTCGTTAGCCTTAACTAGGCATGATTTTCATTGATTTGATGCGTAAAATCGTAAGGTTTGTGTTTATTAAATTTTATAAAAAAATGAACTTCTACTCAAAAGCTTGTGAGGTTGTATTAGTTTTCCCCATAAACTTTCATTTCATTGAATTGGATCTCCATCGAATTTTCAATAACTTTAATAAATCCAACAGAAGAACCTCCATAAACTCACTAATTTTAATAAAATCAAGATTTGAATAAAATTATGAGATAGTATTTTGATGTCAATCGAACTCGAACAGAAGACTTTAAGTGGATTCAATCGACGTCATAACTATACCACATGGATAATTATACCTCTAAACTAGCTATGATTTTAATACTTTGATATATGAAAAACTAATGTTGTGTTTATTAAATTTTTGGGGAAAATAAATTTCTACACGCAAACTTGTCAAGTTATATCAATTTTAATCATAAACTTTCAATTTCGTTAGATTGGACTTCTATCAAATTTTCTCTAACTTTATATAAGCGAACATTAGAACGTGGATAAACTCACTAATTTCAATAATCAAGCTTTTGCACAAAATGAAAAAAAAAATCTTCTAGAAAAACCAAGCGAAAAACCTTTATAAACTCAATAATTCCAATAAAATCAATCTTTGCACCAACTTATATTATATATAGACGAAAGAAATTTGTCGTCGCGTAGACTTGAACCGGGGACCTTCAGTATGTTAGACTGACGTGAGAACCAACTAAACCGCGAAACAACATGATCGATTTTGTCCTAAACGAAGTTTGTTTTTTATCCATTTGATGTATAAAAATGTAAGGTTTTTGTTTATTAGATTCAAGGGGAAATAAATTTAACGTCTCTAATTGTATCAATTTTTCCGATAAACATTCAAATTCATCAAATTAAATCTCTATCGCCTGGACATTAATTGGAGACCTTCAATGTGTTAGACTGATGTGATAAATGACTAAACAACGACATCACCTGGACAATTGTTCTCATTAACCTTAACTAGGTATGATTTTCATTGATTTGATACGTAAAATCGTAAGGTTTGTGTTTATTAAGTTTTGTAAAAAAATGAACTTCTACTCAAAAGCTTGTCAAGTTGTATTAGTTTTCACCATAAACTTTCATTTCATTGAATTGGATCTCCATCGAATTTTCAATAACTTTAATAATTCCAACAGAAGAACCTCCATAAACTCACTAATTTTAATAAAATCAAGATTTGAATAAAATTATGAGATAGTATTTTGATGTCAATCGAACTCGAACAGAAGACTTTAAGTGTGTTCAATTGACGTAATAATTGTACCACATGGATAATTATACCTCTAAACTAGCTATGATTTTAATAATTTGATGTATGAAAGACTAATGTTGTGTTTATTAAATTTTTGGGGAAAATAAATTTCTACACACAAACTTGTCAAGTTATATCAATTTTAATCATCAACTTTAAATTTCATTAGATTTGACCTCTATCAAATTTTCTCTAACTTTATATAAGGCAACATCAGAACGTGCATAAACTGACTAATTTCAATAATCAAGCTTTTGCAAAAATTCATTAAAAAAAATTCTTTTAGAAAAAGCGAGCGAACCTTTATAAGCTCGATAATTCCAATAAAATCAAGCTTTGCACCAACTTATAAATAGAGGAAAGAAATTTGGCGTCGCCTGGACATGAACTGGGGACCTTCAGTGTGTTAGACTGACGTGATAACCAACTACACCACGAAACAACATGACCAATATTAGTCCTAAACGAGGTTTATTTTGTATACATTTGATGTATAAAAAGGTAATGTTTTTGTTTATTAGATTCAAGGGTAAATAAATTTAACGTCTCTAATTGTATCAATTTTTTCCGATAAACTTTCAAATTCTTCAAATTGAACCTCTATTGCCTGGACTTTAATTGGAGACCTTCAATGTGTTAGACTGATGTGATAAATGACTACACAACGACAGCTCCTGAACAATTGTTCTCGTTAACCTTAAATAGGCATGATTTTCATTGATTTGATGCGTAAAATCGTAAGGTTTGTGTTTATTAAATTTTGTAAAAAAATGAACTTCTACTCAAAAGCTTGTCAGGTTGTATTAGTTTTCCCCATAAACTTTCATTTCATTGAATTGGATCTCCATCGAATTTTCAATAACTTTAATAAATCCAAGAGAAGAACCTCCATAAACTCACTAATTTTAATAAAATTATGATTTGAATAAATTTATGAGATAATATTTTGATGTCAATCGAACTCGAACAAAAGACTTCAAGTGTGTTCAATTGACGTTATAACTATACCACATGGAGAATTATACCTCTAAACTAGCTATGATTTTAATAATTTGATCTATGGAAGACTAATGTTGTGTTTATTAAATTTTTGGAGAAAATAAATTTCTACACGCAAACTTGTCAAGTTATATCAATTTTAATCATATACTTTCAATTTCATTAAATTGGACTTCTATCAAATTTTCTCTAATTTTATATAAGCGAACATTAGAACAAGGATAAACTCACTAATTTCAATAATCAAGCTTTTGCATAAAATCAGAAAAAATAATCTTTTAGAGAAAAGCGAAGAACCTTTATAAACTCGATAATTCCAATAAAATCAAGCTTTGTACCAACTTATAAATAGAGGAAAGAAATTCGGCGCTGCCTAATCTTTAACCGGGGACCTTCAGTGTGTTAGACTGACGTGATAACTAACTACACCACGACACCACATGAACAATATTACTCCTAAACGTGGTTTGTTTTTTATACATTTGATGTATAAAAGGTATTGTGTTTGTTTTTTAGATTCAAGGGGAAATAAATTTAGCGTCTCTAATTGTATCAATTTTTCCGATGAACTTTCAAATTCATCAAATTGAACCTCTATCGCCTAGAGTTTAATTTGGAGACCTTCGATGTGTTAGACTGATGTGATAAATGACTACAAAACGACATCACCTGGACAATTGTTCCCATTAACCTTAACTAGGTATGATCTTCATTGATTTGATGTGTAAAATCGTAAGGTTTGTGTTTATTAAATTTTGTAAAAAAATGAACTACTCAAAAGCTTGTTAGGTTGTATTAGTTTTCACCATATACTTTCATTTCATTGGATTGGATCTCCATTGAATTTTCAATAATTTTAATAAATCAAACAGATGAACCTCCATAAACTCACTAAGTTTAATAAAATCAAGATTTGAATAAACTTATGAGATAATATTTTGATATCAATCAAACTCGAACCGAAGACTTTAAGTGTGTTCAATTGATGTCATAACTATACAACATTGCTAATTATACCTCTAAACTAGCTATGATTTTAATATTTTGATGTATGAAAAACTAATGTTGTGTTTATTAAATTTTTGACGAAAATAAATTTCTAGGCAAACGTGTAAGGTTATATCAATTTTAATCATAAACTTTCAATTTCATTAGATTGAACCTCTATCAAATTTTCTCTAACTTTATATAAGCCAACATCAAAACGTGCATAACTCCCTAATTTCAATAATCAAGCTTTTGCACAAAATCAGAAAAAAAATCTTTAAGAAAAAGCAAGCGAAGAACCATTTTAAACTCGATAATTCCAATAAAATCAAACTTTGCCCCAACTTATAAATAAAGGAAAGAAATTTGGCGTCACCTAGACTTGAACCGGAGAACTTTAGTGTGTTAGATTGACGTGAAAACCAACTACACAACGACACCACATGAACAATATTACTCCTAAACGAGGTTTATTTTTTATACATTTGATGTATAAAAAGGTAATGTTTTTGTTTATTAGATTCAAGGGAAAATAAATTTAATGTCTCTAATTGTTTGAATTTTTCCGATAAACTTTCAAATTCATCAAATTGAAACTCTGTCGCCTGGACTTGAATTGGAGACCTTAAATGTGTTAGACAGATGTGATAAATGACTACACAACGATATCACCTGGACAATTGTTCTCGTTAACCTTAACTAGGTATGATTTCGATTGATTTGATGCGTAAAATCGTTAGGGTTGTGTTTATTAAATTTTGTAAAAAAATGAACTTCTACTCAAAAGCTTGTCAGGTTGTATTAGTTTTCACCATAAACTTTCATTTCATTGAATTGGATCTTCGTTAAATTTTCAATAGTAACGACCCTAAACTTCAGATGCCTTTTAATTTACACCTTGGGGTCAAATTTAAAGAAAATTTAATTATTTGGACCTTAGGTTTCGTAATTTAAATTAAGTTTACGTGAATTGGAATTTTAAGTTTATTAAAGACAAAGTTAGAGCTTTTAAATAGGCTTAATGGCAAAATTGTAGTTAGTGGAAAGTTGAAGGGCATTTTCGTAATTTTGAAGATTTGTCAATTAGGATTTCTTTTTAAGAGATTCTTCACGCTTCCCGAAGGACCTTCTTCTCCACCCTCTCTCCTTGGCTCACAACAACAACTGTTGAAGCAGCTGTCGGAGCCTTCCGTCGGTCGCTCTTTCTCCTCGTCCAGCCGTCGCCTCCTAGTCGACGAGGCGTCTTCTGCCACACCGTGGATTTGAACCACCAGGCAGAAGCCCTGCGCCGAATCGTTGCCGTTCGAGCTCAACCGATCGTCTGTGCAAGTTGGTCGCTTTCCGTCCGCCAGATCGAACGTTGAACACCGCAGCACATCCACGTCGAGCCAGCCGCGAGTCTCGCAACACCATTGTCTTTTCGCCAGCACGAATACGCCAATCAGACTTCAGGCCTACAACCGAGCAACACACGAACCGCCGACCGCCACCTTGGGTCGGTCGGTTCACCCCTTTTCTGGTTGGTTGTACTTGAAATAGAATCGGTTTTTGATAGATCGGCCGACAAGCTTCTCAGATCAGATCCCCACGCTCAGAGACGCGCCGCCACACCGCACCACGCGCCGCTGTTCGTCGGAGTCCATCCGATCCCATCAGTTTCGCTCCCTCGAGTCTATTTCGAGCCTCCGTAAGTGGTAATTAGACCTAGTTACTGGTTAATTTCAAAATAAGACTAATTATGTGTATGAATTTAATTTAGAAATTTATGATTTTGGTTTTAGAGGTCCATTCATTAGCCAGTTGAGAGGCCATCAAAGTGAGAGCGAATTTTAGTAAATTTATGAGCTGAAACTAAGGTAAGGGACCTTGTGCCAAACTTTCCAAAATGGGATAAAGAAAAAGAAAAGAATTCTATTATTTATTTCAGAAGCATTTCGTTACTCATTTCTTCGAAATCGATTATGTTGTAAATATTGATTTTAGTCACGTCAGGAAAGCTATGTCATGAATGCCAGTTATTTCCTGCCCAGGTTATGCGCGTTGTAGTCCTGATAGATAATGGGACCTCATGCACTGTATGTATGTCATGAAATGATAGTAAGGAAAATTTGTGTCAATTGGTCTCTTGAGGTTTTCATGCATGGTCAAACATGCATTAGAGACCCTTTGGGTCAGCTTATAGGGGTCTGTGAGGGACTAAAAATGAAAGGACTCAGATGATTAATTGACCGCTTAAATCTAAAGAAAGTCATGTAATTCAGTTATGATTTTTACGAGGAAATTTTAAGTCTTACATATGAAGAATATGGTATAGTTATGATTGATTGATATTAAGTCTGAATGTTGTAAAGATGTATGTTATGGTATGTGAATTACTGTGATTGCATGACATTTGCATTGTAGTATATGATAGGATGATGAGATCTCATGCCAGTTAGTATGTTCATGAAATAGTTGAGTGGTTGTGGTAATTATTCTCCATATGACAATAGGGGTTTGAGAGGACTCCACATATAATAGTGGTCTTTGGACCTAACATGCTCCCGGGGTTTTGAGAGGACCCCTAGTACAGGAGTCTTCGGACTCAACATGATTCAAGAGTCCTTGGACTCAACATGCTCTCGGGGTTTTGAGAGGACCCCATAGGATAGGAGTCTTCGGACTCTTCATGCTCTCGGGGTTAGGGAGGACTCCATAGTACAAGAGACTTCGGACTCAATATGCTCTCAGGAGAACTTAATTGTCCACTAATAGCCAAGGAAAATAGTCATGATAGTGATATGAGAAAGTTAGGTTCTGCACAGGAAAACTCTATAGTCATGATTGTATGTGTATGCATGTCCCAAACCTCGGTAGCGAGGTCACTTACTGGGTATTATTTTATAATACTCACCCTTTTGTTTTTAAAATGTTTTCAGGTAAAGGCAAGGGCGTACTGGGCGGGTGACGGGGACGCGTTACCAACACCATGGGAAAAGTCATGATTTCCGCATTTTCTTTTACAACTATAGTTGATGTTAAAGAACTTTGATTTATTAAATTGGTTCTCAAGCCTGCGAGTAAGCCAACTCAGAAATATTATTTTAATGTTTTGACGTTTTGGGATCCCTAAAAATATTTTTGAGAATGTTTTAAAGTTTCAATTGTTTTATTTAAATTGTAGGCATAAAAGTGAATGCATGTTTAGTAGTGTCCCTAGAAATTTAGTTCTTAAAAGTAGGGACGTTGTATCAATAATGTTAATAAATCCAACAGAAGAACCTCCATAAGCTCACTAATTTTAATAAAATCAAGATTTGAATAAAATTATGAGATAATATTTTGATGTCCATCGAACTCGAACCGAAGACTTTAAGTGTGTTCAATTGACGTCATAACTATACCACATGGATATTTATACCTATAAACTAGCTATGATTTTAATATTTTGATGTATGAAAAACTAATGTTGTGTTTATTAAATTTTTGGGTAAAATAAATTTCTACACGCAAACGTGTCAGGTATATCAATTTTAATCATAAACTTTCAATTTCATTAGATTGAACCTCTATCAAATTTTCTCAAACTTTATATAAGCCAACATCAGAACGTGCATAAACTCACTAATTTCAATAATCAAGCTTTTGAACAAAATCAGAAAAAAAAATCTTTAAGAAAAAGAAAGTGAAGAACCATTTTAAACTCGATAATTCCAATAAAATCAAGCTTTGCAACAACTTATAAATAAAGGAAAGAAATTTGGCGTCGCCTGGACTTGAAACGGAGAACTTTAGTGTGTTAGATTGACTTGAAAACCAACTACATCACGACACCACATCAACAATATTACTCCCAAACGGGGTTTATTTATTATACATTTGATGTATAAAAAGGTAATGTTTTTGTTTTTAGATTCAAGGGAAAATAAATTTAACGTCTCTAATTGTATGAATTTTTCCGATAAACTTCAAATTCATCAAATTGAAACTCTGTCGCCTGGACTTGAGTTGGAGACCTTAAATGTGTTAGACTGATGTGATAAATGACTACACAACGACATCACCTGGACAATTGTTCTCGTTAACCTTAACTAGGTATGATTTCGATTGATTTGATGCGTAAAGTCGTAAGGTTTGTGTTTATTAAATTTTGTAAAAAAATGAACTTCTACTCATAAGCTTGTCAGGTTGTATTAGTTTTCACCATAAACTTTCATTTCATTGAATTGGATCTCCATCGAATTTTCAATAATGTTAATAAATCCAACAGAAGAACCTCCATAAACTCACTAATTTTAATAAAATCAAGATTTGAATAAAATTATGAGATAATATTTTGATGTCCATCGAACTCGAACCGAAGACTTTAAGTGTGTTCAATTGACGTCATAACTATACCACATGGATAATTATACCTATAAACTAGCTATGATTTTAATAATTTAATGTATAGAAAACTAATGTTTGTTTTTATTAAATTTTTGGGGAAAATAAATTTCTACACGCAAACTTGTCAAGTTATATAAATTTTAATCATAAACTTTCAATTTTACTAGATTGGACCTCTATCAAATTTTCTCTAACTTTATATAAGCGAACATTAGAACGTGCATAAACTCACTAATTTCAATAATGAACCTTTTGAACAAAATCAGAAAAAAATTCTTTTAGAAAAAGCAAGCGAAGAACCTTTATAAACTCAATAATTCCAATAAAATCAAGCTTTGCACCAACTTTTATATAAAAGAAAGAGTTTTAGCATTGCCCAGACTTGAACCGGAGACCTTCAGTGTGTTAAACTGACGTGATAACCAACTATAACACGACACCACATGAACAATATAACTCCTAAACGAGGTTTTTTTTTTATACATTTGATGTATAAAAAGGTAATGTTTTTGTTTATTAGATTCAAGTGAAAATAAAATTTAACGTCTCTGATTTTATGAATTTTTCTGATAAACTTTCCAATTCATCAAAATGAACCTCTATCGCCTTGACTTGTATTGGAGACCTGCAATGTAATGACCCAGATTATTCAAGTACGCTTTAGGTCGTACTTTGGATTAATTTATTGGAAAATATTCAAGTGGGCCTTAGAATATATAATTTGATTTAGTTCTTTGTGTAAACTAAGAGAATTAAAGGATTGAAAGTTTTAATTAAGCTTTAGGGCAAAGTTGTGTTTTTAGAGAAGATGAAGGGCATTTTTGTAAATCTTTCCTAGAGAGATAGAATTTGGGTTTTAACCCTAAAAGTGAGGCACGTTGATCGAAGGGCTTCTTTCTCTTCCCCACTTCAGCCGATCGGTGCTTCAGTCGCACGCCAACCATCCGTCTGCCATTGCCTTCGCCAAGTCACACTTTGAAGCTTAACTGGAGGTCACATGTGTTCGCTGGAACCCCCATCCAGTCTCGCCGTGCACCAGACGAGCCGCCGGCCACAAAACTTTTTCTCTTTTGTGGTTCACGCCGTCGACAACCTAGCTCCAATCCCCGAAACCAGCCACGTCGGAAGCCGACTGGAGTTGCAGCAATGTTCGCGCTTCATTCGGTCGCCTCCGTCTGCCGCAAAGTCCTCCACCCAACCCATGTCGATACTCGAGTTGCTCGTCATGCTTAGTCAACGATCGATGTGCACACAGAGGTTACGAACAGTAGGTGTTTTGTTGGTCGGTTCAACGTTTTGGTTCGAGATTTTGACGGACCATTTGACCAGTTTTTGGATTGTATAGATCGGTTCTGTATAGATCGGCAAGTGGGCATCGTGGGCCCGACCTCTCCGCGCGCGCCGCCAAAGACGCCGCCACCGTATCCACGCTGCGCCGCAATAACCCCTTCGCCGGAGTTAGTCCGATTCGATCAGTTTTATTTACCAAGTCCTTTTTAAGCATCCGTTTGTGGCAATTTAGCCTAACTATGATTGGATTCAAAAAATAAGTTTCTAATTATGTGTTTTAATTAAAGAAATGATGGAATTGATTTAGGGGATTCGAGTAGTAAGCACGATTGTGAGGAGCTTTGAGTTAAGAGCGAAACCTTAGGAGTTTCATGCTAAGAGGAGGTAAGGAATTTTCTATAAATGATTTGTAAAGGGGAATAAGCATGTTTTATGAAAGATCTATTTCAAAAGATGAAATTCAAAGGTTTATTCAAAAAAGAGGAATCTCAAGGATTTATTGCAAAGAATGATTTTCCAGGATTTATGCTTAAGACTTGAATAAAAAAAAATATATTTCAAAGGATCTGAAAGGACCCTGAGTAAATGATTTTCAGAAGATTTAGAAAGGAACTTCACCTTGGAATTTGAGAGGATTCCAGATGATATAAGGGTTTGAGAGGACCCGAATAGAAATGACTTTGAAGTATTAGAAAAAGAGTTTTAACACCGTTATTCAGATTTTCACTTGTGCTTATGCTGAATATGTGTTTCAAATTGTAAATGTATTTATGATTTATGATTGATTGACTCAAATTTAAAGTTATGAAAGTTATGTTATGATTATATGATTTATATGATTGTTGTATCATTATGACTGCATATGTATATGTGATTGAAGAACGGGACCTCATGCATATTGTATGTATATGAACATATTTATGAAGGCTGTGGGAATCATTCTCCTGGGGATTTATGCATGGTCAAACATGCATCAGAGACCCTATGGGTCAAACTTATAGGAGTCGGTGAGGGATTCAAACTTATAGGGGTCTGTGAGGGACTTAAACTTATAGGGGTCTGTGAGGGACTCAAACTTATAAGGGTCTATGAGAGACTCAAACTTATAGGGGTCTGTTAGGGACTCAACATGAAAATACACAGGCAGATTCAATTGACCACGTAAAGGCGAAGAGAAAATTCATGATTTTATGAAAGGAAGTTTTAGGTCCCACTATAGAAAGTTTTATGATTTTAAAAGTCATGTTTACCAGTAAGGTTTAAAAGTCATGTTGCATGTGATTGCATTTCCTGACCCTTACTTATTGGGTATTATTATAATACTCACCCCTTTACTTTGTTTTGTCTTCTCCATTTTTCAAATGTTTTCAAGTAATGGCGAGGGCATTCCAGGCGAGTGACGGGGATGCGCTATGAAAGCCATGGGGACCAAGTCATAGTTTTCCGCACACATGTTTTAGAAAGTAAATTTAAAAGATTACCGTTTCCCGCTCATGTATTACAAAGATTTGAAACAAGAGGTCGAACTTCTTTATGTTTTGAAATGTTTTGTATTGTTATGGGATCCAAAATTAAAGTAAATTTAATTATTAATTTTTATCTATTTAAAGTCATTTAGGGCCTCAAATGCATGCATGTTAGTAATGTCCCTAGGAAATGAGTCTTAGAAAAGTAGGGGCATTACATGCAATGTGTTAGACTAATGTGATAAATGACTACACAATTACATCACGTGGACATTGTTCTCGTTAACCTTAACTAGGTATGATTTTGAGTGATTTGATGTGTAAAATCGTAAGGTTTGTGTTTCTTAAGTTTTGTAAAAAAATGAACTTCTACTCAAAAGCTTGTCAGGTTGTACTAGTTTTCACCATAAACTTTCATTTCATTGAATTGGATCTCCATCGAATTCTAAATAATTTTAATAAATCCAACATAAGAACCTCTATAAACTCACTAATTTAATAAAATCAAAATTTGAATAAAATTATGAGATAATATTTTGATGTCAATCGAACTCAAACCGAAGACTTTAAGTGTGTTCAATTGACGTCATAACTATACCACATGGATAATTATACCTCTAAACTAGCTATGATTCTAATAATTTGATGTATAAAAAACTAATGTTTGTGTTTATTAAATTTTTGGGGAAAATAAATTTCTACAGGCAAACTTGTCAAGTTATATCAATTTTAATAAAAAACTTTCAATTTATTATATTGGTCCTCTATCAAATTTTCTCTAACTTTATATAAGTCAACATCAGAACGTGCATAAACTCACTAATTTCAATAATCAAGCTTTTACACGAAACCACAAAATAAGCAATTCTAATCTAATTAGAGCATGAAAATTAAACATGCAAACATGGTGTAAAGTATACAAAACTAAAAGAAAGATACTAATTACCTTCGTAGTTTCGCAGCAACTCCTTGCTCCAAGTGTACAACAACACAACAATCTTTCTTCTCCAACAGGACACCACCAATATGGAAAACCTCCTATCCTCTAAATTTCACTTAGATCTCCCTCGGTCGGAAGAAACCAACAATTTGGTAGTGAAAAAATTGGAATTGAGAGAGAGAGTTGAGATAGTAAAATCAATTTTGCAGCAATTCTGCCAAATGCACAAAAATGATCGGTCCTGTTCATCTCCAAACTCCATACACTTAACGATAGGGAGTGGAGACAAAGCAGGGAAGTGGGGAACGTGTCATCTACACGTTCCCCTATTTTTCATTAATTAATAATAATATAATTCATTAATTATTATTTATACATAACCTATTTAATTAAATCAAATTTAATTAAAACAATTAATTAATTCTTAATTAATTAATTCAAATATCTTATATTTCATTTAGGTTATATATATATGATTAAATCACATTTAATCATATTCTATTTTAACTTATAGTTTTAATGTATATCTTATGCACATTAAATTTTAACCTATAGTTTTAAATATGAATCACATTCACATTTAAATTAATATTTGAACTCTTTCAAATATTTAATTCTCTCATATAATTTAATATGAATCATATTCACATTAAATTTATAATATAAAGTTCCAAAACTTTATATTATAACGTATCTATATACTTTAAATTTATTCCCTAATGAATTTGAAATGTTCAAATTCAAACGATCTAAGAACCCTTTACGAGCTAGAAGGTGGATCTAATGGACCTACAGATCAGAAGCTCCAACGATACGAAATTATTCGGTTAATCTCAATAACCTCCTAATCACCATTCGTTAACTGCTAGAACACTCCACTGAAGTCTCGCAGCTGCACTCTTCTCACTGCAGATATTTTTCTGTGTCCACGGATATTGACCAATAGCAGCAAGTCAATCCTTCACGAATGTTCGTAACACCAGCTAGGTCAAATTACCGTTTTACCCCTAGGTTACATCTTGTATCTTAAGTACCAATGCTCCTCTAATGAACAATTTGTTTGTGGTCCTACCAATAAACAGAAGTCCTTCACGAGCCAATGAGAGGGTCGAACCCTTTGTTCAAGTCCCGGAGACACCACTTAAGGGAACATTCATCTACTTACCCTAGTAGGCGGGAAGGAGTGAATTTCATCTTGCTAAGTTAGATCCCAAGCCGCTCACTCGGTCTTGTCCCCAAGAAGGTAGGCATATTGAGTCGGCGAATTTGGCCATTCTCACCCATACTAGTCAAAGGACAATCCCTCGCAAACAGGAGTTCCACTACTACAAATTATACTTTTAATCACGGACAAAAAGAAAGGGCAAGAAAGGATGACCCGCGGCCAAAACGCGCGCCTTTGAAAATGGTGGAGACATACAATGACGGGCATTGCCCGTCATTGTAAGTCTATTTTAATGACGGATTGCCCGTCATTATAGGGCATTTAAAAAAAAACATTTCGACAATACCCCCAGCTCACATTCTCTCTCTTTCCACTCTTCTTCTCCTTCCATTTCTCTCTCCACAGAAACCCTCGATCAGCTAGCTAAGGGAATCGCCTCGCTGCCGCCGCCGTCGGTCTCTCCTTCTCCTTGTCGTCGGTCGATCGTCTCCGACCGAATCGCTCGCCGCCGTCAGTCGTCTCTGTTGCGTAAAATAATATTTATGATATTGCAATACCGCAGTGTACGAGTCAAGTTTTAGTATAGTGATTTATGAGTCCAAGTATCGTCCTCGAGAATGGGTTTCTAGATTAATTAATTACTAAGGTACGAATTCTCAACTTTTTCTAAAGAAACATAACATGGATAGTTGGTTGAAAGTAAATACAAACAAACAAACAAACATGTGGAGACACGAATTGATAGAATTGTGGGAAGTGATTTTACAAGTTAATGACTCAATTAACACATGCATTGAACCAATGAGATGAATTTATAAACAAGAAGTAAAATACTCAAGAAAACCTCTCGATTCTTAGTGAGCCTCACACATGCAATAAACTCCATAGTCTCCTTATGAACCTACGACATGCATGGCATTAAGCAACTTCTTTATGTGTTTCCCTAAGATTTCTAAGTCATTCTCATGTAAGATTTCTAAGGGTTTTGACGATTTTGCTCTGATTCAAGCTTTATCTCTCGAGTCCACTTGAACTAATAAATTAAAAAGTAAAGAACGAATTTCCAAAAATAAAGACAAAACATGTTTCATTACATAGCAAGAAAGTTATAACAAGTAAATCAAATCCTAGCTACAATGATTAGCTACTATAAATCACATGAAAATCAAGCTAAACAAGTAGAAAACGTCTTAGAACGCTATTACAAATTGAAAGAAAAGGAAATTAAACTTATGTGTCGATGCCGATCTTTCGTCTCCAAGCTCCCGTCTTCGATCTCGAACCTCCACGAATGCTTTGGCTCCCAAAAATGCTCTTTTCTCTCTTCTTACAAAGTGTATTTCGAAAATAGGGCTAAAAACTATCAATTTCGGCTCCCCCTTACACAATTGCATAATGTTGTATTTATAGGCATGATCGGCACAGGCGTTGCAACGCTGCACCCTAGGCGGCTGGCAATTAAGGAAATAATCGATGGCGTTGCAACACTGAGGTAGCGTTGCAACGCCGCTACCCTAACGCGCGCGCTCCTTGTCGAAATGGCGTTGCGATGCTACGAGGCAGCGTTGAAACGCCCGCTGTGCGGCTCCTCGTGCATGCCTTCTTATCGAGATAGCGTTGCAACGCCCTAAGGCAGCGTTGCAACGCTATCGCCTGTAGACTTCAATACAGCTTCACAGCACGCTCGGCGTTGCAACGCTATGGACATCATTGCAACACCATCACTTCGGGTCCATTAGCTTGGTTTGGTCCTTTCACTTCCAAATGATGTTATTTTAAGCTCCAATTAGCCTCGTTTTGATCCCGAGTGATCCAAAATATCTCCAATTATTCTGTTTGCGCTCTTATCCTGAAATTAAATGATTTAAACACGTAAAAGCCCTGAAATCATCATAAAACTAGTAATAATTAAGCCTAAGGATAACATATTTTGTGTGCTATCAAACACCCCCAAACTTAAACTTTTGCTAGTCCCGAACAAAAACAGAATTAAACATCAGATTGTTCTTAAATATACATTTGATTCAAGCCTCAAAGATTTAAGAGAAACTCTGGCAATCACAAGAAACACTCAAACATAACACTTCAGCAAGCAATTTAAAAACTTTTCCTAAGTGTTCCTACGTGTGTGTGTGATTAACCTATGTTCCCTTCATTTTTACTAAGCCCGGATCAACTTTATTAGACTCTCCATTCAACTTCCCCCTACACTGGTCTTAATTACTAATATTTGAGCCTCCCCACATTCAAGAACTAAATAACTTTACTCAGCACGTGATCACTTTTTTTTTATCATTTTTTCTATTTTCTTATTTTTTGTGCAAGGACACTAGCTTTCACACATCCACTGCAAGGACCCTTACCCAGAGCACTCGCTCAATGAGTGGCCTAACTGATCACAGTGAAGGTAGCTCTTTTTGCCCTCACGATTTTATTTTAAACAAACAAACAACAAAAACAAAAAAAACTCTTTCACATAATGCACATAATACACATATCATGCACTTCATATTGTCATTCGCCCTATCCTGCAGTTTAACTCTCAAATAAGTTCTCAGACCTATCGAGGTGACATCAAACTTCTAAGCCTAAACTTTGTTCTAAGCATTTCAAAACTACACGAACACATGCTATGTGCATAATAGTGCAGGAAAAACTAAAGAAATTTTTTAAATTAACTCAATTTCATGTCATGCTCTCAGGTTTCAGCAGAATCACAAGAATTTCCAATTAAATCTCATCCTAGGCTATCATGATCATACTTATGCAAAAGATCAATCAACAATTCAGCACATACTCAAGACAGTTACAACAATTAAACAACATCCCACCCCCAAACTTAAACTAAACATTGTCCCCAATGTTTGCAGAAATAAGCACAAATTAAGTATAAGGATAAAAGTGAACAATACTGTCTTGGGTAATGGAGATCTTTCTGAGTTTCTTGGATAGCCAAAGCACGTGTGTTGGAGTTCCTTAGAATGGGAGCATGGATTCCAACGAAAAAAGGCATCTTCACAACCTACAAAGTAAAACAACAAACTAGTAAAGAAACTAAGAATTGAAAAACAACTAAAAACAAACTAAAGCAAGCTAAAGACAGAAAAACAAAAGTAAGTAAAGCTTGGGTTGCCTCCCAAGAAGCGCTTTGTTTAACGTTTTTAGCTAGACTGTACTCCCTCAAGGTATGTCTTTCCTTGCTTGTAGTGCCTGGAGTGAAGTGTTCATTTGGCCAATCTGGGTCTCTATATTCTTTATTGCAACTCCATGACTGGTCACTATACCAGATAAACTGGTGACTGCATTCTTCAGCGGGTTGGACCGACTTCTGGATTCAGCTATGAAAGAGTTATTGGGATTTGTGCTCTAAAACTCGTAGTTTGTAATTATGTGCTAATTATTGTAATAAAGTGTTATTATTTCAATAAAGTGTTATTGTTCGTTATCTACGAGTTTGCCTTTATTTAAACCCTAAATCCAATAAACTAAACATCCAAGGCTGTTAAATGAATCTTTAATTGAATGTAATGTACATAAAAAGGATCTCGGTTCGAGATACAACCTAAAGGGTCTATAGTTAGGGGATAAGGTTTGGGTACCTTACCCTAGTTAAACTATAGATATGGCCCACTTTGTATTTGATACAAACACTGTGATCCTAACGTGTTCGTGTAGATGACATGTGAGTGGGGATATCCTATGTAATGAGATTTCATAAGATCGGACCACGAAATAGTAATCTCTAGCTGTAACTCCGTTGACTAGTTAGATTTCTATTTCACTAGGATGACCTAGGCAACTTGATCTCAATCCTGAGCAGGTTACGAACTCCTGTTCGTGAGAGATTGTCCTTTGATTAGTATGGGTGAGAGTGGCCAGATTCGCCGACTCAATATGTGTTGCGTAATATTTATGATGCAATACTGCAAGTGTACGGGTCAAGTTTTAGTATAGTGATTTATGAGTCCAAGTATCGTCCTCGGGAATGGGTTTCTAGATTAATTAAGTACTAAGATACTAATTCTCAAATTTAGCTAAAGCAACAAAACATGGATAGGTGTTTGACGAATAAGACAACCAAACAAACAAACATGTGGAGACACGAATTGATAGAATTAAAGGAAGTGATTTTACAAGTTAATAACCTAACTACACATGCATTGACCTCATGGGATGAATTTATAAATAAGAAGTAAATTACTCAAGAAAACCTCTCGGTTCTTAGTGAGCCTCACACATGCAATAGAATTCATAGTCTCCATACGAACCTACAAAGAAAAACAACAATTAACAACAAAAAACAAACTAAAGTAGGCTAAAGATAGGAAAACAAAAGTAAGTAAAGCTTGGGTTGCCTCCCAAGAAGCGCTTTGTTTAACGTCTTTAGCGAGACTGTACTCCCTCAAGGTGTTTCTTTCCTTGCTTGCAGTGCCTGAAGTGATGTGTTCATTTGGCCAATCTGGGTCTCTATGTTCTTTATTGCAGCTCCATATTTGGTCACTATACCGAGATAAGCTGGTGAGCTGCGTTCTCCATTTGGTTGGGACCGACACGGATTCAACTATGAAGGAGTGCAATGTGTCTTCCAGAGATGGTTTCCTCTCTGATGTAGGAGCATGCCCTGTAGGAGGATTCAACACATTTTTGTTGTTAGCATAAGAAAAACTTTCATGATACCTCAAACCTGGATTGTAATGTGTTGGGAGGTTGTTCTGAGTCTGATTGCCTCCATAGGTGTTGCTTCTGTTGTTCAGGTAGTTGAATTGCTCCATAGTAGATTCTCCATTGGGCTGGCGGCATTGAGAGGACATCCCTGTTTGTGGTGATCCTGCAAAATTATTCAAGGCATGAGTGAGAGATGACATATGAGATCTAAGAGAAGTTACCTCATCCGGTTGATACAATCCACTCTTGCGGCTTAGATCTCATCATTGTCACATGAGGCCAGCAGTAGTTGGCGATTGACACTTTCTCAAGGAGGGCACGTGCTTCTGGCACAGTCTTCGCCATGAAAGCCCCTCTAGCAGTAGCATCTAGAATGGTCTTGGTCTTACCTTCCAGTCCATTATAAAACAGCTGTACCTGGAGCCAGTCTGGGTAGTCATGCTGTGGGCACCTCCTGAGCATGTCCTTGTACTTTTCTCAGGCCTCAAATAACTGCTTTCCCTCTTGCTGCCTGAATGTTCCTATCTCAGTCCTTAACTTTGCAGCTTTAACAGGCGGAAAGAATTTGGTCATGAAGGCTTGGGCCAACTCCTCCCAAGAAGTGATACTCCCTGAGGGAAGGGACCCTAGCCATTCTTTGGCTCTACCCTGCAAAGAAAAAGGAAAAAGACGTAAGCAAATACTATCAGCAGAGATACTATTCATTTTAAATGTACCACAGATTTCCAAAAAATTTTGAAGATGAGAGTTAGGATCTTCTGTGGCTAGGCCTCTGAAGGCACCTTCCCTAACCATTTGTATCAGCCCTGTTTTAAGTTCGAAATTATTAGGATTGATAGGGGCATGGACTATTCCAGCTTGCTCAGAATTAAACACAGGTTGGAAATACTCCCTAATAGGTTTAGGGTTGTTGATGAGCTCCTAATCAGCCATCTCCTGAGGTTCTGCTCTTCCTTCCCTTAGGAGTCTCCTACAGGTCCTTTCAATCTCAGGATCAAAAGGGTGCAAGTCTGCAGTTCTCCCCTTGGTCATACACCTGGAGGAACAAACAGAAAGAAATTAGATAAAAAAAAAAAGAAAAACACAAACAACTAGAGAATAAAATAGAAAATAAAGACAAGAAACATAAAACTTGGGTTGCCTCCCAAGAAGCGCTTTCTTTAACGTCTTTAGCGAGACGGTGACTTATTAGGGCACATAAAATTGCTCATATTTCTCTGGGCCCTTCTTGCTTGAATCAATGTAGCCCTCTAAGTCTAAAAGGCTATCTTGCTTTTCATGGGCACAAGAGACATAATTATTTTTGGTATTTTGTTTAATAAAATGAAAGAACTGAAATCAAAACAAGACTCGCGAGTGAAAGACCAGTGGTTTTCAAAAACAAAGGAAATCTTTGGGGATAAAAGAAAAGAAGACTTCTCAGCCTCTAACTCTATCACTTGGATCTCCCCTGTGGAACTATGTGTATCACCAGTGTCTTCCTCACTAACCTGATCATGGTGTGCCTCAGTCTCCCCAAACTATCTTGATAACATCTAAACAAACCCTCTAGGTGGCATCTCACGAGTGGTAAGGATAAGAAATTGCTCTGTAAGGCATTAAGGGAAACTACTAGCTGGTTAAGATATTGAGCTCTATCCTGTACTATTTCCCAAAGTCCTACCACCTCAGTTTCTAACCTATCCAACCTCTCTAATTCACTATGGATCAAATTTTTCAATTTTAATTCCAATGTGTATTCAGCCAATTGGTCCATCAGAGAAGATTTTTCTAAGGGTTGGTTAAGGTACGAAAAATTCTGGTTCCACATGCCTAAATAACTACCCTCATGTGAATTTTCATATATGTCAGTGCTGAGAATGGTAAAAATTAGACACATGGTATTCGAGAAAAAATCATGATGCACAAAACTAGGGTCCGAGAGGGACAATAGAATGGTGGAAATTCAAAATTATGCAAAGTCATACTTGAAAAATCAGTAATTTCACAGCAAGACTTCACACAATATCACCACAACCAAAACAGGAAACAAAGACTCAAAAACATACAAAACTAAAATAACACAAATAAGGAAACACACAATCACACAAAATAATTAAGGAAAGACAAACAAACAAGCTTTAGTCTAAAATTTTAAATTTTCTCTTAATATTAATTAATCTAAATAATCGCCAGTCCCCCGGCAACGGCGCCAAAAACTTGTTGCGTAATATTTATGATGCAATACCGCAAGTGTACGGGTCAAGTTTTAGTATAGTGATTTATGAGTCCAAGTATCGTCCTCGGGAATGAGTTTCTAGATTAATTAAGTACTAAGATACTAATTCTCAAATTTAGCTAAAGCAACAAAACATGGATAGGTGTTTGACGAATAAGACAACCAAACAAACAAACATGTGGAGACACGAATTGATAGAATTAAAGGAAGTGATTTTACAAGTTAATAACCTAACTACACATGCATTGACCTCATGAGATGAATTTATAAACAAAAAGTGAATTACTCAATAAAACCTCTCGGTTCTTAGTGAGCCTCACACATGCAATAGAATTCATAGTCTTCATACGAACCTACAACATGCATGGCATTAAATAACTTCTTTAAGTGTTTCCCTAAGAATTCTAAGTCACTCTCATGCTAGACTACAAAGGGTTTTGACAATTTTGCTCTAATTCAAGCTTTATCTCTCGAGTCCACTTGAATCAACGAATTAAAGAGTGCAGAGCGAATGACAAAAAAATAAGAACAAAACATGCTTCAATATATTGTAATAAAGTCCTAACAAATAAATCAAATACTACTACAATGTTTAGCTACTCTAAATCACATGAAAAACAAATTAAACAAATAGCAAACGTCTTAGAACGCTATTACAAATTGAAAGAAAGAGAATAAACTTAGGTGTCGATGCCGGTCCTTCGTCTCCGAGCTCTCGTCTTCGATCTCGAACCTCCACGAATGCTTTGGCTCCCAAAATCATCTTTTCTCTCTTCTTACAAGGTGTATTTTGAATTTAGGGCAAAAGTCTACCAAATTGTGCTCCCCTTTGCAAGAATCATAATGTTGTATTTATAGGCATCAATGGGGCAGCGTTGCAACGCTAGGGACAGCGTTGCAACGTTGTACCCTAAATACGTGGTAAATATGGAAACTATCGGCAGCGTTGCAACACTAGTGACAGCGTTTTAACGCTGCTACCTCAACGCGCGCGCCCCTATCCATCTGGCGTTGCGACGCTGCAAGGCAGCATTGCAACGCCTTCTGTGCGGCTTCTCATGCGTGCGCCTTTATCGATATAGCGTTGCGACGCTGCTTGCAACGCTATCGGCAGTGATCTTCAAAGCTGTTTGGCTGCACTGTCTCCTCTCTTCCATTTGATGTTATATTTAACTCCAAATAGCCTTGTTTTGATCCCGAGTGATCCAAATTGTCTCCAATAGCTCCGTTTAAGCTCTCAACCTGAAATTGAATAAATTAACCACGTAAAAGCCCTGAAATCATCATAAAACTAGCAATAATTAAGCCTAAGGATAGCACATTTTGTGTGCTTCAAATACCCCCAAACTTAAACTTTTGCTAGTCCCGAGCAAAAACAGAGTTAAACATTAGGTTGTTCTTAAACATACATTTGATTCAAGGCTCAAAGATTTAAGAGAATATTTTGCAATCACAGGAAACACTTAAACATAACACTTCAACAAGTAATTTTAAAACTTTTCCTAAGTGTTCCTACGTGTGTGTGTGATTAGCCTATGTTCCCTTCATTTTTACTAAGCCCGGATCAACTTTATTAGGTTCTCCATTCAACTTCCCCCTATACTGGTCTTAATTACTAATCTTTGAGCCTCTCCACATTCAAGAAATAAACAACTTTACTCAACACTTAATCACTCTTTTGATAACACTTTTTCTATTTTCTTCTTTTTTTTTTTTTTGCGCAAGGACACTAGCTTTCACACATCCACTGCAGGGACCCTTACCCAGAGCACTCGTTCAATGAGTGGCCTAACTGATCACAGTGAAGGTAGCTCTTTTTGTCCTCACGATTTTTTTTAACAAACAAACAACAAAAATAAACTTTTTCATATAATGCCCATATTATACAGATCATGCACTTTATATTGTCATTCACCCTATCTTGCAGTTTAACTCTCAAATCAGTTTTCAGACCTATTGAGGTGACATCAAACTTCTAAACCTAATAAGTTTGTTCTAAGCATTTCAAAACTACAGGAACACAGGCTATGTGCATATAATGCAGGAAAAACTCAAGAAAATTTTTAAATTAACTCAAATTCATGTCATGCTTTCAGGTTTCAACAGAATCACAAAGATTTTCAAATATATCTCATCCTAGGCTATCATACTCATTATTCATGAAAAAGATCAATTAACAATTCAGCACATACTCAGGACAGTCACAACAAATAAACACAAATAAACACATCCCACCCCCAAACTTAAACTAAACATTGTCCCCAATGTTTGCAGAATTAAGCATAAATTAAGTATAAGGGTAAGAGTGAACAATATTGTCCTGGGTATTGGAGATCTTTCTGAGATTCTTGGATAGCCAAAGCATGTGTGTTGGAGTTCCTCAGAACGGGAGCATGGATTTCAACGAAGAAATGCATCGTCACAACCTACAAAGCAAAACAACAATTAACAACAAAAAACAAACTAAAGCAGACTAAAGACAGGAAAACAAAAGTATGTAAAGCTTGGGTTGCCTCCCAAGAAGCGCTTTGTTTAACGTCTTTAGCTAGACTGTACTCCCTCAATGTGTTTCTTTTCTTGCTTGCAGTGCCTGAAGTGATGTGTTCATTTGGCCAATCTGGGTCTCTATGTTCTTTATTGCAGCTCCATGACTGGTCACTATAGGGGCCAAATTATTCCGGTTTCATGAAATAAATTGCTTGCAGTGCCTGAATTGAATAAATTAACCACGTAAAAGCCCTGAATCGAAGGAGAAATTGAAGAATGAAGCTGCTTTAGGGGCCAAATTATTCCGGTTTTACAGCTATTTATCTTTATGAATGTCATTTAGATCTTTCCCACCTTAGGATAAGCATGTTCATGCATTTTATTTATGTAAATGTTATATGAATATGGTTGAAAATGCATGATTAATTTATTTTTCATGAGTAATTAATTATAATTGTTATGATTAGATTATATGGAAAATAAATTGCATGACGCATGAAATTACTTAGTTTAAAATAAATGTTATTTTGTTTAAGTAATTTTATAATTCAATTAGTTGAATTCCTTTTATAATTCCAATTTGAATATTGATTGTTGGATTTATAATATAGTTTCTTTATCATAGGTTAATTATTAAAATTTATAAAAGTTATAAATTAAAAGGGTTTTAGAAACCATAACCTATAATAAAGAAATGCATGCAAACATAGGAACTTGGGTTAAAATTAGAAATTATTCTTACGTAGTATTTTAAATAGTTTAAAATATAGTAGGACTTTAGGACTTTGGTTATAAGAGAACTCTACCGGTGAAGTTCTGTCTAAGGCTGTGGGTACTTAAGCTGACGGTTAACGGAACACCTCCAACCTGGGAACTGACCCAAAATCTGAATTGAATTAACCTTAGTTCTATTTTAACTCTAGGTAATTAAAATGTTTATTCACCTAGACATAAGGTTTTAAGACCTAGTTATAATAGTTATAATAGGCATAGACTTAGATAGATTCTTTTAGCCAGAATCCAACTAAGTTAAAACTATACCCTAATTTTAGGAACTTAAGTGGGAGAAAGCGAGATGTTCAGATCGAGTTTACTCTCACGTCATAAGTTTCACACCGTGAGTTCCATGCTCGGCCACGCTTGGCGTCAATAGGGCGTCCCCCATGGTATGTTTTTGCATGGTTAAATACCAAGGTGAATGAGGAGTATCCATAGTAAATGGGAGCAGGAACGCGTGTCAACGTATCCTACGGTCTCCTCCATTAGGTCGCACCGTGAGATATCTATAGTCCGCTTGCTAGGTTGTCCTAGAACAGCCAAACCCTACGGAGGGCCTGACTATAGGGATCGGAACACTGCGAACTCCAGAAATGGATAGGATCTCTTAGGTTGTTTGCCAGCAGTTGTCTTTCTTAATAGTAGCCTGTTGGCTCGAGCCTATTGGATCTGAAAATCGTAGGGTCACATTTACGGGATGAGTTAAGTTAGTTAACAAATCCTTGACCAAACAAACGGTAGCTAAGGACCATTGGGACATGAGATGTTCTAGTAGTGAGAATTGGTGAGAAAGTCTCAATTCAAGGGAGGAATGGATCGCCTGACGGAGGCTTTTGTTCTAAACCCTTGAAGTATCGTTGCAAAATTAAAGGTTTAATTTAAGCGATTGGGAAGGGAGGAATGGTGATCGCTTGAGCGGAGGCTTTTGTTCTAAACCCTTGAAAGTATCGTTGCAAAATTAAAGGTTTAATTTAAGCAGTGAGTTTAGTTTAAACACTAGGGTTCTTTAATAATTTTGTTAAATTTGATTGGTTTTACAATGGGTTAAAAAGCATAACTAATTAGAACTATTTTTGATTTTCAGCATGTCGTTCTCAATAATAGCCTTACTTAAAAGCGACCGTTTAACTGGTGAGAATTTTACTACGTGGAAGTCCAACTTGAATATGATTCTCGTTGTTGACGACTTACGGTTTGTCTTTGTCTCGAGGAATGTCCTCGGATCCACGCTCGTAACACTCCTCAATACATAAGGAGGCGTCACGATCCGTGGATCAAGGCCAATGACAAGGCCAAGGTCTACATTTTGGCTAGTGTTTCGAGTTCGGCCAAAAGCACGAGGGCATGGTCTCGGCTCGTGAGATCATGAGTTTCTTTGCGAGAAATGTTTGGACAACAAATGCGGACAGATTCGCACGAATCCTTCAAATACGTTTATAACTCCCGTATGACGGAGGGGTCATCTGTGAGAGAACACGTTCTTGATCGATGGTCCACTTCAACGTGGCGCGAGATGAACGCGGCGGTCATTGACGAGCAAAGTCGGTATCGTTCATCCCGAGTCTCTTAGAAGAGTTTCTGCAATTCGCAACAATGCGGTGATGAACAAGATAGAGTATAACCCGACTACTCTCCTTAATGAACTACTGGACTTTCCGGTCTCTTATGAAGAATAAGGGACAGTGATGGAGAGGCAAATCTGTTTGCCCATTCCGTAAGGTTCAGAAGGGTTCATCCTGCGGGACTAAGTCTGTAGCTCATCTTCTGGGCATAAGAAGACCCAAAAGAAGAAAATAGGAGGGAAAGGGAAGGCACTGCTACTTGACAAAGGCAAGGGAAAAGCCAAAGTTGCAGATAAAATATTTTGTTCTAATAGGCAGGAAATAGAAACTATGTTTCTCGTAAACCCAGGGAACTATGTACATATTATCCAATAATAAGTACTTCCCGCCAAAGAACACGACTTCACTGGTGCCTATTGTTGTGTAGGAGACAACTTCTCCGGATCCAACCCCACGAGTGTTATCTCACCTTCTTGCGGTAGTTGCGGGAATTTAATCCTGAAAAAAGAAGAGCAAACATGGTTAGTGGCGCCTGAATCCAATATCCAAGCAAAGTCATTACTCTCCACTAAACAAGTTTTTGTGACAAGTAAATCACATTACCTGTCATCTTCTTTTCATCAAGGAACTTGGGACAACTCCTTTTGAGGTGTCCAGTCCACACTGGCAATGATGAAACACTTTCGGCAACATCCTTGATTTCTTTGCCTTTTAGAGCGGCAACGCAGTCAACCTTAACTTCCTTCAACTTCTCCTTCTTCCCCTTAGGGCCTGAAGAGTCTACAAACTTAGTCTCAGAGGTCAAACCCCTGTGAAAAGGTCTTAAGGCAACACTTGCCTTAGCTTCCTGTCCCCTAGTTTGCACCAAGCACTGGAAGGTTTGTAGATCGTTGAATAGGACTGTTGAACCGAGCACATGAGGACCCTCCTCAGTGAGCGCGGACTCTTGGTCGTCATTTACCAAAATGGTGTCTATATTGTTTTTCCACGAAATACTATCGCCGACTAACTTAACGGAAGCTAAAAGAGCGTTAAAAGTGTTTGACATTTTTGTTGCTGAAATAAAATGAAAAACTTTGTATTAGTCACGCAAAAACTTTTGAAAATCCAATCGGGTTTTAGCAAATTTTTATCCAATGATCCCTAGGTCATTCAAAATTTGCAATGATATCCTAAAGGTTTAGAATGACCGCCACCGTAGGGTAGACAAACTCACTCCTCCTCTAGGACGAGACTTTCTCGACCAGACCCTAATACCAGAATAACTCTTATTCCGTTAGGCATCCAGTTACCATTTTTCGGTATGAATCCATTAACTCTTAATGAATCCTGTGAGTGTAACCCTCAATCTTTAAATTTCCAAGTATTTGTCCAAACAATAGCCGCCGTATGGAGGACTAAGAAGGAAAACCAACAAGGAAATCGTATCCCTTTCGGGAATTCACGGTGTTTCGACTCCCATGATCGAGGCCCTCCGTAGGGATTGTCTGGTCAAGGCCAAACTAGCAGGCGGATCATAGGCGTCTCACGGTGTGAATCGAAAGAAGAGACCATGGGTCCCGTTTTCACAGGTTCCACTCCCACTCACTATAAGTACTCTCTCCATTCACGTTGATATTGACCCATACAAATGCCACCCGTAGGGGACGCTCCCATTTGCGCCACGAGGCCGAGCATGGATCTCACGGTGCGAACTTAACGGAGATTTGTAGATGGAAAATTAAATGTATCTCATACACTTTATTTCCTCCCACTCAGCACTTTAAAATAATCGGGATTGACCTAGATAAATCGGCTAAAATTTACCTAAGTCTACCAATATAACTCTTATATTGGATTAGTCTAAGTCTATAATCACATTATTAACTTAGGTCTATGTGAGTAAATTAATTAACTCTTAATTAACGGCACTCACGAGAATATAACCTAAGAATCTCCGGACCGAATTCACTCCCAGGTCGATTTCCAGATAGGGGTGTTCATAAGCGTCAACTTAAATACCCTGACCTTAGACAAAACCTTCCTTAGACAGAGTTACTTATCAGTCTCCATTCAAAGGTCATATTTGATTACCTAATTCTAATCTTATTAGAATTAGAAAACCTAAGTCTAATTATTCAAGTTCTAAACCATTTAAAACTAATAATTAATTTAGGTTACATGCATTTCTATGTTATAGTGCTTGATCATTCATCACATGAATAATACTATACTATAACATACATTCATCACATGAATTAAATGCATGAGTATGATTTTAATTTAAAAATATAACACTTATATTAAATAAATTAAATCATGCAAACATTATATTATAACTCTTATAATATAATTCTATCATGCATACTATATATTATAACTCTTATAATATAAATATGATGCATGAAATGTTTAACATAAGGTGGGATTTTAAATCTATATAACATACATTATGCACATAGAATTAATTAAATCATACATCTCATGCATAAAATAATTAAATAGCATTATTGGACCGATTTTTGGCACCTAGGGACATAAAATAAATTAATTAACATTAATATAACTCTTATATTAATATTAATTAAAATAATTAAAAAAACATTTATAAAATCAAATTTTACAAATAAATAAATAATAAAATAAAATAAAACGATAGTCACACCAACCTGTACTGGAACCAATGCCCATGAACACGACCCAAGATTTATCGCGCTCCATGCACCACTAAGCCATGGCATTGCAACGTTGTTATTTGGTTGCAACGCTAAAATGTATAGCGTCGCGTCTAGCGTTCTCAACGCTGTGGCGTTGCAACGCCATCTCTAGCGTTGCAGTAACGCCGCTGCAGCGACCTCCAAAGAACAAGGATGGCGTCATAACGCTGATGAACTTTCAAACAAACAACTTTTCTTTTTTCACCAAAACGCGCGCGTTTTTGCTCCGTTTTCTTCACGACAACTCTTGCCACGAACGACACGGACTTACAAACTCGATTTACATTAAAAAATGCCCAAAACAACGGGTCGTTACATTGATCTCATCAACTTTAATGTAAATCTAAACTAGTGCCAAAAACCGAAAACATTTAAAATTGCAAACCATTAACATCCATCTAATGAAAATTAATGCTACCCACCTAATTTTAAGAATCCACAGAATACACAATGAAGAGCAACGATTGGCTCTGATACCAATTGAAGGGATTTTGAATTCCCGCAGCGGAAGATGTTGTGAAACGTCGTTGATCCATTGTGTAAAACGTGTCTTAAAATTGAATCTATCTCATAGATCCTAGGCTAAACATGCAAAAAGGAGAAGAAAGCATGGGAAGAAAGCAGATTTACTTGTTGAAGAACACTTCTTCAATCCTCTTCTCCTCCGGTCACGATCTCTCTCGAAACTACAAACTCCTCGAACACAAACCTCGATCCGAACAGGGAGACACCTCCAAAGGGTCTTCTCAGTTGTTATCGGGAGGTTGAGGGAGAGTAGGTGGGACTCCCTTTGGTTTTGGGTGAGGAGAAGTTTTAGAGAGAATTGAGAGAGAATGAGAGAAAGTCTTTTTGCTCTCTTTGGATGAAAATCCAAAAAATGGCAAAATGGCACCCCAAAGGCTTCTTGCAAAGCCTTTAAATACTATTGTGTGACGGAGTTAAAACTTCCACCAAATCACAATTTTACCACAACCATATAATATACAAATCACATTTGCATATTATATAATATAAGGTATCTCATACCTTATTATACAAATCTCATTTGACTAAATGTGGAATTATAAATTGAATCACATTCAATTTAATTTCTCTCAATTCAATTTCTCCAATTAGCACTAATTAATCAATTAGGCTATACTATAGTTTATTATGAATCTCATTCACATCAAACTATATATTATGTCAAATATATCTCATATAAATGACATAAATACCCAAATAATGAATTTGAACACTTCAAATTCACACCAAACTGTAAACCCTCAATTTGTCCAATTTGAGCAAACCGAGGGATCTAATGGACCTACATGTGACGAGCTCCAATGATCCGAGACTAACCTGTCAAACTCTTAAACCCGGTTATTCAACATTCATTAGCTACGATAACACTCCACTAAAACCCGTAGCTGCACTCTCATCACTGTAGGACAAGTTGTGTCCATCGATATAACCAATACCCATGAGTCGACCCTTCACAAGTTATTCGTAGTCACAGCTGGGTCAAATTACCGTTTTACCCCTGTGTCTACCTCTTGCTCCTTAAGTCCCACTGCTCCTCTAATGAATAACTACGTTGCAGGGTCCAACCCATAAACAACAACCCTCTAGGGCCAATGAGAGAGTGGGGCCCCGTTGTTCAAGCCCTAGAGACAGCACTTAAGGGAACAAGCCCTCTAGTTTCCCTAAGTCGGGAACGAGTGAATTCCTTCTTGCGTAGTCAAGTTCCCAGCTCCCCACGTGGTCCTGCCCCTGAGAAGATAGGCATATTTGGCGAGCAACAGTGGCCACCCTCACTCGTACTAGTCAAAGGTCAGACCCCCGCAGACAGGAGTCCGTAACACGCTCAGGATTAAGGTCGAGTCACTAATGGTCATCTACTAAATTATTAGCTCTATACTGTTAACGGTGTTACATCAGTAAGTCTAATAATTCAGGGTCCGGTCTTGTACAATCTCATTGCACAGGATGCCCCCACTCGCATGTCAACCACATGAACGAGTCAGATCACCTCGTTTGTATCTAATACAAAGCGGGTCGCATCCACAGTGTATCCAGGATTAGGTCTCCAACCCTATCCATATACTTTAGACCGTTCGGGTCATTAACTCGAACGTGATCTTCCCTGTGTGTCCACTATACACCGTTCAAGTTCTTAGTTCTCTCATAATACAATGACCTTGGAGCTTAGTTTATTGGATTAAGTTTATGAAAAATGTGAGACACAATGTTTAAATAAATAACTCTTATTTATTACACAATGTTGAAATAAATAACTCTTATTCATTTACAACTTGGAATATTACAAACTACACGAGATAAGGACATACATCCCAACAATTGAGTCGGCGAATCTGGCCACTCTCACCCATACTAATCAAAAGACAATTCCTCGCGAACAGGAGTTCGTAACCTGCTCAGGATTGAGATCAAGTTGCCTAGGTCATCCTAGTGAAATAGAAATCTAACAAGTCAACGGAGTTACAGCTAGAGATTACTATTTCATGGTCCGGTCTTATGTAATCTCATTACATAGGATATCCCCACTCACATGTCATCTACACGAACACGTTAGGATCACAGTGTTTGTATCAAGTACAAAGTAGGCCATATCCATAGTTTAACCAGGGTAAGGTACCCAAATCTTATCCCCTAACTATAGACCCTTTAGGTTGTATCTCGAACCGAGATCCTTTTTATGTATATTACATTCAGTTAAATATTCATTTAACAGCCTTGGATGTTTAGTTTATTGGATTTAGGGTTTAAATAAAGGTAAACTCGTAGATAACGAACAATAACACTTTATTGAAATAATAACACTTTATTACAACATTTAGAACATAATTACAAACTACGAGTTTTAGGGCACAAATCCAAACAAACTCCCACTTGCACTAAAAGTATAGTGGGGTACAACATAATCTAAAACAGTGGTTACAAAGATATAAATACAATAAACTAGGGCATCCATATACCCCATTACATATCTTCCACTTGCCCTAGATTAGCCTATGTACATATCTCGTAGACCCATACTTTCCAGATGACCTTCGAACACTTTAGCCGTGAGAGTCTTTGTAAATGGGTTAGCAATATTGTGCTCCGAAGCGATCTTCGTGACTGTCAGGTGATACTTTCTCTCGATGTGCTTACCTCGCTTATGGTTGCGAGGTTCCTTCGAATTGGCTACCGCACCACTGTTGTCACAGTATAAGGTGATGGGAGATTCCATATTTGGAACAACTTCCAAATCGAGGAATTTCCTTAGCCAAGCGACCTCTTTAGGCCGCTTGCTTCACAAGCGGCGACATACTCGACCTCCATTGTGGAGTCGCCGCAATGCATCCTTGCTTGATGCTTCGCCATACTATAGCTCCCTCGTTAAGGGTGAAAACTGATCCCGATGTGGATTTTCGAGAATCCTTATCGGTCTGAAAATCAGAATCAGTGTATCTAGTAAGAATCAAATCCTTAGACCCACGTGTCACGGTCGTACCTCTCGAACCGTGCAGCGCCATGAATCATCCCTCAAACATGGCAAGCCTTAAGGGAACTCACGCCCCATCTCTATGATCGCACGCGCTTTGTGGCTTCGTCGGGCCTTAGGCGAGGTTCTTCAGTCCTCAACCAAGCATCAAGTAAATAAGCAGCGGAATCTAACTTGGTCGTACACGTCGCCCGTCCGTGTACTTGCACTTGTCTTTCCCATGAGTTGGCTTTGACGGGACATTCTCGGATCATCGGCCGCTGCGGCCCTATATCGGAACCTCCAACCCATGGGAAGGCGCAATGTCGGCACACCTATGCCGTCCGAGACAACATCCCTTGAAAACCGTTACAAAGGAAACGCCCAAGACACTTCTCTTGAGACGCTCGCCCCAGCCATGACACGCGAACGTGCCACGGGGTGACTCACTTAGGCCCACAAGCCCAGGGGGTAAGTCCCTCGTTCTCCTTAGATACTTGAGGATATTTTTAACTGTTGTCCAGTTGTCTAACCCTGGATTGGACTGGTACCTACTAACTATTCCCACTACATAACAAATGTCCGGCCTGGTGCACAACATAGCATACATTAAGCTACCTACTGCAGAGGCATAGGGAATAGTCTCATATCCTCAACTTCTTGAGGTGTCTTGGGACACTATTCCTTAGACAGATGAACTCCGTGCATGAAGGGTAATAAGCCTCTCTTGGAATTCTCCATCGAATATTTGGACAACATTTTGTCGATATAAGACGCTTGAGACAGTGCTAGCATTCTGTTCTTGTGATTCCTGAAGATCTGAATCCCAAGAACATATTGCACCTCTCCCAAATCTTTCATTTGGAATTGGGTCAACAGCCAATTCTTTATGTCAGTAAGGTATCCTACATCATTCCCAATGAGTAGGATATCATCCACATAAAGTACTAACAAAGCTACTTTGTCGTTGATGATCCTCTTGTAAACACAAGGCTCATCAACGTTTTGGTCAAAGCCGTAAGACTTGATCGCAGTATCAAATCTTATATTCCATAATCTTGACGCTTGTTTCAATCCATAAATGGATCGATTAAGCTTGCAAACTTTTTGTTCCTGACCTTGGGTTATGAACCCTTCGGGCTGAGACATGTAGATGCTCTCGTCAAGATTACCGTTAAAAAAGGCAGTCTTGACGTCCATTTGCCAAATTTCATAATCATAAAATGCGGTTATGGACAGGAGTATCCTTATAGACTTCAACATAGCAACAGGGGGAAAAGTTTCTTCATAGTCAACTCCTTCCCTTTGGGTAAAACCCCTTTGCTACAAGCCTAGCTTTAAAGGTCTGTACCTTTCCTAATTTGCATCTCTCTTTCTCTTATAGATCCATTTATACCCTATGGGTCTAACCCTTCAAAGTTGGTCTACAAGTTCCCATCTTTGAATTGAAGTCCATTGACTCCATTTCAAGGTCCATGGCTTTGATCCATTAGTCCTTGTCTACGTCATTCATTGCCTGTTTATAAGACAATGGATCTTCTACGCCATCATCAGGTATGACAACTTGAGTTTCAGCTAAACCCAAGTAGCGGTCAGGTTGAGAAACAACCCTCCCACTGCGTCGAGGCATTCCCAACGATTGAGAAGGACGAGACTGACTTGAGGTGCTGGCTCTTCCATCAACTCTTGATGAAGGTCCAGCTTGATCAACAACTCTTGTTGGTTCATGTGTAGCTTCATTTAGTACTAATTTACTACGCGGTTTATGGTTCCTCATGTGATCTTCCTCCAAGAACGTGGCGTTTATCGATACAATCACCTTGTTTTCTTGTGGGTCGTAGAAAAGACCACCTCTCGTTTCTTTGGGATAGCCAACAAATCGGCACAATCTTGAACAAGGTTCCAATTTCTTTGGATTTGTCACGAGCACGTGTGCCAGACAACCCCAAATCCTGAAGTGTTGTAAACTAGGTTTACGCCCCTTCCAAAGTTCAAAATGTGTTTCTGAAACACTTTTTGATGGAACACTGTTCAAGATTTGAACTGCAGTCTCTACTGCGTATCCCCAAAACGAGGCAGGCAATTGAGCATAGCTCATCATAGAACGAACAATGTCTAACAAGGTTCTATTTCTCCTTTCCGACACACCATTTTGCTGTTGTGTATTAGGTGCTGAGAGTTGAGATTTAATCCCATGTTCTATCATATAGTCCTGGAATCTCAAATCCATATACTCTCCACCTCGATCAGATCGAAGCGTTTTAATGGTTTCTCCTAATGCATTCTCTACTTCTGCCTTATACTCTTTGAACTTTTCAAGAGCTTCAGACTTGTGATGCATTAGGTATAGATAACCATACCTTGAATAATCATCTATGAAAGGGATGAAATATTCGTACCATCCTCGAGCTTTGACATTTACTGGACCACAAAGATCCGAATGCACAAGTTTTAGGGGCTCTACGACTCTGTAACATTTTCCAGTAAAAGGTCACTTGGTCATTTTAACTTCCAAGCAAGATTCGCAAGGCGGTAAAGAATCATCTTCTAACTTGTTTAGAAGTCCATTCTTAGAGAGTTTCTCAATCCGGTTGAGATTAATGTGACCAAGCCTAAGATGCCATAGATAGGTATTATTATTTGGAGAAATTCTTTGCCTTTTATTCTGAGTGTTAGCATTTTTAAACATCTCATGATTTAAAAATTACTTTGGTTTTGTTCGGTTTCAGTACATACAAGCCATTTTTTCAATTTAGAAGAACAAATATTGACACCTTCTTTCAAAATGAACGCTTCATTAATTGAAAAAGAAATACAATATCAAAGTTCTATTGAACAAGAGATAGAGATTAAGTTCCTTTTAAGCTTAGGAACTATATACAGATTTTTTAATAAAAGAAATCTATCTCCGAAAAATACATTGGCATCTCCCACTGCACGAGCTGAGACGACATCTCCCGTTCCGACCCTGAGCATCATCTCACCCTCTTCGAGCTCCTTAAAGGAACTAGTTTCCTGAAATGAAGAGCAAACGTGATTAGTGGCTCCTGAATCAAGTATCCAGGTTAAATCATCATTTTCCACTAAACATGTTTCAAGAACAAGTAAATCTGATTTACGGTATTTTGGGCAGTTTCGCTTCCAGTGCCCATCCACGTTGTAGTGGAATCATTTTCCTTTATTGACGAGTTCCTAATTAGCCATAATTTGAGGTTCTGCTTTTTCTTCCCATAGGAGTTTTCTACCGGTCCTTTCGATCTCAGGATCAAAAGGGTGCAAGTCTGCAGCTCTCCCCTTGGGCATACACCTAGAGGTACAAAAAAGAAAAAAAGAAATTAGGCAAAAACATAAATAATAAAAAAATAATATAGAAGAAGACAAATAAAAAAAAAACATAAAACATAAAACTTGGTTGCCTCCCAAGAAGCGCTTTGTTTAACTTCTTTAGCTAGACGGTGACTTATCAGGGCACATAAAATTGCTCATATTTTTTCGGGCCCTTCTTGCTCGAATTGATGTAGCCTTCTAAGTCTAAAAAGCTATCGTGTTTTTCTTGAGCCCCAGACAGAAAATTATTTTTGGTATTTTTATTTATCAAAATAAAAGAACAGAAATCAAAGCAAGACTCGTGAGTATCAGACAAATGGTTATAAAAAATAAAGGAGATTTCTGGGGATAAAAGGAAAGAATACTTCTCAGCCTCTAACTCTATCACCTCAATCTCCCATGTGGAACTAAGTGTATCACCATTGTCATCCTCACTAACCTGATCATGGTGTGCCTCAGTCTCCCCCCAAACTATCCTCATTATCATCTAAACAAATCCTCCTAGGTGGCACCTCCTGAGTGGTAAGGATAAGAACGTGTTCCTGTAAGGCCTTAAGGGAAACTACTAACTTGTTAAGGTATTGAGCTCTATCTTGTACTATTTTCCAAAGTCCTACCACCTCAGTTTCTAACTTATCCAACCTCTCTAATTCACCATGAACAAAATTTTTAAATTTCAATTCTAAGGTATATTTTGCCAATTGGTCCATAAGAGAAGAATTTTCTAGGGGTTGGTTAAGGTATGAAAAACTATGGTTCCAAGTGACTAAATAACTACCCTTATGTGAATTTTCATATATGTCAGGTACAAAATGGTAAAAATTAGACACATGGTATTTAGAAAAATCATGATGTACAAAACTATGGTCCTGAGAGGGGTAATAGAATGATGGAGAAAAATCATGCAAAGTCATGCTTGAAAAATTACTAATTCAGAACAAGACTTCTACACGATAGCAACACAACCAAAAACATGGGACAAAGACTCAAAAACACATAAAACTAAAATAAAACAAATAAGGAAACAAAAAAACACACAAAAACAAATAAGGAAAGACAAACAAACAACTTTAGTCTAGAATTTCAAATTTTCTCCTAATATTAATTAATCTAAATAATCGCCATTCCCCGACAACGGCGCAAAAACTTGTTGCGTAAAATAATATTTATGATATTGCAATACCGCAGTGTATGGGTCAAGTTTTAGTATAGTGATTTATGTGTCCAAGTATCGTCCTTGGGAATAGGTTTCTAGATTAATTAATTACTAAGGTACTAATTCTCAATTTTTGCTAAAGATACATAACATGGATAGTTGGTTGAAAGTAAATACAAACAAACAAACAAACATGTGGAGACACGAATTGATAGAATTGTGAGAAGTGATTTTACAAGTTAATGACTCAATTAACACATGCAATGAACCAATGAGATGAATTTATAAATAAGAAGTAAAATACTCAAGAAAACCTCTCGATTCTTAGTGAGCCTCACACATGCAATAAACTCCATAGTCTCCATATGAACCTACGACATGCATGGCATTAAGCAACTTCTTTATGTCTTTCCCTAAGATTTCTAAGTCATTCTCATGCCAGATTTCTAAGGGTTTTGACAATTTTGCTCTAATTCAAGCTTTATCTCTCGAGTCCACTTGAACTAACTGATTAAAAAGTAAAGAACGAATTTCCAAAAATAAAGACAAAACATGCTTCATTACATAGCAATAAAGTCATACAAGTAAATCAAATCCTAGCTACACTGATTACTCTAAATCACATGAAAATCAAGCTAAACAAGTAGAAAACGTCTTAGAACGCTATTACAAATTGAAAGAAAAGGGAATTAAACTTATGTGTCGATACCGGTCCTTCGTCTCCGAGCTCCCGTCTTCAATCTCGAACCTCCACGAATGCTTTGGCTCCTAAAAACGCTATTTTCTCTCTTCTTACAAAGTGTATTTCGAAAATAGGGCTAAAAACTATCAATTTCGGCTCCCCCTTACACAATTGCATAATGTTGTATTTATAGGCATGATCGGCATAGCGTTGCAACGCTAGGGACAGCGTTGCAACGCTGCACCCTAGGTGGCTGGCAATTAAGGAAATAATCGATGGCGTTAGTAACGATGATGGCGCGCGGTAACGCCGCTACCCTAACGCTCGCTCTTGTCGAAATGGCGTTGTAACGCCATTTGTGCGACTCCACCGTGCATGCCTTCTTATCGAGATGGCGTTGCAACGCCCTAAGGCAGCGTTGCAACGCTATCGCCTGTAGTCTTCAATACAGCTTCACAGCACGCTCGACGTTGCAACGCTATGGACAACGTTGCAACGCCATCACTTCGGGTCCATTAGCTTGGTTTGGTCCTTTCACTTCCAAATGATGTTATTTTAAGCTCTAATTAGCCTTGTTTTGATCCCGAGTGATCCAAAATATCTCCAATTGTTCTGTTTGCGCTCTTATTCTGAAGTTATATGATTTAAACACATAAAAGCCCTGAAATCATCATAAAACAAGCAATAATTAAGCCTAAGGATAGCACATTTTGTGTGCTATCAAACACCCCCAAACATACACTTTTGCTAGTCCCGAGCAAAAATAGAATTAAACATCAGATTGTTCTTAAATATACATTTGTATCAAGCCTCAAAGATTTAAGAGAAACTCTGGCAATCACAGGAAACACTCAAACATAACACTTCAGCAAGCAATTTAAAAACTTTTCCTAAGTGTTCCTACGTGTGTCTGTGATTAACCTATGTTCCCTTCATTTTTACTATGCACGGATCAACTTTATTAGACTCTCCATTCAACTTCCCCCTACACTGGTCTTAATTACTAATCTTTGAGCCTCCCCACATTCAAGAACTAAATAACTTTACTCAGCGCGTAATCACTTTTTTTTTATCAATTTTTTATATTTTCTTCTTCTTTTTTTTTTTTTGTGGAAGGACACTAGCTTTCACACGTCCACTGCAAGGACCCTTACCTAGAGCACTCGCTCAATGAGTGGCCTAACTGATCACAGTGAAGGTAGCTCTTTTTGCCCTCATGATTTTTTTTTTTAAACAAACAAACAGCAAAAACAAAAAAAAAACTCTTTCACATAATGCACATAATACACAGATCATGCACTTCATATTGTCATTCACCCTATCCTGCAGTTTAACTCTCAAATCAGTTCTCAGACCTATCGAGGTGACATCAAACTTCTAAGCCTAATAACATTGTTCTAAGCGTTTCAAAACTTCAGGAACACATGCTATGTGCATAATAGTGCAGAAAAAACTCAAGAAAATTTTTAAATTAACTCGAATTCGTATCATGCTCTCAAGTTTCAGCAGAATCACAAGAATTTCCAATTAAATCTCATCCTAAGCTATGCAACAATTCAGCACATACTCAGGACAGTCACAACAAATACACAACATCCCACCCCCAAACTTAAACTAAACATTGTCCTCAATGTTTGCAGAAATAAGCACAAATTAAGTATAAGGGTAAAAGTGAACAATACTGTCTTGGGTAATGGAGATCTTTCTGAGTTTCTTGGATAGCCAAAACATGTGTGTTGGAGTTCCTCAGAATGGGAGCATGGATTTAAACGAACAAAGGCATCTTCACAACCTACAAAGTAAAACAACAAACTAGTAAAGAAATTAAGAATTGAAAAACAACTAAAAACCAACTAAAGCAAGCTAAAGACAGAAAAACAAAAGTAGGTAAAGCTTGGGTTGCCTCCCAAGAAGCGCTTTCTTTAACGTCTTTAGCTAGACTGTACTCCCTCAAGGTGTTTCATTCCTTGCTTGCAGTGCCTGGAGTGACATGTGATGTAGAAAATGTCAGGTGTCCTAAACTAATGCAACAAGGATGAGACTCTAACTCTCCTTTGACGTGCAAGTATACACGGTCAGTGCAGCAAGTGATAAGAAAAGTATCGTTCCCACGAGGACTAGTAGAATCTAAATCAATGAGTGTCCTAGAAATTTATCTCCTTATTATTTTTTTGGTGCAATGCAATGGGCATGCAAATTTGTGTTAAAAATAAGTGAATGCAATAATAGAATTTGATTTTTTTTATCTTGTTATTTGGATGAGTTAAGTATAACGAAGACTAATGCAATAATTCAAAGTACGTGAAAACGTTAAAAACATAAACTAGACGAGAGAAAACTAGGGCTTTTAGATTGAGAGATAGGCTAGGGTTAAGTTGAAGTTTCATGTATAATTAGAATAACAAATATGTGGTTGATGCCTTGAATTTACCTACACATGTGATCAAGTGAATTTTTCCAAAATACCTAAATTTTAAGACAAACAATTTCCCAATTGAGACCTAAATTACGCTCAGGATTTCAAGGTTCCAGGTGGGTTAATTATCCCTAATTAACTCAAGATCCTATAATGAAATTTTAATTTCCTAATTCACTAGCTTTTCCAAGTTCATGAATTTAAAGAAAAGATAAAGTGGCCAAATTTTAACCCTCATGCATCCTTGTAAACATTAAAATCTCATAAATTCAACTATGACATCAATCATTAATTTATTACAATTTATACATTGAAGAACAACTTAACCCGTGCCTAGGAGAATTTAGCTCATGATTGGGGTCAAATTACACAACTTAAGGTTAAACATGCTTTTCACTAATCAATGGAATCGTATAAAAATGTCAATCAAAACAGCCACACAATTAGGCTAAAACAGTGAGCAAATTGACTCCTAATTAATGAAAAGCATCAAGCAAAATCGTGCAATTAACACAAATAATAATGAGAGCAAATTCAAGATTGGAACGGTTACACAGTGACAGCAAAGGGGGAGTCTCGGATTAAGCCCTTCGAAGTCACTGCCAACGATTGCTTCACCAAATGGGGCGTCTGGACACTGCTACACACAGGCCACGCAATTGCTTCAGCAATGCTCAGCCGACACTCACCACGCGCGCGAATGCTGCAGCAACAGTGGGCGATCCCTCGCACCCGCGCGCGCGAAAGCAAGCTCCTCGGTCCTCTTCGTGATTGCTTCAGCAATCGATGGGCCAAGCACAACGGCGCCTTCTTCGGATTGCTTCAGCAAAGTAGGGTGGATGGCTCTCCCGATACCTTCCCGTTTTTCTCCCCTCGGCCTTGCTGTAGCAAAACGCCGAACCTCAGTCTCCCCTCACGATTGCTTCAGCAATCGACAGCAACCACCGTGTTCTCACTGCTCCTCTCGTTCCTGTCTCTCGGCCTTGCTGTAGCAACGCCCTATGAATTTCTTCTTTCGCGATTGCTTCAGCAAAACAAAGACTCTCCTTTGGCAAAAAAAATGCACGACAGCTCCCCTTTTCTTTTCCTTTTATCACAAGAAGATGTTGCCCTAGTTTGATAATTACGAACACGCCATTTAGGGTATAAAGACCATTTTGCCCTTCGGGTAAAATGTCTAAAATGCCCTTATGGATTTTTGTAATTTTTTCTTTTACACATGTCCTGCACACAGAAAAATCCTCATACATCATTATCAATCATAAATCAAACTAAATATGTAAAAGTTTAGAAAAATCTCAAATTGCGGTCTTTAATTATTTGTTAGCTAATTTCTCCAAATTAAAGCACAAAATCATCAAAATTAATTCTTTTAGAACCTAATGCTTAAATTCAAAATTTTCAACTAACATTCATAATTTAGGGATAAAATAACATGAAGCTCAATGAATTCTATGCAATTCAAGTTGATTAAGCACTGAAATTCTAGTAAAATAACTCTCCTATGGCGAGTTATCAAACCCCCAAACTTGAACTACTCATTGTCCTCAATGAGTTCTATTCCCTAAAAATTTTAAAGACCTTCCAAGACTCAAATCAATTGTGTTAACTGAACAAGAGTTAAAGACTTATGCTCTAAGTTGCAAGTTACTATTCATTCAATGCTTTCTAAGTGGTTCATCTAGAGTTTCCTACATAACACTTATTTCTTAGTACCAAGAGCAAACCAACTAGGATCTAGCACCTACCCTCAAGCTCAATCACTATAGTCCTAATCATTCAAATCAGGCAACCCATAGTTAAAGATAAGTCACAATCCAAAACTCGCATGTCTTCAAATTCATGATCATTCCTTTTTATTTTATTTTATATATATATATATTTTAAAACAAATATGTACATTACCCCCTCTATTTCCTTAAACACTACTTAGGGCTAGTTTTGTTTTTATTTTATTTTATTTTTTTTTCGACTCTCCCATAGTTCTTAGAATGACACACGTGGTTAGCGCAGCACACCTAAGCAATGGGGTTCTCCCGTAGTTCTTAGAATGACACACGTGGTTAGCGTAGCACACCTAAGCAATGGGTACAGGTTACGTGCTTGATACCTTCGCTCCAAGAGGCCAGCATGGTTAGTGCCCAGACCCCCTGACATCGAGCACCAAGTTACCTGAACTGACTCTAAATAACAAAATAAATAACATCCTTTTTCTAGCCCAAAAAAGTTTTAGGGAAATGGAAAGTTTGCACACTCTTTCTTTCTTTCTCTTTTTTTTTTCTTTTTTTCCTTAAAAATAAACACGAAGAATTTACCTTTCCCCCCAAACTTAGAGTACTCAATGTCCTCATTGAGTTTGGGAGGTCGGGTAACTCCCCCAAACTTGAAATGATCACAATTTGGAGTTTACTCATTTTGGAACATTCTAAACGATGTATGAGTTACCTAACTTGTCATGGCTTCTAGCTTTCGAACTTTTTGGCCTAGGAGTTGAATCCTAACTACTTTGATTGACACACCAACCATAAGTGCACTAAAGAACCCTAATGACAAGCTTCACCTTGAGAAACACCAAACAAGATAGCATACTCTTGCCTCAAACACAAGCAACAACTCATCACCTAACAAATACATTTGCCTCCCTTAGAGAACAAATACACTTAGACTCGTCTGTGGTTGAGCACCCTAGGGAAGAGAGTGAAGGAGGACCCACACCCTTACATAGTTCGGTGAGTCACTTGATCACTGACCCACTTATAGACCTTCAGGATCCTAGTCCTTCACATTTTTCAGAGTATGAGCATTTAGAGGATTGTGTTTTAGATCTAGAAGAACTAGAACCTTTTAGCACACACCAAGATAGAGTTAATGAGAGAGTGGAAGAAGTCGAGTCTTATGTTGTTGAGTTAGACCAAGAGGTAGAACTTGAGGCTTTTGGGTCTATGACAGTTTTATCTTCTGAGTGTTCTCTTATTGGTGAGTGTTTTTCTTTCTATTCTCTCGAGTCTGTTTCTTTGTTTGAGTCTGTTCATTTTCCTGTTTTTCCTTCTTTTCTTTTATCAAACAAAAAACCAAAAAATATTTACTTTGTTGTTTTTCCTTCTTTTCGTTTAATATATAAAAAATAAAAAAATATATCTGTTTCGGGCTCTCATGAGAAGCTAGTATTCTTGCTAGCTCTGATTTGTTTTGTAGATTCAAGAAAGGAGGCCCAGAAGAAGTGGGAGAATTTTTACGCACCTTGACGAGCCCACGTATACTACGTCAAGCTAATGACGTTAAATAAGCGCTTCTTGGGAGGCAACCCAAAGTTTATTTCGTTTGTTTCGTTTTTAATTTTTTTCGTTTTTTTCTTTTGTTTCGTTTTTAGTTGTTTTTGTTTTTAAATAAATAACCCTTGCCTATTTTGCAGCTCCCTTAGGGTTTGATGATTGATATGCGCTTTAGTGGAGGTCTCATCGATTTGAGTGATTGTTCTCTCTTCCATCTTTGTTAGTTGTCCTTAAGCATGCTTAAGTGAGCATTTTTTACATTACGGGCAATGTATGCCTTAACCATGAGGAGACATTTGTTGTTCGAATCGATTTTGGGCTTGATTGAAAATTTTCTCGTTGATGAAACTGTGTGTTGTTAGCGTTTATAGGGTGTTGCATGCCTTTGTGTTTATAAAGTTATTTACTTGCTTTAGGACTTTAAAATGAACTAATTTGACTACACTGTGATTTCATGTTAGTTGTTTGTTTCATGGTCTTTATATGCATGATGTAGGTAGTTGATTCGTTATGTTTAAGCAAGTAAATATTGGAAAGATGGTTGTTGTTCCTTGTTGAAAAATTAAGTTTCGCAAGTTTTTTTATGGTAAAAAGTGTGTTGTCATTGGTAGAAACTTGATATGCATCTCCTTGAAAATAAAAAGTTAAGGTCAAATCTCAAGGTTAATAAAAATAAGAGTTGTTGCTTGTGTTTGAGGCAAGAGTATGTTATCTTATTTGGTGTTTCTCGAGGTCAAGCTTGTCATTAGGGTTCTCTAGTGCGCTTATGGTTAGTATGTCAATCAAAGTAGTTAGGATTCAACTTCCGATCCAAAAGTTTGAAAACTAGAAGCCATGACAAGTTAGGTAACCCATACATTTTTTAGAACGCTCCAAAATTAGTAAACTTCAAATTTGTGATCATTTTAAGTTTGGGGAGTTACCCGAGGCCTCCCTAACTCAATGAGGACATTGAGTACTCTAAGTTTGGGGAAAGGTAAATTCTTCGTGTTTATTTTTAAGGAAAAAAATAAAAATAAAAAAGAAAGAAAGAGTGTGCAAACCTTTCATTTCCTTAAAACTCCATTGGGCTAAAAAAAATGTGCTACTTCTTTTGTTATTTAGAGTCGGTTTAGGCAACTTGGTACTGATTCGATGTCGGGGTCTTGGCACTAACCATGTTGGCCTCTTGGAGCGAAGGTATCAAGCGAGAAGCCTATACCCATTGCTTAGATGTGCTACGTTAACCACGCCCGCCATTCTAAGAACTACGGAGAGTCCCATTGCTTAGGTGAGCTACGCTAACCACGTGTGCCATTCTAAGAACTACGGGAGAGTCAAGAAGATAAAAAAAATGGTAAAAAGAAAAAAAAAAGAAAACAAAAACCTAGCCCTAAGTAGTGAGCTTTATGGAAATGGAGGGGAATAACATACATATTTGTTTTTTTTAAAAAAAAATAAAGAAAATAAAATAAAAATGAATGATCATAAAATTGTAGTCATGCGAGTTTTGGAGTGTGACTTATCCTGTATTATGGTTTACTTGATTTGAATGATTAGGATTCTAGTGATTGAGCTTGAGGGAAGGTGTCGAATCCTAGTTGGTTTGCTCTTGGTTATTGATGCATAAGTGTGATTAAAAATCCCCGGGTGAGCCACTTAGAAAGCATGGAATGAATGGTGACTTGTAGCTTAGAGCATAAGTACTCAATCCTTGTTTTAACCCAAATGATTTCAGTTTTTAAAGGACTTTAATATCTTTAGGGAATAGAACTCATTGAGGACAATGAGTAGTTCAAGTTTGGGGGTTTGATAACTCACCATAAGTGAGTTATTTTACTAGAATTTTAGTGTTTAATCCACTTGAATTGCATCTAATTTAGTGATCCTCATGTTATTTTATCCCTAAATTATGTGTGTTAGCTTTAATATCTTGAATTTAAGCATTAGGTGCAAAAAGAATTAATTTTGATGTTTTTGTGTTTTAATTCAAGAATTTAGGAAAATAAGCTAACGGTTAATTAAAGACCGAAATTTGAGATTTTTCTTAACTCCAAAAATTCTCGTGTATTTAGTTTGATTTATAATTGACTTCATAAATTTATTTGGGATTTTTCTGTGTGTAGGAGATGTTTAAAAATTACAAGAGTCCCTAAGGGCATTTTAGACATTTTACCCAAAGGGTTATATGGTCTTTTTACTCTTAAGGGTATTTTTGTAATTTGTGGAGTTAGGGCAACACCATCTTATATAAGGAGGCTAGGGTTCACAAGTGCCAAGGGAGAAGGAGTAGTCGCAAAAAAAAGGAAGAGACCGAGAGAGAACGGGCGATTGCTACAGCAAAGGTGTGCATTGGAGAGGAAAATCGTGAAGGTTCCATTGCTGTAGCAATCGTACGAGTGAGGAAAAATTGAAGATTCAGGTGTTCATATCGTGTGCAAAACCGAGAGGCCATTGTTGTAACAAAATTGAGAGTGCAGTTCGATTTTCACAGATGTCATTCACGAAATTTGTGATTACCGGCGATCCAACCGTTGGATTTTACTAAAACTTTGTCAGCCTGTTGAGGACTCATAGAGCTCCCATTTGAACGGTTGGATCGTGGTTTCGAGCTTTCCTGTGTCAGATATCGCAGTCACATTGGGCGACAACAGCAGTTCGGTTTTTCACAGACGATGCTCACAAAGTTGTCGTTTGCCGGAGTTTCAACCGTTGGATCGTGCTGAAACTTTGCCAGATTATTCAAGACTCATAGGGCTTTACTTTGAACGGTTGGATCGTTGTTCTGAGCTTCGGTGGATGAGATATCGCTGTCGCACAGAACCTGCAAAACAAAATCTGCTACTATGGTCTGCTGTCTTTGGTGGTATCTTTTGCTTCGTGTCATTACTCTCCTAATCTCTAATTGTTAATGTTGTTTTTCCGCTATTGGACACATATTTAAGACTATTTTTGTTTACTATTTTAGACCGAATTCGTGACTGTTTTTAGGCTAGAATTGTGACTGATTTATGATAAATTTGTGAACATCATTGGGTTGTTTTCTTGAATTCTTTGATGGATAAAAACATGCATCAATTAGAAGTTTATGAGTTAATTTCCATCATGAACTGAATTTCTTTAGGCAAGGGTTAGGTTGTTTTAATGTAATTTTGGATTAAATTTATGGTTGATGCCATTAATTGAATTTATGAAATTTTATTAAATTTAACGGTGCATGAGAATTAAAATTGGCCTTTTTAACTTCTCTATAATTCATAAACTTGGGAAAGCTAATGAATTAGAAAACTAAAATTTCATTCTAGGATTATTGAGTTGATTAGGGATAATTAACCCACCTAGAACCTAAAATCATGGGCATAATTTAGATCACAATTGGGAAATTGTAGGTTTTAAAACTTAGTGATTTTGGAAAGAATCATTTGAATGCATGCGTAGGTAAATTCAAGGCATCACTAAAAATTTATTCCAATTGAACATTAGAACTCTAACCTAACTTGAGCTTATTTTTCATTACAAATCTCATCTCTTGTATCTATCTTCTTGTTTGCATTCTCCTCTCCCCTCATTTAAATTTACTTATTTTCTTGAGTCTAGTCTTATCTTGTCTTACTTATCACATCTGTTTATCTACTATAGGAAATTGCACACTCATGCATTGCACTAAAATAAGGAAAATTTGCTAGGACACTCACTAATTTAGGTCTAACTAGTCCTCGTGGGATCGATACTTTTAACTTATCACTTGCTGCTCTCGACCGTGTATACTTGCACGTCGTAAAAGTGTCGGGGTTTTATTCTAATTTGCATTAGTTTAGGGCATCCGATATTTTCGCACCAGTCATCCTCCTCGTTTTCCTCTTCTTGGGCTTCCTCCTCCTCCACATTGTTCATCTCATCTTCTTCATCATCACCTGACTGCATCCAAGGCTGCAAAATGGAGTGGGGAAATTCGGGGAAATTTGGGTAGGGGTTTGGAAAATTGGCTTGCATAGCGGCTCGGTGGGCTAAGTCTCTCTCTTGGGCATACTCCCAAAAACAATGTTATTGATCTTGCATATGGTGCATCATGCTCATCATCACATTGTTTTGGTGTATGAGTTGGTCCATACCTACCATTAACCCCATTCCTTTATTTGAACCAACTTGGGTGTGATGGTCCATAATGGTGTCTAAAGGCCCGCTAGCTAAGATTTTATCCTCCCAAATATAATAAGGAACCCCGGCCGTAATGCAAAGAGAGGTTACTAAACTAGGGAAGAAGATTTTTCCACTCTTTTTCTTTGCACACCCTTCTATTTCCCTAGCTACTAGGTTTCCTACATCGATTTGCAATTCTGAGAGGATGACATAAAGAAGCATGATTCGACTCCTCGAGACCGTTGAATCATGCGAAGTGGGCATGAGATTCAACTTCACGAAAGGAAGCCACATGTGTGCTTCAGGAGCTAAATAGGAATCTAACATAGTCCTCGCTCCCTTTGAGCTTACCATCCATTTCGCCCCATTGATCCCTACCGTTCTTAGGGCGACATTCATTTGAGTGTCGGATGGGGCCATTAACAACTCGTTTGTCCTACCGTAAAGTTGGCAAGAAAATTCGAGCATAGAGTTAATGGTATCCGTGTCCCAATGAACATATCTACCCCTTACTATGGATACCCTTTCTTCTAGATAGATGTTCGCATAGAACTCCCTAACTATGGTGGGGATGGCGGCCTCAGGTTCTTTACAAAACGTTTCTCAACCTAGATTTACTATATTTTGGGATAGGAAAGGAGGAATCTCTCTTGAGCATAGGTTGAAACCTCTCTCTAGCAAAAGAGCTCTTTTCTTCAACTTCTCATATTTTGTTCTTGCTCTTTCCTTCGATAAATCTCTCTGGGGATATCTTCCTCACACAATACCTCCTTCATCACTTGGGATTGTCTTCCCTAGTGTACCTTTTCTTCTTCTTTTATTTCTTCTCTTTGAACTTAGGTGCCGGTGGTTCAGGGGCCTCCAAAGGATATGCATCCTCTAAGGGCCATTCACTAACCACATGCTTTCCTTTACTCCGCGAGGAAGAGGAGGAATGGGTGGATGATCTAGGATTGGATTGGCTCACTTCTACCATTGCACTCTTCAATTTTTCGGCCTCTTTCTTGCTTTTGCTTCTTCGTAGCCACATGATTAAATATGAAGCAAAAGAGAGAAAGGTACTAGAAAAGTTCTAAGGAATGGACAACAAGCTTCCTAAGCTAGATTTGGATCTCGATTGGTTTCTCCTAACTCAAGTTTCATTAGGTTCCAAGACTAGGATTCCCTTTTACCCTAAAAAAAAAAAAAGACTAATCCCCAAAGCAACTTTTTTTTTCTTTTTCCACTTACGCCTATCCTTTATCCAACTACCTAACCTAAAGGGCAAAAACATCTACCTAAAATAGGTCAACCTGCAAAACAAAAAAAAAGAATGCATAAAGTCAACATTTACTCATTCTTTTTAAGACATGCAATTAAAAATTAAAGGGAAGCATCAAACTAGGAATTTTATTATCCTAAAACAATAGTGAAAATTGTATCCTAGCTTTTCACATGCTTCCATTCATCCTAGATTACATGGTACAATGAAAATTCACATGCTTTAGATTTTTATTCTACTAAAAACAAAAGTTAACCTATACTAGTATGTTGGAAAGTTTTCAATAGGGAAAAAAAAAAAGAAATTGTACTTAATTCAGCCATACGAAATGAACAATCATGCTTGGTGATCGAGCAAGGGGAGAAAGAATTCTTACCTCTAACTTTTTGTATGCTTCAATTCTACATCCTAACGACACTTAATCAAAGATTAACTATATATGATAAAACAAAGAGCAAAACATGAAACAACTGGATCAAGAATCATATGAACAACTAAATCTACTATCATGCATAGACAACGAATTAAAAGGGAAAAAGAAAACAACCTAGCTAAGTTTTTTTTTTTTTTTGTATAGAAGGATTCACTACACTTCATCATCACTCAACTTCCATGTGGACATGTTCCTTTGGAAGTCTTCACCCCAATAGTGTTCCAAACGTTGCCCATTAACAAGAAACTCTCTTCCATCCTCCTCACATCGAAGCTTAATAGCCCCGTAGGAGAGAGTTTCGATCACTGTAAAGGGGCCTGACCATCTAGACCTAAGCTTACCAGGAAAAAGTTTGAGGCGGGAATTGAATAATAAAACTCTTTGGCCTGCTTCAAAAGTCTTTGGAATGAGTCTCCTATCATGCCAAGCTTTAGTTCTTTCTTTGTAAATCTTTGCATTCTCATAAGAAAATCTCCTAAACTCATCCAAATCATTCAATTGAAGTAGCCTCAGATCTCCTGCATCAATTAGATTTAGGTTGAGTTCCTTTAAGGCCCAGAATGCCTTATGCTCTAATTCTAAGGGTAGGTGACAAGCCTTACCAAACACAAGTCTATATGGGGACATTCCAATGGGGGTTTTAAAGGCAGTCCTATAAGCCCACAAGGCTTCATCCAGCCTGACGGACCAATCCTTTCTTTGAGGTTTTACAACCTTCTCAAGGATTCCTTTAATCTCCCTATTGGACACTTCAGCTTGTCCATTAGCTTGTGGATGGTACGGGGTGGAGATTCTGTGCTTTACATTATACTTGGCCAGGAGGGTATTCATTGCCTTATTGACAAAATGAGAGCCCTCATCACTGATTAAGACTCTAGGGGTCCCAAATCTCGTGAATATGTGCCTATGCAAGAATCGACCACTTTGTTTTGGCGTCATTATTCGGACACGCCATGGCTTCTACACACACTTAGAGACATAATCTCATGCCACTAAGATATACAAATTCCCTTAGAGGGAAGAAAAGGGCCCATGAAGTCAATCCCCCAAACATCAAAGAGCTCCACCTCTAAGATGTATGTCAAGGGCATTTCCTTTCTCTTTCCTATATTACCTCTCCTCTGGCATGTATCACATGTCTTGCTAAAAACATAGGCATCCTTGAAGACAGATGGTAAATAATAGCCAGACTGGAACACTTTTGCTGCAGTCCTTTGGCCACCAAAATGGCCTCCATAAGGGGACGAATGACAATGCTCGAGAATAGATGGTATCTCGCTTTCGGTCACACATCTCCTAATCATACCATCTACACACTGTCTATATAAACATGGATCGTCCCACAGAAAAAATTTGGAGTCATGCAAGAATCTCTTTTCTTTTGTGCTGACAAATCAGGGGGAAGGATATTGCAAGCCAAGTAATTGGCATAGTCCGCGAACCAAGGGGGGTTGGTATTTTGGACCTCACCAACTAACAAGAGTTGCTCATCAGGGAAGTCATCCCTTATGTGGGAGTGTGAGGGTAAAGGCTCAGAATTCTCAATCCTAGACAAATGGTCTGCCACCACATTCTCTGAACCCTTTTTATCTTTGATTTCCACTTCAAACTCCTACAGAAGTAATACCCATCTAATCAATCTTGGCTTGACATCTTTCTTTGCCAACAAATACCTAATGACAGCATGATCTGTGTAGACCACCACCTTAGTACCAACCAGATATGGTCTAAACTTTTCAAAAGCAAAGACTCATCGCTAACAACTCCTTTCAAAGAGTTGTGTAGTTCATCCGAGCTTCATTTAAAGTTTTGCTCGCATAATAAATTGGATGTATTACCTTCTCTTGCCTTTGTCCTAGCATAACACCCACAACATAGTCACTTGCATCACACATCAACTCGAATGACAGTTGCCAATCAGGTGAAGACATAATAAGTGCAGTGACTAGGGCTGTCTTGAGGACATTAAAGGCATGGAGACACTCCTCACTAAATATAAAGGGCTTGTTGACTTCCAGGAGAGAGCACAATGGCTTTGAGATTTTTGAGAAATCTTTGATGAATCTTCTATAGAACCCCGCATGTCCAAGGAAACTTCTCACTCCCTTGACATTTGTGGGCGGTTCCAATTTCTCCATAATCTCAATCTTCGCTCTATCTACTTCTATTCCCTTGCATGATATCTTATGCCCTAACACAATCCCCTCTCTAACCATGAAGTGATACTTTTCCCAATTTAGAACTAGGTGTGTCTCTTCACAACGCTGAAGTTCTTTCCCCAAATTCTCTAAGCAAACCTTAAATGAGTTTCCAAAGACCGAGAAGTCATCCATGAAAACCTCCATGATGTCTTCTACATAGTCAGAGAAAATCGCCATCATGCACATTTGAAAGGTCGCAGGAGCATTACATAGTCCAAATGGCATCCTTCAAAAAGAAAAGGTACCATATGGACATGTAAATGTTGTTTTCTCTTGGTCTTGTAGAGCAATGGTTATTGGTTATAACCACTGTAACCATCAAGGAAACAATAGAAGGCTTGACCTGCCAGTTTGTCCAACATTTGATCTATGAACGGGAGAGGAAAATGGTCTTTCCTGGTGGCCTTGTTTAGCCTCCTATAGTCCATACAGACTCTCCAACCGCTCACTACCCTAGAAGGAATGATTTCATTGGCTTCATTAATAATTACTGTCATCCCTCCCTTTTTGGGAACACATTGGTGGGTGACCCAATCGCTATATCTGTTATGGGGTAGATAATTCCAGCATCCAACCATTTAATGACTTCTTTCTTCACCACTTCTTTCATGGCTGGGTTAAGTCTTCTCTGCGGCTCTATGGATCTGAAAATCCCTTCCTCTAAGGTAATCTTGTGCATGCAATAAGAAGGACTAATCCCTTGAATGTCAGCTAGAGTCCATCCTATGGCCTTCTTGTGTTGCTTAAGGACATCAAGCAACAATTGTTCGTCCTTAGGGGGTAGACTTGCTGATATGATAATGGGAAGAGTTTCCTTATCACCCAAGAATGCATACTTTAAGTGTTGGGGTAAGGGTTTCAGTTCTAGTGTTGGGGGTTCTTGAACTGAGGGTATCATAGAAGGTCTCTCTCCTTCCTTCAGATCTAATGACTCAAAGATTTTTCTGAACTTTGCTATTTCTGCTAGTTCTTCCAAACCCTGGGTCAACTCTTCTATTCCTGACTTCTCTAACTCACTCTCTCTCAGATCTCCAAATCTCATCTCATGGATTCCTTTCAATTCTTCGCTGGCGGTTTCAGAAATAACTCCATCTAAGACATGAATTACAGAACAACTCTCTGTCCCATCAGGATACCTCACTGTATCATAGATGCTAAACTGGACCTCTTGATCATTCATTCTCAGCTTAATGGTCCCTGCATGAACATCTATCACAGTTCTACCTGTTTTCAGGAAAGGTCGCCCTAGGATAATAGGAACATCCTTGTCAGCTTCATAATCCAGGATGATAAAATCCGCTGGGAATATGAATTTATCCACTTGGACCAGGATGTCCTCTATTTTTCCTTCAGGGTAGGCTATGGATCTATCTCGTTTAGCCGCAGGGGTTCTTGTGGTGGGCCTCGCCTCCCCAATGCCTAATCTCTTATAAATAGAGAGAGGCATCAAGTTGATGCTAGCTCCTAAATCACATAGCGCCCTCCCTAACTGTCTTCCACCAATAGAGACAGGTATGGTAAAAGATCCAGGATCCTTCTCCTTATGGGGTATCCTATTTCTGAACACCGCATTACACTCCTCACTCAACGATACCACTTTGAACTCTTGGAACTTCTCTTTTTCAGAACATATGTCCTTGAGAAACTTCAAGTAGTTGGGCATTTGCTTCAACGCATCAATCATTGGTATGTTGATATGGACCTCCTTTAGCATATCCAGGAATTTTTCAAAATGGGCTTCCTTCTTCTGTTTCCTCTTCAGTCTTTGAGGATAGGGTGGTGGGGGTGGTTTGAACTCAGGCACTGCTACTGTTGTTTCCTTGGAAGTTGAGGCTTGTTGAGATTCTGGTTTATCCTCAATCCCATCAGTTCCCCGATGTTTTGGATCCACCATTTTCTCATCTTGCCGTTCCACATCAACAGGGTCAGTTCGCTCATCTCTCTGGGTTTTCTCACAGCTACCCTCTCCTAAAATTCTCCCACTCCTTAATTCTACTGCTAGAACATGTTCCTTCCCATCTCTCTTTGGGATTTCTGTGTCTGCAGGGAGCGTACCCAGTGGCCTTGCTTTTAGCTCATTTGCTAATTGGCCAACTTGCATTTCAAGATTTCTTAGAGAAGCTTGTTGACTCTGAATAATAGCATCATTGCGAGCTATGTATTCTTTGAACAAACTTTCTAGAGAATCACCTGAAACTTGCTGGGAGGGTGTAGCCTTCTGTTGTGGTTGAAGAGCGGAGTTCTGATTCCCATAATTCTGATACCCTTGATTCCTAAAACCAGGTGGTTGATTCACTCTAGTTTGCATTTGAGGGGCTTGGGCATTGCTGCTTTGGCCTCCCCAAGATAGATTTGGGTGATTCCTCCATCCTGGGTTATAGGTGTTCGAATATGGGTTATTCCTAGATTGACCCTGATTTGAGTTTCCTACATAACATACTGATGCAGGGTTACTAGGGTAGAATTCAAAGGTGTGTCCTTCACCACAGTAGACACAGGATTCTAAATTCTCTTGAGGTGTAAAAGATGGGGTTGGAACATTGGAAGAGATTTGGTTCACGTTACCCATAGTCAAATTCTTCAACATGGAAACCATGGAAGAGATTTGAGCATTTATTGAGTTCAACGTGTCCAACTCAAGGACTCCTTTTACTTTTCCTACCGAAGTTCTCCTCACATCCGCCCACTGGCAATTGTTGGATGAGATCCTCTCTAATATCTTGTAGGCCTCATTGTAATTTTTGGCCAACAAAGCTCCATTAGCAGAGACATCCACTACTTGCTTAGTGGAGGTGTTCAAACCATGGTAGAATGTCTCCATTTGGATGCAGTGAGGCAATCCATGGTGGGGACATTTACGCAAAAGATCCTTAAATCTCTCCCACGCCTCGCTTAGGGTTTCCTCATCAAACTGTTGGAAAGCTACTATTTCATTCCTAAATCTCACATTGCTAGTGGGTGGGAAATATTTTATTAGGAATTTCTCTGCCAAGGTGTTCCAGGAATCTACTGCACTTGGCGGAAGCGAATTCAACCAGTTCTTTGCAGCATCCCTGAGGGAATAAGGGAATAAGCTCAATCTAATGGCATCACTAGAGACTCCTGGCATGATAAAGGAATCACTTACTCCCAGCAACGATTTCAAATGGAGATGGGGGTCCTCGGCTGGTAAGTCATGAAACTGCCCAATCGTTTGGAGCATTTGAAACATAACTTGTTTTAGTTCAAAAAAAGTAGCTTGTATAACAGGTCTGATTATCCCTGGATTCAATTCATCCACTAAGGGGTTGGCATAGGTCCTAATGGCTCGCTCTCGGTCATTGGCTAGCTCTATCACATTGGTAGGACCCCCTGCCGGAAGGTTAAAAAGTGGATTGTCTCTAACATCTTAGGGTGCTCTAGGGTTATGATGTTGGGCTAGAGGATCTAAAGGGTCTCTAGGATTATTCTGGTTAGCCATGGCTAATTTTTGCTCTCTAAACCGCTTCCTAAAGGTCCTATCTATTTCGGGGTCAAAATCAAACTCTAACTGGCGACGCACATTCATAAACTATCCTCAAGTACCTGAAATGCCGAAAAACCCAACTCAAGCAATATTATGAAAAAGAAACTAATCCTAAAAAAAAAACTCAAAAGTAAAGAAAACTTCACAGAACTCACAGATAAGATGCAAAGCTAGTCCCCGGCAATGGCGCCAAAAACTTGATGCAGAAAATATCAGGTGTCCTAAACTAATGCAACTAGGATGAGACTCTGACTCTCCTTTGACGTGCAAGTATACACGGTCAGTGCAACAAGTGATAAGAAAAGTATCGTTCCCACGAGGACTAGTAGAATCTAAATCAATGAGTGTCCTAGAAATTTGTCTCCTTATTATTTTTTTGGTGCAATGCAATGGCCATGCAAATTTGTGTTAAAAATAAGTGAATGCAATAATAGAATTTGATTTTTTTTTATCTTGTTATTTGGATGAGTTAAGTATAACGAAGACTAATGCAATAATTCAAAGTACGTGAAAACGTTAAAAACATAAACTAGACGAGAGAAAACTAGGGCTTTTAGATTGAGAGATAGGCTAGGGTTAAGTTGAAGTTTCATGTATAATTAGAATAACAAATATGTGGTTGATGCCTTGAATTTAACTACACATGTGATCAAGTGAATTTTTCCAAAATCACTAATTTTTAAGACCAAACATTTCCCAATTGAGACCTAAATTACGCTCATGATTTCAAGGTTCCAGGTGGGTTAATTATCCCTAATTAACTCAAGATCCTAGAATGAAATTTTAATTTCCTAATTCACTAGCTTTTCCAAGTTCATGAATTTAAAGAAAAGTTAAAGTGGCCAAATTTTAACCCTCATGCATCGTTGTAAACATTAAAATCTCATAAATTCAACTATGACATTAACCATTAATTTATTACAATTTATACATTGAAGAACAACTTAACCCGTGCCTAGGAGAATTTAGCTCATGATTGGGGTCAAATTACACAACGTAAGGTTAAACATGCTTTTCACTAATCAATGGAATCGTATAAAAATGTCAATCAAAACAGCCACACAATTAGGCTAAAACAGTGAGCAAATTAACTCTTAATTAATGAAAAGCATCAAGCAAAACCGTGCAATTAACACAAATAATAACGAGAGTAAATTTAAGATTGGAATGGTTACACAGTGACAGCAAAGTATTTTTGCTTCACCAAAGGGGGAGTCTCGGATTAAGCCCTTCGAAGTCACTGCCCACGATTGCTTCAGCAAATGGGGCGTCTGGACACTGCTACACACAGGCCACGCAATTGCTTCAGCAATGCTCAGCCGACACTCACCACACGCGCGAATGCAGCAGCAGCAGTGGGCGATCCCTCGCACCTACGAGCACAGCAACCTCCTCAGTCCTCCTTCGCGATTGCTTCAGCAATCGATGGGCCAAGCACAACGGCGCCTTCTTCCGATTGCTTTAGCAAAGTAGGGTGGATGGCTCTCCCGATACCTTCCCGTTTTTCTCCCCTCGGCCTTGCAGTAGCAAAACACCGAACCTCAGTCTCCCCTCACAATTGCTTCAAAGAATCGACAAAGAACCACCGTGTTCTCACCGCTTTGCTCCTCTCGTTCTCTCTCGGCCTTCTTTGTAGCAACGCCCTACGAATTTCTTCTTTCGCGATTGCTTCAGCAAAACAGAGACTCTCCTTTGGCAAAAAAAAAACGCATGACAGCTCCCCTTTTCTTTTCCTTTATCACAAGAAGATGTTGCCCTAGTTTGATAATTACGAACACGCCATTTAGGGTATAAAGACCATTTTGCCCTTCAGGTAAAATGTCTAAAATGCCCTTATGGGTTTTTGTAATTTTTTTTTTACACATCTCCTGCACACAGAAAAATCCTCATGCATCATTATCAATCATAAATCAAACTAAATATGTAAAAGTTAAGAAAAATCTCAAATTGCGGTCTTTAATTACTTGTTAGCTAATTTCTCCAAATTAAAGCACAAAATCATCAAAATTAATTCTTTTAGAACCTAATGCTTAAATTCAAGATTTTCAACTAACATTCATAATTTAGGGATAAAATAACATGAAGCTCAATGAATTCTATGCAATTCAAGTTGATTAAGCACTGAAATTCTAGTAAAATAACTCTCCTATGGCGAGTTATCAACGTGTTCATTTGGCTAATCTGAGTCTCTATATTCTTTATTGTAGCTTCATGACTAGTCACAATACTAGATAGACTGGTGACTGCATTCTCCAGCTGGTTGGACCGACATCTGGATTCAGCTATGAAGGAGTGCAATGTGTCTTCCAGAGATGGTTTCCTCTCTGATGTAGAAGCATGCCCTGTAGGAGGATTCAACACATTTTTGTTGTTAGCATAAGAGAAATTTTCATGATACCTCAAACCTGGATTGTAATGTGTTGGTAGGTTATTCTGAGTCTGTTTTTCCCCATAGGTGTTGCTTCTGTTGTTCGGGTAGTGCAATTGCTCCATAATGGATTCTCCATTTGGCTGGGAGCATTGAGAGGACATCCCTTTTTGTGGTGATCCTGCAAATTTATTCAGAGCATGAGTGAGAGATGCCATATGAGATCAAGAGAGGTTACCTCATCATGTTGATATAGTCCAGCTACTGGCTTAGATCTGTCATTTTCTGTAGACCACTCGTAGCTAGCAGTTGACACTTCCTCTAGGAGGGCCCGTGCTTCTAGCATAGTCTTCGCCATGAAAGCCCCTTCAGCAGTGGCATCCAGAATGGTCCTGGTCTTACCTTCCAGTCCATTATAAAACAGTTGTATCTGAAGCCAATCGGGGTAGCCATGCTGTGGGCACCTCCTGAGCATGTCTTTGTACCTTTCCCATGCCTCAAATAGTTGCTCTCCCTCCAGCTGCCTGAATGTTCCAATCTCAGTCCTTAACTTTGCAGCCTTCACAAGTGGAAAGAATTTGATCATGAAGGCTTGGGCCAACTCCTCCCAAAAAGTGATACTACCTGAGGGAAGGGACCCTAGCCATTCTTTGGCTATACCCTGCAAAGAGAAAGGAAAAAGACGTAACCGAATACTATCAGTAGAGATACGATTCATTTTAAATGTACCACAGATTTCTAAAAATTTTTGAAGATCAGAGTTAGGATCTTATGTGGCTAAGCCTCTGAAAGCACCTTCCCTAACCATTTGTATCAGCCCTGTCTTAAGTTCAAAATTATTAGCATTTATAGAGGCATGGACTATTCCAGCCTGCTCAGAATTAAACACAGGTTTGAAATACTCCCTGATAGGTTTAGGGTTATTAACGAGTTCCTGATCAACCATAATTTGAGGTTCTGCTTTTCCTTCCCTTAGGAGTTTTCTACAGGTTCTTTCGATCTCAGGATCAAAAGGGTGCAAGTCTGCAGCTCTCCCCTTGGACATACACCTGGAGGTACAAAAAAGAAAGAAAAAAATTAGGCAAAAACACAAGTAATAAAAAAAAAACATAGAAGAAGACAAATAAAAAAAAAATTAAACATACAACTTGGATTGCCTCCCAAGAAGCGCTTTGTTTAACGTCTTTAGCTAGACGGTGATTTATCAGGGCACATAAAATTGCTCTTTTTTTTTCGGGCCCTTCTTGCTCGAATCGATATAGCCTTCTAAGTCTAAAAGGCTATCCTGTTTTTCTGGGGCCCCAGACAAAAATTTATTTTTGGTATTTTTGTTTATCAAAATAAAAGAGCTGAAATCAAAGCAAGACTCGTGAGTATCAAACAAATGGTTATAAAAAATAAAGGAGATTTATGGGGATAAAAGGAAAGAAGACTTCTCAACCTCTAATTCTATCACCTGGATCTCCCGTGTGGAACTAAGTGTATCACCAGTGTCCTCCTCACTAACCTGATCATGGTGTGCCTCAGTCTCCCTCAAACTATCCTCATTATCATCTAAACAAATTCTCCTAGGTGGCACCTCCTGAGTGGTAAGGATAAGAAATTGTTCTTGTAAGGCCTTAAGGGAAACTACTAACTGGTTAAGGTATTGAGCTCTATCTTGTACTATTTCCCAAAGTTCTACCACCTTAGTTTCTAACTTATCAAACCTCTCTAATTCACTATGAACCAAATTTTTAAATTTTGAATTCTAAGGTATATTATGCCAATTGGTTCATAAGAGAAGATTTTTCTAGGTGTTGGTTAAGGTATGAAAAACTATGGTTCCAAGTGCCTAAATAACTACCCTCATGTGAATTTTCATATATGTCAGGTACATAATGGTAAAAATTAGACACATGGTATTCAGAAAAATCATGATGCACAAAACTAGGGTCCTGAGAGGGGTAATAGAATGATGGAGAAAAATCATGCAAAGTCATGCTTGAAAAATTACTAATTCAGAACAAGACTTCTAAACAATAGCAACACAACCAAAAACAGGGGACAAAGACTCAAAAACACATAAAACTAAAATAAAAAAAAATAAGGAAACACACAAAAACAAATAAGGAAAGACAAACAAACAAACTTTAGTCTAGAATTTTAAATTTTCTCCGAATATTAATTAATCTAAATAATCGCCATTCCCCGGCAACGGCGCCAAAAACTTGTTGCGTAAAATAATATTTATGATATTGCAATACCGAAGTGTACGGGTCAAGTTTTAGTATAGTGATTTATGAGTCCAAGTATCGTCATCGGGAATGGGTTTCTAGATTAATTAATTACTAAGGTACTAACATTCAATTTTTGCTAAAGAAACATAACATGGATAGTTGGTTGAAAGTAAATACAAACAAACAAACAAACATGTGGAGACACGAATTGATAGAATTGTGGGAAGTGATTTTACAAGTTAATGACTCAATTAACACATGCAATGAACCAATGAGATGAATTTATAAACAAGAAGTAAAATACTCAAGAAAACTTCTTGATTCTTAGTGAGCCTCACACATGCAATAAACTCCATAGTCTCCATATGAACCTACGACATGCATGGCATTAAGCAACTTCTTTATGTGTTTTCCTAAGATTTCTAAGTCATTCTCATGCCAGATTTCTAAGGGTTTTGACGATTTTTCTCTGATTCAAGCTTTATTTCTCGAGTCCACTTGAACTAACAAATTAAAAAGTAAAGAACGAATTGACAAAAATAAAGACAAAACATGCTTCATTACATAGCAAGAAAGTTATAACAAGTAAATCAAATCCTAGCTACAATGATTAGCTACTCTAAATCACATGAAAATCAAACTAAACAAGTAGAACACGTCTTAGAACGCTATTACAAATTGAAAGAAAATGAAATTAAACTTATGTGTCGATGCCGGTCCTTCGTCTCCGAGCTCCCGTCTTCGATCTCGAACCTCCACGAATGCTTTGACTCCCAAAAACACTCTTTTCTCTCTTCTTACAAAGTGTATTTGAGAATAGGGCTAAAAACTATCAATTTCGGCTCCCCATTACACAATTGTATAATGTTGTATTTATAGGCATGATCGGCACAGCGTTGCACCGATAGGGACAGCGTTGCAATGCTGCACCCTAGACAGCTGGCAATTAAGGAATTAATCGATGGCGTTGCAACGCTGAGGGCAGCGTTGCAACGTCGCTACCCTAACGCGCGCGCTCCTTGTCGAAATGAAATGGCGTTGCGACGCCGCTGAGGCGGCGTTACGCGCCGCAGCGACTCCTCGTGCATGCCTTCTTATCGAGATAGCGTTGCAACACCCTAAGGCAGCATTCCAACGCTATCGCCTGTAGTCTTCAATACAGCTTCACAACACGCTCGGCGTTGCTACGCTATGGACAGCGTTGCAACGCTATCACTTTGGGTCCATTAGCTTGGTTTGGTCCTTTCACTTCTAAATGATGTTATTTTAAGCTCCAATTAGCCTCGTTTTGATCTCGAGTGATCCAAAATATCTCCAATTGTTCTGTTTGCGCTCTTATCCTGAAATTAAATGATTTAAACATGTAAAAGCCCTGAAATCATCATAAAACTAGTAATAATTAAGCCTAAGGATAACACATTTTGTGTGCTATCAGTCTCCGACCGAATAGCTCGCCGTCGTAGGGTACGTATTTCTCTCTCTCAACATTCTCTTTCGACTCACTCTCTTTTTCTCTCGATCTACATTGTCGCCGCCCACAGATCTGTTGATATTATTCGTCGCCGTCCATTTTTTGGGAGTCGCCGCTGTCTGGGAGTCGCCGATTACAAGTGTCGCTGCCGGTCGTTTTTGGGAGTCGCTGCGGAGTCTAAAACTTGCACATCCGGTCCTTCGTTTGCAGATCTACTTCACAGAGGTCCAGATCTACACCGATCAGTCAGCCTTTGTAGGAGTTCACCATTGTCGGGTTCATCGGAGGTTGTTTCTAATAAAAAATTTTATTAAAAATTTGTATGTTGTGTTTAGGGAAATTTTTATTAAAATCATGGATGTTGTGTTGCTGTTAGTTTAGGAATTTTTTTTTATTCAAATCATGTGTGTTAATCTAGTTTAGGAAAAAATGTACATTGATATATAACATGGATGTTGTTGTTGCTAGTTTAGGAGAAAAAAAGTTTGTTGTTTGTAGGAAAAAACTTAATGTTTGGGTTTAGTTTGATGGATTGTTGACATTGGTTTGATTGAGGGTTGAGTTTAGTTTTATTGAGGGTGTGAGTTTAGTTTAGAAAAAAAACTAAAAAAAAACTAACATAGAAAATGTTGGCGTTTAGTTAAGTTTGATTGAGGGGGTGAGTTTAGTTTAGTTTGATTGAGAAGTTGAGTTTAGTTTAGGAAAAAAACTAATATAGATAAATGTTGGTGTTTAGTTTAGTTTGATCAAAACAATTTTGTGTTACTTTAATGAGTTTAGTTTGATGAGGGAGGGGAGTTTTAGTTTGATGTAGTTATGGAAGGAAGGATGCATGTTGTTGCCAAAACAAAATGGTGTATAATTTAAATAAATGCATGTGTGTTAGTTCAATTTGATAAGTGATTGAGGAATGGTTGAAAACTTTTGTTTAGCATGTTTGGTTAGAATCATATGTTTAATTTTCTTAATATTAGTAGTGGGTTTGTGGATGAGAGGAAATGAAATTGGTCCAAAATATCACGATGTTGCCTTTTGAATCAACATCATAAAATTAAGTAAGTAGTGAACTCCTTGATACTTTTCTTTTTTCTTCGGCGACTTCCTAAGGACATAGTAAGTACATAAATTTAAGTTACTATTATTCTTCTTGTAGATTGAACTTTCAAGACACCAGATTAATTGTTACAATGAGTGGATCAAGTGACGATGAAGTGAACGTATCCATCCAAATGGAGGCTAGGCATACTAATCGACGTGGTCTCACTACTATGCGTGGTCTGGCACGCGTAAGGACTACAAGAGAACGCTTGGTCATCCAATACAACAATCAAGGCCAAAGTGTTGGTGATAATGCAAACCAAATGCAAAGTTATATAGGAGTTTGCGTTAGGCAAGAAATTGCATTAAGTTACAAGACTTGGAAAGAAGTTCCCCAAGAATTGAAAGATAAAATTTTTGATTCTGTAGAGGTAAGAATAATAGTATTTGATTCTGTAGGCTTCCTAATATATAGAGTTATTTAACCCTTTATTATGTGTTTCCTATGTAGATGTCATTTGTGGTAGACCTTCGGTCCAAGAATTGTATTCTTCAATCAGCGGCAAATAAATTTTGAACATTTCGATACACGTTGTATCAAAAGCATATACTTCCATTTAAGGATGAACCATCCTTGTTGAAACATCCTCCACAAAAGTATTCCCATATTGATAAAAAACAATGGGAAGCATTTGTGAATGCTAGATTATCGGAAGAATGGGAGGTAAATACATTATACTTATTGCTTTTAAAAGTTAGTAAAAAAAGTATTAAAATGATTTAAATTGATTCTATTATGTTATACAGGCACAAAGTCGTGTGCAAAAGGAAAGGAGAGAGAAATGTAAATATAATCATCACATCTCTCGCAAAGGATATGCAAACTTAGCTGAAGAACTAGTGAGTAACATTATTTCTTATAATTTTCCATACATGAAATTTAATAACTTGTATGTTTATATAGGAATTGGCAGAAGATCCTTCCACTCGTGCAATCTTATGGATACAAGCACGAAAAGGAAAAAAATAATGGATACTTCGATGAAGACACCAAACAATGTGCTGGTTGAATCGTAAGTTAATATGTTTTATTTTAGCATGATGTAAAAATGATTGTTAGTTTAAATATCTTATGGTTAGTTTCAATGTCAATCTAAATGGTTGTGACAGGACGAACTAGCTATGAAGAATAAAGGTAAAGACATATTGACCGAAGCATTAGGCACGCAAGAACACAGAGGGCGTGTTAGAGGAATAGGTATGTCTGTCAATCCATCAACATACTTTAACATTCCTCGAGGGAAATCAAAATCAAGCAAAGAGTCTGGAAACAAAATGTCGACTGATTGCTCACCTTCCAAAAAGTCTGCAAGCATAGGAAGTAATCATCCAAAAGACAAGGAGGTGATTGACGAGGTGGAAGAAATTTTAGAGGTAATTAGAATTTTGTGTATTTTTTTTTATCATAAGTGTGATCTATGATACTTTATTTTGACATTCTTTTTTAATTTTTGAAGGGAACTCCATGCCATCTAGCAATAGGATCAAAGGATAATTTGGTTGTTGTAGGCACAATGTACACGTCTGACGCTCAATTTCCCACAGTCCATGGAGTTCTCTTAGTAGTTGAAAATGTTAGAGTGCTAGTGGACATGATCGCAGGTGAAGATGCTCCATTACCAATTCCTATACGGGGAGAAGTAGAGTCTCTGAGTCAATCAATGGGAAATTTTGTGGCATGGCCTCGGGACCTTGTAATTTTTAATAAGGGGGGAAAGGTATGAAATTCTTCAACTCAATGTTTAAAATTACTATATTCTTTGTTTACAAATTTAAATGTTGTTTTGTTGTGATAGGTGGCTTCTCCAGCAAAACATAAGTCAGATGTTTCTGTACATGTGCCTACTTCACATTCTACAAAGTACACAGATGCTCGTGTGACTATTAAGCTTCTGAATCGTTATGCAATGTTATCGATGATACGATTCAAGTCAAGTTGAGCGAGCACATGTTCGGGGAGGAAAAGTAAATTTATTTACATCACGATGATATCCTACATTATTGTTGGATGGTGGAGATAGGGTACTCCTGCATAGTCGCATGCATTGCGTAAGTATACAACATCTTTCATTTATATTGACTACGCTTTTGAATGTTTTATAAAATAACTTTACTTTTGTTTAGGTATCTATGGGCTGTATGTGAATATGAAATAATCGCCAAGTTCTTGCTAGTTAATCAAATAACCATTTCTAATTTTGTTAAAAGTCAAGAAACACGTTGTATAAATTTGGTTAACAGGTTAGAAATGGTTAATTTGGACTTGGATCAACAAGTTTTCATCTCATATAATACTGGGTAAGTCATCATTTAAATTACTTCAACTTATTTATACTTTTTTTTGTTCATAATGATATTAGAGTATTCATTGTTTAATTAGATATCATTGGATGTTGTTGATCGTTATTCATCCGCGGGCAAACACCGTTTATATCTTAAACTTGTTGAGGAGTAAGATCGAATAAAGTTTTCAAGAAACAATAAATACGTAAGTGTTTCAAACCTTTAGAATTAATTAGTTTCTATTAATTTTTCTAATGCTTCAAGCTCTCTAGATCCTTGAGAATGTAGCAAGCCAAGCACTCACTTCCACAATATCGTTCTGCCATAACTTGTAAACTTGTAAAGGTAAACATAATTGATATATTTGATTGTTTTGATCAACATTGGAACGAAATTTAACTCAAACATGCTACTTTTTAAATTATTTTGCATGTAGTGCCCCCGTCAACCGAGTTCTATCGAGTGCGGGTACTATGTACAGAAGTATATACGATAAATAATATATAATTCTAGTATCCCTATAAGTAACCTTGTAAGTACTCTTATTTTATCTTCTTAGTGATTCAAAAATATAATTTAGTCTAAAGTTATATATATTTATTTCTCTTTGTAGTTTAACACAAAAACTACATATAAACAAGAAGAAATCGACGAGATTCGAGTACAATGGGCGGATTTTGTTGGCAGATTTGTATAAGACATTTGTGGATTTATGAATTTTGTGAAATGTATGTAAGTACTAGATTTGTATGAAGTTAGGTAAGTACATATGTTCTTATTGTAATTAGGTGTATAATATACTTGTTTATAATGTATATAGTAGAAGTGTATATAATATTTAGTAGTTTATGGAGAGTCGGGTGGCTTCATTCTTTTGAATCTTGGATTGGAGTTTATTGGATGTTGTCCATGAATGAATGTGTTTTTTGATGTATATACTTGTTTGTTGAATGTTGTCTACAATGGAGAGGCGGGTGGCCTCATTCCCTATAAGTTTTTTTTGGATATAGAAGTGCAATGTTTCAGGTTAGTGGTTAGCTGATGGTCTGTAGAGGTCATGCCGAAACTTTTACTTATTGGTTTGATTTCGTGTAAGTTTTAGAGTTTATTGTTTTTGTTATAATGTTAAGGTTTGTGAGATAGGAGTTTATTGTTTTAGAGTTATGGTTAAGATATACGAGTTTATGGTTTTTGTGATATAGGAGTTTAAGGTTATGTAGAGATCGTTTCATGTGTATTCTCGTAAAAGGAATCTAGAAGTTTATGGTTAAGGTTTGTGATATAGGTGTTAAGGTTATATAGAAGTTTATGGTTAAGGTTTGTGATATAGAAGTTTATGGTTTGTGACACAAGAATTTCTGGTTTATGATATAGTAGTTTATGGTTTTCAAGGTTTGGATATAAAAGTGTTCGCATTGTTTTGGTAAAAAATAATTTTGTTGGATGTTGTTGTGGAATAGTGATTTCATGTATGTTTTGAATATAAAAGTGTTTTTGTTGCATGTTTGTAAATTTGTGTAGTGATTTCTTATGTGCTTTCAATATAGAGGTTAATATATGCACTATTTTAGGTAATTAGTTATGAAATATTGTTGGTTAGCCATCGGGCTATCAACTTTTTTTTTATTAAATTACGTTAAAAACTACGTCGGGCATTGCTTGTCATTAAATAAAAAATTATGAACTAAACTAATGACGGACACCATATAATGATGGACAACGGGTATTTAAAAAGTTTTTTTTTACAAAATATAGATGACGGGCAAAATCCGTCATTAAAAACAAGGTTCCAACCCATTTTCAATGACGGGCAAAGGGCTTCAATGACGGGCATTGCCCGTCATAAAAAACCGCCCGTCATTGTATGTTACAATGACACTTGCATAGATGACGGACGCACGCCCGTCATCAAAACCCTTTAATGACGGGCAATGCCCGTCATTAAAACCCTTTTTTCTTCTAGTGTTCGTAACATGCTCAAGATTTAGATCAAGTTGCCTAGGTCATCCTAGTGAAATAGAAACCTAACTAGTCAACGAAGTTACATCTAACGGTTACTATTTCGCGGTCTGGTCTTATGTAATCTCATTACATAGGATATCTCCACTCACATGTCATCTACACGAACACGTTAGGATCAAAGTGTTTGTATCATATACAAAGTGGACCACATCCATAATTTAAATAGCAAAATTAGACCAATTTTGGCACCCTAAACTTAATTTTAATTAATATAATCTAATTATATTAATTAAAAATTAAATTAAATAAATATAATTAAATATAAAATGTTTTTATATTTAATATATAAATTAAAAAAAACGTTTTTCACCCGTTTGATAGTTTGCTGAAACGCTTTCGGCGTTGCAACGCTGCGCCTTGTCCATTTCTGCCCGTTGGAGCGCGTTGCGAAACGCCTTCGACGTTGCAACGTCGATGGCACCGTTGCAACGCTGCCTCTGATGCGTGCCTCCTTCCACAAGCGCAACGTTGCAACGCTGCACACAGACAACAAGTGATCTTCCATCAATTTGTCTCGTTTTCCCTCCGTTCTTCTCAGCAACCACTTTGCCTCGATCGACACGGACTTTCAGACTCAATTTACAATTAAAATTGCCCAAGAAACCGGGCCCTTACATTGAACGATTCAATGAAAAATTGTAAATCTAAGTGCCAAAATTGAAAACGTCTAAATTGCAAACCGTTCATTCATCACATGAAAAACAGTAAATCCCACCTCGTTCTTGATAAATCCAGAACGAAAATTAAGAACACAATTGGGCTTTGATACCAATTGAAGGGATCGAATCCTGCAGCGGAAAGCGATTGTTAATCGCGTGTTCTTAATTTAGTTACATGGATTACAATCAATAACTAATCTAACTAGATTTAGCACGCATTTCCACAAGATGGACAACAAGAAATATATCTTTGAAGAACTCTTTCTTCAACTGCTCCTTCTCCCATGATCACGATCTCAACAACTCGAACCCGAGCGATCACGGACACTACCACCGGATCTTCTCCGTTGTTCTCTAGGTGACGGAGGAATGTGGGTTCCTTTAGGATGAGGTGAGATGGTTGTGCGAGAGGTTGTGTTTTTGTTTTGTGGAACTTTTCCAACAAGACAAAACACTTACAATCTAGGGTTTTCCAAGATTTTACTTAACTTTCAAATTGCATCTCATGCAACCTTTTATAAGGAAATAGGATGGAAATTACCATCCTATCCTTCCTTCATTCTCTCATTAGTATATAGTTTATATGTGAATCTTATTCACATTAAAACCATATATTATATCAATTATATCATATATAATTGATAAAACACCTCATATGTGAAATTGAACACTTCAATTTCATTCCTAACTTTATACCCTCAATATTACCATGTTGAGCCAACGGAGGGACCTAATGGACCTAAAGTTCATGAGCTCCAATGATGTGAGATTAACTGAATAAACTCTTTGATCTAGTTAATCAATATTCATTAACCACAAGTCATTCCACTATAGATTTGTAGTTGCACTCTCCTCACTGTAGATTATATTGTGTCCACTGATATAATCATTACCCACGAGTCGACCCTTCACAGGTTGTTCGTAATCACGACTGGTTCAAATTATCGTTTTACCCCTGTGATTACCTCTTTGTTCCTTAAGCACCACTGATTCTCTATTGAACAACAAGTCTAAGGTCCTACCATAGACTCATACCCTTATAGTGGGCGGGGCCCCGTTGTTCAAGACCTGGAGTCAGTTCTTAAGGGAACAACCTATCTAATTTCTTAGTGTAGGAATGAGTGAATTCCATCTTGCACAGATTAAGTCCCCACTACCTACGAGGTTACGTCACGAGAAGGTAGGCTTATTGAGTCGACTGGCAGGTGCCACTCTCACCCATACTAGTCTAAGGACAAACCCCTATAAGCAGGAGTTCTTAACTTGCTCAGGATTCAGGTCGAGTCACTAATGACCATCTATAAATTATCAGTCTTATCCTGTTAAAGGTGTTATACTAATTAGACTTAATAATTTGCAATCCGGTCTTGTGTGAACTCTTCATACAGGATGCACCCACTCGCATGCCAACTACATGAATTAGTTGGATTACCTCATTTGTACTAATTACAAAGTGGGTCGCATCCATGGTGTTACCAGAATAAGGTTTCCAACCTTATTCTTATACCATAGACCATTTAGGTTATACTCTTGAACATAAATCAAGAATATAATTTTACGGGTTTGATCCACATCCATGCATTTCTACTACACTGATGTTCAAGATACATTATAACCTTGGAGCTTAGTTTATTGGATTTATAAAGCAAGAATATAATTTTATCAAAACAAATAACTCTTTATTTATTTGATCAAAATTACATAAGTTAGGGCACAAATCCCAACAAAGGTGAGGTGACTCTACGGGTTTGATATGGGGAGATAGTCTCTGCTGCAACTATCGGCAAAGTGAAGCTTTTCTTTGGCAGGAATTACATTTTTTTAGACAATATGTACATAGTTCCAGGGTTTACTAGAAACCTCATTTGTATTTCCTGTTTATTAGAACAATGTATTTCCGTTTCTTTTCATGGTAATAAAGCGTTTATTTACAGAAATTGTAATCTTATTTGTTCTGCTTCACTTAAGTCAAATTTGTATGTTTTAAAGCATAATTCGGTCAAAAGCGTTTTGAACACTGAGTTATTTAAAACTGCAGAAAAACGAACTTGTTGGGGTTTGTGCCCTAAAACTCGCAGTTTGTATTTTTGTTCTAATTATTGATATAAATTGTTATTACTTCACTAAAGAGATTATTTCGTTATTTACGAATTTTCCTTTGTATAAACCCTAAATCCAATAAACTAAACATCCAAGGCTGTTAAATGTGTCTTTAACTAAATGTAGTGTACATATAAAGGATCTCGGTTCGAGATACAGCCTAAAGGGTCTATAGTTAGGGGATAAGGTTTTGGGTACCTTACCCTGGTAAAACTATGGATGTGGCCCATTTTGTATACGATACAAACACAGTGATCCTAACGTGTTCGTGTAGATGACATGTGTGGTGATATCCTTTGTAATGAGATTACATAAGACCGGACCACGAAATAGTAACCTCTAGCTGTAACTCCGTTGACTAGTTAGGCTTCTATTTCACTAGGATGACCTAGGCAACTTGATCTCAATCCTGAGCAGGTTACGAACTCCTATTTGTGAGGGATTGCCCTTTGACTAGTATCGGTGAGAGTGGCCAGATTCGCCGACACAATATGCCTACCTTCTTGGGGGATAAGACCGAGTGAGCGGCTGGGAACTTAACTTAGCAAGATGGAATTCACTCCTTCCCGCCTACTAGGGTAAGTAGAGGAATGTTCCCTTGGTGTCTCCGAGAGTTGAACAAAGGGCCCGACCCTCTCATTAGCCCGAGAGGGACTCTGATTATTGGTAGGACTACAAACAAATTGTTTATTAGAGGAGCACTAGTACTTAAGGCACAAGATGTAACCCAGGGGTAAAGCGATAATTTGACCAGTGGTGTTACGAACATTAAATGAAAGATTGACTTCTTTGTTATTATTTGTCAATATCCGTGGAAACAGAAATATATCTGCAGTGAGAAGAGTGCAACTGCGAGACTTTAGTGGAGTGTTCCCGCAGTTAACGAATGTTGATTGGGAGGTTAATGAGATAAATCGAGCAATCTCGTATCGTTGGATCTTCTAATCTATAGATCCATTAGGTCCACCTGCTAGCTCGTAAAGGTTTCTTAGATCATTTGAATTTTAAATGTTCAAATTCATTAGGGAATAAATTTAATGTATATAGATACGGTATAATATATAGTTTTGGAACTATATATTATAAATTTAATGTGAATATGATTCATATTAAATTAGGGAACGTGTCATGATGACACGTTCCCACTACTCCCCAACTCCCCCTCGATAGGGAGTGAAGAGTTACCCACTGTGTCACACCCCCTCCCGTACTACCTGCTAACTTAACCCGGGGGACGACATGAAGCCAACAGACACTGTTTATCTCTTAACAATACCTTTTGACCCTGTTTTACCTGATAAACGTATTATACTCGCATATGGAATACTTTAAACTTAACACAACGGAAACTTGACAACTACTCATCATACATAAAGAGAAACTCTTCTTAAGTCTCTCTTGGAAAACAAAAAGACAAGAGCACAAGAAACCAAACCAGACAACCCATTGTTTATACAAACTCTAAAGTACAAATAACTACAACTGCATAGTCCTCTCAAGATAATTTACAACACATATAGACATGCGATACAACTCTAGCCACGTACAAATATCAAACTTATGAAGCTTTCAGCAGACTATGGCAGGATGTAAGGTACCAGGAGCTCGATCTCTACCTGAAAAGTTTAGACAACATTGAAAGAATGAGCTATGAAGCTCAGTGAGTGACTGAGTTTAAAATCTATAACTCGTAAAACATTTCACATGAAAAACTTATGAGCATATGTATTTGTAGTCAAGCATTAGAAGTAAACATGGAATCATAATAGATTTTCAGAAAACAAACAAGTATGTCGCCAAAATCTCGTAAGGCATATAGATGATATAAACCCTTTTAAAACATGTCATAATCCACGTTGTGTAGGGCACGCCCAGTACAACCAACGTTTACTCTACGATGTAGTGGGGCCCGCCCAACACTCCCATCGTCTTTGTCGTAGTGGGGCCCGCTCAACACTCACGATAGCATTTTTGCCACGAAGTACACTCAACGTCGACAACAGAATATGACCTGTGTGCACACGGTACCATAAAGCCTCGAGCTTAATATCTCAGTCATTTACTCATTCGAGTCTCAAAAAACACATAAAAATATTTAAACATGTCTGCTTATCTTTTCTTTCGTAAAACTCAAGCATACTCAGCTTGTTCATAAAAATTGGAAATCTTTAAATCATACTTGCTAGTGCATACTTGCTCGAAATCATAACATTTCCATAAATTTCAGAAATCAATAAACATATGATCATGTATAAGTTACATCGAAAAATCTAGGCTCACATCGAGTACTTAAAAACATTTTAAGGAAAACATGAATGCTCATAAATATGTGTTCCAAAAGTAAACATAAAGCATTGAGACCCTTTCATTCTAGCAAAACTTGCATTTCTTAAGGCATATTTCAAGCACATAGATCGTTTTCGAAGTTCGTTTTATCACTCACAGTGTTAAACTAGAACCCTGACCCATATACTCGACCTATTTCTTCTTGGCCTGCCAAACAAACCAAGACCATGTTTTAGAACCTCGAGCTCATGGATTTTAACCTTGAAATTACAAAAAAACACACCATTCAAAATTCCAGTATTTAAAGATTTCATGCCCTGTTTTCAGACACTCATAACGTCTTTATTACTTAGCCAAAAAGGGTGTACTTTATACCAAACTCTTCCTTTTTGAATCCTCTAAAATGAATAAGAAGAAATGAAACTGAAATTCCCAACGGATTTGCTCGAAAATACCTCAAAAGCAGCTTCTCCAAAAACAGACTTCTGCTGTTTCTAGACTTGATTTCCTGCTGCACAACAAATTTGTCATGTGATTTAAGACATATTCCAATCCTTTTATACTTACTATTTATCAAGGAAGGTTGTAGAAAATTGAATTAGCTTTCCAACCATACCTATTAGAGCTTCTGATTCCAACTCTATAGATCAACACGACCCAAAAACCAGAGGCTTCTCGGATTTGACAGCAAATTCTGTCTTCTGCCTTCCACTTCACAAAATAGTAACTTAACTTCAGAATTTGCTCCAGCTTCCTTCACGAACTTTGTTAAAAAATGAATTAACTTTCAAGAAACCAAACCTCAACTCTTACCTCTTCTTGTTGAGCTCGAAATGATCAAAATATTAGAACAGGGTTGAATTCAACATTGAATTTCCATGGAACCTTGAACGAACCTTTCTCTTTTCTTCTTCAAGCTCAAAACCAAACTTCACCTTCTTCCTCTTCCTTTATGCTTCTCCCACGAAACCCTCTTCTTAGTTTGTAAGAAATGAGATGGAAATGAATTTAAAATGATTTTAAAATGACTTTAAAGGAAACACTGCGGTGGGGGTTTTGTCCTTTTCTTCTTTTTCTTAATCCTTCCTTATCTCTTTCTTTCCCTTTTCTTTTCTTTTCTTTTATTTTCTTAAGGCAAAAAAAACCAATATATATTAAACTTTTCCTTTTTGTTTTCTTTGGTTTTTTTTTTGTAAGGAAATTCCAAAGAAAGATCTCGGGTTTACACACTGTATGATCATTCTTCTCATGGTGAGAAGAGTATGATCGATTGATTGATTGAATGAGCTTTCAACAAAACCAGAAGAATTCTCTCTCTCTCTCTCACTCTCTCAATTCCAATTCTCCAATTGTTGGATCCTTCCCACCTAAGGAAGATCTAAGTAGAACTCAGAGATATAGAAGGTTCTCTCTTTTGGTAGTGTTCTGTTGGAGAAAAACAGAGAAGTTTTGGTCCTGCTGTGTTGCTGTGTTGCAGTACAATAAGCAAGGAGTTGCCATTCAGGAAAAACTACAAAGGTAATCCCTTTTCTTCCTTTTAGTTTAATTGTTAAACTTAATATGTTTGCACGATTAATCTCCATGTCTAATTAGATTAGAAAATGCATGTTTGTTCTGTTTTTATCAATGTATGGGTTTTTGCATTTCAACCAAAACAAACTTGCAAATTACGATTCCAAACACGTTTTCGCTGCTCAAGGGGATTAGATCACCATCAATTGGTATCAAAGCAATGTTGTTTTGCTTTGGTTGAAACAAAATTGCATTGATTAGGTGGGAAATTCATTTTGGTTTGCTGTAAAACTAGTTTAGGAATATTTTGGCCATAGTTTACTTTTGATTTGATCAATTTGTATGTAAAGGCCCCTGTGTTTTGGGCAATTAAGTGCATTATCGAGTCTATATTCGAGTTAAGAGTCGTTCGGGACCAGCTTCGTGCATTTCGGTTGAGAATCGAAGGAGAAATTGGTGATTGAAGAAGAAAGCTGCTGCCGAAGCAGCAGCGTTGCAATGCCGTTCATCAGCGTTGCAACACTGAGGAACGAAGACGTAACGCCATGCCTTCCTATCGACGCAGGAGCTCGAGGGGTCAGCGGCGTTGCAACGCTACCTCGATAGCAGGCACGCGCGCGGACAAAGCCGGGGTTGCAACGCCCTCATCAGCGTTGCAACGCCGTCATGCATTTTCAGCAGCTGCAGATCGGTTCAGCACCATGGTTGGTTTTCGGTCCGGTTCGAGCAGTTCAAGCCTGGTCAAGGAGTTTTGGATCGGTTTATGTAATAAAATTAGAGTAATTTTATTTTTTTGTACTTTAGGGGCCAATTTATTCCGGTTTTATAGCTGTATTTCTTTATGAATGTCATTTAGATTTTTTCCCACCTTAGGATAAACATGTTCATGCATTTTATTTGTATAATTGTTATTTGAATATGGTTTAGATGCATGAGTAATTTATTTTTCATGCGAAATTAATTATAATTGTTATAATTAGATTATATGGAAAATAAATTGCATGCAACATGTAATTACTTAGTTTAAAATAAATGTTATTTTATTTTATGTAATTTAATTATTCAATTAGTTGAATTTTTTATTTATAATTCCAATATTGATTTTATAATACAGTTTCTTTGTCATAGGTTAATTATTAAATTTATAAATGTTATAAATTAAAAGGGGTTTTAGAAACCATAACCTATAATAAAGAAATGCATGCAAACATAGGAACTTGGGTTAAAATTAAATTAGTTTGAAATTGTTTAAAATTAATTTAGACCTAAGTTTTAATTTCTAATACGATTAGAAATTAGTCTTACATAGTATTTTAAATAGCTTAAAATATAGTAGGACATTAGAACTTTGGTTATAAGGGAAGTCTACTCGTGAAGTTCTGTCTAAGGTTGGGGGTACTTAAGCTGACGGTTAACGGAACACCTCCTACCTGGGAACTAATCCAGAGCTTGAGTTGAATTAACCTTAGTTCTATTTTATATCTAGGTAATTAAAATGTTTATTCACCTAGACATAAGGTTAAAAGACCTAGTTATAACAGTTATAATAGGCATAGACTTAGATAGATTCTTTCACCAAAATCAGACTAAGTTAAACCTATACCCTAATCTTAGGAGCTTGGTGGGAGAAAGCGAGATGTTGCATCAAGTTTACTCTCACGTCCTCAAGAGTTCACACCGTGAGTTCCATGCTCGGCTACGTGGCGTCAATAGAGCATTCCCCTACGGTATGTGTTTGCATGGTTCAATACCAAGGTGAATGAGGGAAGTGTCCATAGTAAATGGGACCAGGACGTGTGTCAACGTATCCTATGGTCTCCTCCATTAGGTCACACCGGGAGATTTCTATAGTCCGCCTGCTAGGTTGTCCTGGAATAGCCAAACCCTACGGAGGGTCTGACTATAGGGATCGGAACACCGTGAACTCCAGAAATGGATACGGTCTCATAGGTAATTTGCCAACAGTTGTCTTTCATAATAGTAGTCTGTTGGCTCGGACCTATTGGATTTGAAAATGGTAGGGTCACATTTACGAGATGAGTTAAGCTAGTTAACAAGTCCTTGACCAAACAAACGGTAGCTAAGAACCATTGGGACATGAGATGTTCTGTTAGTGAGAATTGGCTGAAAAAGTCTCAATTCAGGGGAGGAATGGTGTGCTTGAAGCGGAGGCTTTTGTTCTAAACCCTTGAAATATCGTTGCAAAATTAAAGGTTTAATTTAAACATTGGGTTTAGTTTAAACACTAGGGTTCTTTAATAATTTTGCTAAATTTAGTTGGTTTTATAATGGGTTAAAAGGCATAACTAATTAGAACTATTTTGGATTTTAATCATGTCGTCCTTAATCATAGCCTTATTAAAAAGCGATCGTTTAACTGGTGAGAATTTTACTACGTGAAAGTTCAACCTGAATACGATTCTCGTTGTTGACGACCTTTGGTTTGTACTGACTGAGGAATGTCCTCAGGTCCCTACTCGAAACGCTCCTCAATCTGTTAAGGAGACACACGACCGGTGGATCAAGGCCAATGATAAGACCAAGGTCTACATTTTGGCTAGTGTTTCTGAAGTTCTACCCAAAAAGCACGAGGGCATGGTCTCAGCTCGTGAGATCATATGTTCGTTGCGAGGATATGTTTGGACAAGCGAAATGCGGACGGCTTGGCACGAATCCCTCAAATACGTTTATAACTCCCGTATGAAGGAGGGGTCATCGGTGAGAGAACATGTTCTCAATCTGATGGTCCACTTCAACATGGCTGAGATGAACGGAGAGGTCATTGACGAGCAAAGTCGGAGTCGTTCATCACGGAATCTCTTAGAAGAGTTTCTGCAATTCCGCAACAATGCGGTGATGAACAAGATAGAGTATAACCTGACTACTCTCCTTAATGAACTACAAACTTTCCAGTCCCTTATGAAGAATAAGGGACAGGCTGATGGAGAGACAAATTTGTTTGCCCATTCCAAAAGGTTCTAGAAGGGTTCATCCTCTCGGACTAAGTCCTGTGGTTCATCTTTTGTGCTTAAGAAGACCCAAAAGAAGAAGATAGGAGGGAAAGGGAAGACACCTGCTGCTGATAAAGGCAAGGAAAAAGCCAAGGTTGCAGACAAAGGATAGTGTTTCCACTGCAACGTGGATGGGCACTGGAAGCGAAATTGCCCAAAATACCTTGTTGAGCTCAAAGAGATGAAAGGTAAATTAGATTTACTTGTTCTTGAAACTTGCTTAGTGGAAAATGATAATTTTACCTGGATACTTGATTCAAGAGCCACTAATCACGTTTGCTCTTCGTTTCAGGAAACTAGTTCCTTCAAGGAGCTCGAAGAGGGTGAGATGACGCTCAGGGTCGGAACGGGAGACGTCGTCTCAGCTCGTGCAGTGGGAGATGCCAAACTGTTTTTCAAGATAGATTTATTTTATTAAAAAATCTGTGTATAGTTCCTAAGATTAAGAGGAGCTTAATTTCTATCTCTTGTTTAATAGAACTTGGATATTGTATTTCCTTTTCATTAAATGAAGCGTTCATTTTAAAAGAGGGTGTCAATATTTGTTCTGCTAAATTGAAAAATGGATTGTATGTGCTTAAACCTTGAGATGTTTAAAACTGCAAATACTCAAAGTAAAAGGCAAAGAATTTCTCATAATAATACCTATCTATGGCATCTTAGACTTGGTCATATAAATCTCAACCGAATTGAGAGATTATCTAAGAATGGACATCTAAACAAGTTAGAATATGATTCTTTACCTCCTTGCGAATCTTGCTTGGAAGGTAAAATGACCAAGCGACCTTTTACTGGAAAAGGTTACAGAGCCATAGAACCCTTAGAACTTGTACATTCGGATCTTTGTGGTCCGGTGAATGTTAAAACTCAAGGAGGGTACAAATATTTCATCATCTTTTATAGATGATTATTCGAGGTATGGTTATTTATACTTAATGCATCCCAAGTCTGAGGCTCTTGAGAAGTTCAAAGAGTATAAGGTTGAAGTACAGAATGGATTAGGGAAAACCATTAAAACAGTTCAATCCGATCGAGGTGGAGAGTATATGGATTTGAGATTCCAGGACTATATGATAGAACATGGAATTAAATCTCAACTCTCAGCACCTAATATACCACAGCAAAATGGTGTGTTAGAAAGGAGAAATAGAACCTTGTTGGACATGGTTCGTTCTATGATGAGCCATGCTCAATTGCCTGCCTTGTTTTGGGGATACGCAGTAGAGACTGCAGTTCAAATCTTGAATATTGTTCCATCAAAGAGTGTTTCAGAAACACCTTTTGAATTGTGGAAGGGGCGCAAACCTAGTTTACAACACTTCAGGATTTGGGGTTGTCCGGCACACATGCTAGTGACAAACCCAAATAAATTGGAACCTCGTTCAAGATTATGGCAATTTGTTGGCTATCCCAAAGAAACGAGAGGTGGTCTTTTCTACGACCCACAAGAAAAAAAGGTGATTGTATCGACAAACGCAACTTTCTTGGAGGAAGATCACATGAGAAACCATAAACCCCGTAGTAAATTAGTGCTAAATGAAGCTACAGATGAACCAACAAGAGTTGTTGATCAAGCTGGACCTTCATCCAGAGTTGATGGAGAAGCCATCACCTCAAGTCAGTCTCGTCCTTCTCAATCGTTGGGAATGTCTCGACGCAGTGGGAGGGTTGTTTCCCAACCTGACCGCTACTTGGGTTTAGCTGAAACTCAAGTCGTCATACCGATGATTGGCGTCGAAGATCCATTGTCTTATAAGCGGCAATGAATGGCGTAGACAAGGACTAATGGATCAACGCCATGGATCTTGAACTGGAGTCAATGGACTTCAATTAAGTATGGGAACTTGTAGACCAACCTGAAGGGGTTAGACCCATAGGGTGTAAATGGATCTATAAGAGAAAAAGAGATCCAGTCGAAAAGGTATAAACCTTTAATGCCAGACTTGTAGCAAAGGGTTATACCCAAAGGGAAAAAGTTGACTATGAAGAAACTTTTTTCCCTGTTGCTATGTTGAAGTCTATAATGATACTCTTGTCCATAGCCACGTTTTATGATTATGAAATCTGGCAAATGGACGTCAAGACAACCATTTTGAATGGTAATCTTGACGAGAGCATATATATGTCTCAGCCCGAAGGGTTCATAACCCAAGGTCAGGAGCAAAAAGTTTGCAAGCTCAATCGATCCATTTATGGGTTGAAACAAGCATCCAGATCTTGGAATATAAGATTTGATACTGCGATCAAGTCTTATGGTTTTGACAAAAACGTTGATTGGCCTTGTGTTTACAAGAGGATCATCAACGACAAAGTAGCTTTCTTAGTCATTTATTTGGATGATATCCTACTCATTGGGAATGATGTAGGATACCTAACTGACATAAAGAATTGGCTGGCGACCCAATTCCAAATGAAAGATTTGGGAGGGGCGCAATATGTTCTTGGGATTCAGATCTTAAGGAATTGCAAGAACAAATCGGTAGCTTTGTCTCAAGCGTCTTATATGAACAAAATGTTGTTCCGATATTCGATGCAGAATTCCAAGAGGGGCTTATTACCCTTCAGGCATGAAGTTCATTTGTTTAAGGAACAGTGTCCTAAGACACCTCAAGAAGTTGAGGATATGAGACGTATTCCCTATGCCTATGCAGTAGGTAGCTTAATGTATGTTATATTGTGCACGAGGCCATACATTTGTTATGCAGTGGGAATAGTCAGTAGGTACCAGTCCAATCCAGGGTTAGACCACTAGACAACAGTTAAAAATATCTTCAAGTATCTTAGGAGAACGAGGGACTATACGCTAGTGTATGGGACTAAGGATTTGATCCTTACTAGATACACTGATTCTGATTTTCAGACCGATAAGGATTCTCGAAAATCCACATCGGGATCAGTTTTCAACCTTAACGGGGGAGCTATAGTATGGCGAAGGATCAAGCAAGGATGCATCGCTGACTCCACGATGGAGGCTGAATATGTCGCTACTTGTGAAGCACCTAAGGAGGCTGTTTGGCTAAGGAAATTCCTTACTGGTTTGGAAGTTTTTCCAAATATGGAATTTTCCATCACCTTATACTGTGACAACAGTGGCGCGGTAGCCAATTCGAAGGAACCTCGCAGCCATAAGCGAGGCAACAACATCGAGAGGAAGTATCACCTGATACGAGAAATAGTGCAACGAGGAGATGTGACAGTTACAAAGATCGCTTCGGAGCACAATATTGTTGATCCGTTTACGAAGACTCTCACGGCTAAAGTGTTCGAGGGTCATCTCGAAAGTCTAGGTCTACGAGATATGTACATAGGCTAATCAAGGGCAAGTGGGAGATATGTAATGGGGTATATGGATGCCCTAGTTTATTGTATTTCTATCTCTGTAACCACTGTTTTAGATTATGATGTACCCCACTAGAGTTTTAGTTCAAGTGAGAGTTTGTGACCTAAAACTCGTAGTTTGTATTTTTGTTCTAATTATTGTAATAAATTGTTATTACTTCAATAAAGAGTTATTATTTCGTTATTTACGAATTTGCCTTTGTAGAAACCCTAAATCCAATAAACTAAACATCCAAGGCTGTTAAATGTGTCTTTAACTTAATGTAGTGTACATATAAAGGATCTCGGTTTGAGATACATCCTAAGGGGTCTATAGTTAGGGGATAAGGTTTTGGGTACCTTACCCTGGTAAAACTATGGATGTGGCCCACTTTGTATACGATACAAACACAGTGATCCTAACGTGTTCGTGTAGATGACATGTGAGTGGGGATATCCTATGTAATGAGATTACATAAGACCAGACCATGAAATAGTAACCTCTAGCTGTAACTCCATTGACTAATTAGGTTTCTATTTCACTAGGATGACCTAGGCAACTTGATATCAATCTTGAGCGAGTTACAATTCACATTTGAGGATTGTCCTTTGACTAGTATGGGTGAGACTGGCCAGATTCGCCGACTCAATATGCCTACCTTCTTGGGGACAAGACCGAGTGAGCGGTTGGGAACTTAACATAAAAAGATGGAATTCACTCCTTCCCGCCTACTAGGGTAAGTAGAGGAATGTTCCCTTAAGTGGTGTCTCCGAGACTTGAACAAAGGGCCCGACCCTCTCATTAGCCCGAGAGGGACTCTGATTATTGGTAGGACTACAAACAAATTGTTTATTAGAGGAGCACTGGTACTTAAGGCACAAGATGTAACCCAGGAGTAAAACGGTAATTTTACAAAGCTGGTGTTACGAACATTCGTGAAGGATTGACTTATTGTTATTTGTCAATATCCGTGGACACAGAAATATATCTGCAGTGAGAAGAGTGCAGCTGCGGGACTTTAGTGGAGTGTTCCCGCAGTGAACGAATGTTGATTGGGAGGTTAATGAGATTAACCGAGCAATCTCGTATCGTGGGAGCTTGTGATCTGTAGGTCCATTAGGTCCACCTTCTAGCTCATAAAGGGTTATTAGATCATTTGAATTTGAAATTTTCAAATTCATTAGGGAGTAAATTTAATGTATATAGATAGGGTATAATATATAGTTTTGGAACTATATATTATAAATTTAATGTGAATATGATTCAATTAAATTATATGAGAGAATTAAATATTTGAAATAGTTCAAATATTAAATTCAAATGTTAATGTGATTCATATTTTAGAACTATAGGTTAAAATCTAATGTGCATTTGATGTGCATTAAACTATAGATTAAGGGGTAAAATGATTAAATAAGATTTAACCATTTAGTATTAAATTAAATTAGATTTAATTAAATGAATTAATTGTGATTTAATTTAATTAATTGACTAATTAATTACTTTATTAATTAATTAGGAAACGTGTCATGATGACACGTTCCCACTACTCCCCAACTCCCCCTCGATAGGGAGTGGGGAGTTACCCACTGTATGATCATTCTTCTCCTTGTGAGAAGAGTATGATCGATTGATTGATTGAATGAGCTTTCAACAAAACCAGAAGAATTCTCTCTCTCTCTCTCTCACTCTCTCAATTCCCATTCTCCAATTGTTGGATCGTTCCTACCTAAGGATGATCTAAGTAGAACTCAGAGATATAGAAGGTTTTCTCTTTTGGTAGTGCTTTGTTGGAGAAAAAATGAGAAGTTTTGGTCCTGCTGTGTTGCAGTACAATAAGCAAGGAGTTGCCGTTCAGGAAAAACTACAAAGGTAATCCCTTTTCTTCCTTTTAGTTTAATTGTTAAACGTAATATGTTTGCATGATTAATCTCCATGTCTAATTAGATTACAAAATGCATGTTTGTTCTATTTTTTTATCAATGTATGGGTTTTTGTATTTCAACAAAAACAAACTTGCAAATTACGATTCCAAACACGTTTCCGCTGCTCAAGGGGATTAGATCTCCATCAGAACTAAGAGAGTTAAAGTTTCTCCAAAAGAAAATGCCCATCTTCCGCATCTAAAGTTAGGCCACATTAATCTCAATAGGATTGAGAGACTAGTGAAGAGTGGACTTCTAATTCAGTTGGAAGAAAACTCTTTGCCGGTCTGTGAGTCATGCCTCGAAGGTAAAATTACCAAACGTCTTTTTAGTGGAAAAGGATATAAAGCCAAGGAGCCCCTTGAGCTTATACATTCTGACCTCTGTGGTCCGATGAATGTTAAAGCACGAGGTAGTTACGAATACTTTGTATCTTTCATAGATGACTATTCGAGGTATGGTGTAACACCCCTACTTTTCTAAGACTCATTTTCTAGGGACATTACTATCGTGCATGCATTTGAGGCCTTAAATGACTTTAAATAGATAAAACATAATAATAAAAATCAGTTTAATTTGGGATCCCATAAATACAAAACATTTAAAAATACATAATTAACTTTGGCCTTAATTTAAAGGTCAATAGGCTACATAAGCGAAAAACTAAAATCAATTAAAATATACTTTCTATATAATGTATGCGGAAAATTATGACTTGGTTCCCATGGCTGCTGTAGCGCATCCCCGTCACTCGCCTGGTATGCTCTCGCCTTTACCTGAAAATATTTTAAAAACGGAGAAAACAAAACAAGGTAAAGGAGTGAGTACTATAAAATACCTAGTAAGTGGGGGGTCAGGAAATGCAACCACATGCAACATGACTGTCTTTTAAACATGACTGTTATTCGTGACTTTTAAAATCATAAAACCTTTTTGCAGTGGGACCTAAAACATTCTTTTATAAAATCATGACTTTTCTCTTTGGCTATACGTGGTCAATTGAATCTACCTGAGTCTTTTAATTGTTGAGTCCCTCACAGACCCCTATAGGATTTGAGTCCCTCACATACCCCTATAAGTTTGAGTCCCTCACAAACTCCTATAAGTTTGAGTCCCTCACAGACTCCTATATGTTTGACCCAATGTTTTACCGTGCATAAATTCTCAGAAGACCAATTGCCACAACCTACATAACATGTTCATATACACACAATATGCATGAGGTCCCATACGTCAGTCACATGTATATAACAGTCATAATGATGTAACAATCACAAAATCATGGCATAACTTTCAATCATACATCAGAAATACATTTATATTTTAGGATACGTATTCAACACAATGACAAAACTGAAAGTCTCAATAAACATAACTATACATAATTATGTCAAATCTCGATTTCAGTTACGGTAAAATCATGTTCGTTCGAGTCCTCTCAAACCCTTAGGTCATCCAGAATCCTCTCAAATTCTAAGATAAAATCATTTTCTAAAATCAATTCCTTTAAGGAAATTCCCGGATATCATTTATTAAAATACGTCTTCGAAATTCATCTTTTGGGCAATCCTTAAAACATAATTTAAATATATTCTTAAAACGATTCCCCTTTTTTTTTTTAAATACTTTGTAAGAAACCCCTTACCTTAGCTTAGCTTGAAACTCCTAAAGTTTCGCTCTTAACTCAAAGCTCCTCACAATTGTGCTTGCTACTCGAATCCCCTAAATCAATTCAATCAATTCTTTAATTAAAACACATAATTAGAAACTTATTTTTGAATCCAATCATAGTTAAGCTAAATTACCACAAACGGATACTTAAAAAGGACTTGGTAAACAAAACTCGTCGAATCGGACTAACTCCGGCGAGCGGCGAGCGGCGGTGGCGTGCTGGCGGCGCGTGGAGGTTAGATCTGTGAAGCTCGTGAGCCGATCTATCCAAAACCGATTTCTTCTCTATGAAAACCAATCGGAAAAAACCAAAAAGCTCGAACCAAACCGTGAACCGACGACTGTGACTAGTTGCGACTTCAATGTCCGACGGCTTGGACCCATATGCGAATACGACGACCCAGCAGCTACAACCTCACTCTCGGCGACAACCAGGAGACTCCAGAGTGGGTTGGTATCGCCAGCTCCTCGACGAAAACCAATGAACGATCGTTCCCTGTCGACTGACGGCGCCTGGTGGGTGTGAGATCGAGGTTGCTGGCGGACGATTGGCGTGGCTGCGAAATGAAGAGGGTGGGCAGCGGCGTGGACGAGCTGCTACACGAAGCGCCGCTCGAACTCGAATAGAAGACGTCGGTGGCTGGGGATGGGCTGGTGAACATGGGTTGTCGGCGGCACTCACGTGAAGGAGGGAATGGAGAAAGGAGATGAGCACTCCTTGATTTACGTGCTAGAGGATGAAGCCCTAATTCAATTTCCTTAAAATTGCAAATATGCCCTTTTCTCTTTCTTTTAATCACAACAAGCCTTTAACCCTATTTAAGTGCTTCAAATTACCCTTTAATTACACAAAATTCACCAATTGCATGAATCTTAAATTAAACTACAAAGCCTCAAGGTGTAATTAAATTTAATCTCTATAAAAAATAATCCAAAACACAACCTCAAAGGTATTCTAAAATTCTGGGGCGTTACAATCTTCCCTCGTTAAGGACTTTCGTCCTCGAAAGTTCCTAATCTTCACATAGCTCGCGTTTTTCTTCTCTTGCCCCCTAAGTAGACTCTTCCGTCTTTTGATTCCAGAATGGGATGCTTTACTAAACTGATTCCTTTTTTTTTTACCTCAAAATTCATTTTTAAGGTTTATTGTACCAGCTACTAGCATTTACTTCAAGGAATAACTCGATCGTTTCGTCTGGTCATCGATTCCATAACTTTATCACCTTTCCAAGAGATGTGACTTCACTAAGGATAGAGTTAGCAACCTTGTTAGGAAGTTCAGGGTTAAAGTCTCAATAGTCCTTTCCTGCTTACACATATAACATAACCTCGGACTTAGTAGGGTAGTTCCTCAAATTGATTCCAACAAAACTCGCGCACATAAATGAACTTGCAAGAGTTAAACTACTCAAGTATCTTAAATTCAAATATTCAATCTCCTTTATGCTCAAAGCTCAATTCTGAGTTTACTCTTTCACTTCATGCTCATCCTTAATAAGGTCATGTCTTTTATGGTGCCATCTTAAAACTTTAAACACCACCAATCCTCATTAATAGTCTCCTCCAAAAACATAAACTCCTACATCCAGTATCCCTTTGATGAAACAAACCTCATTCTCTTATAACTCTCCTTTTATTCACCTTTCCGCTCCTTAAATACTATGTTTATATAATCAATTGGAAGCGAAGGAACTTTTCTCCATCACCTTAAAGGTTAGGTACTTCATGGTAGCACAAACATTACACTTCAAAACTTTCCCATCTCTTCGGTCATAAAACCATAACATACCGACCTTGAACACAAATACTTTGCTTAGCACACCCAGACTTTGTACTTTTCATGGAACCACAGTATTCCTCTACCAAGGTTTTACTCACAAGACTTAGTTGCTTACTGTTTCTTTGAAAGACTTTCACCGCGTAAGGTCTGCTCTTTCCTTCCTTTGTCCAAGCTGTCTCTTTTAATATTGCGCAAGTAAGTGTCTCATCTTCACAAAGCCCCCCTTAAGCGTTAACACTCTTAACTCAGGAATTTCCTTTCTATCGTCAGACACTTAAGGTCACATATTCGTCTTTACTTAGTTTAACAAATTGGATTATGCTCATCTTTCGAATTTTACTTGGGTATTTAACCGCTTAGTTGCCTTTCGACTATTTTCACCTCTTATGACTTACTCTTCCCCCTCTCACTATTTCTTCTTACATAAATTGCATGTTTAATCTAGATCTAAGAGTTAGAATATTTAAACGAAATAATAGTAGCACAACAACACCGTGACGACTCAATCGTCTTTCACTGCGTGGGAGCTTCATTCCCTTCATAAATATCAAAGTGGATGGACAGAGTACTTATAGTGAGTGGGAGCGGGACTTGTGAAAACGGGACCCACGGTCTCTTCTTTCGATTCACACCGTGAGACCCCTATGATCTGCCTGCTAGTTTGGCCTGGACCAGACAATCCCTTCGAAGGGCCTTGATCATGGGAGTCGAAACACCGTGAAGCCCCAAAAGGGATACAGTTTCCTTGTTGGTTTTCCTTCGTGGTTCACCCTTCGGTGGCTATTGTTTGGACGGATACTTGGAAACTTAAAGATTGAGGGTGACACTCACGGGATTCGTTAAGTGTTAATGAATTCGACAAAATAATGGTAGCGGACGCCTAATGGAATAAGAGTTATTTCGGGATTAGGAGTGCAGTCGAGAAAGTCTCATCCTAGAGGAGGAGTGTTTCTGTTCACCCTTCGGTGGCGGTCATTCTAAACCTTTAGGATATCATTTCAATTTTTAAATAACATAGGGATCATAAGATTAAATTTTGCTAAAACTTGATTGGTTTTAAAAAGTTTATGCGAGACTGGCACAAAATTATTTTTTCAAATTTTCAGCGAATATGTGTATCTCAATAATCGCTTTACTCACTTCCGACAAATTAGTGGGAGATAACTTCCAAACGTTGAAGAATAACATAAATACGATTCTAGTAACTAACGACCTGAAACTCGTGCTTACTGAGGAATGTCCTCAGTTGCCGACCTCGACTGCATCACAAAGTGTTCGTGATGCATACGATCAATGGATCAGGGCCAAAGAAAAGGCCATGGTCTATATAACTTGCAGCTTATCTGAAGTCTTGGCAAAGAGACACGAGTTGATGATCACCGCTAAGGAGATCATGGAGTCGTTGCAGGACATGTTTGGACAACAGTCCTTTCAGGTCAGGCACGATTCACTCAAACACGTCTTCAACGCCCAAATGAAAGAAGGGGCGTCTGTCTGTGAACATGTTCTGGACATGATGACCCACTTTAATTTGGCGGAGATGAACGCAACCGATCGGCGAGGCGAGCCAGTCGACTTTATTTTGGAGACTCTTTAGAAGAGTTTCCTTGGTTTAGAATGCGTATTTGTTATGAACAAGATAAGCTACACTCTGACTACGGTCCTCAATGAGGACCAGGACACCGGAAGCTGAGGCAATGTTGGGATGTTTGTCCTAATCTCGTTCGGTTTGTAAATATATGTTTGAAATTAATAAAGGTTATTTATTTCATCATTTTGTGTCTCGCATTTATTACAAAGTTTGTCAGATAAACTAAGCTCTAGGGTCATTGAAAATATGAGAGAATTAGATCTTGAACGATGTGTAGTGGACACACAGGGAGGATCACGTCGAGTAAATGACCCGAACGGTCTAGAGTATATGGATGGGGTTAGAGACCTAATCCTGGATACGCTGTGGATGCGATCCACTTTGTATTAAGATACAAACGAGGTGATCTGACTCGTTCATGTGGTTGACATGCGAGTGGGGGCATCCTGTACAATGAGATTGTATAAGACCGGACCGTGAATTATTAGACCTACTGATGTAACACCGTTAACAGTATGGACTAATAACTTCGTAGATGACCATTAGTGACTCGACCTGAATCCTTAGCGTGTTTGGACTCTGTCTCCTGGGTCTTGTTGGGATTTTTGTCCTAATCTCGTGTTTGTAATATATTGTTTGAAATTAATAAGAGTTATTCATTTCATCACTTTGTGTCTCATAATATTTATAAACTTTTCCAATAAACTAAGCTCGGGGTCATTGAATTTACGAGAGAACTAGAGCTTGAGCGGTGCGTAGTGGACACAGGGAGGATCACGTTCGAGTTAATGACCCGAGCGGTCTACATGATATGGATAGGGTTGGAGACCTAATCCTCGGACACTGCTTGTAGGTGCGACCCGTTTTGTATTAGATACAAAGCGAGGTGATCTCGACTTCGTTCATGTGGTTGACATGCGAGTGGGGGCATCTGTGCAATGAGATTGTACAAGACCGGACCGTGATTTATTAGACCTAACGATGTAACACGTTGACAGTAAGGACTAATAACTTCGTAGATGACCATTAGTGACTCGACCTGAATCCTGAGCGTGTTACGGACTCCTGTCTGCGAGGGTCTAGTTTTTAACTATTACGGGTGAGGGTGGTCACACTTACTCGCCCAATATGCTTATCTTCTCAGGAACAGCACCAAGTAGGGAGCTTGGAACTTAACTACGCGAGATAGAATTCACTCGTTCCTGCCTTTAGGGAAACTAGAGGGGTTGTTCCCTTGAGTGTTGTCTCCAGGGCTTGGACAACGGCCGCCACCTTCTCACTGGCCCGAGAAGGGTGTTGTGTGTGGTTGGACAATCACAATATGTTGTTCATTAGAGGAGCAGTGGGGACTTAAGGAACAAGAGGTAGACACAGGGGTAAAATGGTAATTTGACCTAGTCGTGTCTACGAACAACCTGTGACGGGTCGACTCATGGGAATTGGTATCAGAGCTATTTCGATGGTTCTTCATTTATGCACTGTTTTATTAAAATTAGGTGGGTATTTTGCAATAATTCATGAGATGATTGCTTGGTTTGCATTATGGATGTTTTCGGTTTTTGGCACTAGATTAGATTTACAATTATGTTGATTAGATCAATGTAAGGGCCCGTTGTTTTTGGGTATTTTGTTGTAAATCGAGTCTATAAGTCCGGGTCGTTCGTGGCAAGAGTTGCTGTGAAGAAATCGAGAGCGAAAGCAGTGAATCGATGGAAGAACGACAAAGTATTTCTCATTGCTCGCCGATGGCGTTGAGACGCGCCAATGCAACATCTTAACGCCCTGTTCTTGCGGGCGGAGGCATTCCGCAGCGAGCGGCGTAAACGATACCGCATTGGCGTTGAGAATGTGGCTCAACGCAGAGGCGATGCGACATTGCAACGCTACCCACGGCGTTGCAACGCGCACGCGCGTTGTTGGCGATTCTTTGGAGGCGTTTCGCGAGAACGTGGGAGTTTCACTTAGTGGCCAGCGGTTTAATTACATGATTTTATTTATTTTTATTTTATAAAATGTATTTATTTATTTAATTTGATTATTTTATTAAATAATATTAATATAAATGTTATATTAATGTTATTTAATTAAATAATTGCCCATAGGTGCCAAAAACCGATCCATTTTTGCTATTTAATTATTTTATGCATGAGATGTATATTTTAATTAATTTCTATGTGCATAATGTATGTCATATAGATTTAAAATCCCACCTTAGGTGAAACATTTCATGCATTATATTTATATTATAAGAGTTATAATATATAGTATGCATGATAGGATTATATTATAAGAGTTATAATATAATGAATGCATGTTTTAATTTATTTAAATATTGTTATATTTTTTAAATTAAAAGCATGCTCATGCATTTAATTCATGTGATGAATGTATGTTATAATATAGTATTATTCATGTGATGGATGATCAAGCACTATAACATAGAAATGCATGCAACCTAAGTTAATTATTAGTTTTAAAGTGTTTAGAACTTGAATAATTAGACTTAGGTTTTCTAATTTTCTAATAAGATTAGAAATTTAGGAAATCAAATATAACCTTTGAATGGACACTGATTAGTAACTCTGTCTAAGGAAGGTTTTGTCTAAGGCTGGGGTATTTAAGTTGACGCTTGCGAAACACCCCTACCTGGAAACCGACCTGGGAGTGAATTAAGTTCGGAGATTCTTAGGTTATATTATCGCGAGTGCCGTAAATTAAGTGTTAATTAATTTACTCTCATAGACCTAAGTTAATAATGTGATTATAAACTTAGGTTAATACCATATAAGAGTTATATTGGTAGACTTAGGTAAATTTTAGTCGGTTTATCTAGGTCAATCCCTATTAAAATTAAAGTGCTGAGTGGGAGGAAATATAGTGTATGAGATACATTTGAATTTCCAACCACAAATCTCCATTAAGTCCGCACCGTGAGATCTATACTCGGCCTAGGTCAATATCATCGTGGATGGAGAGAGTACTTATAGTGAGTGGGAGCGGGACTTGTGAAAATGAGACCCACGGTCTCTTCTTTCGATTCACACCGTGAGACGCCTATGATCCGCTGCGCTAGTTTGGCTGGACTAGACAATCCCTTCCGGAGGGCTTGATCATGGAGTCTGAACACCGTGAATTCCCCGAAAGGGATATAGTTTCCTGGTTGGTTTTCCTTCTTGGTTCACCCTTCGGTGGCTATTGTTTGGACGGATACTTGGAAACTTAAAGATTGAGGGTGACACTCACAGGATTCGTTAAGTGTTAATGAATTCGACCGAACAATGGTAATTGGACGCCTAATGGAATAAGAGTTATTCGGGATTAGGGGTCCGATCGAGAAAGTCTCGCCCTAGAGGAGGAGTGTTCTGTTCACCCTTGGTGGCGGTCATACTAAACCTTTAGGGTATCATTGCAAAATTTTGAATGACCTAGGGATCATGAAACAATTTTGCTAAAACTTAATTGGATTTCAAAAAGTTTTTTGCAAGACTAATACAAAGATTTTTATTTTTCAGCTAAAAATGTCTAGCGCGATAATAGCTTTACTCGCTTCGGATAAGTTAGTGGGAGATAATTACCAGAGTTGGAAAAACAACATTAATACAATTTTGGTATAGGACGACATAAAGTTCATGCTATCTGAGGAGTGTCCTCAGATGCCGGGCTCGACCGCGTCGCGAAGTGTTCGCGATGCGTACGATCGGTGGATCATGACCAATGAAAAGGCCAAAGTCTACATAATTGCCAGCATGTCTGATGTCTTGGCAAAGAAGCACGAGCTGATGGTTTCCGCTAAAGAGATCATGGAGTCCTTGCAGGAAATGTTTGGACAACAGTCTTTTCATGTCCGACACGACTCACTCAAATATCGTTTTCAACGCACGGATGAAAGAGGGGGTTAAATGCATGCGGAACACGTTCTAGACATGATGACCCACTTTAATCGCCGAGATGAACGAGGCTTCGATGGATGAGTCGAGCAGTCGGATTTTATTTTGGAGACTCTTAGAAGAGTTTCCTTGATTTCATAGCAATCTTTGTTATGAACAAAATTAGCTACACTCGACTACCCTCCTCAATGAGCTACAGAATTTCCAATCCTTGAGCGGTGGTCAAGGAATCAAGCAAATGTTGCCTCTGTGTCTTATCACGGGGTTCGACCTGCGGGACGAAACCTATTGCTCCTTCACGACCGAAAGGGAAGAAGAGGATGAAGAGGGGTAAAGCGATCGTCTGCCGCCGCCCACAAGGGCAAGAAGGTCAAGGACGTTGCAGAGAAAGGAAAGTGTTTCCACTGCAATGGGGGCGTCACTGGAAGAGAAATTGTCCCAAATTCCTGGCCGAGAGGAAGAATTAAGGTAAATGTGATTTACTTGTGACTGAAACATGTTTAGTGGAGAGTAGTGACTCTGCTGGATATTGGATTGAGGCGCCACTAACCACGTTTGTTCTTCTTTTCGGGGATTGATTACCGCGCGCACTGCGCGAGAGGGTGAGGTGACTCTACGGGTTGGATTCGGGGAGCTTGTCTCTGCTGCAGCGATCGGCACAGTGAAGCTACAATTTGGCGGTAAGTACTTATTGTTGGACAATTTGTACATAGTTCTAGGGTTTACTAGAAACCTTGTTTCCATTTCCTGCTTGATTGAACATTGTATTTCTGTTTCTTTTGAATTGAATAAAGCGTTTATTTCTTTCAAAGGGAATGTTATTTGTTCAGCTTCACTGAATTGTTTAAAACTGCAGAAACACGAACTAAGAAAGCAAAAGTTTCTCCAAAAGCAAATGCCCATATTTGGCATCTTCGGTTAGGCCACATTAATCTCAATAGGATTGAGAAACTAGTGAAGAGTGGACTTCTAAACGAGTTGGAAGAAAACTCTTTGCCGGTGTGTGAGTCATGCCTTGAGGGCAAAATGACCAAACGTCTTTTTAGTGGAAAAGGATATAGAGCCAAAGAGCCTCTTGAGTTAGTACATTCTGACCTCTATGGTATGATGAATGTTAAAGCTCGGGGCGGTTATGAGTACTTCGTGTCTTTCATAGACGATTACTCCAGATATGGGTATATTTACCTAATGCACAAGAAGTCTGAAACTCTTGAAAAGTTCAAGGAGTACAAGACTGAGGTTGAGAACCTATTAGGGAAATCGCTTAAAACATTTCGATCGGATCGAGGTGGAGAGTACATGGACAATGAATTCCAGGACTATATGATAGAACACGGAATCATGTCCCAACTCTCAGCACCTGGTATGCCACAGCAGAATGGTGTATCGGAGAGGAGAAACAGAACCTTGTTGGACATGGTTTGGTCGATGATGAGCTATGCTCGTCTCCCTGATTCTTTTTGGGGGTACGCAGTGGAGACTGCGATTTATATTTTGAACAACGTTCCATCGAATAGTGTTTGTGAAACACATTTCGAGCTCTGGAGTGGACGTAAAGGAAGTTTACATCACTTCAGGATTTGGGGATGCCCGACCCACATGTTGGTGTCAAACCCGAAAAAGTTGGAACCCCGTTCAAAATTGTTCCTATTCGTAGGTTACCCTAAAGAGACAAGGGGTGGTCTGTTTTATGATCCTAAGGAAAATAGGGTGCTTGTGTCGACAAACGCCACTTTCTAGAGGAAGACCACGTCAGGGATCATTTACCAAGGAGTAAAATTGTGTTGAATGAAATGGACAGTACATCAGCAAGAGTTGTTGATGGGGCTAGTACGTCAACAAGTGTTGTTGATCCTAGCACGTCTAGTCAAATCCGTTCCCAAGAGTTGGGAATGCCTCGACGTAGTGGGAGGGCTGTGAGACAGCCTGATCACTACATGAGTTTAGCTGAAACCTCAGTTGTCGCTCCTGATGATGACTGTGAGGATCCATTGACCTATGATCAGGCAATGGTTGATGTTGACAAAGACGAATGGATGAAAGTTATGGACCAGGAAATGGAGTCTATGTACTTCAATTCTCTATGAGAGCTTGTGGATCAACCGGATGGAGTAAAACCTATTGGTTGCAAATGGATCTACAAGCGTAAACGTGGCATAGATGGGAAGGTGCAAACCTTCAAAGCCCGACTAGTGGCAAAGGGTTTTACCCAAGTTGAAGGGGTTGACTATAAGAAGACCTTTTCACCTATTTTCATGGTAAAGTCGATCAGGATCCTTCTGGCCATTGTCGCGTATTATGACTACGAGGTATGGCAGATGGACGTCAAGACAGCCTTTCTGAATGGCAAACTTGATGAGACCATCTACATGGACCAGCCCAAAGGGTTCATTGCCAAGGCCAAGAGCAAAAGGTTTGTCGGCTTCATAGGTCCATTTTGGATTGAAACAGGCTTCGAGGTCTTGGAATATAAGGTTCGATGAGACGATCAAATCTTATGGCTTTGATAAAAATGTCGACGAGCCTTGTGTCTACAAGAGAATCGTTGACAAAACTGTCGCATTTTTGGTGTTGTACGTGGACGATATTCTTCTCATTGGGAATGAGGTAGAATTTCTTACTGACGTTAAGAAGTGGCTAGCTTCGCAATTCCAAATGAAAGATTTGGGAGAAGCTCAGTATGTTCTAGGTATCGAGATAGTCCGGAACCAGGAAGAACGTAACGCTAGCCTTGTTTGAGCGTCTTATATTGACAAGATGTTGTCTAGATATAAGATGCGAGAACTCCAAGAAAGGCTTGTGCGCCTTTCGGGCATGGGGTTCACTTGTTCAAGGATCAATGTCCTAAGACTCCTCAAGATGTTGAGGATATGAGACGGATTCCATATGCTTCAATTGTAGGGAGCCTCATGTATGCCATCTTTGTGTACTCGGCCCGACATCCATTATGCAAGAGGAATTGTCGGAGATATCGGTCCAATCCAGAGTTAGATCACCTGGGCAGCCCTAAAGGCAATCCTCAAGTATCTTAGGAGAGCGAGGAACTACGACTTAGTGTATGGTAGTGGGGATTTGATCCACGGGATACACTGATTCTAATTTTCGAATCGATAAGAATTCTAGGAAATCCACTTGGGGTCAACCTTCATTCGAATGGAGGAGTCAGTAGTATGGTGAAGCATCAAGCGAGGATGCATCGATTCCACTATGGAAGCGGAGTATGTTGCGGCTTGTGAAGCTGCAAGGAAGTTGTTTGGCTTAGGAAGTTCATGATGATTTGGAAGTTGTTCCAAACATGAACTTGCCAATCCTAACTGTTCTATGATAATGATGGTGCAAAGAGCCAATTCACGTGAGCCTCGAGCGTAAGAGAGGCAAACACATTGAGCGCAAGTATCATCGTCACGAGAGATTGTGCACCGCGGAGACGCGTGGCGGTCACGCAGAGATAGCGTCGAGCACAACGAGTGATCCTTTTACAAAGCCCTTCACGACTAAGGTGTTTGAGGGTCACCTAGAGAGTCTAGGTCTTCGAGAGCTTCCTGACTAGGGCAAGTGGGAGATGTGTAAACGGGTATTCAATGCCCTAGTTTATTTTATTACTTCATTGTAATTTATGTACATTTCGAAAATGTATTTTCTCCACTAGCTTAGTCCAAGTGGGAGTTTGTTGGGATTTTTGTCCTAATCTCGTGTTTGTAATATATTGTTTGAAATTAATAAGAGTTATTCATTTCATCACTTTGTGTCTTGCAATATTTATAAACTTTTCAAATAAACTAAGCTCCAGGGTCATTGAATTTATGAGAGAACTAGAGCTTGAAAGGTGTGTAGTGGACACACATGGAGGATCACGTTCGAGTTAATGACCCGAACGGTCTACAGTATATGGATAGGGTTGGAGACCTAATCCTGGACACAATGTGGATGCGGTCCGCTTTGTATTAGATACAAACGAGGTGATATGACTCGTTCATGTGGTTGACATGCGAGTAGGGGCATCCTGTGCACTGAGATTGTACAAGACCGGACCGTGATTTATTAGACCTACTGATGTAACACCGTTGTGATGAGGACTAATAGCCGTGAGATGACCATTAGTGACTCGACACGAATCTCGAGCGTGTTACGGACTCCGTCTCATGCGAGTAGTCTATTTTTTGACTAGTATGCGGGTGAGGGTGGTCACGCGATTACGCCTAACTCGCCTATCTTCACAGGGAAAGAACCAAGTAGGGAGCTGGAAACTTAACTACCCGACATGGAATTCACTCGTTCCCGCCTTTAGGGAAACTAGAGGGGTTGTTCCCTTGAGTGCTGTCTCCAGGGCTTGGACAACAGGCGCCCACCTTCTCACTGGCCCGAGAAGGGTGTTGTGTGTGGTTGGACCATCACAATATGTTGTTCATTAGAGGAGCAGTAGGGACTTAAGGAACAAGAGGTAGACATAGGGGTAAAACGGTAATTTGACCCAGCCGTGTCTACGAACAACCTGTGAAGGGTCGACTCATGGGAATTGGTTATATTAGTGGACACGTAATATTCTGTACTGACGGGAGTGCAGCTACGGGCTAAAGTGGAGTGTTACCGTAGCTAATGAATGTTGATTAACTGGGTCAAAGAGTTTGATAGGTTAATCTCGGATCATTGGAGCTCGTCACTGTACGTCGATTAGGTCCCTCGGTTTGCTCAATCTGGGTTAAAAGAAGGGTTAATGTTTTGGTGTGAATTGAAGTGTTCAATTTCACTTAAAGGGTATTTATGCAATTTAAATGAGATATGAATGATATAATATATAGTTTAATGTGAATGAGATTCATAATAAACTATAAGTTAGCCTAATTGTTGAATTAGGGCTAATTGGAGAAATTAATTGACAGAAATTAAATTAAATGTGATTCAATTTAATAAATCCACATTATTGCAAATGTGATTTGTAATATGAGATATGAGATATCTTATAATATATGGTTATGCATATATGATTTGCATAACCTATAGTTTTGGTAAAGTGGTAATAATGTGGAGATTTTAACTCCATCAATTTCCACTATTTAAACCCTTTGCAAGAAGGGTTTCTTAAGCTTTTCTCTCATTTTTGAAATTTGAACTATCCTCCCTCTCCAAAACAAAAAGAACCTACCATCTTCCTTCTTTCCAAAAGAAGAACAACCGAGTTTCTAAGTGGTTGTGACCGGATCTTGTTCGTGTGTTTGAGTTCGTTGAGATCGAGAAACACGAAGTGTTCATGATCAAGGAAGAAAGATTGAAGAATTGTCTTCAACAAGTAAGTATGTTTTTCTTGCTGTAATTTTCTTCCTTTAATTTGTATGTTTAAGTTAGATCTAAGTGTTAGATCGTTTTAACGAATTTCTAGTAGCGTAACGATATCTTCACGATTCGATCGTCTTCCGCTGCGCGGGGATTCTCATTCCCTTCAATTGGTATCAGAGCCAGGTTGATGGTTCTTCGTTATGCACTGATTTTCGTTAAAATTAGGGGGGCAATTTGCCTTATTTCATGAGATGAATGCTGGTTTGCAATTTTGGATGTTTCGGTTTTTGGCATTTTTTAGATTTACAATTATGTTGATGTGATCAATGTAAGGGCCGTAGTTTTTGAGCATTTTGTTGTAAATCGAGTCTGTAAGTCCGAGTCTTTAGTAGCAAGAGTTGTTGTGAAGAAATCGGAGCGAAAACGGACGAAATTCGAAGCAAAACAACAAAGGTGTTTGTTGTACAGGCGACGACGTTGAGACGTTGTTCATTGGCGTCTCAACGTTGTGCCAGCAGGAGCAAGGCGCGCTGCAGGAGAGCGTTGCAACGCCACTGGCGTTGAGAACGTTGGGTTGACGCTGGACGCGGCAGCGTTGCAACGCTGCACACGGCGTTGCAACGCCGCACGCGTAGTGGGAGCAGTTGCAGCTTCAGTTCGCAGACGTGGGTAGTTTCAAAGCAAAGTGGGGTAGTTTTATTCATATTTGATTTATTTTATTTTTGTAAAATGTATTTTTTTTATTTATTTAATTATTTTATTAAACAACATAAATATAATAGTTATATTAATGTTATTTAATTAAATAATTGCCCCTAGGTGCCACAAATCGGTCCATTTTTGCTATTTAACTATTTTATGCATAAGATGTATGATTTATTTAATTTCTATGTGCATAATAGATGTCATATAGATTTAAAATCCCACGTTAGGTTAAACATTTCATGCATCATTTATATTATAAGAGTTATAATATATAGTTTGCATGATAGGTTATATTATAAGTGTTATAATACAATTAAATGCATGTTTTAATTTAATTAATATAAGTGTTATATTTTTTGAATTAATGTATGCTCATGCATTTATATTTATGTGATGAATTATTTTTGTCATAGTATATAGTTATTTATGTGATGAATGATCGAGCACTATAACATAGAAATGCATGTAACCTAAGTTAATTATTAGTTTTAAAGTGTTTAAACTTGAATAATTAGACTTAGGTTTTCTAGTTCTAATAAGATTAGAATTAGGAAATCAAAGTTTAGTCTATGAATTGTGACCTGATTAGTAACTCTGTCTAAGGAAGGTTTTGTCTAAGGCTGGGGTATTTAAGTTGACGCTTGCGGAACACCCCTACCTGGAAACCGACCTGGGAGTGAATTCTGTAAGGAGATTCTTAGATTATACTTATTGTGAGTGCCGTTAATTAAAAGTGTTTTAATTTACTCACATAGACCTAAGTAATAATGTGATTATAAACTTAGGTTAAATACCATATAAGAGTTATATTGGTAGACTTTGGTAAATTTTAGTCGGTTTATCTTGGTCAATCACTAATAAAGATAAAGTGCTGAGTGGGAGGAAATATAGTGTATAAGATACATTTAATTTCCGACCACAAATCTCCGTTAAGTCTGCACGGTGAGATCCATACTCGGCCTCGTGGCGCAAATGGGAGCATCCCCCTTCGGATGACATTTGTATGGGTCAATATCATCGTGGATGGAGAGAGTACTTATAGTGAGTGGGAGCGGGACTTGTGAAAACGGGACCCACGGTCTCTTCTTTCGATTCACACCGTGAGACGCCTATGATCCGCCTGCTAGTTTGGCCTGGACCAGACAATCCCTTCGGAGGGTCTGATCATGGGAGTTGGAACACCGTGAATTCCCAAAAGGGAAGCAGTTTCCTAGTTGGTTTTCCTTCTTGGTTCACCCTTCGTTGGCTATTGTTTGGACGGATGCTTGGAAACTTAAAGATTGAGGGTGACACTCACAGAATTCGTTAAGTGTTAATGAATTCGACCAAATAATGGTAATTGGACGCCTAATGGAATACGAGTTATTCTAGGATTAGAGTCTGATCGAGAAAGTCTCGTCCTAGAGGAGGAGTGTTCTGTTCACCCTTCGGTGGCGATCATTCTAAACCTTTAGGATATCATTGTAATTTTTTAAAAATGACCTAAGGATCATGATGCAATTTTTGCTAAAACTTGATTGGATTTCAAATGTTTTTTGCGAGACTAACACAAACTTGATTGGATCATGATGCAATTTTTTTAAGTTCGTGCTCTCTGAGGAGTGTCCTTAGATGCCGGGTTCGACTGCATCGCGAAGTGTTCGTGATGCATACGATGGATGGATCAGGGCCAATGAAAAGGCCAAGGTCTATATCATTGCCAACATGTCTGATGTTTTGGAAAAGAAACATGAGTTGATGGTCACCGCTAAGGACATCATGGAGTCCTTGCAGGATATATTTGGACAACAGTCCTTTCAAGTCCGACATGACTCGCTCAAATACGTCTTCAACGCACGAATGAAAGAGGGGTCGTCTGTCCGTGAACATGTTCTAGACATGATGACCCACTTTAATCTAGCGGAGATGAACGCGGCTTCGATGGATGAGTCGAGCCAAGTCAGTTTTATCTTGGAGACTCTTCCGAAGAGTTTCCTTAAGTTTCGTAGCAACGCTGTTAAGAACAAGATAAACTACTCACTGACAACTCTTCTTAACGAGCTGCAAACCTTCCAGTCCTCGATGAGGATCAGGACGTCGGAAGCTGAGGCAAACGTTGCCTTTAGGTCTTATCACAGGGGTTCGACCTCTGGGACAAAGCCTGTAGCTCCTTCACGCCCGAAAGGGAAGAAGAAGATGAAGAGGGGTAAAACTGACCGAGCTACCGCCCAAAAGAGCAAGAAGGTCAAGGAAGTTGCAGAAAAAGGAAAGTGTTTCCACTGCAATGCCTCGGACACTGGAAGAGGAATTGTCCCAAATTCCTTGCCGAGAGGAAGAATCAAGGTAAATGTGATTTACTTGTGACTGAAACCTGTTTAGTGGAGAGTAGTGACTCTGCCTGGATATTGGATTCGGGCGCCACTAACCATGTTTGTTCTTCTTTCGGGATTGATTCTGGCGAAATTTGCGAGAGGGTGAGGTGACTCTACGGGTTGGATCCGGAGAGCTTGTCTCTACTGCATCGACACGGTGAAGCTACATTTTGGTAGGAATTACATTTTGTTGGACAATATGTATATAGTTCCAGGGTTTACTAGAAGCCTAGTTTTTATTTCCTGCATATTAGAACAATGTATTTCCGTTTCTTTCCAAGACAATAAAACGTTTATTTTCCGAAATGGAAACTTAATTTGTTCTGCTTCACTTTAGAATAATTTGTATGTCTTGAAACCTAATTAAGTCAAAAGTGTTTTGAATACTGAATTGTTTAAAACGATAGAAACGCGAACTAAAAGAGCGAAAGTTTCTCCTAAAGAAAATGCCCATCTTTGGCATCTACGGTTAGACCAGATTAATCTGAATAGGATTGAGAAACTAGTGAAGAGTGGACTTCTAAACGAGTTGGAAGAAAACTCTTTACCGGTGTGTGAGTCATGCCTTGAGGGCAAAATGACAAAATGTCCTTTTAGTGGAAAAGGATATAGAGCCAAAGAGCCCCTTGAACTCGTACATTCTGACCTCTGTGGTCCGATGAATGTTAAAGCTCGAGGTTGTTATGAATACTTCGTGTCTTTCATAGATGATTACTCGAGGTATGGGTATATTTACCTAATGCATAAGAAGTCTGAAACTCTTGAAAAGTTCAAGGAGTGCAAGACTGAGGTTGAGAACCTGTTAGGTAAAACGATCAAAACACTTCGATCGGATCGAGGTGGAGAGTATATGGACACTGCATTCAAGGACTATATGATAGAACACGAAATTACGTCCCAACTCTCAGCACCTGGTATGCCACAGCAGAATGGTGTATCGGAGATAAGAAACCGAACCTTGTTGGACATGGTTCGGTCGATGATGAGCTATGCTCGTCTCCCTGATTCCTTTTGGGGTTACACAGTGGAGACTACGGTTTACATTTTGAACAACGTTCTGTCGAAGAGTGTTTGTGAAACACCTTTCGAACTTAGGAATGGCCGTAAAGGTAGTTTACACCATTTAAGAATTTGGAGATGCCTGACCCACGTGTTGGTGTCAAACCTGAAGAAGTTGGAACCCCGTTCGAAATTATGCCTATTCGTAGGTTACCCAAAAGAGACCAGAGGTGGTCTGTTTTATGATCCTAAGGATAATAGGGTGCTTGTGTCGACAAACGCAACTTTCCTTGAGGAAGATCATATCAGGGATCATTTACCGAGGAGTAAAATTGTGTAAAATCAAATGGACAGTACGTCAGCAAGAGTTGTTGATCGAGCTAGTACATCAACAAGTATTGTTGATCCTAGGACGTCTAGTCAAATTCGTTCCCATGAGTTGGGAATGCCTCGACGTAGTGGGAGGGCTGTGAGGCAGCCTGATCATTACATGGGTTTAGCTGAAACCTCAGTTGTCACTCCTGATAATGACTGCGAGGATTCATTGACCTATGATCATGCAATGGCAAACGTTGACAAAGACGAATGGATTAAAGCTATGGACTAGGAAATGGAGTCGATGTACTTCAATTTCGTCTGGGAGCTTGTGGACCAACCGAATGAGGTTAAACCTTTTGGTTGCAAATGGATCTACAAGCATAAACGTGGCGTAGATGGGAAGGTGCAGACCTTCAAAGCCCGACTAGTGGCAAAGGGTTTTACACAGGATGAAGGGGTTGACTATGATGAAACCTTTTCACCTGTTGCCATGATAAAGTCGATCAGGATCCTTCTGGCCATTGTCGCGTATTATGACTACGAGGTATGGCAGATGGACGTGAAGACAACCTTTCTGAATGGCAAACTTGATGAAACCAGCTAGATGGACCATCCCAAAGGGTTCATTGCCCAAGGCCAAGAGCAAAAGGTTAGCCGGCTTCATAGGTCTATTTATGAACTGAACCAAGCTTCGAGGTCTTGAAATATAAGGTTTGATGAGGCGATCAAATCTTATGGCTTTGATCAAAATATCGACGAGCCTTGTGTCTACAAGAAAATTGTTGACAAAACTGTCGCATTTTTAGCGTTGTATGTGGATGATATTCTTCTCATTAGGAATGAGGTAGAATTTCTTACTAACGCGAAGAAGTGGCTAGCTTCGCAATTCCAAATGAAAGATTTGGGAGAAGCTCAGTATGTTCTAGGTATCCAGATAGTCAGGAACCGGAAGAACAGAACGCTAGCCTTGTCTCAGGCGTCTTATATTGACAAGATGTTGTCTAGATATAAGATACAGGACTCCAAGGAGGGCTTGTTGCCTTTCAGGCATGGGGTTCACTTGTCTAAGGATCAGTGTCCTAAGACTCCTCAAGAGGTTGAGGATATGAGACGGATCCCATATGCTTCAGCTGTAGGGAGCCTGATGTATGTCATGTTGTGTACTAGGCCCGACATCTGTTATGCAGTAGGGATTGTCAGTAGGTATCAATCAAATCCAGGATTAAATCACTGGACAGTCGTGAAGGCAATCCTCAAGTATCTTAGAAGAACGAGGAACTACAACTTAGTGTATGGCGGTGGGGATTTGATCCTTACGGGATACACAGATTCTGACTTTCAGACCGATAAGGATTCTAGGAAATCCACTTCGAGGTCAGCCTTCATTCTGAATGGAGGAGTTGTAGTATGGCGAAGCATCAAGCAGGGATGCATCGCTGATTCCACTATGGAAGCGGAGTATGTTGCGGCTTGTGAAGCTGCAAAGGAAGCTGTTTGGCTTAGGAAGTTCATGACTGATTTGGAAGTTGTTCCAAATATGAACTTGCTGATCACACTGTTCTGTGATAACAGTGGTGCAGTAGCCAACTCCAGAGAGCCTCGGAGCCATAAGAGAGGTAAACATATTGAGCGGAAGTATCACTAGATACGGGAGATTGTGCACCGCGGAGACGTGACAGTCACGTAGATAGCGTCGTAGCACAACGTAGCTAATCCATTTACAAAGCCCCTCACGGCTAAGTTGTTTGAGGGTCACCTAGAGAGTCTAGGTCTTCGAGTACTTCCTGACTAGGGCAAGTGGGAGATGTGTAAACGGGTATTCAATGCCCTAGTTTATTTTATTACTTCGTTGTAATTTATGTACATTTCAGAAATGTATGTTCTCCACTAGCTTAGTCCAAGTGGGAGTTTGTTGGGATTTTTGTCCTAATCTCGTGTTTGTAAATTACTGTAAACCCGAGATCTTTCCTTGGAACCTCCTTATTATCAAACAACAAAAAGAAAGAAGAAATGAATGTTTAAAACTTGGTTTTCCATGTTTTAAAAAGGAAAGAAATGAAGTGAAAGGCAAAAGGAAAACAAGGAAGGAAAGTTTAAACCATTTCGGTTTGGATTGCTTTTAAGACAAAAGAAGAAAAGGAAATGAAACAAATGTTTAATATACTAAGTTTGCTTTGTTTTGCAAAGAAAAGATAAGAAATGAAAAGATAAAGGAAGGAAAAAGAAAAGAAAAGAAAAGAAAGGAAAGGAAAGGTGGATGGTGGATGGTGGGACCCCACCTTGTTTCTTTCTTTTTAAAAAGGCTTTCCCCATCGATTTCTCCTCATTTTATGAAGTAAAGGCAAGGGTTTTCGTGGGAGAAGCTTAAAGGAAGAAGAAGGAGGTGGTTTTGGTGCTGGATTTGCAGAAGAGAGGGAGAGAACTCAAGCAATTGGTATAACAGCAAGGTAATCACTCTGCCATGTTCTGCTATTTTCTTCATCTCGAGCTCCACAGAAAGAGGTAAGAGCTGAGATTTTGTTTCGTGCAAGTTAACTCACATTGGAACAAAATTCATGAAGGATACTCGAGCAAATTCGGATCTTAAGCTACTGATTTGTGAAGAGGAAGTCAGAACACAGAATTTACTGTCAAATCCGAGAAGTCTCTGATGTTTTGGTTGTACTGACCTGTAGAATTGGAATCAGAAGCTCTATTAGGTATGGTTGGAAAGCTTATTGAATTTCCTACAACTTTCATGAAGGAATCGTGAATAGAAAATGATTAGAAGATGTTGTAAATAGCAGGTCAAGTTTCGAGTTGCAGCAGAAATTCGAATCTGGAATAGCAGAAGTTGGTTCCGGGGAAAAAAGCTTTCGAGGTATTTCTGAACCAATCTATTGGGAATTTCAATTTCATGTCTTCATATGAATTTTAGAGGATTCAAAAAGGAAGATTTTGGTATAAATTTCACCCTGTTTGGCTAAGTAATGAAGACGTTATGGCTGTCTGAATACAGGGCATAAAATCTGTTAAATGCTGGAATTTTTGTTGGAGTGTTTTCTTGTAGTTTTAAAGTTAAAACCATGAGCTCGAGGTTCTAAAACATAGTTTTGGTTTGTTTGACAGGCCAAGAACGAATAGGTCGAGTGTACGGGTCAAGACTCTAGTTCTAACACTGTGAGTGACAAAACGAACTTCGATAATGAGCTATATGCTTGAAAAAATGCTTTAAGAAATGCAAGTTTTGCTGGAATGAATTGTTTCAAAGCCTTGTGTTGTATTTTTGAACACATGTCTATGAGTATTCTTGTTTTCCTAGAAATGTTTCAAGTGTTCATTGTGACCCTAAAAGTCTTTATAAAGTTTATACATGAGCATATGTCCAATGGTTGCCAAAACTTATGAAAATGTGATGATTTCAAGCAAGCATGTACTAGCAAGTATGTTTTAAAGATTTCAGTTTTATGAACAATGTTTGAGTAAGCTTGAGTTTTATGAAAGAGAAGATAGCAGGCATGTTCAATGTTTTCATGTGATTTTTCGAGATATTGAGCCCGAGGCTTTATGGTACCGTGTGCACACGGGTCTTATTCTCGTTGTCGACGTTGAGTGTACTCCGTGACAACAGCCAGTTGCTCGTGAGTCTTTGGGCGGGCCCCACACGACAAAGACGATGGGAGTGCCGGGCGGGCCCCACTACATCGTAGAATAAACGTTGGTGTATCTTTGGCGTGCCCTACGTAACGTAGATTGTGACATGTTTTAAAAAGAGTTTATATCATTTACATGCCTTACGAGATTTTAACGGTGTCTTGCTTGTTTTCATGAAAAGCTATAATGATTACACGATTACTTTTAACGCTTGATTACAGATGCATATGCTCATAGATGGCCAGGTGATATGATTTACGAGTTAATAGCTTTCTTTTAAACTCAAGTCACTCATCGAGCTTCATAGCTCATTCTTCCGTTGTTTTTCCCACTTTTCGTGCAGAGATCGAGCTCCGGTGCACGAGAACCCGCCATAGTCTCTTTGAAGCTTCACATGTTTGATATTTTGTACGTGGTGGTGTGGTTTAGCAAGTCCATATGTCTGTAAATTATTTTTAAGAGAACTATGTAGTTATAGTCGTATGTGCTTTAGAGGTTGTGGTTGCTTAATTAGTGGTTTGACTGTTTGTGGTTCTGATGTTCTTGCTCATCTTAGTTTCAAGAGAGACTTAAGAAGAGTTTCTCCTCATGTACGTCTTATAGATGTCCGTTTTCACTGAGTTAAGTTTAAAGTGTTCCATATCACGAACATAGTTTGTTTTCGAGTAAAGTAGTGTCAAGCAGGTATTGTTAAGAGGTAACAATGTCTCGTTGGCTTCATGCCGTCTCCCGGGCTAAGTTAGCAAGTGGTTCGGGAGGGGGTGTGACAATTACTGTTTGAAATTAATAAAGTTTTATTCATTTCATTATTTTGTGTCTCACAAATGTTACAAACTTTTCCAATAAACTAAGCTTCGTGGTCATTGAATTTATGAGATAACTAGAACTTGAACGGTGTGTAGTGGACACACAGGGAGGATCACGTTTTAGTTAATGACCCAAACGGTCTACAGTATATGGATAGGGTTGGAGACCTAATCCTGGATACGCTGTGGATGGAGCTTGCTTTGTATTCGACACAAACGAGGTGATCTGACTCGTTCATGTAGTTGACATGCGAGTGGGGGCATCCTGTGCAATGAAATTGTACAAGACCGGACCGTGAATTATTAGACCTCATCGATGTAACGTCGTTGATGAAGAAGGGACTAATAACCGTGAGATGACCATTAGTGACTCGACACGAATCACGAGCGTGTTACTGGACTCTCGCATCGCGGGGTCTTTCATTTGACTAAATGAGTGAGGGTGCTCACAGTTACTCGCCCAATATGCCTATCTTCTCAGGGACAGGACAAAGTAGGGAGCTGATAACTTAACTACGCGAGATGGAATTCACTCGTTCCCACCTTTAGGGAAACTAGAGGGGTTGTTCCCTTAAGTGTTGTCTCTAGGGCTTGGACACTAGGCGCCACCTTCTCACTAGCCCGGAAGGGTGTTGTGTATGGTTGGACCATCACGATATGTTGTTCATTAGAGGAGCAGTGGGGACTTAAGGAACAAGAAGTAGACACAGGGGTAAAATGGTTATTTGATCCAGCCGTGTCTACGAACAACCTGTGAAGGGTCGACTCACGGTTATTGGTTATATCAGTGGACACGTAATATTCTGCACTGACGGGAGTGCAGCAACGGGCTATAGTGGAGTGTTACCGTAGCTAATGGATGTTGATTAACTGGATCAAAGAGTTTGATAGGTTAATCTCGGATCATTGGAGCTCGTCACTGTAGGTCCATTAGGTCCCTCGGTTGGCTCAATCTGGGTTAAAAGAAGGGTTAATGTTTTGGTGTGAATGGAAGTGTTCAATTTCACTTAAAGGGTATTTATGTCATTTCTATGAGATATGAATGATATAATTTATAGTTTAATGTGAATGAGATTCATAATAAACTATAGATTAGCCTAATTGTTGAATTAGGGCTAATTGGAGAAATTAATTGACAGAAATTAAATTGAATGTGATTCAATTTAATAAATCCACATTATTGCAAATGTGATTTGTAATATGAGATATGTGATATCTTATAATATATGGTTATGCAAATATGATTTGCATAACCTATAGTTGTGGTAAAGCGGTAGTAATGTGGAGATTTTAACTCCATCAATTTCCACTATTTAAACCCTTTGCAAGAAGGGTTTCTTAAGCTTTTCTCTCATTTTTGGAATTTTAACAAAAAGAAGAGAATTCTCTCTCAAACATTTCTCTCAACTCTCCTCCCTTTCCAAAACACAAAGATCCCACCATCTTCCTTCTTTCCAAAAGAAGAACAACCGAGTTTCTAAGTGGTTGTGACCGGATCTTGTTCGTGAGTTCGAGTTCGTTGAGATCGAGAAACACGAAGTGTTCGTGATCAAGGAAGAAAGATTGAAGAATTGTCTTCAACAAGTAAGTATGTTCTTCTTGCTGTAATTTTCGTCCTTTAATTTGAATGTTTAATTTAGATCTAAGTATTAGATCGTTTTAACGAATTTCTAGTATCGTAACGATACCTTGACGATTCGATCGTCTTCCGCTGCGCGGAGATTCTCATTCCCTTCATCTTCAATGCCCAGATGAAAGAAGGGACGTCTGTCCAAGAACACGTTCTAGACATGATGACCCACTTTAATCTGGCAGAGATGAACGGGGCTTCGATCAATGAGTGAGGCAGGCCAACTTCATCTTGGAGACTCTTCTGAAGAGTTTCCTTCAGTTTCGTAGCAATGCTGTTATGAACAAAATTAGCTACACTCTGACCACCCTTCTGAACGAGTTACAGAACTTCTAGTCCTTGATGAGGATCATGACACTGGAAGCTGAGGCAAATGTTGCCTTCAGGTCCTATCACAGGAGTTCGACCTCTAGGACAAAACCTGTAGCTCCTTCTAACCTGAAAGGGAAGAAGAAGAAGATGAAGAAGGGTAAAGCTGACCGTGTTGCTGCCAAAAAGGGAAAAAAGGTCAAGGAAGTTATAGAGAAAGGAAAGTGTTTCCACTGCAATGGGGATGACCACTAGAAGCGAAATGTTCCCAAGTTCCTTGCCGACAGGAAGAATACATGGAAATGTGCTTTACTAGTAACTGGAATATGTTTAGTGAAGAGTAATGACTCTGCCTGAATATTGGATTCGGGGGGGCCACTAACCACGTTTGTTCTTCTTTTCAGGGAATTAGGTTCTGGCAGCAGCTGCGATAGGGTGAGGTGACTCTACAGGTTGGATACGGGGAGATTGTCTCTGCTGCTACGATCGATAAAGTGAAGCTCTTTTCTGGCAGGAATTACTTGTTATTAGATAATCTGTATATAGTCCCAGGGTTTACTAGAAACTTTGTTTCTATTTCCTACCTTATTGAACAATGTATTTCAATTTCCTTTGAATATAATAAAGTGTTTATTTCTTTCAAAGGCAACTTGATTTGTTCTGCTTCACTTGAGTCTAATCTGTATGTTTTGAAACCAAATTCGGTCAAAAGCGTTTTGAATAATGAATTATTTAAAACAGCAGAAACACGAACTAAAAGAGTAAAAGTTTCTCCAAAAGAAAATGCCCATCTTTGGCATCTAAGGTTAGGCCACATTAATCTCAATAGGGTTGAGAGACTAGTGAAGAGTGGACTTCTAAGCGAGTTGGAAGAAAACTCTTTACCTGTATGTGAGTCATGCCTCGAAGGCAAAATGACCAAACTTCCTTTTAGTGGAAAAGGATATAGAGTAAAAAATCCCCTTGAGCTTATACATTCTGACCTCTGTGGTCCGATGAGTGTTAAAGCACGAGATGGCTACGAATACTTTGTATCTTTTATAGATGACTATTCAAGGTATGGGTATATTTACTTAATGAATAAGAAGTTTGAAACTCTTGAAAAGTTCAAAGAGTACAACACTAAGATTGACAACCTGTTAGGTAAAACGATAAAAAACACTTCGATCAGATCGATGTGGAGAATATATGGACACAGAATTCCAGGACTATATGATAGGACACGGAATTACGTCCCAACTCTCAGCACCTGGTATGCCACAACATAATGGTGTATGAGAGAGGAGAAACAGAACCCTGTTGGACATGGTTCGGTCGATGATGAGCTATGCTCGTCTCCCTGATTCTTTTTGGAGTTACGTAGTGGAGACTGCGATGTATATTTTGAATAACATTCCGTCGAAGAGTGTTTGTGAAACACCTTTCGAACTCTATAATGGACGTAAAGGCAGTTTACACCATTTCAGAATTTAGGGATGCCCGACCCACTTATTGGTGTCAAACTCGAAAAAGTTGGAACCTCGTTCAAAATTGTGCCTATTTGTAGGTTACCCTAAAGAGACTAGGGGTGGTCTGTTCTTCGATCCTAAGGAAAATAGGGTGCTTTTGTCGACAAACGCCACTTTCCTTGAGGAAAACCACGTCAGGGATCATTTGCCTAGAAGCAAAATCATGTTGAACGAAATGGATAGTACATCAGCAAGAGTTGCTGATGGGGCTAGTACATCAACAAGTGTTGTTGATCCTAGCACGTCTAGTCAAGTCCGTTCCTAAGAGTTGGGAATGCCTTGACGTAGTGGGAGGGCTGTGAGACAACCTGAACGTTAAATGGGTTTAGCTGAAACTCAAGTCGTCACCCCTGATGTTGACAAGGACGAATGTATTAAAGCTATGGACCAGGAAATGGAGTCGATCTACTTCAATTCTGTTTGCGAGCTTGTGGATCAACTGGATGGGGTAAAACCTATAGGTTGCAAATGGATCTACACGTGTAAACGTGGCGTAGATGGGAAGGTGCAGACCTTCAAAGCACGACTAGTGGCAAAGGGTTTTACCTAGGTTGAAGGGGTTGACTATGAGAAAATCTTTTCACTTGTTGCCATGGTAAAGTCGATCAGGATCCTATTGGCCATTGTCGCATATTATGACTATGAGGTATGGCAGATGGATTTCAAGACCGCCTTTCTGAATGACAACCTTGACGAGACCAACTACATGAACCAACCCAAAGGGTTCATTACGCAAGGCCTAGAGCAAAAGGTTTGTTGGCTTCACAGGTCCATTTATGGACTGAAACAAGCCTCGAGGTCTTGGAATATAAGGTTTGATGAGGCGATCAAATCTTATGGCTTTGATCAGAATGTTGACGAGCCTTGTGTCTAAATGAAGGAGGTAGGATTTCTTACTGACATAAAGAAATGGTTGTCTTCGAAATTCCAAATGGAAGATTTTGGAGAAGCACAGTATGTTCTAGGTATCCATATTGTCCGGAACCGGAAGAACAGACCGCTTGCCATGTCTCAAACGTCTTATATTGACAAGATGCTATCTAGATATAAGATGCAGAACTCCAAGAATGGCTTGCTGCCTTTCAGGCATCGAGTTCACCTGTCTAAGGATCAATGTCCTAAGACTCCTCAAGAGGTTGAGGATATGAGACAGATCCCATATGCTTCAGTTGTAGGGAGTCTGATGTATGCCATGTTGTGTTCTAGGCCCGACATCTATTATGCAGTAGGGATTGTCCTCAAGTATCTTAAGAGAACGAGCAACTAAAGCTTAGTGTATGAGAGTGGGGATTTGATCCTTACGGGATACACAAATTCTGACTTTGAAACCGATAAGGATTCTAGGAAGTCCACTTCGGCGTCAACCTTCATTTTGAATGGAGGAGCTATAGTATGGCGAAGCATCAAACAGGGATGCATCACTGATTCCACTATGGAAGCTGAGTACGTTGCGGCTTGTGAAGCTACAAAGGAAGCTGTTTAGCTTAGGAAGTTCATGATTGATTTGGAAGTAGTTCTAAATATGAACTTTCCGATCACGCTGTTTTGTGACAATAGTGGTGTTGTAGCCAACTCCAGAGAGCCTCGGAGTCATAAGAGAGGCAAGCACATTGAGCGGAAGTATCACCTGATATGGGAGATTGTGGACCGCGGCGACGTGACAGTCACGTAGATAGCGTCGGAGCACAATGTTGTTGATCCATTTACAAAAGCCCTAATGGCTAAGGTGTTTGAGGGTAACCTAGAGTGTCTAGGTCTTCGACTGCTTCTTGACTAGGGCAAGTGGGAGTATTGTAAAGGATATTCAATACCCTAGTTTATTGTATTACTTTATTGTAATCTATTCTACATTTGAGAAATGTATGTTTGTTCCACTAGCTTAGTCCAAGTGGGAGTTTGTTGGGATGTATGTCCTAATCTCGTTTTGTTTCTAATATTACCATTTGAAATTAATAAGAGTTATTTATTTCATCACTTTGTGTCTCGCAAATTTTACAAACTTTGTCCAATAAACTAAGCTCCAGGGTCATTGAATTTATGAGAGAACTAGAACTTGAACGGTGTGTAGTGGACACACAAAGAGGATCACGTTCAAGTTAATGACCCGAACGGTCTACAGTTTATGGATAGGGTTGGAGAACTAAACCTGGATACGTTGTGGATGTGACCCGCTTTGTATTAGATACAAATGAGCTGATCTGACTCGTTCATGTGGTTGACATGCGAGTGGGGGCATCCTGTGCATTGAGATTGTAGAAGACCGGACCGTGAATTATTAGACCTACTGATGTAACACCACTAAAAGTATGGGACTAATAACTTCGTAGATGACCAGTAAAGACTCGACCTGAATCCTGAGAGTGTTACGGACTCCTGTCTGTGGGCGTTTGTCCTTTGACTAGTACGGGTGAGGGTGGTCAGAGTTACTCGCCCAATATGCCTATCTTCTCAGGGACAGGACCACGTGGGGAGATAAGTGAAGGGAATCGAAGTCCCCGCAGCGGAAGCGATTGCGAATTGCGCACTCTTGATTTAGTTACAACGGAAAATTCAAGAACGTAATCATAGATTAAGCATAAAATAAGAGTTTGGAAAACAAGTATTTACCTTTGAAGAACCTTTCTTCAAGTGCTCCTCTCTCCACGGTCACGATTTCAACAACAAGAAATCCAACGAACATCGACACCACCACCGGATCTTCTCCGTTGTTCTCTAGGTGAGGGAGGAAGGTGGGTTCCCTTTAGGAATTGTGAGGTGTTTTGAGAGAAAGATCTTTGTTGTCTTGGAACCTTTCCAACCACAACCAAAGGTTAGGATACACTTAGAATGTCTTAACCTAGTTGCATCTCATGCAACTATATATATAGGGGAATGGGATGGAAATGACCATCATACCCCTCCTTTAATCTCTCTTTAGTATATAGTTTATATATGAATCTAATTCACATTAAAACTATATATTATATCAATTACATCATATATAATTGATATAACTCCTCATGTATGAAATTGAACACTTCAATTTCACTCCTAACTTTATACCCTCAATATTACCATATTGAGCCAACGGAGGATCTAATGGACCTACTGGATCATGAGCTCCAATGATGTGAGATTAATCGATCAAACTCTTTGATCAGCTTAATCAATATTCATTAACTACAAGTCACTCCACTTTAGACTTGTAGTTGCACTCTCTTCATGTAGATATTATTGTGTCCATCGATATAGTCATTACCCATGAGTAGACCCTTCACAGTTGTTCGTAATCACGGTGGATCAAATTATCGTTTTACCCCCGTGATTACCTCTTTGCTCCTTAAGCACCACCGATCCTCTAATGAACAACAAGTCTAAGGTCCTACCTTAGACTCATACTCTCATAGAGTCAGTTCTTAAGGGAACAACCTATCTAATTCCTCAGTAGAGGAATGAGTGAATTCCATCTTGTACAGTTAAGTTCCCAGCTACCTACGAGGTTCTGTCCCTGAGAAGGTAGGCTTATTGAGTCGGTTACAGGTCACTCTCACCCATACTTGTCTAAGGACAAACCCTTATAAGCAGGAGTTCTTAACTTGCTAAGGATTCAGGTCAAGTCACTAATGACCATCTATAAATTACTAGTATTATCCTGTTAACGGTGTTATACTGGTTAGACTAATAATTTGCGATCCAGTCTTGTATGAACTCTTTATAAAGGATGTCCCCACTCACATGTCAACTACATGAATGAGTTGGATTACCTCATTTGTACTAATTACAAAGTGGGTCGCATCCATGGTGTTACCAGAATGAGGTTTCCAACCTTATTCTTATACCATAGACTATTTAGGTTATAATCTTGAATTCAACCCAAATAGTGTCCACTACACTGATTTCAAGATAAACGTTATAACCTTGGAGCTTAGTTTATTGGATTAATAAAAGCAAGACTGTAATCTTATCAAAACAAATAACACTTTATGTAATTGATCAAGATTGCACAAGTTTAGGGCATAAATCCCAACAATCTCCCACTTGGCCTAAAGCTTGTGGAGTACTAAACATTACATTAATGTAAATACAATAAACTAGGGCATTTAAACCCCTTTGAACAAAATACTCCCATTTGCCCTAGTTGGGGAAGACTTGTAAACCTAGGTGACTCTCAAATACTTTAGTCGTAAGAGCCTTTGTAAAAGGATCAGCAATGTTGTGCTCTGAGGCTATCTTCGTGACAATCACGTCTCCTCTATGCACGATCTTCCGGATGAGATGATACTTTCGCTCTATGTGCTTTCCCCTCCTGTGACTTCGGGGTTCCCTCGAATTCGCCACTGCACCACTGTATCGCAATACAGTGTGATGGGCAAAGTCATATTTTGAACAACTTCCAAATTTAGCATAAATTTCCTTCACCAAACGGCCTCCTTAGCTGCTTCACAAGCTGCTACATATTCGACCTCCATGGTGGAATCAGCGATGCATCCTTGCTTGATGCTTCGCCATACTACAGCTTCTCCGTTAAGAGTGAAAACTGACCTTGATGTAGATTTTCGAGAATCTTTCTCAGTCTGAAAGTCAGAATCCGTGTATTCTGTAAGGATCAAATCCTTAGCCCCATACACAATCATGTAGTTCCTTGTTCTCCGAAGATACTTAAGGATCGTTTTAACCGGTGTCCAGTGTTCAAGTCCTGGATTGGATTGATACCTACTGACCATCCCAACTGCAAAACAGATGTCAGGCCTAGTACACAACATGGCGTACATCAGGCTCCCAACAGCTGATGTGTAATGAATCCGTCTCATATCCTCAACTCCTTGAGGCATTTAGAATTGCGTTGCTAGCCATTTCTTGATGTCAGTAAGATAACCTACATCATTCCCAATGAGTAGGATATCATCAACATAGAGAATTAGGAAAGCGACAGAACTATTGATGATTTTCTTGTAGACACAAAGTTCATCATCATTATGGTCAAAACCATAAGATCTGATAGCCTCATCAAATCTTATATTCCAGGACCTAGAGGCTTGTTTCAGTCCATAAATCGACCTTTTAAGCCTGCAAACCTTTTGCTTTTGTCCTGGTTTAATGAACCCTTTGGGTTGGTCCATGTAGATAGTTTCCTCAAGATTACCATTCAAAAAGGTTGTCTTGGCATCCATTTGCCATACCTCATAGTCGTGATATCCGGCAATGGCAAGAAGGATACGGATAGACTTTACCATAGCAACAGGTGAAAAGGTTTGCACCTTCCCATCTACACCACGTTTTCTCTTCTAGATCCATTTACAACCTATAGGTTTTACCCCATCAGGCTTATCTACAAGATCCCAAACAGAATTGAAGTACATCGACTCCATTTCTTGGTCCATGGCTATGACCCATTTGTCTTTATCAATGTCAACCATTGCTTGATTATAAGTCAATGAATCCTCGCAGTTGTTATCTGGTATAACAACTTGGGTTTCAACTAAACCCATGTAACGGTCAAGCTGTATCACAACTCTCCCACTACGTCGAGGCATACTCAACTCTTGAGATGGACCCTCTTGACTAGACAAACTAGTATCAACAACTCTTGTTGATGTACTAGTGTTCTTATTAGCAACCTTTTCTATTGTTCCGTCTAACTCACTCAACACTACCTTACTTTTTGGTTTGTGGTCCCTTATGTGGTCCTCCTCCAAGAAAGTGGCATTTGTCGACACAAAGACCTTATCTTCCTTAGGATCATAGAATAAACCACCTCTTGTTTCTTTTGGGTATCCTACAAATAGGCACAACTTTGAACGTGAATCCAACTTCTTTGGATTTTTCACAAGCACATGTGTCGGATGTACCCCATATTCAAGTGACATAAACTACCTTTACGTCCTTTCCAGAGTTCAAAAGGTGTTTCAGAAACACTTTTGGAGGGCACACTATTCAAAATGTATACTGCAGTCTCCACTGCATAACCCCAAAAGGAACTAGGGAGATGAGCATAACTCATCATTGATCGAACCATGTCCAACAAGGTTTTATTTCTCCTTTCCGATACACCGTTTTGCTATGATGTGCCGGGAGCTGAGAGTTGGGATGTAATTCCATGTTCTATCATATAGTTCTGGAATTTTAAATCCATGTACTCTCCACCTCGATCCGATCGAAGTGTTTTAACTCTTTTACCTAATTGATTTTCAACCTCAGTCTTGATTTCCTTGAACTTTTCAAGTGCTTCAGACTTGTGGTGCATTAGGTAAATATGCCCATATCTAGAATAATCATCTATAAAAGAGATGAAATATTCATATCCTCCCATGGCTTTAACATTCATCGGACCACAAAGGTCTGAATCTATAAGTTCTAGAGGATCTTTGGCTCTATAACCTTTTCCACTAAAAAGTCTTTTAGTCATTTTGCCTTCTAAGCAGGATTCACATACTGGTAAGGAGTTGTCTTCTAACTCGTTTAGAAGTCCGTTCTTTACCAATCTCTCAATCCTATTGAGATTAATGTGACCTAATCTAAGATGCCAAAGATGAGCATTTTCTTTAGGAGAAATTTTTCGTTTCTTAGTTTGTGCGTTTGCAGTTTTATATAATTCAGTGTTCAAAACCATTTTGACTAAATTAGGCCTTAAAACATACAATCCATTTTCTAATGAAGCTGAATATATTTCTAAATCTTTCTTTAAAATAAACACTTTATTCATAGAAAAGGAAATAGAAATACATTGTTCAATAAGGCAAGAAATGGAAATAAGGTTTCCAGTAAACCCTGTTATCACTAATATATTGTCCAACAATATATATTTCTTGCCAAAATAAAGCTTCATTGTGCTTCATCGCTATATATTTGAGACGACCTCTCCATTTCCAACCCGAGAGCGTTATCTCTCCTTGTCAGAGTCTTTGCCAGAATTAATTCACCGAAGAAGAACAAACATGATTAGTGGCGCCCGAATCAAGTATCCAAGCTGTTTTATCATTATCCACTAAACAAGCTTCTAGGCAAAGTAAATCATATTTACCTTCCTTCTTCTTTTCTACAATGTTCTTCGGACAGTTCCGTTTCCAATGCCCGTCTTCGTTGCAGTGGAAACACTTTTCTTTGTCAGCAACGTCTTTGACTTTCTTGCCCTTCTGGGCGGCAACTTTGTCAGCATGTTTCGCTTTACCAACCTTCTTCATGTTCTTCTTCTTACCTCTCAGGTTAGAAGAAGATGAAGCCACTATTTTTGTCCCAGAGGTCGAACCTTTGTGATAACTCCTACTGGCAACATTTTCCTCACCTTTCGATCCCTGAATTTTCATCAAAGATTGAAAGGTTTGGAGTTCATTCGAAGGAGGTAAGATTAAAAGTAAGCTTGTTCATAACAAAGATTACTTCTAAATCGCAGGAAACTATCGGAAGGATTTCGAATGAAGTCGACCTGGCTCGACTCATCGATGGAAACACCATTCGACTCCGCGATGTTAAAGTGTACCATCATATCCAGGACATGATCCCGAACAGATGTACCCTCTGGCATCCTCGAGTTGAATATGTACTTTAGGGCATTATGTCGGGCTTGTGTGGACTGTTGTCCAAACATACCCTGCACAGAATTAATGATTTCCTTGGCGGTAATCATGCTCTCCTGTTTCTTGGCTAATATGTTAGACATAGTTGCCAGCATGTAGACCTTGGCCTTATCATTGGCCTTGATCCATCGATCATATGCATCACGAACATTTCGTGACGCATTCGAGCCTAGCACCTGAGCACACTCCTCAGTTAGCACAAACTTCAGATCATCCACTACAAAAATAGTGTTGAGTTTGTTTTTCCATGTCATCATATTCTCTCCAGTCAACTTTTCCGCACCCAATAAGGAAATTATAGAGCTAGACATTTTGGCTGAAAAATTACAAACAAACTTGTATGAGTTTCTTGATATAACTCTAATCCAATCATGTTTTAGCTGATTATCAAATGATTCCTAGGCCATTTATAATTTGCAATGATACGCCAAAAGTTTAGAATGTATGACACCGAAGGGTAATAAAAAACATTCCTCCTCTAGATCAAGACACCCTTGAACAAAACCTAACACCAGAATAACTCTTATTCCTATAGGTTTTAGTTACCATTTTTCGGTCTGGATACATACACAACTTAGGTACCCCGTGAGTGTAACCCTTTGTCTTTAGATCCCGTAAACTCGATCAAATAAAAATCATGAAGGGAGGACTAGATTGGAAAATAGTCTAAGGAAATCTTTATCCCTTTCGGTGTCTCATTGTGTTAGATCCCCTATGATCAAAGCCTCTCAAGGGATTGTGCGGTCCAAGCCAAACTAGCAGGTTGACCATAGTGGTCTAACGGTGTAAACCGACAAAAGAGACCGTAGGTTTTGTTTTCACTAAACCTGCTCCCACTCACTATAAGTACCCTCTCCATTCACCTTGGTATTGACTCATACAAACACCATCCGAAGGGGGACGCTCCGTTTGCGCCACGAGGCCATGTATGAGTCTCACGGTGTGAACTTCCTGAGATAGCGTAGGTGAAAAATATGTATCTCATACACTTTTTCCTCCCACTGAATATTTTAAGTCTATAGGAATCTTTCTTAGGCTAAAACCCGGCTAATGGTTTTACCTATATTTATCAACATAACTCTTATATTGATAATCAGTATAACTCTTATATTGATTTTATCCTAAGTTTGTTAATATAACACCTTATATTAAACCTAGGATTTCTAGTTTATTAACCACTTAATAAACCCGCTGACGCTACTGTAATTTATAAGGCTCTCAAATTAAATTTCACTCCCAGTCGGTTCCTGTGTAGGGTGTGTTAGTTTCCATCGACTTAAATACCCCAGCCTAGACAGAACTTTCCTTAGACAGAGTTCCTCTTTTAATCATAGCTTATAAATTACTTGGTTCCTAATTCTAATCTAATTAGAACTAGATAACCTAAGGTCTATTATTTTAAAGTTCTAAACACTTTAAAACTAATAATTAACCTTAGGTGACATGCATACTATGTTATAGTGCTTAATCATTCATCACATGAATAATAAAACATTCATAGCATATTCATCTCATGAAAAATAATGCATGTCAATGCTGTCCAAAAATTAATATAACAACCTTATATTAACTAATCATGCAAACTATATAATATAACTCCTTATATTATAAATAATGCATGAAAATGCTTAACCTAAGGTGGGATTTCTAAAATAAAAACATACACTATGCATGGCAATAATTACACAACAATTGCATAATTAAAATAGCAAAAATTAGACCAATTTTGGCACCCTAGAAATAATTTTAATTAATATAATCTAATTATATTAATTAAAATTAAATATATTAAATATAAAACATTTTTATAATTAAATATATTAAAAATTTCACCTTCTGCCTGTTGCTCCTCGCGTGAAACGTATATAGCGTTGCAAAGCTGATGCAGCGTTGCAACGCTGCTTTTGTCGTTTTCTGTCGAGCGTTGCAACGCTGTCGTCTTCTCCAGCCGCGCGTCTGCCGCAGTGGCGTTGTAACGCTGAGGCGGCGTTGCAACGCCATTCACAGAACAACACATGGAATCACCATTCCTTGCTCGTTTTCCCTCCAATCTTCTCAACAACCGCTTTGCCTTGATCGACACGAACTTACAGACTCGATTTACAATTAAATTTGCTCAAAACACCAGGCCCTTACATTGAACATTTCAATGGAAATTGTAAATCTAAGTGCGAAAATTGAAAACATCTAATTTCGCAAAAATCGTTCATACATCTCATGCAAAAAACAGTAAATCCCACCTTGTTCTTGAAAATTACGTAACATAAATCAAGAACGCAATTGGACTCTGATACCAATTGAAGGGAATCGAAGTCCCCGCAGCGGAAGCGATTGCGAATCGCGCGCTCTTGATTTAGTTACAACGAAAAATTCAAGAACGTAAACATAGATTAAGCATAAAATAAGAGTTTGGACAACAAGTATTTTCCTTTGAAGAACCTTTCTTCAAGTGCTCCTCTCTCCACGGTCACGATCTCAGCAACAACAAATCCAACGAACACCGACACCACCACCGAATCTTCTCCGTTGTTCTCTAGGTGAGGGAGGAAGGTGGGTTCCCTTTAGGAATTGTGAGGTGTTTTGAGAGAAAGATCTTTGTTGTCTTGGAACCTTTCCAACAACAACCAAAGGTTAGGATACACTTAGAATGTCTTAACCTAGTTGCATCTCATGCAACTATATATATAGGGGAATTGGATGGAAATGACCATCCTACCCCTCCTTTAATCTCTCTTTAGTATATAGTTTATATATGAATCTAATTCACATTAAAACTATATATTATATCAATTACATAATATATAATTGATATAACTCCTCATGTATGAAATTGAACACTTAAATTTCACTCCTAACTTTATACCCTCAATATTACCATATTGAGCCAACGGAGGGATCTAATGGACCTACAGATCATGAGCTCCAATGATGTGAGATTAACTGATCAAACTCTTTCATCCAGTTAATCAATTTTCATTAACTACAAGTTACTCCACTATAGACTTGTAGCTGCACCCTCCTCACTGTAGATATTATTGTGTCCACTGATATAGTCATTACCCATGAGTCGACCCTTCAAAAGTTGTTCGTAATCACAGCTAGGTCAAATTACCGTTTTACCCCTGTGATTACCTCTTTGCTCCTTAAGCACCACAGATCCTCTAATGAACAACAAGTCTAAGGTCCTACCTTAGACTCATAACCTCATAGAGGGTGGGGCCCCGTTGTTTAGGACCTGGAGTAAGTTCTTAAGGGAACAACCTATCTAATTCCTTAGTAGAGGAATGAGTGAATTCCATCTTGCACAGTTAAGTTCCCAGCTACCTACGAGGTTCTGTCCCTGAGAAGGTAGGCTTATTGAGTCGGCTATAGGCCACTCTCACCCATACTAGTCTAAGGACAAACCCCTATAAGCAGGAGTTCTTAACTTGCTCAAGATTCAGGTCAAGTCACTAATGACCATCTATAAAGTACTAGTCTTATCCTGTTAACGGTTTTATACTGGTTAGAGTAATAATTTGTGATCCAATCTTGTATGAACTCTTCATATAGGATGCCCCCACTCGCATGTCAACTACATGAATGAGTTGGATTACCTCATTTGTACTAATTACAAAGTGGGTCGCATCCATGGTATTACCAGAATGAGGTTTCCAACCTTATTCTTATACCATAGACTATTTAGGTTATAATCTTGAATTCAACCCAAATAGTGTCCACTACACTGATTTCAAGATAAACGTTATAACCTTGGAGCTTAGTTTATTGGATTTATAAAAGCAAGACTGTAATCTTATCAAAACAAATAACACTTTATTTAATTGATCAAGATTACACAAGTTTAGGGCATAAATCCCAACAATAGGAACTTAACTACGTGAGATGGAATACACTCGTTCCCGACCTTAGGGAAACTAGAGGGGTTGTTCCTTTAGGTGCTGTCTCCAGGGCATGGACAATGGGCCCCCACCCTCTCACTGGCCCGAGAGAAATTGAGAAATTGTGAGAGAAATTGCTACGAACGACACGAACTTACAGACTCGATTTATTTTCTAAATTGCCCCAAAACACGGGCCCTTTACATTTGATCTCATCAAACAGAAAATAAATCTAAAGGTGCCAAAACCGAAACATCCAAAAATGCAAACTAGCATTCATCTCATGAATTCTAAGTAAATCACCCACCTATTTTTACAAAAAAACAGTGCATAATGAAGAACCATCGAAATGGCTCTGATACCAATTGAAGGGAATGAAAATCCCCGCGCAGCGGAAGATGATCGAATTGTCATGGTATCATTATGCTACTCGAATTTGTCAAAACGATCTAACTACTAGATCTAGGCTAAACATGAAAAGAAGGAAGAAATTTACAACAAGAAGAACATACTTACATATTGTAGACAGTCTTCAAAATTTCTTCCTCGGTCACGAACACTTCGTGCTTCTCGATCTCAACGAATGCTCCCTACGAACGGAATCCGAACACTACCACTTGGAGTCTCAGTTGTTCTTCCTTTGGAAGAAGGAAAGTGGTGGGACTTTTGGTGTTTTGGAGAGGGAGGAGAGTTGAGAGAAATTGAGAGAGAATTCTCTTCTTTTTGGGTGAGAATAAAAAAAATGAGAGATTAACTTACATTCCTTCTTGCAAGAAGGGATTATATAGTGGAATAATCATGGAGTTAAAATCTCCACATTATTACCACTTTACCACAACCATAGGTTATCCAAATCTCATTTGCATAACCACATAATATAAGATATCTCATATTGCAAATCTCATTTGCAATAATTGTGGATTAATTAAATTGAATCACATCCAATTTAATTTCTCTCAATTAATTTCTCCAATTAGCCCTAATTCAACAATTAGGCTAACCTATAGTTTATTATGAATCTCATTCACATTAAACTATATATTATATCATTCATGTCTTATATAAATGACATAAAATGCCCTTATAGTGAAATTGAACACTTCAATTTCATACCAAAACATTAACCCTTCTTTTAACCCAGATTGAGCCAACCGAGAGACCTAATGGACCTACAGTAACGGGCTCCAATGATTCGAGATTTACCTGTCAAACTCTTTGACCCGGTTAATCAACATTCATTAGCTACGGTTACACTCCACTATAGCCGATGAGTTCACTCCCTGCCGATCAGAAGTTGTTCAGTGAGACACGGTGGGTCAAATTACCGCTTTACCCCTGTGTCTACCTCTTGTTCCTTAAGTCCCCACTGCTCCTCTAATGAACAACATATTGTGATGATCCAACCATACACAACATCCTTCTCGGGCCAGTGAGAAGGTGGGGCTCGTTGTCCAAGCCCTAGAGACAACACTTAAGGGAACAACCCCTCTAGTTTTCCTAAAGGCGGGAACGAGTGAATTCCATCACGCGTAGTTAAGTTCCCAGCTCCCTACTTGGTCCTCGCCCCGAGAAGATAGGCATATTGGGCGAGTAATCGTGATCACCTCACCTGCATTTAGTCAAAGGCGCGACCCGCAGACAGGAGTCCGTAACACGCTCGGGATTCGTGTCGAGTCACTAATGGTCATCTACAATATTATTAGTCCTCATCACAGCAGATGTTACATCGAGAAGTCTAATAATTCACGGTCCGGTCTTGTACAATCTTATTGCACAGGATGCCCCCACTCGCATGTCAACCACATGAACAAGTCAGATCACCTCGTTTGTATCTAATATAAAGCGGGCCGCATCCACGGTGTATCCGTGGATTAGGTCTCCAAATTTCTATCCATATATCAGACGCGTTCGGGTCATTAACTCGAAGCGTGATCCTCCCTGTGTGTCCACTACACACCGTTTCAAGTTCTACTTCTCTCATAAATTCAATGACCCCGAGCTTAGTTTATTGGAAAAGTTCATAAATATTGCGAGACACAAAGTGATGAAATAAATAACTCTTATTAATTTCAAACAGTAATTTACAAACACGAGATTAGGACAAAAATCCCAACAAACTCCCACTTGGACTAAGCTAGTGGAGAAAATACATTTCTGAAATGTACATAAATTACAATCAAGTAATACAATAAACTAGGGCATTGAATACCCGTTTTACACATCTTCCACTTGCCCTAGTCGAGAAGCTCTCGAAGACCTAGACTCTCTAGGTGACCTCAAACACCTTAGCCGTGAGGGGCTTTGTAAATGGATCACCACGTTGTGCTCGGACGCTATCTCGCGCGTGACCGCCACGCTTCCATGGTGCACAATCTCCCGTGATCGGATGATACTTTGCGATCAATGTGTTTGCCTCTCTTATGGCTTCGAGGCTCACGGAGTTGGCATCGCACCACTCCGTTATCACAGCAGCGGTGTGATCGGTATGTTCATATTTGGAACAACTTCCAAATCCCTCATGAACTTCCTGAGCCAAACAGCTTCCTTTACAGCTTCACAAGCCGCAATATACTCCGCTTCTATAGTGGAATCGGCGATGCATCCCTGCTTCTTGCTTCGCCATACTACGCCTCCTCCATTCGTAACGAAGGGTGACCCCAAAGTGGATTTCCTAGAATCTTATCGGTGGCCCGAAAGTCGAGAATCGATGTATCCTGTAAGGATCAAATCCCCAACGCCATACACTAAGTTGTAGTTCCTCGTTCTCCTAAGATACTTGAGGATTGCCTTTACGGTTGTCCGGTGATCTAACTGGATTGACCGATATCTCATCGACAATTCCCCTCTGCATATGAGATGTCGGGCCCAAAGACACAACATAGCATACATCGGACTCCCTACAGTGAAGCATATGGAATCGTCTCATATCCTCAACATATTGAGGAGTCTTAGGACACTGATCCTTAGACAAGTGAACCCCATGCCAGAAAGGCAGCAAGCCCTTCTTGGAGTTCTGCATCTTATATCTAGACAACATCTTGTCAATATAAGACGTCTGAGACAAGGCTAGCGTTCTGTTCATCTTTTTCCGAAAAATCTGGATACCTAGAACATACTGAGCTTCTCCCAAATCTTTCATTTGAAATTGCGAAGCTAGCTACTTCTTAACGTCAGTAAGAAATTCTACCTCTTTCCCAATGAGAAGAATATCGTCCACATACAACACCAAAAATGCGACAGTTTTGTCAACAATTTTCTTGTAAACACAAGCCTTGTCGACATTTTGATCAAAGCCATAAGATTTGATCGCCTCATCAAACCTTATATTCCAAGACCTCGAAGTCTGTTTCAGTCCATAAATGGACCTATGAAGCCGACAAACCTTTTGCTCTTGGTCTTGGGCAATTAACCCTTTGGGTTGGTCCATGTATATGGTCTCATCAAGTTTACCATTCAGAAAGGCTGTCTTGACGTCCATCTGCCAAACCTCGTAGTCATAATACGCGGCAATGGCCAGAAGGATCCTGATCGACTTTACCATGACAACAGGTGAAAAGGTCTCCTCATAGTCAACCCCTTCAACCTAGGTAAAACCCTTTGCCACTAGTCGGGCTTTGAAGGTCTGCACCTTCCCGTCTACGCCAGGTTTACGCTTGTAGATCCATTCGCAACCAATAGGTTTTACCCCATTCGGTTGACTCACAAGCTCCCATACAGAATTGAAGCACATAGACTCCATTTCCTGGTCCATAGCTTTAATCCACTCGTCTTTGTCAACATCAACCATTGCCTGATCATAGGTCAATGGATCCTCACATGATCATCATCGATTGCGACAACCGAGATTTCAATTAAACCCATGTAGCGATCAGGTGTCTCTCACGCCCTCCCACTACGTCGAGGCATTCCCAACTCTTCAGAACGGATTTGACTAGACCTGTTAGGATCAACAACACTTGTTGACGTACGTAACACGCTCAGGATTGAGGTCGAGTCACTAATGGTCATCTACGATATTATTAGTCCTTACTGTCAACGGTGTTACATAAGTAGGTCTAATAATTCACGGTTCGGTCTTGTACAATCTCATTGTACATGATGCCCCCACTCGCATGTCAACCACATGAACGAGTCAGATCACCTCGTTTGTATCTAATACAAAGCGGGTCGCATCCACAGTTTATCCAGGATTAGGTCTCCAACCCTATCCATATACTGTAGACCGTTCGGGTCATTAACTCGAACGTGATCCTCCCTGTGTGTCCACTACACACCGTTCAAGTTCTAGTTCTCTCATAAATTCAATGACCCTAGAGCTTAGTTTATTGGAAAATTTTATAAATATTGCGAGACACAATGTGATGAAATAAATAACTATTATTAATTTCAAACAGTAATTTACAAACACGAGATTAAGACAAAAATCCCAACAAAAGGATCTCGATTCGAGATACAACCTAAAGGGTCTATAGTAAGGGGATAAGGTTTTGGTACCTTACCTTGGTAAAACTATGGATGTGGCCCACATTGTATATGATACAAACACTGTGATCCTAACGTGTTTGTGTAGATGATATATGAGTGGGGATATCCTATATAATGAGATTACATAAGACCGGACCGCGAAATAGTAATCACTAGATGTAACTCCGTTGAATAGCAAGGTTTCTATTTCACTAGGATGACCTACGCAACATGATCTCAATCCTGAGTAGGTTACGAAATCCTGTTTGCGAGAGATTGTCCTTTAACTAGTGTGGGTGAGAGTGGCCAGATTCGCCGACTTAATATGCCTACCTTCTTGGAGACAAGACCGAGTGAGCAGCTAGGGACTTAGCCTAGCAAGATGGAATTCACTCCTTCTTGCCTACTAGGGTAAGTAGATGATTGTTCCCTTAAGTGGTGTCTCCGGGACTTGAACAAAGGGTTTGACCCTCTCATTGGCCCGAGAGGAACTTCTGTTTGTTGGTAGGACCACAAACAAATTGTTCATTAGAGGACCACTAGTACTTAAGGTAGAAGATGTAGCCCAGGGGTAAAACGATAATTTGACCCAGCTGGTGTTACGAATATTCGTGAAGGATTGACTTGCTATTATTGGTCAATATTCGTGGACACAGAAATATATCTGCAGTGAGAAGAGTGCGGCTGCGGGACTTTAGTGGAGTGCTCCCGCAGTTAACGAATGTTGATTAGGAGGTTAATGAGATTAACCGAATAATTTCGTATCGTTGGAGCTTTTGATTTGTAGGTCCATTAGGTCCACCTTCTGGCTCGTAAAAGGTTCTTAGATCGTTTGAATTTGAAATGTTCAAATTCATTAGGGAATAAACATTAATGTATATAGATACGTTATAATATAAAGTTTTGGAACTTTATATTATAAATTTAATGTGAATATGATTCATATTAAATTATATGAGAGAATTTAATACTTGAAAGAGTTCAAATATTAATTTACATGTGAATGTGATTCATATTTAAACTATAGGTTAAAATTTAATGTGCATGAAATGTGCATTAAAACTATAGGTTAGAGGAGAAATAGATTAAATATGATTTAATTTTATTTAAATATATGATATTTAATGATTAATTAAATATATGATATTGAATTAAATTTGATTTAATTAATTAATTAATTAATGAGAACGTGTCAGGAGGTCACGTTCCCTTTTTCCCCACTAACTCTCTATCGATAAACATCTCTAGGCAGAGGGGTTTAATTGATCGATGCAATTGAAGCATTAGTTGGATTGTTGCCATTCTCTCTCTCTCTCTCATTCCCTTACCTTCAAAATTGTTGGAAACCTTCCCACCAAGGTTGATCTAAGCTACTCAGAGACATAGGAGGTTTACTGTGTGGTGTTGTCCCTGTGGTGAAAAAAGAACAAAGGAGTTTCTCTGTGTTCCTGTGTTGTTGTACGATTGGCAAGGAGTTGCTGAATTGAAACTACAAAGGTAATCATCTCCATCCTTTTAGTTTAATTGTTAATAGCATGTTTGCATGTTTAATTTTCATGCCTAATTAGATTAGGAATTGTATGCTTATCTTTGTTTTATTACCAATGTATTGGTATTTGTTTTCAACAAAAAACAATCAAGCAATTTCGATCTTTTATCCACGTTTCTGCTACTTATGTTGGGATGTATGTCCAAATCTCGTTTTGTTTGTAATATTACCATTTTGAAATAAATAAGAGTTACTTCTTTCATCACTTTGTGTCTCGCATTTTTACAAACTTTGTCCAATAAACTAAGCTCTAGGGTCATTGAATTTATGAGAGAACTAGAACTTGAACGGTGTGAAGTGGACACACAGGGAAGATCACGTTCGAGTTAATGACCCGAACGGTCTACGGTATATGGATAGGGTTTGAGACCTAATCCTGGATAAACTGTGGGTGTGTCCCGCTTTGTATTAGATTAAAGCGAGGTGATTTGACTCGTTCATCTAATTGACATGCTAGTGGGGGCGTCCTGTGCAATGAGATTGTACAAGACCAAATCGAGAATTATTAGACCTATTGATGTAACACCGTTGATAGTATAGGACTAATAACTTCGTAAATGACCATTAGTGACTCGACCTTAATCTTGAGCGTGTTACAGACTCCTGTCTGCGGGGGTCTGTCATTTGACTTGTACGGGTGAGGGTGGTCATAGTTACTCACCAAATATGCCTATCTTCACAGGGGCAAGACCACGTGGGCAGCTGGAAACTTAACTACGCGAGATGAAATTAACTCGTTCCCGACTTTAGGGAAACTAGAGGGGTTGTTCCCTTAAGTGTTGCCTCCAGGGCTTGGACAACGGGCACCCACTCTCTCACTGGCCCGAGAGGGGTGTTGTGTATGGTTGGACCATTACAAGGTTGTTGTTCATTAGAGGAGCAGTGGGGACTTAAGGACCAAAAAGTAGACATAGGAGTAAAACAGTAATTTGACCCAGCAGTGTCTACGAACAACCTGTTAAGGGTCGACTCATGGGCATTGGTTATATCAATTGACACAACTTGTCTTACAATGATGGAGTGAAGCTATGGGTTATAGTGGAGTGTTACCGTAGCTAATGAATGTTGATTAACCGGGTCAAAGAGTTTCACAGGTTAATCTCGGATCATTGGAGCTCGTCATCTGTAGGTCCATTAGGTCCCTTGGTTGGCTCAAGGTTGATTAATAAAGGGTTTATAGTTTTGGTTTGGATTTGAAGTGTTCAAAAAAATTAAAGGGTAATTATGTTATTTATATGACATATGATTGACATATTATATAGTTTAATGTGAATGAGATTCATAATAAACTATAGGTTAGCCTAATTGTCTAATTAGGGTTAATTTGTGATGGAACACGAGACATACGCAACGGAAAAACGATATAATGACACTCTAATTGCATCTAACTTAATAGAAATTAACATGCAAACATACAAAAAACAGTAAACTAAAAAAAGGAAGAAGATACAACCTTTGTAGCTCAATTTCCTCTCTCCTCCTTGCCAAAGCAAAAACTGAACACAACCAGACTACCACTAGAGCTTCTCCGCTATCCTCTGGACTCAGAACCGGGTTGTGGGATCCGGTGAATGAAGGATTGAATAGGAAGAATGGGAGGTTCAAAGTATTGAGTGAGGAAAGGAGAAGAAATATGTTTTGGTGAGACTTCTTTTTAAAAAACTCAAAATTCAGCAAAATGAACCATTTGTTTTGAAAATAAACCTATTTATAAAGAAATTACATGCATCAAATGCATGCCAAGGCTCACCAAAATTCAACACCTCACAAAACACTAACTAAAGTGGGGCTATGTGCCTTTCTATAATGTTTACACATAATCCACTTAAGTTAGTGGGATTGTCCAACAAAAACATGGATAATTCCACTAACTCTAGTGAAGGGTAAAATAGTCTTTTTCATTTGGTCAAAGTCAAACTTTGACTTTTCTCGAGCAAAAAAGTCAACCCTTTGTCTTTTTACGATTTTGACCCTCTTGACTAATTTTGACTTCCCGAACATGAATCCGCATTCATATTTTTGAAATTCAAATCACATTTGAATATATTGTGTCATAAAAAAACGATAGCTATATCACATATACTTGTCGGTATAAAACTCCTTTCCTAATTCGAACAATTCGAATTATTCCATCATACTGTTCTAAGTCAAATTCTTATGAGCTAGCAGGGGGATCTAATGGACCTACAGATCATGGGCTTCAACAATCCGAGATTAACCGGTCAAACTCTTTAACCTAATTAATCAACTTTTGTTAACTAACGGGTCATTCCACTAAAGTCCCTGTAATTGCACTCCCTCATTGTAGATATATTCTCGTCCACCGATATAAGCAGAACGATGAAGTAAGTCAATCCTTCACAGTTGTTCGTGGTCTCACTGGGTCAAAAACCTGCTTTACCCCGAGAACACTTCTTGTTCCTTAAGTCCCACTAAACCTCCATAGAACAATTCATTTGTGGTCCAACCAACAAATCTGGTCCCTCTCAGCCTAGTGAGAGGGTGGGGCCCCTTGTTCTAGTTTCGAAGTCAGCACTTAAGGGAACAACCTATCTACTATCCCTAGAGTCGGGTTGGAGTGAATTTCGTCTTGCACCCTATGTCCCTAGCTATCTACCCGGTCTTACCCCTGAAATGGGAGGCTTATTGAGCCAGTATTTGTTGCCGCTCTCTCACCCATGCAGATCTAAGGATAATCCCGAATAAACAGGAGTTCATAGTTAGCTCAGGATTGAGATCGAGTTACCTAGGCCATCAAAATTGAATTAGTCAGTTTTATACAGTAAACGGTGTTATAAAGCAAAAGTGACTAAGTCGTGGTCCAGTCTTATACAAACTCATTGCATAGGATGCCCCCACTTACATATCTCTATATGAACGATTCAGGATCACATCGTTTGTACTAACTACAAAGTAGGCCGCATCCATAGTGTCCCCAAAATAAGGTGCCCAACCTTATCCCTATACTATAAGACAATTTTAGGCTATATACTCGAACTTCATTCATGTTTTATGTCGTCACATAAAGTTCAAGTCTACATTAAATAGCCTCAGGACCTTAGTTTATTTGATTCAAGATTATGGTATACTAATTCAATAACAATTTTATCGAAGAAGAAACACGAAAAAATGTTTATCAATTACAAACTACGAGTTTTAGGACATAAAATCCAACAAACTCCCACTTGGACTAAAACTCCTAGTGGAATATCCCAATGTTGAATTTAAGAGAAACATATGAGTACAATAAACATATGAATACAATAAACTAGGGCATATGCCCAAATATTCTCCCACTTGTCCTAGTTTACTAGCTTCGTAGACCTAGAGACTGCAGGTGACCTTCAAACACTTTAGCCGTGAGGGTCTTTGTAAAAGGATCAACAATGTTTTGCTCATAAAATATGTGGGTTACTATAACGTCTCCACGATGTACAATCTCCCGGATGAGATGATATTTGCGCTCAATATGCTTGTCGCGCTTATGGCTTCTCGGTTCTCTTGAGTTTGCAACTGCAGCACTGTTATCACAATATGGGGTGATAGGCAGATGCATATTTGGAACAACTTCCAAGTCTTTCAAAAATTTCCTCAACCATACTGCTTCCTTTGCTGCTTCACATGCAGCTACATACTCAGCTTCCATGGTGGAGTCTACAATACAGTTTTGCTTCACACTTCTCCATACTACTGCTCCTCCATTCAGAATGAACATTGATCCCGATGTGGATTTTCTTGCATCTTTATCGGTCTGGAAATCAGAGTCAGTTTATCCAGTAAGGATCAAATCCTTAGCACCATACACGAGCATGTAGTTCCTCGTTCTACTAAGATACTTGAGGATGTTCTTAACGACAGTCTAATTATCGTATCCAAGATTGGACTGATACCTACTGACTATCCCTACTGCGTAGCATATGTCATGTCTAGTACATAACATTGCATACATCAGACTCCCAACTGCGGAAGCATAGGGAATGCGTCTCATGTCCTCAACCTCTTGAGGTGTCTTAGGGCATTTTTCCTTTGACCAATGAATTCCATATCTGTAAGGTAACAAACCTCTTTTGGAATTCTGCATCTTGTACCTAGACAACATTTTGTCTATATAAGTTGCTTGAGACATGGCTAGTGTTCTGTTCTTGCGGTTCCGAACAATTTGAATCCCTATAACATATTGTGCATCTCCCAAATCTTTGATTTGGAATTGTGTAGCTAGCCATTTCTTGATGTCAGTTAAGTAACCTACATCATTCCCAATGACTAGAATGTCGTCAACATATAAAACTAAGAACGCTATAGTAGAATTGACGATCTTCTTGTACACACAAGGCTCATCAACATTCTGTTCAAAACCATAAGATTTGATCGCAGTATCAAATCTTATATTCCAACATCTAGAAGCTTGTTTCAACCCATAAATGGATTTCTGAAGCAGACAAACTTTTTGTTCTTGACCCTGTGCAATAAACCCCTCTAGTTGAGCCATATAGATACTCTCCTCAAGATCGTCGTTTAGAAAGGCTATCTTGACATCCATCTGCCAAATTTAATAGTCATAAAAAGTGGCGATGGACAAGAGTATTCTAATCGACTTAAGCATGGCAACGGGAGAAAAAAGTTTCTATTGGGGTTTGTGCTCTAAAACTCGTAGTTTGTATTTCTGTTCTAATTATTTGTAATAAAGTGTTATTATTACAATAAAGAGTTATTGTTCGCTGTCTATGACATTGCCTTAATTTAAACCCTAAATCCAATAAACTGAACATCCAAGGCTGTTAAATGAATCTTTAACTGAATGTAGTGTACATTTAAAGGATCTCGGTTCGAGATACAGCCTAAAGGGTCTATAGTTAGGGGATAAGGTTTGGGTACCTTACCCTGATAAAACTATGGATGTGGCCCACTTTGTATTTGATGCAAACACTATGATCCTAACGTGTTCGTGTAGATGACATGTGACTGGATATCCCATGTAATGAGATTACATAAGACTGAACAACGAAATAGTAACCTCTAGTTGTGACTCTGTTGACTAGTTAGGTTTCTATTTCACTAGGATGACCTAGGCAACTTGATCTCAATCCTAAGCAGGTTACGAACTCCTGTTCGCGAGGGATTGTCCTTTGATTAGTATGGGTGAGAGTGGCCAGATTCGCCGACTCAATATGCCTACCTTCTTGGGGACAAGATTGAGTGAGCGGCTGGGAACTTAACTTGGCAAGATGGAATTCACTCCTTCCCCCCTACTAGGATAAGTAGATGAATGTTTCCTTAAGTGGTGTCTCCGGTACTTGAACAAAGGGTTCGACCCTCTCATTGGCCCGAGAGGGAGTCTGTTTGTTGGTAGGACCACAAACAAATTGTTCATTAGAGGAGCACAGGTACTTAAGGCACAACATGTAACCTAGGGGTAAAACGGTAATTTAATCTAACTGGAGTTACGAGCATTCGTGAAGGATTGACTTGTTGGTATTGGTCAATATCCGTGGACACAGAAATATATCTGCAGTGAGAAGAGTGCAGCTGCGGGACTTTAGTGGACTGTTCCCATAGTTAACGAATGTTGATTGGGACGTTAATGAGATTAACCGAGCAATGTCGTATCGTTGGAGCTTCTGATCTGTAGGTCCATTAGGTCCACCTTCTAGCTCGTAAACGGTTCTTAGATCATTTGAATTTGAAATGTTCAAATTCATAAGGGAATAAACTTAATGTATATTGATACGATATAATATATAGTTTTGGAACTATATATTATAAATTTAATGTGAATATGATTCATATTAAATTACATGACATAATTGAATATTTGAAAGAGTTCAAATATTAAATTCAAATGTGAATGTGATTCATATTTGAAAACTATAGGTTAAAATTTAATTTGCATTAGATGTGCATTAAAACTATAAGATAAGGGGATAAATGATTAAATGTGATTTAATCTAAAATAAACATATTTTAATTAATGATTAATTAGATTAATCAATTTTATTAATTTAATTGTTAAATTAATCGGAATGTGTCAGGAGGACATGTTCCCACTTCCCTCCAACTCCCCATCGATAGGGAGTGGGGGAAGTTGATTCCTCTTACGTACTTCTTCTCTTATCGTTAGAGGTGAAGTAGATGGATGGATAATGAACGATCGATCAAATTGACAGAAGAAGAAAAATTCTCTCATCTCTCTCATTCCCAAAAGCATCCAATTGTTGGAATCCTTCCCACAAAGGATTTTCTTCTAGGTAGAACTCAGAGATATAGAAGGTTTTCTCTGTTGGTAGTGTCCTGCTTGAAAATACAGAGGAGTGTCTGTGTTGCTGCATTGTTGGTTTCTCTACGAGCAAGGAGTTGTTGTTCTGCGAAACTACAAAGGTATTTTGAATCCCTTTTCTAGTTTGTTCTATTTTTCTAAAGCATGTTTGTGTTGGGATTTATGCCCTAAACTTGTGTAATCTTGATCAATTAAATAAAGTGTTATTTGTTTTGATAACATTACAGTCTTGCTTTTATAAATCCAATAAACTAAGCTCCAAGGTTATAACATTTATCATGAAATCACTGTAGTGGACACTATTTGGGTTGAATTCATGATTATAACCTAAATAGTATATTGTATAAGAATAAGGTTGGAAACCTCATTCTGGTAACACCATGGAGTTATATCAATTATATATGATGTAATTGATATACTATATAGTTTTAATGTGAATTAGATTCATATATAAACTATATACTAAAGAGAGATTAAAGGAAGGGTAGAATGGTCATTTCCATCCCATTCCTCTATATATATAGTTGCATGAGATGCAACTAGGTCAAGACTTCTAAAGTGTATTCCTAGCCTCCTTATTGTGTTGTTGGAAGAGTTTCAAAACACAAATCTCTCTCACAAAATACCTCACCACTCCTAAAGGGAACCCACCTTCCTCCCTCACATAGAGAACAACGGAGAAGATCAGGTGGTGGTGTGTCGGTGTTCGCACTGAGTTCTTATTCTTTGAGATCGCATGCGAGAGAGAGGAGCACTTGAAGAAAGGTTCTTCAAAGGTATATACTTGTTGTCCATACTCTTATTATATGTTTAATCCATGTTTACATTCTTGAATTTTTCGTTGTAACTAAATCAAGAGCGCGCGATTCACAATCGCTTCCGCTGCGGGGACTTCGATTCCCTTCAATTGGTATCAGAGCCCAATTGCGTTCTTGATTTATGTTCTGGAATTTTCAAGAACAAGGTGGGATTTACTATTTTTTGCATGAGATGTATGAATGGTTTTTTGAGAAATTTGATGTTTTCAATGTTGACACTTAGATTTACAATTTCATTGAAATGTTCAATTTAAGGGCTCGGTATTTTGGACAATTTAATTGTAAATTGAGTTTGTAAGTCCGTGTCGATCGCGGCAAAGCGGTTGCTGAGAAGATCGAAGCGAAAACGAGCAAGATTTGGAGATATCACATTGTTGTTCTATGAATGGGTTGCAACGCCACTACGGCAGGCGCGCGGCTGGAGAAGACGACAGCGTTGCGCAACGCTCGGCAGAAAACGACAGAAGCAGCATTGCAACGCTGCTATCACCGTTGCAACGCCGAAGTCGTGTCACGCGAGGAGCAACGGGCAGAAAACGGATTTTTATTTATGTATATTAATTATAAAATATTTATATTTAATATATTTAATATATGTAATTTTAATTAATATAATTAGATTATATTAATTAAAATTATTTCTAGGGTGCCAAAATTGGTCTAATTTTTGCTATTTTAATTATACAATTGTTGTGTAATTATTGCCATGTATAGTGTATGCTTTTATTTTAGAAATCCGACCTTAGGTTAAGAATTTTCATGCAACATTTATAATATAAGGAGTTATATTAAATAGTTTGCATGATTAATTAATATAAGGTTGTCATATTAATTTTTGGACAACATTGACATGCATTATTTTTCATGAGATGAATATGCTATGAATGTTTTATTATTCATGTGATGAATGATCAAGCACTATAACATAGTATGCATGTCACCTAAGGTTAATTATTAGTTTTAAAGTGTTTAGAACTTGGAAATAATAGACCTTAGGTTATCTAGTTCTAAATAGATTAGAATTAAGAACCAAGTAATTTATAAGCTATGATTAAAAGAGGAACTCTGTCTAAGGAAAGTTCTGTCTAGGCTGGGGTATTTAAGCTGACGGAAACGGAACACCCCTACCTGGGAACTGACCTGGGAGTGAAATTTAATCAGAGAGTCTTATAAATTACAGTAGCGTCAACGGGTTTATTAAGGGGTTAATAAACTAGAAATCCTAGGTTTAATATAAGGAGTTATATTAACAAACTTAGGATAAAATCAATATAAGAGTTATATTGATTATCAATATAAGAGTTATGTTGATAAATATAGGTAAAACAATTAGCCGGGTTTTAGCCTAAGAAAGATTCCTATAGACTTAAAGTATTCAGTGGGAGGAAAAAGTGTATGAGATACATATTTTTCTACCTACGCTATCTCCGGGAAGTTCACACCGTGAGACTCATACTTGGCCTCGTGGCACAAACGGGAGCGTCCCCCTTCGGATGGTGTTTGTATGAGTCAATACCAAGGTGAATGGAGAGGGTACTTATAGTGAGTGGGAGCAGGTTTAGTGAAAACAAAACCTACGGTCTCTTTAGTCGGTTTACACCGTTAGACCACTATGGTCAGCCTGCTAGTTTTGCCTAGACTAGACAATCCCTTCGGAGGGCTTGATCATAGGGGATCTAACACAGTAGACACCCGAAAGGGATAAAGATTTCCTTAAACTATTTTCCAATCTAGTCCTTCCTTTGGTGAATTTTATTGGATCGAGACTCTGGAATCTAAAGACAAAGGGTTACACTCACGGGGTACATAAGTTGTGTATGTATTCAGACCGAAAAATGGTAACTAAAACCTATAGGAATCAGAGTTATTCTGGTGTTAGGTTTTGGTCAAGAGTGTCCTTATCCAGAGGAGGAGTGGTTTTTATTACCCTTCGGTGTCATACATTCTAAACCTTTGGAGTATCATTGCAAATTATAAATGGCCTAGGAATCATTTGATAATTAGCTCAAACATGATTGGATTAGAGTTATAGTAAGAAACTCTTACAAGTTTGTTTGTAATTTTTCAGCAAAATGTCTAACTCTATAATTTCCTTATTGGGTGCGAAAAAGTTAACCGGAGAGAACATTGTGAATTGGAGGGATGGACTCAACATAATCTTGGTTACACATGATCTTAAGTTCGTTCTCAATGAAGAGTGTCCTCAATTTCCTGCTCAAAATGCATCTCAAGCTGTTGAGGATGCGTATGATTTCTTTGGATTAATGCCAACGAAAAGGCGAAAGCCTATATCACCGCTAGCATACCGATGCTTTAGCTGAGGGAGGTCTGGAGGGCAAGGTCTCAACTCGAGAGATCATGGATTTTGTGCTAAATTTGTCTAGACAACCGTCCAAACAAATTCGGCATGAAGCCCTAAAATTCGTTTATAACGCACGTACGAAGGAAGGAACATTGGTGAGAGAACATGTTCTCAATCTGATTGCCCACTTCAATATAGCGGAATTAAACGGAGCAGTCATAGATGAGAAATGTAAGATTTTGTTCATCCTAGAATCTCTTAGAAGAGTTTTCAATGATTCCAGAGCAATGCAAATGATGAACAACATAGAGTATGATCGACTTCTGCGCTTCATGAGCTGCAGAATTATCAGTTGCTTATGGATGATAAGAGACAACAAAATGGAGAGGCAAATTTGTTTGCTCATTCCAAAAGTTCTCATGAGGATTCATCCTCTAGGAGAAAGAACTGCAGCCATACTTCTGGACTTAAGAAGATACAAAAGAAGAGGAAAAGGAGCACATAAAGAGCAATCGTCTGACAAAGAAAAAGTTGTTATTTGATAACATGTAGCTTAAGGGTTTATTAGAAACCTCATTTCTTGCCTTAGCGAACATTGTACTTCTCTATTTTTCAATTGAATAAAGTGTTTATTTCATTGGAAAAGTATTGTACTATGTGTTGGTCTTCTTGAGAATTATTTGCAAATGGTTTAATTCAGTTAAAATAGTTTTAACAAGTGAATTTTGTAATTGCAAGCACACACGAACTAATTTCTCCTAAAGAAAATGCTCATCTTTGGCATCTAAGATTGGGTCACATTAATCTCAATAGGATTGAGAGATTGGTAAAGAACGGACTTCTAAACGAGTTAGAAGACAATTCCTTACCAGTATGTGAATCATGCCTAGAAGGCAAAATGACTAAAAGACCTTTTAGTGGAAAAGGTTATAGAGCCAAGCTTATACATTCAGACCTTTGTGGTCCGATGAATGTTAAAGTTAGGGGAGGATATGAATATTTCATCTCTTTTATAGATGATTATTTTAGATTTGGGCATATTTACCTAAGGCACGACAAGTCTGAAGCACTTGAAAAGTTCAAGGAATTCAAGACTGAGGTTGAAAATCAATTAGGTAAAACTGTTAAAACACTTCGATCGGATCGAGGTGGAGAGTACATGGATTTAAAATTTTAGAACTATATGATAGAACATGGAATTACATCCCAACTCTCAGCTCCCGACACACCACAGCAAAACGGTGTATCGGAAAGGAGAAATAGAACTTTGTTGGACATGGTTCGATCAATGATGAGTTATGCTCATCTCCTTAGTTCCTTTTGGGGTTATGCAGTGGAGACTGTAGTATACATTTTGAATAGTGAGCCCTCCAAAAGTGTATCTGAAACACCTTTTGAACTCTGGAAAGGACGTATAGATAGTTTATGTCACTTCAGAATGTGGGGTTGTCCAGCACATGTGCTTGTGACAAATCCAAAGAAGTTGGATTCACGTTCAAAGTTGTGTCTATTCATAGGATACCCAAAAGAAACAAGAGGTGGTTTATTCTATGATCCTAAGGAAGATAAGGTCTTTGTGTCGACAAATGCCACTTTCTTGGAGGAGGACCACATAAGGGACCACAAACCAAAAAGTAAGGTAGTGTTGAGTGAGTTAGACGGAACAATAGCAAAGGTTGCTAATAAAAACACTAGTACGTCAACAAGAGTTGTTGATACTAGTTTGTCTAGTCAAGAGAATCCATCTCAAGAGTTGAGTATGCCTCGACGTAGTGGGAGGTTGTGATCCGACTGCGTTACATGGGTTTAAATTGAAACCCAAGTTGTTATACCAGATGACAACTACGAGAATCCATTGACTTATAATCAAGCAATGGTTGACATTGACAAAGACAAATGGGTCATAGCCATGGACCAAGAAATGGAGTCTATGCACTTCAATTCTGTTTGGGATCTTGTAGATAAGCCTGATGGGGTAAAACCTATAGGTTGTAAGTGGATCTACAAGAGAAAACGTGGTGTAGATGGGAAGGTGCAAACCATTAAAGCTAGACTAGTAGCAAAGGCTTATACCCTGGTTGAAGGGGTTGACTTTGAGGAAACCTTTTCACCTGTTGCTATGGTAAAGTCTATCCGTATCCTTCTTGCCATTGTCGCATATTATGACTATGAGGTATGGTAAAGTCTATCCGTATCCTTTTTGAATGGCAATCTTGAGGAAACCATCTACATGGACCAACCCAAACGGTTCATTAAACCAGGACAAGAGCAAATAATTTGCGGGCTTAAAAGGTCGATTTATGGACTGAAACAAGCCTCTAGGTCCTGGAATATAAGATTTGATGAGGCTATCAGATCTTATGGTTTCAACCAGAATGATGATGAACCTTGTGTCTACAAGAAAATCATCAATAGTTCTATCGCTTTCCTAGTTCTCTGTGTGGATGATATCCTACTCATTGGTAATGATGTAGGTTATCTTACTGACATCAAGGAATGGCTAGCGCAATTCCAAATGAAAGATTTGGGTGATGCGCAGTTTGTTCTTGGGATCCAGATTGTCCGGAACCGCAAGAATAGAACACTAGCCTTGTCTCGAGCATCATGCATAGACAAAGTGTTGTCAAGGTTTAAGATGCAAGATTCCAAAAAGGGTTTGTTGCCTTTTAGACATGGAATCCATTTGTTTAAGGAACAGTGTCCTAAGACACCTCAAGGAGTTGAGGATATGAGATTTGATTCTTACGCATCACCGTTGGGAGCATGATGCACGCCATGTTGCGCATTAGGCCCGACATCCGCTTTTTTGCGATTGGGATGGTCGGTGAGGTATCAATCCAATCCAGGACTTGAACACCGGATGGGCGTGGTTAAAACGATCCTTAAGTATCTTCGGAGAACAAGGAACTACATGCTTGTGTATGGGGCTAAGGATTTGATCCTTACAGGATACACTGATTTGGACTTTCGGATCGATAAAGATTCTCGGAAATCTACATCGTGGTCGGGCCACTCTTAACAGAGGAGTCAGTAGTATGCCAAGCGTCAAGCAAGGATGCATCGATTCCACCATGGAGGCGAATATGTAGCAGCTTGTGAAGCGGCTAAGGAGGTCGTTTGGTTAAGGAAATTTATGCTAAATTTGGAAGTTGTTCCAAATATGACTTTGTCTGCCACTAATCAGACATTGCGATAACAGGTGGTGTGTGTTGGACAAATTCGAGGAACCCCGAAGTCACAAGAGGGGAAAGCACATAGAGCGGAAGTATCATCAGAGCACAACATTGCTGATCCTTTTACAAAGGCTCTCACGAAGATAGCCTCAGAGCACAACATTGCTGATCCTTTTACAAAGGCTCTCACGGCTAAAGTATTTGAGAGTCACCTAGAAGGTCTAGGTTTACAAGTCTTCCCCAACTAGGGCATGTGGGAGTATTTTGTACAAAGGGTTTAAATGCCCGAGTTTATTGTATTTACATTAATGTAATGTTTAGTACTCCACAAACTTTAGGTCAAGTGGGAGATTGTTGGGATTTATGCCCTAAACATGTGTATTCTTGATCAATTAAATAAAGTGTTATTTATTTTGAGTAAGATTACAGTCTTACTTTTATAAATCCAATAAACTAAGCTCCAAGGTTATAACGTTTATCTTAAAATCAGTGTAGTTGACACTATTTGGGTTGAATTCAAGATTATAACCTAAATAGTCTATGGTATAAGAATAAGGTTGGAAACCTCATTCTGGTAACACCATGGATGTGGCCCACTTTGTAATTAGTACAAATGAGGTAATCCAACTCATTCATGTAGTTGACATGCGAGTGGGGGCATCATGTATGAAGAGTTCATACAAGACTGGATCGCAAATTATTAGTGTAACCAGTATAACACCGTTAACAGGATAAGACTAGTAATTTATAAATGGTCATTCGTGACTTGACCTTAATCCTGAGCAAGTTAAGAACTCCTGCTTATAGGGGTTTGTCCTTAGACTAGTATCGGTGAGAGTGGCCTGTAGCCGACTCAATAAGCCTACCTTCTCGGTGTGACGTAACCTCGTGAGGTAGTGGGAACTTAAGCTGTGCAAGATGGAATTCACTCATTCCTCTCTCGAGGAATTAGATAGGTTGTTCCCTTAAGAATCGACTCGTGTCTTGAACAACGGTGCCCCGCCCTCTATGAGGGTATGAGTCTAAGGTAGGACCTTAGACTTGTTGTTCATTAGAGGATTAGTGGTGCTTAAGGAGCAAAGAGGTAATCATAAGGGTAAAACGGTAATTTGACCCAGCTGTGATTACGAACAACCTGGGAAGCGTCGACTCATCGGTAATGACTATATCAGTGGACACGATAATATCTACAGTGAGGAGAGTGAAGCTACAAGTCTATAGTGGAGTGACTTGTAGTTAATGAATATTGATTAACTGGACCAAAGAGTTTGATCAGTTAATCTCACATCATTGGAGCTCATGATCTGTAGGTCCATTAGATCCCTCCGTTCGCTCAACATGGTAATATTGAGGGTATAAAGTTAGAAGTGAAATTGAAGTGTTCAATTTCATACATGAGAAGTTATATCAATTATATATGATGTAATTGATATAATATATAGTTTTAATGTGAATTAGATTCATATATAAACTATATACTAAAGAGAGATTAAAGGAGGGGTAGAATGGTCATTTCCATCCCATTCCTCTATATATATAGTTGCATGAGATGCAACTAGGTCAAGACTTCTAAAGTGTATTCCTACCCTCCTTATTGTGTTGTTGGAAGAGTTCCAAAACACAAATCTCTCTCACAAAATACCTCACCACTCCTAAAGGGAACCACCTTCCTCCCTCACCTAGAGAACAACGGAGAAGATCCGGTGGTGGTGTCGGTGTTCGTACGTGTTCTTGTTGCTGAGATCGTGACCGTGGAGAGAGAAGCACTTGAAGAAAGGTTCTTCAAAGGTATATACTTGTTGTCCATACTTTTATTATATGCTTAATCCATGTTTACGTTCTTGAATTTTCCGTTGTAACTAAATCAAGAGCGCGCGATTCACAATCGCTTCCGCTGCGGGGACTTCGATTCCCTTCAGTTTGTATGCATTTAATCCATGCCTAATTAGATTAGATTTCCATGTTTGTTCTATTTTGTCAATGTATGAGTTTTTGCGTTTCAAGCAAAACAAAACTTGCAAATTAGGATTCCAAACACGTTTCCACTGCTCAAGGGGATCCGATCTCCATCAATTTCTTCATAGTCCACTACTTCTCTCTGGGAATAACCCTTTGCCACAAGTCGAACCTTAAAAGTTTTTACTTTACCGACTTGGTCTCGTTTTCTCTTGTAGATCCACTTACAACCAATTGGTTTTACCTCATTTGGTTGATCTACAAGTACCCAGATGAAATTGAAGTACATAGACTCCATTTCGAGGTCCATGGCTTTGACCCACTGGTCACGGTCTACATCTTTCATGGCCTGTTTATAGGTCGATGGATCCTCTATGACGTCATCAGGTATGACGACTTGAGTTTCAGTTAAACCCAAGTAATGGTCAGGCTGATGAACAACCCTCTCACTACGTCGAGGTATTCTCAACTCTTGAGAAGGATGTGACTGACTAGATGTACTAGTTTTGTCTACTATTTTAGTAGATGAACTAGTTTTATCTGTAGCGTGTTTGGAAAGTTCATTTAATACTAATCTACTGCGAGGTTGATGACTTCTGATGTGGTCTTCCTCTAAGAATGTTGCATTTATCGAAACAAAAAACTTATTCTCTTGAGGATCATAAAACATACCACCTTTTATTTCTTTTGGATAACCTACAAATAGGCATAACTTTGAAGGACGTTTTAATTTTTTAGGATTTTGAACCAACACGTGCGTTTGGCATCCCCAGATCCTAATGTGATGTAAACTACCTTTACGCCCTTTCCATAACTCATAAGGTGTGTCTAAAACACTTTTAGAGGGAACATTATTCAAAATATAGACAGCAGTTTCTAATGCATATCCCCAAAAGGAATCAGGTAACTTAGCAAAACTCATCATTGAGCGAACCATGTCCAACAAGGTTCCGTTTCTTCTTTCAGATACACCGTTTTGCTGAGGGATATTAGGTGCAGAGAGTTGTGACTTGATTCCATGTTCTATCATGTAGTCTTGGAATCTTAAGTCGATGTACTCCCCACATCGATCTAATCGAAGTGTCTTAATTGTTTTACCTAACTAGTTCTCAACCTCAGTCTTATATTCTTTGAACTTTTCAAAAGAATAACACTTGTGATGCATTAGGTAAATATGACCATACCTTGAATAATCATCAACGAAACTGATGAAATATTCATACCCACCTCGAGCTTTGACATTCATCGGTCCACAGAGGTTCGAATGTACGAGCTCTATGGGTATTTTTGCTCTGAGACCTTTTCCAGTAAATGTTCTCTTAGTCATTTTTCCCTCAAGACAAGACTCACATGGAGGTAAAGAATTGTCTTCTAACTGATTTAGGAGTCCATTCTTAACCAATCTCCCAATGCTATTGAGATTTATGTGACCAAGTCTTAATTGCCATAAATAGGCATTGGAAGAAACTTTTTGTCTTTTATTCTAAGTTTCGGTTGTTCTAAACATCTCAGTATTTAAGACAAATTTTGCTTTAGTTGGTCTTAACTTATATAAGTTGTTTTCTAGTATAGCAGAACAAATTTGAATACATTTTCTCAAAATGAACGCTTCATTGATTTCAAAGGATATTTTATACATTTGTTCTCATATACACGTGATAAATATTAAGTTTCGTTACATTTTAGGAGCATACAAAACATCTTTAAGTATGATATATTTATCATCGAAATACAACTTCAAGTCTCCTATTGCATCGGCCGAGACAACCTCTCCTGTTCCAACCTTGAGGGTGATCTCGCCTTCTTTTAGCTTTTTCCAGGAACTAGTTTCTGAAAAAGAGAAGCAAATATGATTAGGGCCCCAATCCAATATCCAGGGTGAGGTATCATACTCCACTAAACATGTTTCAACAACTAGTGAATCATATTTACCTTGTGCTTCTTTATCTGCTTTTTTCTCAGCAAGGTACTTCGGGCAGTTCCTCTTCCAGTGCCCGTTTTGGTCGTAGTGAAAACATTTTCCTTTTTCTGCAACTTTTTTTCCCTTGTTTGTCATGGGAGCCTTCCCCTTGCCCTTCTTTTTCATTTGAACATTCTTTTTCTTTAAAGGTCCAACTTTAGTTTTAGAGGACGATCCTCTTAAAACTTTCCTAGTGGTGACAACATTTGCCTCCACCTCTTTCCTCTTAGCTTTTGTAAGAGTTTGAAAACGTTGAAGCTCGTTAAGAAGGGTTATAAGATTAAACTCTATTTTATTCAGAGAAGCATTCATTTGAAATGGTATGAAGCTCTTCAGAAGAGACTCCATAATAAAGCTAACCTGATTTGCCTCGTCGATGGCGCCACCATTTATTTCAGCAATATTGAAGTGGACCATCATGTCCAGGACATGTTCTCTAACAGAGGTCTCTTCCTTCATACCCTTGTTGTAAATGTACTTAATAGCCTCGTGTCTTAGAACCGATGACGGTTGCTCGAACATCTGTTTTAACGAATCCATAATGGCCTTAGCTGTGCACATCGATTCGTATTTCTTAGCCAATACATCAGTCATGCTGGCAACAATATAGACACGGGCTTTATCGTTAGCCTTAACCCATCGATCGTAAGCTTCCAGACTAGTTCGGTTAGCATTTGAGGCAGGGGCATGAGGGCATTCCTCAGTTAAGACAAATCTCAAGTCATCAATTACCATATTAAGTTACTTAAAGAAATCATGAATTATACATAACTTTTACATTAATTCATGAAATCCAACATGCATACTATATATATTATAACCATTATAACATACTTTCAATGCATGTGCATGTTAACCTATGGTGGGAATTTAAATCTACATGGCATACTTTATGCACAATAAAGATTTAAACAATTAAACACATTCATAATGCATTATGGAAATAAAACATAAAATTGGACCCGTTTTGGCATCCTAAACAAGCAATTAACTAAATTATTACAATAATAATTTGAAAACAACTCCGAACAAATTTTGAACACTTCGAACCAGCCCGAACAAGCTTGAAAACAGCAGCAAAATCACACAGACAACGACTGAAAAAATGCTTAAAAAAAACAGCACAATGCAGTTTTTTTTGGCAGTGCGCAACGTCGGTAGAAACTCCAACTACAACCTAATTTCAACTCTAATGACTCCCAAAATTTACAGACTCCTTGGGCACACATTAAGGCTCAAAACCCTTGAGCAAATTACAAATTATAACAATAAATTAAAGCCTAAAAGATGCCAAAACAGTGAGCAAATTTTTACTTCCAACAATTCCATCACATGAAAAATAACAACCCACCATATGCAATTGAGTGAAATTAAAGCATGCTCTGATACCACATGATGGAACACGAAACATACGCAGTGGAATAAGGATCTAATGACACTTTAATTGCATCTAACTTAATAGAAATTAACATGCAAACATACAAAAAATAGTAAACTAAAAAAAGCAAAAAGATACAACCTTTATAGCTCAATTTCTTCTCTCCTTCTTGCCAAAGCAAAAACCGAACACAACCGGACCACCACTAAAACTTTCCCGCTATCCTCTGGACTCAAAATCGGGTTGTAGGACCCGGTGAATGAAGGATTAGAAAGGAAGAATGGGAGGTTCAAAGTATTAAGTGAGGAAAGAAGAAGAAATATGTTTTGGTGAGACTTCTTTTGAAAAAACTCAAAATTCAGCAAAAGGAACCCTTTGTTTTGAAAACAAATCTATTTATAAAGAAATTACATGCATCAAATGCATTCCAAGGCTCACCAAAATTCAACACCTCACAAAACACTAACTAAAGTGGGCTATGTGTCATTCTATAATGTTTATGGATAATTCCACTAAGTCTAGTCTAGGGTAAAATAGTCTTTTTCATTTGGTCAAAATCAAACTTTGACTTTCCCGAGCCAAAAAGTCAACCCTTTGACTTTTTACGATTTTGACCCTCTTGACTAATTTTGACCTCCCGAACATGAATCCGCATTCATATTTTTGAAATTCAAATCACATTTGAATATATTGTGTCATAAAAAATCGATAGCTATATCACATATACTTGTCGGTTTAAAACTCCTATCCTAATTCCAACAATTCGAATTAATCCATCATACTATTCTAAGTTTAATCCTTATGAGCTAGCAGGAGGACCTAATGGACCTACAGATCATGGCCTCCAACAATTCGATATTAACCGGTCAAACTCTTTAACCTAATTAATCAACTTTTGTTAACTAACGGGTCATTCCACTAAAGTCCCGTAATTGCACTCCCATCACTGTAGATATATTTCTGTCCACCTGATATAACCCTAACCAGTAAGTCAATCCTTCACAGGTTCTTCGTGATCTCGGCTGGGTCAAAAAATCGTTTTACCCCCGAGAATACTTTTTGTTCCTTAAGTCCCACTAAACCTCCATAGAACAATTCATTTGTGGTCCAATCAACAAATCTTGTCCCTCTCAGCTTAGTGAGAGGGTGGGGCCCCTTGTTCTAGTTCCAAAGTCAACACTTAAGGGAAAAACCTATCTACTATCCCTAGAGTTGGGTAGGAGTGAATTTCATCTTGCACCATATGTCCCCAGCTATTTACCTGGTCTTACCCCTGAAATGGAAGGCTTATTAAGCCAGCGCTGTTGAGCTGCTCTCACCCATGCAGATCTAAGGATAATCCCGAATAAACAGGAGTTCATAGTTTGCTCAGGATTGAGATCGAGTTACCTAGGTCATCAAAATAGAATTAGTCAGTTTATACAGTAAACGGTGTTATAAAGCAAAAGTGACTAAGTTGTGGTCCAGTCTTATACAAACTCGTTTCATAGGATGCCCCCACTTACATATCTCTATATGATCGATTCAGGATCACATCGTTTGTACTAACTACAAAGTAGGTCGCATCCATTGTGTCCCAAGAATAAGGCACCCAACCTTATCCCTATACTATAGCCCATTTTAGGTTATATACTCGAACTTGATCCATATTTTATGTCATCACATAAAGTTCAAGTTTACATTAAATAGCCTCGGGACCTTAGTTTATTGGATTCAAGATTATGGTATACTAATTCAATAACAATTTTAACAAAGAAGAAACACGAAAAAATGTTTATCAATTACAAACTACGAGTTTTAGGACATAAAAACCAACAATTTGGAGAAATTGGATTGAGAGAAATTAAATTGAATGTGATTCAATTTAAAATCCACAATTATACAAATGTGATTTGTATAATGAGATATGAGATAACTTATTATATATGGTTATGAAAATATGATTTGCATAACCTATGGTTATGGTTAAATGGTAAATAGGTGTTGATTTCAACTCCACTTATCACCATTAAATAAACTCCTTTGCAAGAAGGATTTCTAACTTAAAGGCTCATTTTTTGGATTTCTCACAAAAAGAGCTTTGAGAATTCTCTCAACTTTCTTCTCTCAATCTCTCCTCCCTTGAACAAAAAGGAGTCCACCTACTCTCCTTCTACCTAAAAGAGAACAACCGAGAAGCCTTTTGGAGGTGTCTTGTTCGTTTGTTCGTTCGAGGAGCTCGAGTTCGTTGAGATCGTGTTCACGAAGAGTTCGTGACCGAAGGAGGAAAACACGAAGTACGGGTCTTCAACAAGTAAGTCTCTCTTACTGTTTTTTCCTTCTACTTTGCATGTTTAACCTAGAATTTATGTGATAGATTCAATTTTGAGAAAACGTTTTTTACAACGATACCACGACGATTCAATCGTTTTTCCGCTGCGTGGGATTTTCATTTCTTTCAATTGGTATCAGAACCAAGTTGTTGGCTTTTCGTTGAGCAAAAGTTTTTCTTAAAATTAGGTGGGTATTGCTTCAATTCATGAGATGAAATTGTTGGTTTTGCATAATTGGATGGTTTCGGTTTTGGCACTAGTTCTAGGATTATTTTCTGTTGATTAGATCAATGTAAAGGCCCATGTTTTTGGGGCATTTAGAAAATAAATCGAGTCTTTAAGTCCGGTTCTTTGTCGGCAAGAGTTGTTGTGAAGAAATCGGAGCGAAAACGGGCGAAAAATGACGAAGAACAACAAAGGAGCTTGTTGTACTGTCAACGGCGTTGAGACGCTATTCTTCAGTGTCTCAACCCTGTCTGTGCGGGCGGAGGTTGTGCTGCAGAGCAACGTTGCAATGCCAAGGCGTGGAGTGTCACGGTCGCACCTCTTAGAGGGTCTTGACACGACCGTGCGGCACTTGCTCTCGCTCACGAGCAAGTCAGCCAACTCAATTTTGGATCGCCGGCGGCACACAAGGCCTATATCGCAACCTCCACCCCCGTTCTTGAGAAAAGGTTTTAGAAAACGGAGTTAGAGAGAATTTGTGAAAACATTTAGAAAACGTCTGTGAGAGTTTAGAAAGTCAGTTATACAGCTGATAAGCAATAATAAGAAAGCCACGCTTAACTAGCATATAACTCTTGGTAGGGAGAATTGATGGATGTTCGCATCCCCCTATAGTACTTCTAGGAATTTTGGCTATGACACCCTTGCACGTCATTTTGGCGAGGAGTCATATGCCCATGAAAATACAAGGAAATGAAATGACAATGCTAAATGAAATGCATTACATGATAATATGATAAAATAGGATGGGGACGGTCATGCGGCCATGGGCAACACGCCTTAGACAAGCATGACCGTGACATTCTCCCCCACTTAAATGGTTGACGTCCTCGTCAACCGACACACTTCGAATAGGATGGCCCTGGGTCGGCAATCTTCACGTCTTCCACTCGGTCCCAACGGACTTCTGCTCCCACGACTTCCTTCCACATCTATAAGAACTGCTGCACCTTCTCATATGGGTCAAGATTCCACTGTCCCTTGGCCAGGCCCCAAAGGAGTTCTTCAATTGGATCGACGGGCTTGTCACATTGCTCGCCTTCGTACCACGCTGCAATTGCGTCTTCCAAGCCCCACGGTAGTTTGACTCCGACACTCCCATCTTGACTGAGACGCCCTTTCCAATTCTCGAAATAGGTAGGGCTGCTGAATTCACAGCTTTCATCCTCCCGGATCTCGGTTCCACGACAAGTTCAACTGCCTCGCTTCTGTCTCTGAGAAGAAATTATGGGTGGCTCCCGAATCAACCATAGTGCTCTTGGTTATTTTGTGGTTGACGTGTGCGTCAACGTACATGAGGCCCTTACTGGATGGGCCCTTTGTCTCTCCCCCATTCTTCTGGAGAGCTGACAAGAATTTTATGGCGCCAATGCGCGGATTCTTTAGATCCTCGTCTCGTACGAACTCGATTTCGATATCGTCAACTTCATTTTCCTTCTTTGCCTCATAGGACGCTTGAAGGGCCTTGAGGGCTACTTTACTCGGGCAGTCACTCACTCGGTGAGGCCCGTCGTAAAGAACGCACTTCTGGTAGTAGTTGCTCTTGTTCTGTGGTCTCTGCCACGAATTTCCATTCCTTGGTAGAGACTTCCTATTGTCCTTTCCTGAACTTCTAGGCCTATCCCCTCCCCCACTATTGGGAGAGTTAGGCCGATAAGATCGATCATCTCCCCGTTGGGATGTTTTGCTCGGTCTTGCCTCTTGAGACTGTTCGCCATTACTGTCGCCACTCAGGTCAAAAGTCGTTCACCGGCCTTTGCATGTGCTTGATCAGTGTTGCACTCACGCTTTCGCACAACTTAGTCCCGCCCATGGTTGTAACCCTTCGACAAAGGCGAAGATCTTGTCTTTCTCACTCATATCTCGGATGTCCAACATCAACCCTGCAAACTGTTTGACGTACTCACGAATGGTTCCTTTATGTCTCAGCTCCCGAAGTTTTCGCCTTGCAATTATCTCAATATTCTCGGGAAAGAATTGCGAGCGCAATTCCTGTTTCAGCGTCTCCCATGTGTCAATGGTACATCTCCCTTCTTGGATGTCCATATAACGGGTCCTCCACCATAATTTGGCATCGTCTTCCAGATGCATTGTTGCTAAGGTGACTCTTTCTTCGTTAGTCACTGTATCTGTTGCCCGAAAGTACTTCTCCATATCAATGATGAAGTTTTCCAGCACTTTGGCATCTCGAACACCACAGAAGGGTTTTGGTTCGGTAATTTTCTTCTTCCCCGACTTGGTCGTGCCCCCAGGTGAGGCTTGACATCCCATCGCAATCATTGTGAGATTTAGCTTTACGGCCAACTCCCCCATCTCGCCCCTACAGACCTTAAGGGCATCTCTCACATCAACAGAAAGGTCAGCAACCATCTGACCCAACTCTCTTTGAGAACAGTCCAGACTATCGACACGTTCCTCAATTTGGGCGATACCGCCCGACGAGCTATCACCGCGCTCGAAGTTTCCACATCGGTTTACCCTGTCCTCGAGGGCCTCAACCCTCCCCATCAATTCATAGACGGGCATTCCATCGATGCGTCCAGCAATCGCATCAATTACGTCGGCCTTGGCCGCAATCTCTTCCAGTCGAGATTCCAAGAATCGAATACTATCAGGGACTTCCGTCAAGAGGAGCAATTGCTCCTCGATCTCGGCCAACCATTTTTTTTCCGACTTATTTAATTGTTTTGCAGGCATGAATACTGTGTCTTGCCTTTCCGAAGCCAACTAGGCTCTGATACCACTTGTCACGGTCGCACCTCTTAGAGGGTCTTGACACGTCTGTTCGGCAGTTGCTCTCGCTCACAAGCAAGTTAGCCAACTCAAATTCGGATCGCCGGCGGAACACAAGGCCTATATCGCAACCTCCACCCCCGTTCTTGAGAAAAGGTATTAGAAAACGGGGTCAGAAAGAATTTGTGAAAACATTTAGAAAACGTTTGTGAGAGTTTAGAAAGTCAGTTATACAGCTGATAAGCAATAATAAGAAAGTCACGCTTAACTAGCATATAACTCTTGGTAGGGAGAATTGACGAATGTTCGCATCCCCCTATAGTACATTCTAGAAATTTTGGCTATGACACCCTTGCACGTCATTTTGGTGAGGAGTCATATGCCCATGGAAATACAAGGAAATGAAATGACAATGCTAAATGAAATGCATTACATGATAATATGATAAAATAGGATTGGGATGGTCATGCGACCATGGGGAACACGCCTTGGACAAGCATGACCGTGACATGGAGCACGCGACGCGCGGCGACGCCGACGCCGTAGCTTACGCAACGCCTGCGCGTGCGTGATGGCGATTCGATGGCGATTGCGCGAGGACGTGGGCGTGGAGTTTTTTTTCAATTCGTGGGGACGTGTTTTGTTTTAATTTAATTATGTTTTTTGTAAAATGTAATTTTGTTTTATTAAAATTAATTTAATTAATTAATATTAATATAATTGTTATATGAATGTTAATTAATTTAATTAATGTCCCTAAGTTCCAAAACTGGTCCAATTTTTTCTATTTATTTATATTATGCATGAGATGTATGAAATATTTATTTCTATGTGCATAATGTATGTTATATAGATTTAAAATCTCACCTTAGGTCAAACAATTCATGCATCATATTTATATTATAAGTGTTATAATATATAGTATGCATGATAGGTTTATATTATAACTGTTATAATATAAAGTATGCATGTTTTAATTTATTTAAATATAAGTTTATATTTTTAGATTAAAAGCATGCTCATGCATTTAATTCATGTGATGAATGTATGTTATTGTATAATGTTATTCATGTGATGAATGATCAAACACTATAACATAGAAATGCATGTAACCTAAGTTAATTATTAGTTTTAATATGTTTAGAACTTGAATAATTAGACTTAGGTTTTCTAGTTCTAATAAGATTAGAATTAGGAAATCAAATATGACCTTTGAATGGTGGCAGATTAGTAGCTCTGTCTAAGGCTGGGGTATTTAAGCTAACGCTTTGCGGAACACCCCTACCTGCGAACCGACCGGAGAGTGAATTCGGTCCGGAGATTCTAAGGTTATATTATCGTGAGTGCCGTTAATTAAAAGTTGATTAATTTACTCACATAGACCTAAGTTAATAATGTGATTATAAACTTAGGTTAAATTAATATGAGAGTAATATTGGTAGACTTAGGTAAATATTAGCCAATTTATCTAGGTCAATCCCGAATAATATAAAGTGTTGAGTGGGAGGAAATAAAGTGTATAAGATACATTTCATTTTTCGACCACAAATCTCCGTTAAAGTCCGCACCGTGAGATCCATACTCGACCCCGTGGTGCAAATGGGAGTGTCCCCCTTCGGATGGGTCAATATCAACGTGGATGGAAAGAGTACTTATAGTGAGTGGGAGCGGGACCCGTGAAAACGGGACCCACGGTATCTTCTTTTGATTCACACCGTGAGACGCCTATGATCCGCCTACTAGTTTGGCCTGGACCAGACAATCTCTTCGGAGGGCCTTGATCATAGGAGTCAGAACACCGTGAATTCCCGAAAGGGATACAGTTTCCTTGTCGGTTTTCCTTCTTGGTTCAGTCTTTGGTGCCTATTGTTTTGACAAATACTTGGAAACTTTAAGATTGAGGGTGACACTAAAGGGATTCATTAAGAGTTAATGGATACCGAAAAACGTTAACTGGACGCCTAATGGAATAAGAGTTATTCTGGTATTAGGGTCTGGTCGAGAAAGTCTCGTCCAAGAGGAGGAGTGTTTCTGTTCACCCTTCGGTGGCGGTCATTCTAAACCTTTGGGATATGACTGCAAATTTTAATTACCTAGGGATCATAGGATAAAATTTTGCTAAAACTTGATTGGATTTCAAAAAGTTTTTTGCGAGAACTGACACAAAGTTTTTATTTATTTTTCAGCAAAATGTCTAGCTCAATTATAGCTTTACTCGCTTCCGACAAATTAGTGGGTGATAACTACCAAACATGGAAAAACAATACAAACACGATTCTAGTAACTCAAGACCTTAAGTTCGTGCTTACTGAGGAGTGTCCTCAGGTGCCAGGCTCGACCGCATCATGAAGTGTTCATGATGCGTACGATCGATGGATCAGGGCCAATGAAAAGGCCAAGGTCTACATCATTGCCAGCTTATCTGATGTCCTTGCAAAGAAGCATGAGCTGATGATCACCGCCAGGGAGATCATGGAGTTCTTGCAGGAAATGTTTGGATAACAGCCCTTTCAGGTCTGACATGACTCGATCAAACACGTCTTCAACGCCCGAATGAAAGAAGGGACGTCTGTTCGTGAACACGTTCTGGACATGATGACCCACTTTAATCTGGCGGAGATGAACGGGTCTTCGATCGATTTGTCGAGCTAGGTCAGCTTTATTATGGAGACTCTTCCAAAGAGTTTCCTTCAGTTTCGTAGCAATGCTATTATGAACAAAATTAGCTACACTCTGACCACCCTTCTCAACGAACTACAAAACTTCCAGACCTTAATGAGGATTAGGACACCAGAAGCTGAGGCAAATGTTGCCTTCAGGTCCTATCACAGGAGTTCGACCTCTAGGACTAAACCTGTAGCTCCTTCTCACCCTAAAGGGAAAAAAAGAAGATGGAGAAGGGAAAGGTTGACCGTGCTTCCGCCTAAAAGGGCAAAAAGGTCAAGGATGTTGCAGAGAAAGGATAGTGTTTCCATTACAATAGAGACGACCACTGGAAGCGTAACTGTCCCAATTTCCTTACCGACAGGAAGAATCAGAGTAAATGTGATTTACTGGTTACAAAAACTTGTTTAGTGGAGAGTAATGACTTTGCCTTGATATTGAATTCGGGCGCCACTAACCATGTTTGTTCCTCTTTTCAGGGAATTAGTTCCTGGCAGCAGCTGGGAGAGGGTGAGATAACGCTACGGGTTGGATCCGGGGAGGTTGTCTCTGCTGCAGCGGTCGGCACGGTGAAGCTATTTTTTGGCAGGAACTACATTTTATTAGATAATATATATATAGTTCCTAGAAACCTAGTTTCTATTTCCTAGCTACTTGAAAACTCTATTTATGTAAATTTTTCTAGTAATAAAGCGTTTATTTCTAGAAATGGAAATTTCTTGTGTTCTGCTTCACTTGAGAATAACCTGTATGTTTTGAAACCTAATTCAGTCAAAAGTGTTTTGAATACTGAATTATTTAAAACAGCAGAAACACGAACTAAGAGAGTGAAAGTTTCTCCTAAAGAAAATGTCCATCTTTTGCATCTAAGGTTAGGCCACATCAATCTCAGTAGGATTGAGAGACGAGTGAAGAGTGGACTTCTAAACGCGTTGGATGAAAACTATTTAACGGTGTGTGAGTCATGCCTTGAAAGAAAAATGACCAAACGTTCTTTTCGTAGAAAAGGATATAGAGCCAAAGAGCCCCTTGAGCTTATACATTCTGACCTCTGTGGTCCGATGAGTGTTAAAGCGCAGGGAGGTTACGAATACTTTGTATCTTTTATAGATGACTATTCGAGATAGGGGTATATTTACCTAATGCATAGGAAGTCTGAAACTCTTGAAAAGTTCAAGGAGTACAAGACTGAGGTTGAGAACCTGTTAGGTAAAACTATTAAAACATTTTGATCTGATTGAGGTAGAGAGTATATGGACACAGAATTCCAGGACTATATGATAGAACATGGAATTACGTCCCAACTCTCAACACCTGGTATGCCACAGCAGAATGGCATATCGAAAAAGGAGAAATAGAACCTTGTTGGACATGGTTCGGTCGATGATGAGCTATGCTCGTCTCCCTCATGCTTTTTGGGGTTATGCAGTGGAGACTGCGGTGTATATTTTGAACAACGTTCCGTCGAAGAGTGTTTGTGAAACACCTTTCGAACTCTGGAATGTACGTAAAGGTGGTTTACACCATTTCAGAATTTTGAGATGCCCGACCCACGTGTTGGGGTCAAACCCGAAGAAGTTGGAACCCCGTTCAAAATTGTGCCTATTTGTAGGTTACCAAAAAGAGATTAGGGATGGTCTGTTTTACGATCCTAAGGAAAATAGGGTACTTGTGTCGACAAACGCCACTTTCCATGAGGAAGACCAAGTCAGGGATCATTTACCTAGGAGCAAAACAGGTTAAACGAAATGGACAGTACGTCAGCAAGAGATGTTGATGGGGCTAGTACGTCAACAAGTGTTGTTGATCCTAGCATGTCTAGTCAAGTCCGTTCCCAAGAGTTGGGAATGCCTCGACTAAGGGTATTTTTGCTCTGGATCTCTTAGTCATTTTTCCCTCAAGACAAGACTCACATGGAGGTAAACAATTGTCTTCTAATTGATTTAGGAGTCCATTCTTAACCAATCTCCCAATCCTATTGAGATTTATGTGACCAAGTCTTAAGTGCCATAAATAGGCATCTGAAGAAACCTTTTGTCTTTTATTCTGAGTTTCGGCTATTTTAAACATCTCAATATTTAAGACAAAATTTTCTTTAGTTGGTCTTAACTTATGTAAGTTGTTTTCTAGTATAGCAAACCAAATTTGAATACCTTTTCTGAAAATGAACGCTTCATTGATTTCAAAGAATATTTTATACATTTGTTCTAATATACACGTGATATACATTAAGTTCCATTTAATTTTAGGAGAATACAAAAAATCTTTAAGTATGATATATCTATCATCAAAATACAACTTCAAGTCTCCCATTGAATCGGCCGGGAGAACCACTCCTGTTCCAACCTTGAGGGTGATCTCGCCTTCTCCTAGCTTTTTCCATAAACTAGTTTCCTAAAAAGAGAAGCAAATATGATTAGTGGCCCCTGAATCCAATATCCAGGTTGAGGTATCATACTCCACTAAACATGTTTCAACAACTAGTAAATCATATTTACCTTGTGCTTCTTTATCTGCTTTTTTCACAACAAGGTACTTCAGGCAGTTCCTCTTCCAGTGCCTGTTTTGATCGCAGTGAAAACATTTTCCTTTTTCTGCAACTTTCTTTCCCTTGTTTGTCATGGGAACCTTCCCCTTGCCTTTCTTTTTCATTTGAACATTCTTGTTCTTTGAAGGTCCAACTTTAGATTTAGAGGATGATCCTCTCAAAGCTTTCCTGGTGGTGACAACATTTACCTCCACCTCTTTCCCCTTAGCTTTTGTAAGAGTTTGAAAACGTTGGAGCTCGTTAAGAAGTGTTGTCAGATTAAACTCTATTTTATTCAGAGAAGCATTCGTCTGAGTTGGTATGATGCTCTTCGGAAGAGACTCCATAATAAAGCTAACCTGATTTGCCTCGTCGATGGCGCCACCATTTACTTCAGCAATATTGAAGTGGACCATCATGTCGTGACATGATCTCTAACAGAGGTCCCTTCCTTCGTACGCTTGTTGTAAATGTACTTAATAGCCTCGTGTCTTAAAACTGATGACGGTTGCCCGAACATCCCTTTTAACGAATCCATGATAGCCTTAGCTGTGCCCAAGGATTCGTATTTCTTAGCCACTACATTAGTCATGCTGGCAAGAATATAGACATGGGCTTTATCGTTAGCCTTAACCCATCGATCATAAGCTTCCCGACTAGTTCGGTTAGCATTTGAGGCAAGGGACTGAGGACATTCCTTAGTTAAGATAAATCTCAAGTCATCTATTACTAGTATTGTATTCAGATTTGTTTTCCATGTTGTGTAGTTGTCGCCGTTAAGTTTTTCGGAAGCTAATAGTTGACCTAAAGAGCTTGTCATGCTAAAAAAAAACATATCATTTTTAATAAAAAATATTAACTTTTACATTCCAATCAAGTTTAGCAAAAAATAATGTACCCATCATTATTATGTTTGCAACGATATTTCAACGGTTTAGAATAACCTTCACCGAGGGGTGACCGACCATTCCTCCGTTGAACCAAGACTATCTTGACTAAATACTATCACCAGAATAACTCTTATTCCTATAGTAACTTAGTTATCGCTCCTTTGGTTGAGATTTTGCTAACACTTAGTGATTCTTCTAAGTGTAACCTTCCGTTTTCAGACCTCGAAGATCAAGATCATTATGCTCCCGAAATTGGAAAGACAAGAATGAAAACAGACCTGAGAGACCCTATCTATTTTTGGAGTTTACAGTGTTCCGAATCTTATAATACAACCCTCCGATTGGTAAGGTCGCTCCAGGGCAGACATGCAGGTGCATTATAGGTATCTCACAGTGCGACCTAATGGAAGAGACCGTAGGATGCGTTGACACACTTCCTTCTCCCACTTACTATGAACGACTTCCCCTATTCACCTTGATATTGACTCATGCAAACACTCTCAGAATGGAGTCCGCCCCAGGGCTGCCCAAAGCCAAGCATGAATCTCAGAGTGTGAACTCTTAGGGACGCTAGAGTTAAAAGTACATTACTTCTCTCCAGCTAAAGTGTTCTAGACGGTTAGGGTATAAATTACTTAGCAATATATGTCGGCTAACTAAAACATATCCTAGGTCTAGGTGAAACATCCGAGTATAACATTTATACTGGATTTTAACCTACGATGTCTAGGTGATAAACAAATTTTATTACCACACACCATTCACGCATGCTCATAAAACCGATTTAACCTAACTCAGACGCCGACTCGATCTCCAAGTAGAAGGTGTTCTGTGAACCGTTAACTTAAAAACCTTTCAACCTTAGTCATCTTATCTGACTTTTTGCCAAGATCTTGTCAGGTGAGTTTTCTTGTAACTTCGGTCTTACACGATATCGACCTAATTACTATGAATAAGAGATTGTCGATGGTTAACCTAAGTGAGCATGCATCTTATCTTTGTTATAGATTTAAAAAGTCTAATTAATTTTATAACACTTATAAAAAGAATTGACAGATCTATAACATACATTCCACATTCATTACATAACAATTATATAATGAAAATTTAATATGGATTTAATTTACTTAATTTAATCATATTAAATTAAATCAATTAAATTAATTAATTAAAAGATTTAATTAATCAATTACCATATTAAGTTACTTAAACAAATCATGAATTATAGATAACTTTTACATTAATTCATGAAATCCAACATGCATACTATATATATTATAACCATTATAACATACTTTAAATGCATGTGCATGTTAACCTATGGTGGGAATTTAAATCTACATGACATACTTTATCCACAATAAAGATTTAAACAATTAAACACATTCATAATGCATAAAGGAAATAAAACACAAAATTGGACCCGTTTTGGCATCCTAAACAAGCAATTAACAAATTAATACAATAATAATTTGAAAAATAGCTCCGAACCAATTTCGAACACTTTGAACCAGCCTTAACCAGCTTGAAAACAGCAGCAAAATCACACGGACAGCGGCTGAAAAAATGCTCCAAAAAAAAATAGCACAGTGCAGTTTTTTTTTGCAGTGCGCAACGCCCGTTGTATCTCTAATTTCAACCTAATTTCAACTCTATTGACTCCCAAATTTATAGACTCATTGGGCACACATTAAGGCTCAAAATCCTTGAGAAAATTACAAATTATAACAAGAAATTAAATCCTAAATGATGCCAAAACAGTGAGCCAATTTTAGCTTCCAACAATTTCATCACATGAAAAATAACAACCCACCATATGCAATTGAGTGAAATTTAAGCATGCTCTGATACCACATGATGGAACACGAGACATACGCAGTGGAATAAGGATCTAATGACACTTTAATTCCATCTAACTTAATAGAAATTAACATGCAAAAATACAAAAAATAGTAAACTAAAAAAAGCAAGAAGATACAACCTTTGTAGCTCAATTTCTTCTCTCCTCCTTGCTAAAGCACAAACCAAACACAAACCGGACCATCACTAGAGCTTCCCCACTATCCTCTGGACACAGAACCGGGTTGTGGGACTCTGTGAATGAAGGATTGAAAAAGAAAGAATGGGAGGTTCAAAGTATTAAGTGAGGAAAGGAGAGGAAATATGTTTTGGTGGGACTTCTTTTGAAAAAACTCAAGATTCAGCAAAAGGAACCCTTTGTTTTGAAAACAAACCTATTTATAAAGAAATTACATGCATCAAATGCATGTCAAGGCTCACCAAAATTAAACACCTCACAAAACACTAACTAAAGTGGGTTATGTGTCATTCTATAATGTTTACATATAATCCACTTAAGTTAGTGGGATTGTCCAACAAAAACATGGATAATTCCACTTGAAGGGAATCGAAGTCCCGCAGCGGAAGCGATTGTGAATCGCGCGCTCTTGATTTAGTTACAACGATTTAATTCAAGAACGTAAAACACTAGATTAAGCATATAAACATAATGGACAACATGAATTATTACCTTTGAAGAAACTTTCTTCAAATGCTCCTCCTCTCTCACGATCAAGATCTCAGCAACACGAACCACAAACGGAATAAGACCCGACCACTGGATCTTCTCCGTTGTTCTCTAGGTGAGGGAGGAATGTGGGTTCCCTTCAGGAGATGTAAGATGTTGTGAGAGAGATGTGTGTTTTGGAACCTTTCCAACGACGCAACAAAGGTTTGGAATCACTTAACTTAGTTGCATCTCATGCAACCATATATATAGGGAAATAGGATGGAAATGACCATCCTACCCCTCCTTTAATCTCTCTTTAGTATATGGTTTATATGTGAATCTAATTCACATTAAAACTATATATTATATTGATTATATCATATATAATTGATATAACACCTCATATATGAAATTGAACACTTCAATTTCATTCCTAACTTTATACCCTCAATATAACCATGTTGAGCCAACGGAGGGACCTAATGGACCTATAGTTCATGATCTCCAATGATAAGAGATTAACTAATCAAACTCTTTGATCCAGTTAATCAATTTTCATTAACTACAAGTCACTCCACTATAGACTTGTAGCTGCACTCTCCTCACTATAGATAATATTGTGTCCACTGATAAAGTCATTACCCATGAGTCGACCCTTCAAAGTTGTTCAGTAATACAAACTGGTCAAATTATCATTTTACCAATGTGATTACCTCTTTGTTCCTTAAGCACCACTGATCCTCTAATGAACAACAAGTCTAAGGTCCTACCTTAGACTCATACCCTAATAGAGGGCGGAGCCCCGTTGTTTAAGACCTGGAGTAAGTTCTTAAGGGAACAACCTATCCAATTCCTTAGTGTAGGAATGAGTGAATTCCATCTTGCACAGTTAAGTTCCCAGCTACCTACGAGGTTCTGTCCTTGAGAAGGTAGGCTTATTGAGTCGGCTACAGGCCACTCTCACCCATACTAGTCTAAGGACAAACCCCTATAAGTAGGAGTTCTTAACTTCCTCAGGATTCAGATCGAGTCACTAATGCCATCTATAAATGACCAGTCTTATCCTGTTAACGGTGTTACACTAGTTAGACTAATAATTTGCGGTCCGGTCTTGTATGAACTCTTCATACAGGATGCCCTCACTCGCATGTCAACTACATGAATGAGTTGGATTACCTCATTTGTACTAATTACAAAATGGGTCGCATCCATGGTGTTTCCAGAATGAGGTTTCCAACCGTATTCTTATACCATAGACCATTTAGGTTATATTCTTGAACACAATCCAAATAGTGTCAACTACACTGATGTTCAAGATATATGTTATAACCATGGAGCCTAGTTTATTGGATTTATAAAGCAAGACTGTAATTCTATCAAAACAAATAATCTCCCACATGACCTAAAGCTTGTGGAGTACTAAAACATTACAGTAATGTAAATACAATAAACTAGGGCATTTAAACCCCTTTGTACAAAATACTCCCACTTGCCCTAGTTGGGGAAGACTTGTAAACCGAGATCTTCTAGGTCACTCTCAAATACTTTAGCCGTGAGAGCCTTTGTAAAAGGATCAGCAACGTTGTGCTCTGAGGCTATCTTCGTGACAACCACGTCTCCTCTATGCACGATCTCCCGGATGAGATGATACTTTCGCTCTATGTGCTTTCCCCTCTTGTGACTTCGGGGTTCCCTCCAATTTGCCACTGCACCACTGTTATCGCAATACAGCGTGATGGGCAAAGTCATATTTGGAACAACTTCCAAATTTAGCATAAATTTCCTTAACCAAACGGCTTGCCTCTTTAGCTGCTACATATTCCGCCTCCATGGTGGAATCAGCGATGCATCCTTGCTTGACGCTTCGCCATACTACAGCTCCTTCGTTAAGAGTAAATACTGACTCTGATGTAGATTTTAGAGAATCTTTATCAGTCTGAAAGTTAGAATCCGTGTATCCTGTAAGGATCAAATACTTAGCCCCATACACAAACATGTAGTTCCTTTTTCTCCGAAGATACTTAACGATTGTTTTAACCGATGTGCAGTGTTCAAGTCCTGGATTGGATTGATACCTACTGACCATTCCAACTGCAAAATAGATGTCAGGCCTTGTACACAACATGGCGTACATCAGGCTCCCAACAGCTGATGCATAAGGAATCTGTCTCATATCCTCAACTCCTTGAGGTGTCTTAGGACACTGTTCCTTAGACAAATGGATTCCATGTCTAAAAGGCAACAAGCCCTTTTTGGAATCTTGTATCTTAAACCTTGTCAACATTTTGTCTATGTAAGATGTTTGAGACAAGGCTAGTGTTTTATTCTTGCGATTTCGGACAATCTGGATCCCAAGAACAAACTGTGCATCACCCAAATCTTTCATTTGGAATTGCGTAGCTAGCCAATCCTTAATGTTAGTAAGATGACCTACATCATTCCCAATGAGTAGGATATCATCCACATAGAGAATTGGGAATGCGACAGAACTATTGATGATTTTCTTGTAGACACAAGGTTCATCATCGTTCTGGTCAAAACCATAAGATCTGATTGCCTCATCAAATCTTATATTCCAGGACCTAGAGGCTTGTTTCAGTCCATAAATTGACCTTTTAAGCTAATAGTCTAGCTTTAAAGGTTTGCACCTTCCCATCTACACCCCGCTTTCTCTTATAGATCCACTTACAACCTATAGGTTTTACCCCATCAGGCTTATCTACAAGATCCCAAACAGAATTGAAGTACATAGACTCCATTACTTGGTCCATGGCTATGACCCATTTGTCTTTGCCTTTGTCAACCATTGCTTGATTATAAGTCAATGGATCCTCGCAGTTGTCATCTGGTATAACAATTTGGGTTTCGGCTAAACCCATGTAACGGTTAGGCTGTATTACAACCCTCCCACTACGTCGAGGCATACTCAACACTTGAGATGGGCTCTGTTAACTAGACAAACAAGTATCAACAACTCTTGTTGACGTACTAGTTTTATTAGCAACCTTTGCTATTGTTCCATCTAACTCACTTAACACTACTTTACTTTTTGGTTTGTGGTCCCTTATGTGGTCCTCCTCTAAGAGAATGGCATGTGTCGACACAAAAACCTTATCTTCCTTAGGATCATAGAATAAACCACCTCTTGTTTCTTTTGGGTGGCCTACGAATAGGCACAATTTTGAACGTGAATCCAACTTCTTTGGATTTGTCACAAGCACATGTGTCTTTGATATTTTTAAATTCTGAAATGACATAAACTACCTTTACGTCCTTTCCAGAGTTCAAAATGTGTTTCAGAAATACTTACTGAGGGCACATTATTCAAAATGTATACTGCAGTCTCCACGGCGTAACCCCAAAAGGAACTAGGGAGATAAGCATAACTCATCATTGATCGAACCATGTCCAACAAGGTTCTATTTCTCCTTTCCGATACAAATGATTCATTGGTGGTGTCAGGAGAGCCGAGAGTTGGGATGTAATTCCATATTCTATCATATAGTTCTAAAATTTTAAATCCATGTACTCTCCACCTCGATCCGATTGAAGTGTTTTAATAGTTTTACCTAATTGATTTTCAACCCCAGTCTTGAATTCCTTAAACTTTTCAAGTGCATCAGACTTGTGGTGCATTAGGTAAATATGCCCAAATCTAGAATAATCATCTATAAATGAGATGTAATATTCACATCCTCCCCTGGCTTTAACATTCATCGGACCACAAAAGTCAGAATGTATAAGCTCAAGAGGTTCTTTGGCTCTATAACCTTTTCCACTAAAAGGTCTTTTAGTCATTTTGCCTTCTCGGCAGGATTCACATACAGGTAAAGTATTTCCTTCTAACTCATTTAGAAGTCCATTCTTTACCAATCTCTCAATTCTATTGAGATTAATGTGACACAATCTTAGATGCCAAAGATGAGCATTTTCTTTAGGAGAAATTTTACGTTTCTTAGTTTGTGCGTTTGTAGTTTTAAATAATTCAGTGTTCAAAACCATTTTGACTGAATTAGGCCTTGAAACATACAATCCATTTTCTAATGAAGCTGAACATATTTCCACACCTTTCTTCAAAATAAACACTTTATTCATTGAGAAGGAAACAAAAATACATTGTTCTATGAGGAAAGAAATGGAAATAAGGTTTCTAGTAAACCTTAGTATCACTAATATATTGTCGAACAATACATATTTCTTGCCAAAATAAAGCTTCATCGTGCCCACTGCTACAGCTGAGACGACTTCTCCATTTCCAACTCGGAGCGTTATCTCTCCTTTCTGTAGCTGCTGCCAGGAATCAATTCCCTGAAAAAAGAGCAAACATGATTAGTGGGGCCTGAATCAAGTATCCAAGCAGTTTTATCATTTTCCACTAAACAAGTTTCTAGGCAAAGTAAATCAAATTTACCTTCCTTCTTTTCTGCAATGTACTTCGAACAGTTCTGTTTCCAATGCCCGTCTTCGTTGCAGTGGAAACACTTTCCTTTGTCCGCAACATCTTTGACTTCTCGACCCTTCTGGGCGGCAGCTTTATCAGCCTGTTTCCTTTTACCAACCTTCTTCATGTTCTTCTTCTTGCCTTTCAGGTTAGAAGAAGATGAAACCACTGTTTTTGTCCCAGAGGTTGAACCTCTGTGATACCTCCTACTCGCAACATTTGCCTCACCTTTCGATCCCTGAATTTTCATTAAAGATTGAAAGGTCTGGAGTTCATTCAGAAGGGAGGTAAGGTTAAAAGTAAGCTTGTTCATAACAACATTACTTCTAAACTGCAGGAAACTATCTAGAAGGGTTTCCAGAATGAATCTGACCTGGCTGAACTCATCGATGGAAGCACCATTCAACCCCGCGATGTTAAAGTGCACCATCATATCCAGGACATGATCCCGAACAGATGTACCCTCTGGCATCATTGAGTTAAATATGTACTTTAGGGCATTATGTCGCCCTGTGTGGATCGTTGTCCAAACATACCCCGCATGTAATCCATGATTTCCTTGGCAAGTAATCATGCCTCATGTTTCTTGGCTAATATGTCGCATATACTTGCCAAAGATGTTGACCTTGGCCTTATCATTGGCCTTGATCCATCGATCATATGCATCACGAACATTTCGTGACCCATTCGAGCCTGGCACCTGAGGACACTCCTCTGTCAGCACAAACTTCAGATCATCCACTACCAATATAGTGTTAAGTTTGTTTTTCCATGTCATCGTATTCTCTCCGGTTAACTTTTCCACACCTAATAAGGAACTTATAGAGCTAGACGTTTTTGCTGAAAATTTACAAACAAACTTGTATGAGTTTCTTGCTATAACTCTAATCCAATCATGTTTTAGCTAATTATAATTTCCAATGATACTCCAAAGGTTTAGAATGTATGACACCAAAGGGTAATAAAAAACACTCCTCCTCTGGATCAAGACACTCTTGACCAAAACCTAATGCCCGAATAACTCTTATTCCTATAGGGTTTAGTTACCATTTTTCAGTCAGGATACATACACAACTTATGTACCCCGTGAGTGTAACCCTCTATCTTAGATCCCAGAGTCTCCATCCAATAAAATTCGCCGAAGGGAGGACTAGATTGAAAAACAGTCTAAGGAAATCTTTATCCCTTTAGGGTGTCAACTGTGTTCGATCCCCTATGATCAAGCCATTCGAAGGAATTGTCTGGTCTAGGCCAAACTAGCAGGCTCACCATAGTGGTCTAACGGTGTAAACCGACAAAAGAGACCGTATGTTTTGTTTTCAAAAAAACTGCTCCCACTTACTATAAGTACCCTCTCCATTCACCTTGATATTGACTCGTACAAACTCCATCCGAAGGGGGACGCTCCCGTTTGCGCCACGAGGCCAAGTATGAGTCTCACGGTGTGAACTTCCCGGAGATAGCGTAGGTGGAAAAAGATATATCGCATAAACATAATGGACAACATGATTTATTACCTTTGAAGAACCTTTCTTCAAGTGTTCCTCCTCTCTCACGATCAAGATCTAAGCAACACGAACGACGAACGGAATAAGACACGACCACTGGATCTTCTCCATTGTTCACTAGGTGAGGGAGGAATGTGGGTTCCCTTTACGAGATGTAAGATGTTGTGAGAGAGATGTGTGTTTTGGAACCTTTCCAACAACACAACAAAGGTTTGGAATCACTTAACTTAGTTGCATCTCATGCAACCATATATATAGGGAAATAAGATGAAAATGACCATCCTACCCCTCCTTTACTCTCTCTTTAGTATATGGTTTATATGTGAATCTAATTCACATTAAAACTATATATTATATTAATTATATCATATATAATTGATATAACACCTCATATATGAAATTGAACACTTAAATTTCATTTCTAACTTTATACCCTCAATACAACAACATTAAGCCAACGGAGGGACCTAATGGACCTACAGTTCATGAGCTCCAATGATATGAGATTAACTGATCAAACTCTTTGATCCAGTTAATCAATTTTCATTAACTACAAGTCACTCCACTATAGACTTGTAGTTGCACTCTCCTCACAGTAGATAATATTGTGTCCACTGATATAGTCATTACCCATGAGTCGACCCTTCACAAAGTTGTTCAGAATTACAAACTGGGTCAAATTACCGCTTTACCCTCGTGATTACCTCTTTGTTCCTTAGCACCACCGATCCTCTAATGAACAACAAGTCTAAGGTCCTACCTTAGACTCATACTCTCCTCAGAGGGCGAGGCCCCGTTTTTCAAGACCTGGAGTCAGTTCTTAAGGGAACAACCTATCTAATTCCTTAGTGTAGGAATGAGTAAATTCCATCTTGCACAGTTAAGTTCCCAACTACCTACGAGGTTCTGTCCCTTAGAATGTAGGCTTATTGAGTCGGCTACAGGCCACTCTCTCCCATACTAGTCTAAGGACAAACCCTATAAGTTAGGAGTTCTTAACTTGCTCGGGATTCGATCGAGTCACTAATGCCATCTATAAATTACCGCCTTATCCTATTAATGTTGTTACATCGGGTCGACTAATAATTTGTGGTCCGATCTTGTATGAACTCTTCATACAGGATGCCCCCACTCGCATGTCAACTACATGAATGAGTTGGATTACCTCATTTGTACTAATTACAAAATGGGTCGCATCCATGGTGTTTCCAGAATGAGGTTTCCAACCTTATTCTTATACCATAGACCATTTAGGTTATATTCTTGAACACAATCCAAATAGTGTCAACTACAATGATGTTCAAGATATATGTTATAACCTTGGAGCTTAGTTTATTGGATTTATAAAGCAAAGATCAGAATTCTATCAAAACAAATAACCCTTTATTTAATTGATCAAAATTACAAAAGTTTATGGCATAAATCCCAACACCACTAACTCTAGTCAAGGTTAAAATAGTCTTTTTCATTTGGTCAAAGTCAAACTTTGACTTTTCTCGAGCCCAAAAGTCAACCCTTTGACTTTTTATGATTTTGACCCTATGACTAATTTTGACCTCCCGAACATGAATCCACATTCATATTTTTGAAATGCAAATCACATTGAATATATTGTGTTATAAACAATCGATAACTATATCACATATACTTGTCGGTTTAAAACTCCTTACCTCATTCGAACAATTCGAATTAATCCAACATACTGTTCTATGTTTAATCCATATGAGCTAGCAGGGGAACCTAATGGACCTACAGATCATGGGCTCCAACAATCCGAGATTAATTGGTCAAACTCTTTAACCTAATTAATCAACATTTGTTAACTAATGGGTCATTCCACTAAAGTCTCGTAGTTGCACTCCCCTCACTGTAGATATATTTCTATTCACCTAATATAACCGTAACAAGTAAGTCAATCATTCACAGGTTGTTCGTGGTCTCAGTTGGGTCAAAATACCGTTTTACCCCCGAGAATACTTTTTGTTCCTCAAGTCCCACTGAACCTCTATAGAATAATTGATTTGTGGTCCAACCAACAAATCTAGTCCTTCTAAACTTAGTGAGATGGTGGGGCCCCTTGTTCTAGTTCCAATGTCAGCACTTAAGGGAACAACCTATCTATTATCCCTAGAGTTGGGTAGGAGTGAATTCCGTCTTGCACCTTATGTCCCCAGCTATCTACCCGGTCTTACCCCTGAAATGGGAGGCTTATTGAGCTAGCGCTGTTGAGCTGCTCTCACCCATGCAAATCTAAGCATAATCTCGAATAAACAGGAGTTCATAGTTAGCTCACGATTGAGATCGAGTTACCTAGGTCATCAAAATTGAATTAGTCAGTTTTATACAGTAAACGATGTTATAAAGCAAAAGTGACTAAGTCGTGGTCCAGTCTTATACAAACTCATTGCATAGGATGCCCCCACTTACATATCTCTATAGAACGATTCAGGATCACATCGTTTGTACTAACTACAAAGTAGGTCACATCCATAGTGTCCCCAAAATAAGGCGCCCAACCTTATCCCTATACTATAACCATTTTAGGCTATATACTCGAACTTCATCCTTGTTTTATGTCATCACATAAAGTTCAAGTCTACAATAAATAGCCCCGGGACCTTAGTTTATTGGATTCAAGATTATGGTATACTAATTCAATAACAATTTTATCAAAGAAGAAACACGAAAAATTTTTTATCAATTACAAACTACGAGTTTTAGGACATAAAATCAAACAGAGGCATACTCAACTCTTGAGATGGACTCTCTTGACTAAACAAGCTAGTATCAACAACTTTTGTTGACGTACTAGTTTTATTAGCAACCTTTTCTATTGTTCCGTCTAACTCACTCAACACAATTTTACTTCATTGTTTGTGGTCCCTTAAGTGGTCCTCCTCTAAGAAAGTGACATTTGTCGACACAAAAACCTTATCTTTCTTAGGATCATAGAATAAACCACTTCTTGTTCCTTTTGGGTATCTTACGAATAGGAACAATTTTGAATGTGAATCCAACTTCTTTGGATTTGTCATGAGCACATGTGCTGGAAAGCCCCAAATTCTGAAATGACATAAACTACCTTTACGTCCTTTCCGGAGTTAAATGGTGTTTCAAAAACACTTTTTTTAGGGCACATTGTTCAAAATGTATACCGCAGTCTCTACTGCGTAACCCCAAAATGAACTAGGGAGATGAGCATAACTCATCATTGATCGAACCATGTCCAACAATGTTCTATTTCTCCTTTCCGATATTAATCGTTTTGTTGTGGCGCATCGAGCCGAGAGTTGGGATGTAATTCCATGTTCTATCATATAGTTCTGGAATTTTAAATCCATGTACTCTCCACCTCGATCTGATCGAAGCGTTTTAATTGTTTTACCCAATTGATTTTCAACTTCAGTCTTGAATTCCTTGAACTTTTCAAGTGCTTTAGACTTATGTAGTATTAGGTAAATATGCCCAAATCTGGAATAATCATCTACAAAGGAGATGAAATATTCATAACCTCCTCTGGCTTTAACACTCATCGGACCACAAAGGTTTGAATGTATAAGCTCAAGAGGTTCTTTGGCTCTATAACCTTTTGCCTTCTAGGCCGGATTCACACACAGGTAAAGTATTTTCTTCTAACTCATTTAGAAGTCCATTCTTTACCAATCTCTCAATCCTATTGAGATTAATGTGACCCAACCTAAGATGCCAAAGATGAGCATTTTCTTTAGGAGAAATTTTACGTTTCTTAGTTTGTGTGTTTGCAGTTTTAAATAATTCAGTGTTCAAAACCATTTTGACTGAATTAGGCCTTAAAACATACAACCCATTTTCAAATGAAGCTGAACATATTTCCACAGCTTGCTTCAAAATAAACACTTTATTCATAGAGAAAGAAACAGAAATACATTGTTCTATAAGGCAAGAAATTGAAATAAGGTTTCTAATAAACCCTCATTTCACTAATATATTGTCTAACATATATTTCTTGCCAAAATAAAGCTTCATTGTGCCTACTGCTACAGCTGAGACGACTTCTCCATATCCAACTCGGAGTGTTATCTCTTCTTTCTGTAGCTGCTGCCAAGAATCAATTCACTTAAAAGAAGAGCAAACATGATTAGTGGCGCCTGAATCAAGTATCCAAGCAGTTTTATCATTATCCACTAAACAAGCTTCTAAGCAAAGTAAATCATATTTACCTTCCTTCTTCTTTTCTGCAATGTACTTCGGACAGTTCCGTTTCCAATGCCCGTCTTCGTTGCAATGGAAACACTTTCCTTTGTCAGCAACTTCGTTGACTTTCTTCTCCTTCTAGGCGGCAGCTTTGTCAACTCGTTTCCCTTTACCAACCTTCTTCATGTTCTTCTTCTTCCCTTTCAGGTTAGAAGAAGATGAAGCCACTGTTTTTTATCCAGAGGTTGAACCTCTATGATAACTTCTACTGGCAACATTTGCCTCACCTTTCGATCCCTGAATTTTCATCAAAGATTGAAAGGTCTGGAGTTCATTCAGAAGGGAGGTAAGATTAAAAGTAAGCTTGTTCATAACAACATTACTTCCAAACTGTAGGACCCTATGTGGAAGGGTTTTCAGAATGAAGCTGACCTGGCTTGATTCATCGATGGAAGACCATTCGAGTATGCGATGTTAAAGTGCACCATCATATCCAGGACATGATCCCGAACAGATGTACCCTCTAACATCCTCGAGTTGAAAATGTACTTTAGGGCATTGTGCCAGGCCTGTGTGGACTATTGTCCAAACATACCCTGCACTTAATCCATGATTTCCTTAGCGGTCATCATGCCCTCATGCTTCTTGGCTAATATGTCAGACATACTTGCCAGCATGTAGACCTTGGCCTTATCATTGGCCTTGATCCATCGATCATATGCATCACGAACATTTCGTGACGCATTCAAGCCTGGGACCTGAGGACACTCATAAGTTAGCACAAACTTTAGATCATCCACTACCAATATAGTGTTGACTTTGTTCTTCCATGTCATCTTATTCTCTCCGGTTAACTTTTCACACCCAATAAGGAAATTATAGAGCTAGACATTTTTTGCTGAAAATTTACAAACAAAACTTGTATGAGTTTCTTGCTACAATTGTCTAATCCAATCATGTTTTAACTAATTATCAAATGATTCCTAAGTCATTTATAATTTGCAATGATACACCAAAGGTTTAGAATGTATGACACCGAAGGGTAATAAAAAACACTCCTCCTCTGGATCAAGACACTCTTGACCAAAACCTAATTCCAGAATAACTCTTATTCTTATAGGCTTCGGTTACCATTGTTTGGTCAGGATACATACACTTCTTATTTACCTTGTGAGTGTAACCCTCTGTCTTTAGATCCCAGCGTCCCCATCCAATAAAATCCGCCGAAGGGAGGACTAGATTGAAAAATAGACTAAGAAAATCTTTATCCCTTTTGGGTGTCTAGTGTGTTTGATCCCCTATGATCAAGCCCTCCGAAGGGATTGTTTGGTCCAGGCCAAACTAACAGCCTACCATAGTGATCTTTCGGTGTAAATCGACTGAAGAGACCATAGGTTTTGTTTTCACTAAACCTGCTCCCACTCACTATAAGTACCCTCTCCATTCACTTTGATATTGACTCATACAAATACCATCCGAAGGGGGACGCTCCCGTTTGCGCCACGAGGCCAAGTATGAGTCTCACGGTGTGAACTTCCCAAAGATACGTAGGTGGAAAAATATGTATCATATACACTTTTCCTCCCACTGGATACTTTAAATCTATAGGAATCTTACTTAGGCTAAGCCCGGCTAATGGTTTTACCTAAAGTTATCAATATAACTCTTATATCGATAATCAATATAACTCTTATATTGATTTTATCCTAAGTTTGCTAATATAACTCTTTATATTAAGCCTAGGATTTCTAGTTTATTAACCCCTTAATAAACCCGCTGACGCTACCATGATTTATAAACTCTCTGATTAAATTTCACTCCCAAGTCAATTCCCAGGTAGGGGTGTTCCGTTTCCATCAGCTTAAATACCCCAGCCTCGACAGAACTTTCCTTAGACAGAGTTCCTCCTTTAATCATTGTTTATAAATCACTTGGTTCCTAATTCTAATCTAATTAATACTAGATAACCTAAGGTATATTATTTCCATGTTCTAAACGTTTTAAAACTAATAATTAACCTTAGGTGACATGCATACCATGTTATAGTGCTTGATCATTCATCTCATGAATAATAAGACATACATAGCATAATCATCTCATGAAATATAATGTGTAAACCCGATCTCTTCGGAACTTCCTTATTAACAAACAACAAAAAGAAAGAAGAAATGAATGTTTAAAACTTGGTATCAGAGCAGTTAGCTCCATGAGAATGAGACAGAGCAAGTTAGCTCTAGAAGAAACTGAAAAGTAAATAGCAAGTTATTGAGTTCGTTCAATAGAACTAGTCGAGCATGGTCCAAGCAAGGACAAGAGTAAGTCCAGTCAGGACTAGAATGTGAACACAAGTCTAGAATTGTGCGTTTGAGTTGAGTATTCATTACATGTCTAGTATGTTAATATGTTATAGAAGTCATGCCACCACGTACTAGCAGACGATGCAGGCAAGATCAGGACGGGACGCAGGATCCTACCCAAGATCAATCCCAGTGGAGATCTAGTGCCCCGAGAGTTCAGATGGGGGCCAGAATTAAGCAGCATGCTAATTCCTCACAGGAGGTAGGTAATCCATAGGGAGCAGGGCTAAGTAATCCAGATAAGACATATAGAATAGATCACCTAAAAGAATTAGGAGCCACGGTGTTTGAGGGTTCCAAAGATCCCGATTGAGTTTCGAGGTTTGGCTAAATAAGCTTGATAAATGTTTTGATGTTATGAGTTGCTCTGAGGAGCGAAATGTTAAGTTGGCCACATTCTTGCTACTAAAGAAGGTAGAAGGATGATGGAGATCGATGTTAGCCAGTTGTAGTGATGCATGTACTTCACACTGGCAAACTTTCAGAAGTATATTTAAAAATAAATATTACCCTAGCACGCATGAGAGAGGCAGAGAGAGGGATGAATTTTGTTAGAACTAAAACAAGATACACTTTTTCATGGGTGAGTATGAGAGAAGATATACCGAGTTGTCGCGGTATGTTGATGTGATTGTGGCATCTAAGAGCGACAGGTGTCGACGATTTGAAAGAGGGTATGGCACCATTTGAGGCTCTGTATGGAAGACCATGTACAACGCCGATATGTTGGAACGAAGTAGGAGAGCGGAAGCTTATCGGCCTTGAGTTGGTACAAGTTACTACAGACAAAATTAAGGTAATTAGAGAAAATTTGAAGGTAGCACAAGACCGTCAGAAGAATTATGCTGATAAGCAACGAAAGGACTTAGAATTCCAGGTTGGAGATCAAGTTTTCTTGAAGTTATCTCCATGGAGAGGTGTCCTTCGTTTTGGCAAAAAGGGTAAACTAAGCCCTAGATATATTGGTCCTTATCAAGTAACGGGACAAGTTGGGCCAGCAGCCTACAGACTGGAGTTGCCAGCAGAACTATCTCGAGTACATGATGTTTTTCATATGTCCATGTTAAGGAAGTATATCCCAGATCCGACACATGTGTTGCAAGCACAACCAGTTGAGCTGAAAGAAGACATGAGTTACGTAGAGGATGCAATTCAAATCCTCAACAGGAAAGAGCAAGTTTTAAGGAACAAGACGATCCCACTCGTGAAGGTTCGTTGGAGACATCATGGAGTGGAGGAGGCAACCTGGGAGTTAAAAGATCTAATGAGAAACAAGTTCCCGACGATATTCACCTAAGGACTACTAAATTTCGAGGACGAAATTTCCTAAGGGGGAGGTAAGTTGTAAACCCGATCTCTTCGGAACTTCCTTATTAACAAACAACAAAAAGAAAGAAGAAATGAATGTTTAAAACTTGGTATCAGAGCAGTTAGCTCCATGGGAATGAGACAGAGCAAGTTAGCTCTAGAAGAAACTGAAAAGTAAATAGCAAGTTATTGAGTTAGTTCAATAGAACTAGTCGAGCATGGTCCAAGTAAGGACAAGAGTAAGTCCAGTCAGGACTAGAATGTGAACACAAGTCTAGAATTGTGCGTTTGAGTTGAGTATTCATTACATGTCTAGTATGTTAATATGTTATAGAAGTCATGCCACCACGCACTAGCGCACGATGCGCAGCAAGATCGGGGACGGACGCAGGATCCTACCAAGATCAATCCCGGTGGAGATCTAGTGCCCCGAGAGTTCAGATGGGGGCGTAATTGCAAAGCATGCTAATTCCTCACGAGAGGTAGGTAAGCCATAGGGAAGCGGAGGTTAAGTAATCCAGATAAGACATATAGAATAGATCACCTAAAAGAATTAGGAGCCCACAGTGTTTGAGGTTCCAAAGATCCGATTGAAGTCGAGGTTTGACTAAATAAGCTTGATAAATGTTTTGATGTTATGAGTTGCTCCGAGGAGCGAAATGTTAAGTTGGCCACATTCTTGCTACTAAAGAAGGCGAGAAGGATGATGGAGATCGATGTTAGCTTGATTGTAGTGATGCATGTACTTCACATGGCAAACTTTCGTAAGTATATTTAAAAATAAATATTACCCCTAGCACGCACGAGAGGCGAGAGAGGGATGAATTTTGTTAGAACTAAAACAAGATACACTTTTCAAAGTGGTCGAGTATGAGAGAGAAGATATACCGAGTTGTCGCGGTATGTTGATGTGATTGTGGCATCTAAGAGCGGCAGTGTCGACGATTTGAAAGAGGGTTACGACCGAGATACGCACGATTCATGACCATTGCTAAGTGGACTGACTTTTCTCGGTGGTAGAGACCGCTGCTCACGTGTTGAGCAGAGTATAGCAGAGAGGAGAAGTCGTGAGTGAAGCCTAGTTGTGGAGGCTTCGGCAACAAGTAGTTTCCAAGGTCGTGAGCAGCGGAGGTTCACACTTGGAGTAAATGTTTCTTAGTCAATATGACTTTAAGGAGCAAGCTAGTAGCCAAATAGCCAGGCATCGAGGCAGATGTTTGTGGTCAGTACCTATCAGAGGCAGAGTTAAAGAGGACCTAGTTAGTTGAGCAGCCGAGAGTATCAGTAGTTGCAAGAGAGGGCACCAAAGTGGTGTTAGACTAAAGAGAGTTGTAGGAGGCCTAGCAACACGGAAAGGTCTAGGTTATGACTCAAAGAAGAAGCGAGGATGCACCGAGATATGATTATTGGTACAATTACTATTTGAAATGTACCGCACTTGTCTTGATAGAACAAGGTGCTACACATTTCTTTGTTTTTAGTATGTTCTTGACTAAGTTGAATGGGAAGCTAGAACCTTTATGTAAAAGGTTAGTTATATACACTCTAGTTGGTGATGCTTTATTAGTCAATCCAGTGATGCAAAATTGTGAAGTCTTAGTAGAAGGTCTCAATATGTTAGTGGATCTTCTTCCACTAGAGTTGCAGGTGTTAGATGCATATGCTCATAGATGGCCAGGTGATATGATTTACTAGTTAATAGCTTTCTTTTAAACTCAAGTCACTCACTGAGCTTCATAGCTCATTCTTCCAGTGTTTTTCCCACTTTTCGGTAGAGATCGAGCTCCGGTGCTCGAGAACTCTGCCATAGTCTCTTTGAAGCTTCACATGTTTGATATTTTGTACGTGGCTGGTGTGGTTTAGCAAGTCCATATGTCTGTAAATTATTTTAAGAGAACTATGTAGTTATAGTCGTATGTGCTTTAGAGGTTGTGGTTGCTTAATTAGTGGTTTGGACTGTTTGTGGTTCTGATGTTCTAGCTCATCTTAGTTTCCAAGAGAGACTTAAGAAGAGTTTCTCCTCATGTACGTCTTATAGATGTCCAGTTTCCGCTGAGTTAAGTTTAAAGTGTTCCATATGCGAACATAGTTTGTTTTCAGGTAAAGTAGTGTCAGCAGGTATTGTTAAGAGGTAACAATGTCTGTTGGCTTCATGCCGTCTCCCGGGCTAAGTTAGCAAGTGGTTCGGGAGGGGGTGTGACATAATGCATGTCGATGTTGTCGATAAATTAATATAACACCTTATATTAATTAATCATGCAAACTATCTAATATAACTCTTTATATTATAAATGATGCATGAAAATGCTTAACCTAAGGTGGGGTATCTAAATTAAAAGCATACATTATGCATGACAATAATTACACAACAATTGCATAACTTAAATAGCAAAATTAGACCAATTTTGGCACCATAAATTAAATTTTAATTAATATAATCTAATTATATTAATTAAAATTAAATAAATTAAAATAAATTAAATATAAAACGTTTTTATATTTAATATATAATTAAAAATACGTTTCTGCCCGTTGAAGCCTTCTGTGAAACATGCGTGGCGTTAACAGCGATACCAAGCGTTGTAACGGCGCTCTTTGTCCTCTTCTGCACGTTGAAGCGCGCCTCAGCAGAAGCGTTGCAATGCTTCCGTCTTCCCAGTCGCGCGCCTGCCGTAGTGGCGTTGAAACGCTATAGAACACCGTTGCAACGCCATTAACAGAACAGCAACATCCTCCACTCTCGTTTTTGCTCCGTTCTTCCTAGCAACCACCTTGCCTTGATCGACACGGACTTACAGACTCGATTTACAATTAAAATTACCCAAAACACTGGGCCCTTACATTGAACGATTCAATGAAAAATTGTAAATCTAAGTGCCAAAATTGAAAACGTCTAAATTGCAAACCGTTCATACATCACATGCAAAATAGTAAATCTCACCTCATTCTTGAAAAATCCAGAACGTAAACTTCGAACGTTATTGGGCTTTGATACCAATTGAAGGGAGTCGAATCCCGCAGCGGAAGCGATTGAGAATCACGCGTTCTAAATTTCATTACATGGATTACATTCAAGAACTAATCTATTTAGATTAAGCATATAATAACAAGATGGACAACAAGAATAACACCTTGAAGAACTTTTCTTTGAGTGCTCCTTCTCCCCCGACCACGATCTCAGCAACACGAACCAAAGCGATCATGGACACTACCACCAGATCTTCTCCGTTGTTCTCTAGGTGAGGGAGGAAGGTGGGTTCCCTATAGGTGAGATGAGATGTTTGTGAGAGAGATTGTATTTTGGAACCTTTCCAACAACACAACAAAATGACACACTAGGGTTTTCAAAAGCTTAGGTCAAAGTTGCATCTCATGTAACTATATATATATAGGGAAATAAAGGATGGAAATTACCATCATATCCTTCTTTCATTCTCTTTTTAATATATAGTTAACATGTGAATCTAATTCATATTAAAACTATATATTATATCAATTATATCACATATAACTGATATGACATCTCATATATGAAATTGAACACTTCAATTTCATTCCTATCTTTATACCCTCAATATAACCATGTTGAGCCAACGGAGGGACCTAATGGACCTACAGTTCATGAGCTTCAATGATGTGAGATTAACTAATCAAACTCTTTGATCCAGTTAATCAATATTCATTAACTACAAGTCACTCCACTATAGACTTGTAGTTGCACTCTCCTCACTGTAGATTATATTATGTCTACTGATATAATCATTACCCATGAGTCGACCCTTCACAGGTTGTTCGTAATCACGGCTAGGTCAAATTACCGTTTTATACCTGTGATTACCTCTTTATTCCTTAAGCACCACTAATCCTCTAATGAACAACAAGCCTATGGTCCTAACATAGACTCATACCCTCATAGAGGGTGGGGCCCCGTTGTTCAAGACCTGGAGTCAGTTCTTAAGGGAACAACCTATCTAATTCCTTAGTGTAGGAATGAGTAAATTCCATCTTGTATAGTTAAGTCCCCCAGCTACCTATGAGGTTCTGTCCCTGAGAAGGTAGGCTTATTGAGTCGACTGCCATGTGCCACTCTCACCCATACTAGTCTAAGGACAAACCCCCTATAGCGAGGAGTTCTTAACTTACTCGAGAGATTCAAAGTCGAGACACTAATGACCATCTATAAATTATCAGTCTTATCCAGTTAACGGTGTTACACTGGTTAGACTAATAATTTGCAGTCCGGTCTTGTATGAACTCTTCATACATGATGCCCCCACTCGCATGTCAACCACATGAATGAGTTGGATTACCTCATTTGTACTAATTACAAAGTGGGTCGCATCCATGGTGTTACCAGAATGAGGTTTCCAACCTTATTCTTATACCATAGACCATTTAGGTTATATTCTTGAACACAATCCAAATAGTGTCCACTCCACTGATGTTCAAGATATATTATAACCTTAGAGCTTAGTTTATTGGATTTATAAAGCAAGAATATAATTTTATCAAAACAAATAACTCTTTATTTATTTGATTAAAATTACACAAGTTTAGGGCATAAATCTTAACACCCACTACCTCGAGGCACTCTCAACTCTTTAGATGAACACTCTTGACTAGACAATCTAGTTTCAACAACTCTTGTTGACATACTAGCATTATGAGCAACCTTTGTTGTTGTTCCGTCTAACTCACTCAACACAATTTTACGTTTTGGTTTGTGGTCCTTGATGTGGTCATCCTCTAAGAAAGTGGCATTTGTAGACACAATTACCCTGTCTTCCTTAGGATCATAGAATAATCCACCTCTTGTCTCTTTTGGGTAGCCTACAAATAGGCATAATTTTGAACGTGAATCCAATTTCTTTGGGTTTGTAACATAACAAGCACATGTGTTGGACATCCCCAAATTCTGAAATGACATAAACTACCTTTACGTCATTTCTAGAGTTCAAAAGGTGTTTTAGAAACACTCTTTGATGGCACATTGTTCAAAATGTATACTGCAGTCTCTACTACATAACCCCAAAAAGAATCAGGGAGATGAGCATAACTCATCATTGATCGAACCATATCCAACAAGGTTCTATTTCTCCTTTTCGATACACCATTCTGCTGAGGCATACCGGGTGCTGAGAGTTGGGATGTAATTCCATGTTCTATCATATAGCTCTGGAATTTTAAATCCATGTACTCTCCACCTCGATTTGATCGAAGTGTTTTAATTATTTTACCTAATTGATTCTCAACATCAACCTTGAATTCCTTGAACTTTTCAAGTGCTTCGAACTTATGATGCATTAGGTAAATATGCCCAAATCTTGAATAATCATCTATAAAAGAGATTAAATATTCATAACCTCCTCTGGCTTTAACATTCATTAGACCACAAAGGTCTGAATGTATAAGCTCAAGAGGTTCTTTAGCTTTATAACCTTTTCCACTAAAAGGTCTTTTAGTCATTTTGCCTTCTAGACAGGATTCACATAAAGGTAAAGTATTTTCTTCTAACTCATTTAGAAGTTCATTCTTTACCAATCTCTCAATCCTATTAAGGTTAATGAGACTCAATCTAAGATGCCAAAGATGAGCATTTTCTTTAGGAGAAATTTTATGTTTCATTGTTTGTGTGTTTGTTGTTTTAAATAATTCAGAGTTCAAAACAGTTTTAACTCAATTTGGTCTCAAAACATACAAACCATTTTCTAATGAAGTTGAACATATTTCCACACCTTTCTTTGAAATAAACACTTTATTTATAGAAATCAAACAGAAATACATTGTTTTATGAGGCAAGAAATTGAAAGAAAGTTTCTAGAAAACCTTTGTATCACTAATATATTGTCTAACAACATATATTTCTTGCCGAACAAAAGCTTTATTGTGCCAATTGCTACAACTGAAAAGATATCTCCATTTCCAACCCGGAGCGTTATTTCTCGTTTCTGTAGCTGCTGCCAGGAATCAATTCCCTGAAAAGAAGAGCAAACATGATTAGTGGCACCTGAATCAAGTATTCAAGAAGTTTTATCATTATCCACTAAACATGCTTCTATACAAAGTAAATCATATTTACCTTCTTTCTTCTTCTCGGTCAGGTACTTTGGACAATTTCGTTTCCAATGTTCATCCTCGTTGCAGTGGTAACATTTTCCTTTGTCAGTAACTTCCTTAACCTTCTTGCCTTTTTAGGCGGCAACTTTATCAGCCCGTTTCCTTTTACCAACCTTCTTCATGTTCTTCGTCTTCCCTTTCAGGTTAGAAGAAGATGAAGCCACTGATCTTGTTCCAGAGGACGAAACTCTTTTATAACTCCTATTGGCAACATTTGCCTCACCTTTTGGTCCCTGAATTTTCATCAAAGACTGAAAGCTCTGGAGTTCATTCGGAAGGGAGGTAAGATTAAAAGTAAGCTTGTTCATAACAACATTACTTCTAAACTGTAAGAAACTATCTGGAAGAGTTTTCAGAATGAAGCTGACTTGGCTCGATTCATCGATGGAAGCACCATTCGACTCCGCGATGTTGAAGTGTACCATCATGTCCAGGACATAATCCCGAACAGACGAACCCTCTAGCATCCTTGAGTTGAATATATACTTGAGGGCATGGGGTCGGGCTATGTAAACTGCCATCATGCCCTCGTGCTTCTTGGCTCGTATGTCAGACATACTTGCAAGCATATAGACTTTGGCCTTATCATTAGCCTTGATCCATTGATCATATGCATCACGAACATTTTGTGTTGCATTCTAGTCTGGCACCTGAGGACACTCCTCAGTCAACACAAACTTAAGATCGTCCACTACCAAGATAGTGTTAAGTTTGTTTTTTCAAGCCATTGTGATCTCTCCTGTTAATTTTTCCGCACCCAGTAAGGAAATAATAGAGCTAGACATTTTGCTGAAATTTACAAAAAAAACTTGTATAACTTTCTCTCTAAAAAACTATCTAATCCAATCACGTTTTAGCTAATTATCTTATGATTCCAAGGTCATTAATAATTTTCAATGATACTCCAAAGGTTTAGAAGGGAATGAAAATCCCGCAGCGGAAAAAACGATTGAATCGTCGTGGTTTCGTTATGAAAAACGTTTTCTCAAAATTATTTCTATCCTATAGAAACTAGGCTAAACATGCATCTAAGAATGAAAAAACAACAAGATATCACACTTACTTGTTGAAGAACCGTTCTTCGCGATTTCCTTCTCCGATCACAACACTTCGCATTCTCGATCTCAACGATCACGATTTCACTGAAACTCGAACAATCGAAAACCTCCGAAAGGCCTTCTTGGTTTTTCTCCTTGAAGGGATCGGATCCCGCAGCGGAAGCGATTGCGAATCGCGTGTTCTTATTTAGTCTCATGGATTTTAATCAAGATCAAAATTAACAAGATTAAGCATGCTATAAGATATTGGACAACAAGTAATTACCTTTGAAGAACTCTTTCTTCAAGTGCTCCTTTTGCCACGATTACGATCTCAGCAACTCGAACCCAAACTAATGAAAACACCACCACCGGATCTTCTCTGTTGTTCTCTAGGTGAGGGAGGAAGGTGGGTTCCTTTAGGATGAGGTGAGATGATCTGATAGGATTGTGCATGGAACTCTTTCAAACACAATCTGAGAGAATGCTAGGGTTTTGTCAAAAAGTCTTAACTTTTCTTAGCCATAAAGTTGCATCTCATGCAACCATTTATAGGGAAATATGATGGACATTACCATCCTATCCTTCCTTCATTCTCTCATTAGTATATAGTTTATATCTGAATCTAATTAGCATTAAAACCATATATTATATCAGTTATATCACATATAATTGATATAACACCTCATATATGAAATTAAACACTTCAATATCATTACTAATGTCACACCCCCTCCCGAACCACCTGCTAACTTAGCCCGGGAGACGGCATGAAGCCAACAGACATTGTTACCTCTTAACAATACTTGCTGACACTACTTTACCTAAAAAAAAAACTATGTTCGCATATGGAACATTTTAAACTTAACACAGCGGAAACTGGACATCTCTAAGACGTACATGAGGAGAAACTCTTCTTAAGTCTCTCCTGGAAACTAAAACGAGCAAGAACATCAGAACCACAAATAGTCCAAACCACTAATTAAGCAACCACAACCTCTAAAGCACATACGACTATAACTACATAGTTCTCTTAAAATAATTTACAAACATATGGACTTGCTAAACTACACCAACCACGTACAACATATCAAACATGAGAAGCTTCCAGCAGCAGATTTATGGCAGGTTATCGTGCACCGGAGCTCGATCTCTACCTGAAAAGTGGAAAAACACTGAAAGAATGAGCTATAAAGCTCAGTGAGTGACTTGAGTTTAAAAGAAAGCTATTAACTCGTAAATCATATCACCTGGCCAACTATGAGCATATGCATCTGTAATCAAATGTTAAAAGTAACTGTGTAATCATAATAGCTTTTCATGAAAATCAGCAAGTATACCGTTAAAATCTCGTAAGGCATGTAAATGATATAAGCTCTTTTAAAACATGTCACAATCTACGTTGTGTAGGGCACGCCCAGTACACCAACGTTTATTCTACGATGTAGTGGGGCCCGCCCAGCACTCCCATCGTCTTTGTCGTAGTGGGGCCCGCCAAAGACACTCACGACAATATTTGTTGTCACGAGTACACTCAACGTCGACAATGAGAATAAGTTTGTGTGCACACGGCACTACATAGCCTCGGGCCCAATATCTCGAGAAGATCACATGAAAATATTTGAACATGCCACTTATCTTTTTTTCTTTCATAAAACTCAAGCTTACTTTAGCTTGTTCATAAAACTAGAAATCTTTAAAACATACTTGCTAGTACATGCTTGCTTGAAATCATAACATCTCCATAAGTTTTGGCAATCATTAGACATATGCTCATGTATAAATTTCATAAAGACTTTTAGGCTCATCATGAACACTTTAAAACATTTCTAAGAAATCATGAATGCTCATAAACAAGTGTTCAAGAAAACAATAAACATCTAAACCATTTCGTTTTAGCAAAACCTTGCATTTCATAAGCATAATACAAGCCTATAAACCATTTTCAAGGTTCGTTTTGTCACTCACAGTGTTAGAACTAAAGTCTTGACCCGTACACTCGACCTTTTGTTCTTGGCCTGTCAAACAAACCAAAACCATGTTTTAGAACCTCGAGCTCATGGTTTTAACTTTAAAACTACAAGAAAACACTCCAACAAAAATTCCAGCATTTAACAGATTTTATGCCCTGTATTCAGACAGCCATAACTTCTTCATTACTTATCCAAAAAGAATGTACTTTATACCACACTCTTCCTTTTGGAATCCTCTAAAACTCTTCTGAAGACATGAAAATGAGATTCCCAATAGATGGGTTCAGAAATACCTCGAAAACTCCTTTCCCCGGAACTAACTTCTGCTATTCCAGATTCGATTTTCTGCTGCAATCCGAAACTTGACCTGCTATTTACAACATCTTCCAATCATTTTCTATTCACGAATTCTTCACGAACGTTGTAGGAAATTAAATAAGCTTTCCAACCATACCTAATAGAGCTTCTGATTCCAACTCTACAGGTCAGTACAACCAAAGCATCAGAGACTTCTCGGATTTGACAGTAAATTCTGTGTTCTGTCTTCCTCTTCACAAATCAGTAGCTTAAGATCCGAATTTGCTCGAGCTTCCTTCACGAATTTTGTTCCAATATGAGTTAACTTTCATGAAACAGAATTTCAACTCTTACCTTTTTCTGTGGAGCTCGTGATGAACAAAATAGCAGAACATGGCAGAATGATTACCTTGCCGTCATAAAGAATCCTCTTGAGTTCTTCTCCTTTCTTCTGCAACTACAGCTCCAAATTTATGAAAAATGGCTTCCTTCTTCTTCCTTTCTCCTTCTCCCACGAAATTTCAGCTTGGTTTGTGATGAAAGAGAAGAAATTGAAGAGAAAACCCTTTTTAAAACAAAACAATCGGTGGAAAGAGGTTGTTTTGTCTTTTTCCCCTTTTTCTCTTTTTCTTTTTCCTTTTCTTTTTCTTTCCTTTATCCCTTCCTTCCATTTCTTTTCTTTTCTTTTCTTTTCTTTTCTTAACAAAACCAAAATAACTTAATATAAAACATTTGTTTCATTTCCTTTTCTTCTTTTGTCATTAAAAGCAAAACAAACCAAAATGGTCTAAACTTTCTTTCCTTGTTTTTCTTTTGTCTTTCACTTCATTTCTTTTCTTTTTAAAACATGGGAAACCAAGTTTTAAACATTCATTTCTTCTTTCTTTTTGTTGTTTGTTAATAAGGAAGTTCCAAAGAGATCGGGTTTACAACTAACTCTATACCCTCAATATTACCATGGTTAGCGAACGGAGGGACCTAATGGACCTACAGATCATGAGCTCCAATGATGTGGGATTAACTGATCAAACTCTTTGATCCAGTTAATCAATATTCATTAACTACAAGTCACTCCACTATAGACTTGTAGTTGCACTCTCGTCACTGTAGATTATATTGTGTCCATTGATATAATCATTACCCATGAGTCGACCCTTCACAGGTTGTTCATAATCACAGTTGGGTAAAATTACCGTTTTACCCCTGTGAATACCTCTTTGTTCCTTAAGCACCACTGATCCTTTAATGAACAACAAGTCTAAGGTCCTACCATAGACTGATACCCTCTTAAGTCAGTTTAGAGGGTAGGGCCCCGTTGTTCAAGACCTGGACGCAGTTCTTAAGGGAACAACCTATGTAATCCTTAGTATTAATTACAAAGTGGCTCGCATCCATGGTGTTGCCAGAATAATATTTCCAACCTTATTCTTATACCATAGACCCTTTAGGCTATACTCTTTAACACAATTCAAATAGTGTCTACTACACTGATGTTCAAGATACATTATAACCTTGGAGCTTAGTTTATTGGATTTATATAGAAAGAATATAATTTTATCAAAACAAATAACTCTTTATTTATTTGATCAAAATTACATAAGTTTAGCGCACAAATCCCAACAATCTCCCACTTGACCTAAAGCTTGTGGAGTATTAAAACATTACAATAATGTAAATACAATAAACTAGGGCATTTAAACCCTTTGTACAATATACTCCCACTTGTCCTAGTTGAGAAAGACTTGTAAACCTAGATCTTCTAGGTGACTCTCAAAATCTTTAGCCGTGAGAGCCTTTGAAAAAGGACCAGCAACGTTGTGCTCTGAGGCTATCTTCGTGACGATCACGTCTCTTCGATGCATGATCTCCCAGATGAGATGATATTTTCGCTCAATATGCTTTCCCCTCTTGTGACTTCGGGGTTCCCTTGAATTTTCCACGACACCACTGTTATCACAATACAGCGTAATGGGCAAACTCATATTTGGAACAACTTCCAAATTTATAATGAATTTTCTTAACCAAACGACCTCTTTAACTGCTACACATTCGACCTCCATGGTGGAATCATCGATGCATCCCTTCTTGACGCTTCACCATACTAAAGCTCCTCCGTTAAGAGTAAATATTGACCCTGATGTAGATTTCTGAGAATCTTTATCAATCTGAAAGTAAGAATCCGTGTATCCTGTAAGGATCAAATCCTTAGCCCCATACACAAGCATGTAGTTCCTTGTTCTCCGTAGATACTTAAGGATTGTTTTAACCGTTTTCCAGTGTTCAGGTACGGGATTGGATTGATACCTACTGACCATTCCAACTGCAAAACAGATGTCTGGCTTAGTACATAACATGACGTACATCAGGCTCCCAAGAGCAGATGCATAAGGAATCCGTCTCATGTTCTCAACTCCTTGAGGTGTCTTATGACACTGTTCCTTAGAAAAATGAACTCCATATCTAAAAGGCAATAAACCTTTTTTGGAGTCTTGCATCTTAAACCTCAACAACACTTTGTCGATGTAAGATGTGAGACATAGTGTTTTATTCTTGCGGTTTCGGACAATCTGGATCCCAAGAACAAACGGCGCTTCACCCAAATCTCTCATTTGAAATTGCGTGGCTAGCCAATTCTTAATGTCAGTAAGATATCCTACATCATTCCCAATGAGTAGGATATCATCCACATATAGAACTATGAATGCGACAGAACTATTGATAATTTTCTTATAGACACAAGGTTCATCATCATTCTTATCAAAGCCAAAAGATTTGATTGCCTCATCAAACCTTATATTCCAGGACCTAGAAGCTTGTCTCAGTCCATAGATGGACCTTTTAAGCTTGCAAACCCTTTGCTCTTGTCCTGGTTCAATGAACCCTTTGGTTTGGTCCATGTAGATGTTCTCGTCAAGATTGCCATTCAAAAATGTTGTCTTGACATTGATTTGCCATACCTCATAGTCATAAGATGCGGCTATGACAAGTAGGATACGGATAGACTTTACCATAGCAACAGGTGAAAAGGTTTCCTCATAGTCAACCACTTCAACCTGGGTATAACCCTTTGCTATTAGTCTAGCTTTAAAGGTTTGCACCTTTCCATCTACACCACGCTTTCTCTTGTAGATCCACTTACAACCTATAGGTTTTACCCCATCAGGTTTATCTACAAGATCCCAAACAGAATTGAAGTACATAGACTCCATTTCTTGGTCCATGGCTATGACCCATTTGTCTTTGTCTTTGTCATCCATCGCTTGATTATAAGTCGATGGATCCTCACAGTCGTCATCTGGCATAACAACTCGAATTTCAGATAAACTCATGTAACGGTCAGGTTGCGTTATAACCCTCCCACTACGTTGAGGCATACTCAACTCTTGAGATGGTCTCTCTTGACTAGACAAGCTAGTATCAACAACTTTTGTTGACGTACTAGTTTTATTAGCAACCTTTGCTATTGTTCCGTCTAACTCACTTAACACAACTTTACTTCTTGGTTTGTGGTCCCTTATGTGGTCCTCCTCTAAGAAAATGACATTTGTCCACATAAAAACCTTATCTTCCTTCAGATCATAGAATAAACCACCCCTTGTTTCTTTTGGGTAACCTACGAATAGGCATAATTTTGAACGTGAATCCAACTTCTTTGGATTTGTCACAAGCACATGTGCTGGACAACCCCAAATTCTGAAATGACATAAACTACCTTTACGTCCTTTCCAGAGTTCAAAAGGTGATTTAGAAACACTTTTTGATGGAACATTGTTCAAAATGTATCCCGCAATCTCGACTGCGTAACCCAAAAAAGAATTAGGGAGATGGGCATAACTCATCATTGATCGAACCATGCCCAATAGGGTTCTAATTCTCCTTTCGGATACACCGTTTTGGTGTGGCATACCGAGAGCTGAGAGTTGGGATGTAATTTTATATTCTATCATATAGCTGGAATTTCAAATCCATGTACTCTCCACCTCGATCTGATGGAAGTGTTTTAACTTTTTTACCTAATTGATTTTCAACTTCAGTCTTGAATTCCTTGAACTTTTCAAGTGCTTCAGACTTATGATGCATTAGGTAAATATGCCCAAATCTAGAATAATCATCTATAAAAGAGATGAAATATTCATACCCTCCTGTGGCTTTAACATTCATCGGACCACAAAGGTCTAAATGTATACGCTCAAGAGGTTCTTTGGCTCTAAAACCTTTTCCACTAAAAGGTCTTTTAGTCATTTTGCCTTCTAGGCAGGATTCACATACAGGTAAAGTATTTTCTTCTAACTCATTTAGAATTCCACTCTTTAGTAATCTCTCAATCCTATTGAGATTAATGTGACCCAATCTAAGATGCCAAAGATGAGCATTTTCTTTAGGAGAAATTTTACGTTTCTTAGTTTGTATGTTTCCAGTTTTAAATAATTCAGTGTTCAAAACCATTTTGACTGAATTAGGCCTTAAAACATACAACCCATTTTCTAATTTAGTCGAACATATTTCCACAACTTTCTTTAAAATAAACACTTTATTCAAATAGAAAGAAACAGAAATACATTGTTCTATAAGGCAAGAAATTGAAATAAGGTTTCTAGTAAACCCTAGTATCACTAATATATTGTTTAACAACATATATTTCTTGCCAAAATTAAGCTTCATCGTGTCTGTTGCTACAACTGAGACCACGTCTCCATTTCCAACCCGGAGCGTTATCTCTCCTTTCTGTAGCTGCTGCCAGGAATCAATTTCCTGAAAAGAAGAGCAAACATGATTAGTGGCTCCTGATTCAAGTATCCAAGCAGTTTTATCATTATCCACTAAACAAGCTCTTAAGCAAACTAAATCATATTTACCTTCCGTCATCTTTTCTGCAATGTACTTCGGACAGTTCCATTTCCAATGCCCATCTTCATTGAAGTGGAAACACTTTCCTTTGTTTGCAACTTCTTTGACCTTCTTGCCCTTCTGGGCGACAGCTTTGTTTGCTCGTTTCCCTTTACGAACATTCTTCATGTTCTTCTTCTTCCCTTTTAGGTTAGAAGAAGATGAAACCACTGTTTTTTATCCAGAGGTCGAATCTCTATGATAACTTCGACTGGCAACATTTGTCTCACCTATCCATCCCTGAATTTTCATCAAAGATTGAAAGGTCTGGAGTTCATTCAGAAGGGAGGTAAGATTAAAACTAAGCTTGTTCATAACAACATTACTTCTAAATTGTAGAAAACTATCTGGAAGGGTTTCAAGAATGAAGCTGACCTGGCTCGATTCATCGATGGAAGCACCATTCGACTCCGTGATGTTAAAGTGTACCATCATATCCAGGACATGATCCCGAACAGATGAACCCTCTGACACCCTTGAGTTGAATATATACTTGAGGGCATTGTGTTGGGCCTTTGTAGACTGTTGTCCAAACATGCCCTGCACTGAATCCATGATTTCCTTAGCGGTCATCATGCCCTCGTGCTTCTTGGCTAATATGTCAGACATACTTGCCAGCATATAGACCTTGGCCTTATCATTGGCCTTGATCCATCGATCATATGCATCACGAACATTTAGTGAAGCATTCGAGCCTGTCACCTGAGGACACTCCTCAGTTAGAACAAACTTCAGATCATCCACTACCAATATGGCGTTGAGTTTGTTTTTCCACGTCATCATATTCTCTTCGATTAATTTTTCCGCATTCAGTAAAGAAATTATAGAGCTAGACATTTTGCTAAAAATTTTAAAAAAACTTTTATAAGCTTCTTGCTATAATTGTCTAATCCAATCATGTTTTAGCTAACCATTAAATGATTCCTAGGTCATTTATAATTTGCAATGATACTCCAAAGGTTTAGAATGTATGACACCGAAGAGAAATAAAAAACACTCCTCCTTTGGATCAAGACACTCCTTACCAAAACCTAATGCCAGAATAACTCTTATTCCTATAGGCTTTAGTTACCATTATTCGGTCAGGTTACATACACTTCTTACGTACCTTGTGAGTGTAACCCTCTGTCTTTACATCCCAGAGTCTCCATCCAATAAAATCTTTCGAAGGGAGGACTAGATTGAAAAACAGACTAAGGAAATCTTTATCCCTTTCGGGTGTCTACTGTGTTCGATCCCCTATGATCAAGCCCTCCGAAGGGATTGTCTAGTCCAGGCCAAACTAGAAGGCTGACCATAGTGACCTTACGGTGTAAACTGAATGAAAGACCGTAGGTTTTGTTTTCACTAAACCTGCTCCCACTCACTATAAGTACCCTCTCCATTCACCTTGATATTGACTCATACAAACACCATCCGAAGGGGGACGCTCCCGTTTGCGCCACGAGGCCAAGTATGAGTCTCACGGCGTGAATTTTTCAGAGAAAACGTAGGTGAAAAATATGTACCGTATACACTTTTTCTCCCACTGGATACTTTAAATCTATAGGAAATTTACTTAGGTTAAGAGTCGGCTAATGGTTTTACCTAAACCTATCAATATAACTCTTATATTGATAATCTTATATTGATTTTAGCCTAAGTTTGTTAATATAACTCTTTATATTAAGCCTAGGATTTCGAGTTTATTAACCCCTTAATAAACCCGTTGACGCTACTATAATTTATAAACTCTCGGATTAAAATTCACTCACATGTCAGTTTCCAGGTAGGGGTGTTCCGTTTCCGTCAGCTTAAATACCCCAGCCTAGACAGAACCTTCCTTAGATAGAGTTCCTCTTTTAATCATTGTATATAAATTACTTGGTTCCTAATTCTAATCTAATTAGAACTAGATAACCTAAGGTCTATTAATTCCAAGTTCTAAACATTTTAAAACTAATAATTAACCTTAGTTGACATGCATACTATGTCATAGTGCTTGATCATTCATCTCATGAATAATAAACATACATAGCATAATCATCTCATGAATTATAATGCATGTCAATGCTGTCCATAAATTAATATAACAATTTATATTAATTATTCATGCAAACAATATAATATAACACTTTATATTATGAATGATGCTTGGAAATGCTTAACCTAAGGTGGGATATCTAAAATAAAAGCATACATTATGCATGCCAATAATTACACAACAATGGCATAATATAAATAGCAAAATTAGACCAATTTTGGCACCCTAAAATTAATTTTAATTAATATAATCTAATTATATTAATTAAAATTAAATTAAATATAAAATATTTTTTATTTTTAATATATAATAAAAATACATTTTATATATTAAATATAAAACGTTTTTCGCCCGTTTGAAAAATGTTGATACGCCTTTGGCGTTGCAACGCTGCAATTTGTCCGTTTCGGACCGTTGAAGCGCAAACTCCTTTAGCCTTCAGCGTTGAGATGCTTGTGCTGGCATTGTAACGCCATTGCCTCATCGTCCAAGCGTTGAGACGCTAGGAGGAGCGCGGTAACGCCGCTTCTCCTCGCCCGGCCCGTAATCCGCAAGCGCGCGCGCGCTGTAACGTCAATGAACAATAAGCGTAACGCGCCGCCTTGGACAACAAGGGGTTCTCCTCCATTTTGCCTCGTTTTCGCTACGTTCTTCTTCGCAACCACTTTTCCTCGATTGACACGGACTTACAGACTCGATTTAGAATTAAAAATTGCCCAAAACACCGTGCCCTTACATTGAACGATTCAATGAAAAATTGTAAATCTATGTGCCAAAATTGAAAATGTCTAATCGCAATCCGCTCATTCATCACATGAAAAACAGTAAATCCCACCTATGATCTTGATAAATCCAGAACAAAATCAAGAACACAATAGGTCTCTGATACCAATTGAAGGGATCGGATCCCGCAGTGGAAGCGATTGCGAATCGCGTGTTCTTATTTAGTCTCATGGATTTTAATCAAGATCCAAATTAACAAGATTAAGCATGCTATAAGATATTGGACAACAAGTAATTACCTTTGAAGAACTCTTTCTTCAAGTGCTCCTTCTCCCACGATTACGATTTCATCAACTCGAACCCGAACTAATGAAGACATCACCACCGGATCTTCTCCGTTGTTCTCTAGGTGAGGGAGGAAGGTGGGTTCCTTTAAAATGAGGTGAGATGATCTTATGGGATTGTGCATGGAACTCTTTCCAACACAATCTGAGAAAATGTTAGGGTTTTGTCAAAAAGTCTTAACTTTGCTTAGCCACAAAGTTGCATCTCATGCAACCATTTATAGGGAAATAGGATGGAAATTACCATCCTATCCTTCCTTCATTCTCTCATTAGTATATAGTTTATATGTGAATCTAATTCACATTAAAACCATATATTATATCAATTATATCACATATAACTGATATAATACCTCATATATGAAATTGGACACTTCAATTTCATTCCTAACTTTATACCATCAATATTACCATGTTGAGCCAACAGAGGGACCTAATGGACCTACAGTTCATGAGCTCCAATGAGATTAACTGATCAAACTCTTTGATCGAGTTAATCAATATTCATTAACTACAAGTCACTCCACTATAGACTTGTAGCTGCACTCTCCTCACGGTAGATTATATTGTGTCCATTGATATAAACATTACCCATGAGTCGACCCTTCACAGGTTGTTCGTAATCACAGCTGGGTCAAATTACCATTTTACCCCTGTGAATTCCTCTTTGTTCCTTAAGCACCACTGATCCTCTAATGAACAACAAGTCTAAGGTCCTACCATAGACTGATACCCTCTTAAGTCAGTTTAGAGGGCGGAGCCCCGTTGTTCAAGACCTGGAGTCAGTTTCTTAAGTGTACAACCTATCTAATTCCTTAGTGTAGGAATGAGTGAATTTCATCTTGTATAGTTAAGTCCCCAGCTACCTACGACGTTCTGTCCCTGAGAAGGTAGGCTTATTGAGTCGGCTACAGGCAACTCTCACCCATACTAGTCTAAGGACAAACCCCTATAAGCAAGAGTTCTTAACTTAATCAAGATTCAGGTCGAGTAACTAATGACCATCTATAAATTATCAGTCTTATTCCGTTAACGGTATTATACTAGTTAGACTAATAATTTGCAGTCCGGTCTTGTATGAACTCTTCATACAGGATGCCCCCAATCGCATGTCATCCACATGAATGAGTTTGATTACCTCATTTGTATTAATTACAAAGTGGGTCGCATCCATGGTGTTGCCAGAATAAGATTTTCAACCTTATTCTTATACTCGAGACCCTTTAGGCTATACTCTTGAACACAATCCAAATAGTGTTTACTACACTGATGTTCAAGATACATTATAACCTTGGAGCTTAGTTTATTGGATTTATAGAGCCAGAATATAATTTTATCAAAATAAATTACTCTTTATTGATTTGATCAAAATTAGATAAGTTTAGGGCACAAATCCAAACACTCCTTAGGTAGAAGGAGAGTTGTGGGACTCCTTTGGTGAAAGAGAGAAGAGAATTTGAGAGAGTTTGAGAGTTTCTTTTTGGTGAGATTCCAAAAATTGAAACAAATCCTTACCAAAGCCTTCTTGCAAATGGTTTATATAATGGTGATAGGTGGAGTTGAAATCTCCACCTATTTACCATTTTACCACGAACATAGGTTATGCAAATCATATTTGCATAACCACAGGAAATAAGATATCTCATATCTCATTATACAAATCACATTCGTATAATTCTATATTTTAAATTGAATCACATTAAATTTAATTTCTCTCAATCCAATTTCTCCAAATTAGCCCTCATTAAGCAATTAGGCTAACCTATAGTTTATTATGAATCTCATTCACATTAAACTATATAATATGTCCATGATACCTCATATAAATGACATAAATACCCTTACAATGAATTTGAACACTTAAAATCCACACAAAACTGTAAACCCTCTATGTATCCAGTTTGAGCCAACCGAGGGACCTAATGGACCTATAGGTGACGAGCTCCAATGATCCGAGACTAACTTGTCAAACTCTTGGACCCGGTTAATCAACATTCATTAGCTACGGTAACACTCCACTAAAGCCCATAGCTGCACTCCCGTAACTGTAAGACAAGTTGTGTCCACTGATATAACCAATGCCCATGAGTGGACCCTTCACAGGTTGTTCGTAGACATTTGTTGGGTCAAATTACCGTTTTACCCCTATGTCTACTTTTTGCTCCTTAAGTCCCCACTGCTTCTCTAATGAACAACAACGTTGTATTGTCCTACCATAAACAACACCCCTCTCGGGCCAGTAAGAGGGTGGGCGCCCATTTTCCAAGCCCTGGAGACAACACTTAAGGGAACAACCCCTCTAGTTTCCCTAAGGTCAGGAACGAGTGAATTTCATCTCGCGTAGTTAAGTTCCCAGCTCCCCACGTGGTCCTGTCCCTTAGAAGATAGGAATATTGGGCGAGTAACTGTGACCACCCTCACCTGTACTAGTCAAAGGACAGACCCCTACAGACAGGAGTCCGTAACACGCTCAGGATTAAGGTCAAGTCACTATTGAACATCTACCAAGTTATTAGTCCAATACTGTTAACGGTGTTACATCAGTAGGTCTAATAATTCACGGTCCGATCTTGTACAATCTCATTGCACAAGATGCCCCCACTCGCATGTCAACCACATGAACGAGTTGGATCACCTCGTTTGTATCTAATACAAAGCGGGGCATATCCACATCGTATCCAGGATTAGGTCTCTAATCCTATCCGTATACTGTAGACTGTTTGGGTCATTAACTCGAACGTGATCCTCCCTGTGTGTCCCCTACACACCGTTCAAGTTCTAGTACTCTCATAATTCAATGACCCTGGACCTTAGTTTATTGGACAAAGTTTGTAAAGATGCAAGACACAAAGTGATGAAAGAAATAACTCTTATTTATTTCAATAGTGAATATTACAAACAAATACGAGATTAGGACATACATCCCAACAAACTCCCACTTGGACTAAGGTAGTGGAGTAAATAAAACATTTGTCAAATGTACAATAAATTACAATAAACTAGGGCATTGAATACGCTTTACAATACTCCCACTTGCCCTAGTCAGGAAGCACTCGAAGGCCTAGACTCTCTAGGTGACCCTCAAACACCCTAGCCGTGAGGGCCTTTGTAAATGGATCAGCAACATTGTGCTTCGACGCTATCTGCATGACTGTCACGTCTCCACAGTGCATAATCTCCCGTATCAGGTGATACTTCCACTCAATGTGCTTGCCCCTTTTATGACTCCGAGGCTCTCTCGAGTTGGCTACAACACCACTGTTTTCACAAAACAGCATGATCGACAAGTTCATATTTGGAACAACTTCCAAATCGGTCATGAACTTCCTAAGCCAACCAGCTTCCTTTGCAGGTTCACAAGCCGCAACATACTCTGCTTCCATAGTGGAATCAACAATGCATCCCTGTTTGATGCTTCGCCATACAAGAGCTCCTCCATTCAGAATGAAGGTTGACCTCGAAGTAAATTTCCTAGAATCCTTATCGGTCTGAAAGTCAGAATCTGTGTATTCCGTAAGGATCAAATCCCCACTCCCATACATAAGGTTGTAGTTCCTCGTTCTCCTAAGATACTTGAGGATTGCCTTTACGGCTGTCAAATGATCTAACCCTGGATTGGAATGATACCTATTGGCAATCCCAACTTCATAACAGATGTTAGGCCTAGTACACAGCATGACATACATGAGGCTCCCAACAGCTGAAGCATAAGGGATTCGTCTCATATCCTCAACCTCTTGAGGATTCTTAGGACATTGATCCTTAGACATGTGAACCCCATGTCTGAAAGGCAGCAAGCCCTTCTTGGAGTTCTGCATCTTATATCTATACAACATCTTGTCAATATAAGACGCCTGAGACATGGCTAGCCTTCTGTTCTTTCGGTTCCGGACAACCTGGATACCTATAACATACTGTGCATCTTCCAAATCTTTCATTTGGAATTGTGAACCCAGACATTTCTTTACGTCATTAAGAAATCCTACCTCATTCCCAATGTGCATGATATCATCCACATACAATATCAAAAATGCGACAGTGTTGTTGACGATTTTCTTGTAGACACAAGGCTCGTCAACATTCTAATCAAAGCCATAAGATTTGTTCGCCCCATCAAACCTTAGATTCCAAGACCTTGAGGCTTATTTCAGTCCATAAATAGACCTGTGAAGCCGACAAACCTTTTGCTCTTGGCCTTGGGCAATGTACCCCTTGGGTTGGTCCATGTAGATGGTCTCGTCAAGGTTGCCATTCAGAAAGGCGGTCTTGACATCCATCTGCCATACATCATAGCCATAATATGCGGCAATGGCCAGAAGGATCCTGATCGACTTTAACATGGCAACAGGTGAAAAGGTTTCCTCATAGTCAACCTCTTCAACCTTGGTAAAACCCTTTGCCACTAGTCGTGCTTTGAAGTCTGCACCTTCCCATCTACGCCACGTTTACGCTTGTAGATCCATTTTCATCCTATAGGTTTTACCCCATTTGGTTGATCCATAAGCTCCCAAACAGAATTGAAGTGCATCGACTCAATTTCCTGGTCCATAGCTTTAATCCATTCGTCTTTGTCAACGTCTGTATTGTCTGATAATAGGTCAATGGATCCTCCCAGTCATCATCAGGGGTGAGGACTTGGGTTTCAACTAAACCCATGTAACGTTCAGGTTGTATCACAACCCTCCCACTACGTTGAGGCATTCTCAACTCTTGAGAACGGACTTGGCTAGACGTGCTAGAATTAACAACACTTGTTGACGTACTAGCTCCATCAGGAACTCTTGCTAATGAACTGTCCATTTCGTTTAACACAATTTTACTCCTAGGTAAATGATCCCTGACGTGGTCTTTTTCAAGGAAAGCGGCGTTTGTCGACACAAACACCCTATTTTCCTTAGGATCGTAAAAGAGACCACCCGTAGTATCTTTTGGGTAACCTACAAAGAGGCACAATTTTGAGCAGGGTTCCAACTTTTTCGGGTTTGACACCAACACATGGGTTGGGCATCCCCAAATTATGAAATGGTGTAAACTTCCTTTACGTCCATTCCAGAGTTCGAAAGGTATTTTACAAACACTCTTCGACGGAACTTTGTTCAAAATATAGACCGCAGTCACCACTGCGAAACCCCAAAAAGAATCAGGGAGACGAGTGATAACTCACCATAAGTGAGTTATTTTACTAGAATTTTAGTGTTTAATCCACTTGAATTGCATTTAATTTAGTGATCCTCATGTTAGTTTATCCCTAAATTATGTGTGTTAGCTTTAAAATCTTGCATTTAAGCATTAGGTGCAAAAAGAATTAATTTTGATGTTTTTTTTGCTTTAATTTAAGAAATTTAGGAAAATAAGCTAACGGTTAATTAAAGACCGAAATTTGAGATTTTTCTTAACTCCAAAAATCCTCGTGTATTTAGTTTGATTTATAATTGACTTCATAAATTTATTTGGGATTTTTCTGTGTGTAGGAGATGTTTAAAAATTACAAGAGTTCCCTAAGGGCATTTTAGACATTTTACCCAAAGGGTTATATGGTCTTTTTACTCTTAAGGGTATTTTTGTAATTTGTGGAGTTAGGGCAACACCATCTTATATAAGGAGGCTAGGGTTCACAAGTGCCAAGGGAGAGAAGGAGTAGTCGCAAAAAAGGAAGAGACCGAGAGAGAACGGGCGATTGCTACAGCAAAGGTGTGCATTGGAGAGGAAAATCGTGAAGGTTCCATTGCTGTAGCAATCGCATCGTGATTTGAGTGAGGAAAAATTGAAGATTCGAGGTGTTATTCTTTGTAGCAAAACCGAGAGGCCATTGTTGTAACAAAATTGAGAGTGCAGTTCGATTTTCACAGATGTCATTCACGAAATTTGTGATTACCGGCGATCCAACCGTTGGATTTTACTAAAACTTTGTCAGCCTGTTGAGGACTCATAGAGCTCCCATTTGAACGGTTGGATCGTGGTTTCGAGCTTTCCTGTGTCAGATATCGCAGTCACATTGCACGTCCACTGCAGTTCGGTTTTTCCCAGACGACAGTCACAAAGTTGTCGTTTGTGGGAGTTTCAACCGTTGGATCGTGCTGAAAGTTTGCCAGATTATTCAAGACTCATAGGGCTTTACTTTGAACGGTTGGATCGTCGTTCTGAGCTTCGGTGGATGAAATATCGCTGTCGCACAGAACCTGCAAAACTAAAATCTGCTACTATGGTCTGCTGTCTTTGGTGATATCTTTTGCTTCGTGTCATTACCTCTCCTAATCTCTAATTGTTAATGTTGTTTTTCCGCTATTGGACACATAATTAAGACTATTTTTGTTCACTATTTTAGACCGAATTCGTGACTGTTTTTAGGCTAGAATTGTGACTGATTTATGATAAATTTGTGAACATCATTGGGTTGTTTTCTTGAATTCTTTGATGGATAAAAACATGCATCAATTAGAAGTTTGTGAGTTGATTTTTGTCATGAACTAAATTATCTTAGGCAAGGGTTAGGTTGTTTTAATGTAATTTTGGATTAAATTTATGGTTGATGCCATTAATTGAATTTATGAAATTTTATTAAATTTAACGTTGCATGAGAATTAAAATTGGCCTTTTAACTTCTCTATAATTCACAAACTTGGGAAAGCTAATGAATTAGAAAACTAAAATTTCATTCTAGGATTATTGAGTTGATTAGGGATAATTAACCCAACCTAGAACCTAAAATCATGAGCATAATTTAGATCACAATTGGGAAATTGTAGGTTTTAAAACTTAGTGATTTTGGAAAGAATCATTTGAATGCATGTGTAGGTAAATTCAAGGCATCACTCAAAATTTATTCCAATTGAACATTAGAACTCTAACTTGAGCCTATTTTTCATTAAAAATCTCATCTCTTGTATCTCCTCTTGTTTGCATTCTCCTCTCCCCTCATTTAAATTTAGTTATTTTCTTGAGTCTAGTCTTGTCTTTGCACACTTATCACATCAATTTATTTATTTACAATAGTAATTTGCACACTCATACATTGCACTAAAATAAGGAAAAATTGCTAGGACACTCATTCATTTAGGTTTAGCTAGTCCTCGTGGGATCGATACTTTAACTTATCACTTGCTGCTCTCGACCGTGTATACTTGCACGTCGTAGAAGTGTCGGAGTCTTATTCTAATTTACATTAGTTTAGGGCACTCGATATTTTCGCATCAACGAGCATAGCTCATCATCGACCGAACCATGTCCAACAAGGTTCAGTTTCTCCTTTCTGATACACCATTCTACTGTGGCATTAAAGGGAATGAAACTCCCCGTACAGCGTAAGACGATCGAATCGTCGTGGTGAAGTTGTGCTACTTGATTTCGTTAAAATCAATTATCACATAATTAGGCTAAACATGCATACTATGAAACGAAAAAACAGCAAGTTCTTTGTTACTTAGTTGTTGAAGACGTTCTTCAAGGCTTCCTTTCTGTTCACGAACTCTTCGTGCTTTCCTCGATCTCAACGATCTCGAACTCTTCTCACGAACACCGACCGGACACCACCACTTGGTTTCTCAGTTGTTCTTCTTTAGGAAGAAGGAGGATTGTGGGATCCTTCCTTTTGGTTTTTGGAGGAGAAAAACTAGAGAGAAATTGAGAGAGAGAGCAAAACTTATTCTTTTGGTGAGAATTCAAAAAATGAGCTTAAGAGCATACTACCCTTAGTTTGGTGAGAATTCAAAAAATTGTCATCTACGAAGTTATTAGTCCATACTGTTAACGGTGTTACATCAGTAGGTCTAATGATTCACGGTCCGATCTTCTACAATCTCATTGTACAGGATGCCCCCACTCGCATGTCAACCACATGAATGAGTCAGATCACCTCGTTTGTATCTTAATACAAAGCGGGTCGCATCCACAGCATACCCATGATTAGGTCTCCAACCCCATCAATATACTGTAGACCGTTCGGGTCATTTACTCGAACGTGATCCTCCCTGTGTGTCCACTACACACCGTTCAAGTTCTAGTTCTCTCATGTATTCAATGACCCTAGAGCTTAGTTTATTGGACAAAGTTTATAGTAAATGAGAGACACAAAATGATGAAATAAATAACCTTTATTAATTTCAAACGTATATTTACAAACAGGACGAGATTAGGACAAACATCCCGACAACCAAGTGTTGAGAGTTGGGACGTAATTCTATGTTCTATCATATAGTCTTGGAATTCAGTTTTCATATATTCTCCACCTCGATCCGATCGAAGTATTTTTATAGTTTTACCTAACCGGTTCTCAACCGCAGTGTTGTACTCCTTGAACTTTTCAAGAGTTTCCGACTTACTACGCATTAGGTAAATATACCCATACCTTGAATAGTCCTCTATAAAAGATACAAAGTATTCATAACCACCTCGTGCTTTAACACTCATCGAACCACAGAGGTCAGAATGTATAAGCTCAAGGGTCTCTTTTGCTCTACATCCTTTTCCACTAAAAGAACATATGGTCATTTTGAAGGGAATGAAAATCCCCGCGCAGCAGAAGACGATCGAATCATCCAGGTATCGTTACGCTACTTGATTTTTTTTTTTTGTTAAAACGATCTAACTTTTAGATCTAAGTAAAACATGTAAAGGAGGAAAAATTTACAGCAAGAAGAACTCTACTTACTTGTTGTAGACTGTTCTCTAAAGTTCCTTCCTTGGTCACGAACCCTTCGTGCTTCTCGATCTCTACGTTGTTCTTCTTTTGGAAAGAAGGAAGAATGTGGGATCTTATGGTTTTTGAGGGGGAGGAGAATTTGAGAGAGTTGAGAGAATTCTTAATCTCTTCTCTTTTATGAAAATCAAAAAATGAGAGAATAGCTTCAATTCCTTCTTGAAAGAAGGGATTGTATAGTGGAATAATCATGGAGTTAAAATCTCCATATTATTATCACTTTACCACAACCATAGGTTATGCAAATCTCATTTGCATAACCACATAATATAAGATATCTCATATCTCATATTGCAAATCACATTTGCAACAATTGTGGTTTAATTAAATTTAATCACATCCAATTTAATTTATCTCAATTAATTTCTCCAATTAGCCCTAATTCAACAATTAGGCTAACCTATAGTTTATTATGAATCTCATTCACATTAAACTATATATTATATCATTCATATCTCATATAAATGACATAAATGCCCTTAAAGTGAAATTGAACACTTCAATTTCATACCAAAACATTAACCCTTCTTTTAAACAAGATTGAGCCAACCGAGGGACCTAATGGACCTACAGTGACGGGCTCCAATGATCCGAGATTAACTTGTCAAACTCTTTGACCCGGTTAATCAATATTCATTAGCTACGGTAACACTCCACTATATCCCGTATTTGCACTCCGTCCGATGTAGAATATTACGTGTCCACCGATATAACCAATGCCCATGAGTCGACCCTTCACGGGTTGTTCAGACACACGGTGGGTCAAATTACCGTTTACCCCTGTGTCTACCTCTTGTTCCTTAAGTCCCCTTTGCTCCTCTAATGAAAAATATATTGTGATGGTCCAACCATACACAACACCCTTCTCGGCCCAAAGGAGAAGGAGGCGCGCCGTTGTCCAAGCCACGAGAGGCGACTTAAAGGAACAACCCCTCTAGTTTCCTAAAGCGGAACGCAGTGAATTCCATCTCGCGTAGTTAAGTTCCCAGCTCCCTACTTGGTGTTGTCCCTGAGAAGATAGGCATATTGGGCGAGTAACTGTGACCACCCTCACCCGTACTAGTCAAAGGATAGACCCATGCACGGGAGTCCGTAACACGCTCGTGATTCAAAGTCGAGTCACTAATGGTCATCTACGGTTATTAGTCCCTTCGCATCAGCGGTGTTACATCGTGAGGTCTAATAATTCACGGTCCAGTCTTGTACAATCTCATTGCACAGGATGCCCCCATTCGCATGTCAACCACATGAACGAGTAAGATCACCTTGTTTGTATCTAATACAAAGCGGGTCGCATCCACAGTGTATCCTGGATTAGGTCTCCAACCCTATCCATATACTGTAGACCGTTCGGGTCATTAACTCGAACGTGATCCTACCTGTGTGTCCACTACACACCGTTTAAGTTCTAGTTCTCTCATAAATTCAATGACCCTGGAGCTTAGTTTATTGGAAAAGTTTATAAATATTGCGAGACACAAAGTAATGAAAGTAATAACTCTTATTAATTTCAAACAGTAATTTACAAACAGGAGATTAGGACAAAAATTCCAACAAACTCCCACTTGGACTAAGCTAGTGGATAAAATACATTTCTGAAATGTACATAAATTACAATGAAGTAATATAATAAACTAGGGCATTGAATACCCATTTACATATCTCCCACTTGCCCTAGTCAGGAAGCTCTCGAAGACCTAGACTCTCTAAGTGACCATCAAACACCTTAGCCGTGTGGGGCTTTGTAAATGGATCAGCTACGTTGTGCTCCGACGCTATCTGCGTGACTGTCACGTCTCCGCGATGCACAATCTCCCGTATCAAATGATACTTGCACTCAATGTGTTTGCCTCTCTTATGGCTTCGAGGCTCACGTGAGTTGGCTACTGCACCACTGTTATCACGAAAATGTGTGATCGGCAAGTTCATATTTGGAACAACTTCCAAATCCGTCATGAACTTCCTAAGCCAAACAGCTTCCTTTGCAGCTTCACAAGCCGCAAAATACTATGCTTCCATAGTGGAATCAGCGATGCATCCCTGCTTGATGCTTCGCCATACTACAGCTCCTCCATTCAGAATGAAGGTTGACCTCGAAGTAGATTTCCTAGAATCCTTATCGGTCTGAAGGTTAGAATCCGTGTATCCCGTAAGGATCAAATCCCCACTGCCATACACTAAGCTGTAGTTCCTCGTTCTCCTAAGATACTTGAGGATTGCCTTTACGGCTGTCCAATGATCTAATCCTTGATTGGACTAATATCTACTGACTATTCCTACTGCATAACAGATGTCGGGTCTAGTACACAACATGGCATACATCAGGCTCCCTAGAGCCGAAACATATGGAATCCGTCTCATATCCTCAACATCTTGAGGAGTCTTAGGACACTGATCCTTAGACAAGTGAACCCCATGCCTGAAAGGCATCAAACCCTTCTTAGAGATCTGCATCTTATATCTAGACAACATCTTGTCAATATAAGACGCCTGAGACAAGGCTAGCGTTCTGTTCTTCCGGTTCCGGACAATCTGGATACCTTGAACATACTGAGCTTCTCCCAAATCTTTCATTTGGAATTGCGAAGCTAGCCACTTCTTAACGTCAGTAAGAAATTCTACCTCATTCCCAATGAGAAGAATATCGTTCCACATACAACACCAAAATGTGGCAGTTTTGTCAACGATTTTCTTGTAGACACAAGGCTCGTCGACATTTTGATCAAAGCCATAAGATTTGATCGCCTCATCAAACCTTATATTCCAAGACCTCGAAGCTTGTTTCAGCCCATAAATGGACCTATTAAGACGACAAACCTTTTGCTCTTGGCCTTGGGCAATGAACCCTTTGGGTTGGTCCATGTAGATGGTCTCATCAAGTTTGCCATTCAGAAAGGCTGTCTTGACGTCCATCTGACATACCTCGTAGTCATAATACGCGACAATGGCTAGAAGGATCCTGATCGACTATACCATGGCAACAGGTGAAAAGGTCTCCTCATAGTCAACCCCTTCAACCTGGGTAAGACCCTTTGCCACTAGTAGGGCTTTGAAGGTCTGCACCTTCCCATCTATGCCACGTTTACGCTTGTAGATCCATTTGCAACCAAAAGGTTTTACCCCATCCGGTTGATCCACAAGCTCCCAGACGGAATTGAAGTACATAGACTCCATTTCTTGGTCCATAGATTTAATCCACTCGTCTTTGTCAACATCAACCATTGCCTTATCTTAGGTCAATGGATCCTTACAGTCATCATCAAGAGCGACAACTGAGGTTTCAGCTAAACCCATGAAGCGATCAGGCTGTCTCACAGCCCTCCCACTACGTCGAGGCATTCCTAACTCTTGGGAACGGATTTGACGAGACGTGCTAGGATTAACAACACTTGTTGACGTACTAGCCCCATCAAAGAACTCTTCTTGATGATGTCGCATCCATTTCATTTAACACAATTTTACTCCTTGGTAAATGATCCCTGACGTAGTCTTCTTCTAGGAAAGTGATGTTTGTCGACACAAGCACCCTATTTTCCTTAGGATCGTAAAACAGAATATTGCAAATCTCCAATTATAACCACATAATATAAGATATCTTATATCTCATATTGCAAATCTCATTTGCATTAATTGTGGATTAATTCAATTGAATCACATCCAATTTAATTTCTCTCAATTAAATTCTCCAATTAGCCCTAATTCAACAATTAGGATAAGCTATAGTTTATTATGAATCTCATTCACATTAAACTATATATTATATCATTCATATCTCATATAGATGACATAAATGCCCTTAAAGTAAAATTTAACACTTCAATTTCATACCAAAACATTAACCCTTCTTTTAACCAAGATTGAGCCAACCGAGGGACCTAATGGCCTACAGTGACGGGCTCCAATGATCCGAGATTAACCTGTCAAACTCTTTGACCCGGTTAATCAACATTGATTAGCTACAGTAACACTCCACTATAGCACATAGTTGCACTCCCGTCAGTGTAGAATATTACGTGTCCACTGATATAACCAATGCCCATGAGTCGACCCTTCATAGGTTGTTCATAGACACTGTTGGGTCAAATTATCGTTTTACCCCTGTGTCTATCTCTTGTTCCTTAAGTCCCCACTGCTCCTCTAATGAACAACATATTGGTCCAACCATACACAACACCCTTCTCAGGCCAGTGAGAAGGTGGGCGCCCGTTGTCCAAGCCCTGGAGACAACACTTAAGGGAACAACCCCTCTAGTTTCCCTAAAGGCAGGAACGAGTGAATTCCATCTCACATAGTTAAGTTCCCAGCTCCCTACTTGGTTTTGTCCCTGAGAAGATAGGCATATTGGGCGAGTAACTATGACCACCCTCACCCGTACTAGTCAAATGATGCGGACCCGCAGCATGAGAGTCCGTAACACGCTCACGATTCAGGTCGAGTCGCTAATGGTCATCTACGAAGTTATTAGTCCTTACTGTCAATGGTGTTACATCAGTAGGTCTAATAATTCACAGTCCGGTCTTGTACAATCTCATTGCACAGGATGTCCCCACTCGGATGTCAACCACATGAACGAGTCAGATCACCTCGTTTGTATCTAATACAAAGCGGGCCGCATCCACAGTTTATCCAAGATTAGGTCTCCAACCCTATCCATATACTGTAGAACGTTTGATTCATTAACTCGAACGTGATCCTCCCTGTTTGTCCACTACACACCGTTCAAGTTTTAGTTCTCTCATAAATTCAATGACCCTGGAGCTTAGTTTATTGGAAAAGTTTATAAATATTGCGAGACACAAAGTGATGAAATGAATAACTCTTATTTATTTCAAACAATATATTACAAACACGAGATTAGGACAAACATCCCAACAAGAATGTACTAACTCAAGAGGCTCTTTGGCTCTATATCCTTTTCAACTAAAAGGACGTTTGGTCTTCTTGTCCTCAAGGCATGACTCACACACCGACAAAGAGTTTTCTTCCAACTCGTTTAGAAGTCCACTCTTCACGAGTTTCTCAATCCTATTGAGATTTATGTGGCCTAACCGTAGATGCCAAAGATGGGCATTTTCTTTAGGAGAAACTTTCACTTTCTTAGTTCGTGTTTCTGCAGTTTTAAACAATTCAGTATTCAAAACACTTTTGACCGAATTAGGTTTCAAAACATACAAATTATGCTCAAGTGAAGCGAGAACAAATAAGATTACCATTTACGAAATAAGCGCTTTATTACCATGGAATGAAACGAAATACACTTGTTCTAAAAGGAGGAAATAGTAACTAGGTTTCTAGTAAACCACGGAACTATATATATATTGTCCAATAAAATGTAGTTCCTACCAAAAGTAGCTTCACCTTATCGATCATTTGCCATGAGAGACAAGTTCCCGGATCCAACCCATAGAGTCACCTCACCCTTTTCGCATGTAGTGCGAGAATCAATCCTGAAAGAAGAACAAACATGGTTAGTGGCGCCCGAATCCAATATCGAGCAGAGTCACTACTCTCCACTAAACAAGTTCTTTGTCACAAGTAAATCACATTTACCTTGATTTTTCCTCTCGACAAAGAAATTTGGGACAGTTCCTCTTCCAGTGTCCACCCCCATTGCAGTGGAAACACTTTCCTTTCTCTGCCAGCGTCCTTGACCTTCTTGCCTTTGTGGGTGGCGGCTCGGTCAATTTTACCCCTCTTCATCCTCTTATTCCCCTTCCGGGCGTGAAGAGCAACGAGGTTTCGTCCCGAGAAGTCGAACCCTGTGATAAGACTGTAGGCAACATTTGCCTCAGATTCCGATGCCTTGACCCTGTTCAAGGATTGAAATTGCACCTCATTGAGGAGGGTAGTTAGAGTGTAGCTAATTTTGTTTCATATGACATTCTTTGTGAAACTAAAGGAAACTCTTGGAAGAGTCTCCAAGATAAAGCCCGACTTGGCTCGACTCGCTCGTCGATCGAAGCCCGAATCCATCTCGGCCCGGATAAATGTGGGTCATCATGTCTAAAACATGTTCACGGACAGACGACCCCTCTTTCATCCGTGCGTTTAAGACGTATTTGAGTGAGTCATCCCGGACCTGAAAGGACTGTTGTCAAAACATTTCCTGCAAGGACTCCATGATCTCCTTGGCGGTGACCATCAGCTCATGCTTCTTTGCCAATACATCAGACATATTGGCAATGATGTAGACCTTGGCCTTTTCATTGGCCCTGATCCATCGATCGTATGCATCGCGAACACTTCACGATGCAATCGAGCCCGACATCGAGGACACCCTCGGGCGACACGAACTTAATGTTGTCGATTACCAAAATTGTGTTTATGTTGTTTTTCAAACTTTGGTAATTATCTCCCACTAATTTATCGGAATTGCAGTAGAGCTATTATTTGCGCTAGACATGTTTTAAGCTAAAAATCAAGAAAACTTTGTGTTAGTCTCGCAAAAAACTTTTTGAAATCCAATCAAGTTTTAGCAAAATTGTTTCATGATCCCTAGGTGATTCAAAATTTTGCAATGGTATCCTAAAGGTTTAGAATGACCGCCACCGAAGGGTGAACAGAACACTCCTCCTCTAGGACAAGACTTTCTCGATCAGACCCTAATCCCGAATAACTCTTATTCTATCAGCGTCCAATTACCATTGTTGGTCGAATTCATTAACACTTAATGAATTACGTGAGTGTCACCCTCAATCTTTAAGTTTCCAAGCATCCGTCCAAACAATAGCCACCGAAGGGTGAACCAAGAAGGAAAACCAACCAGGAAACTGTATCCCATGATCAGGCCCTCCGAAGGGGTTGTCTTGTCCAGGCCAAACTAGTAGGCAGATCATAGGCGTCTCACGGTGTGAATCGAAAGAAGAGACTGTGGGTCTCGTTTTCACAAGTCCCGCTCCCACTCACTATAAGTACTCTCTCCATCCACGATGATATTGACCTATACAAATGCCACACACGAAGGGGGCGCTCCCATTTGCGCCACGAGGCCGAGTATAGATCTCACGGTGCGGACTTTAAGGAGATTTGTGGTTGGAAATTCAAATGTATCTCATACACTTTATTTCCCCTCACTCAACACTTTAATTTTAATAGGGATTGACCTAGATAAACCGGCTAAAATTTACCTAAGTCTACCAATATAACTCTTATATGGTATTAACCCAAGTCTATAATCACATTATAACTTAGGTCTATGTGAGTAAATTAAAACACTTTTAATTAACGACACTCACGATAAGTATAATCTAAGAATCTCCGGACCAAATTCACTCCCGTGTCGGTTTTCGGTAGGGGTGTTCATAGCGTCAACTTAAATACCTGACCTCAGACAAAACCTTCCTGAGAGCGAGTTACTAATCAGTTTCCATTCATAGACTAAACTTTGATTTCCTAATTTCTAATCTCATTAGAAAATAGAAAACCTAAGTCTAATTATTCAAGTTCTAAACTCTTTAAAACTAATAATTAACTTAGGTTGCATGCATTTCTATGTTATAGTGTTTGATCATTCATCACATGAATAACTATATACTATAACATAATATAATTCATCATATGAATATAAATGCATGAGCATACTTTAATATAAAAAATATAACACTTATATTAATTAAATCAAACATGCATTTAATTATATTATAACTCTTATAATATGATCTATCATGCAAACTATATATTATAACTCTGATAATATAAATGATGCATGAAATGTTTAACCTAAGGTGGGATTTTAAATCTATATGACATACATTATGCACATAGAAATTAATTAAATCATACATCTCATGCATTAAATAACTAAATAGCAAAAATGGACCGGTTTTTTGCACCTAGGAGCAATTATTTAATTAAGTAAAATTAATATACCACTTATATTAATATTATTTAATAAAATAATTAAATAAATAAAATAAAATTATATTTTACATTTAAATAAATAAGAAAAATCGAAAATAACTGCCCACTAAATGAAATAAACCGCTCCCACTAGGGGTGTTCACGGTTCGGTTTGGTCCAGTTTTGGCCAAAACCGATGACCAAACCGAATCTCTCGATTAAGAATATGCCTAAACCGAAAAAACCAAAACCTTTTCGGTTTCGGTTCGAACCGAACTAGTTCGACTTTGGTTCAAAACGGTTCGGTTTCGGTTTTAACCGATTTTGCTATTTTTTTTTCCAGTTTTCTGATAATTTCAAGAGATCTACGTGCTCTTGTTTGTTTGACTCTTAAACGGAATAGGGACGAGAACAAGAAGTTGTATGGAGGTCGTTATTGGCGAGCATGGAGAAACAAAGTTGTGGAAAAAAAAATTTGGAAGACTAAGATGATAAGAGAAAATAGAACCTTGTAGTTGTAGAGTGAATGAATAATGGGGATGAGAGAAAATAGAGAGAAGTTGGAGAGGAGATAGGCGTTAATGGAGATGAGAGAAAATAGAGAGAAGATGGGGAGGAGGGAGGAGGGAGGCGCCGGAAGAAAAGAATGGAAAGAGAAAATGTTAGGGTTTGTGGGATTGGAGTTTACTTAAATTAGAGTTAGTTTGGGTTGGGCTTGGGCTTGAAGATTTAAAATAGGAAGGAGGAGGCGAGCTAGGCTTGGAGAAAAGAAGGGTTGGGCTAAGGTTACATTTATTATTTAAAAATAATGCAGTTTTTATGTTGAACGGTTTGGTTCGGTTCCTGTCGATTTTTTAAATAACTAACCGTGAACCAAACCGAATTTCACAATTTTTTCATGTCTTAAACCGAGGGAACCAAAAAGTTTCAAATAAACCGGACCGAACCATTCAATTCACTTTGGTTCGGTTCGGTTTCTCGGTTTGGGTCGGTTTTTGCACACCCCTAGCTCTCACTACGCGAAACTGCCTCTGCAACGGCTCCCACTACGCGTGCGGCGTTGCAACGTCATGGGCAGCATTGCAACGCTACCGCGTCCAGCGTCAAGATCAGCGTGCTCCACGCCGTGGCGTTGCAACGCTACGGCTAGCGTTGCAACGTTGCTCTGCAGCAGGGTCTCCGTCCGCAAGAATGGCGTTGAGACGCCCAAGAACAGCGTCTCAACGCCATCGACTGAACAACAAACTCCTTTGCTGTTCTTTGTCGATTTTTGCTCGTTTCCACTCCGATTTCTTCACAGCAACTCTTGCCACGAACGACTCAGACTTACAGACTCGATTTACAACAAAATGCCCAAAAAACAATGGGCCCTTACATTGATCTCATCAACATAAATTTTAAATCTATTCTAGTGCCAAAAACCGAAACATCCATTATGCAAGCCAGCATTCATCTCATGAAATTAAGGAATAATACGCACCTATTTTAACAAAAAACAGTGCATAATGAAGAACCATCGAAATGGCTCTGATACCATTTGAAGGAAATGAAAATCCCCGCGCAGCGGAAGACGATCGAATCGTCAAGGTATCGTTACGCTACTTGATTTTTTTTTTGTTAAAACGATCTAACTCTTAGATCTAAGATAAACATGTAAATGAGGAAAAATTTACAGCAAGAAGAACTCTACTTACTTGTTGTAAACTGTTCTCCAAAGTTCCTTCCTTGGTCACGAACTCTTTGTGCTTCTCGATCTCTACGAAAACTCGAACTCACGAACAAGATCCGGTCACTACCACTTGGAAACTCGGTTGTTCTTCTTTTGGAAAGAAGGAAGAATGTGGGATCTTATGGTTTTAGAGAGGGAGGAGAATTAGAGAGAGTTGAGAGAATTCTTAATCTCTTCTCTTTTATGAAAATCAAAAAATGAGAGAATAGCTTCAATTCCTTCTTGAAAGAAGGGATTGTATAGTGGAATAATCATGGAGTTAAAATCTCCATATTATTACCACTTTACCACAACCATAGGTTATGCAAATCTCATTTGCATAACCACATAATATAAGATATCTCATATCTCATATTGCAAATCACATTTGCAACAATTGTGGTTTAATTAAATTGAATCACATCCAATTTAATTTATCTCAATTAATTTCTCCAATTAGCCCTAATTCAACAATTAGGCTAACCAATAGTTTATTATGAATCTCATTCACATTAAACTATATATTATATCATTCATATCTCATATAAATGACATAAATGCCCTTAAAGTGAAATTGAACACTTCAATTTCATACCAAAACATTAACCCTTCTTTTAAACCAGATTGAGCCAACCGAGGGACCTAATGGACCTACAGTGACGGGCTCCAATGATCCGAGATTAACTTGTCAAACTCTTTGACCCGGTTAATCAATATTCATTAGCTACGGTAACACTCCACTATATCCCGTAGCTGCACTCCCGTCAGTGTAGAATATTACGTGTCCACTAATATAACCAATGCCCATGAGACGACCCTTCACAGGTTGTTCGTAGACACGGCTGGGTCAAATTACCGTTTTACTCCTGTGTCTACCTCTTGTTCCTTAAGTCCCCACTGCTCCTCTAATAAAAAACATATTGTGATGGTCCAACCATACACAACACCCTTCTCGGCCCGGTGAGAAGGAGGGTGCCCGTTGTCCAAGCCACAGAGACGAAGACTTAAAGGAACAACCCCTCTAGTTTCCTAGAGAGGCGGGAGCAGTGAATTCCATCTCGCGTAGTTAAGTTCCGGCTCCCTACTTGGTGCCGCCACGAGAAGATAGGCATGTTGGGCGAGTAATCGTGACCACCCTCACCCGTACTAGTCAAAGGATGACCCCGCAGATGACGGAGTCCGTAACACGCTCGGGATTGGTCGAGTCACTAATGGTCATCTCACGAAGTTATTAGTCCTCACTTGTCAGCGGTGTTACATCGTGAGGGTCTAATAATTCACGGTTGGGTCTTGTACAATCTCATTGCACAGGATGCCCCCATTCGCATGTCAACCACATGAACGAGTCGAGATCACCTCGTTTGTATCTAATACAAAGCGGTCGCATCCACGGTGTATCCTCGGATTAGGTCTCCAACCCTATCCATATATCAGACCGTTCGGGTCATTAACTCGAACGTGATCCTCCCTGTGTGTGTCCACTACACATCGTTCAAGTTCTAGTTCTCTCATAAATTCAATGACCACGGAGCTTAGTTTATTGGAAAAGTTTATAAATATTGCGAGACACAAAGTAATGAAATAAATAACTCTTATTAATTTCAAACAGTAATTTACAAACACGAGATTCGGATAAAAATCCCACACATTTTACCTTCAAGACATGACTCACACACAAGTAAAGAGTTTTCTTCCAACACGCTTAGAAGTCCACTCTTCACTAGTCTCTCAATCCTATTGAGATTAATGTGGCCTAACCGTAGATGCCAAAGATGGGCATTTTATTTAGGAGAAACTTTCACTCCCTTAGTTCGTATTTCTACCGTTTTAAATAATTCACTATTTAAAACACTTTTGACAGAATTAGGTTCCAAAACGTACAAGTTATTCCCAAGCGAAGTTGAACACAATAAGTTGCCTTTGAAAGAAATAAACGCTTTATTTGATTCAAAAGAAACAGTAATACAATGTTCAATTAAGCAGGAAATAGAAACAAGGTTTCTAGTAAACCCTGACACTATGTACAAATTATCTAATAATAAGTACTTCCCGCAAAAATAAAGCTTCACCCTGTCAACCATTGCAGCAGAGACAACCTAAGATCCAACCTGCAGTGTTATCTCACCCTCTCCCAGCTGCTGCCAGGAACTAATTCCCTGAAAAGAAGAAAAAACATGGTTAGTTGCGTCCGAATCCAATATCCAGGCAGAGTCATTACTTTCCACTAAACAAGTTTCTGTAACTAGTAAAATTTACCTTATTTCTTCCTGTCGGCAGGGAACTTGGGATAGTTACGCTTCCAGTTGTCGTCCCCATTGCAGTGGAAACATTTTCCTTTCTCTGCAACTTCCTTGACCTTTTTGCCCTTTTGGGCGGCAGCACGGTCAGTTTTACCCTTTTTCATCTTCCTCTTCTTCCCTTTTGGGTCTGAAGGAGCTACAGATTTTGTCCCAGAGGTCGAACCCCTATGAAAGAACCTGAAAGAAACATTTGCCTCAGCTTTTTGTGTCCTGATCCTCATCAAGGACTGGATGTTCTGTAGTTCGTTTAGAAGGGTTGTTAGAGTGTAGCTAATTTTGTTCGTAACAACATTGCTACGAAACTGAAAGAAACTCTTCGGAAGAGTCTCTAGGATAAAGCTAACCTGACTCGACTCATTGATCGAAGCCCCGTTCATCTCAGCCAGATTAAAGCGGGTCATCATGTCCAGAATGTGTTCACGGACAGACGTCCTTTCTTTCATCCGCGCGTTGAAGACGTGTTTGAGTGAATCATGTCAGACTTGAAAAGACTGTTGTCCAAACATTTCCTCCAAGGATTCCATGATCTCCTTGGCGGTGATCATCAACTCATGCTTCTTTGAAAAGACTTCAGACAAGCTGGCAATTATATAGACGTTGACCTTTTTATTGGCCCTGATCCATCGACCGTACGCATCACGAACCCTTCGTGACGCGGTCGAGCCCGGCACCTGTGGACACTTCTCAGTGAGCACGAACTTTAGGTCGTCAGTTACAAGAATTGTGTTTATATTGTTTTTCTATGTTTGGAAATTATCTTCAACTAATTTGTCAGAAGCTAATAAGGCTATGATTGAGCTAGACATTTTGCTGAAAAACATGTAACACTTTGTGTCAGTCTCGCAAAAACCTTTTGAAATCCAATCAAGTTTTAGAAATATTTTATCCTATGATCCCTAGGTCATTAAAATTTTCAATGATATCCCAGAGGTTTAGAATGACCACCACCGAAGAGTGAACATAAACACTCCTCCTCTGGGACGAGACTTTCTAGACCAGACCCTAATACAAGAATAACTCTTATTCCATTAGGCGTCCAGTTACCATTTTTCGGTCTGAATCCATTAACTCTTAATGAATTCTGTGAGTGTCACCCTCAATCTTTAAGTTTTCAAGTATTTGTCCAAACAACAGCCACCGAAGGGTAAACCAAGAAGGAAAACGAACAAGGAAACTGTATCCCTTTCAGGAATTCACGGTGTTCCGACTCTTATGATCAAGGCCCTCCGAAGGGATTGTCTGGTCCAGGCCAAACTAGCAGGTGGATCATAGGCGTCTCACAGTGTGAATCGAAAGAAGAAACCGTGGGTCCTGTTTTCACTAGTCCCGCTCCCACTCACTATAAGTACTTTCTCCATCCACTTTGATATTGACCCATACAAATACCATCCGAAAGGGGACGCTCCCATTTGCACAACGAGGCCGAGTATGGATCTAACGGTGTGAACTTTACGAAGATTTGTGGTCGAAAAATCAAATGTATCTTATACACTTTATTTCCTCCCACTCAACACTTTAAATTGATCGGGATTGACCTAGATAAATCGACTAATATTAACCTATGTCTACCAATATAACTCTTATATCTGATTAGCCTAAGTCTATAATCACATTATTAACTTAGGTCAATGTGAGTAAATTAATCAACTTTTAATTAACGACACTCACGATAATATAACCTAGAATCTCCGGACCAAATTCACTCCCAGGTAGGGGTGTTCCGCAAAGCGTCAGCTTAAATACCCCTGCCTTAGACAGAACCTTCCTTAGACAGAGTTACTTATTAGTCTCCATTCAAAAGTCATATTTGATTTCCTAATTCTAATCTTATTAGAACTAGAAAACCTATGTCTAATTATTCAAGTTCTAAACATTTTAAAACTAATAATTAACTTAGGTTACATGCATTCTATGTCATAGTGTTTGATCATTCATCACATGAATAATAATATATTATAACATACATTCATCACATGAATTAAATGCATGTGCATTCTTTTAATCTAAGAAATATAACACTTATATTAAATAAATTAAAACATGCAACCTTTATATTATAACTGTTATAATATAAACCTATCATGCATACTATATATTATAACACTTATAATATAAATATGACGCATGAAATTTTTAACCTAAAGTGAGATTTTAAATATATATGACATACATTATGCACATAGAATAAATATTTCATACATCTCATGCATAAAATATATAAATAGCAATAATTGGACCGGTTTTGGCACTTAGGGACATTAATTGAATTAATTAACATTAATATAACTATTATATTAATATTAATTAATAAAATTAATTTAATAAATACATTTTACAAAACTAAATTATATAAATAATTTAAAAAACTAAAAATAGCGTCCCACTATGCAAACTGATGCCTCAAGCCACGATCCGCGTGAAACTGCCTCGCGAACTGCCCCTCAACGCACGCAGCGTTGCAACGCCGAGGCCAGCATTGCAACGTTGCATCGTACAATGTTGTCCTCAGCACGCCCAACACCTCAACGTTGCAACGCTACACCCAACGTTCCAACGTTGACCTGCAGCTCTGCCTGGAACCGCACGGACAACGTTGAGACGCCGAAGAAAGTCGTCGACACAACAACAAACACCTTTGCTGTTCTTCGTCGTTTTTCGCCTGTTTCCGCTCTGATTTCTTCACAGCAACTCTTGCCGAACAAGACACAGACTTGCTGACTCGATTTATTTTCTAAATGCCCAAAAAACACGGGCCTTTACATTGATCTAATCAACAAAAAATAAATCCATGGAAAATGCAAAAACCGAAACATCCATTCTCGCAAAACCATAATTCATCACATGAAATTGAAGTACAACCCACCTAATTTTATGAAAACTATTTTACACAACGAAGAAGCCAACATTTGGATCTGATACCAATTGAAGGGAATGAGAATCTCGCAGCGGAAAAAACAATCGAATCGTCGTGGTTTCGTTATGAAAAACGTTTTCCCAAAATCATTTCTATCCTATAGAAACAAGGCTAAACATACATCTAAGAAGGAAAACACAGCAAGATATCACACTTACTTGTTGAAGAATCGTTCTTCGCGATTTCCTTCTCCGGTCACGAACACTTCGCATTCTCGATCTCAACGATCACGATCTCACTGAAACTCGAACAATCGGACACCTCCGAAACGCCTTCTCGGTTGTTCTCAATAGATAGAAGGAGAGTTGTGGGACTCCTTTGGTGAAAGGGAGGAGAGAATTTGAGAGAGGAAAGTTGAGAGAGTTTGAGAGTTTCTTTTTGGTGAGATTCCAAAAAATGAAACAAATCCTTACCAAAGCCTTCTTGCAAATGGTTTATATAATGGTGATAGGTGGTGTTGAAATCTCCACCTCTTTACCATTTTACAACAACCATAGGTTATGCAAATCATATTTGCATAACAACATATAATAAGATATCTCATATCTCATTATACAAATCACATTTGTATAATTGTGGATTTTAAAATGAATCACATTCAATTTAATTTCTCTCAATCCAATTTCTCTAAATTAGCCCTAATTAAGCAATTAGGCTAACCTATAGTTTATTATGAATCTCATTCACATTAAACTATATAATATGTCAATGATATCTCATATAAATTACATAAATATCCTTATAAAGAATTTGAACACTTCAAATCCACACCAAACTGTAAACCCTCTATGTATCCAGTTTGAGCCAATCGAGGGACCTAATGGACCTACAAGTGACAAGCTCCAATGAGTCGACCCTTCACAAGTTGTTCGTAGACACTGCTGGGTCAATTTACCATTTTACCCCTGTGTCTACTTCTTGCTCCTTAAGTCCCCACTGCTCTTCTAATGAACAACAACGTTTTATGGTCCAACCATAAACAACACCCCTCTCGGGCCAATGAGAGGGTGGGCGCCCGTTGTCCAAGCCCTGGAGACAACACTTAATGGAACAATCCCTCTAGTTTCCTTAAGGTCGGGAACGAGTGAATTTCATCTCGCGTAGTTAGGTTCCCAACTTCCCACGTGGTCCTGTCCCTGAGGAGATAGGCATATTGGGCGAGTAACTTTGACCACCCTCACCCGTACTAGTCAAAGGACAGACTCCCGCAGACATGAGTCCGTAACACGCTCAGGATTAAGGTCAAGTCACTCTTGGTCATCTATGAAGTTATTAGTCCAATACTGTTAACGGTGTTACATCAGTAGGTGTAAAAATTCATGGTCCAGACTTGTACAATCTCATTGCACAGGATGCTACCACTCGCATGTCAACAACATGAACGAGTTGGATCACCTCGTTTGTATCTAATACAAAGCGGGTCGCATCCACAGCGTATCTCGGATAAGGTCTCCAACTCTATCCGTATACTGTAGACCGTTTGGGTCATTAACTGGAACGTGATCCTCCCTGTGTGTTTACTACACACCGTTCAAGTTCTAGTACTCTCATAATTTAATGACCCTGGAGCTTCGTTTATTGGATAAAGTTTGTAAAAATGCAAGACACAAAGTGATGAAAGAAATAACTCTTATTTATTTCAATAGTGAATATTGCAAACAAATACGAGATTAGGACATACATACAAGATTATTCCTATAGACTTTAGTTACCATTATTTGGTCAAGATATATACACGTCTTATGTACCTTGTGAGTGTAACCTTCTGTCTTTAGACCCTAGCGTCCCCATCCAACAAAATCCGCCGAAGGGAGAACTAGGTTGAAAAACAGACTAAGGAAATTCTTATCCCTTTCGGGTGTCCACTGTGTTTGATCCCCTATGATCGAGCCCTCCAAAGGGATTGTCTGATCCAGGCCAAACTAGCAGGCTGACCATCGTGATCTTACGGTGTGAACTGACAGAAGAGACCATAGGTTTTTGTTTGCACTAAAACTGCTCCCACTCACTATAAGTGCCATCTCCATTCACCTTGTTATTGAATCATACAAACACCATCTGAAGGGGGACACTCCCGTTTGCGCCATGAGGCCAAGTATGAGTCTCACGGTGTGAACTTCCCCGGAGAGATGTAGGTGGAATTATATGTATCATATACATTTTTTTCCCTACTAGATACTTTAACTCTATAGGAAATTGACCTAGGTAAACCCCGACTAGCGGTTTTACCTAAACTTATCAATATAACTCTTATACTGATAATTAATATAACTCTTATATTGATTTTATCCTAAGTTTGCTAATATAACTCTTTATACTAAACCTAGGATTTCTAGTTTATTAACCCCTTAATAAACCCGTTGACACTACTATAATTTATAAACCCTCTGATTAAAATTCACTCCCTGTGTCGGTTCCGTGTAGGGGTGTTCCATTTAAATCGAACACTTAAATACCCCAGCCAAGACAGAACCTTCCTTAGATAGAGTTCCTCTTTTAATCATTGTTTATAAATTACATGGTTCCTAATTCTAATATAATTAGAACTAGATAATCTAAGGTCTATTAATTTCATGTTCTAAATATTTTAAAGCTAATGAATTTAACCTTAGGTGACATGCAATTCTAGGTTATTGTGCTTGATCATTCATCACATGAATAATAAAACATACATAACACATTCATCTCATGAAAAGCATGCATGTCAATGTTGTCCAAAAATTAATATAACACCTTATATTAATTATACATGCAAACTATATAATATAACACTTTATATTATAAATGATGCATGGAAGTGCTTAACCTAAGGTGGGATATCTAAATAAAAGCATACATTATACATGACAATAATTATACAACAATTGCATAAATTAAATAGCAAAATTCGACAATTTTTGGCACCCTAAAATTAATTTCAATTAATATAATCTAATTATATCAATAAAATTAAATATAAAACGTTTTTTATATTTAACACATAAAAAAACTGCAATTTCGTCTGTTGGCGCCTTCATGAAACACCTAGGGCGTTGCAACGCTGCTACCATCGTTGCAACGTTGCTTCTTGTCCGTTTCTGCCCGTTGGAGCGTTTTGCGAAATGCCTTCGGTGTTGCAACGCTGCCTCTGTCGCACGCCTTGATCCGTAAGCGCGGCGTTTCAACGCTGATGAACAGCGTTGCTGATGGAGATCTGATCTCCTTGAGCAGCGGAAACGTGTTTGGGATCGTAAATTGCTTGATTGTTTTAATTGAAACAAAAACCAGTACATTGACAAAAACATACAGAACAAGCATGTTAACTCTAATCTAATCAGACATGGATTAATTACATACAAACATACATATGTTTAACAATTAAACTAAAGGGAAGAAGAAGAATACCTTTGTAGTTTTCCTCAGCAACAAGTCATTGCTTCAATCGGTACAGCAACACAGGAAGCTTTAGTTTCTCTGTTTTTACAGAACACCACCAATAGAGTAAACCCTCTATTCTCTGAATGCTTAGATCCTTCATAGGTTGTTCGTAGACTCTGTTGGGTCAAATTACTGTTTTACCCCTGTGTCTTCCTCTTGCTCCTTAAGTCTCCACTCCTCCTCTAATGAACAACAACATTGTATGGTCTAACCATAAACAACACCCTTCTCGGGCCAATGAGAGGGTGGGCGCCCGTTATCCATGCCCTGGAGACAACACTTAAGGGAACAATCCCTCTAGTTTCCTTAAGGTCGGGAACGAGTGAATTCCATCTCGCGTAGTTAAGTTCCCAGCTTCCCACGTGGTCTTGTCCCTTAGAAGATAGGCATATTGGGCGAGTAACTGTGACCACCCTCACCCGTACTAGTCAAAGGACATACCCCCGCAGACAAGAGTCCGTAACACGCTCAGGATTAAGGTCGAGTCACTAATGGTCATCTACGAAGTTATTAGTCCTATACTCTTAACGGTGTTACATTAGTAGGTCTAATAATTCACGGTCCAGTCTTGTACAATCTCATTGCACAGGATGCCCCCACTCGCATGTCAACCACATGAACGAGTTGGATCACCTCGTTTGTATCTAATACAAAGCGGGTCGCATCCAAAGGTATCCAGGATTAGGTCTCCAACCCTATCCATATACTGTAGAGCGTTCGAGGCATTAACTCGAACGTGATCCTCCCTGTATGTCCACTACACACCGTTCAAGTTCTAGTTCTCTCTTATTTTAATGACCCTGAAGCTTAGTTTATTGGACAAAGTTTGTAAATATGTGAGACACAAAGTGACAAAGTGATGAAAAAATAACATTTATTTATTTCAATCATGAATATTACAAACAAGTAAGAGATTAGGACATACATCCCAACACTTACTTCTTGTTTATAAATTCATCACATTAGTTCATTGCATGTGTCAAATAAGTAATTAACATGCGAAGTCAATTTCCTCCAAATCTATCATATTCATGTCTCCACTTGTTTGTTATCTTTTATCTTTGTTTTTACCATCTATCCATGTTTTGTTACTTTACCTAAAATTGAGAATTAGTATCTTGGTAATTAATTAATCTAGAAAACCATTCCTGAGGACGATACTTGGAACTTTAAATCACTATACTAAAACTTGACCCGTACACTTGCGATATTGCATTATTAATTTTATGCAACAAGTTTTTGGCGTCGTTGTCGGGGAATGGCGATTATTTAGATTAATTAATATTAAGAGAAAATTTGAGATTTTAGACTAATGTTTGTTTTTCATTTTGTGTTTTCTTTCCTTATTTGTTTTCTTTCTGTGTTTGTTGTTTGTTTCTTTATTTGTTTTAATTTAGTTTTGTGTGTTTTTTAGTCTTTTTCCAGGACAATAGGTATGTGCATCATGATTTCTCTTGATGCCATTTGTCTAATCCTTACCATTTTGAACCTATAATCTATGAAAATTCTTTTGATTGTAATCATATAGGCACTTTGAACCAAAATTTCTCGTACCATGACCAACCTATAGAAAACTCTTCTCTTGAGAATTTATTAATGGAATATAATCCCACATTATGCAAATATGATTTGGATAATAAGGTATGTGATACATTATATTATATAATTATGCAAATATGATTTGCATATTATATGATATGTGGTTAAGTGGGCTAAATGGATGGAGAAATTCTCTCCACTTTACACCACGATAAATAAGTGCTTGTGAAGCACTTTAGTACAAGGAAAGTCATTTTTTGGATTTGAGTCTCCAAAACACTTCTCTCTTCTCTCAAACTCTCTCTAGACAACACTTTACCCAATGGGAACCCACATTCCTCCCTCATCCAACGAGGACAACCTTGTTACTCTAGTGGAGGTGTCACACTCTCTCCCGAACTACTGATGCGAAAATATCGGATGCCCTAAACTAATGCAAATTAGAATAAAACCCCGACACTTTTACGACGTGCAAGTATACACGGTCGAGAGCAGCAAGTGATAAGTTAAAAGTATCGATCCCACGAGGACTAGTTAGACCTAAATTAGTGAGTGTTCTAGCAAATTTTCCTTATTTTAGTGCAATGCATGAGTGTGCAAATTATTGTTGTAAATAAATAAATTGATAAGTAAGAAAGATAAGATAAGACAGAAGAAAATAAATGAATTTAAATGTGGGGAGAGGAGAATGCAAACAAGAGGCGGATACAAGAGATGAGATTTGTAATGAAAAATAGGCTCAAAGGTTAGGTTAGAGTTCTAATGTTCGATTTGAATAAATTTTGAGTGATGCCTTGAATTTACCTACACATGCATTCAAATGATTCTTTCCAAAATCACTAAGTTTTAAAACCTACAATTTCCCAATTGTGATCTAAATTATGCCCATGATTTTAGGTTCTAGGTGGGTTAATTATCCCTAATCAACTCAATAATCCTAGAATGAAATTTTAGTTTTCTAATTCATTAGCTTTCCCAAGTTTATGAATTATAGAGAAGTTAAAAGGCCAATTTTAATTCTCATGCACCGTTAAATTTAATAAAATTTCATAAATTCAATTAATGGCATCAACCATAATTTTAATCCAAAATTACATTAAAACAACCTAACCCTTGCCTAAGATAATTTAGTTCATGACAAAAATCAACTCAAACTTCTAATTGATGCATGTTTTTATCCATCAAAGAATTCAAGAAAACAACCCAATGATGTTCACAAATTTATCATAAATCAGTCACAATTCTAGCCTAAAAACAGTCACGAATTCGGTCTAAAATAGTGAACAAAAATAGTCTTAAATATGTGTCCAATAGCGGAAAAACAACATTAACAATTAGAGATTAGGAGAGGTAATGACACGAAGCAAAAGATACCACCAAAGACAGCAGACCATAGTAGCAGATTTTAGTTTTGCAGGTTCTGTGCGACAGCGATATCTCATCCACCGAAGCTCAGAACGACGATCCAACCGTTCAAAGTAAAGCACTATGAGTCTTGAATAATCTGGCAAAATTTCAGCACGATCCAACGGTTGAAACTCCGGCAAACGACAACTTTGTGAGCATCGTCTGTAAAAAACCGAACTGCTGTTGTCGCCCAATGTGACTGCGATATCTGACACAGGAAAGCTCGAAACCACGATCCAACCGTTCAAATGGGAGCTCTATGAGTCCTCAACAGGCTGACAAAGTTTTAGTAAAATCCAACGGTTGGATCGCCGTTAATCACAAATTTCGTGAATGACATCTGTGAAAATCGAACTGCACTCTCAATTTTGTTACAACAATGGCCTCTCGGTTTTGCTACAGCAATAACACCCTGAATCTTCAATTTTTCCTCACTCGTACGATTGCTACAGCAATGGAACCTTCACGATTTTCCTCTCCAATGCACACCTTTGCTGTAGCAATCGCCGATTCTCTCTCGGTCTCTTCCTTTTTTGCGACTACTCCTTCTCTCCCCACACTTGTAAACCCTAGCCTTCTTATGCAAGATGGTGTTGCCCTAACTCCACAAATTACAAAAATACCCTTAAGAGTAAAAAGACCATATTACCCTTCGGGTAAAATGTCTAAAATGCCCTTAGGGACTTTTGTAATTTTTAAACATCTCCTGCACACAGAAAAATCCCAAATAAATTAATGAAGTCAATTATAAATCAAACTAAATATGCAAGGATTTTTGGAGTTAAGAACAATCTCAAATTTCGGTCTTTAATTAACTGTTAGCTTATTTTCCAAAATTTCTTGAATTAAAACACAAAAACATCAAAATTAATTCTTTTTGCACCTAATGCGTAAATTCAAGATTTTAAAGCTAACACACATAATTTAGGGATAAAAGAACATGAGGATCACTAAATTGAATGCAATTCAAGTGGATTAAACACTAAAATTCTAGTAAAATAACTCACTTATGGTGAGTTATCAACTACCTGCTAACTTAGCCCAGCAGACGGCGTAAAGTCAACAGACATCGTTCACCTCTCTAACGATACCTGTAGACCCTGTTTTACCTGATAAACATACTATGTTCGCATATGGAACACTTTAACATAACACAGCGGAACTTGACAACTACTAAGCATACATAAGGAGAAACACTTCTTAAGTCTCTCTTGAAAACTAATCGGGCAAAAGCATCAGAACCACAAACAGGCCAAACAATTAATAACACAACCACAACCTCTAAAACACATACAACTATAACTACATAGTCCCCTCAAAATTTACTACAACACATATGGACTTGCTATACAACACCACCCACGTACACAATATCAAGCTCGTGGAGCTTCTAGTAGACTAGGGCAGGATGTCAGGCACTGGGAGCTCGATCTCTACCTTAAAAGTGGGAAAACACTGAAAGAATGAGCTATGAAGCTCAGTGAGTGACTTGAGTTTAAAAGAAAACTATTAACTCATAAATCATATCACCTGACCATCTATGAGCATATGCATCTGTAATCAAACGTTAAAAGTAACTGTGTAATCATAATACCTTTTCAGAAAAACCAACAAGTATGTCGTTAAAATCTCGTAAGGCATATGAATGATAGAAATCCTTTTAAAACATGTCGCAATCCACGTTGTGTAGGGAAAGCTCAGTGCAACCAACGTTTACTGTACGATGTAGTGGGGCCCGCCCAGCACTCCCATCGTCTTTGTCGTAGTAGGTCCTGCCCATCACTCACAACAGCATTGTTGTCACGGAGTACACTCAACGTCGACAACAGAAAATGACTTGTGTGCACACGGTACCATATAGCCACGGGCTCAATGTCTCAGTCATTTACTCATTCAAGACTCAGAAAAACACATAAAAACATTTAAACATGCCTCCTTATCTTTCCTTTCGTAAAACTCAAGCTTACTCAGCTTGTTCATTAAAACTGGAAATCTTTAAATCATACTTGCTAGTACATACTTGCTCGAAATCATAACATTTCCATAAATTTTGACAATCAAGAACATATGCTCACATATAAATTTCATCAAGACATTTAGGCTCACAACGAGCACTTGAAATCATTTCATAGAAAATATGAATACTCATAAACATGTGTTTCAAGGAAAACAATAAGCATTGAAACCATTTCGTTTTAGCAAAACCTTACATTTTCATAAGCATAATACAAGCCTATAAACCATTTTCGAGGTTCGTTTTGTCACTCACAGTGTTAGAACTAGAACCTTGGCCCGTACACTCGACCTATCTCCTCTTGGCCTGCCAAACAAACCGAAACCATGTTTTAGAACCTCGAGCTCATGGTTTTAACCTTAAAACTACAAGAAAACACTCCAACCAATTTTTCAAACATTTTACTGATTTTATAATTCTGTCTTCAAACAGTCATAACTTCTTCATTACTAATCCAAAAAGGATGTACTTTATATAAAATTCTTCCTTTTTGAACCCTCTAAAAATCATATGAAAATATAAAGTTGAGATTCCCAAAATATTGGTTCAGAAATACCTCGAAAGACCTTTCCCTAAAAACCACCTGCTGCTGTTTCCAGAATCAATTTCCTGCTGCACAATAAATTTGTCCTGCGATTTAAGACATATTTCAATTGTTTTCTACTCACGATTTCTTCATAATAGTTGTAGGAAATTCAATAATCTTTCCAACCATATCTAATAGAGCTTGTGATGCAAACGCTACAGATCAGGAAAACCAAAACACCAGAGGCTTGTCGGATTTGACAGCAAATTTTGTCTTCTACCTTCCTCTTCACAAAACAGCAACTTAACATACGAATTTGCTCGAGCTTCCTTCATGAACTTTGTTTAAAAATGAGTTAGCTTTCAGGAAAAGCAAACTTCAACACTTACCTCTTCGTGTGGAGCTCGAAAAGATCAAAACATCAGAACATGGTTGAATTGATCACAGAATTCGATAGAACTTGACTAATTCTTCTCTCTTCTTCTTCAATCCCAAAACCAGAGCTTTTTCTCCTTCTTCTTCTCTCTTCAGTTCTCCCTCTCGAAGCTAGGCTTTTGGTTTTGTGGAAAATGAGAAAGAAATGAGTTTATAAGAAACTTAAAATGGTTTTTAAAATAAAATCCAAACGGTGAGGCAAACCTTTGTCTTTTTCCCTTTTTGCTTTTGCCTTTTCTTTTCCTTTTTCTTTTTTTAATCTCTCCTTTATCTCTTTCTTTCTTTTATTTTCATTTCTTTTCTAAACAAAACAAAACACAATATAATAAACATTTCTTTCATTTTCTTTTCTTCATTCTTTTTAAAGCAAACCAAACCAAAATGGTTTAAGCTTTTCCTTCCTTGTTTTCCTTTTATCTTTCACTTCAATACTTTTCTTTTTAAAACAAGGAAAATCAAGTTTTAAACATTCATTTCTTCTTTCCTTTTTAAGGAAAATTCCAAAGAGAGATCTCGGGTTTACAACTTACCTCCTCCTTAAGAAATTTCGTCCTCGAAATTTAGTAGTCCTTAGGTGAAAATCGTTGGATACTTCTTCCACATTTGGTCCTCTAGTTCCCAGGTTGCCTCCTCCACTCCGTGATGTTTCCATCGAACCTTCACGAGTGGAATCGTCTTGTTTCTCAAAACTTGTTCTTTTCTGTCGAGGATTTGAACTGCATTCTCTAAGTAACACATGTCATCTTTCAGCTCAACTCGTTGCGCTTGCAACACATGAGTCTGATCTAAAATATACTTCTTCAACGTGTTCACATGAAAAACATCATGTACTCGAGATAGTTCTGCTTGCAACTCTAGTCTGTAGGCTGCTAGCCCAAACCGACCCGTTACTTGGTAAGGACCAGTATATCTAGGACTTAGCTTACCTTTCTTGCTGAAACGAAGAACACCTCTCCACGGAGATAACTTCAAAAAAACTTGATCTCCGACTTGGAATTCTAAGTCCTTCCGCCGCTTATCTGCATAACTCTTCTGACGGTCTTGAGCTACCTTCAAATTCACCCTGATTACCTTATCATTGTACATAGTAACTTGTACTAACTCAGGACCAATTAGCTTTCGCTCTCCTACCTCATTTCAACATATAAGCGTTCTACACGATCTTCCATATAAAGCCTCAAATGGTGTCATGCCAATACTCGACTGATAGCTGTTATTGTAAGCGAATTCCATAAGTGATAGGTGTGTATCCCAACTTCCCTTAACTTGAAGAACACATGCTCTCAACATGTCCTCTAGGGTCTGGATGGTCCTCTCTGACTGACCATCTGTCTGAGGATGGAACGTTGTACTAAAACTCACCTTTGTCCCCATAGTTTTCTGTAAGCTAGGCCAAAACATAGAAGTAAATCTCGGGTCCATATCTGAAGTATGGACATTGGCACTCAATATTGACTCACAATTCTGTCGACGTATAGCTTAGCAAGCTGATCAAGCGTAGATATCGCTTTAATCGGTATAAACCGTGCTATCTTAGTGAGTCTATCCACTATTACCCAAATACCATCATGTCCACTTGAAGTACGTGATAATCTAAATAGAAAATCCATAGTGATATGCTGCCATTTTCATTCCGACACTGGCAATGGGTTAAGGAGTCCTTCTTGCTTCTGTCTAACTTGTTTAACCTGTTGGCAGATCAAACATCTATCAACATAGTCAGCTATCTCCCGCTTCATCCCAGGCCACCAATAAGTCCCCTTCACAGTTTTATACATCTTGGTGCTTCCTGGATGCATAGCGTAAGCTGAATTGCGAGCTTCCTCTAAAATAGTATCTTTAAGCTCACTAATACTCGGGACACATAGTCTTCTCTGCTTAGCTATGGTTCTGTCTGTTCTCATTCTAAATTATGCCTCTGGGCCCTGTTTGGACATTTCAAACATTTTCTGCAAGTTACTATTCTCTGGTTGTCTTCTCACAATCCCTGCTACGAGTGAAGACTTAATCTGGAATTTAGCTAAAAGGCCCCATGAATTCTCTACAGTCACAACTGCCTTAAAATCCTTTAGAGTACTTAAAAAAAAAAGTTGCTCGAATACCACACAAGGCGTCCCTAGGAAGTCTCGACTTCCTGCGTAATGCATCCGCTACTACATTCGCCTTATCTGGATGGTATTCTATGGTACAATCATAAACTTTAATCTGTTCTAACTATCTTCTCTGTCTCACTATAAACTTTCTCTGATCAACATATATTTCAGACTCTTATGATCTGTATAAATGTGACACCTTTAACCAAACAAATAGCGCCTCCAAATTTCAATGTTAAGACAACTGATGCCAGCTCAAGAACGGGAGTAGGGCCATTACACTCGTGCTTTTTCAATTGCCTCGACGCATAAGCTATTACTTTTCCTTCTTGCATGAGCACACACCCTAATCCTTGTCCCGAAGCATCACAATAAATTTCATACTCTTTTCCCGTTACAGGAAGTGCTAGAATAAGTGTTGTAACTAATCTATTTTTCAACTCCTGAAAACTCTGTTCGCTTTTATCTGACCATTCAAACTTAACATTCTTTCTTGTTAAAGCTACTAAGGGTAATGCTAATCGTGAGAAATACTCAACAAATCATCTGTAGTATCCCTCTAAACTTAGGAAACTACGTACCTCTGTCGCACTAGCTGGTGTCTCCCAGTTGACTACTGCTTTCACTTTATTCGGATCCACACTAACTCCATTTACTGAGGCAACATGCCTCAAAAACACTACCTGATTCAATCAAAACTCACATTTGGTGAATTTAGCATACAACTGTTTATCTCGTAGTGTTTGTAGAATAATACTCATGTGTTCCTCCTGGGGTTTCCTGTCAACCGAATAAACTAGTATATTATCAGTGAATACTATCACAAACTTATCCAAATACTGGTGGAAAACCTGTCCATGAGGTCCATGAAAACTGCTAGTGTATTGTTAAACCGAATGGCATTACTAAACACTCATAATGCTCGTACCTCATTCTGAATAATGTCTTAGGAATAACTGATTCCCTAACTTTTAACTGATGGTATCCTAATTTAATTTAATCTTAGAAAACATTGATGCTCCTCGTAACTAGTCAAACAAGTCATCTATTCGGGGTAAAGGATACTTGTTGCGTATCGTGACTTTGTTTAACTGTCTATAATCAATACGTAATCTAAGGTGACCATCTTTCTTCTTCACAAATAACACTGGAGCTACCCAAGGTGATACACTAGGTCTGATGTATCCCTTATCAACTAGTTCTTGTAGCTGCATCTTTAGCTCCTTGAGTTCACTTGGAGCCATTCTAGACGGCGCTTGCGAAATAGGTGTTGTCCCTGGTAGAAATTCAATAGTGAACTCAACTTCCCTATCAGGTGGCAACCCTGACAGATCTACTGGAAGAACATCAAGAAATTCGTTCACAACAAGAACATTTTCTGGTTTTAGCTTTTCCTCCTGCACCTCTACTACATGTGCAAGAAACGTCGTGCAACGTTTCTTCAATAACTTCTCAGCTTTTAATGCTGAAATCAAACTCGTAGGTATAATCTTCCTTTCACCCCTGAAAACCACTTCAGCCAATCCTGGTTTCTTGAAAATAACTTCCTTTCTATGGCAATCCATGGAAGCATAATGAGTGAATAAGAAATCCATCCCTAAGATTGCATCTAACACCTGCAATTCTAGTGGAAGAAGATCCACTAACATATTGAAACCTTCTACTAAGACCTCACAATCTCGCAACACTGCCTTGACTAGTAAAGCATCACCAACTGGCGTGTAAGTAACTAACCTCTCAAATAAAGGCTCTAACTTTCTATTCAGCTTTGTTAGGAATATACTGAAAACAAAGGAATGCGTAGCACCTGGATCTATCAAAACACGTGCAAGCACATTACAAATAGAAATCGTACAAGTAATTACATCTGGTGCACCCTCCGCTTCTTGCTGAGTCATGGCGTAGATCTTTCCCTGTTATCTAGGTCTCCCTAGAACTCCCTTCTATCTAGCACCGCTGGTGCCCTCTTCTCTGACTACTAAAACTCTCATTTTCAACTCGTGTCTAGGACCCAACTCCTCGGTCCTTACGTGCGAGCTTGCTCTCGGTGTGGACAATCCCTCTTGACATGTCTTGCCTGTCCGCACTGGTAACACACATCAACAAGACAGTGTCCTCGATGATTCTTTAAGTCCTGACAACTTGAAACATTTACTCTAGGTGTGAACCTCCTCTGTTCACGACCTTAGAAACCACTTGTTGTCGAAGCCCCACAACTAGGCTTTACTACTGACTTCTCCTCTACTATAGTTTGCTCAACACGTAGGGCAGTCTCTACTAGCTGAGGAAAGTTAGTCCACTTAGAAATAGTTGTAACTGGGTACGTATCTCAGGATGTAATCGTCTTTCAACCCTTCGACACCAGTCACTCTCAGATGCCACAGTCACATCAGCATACCGTGACAGTTCGGTATACCTTCTCTCGTACTCAGCCACTGAAAGTGACCCTTGCTTTAATTCTAAAAGTTCATCCCTCTTTGCCTTGTGGTACGTTCTAGGATAATACTTATCTTCAAATATGCTTCTGAAAGTTTGCCAGTTTAAAGTACGTGCATCTCTACACCTGGCTAATATTGATTTCCATCATCCTTCTGCCTCCTTCAGCAGGAAGAATGTAGCTAACTTAACTTTCCGCTCCTCATAACAAATCATCACATCAAAACATTTCTCAAGCATATTCAACCAAACATTGGCGTCAGCTGAATCTTTGGAACCCTCAAACACTGTGGCTCCTATTTCTTTTAGGTGATCTATTTTATATGCCTTGTGTTGATCACTTAACTCTGCTCTCTATGGCTTACCTACCTCCTATGAGGAATTAGCATGTTGTTTAATTTTGGCCCCTATCTGGACTCTCGGGGCACTAGATCCCCTCTCAGATTGGGCTTGGGTAGGATCCTGCATCCCGTCCTGATCCTACCTGCATCGTCTGCTAGTACGTGGTGGCATGACTTCTATAACATATCAACATACTAGACATGTAATGAATACTTAACTCAAATGCACAATTCTAGACTCGTGTTCACATTCTAGTCCTGACTGACTTACTGTTATCCTTACTTGGATCATGCCCTGCTAGTTCTATTGAACTAACTCAATAACTTGCTATTTACTTTTTAGTTTCTTCTAAAATTAACTTGCTCTGTCTTATTCCCCATGGAGCTAACTGCTTTGATACCAAGTTGTCACACCCTCTCCCGAACTACGTGCTAACTTAGCCCAACAGATGGCGTGAAGTAAACAGACATCGTTCACCTCTCTAACGATACCTGTAGACCATGTTTTACCTTTTAAACATACTATGTTCGCATATGGAACACTTTAACATAACACAGCAGAACTTGACAACTACTAAGCATACATAAGGAGAAACACTTCTTAAGTCTCTCTTGAAAACTAATCTGGCAAAAGCATCAGAACCACAAACAGGCCAAACCATTAATAACACAACCACAACCTCTAAAACACATACAACTATAACTACATAGTCCCCTCAAAATTTACTACAACACCACCCACGTACACAATATCAAGCTCGTTGAGCTTCTAGTAGACTATGGCAGGATGTCAGGCACTGGGAGCTCGATCTCTACCTGAAAAGTGGGAAAACACTGAAAGAATGAGCTATGAAGCTCAGTGAGTGACTTGAGTTTAAAAGAAAACTATTAACTCGTAAATCATATCACCTAACCATCTATTAGCATATGCATCTGGAATCAAACGTTAAAAGTAACTGTGTAATCATAATAGCTTTTCAGAAAAACCAGCATGTATGTCGTTAAAATCTCGTAAGGCATATGAATGATAGAAATCCTTTTAAAACATGTCACAATCCACGTTGTGTAGGGCACGCCCAGTACAACTAACGTTTACTATACGATGTAGTGGGGCCCGCCCAGCACTCACGACAACATTGTTGTCAGGGAGTACACTCAACGTCGACAACAGAAAATGACCTGTGTGCACACGGTACCATATAGCCACGGGCTCAATGTCTCAGTCATTTACTCATTCAAGACTCAGAAAAACACATAAAAAAATTTAAACATGCCTGCTTATATTTCCTTTCGTAAAACTCAAGCTTACTCAGCTTGTTCATTAAAACTGGAAATCTTTAAATCATACTTGCTAGTACATACTTGCTCGAAATCATAACATTTCCATAAATTTTGACAATCAAGAACATATGCTCACATATAAATTTCATCAAGACATTTAGGCTCACAACGAGCACTTGAAATCATTTCATAGAAAATATGAATACTCATAAACATGTGTTTCAAGGAAAACAATAAGCATTGAAACCATTTCATTTTAGCAAAACCTTGCATTTTCATAAGCATAATACAAGCCTATAAACCATTTTCGAGGTTCGTTTTCTCACTCACAGTGTTAGAACTAGAACCTTAGCCCGTACACTCGACCTATCTCCTATTGGCATTCCAAACAAACCAAAACCATGTTTTAGAACCTCGAGCTCATGATTTTTAACCTTAAAACTACAAGAAAACACTCCAACCAATTTTCCAGCATTTTACATATTTTATACCCTGTCTTCAAACAGTCATAACTTCTTCATTATTAATCCAAAAAGGATGTACTTTATACTAAATTCTTCCTATTTGAACCCTCTAAAAATCATATGAAGACATGAAGTTGAGATTCCCAACAGATTGGTTCGAACATACCTCGAAAGTTGTTTCCCTAAAAACCACCTGCTGCTGTTTCCAGAATCAATTTCCTGCTGCACAATAAATTTGTCCTGCGATTTAAGACATATTTCAATTGTTTTCTACTCACGATTTCTTCATAATAGTTGTAGGAAATTCAATAAGCTTTCCAACCATATCTAATAGAGCTTGTGATGCAAACGCTACAGATCAGGACAACCAAAACACCAGAGGCTTCTCGGATTTGACAGTAAATTCTATCTTCTGCTTTCCTCTTCACAAAACAACAACTTAACATAAGAATATGCTCGAGCTTCCTTCATGAACTTTGTTTAAAAATGAGTATTTTTCAGGAAAAGCAAACTTCAACACTTACCTCTTCTTGTGGAGCTCGAAAAGATAAAAAATCAGAACATGGTTGAATTGATCACAGAATTCCATAAAACTTGAGTAATTCTTCTCTCTTCTTCTTCAATCCCAAAACCAGAGCTTTTTCTCCTTCTTCTTCTCTCTTCAGTTATCCCTCTCGAATCTAGGCTTTTGGTTTTGTGGAAAATGAGAAAGAAATGAGTTTAAAAGGAACTTAAAATGGATTTTAAAAAAAATCCAAACGGTGAGGCAAACCTTTGTCTTTTTCCCTTTTTGCTTTTGCTTTTTATTTTTTTAATCTCTCATTTATCTCTTTCTTTCTTTTCTTTTCTAAACAAAACAAAACACAATATAATAAACATTTTTTTCATTTTCTTTTCTTCATTCATTTTAAAGCAAACCAAACCAAAATGGTTTAAGCTTTTCCTTCCTTGTTTTCCTTTTATCTTTCGCTTCATTACTTTTCTTTTTAAAACAAGGAAAACCAAGTTTTAAACATTCATTTCTTCTTTCCTTTTTAAGGAAAATTCCAAAGAGAGATCTCGGGTTTACAGGAGGTGTCCGGTTCAGGATTTTGTTCGATATCAGGAAATCGTTGAGAATGAGGAAGATCGCAGGAGAAGGATTACGAGATTAAGGTGTTCTTCAAATGTATTTTTCAATTTCCTTCCCTTTCTATGCTTAACCTAAACTATGAATTTGATGTATGTTTTTTTTATGAGTTAATTCTTGTAACACAACGAAACAAGGTGATTTGCATCGCTTCCGCTATGGGATTCAACCCCTTCATAGGGTTGGGTGCCTTTGAAGGGATCGGATCCCGCAGCGAGGCGAATTGAATCGTGTGTTCATGATTATGTTACATAGATCGAATCAAGAACAAAATGCACAAATAGATTAAGCATGTAAATTGAGAAAAATGGACAACATTTTACCTTTGATGGGCTAATTCTTCTAGTGCCACTCACGATCTCACGTTCTCTCCAAGCCTTGAACGAATCTGACGCAATTGATCAATGATCATCGTTGCTAGATCTTCTCTGTTGTAGCTCTAGGAGATGGTCGGAGATGAGATTTCTTTTGGGTTAAGGAGAGATGTAGAGAAATGTGAGAGGGGTTATGTTTTGGAACCTTTCCAACAACACAATGAGATGAACACTAGGGTTTCTCAAAATTAGCTTCTTCCCAATGTTGCATCCCATGCATCTATTTATAGTGAAATGGGATAGAAATTACCATCCTATCCCTAGTTAATATAATGCTCATTTTATGTATATGCAAATCATATTTGCATATTAATCATATTTATAAATTGAATCAACATTCAATTTTTCATATCTTCCATATATATATTTTGGTATATATAGTTTATTATGAACTAAATTGATATTAAAATATATATATTATATAAGTTATATCATATATAATTGATATATCTCCTCATATGTGAACTTGAAAATTTCAACTTCACTCCAAACTTTATACCCTCAATATTTCCATGTTGAGCCAACGGAGGGACCTAATGGACCTACAAATCATGAGCTCCAATATAATGATACGAGATTAATCGATCAAACTCTTTGATCTAATTAATCAACATTCATTAACTACGAGTCACTCCACTAAAGACTCGTAGTTGCACTCTCCTCATTGTAGAATGTATTGTGTCCATTGATATAATCAATACCTGTGAGTCGACCCTTCACAGGTTTTTCGTAATCACAATTGGGTCAAATTACCATTTTACCCTTGTGATCACCTCTTGCTCCTTAAGCACTACTGATCCTCTAATGAACAACAAGTCTATGGTCCTACCATAAACATAATCCCTCTTAGGCCAGTAAGAGGGTGGGGCCCCGTTGTTCAAGACCTAGATACAGGTCTTAAGAGAACAAGCTATCTAATTCCCTAATTTAGGAATGATTGAGTTCCATCTCACAGAGTTAAGTCCCCAGTTACCTACGAGGTTCTGTCCCTGAGAAGGTAGGCATATTGAGTCGATTGCAGGCCACTCTTGTTGGGATGTATGTCCTAATCTCGTTTTGTTTGTAATTTAACATTTAAAATTAATAAGAATTATTTATTTCATCACTTTGTGTCTCGCAAATTTTACAAACATTGTCCAATAAACCAAGCTCCAGGGTCATTGAATATATGAGAGAACTAGAACTTGAACGGTGTGTAGTGGACACATGTGGAGGATCACGTTCGAGTTAATGACCCGAACAGTCTACAGTATATGGATAGGGTTGGAGACCTAATCCTAGATACGTTGTGGATGCGACCCACTTTGTATTAGATACAAACGAGGTGATCTGACTCGTTCATGTGGTTGACATGCGAGTGGTGGCATCCTGTGCAATGAGTCGTACAAGACCGGACCGTGAATTATTAGGCCTACTGATGTAACACCGTTAACAGTATGGGACTAATAACTTCGTAGATGACCATTAGTGACTCGACCTCAATCCTGAGCGTGTTACGGACTCCTGTCTGCAGGGGTCTGTCCTTTGACTAGTACGGTGAGGGTGGTCACAGTTACTAGCCCAATATGCCTATCTTCTCAAGGAAAGAACCAAGTAGGGAGCTGGGAACATAACTATGCGAGATGGAATTCACTCGTTCTCGCCTTTAGGGAAACTAGAGAGGTTGGTCCCTTAACTGTTGTCTCCAGGGCTTGAACAACGGGTGCCTACCCTCTCATTGGCACGAGAGGGGTGTTGCGTATGGTTGGAACATTACAACGTTGTTATTCATTAGAGGAGTAGTGGGGACTTAAGGAGCAAGAACTAGACACAGGGATAAAACGGTAATTTGACCCAGCAGTGTCTACGAACAACCTGTGAAGGGTCGACTCATGGGCATTGGTTATATCAGTAGAAAAATCTTGTCTTACACTGACGGGAGTGCAGCTACGGACTTTAGTGGAGTATTACTGTAGCTAATGAATGTTGATTAATCGGGTCAAATAGTTTGACAGGTTAGTCTCGAATCATTGGAGCTCGTCACTGTAGGTCCATAAGGTCCCTTGGTTGGCTCAAGTGGATTAATAGAAGTTTTACATTTTTGGTGTGAATTTGAAGTGTTCAAGTTCAATAAAAGGGTAATTATGTCATTTATATGAGATATGAATGATATATTATATAGTTTAATGTGAATGAGATTCATAATAAACTATAGGTTAGCCTAATTGTTGAATTAGCGTTAACTTGGAGAAATTAGATTGAGAGAAATTAAATTGAATGTGATTCAATTTAAAAATTCACAATAATACAAGTGTGATTTTTAAAATTGAAGGGAATCGAAGTCCCCGCAGCGGAAGCGATTGCGAATCGCGCTCTCTTGATTTAGTTACAACGGTAAATTCAAGAACATGAAAAACTAGATTAAGCATAAAATTAGAATGGACAGCAAGAATTTACTTTTGAAGAACCTTTCTTCGAGTGCTCCTCTCTCCACAGTCACGATCTCAGCAACAAGAACTCCAACGTGCGACGACACGACCACCGGATCTTCTCCGTTGTTCTCTAGGTGAGGGAGGAAGGTGGGTTCCCTTTAGGAGATTTGAGGTATTTTTTAGAGAGATGTTTGTTGTCTTGGAACCTTTCCAACAACAACAAAAAGGGAACTTGTAAAACCTTAACGTAGTTGCATCTCATGCAACCATATATAGGGGAATGGGATAGAAATGACCATCCTACCCCTCCTTTAATCTCTCTTTAGTATATAGTTTGTATATGAATCTAATTAACATTAAAGCTATATATTATATCAATTATATCATATATAATTGATAGAACTCCTCATGTATGAAATTGAACACTTCAATTTCACTCCTAACTTTATACCCTCAATATTACCATGTTGAGCCAACGGAGGGATCTAATGGACCTACAGATCATGAGCTCCAATGATGTGAGATTAACTGATCAAATTCTTTGATCCAGTTAACCAATATTAATTAACTACAAGTCACTCCTGTAAACCCGATCTCTTTGGAACTTCCTTATTAACAAACAACAAAAAGAAATAAGAAATGAATGTTTAAAACTTGGTTTCCCATGTTTTAAAAAGAAAAGTAATGAAGTGAAAGACAAAAGGAAAACAAGGAAGAAAAAGTTTAAACCATTTTTGGTTTGGTTTGCTTTAAAAGATAAAAGAAGAAAAGAAAATGAAACAAGTGTAAATATGTTAAGTTTTGTTTTGTTTTTAAAAGAAAAGAAAAGAAATGGAAGAAAGGGATAAAGGAAAGAAAAAGAAAAGGAAAAAGAAAAAGATAAAGCAAAAAGGGAAAAGGGAAAAGGGAAAAAGACAAAAAAAAAACCTCTTCCACCGATTTTTTTTTTTTAAGAGCCTTATCTCTCCATTTTCTTCTTCATTTATCAAAAGGAAGCTGTAAGCTTCGTGAGCTGAAGTTCAAGGGAGAAGAAGAAGGAGAAAACCTCTGATTTTGGAGCTGGAATTGCAGAAGAAAGGAGAAGAACTCAAGGGGATTTTTATTGCAGCAAGTTGATCAACTCAGACCAGTCCTGATGTTTTGATCTTCTCGAGCTCCACAGGAAGAGGTAAGAGCTGAGGCTTAGTTTTCTTGAAAGCTAACTCATTTTTAAACAAAGTTTATGAAGGAAGCTCGAACAAATTCTTATGTTAAATTACTGTTTTGTTAAGAGGAAGGCAGAAGACAGAAATTTGCTATCAAATCCAAGAAGTCTCTGATGTTTTGGTTATTCTGATCTGTATACTTGGAGTTAGACGCTCTAATTGGTATGGTTCGAAAGCTGATTGAATTTCCTACACCTTTCGTGAAGAAACCGTGAGTAGAAAATGTCTAGAAGATGTTTTAAATATCAAGTTAAATATGTTGTGCAGCAGGAAATCCAAATCTGGAAACAGCAGAAGTCTGTTTTAGGAAGGTAGCTTTCGAGGTATTTCTGAACCAAACTGTTGGGAATCTCATTTTAATGTCTTCATATGACTTTTATAGGGTTCAAAAAGGAAGGGTTTGGTATAAATTACATTATTTTTGGATAAGTAATGAAAAAGTTATGGCTGTCTGAAAACAGGGCAGAAAATCTAAAAATGCTGGAAAATTTGAAAGTGTGTTTTCTTGTAATTTTAAGGTTAAAAAGCATGAGCTCGAGGTTCTAATGGTTGTTTTGGTTTGTTTGACAGGCCAAGAGGACATAGGTCGAGTGTACGGGCTAAGATTCTAGTTCTAACACTGTGAGTGATTAAACGAACTTCGAAAATGAACCAAATGCTTGAAATATGCTTATATGCTTTAAGAAATGCAAGTTTTGCTAGAATGAATTGTTTCAAAGCTTGAGTTTTATTTTTGAACACATGTCTATGAGTATTCTTGTTTTCCTAGAAATGCTTCAAGTGTTCACTGTAACCTTAAAAGTCTTTATAAAATTTATACATGAGCATATGTCCAATGGTTGCCAAAATTTATGGAAATGTTATGATTTCAAGCAAGCATGTACTAGCAAGTATGTTTTAAAGATTTCCAGTTTTATAAACAAGCTGAGTAACCTTGAGTTTTATGAAAGAAAAGATAAGCAGGCATGTTCAAATGTTTTCATGTGATTTTCTGAGATATTGAGCCCGAGACTTTATGGTACCGTGTGCACACAAGTCTTATTCTGTTGTCGACGTTGAGTGTACTCGTGACCACATTACTGTCGTGAGTCTTTGGCGGGCCCCACTACGACAAAGACGATGGGAGTGCTGGGCGGGCCCCACTACATCGTAGAGTAAACGTTGGTTGTACTGGGTGTGCCCTAAAACGTGGATTGTGACATGTTTTTTTTAAAGTTTATCTCATTTACATGCCTTACGAGATTTTGATAATATACTTGTTGGTTTTCTGAAAGTCTATTATGATTCTACGTTTACTTTCAATGCTTGAATACAAATGCATATGCTCATAGTTTTCAGGTCACATGTTTTACAAGTTATAGATATTAAACACAATCACTCACTGAGCTTCATAGCTCATTCTTTCAGTGTTTTCAAACTTTTCAGGTAGAGATCGAGCTCTTGGCACCTGAGTTACTGCCATAGTCTGCTTAAGCTCCATAAGTTGTAATACTTTGTACGTGGCTGGTGTTGTATAGCTAGTCCCTATGTGTTATAGTTTATTTTGAGAGGACTATGTTGTTATAGTTGTTTGTACATTAGAGGTTTTATGAACAATGAGTTGTCTTGTGTTGTTTTGATGAACTTGACTTTTTAGTTTCCGTTGTGTTATGTTTAAGTGTTCCATTTGCGAACATAGTATGTTTATCAGGTGAATCAGGATCAACAGGTATTGTTAAGAGGTAAACAATGTCTGTTGGCTTCACGCCGCCTTTCGAGCTGAGTTAGCAGGTAGTTCGGGAGGGGGGTGTGACAACTCCACTATAGACTTGTAGCTGCACTCTCCTCACTGTAGATATTATTGTGTCCACTGATATAGTCATTACCCATGAGTCGACCCTTCACAAGTTGTTCGTAATCACACTTGGGTCAAATTACCATTTTACCCCTGTGATTACCTCTTTGCTCCTTAAGCACCACTGATCCTCTAATGAACAACAAGTCTAAGGTCCTACCTTAGACTCATACCCTCATAGAGGCGGGGGCCCCGTTGTTCAAGACACGAGTCGGTTCTTAAGGGAACAACCTATCTAATTCCTCGATGAGAGGAATGAGTGAATTCCATCCGGCATAGTTAAGTTCCTAGATACCTACGAGGTTACGTCGTCCCACGAGAAGGTAGGCTTATTGAGTGGCCACTGTGCCACTCTCACCCATACTAGTCTAAGGACAAACCCCCATAAGCGGGAGTTCTTAACTTGCTCAGATTCAGTCGAGTCATTAATGATCATCTATAAATTACTAGTCTTATCCTCATTAGCGGTGTTATATTTGGTTAGACTAATAATTTGCGATCCGATCTTGTATGAACTCTTCATACAGGATGCCCCACTCGCATGTCAACTACATGAATGAGTTGGATTACCTCATTTGTACTAATTACAAAGTGGGTCGCATCTATGGTGTTACTAGAATGAGGTTTCCAACCTTATTCTTATACCATAGACTATTTAGGTTATAATCTTGAACTCAACCCAAAATAGTGTCCCACTACATCGATTTCAAGATAAATGTTATAACCTTGGGGCTTAGTTTATTGGATTTATAAAAGCAAGACTGTAATCTTATCAAAACAAATAACACTTTATTTAATTGATCAAAATTACACAAGTTTAGAGCATAAATCCCAACAATCTCCCACTTGACCTAAAGCTTGTGGAGTAACATTACAGTAATGTAAATACAATAAACTAGGGCATTTAAACCCCTTTGTACAAAATGCTCCCACTTGCCCTAGTTAGGGAAGACATTTAAACCTAGACCTTCTAGGTGACTCTCAAATAGTTTAGCCGTGAGAGCCTTTGTAAAAGGATCAGCAATGTTGTGCTCTGAGGCTATCTTCGTGACTATCACGTCTCCTCTATGCACGATCTCCCGAATGAGATGATACTTTCGCTATATGTGCTTTCCCCTCTTGTGACTTCGGGGTTCCCTCGAATTTGCCACTGCACCACTGTTATCGCAATACAACGTGATGGGCAAAGTCATATTTGGAACAACTTCCAAATTTAGCATGAATTTCCTTAACCAAACGGCCTCCTTAGCTGCTACATATTCGGCCTCCATGGTGGAATCAGTGATGCATCCTTGCTTGACGCTTCGCCATACTACAACTCCTCCGTTAAGAGTGAAAACTGACCCTGATGTAGATTTCCGAGAATCTTTATCTGTCTGAAAGTCAGAGTCTGTGTAAACTGTAAGATTCAAATCCTTAGCCCCATACACAAGCATGTAGTTCCTTGTTCTCTGAAGATACTTAAGGATTGTTTTAACCGCTGTCCAGAGTTCAAGTCCTTGATTGGATTGATACCTACTGACCATCCCAACTGCAAAACAGATGTCAGGCCTAGTACACAACATGGTATACATCAGGCTCCCAACAGCTGATGCGTAAGGAATCCGTCTCATATCCTCAACTCCTTGAGGTGTCTTAGGACTCTGTTCCTTAGACAAATGGATTCCATGTCTAAAAGGCAACAAGCCCTTTTTGGAATCTTGCATCTTAAACCTTGACAACACTTTGTCTATGTATGATGCTTGAGACAAGGCTAGTGTTTTATTCTCTCTTTGCATTAGGATAACTGATCCCAAGAACAAACTGCGCATCACCCAAGTCTTTCATTTGGAATTGCGTAGCTAGCCATTCCTTGATGTCAGTAAGATAACATACATCATTCCCAATGAGTAGGATATCATCCACATAGAGAATTAGGAATGCGACAGAACTATTGATGATTTTCTTGTAGACACAAGGTTCATCATCATTCTGGTCAAAACCATAAGATCTGATAGCCTCATCAAATCTTATATTCTAGGACCTAGAGGCTTGTTTCAGTCCATAAATCGACCTTTTTAACCCTATAAACCTTTTCCTCTTGTCCTGGTTTAATGAACCCTTTGGGTTGGTTCATGTAGATGGTTTCTTCAAGATTGCCATTCAAAAATGCTGTCTTGACATCCATTTTTCATACCTCATAGTCATAATATGCGGCAATGGCAAGAAGGATACGGATAGACTTTACCATAGCAACAGGTGAAAAGGTCTCCTCATAGTCAACCCCTTCAACCTTGGTATAACCCTTTGCTACTAGTCTAGCTTTAAAGGTTTGCACCTTCCCATCTACACTACGTTTTCTCTTGTAGATCCACTTAAAACCTATAGGTTTTACCCCATCAGGCTTATCTACAAGATCCCAAACAGAATTGAAGTGCATAGACTCCATTTCTTGGTCCATGGCTATGGCCCATTTGTCTTTGTCAATGTCAACCATTGCTTGATTATAAGTCAATGGATCCTCGCAGTTGTCATCTGGTATAACAACTTGGGTTTCAGCTAAACCCATATAACTGGCCAGTCAGTATCACAACCTCCCACTACGTCGAGGCATACTCAACTCTTTAGATGGACCCTCTTGACTAGACAAACTAGTATCAACAACTCTTGTTGACGTACTAGTGTTCTTATTAGCAACCTTTGCTATTGTTCCGTCTAACTCACTCAACACTACCTTACTTTTTGGTTTGTGGTCCCTTATGTGGTCCTCCTCCAAGAAAGTGGCATTTGTCGACACAATGACCTTATCTTCCTTAGGATCATAGAATAAACACTCCTCCTCTAGATCAAGACACTATTGACCAAAATCTAATACCAGAATAACTCTTATTCCCATAGGTTTTAGTTACCATTTTTCGGTCTAGATATATACACAACTTATGTACCCCGTTAGTGTAACCCTTTGTCTTTAGATCCCAGAGTCTCGATCAAATAAAATCCGCCGAAGGGAGGACTAGATTGGAAAATAGTCTAAGGAAATCTTTATCCCTTTCGGGTGTCTACTGTGTTAGATCCTCTATGATCAAGCCCTCTGAAGGGATTGTCTTGTCCAGGCCAAACTAGCAGGCTGACCATAGTGGTCTAACGGTGTAAACCGACAAAAAAGACCGTAGGTTTTGTTTTCACTAAACCTGCTCCCACTCACTATAAGTGCCCTCTCCATTCACCTTGATATTGACTCATACAAACACCATCTGAAGGGGGACGCTCCCGTTTGCGCCACGAGGCCAAGTATGAGTCTCACGGTGTGAACTTTCCGGAGATAGCGTAGGTGGAAAAATATGTATCTCATACACTTTTTCCTCCCACTGAATACTTTAAGTCTATAGGAATCTTTCTTAGGCTAAAATCCGGCTAATGGTTTTACCTAACTCTATCAACATAACTCTTATATTGATGATCAATATAACTCTTATATTGATTTTATCCTAAGTTTGTTAATATAACTCCTTATATTAAACCTAGGATTTCTAGTTTATTAACCCCTTAATAAACCCACATTGACGCCATCTTGTAATTTATAAGACTCTCTCGATTAAATTTCACTCCTGTGTCGAGTTCAGGATAAGGGTGTTCTGTTTAAGTTACTTAAATACCCCAGCCTAGACAGAACTTTCCTTAGACAGAGTTCCTCTTTTAATCATAGCTTATAAATTATGTGGTTCCTAATTCTAATCTATTTAGAACTAGATAACCTAAGGTCTATTATTTCCAAGTTCTAAACATTTTAAAAATAATAATTAACCTTAGGTGACATGCATACTATGTTATAGTGCTTGATCATTCATCACATGAATAATAAGACATTCATAGCATATTCATCTCATGAACAATAATGCATGTCAATACTGTCCAAAAATTAATATAACAACCTTATATTAATTAATCATGCAAACTATATAATATAACTCATATTATAAATGATGCATGAAAATGCTTAACCTAAGGTGGGATTTCTAAAATACAAGCATACACTATGCATGGCAATAATTACATAACAATTGCATAATTAAAATAGCAAAAATTAGACCAATTTTGGCACCCTAGAAATAATTTTAATTAATATAATCTAATTATATTAATTAAAATTAAATATATTAAATATAAAACATTTTTATAATTAATATATATAATATTTTTTGTCCGTTGCTCCTCGCGTGAAACGTATCTGGCGTTGAAACGCTGTTTTTATCGTCTTTTACCGAGCGTTGTGCAACACCACAGCGTTGCAACGCTGGAGGCTGCGTTCCAACGCTGCCTCCTGTGCGCGCCTTCTCCCGCAAGCGCAACGTTGCAACGCCGATGAACAGCGTTTCAACGCTGCACACCGACAACAATGAGAATCCACTATTCCTTGCTCGTTTTCGCTCCGATCTTTTCAGCAACCGCTTTGCCTCGATCGACACTAACTTACAGACTCGATTTACAATTAAATTTACCTAAAACACCGGGCCTTTACATTGAACATTTCAATGGAAATTATAAATCTAAGTGCCAAAATTGAAAACATCTAATTTGGCAAAACCGTTCATACATCTCATGCAAAACAGTAAATCCCACCTTGTTCTTGAAAATTCCAGAATATAAAACAAGAACGCAATTGGGCTCTGATACCAATTGAAGGGAATCGAAGTCCCCGCAGCGGAAGCGATTGCGAATCGCGCGCTCTTGATTTAGTTACAACCGTAAATTCAAGAACATGAAAAACTAGATTAAGCATAAAATTAGAATGGACAGCAAGAATTTACCTTTGAAGAACCTTTCTTCGAGTGCTCCTCTTTCCACAGTCACGATCTCAGCATCAAGAACTCCAACATGCGAAGACATGACCACCGGATCTTCTCCGTTGTTCTCTACGTGAGGGAGAAAGGTGGGTTCCCTTTAGGAGATGTGAGGTATTTTTGAGAGAGATGTTTGTTGTCTTGGAACCTTTCCAACAACAACAAAAAGGGAGCTTGTAAAACCTTAACCTAGTTGCATCTCATGCAACCATATATATAGGGGAATTAGATGGAAATGACCATCCTACCCCTCCTTTAATCTCTCTTTAGTATATAGTTTATATATGAATCTAATTCACATTAAAACTATACATTATATAAATTATATCATATATAATTGATATAACTCCTCATGTATGAAATTGAACACTTCAATTTCACTTCTAACTTTATACCCTCAATATTACCATGTTGAGCCAACGGAGGGATCTAATTGACCTACAGATCATGAGCTCCGATGATGTGAGATTAACTGATCAAACTCTTTGATCCAGTTAATCAATATTCATTAACTACAAGTCACTCCACTATAGACTTGTAGCTGCATTCTCCTCACTGATATAGTCATTACCCATGAGTCGACCCTTCACAGGTTGTTCGTAATCACAGCTGGGTTAAATTATCGTTTTACTCCTGTGATTACCTCTTTTCTCCTTAAGCACCACTGATCCTCTAATGAACAACAAGTCTAAGGTCCTACCTTAGACTTATACCCTCATAGAGGGCGGGGCCCCGTTGTTCAAGACCTGGAGTCAGTTCTTAAGGGAACAACCTATCTAATTCCTCAGTAGATGAATGAGTGAATTCCATCTTGAGCAGTTAAGTTCCCAGCTACCTACGAGGTTCTATCCCTGAGAAGGTAGGCTTATTGAGTCGGCTATAGGCCACTCTCACCAATACTAGTCTAAGGACAAACCCCTATAAGCAGGAGTTCTTAACTTGCTCAGGATTCAGGTCGAGTCACTAATGATCATCTATAAATTACTAGTCTTATCCATTAGCGGTGTTATCTTTGGTTAGACTAATAATTTATGATCCGATCTTGTATGAACTCTTCATACAGGATGCCCCCACTCGCATGTCAACTACATGAATGAGTTGGATTACCTCAATTGTACTAATTACAAAGTGAAATTTGCATCCATGGTGTTTACGAATGAGGTTTCCAACTTTATTCTTATACCATAGACTATTTAGGTTATAATCTTGAACTCAACCCAAATAGTATCCACTACACTGATTTCAAGATAAATGATATAACCTTGGAGCTTTGTTTATTGGATTTATAAAAGCAAGACTGTAATCTTATCAAAACAAATAACACTTTATTTAATTGATAAAAATTACACAAGTTTAGGGCATAAATCCCAACAAAAATGAGATATGAGATATCTTATTATATCTGGTTATGCAAATATGATTTGCAAAATCTATGGTCGTGGTAAAATGGTAAATAGGTGGAGATTTCAACTCCACCTATCATCATTATATAAACCCCTTTGCAAGAAGGGTTGGTAAGGCATTTGCTCATTTTTGGATTTCTCACCAAAAAGCAATTTGAATTCTCTTTCAAATCTCTCTCTCTCAAACTCTCCTCCCTACACCAAAAGAAGAAAATCCCACCATTCTCCTTCTACCAAACGTAGAACAACCAAGTAATCGAGTGGAGATGTCTGTTCGTTTGTTTTGTTCGAGGAGTTCTAGATCGTTGAGAAGAACACGAAGAGTTCGTGATCGGAGGAAGGAATCTTGAAGACATTCTTCAACAAGTAAGAGGTTCTAACTTACTATTTTTCCTTCTAAATATGCATGTTTAGCCTAATACTATTAGATAGTTAAATTTTAAGAAAATGAATTACACGACGATACCACGACGATTCGACTGTCTTCCGCTGCGCGGAGATTCTCATTCCCTTCAATTGGTATCAGAGCCAATCGTTGGCTTCTTGTTGTGCATTTGATTTTCTTAAAATTAGGTGGGTTATTACTTCTATTTATGAGATAAATTCTTGTTTGCAAAATGGGCGTTTTCGGTTTTGGCACTTTGTTTTAGATTTACATTAAGTTGATGAGATCAATGTAAGGGCTCGTGTTTTGGACAATTTTTAATGTAAATTGAGTCTGTAAGTCCGTGTCGTTCGTGGCATGAGATGCTGTGAAGAAATCGGAGCGGAAACGGGCGAGAAACGATGAAGAACAGCAAGAGGAGCTTGTTGTTCTGACGACGGCGTTGAGACGCTGTTCTTCGGCGTCTCAAAGTTATCATTGCGGGCGGAGGCTTGGCTGCAGAGCAGCGTTGCAACGCCGAGGCGTGGAGCCTTGCGGGGCAACGAGAAAGCATCGCAGCGTTGCAACGCTGCGGTGCGTGATGAAGGCGATTGCGTGGCGATTCACAAGGACATGGGGCAGTTGAAGCAAGTTCAATCGTGGGGTGTTTTTAACTCTTATTTTATTTAATTATTTATATGTAAAATGTATTTATTTATTTCTTTTAATTAAATATGTTAATTAATATTAATATAATTGTTATATTAATGTTAATATATTTATTTAATGCCCCTAAGTGCCAAAACCAGTCCATTTTTGCTATTTAATTATTTTATGCATGAGATGTATGATTTAATTATTTATATGTGCATAATATATGTCATATAGATTTAAAATCTCAACTTAGGTTAAACATTTCATGCATCATTTATATTATAAGTGTTATAATATATAGTATGCATGATAGGTTATATTATAAGTGTTATAATATAATAAAAACATGTTTTAATTTATTTCTTAGATTAAAAGTATGCCCATGCATTTAATTTCATGTGATGAATATTATGTTATAGTATAGTTATTCATGTGATGAATGATCAAGCACCATAACATAGAAATGCATGTAACCTAAGTTAATTATTAGTTTTAAAGTGTTTAGAACTTGAAATTAATAGACCTTAGGTTATCTAGTTCTAATTAGATTAGAATTAGGAACCAAGTAGTTTATAAACAAAAATTAAAAGAGGAACTGGATTTAAAGTATCCAGTGGGAGGAAAAGTGTATTTGATACATATTTTTCCACCTACGTATCTCTGGGAAGTTCACACCGTGAGACTCATACTTGGCCTCGTGGCGCAAACGGGAGCGTCCCCCTTCGGATGGTGTTTGTATGAGTCAATATCATGGTGAATGGAGAGGGTACTTATAGTGAGTGGGAGCAGGTTTAGTGAAAAAAAAAATCTATGAACTCTTTAGTCGATTTACACCGTAAGATCACTATGGTCAACCTGCTAGTTTGGCCTAGACCATACAATCCCTTCGGAGGGCTTGATCATAGTGGATCGAACATAGTAGACACCCGAAAGGGATAAAGATTTCCTTAGTCTGCTTTTCAATCTAGTCCTCCCTTCGGCGGATTGTATTGGATGGGCACTCTAGGATCTAAAGACAGAGGGTTACACTCACAAGGTACATAAGAAGTGTATGTATCCTGACCGAATAATGGTAACTAAAGCCTATAGGAATAAGAGTTATTATGGCATTAGGTTTTGGTCAAGAGTGTCTTGATCCAGAGGAGGAGTGTTTTTTATTACCCTTCGGTGTCATACATTCTAAACGTTTGGAGTATCATTACAAATTATAAATGACCTAGGAATCATTTGATAATTAGCTAAAACATGATTGGATTAGAAAATTATAAGCAAGAAACTTATACAAATTTTGTTTTGTAAATTTTCAGCAAAATGACGAGCTCAATTGTTTCCTTACTGGGTGTGGAAAAATTAACCGGACAAAACATAATGACTTGGAGGAATACACTCAACATTGTCTTGGTAGCACATGATCTTAAGTTCGTTCTCAATGAGGAGTGTCCTCAATTCCCTGCTCAAAACACACCTCAATCTGTTGAGGATGCATATGACCGTTGGATTTATGCCAATGAAAAGGCAAAAGCCTATATCCTGGCTAGCATACCTGATGTTTTAGCCAGGAGGTTGGAGGGCAAGGTCTCAGCTCGTGATATCGTGGATTTTGTGCTTAATTTTTCTAGACAACCATCCAAACAAATTCGGCATGAAGCCCTAAAGTACGTTTACGACGCGCACGTGGATGAGGGAACGTCAGTGAGATAACATGTTCTCAATATGATTGCTCACTTCAACATAGCGGAATTAAACGGAGCGGTCATAGATGAGAAAAGTCAGGTTTCGTTCATCCTAGAATCTCTTCTGAAGAGTTTTCTGCAATTTCGCAGCAATGCAATGATGAACAACATAGAGTATGATCTGACTTCTCTGCTAAATGAGCTGCAGAATTATCAGTTTCTTATGAATGATAAGAGACAACAGAATGGAGAGGCAAATCTGGTTGCCCATTACAAAAGTTCTAAGAAGGATTCACCCTCTGGAACTAAGAACTGCAGTCATACTTCTGAACTTAAGAAGATACAAAAGAAAAGGAAAAGAAGCAAAAAAAGAGCAATCGTCTGGCAAGAAAAGTTGTTATTTGATAATATGTATGTTTTCAGGGTTTATTAGAAACCTTATTTCTATTTCTTGCCTTAGCAAACATTGTACTTCAATTTCTTTTCAATTGAATAAAGTGTTTATTTCTTTGGAAAAGTATTGAACTATGTGTTGCTCTTCTTGAGAATTTTTTGCAATGGTGTAATTCAGTTAAAATAGTTTTAAACACTAAATTATTCAAAATAGCAAGTACACGAACTAATTTTCTCCTAAAGAAAATGCTCATCTTTGGCATCTTACATTGGGTCACATTAACCTCAATAGAATTGAGCGATTGGTAAAGAATGAACTTTTAAATGAGTTAGAAGAAAATGCTTTACCTGTATGTGAATCTTGCCTAGAAGGCAAAATGACTAAAAAACCTTTTAGTGGAAAAGGTTATAGAGCCAAAGAACTTCTTGAGCTCATACATTCAGACCTTTGTGGTTCGATGATTGTTAAAGCCATAGGAGGTTATGAATGTTTCATCTCTTTTATTGATGATTATTCTATATTTGGGCATATTTAGCTAATACAACATAAGTATGAAGCACTTGAAAAGTTCAAGGAATCCAAAACTGAAGTTGAAAATCAATTAGGTAAAACAATTAAAACCCTTCGATCAGATCGAGGTGGAGAGTACATGGATTTAAAATTCCAGAACTATATGATAGAACATGGAATTACATCCCAACTCTCGGCTCCCGGTACGCCACAAAAAAATGGTGTATCGAAAAGGAGAAATAGAACCTTGTTGGACATGGTTCGATCAATGATAATTTATGCTCATCTCCCTAGTTCATTTTGGGGTTACGTAGTAGAGACTGTGGTATACATTTTTGAACAATGTGCCATCAAAAGGTGTTTCTGAAACACCTTTTGAACTCTAGAAAGGACGTAAATGTAGTTTATGTCATTTCACAATTTGGGGTTGTCCAGCACATGTGCTTGTGACAAATCCAAAGAAGTTGGATTCACGTTTAAAATTGTGCCTATTCGTAGGCTACCCAAAAGAAACAAAAGGTGGTTTATTCTATGATCCTAAGGAAGATAAGGTTTTTGTGTCGACAAACGCCACCTTCTTAGAAGAGAACCACATAAGGGACCACAAACGAATAAGTAAAATTGTGTGGAGTGAGTTAAACGGAACAATAGCAAAGGTTGCTAATAAAACTAGTACATCAACAAAAGTTGTTGATACTAGCTTGTCTAGTCAAGAGAGTCCATCTCAATTGTTGAATATGCCTGGGCGTAGTGGGAGGATTATATCACAACCTGATCGTTACATGGGTTTATCTAAAACCCAAGTTGTTATATCAGATGACGACTGCGGGGATCCATCGACTTATAATCAAGCGATGGTTGACAAAGACAAAGACAAATGGGTCATAGCCATGGACCAAGAAAAGGAGTCTATGCACTTCAATTATGTTTGGGATCTTATAGATAAACCTGATGGGGTAAAACCTATTGGTTGTAAGTGGATCTAGAAGAGAAAACGTGGTGTAGATGGGAATGTGCAAACCTTTAAAGCTAGACTAGTAGCAAAGGGTTATACCCAAGTTGAAGGGGTTGACTATGAGGAAACCTTTTCACCTGTGGGTATGGTAAAGTCTATCCGTATCCTAATTGTCATTGTCGCATATTATGACTATGAGGTATGGCAAATGGATGTCAAGACAACCTTTTTGAATGGCAAACTTGACAAGAACATCTACATGGACCAACCCAAAGGGTTCATTGAACCAGGACAAGAGCAAAAAGTTTGCATGCTTAAAAGGTCCATCTATGGACTGAAACAAGCCTCTAGGTCCTGGAACATAAGATTTGATGAGGCAATCAAATCTTTTGGTTTTGACCAGAATGATGATGAACCTTGTGTCTACAAGAAAATCATCAATAGTTCTGTCACATTCCTAGTTCTATATGTGGATGATATCCTACTCATTGGGAATGAGGTAGGATATCTTACTGACATTAAGAATTGGCTAGCTACGCAATTCCAAATGAAAGATTTGGGTAATGCACAGTTTTTTCTTCTGATCCAGATTGTCCGGAACCGCAAGAATAAAACACTAGCCTTTTCTTAAACATCTTACATAGACAAAGTGTTGTCGAGGTTTAAGATACAAGACTCTAAAAAGGGCTTATTGCCTTTTAGATATGGAGTTCATTTGTCTAAGATGTCCTAAGACACCTCAAGAGGTTGAGGATATGAGACGAATTCCTTATGCATCAGTTGTTGGGAGCCTTATATACGCCATGTTGTGTACTAGGTCAAACATCTGTTTTGCAGTTAGAATGGTCAGTAGGTATCAATCCAATCCAGGACACGAACAACACCGACACACAAGTTAAAACAATCCTTAAGTATCTTCGGAGAACATGGAACTACATGCTTGTGTATGGGGCTAAGGATTTGATCCTTACAAGATACACGGATTCTGACTTTCAGACTAATCAAGATTCTTGAAAATCTACATCAGCATCAGTATTTACTCTTAACGGAGGAGTTGTAGTATGGCGAAGCGTCAAGCAAGAATGCATCGCTGATTCCACCATGGAGGCCGAATATGTAGCAGCTTGTGAAGCAGCTAAAGAGGTCGTTTGGTTAAGGAAATTCATGCTAAATTTGGAAGTTGTTCCAAATATGACTTCTGTTGTATTGCGATACTTGATGGTGCGATGGCAAATTCAAGGGAACCCCGAAGTCACAAGAGGGGAAAGCACATTGAGCATAAATATCATCTCATCAGGGAGATCGTGCATCGAGGAGATGTGATTGTCACGAAGATAGCCTCAGAGCACAACGTTGCTGATCCTTTTACAAAAGCTCTCACGGCTAGAGTATTTGAGAGTCACCTAGAAGGTCTAGGTTTACAAGTCTTCTTCAACTAAGGCAAGTGGGAGTATATTGTACAAAGGGTTTAAATTGCCCTAGTTTATTGTATTTACATTACTGTAATGTTTTAATACTCCACAAACTTTAGGCCAAGTGGGAGATTGTTGGGATTTGTGCCCTAAACTTATGTAATTTGGATCAAATAAATAAAGAGTTATTTGTTTTGATAAAATTATATTCTTGCTTTATAAATCCAATAAACTAAGCTCCAAAGTTATAATGTATCTTGAACATCAGTGTAGTAGACACTATTTGGATTATGTTCAGTATAACCCAAATGGTCTATGGTATAAGAATAAGGTTGGAAACCTTATTCTTGTAACACCATGGATGTGGCCCATTTTGTAATTAGTACAAATGAGGTAATCCAACTCATTCATGTGGTCGACATGCGAGTGGGGGCATCCTGTTTGAAGAGTTCATACAAGACCGGGCTGAAAATCATTAGTCTCACCAGTATAACGTCGTTAACAAGATAAGACTGATAATTTATAGATGGTCATTAGTGACTCGACCTGAATCCTGAGCAAGTTAAGAACTCCTGCTTTTAGGGGTTTGTCCTTAGACTAGTATGGGTGAGAGTGGCATGTAGCCGACTCAATAAGCCTACCTTCTCAGGGACAGAACCTCGTAGGTAGCTGGGGACTTAACTGTGCAAGATGAAATTCACGCATTCCTACACTAAGGAATTTGATAGGTTGTTCCCTTAAGAACTGACTCCAGGTCTTGAACAATGGGGCCCCGCCCTCTATGAGGGTATGAGTCTATGGTAGGACCTTAGGCTTGTTGTTCATTAGAGGATCAGTGGTGCTTAAGGAACAAAGAGGTGATCACAGGGGTAAAATGGTAATTTGACCCAGTCGTGATTACGAACAACCTGTGAAGGGTCGACTCATGGGTAATGATTATATCAATGGACACAATATAATCTCTGATGAGAAAGTGCGGCTACAAGTCTATAGCGGAGTGACTTGTTGTTAATGAATATTGATTAACTGGATCAAAGAGTTTGATCAGTTAATCTCACATCATTGGAGCTCATGAACTGTAGGTCTATTAGGTCCCTCCGTTCGCTCAACATGGTAATATTGAGGGTATAAAGTTAGGAATGAAATTGAAGTGTTCAATTTCATATATGAGGTGTTATATCAGTTATATATGATATAATTGATATAATATATGGTTTTAATGTGAATTAGATTCACATATAAACTATATACTAATGAGAGAATGAAGGAAGGATATGGTGGTAATTTCCATCCTATTTCCTTATAAAAGGTTGCATGAGATGCAATTGGAAGGTTAAGCAAAGTGAATCTCTTTGAGAAACCCTAGAGCATTCTTTCACATTGTGGTGGAAAGAGTTCCAACTACAATTTGATAAGATCATCTCACCTCACCTAAAAGGAACCCACCTTCCTCCCTCACCTAGAGAACAACGGAGAAGATCCGGTGGTAGTGTCCGTGATCGTTCAGGTTTGAGTTGCTGAGATCGTGATCGTGGGAGAAGGAGCACTTGAAGAAAGAGTTCTTCAAAGGTATATTTCTTGTTGTCCATCTTGTAGAAATGCATGCTTAAACTAGTTAGATTAGTTCTTGATTGTAATCCATGTAACTATATTAAGAACACGCGATTAACAATCGCTTCGGCTGCGGGATTCGATCCCGTCAGGGAGTCGGAACACCGTGAATTCCTGAAAGGGATACAGTTTCCTTGTTGGTTTTCCTTTTTGGTTCACCCTTAGGTGGCTATTGTTTGACGGATACTTGGAAACTTAAAGATTGAGGGTGACACTCACGGAGTTCATTAAGAGTTAATGGATTCGACCAAATAATGGTAACTGGACGCCTAATGGAATAAGAGTTATTCAGGATTAGGGTGCAGTCTAGAGTAAGTCTCGTCCTAGAGGAGGAGTGTTTCTTCACCCTTCGGTGGCGGTCATTCTAAACCTTTAGGATATCATTGCAAATTTTAAATGACCTAGGGATCATAGGATTAATTTTTGCTAAAACTTGATTGAATTTCAAAAAGTTTTTTGCGAGACTGACACAATTTTTAATTTTATTTTTCAACAATATGTCTAGCTCGATAATAGCTTTACTCGCTTCGGATAAATTAGTGGGAGATAACTTCCAAACGTGGAAGAACAATATAAACACGATACTTGTAACTGACGACCTTAAGTTCGTGCTTACTGAGGAGTGTCCTCGATTCTTGAGCCTCATTGCATCACGAAGTGTTCGTGATGCATACGATCGATGGATCAGGGCCAATGAAAAGGCCAAGGTCTACATCATTGCAAGCTTATCTGAAGTTTTGGCAAAGAAGCACGAGTTGATGATCACCATTAAGGAGATCATGGAGTCACTGCAAGACATGTTTGGACAACAGTCCTTTCAGGTCAGGCATGACTCGCTCAAACACGTCTTCAACGCCTGGATGAAAGAAGGGACGTCTGTCCGTGAACATGTTCTAGACATGATGACCAACTTTAATCTGGCAGATATGAACGAGCCTTCGATCGATGAGTCGAGCCAGATCAGCTTTATTTTGGAGACTCTTCCGAAGAGTTTCCTTCAGTTTCGTAACAACGTTGTTATGAACAAGATAAGCTACACACTGACCACCATTCTGAACGAGCTACAGAATTTCCAGTCCTTGATGAGGATCAGGACACCGGAAGCTGACGCAAATGTTACCTACAGGTCTTTTCACAGGGGTTCGACCTCTAGGACTAAATCTGTTGCTTCTTATCGCCCGAAAGGGAAGAAGAAGATGAAGAAGGGTAAGGTTGACCGGGCTGCCGCCCAAAAGGGCAAGAAGGTCAAGGAAATTGTAGAGAAAGGAAAGTGTTTCCACTGCAATGGGGACGGCCACTGGAGGAGAAACTGTCCTAAGTTCCTTGCCGAGAGGAAGAATCAAGGTAAATGTGATTTACTAGTGACTGAAACCTGTTTAGTGGAGAGTAGTGGCTCTGCCTGGATATTGGATTCGAGCACCACAACCACGTTTGTTCTTCTTTTCAATGAATTGATTCCTAGCAGCAGCTGCGAGAGGGTGAGGTGACTCTACGAGTTGGATCCCAGGAGATAGTCTCTGCTCCAGCGATCGGCAAAGTGAAGCTCTACTTTGGCATGAATTACTTATTGTTAGACAATTTGTATATAGTTCCAAGGTTTACTAGAAACCTCGTTTCTATTTCATGTCTTCTAGAACATTGTATTTTCGTTTCATTCAATGGCAATAAAGCGTTTATTTCCCGAAATGGAAACTTCATTTGTTCTGCTTCACTTAAGTCTAATCTGTATGTTTTGAAACCAAATTAAGTCAAAAGTGTTTTGAACACTGAATTATTTAAAACTGTCGAAACACGAACTAAAAGAGTAAAAGTTTCTCCTAAAGAAAATGTCCATCTTTGGCATCTACGGTTAGGCCACATTAATCTCAATAGGATTGAGAGACTAGTGAAGAGTGGACTTCTAAGCGAGTTGGAAGAAAACTCTTTACCAGTGTGTGAGTCATGCCTCGAAGGCAAAATGACCAAACGTCGTTTTAGTGGAAAAGGATATAGAGCCAAAGAGCCCCTTGAGCTTATACATTCTGACCTCCGTGGTCCGATGAATGTTAAGGCACGAGGTGGTTACGAATACTTCGTATCTTTCATAGATGACTATTCGAGGTATGTGTACATTTACCTAATGCATAGGAAGTCTGAAACTCTTCAAGAGTTCAAGGAGTACAAGACTGAGGTTGAAAACCTGTTAGGTAAAACGATAAAAATGCTTCGATCGGATCGAGGTGGAGAGTACATGGACACTGAATTCCACGACTATATGATAGAACACGGAATTATGTCCCAACTCTCAGCACTTGGTATGCCATAGCAGAATGGTGTATCGGAGAGGAGAAACAGAACCCTGTTGGTCATGGTTTGGTCGATGATGAGTTATGCTCGTCTCCCTGATTCTTTTTGGGGTTACGCAGTGGAGACTGCGGTCTATATTTTGAACACGTTCCGTCGAAGAGTGTTTGTGAAACACCTTTCGAACTCTGGAATGGACGTAAAGGCAGTTTAAGCCATTTCAGAATTTGTGGATGCCCGACTCATGTGTTGGTGTCAAACCCAAAAAAGTTGGAACCCCGTTCAAAATTGTGCCTATTTGTAGGTTACCCAAAAGAGACTAGGGGTGGTCTATTTTTCGATCCAAAGGAAAATAAGGTGCTTGTGTCGACAAATGCCACTTTCTTTGAGAATTGTGACTAGGGATGGTCTATTTTTCGATCCTAGCACGTGTAGTCAAGTCTGTTTCCAAGTGTTGGGAATGCCTCGACGTAGTGGGAGGGTTGTGAGACAGCCTGAACGTTACATGGGTTTAGCTGAAACCCAAGTTGTCACCTCTGATGATGACTGCGAAGATCCATTGACCTATGATCAAGCAATGACAGACGTTGACAAAGACGAATGGATTAAAGTTATGACCAGGAAATGGAGTCGATGTACTTCAATTCTGTCTGGGAGCTTGTGGATCAACCAGATGGGGTAAAACCTATAGGTTGCAAATGGATCTACAAGCGTAAACATGGCGTACATGGGAAGGTGCAGAAATTCAAAGCACGACTAGTGGCAAAGGGTTTTACCCAGGTTGAAGGGGTTGACTATGAGGAAACCTTTTCACCTGTTGCCATGGTAAAGTCGATTAGGATCCTTCTGGCCATTGCCGCATATTATGACTATGAAGTATGGCAGATGGATGTCAAGACCGCATTTCTAAATGACAACCTTGACGAAACCATCTACATGGACCAGCCCAAAGGGTTCATTACCCAAGGCCAAGAGCAAAAGGTTTGTCGGCTTCATAGGTCCATTTATAGACTGAAACAAGCCTCGAGGTCTTGGAATATAAGATTTGATGAGGCGATCAAATCTTATGGCTTTGATAAGAATGTTGACGAGCCTTGTGTCTACAAGAAAATCATCGACAAAACTGTCGCATTTCTTATTGTGCGTGGATAATATCCTTCTCATTGGGCATCCTGTGCAATAAAATTAGACAAGACCGGACCGTGAATTATTAGACCTACTGATGTAACACCGTTAACAGTATGGGACTAATAACTTCGTAGATGACCATTAGTGACTTGACACGAATCTCGAGCGTGTTACGGACTCGCCATCTGCGAAGTGCGTCCTTTGACTAGTACGGGTGAGGGTGGTCACAGTTACTCGCCCAATATGCCTATCTTCTCAGGGACAGGATCAAGTAAGGAGCTGGAAACATAACTACGCGACATGGAATTCACTCGTTACCGCCTTTAGGGAAACTATAGGGATTGTTCCCTTAAGTGTTGTCTCTAGGGCTTGAACAACGGGCGCCCACCCTCTCACTGGCACGAGAGTGGTGTTGTGTATGGTTGGACCATTACAACGTTGTTGGTCATTAGAGGAGCAGTGGGGACTTAAGGAGCAAGAAGTAGACACAGGGGTAAAACGGCAATTTGACCCAGCAGTGTCTACAAACAACCTGTGAAGGGTCGACTCATGGGCATTGGTTATATTAGTGGACACATCTTGTCTTACACTGACGGGAGTGCAGCTACTGGCTTTAGTGGAGTGTTACCGTAGCTAATGAATGTTGATTAACCGGGTCAAAGAGTTTGACAGGTTAGTCTCAGATCATTGGAGCTCTTCATTGTAGGTCCATAAGGTCCCTCGGTTGGATCAAACTGGATTAATAGAAGGTTTACATTTTTGGTGTGAATTTGAAGTGTTCAAGTTCACTAAAAGGGTAATTATGTCATTTAGATGAGATATGAATGATATATTATATAGTTTAATGTGAATGAGATTCATAATAAACTATAGGTTAGCCTAATTGTTGAATTAAGGCTAACTTGGAGAAATTAGAATGAGAGAAATTAAATTGAATGTGATTCAATTTAAAAATTGACAATAATACAAATGTGATTTGTAAAATGAGATCTGAGATATCTTATTATATCTGGTTATGCATGTTGGGATGTATGTCCTCATCTCGTGTAGTTTGTAATATTTCAAGTTGAGTTGTGAATAAATACGAGTTATTTATTTGAACTCTGTGTGATAAATAAGAGTTATTTATTTAAACTTTGTGTCTCGCATTTTTCATAAACTTAATCCAACAAACTAAGCTCCAGGGTCATTGTATTATGAGAGAGCTAAGAACTTGAACGGTGTGTAGTGGAGACACGGGGAGGATCACGTTCGGAGTTAATGACCCGAACGGTCCACTGAGATATGGATAGGGTTGGAGACCTAATCTCGGATATCTTGTGGATGCGCTCGCTTTGTATTAGATACAAACGAGGTGATCCGACTCGTTCATGTGGTTGACATAAGAGTGGGGCATCACGTGCAATGAGATTGTACAAGATCGGACCGTGAATTATTAGACTTCATCGATGTAACACCGTTAATGATGATAGAGCTAATAATTTCGTAGATGACCATTTGTGACTCGACCTTAATTCTTAGCGTGTTTCGGACTCCTGTCTGCGGGGATCTGTCCTTTGACTAGTACGGGTGAGCGTGGCCACTATTGCTCTTCCAATATGCCTATCTTCTCAGGGGCAGGACCACATGGGGAGCTGGGAACTTGACTACGCAAGAACGAATTCAATTGTTCCTGACTTTAGGGAAAGTAGAAGGTGTTGGGATTTTTGTCCTAATCTCGTGTTTGTAATATATTGTTTGAAATTAATAAGAGTTATTATTTAATCACTTTGTGTCTCGCAATATTTATAAACATTTCCAATAAACTAAGCTCCAGGGTCATTGAATTTATGAGAGAACTGGAACTTGAACGGTGTGTAGTGGACACACGGGGAGGATCACGTTCGAGTTAATGACCCGAGCGGTCTACGTGATATGGATAGGGTTGGAAACCTAATCCTCGATACACCTTTGTGGATGCGCCCGCTTTGTATTAGATACAAGCGAGGTGATCTCGACTCGTTCATGTAGTTGACATGCGAGTGGGGGCATCCTGTGCAATGAGATTGTACAAGACCGGACCGTGATTTATTAGACCTCACGATGTAACACCGCCGTTGCAAGATGGGACTAATAACCGTGAGATGACCATTAGTGACTCGACCGAATCCTCGAGCGTGTTACGGACTCACGCCCTGTGGGGATCTGTTCTTTGACTAAAGCAGGTGAGGGTGGTCACGATTACTCGCCCAATATGCCTATCTTCTCGGGTGACAGAACCAAGTAGGAGGCGAGAACTTAACTACGCGAGATGGAATTCACTGCGATTCCCGCCTTTAGGGAAACTAGAGGGTTGTTCCCTTAAGTGTTGTCTCCGTGGCTTGGACAACGGCGCCCACCTTCTCACCGCCCGAGAAGGGTGTTGTGTATGGTTGGACCATCACAATATGTTGTTCATTAGAGGAGCAAAGTGGGGACTTAAGGGCGAGAGGTAGACACATGGGTAAAGCGGTAATTTGACCCGGTAGTGTCTCTACGAACGACTGTGAAGGGTCGACTCATGGGTATTGGTTATATCGGTGGACACGTAATATTCTACACTGACGGGAGTGCAGCTACGGGCTATAGTAGAGTGTTACCGTAGCTAATGAATGTTGGTTAACCGTGTCAAAGAGTTTGGCAGGTTAATCTCGGATCATTGGAGCCCGTCACTGTAGGTCTATTAGGTCCCTCGGTTGGCTCCATCTGGATTGAAGAAAGGATAAAGTTTTGGTATGAGATTGAAGTGTTCAATTTCACTCTAAGGGCATTTATGTCATTTATATGAGATATGAATGATATAATATATAGTTTAATGTGAATGAGATTCATAATAAACTGTAGGTTAGCCTAATTGTTGAATTAGGGCTAATTGGAGAAATTGATTGAGAGAAATTAAATTGGATGTGATTCAAATTAATTAATCCACAATTAATGCAAATGAGATTTGCAATATGAGATATGAGATATCTTATATTATGTGGTTATGCAAATGAGATTTGCATAACCTATGGTTGTGGTAAAGTGGTAATTAAGTGGATTTTTTAACTCCACCAATTCCACTATATATAAACCCTTCTTGCAAGAAGGATGGTAGATACTTCTCTCATTTTTTAGATTTTCACAATGAAGAGAAGAGAAATTCTCTCTATCCTCTCTCAATTCTCCTCCCTCACCAAAACTCATAGGTTCCCACAAACCTCCTTTCTCCAAAAGAGAACAATCGAGAAGGCGTTTTGGTGGTGTTCAATCACTTTTGTTGGAGGCGTTCGTTGTGTACGAGGAGCACGAAGAGTTCGTGATTTTGAAGAAGAAACCTTGAAGAAAGTCTTCAACAAGTAAGTAAATTCTTCTTGCTGTAAATTTCTTCTTCTTTAAGCATGTTTAGCCTAGATCTAAGTGTTAGATCAATTTTAATAAACACAGTTTGCATAATTGATACATCGACGATTCAATCGTCTTCCGCGGCACGGGATTTTCATTCCCTTGAATTGGTATCAGAGTCAGGTTGATGGATCTTCAATTTATGCATTGTTTTATTAAAATTTGGTGGGTATTTTACCATAATTCATGAGATGAATGTTTGGTTTGCTTAAATGGATGTTTACGGTTTTTGGCATGTTAGATTTATTTTCTGTTTGATGAGATCAAATGTAAAGGGCCCGTATTTTTTGGGCATTTTAGAAAATAAATCGAGTCTGTAAGTCCGTGTCGTTCGTGGCAAGTGTTCCTGTGAAGAAATCGGAGCGGAAACAGGCAGAAATCGACCAAGAACAGCAAAGGTGTTTGTTGTTCTATCGATGGCGTTGAGACGCTGCCCAATGGCGTCTCAACGCTATCCTTGCGGTTGGAGGCCCTGCAGCAGAACAGCGTTGCAACGCTGGGCGTAGCGTTGAAATGCCGCTGGCGTTGAGAACGCGGGTCGACGCTGGAGGCGACAGCGTTGCAACGCCGCCGCAGTGTTGCAACGCCAGACGCGCGTTGAGGCGATTCGCATGGCGATTCTGCGAGGACGTGGGTTCAAGCCTCTACTTGGGCGGTTTTTACACGTTTTATTTATTTTTTAATAAATTGTAATATTATTTATTTATTTATTTTATTTTATTAAATAATAATAATAAAAATGTTATATTAATGTTATTTAATTAAATTTTTGCCCCTAGGTGCCAAAAATCGGTCCATTTTTTCTTTTTAATTATTTTATGCATGAGACGTATATTTTAATTAATTTCTATGTGCATATTGTATGTCATATAGATTTAAAATCCCACCTTAGGTTAAACATTTCATGCATCTTTTTATATATTATAAGAGTTATAATATATAGTATGCATGATTGGATTATATTATAAGAGTTATAATATATTGTTTGCATGTTTTAATTTATTTAATATAAGTGTTATATTTTTAAATTAAAAGCATGCCCATGGATTTAATTTATGTGATGAATTATATTATGTTGTAGTATATAGTATTATTCATGTGATGGATGATCAAGCACTATAACATAGAAATGCATGCAACCTAAGTTAATTATTAGTTTTAAAGTGTTTACAACTTGAATAATTAAACTTAGGTTTTCTAATTTTCTAATGAGATTAGAAATTTAGGAAATCAAATATAACATTTGAATGGAGACCGATAACTAACTCTCTCTAAGGAAGGTTTTGTCTAAGGTCAGTATTTAAGTTGACGCCATGGAACACCTACTCAAAACCGGCACCGGGAGTGAATTCGATCGGAGATTCTTAGGTTATATTCTCGTGAGTGCCGTTAATTAAGTGTTAATTAATTTACTCACATAGACCTAAGTTAATAATGTGATTATAAACTTAGGCTAAATACCATATAAGAGTTACATTGGTAGACTTAGGTAAATTTTAGCCGGTTTATCTAGGTCAATCCCTATTAAAATTAAAGTATTGAGTGGGAGGAAATAAAGTGTATGAGATACATTTGAATTTCCAACCACAAATCTCCTTAAAGTCCGCACCGTGAGATCTATACTCGGCCTCGTGGCGCAAATGGGAGCGTCCCCCTTCGGATGGCATTTTTATAGGTCAATATCATCGTGGATGGAGAGAGTACTTATAGTGAGTGGGAGCGGGACTTGTGAAAACGAGACCCACGGTCTCTTCTTTCGATTCACACCATGAGACGCCTATGATCTGCCTGCTAGTTTGGCCTGGACCAGACAATCCCTTCGGAGGGCTTGATCATGGGAGTCGGAACACCGTGAATTCCCGAAAGGGATACAGTTTCCTAGTTGGTTTTCCTTCTTGGTTCACCCTTCGGTGGCTATTATTTGGACGGATACTTGGAAACTTAAAGATTGAGGGTGACACTCCCAGAATTCGTTAAGTGTTAATGAATTCGAACGAACAACGGTAATTGGACGCCTAATGGAATAAGAGTTATTCTGGGATTAGGGTCTGATCGAGAAAGTCTCGTCCTAGAGGAGGAGTGTTCTGTTCACCCTTCGGTGGCGGTCATTCTAAACCTTTAGGGTATCATTGCAAAATTTTGAATGACCTAGGGATCATGAAACATTTTTGCTAAAACTTGATTGGTTTTTCAAAAGTTTTTTGCGAGACTAATACAAAGGTTTTTCTTGTTTTTCAGCTAAAAATGTCTAGCGCAATAATAGCTTTACTCGCTTCGGACAAATTAGTGGGAGATAACTATCAAAGTTGGAAAAACAACATAAATACAATTTTGGTACAAGACGACATTAAGTTCGTGTTATCTGAGGAGTGTCCTCAGATGTCGGGCTCGACCGCGTCGCGAAGTGTTCGCGATGCGTATGATCGGTGGATCAGGGCCAATGAAAAGGCTAAGGTCTACATAATTGCCAGCATGTCTGATGTCTTGGCAAAGAAGAACGAGCTGATGGTTTCGCTAAGGAGATCATGGAGTCCTTGCGCAGGAAATGTTTGGGCAAGAAATTCCTTCAGTCCGACATGACTCGCTCAAAATACGTTCAACGCACGGATGAAAGAGGGTCGTCTCGTCCGTGAACACGTTTCTAGACATGATGACCCACTTCCATCCGCCGAGATGAACGGGACTTCGATCGATGAGTCGAGCCAGTCGATTTTATTACGGAGACTCTTTCCAAGAGTTTCCTTGCCAATAGCAATCTTTGTTATGAACAAGATTAGCTACACCACGACTACCCTCCTCAACGAGCTCACGAATTTCCAATCCTTGAACAGGTCAAGGAATGCGAGGCAAATGTTGCCTCATGGTCTTATCACGAGGTTCGACCTGCCGGGACGAAAACTGTTGCTCCTTCACGCGAAAGGGAAGAAGAGGATGAAGAGGGTACAACTAACCGTCTTTGCCGCCACAAGGGCAAGAAGGTCAAGGAGGTTGCGAGAGAAAGGAAAGTGTTTCCACCGCAATGGGGCGGTCGGTCAGAAGAGAAAGCGTCCCAAATTCTGGCCGAGAAGAAAAATCAAGGTAAATGTGATTTACTTGTGACTGAAACATGTTTAGTGGAGAGTAGTGACTCTGCCTGGATATTGGATTCGGGCACCACTAACCACGTTTGTTCTTCTTTTCAGGAGATTGATTCTGGCGTACCTGCGAGAAGGTGAGGTGACTCTACGGGTTGGATCGGGAGCTTGTCTCGCTGCGCAATGATCGACACGCGGTGAAGCTAAACTTTGGTGGGAAGTACTTATTGTTGGACAATCTGCACATAGTTCCGTGGTTTACTAGAAACCTTGTTTCAATTTCTGCCTTATTGAACATTGTATTTGCTTTCTTTTGAATCGAATAAAGCGTTTATTTCTTTCAAAGGGAATGTGATTTGTTCAACTTCACTTGAAAATAATCTGTATGTTTTGAAACCAAATTCGGTCAAAAGTGTTTTGAATACTGAATTATTTAAAACTGCAGAAACACGAACTAAGAAAGCGAAAGTTTCTCCAAAAGAAAATGCTCATCTTTGGCATCTTCGGTTAGGCCACATTAATCTCAATAGGATTGAGAAACTAGTGAAGAGTGGACTTGGAAGAGAACTCTTTACCGGTGTGTGAGTCATGCCTTGAGGGCAAAATGACCAAACGTCCTTTTAGTGGAAAAGGATATAGAGCCAAAGAGCCTCTTGAGTTAGTGCATTTCGACGCGTTTGTGGTCCAGATGAATGTTAAAGCTCGGGGCGGTTATGAGTACTTTGTGTCTTTCATAGACGACTATTCCAGATATGGGTATATTTACCTAATGCATAAAAAGTCTGAAACTCTTGAAAAGTTCAAGGAGTACAAGACTGAGGTTGAGAACCTCTTAGGTAAATCGCTTAAAACACTTCGATCGGATCAGGGTGGAGAGTACATGGACACTGAATTCCAGGACTATATGATAGAACACGGAATCACGTCCCAACTCTCAGCGCCTGGCATGCCACAGCAGAATGGTGTATCGGAGAGGAGAAATAGAACCTTGTTGGACATGGTTCGGTCGATGATAAGCTATGCTCGTCTCCCTAATTCTTTTTGGGGGTACGCAGTGGAGACTGCGGTTTATATTTTGAACAACGTTCCCTCGAAGAGTGTTTGTGAAACACCTTTCGAGCTCTGGAGTGGACGTAAAGGAAGTTTACATCACTTCAGAATTTGGGGATGTCCGGCCCATGTGTTGGTGTCAAACCCGAAGAAGTTGGAACCCCGTTTGAAATTGTGCCTATTCGTAGGTTACCCCAAAGAGACTAGGGGTGGTCTGTTTTACGATCCTAGGGAAAATAGGGTGCTTGTGTCGACAAACGCCACTTTCCTAGAGGAAGACCACATTAGGGATCATTTACCAAGGAGTAAAATTGTATTAAATGAAATAGACAGTACATCAACAAGAGTTGCTGATGGGGCTAGCACGTCAACAAGTGTTGTTGATCCTAAGACGTCTAGTCAAATCCGTTCCCAAGAGTTGGGAATGCCTCGACGTAGTGGGGGAGGCGTGCGACGGCGATCGCTACATGGGTTTAAATTTGAAACCTCGATTGTCGCTCCCGATGATGATCGTGAGGATCCATTGACCTACGATCGGGCAATGGTTGATGTTGACAAAGACGCAGTGGATTAAAGCTATGGACCAGAAATGGAGTCTATGTACTTCAATGCGTATGGGAGCTTGTGGATCAACCGGATGGGGTAAAACCTATTGGTTGCAAATGGATCTACAAGCGTAAGCGTGGCGTAGATGGGAAGGTGCGGACCTTCAAAGCCCGACTAGTGGCAAAGGTTTTACCCGAGGTTGAAGGGGTTGACTATGAGGAGACCTTTCGCGCTGTTGCCATGGTAAAGTTGATCGAGATCTTACGGCCATTGCGCGTATTATGACTACGAGGTATGGCGGATGGACGCCAAGATCGCCTTTACGAATGGCAAACTTGATGAAACCATCTACATGGACCACCCAAAGGTTCATTGCCCAAGGCCAAGAGCAAAAAGTTTTTTGGCTTCATAGGTCCATTTATGGTCAAACGAGCCGAGGTCTTGGAATATAAGGTTTGATGAGGCAATCAAATCTTATGGCTTTGATCAAAATGTCGACGAACCTTGTGTCTACAAGAAAATCGTTGACAAAACTGTCGCATTTTTGGTGTTGTACGTGGACGATATTCTTCTCATTGGGAATGAGGTAGAATTTCTTCTTGCGGCGTTAAGAAGTGGCTAGCTTCGCAATTCCAAATGAATGATTTGGGAGAAGCTTCGGTATGTTCTAGGTATCCGAGATAGTCGGAACAGGAAGAATAGAACGCTAGCCTTGTCTCAAAGCGTCTTATATTGACAAGATGTTGTCTAGATATAAGATGCGAGAACTCCAAGAAGGGCTTGCTGCCTTTCAGGCATGGGGTTCATTTGTCTAAGGATCAGTGTCCTAAGACTCCTCAAGATGTTGAGGATATGAGACGGATTCCATATGCTTCAGCTGTAGGGAGCCTGATGTATGCCATGTTGTGTACTAGGCCCGACATACATTATGCAAGTAGGAATTGTCGGTGAGATATCATCCAATCGAGATTAGATCACCGGACGGTAGTAAAGGCAATCCTCAAGTATCTTAGGAGAACGAGGAACTACGACTTTAGTGTATGGTAGTGGGGATTTGATCCTTACGGGATACACTGATTCTGATTTTTAGACCGATAAGGATTCTAGGAAATCCACCTTGGGGTCAGCCTTCATTTTGAATGGAGGAGCTGTAGTATGGCAAAGCATCAGCGGGGATGCATTGCGATTCCACTATGGAGCGAGTATGTTGCGGCTTGTGAAGGCTGCAAAGGAAAGCTATTTGGCTTAGGAAGTTCATGATGATTTGGAAGTTGTTTCAAATATGAACTTGCCGATCACACCGCTCGTGATGATAATGATGGTGCGAGAGCCAACTCACGTGAACCTCGGAGCCATAAGAGAGGCAAACACATTGGCGCAAGTATCATCGTCACGGGAGATTGTGCACCGTGGAGGCGTGGCGGTCACGCAGATAGCATCGAGCACAACGTAGTCGATCCATTTACAAAGCCCCTCACGGCTAAGGTGTTTGAGGTCACCTAGAGAGTCTAGGTTTCGAGAGAGCTTCACGATTAGGGCAAGTGGGAGATGTGTAAACGGGTATTCAATGCCCTAGTTTATTGTATTACTTCGTTGTAATTTATGTAAATTTCTGAAATGTATTTTCTCCATGATGCGGAAATATCGGATGCCCTAAACTAATGCAAATTAGAATAAAACCCCGACACTTTTACGACGTGCAAGTATACACGGTCGAGAGCAGCAAGTGATAAGTTAAAAGTATCGATCCCACGAGGACTAGTTAGACCTAAATTAGTGAGTGTTCTAGCAAATTTTCCTTATTTTAGTGCAATGCATGAGTTTGCAAATTATTGTTGTAAATAAATAAATTGATAAGTAAGAAAGATAAGATAAGACAGAAGAAAATAAATGAATTTAAATGTGGGGAGAGGAGAATGCAAACAAGAAGGCGGATACAAGAGATGAGATTTGTAATGAAAAATAGGCTCAAGGTTAGGTTAGAGTTCTAATGTTCGATTTGAATAAATTTTGAGTGATGCCTTGAATTTACCTACACATGCATTCAAATGATTCTTTCCAAAATCACTAAGTTTTAAAACCTACAATTTCCCAATTGTGATCTAAATTATGCCCATGATTTTTAGGTTCTAGGTGGGTTAATTATCCTAATCAACTCAATAATCCTAGAATGAAATTTTAGTTTTCTAATTCATTAGCTTTCCCAAGTTTATGAATTATAGAGAAGTTAAAAGGCCAATTTTAATTCTCATGCACCGTTAAATTTAATAAAATTTCATAAATTCAATTAATGGCATCAACCATAAATTTAATCCAAAATTACATTAAAACAACCTAACTCTTGCCTAAGATAATTTAGTTCATGACAAAAATCAACTCACAAACTTCTAATTGATGCATGTTTTTATCCATCAAAGAATTCAAGAAAACAACCCAATGATGTTCACAAATTTATCATAAATCAGTCACAATTCTAGCCTAAAAACAGTCACGAATTCGGTCTAAAATAGTGAACAAAAATAGTCTTAAATATGTGTCCAATAGCGAAAAAACAACATTAACAATTAGAGATTAGGAGAGGTAATGACACGAAGCAAAAGATACCACCAAAGACAAAGCAGACCATAGTAGCAGATTTTAGTTTTGCAGGTTCTGTGCGACAGCGATATCTCATCCACCGAAGCTCAGAACGACGATCCAACCGTTCAAAGTAAAGCCCTATGAGTCTTGAATAATCTGGCAAAATTTCAGCACGATCCAACGGTTGAAACTCCGGCAAACGACAACTTTGTGAGCATCGTCTGTAAAAAACCGAACTGCTGTTGTCGCCCAATGTGACTGCGATATCTGACACAGGAAAGCTCGAAACCACGATCCAACGTTGGATCGCCGGTAATCACAAATTTCGTGAATGACATCTGTGAAAATCGAACTGCACTCTCAATTTTGTTACAACAATGGCCTCTCGGTTTTTTGCTACAAGAATAACACCTGAATCTTCAATTTTTCCTCACTCGCACGATTGCTACAAAGAATGGAACCTTCACGATTTTCCTCTCCAATGCACACCTTTGCTGTAGCAATCGCCCGTTCTCTCTCGGTCTCTTCCTTTTTTTGCGACTACTCCTTCTCTCCCCCTTGGCACTTGTGAACCCTAGCCTCCTTATATAAGATGTGTTGCCCTAACTACACAAATTACAAAAATGCCCTTAGGAGTAGAAAGACCATCTTACCCTTCGGGTAAAATGTCTAAAATGCCCTTAGGGACTCCTGTAATTTTTATAATCTCCTGAACACAGAAAAATCCCAAATAAATATATGAAGTCAATTATAAATCAAAATACGCAAGGATTTTTGGAGTTAAGAAAAATCTCAAATTTTGGTGTTTAATTAACTGTTAGCTTATTTTCCTAAATTTCTTAAATTAAAGCACAAAAACATCAAAATTAATTCTTTTTGAACCTAATGCTTAAATTCAAGATTTAAAGCTAACATACATAATTTAGGTATAAAATAACATGAGACTCAACAAATTTTATGCAATTCAAGTAGATTAAGCACTAAAATTCTATTAAAATAACTCTCCTATGGCGAGTTATCACTCCACTAGCTTAGTCCAAGTGGGAGTTTGTTGGGATTTTTGTCCTAATCTCGTGTTTGTAATATATTGTTTGAAATTAATAAGAGTTATTTATTTCATCACTTTGTGTCTCGCAATATTTATAAACTTTTCCAATAAACTAAGCTCCAGGGTCATTGAATTTATGAGAGAGCTGGAACTTGAGCGGTGTGTAGTGGACACACAGGGGAGGATCACGTTCGAGTTAATGACCCGAAGCGGTCTACGATATATGGATAGGGTTGGAGACCTAATCCTCGGATACTGCTTTGTGGATGCGGCCCGCTTTGTATTAGATACAAGCGAGGTGATCTCGACTCGTTCATGTAGTTGACATGCGAGTGCGGGCATCTGTGCAATGAGATTGTACAAGATCGACCGTGATTTATTAGACCTCACGATGTAACACCGTTGTGATGGGACTAATAACTTCGTAGATGACCATTAGTGACTCGACACGAATCTCGAAGCGTGTTACGGACTCGCCTCTGCGAGGATCTGTTCTTTGACTAGTACGGGTGAGGGTGGTCACGATTACTCGCCCAATATGCCTATCTTCTCAGGGACAGAACCAAGTAAGGAGCTGGGAACTTAACTACGCGAGATGGAATTCACTCGCTCACGCCTTTAGGGAAACTAGAGGGGTTGTTCCCTTAAGGTCATCTCCGTGGCTTGGACAACAGGCGCCCACCTTCTCACTAGCCCAGAGAAGGGTGTTGTGTATGGTTGGACCATCACAATATGTTGTTCATTAGAGGGCGGTGGGGACTTAAGGAGCGAGAGAGGTAGACACACGGGGTAAAGCGGTAATTTGACCCTGTAGGTGTCTCACGAACGACCTATGAAGGGTCGACTCATGGGTATTGGTTATATCAGTGGACACGTAATATTCTGCACTGACGGGAGTGCAGCTACGGGCTATAGTGGAGTGTTACCGTAGCTAATGAATGTTGGTTAACCGTGTCAAAGAGTTTGGCAGGTTAATCTCGGATCATTGAAGCCCGTCACTATAGGTCCATTAGGTCCCTCGGTTGGTTCCATCTGGATTTAAGAAAGGATAAAGTTTTGGTATGAGATTGAAGTGTTCAATTTCACTCTAAGGGCATTTATGTCATTTATATGAGATATGAATGATATAATATATAGTTTAATGTGAATGAGATTCATAATAAACTGTAGGTTAGCCTAATTGTTGAATTAGGGCTAATTGGAGAAATTGATTGAGAGAAATTAAATTGGATGTGATTCAATTTAATTAATCCACAATTAAAGCAAATGAGATTTGCAATATGAGATATGAGATATCTTATATTATGTGGTTATGCAAATGAGATTTGCATAACCTATGGTTGTGGTAAAGTGGTAATTAAGTGGATTTTTTAACTCCACCAATTCCACTATATATAAACCCTTCTTGCAAGAAGGATGGTAGATACTTCTCTCATTTTTTAGATTTTCACAAAGAAGAGAAGAAAAATTCTCTCTATCCTCTCTCAATTCTCCTCCTCACCAAAACTCATAGGTTCCCACAAACCTCCTTTCTCCAAAAGAGAACAATCGAGAAGGCGTTTTTGTCACACCCCCTCCCGAACCTCCTGCTAACTTAGCCCGGAAAGAGGCATGAAGCCAACAGACATTGTTTATCTCTTAACAATATCTGATGACCACTTTCTACACGATAAACATACTATGCTTGTATATGGTAAACTTTAATATCACACAATGAAACTTGATAACTACTAAACATACATAGGGAGAAACATTTCTTAAGTCTCCCATTTGAAAACTTAAACGAGCAATAGCATCACAACCCAGAACATGCCAACCCACTGTTCATACAACCTCTTATGTACAAACAACTATAACTACACAACGACTTGCTATACAACACCAGCCACGTACAAAATACCAACTTATGAAACTTCCAGTGCAGACTATGGCGGGATGTCGTCAGTGCGAGAGCTCGATCTCTACACGAAAATGTTTGAAAACAATGAAAGAATGAGCTAAAAACCTCAGTGAGTGTCTATCTTTAAAACATTATAAGCTCACAGGTGAATCATAATAATGGCAGATTATAAGTAGAAAATAGCCTAACATCTGTTTGTAAACATAAACAAACCATGCTTCCAATTTACAGGTTTAAGTCACCACTTATGCATAGCACACAACTCGAAATGTACTATCATATCGAGGGTAGATAGATCAATAATATAGAAGCTTATAACAATAAAACACATGACATGATACCACATTCAAACCATAGAGGTGGTAGAGTTACATTTATACCAATAAGGTTCATACCTCTCTCTCTCACGTGCACGTGGAATACCTTTGGTCGTTTGGTTTTCCCTAATACCTTCTCTATGTCCTTCAGTATTAAGGTAAAACCATTTACTACCCGAATACCTTCTCATTGTCCTTCAGTATTAAGGTAAAACTATTTACTACCCGAATACCTTCTCATTGTCTTTCAGTATCGGGATATCATGATTCATTCCCCCTCCCTAAGTACCTTCTCGAATGTCCTTCAGTATTAGGGGTTAACCACAAACAAGAGCATAATTTGTTTACCATGGAAATCATGTCTTTATAATATATACTCTCATAATTTAGGTTCCATACTCGGATTTATGGTTACAAATTAATTCAAAACATGCTTATGTTCCATCATGAACTTATGTTAGAAAACTCCATGAAGCTATACATGATTAGTTTAAACAGGATGTAATTATCAACACTTATGTTCTTGAAGAAAAACATAGGTCAACCATAGTTCTAAAATAGAGTCACTCACAGTATTAGAATTAGAACCTTGGCTTGTAAACTTGACCTATTTGCTCTTGGTCTGTCAAACAAACCAACTCAACCATTAGAACCTCGAGCTCATGGTTTTTTACCTTAAAACTGCAAGAAAACACACTTTCAATTTTCTAGCATTTTCAGATTTTCTGCCCTGTTTTCAGACAACCATAACTTCTTCATTACTTATCCAAAAATAATGTACTTTATACCAAACTCTTCCTTTTTTAACCCTCTAAAAATCATATGAAGACATAAAATTGAAAGTCCAAACGGATTTGTTCAGAAATACCTCGAAAACTACTTTCCTCAAAACAGACTTCTGCTGTTTCCAGATTCGAATTTCCTACTGCAAAACAAATTTAACCTGATATTTAAAACATCTTCTAGACATTTTCTACTCACGATTTCTTCATAGAAGTTGTAGGAAATTCAATAAGCTTTCGAACCATACCAATTAGAGCTTCTGATTCCAACTCTACAAATCAGTACAACCAAAACATCAAAGGCTTCCTGGATTTGACAGCAAATTCTGTCTTCTGCCTTCCTCTTCACAAAACAGTAAGTTAACTTCAGTATTAGCTCGAGCTTCCTTCACGAACTTTGTTCCAAATTGAGTGAACTTTCATGAATATAAAACTCAACTCTTACCTCTTCTTGTTAAGTTCGAAAAGATCAAAATATCAGAACTGGGATGAAACGGTTTCCTTGCTGCTACTTTGAGTTCTTCTCCTTTCTTCTGCAACTTCAACCCCAAAACCAGATTCTTCTTCTTCCTTGAACTTCACCTCAAGAGCCTTCAGCTTTCTTTTGTAAAAAATAAGTTTTAAAAATAGTTTTTAAAATAACTTAAAGAAAAGCAATCGGTGGAGGCAAATCTTGTCTTTTTCCCTTTTGCTTTTTCTTTTCCTTTTTCTTTTTTTTTAATTTCTCCTTTATCCCTTTCTTTCATTTCTTTTCTTTTCATTACAAAACAAAACAAAACTTAATATATTTAACTTTTCTTTCATTTTCTTTTCTTCTTTTATCCTTTAAAGCAAACCAAACCAAAATGGTTTAAACTTTCCTTTCTTGTTTTCCTTTTGTCTTTCACTTCATTTCTTCTTTTCTTTTGTTGTTTTTGTTTTAATAAGGAACTTCCAAAGAAAGATCTTGGGTTTACAGTTTTGGTGGTGTTCAATCACTTTTGTTGGAGGCGTTCGTTGTGTACGAGGATCAAGAAGAGTTCGTGATTTTGAAGAAGAAACCTTGAAGAAAGTCTTCAACAAGTAAGTAAATTCTTCTTGCTGTAAATTTCTTCTTCTTTAAGCATGTTTAGCCTAGATCTAAGTGTTAGATCAATTTTAATAAATACGGTTTGCATAATTGATACATACGATTCAATCGTCTTCCGCTGCACGGGATTTTCATTTCCTTCAGAAGGGTTGTTCCCTTAAGTGATGTCTCCAGGGCTTGAACAACGGGGTCTCACTCTCTCATTGGAATGAGAGGGTTGTTGTTTATGGTTGGACCATGCAACGTAGTTGTTCATTAGAGGAGTAGTGGGACTTAAAGAGCAAGAGGTAGACACAGGGGTAAAAGGGTAATTTGACCCAGTTGTGACTACGAACAACCTGTGAAGGGTCGACTCATGGGTATTGGTTATATCGATGGACACAACTTGTCCTACAGTGATGAGAGTGCAGCTATGGGCTTTAGTGGAGTGTTACCGTAGCTAATGAATGTTGAATAAAGGTCAAAGAGTTTGTGAGTTAGTCTCCGATCATTGGAGCTAAATCACGTGTAGGTCCATTAGGTCCATCGGTTGGCTCAAATTAGACAAATTGAGGGTTTCTGATTTGGTGTGAATTTGAAGTGTTCAAATTCATTATTTGGGTATTTATGTCATTTATATGAGATATAGATGACATAATATATAGTTTGATGTGAATGAGATTCATAATAAACTATAGTATAGCCTAATTGATTTATTAGTGTTAATTGGAGAAATTGAATTGAGAGAAATTAAATTGAATGTGATTGAATTTATAATTCCACATTTATACAAATGAGATTTGTATAATAAGGTATGAGATACCTTATATGATATAATATGCAAATATAATTTGTATATTATATAGTTGTGGTAAAATGGTGAATTGTTGGAGATTTTAACTCCACCACACACCATTATAAAAGGATGCATTCAAAGGCATCTCATGACTCTTCTTGCCATTTTTTGGATTTTCATCCAAAGAGAGCAAAAAGATTTTCTCTCATTCTCTCTCAATTCTCTCTAAAACTTCTCCTCACCCAAAACCAAAGGGAGTCCCACTCACTCTTCCTCAACCTCCCGAGAACAACCGAGGAGACGTTTTGGAGGTGTCTCCCTGTTCGGATCGAGGATCGAGTTCGAGGAGTTCATTGGTACAAGAGAGATCGTGACCGGAGAAGGAGAAAACATTGAAGAAGTGTTCTTCAAGAGGTTAGTATCCATTATACTTACTGTTTTCTCTACTATTTTGAATGTTTAGCCTAGAATCTATGAGATAGATTCAATTTTAAGATAGGAATTACACAACGGATCAACGACGTTTCACAACGTCTTCCGCTGCGGGAATTCAAAATCCCTTCAATTGGTATCATAACCAATTGTTGCTCTTCGTTGTGTATTATGTGGATTCTTAAAATTAGGTGGGTAGAATTAATTTTCATGAGATGAATGTTAATGGTTTACATTTTTTTATGTTTTCGATTTTTGGCACATTTTTTTTTTTTAGATTTACATTAAAGTTGATGAGATCAATGTAAGGGCCCGTTGTTTTGGGCGTTTTTAATGTAAATCGAGTCTGTAAGTCCGTGTCGTTCATGGCAAGAGTTGTCGTGAAGAAAATAGAGCAAAAGCAAGGCGATTTTCGGAAAAAAAAAGCAAAAGTTATTTCTTTGAAGTTCATCGGCGTTGCGGCGCCATCCATCTTCTTTCTTTGAGGTCGGCTTTGCGGTCGCGTTACGGTAGCGCTAGCGGTGGCGTTGCAACGCCACAACATTGAGAACGCTAGGCGCGACGTTATACATCACAGCGTTGCAACGCAATAACTACGTTGCAACGCTGTGGCGTATTGGTGCGTGGAGTGCGAATTTTCTGGGGGCGTGGTATGAGGGCGGCGGTTTGAGCCTAGCGTTGTGCAACTGCCGTTTTATTTTTTTATGCTTTTTTTTTTGTATTTTTTATTTTAAAAATGTATTTTATTTAATTATTTTAATTAATATTATTATAAGAGTTATATTAATGTTAATTAATTTAATTTTATGTCCCTAGGGTGCCAAAAAATCGGTCAAATAATGCTATTTAATTATTTTATGCATGAGATGTATGATTTAATTATTCTATGTGCATAATGTATGTCATATAGATTTAAAATCCCACCTTAGGTTAAACATTTCATGCATCATATTTATATTATAAGAGTTATAATATATAGTAGGCATGATAGGATTATATTATAAGAGTTATAATATAATGTTTGCATGTTTTAATTTATTTCATATAAGTGTTATATTTCTTAGATTAAAAGCATGCTCATGCATTTAATTAATGTGATGAATGTATGTTATAGTATAGTATTATTCATGTGATGAATGATCAAGCACTATAACATAGAAATGCATGTAACCTAAGTTAATTATTAGTTTTAAATTGTTTAGAACTTGAATAATGAGACTTAGGTTTTCTAGTTCTAATAAGATTAGAAGTAGGAAATCAAATATGACCTTTGAATGGAAACTGATAAGTAACTCTATCTAAGGAAGGTTTTGTCTAAGGCTGGGGTATTTAAGTTGGCGCTTCATGAACACCCCTACCGAAACCGACTGCAAATGAATTCGGTCCGGAGATTCTTAAGTTATATTCTCGTGAGTGTCGTTAATTAAGAGTTAATTAATTTACACACATAGACCTAAGTTAATAATGTGATTATAGACTTAGGCTAATCCAATATAAGAGTTATATTGGTAGACTTCGGTAAATTTTAGCCGGTTTATCTAGGTCAATCCCGATTATTTTAAAGTGTTGAGTGGGAGGAAATTTTCCATCCACAAATCTCCGTTAAGTTCGCACCGTGAGATCCATGCTCGGCCTCGTGGCGCAAATGGGAGCGTCCCCCTACGGGTGGCATTTGTATGGGTCAATATCAACGTGAATAGAGAGAGTATTTATAGTGAGTGGGAGCGGGTTCTGTGAAAACGGGACCCACGGTCTCTTCTTTCGATTCACACCGTGAGACGCCTATGATCCGCCTGCTAGTTTGGCCTGGACCAGACAATCCCTACGGAGGGCCTTGATTATGGGAGTCGGAACACCGTGAATTTCCGAAAGGGATATGATTTCCTTGTTGGTTTTCCTTCTTAGTCCTCCCTACAACGGCTATTATTTGGACGGACACTTGGAAATTTAAAGATTGAGGGTGACACTCACAGGATTCGTTAAGAGTTAATGAATTCAGACCGAAAAATGGTAACTGGATGCCTAATGGAATAAGAGTTATTCTGGTATTAGGGTCTCGTCGAGAAAGTCTCGTCCTAAAGGAGAAGTGGGTTTGTCTACCCTACGGTGGCCGTCATTCTAAACCTTTAGGATATCAATGCAATTTTTAAATAACCTAGGGATCATAGGATAAAAATTTGCTAAAACCCGATTGGATTTTCAAAAGTTTTTGCGAGACTAATACAAAGTTTTTCCATTTTTTCAGCAACAAAATGTCAAACGCTTTTAACGCTCCTTTAGCTTCTGTTAAGTTAGTCGGCGATAGTTGATAACTCACCATAAGTGAGTTATTTTATTAAAATTTTAGTGTTTAATCCACTTGAATTGCATTTAATTTAGTGATCCTCATGTTATTTTATCCCTAAATTATGCGTGTTAGCTTTAAAATCTTGAATTTAAGCATTAGGTGCAAAAAGAATTAATTTTGATGTTTTTGTGTTTTAATTCAAAAAATTTAGGAAAATAAGCTAACGGTTAATTAAAGACCGAAATTTGAGATTTTTCTTAACTCCAAAAATCCTTGCGTATTTAGTTTGATTTATAATTGACTTCATAAATTTATTTAGGATTTTTCTGTGTGCAGGAGATGTTTAAAAATTACAAGAGTCCCTAAAGGCATTTTAGACATTTTACCCGAAGGGTAATATGGTCTTTTTATCCTTAAGGGTATTTTTGTAATTTGTGGATTTAGGGCAACATCATCTTGTATAAGGAGGCTAGGGTTTACAAGTGAAAAGGGGGAGTTGGAGTTGTGACAAGAGGAAGAGATCGAGAGAGAGAAGAGGAACCATCGATATTGCTACAGCAATCAAGGGAAAAAACCGAGTGGATAAACTTAACATTTCTGTAGCAATCAAGAGGGAAGAGCAAAGAGAAGTTGTCTGGGCGTTGTTGAAGCAATCAGTGGAACCTGTGCGTAAAGTACAATCTGAAGCCTCTTTGCTGAAGCAATCGACGTGCAGTTGAGGAGAAGCCATCAGCATTGCTGAAGCAAAATCGCGTTGTCCACCTGTTGTTATTGCTTGGCAATTGTTGAAGCAATCTGTGGAGTTTCTTTGCAGATGGTGTTGTCTCCGCATTTCTTTGAAGCAATCGGTGGAACCAAGGGGTTATTCTTTGTTGTTGCGTGCCTTTCTTTGAAGCAATTGGTTGATTATTCTTTGAAGCAAACCAAAGGGCTTTGCTGAAGAAAAGTGCCCTGCTGCAGACCATCGACAGAGGGTTGCTGATAGGCAATTGTTGTAGCAAAAGCTAGGCCACTTGTTGTGTAACCTTTTCCCTATCTCTAAGTTTTATTGCTTGTTGTAAACTACCAATTTAATACTGATTTTTTGGGTTGGTTATATACTGATTTAGACTACTTTTGCTCACTGTTTTAGGTCGAACTCGTGACTAGTTTAGGCTATAATTGTGGTTGATTTAGGCTATTTTAGTGAATGTTGTTGGTTGTTTTGCATGAACTCATTGATCAATAAAAGCATGCTTAATTTAGAGATGTGTGACTCGATTTTAATCATGAACTAAATTGTCTTAGGCAAAGGTTAGGTTGTGTTCAAATGTAAATTTGGATTAAATTTATGGTTGATGCCATTGATTGAATTTATGAAATTTTATTGAATTTAACGTTGCATGAGAATTAAAATTGGTCTTTTTAACTTCTCTATAATTCATAAACTTGGGAAAGCTAATGAATTAGAAAACTAAAATTTCATTCTAGGATTACTGAGTTGATTAGGGATAATTAACCCACCTAGAACCTAAAATCATGGGCATAATTTAGATCATAATTGAAAAATTGTAGGTGTTAAAACTTAGTGATTTTGGAAAGAATCATTTGAATGCATCTGTAGGTAAATTCAAGGCATCAATCAAAATTTATTCCAATCGAACATTAGAACTCCAACCTAACCCGAGCCTATTTTTCACTACAAATCCCATCTCTTGTATTTGCCTTCTTGTTTGCATTCTCCTCTCCCCGCATTTAAATTCAGTTATTTTCTTTTATCTTATTTTTCTTACTTATCAATTTATTTAATTACAACAATAATTTGCACACTCATGCATTACACTAAAATAAGGAAAATTTGCTAGGACACTCATTCATTTAGGGTCTAGCTAGTCCTCGTGGGATCGATACTTTAACTTATCACTTGCTCCACTCGACCGTGTATACTTGCACGTCGTAGAAGTGTCGGAGTCTTATCCTAATTTACATTAGTTTGGGGCATTGATATTTTCGCATCAAGTTTTTGGCGCCGTTGTCGGGGACTAGTTTTGATTCTTATTTTGTTTGAGTTGATTTTAGCATTTTATCCTTGTTTTTTTCTTTGGGTGTGTCTTGTTATATTTGTTTCGTGTTTTTATCTTTGTTGAGTCTTGGTTATTCTTTCTGGTTGTGTTGGTGCATATTGTGTTTGTTGAGCCTGTTATAATTGCTTCATTACTTTACTATGGCTTATGATAACTTTGGGTGGTCTTCTGTGCCCAATGAGCAACCACAATATAGTTCCTTTTCTTATGATTATCCCTATGCCAATTTAGCATCTTCTAGTGAGGGGTATGAATCTTATGGCTACCAAATGCCTAATTACTATCGTACTAACCCTATGACTTATGGGAACCATATGTATGATAATAATCAGAGCAATTGGGCCTATGAACCATATCCTAGGGGTTTTGAGCCATATCCTTCCCATATCCAAGAACCCCAGGTAGAAGACGAATCTTCCCTTAAAATGTTGTTATTAGAATATATGAGAACCACAGATGAGAGGAATAGGCAAATAGGGGAGTCAATTCAACGCCTAACGGATACAGTTGTCTCCCTTAGAGAACAAATGTACTTAGACTCGTCTGAGGTTGAGCACCCTAGGGAAGAGAGTGAGGGAGGACCCACACCCTTAGATAGTTTGGTGAGTCACTTGATCACTGACCCGCTGATAGACCTTCAAGATCCTAGTCCTTCACATTTCTCGGAGTATGGGCATTTAGAGGATTATGCTTTAGATGTAAAAGAACTAAAACCTTTCAACACATACTAGGATAGAGTTAGTGAGAGCCTGGAAAAAGTCGAGCCTGTTGAGTTAGGCCAGGAGGTAGAGTGTGAGGCTTTTGAGTCTATGTCAGTTCTATTTTCTGATTTTTCTCTTATTGGTGAGGGTTTTTCTTTCTATGCTCTCGAGTCAGTATTTTTTTGTGAGTCTGTTCATTTTCCTGTTCTTCCTTCTTTTCTTTTATCAAATAAAAAACCAAAAAATGCTTACTTTGTTGTTTTTCCTTCTTTTCTTTTATTATATAAAAAAGCAAAAAACATATCTGACTCGGGCTCTCACGAGAAGCTAGTATTCTTGCTAGCTCTGATTTGTTTTGTAGATTCAAGAAAGAGAGGCCCGAAGAAATGGGAGAATTTTTATGTACCTTGACAAGCCCAAGTGTACTCCGTCAAGCTAATGACGTTTAAACAAGCGCTTCTTGGGAGGCAACCCAAAATTTATTTCGTTTGTTTTGTTTTTAATTTTTTTTTGTTTTGTTTCATTTTTAGTTGATTTTTTTTCGAATAAATAACCCTTGCTTATCTTGCAGCTCCCTTGGGGACTGATGAGTGATATGTGCTGCAGTAGAGGTCTCCTCGATTCAGGGCAGTATTGTTCTCCCTTCCATCTTTATTAATTGTCCTTAAGCATGCTTAAGTGAGTAGATTATACATTAAGGGCAAGGTGTGCTTTAACCATGAGGGGGAGATGTGTTGTTCTGAATCTGAGTTTGGGCTTAATTGAAATTTTTTCGGCTGATGAGACTGTGTGCTGCTAGAGTTTATAGGGTGTTGCAAGCCTTTGTGTTTATAAAGTTATTTACTTTCTTTAGGACTACAAAATGATCTATTTTGACTACCAGGTTCCATGTTTAGTTGTTGGTTTTCATGGTCTTTGATATGCATGATGTAGGTAGTTGATTCATTACGTTTAAGCAAGTAAAAATAGAAAAAATGGTTGTTGTCCCTTGTTTAAAAATTAAGTTTCTCATGTGTTTTTAATGGTAAAAAGTGTTAGGTGTTTTGTAGAAACTTGGTATGCATCTCCTTGAAAATAAAAAGTTAAGGTCAAATCTCAGGGTTAATGAAAATAAGAGTTGTTGCTTGTGTTGGAGGCAAGAGTATGCTATCTTGTTTGGTGTTTCTCAAGGTCAAGCTTGTCATTAGGGTTCTTTAGTGCGCTTATGGTTAGTATGTCAATCAAAGTAGTTAGGATTCAACTCCTAGGCCAAAAATTTCAAAAACTAGAAGCCATGACAAGTTAGGTAACCCATATATTTTTTTAGAGCACTCCAAAATTAGTAAACTTCAAATTTATGATTATTTCAAGTTTGTGGGAGTTACCCGACCTCCCTAACTCAATGAGGACATTGAGTACTCTAAGTTTGGGGGGAAAAGTAAATTCTTCGGTGTTTTTAAAAAAAAAAAGAAAAAAGAAAAAAAAAGTGAAAGAAAGAAAGAGTGTGCAAACCTTTCATTTCCCTAAAACTCCATTGGGCTAGACAAAAAAATGTGCTATTTATTTTGTTATTTCAGGCAACTTGGTGCTTGATGTCAGAGGGTCTGGGCACTAACCATGTTGGCCTCTTGGAGTGAAGGTATCAAGCAAGAAGCCTATTCCCATTGCTTAGGTGCGCTGCGCTAACCACGTGTGCCATTCTAAGAACTACGGGAAGTCCCATTGCTTAGGTGTGTTGCGCTAAACACGTGTGCCATTCTAAGAACTACGGGAGAGTCAAAAAATAAATAAAAATAAAACCAAAAAACAAGGAAAGTAAAAAAAAAAAAAAAAACCTTGCCCTTAGCAGTGAGTTTTATGGAAATTGAGGGGAATAATGCACATATCTATTTTTTTTAAAAAAATAGAATATATATAAAAAAATAAAAAGGAATGATCATTAAATTGTAGCCATGCGAGTTTTGGAGTATGACTTATTTTTAACTATGGGTTGCTTGATTTGAATGATTAGGATTCTAGTGGTTGAGCTTGAGGGTAGATGTTGAATCCTAGTTGGTTTGCTCTTGGTTATTGATGCATAAGTGTAGCTAAGAAACCCCAAGGTGAGCCACTTAGAGAGCATTGATTGAATGGTGACTTGTAGCTTAGAACAGAAATATTCAATCCTTGTTTAGTTACACAAATGATTTGAGTCTTTAAAGGTCTTTTAAGTCTTTAGGGAATAGAATTCATTGAGGACAATGAGTAGTTCAAGTTTGGGGGTTTGATAACTCACCATAAGTGAGTTATTTTACTAGAATTTTAGTGTTTAATCCACTTGAATTCCATTTAATTTAGTGATCCTCATGTTATTTTATCCCTAAATTATGCGTGTTAGTTTTAAAATCTTGAATTTAAGCATTAGGTGCAAAAAGAATTAATTTTGATGTTTTTATGTTTTAATTCAAGAAATTTAAGAAAATAAGCTAACAGTTAATTAAAGACCGAAATTTGAGATTTTTCTTAACTCCAAAAATCCTTGCGTATTTAGTTTGATTTATAATTGTTTTCATAAATTTATTTGGGATTTTTCTGTGTGCAGGAGATGTTTAAAAATTACAAGAATCCCTAAGGGCATTTTCGACATTTTACCCGAAGGGTAATACGTCTTTTTACCCTTAAGGGTATTTTTGTAATTTGTGGAGTTAGGGCAACATCATCTTGTATAAGGAGGCTAGGGTTTACAAGTGAAAAGGGGGAGTTGGAGTTGTGACAAGAGGAAGAGATCGAGAGAGAGAAGAGGAACCATCGATATTGCTACAACAATCAAGGGGAAAAACCGAGTGGATAAACTTAACATTGTTGTAGCAATCAAGAGGGAAGAGCAGAGAGGAGTTGTCTGGGCGTTGCTGAAGCAATCGGTGGAACTTTGTGCGTAAAGTACAATCTGAAGCCTCTTTCTTTGAAGCAATCGACGTCTGCGATTGAGGAGAAGCCATCGGCATTCTTTGAAAGCAAAATCGCGTTGTCCACCTGCTGTTATTGCTTAGCAATTGCTGAAGCAATCTGTGGAGTTGCTGCAGTGGTGTTGTCTGCTGTTTGTTGAAGCAATCGGTGGAACCAAGGGGTTGTTCTTTGTTGTTTGCGTGCCTTTCTTTGAAGCAATTATTTGCATTATTCTTTGAAAGCAAACCAAAGGGCTTTCTTTGAAGCAAAGTGCCCCGCTGAGACCATCGGCTGGAGGGTTCTTTGGTAGGCAATTCTTTGTAGCAAAAGCTAGGCCATTTGTTGTGTAACCTTTTCCCTATCTCTAAGTTTTATTGCTTATTGTAAACTACCAATTTAATACTGATTTTTTGGGTTGTTTATATACTGATTTAGACTACTTTTGCTCACTGTTTTAGGATGAACTCGTGACTGGTTTAGGCTATAATTGTGGTTGATTTAGGCTATTTTAGTGAATGTTGTTGGTTGTTTTGCATGAACTCATTGATCAATAAAAACATGCTTAATTTAGAGATGTGTGACTCGATTTTAATCATGAACTAAATTGTCTTAGGCAAAGGTTAGGTTGTGTTCAAATGTAAATTTGGATTAAATATATGGTTGATGCCATTGATTGAATTTATGAAATTTTATTGAATTTAACGTTGCATGAGAATTAAAATTGGCCTTTTTAACTTCTCTATAATTGATAAACTTGAGAAAGCTAATGAATTAGAAAACTAAAATTTCATTCTAGGATTACTGAGTTGATTAGGGATAATTAACCCACCTAGAACCTAAAATCATGGGTATAATTTAGATCATAATTGAAAAATTGTAGGTTTTAAAACTTAGTGATTTTGGAAAGAATCATTTGAATGCATGTGTAGGTAAATTCAAGGCATCACTCAAAATTTATCCAATCGAACATTAGAACTCCAACCTAACCCGAGCCTATTTTTAACTTCAAATATCATCTTTTGTATCTGCCTTCTTGTTTGCATTCTCCTCTCCCCGCGTTTAAATTCAGTTATTTTCTTTTATCTTATCTTTCTTACTTATCAATTTATTTAATTACAACAATAATTTGCACACTCATGCATTACACTAAAATAAGGAAAATTTGCTAGGACACTCATTCATTTAGGGTCTAGCTAGTCCTCGTGGGATCGATACTTTAACTTATCACTTGCTGCACTCGACCTTGATACTTGCACGTCGTAGAATTGTCGGAATCTTATTCTAATTTACATTAGTTTGGGGCATTGATATTTTCGCATCAATAGTATTTCGTGGAAAAACAATATAGACACGATTTTGGTAAATGAGGACCAAGAGTTCGCGCTCACTGAGGAGGGTCCTCAGGTGCTCGGTTCAACAGTCCTATTCAACGATCTACAAACCTTCCAGTCCTTGGTGCAAACTAGGGGACAGGAAGCTGAGGCAAGTGTTGCCTTAAGATCTTTTCACAGGGGTATGACCTCTAGGACAAAGTTTGTAGGCTCTTCAGGCCCTAAAGGGAAGAAGGAGAAGTTGAAAAAGGATAGTGTTGACCGCGATGTCGCCCTAAAAGGCGAAGAAATCAAGGATGTAGCCAGAAAGTGTTTCTACTGCAACAGGGACGGACACTTGAAAAGGAGTTGTCCCAAATTCCTTGATGAAAAGAAGATGACAGGTAAATGTGATTTACTTGTCACAGAAACTTGTTTAGTGGAGAGTAATGACTCTGCTTGGATATTGGATTCAGGCGCCACTAACCACGTTTGCTCTTCTTTTCAAGGATTAAGTTCCTGGCAGCGGCTGCAAGAGGGTGAGATAACACTCAGGGTTGGATCCAGAAAAGTTGTCTCACTCCGCCAATAGGCACGGTGAAGTTTGTTTCTTTGGCGGGAAGTACTTATTATTGGATAATATGTACATAGTTCCTGGGTTTATGAGAAACCTAGTTTCTATTTCCTGCCTATTAGAACAAAATATTTCTGTTTCATTCAAGAGTAATAAAGCGTCTATTTCTCGAAATGGAAATTTGATTTGTTCTGCTTTGCTTGAGAGTAATTTATATGTTTTGAACCCTAATTCGGTCAAAAGTGTTTTGAACACTGAATTGTTTAAAACAGCTGAAACGCGAACTAAGAGATTAAAAGTTTCTCCAAAATAAAGTGCTCATCTTTGGCATCTACGGTTAGGCCACATTAATCTCAATAGGATTGAGAGACTAGTGAAGAGTGGACTTCTAAGCGAGTTGGAAGAAAACTCTTTATCGGTATGTGAGTCATGCCTTGAAGGCAAAATGACCAAACATCCTTTTAATGGAAAAGGATATAGAGCCAAGGAGCCCCTTGAGCTTATACATTCTGACCTTTGTGGTCCGATGAATGTTAAAGCACGAGGAGGTTACGAATACTTCGTATCTTTCATAGATGACTATTCAAGGTATGGGTACATTTACCTAATGCATAGGAAGTCTAAAACACTTGAAAAGTTCTAGGAGTTCAAGACTGAGGTTGAGAACCTGTTAGGTAAATCGATTAAAACACTTCAATCGGATCGAGGTGGAGAGTATATGGACACTGAATTCCAGGACTATATGATAGAACATGGAATTACGTCCAGCACCCCGTATGCCACAGTAGAATGGTGTATCGGAGAGGAGAAACAGAACCTTGATGGACATGGTTCGGTCGATGATGAGTTATGCTCGTCTCCCTGATTCTTTTTGGGGATACGTAGTGGAGACTGCGATTTACATTTTGAACATCGTTCTGTCAAAGAGTGTTTGTGAAACACCTTTCGAACTTTGGCATGGTCGTAAAACCAGTTTACGTCATTTCAGATTTTGGGGATGTCGGACCCATGTGTTGGTGTCAAACCCGAAAAAGTTGGAACCCCGTTCAAAGTTGTGCCTCTTTGTAGGTTACCCAAAAGAGACTAGAGGTGGTTACTTTTACGATCTTAAGGATAATAGGGTGCTTGTGTCGACAAACGCCACATTCCTTGAGGAAGACCACAGCAGGGATCACTTACCAAGGAGTAAGATTGTGTTAAATTAAATGGACAGTACATCAATAAGAGTTGCTGATGGTGCTAGTACGTCAACAAGTGTTGTTGATCCTAGCTCGTCTAGTCAAGTCCGTTCCCAAGAGTTGGGAATGTCTCGACGTAGTGGGAGGTGTGAGACAGTTTGAAGCGTTACATGGGTTTATTTGAACCCAAGTCGTCACTCCCGATGATGATGTGAGGATCCATTGACCTATGATCGAGGCAATGGCGCACGTTGACAAAGGCGAATGGATTAAAGCTATGGACCAGGAAATGGAGTCGATGTACTTCAATTCCGTCTGGGAGCTTGTGGACCAACCGGATGGGGTAAAGCCTATTGGTTGCAAGTGGATCTACAAGCTTAAACGTGGCATAGATGGGAAGGTGCAGACCTTCAAAGCTCGACTAGTGGCAAAGGGTTTTACCCAGGTGGAAGGGGTTGACTATGAGGAAACCTTTTCACCTGTTGCCATGGTAAAGTCGATTAGAATCCTTCTGGCCATTGTCGCATATTATGACTATGAGGTATGGCAGATGGATGTCCAGACCGCCTTTCTGAATGGCAACCTTGACGAGACCATCTACATGGACCAACCCAAGGCGTTCATTGTCTAAGGCCAAGAGCAAAAGGTTTGCCGACTTCAAAGGTCTATTTATGGACTGAAACAAGCCTCGAGGTCTTAGAATATAAGATTTGATGAGGCGATCAAATCTTATGGCTTTGACCAAATGTTGACGAGCCTTGTGTTTACAAGAAAATCGTTAACAGTACTGTCACATTTCTTATATTGTATGTGGATGATATCCTTCTAATTGGGAATGAGGTAGGATTTCTTACTGACATTAAGGAATGACTGGCTTTGCAATTCCAAAAGAAAGATTTGGAAGAGGCACAGTATGTTCTAGGTATCCAGATTGTCCGGAACCGGAAGAACAGAACACTAGCCATGTCTCAAGCGCCTTATATTGACAAGATGTTGTCTAGATATAAGATGCAAAACTCCAAGAAGGGTTTGCTGCCTTTCAGGCATGGGGTTCACCTGTCTAAGGATCAATGTCCTAAGACGCCTCAAGAGGTTGGGGATATGAGACGAATCCCCTGTGTTTCAGCTGTTAGAAGCCTGGTGTATGCCATGCTATGTACTAGGCCCGACATCAGTTATGCAGTTGGGATTGTCAGTAGGTAGCAATCCAATCCAGGATTAGATCACTGGACAGCCGTAAAGGCAATCCTCAAGTATCTTAGTAGAACGAGGAACTACAGCCTTGTGTATGGGAATGGGGATTTGATCCTTACGGGGTACACAGATTCTGACTTTCAGACCGATAAGGATTCTAGGAAATCTACTTCGGGGTCAGCCTTCATTCTGAATGGAGGAGCTATAGTGTGGCGAAGCATCAAGAAGGGATGCATCGCTGATTCCACGATGGAAATCGAGTATGTTGCGGCTTGTGAAGCTGTTTGGCTCAAGAAGTTCATGACGAATTTGGAAGTTGTTCCAAATATGAACTTGCCAATCACTAATCGCTTTGTGACAACAAGTGAAAGTGCGAGAGCCAAACTCGAGAGAACACCGGAGTCATAAAAAAGGCAAGCATATAGAGCGTAAGTATCACCTGATACGGGAGATTGTGCACCGCAGAAAAGTGATAGTCACGCAGATAGCTTCGGAGCACAACGTTGCTGATTCATTTACAAAGGCCCTCACGGCTAAGGTGTTTGAGGGTCACCTAGAGAGTCTAGGTCTTCAAATGCTTCCTTACTTGGGCAAGTGGGAGTATTGTAAAGGGGTATTCAATGCCCTAGTTTATTGTATTACTTTACTGTACATTTGAGAAATGTATCATGTACTCCACTAGCTTAGTCCAAGTGGGAGTTTGTTGGGATGTATGTCCTCATCTCGTGTAGTTTGTAATATTTCAAGTTGAGTTGTGAATAAATAAGAGTTATTTATTTGAACTCTGTGTGATAAATAAGATTTATTTATTTAAACTTTGTGTCTCGCATTTTTCATAAACTTAATCCAATAAACTAAGCTCCAGGGTCATTGTATTATGAGAGAGCTAAGAACTTGAACGGTGTGTAGTGGACACATAGGGAGGATCACGTTCGAGTTAATGACCCGAACGATCTACAGTATATGGATAGGGTTGGAGACCTAATCCTGGATACACTGTGGATGTGGTCCGGTTTGTATTAGATACAAACGAGGTGATCTGACTCGTTCATGTGGTTGACATGCGAGTGGGGGCATCCTGTGCAATGAGATTGTACAAGACCGGACCGTGAATTATTAGACTTACTGATGTAACACCGTTAACAGTATAGAGCTAATAATTTCGTAGATGACCATTAGTGACTCGACCTTAATCCTTAGCGTGTTACGAACTCTGTCTGTGGGGGCCTGTCCTTTGAATAGTACAGGTGAGCGTGGCCACTATTGCTCGCCCAATATGCCTATCTTCTCAGGGACAAGACCACGTGGGGAGCTGGGAACTTGACTACGCAAGAAGGAATTCACTCGTTCCTGACTTTAGGGAAAGTAGAGGGGTTGTTCCCTTAAGTGTTGTCTTCAGGGCTTGAACAACGGGGCCTCACTCTCTCATTGGACTGATGGGTTGTTGTTTATGGTTAGACCATGCAACGTAGTTGTTCATTAGAGGAGCAGTGGGACTTAAAGAGCAAGAGGTAGACCCAGGGGTAAAACGGTAATTTGACCCAGCTGTGACTACGAACAACCTGTGAAGGATCGACTCATGGGTATTGGTTATATCGATGAACACAACTTGTCCTACAGTGATGAGAGTGCACCTATGGGCTTTAGTGGAGTGTTACCGTAGCTAATGAATGTTGAATAACCGGGTCAAAGAGTTTGACAGGTTAGTCTCGGATCATTGGAGCTCGTCACGTGTAGGTCCATTAGGCTCTTGGTGGCTCAAATTGGACAAATTTAGGGTTTACAGTTTGGTGTTAATTTGAAGTGTTCAAATTCATTATTTGGGTATTTATGTCATTTAAATGAGATATAGATGACATAATATATAGTTTGATGTGAATGAGATTCATAATAAACTATAGTATAGCCTAATTGATTAATTAGTGTTAATTGGAGAAATTGAATTGAGAGAAATTAAATTGAATGTGATTCAATTTATAATTCCACATTTATACAAATGAGATTTGTATAATAAGATATGAGATACCTTATATGATATAATATGCAAATATAATTTGTATATTATATAGTTGTGGTAAAATGGTGAATTGGTGGAGATTTTAACTCCACCACACACCATTATAAAAGGATGCATTCAAAGGCATCTCATGACTCTTCTTGCCATTTTTTGGATTTTCATCCAAAGAGAGTAAAAAGACTTTCTCTCATTCTTTCTCACTTCTCTCTAAAGCTTCTCCTCACCCAAAACCAAAGGGAGCCCCACTCACTCTCCCTCAACCTCCCGAGAACAATCGAGAAGACGTTTTGGAGGTGTCTCCCTGTTCGGATCGAGGATCGAGTTCGAGGAGTTCATTGGTACGAGAGAGATCGTGACCGGAGAAGGAGAAAACGTTGAAGAAGTGTACTTCAAGAGGTTAGTATCCATTATACTTACTGTTTTCTCTACTATTTTGCATGTTTAGCCTAGGATCTATGAGATTGATTCAATTTTAAGATAGGAATTACACAACGGATCAACGACGTTTCACAACGTCTTCTGCTGCAGGAATTCAAAATCCCTTCAATGCAAATATGATTTGCATAACCTATGGTTGTGGTAAAATATAGGTGGAGATTTCAACTCCACCTATCACCATTATATAAACCCCTTTGCAACAAGGGTTGATAAGGCATTTGCTCATTTTTGGATTTCTCACCAAAAAGCAATTTGAATTCTCTCTCAAATCTCTCTCTCTCAAACTCCCCTCCCTACACCAAAAGAAGAGAATCTCACCATTATCCTTCTACCAAACGTAGAACAACCGAGTAATCAAGTGGAGATGTTCGTTCGTTGGTTTTGTTCGAGGAGTTCGAGATCGTTGAGAAGAACACGAAGAGTTCGTAATCAGAGGAAGGAATCTTGAAGACGTTCTTCAACAAGTAAGTGGTTCTAACTTATCGTTTTTCCTTCTAAATATGCATGTTTAGCCTAATACTATTAGATAGTTTAATTTTAAGAAAATCAATTGCACGACGATACCACGACGATTTGACCGTCTTCCGTTGCGCGGGGATTCTCATTCCTTTCAACTCTCACCCATATTAATCTAAAGACGAACCCCTATAAGCAGGAGTTCGTAACTCGTTCAAGATTTTGGTCGAGTCACTAATGATCATCTATAAATTATTAGACCTATCCTGTTAACGGTGTTATACTAATAGGCTAATAATTCATGGTCCGATCTTGTAAGAACTCATCGTACAGGATGCCCCCACTCACATGTCTTCCATATGAACGAGTTGGATAACCTCGTTTGTACTAAATACAAAGTGGGTCGCATCCATGGTGTTACCAGAATGTGGTTCTCAACCTCATGCATATACCATAGACCATTTAAGTTATATACTTGAACATAATTCAATTAGTGACCGCTGCACATTTGTTCAAGGTCAACAATTATAACCTTGGAGCTTAGTTTATTGGATTAAATTTTATGTGCGAGAATACAATAATTATCAAAATAAATAACTCTTTATTTATTTGATTATTAATTTACAAAACTACATAAGTTTAGGGCATAAAACCAAACAACCTTATCCTAGGTGAAGGGATCGAATCCCGTGCAGAAGCGAATGATCATCGTCATTATTGATTATGTTCCATAGAAATGGCTCAAAAAACAGAAAACTAAAGTTAAGCATACAATTCAAAGCATCAAGGAATTCGAGATTACCTTTGAAGACGAAATTCTTCACGTAATCTCCTCACCGTCAACGATCACTTTGTTCTCTAGATCGAACCCTCAAACAGCTCCAAAACATCTTCTCGATTGTTCTCGAGGAGAGGGAGAGAGGTGAGATCTCTTTTTGGAGATTAGGGAGAGTGGAGAGAATTTGAGAGAATAATTTGTGATTTTCAAATGGCCAAACTACACAAATGATTCAAGTGCCCCAAATTGCATCCAAATGGATGCTTTTATAGGCAATGTGGGTGGAGACAAATTCTCCACCCATTATGCCACTACATCCACTAATTATGCATTTATGCAAAACTAATTTTCATAATTGCATAATATAAGGTATCAAATACCTTATATGTAATCATATTTACATTATGTGGAAAAATTGAATTTAAGCAAATTCAATTTCATGTCTCTCAAATTACTTCCTTAATTTATGCATTAATTCCATAATTAGGCATAATTAGGTTCATTATGAATCATATTCACATTGAACTATATATTATATCAATTATATCATATATAATCGACACAATTCCCTAATTTGAATTTAAAAACTCCAAACGCATTTCAAAACTTTATACCCTCATTGAATTCCATGTTGAGCCAATCAAGGGACCTAATGGACCTATAGATCACGAGCTCCAACGATATGAGATTAAATAATCAAACTCTTTGATCCCGTTAATCAACATTCGTTAACTACGAGTCACTCCACTATACACTCTAGTTGCACTCACCTCACTGTAGGACAAGTTATGTCCATTGATTTAACCAATGCCCGTGAGTCAACCCTTCACAGGTCATTCGTAGTCACAGTTGGGTCAAATTACTGTATTGCCCTTGTGACTACTTCTTGCTCCTTAAGTACCACTGATCCTCTAGTGAACAACAAGTTTATGGTCTGACCATAAACAATGTCCCTCTCGGGCCAGCAAGAGGGAGGGGCCCCGTTATTCAAGACCTGGATTGAGTTTTTAAGGGAACAACCTATCTAGTTACCCTAGTTCGGGAACGAGTAAATTTCTTCTTGCGGAGTTGAGTCCCCAATTTCCTACAAGGTTTCATCCCTAAGAAGGTAGGCTTATTGAGTCGGTGGCTCTGGCCACTCTCACCCGTACTAGTCAAAGGATAAACCCCAGAGATAGGAGTTCACAACTCGCTTAGGATTTAGGTTGAGTCACTAATCGTCATCATTGAATTATTAGCCCATCTATCAATGGTGTTACTCGAGCGATTTAAAAATTCTTGGTCCGGTCTTGTACAATCTCATCGCACAGGATGCCCCCACTCGAATGTCAACTACATGAACGAGTTGGATAACCTCGTTTGTATCAAATACAAAGTGGGTTGCATCCATAGTGTTTCCAGGATGAGGTTCCCAACGTAATCAATGTACTATAGACCATTCGGGTCAACTACTTGAACTTGATCCTAGATATGTGTCAACCACACACATTTCAAGATCTCCTAAATGTGACCATGGAGCTTAGTTTATTCGATTTAAGTTTGTAATTGCGAGAATACAAAATTTAAGAAAAAATAACATTTTTATTCATTTCCTTGAATAATTACAAATGCACGAGTATAGGGCATAAATCCCAACACTGGGGACACTATGGGTGCGACCCACTTTGTATAATACTAACGATGTGATCCTAAATCGTTCATGTGTAGACATGAGAGTGGGGGCATCCTATTCAATGAGTTTCCACAAGACTGGACCGCGAAATAGTCACTTAAACTTTATAACTTCATTACTGTCTTAACTGACTATATTCATACGATGACCTAGGTAACGCGATCTTAATCCTGAGCGTGCCATGAACTCCTATTTATTCGGATTATCCTTAGATTTGCATGAGTGAGAATGCCCTGAGATCGGCGACTCAATAAGCTTCCCATTTTGGGGATAAGACCGGGTAGATAGCTGGGAACATAATCCTACAAGATGGAATTCACTTCTACCCGCTTTAGGGATTAGTAGAGAAGTTGTTCCTTTAAGTGTTGAGTCCGAGTCTTGAAGAATGGGCCCACGCACTCATTAGCCCTAGAGGGATTCGGTTTCTTGGTTGAACCACAAACCAATTATTCATTAGATGATTAGTGGGACTTAAGGAACAAGAACAAAGTATAGGGGTAAAATGGTTTATTTGACCCAGCTGTAATTACGAACGACCTGTGAATGATTAACTTACTAATCATGGTTATATTGAGTGGACAGAAATATATCTACAGTGAAGAGAGTACAGCCACTGGGCTTTATTGGAGTGTCTCGATAGTTAACAAATGTTGATTAGCAAGGCTAAAGAGTTTGGCCAGTTAATCTCGTATCATTGGAGCTCATGATTTGTAGGTCAATTAGGTCCCTCTTACTAGCTCAGACTAAGCCTTGTAACAAATTGAATGAAAAGAATTTGAATTGTCCAAATTCGATTTTGGGAGAAAGTGTTAATTATATGCGATATATTTAACGTGTAATAGTTTAATTATGAATTAAACTATCATAAAGAAGAGATGGGCATATTTAAATTTGATTTAAATATTGGTTTGATTTAAAACATGAATAGGGATTCATGTTCGAAAACATGATTTTGAGACCGTGATTGGTCAAATTGTTTAATTTAATATTTGATATTAAATTCAAATTAATTAATTATTTAATTATTTAATTAATTAAATAATAAATTGATGTTAATTTAAAATTCATTTTATATTAACTTTTTAATTAAAATTAATTGAAAATTAAACTTTAATCTTGAATTTCAAGTTGCCAACTTGCCCATCCTTGTAATTCTCAAAATTAACCAAAATTGGCCACCTCCTTCTCAAATCATCCTCATCACTCATGTGTTGGCATGTTCACAAAGCTTAATGAAGCTTTAATTGAAGAAGAGCTGAGGAAAATTTTGAGGATTTTGCAGAAAGTTTTTTTTCTCGGTTTTAAACCATTCGACCTTCCTCTTTCAAATTCTCTCAATCAAATATTCCACAATCTTTTCCAAGGTCTGAAGATAGTAGGGAAAACATTAGAGGTGGTCCACAACTAGTTTTTGTTAAAGGTGGTCCACAACCAGTTTTTGTTAAAAGAAAGCCCTCGGATTGCTTCAATTTTGAGCTTCAAAGGTTGTGTTCTTATATTCTATTTTTCCAGTTTTGAGCATGGTTTTTGTTTTATAAAATTGATCAAATTAGAGTGTTCAAGATCCAAAATTGCTTCTGTTTTCTTAATAGTTACTCCTTATGTTCTTTCTGGAGGCATCGAGGCATCTTATGCAACTATTTATAGAGAAATAGGATGTAAAATACCATCCTATCCCTCATTCATTCTCTCATTAGTATATAGTTAATTTGTGAATCTTATTCACATTAAAACCATATATTATATCAATTATATCATATATAATTGATATAACACCTCATAAATGAAATTGAACACTTCAATTTCAATGTTACCATGTTGAGCCAACAGAGGGACCTAATGGACCTACAGTTCATGAGCTCCAATGATGTGAGATTAATTGATCAAACTCTTTGATCTGGTTAATCAATATTCATTAACTACAAGTCACTCCACTATAGACTTGTAGTTGCACTCTCCTCACTGTAGATTATATTTTGTCCACTGATATAATCATTACCCATGAGTCGACCCTTCACAGGTTGTTCGTAATCAAAGTTGGGTCAAATTATCGTTTTACCCCTGTGATTACCTCTTTGTTCCTTAAGCACCACTGATCCTTTAATGAACAACAGGTCTATGATCCTACCATAAACTCAAACCCTCTTAAGCTAGTTTAGAGGGTGGGGCCCCGTTGTTCAAGACCTGGACTCAGTTCTTAAGGGAACAACCTATCTATTTCCTTAGTCTAGGAATGAGTTAATTCCGTCTTGCAGAGTTAAGTTCCCAACTACCTACGAGGTTCTGTCCCTCAAAATGTAGGCTTATTGAGTCGGTTACAAGCCACTCTCACCCATCCTAGTCTAAGGACAAACCCCTATAAGCTGGAGGTCTTAACTTGCTCAGGATTCAGGTCGAGTCACTAATGACCATCTATAAATTATCAGTCGTATCCTGTTAACGGTGTTATACTGGTTAGACTAATAATTTACAGTCTGGTCTTGTATGAACTCTTCATACAGAATGCCCCCACTCGCATGTCATCCACATGAATGAGTTGGATTACATCATTTGTACTAATTACAAAGTGGGTTGCATCCATGGTGTTACCAGAATAAGGTTTCCAACCTCATTCTTATACCATAGACCATTTAGGTTATACTCTTGAACACAATCCAAATAGTGTCTACTACACTGATGTTCAAGATTCATTATAACCTTAGAGCTTAGTTTATTGGATTTATAAAGCGAGAATCTAATTCTATCAAATCAAATAACTCCTTATTCATTTGACTAAAATAACACAAGTTTAGGGCACATATCCCAACACATAGATGACCATTAGTGACTCGACCTGAATCTTGAGCGAGTTACGAGCTCCTGTCTGCGGAGTTTATCCTTAGACTAGTATGGGTGAGAATGGCCAGAGTTGTCGACTCAGCATGCCTACCTTCTTAGGGACGAAACCTCATGGGGAGCTAAGAACTTAACTCTGCAAGAAATAATTCACTCGTTCCTAATCTAGGAAAAATAGATCGGTTGTGTCCCTTAAGGACTGAATCCAAGTCTTGAACAATGGGGGCCCACCCTCTCACTGGCCCAAGAGGGACATTGTTTATGGTAGGACCATAAACTAGTTGTTCATTATAGGATCAATGGTACTTAAGGAGCAAGAGGTAGTCGCGGGGGTAAAATGGTAATTTGACCCAACTGTGACTACGCACAACCAGTGAAAGGTCGACTCACGGGCATTGGTTAAATCAATGTACACAATTTGTCCTACAGTGAGGAGAGTGCAGCTACGAGTCTATAGTAGAGTGACTCATTGTTAATGAATGTTGATTAACGGGATCGAAAAGTTTGGTCAGTTAAACTCGTATCCTTTGAGTTCATGATCAGTAGGTCCATTAAGTCTCTCTGTTTGCTCAATATGGATATATCGAGGGTATAAAGTTTTAGAATGAATTTGAAGTGTTCAAATTCATATAAAGGATTTATGTCAATTATATGTGAAATAATTGATATAATATATAGTTTGATGTGAATATGATTCAAAATAAACTATATACTTAAAATTTGGATTAATTTTCAAATTATTACTTAATTATGAAATTGTTTCATAATTAGAAGAATTAATTATGAGAGACATTAAAAATTGAATATGATTCAATAATGTACATTATGCAAATATGATTTGCATAATGCATAATTTGTGCATTTGGTGGGATAATGCGTGGAGTTCCCTCCATCCCACTTCCTATATAAAGGTGCATTTTGATGCACATTTGAGGTTAGATGTTCATTTTTTGGAAATAGTATTTCCATAACTCCAAAAAACTCTATCAATTTCCTCTAAAAAAATCTCTCCCTTTTCCAAAAAGGAATCTCACCTATTCTCCCTTTCCTAGAGAACAACGGTGAAGGTTTTCTGGTAGTGTTCAACGGGTTCGTGATCATATAGAACGAGAGGAGTATCAAAGGAGGAGAATAACTAGAAGAAGAGTCTTTAAAGGTAACCTCTCTTCTTCTAAGATTTTCTTAACTTAGTTTTCTGTTTTTGTTGATCATATAGAACGAGAGGAGTATCAAAGCGATTCAAAACACTTCTGTTGCGGGATATGATCCCTTCATTTTTAACTTAGGTGGATTCTGACTAAATGAATCTACCTAAGTCTATTTCTATTATAACTTTTATAACAAGTTTTTAACCTTAATGTCTAGGTGCATTAACCATTTAATTACCTAATGACATTTCATGCTTATAGGACTTAGGTTAATTCAACTCAGGTTCCGGGTCAATTCCCAGGTAGGAGGTATTTCGTAAACCGTCAATACCTCTAACCTTAGACTGAACAACAGCGGTATAGTTCCCTTATAATCATAATCCTATTTATCCTACTTACTTTATTTAAACTATTTAAAACCCTAAGTAAGACTAATTTCTAATCCTATTAGAAAATATAAACTTAGGTATAATTAATTTTAAACATTTTAAAATTAATCCTATTAAACCTAAGACCCTATATTTGCATTAAACTCTTTGTTATAGTTATGGTTTCTAAAATCATTTATCACTTTTATAAATTTTAATAATTAACCTATAACATGTTGCTATAGTGAATAAATCAACAATCATATTCCAATTAATTTATTTACTAAACAAGTAATTTATGCTTTAATTAAATCTAATTTATTAACAATATGAACTACCAAGCAAATAATTACAAAATAATTAATATAATTATTATATTAATCTAAGTAATTTCATGTTTCATGCTTCTCATTTTTCATATAATTAATACAACACTTATATTAAATTACTCATGAAAAAAATATGCATTCTCACTAATCAATATAACAATTATATTAATTATAATGCATGTACATGCTTATCGTAAGGTGAGATTTAACTAAATGACATTCATAAAGTTATAAGCAACCAATAGACTAGGAAATTTGGCCCCTAAAGTGGAAAAAAATATAAAATTACATTCATTTTATGAGTGAACTGGTCCAAAACCACCTTGTACTTGACTTGAACCGCTTGAACCGGACCAAAATTGAGTCTAGCATCACGAACCAACTCGACACGTTGTGGGCAGCGCCTCAACGCTGCGAGCACTAGGCTCCTCTCTCGATTGTGTGCATAGTGTTATGCGACGTTGTTCTTCAGCATCTCAACACGAATGAACAACGTCTCGATGTCATTGCGATTACAAACCCTCCTTTTATCGCAAATCGCCATAAACAACACCAAAATTACGTCCATAAATCATCTGAAAGCTACCATGAACGACTCAAAACTTAAATTATAGGCTCGATTTTCACTTTAAGTTTCCAAAAACACAGGGGCCCTTACAAATTTTAAATGAATTCAAAAAATAATAAACTAAGGAAAAAAATTTGTAAATAGTCTATGGTAAACAAGTATGCAAAATCACACCTAACGAATGCAAATTTCGATTACCAAAAGAAAATTGGAGTTGTCTCTGTTGCCAATGGTAGGTTTCGAAAAATCAATTGCACAGCGAAAGTCAATTGAATTGTTAAAACCCGTTTTTCATTTGACAAATTAAAATACCAGTACATTGGGTATAATTACGATAAGCAATTAAAAGCATGCATGATAAACAAATAACTCATTCCGAATGTAAAAAAAAAAAAACAACGAAAGTTTTTACCTTTTGGCTTCTGGAACGTGTACTGCAACAAAACTCCTTTGATCACACAAACTACCAAAATTTAAAACTCCTTTTGTAAGTGAAATAGAACATTACCAAAGGGAAAACTTTCTATTCTCTTAATTCTAAAATTGTGGTTTTGTGGGAAACCTATCTACATTTTTTTGGGAACTCACAAAGAGAATTTTCAAATCCAAATCTTCATTTTCCAGTAACATTCAACCCAATTCTCTCCCAACTCCCTTCTATTTTATCGATAGAAGAAGGGGAGAGACAATTGGGGCAGTGAGGAGAGTTCCACGTTCCCTTCATTTTAATTTAATTTTAATAAATTAAAATTAAAATAATTTATTTATTTATTTAACCATTAATCAAATTAGTTTCATTACCATTTAAATCATATTAAATGCATATCTCCCATAACCTATAGTTTTAATTAATTTAATTAAATCAAATTTAATTAACTTAATTAAATAAAATTTAATTAACTTAATTAAACTTACAAATCAATTAATTCTATAATTAATTAATTTATAAATTACACATCATATATTTAATTTAGGTTATTATGATTAAATAACATTTAATCATTCTCCCCTAACCTATAGTTTTAATGTACATCTTATGTACATTAAAATTTAATCTATAGTTTTTAATGTGAATCCTATTGACATTAAAACAATATTCAAACTCTTTTAAATATTTAATTCTCTCACAAATTAATTTTGAAACTTATCCAAAATTAGATTTATATAATAAAGTTTTTTAATCAACATAAAAACTTTATATTATAATGTATCTTCATACATTAAATTAATTCCCAAAGTGAATTTGAACATTTCAAATTCCAATTAAGATCTAGCAATCTTAGAACCCTTTACGAGCTAGGAAGTGGACCCAATAGACTTACAGATCTGAAGCTCCAATGATACAAGATTAATTGGCTAATCTCATTAGCCGCTTAATCGTCATTCGTTAATTACGGGCACACTCCACTAAAGACCCGCAACTGCACTCTTCTCACTGCAGTTCTATGTTCATGGATAAAGACCAATAACAACAAGTCAATTCTTCAGAAGTGTTCATAATACTAGCTGGGTCAAAATACCGTTTAACCCCTAGGTTACATCTATGGCATTAAGTACCAGTGCTCCTCTAATGAACAAACTGTTTATGGTCCAACCAATAAACATAAACCCTTCTCGGGTCAATGAGAGGGTAGGACCTTTTGTTCAAGTCCCAGAGGCACCACTTAAAAGAACACTCATCTACATATTCTAAGTTGGGAAGGAGTGAATTTCGTCTCGCTAGGTTAAGTCCCCGGCTGCCCGCGCGGTTTTGTCCTCAAGAAGGTAGGCTTATTGAGTCGGCGTCTCGGGCGACTCTTACTCATACTAGTCAAAGGGAAATCTCTAGCAGACAGAAATTCGTAACCTACAAAGATTAAGATCAAGTTGTCAGGTCATCCTATTGAAATAGAAACCTAATTAGTTAACGGAGTTATATCTATCAGTTAATATTTCGCAGTCCGATCTTATGTGAACTCTTCAAATAGGATACCCCCACTCGTATGTCACCTATACGAACGCGTTGGATCACTGCGTTTGTATCAAATACAAAGTGGGTTGTATCCATAGTGTCACCAGGATAAGATACCCAACCTCATCCATATACTATAGACCCTTTAAACTATTTTTGAACCTTGATCCTCGTATGTCTCCATACACTATTCAAGACACATAATACAACCTAGGATGTTAGTTTATTGAATTTAGGGTTAATTTAAGGCAAACTACATGAAATTCAACAACATTTGTATGAATAATGATAATAACATTTTGTTCATAGAAGGATACTTGTTGTTGTGTACGCTTTCCAGAAGTCAAAAGGTAAGGGTTTCTAATCCTTTTAGTTTAGGTTTCTCTTCTGGAATATTCTTGTAAATTATGCATGTTTTCCATGTTTATCAATTGGTTTGTCAGTGTACTGGTATTTTAGTTTCCAAAATGAAAAACGAGTTTTTACGATTCAATTGCCTTCCGCTACGTTTAAGGAATTTTGATTCCATCAATAAAGACCTTGCTAGGTAAGCTAATTACACACACTCATGCAAGAAAAGCTTGGAAATATTTTTTAATATGCTTTTGATGGCATATTTAATTGTATTTTATCCTTTTGCATTTAATCTACTATCTCGAGCATCAAGGTTAGAGTTGTGTTTCTTGCATCTATTAGATCTTTTATTCTTGAAGTTTATTCTAATTTTGCTCGAGGACTAGAAAGACTTAAGTTGGGGGTATTATTTGCATTGGTTCTAAGGAAACTAATAAAAAATTTACTTTGTTACGATCTTAGTTTGGTCTCAATGTTTGCTTGCTTATCTTCATATGTGAGTGGGATAGATTCTAGTTCTTCTGCTAGTTGGCTTAAAGGCTCTGACTGACCTTTTTTGGTGACATTGAACCTTTCTTCAGAACCTTTCTTCAGATATACATTAATCTGTAAAGAATATACATGGGTGGCCCTCGACTCAACTCTTCCTTGGCCTTTTCATCGAGCTTCAATGAGTATAATTGTTATGGCTCATCTGTAGCTTCTCTTGTTTGTTACTACCTAAGATTAACTTTTCTTTGGATTCTGACATTGAACTTACGATTTTCTCATGTCCTTTTCAATATTTGATTTTCTTTTGGGTCGATCACAAATGAGTTTCTTGATGATGACTGAAGATCCAATTAATCTCCTCTTCCTTGGCACCTTATGATTTTTTATCCTTTTCATCGTGGTCGGGTTGCCCTTGGTCTTCCCTTCTTTGTAAGAGATTGAGGCAAGCTCATCCCAGGTGTTTCGAATTCCTATTTTGTTCTATTGACATTCTTCCTTGATGTTTCGAACCCTTTAGATTAGCTCTCTCGAAGATGAGGTCAAGGTGAGTTCTTCTTCAATGACAGATCAACCGCCTTTTGAGATGTAATTTCCCTCCCCTTTTTGTTCATTCTTTGTTGTTCCTCCAGATTAAGGCAACCCCTGATTTTCAAAAGGGCATGTGCCATGTTTTGATCAATTCTGTCAAATCTCTCCCTCAAAGTGTCGAACCCCTCTAATCGACTCTTCTTATTTAAAAGTCGAGTTGGACTCTTTCTCAACTACATATTTGTGACTAATTTGGGAAATTCTCGCTCTCGTTCTTCCAGAGTGATGATCTTGATCAAAATCATCCCCTTCTATGCCCTGATGTAAATCTATTGCTTTCTTGTTCATTTTCTGAATCGTTGTGCAAGTTTTTTGCAAAAAAAACCTCTCGTACTCCATAAACGACACTAACTGTTGATGAACAAATCCATACAAAGGGAATGCAAATAATTTGCACATAAATCCAACAGTAATTTGTATTGGAAAGAGGTGCCTTGCAAAATAAAGAATACCGGCACATTGGTGTGGTGCTTGCCACAACCATACCCAAATTGGGTCGGTTGGTTCGAGTCGGCTACTGGTTTGGGTTGGAGATGAGTTGGGCATTTAATCTTTTTTTTGCTCTTTTCCTCCTTCAATACACAATTTGACCTCATACCTTTAATTAAACCCTATCTGAACCCAATTGTTTTCCATCATCTTGAATTTGATCCAATCTTCCAAATTTACCCATAACATTGTGAAAATAAATTATATGATTTTTTGTTCAACAATCGTAGGGTGAGAGATTAAATCATCGACTTTTGAGATGGTAACTGACCATTTGTCGATTGATCTATGCTCGGATTGACAATTAAATAAAAGTATTGTTTTGGAAAAATTTAAATATAAAACTTTTGAAATAATATAAAACATAACCCATAATTTTGGGGCATAATTGAAACTTATCACTTAGGGGTAGTTTGACCCATTGGTATGAGTTGGTTGAGTTGGTTCAAAAAACCTGAAGGGAATGGATTTCCCGCAACGAAATAGCGATGTGGATCGTCGTTGTTTCGTTGTTGTTCTAATTTTCTAAAAACTAAAAGTATCAACATACAATCTAGGCTAAGCATAATTTTAAGAAGAAAAACAGAAAGGTGATCGATAAATACCTCTTGAAGAATCGTTCTTCTAGTTTTCCTTCTCCGATCACGATTTCAACGATCCAACGATCTCTCCAATGAAAGTGATGAACCGATGCAAGAGGACACCTCCACTTAATCTTCTCGGTTGTTCTCGGGAGGATGAGCTAGAGTTGTGAGACTTCCTTTGGATTTTGGGTTGGAGAAAGTGTAGAGAATTGAGAGAATTGTAGAAAGAAAATGAATTACTCTTTTGGATTAAATTTCAAAAAATGGCAAAATGTCTTACAAAGTGTTTCTCCAAGCACTTATTTTTAATGGTGTGTGGTGGAGTTAAAATCTCCACCAATTCACCAAAATACCACAAGCATATAATATGCAAATCATATTTACATATCATATAATATAAGGTATCTCATACCTTATTATACAAATCACATTTGCATAATTGTGGAATTTTAAATTGAATCATATTCAATTTAATTTCTCTCAATCTAATTTCTTCAAACTAGCCCTACTTAGATTATTAGGCTACACTATAGTTTATTATGAATACCATTCACATTAAAGTATATATTATGCCCATTATATCACATATAAATGACATAAATACCCTTTTAATGAATTTGAACAGTTCAAATCCACTCCAAACTGTAAACTCTCATTTAGTCCAATTTGAGCCAACCGAGGGACCTAATGGACCTACAAATGACGAGCTCCAATGATACAAGGTTAAGCGATCAAACTCTTTGACCTAGTTAATCAACATTCATTAACTACGGTAACACTCCACTAAAGCTCGTAGCTCCACTATCCTCACTGTAGGACAAGTTATGTCCATCGATATAACTAATGCCCGTGAGTCGACCCTTCACAGGTTGTTCGTAGTCACAGCTGGGTCAAATTACCAATTTACCCCTATGTCTACCTCTTGTTCCTTAAGTCTCACTGCTCCTCTAATGAACAACTTTGTTGCATGGTCCAACCATAAACAACATCCGTCTCGGGCCAGTGAGAGGGTAGGCCTCCGTTGTCAAGGCCCTGGGGACAACACTTAAGGGAACAATCCCTCTAGTTTCCCTAGCTAGGGAACAAGTGAATTCTTTCTTGCGTAGTTAAGTTCCTAACCCCCCACGTGGTCCTGTCCTCAAGAAGATAGGCATATTGGGCGAGCGACTCAATCCACCCTCACCTGTACTAGTCAAAGGACAGACCCCCCGCAGATAGGAGTTTATAACACGCTCAGGATTAAGAACGAGTCACCAATGGTCATCTATGTGAAGGGAATTGAATCCTGTGAGGAAGCGAATGATCGTCTTTGCTCTCAATTGCGTGACATAGAAATACTCCAAAAATAGAAAATCTAAGCTAAGCACACATATTGAAAGCATAATTGGATTATAAGGTTACCTTTGAAGACCAATTCTTCAAGTAGTTCCTCGTCGTCTATGAACTCCTCTTCTCTACGATCCAATCTTCGAACACCGCCAAAAGACCTCAGTTGTTCTCTAGGAGAGGGAGAGAGGTGGGATATCCTTTTGGATTAGGGATGTTTGTAGAGAGATTTTGAGAGAACTCTAGTGTTTGCCTAAGATGCAAAACTACACAAATGGTTCAAGTGTCCCAAAATGCATTCAAAATGATGCTTTTATAAGCAATGTGGGTGGAGACAAATTCTCCACCCATTTTGCCACTAACTCTACATATTATGCATAAATGCATAATATAAAGTGTCAAACACCTTATTATATGAATCATATTCACATAATGTGGAGAAATTAGATTTAATTAAATCCAATTTCATCTCTCCCAAAATTCTACCATAAATTATGTCCTAATTCCATAATTAAACACAATTAAGTTCAACATGAATCATATTCACATTGAACTATATATTATATCAATCATATCATATATAATTGATATAATCCCTAAATTGAACTTGAACATTTCAAATTCATTCCAAAACTTTATACCCTCTATTAATTCCATGTTGAGCCAACCGAGAGACCTAATGGACCTACAAATCATGAGCTGCAACGATACGAGATTGACTAATCAAACTCATTGATCCCGTCAATCAACATTCGTTAACTACGAGTCACTCCACTAAAGACTCGTAGATGCACTCTCCTCATTGTAGGACAAGTTGTGTCCATTGATTTAATCAATGCCCGTGAATCAACCCTTAACAGGTCGTTCGTAGTCGCAGTTGGGTCAAATTACCGTTTTACCCATGTGATACTTCTTGCACCTTAAGCACTACTAATCCTCTAATGAACAACAAGTTTATGGTCTAACCATAAACATTATCCCTCTCGGGCCATCAAGAGAGAGGGTCCCCGTTCTTTAAGACCTAGATTCAATTCTTAAGGGAACAACCTATCTAGTTACCCTAGTTCGGGAACGAGTGAATTTCTTCTTGCGAAGTTGAGTCCCCAGCTCCCTACGAGGTTTCATCCCTAAGAAGGTAGGCATATTGAGTTGGTAACTCTGGCCACACTCATCCGTACTAGTTAAAGGATAATCCCCCACAGACAGGAGTTTGCAACTCGCTCAAGATTCAGGTTGAGACACTATTATTGGTCATCGTTTGAATTATTAGCCCTAATCAATCAACGGTGTTACTAGATCGATCTAACAATTCTTGGTCCTGTCTTGTACAAACTCATTGCACAGGATGCCCCCCGCTCGCATGTCAAGTACATGAACGAGTTGAATCGCCTTGTTTGTATCAAATACAAAGTGAGCCACACCCATAGTGTTACCAGGATAAGGTTCCCAACCTCATCCATCTATTATAGACCATTCGGGTCACAAGCTTGAACTTGATCCTAGATGTTTGTCAACTACAGAAAGTTCAACATTATCTGAATGTGACCCTAAAGCTTAGTTTATTGGATTTAAGTTTGTAGTTGCGAGAATACGAGATTGAAGGAAAAATAACAACTTTATTCATTTCCTCAAATAATTACAAATACATGAGTTTAGGGCATAAATCCCAACAAACTCTCACTTGTCCTAAGCTAGTGGAGTACGTTACAATAATGCAAATACAATAAACTAGGGTATTGAATACCCTTTGATACAATACTCCCACTTGCCCTTGTCAAGTACTAATGTGTAAACCTACAGTTTCTAAGTGACCCTCAAACACCATAGTCGTGAGAGTCTTTGTAAATGGATCAACAATGTTGTGCTCCGATGCTATCTTCGTGACGATCACGTCTCCTCGGTACACAATTTCTCATATCAAATGATACTTCCGTTCGATGTGGTTTCCCCTCTTGTGACTTCGAGGTTCTCTCGAGTTGGCCATTGCACCTTTGTTATCACAATAAAGGGTGATCGGGAGGTTCATATTTAGAACGACTTCCAAATCAGTCATGAACTTCCTAAGCCATACTACCTCTTTAGCTGCTTCACAAGCTGCTACATACTCAACCTCCATAGTGGAGTCAACAATGCATCCTTGCTTGATGCTTCGCCAGACTACTACCCCTCCATTAAGAGTAAACACTGACCCCGATGTGGATTTCTTAGAATCCTTATCGGTTTGGAAGTCAAAGTTTGTGTATCCTGTAAGGATCATATCCTTAGCCCCATACACGAGCATATAGTCCCTCATTCTCCGAAGATACTTGAGGATTGCTTTTAGCGCAGTCTAGTGATCTAACCCTAGATTGGATTGATACCTACTGACAATCCCAACTGCATAACAGATGTTAGGTCAAGTACACAACATGGCGTACATGAGGCTACCTACATCTGATTGGTGCGAAAATATCGAGTGCCCTAAACTAATGCAAATTAGAATAAAACTCTGACACTTTTACGACGTGCAAGTATACACGGTCAAGAGCAGCAAGTGATAAGTTAAAGTATCGATCCCACGAGGACTAGTTAGACCTAAATGGATGAGTGTCCTAACAAATTTTCCTATATAAACTGATGTGATAAGTAAGACAAGATAAGACTAGACTCAAGAAAATAACTAAATTAAATGCGGGGAGAGGAGAATGCAAACAAGAGGGAAGATGCAAGAAATGAGATGTTTAATGAAAAATAGGTTCGGGTTAGGTTGGAGTTTTCATGCTCAATTAGAATCAAAATGTGATTGATGCCTTGAATTTACCTAGACAAGTTCAAATGATTTTTCCAAAGTCATTAAGTTTTAAAACCTACAATTTCCCAATTGTGATCTAAATTATGCTCATGATTTTAGGTTCTAGGTGGGTTAATTATCCCTAATCAACTCAAAAATCCTAGAATGAAATTTTAGTTTTCTAATTCATTAGCTTTCCCAAGTTTATGAATTCTAGAGAAGTTAAAATGGCCAATTTTAATTCTCATGCAACGTTAAATTTAATAAAATTTCATAAATTCAATCAATGGCATCAACCATAAATTTATTCCAAGATTTACATTTGAACACAACCTAACCCTTGCCTAAGACAAATTAGTTCATGATGGAAATTGAGTCACACATCTCTAGTTTAAGCATGCTTTTATTAATCAAGGAGTTCATGCAAAACAACCAACAATGTTCACTAAATTAGCCTAAATCAACAACGATTCTACTCTAAAACAGTCACGAGTTATGCCTAAACAGTGAGCAAAAGTAATATAAATCAATACGTAAACAACCCAAAAATTCAGTATTAAATTGGTGGTTGACAGTAAGCAATAACACTTAGAGATAGGGAAAACGTTACACAGTCGGTGGCCTTGTTTCTCTAGTTCAGTTCGATAGCAATATCTGATGACCCAAAGTTCAAAACGAAGGTCGGTGAGCCCCAAACAAGCTGACAAAATTTTAGCTAAATCCAACGGTGGAAACTCTAGAAAACGGCAACTTTGTGAGCGTCGTTTGTGAAAAACTGAACTGCACTGATGCTTTCGGTTTTTGCTACATCAATGGCACCCTGATGTCTCGGTTTTGCTACAGCAATGGCACGCCAATGCTCCTGGTTTTTCCACAGCAATGGTAGCTCTTGATAGCAGCAAGGGCAACCCCCAAGTTTTGCTTCAGCAAGGAGCAGGCATGATTGCAGCAGCCTCTTACTCTCTCAATTGCTTCAACAAACAGCAGATGGGCAGCCCTTCCTCTCTCACTCAATTGCTTCAGCAAATGCCTTCACCCTCTCGACTGCATGCCTCTGTTTTTCGATTGCTTCAGCAAAGGGCTATCGATTTTTTCCTTCCAACGCACGCCCTTTGCTTCAGCAATCTCACGGTTTCTTCTTCTCCCTCTTGATCTCTCCCTCTTTCAGCAACTTCTCTCCATTTTACACTTGTAAACCCTAGCCTCCTTATAAGGTAGTGTTGCCCTAACTCAGTAAATTACAAAATTGCCCTTAGGGGTAGAAAGACCATCTTACCCTTTGGGTAAAATGTCTAAAATGCCCTTAGGGACTCCTGTAATTTTTATAATCTCCTGCACACAGAAAAATCTCAAATAAATTCATGAAGTCAATTATAAATCAAACTAAATATGCAAGGATTTTTGGAGTTAAGAATCTCGTCTTTTGGTCTTTAATTAACCGTTAGCTTATTTTCCCAAATTTCTTAAATTAAAGCATAAAAACATCAAAATTAATTCTTTTCGAACCTAATGCTTAAATTCAAGATTTTAAAGCTAACACACACAATTTAAGGATAAAATAACATGAGACTCAATAAATTCTATGCAATTCAAGTACATTAAACACTAAAATTATAGTAAAATAACTCTCCAACTCTCCCATGGCGAGTTATCACTGATGCATAAGGGACTCGTCTCATATCCTCAACTTCTTAAGGTGTCTTAGGACACTGTTCCTTAGACCAATGAACCCCGTGCCTGAAAGGCAATAAACCCTTCTTGGAGTTCTGCATCTTATATCGAATCAATATTTTGTCGATGTATGATGCTTGAGACAAGGCTAGTGTTTTGTTCTTGTGGTTTCGGACAATCTGGATACCGAGAACAAGTTGCGCTTCTCCCAAATCTTTCATTTGGAATTGCGTAGCCTGCCAGTTTTTAACGTCAGTGAGGAATCCTACATCATTCCCAATGAGTAGGATGTCATCCACATACAACACTAGAAAAGCGACAGTACTGTTGATTATCTTCTTGTATACACAAGGAACATCAACATTTTGATAAAAGCCATAAGATTTGATAGCCTCATCAAACCTTATATTTCAAGACCTAGAGGCTTGTTTCAACCCATAAATAGATCGATTCAGCCTGCAAACCTTTTGCTCATGGCCTTGTTCAATGAACCCTTTGGGTTGGTCCATGTAGATTTTTTCGTCAAGATTTTCGTTCAGAAAGGTCGTCTTGACATCCATTTGCCATACTTCATAGTCATAATATTCAACAATGTCAAGAAGGATTCGTATAGACTTGATCATGGAAACATGAGAAAAGGTTTCCTCACACTACAAAAAAAAAACCTATTATAGCTTTTTTTTAAAGCATTTTTACAAAATGCTATGAAAAAAGAGGAAAAAAAGTGAGTTCCACGGCCGCCTATAGCTAATTCGCTCGAAAAAAAAGGAGGGAACTTTTTTTTCGTTTTGCGCCGACCCTTCGCGCGACTTCCCTGGTTCATCCTCATCTCTTCTTCTTCTTCTCACATTTCGTTTTCTTTTTTCGTTTTGCTTCTTCACGCAATTACTCGGTTCATCCTCTTCTCTTCTTCTTCTTCTCACACCTCGTTCTTCTTCAACCTCACGCCAACATCGACATTCGTTTAATCACGCCAACATCTCGTTCTTCTTCGCGCAACTGCTCTGTTCATCCTCTGTGATTATTTGATTCTGATTAGGGATCTTCGCCATTTCAAGGATTGAAGAAGTGAAACAGTGGTCGATCAAACCAGATTACACAAAAAGCGCAATTTCATCTTCGTAACGCTCGTCCGTTTCAGGTTTTGATTGGATTCTCTTTTCTATAGGTTCCCAAGTTTGATTCTCACTTTTCGCGGGTTTGCTCTGTAGCTCTTCTACTGGATTTTGGTGTCGTAAATGGAGATTGTGCCTCCCACTCTATCTCCTTCTCGCACCACTTGTGGTTCTCTCCTCCGCGAGTTGCAGGTTTTTTTCGTCTCTCTACACCTAATAATTTGATGTTATGATCTGCTAATCATTTTCTATTGGAGTTGACAATGTGTAAATTCTAGTTTAATTTCTACTTCCTTGTTCATGAATCAAATCAAATCACGAGAAGAATGTTTATCCATGTAAAATTTCATTTGCTGGGATTTTCAAGAAGTTTTAAGAATGAAGGTACTCAGAGTCAGAAATAATGGCGGTGATTTTGAGTCCCTAAATCCCATTTGGAGGCACAGGAAATTATTTCACGTATTGTTCGTTTGTAGGAGATGGTAGTCAAAGTTTTTTTGGTGTTTTGTTGGTGAAAAGTAGAATATGCATCTGTTGGATCAATGGAGTGGATGGTAGTTTCCAGGGAGTCTTTAAACATGTTTTGGAGGAAGACTTTACAGATAATAAGATTTTTAACCATATTTTTAAAATTATTGGGTAAAGTCCTTTGATTAGCCTATGTAGGTCATCCTTTGAAGAGTGCCAAGGAATTTCTGGATGCTTGCAGAGATCCTAGTGGGATTCAGGGTTCTTTTTTAAGCTTGACTTCTCTTTGAGGTTCTAGTTCTAAAGCTTTTTGTAAACTATTCTTTATCTATTGGTTGCCTCCCCTATGGAGTTTTATATTTCATATTCATTAAGATGTTTATTTCTTAACAAAAAGAAGCAAATAATGTCTACAAGAATGCTCGTGAACGGAAACTGAAATCATTTGCATATTTTCGGAAGGTATATATTTGAAGTTTATTGGATCATTCTTGTTTCAGTGACCTTTTAATTCTTTTTTTTCCTCTCTTTCTGGTTTTCAGATTGTCGTTGTGGTATTTCCAAAGCCGGAGGAGTTGCAGCGTCGAGGTGTTTTCCATACCTTGTCTGGCATATCTGATTGAAATAGAGGAGTTTACATATTTTTTTTGTTTTACTGATCATGTATCTATTTAACTTGGTGTTGGTGGTCATTATATATATAGCATAGCCCTTGTTCTTCTCTCCTTTCAGCTACCTTTTGCCACCAATCATCTAACCAGCTAACATGAAGTTTCCTGTTTTTTTATATATACACACACACGTATGCTCCAATAGAATGAAGTTTTTTCTTTTAAGTTTTCAATTCTGAGTAGAAGGGGACGTACACATGTTCAACATGTATTATATGATTGACTATTATGTTATATAAATGAGATAAGATATGGATACTAGATAGTAGATACATGTATGTTGCGAATCAATGGTGTTGCGCAAGTAATTTTAGTTTGATGTACTTCTATATCGTTGTTCCACTCTTCGGTCCTTCCCCCAGACGTTCCCGTCACAGCCATGTCTTTCGAGCTCAAGGTAATGATATCCGTTTCGGAACTGATTGTAAATCTTGTTTTACTGATTTATGGAACTAGTCTTTTCAAATCTCGAGATTCTAGCGCCAATTTGTGTTTATTGCATCATTCTCTGTTGATTGATGTAGATGTCGAACTAGAAAGCTCTTGTTCTCGTTGAGCGCTATAAGATAATGCGAATAACATTTCTTTGTTATTGCAGGAGAATTGTTCGAGAAGTCGGTCGAAATAATGAGGAAATTCTCCGAGCAGTATGCTCGTAAGTCTATTTCTGTGTAGACAAGGGGGTTACGGTTGTTGTTATCAAGGTTCTTTTCTGAGATTTTCTTGTGGTCTTAATTAATATCCAATCCAACTACTTATTCTGCAATTTTCATTTTTCCGCCTTGGTTTTGTGGTAATGAAGTTGCTTGTGTGGCTTAGGTGATTGTGTTTACCTGACTACCTTTTTGGAACATCTCGTTAATTATACGTTATGAATTGATAGGTTTTCTAGTTAATCATTCTCAAATTGAATGACTATTTATTAGTTAGTGAAGCAATTGAGGGGAAGGAACTTAAATAAAATTGGATAACCTATATTCTTTAAAAATATTTGCTTGACATTGCTGATAAAGTTTATGATGGTAGAGTTTAGTTTTACTGTGGCAAGTTGATTGCATAAGTTCCAGGAGTTCATTACTTGTTGAAACTATATTAATGGATCTTTGTATTAATTGGGTGCATATGAGATATTGCTCATGAATTTGGTCGAATAGTTTTCTTGTCATGAGATGAAATTGTTGGGTGTTACCTTGGAATTGTGAATTTCTTTTATTTGATTATTTCTTTAGCCATACCTTTTATTAATTGATGGAATGTCGTTGATTAGTAATTAGTGTAAGAGAAGCTCATGTTAGATCTAAACAAGGACTAGAAGATCACAAATATACATTGGGTGCACAACTTTGTCCCTGTCGGTTAGTGTTTATAATGGTTTATGCAGAAATCCTGTATTATTTTCTTTAACTAATGGTCGTTCAAGCTATCTTTAACGCAAAATTGCAAATTCAAATAGTTTGTTGATTATTTTTCAAGCATTATGATGACAAAGCTGCTGAGGTTGCACAAGGTTTTGGGAACTGCCCATGTGTTCCTATGAGAGAAAGGTAAAATGTGCACTTACAATTAAGAACTGATGTACAAAAACAGTTGAAGAATAGCTTGGGGAAATTACTTTTTTTCTGTCTGGAATTTGTAAAATCATACACGTGCTTGTATGCATTATACTCATAAAATGTTTTTGTCACTTGATTTATTGATTCACTGATTGATTTGCATTAATATTATTCAGCTTCATAAGTCTTATTCTTATAAAAGAGAAAGGAAAAGAGAAGGGGTGAGAGATTACGAGGAGACATTTTATTTTATTTGTTTAGATGATGGGTGCTGAGATTTACAGTAGTAGGTTATTGAACCTGGAAGTAAATACCTTGAGCCCAATACTGACTTGTGGCACATGAAGAGTCGGGGTTTACATGTTTCATAAAGTGACTTTGTTAAAATTATTTCCCTGTCGTAAGATAGTAAATTAAACACCAAATGGTAAGGAGAAATGAGTTAAAGTTTCTGGATATGTGGACTTCTAATTTTGTTAGAGGCGAAAGACTATTGTTGCATCTAGTTTAGTTTGGAAAATGTCCTTTTTGTATTAATGTGCATGATGGTAGTATATGTCTTGTTGTGGTATATGTTAAGCTTTTATATTCTAATAGGATTAAATGTAACATAGGAACTTCATTATGGTAGTATATGTCTAGTTGTGGTAACAATGTCTATAGGGCTCTACTGCTGTGTTTTGTAACTTTGAATACTTAGTTAAGTTGTGATAAGTCTAAGTTAAGTTTTGGGTAAATGTGTTTTTAATATCATGTGGAATGCATAGAAGATGATGTCTAAACACTATTGAGATGGGCTTCATGGTAATGTAAGTCAATAAAAAAAAATTTATATGCTATTAACATTGATGTTCTATACCAACTCTGATGTAGATTTCCGAGAATCTTTATCAGTCTGAAAGTCAGAATCCGTGTATCCTGTAAGGATCAAATCCTTAGTCCCATACACAAGCATGTAGTTCTTTGTTCTCCGTAGATACTTAAGGATTGTTTTAACCGTTGTCCAGTGTTCAAGTCCTGGATTGGATTGATACCTACACTGCAAAACAGATGTCTTGCCTACTACACAACATGGCATACATCAGGCTCCCAACAGTTGATGCATAAGGAATTCAGCTCATATCTTCAACTCCTTGAGGTGTCTTAGGACATTGTTCCTTAGACAAATGAACTCCATATCTAAAAGGCAATAAGCCCTTTTTGAAGTCTTGCATCTTAAATCTTGACAACACTTTGTCTATGTAAGATTTTTTAGACAAGGCTAGTGTTCTATTCTTGTTGTTCCGGACAATCTGGATCCCAAGAACAAACTGTGCATCACCCAAATCTTTCATTTGGAATTGCGTAGCTAGCCAATTCTTAATGTCAGTAAGATATCCTACATCATTCCCAATGAGTAGGATATCATCCACATATAGTACTAGGAATGCGACAGAACTATTGATGATTTTCTTGTAGACACAAGGTTCATCATCATTCTGGTCAAAACCAAAGGATTTAATTGCCTCATCAAATCTTATATTCCAGGATCTAGAGGCTTGTTTCAGTCCATAAATTGACTTTTTAAGCCTGCAAATCTTTTGCTCTTGTCCTGGTTCAATGAACCCTTTGGGTTGGTCCATGTAGATGTTTTCCTCAAGATTGCCATTCAAAAAGGTTGTCTTGACATCCATTTTTCATACCTCATAGTCATAATATGCGGCAATGGCAAGTAGGATACGGATAGACTTTACCATAGTAACAGGTGAAAAGGTTTCCTCATAGTCAACCCCTTCAACCTGGGTATAACCCTTTGCTACTAGTCTAGCTTTAAAGGTTTGCACCTTCCCATCTACACCATGCTTTCTCTTGTAGATCAACTTACAACCAATAGGTTTTACCCCATCAGGTTTATCTACAAGATCCCAAACAGAATTGAAGTGCATAGACTCCATTTCCTTGTCCATGGCTATGACCCATTTGTCTTTGTTTTTGTCAACCATCGCTTGATTATAAGTCGATGGATCCTCGTAGTCGTCATCTGGTATAACAACTTGGGTTTCAGATAAACCCATGTAACGGTTAGGTTGCGTTATAACCCTCCCACTACGTCGAGGCATACTCAATTCTTGAGATGGACTCTCTTGACTAGACAAGCTAGTATCAACAACTTTTGTTGACGTACTAGTTTTATTAGCAACCTTTGCTATTGTTCCGTCTAACTCACTCAACACAGTTTTACTTCTTAGTTTGTGGTCCCTTATGTGGTCCTCCTCTAAGAAAGTGCCATTTGTCGACACAAAAACCTTATCTTCCTTAGGATCATAGAATAAACAACCTCTTGTTTCTTTTGGGTATCCTACGAATAGGCACAATTTCGAACGTGAATCCAACTTCTTTGGATTTGTCACAAGCACATGTGTTGGACATCCCCAAATTCTGAAATGACATAAACTATCTTTACGTCCTTTCCAGAGTTTAAAAAGTGTTTCAGAAACATTTTTTGAGGGCACATTGTTCAAAATGTATACCGTAGTCTCTACTGTGTAGCCCCAAAATGAACTAGGGAGATGAGCATAACTCATCATTGATCGAACCATGTCCAACAAGGTTCTATTTCTCCTTTCCGATACACCGTTTTGTTGTGGCGTACCGGGAGCCAAGAGTTGGGATGTAATTCCATGTTCTATCATATAGCTCTGGAATTTTAAATTCATGTACTCTCCACCTCGATCTGATCGAAGCGTTTTAATTGTTTTACCCAATTGATTTTCAACTTCAGTCTTGAATTCCTTGAACTTTTCAAGTGCTTCAGACTTATGTTGTATTAGGTAAATATGCCCAAATCTAGAATAATCATCTACAAATGAGATGAAATATTTATAACCTCCTCTGGCTTTAACACTCATCGGACCACAAAGGTATGAATGTATAAGCTCAAGAGGTTGTTTGGATCTATAACCTTTTCCACTAAAATTTCTTTTAATCATTTTGCCTTCTAGGCATGATTCACATACAGGTAAAGTATTTTCTTCTAACTCATTTTGAAGTCCATTCTTTACCAATTTCTCAATCCTATTGAGATTAATATGCCCCAATCTAAGATGCAAAAGATGAGCATTTTCTTTAGGAGAAATTTTACGTTTCTTAGTTTGTGTGTTTACAGTTTTAAATAATTCAGTGTTCAAAACCATTTTGACTGAATTAGGCCTTAAAACATACAACCCATTTTCTAATGAAGCTGAACATATTTCCACACTTTTCTTCAAAATAAACACTTTATTCATTGAGAAAGAAATAGAAATACATTGTTCTATAAGGTAAGAAATTGAAATAAGGTTTCTAGTAAACCCTGGTATCACTAATATATTATCTAACAACATATATTTCTTGCCAAAGTAAAGCTTCATCGTGCCTACTGCCACAGCTGAGACGACTTCTCCATTTCCAACCCGGAGTGTTGTCTCTCCTTTCTATAGCTGCTGCCAGGAATCAATTCCCTGATTACGAAACACCTTTCGAACTCTTGACTGGGTGTAAAGGTAGTTTACACCATTTCAGAATTTGGGGATCCCGGCCCATGTGTTGGTGTCAAACCCGAAGAAGTTAGAACCCCGTTCAAAATTGTGCCTATTCGTAGGTTACCCAAAAGAGACCAGAGGTGGTCTATTTTACGATCCTAAGGATAATAGGGTGCTTGTGTCGACAAACGACACTTTCCTTGAGGAAGACCACATCAGGGATCATTTTCCTAAAAGCAAAATCGTGTTGAATGAAATGGACAGTACGTCAACAAGAGTTGCTGATGGGGCTAGTACGTCAACAAGTGTTGTTGATCCTAGCACGTCAAGTCAAATTCGTTTCCAAGAGTTGGTAATGCCTCGACGTAGTGGGAGGGTTGTGAGACAGCCTGAACGTTACATGGGTTTGGCTGAAACCCAAGTCGTCAATCCTAATGATGACTGCGAGGATCCATTGACCTATGATCAGGCAATGGCTGACGTTGACAAGGACGAATGGATTAAAGCTATGGACCAGGAAATGGAGTCGATGTACTTCAATTCTGTTTGGGAGCTTGTGAATCAACCAGATGAGGTAAAACCTATTGGTTGCAAATGGATCTACAAGCGTAAACATGGCGTAGATGGGAAGGTGCAGACCTTCAAAGCACGACTAGTGGCAAAGGGTTTTACCCAGGTCGAAGGGGTTGACTATGAAGAAACCTTTTCACCTGTTGCCATGGTAAAGTCGATCAGGATCCTTCTGGCCATTGTCGCATATTATGACTACGAGGTATGTCAGATAGATGTCAAGACCGCCTTTCTGAATGGCAACCTTGACGAAACCATCTACATGGACCAGCCTAAGGGGTTCATTGCCTAAGGCCAAGAGCAAAAGGTTTGTCGGCTTCATAGGTCTATTTATGGACTGAAATAAGCCTCGAGGTCTTGGAATATAAGGTTTGATGTGGCAATCAAATCTTATGGCTTTGATTAGAATGTTGACGAGCCTTGTGTCTACAAGAAAATCGTCGACAAAACTGTCTCATTTCTGATATTATACGTGGATGATATCCTTCTCATTGGGAATGAGGTAAGATTTCTTACTGACGTAAGGAAATGGCTAGCTAGCTTCGCACTTCCAAATGAAAGATTTGGGAGAAGCTGAATATGTTTTAGGTATCCAGATTTCCGGAACCGAAAGAATAGAACGCTAGCCATGTCTCAAGCGTCTTATATTGACAAGATGTTGTCTAGATATAAGATGCAGAACTCCAAGAAGGGCTTGCTGCCTTTTAGGCATGGGGTTCACTTGTCTAAGGATCAGTGTCCTAAGACTCCTCAAGAGGTTGAGGATATGAGACGAATCCCTTATGCTTCAGCTGTAGGGAGCCTGATGTATGCCATGTTGTGTACTAGGCCCGACATCCGTTATGCAAGAGGGATAGTCGGTGAGGTATCAATTCAATCCAGATTAGATCACCGGATGTACAGTAAAGGCAATCCTCAAGTATCTTAGGAGAACGAGGAACTACTGACTTAGTATATGGCGGTGGGGATTTGATCTCACAGATACACCGATCTCGACTTTTTGACCGATAAGGATTCTAAGAAATTCACTTTGGTCACCTTCATTCTCGAATGGAGGAGTTGTAGTATGGCGAAACATCAGCGAGGATGCATCATCGATTCCACTATGGAAGTGGAGTACGTTGCGACTTGTGAAGCTGCAAAGGAAGCTGTTTGGCTAAGGAAGTTCATGACAGATTTGGAGTTGTTCCAAATATGAACCTTCCAATCACACTGTTTTGTGACAACAATGGTGTAGTAGCCAACTCCAGGGACCCTCGAAGCCATAAGAGAGGCAAACACATTGAGCGGAAGTATCACTTGATACGGGAGATTGTGCACCGCGACGACGTGACAGTCACGCAGATAGCGTCGGAGCACAACGTAGTTGTTCCATTTACAAAGCCCCTCACGGCTAAGGTGTTTGAGGGTCACCTTGAGAGTCTAGGTCTTCGAGTACTTCCAGACTAGGGCAAGTGGGAGATATGTAAACGGGTATTCAATGCCCTAGTTTATTGTATTACTTCGTTGTAATTTATGTACATTTAAGAAATGTATTTGCTCCACTAGCTTAGTCCAAGTGGGAGTTTGTTGGGATGATTGTTCTAATCTCGTATTGTTTGTAAATTACTATTTGAAATTAATAAAGAGTTATTCATTTCTTCTTTTTATGTCTCGCATTTTATACAACTTTGACCAATAAACTAAGCTTCAGGGTCATCGAATATATGAGAGAAATAAAACTTGAACGGTGTGTAGTGGACACACAGGGAGGATCACGTTCGAGTAAATGACCCGAACGGTCTACAGTATATGGATAGGGTTGGAGACCTAATCCTGGATACGCTAGTCCGCTTTGTATTAAGATACAAACGAGGTGATCTGACTCGTTCATGTGGTTGACATGCGAGTGGGGGTATCCTGTACAATGAGATTGTACAAGAGTGGACCGTGAATTATTAGACCTACTGATGTAACACCGTTGACAGTAAGGACTAATAACTTCGTAGATGACCATTAGTGACTCGACCTGAATCCTGAGCGTGTTACGGACTCCTTTTTACGGGGGTCTGTCCTTTGACTAGTACGGGTGAGGGTGGTCACAGTTACTCGCCCAATATGTCTATCTTCTCAGGGACAGGACCATGTAGGGAGCTGGAAACTTAACTACGCGAGATGGAATTCACTCGTTCCCGCCTTTAGAAAAACTAGAGGGGTTATTCCCTTAATTGTTGTCTCCATGGCTTGGACAACGGGCGCCCACTCTCTCACTGGCACGAGAGAGTTGTTGTGTATGGTCGGACCATTACAACGTTGTTGTTCATTAGAGGAGCAGTGGGGACTTAAGGAGCAAGAAGTAGACACAGGGGTAAAACGGTAATTTGACCCATCAGTATCTACGAACAACCTGTTAAGGGTCGACTCATTGGCATTGGTTATATCAGTGGACACGTAATATTCTTGCTCTGACGGGAGTGCAGCTATGGGTTTTAGTGGAGTGTTACCGTAGCTAATGAATGTTGATTAACCGGCTCAAAGAGTTTGATAGGTTAATCTCGGATCATTGGAGCTCGTCACTGTAGGTCCATAAGGTCCCCTGGTTGGCTCAAACTGGGTTAAAAGAAGGGTTTACTGTTTTGGTGTGAATTGAAGTGTTCAAGTTCACTAAAGAGCATTTATGTCATTTATATGAGATATGAATAATATAATATATAGTTTAATGTGAATGAGATTCATAATAAACTATAGGTTAGCCTAATTGTTGAATTAGGGCTAATTAGGAGAAATTAGATTGAGAGATATTAAATTGGATGTGATTCAATTTAATAAATCCACAATATTGCAAATGTGATTTGTAATATGAGATATGAGATATCTTATAATCTATGGTTATGCAAATATGATTTGCATAACCTATAGTTGTGGTAAAATGGTAAATAGGTGGAGATTTCAACTTCACCTATCTCCATTATTTAAACCCTTCTTGCAAGAAGGGTTGTATGCTCATTCTCTCATTTTTAGAATTCTCACCAAAAGAAGAGAAAGTTCTCTCTCACAAATTCTCTCTACCTTTCTCCTCACAAACCAAAAACAAAATAAGTTCCCACCAACTTCCTTCTTCCAAAAGAAGAACAACCGAGAAGTCGAAGGGTTGTGCTCGGTCTTTGTTCGAGAGAAAGGTTCGAGATCGTTGGGAGAAGACGAAGAGTTCGTGAACGGAAAGGAAAAATCGAAGCACGCCTTCAACAAGTAAGTACATACTGATTTTTCTTTCCATTTTATGCATGTTTAGCCTAGATTTAAGAGTTAAATCAATTTTAATGAAATTCAATTGAACAACTTCACCATGACGATTCAATCGTCTTCCGCTACGTGGGGGTTTCATTCTCTTCACTTTGTCAGCTCGTTTCCCTTTACCAACCTTCTTCATGTTCTTCTTCTTCCCTTTAAGGATTGAAGAAGATGAAGCCACTTTTTTTGTTCCAGAGGTCGAACCTCTGTCATAACTCCTACTGGCAACATTTGCCTCACCTTTCGATCCCTGAATTCTCATTAAAGATTTAAAGGTCTGGAGTTCATTCAGAAGGGAAGTAAGATTAAAAGTAAGGTTGTTCATAACAACATTACTTCTAAACTGTAGGAAACTATTTGGAAGGGTTTCCAGAATGAAGCTGACCTGGCTCGATTCATCGATGGAAGCACCATTCGACTCCGCGATGTTAAAGTGCACCATCATATCCAGGACATGATCCCGAACAGATGTACCCTCTGGCATCCTTGAGTTGAATATGTACTTTTAAGGCATTGTGTCGGGCATGTGTGAACTGTTGTCCAAACATACCTTGCATTGAATCCATGATTTCCTTAGCAGTTATCATGCCCTCATGCTTCTTGGCTAATATGTCAGACATACTTGCCAGCATGTAGACCTTGGCCTTATCATTGGCCTTGATCCATCGATCATATGCATCACGAACATTTCGTGAATCATTCGAGCCTGGCACCTGAGGACACTCCTTAGTTAGCACAAACTTCAGATCATCCACTACCAATATAGTGTTGAGTTTGTTTTTCCCTGTCATCATATTCTCTCCGGTTAAGTTTTCCGCACCCAATAAGGAAATTATAGAGCTAGACATTTTGCTGAAAATTTACAAACAAAACATGTATGAGTTTCTTGCTATAATTGTCTAATCCAATCATGTTTTAGCTAATTATCAAATGATTCCTAGGTCATTTATAATTTGCAATGATACTCCAAAGGTTTAGAATGTATGACACCGAAGGGTAATCAGAAACACTCCTCCTCTGGATCAAGACACTCTTGACCAAAACCTAATGCCAAAATAACTCTTATTCCTATAGGCTTTAGTTACCATTATTCGGTCAGGATACATACACTTCTTATGTACCTTGTGAGTGTAACCCTCTGTCTTTAGATCCCAGAGTCCCCATCCAATGAAATCTGCCGAAGGGAGGACTAGATTGAAAAACAGACTAAGGAAATCTTTATCCATTTCGGGCGTCTACTGTGTTCGATCCTCTATGATCAAGCCCTCCGAAGGGATTGTCTGGTCGAGGCCAAACTAGCAGGCTGACCATAGTGATCTTACGGTGTAAACCGACTGAAGAGACCATAGGGTTTGTTTTCACTAAACCTGCTCCCACTCACTATAAGTATCCTCTCCATTCACCTTGATATTGACTCATACAAACACCATCCGAAGGGGGACGCTCCCGTTTGTGCCACGAGGCCAAGTATGAGTCTCACGGTGTGAACTTTCCGGAGATACGTAGGTGGAAAAATATGTATCACATACACTTTTCCTCCCACTGGATACTTTAAATCTATAGGAATCATACGTAGGCTAAACCCGGCTAATGGTTTTACCTAAAGTTATCAATATAACTCTTCTATTGATAATCAATATAACTCTTTATATCGATTTTATCCTAAGTTTGCTAATATAACTCTTTATATTAAGCCTAGGATTTCTAGTTTATTAACCCCTTAATAAACCCGCTGACGCTACTATGATTTATAAACTTTCTGATTAAATTTCACTCCCAGGTCAGTTCCCAAGTAGGGGTGTTCTGTTTCCGTCAGCTTAAATACTCCAGCCTAGACAGAACTTTCCTTAGACAGAGTTCCTCTTTTAATCATTGTTTATAAAACACTTGGTTCCTAATTCTAATCTAATTAGAACTAAATAACCTTGAAGGGAATCGTAGTCCCGCATCGGAAGAGATTGTGAATCGCGTGCTCTTGATTTAGTTACAACGATATAATTCAAGAACATACATAATAAGATTAAGCATATGAACATAATGGACAGCAAGAAAATTATCTTTGAAGAACCTTGGAGCTTAGTTTATTGGATTTATAAAGCAAGACTGTAATTTTATCAAAACAAAAAACACTTTATTTAATTGATCAAAATTACACAAGTTTAGGGCATAAATCCCAACAATATCCCACTTGACCTAAAGCTTGTGGAGTACTAGAACATTATAATAATGTAAATACAATAAACTAGGGCATTTAAACCCCTTTGTACAAAATACTCCCACTTGCCCTAGTTGGGAAAGACTTGTAAACCTAGACCTTCTAGGTGACTCTCAAATACTTTAGCCGTGAGAGCCTTTGTAAAAGGATCAACAATGTTGTGCTCTGAGGCTATCTTCGTGACAATCACGTCTCCTCTATGCACGATCTCCCGGATGAGATGATACTTTCGCTCTATGTGTTTTCCCCTCTTGTGACTTCGGGGTTCCTTCGCGTTTGCCACTGCACCACTGTTATTGCAATATAGTGTGATGGGAAAAGTCATATTTGGAACAACTTCCAAATTTAGCATGAATTTCCTTAACCAAACGGCCTTCTTAGCTGCTTCACAAGTTGCTACATATTCGGCCTCCATGGTGGAATCAACGATGCATCCTTGCTTGACGCTTCGCCATACTACAGCTCCTCCGTTAAGAGTGAATACTGACCCTGATGTAGATTTCCGAGAATCTTTATTAGTCTGAAAGTCAGAATCCGTGTATCCTGTAAGGATCAAATCCTTAGCCCCATACATAAGCATGTAGTTCCTTGTTCTCCGAAGATACTTAAGGATTGTTTTAACCGTTGTCCATTGTTCAAGTCCTAGATTGGATTGATACCTACTGACCATCCCAACTGCAAAACAGATGTCGAGCCTAGTACACAACATGGTGTACATCAGGCTCCCAACAGCTGATGCATAAGGAATTCGTCTCATATCCTCAACTCCTTGAGGTGTCTTAGGACACTGTTCCTTAGACAAATGGATTTCATATCTAAAAGGCAACAAGCCCTTTTTGGAATCTTGCATCTTAAACCTTGACAACACTTTGTCTATGTACGATGCTTGAGACAAGGCTAGTGTTTTATTCTTGCGGTTCTGGACAATCTGGATCCCAAGAACAAACTGCGCATCACCCAAATCTTTCATTTGGAACTGCGTAGCTAGCCATTCCTTGATGTCAGTAAGATAACCTAAATCATTCCCAATGAGTAGGATATCATCCACATAGAGAATTAGGAATGTGACAGAACTATTGATGACTTTCTTGTAGACATAAGGTTCATAATCATTCTGGTCAAAACCATAAGATTTGATTGCCTCATCAAATCTTATATTCTAGGACCTAGAGGCTTGTTTCAATCCATAAATTGACCTTTTAAGCCTACAAACCTTTTTCTCTTGTCCTGGTTCAATGAACCCTTTGGGTTGGTCCATGTAGATATTTTCCTCAAGATTGCCATTCAAAAAGGTTGTCTTGACATCCATTTGCCATACCTCATAGTCATAATATGTGGCAATGGCAAGAAGGATACGGATAGACTTTACCTTAGCAACAGGTGAAAAGGTCTCCTCATAGTCAACCCCTTCAACCTGGGTATAACCCTTTGCTACTAGTCTAGCTTTAAAGGTTTGCACCTTCCCATCTACACCACGCTTTCTCTTTTAGATCCACTTACAACCTATAGGTCTTACCCCATCAGGCTTATCTACAAGATCCCAAACAGAATTGAAGTACACAGACTCCATTTCTTGGTCCATGGCTATGACCCATTTGTCTTTGTCTTTGTCAACCATTGCTTGATTATAAGTCAATGGATCCTCGCAGTTGTCATCTGGTATAACAACTTGGGTTTCAGCTAAACCCATGTAATGGTCAGGTTGTATTACAACCCTCCCACTACGTCGAGGCATACTCAACTCTTGAGATGGACTCTCTTGACTAGACAAACTAGTATCAACAACTCTTGTTGACGTACTAGTGTTCTTATTAGCAACCTTTGTTATTGTTCCGTCTAACTCACTCAACGCTACTTTACTTTTTTGTTTGTGGTCCCTTATGTGGTCCTCCTCCAAGAAAATGGCATTTGTCGACACAAAAACCTTATCTTCCTTAGGATCATAGAATAAACCACCTCTTGTTTATTTTGGGTATCCTACGAATAGGCATAACTTTGAACGTGAATCCAACTTCTTTGGATTTGTCACAAGCACATGTGCTTGGATGACCCCATATTCTCAAGTGACATAAACTACCTTTACGTCCTTTCCAGAGTTCAAAAGGTGTTTCAGAAACACTTTTGGAGGGCACATTATTGAAAATGTATACTGCAGTCTCCACTGCGTAACCCCAAAAGGAACTAAGGAGATGAGCATAACTCATCATTGATCGAACCATGTCCAACAAGGTTCTATTTCTCCTTTCCGATACACCGTTTGTTGTGGTGTGTCGGGAGCTGAGAGTTGGGACGTAATTCCATGTTCTATCATATAGTTCTGGAATTTTAAATCCATGTACTCCCCACCTCGATCCGATCGAAGTGTTTTAATAGCTTTACCTAATTGATTTTCAACCCTAGTCTTGAATTCTTTGAACTTTTCAAGTGCTTCAGACTTGTGGTGCATTAGGTAAATATGCCCAAATCTAGAATAATCATCTATAAAAGAGATGAAATATTCATATCCTCCCCTGGCTTTAACATTCATCGGACCAAAAAGGTCTGAGCGTATAAGCTCTAGAGGGTCTTTGGCTCTATAACCTTTTCAACTAAAAAGTCTTTTAGTCATTTTGCCTTTTAGGCATGATTCACATACTGGCAAAGAATTTTTTTCTAACTCGTTTAGAAGTCCGTTCTTTACCAATCTCTCAATCCTATAGAGATTAATGTGACCTAATATTAGATGCCAAAGATGAGCATTTTCTTTAGGAGAAATTAGTTCGTGTTCTTGCAATTTTGTAGAATTCACTTGTTAAAACTATTTTAACTGAATTAAACCGTTTGCAAATAATTCTCAAGAACAGCAACACATAATACAATACTTTTCCAATGAAATAAACACTTTATTCAATTGAAAAGAAGTACAATGTTCGCTAAGGCAAGAAATTGAAATAAGGTTTCTAATAAACCCTTAAGCTACATGTTATCAAATATGACTTTTCTTTGCAGACGATTGCTCTTTATCTGCTCCTTTTCCTCTTCTTCTGTATCTTCTTAAGTTCAGAAGTATGGTTGCAGTTCTTAGTCCCAGAGGATGAATCCTCCTGAGAACTTTTGGAATGGGCAAACAAATTTGCCTCTCCATTTTGTTGTCTCTTATCATCCATAAGAAACTGATAATTCTGCAGCTCATGTAGCAAAGAAGTCAGATCATACTCTATGTTGTTCATCGCTGCATTGCTACGAAATCGCAGAAAACTCTTCAGAAGAGATACTAGGATGAACAAAACCTGACATTTCTCATCTATGACCGCTCCGTTTAATTCTGCGACGTTGAAGTGGGCAATCAGATTGAGAACATGTACATAATATAATCTACACAATATTTCTCATCTAGGATTGAAGTGGGTAATGATTATATCAGTGGACACAATATAATCTACAGTGAGGAGAGTGCAGCTACAAGTCTATAGTGGAGTGACTTGTGGTTAATGAATATTGATTAACTGGATCAAAGAGTTTGATAAGTTAATCTCATATCATTAGAGCTCATGAACTGTAGGTCCATTAGGTCCCTCCGTTGGCTCAACATGGTAAAATTGAGGGTATAAAGTTAGAAATGAAATTGAAGTGTTCAATTTCACATATGAGGTGTTATATCAATTATATATGATATAATTGATATAATATATGGTTTTAATGTGAATTAGATTCACATATAAACTATATACTAATGAGAGAATGAAGGAGGGATCGGATGGTAATTTCCATCCTATTTCTCTGTATATAGTTGCATGAGATGCAATTTTAAGGTTAAGGCTTTTCAACAAAATCCTAGCATTCTCTAACATTGTGTTGGAAACAGTTCCAACTACAATTTGATAAGATCATCTCACCTCACCTAAAAGGAACCCACATTCCTCCCTCACCTAGAGAACAACGGAGAAGATCTGGTGGTAGTGTCCGTGATTGCTCGGGTTTGTGTTACTGAGATCGTGATCGTGGGAGAAGGAGCACTTGAAGAAAAGTTCTTCAAAGGTATAATTCTTGTTGTCCAATATGTTATTACATGCTTAATCTTAGATAGATTTATTCTTGATTGATATCCATGTAACGAAATTAAGAACGCGTGATTAACAATCGCTTCCGCTACGGGATTCGATTCCCTTCAATTGGTATCAGAGCCAAATTGTGTTCTTATTTTGATATTCTGATCATTTCGAGCTCAACAAGAAGAGGTAAGAGTTGAGGTTTTGTTTCTTGAAATTTAATTCATTTTTTAACAAAGTTTATGAAGGAAGCTCGAGCCAATTCTGAAATTAACTTACTGTTTTGTGAAGAGGAAGGTAAAAGACAGAATTTGCTGTCAAATCCGATAAGCTTCTAGTGTTTTGGTTGTCCTGATCTGTAGAGTTTGAATCAGAAGCTCTAATAGGTATGGTTGGAAAGCTTATTACATTTCCTACAACTTTCGTGAAGAAATCGTGAGTATAAAGTGATTGGAAGATGTTGGAAATATCAGGTCAAGTTTCGGGTTGCAGCAGGAAATCAAATCTGGAACAACAGGAAGTTGTTTTTAGGGAAAAAGCTTTCGAGGTATTTCCGAACCAATCTGTTGGGAATCTCCACTTCATGTCTTCATATGATTTTTAGAGGCTTCAAAAAGGAAGAATTTAGTATAAAGTACATTCTTTTTAGATTAGTAATGAAGACGTTATGACTGTTTGAAGACAGGGTATAAAATCCGTAAAATGCTGGAAATTTTAATGGTGTGTTTTCTTGTAGTTTTAAGGTTAAAAACCATGAGCTCGAGGTTCTAATACTTGGATTTGGTTTGTTAGGTCGAGTGTACGGGCCAAGGTTCTAGTTCTAACACTGTGAGAGACAAAATGAACTTTGAAAACGATCTATATGCTTAAATATGTTTTAAGAAATGCAAGTTTTGCTAGAATGAAAAGGTTTCAATGCTTAATGTTTCCTTTTTTAACACATGCCTTATGAGTATTCATGTTTTCCTAGAAATGGTTTCAAGTATTCATTGTGAGCCTAAATGTCTTGATGAAATTTATACATGAGCATATGTTTAGTGTTTGCCGAAATGTATGAAAATGTTATGATTTCGAGTAAGTATGTACTAGCAAGTATGAATTAAAGATTTCCAGTTTTATGAACAAGCTGAGTAACCTTGAGTTTTATGAAAGAAAAGATAAGCAGGTATGTTCAAACATTTTTATGATGTTTTCTAAGACTCGATTGTGTAAATGACTGAGACATTGAGCACGAGGCTTTATAGTACCGTGTGCACACAGGTCATATTCTGTTGTCGACGTTGAGTGTACTCCGTGACAACAATGTTGTCGTGAGTGCTGGGCGGGCCCCACTACGACAAAGACGATGGGAGTGTTGGGCGGGCCCCACTACATCGTAGAGTAAACGTTGGTTGTACTGGGTGTGCCCTACACAACGTGGATTGGGACATGTTTTAAAAGGGTTTATATCATTTATATGCCTTACGAGATTTTATCGACATACTTGCTGGTTTTCTGAAAATCTATTATGATTCCACGTTTACTTAAACGCTTGAATACAAATGCATATGCTCATAGTTTTCAGGTGACATGTTTTACAAGTTATAGATTTCAAACACAGTCACTCACTGAGCTTCATAGCTCATTCTTTCAATGTTCTTAAAACTTTTCAGGTAGAGATCGAGCTCCTGGTACCTGACATCCTGTCATAGTCTGCTGAAAGCTCCATAAGTTTGATAATTGTACGTGGCTGGTGTTGTATAGCAAGTTTGTATGTGTAGTATTTATTTTGAGAGGACTATGTAATTATAGTATGTGCAGATTAGAGGTTGTATAAACAATGGTTTGTTTTGCTTGGTTTCTGATGCCCTTGTTGTTTAAGTTTTTATAGAGAGACTTATGAAGAGTTTCTCCTTATGTATGTTTAGTAGTTGTCAAGTTTCTGTTGTGTTAGTTTAAAGTGTTCCATATGTGAGCATAGTATGTTTATCAGGTAAAGCAGGGTCAACAGGTATTGTTAAGAGGTAACAATGTCTGTTGGCTTCATGCCGTCTTCCGGGCTAAGTTAGCAGGTTGTTCGGGAGGGGGTGTGACAGCCTCGATTGACACGGACTTACAGACTCGATTTACAATTAAATTTACCTAAAACACTGAGCCCTTACATTAAATGATTCAATGGAAATTGTAAATCTAAGTGCCAAAATTGAAACCATCTAATTTTGCAAAACCGTTCATACATCTCATGCAAAAACAGTAAATCCCACATTGTTCTTGAAAAATCCAGAACATAAATCAAGAACGCAAATGGGCTCTGATACCAATTGAAGGGAATAGTAGTCCCGCAGCTAAAACGATTGTGAATCGCGCGCTCTTGATTTAGTTACAACGATATAATTCAAGAACATAAATAATAAGATTAAGCATATGAACATAATGGACAGCAAGAAAATTACCTTTCAATAACCTTTCTTCAAGTGCTCCTCTTCTCTCACGATCAAGATCTCAGCAAACGCGTACTCGTACGAACAGCGACACTACCACCGAATCTTCTCCGTTGTTCTCTAGGTGAGGGAGGAAGGTGGGTTCCCTTTAGGAGAGTGAGGTGTTTTGTGAGAGAGATATTTGTTGTCTTGGAACCTTTCCAACAATACAACAAATGCTAGGAATCACTTATAATCCTTTTTCTAGTTGCATCTCATGCAACCATATATATAGGAGAATGGGATGGAAATGACCATCCTACTTCTCCTTTATTCTCTCTTTAGTATATAGTTTACATATGAATCTAATTCACATTAAAACTATATATTATATCAATTAAATCATATATAATTGATATAACACCTCATGTATGAAATTGAACACTTCAATTTCATTCCTAACTTTATACCCTCAATATTACCACATTGAGCCAACGGAGGGAACTAATGGACCTACAGCTCATGAGTTCTAATGATGTGAGATTAACTGATCAAACTCTTTGATCCAGTTAATCAATATTCATTAACTACAAGTCACTCCACTATAGACTTGTAGCTGCACTCTCCTCACTGTAGATAATATTATGTCCACTGATATAGTCATTACTCATGAGTAGACCCTTCACAGGTTGTTCGTAATCACTGTTGGGTCAAATTACCGTTTTACCCCTATGATTACCTCTTTGCTCCTCAACACCACTGATCCTCTAATGAATAACAAGTCTAAGGTCCTACCTTAAACTCATACCCTCATAGAGGGCGGGGCCCCGTTGTTCAAGACTTGGAGTCAGTTCTTAAGGGAACAACCTATCTAATTCCTTAGTATAGGAATGAGTGAATTCCATCTTGCCTGCTTAAGTTCCCGGCTACCTACGAGGTTACGTCACCCGAGAAGGTAGGCTTATTAAGTCGGCTACAGGCCACTCTCACCCATACTAGTTTAAGGACAAACCCCTATAAGCAGGAGTTCTTAACTTGCTCAGGATTCAAGTCAAGTCACTAATGACCATCTATAAATTACTAGTCTTATCCTATTTTGCGATCCAGTCTTGTATGAACTCTTCATACAAGATGCCCCCACTCGCATGTCAACTACATGAATGAGTTGGATTACCTCATTTGTACTAATTACAAAGTGGGCGGCATCCATGGTGTTACCAGAATGAGGTTTCCAACCTTATTCTTATACCATAGACTATTTAGGTTATAATCTTGAATTCAACCCAAATAGTGTCCACTACACTGATTTCAAGATAAACATTATAACCTTGGAGCTTAGTTTATTGGATTTATAAAAGCAAGACTGTAATCTTATCAAAACAAATAACACTTTATTTAATTGACCAAAATTACACAAGTTTAGGGCATAAATCCCAACAGTCAGATCACCTCGTTTGTATCTAATACAAAGCGGGTCGCATCCACACCGTATCCAGGATTAGGTCTCCAACCTTATCCATATACTATATATCGTTCAGGTCATTAACTCGAACGTGATCCTCCTTGTGTATCCACTATACACCGTTCAAGTTCTAGTTCTCTCATAAATTCAATGACCCTGGAGCTTAGTTTATTGGACAAAGTTTGTAAAAATGCGGACACAAAGGGATGAAAGAAATAACTCTTATTTATTTCAAATGGTAATATTACAAACAAAAAATGAGATTAGGACATACATCCAAATAGTATTCATACCCACCTCGGGCTTTAACACTCATCGGACCACAAACGTCTGAGTGCATAAGCTCCAAGGTTTCCTTGGCTCTATAACCTTTTCCACTAAAAGGTTGTTTGGTCATTTTGCCTTCAAGGCATGATTCGCATACAGGTAAAAAACTTTCTTCTAACTCGTTTAGAAATCTGTTCTTCACTAATCCCTCAATCCTACTGAGGTTTATATGACTTAATCTTAGATGCCAAAGATAGGCATTTTGTTTAAGAGAAACTTTTTGCCTTTTATTAGTTCGTGTATTTGCTATTTTAAATAATTAAGTGTTTAAAACCATTTTAATCAAATTAGGTCTAATATTTTCAAGTAGAGTTGTACACAATTATAAACCTTTCAATGAAATAAATGCTTTATTAAATTGAAACGAAATTGAAATACATTGACTAATAAGGCAAGAAACAGAAATGAGGTTTCTAGTAAACCTTGGAACTATATACACGTTATCTAATAACAGTATTTTCTTTCCAAATAGCAATTACACCGTGCCCACTGCTACAGCTGAGACAACATCTCCATTACCAACTCTAAGTGTTATCTCCCCTTCCTGCAGTCGCTGCCAAGAACTAGTTCCCTGAAAAGAAGAGCAAACGTGGTTAGTGATCCCTGAATCCAATATCCAGGTAGAGTTGTCACTTTCTACTAAACATGTTTCAATATAAAGCAAACCAAATTTACCTTCTTTCTTCTTATCGACTAGTTATTTGGGGCAGTTACGCTTCCAGTGCCCATCTACGTTGCAGTAGAAATATTTTCCTTTTTCTGTAGCGTCCTTGACCTTCTTGCCTTGCAAAACAGCTTGATCGCTTGTTTCCCTTTAGCCACCTTTTTCATATTCTTCTTCTTCCCGTTCGGGCCTGAAGAAGACGAGGCTACAGAGTTGGCCCCTGAGGACGAACCTCTATAAAAAGACCGTTGGGCAACATTTGCCTCACGCTCTTGTATCCTGACTTTCATCAGAGACAGAAAGGTTTGTAGCTCGTTGAGTAGGGAAGTTAGGATGTAGCTTAGCTTGTTCATAACAGCGTTGCTATGGAATTGCAAGAAACTATCAGGTAGAGTCTCCAAAATGAAGTAGACCTGACTCGACTCATCGATAGATGCTCTATTCATCACTGCCATGTTGAAGTGGACCATCATGTCGAGAACATGTTCCCTGACAGACGTCCCCTCCTTCATTCTAGCATTGAAAATGTGCTTGAACGCATCGTGTTTGACCTGAAAGGACTGTTGTCCAAACATGTCTTGCAGCGATGTCATGATCTCCTTGGTGGTGACCATGTTCTCATGCTCCTTAACCAATATATCAGATATACTGGCTAAGATGTAGACCTTGGCCTTGTCATTGACCTTGGTCCATCTATCGAATGCATCACGAACATTTCGTGCCGCAGTCGGGCCTGACACCTGAGGACGGTCCTCAGTGAGTACGAACTTCAGGTCGTCCACAACTAAAATCGTATTAATGTTGTTTTTCTATGTTTGGTAATTGTTAGCAATGCGTTTTTCGACAGCCAAAAGAGAAATAATCGAACTCAACATTTTTGCTGAAATATATAAAAAAAACTTGTATTATTTTCTCGCATAAACGTATGTATAATCCAATCATGTTTTAGAAAAATTAATCTATGATCCCTAGGTCAATTAATTTGCAATGATACCCCATGAAGTTTAGAATGAGCGCCTTGCAGAAGGGTAGTCGAATCACTCCTCCTCTAGGACGAGACAATCTCGACCAGACCCTATTACCGGAACAACTCTTATTCCCTATAAGTTCTAGCTACATTTTTGGTCTGGATCCATTAACTTTTAATGTATCCCGTGAGTGTCACCCTCTAACTTTAGATCCCAGAGTCCCGATCTAACAAAATTTGTCGAATGGAGGACTAAGTTGGAAAACAAACTAAGGCAACCTTATCCCTTTCGAGAGTTCACTATGTTTCGACTCCTATGATCAGGCCCTCCGAAGGGATTGTCTGGTCCAGGCCAAACTAGCAAGCGGATCATAAGAATCTAACGGCACAAACCATTAGAAGAGACCGTGGGACTGTTTGCACAAGTCCCGTTCCCACTCACTATAAGCACTCTTTCCATTCACCTTGCTTTTGACCTATACAAACATCATCGAAAGGGGGGCGCTCCCATTGGCGCCACGAGACCAAGTATGGATCTCACGGTGTGAACTTAACGGAGATGCGTAGGTGGAAATTAATGTATCATATACACTTATTTCCTCCCACTAAGTACTTTAGAATTAACGGGATGACCTAGATAAATCCAACTATAATTTACCTAAGTCTACCAATATAACATTTATATTGGAATTACCTAAGTCTATAAACCATTTATTAAAACTTAGGTCTATAGTTTATTAACATTTTAATAAACGTCGCTCACGAGGAATACGACTTACGAATCTCCGGACCAAATTCACTACCAAGTCGGTTCCCAGGTAGGGGTGTTTCGTTTCCGTCAGCTTAAATACCCCAGCCTAGCCAGAACCTTCCTTAGACAGAGCTACTTATCGATCACCATTCATAAGTCATATTTGATTGCCTAATTCTATTCTTATTAGAACTAGATAACCTAAGTCTAATTAATAACCGGTTCTAAAACAATTTTAAAACTAGTTAATTAATACCTAGGTTACATGAATTTCTATGATATATTGCTTGATCATTCATCACATGAATAAATTAAAACATATAACATAATTATCACATGAAATAAATGCATGGCTATGCTTTCAAAATAATTAACATAACTCTTATATTAATTAAGCATGCATACTATATAATATAACAACTTATATTATAAAATGATGCATGAATATGCTTAACCTAAGGTAGGATTTCAATCTAAATGGCATATTATATGCACATAAATTAATACACAACATTTGCATAATAAAAATAGAAAAATTAGACCATGATTTGGCATCCTAAACTTTAATTAATATTAATATAATTAATTAATATTAATATAATCAAATTATATTAATAATAATTAATAAAATAAAATAATAAATGAAAAAAATAAAAAAGGGAAAAAAACTGTCCACTTCACCACTTCCCGCGAGCTTCGCGTGCGCCTTCAGCCACTATCGCAACGGTGGACAGCGTTGCAACGTTGGCGCCCTCAACGCCCGCCTGGCGTCTTTCACGCTAGCGGCGTTAACGCGTTGCCCCACATCGAGCATTCGTCGCATATCGCGCGTTGCGCTGGCCGATGATGAGCAACGTTGCACGCCATCGTACGCCGCAAAGAAAGGCGACATCTTTTTCGCCCAATTCCACTTCGTTTCTTCACAGCAACGCTTTGTCACGAACAACACGGACTTACAGACTCGATTTACAATACATTTTGCCTAAAACACTGGGCCCTTACATTTAACATTTCAATTGAATTGTAAATCGAAATGCCAAATCATGTAAACATCTAATTTTGAAAAACTGTTGCATAATATTTTGATAATGCAATACCGCAATGTACGGGTCAAGTTTTAGTATAGTGATTTAAGAGTCCAAGTATCGTCCTCGGGAATGGGTTCTAGATTAATTAATTACCAAGATATTAATTCTCAATTTTAGCTACAAGAACATAACATGGATAGGTGATTGAAAGTAAAGACAAACAACAAACTAACACATGGAGACACGAATTGATAGATTTGAGGAAAGTGACTTTACAAGTTAATGACTCAATCAATACATGCATTGAACCAAAGAGATGAATTTATAAACAAGAAGTAAGATATTCAAGAAAACCTCTCGATTCTCAGTTAGCCTCGCACATGCGATAAATTCTATAGTCTCCATATGTGAAGGGATTTTGAATTCCCACAGCGGAAGACGTTGTGAAACGTCGTCGATCCGTTGTGTAAAACGTGTCTTAAAATTGAATCTATCTCATAGATCCTAGGCTAAACATGCAAATAGGAGAAGAAAACAGTAAGGAAAATAGTACTTACTTGTTGAAGAACACTTCTTCAATCCTCTTCTCTTCCGGTCACGATCTCTCTCGATCCAACGTTCTCCTCGAACAGTGTTGCAAGACACTTCCAAAATGTCTTCTCGATTGTTCTCGAGAGGTTGAGGGAGAGTGAGTGAGACTCCCTTTGGTTTTGGGTGAGGAGAGAATTTGGAGAATTCAGAGAGTTCTAGAGAGAAAACACTTGCTCTCTTTGGATGAAAATCCAAAAAATGACAAGAAGAGACATGAGATGCCTTTGAATGCATCCTTTTATAATGGTGTGTGGTGGAGTTAAAATCTCCACCAATTCACCATTTTACCACAACTATATAATATACAAATCATATTTGCATATTATATAATATAAGGTATCTCATACCTTATTATACAAATCTCATTTGCATAAATGTAGAATTATAAATTGAATCACATTCAATTTAATTTCTCTCAATTCAATTTCTCGAATTAGCACTAATTAATCAATTAGGCTATACTATAGTTTATTATGAATCTCATTCACATCAAACTATATATTATGTCCTCTATATCTCATATAAATGACATAAATACCCAAATAATGAATTTGAACACTTCAAATTCACACCAAACTGTAAACCCTCAATTTGTCCAATTTGAGCCAACTGAGGGACCTAATGGACCTACACGTGACGAGCTTCAATGATCCGAGACTAACCTGTCAAACTCTTTGACCCGGTTATTCAAAATTCATTAGCTACGGTAACACTCCACTAAAGCCCGTAGTTGCACTCTCATCACTGTAGGACAAGTTGTGTCCATCGATATAACCAATACCCGTGAGTCGACCCTTCACAGGTTGTTCATAGACACTGCTGGGTCAAATTACCGTTTTACCCTTGTGTCTACCTCTTGCTCCTTAAGTCCCACTGCTCCTCTAATGAACAACTACGTTGCATGGTCCAACCATAAACAACAACCCTCTCACGCCAATGAGAGAGTGGGGCCCCGTTGTTCAAGCCCTGGAGAAAGCACTTAAGGGAACAACCCCTCTACTTTCCCTAAATCGGGAACGAGTGAATTCCTTCTTGCATAGTCAAGTTTCCAGCTCCCCACGTGGTCCTGCCCCTGAGAAGATAGGCATATTGGGCGAGCAATAGTGGCCACCCTCACCCGTACTAGTCAAAGGACAGACCCCATGATGGTGAGTCAGGAACACGCTTAGGATTAAGGTCGAGTCACTAATGATCATCTATAAAATTATTAGCTCTATATTGTTAACGGTGTTACATCGTAAGTCTAATAATTCACGGTCCGGTCTTGTACAATCTCATTGCACAGGATGCCCCCACTCGCATGTCAACCACATGAACGAGTCAGATCACCTCGTTTGTATCTAATACAAAGCGGGCGCATCCTGAGTGTATCCGAGATTAGGTCTCCAACCCTATCTATATATATCGTGACTGCTATTGGGTCATTAACTCGAATGTGATCCTCCCTGTGTATCCACTACACATCGTTCAAGTTCTTAGCTCTCTCATAATACAATGACCCTGGAGCTTAGTTTATTGGATTAAGTTTATGAAAAATGCGAGACACAAAGTTTAAATAAATAACTCTTATTTATTACACAATGTTGAATTAAATAACTCTTATTCATTTACAACTTGGAATATTACAAACTACACGAGATGAGGACATACAACCCAACAAACTCCCACTTGGACTAAGCTAGTGGAGTACATGATACATTTCTCAAATGTACAGTAAAGTAATACAATAAACTAGGGCATTGAATACCCTTTACAATACTCCCACTTGCCCTAGTCAGGAAGCACTCGAAGACGTAGACTCTCTAGGTGATCCTCAAACACCTTAGCCGTGAGGGCCTTTGTAAATGGATCAGCAACGTTGTGCTCCGAAGCTATCTGCGTGACTGTCACGTCTCCATTGTGAACAATCTCCTGTATCAAAAGATATTTACGCTCTATATGTTTGTCCTTTTTATGACTCCGAGGTTCTCTCGAGTTCGCTACTGCACCACTGTTGTCATGGAACAGCGTGATCGACAAGTTCATATTTGGAACAACTTCCAAATCTACCATGAACTTCCTGAGCCAAAAAGCTTCCTTTGCAGCTTCACAAGCCGCAACATACTCGGCTTCCATCGTGGAATCAACGATGCATCCTTGCTTGATGCTTCGTCACACTACAACTCCTCCATTTAGAATGAAGGCTGACCCCGAAGTGGATTTCCTAGAATCCTTATCGGTCTGAAAGTCAGAATCTGTGTATCCCGTAAGGATCAAATCCCCACTCCCATACACAAAGTTGTAGTTCCTCGTTCTCCTAGGATACTTGAGGATTGCCTTTACGGCTGTCCAGTGATCTAATCTTGGATTGGATTGATACCTACTAACAATCCAAACTGCATAACAGATGTCGGGCCTAATACACAGCATGGCATACATCAGGCTCCCTACAGCTGAAGCATAGGGGATTCGTCTCATATCCTCAACCTCTTGAGGTGGCCTAGGACATTGATCCTTAGACAGGTGAACCCCATGCCTGAAAGGTAACAAGCCCTTTTTGGAGTTCTGCATCTTATACCTAGACAACATCTTGTCAATGTAAGATGCGTGAGACATGGCATGGCCATGTTACATTTCTTAGGGTTCCGGACTATCGGATACCTAGAACATATTGTGCCTCTCCCAAATCTTTCATTTGGAATTGCGAAGCTTGACCATTCCTTAATGTCGAAGAAATCCTACCTCCTTCCCAATGAGAAGGATATCATCCACATACAATATAAGAAACGCGACAAAGATCGTTGCGATTTTCTTGTAAACACAAGGCTCGTCAACATTTTGATCAAAGCCATAAGATTTGATCGCCTCATCAAACCTTATATTCCAAGACCTCGAGGCTTGTTTCAGTCCATAAATAGACTTTTGAAGCCGGCAAACCTTTTGCTCTTTGCCTTGAGCAATGAACCCCTTGGGTTGGTCCATGTAGATGGTCTCGTCAAGGTTGCCATTCAGAAAGGCAGTCTTGATATCCATCTGCCATACCTCATAGTCATAATATGCGGCAATGGTCAGAAGGATTCTAATCGACTTTACCATGGCAACATGTGAAAAGGTTTCCTCATAGTCAACCCCTTCCACCTGGGTAAAACCCTTTGCCACTAGTCGAGCTTTAAAGGTCTGCACCTTCCCATCTATGCCATGTTTACGCTTGTAGATCCACTTGCAACCAATAGGTTTTACCCCATCCGGTTGGTCCACAAGCTCCCACACGAAATTGAAGTACATCGACTCCATTTCTTGGTCCATAGCTTTAATCCATTCGTCTTTGTCAACGTCAACCATTGCCTGATCATAAGTCAATGGATCCTCACAGTCATCATCAGGAGTGACGACCTGGGTTTCAGTTAAACCCATGTAACGTTCAGGCTATCTCACAGCCCTCCCACTACGTCGAGGCATTCCCAACTCTTGGGAACGGACTTGACTAGACGAGCTAGGATCAACAACACTTATTGATGTACTAGCACCATCAACAACTCTTGCTGATGAACTGTCCATTGCATTCAACACAATCTTACTCCTTTGTAAGTGATCCCTGATGTGGTCTTCCTCAAAGAAAGTGGCGTTTGTCGACACAAGCACCCTATTATCCTTAGGATCGTAAAAGAAACCACCTCTAGTCTCTTTTTGGTAACCTACAAAGAGGCACAACTTTGAATGGGGTTTCAACTTCTTCGGGTTTGACACCAACACATGGGTCGGGCATCCCCAAATTCTGAAATGAAGTAAACTTGTTTTACGACCATGCCAGAGTTCGAAAGGTGTTTCACAAACACTTTTCGACGGAACTGTGTTCAAAATGTATATCGCAGTCTCCACTGCGTAACCCCAAAAAGAATCAGGGAGACGAGCATAGCTCATCATCGACCAAACCATGTCCAACAGGGTTCTATTTCTCCTCTCCGATACACCATTCTGCTGTGGCATACCAGGTGCTGAGAGTTGGGACGTAATTCCATGTTCTATCATATAGTCCTGAAATTCAGTGTCCATATTGATGGAGATCTAATCTCCTTGAGCAACGGAAACGTGTTTGAGGTCGTTAATGTGCTTGATTGTTTTGCTTAAAACAAAAACCAGTACATTGATAAATAATACAGAACAAGCATGGAAATTCTAATCCTATTAGACATGGATTAATTGCATGCATCCAAACATATGTTAAGTTTAACAATTAAACTAAAGGGAAGAAGAATACCTTTGTAGATTCGCAGAACAGCAACTCCTTGCTCTTAGAGAAATCAGCAAAGTAGTAACACATGCACTCCTCTGTATTTTCCAAGTAGGACACCACCAACAGAGAAAACCTTCTATATCTCTGAGTTCTTAGAACAAAATCCTTTGTGGGAAGGATTCCAACAATTGGAAGGTTTTGGGAATTCTAGAATTGAGAGAGAGAGAGAATTCTTGCAGTCTTTCAACAAATTGATCGATTGATCATTCACATGAGCAACCCCCTTCTCCCTGTTAAACTGTCGATAGGGAGAAGGGGAGGGGTAGTGGGGAACGTGTCTAGATGACACGTTCCCTCATTTATTATTAAAATAATAATAATAATAATATAACTAAATTTAATTTAATTATTCATTTAAATCATATTTAAATAATACAAATTAAATATCATATATTTAATTTGGATTAAATCTCATTTAATCACATTACCCCTTTAACCTATAGTTTTAATGTACAACCAGTGCACATTAAATTTTATCCTATAGTTTACAAATGTGAATCACATTCATATTTAATATAATATTTGAACTCTTTCAAATATTCAATTCTCTCATATAATTTAATATGAATCATATTCACATTAAATTTATAATATATAGTTCAAAAACTATACATTATATCGTATCTAACTACATTAAATATATTCCCTAATGAATTTGAACATTTCAAATTCAAATGATCTAAGAACCCTTTACAAGCTAGAAGGTGGACCTAATGGACCTACAGATCAGAAGCTCCAACGATACGAGATTGCTCGGTTAATCTCATTAACCTCCCAATCAACATTCGTTAACTGCGAGAACACTCCACTAAAGTCCCACAGTTGCACTTTTCTCACTGCAGATATATTTCTGTGTCCATGGATATTGACCAATAACAACAAGTCAATCTTTCACAAATGTTCGTAACACCAGCTGGGTCAAGTTACCGTTTTACCCCTGGGTTACTTCTTGTGCCTTAAGTACCAGTGCTCCTCTAATGAACAATTTTTTTGTGGTCCTACCAACAAACAGAGTCCCTCTTGGACCAATGAGAGGGTCGGGCCCTTTGTTCAAGTCCCGGAGACACCACTTAAGGGAACATTCCTCTACTTACCCTAGTAGGCGGGAAGGAGTGAATTCCATCTTGTTATGTTAAGTTCCCAGCCGCTCACTCGGTCTTGTCCCCAAGAAGGTAGGCATATTGAGTCGGTGAATCTGGCCACTCTCATCCATACTAGTCAAAGGACAATCCCTCATGAGCAGGAGTTAAGTAACACCGCTCGAGATTGAGATCAAGTTGCCTAGGTCATCCTAGTGAAATAGAAACCCGACCGATCCAATGAGAGTTACTGAGCTAGAGGTTACTATTTCGTGGTCCGGTCTTATGTAATCTCATTACATAGGATATCCCCACTCACATGTCATCTACACGAACACGTTAGGATCACAGTGTTTGTATCAAATACAAAGTGGGCCACATCCATAGTTTTACCAGGGTAAGGTACCCAAACCTTATCCCCTAACTATAGACCCTTTAGGTTGTATCTCGAACCGAGATCCTTTTTATGTACATTACATTCAGTTAAAGATTCATTTAACAGCCTTGGATGTTTAGTTTATTGGATTTAGGGTTTAATTAAAGGCAAACTCGTAGATAACGAAAAATAACACTTTATTGAAATAATAACACTTTATTACATTAATTAGAACATAATTACAAACTACGAGTTTTAGGGCACAAATCCCAACACATATACTCTCCACCTCGATCTGATCGAAGTGTTTTTATCGTTTTACCTAACAGGTTCTCAACCTCAATCTTGAACTTCTTGAACATTTCAAGTGTTTCAGACTTCCTATGCATTAGGTAAATGTACCCATACCTCGAATAGTCATCTATGAAAGATACGAAGTATTCGTAACCTCCTCGTGCTTTAACATTCATCGGACCACAGAGGTCAGAATGTATAAGCTCAAGGGGCTCCTTGGCTCTATATCCTTTTTCACTAAAAGGACGTTTGGTCATTTTGCCTTCAAGCATGACTCACACACCGGTAAAGAGTTTTCTTTCAACTCGGTTAGAAGTCCACTCTTCACTAGTCTCTCAATCCTATTGAGATTAATGTGGCCTAACCGTAGATGCCAAAGATTGGCACTTTCTTTTGGAGAAAATTTTAATATCTTAGTTCGCGTTTCAGCTGTTTTAAACAATTCGGTGTTCAAAATACTTTTGACCAAATTTGGGTTCAAAACATATAGATTGCTCTCAAGCGAAGCAAAACAAATCAAATTTCCATTTTGAGAAATAAACGCTTTATTACTCTTGAATGAAACAGAAATATTTTGTTCTAATAGGCAAGAAATAGAAACTAGGTTTCTCGTAAACCTAGGAACTATGTACATATTATCCAAGAATAAGTACTTCCCGCCAAAGAACAACTTCTCCGGATCCAACCCTGAGTGTTATCTCACCCTCTTGCAGCCGCTGCCAGGAAATTAATCCTTGAAAAGAAGAGTAAACATGGTTAGTGGCGCCTGAATCCAATATCCAAGCAGAGTCATTACTCTCCACTAAACAAGTTTCTGTGACAAGTAAAACACATTTACCTGTCATCTTCTTTTCATCAAGGAACTTGGGACAACTCCCTTTCAGGTGTCCGTCCCCGTTGCAGTAGGAACACTTTCTGGCAACTTCTTTGATTTCTTTGCCTTTTAGGACGGCAGCGCGGTCAATATTATCCTCTTTCAACTTCTCCTTCTTCCCTTTAGGGCCTGAAGAGCCTACAAACTTTGTCCCAGAGGTCATACCCCTGTGAAAAGGTCTTAAGGCAACACTTGTCTCAGCTTCCTGTCCCCTGGTTTGCACCAAGGACTGGAAGGTTTGTAGATTGTTGAATAGGGCTGTTGAACAGAGCACCTGAGGACCCTCCTCAGTGAGCGCGAACTCTTGGTCATTATTTACCAAAATCGTGTCTATATTGTTTTTCCACGAAATACTATCGCCGACTAATTTAACGGAAGCTAAAGGAGCGTTAAAAGTGTTTGACATTTTGTTGCTGAAATAAAATGAAAAACTTTGTATTAGTCTCGCAAAAACTTTTGAAAATCCAATCGAGTTTTAGCAAATTTTTATCCTATGATCCCTAGGTCATTCAAAATTTGCAATGATACCCTAAAGGTTTAGAATGACCGCCATCGTAGGGTAGACAAACCCTCGACCAGACCCTAATACCAGAATAACTCTTATTCCATTAGGCATCCGATACTACCATTTTGATGGCAGAATCCATTAACTCTTAATGAATCTCCAGTGAGTGTCACCTCAATCTTTAAATTTCTAAGTATCCGTCCAAACAATAGCCGTCGTAGGGAGGACTAAGAAGGAAAACCAACAAGGAAATCGTATCCCTTTCGGGAATTCACGGTGTTTCGACTCCCATGATCAAGGCCCTTCGTAGGGATTGTCTGGTCCAGGCCAAACTAGCAGGCGGATCATAGGAGTCTCACAGTGTGAATCGAAAGAAGAGACCGTGGGTCGCGTTTTCATAGGTCCCATATATTTAATTAATCATATATTTAATGAAGATCAAATCACATTTAATATATTTCTCCTCTAACCTATAGTTTTAATGCACATCTTATGCACATTAAATTTTAACCTATAGTTTTCAAATATGAATCACATTCACATTTGAATTTAATATTTGAACTCTTTCAAATATTTAATTCTCTCATACAATTTAATATGAATCATATTCACATTAAATTTATAACAAAACTATATATTATATCGTATCTATATACATTAAATTTATTCCCTAATGAATTTGAACATTTCAAATTTAAACGATCTAAGAACCCTTTTACGAGCTAGAAGGTGGACCTAATGGACCTACAGATCAGAAGCTCCAACGATACGAGATTACTCAGTTAATCTCATTAACCTCTTAATCAACATTCATTAATTGCGGGAACACTCCACTAAAGTCCCACAACTCCACTCTTCTCACTGCAGATATATTTCTATGTCCACGGATATTGACCAATAACAACAAGTCAATCCTTCACGAATGTTCGTAACACTAGCTGGGTCAATTTACCATTTTACCCTTGGGTTACATCTTGTACCTTAAGTACCAGTGCTCCTCTAATGAACAATTTGTTTGTGGTCCTACCAACAAAAAGAGTCCCTCTCGAGCCAATGAGAGGGTCGGGCCCTTTGTTTAAGTCCTGGAGACACCACTTAAGGGAACATTCCTCTACTTACCTAATAGGCGGGAAGGAGTGAATTCCATCTTGCTAGGCTAAGTCCTCAGCTGCTCACTCGGTCTTGACCCCAAGAAGGTAGGCATATTAAGTCGGGGAATCTGGCCACTCTCACCCATACTAGTCAAAAGACAATCCCTCGCAAACAGGAGTTCGTAACCTGCTCAGGATTGAGATCAAGTTGCCTAGGTCATCCTAGTGAAATAGAAACCTAGCTAGTCAACGGAGTTACATCTAGTGGTTACTGTTTCGCGGTCCGGTCTTATGTAATCTCATTACATAGGATATCCCCACTCACATGTCATCTACATGAACACGTTAGGATCACAGTGTTTGTATCATATACAAAGTGGGCCACATCCATAGTTTTACCAAGATAAGGTACCCAAACCTTATCCCCATACTATAGACTCTTTAAGTTGTATCTCGAACCGAGATCCTTTATATGTACACTACATTAAGTTAAAGATACATTTTACAGCCTTGGATGTTTAGTTTATTGGATTTGGGGTTAAAACAATGACAATACCGTAAATAACAAACAATAACACTTTATTGAAGTAATAATAATTTATTACAATAATTAGAACAAAAAATTACAAACTACGAGTTTTAGGGCACAAACCCCAACAGAATCTGTGACTAGTATGGGTGAGAGTGGTGAGATTCGCCGACTCAATATGCCTACCTTCTTGGGGACAAGACCGAGTGAGCAGCTGGGGACTTAGCCTAGGAAGATCGAAGTCACTCATTCCCGACTTCTAGGGTAAGTAGATGAATGTTCCCTTAAGTGGTGTCTCCGGGACTTAAACAAATGGCCCGACCCTCTCATATTCTCGAGAGGGACTTCTGTTTGTTGGTAGGACCACAAAAGAATTGTTCATTAGAGAAGCACTGATACTTAAGGTACAAGATGTAACCTAGAGGTAAAACGGTAATTGGACTCAGCTGGTGTTACGAACATTCGTGAAGGATTGACTTGCTGTTATTGTTCAATATCTGTGGACAAAGAAATATATCTGCAGTGAGAAAAGTGTAGCTGCGTGACTTTAGTGGAGTGTTCCCGCAGCTAACGAATGTTGATTAGGAGGTTAATGAGATTAACCGAGTAATCTCGTATCGTTGGAGCTTCTGATTTGTAGGTCTATTAGGTCCACCTTCTAGCTCGTAAAGGGTTCTTAGATCGTTTGAATTTGAAATGTTCAAATTCATTAAGGAATAAATTTAATGTATATAGATACGATATAATATAATTAAAGTTTTGGAACTATATATTATAAATTTAATGTGAATATGATTCATATTAAATTATATGAGAGAATTATATATTTGAAAGAGTTCAAATGTTAAATTTAAATGTGAATGCGATTCATATTTGAAAACTATAGGTTAAAATTTAATGCGCATAAGATGTACATTAAACTATAGAATAAAGGGTAAAATGATTAAATGTGATTTAATCATTTAATTAATTAATGTGATATTTAAATTAAATATGATTTAATTTAATTTAATTAATTAATAGTCAATTAATTATTTTATTATTATTAATTAATTAGGAACGTGTCAAGATGACATGTTCCCACCATTCTCCAATTCCCTCTCGATAGGGAGTGGGGAGTTATCTAGAGAACTCCTCTTCTCCTTGTGAGAAGGGGAATGAGTTAATCGATGTGTTGTGCAATTGGTGAATGGTGCTCTAAAAAATTCTCTCTCTCATTTTTCCTCACCATCCAACTGTTGGAGACCTTCCCACCGAGGTTAGATGTAAGTAGAACTCAGAGGATAGGAGGTTTTTCTTTTGGAGAAAACAGAAAAGTTCATTGGGTGTTCCTGTGTAGCTGTCAGAAAGGGAGCAAGGAGTTGCTGGAATTTTGTATCTACAAAGGTAACTAAATTTTTCCTTTTAGTTTAGTTTAATTCACAACACATGTTTGCATGTCTAGAATCCATGCCTAATTATATTAGGATTAAATTGCTTATTCTTTGTATTTTACCAATGTATTGGTATTTGTATTAAACCAAAACAAACAAGCATTTCGATCTTTTAAACACGTTTTCGTTGCTCAAGGAGATTGGATCTCCATCAATTGGTATCAGAGCAATGCTTGTTATGTTTTGGTTGAAACAAATTTGCATTGGATAGGTGGGAATTGCATTTTGGTTTGCTGTAAAATTGTTTTGGAACTTTTTGGCCTTAGTTTGCTTTGATTTGATCAAATTAAGTGTAAACGCCTCTGTGTTTTGGGTAATTAAGTGCATAATCGAGTCTGTAATCGAGTTGTGAGTCGTTCGGGATCAGTTTCGTGCAATTTGGATCAGTATCGAAGGAGAAATTGGCAAATGAAGCTGCTGTGTTCGAAGGAAAATGTTGTTACCGAAGCAACAGCGTTGCAACGCCGAGGCTCCCTATCGATGCGGAAGTTCGAGGTCGGTAGCGCGGTAACGCTCCCCGATGTCAGTGCGCTGAAGGAAGGTGGGGTTTGCAACGCTCCCTCGACATTGCAACGTCGTGGCGCCAACTGAAGGAAGCGAGCCGTCTGCCCGGGCGGTTTTGGTTGTTTTTGGTCCGGTTTGAGCTCGGTTCAAGGAGTTTTGGACCGATTTTGTAATAAAATTAGTGTAATTTTATGATTTTTGCACTTTAGAGGCCAAATTTTTCTGGTTTACAGCTATTTTTCTTTATGAATGTCATTTAGAATATTTTCCCACCTTAGGATAAGCATGTTCATGCATTTTTATTTGTATAAATGTTATAAAAATTTGGTAGAAATGCATGATTAATTTATTTTTCATGGGTAATTAATTATAATTGTTATAATTAGATTATATGGAAAATAAATTGCATGGAGCATGGAATTACTTAGTTTAAAATAAATGTTATTTTATTTAAGTAATTTGCATTATTCAATTAGTTGAATAATTTATTTTATAATTCAAATTTGAAATTATTTGTTGGTTTTATAATATAGTTCCTTGTCATAGGTTAATTATTAAAATTTATAAAAGTTATAAATAAAGGGGTTTTAGAATGTTTATATCTAGGTAATTAAAATGTTTATTCACCTAGACATAAGGTTCAAAGACCTAGTTATAATAGTTATAATAGGCTTAGACTTAGATAGATTCTTTTAGCCAGAATTCGACTAAGTTAAACCTATACCCTAATCTTAGGAGCTTCAATGGGAGAAAACGAGATGTTCGCATCGAGTTTACTCTCACGTCCTCAAGAGTTCACACCGTGAGTTCCATGCTCGGCTACGTGGCATCAATAGGGCGTCCCCCTACGGTTAGTGTTTGCATGGTTCAATACCAAGGTGAATGAGGGAAGTATCCATAGTAAATGGGAGCAGAACGTGTGTCAACATATCCTACGGTCTCCTCCATTAGGTCATGACAGTGAGATTTTCTATAGTCCACTTTGCTAGGTTGTCCTGGAACAACCAATCCCTACAGAGGGCCTGACTATAGGGATCGGAACGCTGCGAACTCCAGAAATGGATAGGGTCTCTTAGATAATTTGCCAACAGTTATCTTTCTTAATAGTAGCCTGTTGGATCAGACCTATTGGATCTTAAAATGGCAGGGTCACATTTACGGGATAAGTTAAGCTAGTTAACAAGTTCTTGACCAAACAAACGGTAGCTAACAATCATTGGGACATGAGATGTTCTGGTAGTGAGAATTAGGTGAGATAGTCTCAATTCAGGGGAGGAGTGACTGACCACCCGACGATGGCTTTTGTTCTAAACCCTTGAAGTATCGTTGCAAAATTAAAGGTTTAATTTAAACACTAGGGTTCTTTAATAATTTTGCTAAAACTGATTAGTTTATAATGGGTTAAAGGCATAACTAATTAGAACTATTTTTGGAATTTCAGCATGTCGTCCTCAATTATAGCCTTACTCAAAAGCGAACGTTTAACTGGCGAAAATTATACTACGTGGAAGTCCAACCTGAATGCGATTCTGGTATGGATGACCTTCGGTTTGTACTAACTGAGGAATGTCCTCAGGTCCCTGCTCAAAACGCACCTTAATGAGTTAAAGATGCGTTTGACCGTTGGTCCAAGGCCAATGAAAAGGCCAAGGCCTATATCCTGGCTGGCATATCTGATGTTTTGGCCAGGAAGTTGGAGGTAATGGTCTCAACTCGTGAGATCATGGGTGCAGAGTTTGTCTAGACAACCGTCTGAACAAATTCGACACGAATCCCTCAAGTATGTTTATAACGTGCGCATGAAGGAGGGAACTTCAGTGAGAGAATATGTTCTCAATCTTATAGTTCACTTCAACGTGCCCGAAATGAACGAAGCGGTCTTGGATGAGCAAAGTCAGGTATTCATCATTCTGAAATCTCTTCCGAAGAGTTTCCTGCCATTCTGCAGCAATGCGGAGATGAACAAAAGGGAGTATAACCTGACTTCCCTCCTAAATGAACTGCAGACTTACCAATCTCTTATGGATAATAAGGGACAAGTTGATGGAGAGGCAAATTAGTTTGCCCATTCAAAAAGGGTCCAGATGGGTTCATCCTCTGGAACCAAGCCCTATGATTCTTCTTCCGAGATTAAGAAGACTGAAGAAAGAAGAGGAAAGGAGGAAAAGGGAAAGCACTCGCTCACTGCAGACGTTGAGCTCAAAGAGAAGAAAGGTAAATTCGATTTACTTGTTCTTGAAACTTGTTTAGTGGAAAATGATGATTTTACCTGGATACTTGATTTAGGAGCCACTAATCACGTTTGCTCTTATTTACAGGAAACTAGTTCCTTCAAGTAGCTCGAAGAGGGTGAGATGACGCTCGTGAATTCGAAGCAGGAGGCGTCGTCTCAGCTCGTGCAGTGGGAGATTCCAAGCTCTTTTTTGGAGATAGATTTATCTTTTTAGAAAATTTGTACATAGTTCCTAAGATTAAGAGGAACTTAATTTCTATATCTTGCTTAATTGAACTTGGCTATTGTATTACCTTCTCATTTAATGAAGCGTTCATTTCAAAGAAAGGTGTCAATATTTGTTCTGCTAAGTTAGAAAACGGCTTGTATGTACTTAAACCGAAACAAACTAAAGTAATTTTAAGTCATGAGATGTTTAAAACTGCTAATACTCAATGTAAAAGGCAAATAATTTCTCCAAATAATAATACCTATCTATGGCACCTTAGACTTGGTCATATAAATCTCAACCGAAGTGAGACATTATCTAAGAATGGACTTCTAAACAAGTTATAAGATGATTCTTTACCTCCTTGTGAGTCTTGCTTGGAAGGAAAAATGACTAAGCGACCTTTTACTGGAAAAAGTGATAGAGCCATAGAGCCCTTAGAGCTTATACATTCGAATCTTTGTGGTCCCGTGAATGTTAAAGCTCGATGAGGGTACGAATATTTCATCTCTTTCATAGATGATTATTCGAGGTATGGTTATCTATACCTAATGCATCATAAGTTCGAGGCTCTTGAAAAGTTCAAAGAGTATAAGGCTGAAGTAGAGAATGCATTAGGGAAAACCATTAAAATACTTCGATCCGATCGAGGTGGAGAGTATATGGATTTGAGATTCCAGGACTATTTGATAGAACATGGAATTAAATCTCAACTCTCAGCACCTAATACACAACAGCAAAATGGTGTGTCAGAAAGGAGAAATAGAACCTTGTTAGACAAGGTTCGGTCTATGATGAGTTATGCTCAATTATTTGCCTCGTTTTGGGGTTACGCAGTAGAGACTGCGGTTCAAATCTTGAACACTGTTCCATCAAAGAGTGTTTCAGAAACACCTTTTGAATTATGGAAGGGGCGTAAACTTAGTTTACAACACTTCAGGATTTGGGGTTGTCCGACACACGTGCTGGTGACAAACCCAAAGAAATTGGAACCTCGTTCAAGATTATGCCAATTTGTTGGCTATCCCAAAGAAACGATAGGTGGTCTTTTCTACGACCCACAAGAAAACAAGGTGATTGTATCAACAAACGCCACTTTCTTGGAGGAAGATCACTTGAGAAATCATAAACCACGTAGTAAACTAGTACTAAATAAAGTTCCAGATGAACCAACAAGGGTTGTTGATCAAGCTGGACCTTCATCAAGAGTTGATGAAGAAGCCAGCACATCAAGTCAGTCTCGTCCTTCTCAATCGTTGAGAATGCCTCGACGTAGTGGGAGGGTTGTTTCCCAACCTGACCGCTACTTGGGTTTAGCTGAAACTCAAGTTGTCATATCTGATGACGATGTAGAGGATCCATTGTCCTATAAACAGGCAATGAATGACGTAGATAAGGACAAATGGATCAAAGCCATGGACCTCGAAATGGAGTCAATGTACTTCAATTCAGTATAGGAACTTGTAGACCAACCTGAAGGGGTAAGGCCCATAGGGTGTAAATGGATCTATAAGAGAAAGAGAGATGTAGCCGGTAAGGTACAAACCTTTAAGGCTAGACTTGTAGCAAAGGGTTTTACCCAAAAGGAAGGAGTTGACTATGAGGAAACTTTTTCCCCTGTTGCTATGCTTAAGTCTATCAGGATACTCTTGTCTATAGCCGCATTTTATGATTATGAGATTTAGCAAATGGGCGTCAAGACTGCCTTTTTGAATAGTAATCTTGACGAGAGCATCTATATGTCTCAGCCCGAAACGTTCATAACCCAAGGTCAGGGGCAAAAAGTTTGCAAGCTCAATCGATCAATTTATGGGTTGAAACAAGCATCCAGATCTCGGAACATAAGATTTGATGCTGCAATCAAGTCTTATGGCTTTGACCAAAATGTTGATGAGCCTTGTGTTTACAAGAGGTTCGTCAACGAGAAAGTAGCTTTCTTAGTACTTTATGTGGATGATATCCTACTCATTGGGAATGATGTAGGATACCTAACTAACATAAGAATTGGCTGGCGACCCAGTTCCAAATGAAAGATTTGGGAGAGATGCAGTGAAGGGAATTAGAATCCCCGCGCAGCGGAAGACGATTGAATCGTCATGGTATCATCACGCAATGTTCTTGTTAAAATCGATCTACCTATTAGATCTAGGCTAAACATGCTGAAAAGATTACAACGGTTAGAATAACTTACTTGTTGTAGATCGATTCAGCAACCTCTCCTTGCAGATCACGAACTCTTCGCGCTCCTCGATCTCCACGAATTCTTTCCACGAACGGATCTCGAACACTACCAAAATAGATCTTCTTGGTTGTTCTCTTTAGGAGAAGGGAAGTTGGTGGGAACTTCTTTTGTGTTTTGGAAAGAGAGGAGAAATGAGAGAGATGAGAGAATCTCACTTAGCCTCCTAAGCTTAGTGTAAATTAGGTTAACCCTAAAACCCATCTATCAAAGGGTTTAAATAGTGGAATGATGAAGTTCACAACTTCACATAATTACCACTTTACCACAACCATATGTTATGTAAATCTTATTTACATAATTATATAATATAAGATATCTCATATCTTATGTTGCAAATCTCATTTGCAATAATTGTGGATTTAATCAAATTGAATCACATTCAATTTATTTTCTCTCTATCAATTTCTCCAATTAGCCTTTAATTCAACAATTAGGCTAACATATAGTTTATTATGAATCTCATTCATATTAAACTATATATTATATCATCTATATGATATAATCACTCTTAAAGTGAAATTGAACACTTCAATTTCATACCAAAACTTTAACCCTTCTTTTATCCCAGATTGAGCCAACCAAGGGACCTAATGGACCTACAGTGACGGGCTCCAATGATCTGAGGTTAATCAGTCAAACTCTTTGACCCGGTCAACCAATATTCATTAGCTACAGTAACACTCCACTAAAGCCTGTAGCTGTACTCCCATCAGTGTAGAATATTACGTGTCCACTGATATAACCAATTCTCATGAGTCGACCCTTCACAGGTTGTTCATAGACACGGCTGGGTCAAATTACCGTTTTACCCCTGTGTCTATATCTTGTTCCTTAAGTCCCCACTGCTCCTCTAATGAACAACATATTGTGATGGTCCAACCATACACAACACCCTTCTCGGGCCGTGTGAGAAGGTGGGCGCCCGTTGTCCAAGCCACAGAGACAAAGACTTAAGGGAACAACCCCTCTAGTTTTCCTATAAAGCGGGAGGCAGTGAATTCCATCTCGCGTAATTAGGTTCCCGGCTCTCTACTTGGTTACGTCCCACGAGAAGATAGGCATATTGGGCGAGTGGACCGGGACCACCCTCACACTGCACTAATCAAAGGGCGGACCCGTGCGATGCGAGGAACTGTAATACACGCTCGGGATTCGGTCGAGTCACTAATGGTCATCTACAAATTTATTAGTCTTTTCACATTAGCGGTGTTATATCGAAGAAGTCTAATAATTCACGGTCGGTCTTGTACAATCTCATTGTACAGGATGCCCCACTCGCATGTCAACCACATGAGCGAGTCGGATCACCTCGTTTGTATCTAATACAAAGCGGCCGCATCCTGAGTGTATCCGAGATTAGGTCTCCAACCCCATCCTTATATCATGAGACCGTTCGGGTCATTAACTCGAACGTGATCCTCCTTGTGTGTCAACTACACACCGTTCAAGTTCTAGTTTTCTCATATATTCAATGACCCTGGAGCTTAGTTTATTGGAAAGGTTTAAAATATTTGCGAGACACAAAGTAAAGAAATGAATAACTCTTATTGATTTCAAAACAATATTTTACAAACACGAGATTAGGACAAAAATCCCAACATGCAGTATGTTCTTGGGATTCAAATTTTCAGGAATCGCAAGAACAGAACGTTAGCTCTGTCTCAAGCATCTTATATCGACAAAATGTTGGTTCGATATTCGATGCAGAATTTCAATAGGGGCTTATTACTCTTCAGGCATGGAGTTCATATGTCTAAGGAACAGTGTCCTAAGACACCTCAAGAGGTTGAGGATATGAGACGTATTGCCTATGCCTCTGCACTAGGTAGCTTAATGTATGCTCTGTTGTGCACGAGGCCATACATTTGTTATGCAGTGGGAATAGTCAGTAGGTACCAATCTAATCCAGGGTTAGACCACTAGATCGTAGTTAAAAATATCCTCAAGTATCTTAGGAGAACGAGGGACTATACGCTTGTGTATGGGACTAAGGATTTGATCCTCTTTGGATACACCGATTTCGATTTTTGCACCGATAAAGATTCTAGGAAATCCACATCGGGATCAGTTTTCACCCTTAACGGGAGAGCTATAGTATGGCGAAGCATCAAGCATGGATGCATCGCTGACTCCACGATGGAGGCTGAGTATGTCGCTGCTTGTGAAGCAGCTAAAGAGGTTGTTTGGCAAAGGGAATTGCTTACTGATTTCAAATATGGAATTTTCCATCACCTTATACTGTGACAACATTGGTGCGGTAGCCAATTCGAAAGAACCTTGCAGCCATAAGCGAGGCAAGCACATCGAGAGGAAGTATCAGCTGATACGAGAAATAGTACAACGAGGAGATGTGACAGTCACAAAGATCGCTTTGGAGCACAACATTGTTGATCCGTTTAGAAAGACTCTCACGGCTAAAGTGTTCGAGGGTCATCTGGAAAGTCTAGGTCTACGAGATATGTACATAGGCTAATCTAGGGCAAGTGGGAGATATGTAATGGGTATTTAGATGCCCTAATTTATTGTATTTGTATCTATGTAACCACTCTTTTAGATTATGATGTACCCCACTAGAGTTTTAGTTCAAGTTGGAGTTTGTTGGGGTTTGTGCCCTAAAACTCGTAATTTGTAATTTTGTTCTCATTATTGTAATAAAATGTTATTTTTCAATAAAGAGTTATTGTTCGTTATTTACAATATTGCCCTTGTTTTAACCCTAAATCCAATAAACTAAACATCCAAGGCTGTAAAATGTATCTTGAACTGAACATAGTGTACATATAAAGGATCTCGGTTCGAGATACAACCTAAAGGGTTTATAGTAAGGGGATAAAGTTTGGGTACCCTACCCTGGTAACACTATGGATATGGCCCACTTTGTATATGATACAAACACTGTGATCCTAACGTATTCGTGTAGATGACATGTGAGTGGGGATATCCTATAAAATGAGATTACATAAGACCGGACCGCGAAATAGTAACCACTAGATGTAACTCTGTTGACTAGCTAGGTTTCTATTTCACTAAGATGACCTAGGGAACTTGATCTCAATCACGAGAGGAGTTCACGAACTCCCTGCATTTGCGAGGGATTGTCCTTTGACTAGTATGGGTGAGAGTGGCCAGATTCGCCGACTCTATATGCCTACCTTCTTGGGGTCAAGACCGAGTGAGCAGCTGGGGACTTAGCCTAGCAAGATGGAATTCACTCCTTCCCGACTACTAGGGTAAGTAGATAAATGTTCCCTTAAGTGGTATCTCCGGAACTTGAACAAAAGGCCCAACCCTCTCATTGGCCCGAGAGGGACTTCTGTTTGTTGGTAGGACCACAAATAAAATTGTTCATTAGAGGAGCACTGATACTTAAGGTACAAGATGTAACGGTAATTTGATCCAGCTTGTCAAATCCGGGAAGCCTCTGATGTTTTGGTTGTCCTGATTTGTAGAGTTGGAATCAGAAGCTCTAATAGGTATGGTTGGAAAGCTTATTGAATTTCCTACAACTCTCGTGAAGAAATCGTGAATAGAAAATGATTGGAAGATATTGTAAATATCAGGTCAAGGTTCGGGTTGCAGCAGGAAATCGAACGGAATAGCGAAGTTAGTTCACGGGAAGAAGCTTTGAGGTATTTTCAAACAAATCCGTTGGGAATTTCAATTTCATGTCTTCATATGATTTTTAGAGGGTTCAAAAAGGAAGGGTTTGGTATAAATTACATTATTTTTGGATAAGTAATGAAGAAGTTATGGCTATCTGAAAACAGGCGTAAAAATCAAAATCTTTGGAAAATTTGAAAGTGTGTTTTCTTGTAATTTTAAGGTTAAAAGCATGAGCTCGAGGTTCTAATGGTTGAATTTGGTTTGTTTGACAGGCCAAGAGCAAATAGGTCGAGTGTACGGGCCAAGGTTCTAGTTTTAATACGGTGAGTGACAAACGAACTTCAAAAGTGTTTATATGCTTGAATTATGTTTTAAGAAATGCAAGTTTTGCTAGAATGAAAGTTTTCAATGCTTTATGCTTTATTTTTTAACACATGTTTATGAGTATTCATGTTTTCCTAGAAATGTTTTCAAGTATTCATTGTGAGCCTAAATGTCTTGATAAATTTATACATGAGCATATGTTTATTGAATTTCCAAAGTTTATGGAAATGCTATGATTTCGAGCAAGTATGTTTTAGCAAGTATGATTTAAAGATTTCTTGTTTTATGAACAATGTTTGAGTAACCTTGAGTTTTATGAAAGAAAAGATAAGGCATGTTCAAATGTTTTCATGTGATTTTTCGAGATATTGAGCCCGAGGCTTTATGGTAGTGCAGTGTGCACACAAGTCTTATTCTCGTTGTCGACGCGTTGAGTGTACTTCGTGACAACAAACATTACTGTCGTGAGTGTTGGACGGGTCCCACTACGACAAAGACGATGAGAGTGCTGGGCGGGCCCCACTACATCGTAGAATAAATGTTGGTTGTACTGGGCGTGTTCTACACAACGTAGATTGTGACATGTTTTAAAAAGAGTTTATATCATTTACATGCCTTATGAGATTTTAACGATATACTTGCTAGTTTTCCTGAAAAGCTATTATGATTACACAGTTACTTTTAACTTTTGATTACCGATGCATATGCTCATAGATGACCAGGTGATATGATTTACGAGTTAATAGTTTTCTTTTAAACTCAAGTCACTCACTGAGCTTCATAGCTCATTCTTTCAGTGTTTTTCCCACTTTTCAAGTAGAGATCGAGCTCGGTGCACGATAACCTCGCCATAATCACTGGAAGCTCCACAAGTTTGATATGTTGTACGTGGGTGGAGTTGTATAGAAAGTCTCTATGTATAGAAGAAGGACTATGTAGTTATAGTTGTATGTGCTTTAGGGGTTGTAATTGTGCTATAAATGGTTTGGCCTGTTTGTGGTTTTGATGCTTTTACCCGTTCAGTTTTCAAGAGAGTCTTAAGTAGGGTTACTCCTTACGTAGGTTACGTAATTGTCAATATTCCGCTGTGGTATGTTTAAAGTATTTCTTATACAAGTATAATATGCTTTTCAGGTAAAACAGGGTCAACATGTATCGTTAGAGAGGTGAACGATGTCTGTTGGCTTCACGCCGTCTGCCGGACTAAGTTAGCAGGTAGTTCGGAAGGGGGTGTGACACAGCTGGTGTTACGAACATTCGTGAAGGATTGACTTGTTGTTATTAGTCAATATCCGTAGACACAGAAATATATCTGCAGTGAGAAGAGTGCAGCTGCGGGACTTTAGTGGAGTGTTCCCGCAGCTAACGAATGTTGACTATGAGGTTAATGAGATTAACCGAGTAATATCGTATCGTTGGAGCTTCTGATTTGTAGGTCCATTAGGTCCACCTTCTAGCTCGTAAAAGGTTCTTAGATCGTTTAAATTTGAAATGTTCAAATTCATTAAGGAATAAATTTGATGTATATAGATACGATATAATATAAAGTTTTAGAACTAGATATTATAAATTTAATGTGAATATGATTCATATTAAATTATATGAGAGAATTATATATTTGAAAGAGTTCAAATGTTAAATTTAAATATGAATGTAATTCATATTTTAAAACTATAGGTTAAAATTTAATGTGCATAAGATGTACATTACACTATAGAATAAAGGGTAAAATGATGAAATGTGATTTAATCATTTAATTAATTAATGTGATATTTAAATTAAATATGATTTAATTTAATTTAATTAATTAATAGTTAATTAGTTATTTTATTATTATTAATTAATTGAGAACGTGTCAAGATGACACGTTCCCACCATTCTCCAATTCCCCTATCGAGTGGGGAGTTACCCAGAGAACTCCTCTTCTCCTGGTGAGAAGGGGAATGAGTTAATCGATGTGTTGTGCAATTGGTGAACGGTGCTCTAAAAATTTCTCTCTCTCATTTTTCCTCACCGTCCAACTGTTGGAGACCTTCCTACCGAGGTTAGATCTAAGTAGAACTCAGAGGATAGGAGGTTTTCCTGTTGGTGTTTTCCTGTTGGAGAAAACAGAGAAGTTCATTGGGTGTTCCTGTGTAGTTGTCAGAAAGGGAGCAAGGAGTTGCTGGAATTTCGTATTTACAAAGGTAACTAAACTTTTCCTTTTAGTTTAGTTTAATTCACAACACATGTTTGCATGCCTAGAATCCATGCCTAATTAGATTAGGATTAAATTGCTTATTCTCTGTATTTTACCAATGTATTGGTATTTATATTAAACCAAAATAAACAAGCTTTTCGATCTTTTAAACACGTTTTCGCTGCTCAAGGAGATCGGGTCTCCATCATCTTCATACGTTCGGGTTCGTGTTGCTGAGACTGTGATCGTGGGAGAAGGAACTCGTGAAGAAAGTATTCTTCAAAGGTATATTTCTTGTTGTCCTATCTTTAAAAAAGCATGCTTAATCTTAGATTTAGTTCTTGTATTTTAGATCTATGTAACAAAATCATGAACTCGCGATTCACTATCGCTTCCACTGCGGGATTCGATCCCTTCAAGTGTTACCTGGATGAGGTTCCCAACCCTATCTAACTCGAACGCGATCCTCCCCGTGTGTCTACTATACACCGTTCAAGTTCTAATTCTCTCAAATAATATGACCCTGTAACTTAGTTTATGTGATTAAGTTTATAAAATTTGAGATACAAAGCTTGATAAATAAACAACCTTTATTTATTAAAACAACTGTATTATAAATTACTTGAGATTAGGATATGCACCCTAACACAACCAACTTAGTGTTTAAGTCATTAAGTTGGGTTGAGTTCCCAACTCCCAACTCCCAACTCCCCATTTCCCCCAAATATCTCCCATAATTTTCTCAACTTACATCTCCCCACAAAATCGATTCACACACCTCTCCACCAATTTTCCTAAACCTTGATTCCCTTCCGAAGGTCTACGCGGTGATTTGACGTTGGTTCGACGACCTTTCGGCGATGTCCCGATGACTTTCCGGCGAAACTCCGCGCAATCGTCCGGTGGGATGAAGAGTGAGATGAAAAGAAAAAAAGGAGAAGAAGAGGAGAGTTTTGAAGTGCACCCTTTAAGTTGCAATTACTCTAGTTTAAATAACTAGCAAAAAGGTCCTAATCATTTTTAGAACAGGAAATCCTATTTTTTTAAAAAGAAAATCCTAATCCTCTTTTTTAAAAATAGAAATCTTAATCCACTTTTTTTAAAACATAAATCCTAATCCTTTTTAGACTTTGAAACACCCTTTCCTAAAAAATCTTTAGATTCATAATTTTTATCTGATTATCCAAAAATTCAAATTTAAATCAAATACAATTAATGCATTTGATTTTACAGGGCGTTACAGAAAAAGAGGGGGTTTAAGTTGAATTATCCATAAGTTCCGTTGTTGAAACGAAAAGAAAAGTTACATGGGAGTGATTAAGAAAAGAAAAATATGAAATGAAATCCGCTAGATGTAAAGATGTTGTAGACCAACTGTATGCAATAGAATGGTTGACCAAGGATGATCCTCTTAGTCGCAAACATCCAGAAGACGGACTGCTTCTTCCAAATCCCACCACAATCCAAGAAGAGATATTGCTTGCATCTTCTTGGTAGGACTGGTTGAACACCTATTCCACCCATCTTTTACTAAACCAAGATGGCCCAAACACTTCTTGTTTATTTCGTTAGATATATCTTGTGAACGATAATATTTTTTATATACTTTAATTTTTTGGGGGCATGCGAGATAGGATTTGATATCATGCCATTAATTCTTTTGTCATGAATGAATGTATCGTCAATGAATAGAAATAGTAAACACTCTTTTGACAATCCTTCATGAAGTTTGTTTTAGACATTGATCGTAAGTTATTTGCCCAATTGCATTATTTTTTTCTTTTTCTGTAAACCTTACAAATATTCAATTGATTCTGATTAATTACATATTAATTGGAGAATTCAATTAATAAGGAAAAAAAAAATAACAAAGTTTGATAACAAACCATCATGTTCAATCATTATGCAAGTCAACATTATACACATTCATTACACTGAAGTTACCATACAATACAAGTTTGGTGGTCACACCTGAATTCAACTCAACTCTGCACCTCAAACACAGAGTTCCTGCATTCAACTCAATTGAACTCTGCATCCCTATTGCATTCAAATTCAACTTTACACAACTCAACCTAACTCTACCCAACTCAACTCAATTCAATTCTGCGCCCTAAATACCCCTTAGTTCTAGACATCATTATTTCACCCTTTACTATTCCATCAGAATCGAAGTCATAATTAAATTTAAATTTAAAAGAAAATGAAATGAAAGAAAACGGCTCTCGAGCCAAAGAATCCTTGGAGCAAAACTTTGTGTGGACAAACAAACCTATTGGGCTGCTTGGAGTTGGATGACATTGATTTAAATTGGGAATTCTGGAATGCTTAATAGTTCGTCAGAAATTGCCCTCTGATGAACTGCTTCTCGCAAGTCTCTACCTATACTCGCGCCATTTTCAGAAGGACCACTCTTGTTTTTGCGGCTTCCACCTCCATTCATGGCTGCTCTAATCCCTACTGGACCTCAATCTCTCCCAACGTCGCTGTTAACGCTACTGCTTTAGATTCCTTGTGCTCCAGATTCCGTCTACGGTGCTATTCATCTCGAAAAGTCCGCAAGGCCGCTTCTCCATCGCCCAAGTTTGATTCTGAACCTCCTCCCATGGAACCGGAGAAGGACGACTTCTTTGTCGTTCGCAAGGGGGATGTTCTTGGAGTCTATAAAAGTTTTAGTGATTGTCAGGCGCAAATTGGATCTTCGGTATTCATTTCTTTCAACTTCGAGTTGTGATCTTTTTCGCTAATGTATTTGTTCTTCTTGAGCTATTGGCCTACATGATTGATTCGTTTCTTGGGTGTACCTTTCACAATAGAGCCCCTTTTGTAATGCGCTCTCAATGAACTAGTACACATTTTCTTTTCCATCCTGAATTCTTGTTTTCTCTTCAAACTTTTACTGACTGATATGTTATGGGTGCACCTCGGCTTTCTTGTATCAAGTTACATTAGGCTTTTTTAGTTGTTTTTGAAGCATCAGTTCAATGATTGGTCGGGTTTTCACTCTCAGCGGGCTGTTTGTTGCTCCAAGCTTATGTTTTCCTTGAGAAGCATAGTTATTTGTTAATTTTACTCATTGCTGCGCATGACTTGTAATTGGTGCATTTGATTTATGGATTAGTGTTATCTTTTCTTTTCCATGGCAGATATGTGATCTTCCCGTTAGCGTGTTTAAAGGACACTCATTGCCAAAAGACACTGAGGAATATCTTGCCTCTGTTGGGCTTAAGAATGCTCTGTACACTATTAAAGCTGCTGATATGAGACCTGATCTTTTCGGTTCACTCATGCCTTGCACTTTTCATGTATGATGTTTCATTAGTTGGAAGGTTATTGAGTTAAAAGTTTTAAAGACATTTTCTGTCATGAATTATAATAAAAAAGCTTGGAAACAGATAATAGCTCTGCTTTTATATCTAGACTTACTCAAGCATCCCACTTATTAATATTTCCCAAATGTTAGATCATCCCAGTTTGGTCATTATTGAAGAGGGTGAGTTTGACACCTATTATCTTCCTGGTCATTAAGGATGCTCTACAAATTTTTGCGGGAAAAGAGCATATTCTTTTTGTCTCCCTGCGTAACAATTTCGAGTTTGTACCCCACGTCCTCCCTTCCCTTGTAACTTTCTATTTTTGTGGAGAACATGACTTTTTGTCTTATAGAAAGAATCGTATAACTAATACAGTTTGCAGTTTAAAGTCAGATGTTCCAAATAAAGCATTTTATAAATATCACTTTTTTCCAATTGAAAATTTTGGATGTTAGGTTTTCTATTGTTTTTATGTGTCTCCGGTGTTTAGCAGTTGTCCTATCAAGAACATGTAAAATATTCCAATCTCCTACCTGGACCATCTTTATGCACTCCAGCATTAGTTTGTATATATCTATATAATGTTTCTGTTTGCCAGGATGGAGCTACTTCTCTTAAAGGTGAAGCTTCTAGCCAGGATGCCATAAAGAAGAGATCAAGAGAGTCTATTGTACCAGAAAATATTGTAAGTTGATTTTCATGATAGCTTTTAAACTACAATTTTAATTGAAGAAAATAATGCTTGTACTAAGTGACTCGTTACACTGTACTAATATGCAACGTATGGTGTTGTTGTCAATGCTTGTTTATTTGTGGTTTATGTAGATTTAAATGTTTGCAGGGGTCAACTGTTTTAACTCCTACGTCAAAAGGTCCCATGAGGAAACATGTCAAGTTGGAAGATTCCATTGTGTCTAGAGCACTATCCTCTAACCGTGTAAGTCAAAGTCTAGGTGATGTCATAATGATTAACCAATCCAATAAATTGTATACTCTTTTCTGTAGCTCTATACTTGGGTTCCTGTGATCCAGTATTTATTGCATTGTGTTGCTTATTAGAAACTAATTTCTGTTTCTAAACTAGTTATTTGTTTGATTGTTTCCTTGTGTTGCTGTAACATCATTCAAACATGCCTGCTCTGTAAACCTTCAGAACTTTCCCATCATCTGTCATCTAATATCAAGTCATCAATTTCATTATGATCATAATAAGGTTGTTAGGATGGTAGTTTTTATTTAAATATATAATTTTGGGGTCTGGAATGGTACTTTTAACTAATGAAACTAATAAATGGTCTGTGGTTTCCTGACAATAATCATATTTTATAATAAAAGTGAGAGGATGCAAATTAGTGGAATCTCTTTTTAGTTTGTCGCTAAACCAACTGTAATCATGCTTTCATTTCAGTGTCCAGATTCTGTTATGATCTTTCCAAGATACAATGGAATAGAACCCCAAAGTTTAAATATTCAACTTCCAACAGATTTTGATTGCCATCATAATATTTCATGTACAGGAATCTTGCTTTCTAGAATTTGATGGTGCCTCAAAAGGAAATCCTGGACAAGCTGGAGCAGGAGCTGTTCTACGAGCTCATGATGGGAGTGTGGTATGCGTTTTATCTTTGGAAGCTGACTCATGTATTCTTATTTATGTATATCTAATCTCTCGCTCCCCCTTGGAATAGATATGTAGACTGCGTGAAGGCCTAGGTATAGCAACCAATAATGTTGCTGAATATCGAGCTATTCTCTTAGGGTTGAAGTATGCACTTCAGAAAGGGTTCAATAGGATCCATGTCCAAGGTGACTCCAAACTTGTCTGTATGCAGGTTGGTTAAAATATTTTTCGCTTACAAATTTTGTTGTGTTGGTTTTTTAATCTTTCGTTTGCTTTGTCAATTTATTTCTTGTTTCTACATATTGTAAACTTCTTTAGTAGGTTCCTTTTTGGCTTGGTATATTTAGGAAATATTCAGAGATATGGGTTTAATGGTTGATCTTAGGAGTTAGCAAGAAGTTTGAGCTGAAAACTTTGTATTGAAAGATCTCTTTTAGCAAACGTTGTAAAATTATTATTAATTTATTATATTGTTAGAAACATTTGTATTGAAGGGAAATAATTAGTCCAAACTGCATGAAAGCTAATCTTGTCATATTGAATACGAGGAACTTCCCAATAATGATTTCATCGAGGGTTCTACTTCTATTTTCTTCGAACGAAGGGAAGGAGACTCGACCTCTTTTCCTCTACGTGCCTGCTCTGTGAAAATTCCCTCAATACCACTCTCACCCTAACCCAAGGAGGCAGGAGTGTTAGAAGAAAGCACTCAAATTGGCAAATGGCAAATGGCAAAAGAAGTGACAGAACTTTTGCTTAAAGCACTCCAATTCCTAAAACTTTTGCTTGCTATCTATTGCCCCTTTTGTCAACACATGGGATGAAATATTATTAAAGCAGAGTGACTTTCTGGTTAATGGCATTGACATATAATTTTCTCCTTATTGAGATGTTAACAGCTCGTCTCCGATTTGAAAAGTATATTGTCAATGTAGCTCTCTTTTGTATATGAGTTCTTTTAAATTCTAGTATTGTTTTTGTGGATCAGCATAGCTTTTTTTTTTTTTTTAAGAAACAATTTCATTGATGTGTGAAATTTACAAAAAGGATGCAAGATCCATGGTGATTAAAAAAGGCTTTCCCAACTGACTAAAAGGGAAGCGTATGAGTAAGAAGCAAAGAGTGAAAAGAGTTTACACCAAGATATAGCATAAAAAATAACAAGGTCAAAGAAAGCTTCGAAAGAGAGCTCTTTTTCTTGGAAAAACTTGGCAGTTTCTTTCTTTCCAAAGCACCCAAAAGAAAACTCTAAAGATATTCAACCATAACGAGGCTTTAACATTCTTGAAAGGGTGGCCCAACAAGACTATAGGGTGAAGATAATTTACATTACCCGGGAGAACGAGATACCAGCGGAAGGATTTAAGGATTGTGTACCAGAACCTCCTAGCAAAAGAACAGAACATAAAGATATGATTTTGGGATTTGTCGGCTGTTTTACGCATGGAACACCATCCCAGGGAAAGGGCCATAAAAGGCATGCGTCTTTGTTATATGTCTTTGGTGTTGATGGTTTTGAGAGCCAGCTCCCAAAGGAGAAATTTAATCTTCTTGGGATATTTGTTCGCCCATATAGCTTTGGCCAATGATGGTTCGATGATGCTAGAGTTGTCTCCCATGTCAAAGATTTTGTAGAGAAATTACCATTTGGCACAAGGGGCCAAACCCAAGAATCCTCTCCTTGGGAAAGAGATATGGAGTCAATGATAAAACTAAAGTCTGCCCATTCGATGGCCTCTGTATCTTTCAAATTCCTGCCCAATCAAACATCCCAGAAACGAAGATTCCACACTTCCTTAACGGTAGCCTCTTTGCAATGAGAGAGTCGATACAAAAGTGGAAAACGGGTGGTCAATGGGGTGCTAATGACCCGAGGATCATACCAGAAAAGTTTGTTTCCGCCGTTGCCAATCTGGTGAGAAATGCGGCTTAAGATGAGGAGTTGATGCTTGACAATGTATTTCCAAGGGCCTTTAGATTTAGCAAAAGTCAAGTAGTGCGAGAAAGTAGGAGAATCATATTTAGCTTGAATAAGCTTCCTTCACTAGGCATATTGTTCATGATTGTAAGGCCAAATCCATTTAGCCAAGAGGGCTTTGTTTTTGTCCATCAAGGATCGAAGGTTGAGACCTACTTTATCAATGGGGTGGATAATACCACTCCATTTGACAAGGTGTTGTCCATTTGTGTTTATGCCCCCTTCCCGTAAGATGTTTCTGATAATCTTTCCATGTCTTGGCCAATCTTGTTTGGCAATGAAAATAAAGAGAGACAGTAAGTGGGAAGATTAGAAAGTGTTGCCTGTAGGAGGGTGAGTCCTCATCTAAAGGATGAACCCCATGTCGAGAGCCTCCTTTCTATCTTTTCTATAATTGGGGCCCAAACCCCACGAGTATTGCGAGTGCCATCAGGTGGTAAACCCAAATAGGTGTTTGGCCACAACCCCCCCTTTTGCATTCATATTTATGAGCAAAAACCTCCAAAACGTTGGGGTCAACATTAATGCCCATAATTTCAGATTTGAGAAGATTAATGTTTTGTCCTGATGCCTGTACAAGGTGTCCACCACACGAAACATATACGGTACAAATGACTCGTCATTGAACTCAGAGAAAATGTTCGTGTCGTCTGCAAATTGGATGTGATTGAGGCTAATGTTTCCATGGTCTAATCGAAAACCATTGACATGCCCATGTATTTTGGCCTTGGAGAGCAATCGACTAAAATTGTCCATTATTAATATGAAGAGGAAGGGTGATAATAGATCTCCCTGTCTGAAACCCCTGGAAGCAAGTATCTTTCCTCGCAGACTTTTCTCGGGGATCTAGATAGTGAAGGTTCTTTAATAGAAAGTTTTAGGAAACATCCAGAATTTGAACCAAAACCCAGTTCTTATATGGAGTTAGAAAATTACTATGCATACTTGTTGCAATTAAAGAATTAAAATGCATCCGGCCACGCCTTTTGGTTAGTTTTATTTTCAAGTTCTCATCCTCAGTTTCTCTCTAGTGGAGCATGGTTTTTTGCTGAATACGGTGTTTATGTGAATATTTAATGTTAGGGTCTTCTGAACCTGGATTAAACCTGGAAGTATTTTGTAAATGTTAACCTCCATATATCAAAAGCAACCCTATATCATAGTGCTACCTCTCTGTGCAAGCAGCTGGATCCATTTTGTTTTTTTATTTCATGGCGTCTTCGTTTGTCCCCCTTTTTTTATATATTTTAAACTGAGCATATTTCATTAAACAGGTTCAAGGATTATGGAAGGTAAAGAATGAGAACATCTCTGAGCTATGTGATGAAGTTATCAAGCTGAAGGATAGATTTCTTTCGTTCGAGATCAGTCATGTACTAAGGGTCAGTACCATTAATTATTTTTCATTTGCACATCTCACGGTGTTGTTTAGTTGGTTTTTGCATATTATTGTTTCTTGTGCTAATAAGAATTTAGTGTAGGTTCTTTGTTATTGAAATCTGAAGGTGGCAAAAAGAATTTTGAACCTTAGTTTCATTTGTCTCACCATGACAAGTCCTATTGAACAAATTGATGCCAAAGCTGTTAATGAGCACTTTCACGTCCGTTGATTTATTGTTATGATTGTTACAGGCTCGATTTCGTCCATACTTGACGTGTCTTACTTTTACCCATATAAATATAGGCTTAAACTGAAAGCCTTCTTCTAGTTCAGTTTTTTTATAAACCAGTGATCTTAAGTCAAGTTAGAGTTTGCACATTGCTTTCTCCACCTTATTTGTCCAACAGAAAGGCACTTGCGTATTCAAAAAAAAAAATAAAATAAATACAGACACCTATGATCTGGCTAAAACCAATCTTAAAACTGTCGTATAATAATTTCTATTGAAGAATGAGGAATTGCTCTTCTTCTTATCATAGAAAAAGAATGAAGAAAAGTTGTTCTCAATTGGTTGCCAATTCTAGCGACCATTGAATCCATTTCATATCTGTTGATATTTTTACTGGTTCATTCTTTGAAATTCTGACATTCTGTCTTTCATCCTGGAAAGAATCTAAATTCTGAAGCCGATGCTCAAGCGAACTTGGCTATCACTCTAGCTGGTAATGCTTCTTTTAAATAACTTCAGTAACCATATTTTGGATTTGTCGTAAAGTTCATGAGTAACTAAGGTGGCCCTTTCTATTGCAGACGGCGAAGTTGAGGAGTTTGAAGAATAATAGCTATAGAATGCACAGCAGGATATATATTACACCATAGCAAGTTTTTCTGAGGAATGCATTTATAGGGCAATCCTTTGTATGCTACTATTCTTTACCCGGGGTTGCCAAGATCTTTGGGCGTTGTTTCGGGTTCTAGCTACGTTTCTGCGTGGCCTTGCAGTGGACTCGACAATGCAGAAGTGCATTTTTCCTGCATATCTGACTGAGATAAGAATTGGGCTGATTGTTTTCTGTAATTCAATTTCAGTTGAAGGATTATCACTAAAATGTTGCATTCATTTTCTTTTCAAATAAAAAATGCAACACTCTTTGAGCAGATATGCTTGTATCTATTGTGGAACCTCAGTTCAATACCAATTTTGGGTAGTCTCAAGAAAAGTGAGATCAACGAACTATGGGCTTTCTGGTTTAAAGCTCATTTGAGGACAAGGTTTCTAGAAATTAGTGTGTTTTTTCCTTTTCTAATGAGTTTGATCTTGTACAAGAATGTTATTGAGAATTTTGGACATTTGACTGAGAGAATGTATTGCTGTTTCACAATATTTTTGCTTAATATAAATTATTTAATAAACTTATGGTATTCGTCAGATTTTTTTTTTATTGGTCAAATCGTCAGAAATTGTATTTAATTAAGAACAAATGGGTGAAATTTGCATGAGAACAAATCTCGGACTCCCCCCATCAACAGAAAACTTTTATGTATCTCTTTGTACTCCCTTGTTCCTCTCTCCAGCTTGTCATCTAAGCTCAACTACTAACTTTTGAATGATTTTGAAATGCTGTAACTAATAGACTGTGGACTTTAAATCTGCATGTAATAAAATATAGGTTAAAATTGCAGGGTAATTGTCGAATCTATACCATCTATAAAAGCAATTTAGGGAGATTTTAGCTCCTTGAGTTGAGTTGAGTTGGGTTTGGTTTTAAACCTAATTCAGCGTTTGATCTATAGATAAACTAACTCAACTTAACTTTGTCGACTTAATATATGAACTCGACCAATTTGTCTAGTAACCATATTAATATATTTTATCACCACTTCTCCAACAATCGATAACCACCGCCGACGATCAATAACTACCTCTGGCGTCCATCTCTGACAATCGGTGACCATCTCCAGCGACCAAAAACCTCCCCCCTGCCCCCAACGACATCTTCTGCCAATCGGTGATCATCTCTAACAATCGAAAACTAGCTCCGATGACCGATAACCTCCTCCGACAATCGACAACCTTCTTTGACAACCAACAAACACCTCTGATGACCTTCTCTGGCAATTGGTGACCATCTCCGACAACCAAAAACTACCTCCGACAACCATCTTTGCGCGATCGGTAACCATCTTTAGCGATCAACAATTGACAACCACCTCTGATGACCTTCTCCATCGGTAACCATCTTTAGCGATCAACAACTGACAACCACCTCTGATGACCTTCTCCGGCGACTGACAATCACTGTCAGTGACCTTCACTACTGACAATTGACGACCACTATCGACTACCTCGTCTGATAATTTACAACAATCATTGATGACTTTATCTAGCAACTAGCAGTATCGTCTCCGACAAGTATCGCCAAGAATAATTTCCAACGACCGACGAAATTCTCATGGTTCAAAATAATATGAAATGCACATGTACCTAGTTGGTTTTACTCTATGCTCCAACAATCTTTCGTCGTACATACAAACTCAACTCATTGTTAGTCATTACTTATATTTTGTGAACCATAACTATGTTTGTAAATCATGTAAATAGGTCCTCGAAACCTTAATTATGTTTTGTGAATCATGTAAATAGGTCCTTGATAACTTGCTAATATTTTATGAATATTTCACTTTTACATGACACTAATGTTGAAATATATCGTCGTTTTATTGTCATCTTCATGTGATTTAACAAATGTAAACAAAAAATGTTTCTTTAAAAAAAAACAAAACGTAATGGTCATTGCATTTTAAAACAAACGACCCTACTAGTAATTAAAAAATGTCATGATAAGTTTCTCATTTGTAAGTTTCAAAGAAGTTCAATATATGTTTAGACAATGAAACCTTAAATTTCTCTATTTTAATAGAAGTTCAATTTGTGTTTAAAGAAAAAAAATACAGGTACATTGTCTGTTTTTCATTCATCAATTGTTATTGGTTGTTATCAAGAATACAACATTTAAGTTCTATCAATTGAAATAAGTTCAATGTGAACTAAAAACATGTGATTTCTATAAATTGAAAGAAGTTTTAAGGTATACTGAAAAGAGGAAACAATGCTACATTGACTATATTTTGAAAAAAAATCAATTTCTAAAAAAAATAAATAAAGAAGGCTATTTTTTTAAAAAAAAGATCAATGGTTGAAGTGGACATTTGAATTCAATGTTGCAAATATGAAAAAAAAAAAGTTTCTAGATGAATGATTGGAAAAATTAAAAATAAAAGAAACAAGAATAGTCAACTAAAAATCAGTCTCTTTCAAGTTAGAAAAAACTGCATCAGATACCCTTGACAACTCAATTTAATTCTGCACCCTAAACACAACTCTAGACCTCAAACACATACTTTTAAACTCACTGACAAATTAACTCTGCCCAACTCAACTAACTCTGCGCGGCAAGCGCCCCCTTACAATTATACTATCTTCTAACAAAATTGTCGAACCTATGCCATCTATAAAAGCAATTTACAACTATATCATCTTCCGACAAAATATTAACAATTATATACTCGTTTGTTATTTTTTTCATTTTATTATAATTTCTTTCCTTATTTGCCCTTAATTTAAATGGATTATGATTTTGCAAGATTTTTTGTATTTAATATTTTTTTTATGCTTATCTAAACTAAGTCATAATTAGGGGTGTGTAAAAATCGGTTTGAACCGACGAATCAAGCTAAATCGAACTTGTTAGATTATTTAAATATAAAATTATTATTAATGTTACCCATTAACATTTATTTACCTTTTATGTTTTAGGTCTACTGATAAAGTGAACCAATTAATTAAAAGTTAATTTACTTAATTTAAACACCATGATGGAAAGATCTATAAGATAAAATCCTAGGGATTGATTATCTCTCTCTGGCTAATGAAGTAGAAGTTTCTCTCCCTCAAGAAATATAATCAAGTTCAAATTCTAAAGGAAGACCAAGAGAGAGAAACACAATCCTTCTCTACAACATCAATATCATGGATCCATGTATATAATTCTAATTCATATTATTGTGAAAATCATCTACTTCAAAGATCTTGGGTTTTATTGAATCATACAATGTTAGAGTTTTATTGTATAATCATGTAATCTAAAGTTTACATGTGGTATTAGAGCCAAAGTTGAGAACATGAGATTTTTTATTGATGTTTTAATGTATGAATTTATGTTTCCGCTGCAAATAACTATGTTTGACTTTTCTTTAATGAATCAAGAATGTAGTTTATGAGGATCAAGAATTCATTGTTATTGCATTAAAAAGTTTCGCATCTTGATTATTTTTTCGTTCTTGCATGTGATCTAAATCCAATAAGAATGCAATTTTTAATTATCTCTAAAGAATTAAGATAGAAATAAATGTATATGGGCCACATTAATGATAATTTTAAATAAAAAATCTAACACAAATTAAAATGTTTTATAGATATCAAATTAAAATTATTCTAAGGGCACAATTTAGAACATACGAAGTTTTCTTAAATTTTCTATTGATAAAATTACAAATGGTGTAATGTAATTACTTTTCATTAAATTTATCGTGATATCTATGTTATAAATAATTTGTTAGCTACCAAGTGGTCGAATTAGAATATTTTATAGATATCCAATTAACGTTATTTCAATTACACGATTTGGAATAACATGAAATTTTTCAAAATTCTCTACTGATAAAATTATTTGCAATATTAATGTCTTGCAAATTATGTGATGAAAATTACTTGTCATTATTATGATATCTATGTTATGAATAATTTGTTAGTTATCAAAGTGGTCGAATTTTTATGTTTTATGGATATCAAATTAAAGTTAATTCAATTGCTCATGTTTATATGATGCTAATGAATGAGATGATATTAATGATTTTATCTTGAGTATATTGACATTCATTATTACATAAAACATTTTGAATCACCCAAAGGTTGATTAGTAGTTTTATAATTTTGAACATTATCGTGGTCGGTTGAGGTGTTTGATTAGATATTTTCAGAGGTAGTTGCATAGATGATAAAATAAAATATAGAATTTGTAGGCATGCCATTCATGTATCTGATTTGCAAAAATAGCAAAATTTGTAGGCCCAACCCAACTGCACAGAGTAAAAAGTCTAAAATGTCCTCCCACGTGTTTATCAATATGGAGAATATAGTCGTCTACGAACGATAGTTCTGATAGACTAACGATATACCTAACCAAAAAGTAAATACATGATATACTCTTGATATTTTTATTTGAAGTTGATTAAGAGTATATCAGTAACTAGCATATGATGTATATATAATATAGAATGTATCACTGGTACACTATTGATATATTTTATTTTTCACGGGCGCTATTAATAAAATGTTTTTAGTAGTCTATTAATGGTATACAGCTGATTTACCAACAATATACCTAATATAAAGTATATCATTGATAAACTACTGATATACTTCTATGAAGTTTATCAAGAGTATAAAGGTTTGGCACATATGATATTATACATAATATAATATAGAGGATATCACTGATATAAATACTAATATAGTTTATTTTATGCATTTTAATATGAAGTTTGTCAATATTCTATCAGTGATATATTGTTGATATAATCATGATTTATCTAATATAAAGAAAGTAATTGATTCTAATATACTTATATAAAGTTTATCAAGAGTATATCAATAATTCACATATGAGTTATACATAATATAAAATATATCACTGATATGGTTACACATTATTTTAGTTTTTTACTTTATTAATGATTTCTATTTACTAGTTTTTATTCAATAAACTTGTTTAATTGATACATTTTATTACTAGTATATAAGAAATTCATATTTAGTATATCAGATATATCTAAAATGAAGTATATCACTAATATGCTACTGATATATTCAATGTTATGTACGTCAGTGAAATAAGCATATATAAAATGAAGTATATCAGTGATATACTAAATATGCAAATTATTAATGATATGTTCTCTATGTATATATCATTTAACTAATATACCTAAAAAAAATGTATCGGTAGTATATCGATAATATATTGCTTATATATATATATATATATATATTACTTACTGATATACCAAATATAAAGTATACTATTGATATACCAAATATTAAGTATATCATATATCCTACTGATACATCAATGAGGGTAAAACTGGAATGATACAAAACCAAAATTAGATTTTAAAAAAATTTGCTATATTTAGAAATCTAAAAAACAATGGCTAGATTTACAAATATTAGAATATTTTTTGCTACCCATTACAATTCCCCATATTTTCAATATATTCAAAGATAACTGATGTATTTACTTTGAGTACTTTAATTATGAATTATGTAAAATTAAATCTAGCATCAATTATGTATTAATGTTGTATATTGTTGTATCTTTCACAGGAGAACTTCAATGTATTCTTAGGGGTTGTTTGGGGCACTGAGTGGGTTATAATAACAGAGAGTTATAATAGTTTGTGGGTTATTATAGTCTGTGAAACGCATAATATTATTTAAAATGCAGAGTAGTATAGTCTGGGATTATAATAGTCTGTGTTTGGGGTGCAGAGTATTTCACAAATTATTATAACACGGGTTATAATAACCAAATGAGCCAAACATACCTTTAATGTTTATTTAAGTGGTATGTTTGGCCCTTAAATAGTCCTGTGATTATAATAGTTGTGATTATAATATTATTTAAAATGCAGAGTAGTATAGTCTGGGATTATAATAGTCTGTGTTTGGGGTGCAGAGTATTTCACAAATTATTATAACACGAGTTATAATAACCAGTGGGCCAAACATACCCTTAATGTTTATTTAAGAGTATGTTTGGCCCTTAAATAGTCTGTGATTATAATAGTCTGTGATTATAATATTATTTAAAATGCAGAGTAGTATAGTCTGGGATTATAATAGTCTGTGTTTGGGGTGCAGAGTATTTCACAAATTATTATAACACGGGTTATAATAACCAGTGGGCCAAACATACCCTTAATGTTTATTTAATGTTTTATGAATATGCATTATATATTTAAGTTTATTTTCAAAGCAATGATGTGTAAGCATATTTTAGGTATTTGCAAGTAACTATTTCAGTTTCTTTTCATTTGCAAACCACATATATTAGTAAGTTTAATGGACACAATTTTCTTATTGGTGTGAATAAATTTGATTCCATCTTACTGTTATAGATCTTGATTTGACACTCTTAAATGAGAAACCCGTAGCACTTACTAATGCTAGGCAGTGTTGAAAGGCTTGGGAAAGATTAAATAAATTGAGTTTAACGTGGTACAGATGTGTGGAATAAAATATAATCAATCTAAATCCCACCAAATTCAGACAATATATATTTTATCTCAAATCCTAGATCAAGTTATAATCCCAGATCATGTTATAATTCCAAATATTTTGCTGAATAATCAATTTTGAATTAGTATGCTTAAAAGAGTAGATAAACCAACCTAAACCTGTAAGCTACAAGAATGATAAACAAATCAAGTTTAAGGGAAGAGAAATTGACACCTAATTTATACTGGTTCACCTAATGATTATAACGCTCTAGAATATTTTCTCTCATTTTTCTCTCTAGGAGAAGACTAACGAATCACTCTACAACAAACTCTCAAAACTCTTTAATGGAGAAAAACCACTTTGCAAAAACTATCCAAGAAAGAAAGCCTGAAAAATTACTCACGACAATTTTTTTTCTGTTTTTCGTAAAGGATATCCTCGACTTCTATTCTTCTTCTATTTTTGCAAAAAATTAAAACCCACTGTCGTCTGCTATTTTTCTTCTCACATGCCCTGCACTGTCGCAAGCACATATATAAATACATTTAGGTTAAATGTGAAAATTCGACCAACAAACAAATGTCTTATTTTACTTTTGGGGGTTTCATATTCTCAACAATCTCCCACTTGGAGACCAAAACAAGCAACACATCTCCTCTGCATCGGTAGCGAATTATCTCTACTCATAAAGAAGTCCAACTGAAGTTGCACAAAACTTCAATTTGTCAACAGGAACGGTCATGGTAAACATATTGACTAGATTCTGAATTCCTGGAATCTTTTCAAGTACCAACACTCCATCTTCCAAAACTGATCTAATAAAATGGTACGTCACCTGTATGTGTTTCGTTTCCGAATGAAGCACTGGATTCTTAGCTAAATGAATAACACTCTGAGTGTCACAATGCAAAGTTCCATTTTCCAGCTTTGTAAAAAAACTGAACCCATATCATCTCCTTACTTTCCTTAGTAATAACGACATACTCAACTTCTGTAGTAGAAAGAGCTACTATCTTTTGCAGTCTAGAAACCCAGCTAATAGTAGTATCACCCAAAGTAAAAACATACCAGGTAGTACTTTTTCTGCTATTTGTATCACCTACCATATCTGCATCTACATAATTTTGTAGATTAAAATCTGACATCTTATAATGTAGAGGATAATCAGTTGCCCCTCTCAGATATCTAAAAATCCACTCCACAACCTTCCAGTGTTTCTTCCTTGGATTAGTCATATACCTACTAACAACTCCCATTGCATGTGCAATATCTGGTCTTATACAAACCATGGCATACATCAGGCTTTTTATAGTTGAAGCATATGACACTCTGGCCATGTGATCTCTTTCCTGCTCAGTAGTGGGTGACTGCTCCTTAGATAATTTTAAATGACAAGCTAAGGGAGTACTCACATGTTTTGCATCTTCCATGTAAAATATGTTCAAAACTTTTTTCACATATTCTTCCTATGACACTTTCAATGTACATTTTTTCTCTCAATCCTCATTCCTAAGATTTGTTTGGCAACTCCCAAATCTTTTATATCAAATGCTTTAAATAATTCAACCTTTATCTTAAGAATTTCCTATTTGTTTGCACATGCTATCAACATATCATCAACATACAACAATAGAATAATTTATGAGTTACCTTTTGACCTTATGTAGGAACAATGATTTTTCTAACATCCTTGAAATTCATTGTTACACATAAAACTATCATGTAAACGGATATTTAATGCCCTAGTTTATTGTATTACTTCATTTTAATTTATGTACATTTCAGAAATGTATTTGCTCCACTAGCTTAGTCCAAGTGAGAGTTTGTTGGGATGTTTGTCCTAATCTCGTATAGTTTATAAATTACTATTTGAAATTTAATAAAGAGTTATTTATTTCATCATTTTGTGTCTCACATTTATTACAAAATTTGTCCAATAAACTAAGCTCCAGGGTCATTAAATACATGAGAGAACTAGAACTTGAACGGTGTGTAGTGGACACACAGAGAGGATCACGTTCGAGTAAATGACCCGAACGGTCTACAGTATATGGATGGGGTTGGAGACCTAATCCTGGATACGCTGTGGATGCGGCCCGCTTTGTATTAAGATACAAACGAGGTGATCTAACTCGTTCATGTGGTTGACATGCGAGTGGGGGCATCATGTACAATGAGATTGTACAAGACCAGACCGTGAATTATTAGACCTATTGATGAAACACCGTTAACAGTATGGACTAATAACTTCGTAGATGACCATTAGTGACTCGACCTGAATCCTTAGCGTGTTCTGCATTCCTTCTCATGGGGTCCGTGTCCTTTGACTAGTACGGGTGAGGGTGGGTCACGCACTCGCCCAAAATGCCTATCTTCTCGTGTGGACAGGACCAAGTAGGGAGCTGGGAACTTAACTACGCAAGATGGAATTCACTCGTTCCCGCCTTTAAGGAAACTAGAGGGGTTGTTCCCTTAAGTGCTGTCTCCAGGGCTTGGACAACGAGCGCCCACCCTCTCACTGGCACGAGAGGGCTGTTGTGTATGGTTGGACCATTACAACGTTGTTCATTAGAGGAGTAGTGGGGACTTAAGGAGCAAGAAGTCGACAAAGGGGTAAAACGATAATTTGACCAAGCAGTGTCTACGAACAACCTGTGAAGGTCGACTCATAGGCATTGGTTATATCAGTGGACACGTAATATCTTGCACTGACGGGAGTGCAACTACGAGCTTTAGTGGAGTGTTACCGTAGCTAATGAATGTTGATTAACCGGATTAAAGAGTTTGATAAGTTAATCTCGGATCATTGGAGCTCGTCACTGTAGGTCCATAAGGTCCCTCGGTTGGCTCAAACTGGATTATAAGAAGGTTTAATGTTTTGGTGTGAATTGAAGTGTTAATGTTCACTAAAGGGCATTTATGTCATTTATATAAGATATGAATGATATAATATATAGTTTAATGTGAATGAGATTCATAATAAACTATAGGTTAGCCTAATTGTTGAATTAGGGCTAATTTGGAGAAATTAGATTGAGAGATATTAAATTGGATGTGATTCAATTTAAAAATCCACAATATTGCAAATGTGATTTGTAATATGAGATATGAGATATCTTATAATATGTGGTTATGCAAATATGATTTGCATAACCTATGGTTGTGGTAAAATGGTAAATAGGTGGAGATTTCAACTCTACCCATCTCCATTATATAAACCCCTTTGCAAGAAGGGTTCAATGATCATTCTCTCATTTTTGGAAATCTCACCAAAAGAAGAGATCTCTCTCTCACAAGTTCTCTCTCAAGATTTCTTCTCCCAAAAACCAAAACTCAAGATCCCACCATCATCCTTCTTCCAAAAGAAGAACAACCGAGAAGCCAAGTGGTTGTGTTCGGTCGGTGATCGTGAGAAGGGTTCGAGATCGTTGAGTTCGAGAAAGCACGAAGAGTTCATGGATCTGGAAAGGATTAATTAAGAAGGTCTTCAACAAATAAGTAACCATTCTAACTTGTTGTATTCCTTTCAATTTTATGCATGTTTAGCCTATTCTAAGTGTTAGATAGTTTTAACGAATCTTAGTTGCACAACTTCACCGCGACGATTCGATCGTCTTCCGTTGCGCTGGGAGTTTCATTCTCTTCATATCAAACTTCTTATACCACTGTCTGGGAGCCTATTTGAGACCATACAGACTTCTCTGAAGTTTACAAACCATTTTCTCTTGTCCCTGTGCTATGAAACCCTGAGGGTGTACCATGTAAATTTCTTCCTCCAAATCACCATGAAGAAAAGTTATCTTTACATCCATATATTCCAGGAATAGATCCTCTTCTGCCATTATTGACAATACAGTTCTAATAGCAATTAATTTAACTACACGAGAAAATATTTCATTAAAGTCAATACCTTCCTTCTGTTGAAAGTCTTTGACTACAAGCTTTGCTTTATACCTTCTGCTACCATTAGGCTCTTACTTGATTCTATAAACTCATTTGTTCTGCAAAGCTTTCTTAACCCTTGGTAACTCAACCAATTGCCATATCTGATTAGTCGTGAGAGAACCCATCTCATCCTTCATGATCAATTCCCACTTGTTAGAATCTTTCAGTTGAACTGTCTCATCATAACATTCAGGTTCACCTCTGTCAGTCAATAATATATAATTCAAAATGGGGGAATACCTTTGTGTGGTTGTCTGATAGTAGGGGTGTACAAGTAATCCGGTAATCCGACCAACCCGAACTACCCAACCAAAACCGTAAGGGTTGGGTAGAGTTAATTTTTTTTTCGTTTTGGGTTGGGTTAGAAGTTTGGAGAACCAAAAAGTTCGGGTTGGTTATCAGGTTGACCCAACCCAACCCAACCCAAAGTTATATTTTTTAATTTTATTTTAATTAAATATATACTTAAAAATGAATTATTTGTCAATTTCTTATGTTTTCTTCTAGACTTCTAACAAAATGTTAAGATGTTATGGATTTTGAAGTTTGATATTTGAATTTTATGTGATTTTAGTTATTAATTCAAGAAAAAAATATTTTAAATAATTTAAAAAATAATTAAAAAATAAAAAAGTTAACCCGGTGACTCAACCCAACCCAACTCGAAAATATTGGGTTGGGTTGGTTTGGGTTACTCTCATGAATAGGGTTGGTTAGGTTGAAGGAATGACCAACCCGAATTTTCGGGTTGGTCCAAAAATCTCCCTCAACCCCACCCAACCCAGCTTATGTACACCCCTATCTGATAGTCCTAGTAGGCTTTCTAACTATTGTAGGTTGCGTTCTCTGAATTTCACCAGGCTTTACAGTCTGCTCATTTGGTTATACAACTGGTTCCTCAGATTTCACAATTGTTTCCTCAGGAGTAACTGCATTTTGATATGCAATTCTCACTGCCTTAGTCTCAACTTTAGGAGGACTTTGTTGGGATTTATGCCCTAAACTTGTGTAATTTTGATCAATTAAATAAAGTGTTATTTGTTTTGATAAGATTACAGTCTTGCTTTTATAAATCCAATAAACTAAGCTCCAAGGTTATAACGTTTATCTTGAAATCAGTGTAGTGGACACTATTTGGGTTGAGATCAAGATTATAACCTAAATAGTCTATGGTATAAGAATAAGGTTGGTAACCTCATTCTGGTAACACCATGGATGCGACCCACTTTGTAATTAGTACAAATGAGGTAATCCAACTCATTCATGTAGTCGACATGCGAGTGGGGGCATCCTGTATGAAGAGTTCATACAAGACTGGATCACAAATTATTAGTCTAACCAAGATAATAACCGCTAAATGAGGATAAGACTAGTAACTTATAGAGAGTCATTAGTGACTCGACACAAATCTGAGCAAGTTAGGAAATCCGCTTATAGGGGTTTGTCCTTGGAGACTAGTATGGGTGAGAGTGGCCTATAGCCGACTCTCCAATAAGCCTACCTTCTCAAGGCGATGAACCTCGTAGGTAGCCGGGAACTTAAGCTGTGCAAGATGGAATTCACTCATTCCTCTCATCGAGGAATTAGATAGGTTGTTCCTCAAGAGGCGACTCGTGTCTTGAACAACGGGGCCTCGCCCTCTGAGGGGGTATGAGTCTAAGGTAGGACCTTAGACTTGTTGTTCATTAGAGGATCGGTGGTGCTTAAGGAGCAAATAGGTAATCACAGGTAAAACGGTAATTTGACCCACCGTGATTACGAACAACCTTTGAAGGGTCGAATCATGGGTAATGACTATATCAGTGGACACAATAATATCTATAGTGAGGAGAGTGCAGCTACAAGTCTATAGTGGAGTGACTTGTAGTTAATGAATATTGATTAACCTGGATCAAAGAGTTTGATCGCTTAATCTCACATCATTGGAGCTCATGATCCAGAGGTCCATTAGATCCTCCGTTGGTTCAACATGATAATATTGAGGGTATAAAGTTAGGAGTGAAATTGAAGTGTTCAATTTCATACATGAGGAGTTATATCAATTATATATGATATAATTGATATAATATATAGTTTTAATGTGAATTAGATTCATATATAAACTATATATTAAAGAGAGATTAAAGGAGGAGTAGGATGGTCATTTCCATCCCATTCCCCTATATATATGGTTGCACGAGATGCAACTAGGTTAAGATATTCTAAGGTTTTACAAGCTCCCTTGTTGTGTTGTTGGAAGAGTTCCAAAACACACATCTCTCTCACAAAATACCTCACCACTCCTAAAGGGAACCCACCTTCCTCCCTCACCTAGAGAACAACGGAGAAGATTCGGTGGCAGTGTCGGTGTTCGTACGAGTTCGAGTTGCTATGATCTTGATTGTGAGAGAGGAGGAACACTTGAAGAAAGGTTCTTCAAAGGTAATTTCTTGCTGTCAATACTAATTTTATGCTTAATCTAGTGTTTCATGTTCTTGAATTTACCGTTGTAACTAAATCAAGAGCGCGCGATTCGCAGTCACTTCTGCTGCGAGGACTTCGATTCCCTTCAATTGGTATTAGAGCCCAATTGTGTTCTTGATTTATGGTCTGATTTTTTCAAGAACAAGGTGGGATTTACTGTTTTTGCATGAGATGTATGAACGGTTTTGACAAATTAGATGTTTTCAATTTTGGCACTTAGATTTACAATTTTCATTGAAATGTTCAATGTAAGGCCCGATGTTTTGGACAAATTTAATTGTAAATCGAGTCCGTAAAGTCCGGTCGATCGAGGCAAAGCGATTGCCGGGAAGATCCGAAGCGAAAACGAGCTAGATTTGGAGAAATCAAGTCTTGCATGCGTGTGCGCGCGTTGTAACGTAACGTAACGCTGCGGGAGAAGGCGCGACACGAGAGGAGGCGTTATACAGTAACGCTGTGGCGTTGCCCAACGCTCGACACAAGACGACAAAAGCAGCGTTGCAACGCTACTATCAACGTTACAACGCCAGATACGTTTCACGCGAGGAGCAACGGGTAGAAAACATTTTTTTTATTATATATATTAATTATAAAATGTTTTATATTTAATATATTTAATATATTTAATTTTAATTAATATAATTAGATTATATTGATTAAAATTATTTCTAGGGTGCCAAAATTGGTCTAATTTTTGCTATTTTAGTTATGCAATTGTTGTATAATTATGACCATGCATAGTGTATGCTTGTTTAGAAATCCCACATTAGGTTAAGTATTTTCATGCATCACTTATAATATAAGGAGTTATATTATATAGTTTGCATGATTTAATATAAGGTTGTTATATTAATTTTTGGACAACATTGACATGCATTATTTTTCATGAGATGAATATGCTATGAATGTCTTATTATTCATGTGATGAATGATCAAGCACTATAACATAGTATGCATGTCACCTAAGGTTAATTATTAGTTTTAAAATGTTTAGAACTTGGAAATAATAGACCTTAGGTTATCTAGTTCTAATTAGATTAGAATTAGGAACCACGTAATTTATAAGCTATGATTAAAAGAGGAACTCTGTCTAAGGAAAGTTCTGTCTAAGGTCAGTATTTAAGTCGATTGAAACGAAACACCCCTACCTGGGAACTGACCTGGGAGTGAAATTTAATCAGAGAGTTTTTATAAATTATAGTAGCGTCAACGGGTTTATTAAGAGGTTAATAAACTAGAAATCCTAGGTTTAATATTAGGAGTTATATTAACAAACTTAGGATAAAATCAATATAAGAGTTATATTGATTATCAATATAAGAGTTATGTTGATAGAGTTAGGTAAAACCATTAGCCGGGTTTTAGCCTAAGAAATATTCATATAGACTTAAAGTATTCAGTGGGAGGAAAAAGTGTATGAGATACATATTTTTCCACCTATGCTATCTCCGGGAAGTTCACACCGTGAGACTCATACTTGGCCTCGTGGCGCAAACGGAAGCGTCCCCCTTCGGATGGTGTTTGTATGAGTCAATATCAAGGTGAATGGAGATGGTACTTATAGTGAGTGGGAGCAGGTTTAGTGAAAACAAAACCTACGGTCTCTTTTGTCGGTTTACACCGTTAGACCACTATGGTCACCGCTAGTTTGGCTGGACTGCATAATCCCTCTCGGAGGGCTTGATCATAGAGGATCTAACACTGTGAGACACCGAAAGGGATAAAGATTTCCTTAGACTATTTTCCAATCTAGTCCTCCCTTCGACGGATTTTATTGGATCGAGACTCTGGGATCTAAAGACAAAGGGTTACACTCACGGGGTACATAAGTTGTGTATGTATCTTGACCGAAAAATGGTAACTAAAACCTATAGGAATAAGAGTTATTCTGGTATTAGGTTTTGGTCAAGAGTGTCTTGATCTAGAGGAGGAGTGTTTTTTATTACCCTTCGGTGTCATACATTCTAAACCTTTGGAGTATCATTGCAAACTATAAATGGCCTAGGAATCATTTGATAATTAGCTAAAACATGATTGGATTAGAGTTATAGCAAGAAAACTCATACAAGTTTGTTTGTAAATTTTTAGCAAAAATGTCTAGCTCTATAATTACCTTATTGGGTGCGGAAAAGTTAACCGGAGAGAACATGATGACATGAAAAAACAAACTCAACACTATTTTGGTAGTGGATGATCTGAAGTTTGTGCTAACTAAGGAGTGTCCTCAGATGCCAGGCTCGAATGCATCACGAAATGTTCGTGATGCATATGATCGATGGATCAAGGCCAATGATAAGGCCAAGGTCTACATCTTTGGCAAGTATATCCGACATATTAGCCAAGAAGCATGAGGCATGATTACCGCCAAGGAAATCATGGATTCTATGCGGTGGTATGTTTGGACAACAGTCCACACAAGCCCGACATAATGCCCTAAAGTACATATTCAACTCGAGGATGCCAGAGGGTACATCTGTTCGGGATCATGTTCTGGATATGATGGTACACTTTAACATCGCGGAGTCGAATGGTGCTTCCATCGATGAGTCGAGTCAGGTCAGCTTCATTCTGGAAACCCTTCCAAATAGTTTCCTACAGTTTAGAAGTAATGCTGTAATGAACAAGCTTACTTTTAATCTTACCTCCTTCGAATGAACTCGGACCTTTCGGTCTTTGATGAAAATTCGAGGGGATCGAAAGGTGAGGCAAATGTTGCCAGTAGGAGTTATCATAGAGGTTCGACCTCTGGGACAAAAATAGTGGCTTCATCTTCTTCTAACCTGAGAGGTAAGAAGAAAAACATGAAGAAGGTTGGTAAAGGGAAAAGGACTGACAAAGCTGCTGCCCAGAAGGGGAAGAAAGTCAAAGACGTTGCTGATAAAGGAAAGTGTTTCCACTGCAACGAAGACGGGCATTAGAAATGGAACTGTCCGAAGTACATTGCAGAAAAGAAGAAGGAAGGTAAATATGATTTACTTTGCCTAGAAGCTTGTTTAGTGGATAATGATAAAACAACTTGGATACTTGATTCAGCGTCACTAATCATGTTTGCTCTTCTTTCGTGGAATTGATTCTGGCAAAGAGCTACAACAAGGAGAGATAACGCCGGGTTGGAAATGGAGAAGTCGTCTCATTGTGAGTGAAGAGGCACAATGAAACTTTATTTTGGCAAGAAATATGTATTGTTGGACAATATATTAGTGATACCAGGGTTTACTAGAAACCTCATTTCCATTTCTTGCCTTATTGAAAAATGTATTTATGTTTCCTTTTCTATGAATAAAGTGTTTATTTTGAAGAAAGGTTTAGAAATATGTTCAGCTTCATTAGAAAATGGATTGTATGTTTTAAGGCCTAATTAGGTCAAAATGGTTTTGAACACTGAATTATTTAAAACTGCAAATGCACAAACTAAGAAACGTAAAATTTCTCCTAAAGAAAATGCTCATCTTTGGCATCCAAGATTGGGTCACATTAATCTCAATAGGATTGAGAGATTGGTAAAGAACGGACTTCTAAACGAGTTAGAAGAAAATTCCTTGCTAGTATGTGAATCCTCCCTAGAAGGTAAAATGACTAAAAGACCTTTTAGTGGAAAAGGTTATAGAGCCAAAGATCCTCTAGAGCTTATACATTCAGACCTTTGTGGTCCGATGAATGTTAATGCCAGGGGAGGATATGAATATTTCATCTCTTTTATAGATGATTATTCCAGATATGGACATATTTACCTAATGCACCACAAGTCTGAAGCACTTGAAAAGTTCAAGGTATTCAAGACTGAGGTTGAAAATCAATTAGGTAAAAGAGTTAAAACACTTCGATCGGATCGAGGTGGACAGTACATGGATTTAAAATTCCAGAACTATATGATAGAACATGGAATTACATCCCAACTCTCAGCTCCCGGCACACCACAGCAAAACGGTGTATCGGAAAGGAGAAATAGAACCTTGTTGGACATGGTTCGATCAATGATGAGTTATGCTCATCTCCCTTGTTCCTTTTGGGGTTATGTCACTTCAGAATATGGGGCTGTCCAACACATGTGCTTGTGACAAATCCAAAGAAGTTGGATTCACGTTCAAAGATGTGCCTATTCGTAGGATACCCAAAAGAAACAAGAGGTGGTTTATTCTATGATCCTAAGGAAGATAAGCTGTTGAGAGCCTGATGTACGCCATGTTGTGTACTAGGCCTGACATCATTTTTTGCGATTGGGATGGTCGGTGAGGTATCAATCCAATCCAGACTTGAACACTGGGACGGCGGTTAAAACAATCCTTAAGTATCTTCGGAGAACAAGGAACTACATGCTTGTGTATGGGGCTAAGGATTTGATCCTTACAGGATACACAGATTCTGACTTTCAGACTGATAAAGATTCTCGGAAATCTACATCGAGTCGGGCCACTCATAACGGAGGAGTGTAGTATGGCGGAAGCAAGCAAGGATGCATCGCTAATTCCACCATGGAGGCCGAATATGTAGCAGCTTGTGAAGCAGCTAAGGAGGCCGTTTGGTTAAGGAAATTCATGCTAAATTTGGAAGTTGTTCCAAATATGACTTTGCCCATCACGCAGTATTGCGATAACAGTGGTGCAGTGGTAAATTCGAGGGAACCCTAGAGTCACAAGAGGAGAAAGCACATAGAGCGGAAGTATCATCTCATCCAGGAGATCGTGCATAGAGGAGACGTGGTTGTCACGAAGATAGCCTCAGAGCACAACATTGCTGATTCTTTTACAAAGGCTCTCACGGCTAAAGTTTTTGAGAGTCACCTAGAAGGTCTAGGTTTACAAGTCTTCCCCAACTAGGGCAAGTGGGAGTATTTTGTACAAAGGAGTTTAAATGCCCTAGTTTATTGTATTTACATTAATGTAATGTTTAGTACTCCACAAGCTTTAGGTAAACTGGGAGATTGTTGGGATTTATGCCCTAAACTTGTGTAATTTTGATCAATTAAATAAAGTGTTATTTGTTTTGATAAGATTACAGTCTTGCTTTTATAAATCCAATAAACTAAGCTCCAAGGTTATAACGTTTATCTTGAAATCAGTGTAGTGGACACTATTTGGGTTGAGCTCAAGATTATAACCTAAATAGTCTCTGGTATAAGAATAAGGTTGGAAACCTCATTCTCAGTAACACCATGGATGCGACTCCACTTTGTAATTAGTACAAATGAGGTAATCAAACTCATTGATGTAGTTGACATGCAAGTGGGGCATCTGTATGAAGAGTTCATACAAGATGGATCGTGAAATTATTAGTCTAACCAAAGATAACACCATTAATGAGGATAAGACTAGTAATTTATAGATGGTCATTAGTGACTCGACACAAATCTGAGCAAGTTAGGAACTCCCGACATAGGGTTTGTCCTTAGACTAGTATGGTCGTGGAGTGACTGTCAGCCGACTCAATAAGCCTACTTTCTCGTGATGAGAACCTCGTAGGTAGGCCCGGGAACTTAACTATGCAAGATGGAATTCACTCATTCTCTCTTGAGGAATTAGATAGGTTGTTCACTGAAGAATCGACTCCGTGTCTTGAACAATGAGGTCCCACCCTCTATGAGGGTATGAGTCTAAGGTAGGACCTTAGACTTGTTGTTCATTAGAGGATCAGTGGTGCTTAAGGAGCAAAGAGGTAATCACAGGGGTAAAACGGTAATTTGACCCAACTGTGATTACGAACAACTTAATGAAGGGTCGACTCATGGGTAATGACTATATCAGTGGACACAATAATATCTACAGTGTGGAGAGTGCAGCTACAAGTTTATAGTGGAGTGACTTGTAGTTAATGAATATTGATTAATTGGATCAAAGAGTTTGATCAGTTAATCTCACATCATTGGAGCTCATGATCTGTAGGTCCATTAGATCCCTCCGTTGGCTCAACATGGTAATATTGAGGGTATAAAGTTAGGAGTGAAATTGAAGTGTTCAATTTCATACATGAAGAGTTATATCAATTATATATGATATAATTGATATAATATATAGTTTTAATGTGAATTAGATTCATATATAAACTATATATTAAAGAGAGATTAAAGGAGGGGTAGGATGGTCATTTCCATCCCATTCCCCTATATATATGGTTGCATGAGATGCAACTAGGTCAAGATATTCTAAGGTTTTACAAGCTCCCTTGTTGTGTTGTTGGATGAGTTCCAAAACACACATCTCTCTCACAAAATACCTCACCACTCCTAAAGGGAATCCACCTTCCTCCCTCACCTAGAGAACAATGGAGAAGATCCAGGTGGCGATGTCTGTTGTTAAATGCTGATTCGAGTTCTTTGTGATCTTGATCATGAGAGAGGAAGAGCACTTGAAGAAAGGTTCTTCAAAGGTAATTTCTTGTTGTCAATACTAATTTTATGCTTAATCTAGTGTTTCATGTTCTTGAATTTACCGTTGTAACTAAATCAAGAGCGCGCGATTTGCAATCGCTTCCGCTGCAGGGACTTTGATTCCCTTCAGACTTATATACTGAGTCTTCTCTTTTGCACTTTCATTTGACTTTGTAATAACTGTTGTTTTGTCTTTGTACAAAACTGAAGGAAATAAGAATCCCCACGCCATGGAAGACGATCGAATCGTCGTGGTATCATTGTGCAATTAGATTTCTTCAAATTAAACTATCTAATAGTATAGGTTAACATGCTTGCTAGAAAGGAAAAACAACAAGTTAAAGTTACTTACTTGTTCAAGACGGTCTTCACGCTTTCCTTCCGTAGATCATGAACTCTTCGTGTACTCATTCTCATCGATCTCGATCTCCTCACACGAACAACGAACCAGACACCTCCACTTGGTTACTCGGTTGATCTTCCTTAGGTAGAAGGAGGATGTTGGGATCCTTTGGTTTTGGGAGGAGAATTTGAGAGAGATATTTGAGAGAGAAATTCAACTTGCTTCTTCTGGTGAGAATTCCAAAAATGAGCAAATGACTTATCTCCCCTTCTTGCAAAGAGGTTTAAATAATGGTGATAGGTGGAGTTGTAATCTCCACCTATTTACCATTTTACCACAACCATAGGTTAGGCAAATCATATTTGCATAACCACATATTATAAGATATCTCATATCTCATTTTACAAATCATATTTGAATAATTGTTGATTTTTAAATTGAATCACATTCAATTTAATTTCTCTCAATCTAATTTCTCCAAGTTAGCCCTAATTCAACAATTTTTTTTTTTTGAAAGAAAGAACCAAGTGCATTAACCAGAAAGAGAATGAGAATCTCCACGAAACAAACACCAAACCCAATCGGGAAAGTCAAGAGTCCAGGTGGTAGGGCCCTCCTCCGAAATGGAGGAGGACGACCAAATATGTGGCTCCAAAAAAACAGCCCTAGCAAGACTATGGGCAACAACATTACAGGATCTAACACAATGAATGAAAGAAACTAAAGGCCAATAGGCTGCCAAAGAGCGAATGTCCTCCAGAATAGAGTTTGTCTCAGAAATATCCGAACCTGGATTGGAGAGAGCGTCCACGACATCTCAAGAATCTTATTCCACCACGAGTGGGTAGGAGGAGTACAAATCCAGGCACTTAAGATCACTCAAACCAGCTCGAATTGCTGCCGCTTCCAAAGACTTGATCGACCAACGATTCTTCCAATGTTGAACACCAGCACATATGGGAGACCCTCTAGAGTCCCGAACAACCCAGCCGAACCCCCTCGACCCATTGCCTCACACCAGGTAGCGTCAACATTCAATTTAAGCATACCGTCTGGTGGAGGGATCCACTTTTTCAGACTCGAGAGACTCTCGGATCTAGACAAGGTCACTTCCCTGTGATGATGACCAACTTTACTTCAAGACTTTTAGCAACGAGCAGGAGGAGACGATCGGACTCGAGCGGAGTGCTCGCATAAGAAAGCGATCGTTGTAAGAATAAAGGAATTTCTAAAATTCCAAAAGCTCCACATTATAGTGATGACTTTTGAAAAGTCTTCTTCTCTGAGAGCCTTTTCCATCCAACCCCAATAGTCTGGGGGGGTCTAGTGTTCCCTGCAAACAAAAAAAAGTTCAGCCATAATAGGAAAGTAATGTAACCAAACTTTCGAGACCCATTTACAGGTCCAGAAGACATGGGAAATAGACTCCATCTTTTTCCTGCATATCAACAAAGATTGTTAGTGTCAACACCTCTTTTACAAATATTAAGGAGGGTAGGAAGAGCATCGTTTAGTAACTTCCAAACACAAATCTTGGCATGGGGAATCGCATTGGAATGCCAAATCTTGTGCCAAAGAGACTTTTTAACATTAGGGTCAAACGACGAAGTTGTTTCACTGGCCTTAAGATTGCAAGCAAGGTGGTAGGCGCTCTTAACCGAAAAGATACCTCTCGCTTCCTCATTCCAAATTATTTCATCATTGGAGCTACTAGCACTCATGGGAATGTTCAGGATATCATCAGCATCCGAGGTCATGACGATTTCTTTAATCAAATCTTCCTTCCATCTGCCACTTTCGTCAATTAAATGTTTAACCCTTTTGTTTTTGTACTCCTCTTTGACCCAGAAAGGGGATTTGCAGCCTTGCCTAGAAAGCCAAGGGTCTTTATCGATCATTATGTGACAACCATTGCCCACTTTCCAACGGTAGCCTTGTAAGAACAATTCTTTACCCCATAAAATGCTTCTCCATGTTAATGAAGGGTTCTGACCAATCTTTGCCCCTAAAAAGTTCCCATCTTTAAAATAATGACCTTTGAGGACCTTGGCCAGGAGGCTTCCCGGGTTCCTTAGGATATTCCAACTGTGCTTTGCTAACATCGCTTGATTGAACAGGGATATCTCACGGAACCCTAATCCTCCATTCTCTTTGCTGCGACACATCTTCTTCCAGCTGATCCAATGAGCTTTCCTTCGAACGCTTGAAGAACCCCACCAAAACTGTGCACAACATCTATTGATATCCTCACAGATGGTTTGGGGAATGCGAAAGCAACTCATAGTGTAGATAGGGATAGCCTGGGCAATGGACTTAATTAGGACTTCCTTCCCTCCCTGAGAGAAAAGTTTCTCTTTCCAGGAATGTAGCGCTTTCCAAACTCTATCTCGGACTTTAGAGAATATTTTGCTCTTGTTCCTCCCGTTCTTAGAGGGCATACCAAGATAGTCACCAAGGGAATCAACGTTTCCCACTCCCAGGATACTTCCTAATTCAATCACCCTTGCTGAATTCAAATTTTTACTGACCATAAAGCAAGACTTATTAAGATTAATTGTTTGACCTGAGGCTTTCTCATAAGTTTCCAGGATGTTCCGGATAGCCCTGCAATCTTGGTCTCGTGCTCTGAAGAGGAGGAGACTGTCATCAGCAAAGAATAAATGATTTATCCAGGGACAATGATTATTTAACCGGTAACCTTGAAAATTAGAATTAGATTCCTCCAAGTTCAACAAGGCCGGGAAACCTTCAACACACATGAGGAAAAGGTACGGGGAGAGAGGGTCGCCTTGTCGAAGCCCTCTTTGAGGGAGGACTTTACCATGCGGGGAGCCATTGATCAGGACTGAGTATTCAACAGATTCGACACAATCCATTAACAATTCGATCCACTCAGGAGCAAAGCCCATCTTGCTCATAATGTTACGGAGGAAGGACCATTCAACTCTGTCATAGACTTTGCTCATATCCAACTTCATTGCAATGGCACCATCTTTCCCAGATCTTTTGGAAATGATTCCATGGATGCACTCGAAACCGATAATCACATTGTCAGAGATTTGTCTGCCAGGGACAAAAGCTGCTTGTGTTGGGGAAATGATCGTGTCCAAAACATTTATAAGCCTATTTGCCAGAACCTTAGCGATGATCTTGTAGATGACATTACGAAGACTGATAGGGCGAAAGTCGTGCATCTGGGTAGTCTTTTGATCTTTAGGGATTAGAGCAATTAGAGTTTTATTCAGAGGCCTAACGCTCTCCCTGTCATTAAGAACTTTCAAGCAAATTTCCACGGTTTCCTGGCCAACATCCTTCCAGTAGTGTTTAAAGAACAGAGCATGAGCCCCATCAGGACATAATTACCCTTTAGTGAACTTGAACACTTCAAATTCAACAATTAGGCTAACCTATAGTTTATTATGAATCTCATTCACATTAAACTATATAATATAGCATTCATATCTCATATAAATGACATAATTACCCTTTAGTGAATTTGAACACTTCAAATTCACACAAAAAATGTAAACTTTCTATTAATCCAGTTTGAGCCAACCGAGGGACCTTATGGACCTATAGTGACGAGCTCCAATGATCCGAGATTAACCTATCAAACTCTTTGACCTGGTTAATCAACATTCATTAGCTACGGTAACACTCCACTAAAGCCCATAGCTGCACTCCCGTTAGTGTAAGAAAAGATGTGTCCACTGATATAACCAATGCCCATGAGTCGACCCTTCACAGGTTGTTCGTAGACACTGCTGGGTCAAATTACCGTTTTACCCCTATGTCTACTTCTTGCTCCTTAAGTCCCCACTGCTTCTCTAATGAACAACAACGTTGTAATGGTCCAACCATACACAACAACCCTATCGTGCCAATGAGAGGGTGGGCGCCCGTTGTCCAAGCCCTAGAGACAGCACTTAAGGGAACAACCCCTCTAGTTTCCCTAAAGGCGGGAACGAGTGAATTCCATCTCGCGTAGTTAAGTTCCCAGATCCCTACTTGGTCCTGTCCCTGAGAAGATAGACATATTGGGCGAGTAACTGTGACCACCCTCACCCGTACTAGTCAAAGGACATACCCCCGCAGACAAGAGTCCGTAACACGCTCAGGATTCAGGTCGAGTCACTAATGGTCATCTACGAAGTTATTAGTCCATCGCATTAATGATGTTATATCGATGAGGTCTAATAATTCACTGTCCGATCTTGTACAATCTCATTGTACAGGATGCCCCCACTCGCATGTCAACCACATGAACGAGTCATATCACCTCGTTTGTATCTTAATACAAAGCGGGTCGCATCCACAACGTATCCAGGATTAGGTCTCCAACCCCATTCATATACTGTAGACCGTTCGGGTCATTTACTCGAACGTGATCCTCCCTGTGTGTTCACTACACACCGTTCAAGTTCTAGTTCTCTCATATATTCAATGACCCTGGAGCTTAATTTATTGGACAAAGTTTGAAAAATTTGCGAGATACAAAATGATGAAATAAATAACTCTTATTAATTTCAAATGTTAAATTTACAAACTAAACGAGATTAGGACATCCATCCCAACAAAAACTTCCTCATTGAAGATCACATCCTTGCTTCTAAGCATCTTCTTATTTTGGTCATCCCAAAATTTATAGCCAATATCAGCTCCACCATACCTGAGAAAATAACACTCTTGGATTTGACGTATAGTTTACTCATGTGTGCAACATCAATGGAAATGTAAGACAAACAACCCAAAACCTTTAGATGAGAAAAGTTTACCTGTTTACCACTCCAGACTTCTTCAAGCAACCTGAAGTCTAGTGATGTGGTCTGTCTCCTATTGATCAGAAAGGTCGCCGTGCTGATTGCCTTTGTCTAGAACATCTTAGGAAATCCAGCATGTAATCTCATGCTCTTGACACGCTCATTCAACGTCTTGTTCATTCTCTCAACCACACCATTCTACTGCAGTGTCCTTGGAATAATTTTAACCATCACAATTTTATTATTTGCATAATATCTTTTGTAATCTCCATCAACATATTCACCGTTGTTGTCTGATCTCAAGCTTCTAACTTTTAGACCTGTCTCATTCTCAACCATAGCCTTCCATGTTTTGAAAATATAAAATATACATCAGATTTATGTTTGAGAAAATAAGTCCATACCTTTCTGCTTGAGTCATCAATGAAGGTTTGATAGCACACAAAATGTGTTATCCTTAAGCTTGTATTTTGCTAGTTTCTATGATAGTTTTAGAGGTTTTATGTGTTTAAATCATCTAATTTCAGGTTAAGAGTTTTAACGGGTCATTTGGAGATATTTTGGACTATTCAGGTTCAATTCAAGGCTTTTGGAGCTAAAAATGACATCAAGTGGAAGAAGAATGACCAAATCAAGCATTTTGACCCGAGGCCAAAGTGTTGCAACGCCATTCTAGGCATTGCAACGCCATATGCACGGACGTTTGGCATAGAAGGGTCGTGAAGATGGCGTTGCAACACTGCTTTGCAGCATTGCAACACCGAATCGATAGAAGACGCGCACGTTAGGGTAGCGACGTTGCAACGCTTCCCTCAGCGTTGCAACGCCGCAAACCATTTTCCTTATTTGTTATCGCCTAGGGCATGACGTTGCAACGCCACCCATGGGGTTGCAACGCCACCCATGGGGTTGCAACGTCGTGCTGAATTTTTGTATAAATAGAACATGATGTACCCTTTGCAAAAGGAGACGAATTTGATAGCCTTTTGGACCTAATTTCGAAATACATACTCTAAAAGGAGAAGAAAAGCATTCATTGTGGGCCAAACACGTGAGTGGAGGTCCAAGATCATGACAGGAGCTCGGGAACGAGGGGTCGATGTCGACACATACAAGTTTTATTTCTCTTTCTTTTAGTTTGTAGCTTAGTTATAGACTCTTTTATGGGATTGACATGTTTTTATGGTTATTATGAGTAGCGAAATTCCATATTAAAGGATTGATGTAGCTTGTTATAAACTAGTTTTAGTTACTGTATTGAACTTATGTTTGTGTTGCTTTATTTTTGGCAATTCTTTCTTAAATTACTTGCTTTTCTTTGGCCAAATTTTGCATGATTCGTTGGTTTAAGTTGATTCGATAGAATATACTTAGATTAGAGAAACGTTGCCAAAACCCTTAGTAAATCTAGGCACGAAAGTGACTTGAGTTTTTTGGGAAACGTTTTAAGAAGTTGCTTAATGTCGTGCATGCTTTTAAAATTCATAAGGAAACTTTATGGTTTATTGCTATGTATGGGAATCGTTAGAGATCGAGAGACTCTTTTGAATATATTTACTTATGTTTATAAACTCACAACCATAGTCAATTACATGTGCTAATTAGGGAATTAACTTGTGAAATCAATCTCCCTAACAATTCTATCATATTCGTGCCTCCACTTGTATATCTATCTTTTTATCTTTATTTCACCTTTTATCCTAGTTTTGTTGCTTTAGATAAAATTAAGAATTAGTATCTTTGTAGTTACTCAATCTAGAAAACCATTCTTGAGGACGATACTCTGAACTCAATTCACTATATTAAAACTTGACCTGTACACTTGCGGTATTGCAATATAATTTTCATGCAATAAGTTTTTGGCACTGTTGCCGTGGACAATAAGTTCTTGGTACTGTTGTCAAGGCAAGCAACAAGTTTTTGACGTTGTTGCCAGGGAATGACGATTATTTAGGTTGGTTAATATTAGGAGAAAATACGAGATTTTAGGCTAAAGTTTTTATTTTGTTTTGTTTTTGTCTTTTTTATTTTTATTTTGTCTTTTTTGTTTTGTTTTGTTTTTTTTTTTTCGTTTTTTGTTTTGTTTCCTGTTTTGTTTCTTTTTTGTTTTTGTTTCTTTTTTCTTTATAATTATTTGTGTTTTCATATTTTCATCATTGTTTTAGTTTTTTTTTTCTTTTTATCTAACTTTTTTTTTCCTTTTCTTTTGTTGTCTCAAGGTTTATGTCCAAGGATAAAGTTGCAGACCTTCAGCCTTTTGATCCTGAAATTAAAAGGATCTGCAAAAGACTTCTAAGGGAAAACAGAGCTGAAATTCATCAAATGGTAGACCAGGAGATAATGAATAATCCTAAACCCATTAGGGAGTATTTCCAACCTGTGTTTAATTTTGAGCAGGCTGGAATAGTCCATGTACCCATTAATGCTAATAATTTTTAACTGAAAACAATGTTAATCTAGATGGTTAGGGAGAATGCCTTCAGGAGGCAAGGCACAGAGGACCCTAACTCCCATTTACAAAATTTTCTAGAAATCTGTGGTAATGTTAAATTAAATGGTATTCCTGCTGACTCTATTCGCTTACGTCTCTTTCCTTTTTCTTTGTAGGGTAGAGCTAAAGAATGGATGGGGCCCCTCCCACCAAGAAGTATCACTTCTTGGGAGGAGTTAGCCCAAGCCTTCAGGACTAAAATTTTTCCTCATGTGAAAGCTACAAAGTTGAGGACGGAGATAGGGACTTTCAGGCAGCAAGAAGGAGAACAATTTTCGAGGTCTGGGAGCATTACAAGGACATGTTAAGGAGGTGTCCACAACATGGATACCCAGATTGGCTCCAGGTTCAACTTTTTTATAATAGTCTTGCAGGTCAGACGAGGACCATCATGGATGCCACTGCTGGAGGGGCTTTCATGGCAAAAATTCTGCCAGAAGCACGAACCCTCCTAGAAGAAGTGCCAAGCGCACTACCGATGGCCCTGCATGAGAGAGAAAACCTAGATCTCAGAAGTGGTCTTTATGAGCTAGATGAGGTAACTGCTCTTAAATCTCAAATAACATCTCTCACTCATGCTTTGAACAAACTCGCAGGAAAACCACAACCCATGGCTACTTCTCAGTGCTCCCAACCCAATGGAGAATCCAACATGGAACAGGTGCATTATCTGAATAACAGGAGCAACAACCAAGGGGGAAATCAGTTCCAGAATAACTTACCAACACATTATCACCCAGGTTTGAGGTCTCATGAAATTTTTTCCTATGCTAACAATAAAAATGTGTTGAACCCACCTTCAGGTTATGCTGCTACATCTGAAAGAAAGCCATCTCTTGAAGACACAGTGCACTCCTTTATAATTGAGTCCAAAAATAGATCAAACCAGCTGGAAAATGCACTCATCAGTCTAATGGTGTAGTAAGCAGTCAGGGAGCTGCCATAAAGAGTATTGAGACTCAGATCAATAAAAGAATATATGATCTAAAATTTTGTGCTCAATGAAAAGAATATATCTTGGTTATCTGTACTCGTGAATTGTGCTTAAAAGAGTGGAGGAAAAAAAGAGCTACCTTCACTGTGATCAGTTAGGCCACTCATTGACCGAGTGCTCTAGGTAAGGGTCCCTGCAGTGGACGTGTGAAAGCTAGTGTCCTTGCTTATATAAAAAAGAATATTGTGTTGAAAAAAATATAGTGCTGAAAAGAGTTATTTGTTTCTTGATTGTGGGGAGACTTAAAGATTAGGACTTATGGCCAGTGCAGGGAAACGTTGAATGGAGAACTTGATAAAGTTATTTCAGGCTAGTAAAGATGAAGGGAAAGAAGGCTAATTACATACACGCGTAGGGATACTTAGGAAAAGTTTTAAATTGCTTCTTGAAGTATCATGTTTGATTGTTTCCCGTGATTGCTAAAATTTTCCTTTTAAATCTTTAAGGCTTGAGTTTGATGTATGCATAAAAAAGATCTTTTATGATTTAGTTCTGTTTTTGCTCGGGACTAGCAAAACTTTAAGTTTGAGGGTATTTGATACTACACAAAATGTGCTATCTTTAGGCTTGTATTTTGCTAGTTTTTATGACAATTTCAGAGCTTTTACGCGTTTAAATCATCTAATTTTGGTTTAAGAGATTTAACAGGTCATTTGGAGATATTTTGGACTATTCGAGTTCAATTCAAGGCTTTTGGAGCTAAAAATGGCATCAAGTGGAAGGAGAAGGACCAAATCAAGCATTTTGACCTGAGGCCATAGCGCTGCAACTCCATTGCGGGGGTTGCAACAGCATATGCGCGAACGTTTGGAATAGAAGGGTTGTGAAGACGGCGTTGCAATACTGCTTTGCAGCGTCGCAAGACCATATCGATAGCAGACGCACACATTAGGGTAGCAACGTTGCAATGTTGCCCTCAGCGTTGCAACGCTGCAGACCATTTTCCTTATTTGTTACCGACTAGGGCAGGACGTTGCAACTCTTGGAATGTATGTCCTAATCTCGTACATGTTTGTAATATTACCTATTCAAATAAATAAGAGTTATTTTTCATTACTTTGAGTCTCGCATATTTATAAACTTTGTCCAATAAACTAAGCTCCAGGGTCATTGAATTATGAGAGAACTAGAACTTGAACGGTGTGTAGTGGGCACACAAGGAGGATCATGTTCGAGTTAATGACCCAACAAACGATCTGATATATGGATAGGATTGGAGACCTAATCCTGGATACGTTTTGGATGCGACCCGTTTGGTATTAGATACAAACGAGGTGATCCAACTCGTTTATGTGGTTGACATGCGAGTGGAGGCATCCTGTGCAATGAGATTGTACAAGACCGGATCGTGAATTATTAGACCCATCGATGTAACACCGTGCTTGATGATAGGACTAATAACCGTAGATGACCATTAGTGACTCGACACGAATCACGAGCGTGTTACGGACTCACATGCACGTGGGTGCGTCCTTTGACTAGTACGGGTGAGGGTGGTCACAGTTACCCGCCCAATATGCCTACCTTCTCAGGGACAGAATCACGTGGGGAGCTGGGAACTTGACTACGCGAGATGGAATTCACTCGTTCTTGACTTAGGGAAACTAGAGGGGTCTTCCGCTTAAGTACTATCTCCAGGGCTTAGAAAACAGGCGCCCACCTTCTCACTGGCCCGAGAGGGGTGTTGTTTATGGTTGGACCATACAACGTTGTTGTTCATTAGAGGAGCAGTGGGGACTTAAGGAGCAAGAGGTAGACACAGAGGTAAAACGGTAATTTGACCCAACAGTGTCTACGAACAACTTGTGAACGGTCGACTCACGGGCATTGGTTATATCAATGGATACAACTTGTCATACAGTGATGAGAGTGTAACACGGGATTTAGTGGAGTGTTACCGTAGCTAATGAATGTTCATTAACCGGGTCAAAGAGTTTGACAAGTTAGTCTCGGATCATTGGAGCTCGTCATCTGTAGGTCCATTAGGTCCCTCGGTTGGCTCAAAGTTGATATATAGAGGGTTTACAGTTTGGTGTGGATTTGAAGTGTTCAAATTCATTAAAAGGGTATTTATGTTATTTATATGAGATATGATTGACATATTATATAGCTTAATGTGAATGAGATTCATAATAAACTATAGGTTAGCCTAATTGCTTAATTAATGCTAATTTAGAGAAATTGGATTGAGAGAAATTAAATTGAATGTGATTCAATTTAAAATTCACAATTATACAAATGTGATTTGTATTATAAGGTATGAGATATCTTATTATATGTGGCTATGCAAATATGATTTGCATAACCTAAGGTTGTGGTAAAATGGTAAATAGGTGGAGATTTCAACTCCACCTATCACCATTATATAATGCCTTTGTGAGAAGGCATTTGCAAGGTGATTGCTCATTTTTCGGATTCTCACTAAAAGAGCTCTCTCAAACTCTCTCAATCTCTCTCAAATTTTCTCTCTTTCCTAAACCAAAAGAGTCCCACCACTCTCCCTTTACCAAAGGAGAATAACCGAGAAGACCTTTCGGAGGTATTCGAATAGTTCGTTGTACGGGAGTTCGTGATCGTAGAGTTCGAGAGCACGAAGGGTTCATGACCGGAGAAGGAATTCGTGAGGAAGGGTTCTTCAACAAGTAAGTACTATATCTTACTGTTTTTCCTTCAAATTCAACATGTTTAGCCTAATTTCTATAGGATAGATTTAATTTTAAGAATTGTTTTCACAACGAAAACAACGACGATTCAAAGTCGTTTTCCGCTATGGGAGTTTTATTCCATTCAATTGGTATCAGAGCCAATCGTTGGCTTCTTCGTTGTGCAAATTAATTTTCTTAAAATTAGGTGGATTTTTCTTCAAATTCATGAGATGAAATTGTGATTTGCAAAATGGATGTTTCGGTTTTGGCACTTATTTTTTTAGATTTACTTCTCTATTGATGAGATCAATGTAAAGGCCCGTGATTTTGGGGAATTAGAAAGTAAATCGAGTCTGTAAGTCCGCGTCAATCGTGGCAAGAGTTGCTGTGAAGAAATCGGAGTGGAATCGGGTGAAAAACGACGAAGAACAACAAAAGAGTTTGTTGTTCTGTCGACGACGTTGAGAGCTGTTCTTCAGCGTCTCAACGCTGTCCGCGCGGATGGAGGCTGAGCTGCAGGTCAGCATTGCAACGTTGGGAGTAGCGTTGCAACGCTGAGGCGTTGGGCGCGCTGAGGACAACGCTGCAACGCTGGCCACGACGTTGCAATGCTGCGAGCGTAGTCGGCAGTTCGCGCGAGATAGTGGCGTGATGGCTTTTGCTGATCATGGGGACGTTAATTTAGTTTTTTTATTTATTTTATTAATTTGTAAAAAGTATTTTAAATTAATTTTATTAATTAATATTAATATAAAAGTTATAAATGTTAATTAATTCAATTAATGTCCCTAAAGTGCCAAAACCGATCCAATTTATTTTATGCATGAGATGTATGAAATTTATTATTTCTATGTGCATAATGTATGTCATATAGATTAAAATTCCACCTTAGGTTAAACATTTCATGCATCATGTTTCTATTATAAGAGTTATAAAATATAGTATGCATGATAGGTTTATATTATAAGAGTTATAATATAATGTTTGCATGTTTTAATTTATTTAATATAAGTGTTATATTTCTTAGATTAAAAGCATGCACATGCTTTTAATTCATGTGATGAATATATATTATATAGTTTAATTATTCATGTGATGAATGATCAAACTTTATAATATAGAAATGCATGTAACCTAAGTTAATTATTAGTTTTAAAATGTTTAGAACTTGAATAATTAGACTTAGGTTTTCTAGTTCTAATAAGATTAGAATTAGGAAATCAAATATGACTTATGAATGGAGACTAATTAGTGACTCTGTCTAAGGAAGGTTCTGTCTAAGGCTGGGGTATTTAAGCTGACGCTTTGCGGAACACCCCTACCTGAGAACCGACCTGAGAGTGAATTTGGTCCGGAGATTCATAGGTTATATTATCGTGAGTGCCGTTAATTAAATGTTAATTAATTTACTCACACAAACCTTTGTTAATAATGTGATTATAGACTTAGGCTAATCCAATATAAGAGTTATATTGGTAGACTTAGGTAAATATTAACCGATTTATCTAGGTCAATCCCGATCAATTTAAAGTGTTGAGTGGGAGAAAATAAAGTGTATAAGATACATTTAATTTCCCGACCACAAATCTCCGTTAAGTTCAAACCGTAAGATCCATATTCGGCCTCGTGGCGCAAACGGGAGTGTACCCCCTTCGAATGGTATTTGTATGGGTCAATATCAACGTGGATGGAGAGAGTACTTATAGTGAGTGGGAGCGGGACCTGTGAAAACGGGACCCACGGTCTCTTCTTTCGATTCACACCGTGAGAAGCCTATGATCCGCCTGCTAGTTTTGCTTGGACGAGACAATCCCTTCAGAGGGCCTTGATCATGGGAGTCGGAACACCGTGAATTCCCGAAAGGGATACAATTTCCTTGTTGGTTTTCCTTCTTAGTTCACCCTTCGGTGGCTATTGTTTGGATGGATACTTGGAAATTTAAAGATTGAGGGTGACACTCACGGGATTCATTAAGAGTTAATGGATTCAGACCGAAAATGGTAACTGGACGCCTAATGGAATAAGAGTTATTCTGGTATTAGGATCTGGTTGAGAAAGTCTCGTCCCAGAGGAGTAGTGTTTCTATTCACCCTTCGATGGCGATCATTCTAAACCTTTGGGGTATCATTGCAAATTTTAATGACCTAGGGATCATAGGATAAAATTTTGCTAAAAATGATTGAATTTTCCAAGTTTTGCGAGACTAATACAAAGTTTTTACTTGTTTTCAGCAAAAAATGTCTAGCTCAATCATCGCTCTTTTAGCTTTTGACAAACTAGTGGGAGATAATTTCCAAATGTGGAAAAATAATATCAACACAATTCTAGTAACTGACGACCTAAAGTTCGTGCTCACTGAGGAGTGTCCTCAGGTGTCGTGCTCAACCGCATCACGAAGTGTTCGTGATGTGTACGGTCGATGGATAATGGCCAATGAAAGGGCCAAGGTCTATATCATTGCTAGCTTATCTGAAGTATTGGAAAAGAAGCATGAGGTGATGATCACTGCCAAGGAGATCATGGAATCCTTGCAGGAAATGTTGGACAACAGTGCGTTCAGGTCCGGTATGATTCCATCAAACACGACTTCAATGCGCGAATGAAAGAAGGGGCGTCTGTCCGTGAACATGTTCTGGACATGATGACCCACTTTAATCTGACTGAGAAGAACGGGGCTTCGATCGATTAGTCGAGCCAGGCCAGCTTTATTTTGGAGACTCTTCCGAAGAGTTTCCTCAGTTTCGTAGCAATGCTGTTATGAACAAAATTAGCTACTTTCTGACAACCCTTCTTAACGAACTACAAAACTTCCAGTCCTTGATGAGGATCAGGACACCGGAAGCTGAGGCAAAGGTTACCTTCAGGTCCTTTCACAGGGGTTCGACCTCTGAGACTAAATCTGTAGGTTCTTCAGGCCCGAAAGGGAAGAAGAAGAAGTTGAAGAAGGGTAAAGCTGACGTGCTGCCGCCCAAAAGGGCAAAAAGGTTAAGGAAGTTGCAGAGAAAGGAAAGTGTTTCCACTTCAATGGGGACATACACTGGAAGCGTAACTTGAAGGGATCGAATCTCGCAATGGAAGCGATTGTGAATCACAAGTTCAAGATTTTACTTCATAAATCTAATGTAAGAACTAAATCTAAGAAAAAGCATACTTTAGAAAGATATAGGACAACAAGATATTACCTTTGAAGATTACTTTCTTCGCGAATTCCTCCTCCAATAATCACGTTCTCAGCAACAACTCGAACCTTATGAAGTTCCACCACTGGATCTTCTCCGTTGTTCTCTAGGTGAGGGAGGAAGGTGGATTCCTTTAGGATGAGGTGAGGTGATCTTATGGAATTGTGTTTGGAACTCTTTCCAACACAAATGAGAGAACTCTAGGGTTTTATGTGAAACGCCTTTACCCATAGTTGCATCTCATGCAACAATTTATAAGGAAATAGGATGAAAATTACCATCATATCCCTCCTTCATTTTCTCATTAGTATATAGTTAATATGTGAATCTAATTCACATTAAAACTATCTATTATGTCAATTATATAACACCTCATATATATGAAATTGAACACTTCAATCTCATTCCTAATTTTATACCCTCAATATTACCATGTTGAGCCAACAGAGGGACCTAATGAACCTACAGTTCATGAGCTCCAATGATGTGAGATTAACCGATCAAACTCTTTGATCGAGTTAATCAATATTCATTAACTACAAGTCACTCCACTATAGACTTGTAGCTGCACTCTCCTCACTGTAGATTATATTGTGTCCATTGATATAATCATTACCCATGAGTCGACCCTTCGCAGGTTGTTCGTAATCATAGTTGGGTCAAATTACTGTTTTACCCCTATGATTACCTCTTTGTTCCTTAAGCACCACCGATCCTCTAATTAACAACAAGTCTATGGTCCTACCATAAACACATACCCTCTTAAGCCAGTTTAGAGGGCGGGGCCCCGTTGTTCAAGACCTGGACTCAGTTCTTAAGGGAACAACCTATCTAATTCCTTAGTGTAGGAATGAGTGAATTCAATCTTGCATAGTTAAGTCCCCGGCTACCTCACGAGTTACGTCACACGAGAAGGTAGGCTTATTGAGTCGGCCTACAGGCCACTCTCACCCATACTAGTCTAAGGACAAACCCCTATAAGCAGGAGTTCTTAACTTGCTCAGGATTCAGGTCGAGTCACTAATGACCATCTATAAATTATCAGTCTTATCCTGTTAATGGCGTTATACTGGTCAGACTAATAATTTGCAGTCTGGTCTTCTATGAACTCTTCATACAGGATGCCTCCACTCACATGTCATCCACATGAATGAGTTGAATTACCTCATTTGTACTAACTACAAAGTGGGCCACATCCATGATGTTACTAGAATAAGGTTTCCAACCTTATTCTTATACCATAGTCCATTTAGGTTATACTCTTGAACACAATCCAAATAGTGTTTACTATACTTACGTTCAAGATATATTATAACCTTGGAGCTTAGTTTATTGGATTTAAAAGTAAGAATATAATTTTACCAAAACAAATATCTCTTTATTTATTTGATCAAAATTACATAAGTTTAGGGCAGAAATCCCAACAATCTCCCACTTGACCTAAAGCTTGTGGAGTACTAAAAATAACAATAATGTAAATACAATAAACTAGGGCATTGAAACCCTTTGTGATACTCCCACTTGCCCTAGTTCGGGAAGACTTGTAAACCTAGACCTTCTAGGTGACTCTCAAATATTTTAGCCGTGAGAGCCTTTGTAAAAGGATCAACAATGTTGTGCTCTGAGACTATCTTCGTGACGATCACGTCTCTTCGATGCACAATCTCCCGGATGAGATGATATTTTCGCTCAATATGCTTACCCCTCTTGTGACTTCGGGGTTCCCTTGAATTTGCCATGGCAACACTGTTATCACAATACATCGTGATAGGAAAATTCATATTTGGAATAACTTCCAAATCTAACATGAATTTCCTTAACCAAAACGGCGCCTTTAGTTGCTTCATAAGCTGCTACATATTCAACCTCCATGGTGGAATCAACGATGCATCCCTGCTCGACGTCGCCATACTACAACTCCTCCGTAAAGAGTAAATACTGACCCTGATGTAGGTTTTCGAGAATCGTTATCAGTCTGAAAGTTAGAATCTGTGTATCCTGTAAGGATGAAATCCTTAGCCTCATACACAAGCATGTAGTTTCCTTGTTCTCTGAAGATACTTAAGGATCGTTTTAACCGATGTCCAGTGTTCATTCCTTGATTGGATTGATACCTACTGACCATTCCAACTGCAAAACAAATGTCTGGTCTAGTACACAACATGACGTACATCAGGCACCCAACAACTGATGCATAAGGAATCCGTCTCATCTCCTCAACTCCTTGAGGTGTCTTAGGACATTGTTGCTTAGACAAATGAAGTCCATATCTAAAAGGCAATAAACCCTTTTTTGAGTCTAACATCTTAAACCTCAACAACACTTTGTCGATGTAAGATGTTTGAGACAGGGCTAGTGTTTTATTCTTGCGGTTCCAGACAGTCTGGATCCCAAGACAAACTGCGCTTCACCCAAATCTTTCATTTGGAATTGCGTAGCTAGTCAATTCTGAATGTCAGTAAGATAACCTACATCATTCCCAATGAGTAGGATATCATCCACATATAGAACTAGGAATGCGACAGAGCTATTGATGATTTTCTTATAGACACAAGGTTCATCATCATTCTGATCAAAGCCAAAAGATTTGATTGCCTCATCAAAACTTATATTCCAGGACCTAGAGACTTGTTTGATCCATAGATTGAACTTTTAAGCTGCAAACCTTTTGCTCATGTCACAGTTCAATGAACCCTTTGGGTTGGTCCATGTAGATGATTTTTCGTCAAGATTGCCATTCAAGAATCTTTGTCTTGACATCCATTTGCCATACCTCATAGTCATAATATGCGACAATGGCAAGTAGGATATAGATTGACTTTACCATAGCAACAGGTGAAAAGGTATCCTCATAGTCAACCCCTTCAACCTGGGTATAACCCTTTGCTACTAGTCTAGCTTTAAAGGTTTGCATCTTTCCATCTACACCACGCTTTCTCTTGTAGATCCACTTACAACCTATAGGTTTTACCCCATCAGGTTTATCTACAAGATCCCAAACAGAATTGAAGTGCATAGACTCCATTTTTTGGCCCATGACTATGACCTATTTGTCTTTCACTTTGTTAACCATTGCTTGATTATAAGTCAATGGATCCTCACAATCGTCATCTGGTATAACAACTCGAGTTTCAAATAAACCCATGTAACGGTCAGGTTGTGTTATAATCCTCCCACTATATCGAGGCATACTCAACTCTTGAGATGGACTCTCGTGACTAGACAAGTTAGTATCAACAATTTTTGTTGACGTATTAGCTTTATTAGCAACCTTTGCTATTGTTCCGTCTAACTCACTTAACACAACTTTACTTCTTGGTTTGTGGTTTCTGATGTGGTCTTCCTCTAAGAAAGTGGCATTTGTCGACACAAGACCCTTATCTTCCTTAGGATCATAGAATAATTCACCTCTTATTTCTTTTGGGTAGCCTACGAATAGGTACAATTTTGAACGTGAATCCAAATTCTTTGGATTTGTCACAAGTACATGTGCTGGACAACCCCAAATTCTGAAATGACATAAACTATCTTTACATCCTTTCTAGAGTTCAAAAGGTGTTTCAGAAACACTATTTGATGGCACATTGTTCAAAATGTATCCCGCAGTCTCTACTCCGTAACCCCAAAAGGAACTAGGGAGATGAGCATAACTTTGTTGGGATTTTTGTCCTAATCTCGTGTTTGTAATATATTGTTTGAAATTAATAAGAGCTATTCATTTCATCACTTTGTGTCTCGCAATATTTATAAACTTTTCCAATAAACTAAGCTCCAGGGTCATTGAATTTATGAGAGAACTAAAACTTGAATGGCTTGTAGTGGACACACAGGGAGGATCACGTTCGATTAATGACCCGAACGATCTACAGTATATGGATAGGGTTGGAGACCTAATCCTGGATACACTGTGGATGCGACCCGCTTTGTATTAGATACAAACGAGGTGATCTGACTCGTTCATGTGGTTGACATGCGAGTGGGGGCATCCTGTGCAATGAGATTGTACAATACCAAACCGTGAATTATTAGACCTACTGATGTAACACCGTTGAAAGTAAGGACTAATAACTTCGTAAATGACCATTAGTGACTCGACCTGAATCCTGAGCGTATTACGGACTCCCTGCGCGAGGGTGCGTCCCTTTGACTAGTACGGGTGAGGGTGGTCATAGTTACTCGCCCAATATGCCTATCTTCTCAGGGACGGAACCAAGTAGGGAGCTGGGAACTTAACTACGCGACATGGAATTCACTTGTTCCCGCCTTTAGGAAAACTAGAGGGGTTGTTCCCAAGTGCTGTCTCCAGGGCTTGGACAACGGACGCCCACCTTCTCACTGGCCCGAGAAGGGTGTTATGTATGGTTGGACCATTACAATATGTTGTTCATTAGAGGAGCGGTGGGGACTTAAGGAACAAAGAGGTAGACACGAGGGGTAAAGCGATAATTTGACCCAACCGTGTCTCTCACGAACAACTGTGAAGGGGTGGACTCATGGGCATTGGCTATATCGGTGGACACGTAATATTCTCTTGCTTGGCCGGGGTGAGGCTACGGGCTATAGTGGAGTGTTACCGTAGCTAATGAAGGTTGATTAACCAGGGTCAAAGAGTTTGTGAGCTAATCTCGGATCATTGGAGCCAATCACTTTGTAGGTCCATTAGGTCCCTCGGTTGGCTCAATGCAGGTTAAAAGAAGGGTTAATGTTTTGGTATGAAAGTGAAGTGTTCAATTTCACTTTAAGGGCATTTATGTCATTTATATGAGATATGAATGATATAATATATAGTTTAATGTGAATGAGATTCATAATAAACTATAGGTTAGCCTAATTGTTGAATTAGGGCTAATTGGAGAATTTGATTGAGAGAAATTAAATTGGATTTGATTCAATTTAATTAATCCACAATTATTGCAAATGAGATTTGCAATATGAGATATGAGATATCTTATATTATGTGGTTATGCAAATGAGATTTGCATAACCTATGGTTGTGGTAAAGTGGTAATAATGTTGAGATTTTAACTCCATCAATTCCATTATATAATCCCTTCTTGCAAGAAGGATGGTGAGCATTCTCTCATTTTTTAGAATTTCATCAAAAAAGAAGAGGAAAGTTCTCTCTACTTTCTCTCTATTCTCCTCCCTCTCCAAAACTCCAAAAGTTCCCACAAACTTTCCTTTTCCAAAAGAGAACAACCGAGACTCCAAGTGGTGGTGTTGGGTTTAGATTAAGTGGGAAGAGTTCGTTGAGATCGAGAAGCACGAAGAGTTTGTGATCTGAGGAAGAAACCTTGAAGAAAGTCTTCAACAAGTAAGTACCTCTAATCTTACTGTTTTTTCTTCCTTTTCAGCATGTTTAGCCTAGATCTATAGTAGATCATTTTTATCAAATCTGAGTTGCGTAATGATACCATGACGATTCGATCGTCTTCCGCTGCGCGGGGATTCTCATTCCCTTCAATTGGTATCAGAGCCATTTCGATGGTTCTTCATTTATGCACTGTTTTTGTTAAAATTAGGTGGGTAAATTGCCTTAATTTCATGAGATGAATGTTGGTTTGCTTAAATGGATGTTTCGGTTTTTGGCATTTTAGATTTATTTTCTGTTTGATGAGATCAAATGTAAAGGGCCTGTGTTTTTTGGGCATTTTAGAAAATAAATCGAGTCTATAAGTCCGGATCGTTCGTGACAAGAGTTGCTGTGAAGAAATCAGAGCGGAAATAGGCAGAATTCGATGAAAAACAACAAAGAGTTTGCTGTTTTGTCGATGACGTTGAGACGCTGCCCTACGGCGTCTCAACGCTGTCCTTGCGGACGGAGGCCTTGCTGCAGAGCAGCGTTGCAATGCTAGGCGTAGCGTTGCAACACCGCTGGTGTTGAGAACGCAGCTCGACGCTGGAGGCGATGACGTTGCAACGCTGCACGCGTTGAGGAGCAGTTGCTGGAGGCAGTCTCGCGAACGTGTGAGTTATTTTCACTAGTGGGCAGTTTATTTTCGATTTTTTAATTATTTTATTTTTTGTAAAATGTAATTATTTTATTTATTTAATTATTTTATTAAATAATGTTAATGTAATTGTTATATTAATATTATTTAATTAAATAATTGCCTCTAGGTGCCAAAAACTGGTCCATTTTTGCTGTTTAATTATTTTATGCATGAGATGTATATTTTAATTAATTTCTATGTGCATATTGTATGTCATATAGATTTCAAATCCCACCTTAGGTTAAACATTTCATGCATCATATTTATATTATAAGAGTTATAATATATATGCATGATAGGATTATATTATAAGAGTTATAATATAATGTTTGCATGTTTTAATTTATTTAAATATAAGTGTTATATTTTTAAATTAAAAGCATGCTCATGCATTTTATTCATGTGATGAATTATATTATGTTATAGTATATAGTTATTCATGTGATGAATGATCAAGCTCTATAACATAGAAATGCATGCAACCTAAGTTAATTATTAGTTTTAAAGAGTTTAGAACTTGAATAATTAGACATAGGTTTTCTATTTTCTAATGAGATTAGAAATTAGGAAATCAAATATAACCTTTGAAAAGAGACTGATAAGTAACTCTGTCTAAGGAAGGTTTTGTCTAAGATTGGGGTATTTAAGTTGACGCTTGCGGAACACCCCTACATGGAAACCGACCTGGGAGTGAATTCGGTCCGGAGATTCTTAGGTTATATTCTCGTGAGTGCCGTTAATTAAGAGTTAATTAATTTACTCACATAGACCTAAGTTAATAATGTGATTATAAACTTAGGCTAATACCATATAAGAGTTATATTGGTAGACTTAGGTAAATTTTAGTCGGGTTATCTAGGTCAATCTCTATTTAAATTAAAGTGCTGAGTGGGAGGAAATAAAGTGTATGAGATACATTTAAATTTCCAACCACAAATCTCCTTTAAGTCTGCACCGTGAGATCTATACTCGGCCTCGTGGCGCAAATGGGAGCGTTCCCCTTCAGGTGGCATTTGTATAGGTCAATATCATCGTGGATGGAGAGAGTACTTATAGTGAGTGGGAGCGAGACTTATGAAAACGAGACCCACGGTCTTTTCTTTCGATTCACACCGAGAGACGCCTATGATCTGCCTGCTAGTTTGGCCTGGACCAGACAATCCCTTCGGAGGGCTTGATCATGGGAGTCGGAACACTGTGAATTCCCGAAAGGGATACAGTTTCCTGGTTGGTTTTCCTTCTTGGTTCACTCTTCGGTGGCTATTGTTTGGACGGATACTTGGAAACTTAAAGATTGAGGGTGACACTCACAGAATTCGTTAAGTGTTAATGAATTCGACCGACGATGGTAATTGGACGCCTAATGGAATAAGAGTTATTCTGGGATTAGGGTGTAATCGAGAAAGTCTCGTCCTAGAGGAGGAGTGTTCTATTCACCCTTCGGTGGCGGTCTTTCTAAACCTTTAGGGTATCATTGCAAAATTTTATATTAGGGATCATGAAACAATATAGCTAAAACTTGATTGGATTTCAAAAAGTTTTTTGCGAGACTAATACAAAGTTTTTCTTATTTTTCAGCTAAAAATGTCTAGCGCAATAATAACATTACTCGCATCCGATAAGTTAGTGGGAGATAATTACCAAAGTTGGAAAAACAACATTAACACGATTTTGGTAACTGACGAGATAAAGTTCGTGTTGTCTGAGAAGTGTCCTCAGATGCCGGGCTCGACCGCGTCGTGAAGTGTTCGCGATGCGTACGATCGGTGGATCAGGGCCAATGAAAAGGCCAAGGTCTACATATTTGCCAGCATGTCTGATGTCTTGGCAAAGAAGCATGAGCTGATGGTTCCCGCCAAGGAGATCATGGAGTCCTTGCAGGAAATGTTTGAACAACAGTCCTTTCAGGTCCGGCATGACTCGCTCAAATACGTCTTCAACGCACAGATGAAAGAGGGGTCGTCTATCCGTGAACATGTTCTAGACATGATGACCCACTTTAATCTGGCCGAGATGAACGGGGCTTCACTTTAATCTGGCCGAGATGAACGGGGCTTCGATCGATGAGTCGAGCCAAGTCAGTTTTATTTTGGAGACTCTTCCGAAGAGTTTCCTTCAGTTTCGAAGCAATGCTGTTATGAACAAAATTAGCTACACTCGACCACCCTCCTCAATGAGCTACTGAATTTCCAATCCTTGAGCAGGTCGAGAATGCAGAGGCAAATGTTGCCTACAGGTCTTATCACAGGAGTTCGACCTCTGGGACGAAACCTGTTGCTCCTTCACGCCTGAAAGGGAAGAAGAGGACAAAGAGGGGTAAAATTGACCGAGATGCCGCCCACAAGGGCAAGAAGGTCAAGGACGTTGCAGAGAAAGGAAAGTGTTTCCACTGCAATGGGGGCGGACACTGGAAGAGGAACTATCCCAAATTCCTGGCCGAGAGGAAGAATCAAGGTAAATGTGATTTACTTGTGACAAAAACATGTTTAGTGGAGAGTAGTGACTCTGCCTGGATATTGGATTCGGACGCCACTAACCACGTTTGTTCTTCTTTTCAGGGGATTGATTCCTGGCAGCCGCTGCGAGAGGGTGAGGTGACTCTACGGGTTGGATCCGGGGAGCTTGTCTCTGCTGTAGCGATCGACACGGTGAAGCTACACTTTGGCGGGAAGTACTTATTGTTGGACAATTTGTACATAGTTCCAGGGTTTACTAGAAACCTTGTTTCCATTTCCTGCTTAATTGAACATTGTATATCTGTTTCCTTTGAATCAAGTAAAACGTTTATTTCTTTCAAAGGCAATCTTATTTGTTCAGCTTCACTTGAGCATAATCTGTATGTTTCGAAACCTAATTCGGTCAAAAGTGTTTTGAATACTGAATTGTTTAAAACTGCAGAAACACGAACTAAGAAAGCAAAAGTTTCTCCAAAAGAAAATGCCCATCGTTGGCATCTACGGTTAGGCCACATTAATCTCAATAAGATTGAGAAACTAGTGAAGAGTGGACTTCTAAACGAGTTGGAAGAAAACTCTTTGCCGGTGTGTGAGTCATGCCTTGAGGGCAAGATGACCAAACGTCCTTTTCGTGGAAAAGGATATAGAGCCAAAGAGCCTCTTGAGTTAGTACATTCTGACCTCTGTGGTCCTTTTCGTGTCTTTCATAGGCGATTATTCCAGATATGGGTATATTTACCTAATGCACAAGAAGTCTTAAACTCTTGAAAAGTTCAAGGAGTACAAGACTGAGATTGAGAACCTCTTAGGTAAATCGCTTAAAACACTTCGATCGGATCGAGGTGGAGAGTACATGGACACTAAATTCTAGGACTATATGATAGAACACGGAATTACGTCCCAACTCTCAGCCCCTGGTATGCCACAGCAAAATGGTGTATCGGAGAGGAGAAACAGAACCTCGTTGGACATGGTTCGGTCGATGATGAACTATGCTCGTCTCCCTGATTCTTTTTGGGGTACGTAGTGGAGATTGGAGTTTTTATTTTGAACAACGTTCCGTCGAAGAGTGTTTGTGAAATACCTTTCGAGCTCTGGAGTGGACGTAAACACAGTTTACATCACTTTAGAATTTGGGGATGCCAGACCCATGTGTTGGTGTCAAATCCGAAAAAGTTGGAACCCCGTTCGAAATTGTGCCTATTCGTAGGTTACCCTAAAGAGACTAGGGGTGGTCTGTTTTACGATCCTAAGGAAAATAGGGTGCTTGTGTCGACAAACGCCACTTTCCTAGAGGAAGACCACGTCAGTGATCATTTACCAAGGAGTAAAATTGTGTTGAATGAAATGGACAGTACATCAGCAAGAGTTGCTGATGGGGCTAGTACGTCAACAAGTGTTGTTGATCCTAGCACGTCTAGTCAAATCCGTTCCTAAGAGTTGGGAATGCCTCGACGTAGTGGGAGGACTGTGAGACAGCCCGATCGCTACATGGGTTTAGCTGAAACCTCGGTTGTCGCTCCCGATGATGATTTGTGAGGATCCATTGACCTATGATCGGGCAATGGTTGATGTTGACAAAGACGAGTGGATTAAAGCTATGGACCAGAAATGGAGTCTATGTACTTCAATGCACGTATGGGAGCTTGTGGATCAACCGGATGGGGTAAAACCTATTGGTTGCAAATGGATCTACAAGCGTAAACGTGGTTTAGATGGGAAGGTGCAAACCTTCAAAGCCCGACTAGTGGCAATGGGTTTTACCCAGGTTGAAGGGGTTGACTATGAGGAGACCTTTTCACCTGTTGCCATGGTGAAGTCGATCAGGATCCTTCTGGCCATTGCCGCGTATTATGACTACGTAGGTATGGCGGATGGACGTCAAGACAACCTTTACGAATGGCAAACTTGATGAGACCATCTACATGGACCCACCCAAAGGGTTCATTGCCCAAGGCCAAGAGCAAAAGGTTTGTCGGGCCATAGGTCCATTTATAAGGTGAAACAAGCTTTGAGGTCTTGGAATATAAGGTTTGATGAGACGATCAAATCTTATGGCTTTGATCAAAATGTCGACGAGCCTTGTGTCTACAAGAAAATCGTTGACAAAACTGTCGCATTTCTCGTGTTGTACGTGGACGATATTCTTCTCATTGGGAATGAGGTAGAATTTCTTACTGACGTTAAGAAATGGCTAGCTTCATAATTCCAAATGAAAGATTTGGGAGAAGCTCAGTATGTTCTAGGTATCCAGATAGTTCGAAACCGGAAGAACAGAATACTAGCCTTGTCTCAGGCATCTTATATTGACAAGATGTTGTCTAGATATAAGATGCAGAACTCCAAGAAGGGCTTGCTGCCTTTTAGGCATGGGGTTCACTTGTCTAAGGATCAGTGTCCTAAGACTCCTCAAGATGTTGAGGATATGAGACGTATTCCATATGCTTCAGCTGTAGGGAGCCTCATTACTTTGTGTCTCGCAATATTTACAAACTTTTCCAATAAACTAAGCTCAGGGTCATTGAATTTATGAGAGAACTAAAACTTGAACGGTGTGTAGTGGACACACAGGGAGGATCACGTTCGAGTTAATGACCCGAACGGTCTACAGTATATGGATAGGGTTGGAAACCTAATCCTAAATAAGTTGTGGATGTGACCCGCTTTGTATTAGATAGAAACGAGGTGATCTGACTCGTTCATGTGGTTGACATGCGAGTGGGGGCATCCTGTGCAATGAGATTGTACAAGACCGGACCGTGAACTATTAGACCTACTGATGTAACACCGTTGACAGTAAGGACTAATAACTTCGTAGATGATCATTAGTGACTCGACCTGAATCCTGAGCGTGTTACGAACTCCTATCTGCGGGGGTCTGTCCTTTGACTTGTACGGGTGAGAGTGGTCACAATTACTCGCCCAATATGCCTATCTTCTAAGGGGCAGGACCAAGTAGGGAGCTAGGAACTTAACTACGCGAGATGTAATTCACTCGTTCCCGCCTTTAGGGAAACTAGAGGGGTTGTTCCCTTAAGTCTTTGTCTCGGGGCTTGGACAGCGGGCGCCCACCTTCTCACCGCCGAGAAAGGTGTTGTGTATGGTTGGACCAACACGATATGTTGTTCATTAGAGGAGCAGTGGGGACTTAAGGAACAGGAGGTAGACACAAGGGTTAACAGTAATTTAACCCAGCCGTGTCTATGGACAACCTGTGAAGGGTCGACTCATGGGCATTGGTTATATCGGTGGACACGTAATATTCTGCACCGACGGGAGTGCAGCTACGGGCTTTAGTGGAGTGTTATCGTAGCTAATGAAGGTTGATTAATCGGGTCAAAGAGTTTGATAGGTTAATCTCGAATCATTGGAGCTCGTCACTGTAGGTCCATTAGGTCCCTCGGTTGGTTCCATCTGGGTTAAAAGAAGGATTAGAGTTTTGGTATGAGATTTAAGTGTTCAATTTCACTTAGAGGATTTTATGTCATTTATATTAGATATGAATGATATAATATATAGTTTAATGTGAATGAGATTCATAATAAACTATGGGTTAGTCTAATTGTTGAATTAGGGCTAATTGGAGAAATTAAATTGGATGTGATTCAATTTAATTAATCCACAATTATTGCAAATGTGATTTGCAATATGAGATATGAGATATCTTATATTATATGGTTATGCATATATGATTTGCATAACCTATAATTGTGGTAAAATGGTGATTGTGTGGAGGTTTTAACTCCATGATTATTCCACTATTTAAACCCTTCTTGCAAGAAGGATTGTATGATTCAATCTCTCCTTTTTTGGATTCTCACCCAAAACAAGAAGAGAACTCTCTCAACATTTTCTCTCAAATCTCCTCCCTCTCCAAAACCAAAAGTCCCACAACTTTCCTTCTTCCAAAGAAAGAACAACTGAGAAGGTCATTGGTGGTGTTCGATTTTCGTATGAGATCGAGAAGCACGAAGTGTTCGTGATCATTGGAAGAAACCTTGAAGAGAGTCTTCAACAAGTAAGTAGATTTCTTCTTACTGATTTTCTTCCATAGTATTGTATGTTTAACTTAGATCTAAGTGTTAGATCATTTTAATAAATTTCAAGTAGCGTAACGATACCTTGACGATTCGATTGTCTTCCGCTTCGCGGGGATTTTCATTCCCTTCAATTGGTATCAGAGGCATTTCGATGGTTCTTCGTTATGCACTGATTTTTGTTAAAATAGGTGGGTAATTTACCCTAATTTCATGAGATGAATGTTGGTTTGCGAATTTGAATGTTTTTCGATTTTGGCATTTTATATTTACAATTTTATGTTGATGAGATCAATGTAAGGGCCCGTTGTTTTTGGGCATTTTGTTGTAAATCGAGTCTGTAAAGTCCGTGTCTTTAGTAGCAAGAGTTGCTGTGAAGAAATCGAAGCGGAAACGGGCGAAATTCGAAGCAAAACAACAAAGGAGTTTGCTGTACATGCGACGACATTGAGACGTTGTTCATTGGCGTCTCAACGCTGTGCCAACGGGAGCAAGGCGCGCTGCAGAATAGCGTTGCAACGCCGCTGACGTTGAGAACGCTGGGTTGACGCTGGACGTGGCAGCGTTGCAACGCTGCACGCGATAGTGGGCAGTTCGCGAGGCAGTTTCACAGACGTGGGCAAGAGGCTTCGTTAGTGGGGCAATTTATCCGATTATTTTATTATTTTTTTGTAAAAATGAATTTTTATTATTTATTTAATTATTTTATTAAATAATATTAATATAATTGTTATATTAATATTATTTAATTAAATAATTACCCCTTGGTGCCAAAAATCGATCCATTTTTGCTATTTAATTATTTTATGCATGTGATGTATGATTTAATTAAATTCTATGTGCATAATGTATGTCATATAGATTTAAAATCCCACCTTAGGTTAAACATTTTCATGCATTATTTATATTATAAGAGTTATAATATATAGTTTGCATGATAGGTTATATTATAAGAGTTATAATATAATTAAATGCATGTTTAATTTAATTAATATAAGTGTTATATTTTTTAGATTAAAGTATGCTCATGCATTTATATTAATGTGATGAATTATATTATGTTATAATATATAGTTATTCATGTGATGAATGATCAAGCACTATAACATAGAAATGCATGCAACCTAAGTTAATTATTAGTTTTAAAGAGTTTAGAACTTGAATAATTAGACTTAGGTTTTCTAGTTCTAATAAGATTAGAATTAGGAAATCAAAGTTTAGTCTATGAATGGAGACTGATTAGTAACTCTGTCTAAGGAAGGTTTTGTCTAAGGCTGGGGTATTTAAGTTGATACTTGCGAAACACCGCTACCTGGAAACCGACCTGGGAGTGAATTCGGTCCAGAGATTCTTAGATTATACTTATCGTGAGTGCCGCTAATTAAAAGTGTTTTAATTTACTCACATAGACTTAAGTAATAATGTGATTATAAACTTAGGTTAAATACCATATAAGAGTTATATTGGTAGACTTAGGTAAATTTTAGCCGATTTATCTAGGTCAATCCCTAATAAAATTAAAGTGCTGAGTGGGAGGAAATATAGTGTATGAGATACATTTAATTTCCGACCACAAATGTCCGTTAAGTCCGCACCGTGAGATCCATACTCGGCCTCGTGGCGCAAATGGGAGCGTCTCCCTTCGGATGGCATTTGTATGGGTCAATATCATTGTGGATGGAGAGAGTACTTATAGTGAGTGGGAGCGGGGACTTGTGAAAACGGGACCCATGGTCTCTTGTTTTGATTCACACCGTGAGACGCCTATGATCCGCCTGCTAGTTTTGCCTGCACTAGACAATCCCTTCGGAGGGCCTGATCATGGGAGTCGGAACACCGTGAATTCTCGAAAGGGATACAGTTTCCTAGTTGGTTTTTCTTCTTGGTTCTCCCTTCGGTGGCTATTGTTTGGATCGATGCTTGAAAAATTAAAGATTGAGGGTGACACTCACAAAATTCGTTAAGTGTTAATGAATTCGACCGAACAATGGTAATTAGACGCCCAATGGATTAAGAGTTATTCTGGGATTAGGGTCTGATCGAGAAAGTCTCGTCCTACAGGAGGAGTGTTTTGTTCACCCTTCGGTGGCGGTCATTCTAAACCTTTAGGATATCATTGCAAAATTTTTGAATGACCTAGGGATCATGAAACAATTTTTTGCTAAAACTTGATTGGTTTTAAAAAGTTTTTTGCGAGACTAACACAAAGTTTTTCTAATTTTTCAGCTTAAAAATGTCTAGCTCAATTATAGCTCTACTCGCATCTGATAAACTAGTGGGAGATAATTACCAAACATGGAAAAACAACATAAACACAATTTTGGTAACTGACGACATTAAGTTCGTGCTCTCTGAGGAGTGTCCTCAGATGTCGGGCTCGACTACGTCGCGAAGTGTTCGCGATGCATACGATCGATGGATCAGGGCAAATGAAAAGGCCAAGGTCTATATCATTGCCAGCATGTCTGATGTTTTGGCAAAGAAGCATGAGTTGATGGTCACTGCTAAGGAGATCATGGAGTCCTTGCAGGAAATGTTTGGACAACAGTCCTTTCAAGTCCGACATGACTCGCTCAAATACGTCTTCAACGCACGGATGAAAGAGGTGTCGTCTGTCCTTGAACATGTTCTAGACATGATGACCCATTTTTATTTTAAAGACTCTTTTGAAGAGTTTCCTTCAGTTTCGTAGCAATGTTGTTATGAACAAAATTAGCTACATTCTGACTACCCTCCTTAATGAGCTACAGAATTTCCAGTCCTTGAATAGGGTCAGGGCACCAGAATCTAAGGAAAATGTTGCCTACAAGTCTTATCACAGGGGTTTGAAATTAATAAGAGTTATTCATTTCATCACTTTGTGCCTCGCAATATTTATAAACTTTTCCAATAAACTAAGCTCCAGGGTCATTGAATTTATGAGAGAACTAGAACTTGAACGGTGTGTAGTAGACACGGGAGGATCACCTTCGAGTTAATGACCGGACAGTCTGATATATGGATAGGGTTGGAGACCTAATCCTCGGATACAATTGTGGATGCGACCCACTTTGTATTAGATACAAGCGAGGTGATCTCGACTCGTTCATGTGGTTGACATGCGAGTGGGGGCATCCTGTGCAATGAGATTGTACAAGACCAGGACCGTGAATTATTAGACCTCACGATGTAACACCGCTTGTGATGGGACTAATAACCGTGAGATGACCATTAGTGACTCGACACGAATCCTCGAGCGTGTTACTGGACTCGCCCTCTGCGAGAGTCCATCCTTTGACTAGTACAAGTGAGGGTGGTCACGATTTACTCGCCCAATATGCCTATCTTCTCTGGGGACAGGACCAAATAGGGAGTTGGGAACTTAACTACGCGAGATGGAATTCACTCGTTCCGCCTTTAGGAAACTAGAGGGGTTGTTCCCTTAAGTGTTGTCTCTAGGGCTTGGACAACGGGCGCCCACCTTCTCACTGGCCCGAGAAGGGTGATGTGTATGGTTGGACCAACACGATATATTGTTCATTAGAGGAGCAGTGGGGACTTATGGAACAAGAGGTAGACACAAGGGTAAAACGGTAATTTGACCCAGTCGTGTCTACGGACAACCTGTGAAGGGTCGACTCATGGGCATTGGTTATATCGGTGGACACGTAATATTCTGCACCGACGGGAGTGCAGCTACGGGCTATAGTGGAGTGTTACCGTAGCTAGTGAATGTTGGTTAACCGGTCAAAGAGTTTGACGAGTTAATCTCGGATCATTAGAGAAATCGCCTTTGTGAGGTCCATTAGGTTCCTCGGTTGGCTCAATCTGGGTTAAAAGAAGGGTTAATATTTTGGTATGAAATTGAAGTGTTCAATTTCACTTTAAGGGCATTTATGTAATTTATATGAGATATGAATGATATAATATATAGTTTAATGTGAATGAGATTCATAATAAACTATAGGTTAGCCTAATTGTTGAATTAGCTCTAATTGGAGAATTTAATTGAGAGAAATTAAATTGGATGTAATTCAATTTAATTAATCCACAATTATTGCAAATGAGATTTGCAATATGAGATATGAGATATCTTATATTATATGGTTATGCAAATATGATTTGCATAACCTATAGTTGTGGTAAAGTGGTAATAATGTGGAGATTTTAACTCCATCATTCCACTATATAATCCCTTCTTGCAAGAAGGAATGTGATCACACTCTCATTTTTTTGATTTTCATCAAAGAGAAGAAGAAAGTTCTCTCTACTTTCTCTAAATTCTCCTCCCTCTCCAAAACACCAATGTTCCCACAAACTTCCCTCTTTCCAAAGGAAGAAAACCGAGAATCCAAGTGGTAGTGTTCGGGTTCCGTTCGTGGGAAGCGTTCGTTGAGATCTAGAAGCACGAAGCGTTCGTCATCCAGCATGTTTAGCCTAGATCTTTTAGTTGATCGTTTTAACAAAATCAAGTAGCGTAATGATACCATGACGATTCGATCGTCTTCCGCTGCGCGGGGATTCTCATTCCCTTTAGTTGTCACTCTTGATGATGATTGTGAGGACCCATTGACCTATGATCAGGAAATGGTTGATGTTGACAAAGACGAGTGGATTAAAGCTATGGACCAGGAAATGGAGTCTATGTACTTCAATTCTGTCTGGGAGCTTGTGGATCAACTGCATGGGGTAAAACCTATTGGTTGTAAATGGATCTACAAGCGTAAACGTGGCATAGATGGGAAGGTGCAGACTTTCAAAACCCGACTAATGGCAAAGGGTTTTACCAAGGTTGAAGGGGTTGACTATGAGGAGATCTTTTCACCTGTTGCCATGGTAAAGTTGATCAGGATCCTTCTTGCCATTGCCGCGTATTATGACTTCGAGGTATGGCAGATGGACGTCAAGACAACCTTTCTAAATGGAAAACTTGATGAAACCATCTACATGGACCAGCCCAAAGGGTTCATTGCCCAAGGCCAAGAGCAAAAGGTTTGCCGGCTTCATAGGTCTATTTATGGACTGAAACAAGCTTCGAGGTCTTGGAATATAAGGTTTGATGAGGCAATCAAATCTTATGGCTTTGATCAAAATGTCGACGAGCCTTGTGTCTACAAGAAAATCGTTGACAAAACTATCGCATTTTTAGTGTTGTATGTGGATGATATTCTTCTCATTGGGAATGAGGTAGAATTTCTTACTGACGTTAAGAAGTGGCTAGCTTCGCAATTCCAAATGAAAGATTTTGGGAGAAGCTCAGTATGTTCTAGGTATCCAGATAGTCCAGAACCGGAAGAACAGAACGCTAGCCTTGTCTCAGGCGTCTTATATTGACAAGATGTTGTCTAGATATAAGATGCATAACTCCAAGAAGGGCTTGCTGCCTTTCAGGCATGGGGTTCACTTGTCTAAGGATCAGTATCCTAAGACTCCTCAAGATGTTGAGGATATGAGACGGATCCCATATGCTTCAGCTGTAGGGAGCCTAACAAATGTTATGTTGTGTACTAGGCCCGACATCTATTATGTAGTAGGGATTGTCAGTAGGTATCAATCCAATTCAAGATTAGATCACTGGACAACCGTAAAGGCAATCCTCAAGTATCTTAGGAGAACGAGGAACTACAGCTTAGTGTATGGCAGTGGGGATTTGATCCTTACGGGATACACAGATTCTGACTTTCAGACCGATAAGGTTTCTAGGAAATCCACTTTGGGATCAGCTTTCATTCTGAATGGAGGAGCTGTAGTATGGCGAATAATCAAGCAGGGATGCATCGCCGATTCCACTATGGAAGCGGAGTATGTTGTGTCTTGTGAAGCTGCAAAGGAAGCTGTTTGGCTTAGGAAGTTCATGACAAATTTGGAAGTTGTTCCAAATATGAACTTGCCGATCACACTGTTCTGTGATAACAGTGGTGCATTAGCAAACTCCAAAGAGCCTCGGAGCCATAAGAGAGGCAAACACATTGAGCGGAAGTATCATCTAATACGAGAGATTATGCACCGCAGAGACGTGACAGTCACGCAGATAGCTTCAGAGCACAACGTAGTTGATCCATTTACAAAGTCCCTCACGGCTAAGGTGTTTGAGGGTCACCTAGAGAGTCTAGGTCTTCGAGTGCTTCCTGACTAGGGCAAGTGGGAGATATGTAAACGGGTATTCAATGCCCTAGTTTATTGTATTACTTCATTGTAATTTATGTACATTTCAGAAATGTATTTTCTCCACTAGCTTAGTCCAAGTGGGAGTTTGTTGAGATTTTTGTCCTAATCTCGTGTTTGTAAATTACTTTTTGAAATTAATAAGAGTTATTCATTTCATTATTTTGTGTCTCGCAATATTTACAAACTTTTTCAATAAACTAAGCTCCAGGGTCATTGAATTTATGAGAGAACTAAAACTTGAACGGTGTGTAGTGGACACACGGGGAGGGTCACGTTTGAGTTAATGACCCGAACGGTCTACAGTATATGGATAGGGTCGGAAACTTAATCCTAGATACGCTGTGGATGCGACCCGCTTTGTATTAGATACAAACGAGGTGATCTGACTCGTTCATGTGGTTGACATGCGAGTGGGCCATCCTGTGTAATGAGATTGTACAAGACCACACCGTGAATTATTAGAACTCACGATGTAACACCGATTGTGATGAAGACTAATAACCGTGAGATGACCATTAGTGACTCGACCAGATTACGAGCGTGTTACGGACTCCTGTCTGCGGGGGTCTGTCCTTTGACTAGTACGGGTGAGGGTGGTCACAATTACTCGCCCAATATGCCTATCTTCTTAGGGGCAGGACCAAGTCGGGAGCTGGGAACTTAACTACGCGATATGGAATTCACTCGTTCTCGCCTTTATGGAAACTAGAGGGGTTGTTCCCTTAAGCGCTGTCTCCAGGGCTTGGACAACGGGCGCCTACCTTCTCACTGGATCGAGAAGGGTGTTGTGTATGGTTGGACCAACACGATATGTTGTAAATTAGAGGAGCAGTGGGGACTTAAGGAACAAGAGGTAGACATAGGGGTAAAACGGTAATTTGACCCAGCCGTGTCTACGAACAACCTGTGAAGGGTCAACTCATGGGCATTGGTTATATCAGTGGACACGTAATATTCTGCACTGACGGTAGTGCAGCTATGGGCTTTAGTGGAGTGTTACCGTAGCTAATGAAGGTTGATTAACCGGGTCAAAGAGTTTGATAGGTTAATCTCGGATCATTTGAGCTCGTCACTGTAGGTCCATTAGTTCCTTCGATTTGCTCCATCTGGGTTAAAAGAAGGATTAGAGTTTTGGTATGAGATTGAAGTGTTCAATTTCACTTAGAGGCTTTAATGTCATTTATATGAGATATGAATGATATAATATATAGTTTAATGTGAATGAGATTCATAATAAACTATAGGTTAGCCTAATTGTTGAATTAGGGCTAATTGGAGAAATTAATTGAGAGAAATTAAATTGGATGTGATTCAATTTAATTAATCCACAATTATTGCAAATGTGATTTACAATATGAGATATGAGATATCTTATATTATATTATATGGTTATGCAAATATGATTTATATAACCTATAGTTGTGGTAAAATGGTGATTATTTTTAACTCCATGATTATTCCACTATTTAAACCCTTCTTGCAAAAAGGATTGTATGATTCAATCTCTCATTTTTTGGATTCTCACCCAAAAAAAGAAGAGAACTCTCTCAACATTTTCTCACAAATCTCCTCTCTCTCCAAAACCAAAAGTCCAACAACTTTCCTTCTTCCAAAGGAAGAACAACCGAGAACGCCGTTGGTGGTGTTCGATTTTTGTACGGGAGAAGCGTTCAATGAGATCGAGAAGCACGAAGTGTTCGTGATCATTGGAAGAGACCTTGAAGAGAGTCTTCAACAAGTAAGTAGATTTCTTCTTACTGACTTTCTTCCATAGTATTGTATGTTTAACTTAGATCTAAGTGTTAGATCATTTTAATAACTTTCAAGTAGCGCAACGATACCTTGACGATTCGATTGTCTTCCGCTGCGCGGAGATTTTCATTCCCTTCAAAGTTCTCATAATCATAACCCTGAAGCTTAGTTTATTGGATTTACATTTTAAATGCGAGAACACGATAAATGATGAACAATGACACTTTATTTATTTCATCAAATACTTACAAAGTACATGAGTTTAGGGCATAAAGCCCCAACATGTGTCTCACTAGTAAAAACATTTGCACCAGGTTCATTCCCCTCAGTTCGCTTTGGGGCTTTGCAGTTCCTTTTCAGATGTCCAGTCTTACCACAGTTCAAACATTCTAATCTGCCGTTTCTCGACTTGCTTCTGTTGTTTTTCGATTTACCTCGATTTCCATGACTTTTGTTATTACTCCTCCCTCTATCCACATTCATTGTTGAACTCGAAGTAGAAGTAGCACTTGAGTCCTTTATGCGAATCTCTTCTGCAATTGTAGAATCTCTAACCTGTGAAAATTGCAATTTCTCTTTTCCACATGAATTAGAAAGTGTGACTTTCATGGTTTCCATACTATCAGGCAAATATCTCAACAACAAAATCGAATTTACTTCATCAATAAATTCTAACTCAACAACAACTAATTTGTTCATTAATAAACAAAACTCATTTATATGTGCAGTAACAGATGCACATTCAACCATCTTCAAATTAAAGAATTTGGTTGCGAGGGTTTTTCATACATGTTAGACAAAACTTCCATTAGCTTTGTTGTGGTCGTTGCCTTCGCTACACTGCTTTGCAAATTCTTTGTCAAAGTCAAGCGAACAGTCCCCAACACCTTTTTGCCCAACTTTTTCCATTCAACTTCTCTCATGTCTTCAGACTTTCCTTCTAATGGCAAGTCCAATTCCTTGGAATGCAAATAATCCAATATCTGACAATTCCAAAATAAAAAATCAGATACATTAAAAGTAACCAATTTCTATACTCCTCGTGACATCGTTCTACAACCCGAAAGCTCTTATACCACTTGTTAGGGGCGTGTGGAATAAAATATAATCAATCTAAATTCTACCAGATTCAGACAATATATATTTTATCTCAAATCCTAGATTAGGTTTTAATTCCAAATTTTTTGCGGAATAATCAATTAGGAATTAGCAAACCTAAAAGAGTAAATAAACCAACCTAAACCTTTAAGCTATAAGAACGATAAATAAATCAAGTTTAAAGGAAGAGAAATTGACACCAAATTTATACTGGTTCACCAATGATGGCTACATCCAGTTCTCTACTACTAATGCAGGTTCTACTATAATGGCCAAGGAGAAAATATAAGAGTTTACAACGCTCTAGAATGATTTCTCTCACTTTTCTCTCTAGGAAAAATCTCACGAATCACTCTACAACAAGCTCTCAAAACTCTTTAATGGATAAAAACCACTTTGCAAAAACTATCCAAGAAAGAAAGCCTAAAAAATTACCCACGACAATTTTTTCTGTTTTTCGTAAAGGAGACCCTCGACTTCTATTTTCGCAAAAAATTAAAACCCACTGTCGTCTGCGATTTTTCTTCTCACATGCCCTGTGCTGCCGCAAACACATATATAAATACATTTAAGTTAAATGTGAAAATTGGGCCAACGAACGAATGGGCCTTGTTGTTTTTTTGGGGGGGGCTTCATATTCTCAACATAACGTTTATGCGAATGAATGTCGCAAACAGTGCAATGTCAACAATTACAAAATTGAAAGTGTTAAGAAATTTATGATATTTGTGGAACATTGTTCACAATCTAAGTCAACTAATAAGTCACTTGTTGGGGACATTGATGAGTACCATAACCACCATTAAGATTGATCTCAATGGTTCTCGTAATGAAAAACTTAATAGCAAGACTAAAGACCATATGGGAATGAAAATTAATGAAATTTTTTTTGGAATATTTATCCCTAGTTCCTTACTTCCAAAGTATGGTTCATTCCATTTGAACTACAATATCCTAAAAGATAAATTGAATGTGCATGAATTATAAAGTATGATCATTCAAAAGGAAGCAAGATTTTAGGAACTAATAATTCACTATGGTAATCTCATAGTCCTAAAGGAGCTAGAAAGAAAGTAGAAAAAAAGTATTGAAAGGGCAATTACCAACAACTAAAGATAAATCAGTCATCTTCCCAAATCCATAAAAGGAACAAATTAAGGATAAATGTTGTTTCTACAATAAGCCAAGACATTATCAGAAATAGTGTCTAGAATGTAAGACATGGTTCAAAAGTAAAGGTAAGCATAATGTCTTGCAATGTTTCAAGTCATGTTTAACTGAAGTTCCTTAAAATATATGGTGGATTGATTCTAATTATACCATTCAAGTTCTTTACAATAAATCATTAGCTTACTTGCGACATAAACGTTTGTGTCATATATCCAAGGAGATAAGTGAAAGATTGGTAAAGAATAAAATCCTTCCAAACTTAGATTTTACTGATCTTGGAACTTGTGTAAATTATATTATGGGAAAATAGATAAAACACACACTCAAGAAAGCAACCACAAAAAGCTCACAACTCCTTGAAATGATAGACACACTGTTTTTTATAGGCCTTTTGATGTTCTTTTTTGGTGGAGAAAGGTATTTATTACTTTTTATTATTTTTTTCCTTTCATGTTAAAGATATATCTACTTGTTGCATGAAAAGTCCTAAGCGATAGATACACTAAAGATATTTATCAATGAAGTTGAAAGACAAGTGGATAAAAAAGTAAAAATTGTCAGGTTTGATAAAGATGGTGAAATATTCTGAAAAATATGATGAGAATAGACAATACACTAACCTATTTACTAAATTTCTAGAAAGTCGTGACATATGTGGTTAACACTCAATGCCACAAAATGATGTTGCAGAAAGATGTAATCGTACTTTAATGAACATGAATACTTATTAAATAGGATTACTAGTAAATTAGTTCCAAAAACACGTTTGGAACTGTGGATATGAAGGGACCCTAGTATAAGGTATCTACATGTTTGGAGTTTCCAAGTAGAAGTAAGAATTTATAATATACATGAACATAAACTTATTTTAAGAACAACCAGTAGTTTTTTCATTGGTTATCCAAAAAAAATCTAAAAGGTATTAGATTTTATTGTCCTAGCCACAATATAAAACTAGTTGAAACTGGAAATGTTAGGTTCATTGAGAATGGTTAAATTAGTGGGAGTTTGGAACCACGTAAAGTGGAAATTCAAGAAGTTAGGGTGTAAATTTTGTCATCTATAATTTCTTCTTAAGTTGTTATTCATATAGTTGTTGACACTGTTAGCAATTCATAGGAACAAAAACTTAATGATCAAACACAACATAGTGATATTATGAATAATGAATCTACAGTAGAAGAATCATTAGAAACATCATTAAGAAGATCTGTAAGGCAAAGAAGATCTTTTATTTCTGATGATTATATGGTTTATTTACATGAGTCAGAATTTGACTTAGGCATTGATAATATAATGATTCAATTTCCTTTTTCTCAAGCCATTGAAGTGTCAGTTTTGTTAAATGGTTAGATGACATGAAAGAAGAGTTAAAATCAGTGAACCACAATGGGGTTTGGGGCCTTGTAGAATGACCTGAAGAAAGTAAAAGGGTCAGATGTAAATGAGTTTTTAAAACTAAACGTGACTCAAATGACAATATTGAACAACAAAAAGAACTAGACTCGTTGTTAAAGGTTTTACTCAAAAAGATGGTATTGACTATAAGAAGACTTTTCACTTGTCTCTAAAAATGACTCATTAAGAATTATTATGACATTAATAGCTCATTATGACTTAAAGCTTCATCAAATGGATGTGAAAACTTCTTTTCTAAATGAAAATTTAGATGAATAAGTGTTTATTGAATAACCTGAAGGTTTTGTAACTGAAAGAAAGGAACACATGATGTATAAGCTAAAAATGTCAATTACGAACATTTTGACAATGGTATCTTAAGTTTAATGATATCGTTACATCTTTTGATGTAAAGAAAACACCATTAATTAATGTTATATCTAAAGATCAGTGGGAGTAAGTTTATATTTCTTGCTATGTATGTTGATCACATATTGTTGACTACTAATGACTTTAGTTTATTACGCCAAATTAAGGAATTTATCCAATTACTTTAAAATGAAAGATATGAGTGAGACATTATCCTTTGTGATTGGAATAGAAATATTGTTGGGGTTTGTGCCCTAAAACTCGTAGTTTGTAATTATGTTCTAATTAATGTAATAAAGTGTTATTATTTCAATAAAGAGTTATTATTCGTTATCTACGAGTTTGCCTTTGTTTAAACCCTAAATCCAATAAGCTAAACATCCAAGGTTGTTAAATGTATCTTTAACTGAATGTAGTGTACATATAAAGGATCTCGGTTCGAGATACATCCTAAAGGGTCTATAGTTAGGGGATAAGCTTTGGGTACCTTACCTTGGTAAAACTATGGATGTGGCCTACTTTGTATATGATACAAACACTATGATCCTAACGTGTTCGTGTAGATGACATGTGAGTGGGGATATCCTATGTAATGAGATTACATAAGACCGGACCACGAAATAGTAACCTCTAGCTGTAACTTCATTGACTAGTTAGGTTTCTATTTCACTAGGATGACCTAGGCAACTTGATCTCAATCCTGAGCAGGTTACGAGCTCCTATTTGCGAGGGATTGTCCTTTGATTAGTATGGGTGAGAGTGGCCAGATACGTCGACTCAATATGCCTACCTTCTTGGGGACAAGACCGAGTGAGCGACTGGGAACTTAACTTAGCAAGATGAAATTCACTCCTTCCCGCCTATTAGGGTAAGTAGAGGAATGTTCCCTTAAGTGGTGTCTCCAGGACTTGAACAAAGGGCTCGACCCTCTCATTGGCCCGAGAGGGACTGTTTGTTGGTAGGACAACAAACAAATTGTTCATTAGAGGAGCACTAGTACTTAAGGTACAAGATGTAACCCAGGGGTAAAACGATATTGTGACCCAGCTGGTGTTACGAACATTCGTGAAGGATTGACTTGTTGTTATTGGTCAATATCCGTGGATAAAGAAATATATCTGCAGTGAGAAGAGTGCAGCTGCGGGACTATAGTGGAGTGTTCCCGCAGTTAACGAATGTTGATTGGGAGGTTAATGAGATTAACCGAGCAATCTCGTATCGTTGGAGCTTCTGATCTATAGGTCCATTAGGTCCACCTTCTAGCTCGTAAAGGGTTCTTAGATCATTTGAATTTAAAATGTTCAAATTCATAAGGGAATAAATTTAATGTATATAGATACGATATAATATATAGTTTTCGAACTATATATTATAAATTTAATGTGAATATGATTCATATTAAATTATATGAGAGAATTAAATATTTGAAAGAGTTCAAATATTAAATTCAAATGTGAATGTGATTCATATTTGAAACTATAGGTTAAAATTTAATGTGCATTAGATGTACATTAAAACGATAGGTTAGAGGGAAATATTGATTAAATGTGATTTAATAAAATTAAATATATGATATTTAACTTGTTTTATTTAAATGTGATTTAAATTAATAATTAAATTTGATTTAATTATTATATATGTTAAAATGAGGGAATGTGCATCCAAACACGTTCCCCACTTTCCCTCTCATTCTCCCTATCGATAGCTTAATAGGAGAAGGGAGTCACTTTTGCAATTGATTGATTGAATTGATTTTTCACTCAGAAGAATTCTCTCTCCTTTTCACTCTCTCAATTCCCAAAAAGATTGTTCCAATTGTTGGAATTCCTTCCCACAAAGGAATTGGTCTAAGCACTCAGAGAATAGAAGGTTCTCCTGTTGGTAGTATTCTGTTGGAGAAAAATAGAGAAATTTTGGGTTTTGTTGTGCTGCTGTGAACCTTGGAGCAAGGAGTTGTTGTTCTATGGAAATCAACAAAGGTAATCCCTTTTCTTACTTTTAGTCTAATTGTTAAACTTAATATGTTTGCATGACTAATCTCCATGTCTAATTAGATTAGAAAATGCATGTTTGTTCTGTTTTTATCAATGTATAAGTTTTTGCATTTCAACCAAAACAAACTTGTAAATTACGATTCTAAACTCGTTTCCGCTGCTCAAGGGGATTAGATCTCCATCAATTGGTATCAGAGCAATGCTTGTTTTGCTTTGGTTGGAACAAAATTGCATTGATTTGGTGGAAAATTCATTTTGGTTTGCTGTAAAACTAGTTTACGAATATTTTGCCCATAGTTAACTTTTGATTTGATTAATTTGTATGTAAAGGCCCATGTGTTTTGGGCAATTAAGTGCATTATCGAGTCTGTATTCGAGTTAAGAGTCGTTTGGGACCAGTTTCGTGCATTTCGGTTGAGAATCGAAGGAGAAATTGCTGATTGTACCTTAGCATAATCATGTTCATGCATTTTATTTGTATAATTGTTATATGAATATGGTTTAGATGCATGATTAATTTATTTTTCATGAGTAATTAATTATAATTGTTATAATTAGATTATATGGAAAATAAATTGCATGCAGCATGTAATTACTTAGTTTAAAATAAATGTTATTTTATTTTAAGTAATTTAATTATTCAATTAGTTGATTTTTTTATTTATAATTCCAATATTGGTTTTATAACATAGTTTGTTTGTCATAGGTTAATTATTAAATTTATAAAAGTTATAAATTAAAGGGGTTTTAGAAACCATAACCTATAATAAAGAAATGCATGCAAACATAGGAACTTGGGTTAAAACTAAATTAGTTTAAAATTGTTTAAAATTAATTTAGACCTAAGTTTTAATTTCTAATAGGATTAGAAATTAGTCTTACATAGTATTTTAGATAGTTTAAAATATAGTAGGACATTAGGACTTTGGTTATAAGGGAACTCTACTGGTGAAGTTCTGTCTAAGGTTTGGGGTACTTAAGCTGACGGTTAACGGAACACCTCCTACCTGGGAACTAATCCAGAGCTTAACAGGGAGAAGGGAGTCAGTTTTGCAATCGATTGATTGAATTGATTTTTCATTTAGAAGAATTCTCTCTCCTTTTCACTCTCTCAATTCCCAAAAAGATTGTTCCAATTGTTGGAAATCCTTCCCACAAAGGAATTGATCTAAGCACTCAGAGAATAGAAGGTTCTCCTCTGGTAGTGCTCTGTTGGAGAAAAACAGAGAAATTTTGGGTGTTGTTGTGCTGCTGTGAACCTTGGAGCAAGGAGTTGTTGTTCTATGGAAATCAACAAAGGTAATCCCTATTCTTCCTTTTAGTCTAATTGTTAAACTTAATATGTTTGCATGACTAATCTCCATGTCTAATTAGATTAGAAAATGCATGTTTGTTCTGTTTTTATCAATGTATGGGTTTTTGCATTTCAACCAAAACAAACTTGTAAATTACGATTCCAAACTCGTTTCCGCTGCTCAAGGGGATTAGATCTCCATCAATTGATATCAGAGCAATGATTGTTTTGCTTTGGTTGAAACAAAATTGCATTGATTTGGTGGGAAATTCATTTTGGTTTGTTGTAAAACTAGTTTATGAATATTTTGGCCATAGTTTACTTTTGATTTGATCAATTTGTATGTAAAGGCCCCTGTGTTTTGGAAAATTAAGTGCATTATCGAGTCTGTATTTGAGTTAAGAGTCGTTCGGGACAAGTTTCGTGCATTTCGGTTGAGAATCGAAGGAGAAATTGATGATTGTTGTTGTTGTATTCGAAGAAGAAAGTCGCTGTCAAGAAGCAAAGCAGGCGTTGGTAACACAACAGCAGCCGATGCGACGTCGTTCCTCGGCGTTGCAATCTTTGAGGAACGAGCGTCGCAACGCCATGCCTTCATATTGACGCGGGAGCTCCAAGGGTCAGCGGCGTTGCAACACTGCCCCTCAGCATTGCAACGCTACCCCGATAGCAGGCCCGCGCGCGGACAAAGCCGGCTTGTTGCAACGTCGTGATGCATTTTCAGCAGCTGCAAATCGGTTCAGCACCTTTGTTGGTTTTCGATCCGGTTCGAGCGGTTCAAGCCCGGTTCAAGGAGTTTTGGACCAGTTTATGTAAGAAAATTAGAGTAATTTTATTATTTTGCACTTTAGGGGTCAATTTATTCTGGTTTTACAGCTATATTTCTTTATGAATGTCATTTAGATTTTTTTCTACCTTAGGATAAGCATGTTCATGCATTTTATTTGTATAATTGTTATATGAATATGGTTTAGATGCATGATTAATTTATTTTTCATGAGTAATTAATTATAATTGTTATAATTAGATTATATGGAAAATAAATTGCATGGAGCATGTAATTACTTAGTTTAAAATAAATGTTATTTTATTTTAAGTAATTTAATTATTTAATTAGTTGAATTTTGGATTTATAATTCCAATATTGGTTTTATAATATAGTTTCTTTGTCAAATTAAAGGGGTTTTAGAAACCATAACCTATAATAAAGAAATGCATGCAAACATAGGAACTTGGGTTAAAACTAAATTAGTTTTAAATTATTTAAAATTAATTTAGACCTAAGTTATAATTTCTAATAGGATTAGAAATTAGTCTTACATAGTATTTTAAATAGTTTAAAATATAGTAGGACATTAGGAATTTGGTTATAAGGGAACTCTACTTGTGAAGTTCTGTCTAAGGTTTAGGGTACTTAAGCTGACGGTTAACGGAACACCTCCTACCTGGGAACTAATCCAGAGCTTAAGAGGGAGAAGGGAGTCAGTTTTGCAATCAATTGATTGAATTGATTTTTCACTCAGAAGAATTCTCTTTCCTTTTCACTCTCTCAATTCCCAAAAAGATTGTTCCAATTGTTGGAATTCCTTCCCACAAAAGAATTGGTCTAAACACTCAGAGAATAGAAGGTTCTCCTGTTGGTAGTGTTCTGTTGGAGAAAAACAGATAAATTTTGGGTGTTAAGGGAATCGAAGTCCCCGCAGCGGAAGCGATTACAAATCGCGTGCTCTTGATTTAATTTCAACGATTAATTCAAGAACATAAAACATAGATTAAGCATGTAAAACAGAATGAACAGCAAGTATTTACCTTTGAAGAACCTTTCTTCGAGTGCTCCTCTCTCCCAAGGTCACAATCTCAGCAACACAAACTCGTACGAACACCGACACTACCACCGGATCTTCTCCGTTGTTCTCTAGGTGAGGGAGGAAGGTGGGTTCCCTTTAGGAATAGTGAGGTGTTTTGTGAGAGAGATGTTTGTTGTCTTGGAACTTTTCCAACAACAACAAAAAGGCTAGGAATCACTTAGAAAGTCTTAACCTAGTTGCATCTCATGCAACCATATATATAGGGCAATGAGATGGAAATGGCCATGCTACCCTTCCTTTATTCTCTCTTTAGTATATAGTTTATATATGAATCTAATTCACATTAAAACTATATATTATATCAATTATATCATATATAATAGATATAACACCTCATGTATGAAATTGAACACTTCAATTTCACTCCTAACTTTATACCCTCAATATTACCATATTGAGCCAATGGAGGGATCTAATGGACCTACAGATCATGAGCTTCAATGATGTGAGATTAACTGATCAAACTCTTTGATCCAGTTAATCAATATTCATTAACTACAAGTCACTCAACTATAGACTTGTAGCTGCACTCTCCTCACTGTAGATAATATTGTGTCCACTCATATAGTCATTACCCATGAGTCGACCCTTCACAGGTTGTTCGTAATCACAGCTGGGTCAAATTATCGTTTTACCCCTATGATTACCTCTTTGCTCCTTAAGTTCCACTGATCCTCTAATGAACAACATGTCTAAGGTCTTACCTTAGACTCATACCCTCATAGAGGGCGGGGCCCTGTTGTTCAAGACCTGGAGTCAGTTCTTAAGGGAACAACCTATCTAATTCCTCAGTAGAGGAATGAGTGAATTTCATCTTGCATAGTTAAGTTCCCAGCTACCTACGAGGTTCTGTCCCTGACAAGGTAGGCTTATTGAGTCGGCTACAGGCCACTCTCACCCATACTAGTCTAAGGACAAACCCCTATAAGCAGGAGTTCTTAACTTGCTCAGGATTCAGGTCGAGTCACTAATGACCATCTATAAATTACCAGTCTCATCCTGTTAATGGTGTTATACTTGTTAGACTAATAATTTGCGATCCAGTCTTGTATGAACTCTTCATACAGGATGCCCCCACTCGCATGTCAACTACATGAATGAGTTGGATTACCTCATTTGTTCTAATTACAAAGTGAGTCGCATCCATGGTGTTACCAGAATGAGGTTTCCAAGCTTATTCTTATCCCATAGACTATTTAGGTTATAATCTTGAACTCAACCCAAATAGTGTCCACTACACTGATTTCAAGATAAGTGTTATAACCTTAGAGCTTAGTTTATTGGATTTATAAAAGCAAAACTGTAATCTTATCAAAACAAATAACACTTTATTTAATTGATCAAAATTACACAAGTTCAGGGCATAAATCCCAACAATCTCCCACTTGACCTAAAGCTTGTGGAGTACTAAACATTACAGTAATGTAAATACAATAAACTAGGACATTTAAACCCCTTTGTACAAAATACTCCCACTTGTCCTAGTTGGGGAAGACTTGCAAACCTAGACCTTCTAGGTGACATTCAAATACTTTAGCCGTGAGAGCCTTTGTAAAAGGATCAGCAATGTTGTGCTCTGAAGCTATCTTCGTGACAATCACGTCTCCTCTATGCACGATCTCCCGGATGAGATCATATACGCTTCTATGTGCTTTCCCCTCTGTGACTTGGGGTTCCTTCGAATTTGCCATCGCACCATCAAGTATATCGCAATACAGCGTGATGGACAAAGTCATATTTGGAACAACTTCCAAATTTAGCATGAATTTTCTTAACCAAACGGCCTCCTTAGCTGCTTCACAAGCTGCTACATATTCGACCTTCATGGTGGAATCAGCGATGCATCCTTGCCTGACGCTTCGCCATACTACAGTTCATCCGTTAAGAGTGAAAACTGACCCTGATGTAGATTTCCGAGAATCTTTATTAGTCTGAAAGTCATAATCCGTGTATCCTGTAAGGATCAAATCCTTAGCCCCATACACAAGCATGTAGTTCCTTGTTCTCCGAAGATACTTAAGGATTGTTTTAACCGTTGTCCAGCGTTCAAGTCCTGGATTGGATTGATACCTACTGACCATCCCAATTGCAAAACAGATGTCAGACCTAGTACACAACATGGCGTACATCAGGCTCCCAACAACTGATGCGTAAGGAATCCGTCTCATATCCTCAACTCCTTGAGGTGTCTTAGGACACTGTTCCTTAGACAAATGGATTCCATGTCTAAAAGGCAACAAGCCCTTTTTGGAATCTTACATCTTAAACCCTGACAACACTTTGTCTATGTATGATGCTTGAGACAAGGCTAGTGTTTTATTCTTGCGGTTACTCGACAATGCGGATCCCAAGAACAAATGCGCATCACCCAAATCTTTCATTTGGAATCATGCAGAGCTAGCCATTCCTTGATGTCGAGAAGATAACCTACATCATTCCCAATGAGTAGGATATCATCCACATAGAGAATTAGGAATGCGACAGAACTATTGATGATTTTCTTGTAGACACAAGGTTCATCATCATTCTGGTCAAAACCATAAGATCTGATAGCCTCATCAAATCTTCTATTCCAGGACCTAGAGGCTTGTTTTAGTCCATAAATCGACCTTTTAAGCCTGCAAACCTTTTGCTCTTGTCCTGGTTTAATGAACCCTTTGGGTTGGTCCATGTAGATGGTTTCCTCAAGATTGCCATTCAAAAAGGTTGTCTTGACATCCATTTGTCATACCTCATAGTCATAATATGCGGCAATGAAAAGAAGGATACGAATAGACTTTACCATAGCAACAGGTGAAAAGGTCTCCTCATAGTCAACCCCTTCAACCTGGGTATAACCCTTTGCTACTAGTCTAGCTTTAAAGGTTTGCACCTTCCAATCTATACAACGTTTTCTCTTGTAGATCCACTTACAACCTATAGGTTTTACCCCATCAGGCTTATCTACAAGATTCCAAACAGAATTGAAGTGCATCGACTCCATTTCTTGGTCCATGGCTATGACCCATTTGTCTTTGTCTTTGTCAACCATTGCTTGATTATAAGTCAATGGATCCTCGCAGATTGTCATCGGTATAACAACTTGGGTTTCAAATTTAAACCCATGTAACGGTCAAAGTCAGATCACAACCTCCCACTACGTCGAGGCATACTCAACTCTTGAGATGGACTTTCTTGACTAGACAAACAAGTATCAAAACTCTTGTTGACGTACTAGTGTTCTTATTAGCAACCTTTGCTATTTTTTGTCTAACTCACTCAACACTACCTTACTTTTTTGTTTGTGGTCCCTTATGTGGTCCTCCTCCAAGAAAGTGGCATTTGTTGACACAAAAACCTTATCTTCCTTAGGATCATAGAATAAACCACCTCTTGTTTCTTTTGGGTATCCTACGAATAGGCACAACTTTGAACGTGAATCCAACTTCTTTGGATTTGTCACAAGCACATGTGTTGGACAACCCCATATTCTGAAGTGAAATAAACTACCTTTACGTCCTTTCCAGAGTTCAAAAGGTGTTTCAGAAACACTTTTGGAGGGCACGTTATTCAAAATGTATACTGTAGTCTCCACTGCGTAACCCCAAAAGGAACTAGGGAGATGAGCATAACTCATCATTGATCGAACCATGTCCAACAAGGTTCTATTTCTCCTTTTCGATACATCGTTTTGTTGTGGTGTGCTGGGAGCTGAGTGTTGGGATGTAATTCCATGTTCTATCATATAGTTCTAGAATTTTAAATCCATGTACTCTCCACCTCAATCCGATCGAAGTGTTTTAACCCTTTTACCTAATTGATTTTCAACCACAGTCTTGAATTCCTTGAACTTTTCAAGTGATTCAGACTTGTGGTGCATTAGGTAAATATGCCCAAATCTAGAATAATCGTCTATAAAAGAGATGAAATATTCATATCCTCCCCTGGCTTTAACATTCCTCGGACCACAAAGGTCTGAATGTATAAGCTCCAGAGGGTCTTTGACTCTATAACCTTTTCCACTAAAAGGTCTTTTAGTCATTTTGCCTTCTAGGCAGGATTCACATACGGGCAAAGAATTTTCTTCTAACTCGTTTAGATGTCCGTTCTTTACTAATCTCTCGATCCTATTGAGATTAATGTGACCCAATCTTAGATGCCAAAGATGAGCATTTTCTTTAGGAGAAATTTTACGTTTCTTAGTTTGTGCGTTTGCAGTTTTAAATAATTCAGTGTTCAAAACCATTTTGACTGAATTAGGCCTTAAAACATACAATCCATTTTCTAATGAAGCTGAACATATTTCTAAACCTTTCTTCAAAATAAACACTTTATTCATAGAAAAGGAAAAAAAAATACATTGTTCAATAAGGCAAGAAATGGAAATAAGGTTTCTAGTAAACCCTGGTATCACTAATATATTGTCCAACAATACATATTTCTTGCCAAAATAAAGCTTCATTGTGCCTACTGCTACAACTGAGACGACCTCTCCATTTCCAACATGGAGCGTTATCTCTCCTTGTTGTAGTTGTTGCCAGGAATCAATTCCCTGAAAAGAAGAGCAAACATGATTAGTGGCGCCTGAATCAAGTATCCAAGTTGTTTTATCATTATCCACTAAACAAGCTTCTAGGCAAAGTAAATCATATTTACCTTCCTTCTTCTTTTCTGCAATGTACTTCGGATAGTTCCGTTTCCAATGCCCGTCTTCGTTGTAGTGAAAACACTTTCGTTTGTCAGCAACGTCTTTGACTTTCTTGCCCTTCTGGGCGGCAGTTTTGTCAGCCTGTTTCCCTTTACCAACCTTCTTCATGTTCTTCTTCTTACCTCTCAGGTTAGAAGAAGATGAAGTCACTGTTTTTGTCCCAGAGGTCAGACCTCTGTGATAACTCCTACTGACAACATTTGCCTCACCTATCGATCCCTGAATTTTCATCAAAGACTGAAAGGTCTGGAGTTCATTCAGAAGGGAGGTAAGATTAAAAGTAAGCTTGTTCATAACAACATTACTTCTAAACTGCAGGAAACTATCTGGAAGGGTTTCAAGAATGAAGCTGACCTGGCTCCACTCATCAATTGAAGCACCATTCGACTCCGCGATGTTAAAGTGCACCATCATATCCAGGACATGATCCCGAACAGATGTACCATCTGGCATCCTCGAGTTGAATATGTACTTTAGGGCATTATGTCGTGCTTGTGTGGACTGTTGTCCAAACATACCCTGCACAGAATCCATGATTTCCTTGGCGGTAATCATGCTCTCATGCTTCTTGGCTAATATGTCAGACATACTTGGCAGCATGTAGACCTTGGCCTTATCATTGGCCTTGATCCATCGATCATATGCATCACGAACATTTTGTGACGCATTCGAGCCTGGCACCTGAGGACACTCCTCAGTTAGCACAAACATCAGATCATCCACTACCAAAATAGTGTTGAGTTTATTTTTTCATGTTATCATATTCTCTCCGGTTAACTTTTCCGCACCCAATAAGGAAATTATAGAGCTAGACATTTTTACTGAAAATTTACAAACAAACTTGTATGAGTTTCTTGCTATAACTCTAATCCAATCATGTTTTAGCTAATTATCAAATGATTCCTAGGCCATTTATAATTTGCAATGATACTCCAAAGGTTTAGAATGTATGACACCGAAGGGTAATAAAAAACACTCCTACTCTGGATCAAAACACTCTTGACCAAAACCTAATAGCAGAATAACTCTTATTCCTATAGGTTTTAGTTACCATTTTTCGGTCTAGATACATACACAACTTATGTACCCCGTGAGTGTAACCTTTTGTCTTTAGATCCCAGAGTCTCGATCTAATAAAATTCGCCGAATGGAGGACTAGATTGGAAAATAGTCTAAGAAAATTTTTATCCCTTTCGGGTGTCTACTGTGTTAGATCCTCTATGATCAAGCCCTTCGAAGGGATTGTCTGGTCCACGCCAAACTAGCAGGCTGACCATAGTGGTCTAACGGTGTAAACAGACAAAAGAGACCGTAGGTTTTGTTTTCACTAAACTTGCTCCCACTCACTAAAAGTACCCTCTCCATTCACCTTGATATTGACTCATACAAATACCATTCGAAGGGGGACGCTCCCGTTTGCGCCACGAGGCCAAGTATGAGTCTCACGGTGTGAACTTCTCGTTGATAGCGTAGGTGGAAAAATATGTATCTCATACACTTTTTCCTCCCACTGAATACTTTAAGTTTATAGGAATCTTTCTTAGGCTAAAACCCAGCTAATGGTTTTACCTAATTCTATCAACATAACTCTTATATTGATAATCAATATAACTCTTTTACTGATTTTATCCTAAGTTTGATAATATAACTCCTTATATTAAACCTAGGATTTCTCGTTTATTAACCCCTTAATAAACTCACGCCGTATTCTTGTAATTTATAAGACTCTGCGGTTAAATTTCACTCCCAGTCGATTTCGGGTGGGGTGTTCAGTTTTCAAACTTAAATAAATACCTGACCTAGATGTAACTTTCCTTAGACAGAGTTCCTCTTTTAATCATAGCTTATAAATTACGTGGTTCCTAATTCTAATCTAATTAGAACTAGATAACCTAAGGTCTATTATTTCCAAGTTCTAAACATTTTAAAACTAATAATTAACCTTAGGTGACATGCATACTATGTTATAGTGCTTGATCATTCATCACATGAATAATAAGACATTCATAGCATATTCATCTCATGAAAAATAATGCATGTCAATGTTGTCCAAAAATTAATATAACGACCTTATATTAATTATTCATGCAAACTATATAATATAACTCTTTATATTATAAATGATGCATGAAAATACACTATGCATGGCAATAAATACACAACAATTGCATAATTAAAATAGCAAAAATTAGACCAATTTTGGCACCCTAGAAATAATTTTAATTAATATAATCTAATTATATTAATTAAAATTAAATATATTAAATATAAAACGTTTCTATAATTAATATATATAATAAAAAACGTTTTCTCTTCGTTGCTCCTCGCGTGAAACGTATCTGGCGTTGCAACGCTGATAGCAGTGTTGCAACGCTGCTTTTGTCGTCTTCTGCCGAGTGTTGCGCAACGCCACAGCGTTGCAACGCTAGAGGCTGCGTTGCAACGCTGCCTCCTGCGCGCGCCTTCTCCCGTAAGCGCAGCGTTGCAATGCCGATGAACAGCGTTGCAACGCTGCACACAGACAGCAGCTTGATTTCTCCAAATCTAGCTCGTTTTCGCTCCGATCTTCTCAGCAACCGCCTTGCCTCGATCGACACGAACTTCCAGACTCGATTTACAATTAAATTTTCCCAAAATACCGGGCTCTTACATTGAACATTTCAATGGAAATTGTAAATCTAAGTGCCAAAATTGAAAACATCTAATTTTGCAAAACCGTTCATACATCTCATGCAAAACAGTAAATCCCACCTTGTTCTTGAAAATTCCAGAACATAAATCAAGAACACAATTGGACTCTGATATCAATTGAAGGGAATCGAAATCCCCGCAGCGGAAGCAATTGCGAATCGCGCGCTCTTGATTTAGTTTCAACGATTAATTCAAGAACATAAAACATAGATTAAGCATGTAAAACAGAATGGACAGCAAGTATTTACCTTTGAAGAACCTTTCTTCGAGTGCTTCTTTCTCCCACGGTCACGATCTCAGCAACACAAACTCGTAACTACCAACAGATCTTCTCTATTGTTCTCTAGGTGAGGGAGGAAGGTGGGTTCCCTTTAGGAAAAGTGAGGTGTTTTGTGAGAGAGATGTTTGTTGTCTTGGAACTTTTCCAACAACAACAAAAAGGCTAGGAATCACTTAGAAAGTCTTAACCTAGTTGCATCTCATGCAACCATATATATAGGGGAATGGGATGGAAATGACCATCCTACCCTTCCTTTATTCTCTCTTTAGTATATAGTTTATATATGAATCTAATTCACATTAAAACTATATATTATATCAATTATATCATATATAATAGATATAACACCTCATGTATAAAATTGAACACTTCAATTTCACTCCTAACTTTATGTCCTCAATATTACCATATTGAGCCAACGGAGGGATTAATGGACCTACAGATCATGAGCTCCAATGATGTGAGATTAACTGATCAAACACTTTGATCTAGTTAATCAATATTCATTAACTACAAGTCACTCCACTATAGACTTGTAGCTGCACTCTCCTCACTGTAGATAATATTGTGTCCACTCATATAGTCATTACCCATGAGTCGACCCTTTCACAGGTTGTTCGTTATCACAGCTGGGTCAAATTACCTTTTTACCCCTTTGATTACCTCTTTGCTCCTTAAGCACCACTGATCCTCTAATGAACAACAAGGGTAAGGTCTCACCTTAGACTCATACCCTCATAGAGGGTGGGGCCCCGTTGTCCAAGACCTGGAGTCAGTTCTTAAGGGAACAACCTATCTAATTCCTTAGTGTAGGAATGAGTGAATTCCATCTTGCATAGTTAAGTTCCCAGCTACCTACGAGGTTCTGTCCCTGAGAAGGTAGGCTTATTAAGTCGGCTACAGGCCACTCTCACCCATACTAGTCTAAGGACAAACCCCTATAAGCAGGAGTTCTTAACTTGCTCAGGATTCAGGTTGAGTCACTAATGACCATCTATAAATTACTAGTCTCATCCTGTTAACGGTGTTATACTGGTTAGACTAATAATTTGTGATCCAATCTTGTATGAACTCTTCATACAGGATGCCCCCACTCGCATGTCAACTACATGAATGAGTTGGGTTACCTCATTTGTACTAATTACAAAGTGGGCCGCATCCATGGTGTTACCAGAATGAGGTTTCCAACTTTATTCTTATACCATAGACTATTTAGGTTATAATCTTGAACTCAACCCAAATAGTGTCCAGTACACTGATATCAAGATAAATGTTATAACCTTGGAGCTTAGTTTATTGGATTTAAAAAGCAAGACTGTAATCTTATCAAAACAAATAACACTTTATTGAATTGATCAAAATTACACAAGTTCAGGGCATAAATCCCAACAGGGTGTTGCTGTGCTGCTGTGAACCTTAGAGCAAGGAGTTGTTCTGTGGAAATAAACAAAGGTAATCCCTTTTCTTCCTTTTAGTTTAATTGTTAAACTTAATATGTTTGCATGACTAATCTCCATGTCTAATTAGATTAGAAAATGAATGTTTGTTCTGTTTTTATCAATGTATGGGTTTTTGCATTTCAACCAAAACAAACTTGTAAATTACGATTCCAAACTCGTTTCCGCTGCTCAAGGGGATTAGATCTCCATCAAATATTTTGTAATCAAACACATGAATTGTTTAGATTGTCTCAGAAAGCATATATCAAGAAAGTTATGAAGAAATTTAAGATGGATAAATGCTCCTCAAGTGTACTTCTTTAAAGAGTTTATGTTAAGAAAGCGAAAGAAATTTTAGATCTCGAACACTCTAATTTGATTAATTTTATGAAATAAAAAAACACGCTCAAAATTAGGAAAAATAGAGCATAAGAACACAAAATTTAAAGCTCAAAATTGAAGCAATCCGAGGGTTTTCTTTGAACAAAAACTGGTTATGGACCACCTCTAATATCTTCCCTACTATACTCAGGCCTTGGAACGAATTGTGGGATCCCAAGTTGAGAGAATTTTAAGAGAGAGAGCAAAGCTCAAAAAACCGAGATAAGTGTTTTTTCATAAAATTCTCTTAATCCCTTTGATTTTTCTTCAATTAAACCCACCAACCAGCTTCCTCATGCTTGCTTTTAATGGAAACATATGAGTGATATGTTGGGGTTTATGCCCTAAAACTCGTAGTTTGTATTTTTCTTCTAATTTTTTGTAATAAAGAGTTAATATTTCAATAAAGAGTTATTGTTCGTTATTTACAATATTGCCTTTTGTTTTAACCCAAAATCCAATAAACTAACATCCAAGGCTGTAAAATGTCTTTTAAACTGAATGTAGTGTACATATAAAGGATCTGAGTTTGAGATACAACCTAAAGGGTCTATAGTGAGGGGATAAGGTTTGGGTACCTTACCCTGGTAACACTATGGATGTGACCCACTTTGTATATGATATGAACACTGTGATCCTAATGTGTTCGTGTAGATGACATGTGAGTGGGGATATCCTATGTAATGAGATTACATAAGACCAGACCGCGAAATAGTAACCACTAAATGTAACTCCGTTGACTAGCTAGGTTTCTATTTCACTAGGATGACCTAGGCAACTTGATTCCAATCCTGAGCAGATTACGAACTCTTGTTTGCGAGGGATTGCCCTTTGACTAGTATGGGTGAGAGTGGCCAGATTCGCTGACTCAATATGCCTACCTTCTTGGGGACAAGACCGAGTGAGCGGATGGGGACTTAACTTAGCAAGATGGAATTCACTCTTTCTCGCCTACTAGGGTAAGTAGATGAATGTTCCTTTAAGCGGTGTATCCAGGACTTGAACAAAAGGCCCGACCTTCTCATTGGCCCAAGAGGGACTTCTGTTTGTTGGTAGGGCCACCAACAAATTGTTCATTAGAGGAGCATTGGCCCAGGGGTAAAACGGTAATTTGACCCAGCTGGTGTTACGAACATTCGTGAAGGATTGACTTGCTATTATTGGTCAATATCCGTGGACACAGAAATATATCTGCAATGAGAAGAGTGCAGCTGTGAGACTTTAGTGGAGTGTTCCCGCAGTTAACGAATGTTTAATAGTAGGTTATTGAGATTAACCGAGTAATCTCGTATTGTTGGAGCTTCTGATCTGTAGGTCCATTAGGTCCACCTTCTAGATCGTAAAGGGTTCTTAGATCGTTTGAATTTGAAATGTTCAAATTCATTAGGAATAAACATTAATGTATATAGAAACGTTATAATATAATGTTTTGGAACTTTATATTATAAATTTAATGTGAATATGATTCATATTAAATTACATGAGAGAATTAAATATTTGAAAGAGTTCAAATATTAATTTAAATGTGAATGTGATTCATATTTAAAACTATAGGTTAAAATTTAATGTGCATAAGATGTACATTAAAACTCTTTCTTCAAGTGCTCCTTCTCCCACGATCACGATCTCAGCAACTCGAACCCGAACGAATGAAGACACCACCACTAGATCTTCTCTGTTGTTCTCTAGGTGAGGGAGGAAGGTGAGTTCCTTTAGGATGAGGTGAGGTGATCTTATGAGATTGTGCTTCGAACTCTTTTTCAACACAATTTGAGAGACTGCTAGGGTTTTGTCAAAAAGCCTTTTCTTTGCTTAGCTCCAAAGTTGCATCTCATGCAACCATTTATAAGGAAATAGGATGGAAATTATCATCCTATCCTCCCTTCATTCTCTCATTAGTATATAGTTTATATGTGAATCTAATTCAAATCAAAACCATATATTATATCAATTATATCACATATAACTAATATAACACCTCATATGTGAAATTGAACACTTCAATTTCATTCCTAACTTTATACCCTCAATATTACCATGTTGAGCCAACGGAGGGACCTAATGAACCTACAGTTCATGAGCTCTAATGATGTGAGATTAACTGATCAAACTCTTTGATCCAGTTAATCAATATTCATTAACTACAAGTGACTCCACTATAGACTTGTAGCTGCACTCTCCTCACTGTAGATTATATTGTGTCCATTGATATAATCATTACCCATGAGTCGACCCTTCACAGGTTGTTCGTAATCACAGCTAGGTCAAATTACCGTTTTACCCCTGTGATTACCTCTTTGTTCCTTAAGCACTACTGATCCTCTAATGAACAACAAGTCTACGGTCCTACCATAGACTGATACCCTTTTAAGTCAGTTTAGAGGGTGGGGCCCCGTTGTTCAAGACCTGGACTCAGTTCTTAAGGGAACAACCTATCTAATTCCTTAGTGTAGGAATGAGTGAATTCGATCTTGTATAGTTAAGTCCCCAGCTACCTACAAGGTTCTGTCCCTGAGAAGGTAGGCTTATTGAGTCGGCTCAGACCACTCTCACCCATACTAGTCTAAGGACAAACCCCTATAAGCAGGAGTTCTTAACTTACTCAAGATTCAGGTCGAGTCACTAATGACCATCTATAAATTATCAGTCTTATTCCGTTAACGGTGTTATACTGGTTAGACTAATAATTTGCAGTCTGGTCTTGTATGAACTTTTCATACAGGATGCCCCCACTCGCATATCAATCACATGAATGAGTTGAATTACCTCATTTGTACTAATTACAAAGTGGGCCACATCCATGGTGTTACCAGAATAAAGTTTCCAACCATATTCTTATACCATAGACCATTTAGGTTATACTCTTGAACACAATCCAAATAGTGTCTACTACACTGATGTTCACGATACATTATAACCTTGAAACTTAGTTTATTGGATTTATAAAGCAATAATATAATTTTATCAAAACAAATAACTCTTTATTTATTTGTTCAAAATTACATAAGTTTATGGCATAAATCCCAACATCATCAGCATTGCAACGCTGAGAAACGGCGTCGCAACGCCGAAGCCCTTGTCGATACGGAAATGCGAGGGGTCAACACCATTGCGACGCTGCCCCTCAGCGTTGCAACGCTACCCTGAGGCCAGGCACGCGCGAGATGAGGCGGCGTTGCAACGCTCTCCTTAGCATTGCAACGCCGTGACGACAACCTGAAGGTACAGACTAGTTCAGAAGCGATTCGGGTCGATTTCGGTCCAGTTCGAGCGGTTTGAGCCCGGTTCAAGGAGTTTTGGACCAGTTTTGTAATGAGATTAATGTAATTTTATTAATTTCTCACTTTAGGGGCCAAATTTTTTCGGTTTTACGACTATTTTCTTTATGAATGTCATTTAGAATATTTCCCACCTTAGGATAAGCATGTTCATGCATTTTTTTATTTGTATAAGTGTTATATAAAATTGGTAGAAATGCATGATTTATTTTTATTTTCATAAGTAATTAATTATAATTGTTATAATTAGATTATATGGAAAATAAAGTGCATGGAGCATGAAATTACTTAGTTTAAAATAAATGTTATTTTATTTCAGTAATTTACTTTATTCAATTAGTTGAATGTCTATTATAATTCCAATTTGAAATCGTTTGTTGGTTTTATAATATAGTTCCTTGTAATAGGTTAATTATTAAAATTTATAAAAGCTAAAAATAAAAGGATTTTAGAAACCATAATCTATAAAAAAGAATTGCATGCAAATATAGGAACTTGGATTAAATTAAATTAGTTTTAAATTGTTTAAAATTAATTTAGACCTAAGTTTAATTTCTAATAGGATTAGAAGTTAGTCTTACATAGTATTTTAAATAGTTTAAAATATAGTAGGACAATAGGACATTGGTTATAAGGGAACTCTATCGGTGATTTTCTGTCTAAGGTTGGGGGTACTTAAGCTGACGGTTAACGGAACACCTCCTACCTGGGAACTGACCTGGAACTTGAGTTGAATTAACCATAGTCCTATGCTATATCTAGGTAATTAAAATGTTTATTCACCTAGACATAAGGTTAAACGACCTAGTTATAATAGCTATACCCTAACCTTAGGAGCTTCAGTGGGAAAAAAACAAGGTGTTCGAATCGAGTCTACTCTCACGTCCTCAAGAGTTCACACTGCGAGTTCCATGCTCGTCTACGTGGCGTCAATAGGGCGTCCCCCTTACGGTAAGTGTTTGCATGGTTCAATAACAAGGTGAATGAGGAAAGTATCCATAGTAAATGGGAGCAGGACGCGTGTCAACGTATCCTACGGTCTCCTCCATTAAGTCGCACCGTGAGATATCTATAGTCGGCCTGCTAGGTTGTCTTGGAACAGCCAATCCCTACAGAGGGCCTGACTATAGGGGTCGGAACACCAGTAACTCCAGAAATGGATAGGGTCTCTTAGGTAATTTGCCAACAGTTGTCTTTTTTAATAGTAGCTTGTTGGCTCGGACCTATTGGATCTAAAAATGGTAGGGTCACATTTACGGGATAAGTTAAGCTAGTTAACAAATCCTTGACCAAACAAACGGTAGCTAAGAATCATCAGGACATGGGAGGAGTGATTGACATCCCGACGGTGGCTTTTGTTCTAAACCCTTGAAGTATCGTTGCAAAATTAAAGGTTTAATTTAAACACTAGGGTTCTTTAATAAATTTTGGTAAAATTGATTGGTTTGTGATGGGTTAAAGGCATAACTAATTAGAACAACCTTTGAAATTTCAGCATGTCGTCCTCTATAATTGCCTTACTCAAAAGCAAACGTTTAATTGGCGAGAATTATACTACGTGGAAGTCCAACCTAAATACGATTCTAGTTGTTGATGACCTTCGGTTTGTACTGACTGAGGAATGTCCTCAGGTCCCTGCTCCAAACACTCCTCAATCTGTTAAGGATGCGTACAACTGCTAGATCAAGGCAAATGATAAGACCAAGGTCTACATTTTGGCCAGTGTTTCTGAAGTTCTGGCCAAAAAGCACGAGGGCATGGACTCAGCTCGTGAGATCATGAGTTCATTGCAAAATATGTTTGGACAACCGTCTGGACAGCTTCGACACGAATCCCTCAAGTACGTTTATAACTCCCGTATGAAGGATGGATCGCCAGTGAGAGAACATGTTCTCTATCTGATGGTCCACTTCAACGTGGTTGAAATGCACGGCACGGTCATAGATGAGCAAAGTCAGGTGTCGTTCATCCTAGAATCTCCTCCAAAGAGTTTCCTGCAATTTCGCAGTAATGCGGTGATGAACAAGATAGAGTACAACCTGACTGCTCTCCTCAATGAACTGCAGACTTTCCAGTATCTTATGAAGAATAAGGGACAGACTGATGGAGAGGCAAATCTGTTTGCTCATTCCAGAAGGTTCCAGAAGGGTTCATCTTCTGGAACTAAGTCCTGTGGTCCATCTTCTGGGCTTAAGAAAACCTAAAAGAAGAAGATATGAGGGAAAGAGAAGGCACCTGCTGCTGATAAGGTCAAGGGAAAGGCCAAGGTTGTAGACAAAGGAAAGTGTTTCCACTACAACATGGGCGGGCACTGGAAGGAAACTGCCCAAAGTACCTTGTTGAGCTCAAACAAAAGAAAGGTAAATTCGATTTACTTATTCTTGAAACTTGCTTAGTGGAAAAATGATGATTTTACCTGGATACTTGATTCAGGAGCCACTAACCAAGTTTGCTCTTCATTACAGGAATCTAGTTCTTTCAAGGAGCTCGAAGAGGGTGAGATGACGCTTAGGGTCGGAACGGGAGAAGTCGTCTCAGCTCGTGCAGTGGGAGATGCCAAGTTATTTTTTAGAGATAGATTTATATTTTTAGAAAATATGTACATAGTTCCCAAGATTAAATGGAACTTGATTTCTATCTCTTGGTTAATTGAACTTGGTTATTGTATTACCTTTTCAATTAATGAAGTGTTCATTTCAAAGAAAGGTGTCAATATTTGTTCTACTAAGTTAGAAAACGGCTTGTATGTACTTAAACCGAATCAAATTAAGACAATTCTAAATCATGAGATGTTTAACACTACAAATACTCAAAGTAAAAGGCAAAGAATTTCTCCAAATAATAATACCTATCTTTGGCATCTTAGATTTGGTTATATAAATCTCAACCTGATTGAGAGACTATCAAAGAATGGACGTCTAAATAAGTTAGAAGATGATTTTCTACCTCCTTGCGAATCATGCTTGGAAGGTAAAATGACTAAGCGACCTTTTTCTGGAAAAGGTTATAAAGCCAAAGAACCCTTGGAGCTAATACATTCGAATCTTTGTGGTCCGGTGAATAAGCTCGTGGAGGGTACGAATATTTCATCTCTTTCATAGATGATTATTCGAGGTATGGTTATCTATACCTAATGCATCATAAGTCTGAGGCTCTTGAAAAGTTCAAAGAGTATAAGGCTGAAGTAGAGAAGGCATTAGGGAAAACCATTAAGACACTTCGATCCGATCGAGGTGGAGAGTATATGGATCTAAGATTCCAGGACTATTTGATAGAACATGGAATCCAATCTCAACTCTCGGCACCTAATACACCTCAGCAGAATGGTGTATCTGAAAGGAGAAATAGAACCTTGTTAGACATGGTTCGATCTATGATAAGCTGTGCTCAATTGCCTGCGGTTCAAATCTTGAACATTGTTCCATCAAAAAGTGTTTCAGAAACACCTTTTGACTTAGGGAAGGAGCGTAAACCTAGTTACAATACTTTAGGATTTGGGGTTGTCCAGCACATTTACTGGTGACTAACCCAAAGAAATTGATACTTCATTCAAGATTATGCCAATTTGTTGGGTATCCCAAAGAAACGAGAGGTGGTCTTTTCTACGACCCACAAGAAAATAAGATGATTGTATCGACAAACGCCACTTTCTTGGAGGAAGATCACATGAGGAACCATAAACCGCGTAGTAAGTTAGTATTAAATGAATCTACAAGATAAGTCAACAAGAGTTGTTGATCAAGCTGGACCTTCATCAAGAGTTGATGAATAAGCCGACACATCGAGTCAGTCTCGTCCTTCTCAATCGTTGGAAATGCCTCGACGCAGTGGGAGAGTTGTTTCCCAACCTGACCGCTACTTGGGTTTAGCTGAAACTCAAGTTGTCATACCTGATGACGGTGTAGAGGATCCATTGTCCTATAAACAGACAATGAATGACGTATATAAGGACCAATGGATCAAAGACATGGACCATGAAATGGAGTCAAAGTACTTCAATTCAGTTTGGGAACTTGTAGACCAACCTTAAGAGGTAAGACCTATAAGAGAAAGAGAGATGCAGCCGGAAAGGTACATATCTTTAAGGCAAGACTTGTAGCAAAGGGTTTTACCCAAAGGGAAGGAGTTGACTATGAGGAAAATTTTTCCCCTGTTGCTATGCTTAAGTCTATAAGGATACTCTTGTCCATAGCCACTTTTTATAATTATGAAATTTGGCAAATGGACGTCAAGAATGTCTTTTTGAATGGTAATCTTGACGAGAGCATTTATATGTCTCATCTTGAAGGGTTCATAACCCAAGGTCAGGAGCAAAAAGTTTGCAAGCTCAATCGATCCATTTATGGGTTGAAACAAACATCCAGATCTTGGAACATAAGATTTGATACTTCGATCAAGTCTTATGGCTTTGACCAAAACGTTGATGAGCCTTGTGTTTACAAGAGGATCATCAACAACAAAGTAGCTTTCTTAGTACTTTATGTGGATGATATCCTACTCATTAAGAATGATGTAGGATACCTAACTGACATAAAAAATGGCTAGAGACCCAATTCCAAATGAAAGATTTGGGAGAGGCACAGTATGTTTTTAGGATTCAAAATTTTCAGAAATCGCAAGAACAGAACGCTAGCTATGTCTCAAGCATCTTATATCGACAAAATATTGGTCTGATATTCGATGCAGAATTCCAAGAGGGGTTTATTACCCTTCAGGCATGGAGTTCATCTGTCTAAGGAATAGTGTCCTAAGACACGTCAAGAAGTTGAGGATATGAGACGTATTCCCTATGCCTCTGCAGTAGGTAGGTTAATGTATGCTATGTTGTGCACGAAACCAGACATTTGTTATGTAGTGGGAATAATCAGTAGGTACCAATCCAATCCAGGGTTAGACCACAGGACTGCAGTGAAAAATGTTCTCCAGTATCTTAGGAGAACGAGGGACTATACGCTTGTGTACGTGACTAAGGATTTGATCCTTACTGGATACACTGATTCTGATTTTCAGACCGATAAGGATTCTAGAAAATCTACATCGGGATCAGTTTTCACCCCTTAACGGGGGAGCTATAGTATGACAAAGCATCAAGCAGGGATGTATCGCTGACTCCACGATGGAGGCTGAGTATGTATCTGCTTGTGAAGCAGCTAAAAAGACTGTTTGGCTAAGGAAATTCCTTACTGATTTGGAAGTTGTTCCAAATATGGAATTTCCCATCACTTATATTGTGAAAACAGTGATGTGGTGGCCAATTCGAAGGAACCTAGCAGCCATAAGCGACGCAAGCACATCGAGAGGAAGTATCACCTGATACGAGAAATAGTGCAACGAGGAGATGTGACAGTCACGAAGATTGCATAGGAGCACAATATTGTTGATCCGTTTACAAAGACCCTCACGGCTAAAGTGTTCGAGGGTAATCTGGAAAGTCTAGGTCTACGAGACATGTACATAGGCTAATCTAGGGCAAGTGGGAGATATGTAATGGGTATATGGATGCCCTAGTTTATTGTATTTATATCTTTGTAACCACTATTTTAGATTGGGATGTACCCAACGAGAGTCTTAGTTCAAGTGGGAGTTTGTTGGGGTTTATGTCCTAAAACTTGTAGTTTGTATTTTCTTTCATTGTTTTGTGTCTCACAATTTTACAAACTTTGTCCAATAAACTAAGCTCCAGGGTCATTGAATTTATGAGAGAACTGGAACTTGAACGGTGTGTAGTGGACACACATGGAGGATCACGTTCGATTTAATGACCCGAACGGTCTACAGTATACGGATAGGGTTGGAGACCTAATCCTGGATACGCTGTGGATGCGGCCCGCTTTGTATTAGATACAAACGAGGTGATCTGACTCGTTCATGTGGTTGACATGCGAGTGGGGGCATCCTGTGCAATGAGATTGTATAAGATCGGACCGTGAATTATTAGACCATAACACCGTTAACAGTATGGGACTAATAACTTTGTAGATGACCATTAGTAACTCGACCAGAATCCTGAGCGTGTTACGAACTCCTGTCTGCAGGGGTCTGTCCTTTGACTAGTACGGGTAAGGGTGGTCATAGTTACTCACCCAATATGTCTATCTTCTCAGGGACAGGACCACGTGGGGAGCTGGGAACTTAACTATGCGATATGGAATTCACTTGTGCCCGCCTTTAGGGAAACTAGAGGGGTTGTTCCCTTAAGTGTTGTCTTCAGGGCTTGGACAACGGGCGCCCACATTCTCACTGACCCGATAAGGGTGTTATGTATGGTTGGACCATTACAACGTTGTTGTTCATTAGAGGAGTTGTGGGGACTTAAGGAGCAAGAAGTAGACACAGGGGTAAAACGGTAATTTGATCCAGCAGTGTCTACGAACAACCTTTGAAGGGTCGACTCATGGGCATTGGTTATATCAATGGACACAACTTGTCTTACACTGACGGGAGTGCAGCTACGGGCTTTAGTGGAGTGTTACCATAGCTAATGAATGTTGATTAACCGGGTCAAAGAGTTTGACAGGTTAATCTCGGATCATTGGAGCTCGTCACTGTAAGTCCATTAGGTCCCTCGGTTGGCTCAAACTGGATTAATAGAGGGTTTACAGTTTTGGTGTCAATTTGAAGTGTTCAAGTTCACTAAAGGGTAATTATGTTATTTATATGAGATATGAATGACATATTATATAGTTTAATATGAATGAGATTCATAATAAACTATAGGTTAGCCTAATTGTTGAATTAGGGCTAATTAGGAAAAATTAGATTGAGATAAGTTAAATTGAATGTGATTCAATTTAAAATCCACAATTATACAAATGTGATTTGTATAATGAGATATGAGATATCATATTATATGTGGTTATGCAAATATGATTTGCATAACCTATGGTTGTGGTTAAATCGTAAATAGGTGGAGACTTCAATTCCACCTATCACCATTATTTAAACTCCTTTGCAAGAAGGATTTCTGACTTTGATTGTTCATTTTTTGGGATCTCACCAAAATACAACAAGAATTCTCTCTCAAAATGCTTCTCTCAATCTCTCCTTCCCTCACCAAAAGGAGTTCCACTACTCTCCTTCTACCAAATGAAGAACAACCGAGAAACTGTGTGGAAGTGTCCGGTTACTCACTGTTCGAGGAAATCGAGGACGTTGAGATCGTGATCATGAAGTGTTCGTAAACGGAGAAGGAAAACTTGAAGACGGTTCTTCAACAAGTAAGTATTCTTTCTAGTTTTTCTTCTTATTTTGCATGCTTAGCCTAGACACTATGTGATAGTTCAATTTTAAGAAAACAAATTTTGCAACGATACCACGGTGATTCGATCTCCCTTCCGCTGCGTGGGATTTCATTCCCTTCAATTGGTATCAGAGCAAATCGTTGGCTTCTCGTTCTGCATCTGTTTTCTTAAAATTTGGTGGGTAATTCTTCAATTTCATGAGATGATTTTGGTTTGCATAATTAAGCGTTTTCGGTTTTGGCACTAGTTTAGGTTTATTTTCTGTTTGATTAGATCAAATGTAAAGGCCCGTGTTTTTGGGCAAATCAGAAAATAAATCAAGTCTGTAAGTCTGTGTCTTTGGCGACAAGAGTTTCTGTGAAGAAATCGGAGTGGAAACGGGCGAGAAACGATGAAGAACAGCAAGAGGAACTTATTGTTCTGTCGACGGCGTTGAGACGCTGTTCTTCGGCGTCTTAACACTGTCCGCGCGGAGGATGGCCTTGCTGCAGATCAGCGTTGCAACGCCCAGGCGTTGAGCACGCGGTGTGCGACGCTGAGTGCTGCAGTGTTGCAAGGCTGCCCACGGCGTTGCAACGCTGCGTGCGTTGAGGGGCAGTTCGCGAGGCAGAAGTGCATCAACGTGGGCAGTTGGTTGATTCTCAAACGTAGGGGCAGTTTATTTTTTTCATCAAATTCATTTTTTTTATTTGTAAAATGTAATTTTATTTAATTTTAATTAAATTAGTTAATTAATATTAATATAATTATTATATTAATGTTAATTAATTCATTTAATGCCCCTAAGTGCCAAAACCGGTCCAATTTTTGCTATTTAATTATTTTATGCATGAGATGTATGAAATATTTTTATTCTATGTGCATAATGTATGTCATATAGATTTAAAATCCCACCTTAGGCTAAACATTTCATGCATCATTTTATATTATAAGTGTTATAATATATAGCATGCATGATAGGTTATATTATAAGTGTTATAATATAATTAAAAGCATGTTTTAATTTAGTTAATATAAGAGTTATATTTTTTATATTAAAAGCATTGCTCATGCATTTAATTCATGTGATGAATATGTGTTATAGTATAGTTATTCATGTGATGAATGATCAAGCACTATAACATAGAAATGCATGTAACCTAAGTTAATTATTAGTTTTAAAGTGTTTAGAACTTGAATAATTAGACTTAGGTTTTCTAGTTCTAATAAGATTAGAATTAGGAAATCAAAATATGACCTTTGAATTGTTACTGATAAGTAACTCTGTCTAAGGAAGGTTTTGTCTAAGGTTGGGATATTTAAGTTGACGCTTGCGGAACACCCCTACCTGAAAATCGACCTGCGAGTGAATTCGGTCCGGAGATTCTTAGGTTATATTATCATGAGTGGCGTTAATTAAAAGTTGATTAATTTACTCACATAGACCTAAGTTAATAATGTGATTATAAACAGGTAAATTTTAGCCGATTTATCTAGGTCAATCTCGAATAATATAAAGTGTTGAGTGGGAGGAAATAAAGTGTATGAGATACATTCAATTTTTCGACCACAAATCTTCGTTAAAGTCCGCACCGTGAGATCCATACTAGGCCTCGTGGCGCAAATGGGAGCGTCCCCCTTCGGATGGTATTTGGATGGATCAATATCATAGTGGATGGAGAGAGTACTTATAGTGAGTGGGAGTAGGACCTGTGAAAACGGGACCCACGGTCTCTTCTTTCGTTTCACACCGTGAGACCCCTATGATTCGCCTGCTAGTTTGGCCTGGACCAAACAATCCCTTCGGAAGGCCTTGATCATGGGAGTCGGAACACCGTGAATTCTCGAATGGGATACAGTTTCCTTGTTGGTTTTCCTTCTTGGTTCACCCTTCGGTGGTTATTGTTTAGACGAATACTTGGAAACTTAAATATTGAGGGTGACACTCATGGGATTCATTAAGAGTTAATGGATTCGGCCAAAAAATGGTAACTGGACGCCTAATGGAATAAGAGTTATTCTGGGATTAGGGTCTGGTCAAGATAGTCTCGTCCTAGAGTAGGAGTTTTTCTGTTCACCCTTTGGTGGCGGTCATTCTAAACCTTTGGGATATCATTGCAAATTTTAAATGACCTAGGGATCATAGGATTAAATTTTGCTAAAAACTTGATTGGATTTCAAAAATTTTTTTTGCAAGACTGACACAATGCTTTTATTTGATTTTTTCAGCAAAAATGTCTAGCTCGACTATAGCGTTACTAGCATCCGACAAACTAGTGGGAGATAATTTTCAAACATGAAAAAATAATATAAACACGATTCTAGTAACCGACGACCTTAAGTTCGTGCTAACTGAGGAGTGTCCTCAGTTGCCGAGCTCGACTATGTCACGAAGTGTTCGTGATGCATACGATCAGTGGATTAGGGCCAATGAAAAGGCTAAGGTCTACAAAATTGCCATCTTATCTGAAGTCTTGGCAAAGAAGCATGAGTTGATGGTCACCGCTAAGGAGGTCATGGAGTCACTGCAGGATATGTTTGGACAACAGTCCTTTCAAGTCCGGCATGACTCGCTCAAACACGTCTTCAACGCCCGGATGAAAGAAGAGCGTCTGTCCGAGAACACGTTCTAGACATGATGACACACTTTAATCTGGTGGAGATGAACGGGACTTCGATCGATGAGTCGAGCAAGGTCAACTTCATCTTGAAGACTCTTTCGAAGAGTTTCCTTCAATTTCGTAGCAATGTTGTTATGAACAAAATTAGCTACACACTGACCACCCTTCTGAGCGAGTTACAGAACTTCCAGTCCTTGATGAGGATCAGGACACCGGAAGGTGAGGTAAATGATGCCTACAGGTCCTATACAGGGGTTCGACCTCTGGGACAAAATCTTTAACTCCTTCTCACTTGAAAGGGAAGAAGAAGATGAAGAAGGGCAAAGTTGACCGCGCTGCCGCCCAAAAGGGCAAAAAGGTCAAGGAAGTTGCAGAGAAAGGAAAGTGTTTCCACTGCAATGGGGACGACCACTGGAAGCGTAACTGTCCCAAGTTCCTTGTCGACAGGAAGAATACAGGTAAATGTGATTTACTAGTAACTGAAACCTGTTTAGTGGAGAGTAATGACTCTGCCTTGATATTGGATTCGGGCGCCACTAACCACGTTTGTTCTTCTTTTAAGGGAATTAGTTCCTGGCAGCAGCTGCAAGAGGGTGAGGTGACTCTACGGGTTGGATCCGGGGAGATTGCCTCTACTGCAGCGATCGACAAAGTGAAGCTCTTTTTCGGAAGGAATTACTTATTATTAGATAATCTGTATATAGTCCCAGGGTTTACTAGAAACCTTGTTTCTATTTCCTGTCTTATTGAACAATGTATTTTAATTTCCTTTGAATATAATAAAGCGTTTATTTCTTTCAAAGGCAATTTGATTTGTTCTGCTTCACTTTAGTCTAATCTGTATGTTTTGAAACCAAATTCGGTCAAAAGCATTTTGAATACTGAATTATTTAAAACAGCAGAAACACGAACTAAAAGAGTAAAAGTTTCTCCAAAAGAAAATGACCATCTTTGGCTTCTACGGTTAGGCCATATTAATCTCAATAGGATTAAGAGACTAGTGAAGAGTGGACTTCTAAGTGAGTTGGAAGAAAACTCTTTACCAGTGTGTGAGTCATGCCTCGAAGGCAAAATGACCAAACGTCATTTTAGTGGAAAAGGATATAGAGCCAAAGAGCCCTTGAGCTTATACATTCTGACCTCTGTGGTCCGATGGGTGTTAAAGCACGAGGTGGCTACGAATACTTTGTATCTTTTATAGATGACTATTCAAGGTATGGGTATATTTACCTAATGCATAGGAAGTCTGAAACTCTTGAAAAGTTCAAGGAGTACAAGACTGAGGTTGAGAACCTGTTAGGTAAAAGGATAAAAACACTTCGATCGGATCGAGGTGGAAAGTATATGGATACTGAATTCCAAGACTATATGATAGAACACGGAATTACGTCCCAACTCTCAGCACCTGCCACAGCAGAATGGTGTATCAGAGAGGAGAAACAGAACCCTGTTGGACATGGTTCGGTCGATGATGAGTTATGCTCGTCTCCCTGATTCTTTTTGGGGTTACGCAGTGGAGACTGTGGTGTATATTTTGAACAATGTTCCGTCGAAGAGTGTTTGTGAAACACCTTTCGAACTCTAGAATGGATGTAAAGGCAATTTACACCATTTCACAATTTGGGGATGCCCGACCCACGTGTTGGTGTCAAACCCGAAGAAGTTAGAACCCCGTTCAAAATTGTGCCTATTTGTAGGTTACCCAAAAAAGACTATGGGTGGTCTATTTTTTTATCCTAAGGAAAATAGGGTGTTTGTGTCGACAAACGCCACATTCCTTGAGGAAGACCACATCATGGATCATTTGCCTAGAAGCAAAATCGTGTTAAAGAAATGGACAGTGCAACAGCAAGAGTTGCTGATGGGGCTAGTACGTCAACAAGTGTTGTTGATCCTAGCATGTCCAGTCAAGTCCGTTCCCAAAAGTTGAGAATGCCTCGACGTAGTGGGAGGGTTGTGACACAGCTTCAACGTTACATGGGTTTAGCTGAAACCCAAATCGTCACTCCTGATGATGACTGCGAGGATCCATTGACCTCTGATCAGGCAATGGCAGACGTTGACAAGGACGAATGGTTAAAGCTATGAACCAAGAAATGGAGTCGATGTACTTCAATTCTGTCTAGGAGCTTGTGGTTCAACCGGATGGGGTAAAACCTATGGGTTGCAAATGGATCTACAAGCGTAAACGTGACGTAGATGGGAAGGTACAGACCTTCAAAGCACGACTAGTGGCAACGGGTTTTATCCATGTTGAAGGGGTAGACTATGAGGAAACCTTTTCACCTATTGCCATGGTAAAGTCAATCAGGATCCTTCTGGCCATTGTCGCATATTATGACTATGAGGTATGGCAGATGGATGTCAAGACTGTATTTCTGAATGGCAACCTTGACGAAACCATCTACATGGACCAACCCAAAGGGTTCATTACCCAAGGCCAAGAGCAAAAGGTTTGCCAGCTTCATAGGTCCATTTATGGACTGAAACAAGTCTCGAGGTCTTGGAATATAAGGTTTGATGAGGCGATCAAATCTTATGGCTTTGATCAAAATGTTGACTAACCTTGTGTTTACAAGAAAATCATCGACAAAACTGTCGCATTTCTGGTATTGTACGTGGATGATATCCTACTCATTGGGAATGAAGTAGGATTCTTACTGACATAAAGAAATGACTAGCTTCGCAATTCCAAATGAAAGATTTGGGAGAAGCTCAGTATGTTCTAGGTATCCAGATTATCCGGAACCGGAAGAAAAGAACGTTGGCCATGTCTCAGGCGTCTTATATTGACAAGATGCTGTCTAGATATAAGATGCAGAACACCAAGAAGGGTTTGCTGCCTTTCAGGCATGGGGTTCACCTGTCTGAGGATCAATGTTCTAAGACTCCTCAAGATGTTGAGGATATGAGACGAATCCCTTATGCTTCAGCTGTTGGGAGCCTCATGTATGCCATGTTGTGTACTAGGTCCGACATCTGTTATGCAGTTGGGATTGTCAGTAGGAATCAATCCAATCCAGGATTAGATCACTGGACAACCGTAAAGGCAATCCTCAAGTATCTTAGGAGAAAGAGGAACTACAACCTAGTGTATGAGAGTGGGGATTTGATCCTTACGGGATACACAGATTCTGACTTTCAGACCGATAAGGATTCTAGGAAATCCACTTCGGGGTCATCCTTCATTCTGAATGGTGGCGTTGTAGTATGACGAAGCATCAAGCAGGGATGCATCATTGATCCACTATAGAAGCTGAGTACGTTGCGGCTTGTGAAGCTGCAAAGGAAGTTATTTGGCTTAGGAATTTCATGACAGATTTGGAAGTTGTTCCAAATATGAACTTGACGATCACGCTGTTTTTTGACAACAGTGGTGTTGTAGCCAACTCCAGAGAGCCTCGGAGTCATAAGAGGGGCAAGCACAATGAGCGGAAGTATCACCTGATATAGGAGATTATGCATCGCGGCGACGTGACAATCACGCAGATAGCGTCGAAGCACAATGTTGTTGATCCATTTACAAAGGCCCTCACGGGTAAGGCGTTTGAGGGTCACCTAGAGAGTCTAGGTCTTCGAGTGCATCCTGACTAGGTTAAGTGGGAGTATTCTAAAGGGTATTCAATGCCCTAGTTTATTTTATTACTTTATTGTAATTATTGTACATTTGACAAATGTATTTACTCCACTAGCTTAGTCCAACTGGGAGTCTGTTGGGATGTATGTCCTAATCCCGTTTTGTTTGTAATCTTACCTTTTGAAATAAATAAGAGTTATTTCTTTCATCGCTTTGTGTCTCGCAAGCTTACAAATTTTGTCCAATAAACTAAGCTCCAGGGTCATTGAATTTATGAGAGAACTGGAACTTGAACGGTGTGTAGTGGACACACAGGGAGGATCACGTTCGAGTTAATGACCCGAACGGTCTACAGTATATGGATAGGGTTGGAGACCTAATCCTGGATACGTTGTGGATGCGGCCCGCTTTGTATTAGATACAAACTGTTGGGATTTGTGCCCTAAACTTATGTAATTTTGATCAAATAAATAACGAGTTATTTGTTTTGATAAAATTATATTCTTTCTTTATAAATCCAATAAACTAAACTCCAAGGTTATAATGTATCTTGAACATCAGTGTAGTAGATCCTATTTGGATTATGTTCAAGAGTATAACCTAAATGGTCTATGGTATAAGAATAAGGTTGGAAACCTTATTCTGGTAACACCATGGATGCGACCCACTTTGTAATTATTACAAATGAAGTAATCCAACTCATTCATGTGGTTGACATGCGAGTGGGGGCATCCTTTATGAAGAGTTCATACAAAATCGGACTGCAAATTATTAAGTCTAATCAGTATAACACCGTTAACATGATAAGACTGATAATTTATCAATGGTCATTAGTGACTCGACCTGAATCCTGAGCAAGTTAAGAACTCCTGCTTATAGGGGTTTGTCCTTAGACTAATATGGGTGAGAGTGGCCTGTAGCCGACTCAATAAGTCTATCTTCTCAGGGACAGAACCTCGTAGGTAGTTGGGGATTTAACTATGCAAGATGGAATTCACTCATTCCTACACTAAGGAATTAGATAGGTTATTCCCTTAAGAACTGATTCCAAGTCTTGAACAACGGGGCCCTGCCCTCTAAGAGGGTATGAGTCTATGGTAGGACCATAGGCTTGTTGTTCATTAGAGGATCAGTAGTGCTTAAGGAACAAGGAGGTAATTGATGGAGATCGGATCTCCTTGAGCAGCGGAAACGTGTTTGGGATCGTTAAAGTGCTTGATTGTTTTGCTTAAAATAAAAACCAGTACATTGATAAAAAAAATACAGAGCAGGCATGAAATTCTAATCCTATTAGAATTGGATAATAGGATACATGCAAACACATTAGGTTTAACAATTAAACCAAAGATGGAAAGGAAATTGGTACCTTTTTAGTTTTCCTCACCAGCAACTCCTTGCTCCAATCAGTACAGCAACCCAAGAAGCTTTTGTTTCTCCGTTTTACAGAACACCACCAAAAGAGTAAACCCTCTATCCTCTAAATGCTTAGATCTTTCCTCTGTGGGAAGGATTCCAACAGTTGGAAGAACGTTTTGAGAATTCTAGAATTGAGAGAGAGAAAGATTTTTCAGCAATTCTCCAATTGCTTGATCGATCGATTGATCATCACAAATGAGCAACCCCCTTCTCCCTGTTAAACTGTCGATAGGGAGAAGGGGATGGGTAGTGGGGAACGTGTCTGGATGACACGTTCCCTCATTTTATTATTAAAATAATAATAATAATAATAATATAATTAAATCAAATTTAATTATTCATTTAAATCATATTTAAATATACAAATTAAATATCATATATTTAATTTAGATTAAATCTCATTTAATCATATTGCCCCTTTAACCTATAGTTTTAATGTACATCCAGTGCACATTAAATTTTATCCTATAGTTTGCAAATGTGAATCACATTCACATTTAATATAATATTTGAACTCTTTCAAATATTCAATTCTCTCATATAATTTAATATGAATCATATTCACATTAAATTTATAATATATAGTTCCAAAACTATATATTATATCGTATCAATATACATTAAATATATTCCCTAATGAATTTGAACATTTCAAATTCAAATGATCTAAGAACCCTTTACGAGCTAGAAGGTGGACCTAATGGACCTACAGATCAGAACTTCCAACGATATGAGATTGCTCGATTAATCTCATTAACCTCCCAATCAACATTCGTTAACTACGGGAACACTCCACTAAAGTCTCACAGCTGCACTCTTCTCACTGCAGATATATTTCTGTGTCCATGGATATTGATCAATAACAGCAAGTCAATCCTTCACGAATGTTCGTAACACCAGTTGGGTCAAATTACCGTTTTACCCTTGCGTTACATCTTGTGCCTTAAGTACCAGTGCTCCTCTAATGAACAATTTGTTTGTGGTCCTACCATCAAACAGAGTCTCTCTCGGGCCAATGAGAGGGTCGGGCCCTTTGTTCAAGTCCCGGAGACACCACTTAAGGGAACATTCCTCTACTTACCCTAGTAGGCGGGAATGAGTGAATTCCGTCTTGCTAAGTTAAGTTCCCAGCAGCTCACTCGGTCTTGTCCCCAAGAAGGTAAACATATTGAGTCGGCGAATCTGGCCACCCTCACCCATACTAGTCAAAGGACAATCCTCATAAGCGGGGAGTAAGTAACTGCTAAGGATTGAGATCAAGTTGCCTAGGTCATCCTAGTGAAATAGAAACCTAACTAGTCAACGAAATTACAGCTAGAGATTACTATTTCGTGGTCCGTTCTTATGTAATCTCATTACATAGGATTTCCCCACTCACATGTCATCTACACGAACACGTTAGGATCACAGTGTTTGTATCAAATAAAAAGTGGGCCACATCCATAGTTTAACCAGGGTAAGGTACCCAAACCTTATCCCTAACTATAGACCCTTTAGGCTGTATCTCGAACCGAGATCCCTTTTATGTACATTACATTCAGTTAGAGATTCATTTAACAACCTTGGATGTTTAGTTTATTGGATTTAGGGTTTAAATAAAGGCAAACTCGTAGATAACGAACAATAACACTTTATTGAAATAATAACACTTTATTACAATAATTAGAACATAATTACAAACTACGAGTTTTAGGCCACAAATCCCAACAGTAATCACAGGGGTAAAACGGTAATTTGACCTAGTCGTGATTACGAACAACCTGTGAAGGGTCGACTCATGGGTAATGATTATATTAGTGGACACAATATAATCTACAGTGAGGAGAGTGCAGCTACAAGTCTATAGTGGAGTGACTTGTAGTTAATGAATATTGATTAACTGAATCAAAGAGTTTGATCATTAATCTCACATCATTGGAGCTCATGAACTGTAGGTCCATTAGGTCCCTCCGTTGGCTCAACATGGTAATATTGAGGGTATAATGTTAGGAATGAAATTGAAGTGTTCAATTTCATATATGAGGTGTTATATCACTTATATATGATATATGTGATATAATATATGGTTTTAATGTGAATTAGATTCACATATAAACTATATACTAATGAGAGAATGAAGGAAGGATAGGATGGTAATTTCCATCCTATTTCCTTATAAAACGTTGCATGAGATGCAATTTGAAAAAGAAAGCAAAATCCTTTGAAAACCCTAGATCATCATTTGGTTGTGTTGCTGGAAAGGTTCCACAAACAAATTCTCTCACAACCTCCACATCTCACCCTAAAAGGAACCCACATTCCTTCCTCACCTAGAGAACAACGAAGAAGATCTGGTGGAAGTGTTTGTGATCATTTAGGTTCGAATTGCTGAGATCGTGATCGTGGGAGAAGGAGCACTTGAAGAAAGAGTTCTTCAAAGGTAATATCTTGTTGTTTATCTTGTAATAACATGCTTAATCTTGTGAGATTTGTTCTTGATTGTAATCCATGTAATAAAATTAAGAACACGCGATTAACATAATCGCTTCTGCTGTGGGATTCGATCCCATCAATTGGGATCACAGTCCAATTGTGTTCTTAATCTTCGTTCTGGATTTATCAAGAACGAGGTGGGATTCACTGTTTTTCATGAGATGAGTAAACGGTTTGCAAATTAGATGTTTTCAATTTTGGCACTTAGATTTACATAATTTCGTTGAATTGTTCAATGTAAGGGCCTATTGTTTTGGGCATTTTATTATGTAAATCGAGTCTGTAAGTCCGTGTCGATCGAGGCAAAGTGGTTGCTGAGAAGATCAGAGCGAAAACGAGCAAGAATCTTGATGATCCATTGTTGTTCTATGAATGGCGTTGCAACGCTGTTCGTTAGCGTTGCAACGCCACTACAACAGGCGCGCGACTGAGAAGACGACAGCGTTGCAACGCTGAGGCGTTGCAACGCTTGTGCTGAGGCGTGCTTCGACGGGCGAAAGAAGACAAGATGCAGCGTTGCAACGCCACAGGCGTTTCACGCGAAGGAGCAACGGGTAGAAACAGTTTTATTTATATATAATAAATATAAAAATGTTTTATATTTATATTTATTTAATTTATTTAATTTTAATTAATATAATTAGATTATATTAATTAAAATTGAATTTAGGGTGCCAAAATTGGTCTAATTTTGCTATTTAAATTTTGCAATTGTTGTGTAATTATTGCCATGCATAATGTATGATTTTAATTTAGATATCCCACCTTAGGTTAAACATTTCCATGCATCATTTATAATATAAAGTGTTATATTATATAGTTTGCATGAATAATTAATATAAGGTATTATATTAATTTTTGGACAGCATTGACATGCATTATAATTCATGAGATGATTGTGCTATGTATGTTTTATTATTCATGAGATGAATGATCAAGCACTATAACATAGTATACATGTCGCCTAAGGTTAATTATTAGTTTTGAAATGTTTAGAACTTGGAAATAATAGACATTAGGTTATCTAGTTCTAATTGGATTAGAATTAGGAACCAAATAATTTATAAACAAAGACTAAAAGAGGAACTCTGTCTAAGGAACGTTTTGTCTAGGCTAGGGTATTTAAGCTGACGAAAACGGAACACCCCTACCTGGGAACTGACCTGGGAGTGAATTTTAATCAGAGAGTTTATAAATTATAGTAGCGTCAGCGGGTTTATTAAGGGGTTAATAAACTGGAAATCATAGGTTTAATATAAAGAGTTATATTAGCAAACTTAGGATAAAATCAATATAAGAGTTATATTGATTATCAATATAAGAGTTATATTTATAAATCTAGGTAAAACCATTAGCCGGGTTTATCCTAAGTAAGATTCCTATAGATTTAAATTATCTAGTGGGAGGAAAAGTGTAAATGATACATATTTTTCACCTACGTATCTCCGGGAAGTTCACACCGTGAGACTCATACTTGGCCTTGTGGCGCGAACGGGAGCGTCCCCCTTCGGATGGTGTTTGTATGAGTTAATATCAAGGTGAATGGAGAGGGTACTTATAGTGAGTGGGAGCAGGTTTACTGAAAACAAAACCTATGGTCTCTTCAAGAGAGGTTTACACAAGAAGATCACTATGGTCACCGCTAGTTTGGCTGGACAGCACAATCCCTCGGAGGGCTTGATCATAGGGGATCGAACATAGTAGACACCCGAAAAGGATAAAGATTTTCTTAGTCTGTTTTTAAATCTTGTCCTCCCTTCGGCGGATTTTATTATATGGGGACTCTGGGGTCTAAAGACAGAGGGTTACACTCACAAGGTACATAAGAAGTGTATGTATCCTGACCATATAATGGTAACTAAAGCCTATAGGAATAAGAGTTATTCTGGCATTAGGTTTTGGTCAAGAGTGTCTTGATCCAGAGGAGCAGTGTTTTTTATTACCCTTCGGTGTCATACATTCTAAACCTTTGGAGTATCATTGCAAATTATAAATGACCTAGGAATCATTTGATAATTAGCTAAAACATGATTGGATTAGACAATTATAGCAAGAAGCTTATACAAGTTGTTTTTGTAAATTTTTTCAGCAAAATGTCTAGCTCTATAATTTCCTTATTGGGTGCAGAAAAGTTAACCGGAGAGAATATGATGACGTGGAAAAACAAACTCAACACTATATTGGTAGTGGACGATCTGAAGTTTGTGCTGACTGAGGAGTGTCCTCAGGTGCCAGGCTCGAATGCTTTACGAAATGTTCGTGATGCATATGATCGATGGAACAAGGCCAATGATAAAACAAGGCCTACATGCTGGCAAGTATGTCTGACATATTAGCCAAGAAGCATGAGGGCATGATGACCACTAAGGAAATCATGGATTTAGTGCAGGGTATGTTTGGACAACAGTCCACACAAACCCGGCACAATGCCCTCAAGTACATATTAACCTCGAGGATGCCAGAGGGTACATCTGTTCGAGATCATGTCCTGGATATGATGGTACACTTTAACATTGCAGAGTCAAATGGTGCTTCCATCGAAGAATCGAGCCAGGTCAGCTTCATTCTGGAAACCCTTCCAGATAGTTTCCTACAGTTTAGAAGTAATGTTGTTATGAACAAGCTTACTTTTAATCTTACCTCCCTTCTGAATGAACTCCAAACCTTTCAATCTTTGATGAAAATTCAGGGATCGAAAGGTGAGACAAATGTTGCCAGTAGGATTTATCATAGAGGTTCGACCTCTGGATCAAAAACAGTGGCTTCATCTTCTTCTAACCTGAAAAGGAAGAAGAAGAACATGAAGAAGGTTGGTAAAGGGAAACGAGTTGACAAAGCTGCCGCCCAGAAGGGCAAGAAAGTCAAAGAAGTTGCAGACAAAGGAAAATGTTTCCACTGCAACGAAGACGGGCATTGGAAGGAACTGTCCGAAGTACATTGCAGAAAAGAAGAAGGAAGGTAAATATGATTTACTTTGCTTAGAAGCTTGTTTAATGGATAATGACAAAACTGCTTGGATACTTGATTCAGGCGCCACTAATCATGTTTGCTCTTCTTTTCGTGGAATTGATTCTGGCAAGAACTTCTGAAAGGAGAGATAACGCTGTGGTTGGAAATGAAGAAGTCGTCTCACCAAAATTTGTAGCGAAGAGGGGCACGATGATGCTTTATTTTGGCAAGAAATATATGTTGTTGGACAATATATTAGTGATACCAGGGTTTACTAGAAACCTTATTTCAATTTCTTGCCTTATAGAACAATGTATTTCTATTTCTTTCTCATTGAATAAAGTGTTTATTTTGAAGAAAGGTGTGGAAATATGTTCAGCTTCATTAGAAAATGGGTTGTATGTTTTAAGGCCTAATTCAATCAAAATGGTAGTCGGAACACCGTGAGTTCCCGAAAGGGATACAATTTCCTTATTGGTTTTCCTTCGTGGTTCACCCGTCGGTGGCTATTGTTTGGACGGATACTTGGAAACTTAAAGATTGAGGGTGACACTCACGGGATTTGTTAAGTGTTAATGAATTCGACCAAATAATGGTAACTGGACGCCTAATGGAATAAGAGTTATTCTGGGATTAGGGTCTGGTCGAGAAAGTCTCGTCCTAGAGGTGTTGGGATTTATGCCCTAAACTTGTGTAATTTTGATCAATTAAATAAAGAGTTATTTGTTTTGATAGAATTACAATCTTGCTTTATAAATCCAATAAACTAAGCTCCAAGGTTATAAAATATATCTTGAACATTAGTGTAGTGGACACTACTTGGATTGTATTCAAGAATATAACCTAAATGGTCTATGGTATAAGAATAAGGTTGGAAACCTCATTCTGGAAACACCATGGATGCGACCTATTTTGTAATTAGTACAAATGAGGTAATCCAACTCATTCATGTAGTTGACATGCGAGTGGGGGCATTCTGTATGAAGAGTTCATACAAGACCGGACCGCCAATTATTAGTCTAACCAGTGTAACACCGTTAACAAGATAAGACTGGTAATTTATAGATGGCATTAGTGACTCGACCTGAATCCTGAGAAAGTTAAGAACTCCTGCTTATAGAGGTTTGTCCTTAGACTAGTATGGGTGAGAGTGGCCTGTAGCCGACTCAATAAGCCTACCTTCTCAGGGACAAAACCTCGTAGGTAGCTGGAAACTTAACTGTGCAAGATGGAATTCACGCATTCCTACACTAAGGAATTAGATAGGTTGTTCCCTTAAGAACTGACTCCAGGTCTTGAACAATGGGGCCCCGCCCTCCATGAGGGTATGAGTCTAAGGTAGGACCTTAGACTTGTTGTTCATTAGAGGATCAGTGGTGCTTAAGGAACAAAGAGGTAATCACATGGGTAAAACGGTGATTTGACCCAGCTATAATTACGAACAACCTGTGAAGGGCCGACTCATGGGTAATGACTATATCAGTGGAGACAATATTATCTACAGTGAGGAGAGTGCAACTACAAGTCTATAGTGGAGTGACTTGTAGTTAATGAATATTGATTAACTGGATCAAAGAGTTTGATAAGTTAATCTCGTATCACTGGAGCTCATGAACTGTAGGTTCATTAGGTCCCTCCGTTGGCTCAACAAGGTTATATATGGAGGGTATAAAGTTAGGAATGAAATTGAAGTGTTCAATTTCATATATGAAGTGTTATATCAATTATATACGATATAATTAATATAATATATAGTTTTAATGTGAATGAGATTCACATATAAACTATATATTAAAGAGAGATAAAAGGAGGGGTAGGATGGTCATTTCCATCCTATTTCCCTATATATATGGTTGCATGAGATGCAACTAAGTTAAGTGATTTCAATCTTTTGTTGTGTTGTTGGAAAGGTTCCAAGACACAAACATCTCTCTCACAAATCTCATATCTCCTAAAGGGAACCCATATTCTTCCCTCACCTAGAGAACAACGGAGAAGATCCAGTGGTGGTATCTTATTCCGTTCTTGGTTCGTGTTGCTGAGATCTTGATCGTGAGAGAGGAGGATCACTTGAAGAAAGGTTCTTCAAAGGTAATAATACATGTTGTCCATTATGTTTATATGCTTAATCTAGTGCTTTATTGTAAACCCGATATCTTTCTTTGGAACTTCCTTATTAACAAACAACAAAAAGAAAGAAGAAATGAATGTTTAAAACTTGGTTTCCCATGTTTTAAAAAGAAAAAAAGTTTAAACCATTTTGGTTTGGTTTGCTTTTAAAGAAAAGAAGAAAAGGAAATGAAACAAATGTTTTATATATTAAGTTATTTTGTTTTGTTAAGAAAAGAAAAGAAAAGAAAAGAAAGAAAGAAGATAAAGGAAAGAAAAGAAAAGGAAAAAGAAATGGAAAATGAAAAAAAACAAAAAGGTGCAAAATGACAAAACCCTCCACCGTTTGATTTTTTTTAAAAGAAGTTCTCTCCATTTTCTTCTCTTTCATCACAAACTAAGGCTGAAGCTTCATGGTTGAAGGAGAAAGGAAGAAGAAGGAGGCCATTTTTTGGTGATTTTGAAGCTGGAGTTGCAGAAGAAAAGAGGAGAACTCAAGGAAGTCAATTTTACAGCAAGGAAATCAACTCAGACAAGTTCTGATTTTCTGTTCATCTCGAGCTCCACAAGAAGAGGTAAGAGTTGAGGTTTTGTTTCATGCAATTTAACTCATATTGGAACAAAATTCGTGAAGGAAGCTCGAGCCAATTCTGATTTTAAGTTGCTGTTTTGTTAAGAGGAAGGCAGAAGACATAATTTTGCTGTCAAATCCGAGAGGTCTCTGATGTTTTGGTTGTTCTGATCTATATACTTAGAGTTAGAATCTCTAAAAGGTATGGTTCGAAAGCTTATTGAATTTCCTACAACCTTTGTGAAGAAAGAATGAGAAGAAAATGATTGGAAGATGTTGTAATCATCAGGTTAAGTTTCGGGTTGCAGCAGGAAGTGAAATCTGGAACAGCAGCAGGATCATTTTAGGGATTAAGCTACTGAGGTATTTTCTAATCAATACTTTAGGAATCTCATTTTCATGTCTTCATAAGTGTTTTCGAGGGTTCAAAAAGGAAGAGTTTGGTATAAAGTACATTCTTTTTGGATAAGTAATGAAGAAGTTATGGCTGTCTGAAAACAGGGCAGAAAATCTGAAAATGCTGGAATTTTTTGAAAGTGTGTTTTCTTGTAGTTTTAAGGTTAAAAACCATGAGCTCGAGGTTCTAATACATGAATTTGATTTGTTTGACAGGCCAAGAGCAAATAGGTCGAGTGTACGGGCTAAGATTCTAGTTCAAACACTGTGAGTGATAAAACGAACTTCAAAAGTGTATATATGCTTGAATTATGTTCAAGAAATGCAAGTTTTGCTAGAATAAAAGTTTTCAATGCATTATGCTTTCTTTTGAACACATGTTTATGAGTATTCATGTTTTCCTAGAAATGTTTCAAGTGTTCATTGTGACCCTAAAAGTCTTTATAAAGTTTATACATGAGCATATGTCCAATGGTTACCAAAATTTATGGAAATGTTATGATTTCAAGCAAGCATGTACTAGCAAGTATGTTTTAAAGATTTCCAGTTTTATGAACAAGCTGAGTAAGCTTGAGTTTTATGAAAGAAAAGATAAGCAGGCATGTTCAATGTTTTCATGTGATTTTCTGAGATATTGAGCCCGAGGCTTTATGGTACCGTGTGCACACAGGTCTTATTCTGTTGTCGACGTTGAGTGTACTCCGTGACAATAGCGCTGTCGTGAGTGCTGGGCGGGCCCCACTACGACAAAGACGATGGGAGTGCTGGGCGGGCCCCACTACATCGTAGAGTAAACGTTGGTTGTACTGGGCGTGCCCTACACAACGTGGATTGTGACATGTTTTTAAAAGAGTTTATCTCATTTACATGCCTTACGAGATTTTGATGATATACTTGTTGGTTTTCTGAAATTCTATTATGATTCTACGTTTACTTTCAATGTTTGAATACAAATGCATATGCTCATAGTTTTCAGGTCACATGTTTTACAAGTTATAGATATTAAACACAGTCACTCACTGAGCTTCATAGCTCATTCTTTCAATGTTTTCAAACTTTTCAGGTAGAGATCGAGCTCCTGGCACCTGAGTTACTGCCATAGTCTGCTGAAGCTTCATAAGTTTAATACTTTGTACGTGGCTGGTGTTGTATAGCTAGTCCCTATGTGTTATAGTTTATATAGAGAGGACTGTGTTGTTATAGTTGTTTGTTCATTAGAGGTTTTATGAACAATGAGTTGTCTTGTGTTGTTTTGATGCACTTGACTTTTAGTTTCCGCTGTGTTATGTTTAAGTGTTCCATTTGCGAACATAGTATGTTTATCAGGTGAATCAGGGTCAACAGGTATTGTTAAGAGGTAAATAATGTCTGTTGGCTTCACGCCGCCTTTCGAGCTGAGTTAGCAGATAGTTCGTGAGGGGGTGTGACAACTTGGTATCGTGAGCGATTAGCTCCATGGGAATGAGACAGGCAAGTTAGCTCACGAGAATAAAGTAAAAGTCATAGCAAGTTATTGAGTTAGTTCAGATCGAACTAGTAGACTATGGTTCAAGTAAGAATAAGAGCAAGTCCAGTTAGGGCTAAAATGTTAATAGAAGTTTAGTATTGTGTATTTGAGATAAGTATCAATAGCATGTCTAATATGTTGATATGTTATAGAAGTCATGCCACCACGTACTAGCAGACAACGCAGGCAGGATCAGGGCAGGACGCAGGATCCTACCCAAGGCCAATCTGAGAGGGGATCTAGTGCCCCGAGAGTCCAAAGTGAGGCCAGAGAAGAGCAACATGTTAGCTTCTCACATGAGGTAGGCAGGCCAGAGAGAGCAGGGCCAAGTGATCCAGAAAAGGCGTATGGAATAGAACGTTTGAAGAAACTAGGAGCCACAGTGTTTGAGGGTTCCACAGATCCAGCTGACGCCGAGGTTTGGCTGAATAAACTTGAGAAATGTTTTGACGTGATGAGCTGCCCTGAGGAGCGTAAAGTCAAGCTAGCCACATTCCTGCTAGAGAAAGAAGCGGAGGATGGTGGAAGTCAATTTTAGCCGAAGGAGTGATGCACGCACTTTAGATCGGCAAACTTTGAGGCATATTTGAAGATAAATATTACCTCGCACATACCGCGAAGCTTAAGAGAGATGAATTTTAGAATTAAAGCAAGGGTCACTATCGATTGGTCGAGTACGAGAGAAGGTATACCGAGCTATCACCAGATGTCGATGTTATTGTGGCATCCGAGAGTGACAGTGTCGACGATTTGAAAGGGATTACGTCATGAGATACGCACCCGGTCATAGCCATTGCTAAGTGGGGTGACTTCTCTCATTTGGTAGAGACCGCGCTCACGTGTTGGCGTAGTATAGCATGAGGCGCGATGAAGTAGTGGAGCCAACTCGTGGGCCTTCAACGACGAGTAGTTTTCGGGTCGCGAACAACGAAGATTCACACAGGGTGAATGTTTCAAGTCGTCGAGACTTTAAGAATCGAGTGGCGGCCGATATCGAAGCGGATGAATGTTAGTGGTGCTTATCGAGGGCGAGTCAAAGAGCACCTAGTCGATGCGAGATCCACGGTGAGACCACGAGACAATGCAGGGAGTGTGTTGCCGGTGCAGCAAAGGAGAACTCCATGTGCAAATTGTGGTAAGAATCATCAAGGCCAATGTCTTGTTGGTGTATCTGTGTGTGTTACCACTTGTGGGACGACCGGTGACATTTCAAGAGGGATTGTCCACGGCTTAGAGCAAATTGCACAGAGGGACCGTGGAGTTGGATCCTGCATGCGGTTGAGTAGCCGAGAGTTCCAAAGAGGCTGCAGGAGAGAGGCACGATGGTGCAAAAATGAAGGAGTTGTAGGGAGACCTAGGCAACGGTGGAAAGGTCTACGCTATGACTCAAAGAGAAGCAGAGGATGCACGGGCACGTGATTATCGAGTACGATCTCTATTTGTAATGTACCGCATGTGTTTTGATAGATCCAGTGCTACGCATTCCTTTGTTTCAAAAGATATTCCTAACTAAGCTTAATAGGAAGCTAGAGCCTTTATTTGAGGAGTTAGTTATATACACTCCAGCTTGGTGATGCTTTACTAGTCAATTCGGTGTTGCGAGATTGTGAGGTCTTAGTAGAAGGTCTCAAGGTATGTTAGTGGATCCTCTTCCACTAGAGTTGAGATGTTAGATGCAATCTTAGGGATGGATTTCTTATTCACTCATTATGCTTCCATGGATTGCCATAAGAAGGAAGTTGTTTTTAGAAAACCAGGTTGGTGAAGTGGTTTTTGGGTGTGAAGAAGATTATTCCTAGGAATTTGATTTCAGCATTCAAAGCTCGAAGTTGTTGAGAAAAGGATGCACGGCGTTTCTTGCTCACGTAGTGGGAGGTGCGGGAAGAAAAGTTAAAACCGAGAAGATGTTCTTGTTGTGAACGAATTTCTAGATGTTTTTCCAAGCAGATCTGTCGTGGTTGCCACGACAGGGAGGTAGAGTTCACTATTGAATTGCTACCAGAACAAAGCACCTATTTCGCAGCGCCGTGATAGAATGGCTCCAAGTGAGCTCAAAGAGTGAAGATGCAATTACAAGAACTAGTTGATAAGGGATACATCGGACCTAGTGTATCACCCCCGGGAGCTCCAGTGTTATTTGTAAAGAAGAAAGATGGTACCCTTAGATTATGCATTGATTACAGAGCGGCTTAAACAAAGTCACGACACGTAACAAGTATCCTTTACCCCGTATTGATGACTTGTTTGACCGGCCACGAGGAGCATCAGTGTTTTCTAAGATTGATTTGAGATCGAGGATACCATCGATTAAAGGTAAGGGAATCGAGATATTCCTAAGACAACATTCGTGAACAGTGCACGGGCATTATGAGTTTCTAGTAATGCCGCTCGGTTTGACGAATGCACCAAATAGTTTTCATGGACCTCATGAGCAGGATTTTCCATCGTATTTGGATCGGTTTGTGATAGTATTCATTGATGACATACTAGTTTACTCGGTTGACAGGAAAGCCCATGAGGAACATCTAAGGATTATTCTACAAACACTACGAGATAAACCGTTGTACGCTAAATTCACCAAATGTGAGTTTTGTTGGATCGGAGTAGTGTTTTTGGGGCATGTTGTCTCAAAGAAATGGTGTTAGTGTGGATCCAAATAAAGTTAAAGTTGTAGTCAAGCTGGGAGAGAGACCAGCCGGCTATGACAGAGGTACGTAGTTTCTAGGCTTGGCGAGGATACTACAAAGCGGTTTGTTGAGGATTTCTCACGAATAGCATTACCCTTAACAACTTTGACAAAGAAGAATGCTAAGTTTGAGTGGTGAGATAAGTGTGAGCGAGTTTTCGTGGAGTCGAAAAGAGATTAGTTACAAGACCTATTCGACACTTCGTGAATCAGGAAAAGAGTATGTGATTTCTTGTGATGCCTCGAGACAAGGTTTAGGGTGTGTTACGATGCAAGAAGGAAAAGTAATAGCTTATGCGTCAAGACAATTGAAAAAGCATGAATGTAATTACCCTACCCATGATCTTGAGTTAGCAAAGCAGAGTTGTTTTATAATCAAGATCCGGAGACATTACTTGTTTGGTGAAAGGTGTCACATCTACACAGATCATAAGAGTTCAAGTATATCTTTGATCAGAGGAAGTTGAATATGAGACAGAGAAGATGGTTAGAACTGATTAAAGATTATGATTGTACCATAGAATACCATCCACGTAAGGCGAACGTAGTAGCAGATGCGTTGAGTAGGAAGTCAAAACTTCCTAAGGACGTCTTGTGTGGTATTCGAGCGACATTTTTAAGTACTCTAAGGTATTCTAAGGCAGTTGTGAATGCAGAAAGTTCAGGGAGTCTTTTAGCTCAATTCCAGGTCAGGTCTTCACTCGTAGCAGAGGTTGTGAGAAGACAACCAGAGGATAGTAACTTGCAGAAAATGTTTGGAAAGTCCAAACAAGGCCCAGAAGCAGAGTTTAAGACGAGATCAGAGGGAGCCATAGAGAGGCAAGGAAGACTATGTGTTCCGAGTGTTTGTGAGCTTAAAGATGCTATTTTAGAGGAAGCTCACAGTTCAGCTTACGTTATGCATCTAGGAAGCACCAAGATGTACAAAACTTTCAAGGGAACGTATTGGTGGCCTGGGATGAAACGAGAGATAGCTGATTATGTTGATAGATGTTTGATCTGCCAACAAAGTTAAACCGATTAGATCGAGGCGGGAGGACTCCTTAACCCTTGCCCGGTCTTGGAGTGGAAATGGGAGCATATCACTATGGATTTTTCGTTTGGAATACCACGTACTTCAAGTGGGCATGATGGTATTTGGGTAATAGTGGATAGACTCACTAAAACAGCACGGTTTGTACCGATTAAAGCAACGTCTACGCTTGATCAGCTTGCTAAGCTATACGTCGATAAAATTGTGAGTCAGTACGGAGTGCCAGTGTCTATCGTTTCAGATAGAGATCCAAGATTTACTTCTAAGTTTTGGCCTAGCTTACAGAAAGCTATGGGAACAAAGCTGAAGTTTAGCACAACATTCCATCCTCAGACAGATGGGCAGTCAGAGAGGACCATCCAGACCTTAGAGGACATGTTGAGAGCATGTGTTCTTCAATTTAAGGGAATTTGGGATACACACCTATCACTTATGGAATTTGCTTACAATAACAGCTACCAGTCGAGTATTGATATGGCACCATTTGAGGCTCTGTATGGAAGACCATGTAGAACGCTCGTATGTTGGAATGAAGTAGGAGAGCGGAAGCTAATCGGTCCTGAGTTGGTACAAGTTACTACAGACAATATTAAGGTAATCAGAGAAAATTTTTAGGTAGCACAAGACCGTCAGAAGAGTTATGCTGATAAGCGACGAAAGGACTTAGAATTCCAAGTCGGAGATCAAGTTTTCTTGAAGTTATCTCCGTGGAGAGGTGTCCTTCGTTTTGGCAAGAAGGGTAAACTAAGCCCTAGATATATTGGTCCTTATCCAGTAACGGGACGAGTTGGGCCAGCAGCCTACAGACTGGAGTTGCCAGCAGAACTATCTCGAGTACATGATGTATTTCATGTGTCCATGTTAAGGAAGTATATTTCAGATCCAACACATGTGTTGCAAGCACAACCAGTTGAGCTGAAAGAAGACATGAGTTACGTAGAGGATGCAGTTCAAATCCTCGACAGGAAAGAGCAAGTTTTGAGAAACAAGACGATCCCACTCGTGATGGTTCGTTGGAGACATCACGGAGTGGAGAAGGCAACCTGGGAGTTAGAGGATCTAATGAGGAGGAAGTACGCAATGATTTTCACTTAAAGACTACTCAATTTCGAGGACGAAATTTCTCAAGGGGAGGTACTCAAACTCGAGATCTTTCTTTGGAACTTCCTTATTAACAAACAACAAAAAGAAAGAAGAAATGAATGTTTAAAACTTGGTTTCCCATGTTTTAAAAAGAAAAAAAATGAAGTGAAAGACAAAAGGAAAACAAGGAAAGAAAGTTTAAACCATTTTGGTTTGGTTTGCTTTTAAAGACAAGAAGAAAAGGAAATGAAACAAATATTTTATATATTAAGTTATTTTGTTTTGTTAAGAAAAGAAAAGAAAAGAAAAGAAAAGAAAGAAAGAAGATAAAGGAAAGAAAAGAAAAGGAAAAAGAAATGGAAAATGAAAAAAAACAAAAAGGTGCAAAAGGACAAAACCCTCCACCGTTTGATTTGTTTTAAAAGAAGTTCTCTCCATTTTCTTCTCTTTCATCACAAACTAAGGCTGAAGCTTCGTGGTTGAAGGAGAAAGGAAGAAGAAGGAGGCCATTTTTTGTTGATTTTGAAGCTGGAGTTGCAGAAGAAAAGAGGAGAACTCAAGGAAGTCAATTTTACAGCAAGGAAATCAACTCAGACAAGTTCTAATTTTCTGTTCATCTCGAGCTCCACAAGAAGAGGTAAGAGTTGAGGTTTTGTTTCATGAAAGTTAACTCATATTGGAACAAAATTCGTGAAGGAAGCTCGAGCCAATTCTGATTGTAAGTTGCTGTTTTCTTAAGAGGAAGGCAGAAGACATAATTTTGCTGTCAAATCCGAGAGGTCTCTGATGTTTTGGTTGTTCTGATCTATATACTTAGAGTTAGAATCTCTGAAAGGTATGGTTCGAAAGCTTATTGCATTTCCTACAACTTTTGTGAAGAAAGCATGAGAAGAAAATGATTGGAAGATGTTGTAATCATCAGGTTAAGTTTCGGGTTGCAGCAGGAAGTGAAATCTGGAACAGCAGCAGGATCATTTTAGGGATTAAGCTACTGAGGTATTTTCTAACCAATACGTTAGGAATCTTATTTTCATGTCTTCATAAGAGTTTTAGAGGGTTCAAAAAGGAAGATTTTGGTATAAAGTACATTCTTTTTGGATAGGTAATGAAGAAGTTATGGCTGTCTGAAAACAGGGCAGAAAATCTGAAAATGCTGGAATTTTTTGAAAGTGTGTTTTCTTGTAGTTTTAAGGTTAAAAACCATGAGCTCGAGGTTCTAATACATGAATTTGGTTTGTTTGACAGGCCAAGAGCAAATAGGTCGAGTGTACGGGCTAAGATTCTAGTTCAAACACTGTGAGTGATAAAACGAACTTCAAAAGTGTATATATGCTTGAATTATGTTCAAGAAATGCAAGTTTTGCTAGAATAAAAGTTTTCAATGCATTATGCTTTCTTTTGAACACATGTTTATGAGTATTCATGTTTTCCTAGAAATGTTTCAAGTGTTCATTGTGACCCTAAAAGTCGTTATAAAATTTATACATGAGCATATGTCCAATGATTGCCAAAATTTATGGAAATGTTATGATTTCAAGCAAGCATGTACTAGCAAGTATGTTTTAAAGATTTCGATTTTATGAACAATTTGAGTAAGCTTGAGTTTTATGAAAGAAAAGATAAGCGAGGCATGTTCAATGTTTTCATGTGATTTTCGAGATATTGAGCCCGAGGCTTTATGGTACCGTGTGCACACAGAGTCTTATTCTCGTTGTCGACGTTGAGTGTACTCCGTGACAACAGCCACTGCCGTGAGGTCTTTGGCGGGCCCCACTACGACAAAGACGATGGGAGTGTCGGGCGGGCCCCACTACATCGTGAGAGTAAATGTTGGTTTAATGGCGTGCCCTACACAACGTGGATTGTGACATGTTTTTAAAAGAGTTTATCTCATTTACATGCCTTACGAGATTTTGATGATATACTTGTTGGTTTTACGAAATTCTATTATGATTCTACGTTTACTTTCAATGTTTGAATACAAATGCATATGCTCATAGTTTTGTGTCACATGTTTTACAAGTTATAGATATTAAACACGATCCACTCACCGAGCTTCATAGCTCATTCTTTCAATGTTTTCAAACTTTTCGTAGAGATCGAGCTCCTGCACCCGAAAGTTATCGCCATAGTCTGCTTTGAAGCTTCATAAGTTTAATACTTTGTACGTGGTGGTGTTGTATAGCTAGTCCCTATGTGTTATAGTTTATATAGAGAGGACTATGTTGTTATAGTTGTTTGTTCATTAGAGGTTTTATGAACAATGAGTTGTCTTGTGTTGTTTTGATGCACTTGACTTTTAGTTTCCGCTGTGTTATGTTTAAGTGTTCCATTTGCGAACATAGTATGTTTATCAGTGAATCGTGGTCACTGTGTATTGTTAAGAGGTAAATAATGTCTGTTGGCTTCACGCCGCCTTTCGAGCTGAGTTAGCAGGTAGTTCGGGAGGGGGTGTGACATTTATGTTCTTGAATTAAATCGTTGTAACTAAATCAAGAGCACGGGAGTCACAATCGCTTCCGCTACGAGACTTCGATTCCCTTCAAAAGGAGGAGTGTTTCTGTTCACCCTTCGGCGGTCATTCTAAGCCTTTTGGATATCATTGCAAATTTTTAATGACCTAGGGATCATAGGATAAATTTTTGTTAAACCTTGATTGGATTTCAAAAACTTTTTTGCGAGTTTAACACAAAGCTTTTACTTGTTTTTCATCAAAATGTTTAGCTCAATAATAGCATTACTAGCTTCCGACAAATTAGTGAGAGACAACTACCCAACTTGAAAAAACAATATAAACACGATTCTAGTAACCGACGACCTTAAGTTCGTGCTCACTGAGGAGTGTCCTCAGTTGTCGAGCTCGACCGCGTCACGAAGTGTTCGTGATGCATACGATCGGTGGATCAGGGCCAATGAAAAGGCAAAGGTCTATAGAATTGCCAGCTTATCTGAAGTTTTGGCAAAGAAGCGTGAGTTGATGGTCACCGCCAAGGAGATCATGGAGTCCTTGCAGGAAATGTTTGGACAACAGTCCTTTCAGGTACGACATGAATCGCTCAAACACGTCTTCAACGCCCGGATGAAAGAAGGGGCGTCTGTCCGTGAACACGTTCTAGACATGATGACCCACTTTAATCTGTCAGAGATGAACGGGGCTTTGATCGATGAGTCGAGCCAGGTCAGCTTTATACTATAGACTCTTCCGAAGAGTTTCCTTCAGTTTCGTAGCAATTTTGTTATGAACAAAATTAGCTACACTCTGACCACCCATCTCAACGAGTTACAGAACTTTCAGTCCTTGATGATGATCAGGACACCAGAAACTGAGACAAATGTTGCCTTCAGATCCTATCACATGGGGTTCGACCTCTGGGACAAAACCTGTAGCTCCTTCTTACCCGAAAGGGAAGAAGAAGAAGATGAAGAAGGGTAAAGTTGACCGAGTTGCCGCCCAAAAGGAAAAAAAGGTCAAGGAAGTTGCAGAAAAAAGAAAGTGTTTCCACTGCAATGGGGACGGCCACCGGAAGTGTAACTGTCCCAAATTCCTTGTCGAGAGGAAGAATCAAGGTAAATGTGATTTACTTGTAACTGAAACCTGATTAGTGGAAAGTAATGACTCTGCCTGGATAATGGATTCGGTCGCCACTAACCACGTTTGTTCTTCTTTTTCAGGGAATTAGTTCCGAGCAGCAGCTGCGAGAGGGTGAGGTGACTCTACGAGTTGGATCCAGGGAGGTTGTCTCTGTTACTCGCCCAATATGTCTATCTTCTCAGGGACAAAACCACGTGGGGAGCTGAGAACTTGACTACGCGAGATAGAATTCACTCGTTCCTGACTGACGGAAACTAGAGGGGTTGTTCCTGATGCGAAAATATTAGTGCCCTAAACTAATGCAAATTAGGATAAGACTCTGACTCTTCTGTGACGTGCAAGTATACACGGTCAAGTGCAGCAAGTGATAAGAAAAGTATCGATCCCATGAGGACTAGTAGAATCTAAACCAATGAGTGTCCTAGAAATTTTTCTCCTTATTTTTTGGTGGAATGCATGGGCATGCAAGTTTTTGTTAAGAATAAATGAATGCAATAATAGGAATTTGATTTTTTTTGTTGTTTGGATGAGTTAAATATAATTAAGACTAATGCAATAAATCAAAATATCTGAAAACATTAAAAACATAAACTAAACGAGAGAAAACTGGGGCTTTTAGATTAAGAGATAGACTAGGGTTAAGTTGAAGTTTCATGTATAATTAGAATAACAAATATGTGGTTGATGCCTTGAATTTACCTACACATGTGATCAAGTGAATTTTTCCAAAATCATTAAATTTTAAAACTAACAATTTCCCAATTGAGACCTAAATTACGCTCATGATTTTAAGGTTCTAGGTGGGTTAATTATCCCTAATTAACTCAAGATCCTAGAATGAAATTTTAATTTCCTAATTCACTACCTTTTCCAAGTTCGTGAATTTTAAGAGAAGTTAAAGTGGCCAAATTTTAAGTCTCATGCATCGTTGCAAACATTAAAATCTCATAAATCCAACTATGGCATCAACCATTAATTTATTACAATTTATACATTGAAGAACAACCTAACATGTGCCTAGAAGAATTTTAGTTCATGCTTTGGGTCAAATTGCACATCTTTAAGTTGAACATGCTTTCACTAATCAAGAGATTTATAAATAGCAGCACGAAAATAGTCACACAATTGTCTAAACAGTGAGCAAATTAACCTCTAATTAGTGTATAAACAACCCAACAAAAGCAGTGATAATTGGCCAAAATAATAGGCAAAAGCACTAAAAGAAAAGGAACAATTTACACAGCAAGTGGCCTTGTTTTGCTACAGCAATTGCCTAGCAGCAACCCTCTATCGATGGACTGCAGTAGGGCACTTTGCTTCAAAAAAACCTTTGGATGGCCTCAAGACGATCAGCCAATTGCTTCAAAGAAAAGGGTTCTCGGGTTCCTACTTCACAAAGAACAAAGCGATTGTCGAAGCAAACCTCGACAGCTCCCAACGCCAGCAACCTCACACGATTGCTTCAGCAAACCTCGACAGCTCCCAACGCCAGCAACCTCACGTGATTGCTTCAGTAAACCTCGACAGATCCAACGCCCGCAACCTCACGCGATTGCTTCAGCAAATCGATGGGCCAACTCTCCCAATGCCGTCCCTCGCAATTGCTACAACAAATCTCAGTGCCTTCCTCCGACTGCTTCAGCAAGGTGGTAGGTTGGCTCTCCTAAATGCCCTCACTAATCTGCTCCCTCGGCTTGCTCAGAGCAAAATTGAGGCCCTCCGATCTGCCTCCAACAATTGCCTCACCACGGATGAACCTAACGATTGCTACAAAGAAAGACACCATCATGATTTGTCTCTCTAACGCACACTTTCTTTGTAGCAATCACTTGGTTCTCCTTCTCTCTCTTCTCGGTCTCTTCCTCTTGTCGCAAATTCTCTCTTCTTCTCACACTTGTAAACCCTAGCCTCCTTATACAAGATGGCGTTGCCCTAACTCTACAAATTACAAAAATACCCTTAAGGGTAAAAAGACCATATTACCCTTCAGGTAAAATGTCTAAAATGCCCTTAGGGACTCTTGTAATTTTTAAACATCTCCTGCACACAGAAAAATCTCAAATAAATTAATGAAGTCAATTATAAATCAAACTAAATATGCAAGGATTTTTGGAGTTAAGAAAAATCTCAAATTTCGGTCTTTAATCAACTGTTAGCTGGTTTTCCTAAATTTCTTGAATTAAAGCACAAAAACATCAAAATTAATTCTTTTTTCACCTAATGCTTAAATTCAAGATTTCAAAGCTAACACACGTTATTTAGGGATAAAATAACATGAGGATCACTAAATTAAATGCAATTCAAGTGGATTAAATACTAAAATTCTAGCAAAATAACTCCCTTATGGTGAGTTATTAGTTCCCTTAAGTGTTGTCTCCAGGACTTGGACAAGGGAACCCACCCTCTCACTGGCCCGAGAGGGGTGTTGTTTATGGTTGGACCATACAACGTTTTTGTTCATTAGAGGAGTAGTGGGGACTTAAGGAGCAAGAGGTAGACACAGGGGTAAAATGGTAATCTGACCCAGCAGTGTCTACGAATAACCTGTTAAGGGTCGACTCATGGGCATTGGTTATAACAATGTACACAACTTGTCCTACAGTGATGGGAGTGCAGCCACGGGCTTTAGTGGAGTGTTACCGTAGCTAATGAATGTTGATTAACTGGGTCAAAGAGTTTGATAGGTTAGTCTCGGATCATTGGAGCTCGTCATCTGTAGGTCCATTAGGTCCCTCGGTTGGCTCAAACTGGATACATAGAGGGTTTATAGTTTGGTGTGGATTTAAAGTGTTCAAATTCATTAAAAGGGTATGTATGTTATTTATATGAGATATGATTGACATATTATATAGTTTAATGTGAATGAGATTCATAATAAACTATAGGTTAGCCTAATTGCTTAATTAGGGCTAATTTAGAGAAATTGGGTTGAGAGAAATTAAATTGAATGTGATTCAATTTAAAATCCACAGTTATACAAATGTGACTTGTATTATAAGGTATGATATATCTTATTATATGTGGTTATGCAAATATGATTTGCATAACCTAAGTTGTGGTAAAATGGTAAATAGGTGGAGATTTCAACTCCACCTATCACCATTATATAATGCCTTTGCGAGAAGGCATTGGTGAGGCATTGGTTCATTTTTTGGAATCTCACCAAAAGAGTTCTAAAAAATTCTCTCAATTCTCTCAAAGTTTCTCTCTTCCCCTAAACCAAAAGAGCCCACCACTCTCCCTTTACCAAAGGAGAACAATCGAGAAGACCTTTTAGAGGTGTTCGAATTGTTCGTTGTACGGGAGATCGTAAACGTAGAGATCGAGAGCACGAAGAGTTCGTGACCAGACGAGGAATTCGTGAAGAAGGGTTCTTCAACAAGTAATTAGTTCTTCTTACTTTTGTTCCTTCATTTTACAGCATGTTTAGCCTAAATCCTATAGGATAGATTTAATTTTAAGAATTGTTTTCTCAACGATCACCACGACGATTCAAAATCGTTTTCCACTGCGGGAGTTTTATTCCCTTCAATTGGTATCAGAGCCAATCGTTGGCTTCTTCGTTGTGCAAATTAATTTTCTTAAAATTAGGTGGTTTAAACTTTAATTCATGTGATGAATTGTGGTTTTGCAAAATGGATGTTTCGGTTTTTGGCACTTAATTTAGATTTACTTTTCTGTTGATGAGATCAATGTAAAGGGTTGTGTTTTCTGGGCAATTAGAAAGTAAATCGAGTTTGTAAGTCCGTGTCTTGAATGGCAAGAGTTGTTGTGAAGAAATCGAAGCGAAATCGGGCGGAAAACGACGAAGAACAACAAACGAGTTTGTTGTTCTGTCGACGACATTGAGATGTTGTTCTTCGACGTCTCAACGTTGTCCGTGCGGATGAAGGTTGGGTTGCAGGTCAGCGTTGCAACGGTGAGGCGTTGGGCGCGCTGAGGACAACGTTGCACGCTGCAACGTTTCAACCCTGGACACGGTGTTTCAACGCTGCGAGCGTACTGGCCAGTTTGCGAGCAGATTTCACGCGAGGACTGGCGTGGTTGGGAAACTACTGATCGTGGGACATTATTTCTTAATTTTATTTATTATTTTAATTTTGTAAAATGTATTTTAAATTAATTTTATTAATTAATATTCATATAAAAGTTATATTAATGTTAATTAATTCAATTAATGCTCCTAAAGTGTCAAAACCGGTCCAGTTTTGTTGTTTAATTTATTTTATGCATGAGATGTATGAAATTAATTATTTTATGTGCATATTGTATGTCATATAGATTAAAATCCCATCTTAGGTTAAACATTTCATGCATCATATTTATATTATAAGTGTTATAATATATAGTATGCATGATAGGATTGTATTATAAAAGTCATAATATAATGTTTGCATGTTTTAATTTATTTGATATAAGTGTTATATTTCTTAGATTAAAAGCATGCACATGCATTTAATTCATGTGATGAATGTATGTTATATAGTTTTATTATTCATGTGATGAATGATCAAGCACTATAATATAGAATGCATGTAACCTAAGTTAATTATTAGTTTTAAAATGTTTAATACTTGAATAATTAGACTTAGGTTTTCTAGTTCGAATGAGATTAGAATTAGGAAATCAAATATGACTTATCAAAGGAGACTAATTAGTAACTCTGTCTAAGGAAGCTTCTGTCTAAGGTTGGGTATTTAAGCTAACGCTTTGCGGAACACCCCTACCTGAGAACCGACCAGGGAGTTAATTTGGTCTGGAGATTCATAGGTTATATAAATCGTGAGTGTCGTTAATTAAAAGTTAATTAATTTACTCACATAGACCTAAGTTAATAATGTGATTATAGACTTAGGCTAATCCAATATAAGAGTTATATTGGTAGACTTAGGTAAATATTAGCCGATTTATCTAGGTTAATCCCGATCAATTTAAAGTGTTGAATGGAGGAAATAAAGTGTATAAGATACATTTAATTTTTCGACCATAAATCTCCGTTAAGTTCACACCGTGAGATCCATACTCGGCCTCGTGGCGCAAATGGGAGTGTCCCCCTTTGGGTGGTATTTGTATGGGTCAATATCAACGTGAATGGAGAGAGTACTTATAGTGAGTGGGAGCGGGACCTGTGAAAACGGGACCTAGTCTCTTCTTTCGATTCACACTGTGAGACGCCTATGATCCGCCTGCTAGTTTTGCCTGGACCAGACAATCCCTTCGGAGGTCCTTGATCATGGGTGTCGAAACACCGTGAATTCCCGAAAGGGATACAATTTCCTTGTTGGTTTTCCTTCTTGGTTCACCCTTCGGTGGCTATTGTTTAGACGTATACTTGAAAATTTAAAGATTGAGGGTACACTCACGGGATTCATACCAAAAAATGGTAACTGGACGCCTAATGGAATAAGAGTTGTTCTGGTATTAGGGTTTGGTCGAGAAAGTCTCGTCCTAGAGGAGGAGTGTTTCTGCTCACCCTTCGGTGGTGATCATTCTAAACCTTTGGGGTATCATTGCAAATTTTAATGACCTAGGGATCATAGGATAAAATTTTGCTAAGAATGATTAGATTTTCAAAGCTTTGTGAGACTAATACAAAGTTTTTAACTTGTTCTTCAGCAAAAATGTCTAGCTCAATCATCGCTCTTTTAGCTTCCAACAAACTAGTGGGAGATAATTTTCAAACGTGAAAAAATAATATCAACACAATTCTAGTAACTGACGACCTAAAGTTCATGCTCACTGAGGAGTGTCCTCATGTGTCTGGCTTGACCGCATCACGAAGTGTTCGTGATGTGTACGATCGATGAATCAAGACCAATGAAAAGGCCAAGGTATATATCATTGTCAGCTTATCTGAAGTCTTGGCAAAGAAGCATGACTTGATGATCACCGCCAAGGAGATCATGGAATCTTTGCAGCAAATGTTTGGACAACGGTCCTTTCAGGTCCGGAATGATTCACTCAAACACGTCTTCAATGCGCGGATGAAAGAAGGGACGTTTGTCCGTCAACATGTTCTGGACATGATGACCCACTTTAATCTGGCTAAGATGAACGGGGCTTCGATCGATGAGTCAAACAGGTCAGCTTTATTCTGGAGACTCTTCCGAAGAGTTTCCTTCAGTTTCGTAGCAATGTTGTAATGAACAAAATTACCTACACTCTGACCACCCTTCTCAATGAACTACAGAACTTCCAATTCTTGATGAGGATCAGGACACCGAAGCTGAGGCAAATGTTGCCTTCAGGTCCTTTCACATGGGTTCGACCTCTGGGACAAAATTTGTAGGTTATTCTGGCCTGAAAGGGAAGAAGAAGAAGATAAAGAAGGGAAAGGTTGATCGTGTTGCTGCCCAAAAGGGCAAAAAGGTCAAGGAAGATGCAGAGAAAGGAAAGTGTTTCCACTGCAATGGGGACGGACACGAGAAGCATAACTGCCCCAAGTTCCTTACCGACAGAAAGAAAGAAGGTAAATGCGATTTACTTGGAACAAAAACCTGTTTAGTGGAGAGTAATGACTCTGGCTGGATATTGGATTCGGGGGCCACTAACCATGTTTGTTCTTTTTTTCAGGGAATTAGTTCCTGGCAGCAGCTGCGAGAAGGTGAGATAATGCTACGAGTTGGATCCGGGGAGGTTGTCTCTGCTGCAGCGTTCGACACGGTGAAGCTATGTTTTGGCAGGAATTACATTTTATTAGACCTACTGATGTAACACCGTAAATTATTAGACCTACTGATGTAACACCGTTAACAGTATAGGACTAATAACTTCGTAGATGACCATTAGCGACTCGACCTTAATCCTAAGCGTGTTATGGACTCTTGTCTGCGGGGGTCTGTCCTTTAACTAGTACGAGAGAGGGTGGTCACAGTTACTCGCCCAATATACCTATCTTCTCAAGGACAAGAGCACGTGGGGAGCTGGGAACTTGACTACGCGAAATAGAATTCACTCGTTCCAGACTTAGGAAACTAGAGGGGTTGTTTCCTTAAGTGTTGTCTCCAAGGCTTGGACAACGGGCACTCACCCTCTCACTGGCCCGAGAGGGGTGTTGTTTATGGTTAGACCATACAACGTTGTTGTTCATTAGAGGAGCAATGAGGACTTAAGGAGCAAGAAGTAGACATAGGGGTAAAACGGTAATTTAACCCAGCAGTGTCTACGAACAACCTGTGAAAGGTCGACTCACGGGCATTTGTTATATCAATGGACACAACTGGTCTTACAGTGATGAGAGTCCAACTACGGACTTTAGTGGAGTGTTATCGTAGCTAATGAATGTTGATTAACCGGGTCAAAGAGTTTGACAGGTTAGTCTCGGATCATTGGAGCTCGTCATCTATAGGTCCATTCGGTCCCTCGGTTGGCTCAAACTGGATAGATAGATGGTTTACAATTTGGTGTGGATTTAAAGTGTTCAAATTCATTAAAAGGGTATTTATGTCATTTATATGAGATTTGATTGACATATTATATAGTTTAATGTGAATGAGATTCATAATAAACTATAGGTTAGCCTAATTGCTTAATTAGGGCTAATTTAAAGAAATTGGGTTGAGAGAAATTAAATTGAATATGATTCAATTTAAAATCAACAGTTATACAAATGTGATTTGTATTATAAGGTATGAGATATCTTATTATATGTGGTTATGAAAATATCATTTGCATAACCTAAGGTTGTGGTAAAATGGTAAATAGGTGGAGATTTCAACTCCACCTATCACCATTATATAATGCCTTTGGGAGAATGTATTGGTGAGGCATTGGTTCATTTTTTGGAATCTCACCAAAAGGAGTTCTCAAAAATTCTCTCAACTCTCTCAAATTTTCTCTCCACCCCTAAACCAAAAGAGTCTCACCACTCTCCCTCTACCAAAGGAGAACAACCGAGAAGATCTTTCAGAGGTGTCCGATCGTTCGTTGTTCGGAGAGTTCGTGATCGTAGAGATCGAGAGCACGAAGAGTTCGTGACCGGAGAAGGATTTCGTGAAGAACGGTTCTTCAACAAGTAAGTACTATCTCTTACTGTATTTCCTTCTTTCAAGCATGTTTAGCCTAATTTCTATAGGATAGATTTAATTTTAAGAATTGTTTTCACAACGAAAACCACGACGATTCAATGTCGTTTTCCGTTGCGGGAGTTTTATTCCCTTCATGACCTAATTGATCACAGTGAAGGTAGCTCTTTTTGTCCTCAATTCTTTTAAGCCCAAATCAATAGCAACATACAACATATATTAATTTTTCATTATGCACAAACATTCCAAAGCATGCACGTCATATTGTCATTCATCCTATCATGCATTTTAACTCTCAAATCATTCTTTACTCCTATCGAGGTGACATCAAACTTATCATTAAATATGGTGTGCATTAAAACTATAGGTTAGAGGGAATGAGATTCATATTTAAAACTATTGGTTAAAATTTAATGTACATTAGATGTGCATTAAAACTATAGGTTAGAGGAAAAATATGATTAAATTGATTTAATCTTAATTAAATATAAGATATTTAATTAATATTAATTAAATGTGATTTAATTGAATAATTTAATAATTAACTAGATTAATTATTATTTAATAATAATAAATATATGGGAACGTGTCAAGAGGACACGTTCTCCACTTCCCCTCTAACTCCCTACCGATATGGAGTGGGGGAAGTGTCCCTCTTGTCTTTAACTTCTCGATGGAGAGAAGATGTAGGTTGGTTGATCATTTTGAGCAATTAAGAAATTGCTGAAAAAGGATTATCTCTCTCAAATATTCTCTTCCTATTCCAAATTGTTGGAATTCTTCCCACAAAGGAAAGGTCTAAGCAGAACTTAGAAGATAGAAGGTTTTCACTTGTGGTTTTGTCTTGTGATACAAAGAGGAGAATAATTTGATTGAAGTTGTTGTACGATAGTGGAGCAAGGAGTTGTTGTGTGGACTATAAAGGTAATTCACTAATTCCTTTTAGTTTAATTTAGAAATACAACATACTTAATCATGTTTAATCCATGCTTAATTTAGAATTGTTTATCTCTGTGTAATTTGCCAAAGTATGGGGTTTTGGAGTAAACCAAAACAATCAAGCAAATACGATTTAACACCACAATTTCGCTGCTCAAGGGGATTCGATTCCCTTCAATTGGTATCAGAGCCAAGTTTGTTTTTGTTTTGGTTGAATTAAAATTGCACTGGTTGGTAGGAAATTGAATTTTTGTTTGTTGTTAAACTGTTTAGGAAGTTTGGCCATAGTTTTTGTTTGATTTGATCAAACTAATGTAAAGGCCTCTACGTTTTTGTGCAATAAAATGAAATATTGAGTCTGTATTCATGTTTTTGAGTCGTTTGTGACTTGTTCGGGGTAATTCGGATGAGATTCGGGTGCCAAATTACTGATTTGAAGTTATTGTTTTCGAAGGAGCAGGTTGTTGTTGCACCAGCATCGTTGCAATGCCACAAACGTCATTCATCAGTGTTGCAACGCTGTTGGATGGCGTTACAATGCTGATGATCCCTATTGATGAGGAATTTGAGGGGTGTGAAGGAAATCGAAGTCCCGCAGCAGAAGCGATTGCGAATCGCACGCTCTTGATTTAGTTACAACGATTTAATTCAAGAACGTAAAACACTAGAATAAGCATATAAACATAATGGACAGCATGAATTATTACCTTTGAAGAACCTTTCTTCAAGTGCTCCTCCTCTCTCACGATCAAGATCTCTGCAACAAGAACCATGAACGGAATAAGACACGACCACTGGATTTTCTCCGTTGTTCTCTAGGTGAGGGAGGAATGTGGGGTCCCTTTATGAGATGTAAGATGTTGTGAGAGAGATGTGTGTTTTGGAACCTTTCCAACAACACAACAAAAGTTTGGAATCACTTAACCTAGTTGCATCTCATGCAACCATATATATAGGGAAATAGGATGGAAATGACCATCCTACCCCTCCTTTAATCTCTCTTTAGTATATGGTTTATATGTGAATCTAATTCACATTAAAACTATATATTATATTAATTATATCATATATAATTGATATAACACCTCATATATGAAATTGAACACTTCAATTTAATTCCTAACTTTATACCCTCAATATAACCATGTTGAGCCAACGGAGGACCTAATGGACCTACGGTTCATGAGCTCAATGATATGAGATTAACCGATCAAACTCTTTGATCCAGTTAATCAATATTCATTAACTACAAGTCACTCCACTATAGACTTGTAGTTGCACTCTCCTCACTGTAGATAATATTGTGTCCACTGATATAGTCATTACCCATGAGTCGACCCTTCACAAGTTGTTCGTAATTACAGCTGGGTCAAATTACCGTTTTACCTCTTTGTTCCTTAAGCACCATTGATCCTCTAATGAACAACAAGTCTAAGGTCCTACCTTAGACTCATACCCTCATAGAGGGTTGGGCCCCGTTGTTCAAGACTTGGAGTCAGTTCTTAAGGGAACAACCTATCTAATTTCTTAGTGTAGGAATGAGTGAATTCCATCTTACACACTTAAGTTTCCAACTACCTACGAGGTTCTATCCCTGAGAAGGTAGGCTTATTGAGTCGGCTACAGGCCACTCTCACCCATACTAGTCTAAGGATAAACCCCTATAAGCAGGAGTTCTTAACTTACTCATGATTTAGGTCGAGTCACTAATGCCATCTATAAATTACCAGTCTTATCCTATTAACGGTGTTACATTGGTTAGACTAATAATTTGTGATCGGTCTTGTATGAAATCTTCATACAGGATGCCCCCACTCGCATGTCAACTACATGAATGAGTTGGATTACCTCATTTATACTAATTACAAAATGGGTCGCATCCATGGTGTTTCCAGAATGAGGTTTCCAACCTTATTCTTATACCATAGACCATTTAGGTTATATTCTTGAACACAATCCAAATAGTGTCAATCAGACCGATGTTCAAGATATATGTTATAACCTTGGAGCTTAGTTTATTGGATTTATAAAGTAAGACTGTGAATTTATCAAAACAAATAACCCTTTATTTAATTGATCAAAATTACACAAGTTTAGGCATAAATCCCAACAATCTCCCACTTGACCTAAAGCTTGTGGAGTACTAAAACATTACAGTAATGTAAATACAATAAAGTAGGGCATTTAAACACCTTTGTACAAAATACTCCCACTTGCCCTAGTTGGGGAAGACTTGTAAACCTAGTCCTTCTAGGTGACTCTCAAATACTTTAGCCGTGAGAGCCTTTGTAAAAGGATCGAACAGCGTTGTGCTCGAGGCTATCTTCTTGACAATCACGTCTCCTCTATGCACGATCTCCGGATGAGATGATACTTCCGCCTATGTGCTTTCCCCTCTTGTGACTTCGGCGTTCCCTCGAATTTGCCACTGCACCACTGTTATCGCAATACAGTGTGATGGGAAAAGTCATATTTAGAACAACTTCCAAATTTAGCATGAATTTCCTTAACTAAACGACCTCCTTAGTTGCTTCACAAGTTGCTACATATTCGGCCTCCATGGTGGAATCAGCGATGCATCCTTGCTTGACGCTTCGCCATACTACAGCTCCTCCGTTAAGAGTGAATATTGACCCTGATGTAGATTTTCGAGAATCTTTATCAGTCTGAAAGTCAAAATTCGTGTATCCTGTAAGGATCAAATCCTTAGCCCCATACACAAGCATGTAGTTCCTTGTTCTCCGAAGATACTTAACGATTTTTTTAATCGTTGTCCAGTGTTCAAGTCCTGGATTGGATTGATACCTACTGACCATTGCAACTGCAAAACAGATGTTAGGCCTTGTACACAACATGCGTACATCAGGCTCCCAACAGCTGATGCATAAGGAACCCGTCTCATATCCTCAACTCCTTGAGGTGTCTTAGGACATTGTTCCTTAGACAAATGGATTTCATGTCTAAAAGGCAACAAGCCCTTTTTGGAATCTTGCATCTTAAACCTTAACAACACTTTGTCTATGTAAGATGCTTGAGACAAGGCTAGTGTTTTTATTCTTGCGGTTCCGGACAACTGGATCCCAAGAACAAACTGTGCATCACCCAAATCTTTCATTTGGAATTGCGTAGCTAGCCAATCCTTAATGTCAGTAAGATAACCTACGTCATTCCCAATGAGTAGGATATCATCCACATAGAGAATTAGGAATGCGACAGAACTATTGATGATTTTCTTGTAGACACAAGGTTCATCATCGTTCTGGTCAAAACCATAAGATCTGATTGCCTTATCAAATCTTATAGTCCAGGATCTAGAGGCTTGTTTCAGTCCATAAATTGACCTTTTAAGCCTGCAAACGTTTTGCTCTTGTCCTGGTTCAATGAACCCTTTGGGTTGGTCCATGTAGATGTTTTCCTCAAGATTGCCATTCAAAAAGGCTGTCTTGACATCCATTTTCCATACCTCATAGTCATAATATGCGGCAATGGCAAGAAGGATACGGATAGACTTTACCATAGCAACAGGTGAAAAGGTCTCCTCATAGTCAACCCCTTCAACCTGTGTATAACCCTTTGCTACTAGTCTAGCTTTAAAGGTTTGCACCTTCTCATCTACACCACGCTTTCTCTTGTAGATCCACTTATAACCTATAGGTTTTACCCCATCAGGCTTATCTTCAAGATCCCAAACAGAATTGAAGTACATAGACTTCATTTCTTGGTCCATGGCTATGACTCATTTGTCTTTGTCTTTGTCAACCATTGTTTGATTATAAGTCAATGGATCCTCGCAGTTGTCATTTGGTATAACAACTTGGGTTTCAGCTAAACCCATGTAACGGTCAGGCTGTATTACGACCCTTCCACTACGTCGAGGCATACTTAACACTTGAGATGGACTTTCTTGACTAGACAAACCAGTATCAACAACTCTTGTTGACGTACTAGTTTTATTAGCAACCTTTGCTATTGTTCCATCTAACTCACTCAACACTACTTTACTTTTTAGTTTGTGGTCTCTTATGTGGTCCTTCTCTAAGAAAATGTACTTCGGATAGTTCCGTTTCAAATGCTCGTCTTCGTTGCAGTGGAAACACTTTCCTTTGTCAGCAACATCTTTGACTTTCTTGCCCTTCTGGGCGGCAGCTTTTTCATCATGTTTCCCTTTACCAACCTTCTTCATGTTCTTCTTCTTCCCTTTCAGGTTAGAAGAAGATAAAGCCACTATTTTTGTCCCAGAGGTCGAACCTCTGTGATAACTCCTACTGGCAACATTTGCCTCACCTTTCGATCCCTGAATTTTCATCAAAGATTGAAAGGTCTGGAGTTCATTCAGAAGGGAGGTAAGGTTAAAAGTAAGCTTGTTCATAACAACATTACTTCTAAATTGCAGGAAACTATCTGGAAGGGTTTCCAGAATGAAGCTGACTTGGCTCGACTCATCGATGGAAGCACCATTCAACTCCACGATGTTAAAGTGCACCATCATATCCAGGACATGATCCCAAACAAATGTACCCTCTGGCATCCTTGAGTTAAATATGTACTTTAGGGCATTATGTCAGGCCTATGTGGACTGTTGTCCAAACATACTCTGCATAGAGTCCATGATTTCGTTGGCGGTAATCATGCCCTCATGCTTCTTGGCTAATATGTCAGATATACTTGTCAGCATGTAGACCTTGGCCTTATCATTGGCCTTGATCCATCGATCATATGCATCACGAACATTTCGTGCCGCATTCGAGCCTGGCACTTGAGGACACTCCTCAGTCAGCACAAACTTCAGATCATCCACTACCAAAGTGTTGAGCTTGTTTTTCCATGTCATCATATTCTCTCCAGTTAACTTTTCCGCACCCAATAAGGAAATTATAGAGCTAGACATTTTTGCTAAAAATTTACAAACAAACTTGTATGAGTTTCTTGTTATAACTCTAATCCAATCATGTTTTAGCTAATTATCAAAATGATTCCTAGGTCATTTATAATTTGCAATGATACTCCAAAGGTTTAGAATGTATGACACCGAAGAGTAATCAAAAACACTCCTCCTCTGGATCAAGACACTCTTGACCAAAACCTAATACCAGAATAACTCATATTCCTATAGGTTTTAGTTACCATTTTTCGGTCAGGATACATACACAACTTATGTACCCCGTGAGTGTAACCCTCTGTCTTTAGATCTCAGAGTCTCCATCCAATAAAATCCGTCGAAGGGAGGACTAGATTGAAAAACAGTCTAAGGAAATCTTTATCCCTTTCGGGTGTCTACTGTGTTCGATCCCCATATGATCAAACCCTCAGAAGGGATTGTGCAGTCGAGCCAAACTAGCAAAGCTAACCATAGTGGTCTAACGGTGTAAACCGAAACAAAGAGACCGTGAGGTTTTGTTTTTCACTAAACTGCTCCCACTCACTATAAGTACCCTCTCCATTCACCTTGATATTGACTCATACAAACACCACCATCCGAAGGAGAGCGCTCCCATTTGCGCCACGAGGCCAAGTATGAGTCTCACGGTGTGAACTTTTCAGAGATAGTGTAGGTGGAAAAATATGTATCTCATACACTTTTCCTCCCACTGAATACTTTAAAATTATAGGAATCTTACTTAGGCTAAAACCCGGCTAATGGTTTTACCTAATTCTATCAATATAACTCTTATATCGATAATCAATATAACTCTTATATTGATTTTATCCTAAGTTTGTTAATATAACTCCTTATATTAAACCTAGGATTTCTAGTTTATTAACCCCTAATAAACCCCGCTGCCCCTCTGTAATTTATAAAACTCTCTGATTAAATTTCACTCCCAGTCGGGTTTGTGTAGGGGTGTTCCGCTTCCGCATGACTTAAATACCCAAACCTAGACAGAACTTTCCTTAGAGCGAGTTCCTCTTTTAATCATAGCTTATAAATTACTTGGTTCCTAATTCTAATCTAATTAGAACTAGATAACCTAAGGTCTATTATTTCCAAGTTCTAAACACTTTAAAACTAATAATTAACCTTAGGTGACATGCATACTATGTTATAGTGCTTGATCATTCATCACATGAATAATAAGACATTCATAGCATAATCATCTCATGATATATAATGCATGTCAATGTTGTCCATAAATTAATATAACATCTTTATATTAATTAATCATGCAAACTATATAATATAACTCTTTATATTATAAATGAAGCATGAAAATGCTTAACCTAAGGTGGAATTTCTAAAATAAAAGCATACAATATGCAAGGCAATAATTACACAACAATTGCATAATTTAAATAGCAAAATTAGACCAATTTTGGCACCATAAAATTAATTTTAATTAATATAATATAATTATATTAATTAAAATTAAAAATATAAAATATAAAATATAAAATATTTTTATAATTAATATATATAATAAAAACAAATTTTCGCCCGTTGCTCCTTCGCGTGAAACGTATATGGCGTTGCAACGCTGATGGCAGCGTTGCAACCCTGTGCCTTGTGTCGTTTACGCCCATTGGAGCCGTTGCGCGCGCCAGCGTTGCAACGTAACGCCTCGATGCGCGCCTCCTCCCAAGCGCGCGTTACAACGCCAATTAAAGCGTTGCAGTAGCGCATTACTGACGACATGTGGAATCACCTATTCCAAGCTCGTTTTTGCTCCGATCTTCTCAGCAACCACCTTGCCTCGATCGACACAGAGTTACAGGCTCGATTTACAATTAAAATTGTCCAAAGCACCGGGCCTTTACATTGAACGATTCAATGGAAATTGTAAATCTAAGTGCCAAAATCGAAACCATCTAATTTTGCAAAACCGTTCATACATCTCATGCAAAACAGTAAATCCGACCTTGTTCTTCAAAAATCCATAACATAAATCAAGAACGCAACTTGGCTCTGATACCAATTGAAGGGAATCGAAGTCTCGCAGCGGAAGCGATTGCGAATCGCGCGCTCTTCATTTAGTTACAACGATTTAATTCAAGAACGTAAAACACTAGATTAAGCATATAAACATAATGGACAGCATGAATTATTACCTTTGAAGAACCTTTCTTCAAGTGCTCCTCCTCTCTCACGATCAAGATCTCAACAACACGAACCACGAACGGAATAAGACACGACCACTGGATCTTCTCCGTTGTTCTCTAGGTGAGGGAGGAATGTGGGTTCCCTTTAGGAGATGTAAGATGTTATGAGAGAGATGTGTGTTTTGGAACCTTTCCAACAACACAACAAAGGTTTGGAATCACTTAACTTAGTTGCATCTCATGCAACCATATATATAGGGAAATAGGATGGAGATGACCATCCTACCCTTCCTTTAATCTCTCTTTAGTATATGCTTTATATGTGAATCTAATACACATTAAAACTATATATTATATTAATCATATCATATATAATTGATACACCTCATATATGAAATTGAACACTTCAATTTCATTCCTAACTTTATACTCTCAATATAACCATGTTGAGCCAACGGAGGGACCTAATGGACCTACAGTTCATGAGCTCCAATGATATGAGATTAACTGATCAAACTCTTTGATCCAGTTAATCAATATTCATTAACTACAAGTCACTCCACTATAGACTTGTAGCTGCATTCTCCTCACTTTAGATAATATTGTGTCCACTGATATAGTCATTACCCATGAGTCGACTCTTTACAGGTTGTTCGTAATTATAGCTGGGTCAAATTACTGTTTTACCCCTATGATTACCTCTTTGTTCCTTATGCACCATTGATCCTCTAATGAACAACAAGTCTAAGGTCCTACCTTAGACTCATACCCTCATAGAGGGTGGGGCCCCGTTGTTCAAGACCTGGAGTCAGTTCTTAAGGGAACAACCTATCTAATTCCTTAGTGTAGGAATGAGTGAATTCTATCTTGCACAGTTAAGTTCCCAGCTACCTACGAGGTTCTGTCCCTGAGAAGGTAGGCTTATTGAGTCGGCTACAGGCCACTGTCACCCATACTAGTCTAAGGACAAACCCCTATAAGCAGGAGTTCTTAACTTGCTCAGGATTCAGGTCGAGTCACTAATAACATCTATAAATTACCAGTCTTATCCTATTAACGGTGTTACACTGGTTAGACTAATAATTTGTGGTCCGGTCTTGTATGAACTCTTCATAAAAGATGCCCCCACTCGCATGTCAACTACATGAATGAGTTGGATTACCTCATTTGTTCTAATTACAAAATGGGTCGCATCCATGGTGTTTTCCTCATTGAGGTTTCCAACCTTATTCTTATGTTATAGACCATTTAGGTTATATTCTTGAACACAATCCAAATAGTGTCAACTACATTGATGTTCAAGATATATGTAACCTTGGAGCTTAGTTTATTGGATTTATAAAGCAAGACTGTAATTCTATCAAAACAAATAACCCTTTATTAAATTGATCAAAATTACACAAGTTTAGGGCATAAATCCCAACAGGGTGTCAGTGTTACAACGTCGTTTCATGGGGTTGCAACGCCAACCCGATGTTAGACGCGAGCACAGCCACGGCGTTGCAACGTTGTCCTCGGCGTTGCAAGGTCGTGCCATTGATAGATTGAAGGATGGTCGGTTCAACTTGGTTTGGGCAGTTCGGTTCTTTTCCACTCCGGTTCAAGCGGTTCGGCTCTGGTTCAAGGTATTTTTTATCGGTTTTGTAATAGAATTATTTTATTATTTTGTACTTTAGGGGTCGAATTTTTCGATTTAATGGCTATTTTTCTTTATGAAAGTCATTTATAATAATTCTCACCTTAGGATAAGCATGTTCATGCATTTTTTTATATAAGTGTTATATGAGTATGATAAAAGTGCATGATTTATTTTTCATGAGTAATTAGTTATAGTTGTTATAATTCAATTATATGGAAAATGAAAAGAATTGAGCATGAAATTACTTAGTTTAATATAAAGTGTGATATTATTTAAGTAATTTGCATAATTCAATGAGTTGAATGGCAATACATTTCTAATTAGAATTTGATTGTTGGAAAAATCACATAGTTATTTGTTATAGGTTAATCATTAAAATTTATAAAAGTTATAAATGGGTTTTAGAAACTATAACCTATAACAAAGAGATGCATGCAAACATAGGAACTTGGGTAGAATGAAATTATTTTTAAAATGTTTAAAATTATTAGACCTAAGTTTAATTTCTAATAGGATTCGAAATTAGTCTTTCATAGTATTTTAAATAGTTTAAAATATAGTAGGAAAATAAGACTTTGGTTATAAGGGAACTCTACCGGTGATGTTCTGTCTAAGGTTGGGGGTACTTAAGCTGACGGTTAACTGAACACCTCCTACCTAAGAACTGACATGGAGCCTGAGTTGAATTAACCATAGTCCTGTTAGCATGTGTTATATCTAGGTTATTAAAATGTTTATTGATAGCACACAAAATGTGTTATCCTTATGCTTATAATTCGCTAGTTTTATGACAATTCCAGGACTTTTACATGTATAAATCATCAAATTTCAGGTTCAAAGCTTTTAACAGAGCAATTGGAGAGATTTGGAACTATTCGGGATCAAAACAAGGCTAACGAAGCTCAAAAAGTGAAGCAAATATAAGAAGAAAGTCAAACCTAGCTTGTTGACCCAAACCCAGAGCGTTGCAACGCCAGTCTAGGCGTTGAGACGCTGATGTTGCGGATGTTTGGCTTAGAAGAGTCGTGAAGACAGTGTTGCAATGCGTCTTTGCAGCGTCACAACGCTGAATCGATAAGGCGCGTGCACGTTAGGGTAGCAGCGTTGCAACGTTGCAGAAAATTTCCATATTTAATTGGTGCCTAGGGAACGGCGTTGTGCCCAGCGTTGCAACGCTCTGTCGATTTGTAGTATAAATATAACATGTTGTACCCAATGTAAGGGGAGCCGAATTGTATAGAATTTTAGACGTGCACACGCCTTCTAACATGTTGTACCCAATGTAAGGGGAGTCGAATTGTATGGAATTTTAGATGTATTTTCGACTCTTACACTCAAAAAGAAGCATAATATTATTCTTCGAGGGCCAAGCACGTGTGAGGAGGCTCGAGATCGTGACGGAAGCTCGAGAACGAAGGATCGGCATCATCACCGATGAGTTTTCTTTCTTCTTCCTTTTCGTTTGTAGTTTTGTTATAGACTCTAATATGACTTTAACTTATTCTTATGGTAATTATGAGTAGCTAATTGTTGTAGTTAGGGGGTTGATTAGCATGTTATGAACTTATTTAAGTATGTATTGAACTTTGTTTGTGTTGTTTTATTTTTGGTAATTCATTCATAAATTACTTGCTTTTCTTTGGCCAAGTTTAGCATGATCTTGTTGGTTTAAGTTTATTCGAGAGAAAAAGACTTAGATTAGAACAAAGTTGTCAAACCGACCTTAGTAAATCTGAGCACGAAAGTGACTTAGGTTCTCTAAAAAACGTTTTAAGAAGTTGTTTAATGTCGTGCATGCTTTTAAAATTCAAAAGATAACTTTAGGATTTATTGTTATGCATGAGAATCAACTGAGATCGAGAGATTCTTTTGAATATCTTTATTTCTTGTTTATAATCTCACAACCATAGTTTATTGCATGTGTTAAATAAGGAAATAACTTGTGAAATCAATTCCCCTAACAATTCTTGCATATTCATGTCTCCACTTGTATATTTACTTTTTGTATCTTTGTTTTCACCTTTTTATCAAAGTTTTGTTGTTTTAGATAAAATTAAGAATTAGTATCTTGGTAGTTAATCAATCTAGAAAACCATTCCTGAGGATGATACTCTGAACTCTAAATCACTATATTAAAACTTGACTCGTACACTTGCGGTATTGCAATATTATTTTTGCAACATTTATTCACCTAGACATAAGTTTAAAACACCTAGTTATAACCGTTATAATAAGCATAGACTTAGATAGATTCTTTTAGCCGGAATCCGACTAAGTTAAACCTATACCCTAATTTTAGGAACTTCAGTGGGTGAAAACGAGATGTTTGCATCGAGTTTACTCTCACATCCTCAAGAGCTCCCACTGTGAGTTCCATGCTCGGCTACGTAGTGTCAATAGGGTGTCTCCCTACGGTAAGTGTTTGCATGGTTCAATACCAAGGTGAATGAGGGAAGTCTCCATAGTAAATGGGAGAAGGGTGTGTGTCAACGTATCCTACGGTCTTCTCCATTAGGTCGCACCATGAGATTTCTATAGTCTCCCTGCTAGGTTGTCCTAGAGCAGCCAATCCCTACGGAGGACCTAACTATAGGGATCGGAACACCGCGAACTCCAGAAATGGATAGAGTCTCTTAGGTAATTTGCCAACAGTTGTCTTGACCAAACAAACAGTAGCTAAGATTTGGAAGTATTCTGACCTATTGGATCTGAAAATGGTAGGGTCACATTTACGGGATAAGTTAAGCTAGTTAACAAGTCTTTGACCAAACAAACAGTAGCTAAGAATCATTGGGACATAAGATGTTCGGGTACTATACAAGCAGTTTATGTACCTGCGGACGATTTGACCGATCCTGCTCCTACCACCACATTTGCACATTTGGATGCTACTACCGTACTATCAAGAGGATTAGCTGCCAAAGGTATCTATCCAGCAGTAGATTGTGAGAATTAGCTGAGATAGTCTCAATTCAGGGGATGAGTGATTGGCCACCTGACGGTGGCTTTTATTCTAAACGCTTGAAGTATCGTTGCAAAATTAAAGGTTTAATTTAAACACTAGGGTTCTTAATAATTTTGCTAAATATGATTGGTTTTATTATGGGTTAAAAGGCATAACTAATTAGAACTACCTTTTATTTCAGCATGTCGTCCTCGATTATAGCCTTACTTAAAAGTGAACGTTTAACTGGAGAAAACTATACTACATGGAAGTCCAACCTAAATACAATTCTGGTTATGGACAACCTTCGGTTCTTACTGACTGAGGAATGTCCTCAGGTCTCTGCTCGAAACGCTCCTCAATCAGTTAACCATGCGTACGACCATTGGATCAAGGCCAATGACAAGGCCAAGGTCTATATTTTGGCTAGTGTTTCTGAAGTTCTGGCCAAAAAGCACGAGGGCATGGTCTCAGCTCGTGAGATCATGAGTTCGTTGCGGAATATGTTCAAACAACCGTCTGGACAACTTCGGCATGAATCCCTCAAGTACGTTTATAACTCTTGCATGAAGAGGGAGCATCGGTGAGAGAACACGTTCTCGATCTGATGGTCCACTTCAATGTGGCAAAAATGAACGGTGCGGTCATCGACGAGCAAAGTCAGGTGTCATTCATCCTGGAATCTCTTTCAAAGAGCTTCCTGCAATTCCGCAGCAATGCGGTGATGAACAAGATTGAGTACAACCTGATAACTCTCCTGAACGAGCTACAAACTTTCCAGTCTCTTATGAAAAATAAGGGAAGGTTGATGGAGAGGCAAATCTGTTTGCCCATTCCAGAAAGTTCGAGAAGGGTTCATCCTCTGGAACAAAGTCCTTCAGCTCCTCTTCTGACCTTAAGAAGATCCAGAAGAAGAAGAAAGGAGGCAAGGGGAAAGCACATGTCGCTACTGATAAGGGCAAGGGAAAGGCCAAGATTGCAGACAAAGGAAAGTGTTTCCACTGAAACATGGTCGGGCACTAAAAGTGAAACTGCCTAAAGTACCTTGTTGAGCTCAAAAAGAACAAAGGTAAATGTGATTTACTTGTTCTTGAAACATGTTTAATGGAAAGTGATGACTTCACCTAGATACTTGATTCAGGGGCCATTAATCACGTTTGCTCTTCTTTACAGGAAACTAGTTCCTTTAAGGAGCTCGATGAGGGTGAGATGACGCTCAGGGTCGGAACGGAAGACGTCGTCTCAACTCGTGCAGTAGGAGATGCGAAACTATTTTTTAGAGATAGATTTTGATTTTTAGAAAATTTGTATATAGTTCCTAGAATTAAGAAGAACTTAATATCTATCTCTTGTCTAATTGAACATGAATATTGTATTTCCTTTTCTTCTAATGAAGTGTTCATTTCGAAAAAGGGTGCCAAAGAGTTTCCTTTTCTCCTAATGCATCATAAGTCTGAGGCTCTTGAAAAGTTCAAAGAGTTTAAGGCCGAAGTTGAAAATGCATTAGGGAAAACCATTAAGACACTTCGATCTGATCGAGGTGGAGAGTATATGGACCTGAGATTCCAACACTATTTGATAGAACATGGAATCCAGTCTCAACTCTCAACACCAAATACACCACAGCAGAATGGTGTATCAGAAAGGAGAAATAGAACCCTGTTAGAAATTGTTCGATCTATGATGAGTTATGCTCAATTGCCTGACTCATTCAGGGGTTACGCAGTAGAGACTTCGATTCAAATCTTGAACATTGTTCCATCAAAGAGTGTTTCAAAAACACCTTATGAGTTTTGGAAGGGGCATAAACCTAGTTTACAACACTTCAGAATTTGGGGTTGTCCAGCACACGTGCTATTGACAAACCCGAAGAAATTGAAACCTCGTTCAAGATTATGCTAATTTGTAGGCTATCCCAAGGAAACGAGAGGTGGTCTTTTCTACGACCCACAAGAAAATAAGGTGTTTGTATCGACAAACGCCACTTTCTTGGAGGAAGATCACATGATGAAACACAAACCACGTAGTAAATTAGTATTGAATGAAGCTACAGGAAAGTCAACAAGAGTTCTTGACCAGGTTGGACCTTCATCAATAGTTGATGAAGAAGCCGACACATCGAGTCAATCTCGTCTATCTCAATTGTTGGGAATGCCTCGATGCAGTGGGAGGGTTGTTTCTTAACCTGACCGCTACTTGGGTTTAACTGAAACTCAGCTTGTCATATCGGATGACGGCATAGAGGATCCATTGTCTTATAAAGAGCAATTAATGACGTAGATAAGGACCAATGGATCAAAGCCATGAACCTTGAAATGGAGTCTATGTACTTCAATTCAGTTTGGGAACTTGTAAACCAACCTGAAGGGGAAAGACTCATAGGGTGCAAATGGATCTATAAAAGAAAGAGAGATGTAGCCGGAAAAGTACAAACCTTTAAGGCTAGACTCATAGCAAAGGGTTTACCCAAAGGGAAGGAGTTGACTGTGAGGAAACGTTTTCCCCTGTTGCTATGTTAAAGTTAATAAGGATACTCTTGTCCATAGTCGCATTTTATGATTATGAGATCTGGAAAATGGGCGTCAAGACTGCCTTTTTGAATGGTAATCTTGACGAAAGTATCTATATGTCTCAGCTCGAAGGATTCATAACCCAAGTTCAGGAGCAAAAAGTTTGCAAGCTCAATTGATCGATTTATGGGTTGAAACAAACATCCAGATCTTGGAACATAAGATTTGATACTGTGATCATGTCTTATGGTTTTGACCAAAATGATGATGAGCCTTATGTTTACAAGAGGATCATTAACGATAACGTAGCCTTCTTAGTATTATATCTGGATGATATCCTACTTATTGGAAATGGTGTAGGATACCTAACTGACATAAAGAAATGGTTGGCGACCCAATTCCAAATGAAATATTTGGGAGAGGCGCAGTATGTTCTAGGGATTCAAATTTTCAGGAATCGCAAAAACAGAGCGCAAGCTATGTCTCAAGCGTCTTATATCGACAAAATGTTGATTCGATATTCAATGCAAAATTTCAAAAGGGGTTTATTACCCTTTAGGCATGGAATTCATCTGTCTAAGGAACAGTGTCCTAAGACACCTCAAGAAGTTGAGGATATGAGACGTATTCCCTATGCCTCAGCAGTGGGTAGCTTAATGTATGATATGCTATGCACGAGGCCAGTCATTTGTTATGCAGTGGGAATAGTTAGTAGGTATCAGTCCAATCCAAGGTTAGACCACTGGACCGCAGTTAAAAATATCTTCAAGTATCTCAAGAGAACGAGGGACTATACGATTGTGTATGGGTCTAAGGATTTGATCCTTAGTGGATACACTGATTCTAATTTTCAGAACGATAAGGATTCTAGGAAATCCACATCGGGATCAGTTTTCACCCTTAACGGGGGAGCTATAGTGTGGCTAGCATCAAGCAAGGATGCATCGTTATAGAGGTAGAATATGTAGTTGTTTGTGAAACAGCTAAAGAGGTTGTTTGGCTAAGGAAATTCCTTACTGATTTGGAAGTTGTTCCAAATATGGAATTTCCCATCACCTTATATTGTGACAAGAGTGGTACGGTAGCCAATTCAAAGGAACCTCGCAGCAACAAGCGAGGAAAGCACATCGAGAGGAAGTATCACCTTATACGGGAGATAGTGCAACAAGAAGATGTGATGGTCACAAAGATCACTTCGGAGCACAACATAGTTGATCCATTTACAAAGACTCTCACGGCTAAGGTTACCTTCTTTTGAATCATATGAATCTCATCTAGTGGTCTCATCTCTGTCATTACCTAAGTCAACTTGAGCGGCATTATCATTTAATGTTGCTTGCACTAGAATCGGAACATTTGTATCTAAGGTCTTAACTTGATTGCTCCCAGAAATCAATTTATGGCCTTCAAAATGAAAATCTTGTGTTGAGCCTAAACTTTTTTACCTAGGTTCAAATGAGATGTACAAGGGGACTTCAAGCATATTTTCACCAAGAAGATAAAATTTCAAATCACGTTCATTACTTATCTCAAATGGAGGTGTGTTGATTATCGAATTTTATATAATATATGCATCTTAGTTTGATGTCAAATTCTTTAGGATCAACTTCAGTGAGAGCATATATTTCAACAACTAAATCCTTGTGTGTGGTTTCTTTACTTACGACAAGACCTTTCAACAAGCCTCCTACATATTTTCTTTCCTTGTCATCTCATACTCCACCATAACGATGAAAAATACGAACATGGGTCATCCTTAAACCTTTAATTTCTGCAAAAAAAAAAAATTGAAAAAAAACTAGACAAAAATTCAACAATCAATTTAAATTTAAGAATATAGTCTATTTAAGAAAAAGACAGATGAAAAGAAGTCATTTAAGAATAAATATATAGAATGAAGTACCAACACCAAGACCTAGCTAGACATGCATAAATAGCCACAAGAAAGGCAAAGAACCAAAGGAAAGGGCTAGTTTTGCATTTTTTTTTTCTCGCACTTTCTCGCACCCAATAAACTATGCAAAATTTGCCTACAAAGAAAAAGTCATCACCAAATAACGACTATCCAACCTAAAAAGACTGATACGGATGAAAGAAAACCACTTTTTGAAACAAGCATTCGACTTTCTTGTAGATTCACGTATCTAGCAAAGAAGACTTTTAAGGAAAAATGCCTAAATTGAAGTACCAGCACCAAGACCTAGCTAGACGTGCATAAATAGCCACAAGAATGTTGGGTTTTATGCCCTAAAACTCGTAGTTTGTAAATAATGTTCTAATTAAATTAATAAAGAGTTATTATTGTCAATAAAGAGTTATTGTTCATTATTTACTACATTTCCTTAAATTAACTCTAAATCCAGTAAACTAACATCCAAGGTTGTAATATGTCTCTTGAACTGAATGTAGTGTACATATAAGGATCTAAGTTCGAGATACAACCTAAAGGTGTATAGTAACGGGATAAGGCCTAGGTACCTTACCCTGGTAATACTATGGATATGGCCCACTTTGTATGTGATACAAACACGGTGATCCTAACGTGTTCGTGTAGACGACATGTGAGTGGGGATATCCTATGTAATGAGATTGCATAAGACCGGACTGTGAATTAGTAACCACTAGATGTAACTTCGTTAACTAGTTAGGTTTCTAATTCAATAGGATGACCTAGGCAACTTGATCTCAATCCTGAGCAGGTTACGAACTCCTGTTTGCGAGTGATTATCCTTTGACTAGTATGAGTAAAAGTGATCAGATTCACCGACTCAATAAGCCTACTTTCTTGGGGGATAAAACCGAGCAGGAAGCTGGGGATTTAACCTAGCAAGATGGAATTCACTTCTTCCTTCCTATTAGGGTAAGTAGATGAATGTTCCCTTAAGTGGTGTCTCTGGGACTTAAACAAAGGGCCCGACCCTCTCATTGGCCTGTGATGGACTTTTGTTTGCTGGTAGGACCACAAACAGGTTGCTCATTAGAGGAGCACTGGAACTTAAGATAAAAGATGTAACCCAGGGGTGAAACGGTAATTTGACCCAGCTGGTATTACGAACATTCGTGAAGGATTGACTTGTTGTTATTAGTGAATATCCGTAGACACATAAATATATCTGCATTGAGAAGAGTGCAACTGCGGGACTTTAGTGGAGTGTTCCCGCAGTTAACGAATGTTGATTAGGAGGTTAATGAGATTAATCAAATAATCTCGTATCGTTGGAGCTTCTTATCTGTAGGTCCATTAGGTCCACCTTTTAGCTCGTAAAGGGTTCTTAGATCATTTGAATTTGAAATATTCAAATTCAATTAGGGAATAAACTTAATGTATGGAGATAAATTGTAATATAAAGTTTATGTGCATTAGAACTTTATATTATAAATTTAATTTGAATATGATTCATATTAAATTATATGAGAGAATTAAATATTTGAAAGTGTTCAAATGTTAATTAAATGTGAAGGAGATTCATATTTAAAAACTATAGGTTAAAATTTAATGTACATAAGATGTGCATTAAAACTATAGGTTAGAGGGAAAATATGATTAAATATGATTTAATCTTAATTAAATATAAGATATTTGATTAATATTAATTAAATGTGATTTAATTGAATAATTTAGTAGTTATTTAGATTAATTATTATTTAATAATAATAAATATATTGGAACGTGTCAAGAGAACACGTTCCCCACTTCCCCTCTAACTCCTTATCGAGTGGGGGAAGTGTTCCTCTAGTCTTTAACTTCTCGATGGAGAGAAGATGCAGGTTGGTTAATCTTTGAGCAATTAAGAAATTGCTGAAAAAGGATTCTCTCTCTAAAAAATTCTCTTCCTATTCCAAATTGATGGAATCCTTTCCACAAAGGAAAGGTCTAAGCAGAACTCAGAGGATAGAAGGTTTTCACTTGTGGTTGTGTCCTGTGATACAGAGGAGAATAATTTTGTTGAAGTTGTTGTACGATAGTGGAGCAAGGAGTTGTTGTGTGAACTACAAAGGTAATTCACTAATTCCTTTTAGTTTAATTTAGAAATACAGCGTACTTAATCTTGTTGAATCCATGCTTAATTTAGAATTGCTTATCTCTGTTAATTTGCCAATGTATGGGTTTTTTGAGTAAACCAAAATAATCAAGCAAATACGATTTAACACCACGTTTCCGCTGCTCAAGGGGATTCGATTCCCTTCAAAGAAAGGAAAAGAACCAAAGGATAGGGTTAGTTTTGCATTCCCTTTTTTTCTCGCACTTTTCTCGCACCAAATAAACCATGCAAAATTTTCCTATAAATCAAAAGTCATCACCAAATATGTAAACCTGAGATCTCTCTTTAAAATTTCCTTACAATAAAATAAAAGAAAACAAGAAAGGAACAGTTTAATATATTTTGGTTTGCTTTGTTTTAAAAAAAAAAATAGAAAAGAAAAGAAAAGGGAAAGAAAGAAATAAAGAAAGGAATTAAAAAAAGGAAAAGAATTGGGTAAAGACAAATCCACCGCCTAATCTTTTTCTTTTAATTTAATCCACCTTCTCTCCATTTTCTTCTCATTTTATCAAGTAAAAGCAGAGGGGTTCATGGGAGAGAACTGAAGGAAGAAGAAGGAATGAGGGTTTTGGTTTGAAGCTGAAGAAGCAAGGGAGAAAGCTCAATCAAACCTCTTATGGCAGCAAGGTGAACATTTCTGCCCAGTTCTAATATTTTGATCATTTTGAGCTCCACAAGAAGAGGTAAGAGTTGAGGTTTGATTTTCTTGAAAATTAATTCATATTTGAACAAAATCCGTGAAGGAAGCTCGAGCAAATTCTGAAGATAAGTTACTGATTTGTGAAGAGGAAGACAGAGGGAAGATTTTGTTGTTAATTCCGAGAAGCCTCTGGTTTTTGCATCATGTTAATCGGTAGGATTCGAATCAGAAGCTGAAATAGGTATGGTTGGAAACCTTATTAAATTTCCTACAACTTTCATAAAGAACTCGTGAGTAGAAAATGGCTGAAAGATGTTTTAAATTTCAGGTCAATTTCGGGGTGCAGCAGGGAAACGAATCTGGAAATAGCAGATGTTTGTTTATAGGGAAGAAGCTTTCGAGCTATTTTCGAAAAAATATATTGGGAATATCAATTTCATTTCTTTAGATGAGTTTTAGAGGGTTCAAATAGGAAGAGTTTGGTATAAAGTACATCCTTTTTGGCTAAGTAATGAAGAAGTTATGATTGTGTGAATTCAGGGCATGAAATCTGTAAAATGCTGGAAAAATTGATAGAATGGTTTTTGTGATTTTAAGGTTGAAATTCATGAGCTCGAGGTTCTAATGCTTGGTTTTGGTTTGTTTGACAGGCTAAGAGGAAATAGATCGAGTGTACGGTGCAAGGTTCTAGTTCTAATGCTATGAGTGACAAAACGATTTATATGTTTGTATTATGCTTATGAAAATACAAGATTTTGCTAGAACGAAATGGTTTCAATGCTTATTGTTCTCCTTTGAACACATATTTATGAGTATTCATGTTTTCCTAGAAATGATTTTAAGTGCTCGTTGTGAGCCTAGATTTCCCGATGGAATTTATATGTAAGCATATGTTTATTGATTTCCAAAATTTAGTGCAAATGTTAAGATTTCAAGCAAGCATGTATTAGCAAGTATTATTTAAAGATTTCCAGTTTTATGAACAAGATGAGTAAGCTTGAGTTTTACGAAAGGAAAGATAAGCAGGCATGTTTAAGTATTTTTATGTGTTTTTCTGAGACTTGAATGAGTATACAGTTGAGATATTGGGCCCGAGGCTATATAGTACCGTGTGCACACAGGTCATTTTCTGTTGTTGACGTTGAGTGTACTCCGTGACAACAATGTTGTCGTGAGTGCTGGGCGAGCCCCACTACGACAAAAACGATGGGAGTATTGGGCGGGCCCCACTACATCGTAGAGTAAACGTTGGGCGTGCCCTACACAGCGTGGATTGTTATATGTTTTTATAAGGGTTAATATTATTTATATGCCTTACAATATTTTAACGACATACTTGCTGGTTTTCTGAAAAGCTATTATGATTACACGTTTATATTTAATGCTTGATTACGGATGCATATGCTTATAGATGGTCAGGTGATATGATTTTACCAGGTTTTAGATTTTAAACTCAGTCACTCACTGAGCTTCATAGCTCATTCTTTTAGTGTTTTCAAACTTTTCAGGTAGAGATCAAGCTCCCGGTGCCTGACATCCTGCTATAGTCTGTCGAAAGTTCCAAGAGTCTGATATTTTGTACGTGGGTGGAGTTGTATAGAATGTTCATGTGTATTTTGTAGATATTTCTTAAGAGGGATTGCATAGCTAGTTCCGTGTGCATTCTAGAGGTTACAGTTGTATAACTCAGGGTGTGTATGTTTTTGGTTGTAGTGCTCCCTATCGGTTTAGTTTTCGAGTGAGCATATAGAATTGTTCCTTGCATATGTTTGATAATCTCTTGAGTTCTGTTGTGTGGTGTTTAAAGTATTTGATATGCAAGTATAGTGTGTTTATCAGGTAAACAGGGTCAGTTGGTATTGTTAGGAGGCAACAATGTCTGTTGGCTTCATGCCGCCTTCCGGGCTAAGTAGGGAGTAGTTCGGGAGGGGGTGTGACAAAATAACGACTACCCAACCTAAAAAGACTGATATGGATGAAAGAAAACTACTTTTTGAAACAAGCATTTGACTTTCTCGTAGATTCACATACCTAGCAAAGAAGATTTAAGGAAAAAATGTCTAAATTGAAGTACCAGCACCAAGACCTAGCTAGACATGCATAAATAGCCACAAGAAAGGCAAAGAACTAAAGGAAATGACTAGTTTTGCATTTTATTTTTTTTCTCGCACCAAATAAACCATTCAAAATTTGTCTATAAATCAAAAGTTATCACCAAATAACGACTATCTAACCTAAAAAGACTGATATGGGTGACAGAAAACCACTTGAAGTGAACATCTAACAGAAAATCATTATCATACCAGTAGTTCAAGTTATAGAAGAAAATTCTATATAATGATATCACAAACTACAGCACAATTCATACTACCCAAACTTCTTACAAAAGAGACTTGAAAATTTTGATTCATAAGGTCAACTAATCAAGAAGATTTCCAGCCATATTTCCAGCCATCTTGCCCAAGGAGATTTTCAAGATTCAAGAAGGTTGTGTAAAATAACCCAAGTGAACTAAACGATTAGAAATTCATAATGAAATCTAAGTTCATTTCCATTGCGTAAAAAGATCAAACACTTCGTCTTCAACTTTTAAAATCATTTACAAACAAATGAATCAACAGGAAGAAAGAAAATGGAAAAACTTCTACTCAACTGCCACATTCTTAGGGAGTTCAAACATAGTTTACAACCTCGTCGTCAGTCATTAGTCGTCTTCTCTTGCGCCTCGTTGTCGTAGCCAGTCGCAAGTCTCCTTCGACTTTCTCGTCTCATAGATATGTGGGTGGGTAAGTGCCAAACGATTTGTAAATAAATATCAGAGCGTCTGTCGGAGTCTTCAGTCGTCGTCGTCGTCGTCAATGGTCAGATACTGAATCTTCGATCGTGCGGTGCGTTAGAGAAGGAAATCGTGAGATGGTTGTCTGTGCGTGGGAGGTGTCATGATGGGAGTGTACGTGAAGAAGAAGAAATAAATTATGTGAGAAGTTAAGTGATTTTTTTAAAAAAATGCAACATGGTTCTTTCATATACTTAAAAGTCCTACAAGTCTTTAAAAAGAAAAGTGATCCCCAATTCCTTTAATTCCTCTAACTTTGTCCCATTTTGAAAATTTCCTCTAGAAAAAGCTAATTACCGTATTTAATAAATTAATACTAAATTATTGGGACCTAATTATAATGATTAGAGCATGCTTATTATTCTAATTGCTTTCATATTGATATTTAATTTATAATTTATTGTATGATAATTATTTAAAAATTTTATTGATATAATAGAAAATACTATGTGTGATAATTATAAATAGGCATATATTCATGCATGTGGTCGTCGGTCAATCCATTAAATCTGGACCAAATCAATCGACTGACCGACTATATATTATGAATTAAAAAAAGACCCCTGCGACTTCATACGGTTGATTGGTGTTCGGCATCGATTTTCCCCCAAAATTAATGTTGACCGTCTGACGACCACCCCTTATTATTTAAAATTATGGTATTAAATTTCTATTGACATGTCGACATTTCCATCGATATTTCTATATGTCCATAGATTCATCATCGACATAAATCGACATTTTCATTATATCGTATAAAATTGATGAAATATTAAAGAAAATAGCAATAAAATGTAACATAATGTAAATATAATATTATAATAAATATTTTAAATAATTTAATAAGTGTAGAAGCTTTATTTTCTAACTTTAATATATTTTTTATTTTTTTTTTTAAGTTTTTCAGAAATATCCATCGACATTGACATTTTAGCGATATTTCTATTTACATCGACATTTTAAATCTGGCTATTATAATATAATACTATAAATTATATAATGATCTTCATTTCTAGAAAATTAATATTATAACAATAATATATTGTTTTTTTAACTAGTTACTATAATATAACTTAATCGATAATAAATTTTAAAAAAAATTGAATTTATCGATTACCATCTATTAAGGTGAAATTAGACCAAGAAGATATATCCGAATTACAAAAGGAATCAGGTAAGATTAACCTTTTTAAATCTCATTTCTAGATAAAGGGTGAAATCTATTTAAATATTTATCTGAAAAAGAATAGGAAAGTCAGATCTTATAAATAGATCATTATGACTCAAGGACATAGAGCTCAACTTAACCCTCATTCTCTAAATTTTGTTACATTTTTCTTCCTAGATTATGGTTGACTACACTTTTCTTTCTTCTCTGACTTAAGCATCCATCGGAGCCAGTGTGGCAAGCACCATACCGGTGCCCAGGTTTTTTCTTGTGTTGCAGGTCGCGTTCTTCCCCTTAGAGATACATATTTATCGTCGTTATCACGTGGAGTTCAAGTGTGTTCTCCTGTCCAAAAATTGGCAACAACAGTTGGCACCGTCTGTGGGGAACGACAACTCTTGCTTGGAAAACCTTGTGCTTGAGTCAATTCTCCTATTAAAAGATGAGCAAAATTTGTGGAAACAAACATCAGAATGAGGATGAAGACGATTCCAATCAAGATCATCATCCATGACGAACGAGAGAGGTCACTCTTCTTCGGCCTCGTATGCCAACTAGAAGAGGGGATGGCCAAGGTTGAAGAAAAGGTTGACAACATGGACAAGTAACTGTTGAAAATCCTCGAAAAACTCGACCAACAAGACTTCAGATAGAAGAACGATGCGAAGAGAAACCATCTTTCATACGAGATCCAAGAAAAGGGAAAAAGGCGAATGTGGTTGAGAGGATGAGAAAATCAAAATCTCATACCCAAAAACCAATAACAAGTTGATCCTTGGAGGAAACAACAAGTCACACCATTCATCAATCAAAAATAAGGTGAGCAAGATAGGTAACTAAAATATCGCAATGTTGATGCCCAAAGCCAACTATGCTTTGTTAAAAAGACGATCGCGAAAAGCATTGGAGCGACATCGAACATACAAAGTGTAATCAATCAAAAAAATGGAGAAGTTGACACTCTAGGAGACTGAATATCCTCATAAGGATGGACAACAATAACTAGAGCGAATTTGAGGCAAATCTTGAAATGTCAAGAATGACTCCAAAAATTTGATAGATTACTCCCAAATAAGTCTCCATGTCAATAGCACATGACAACAAAGCTAGACCATGAATCCTAATTAGCGAGTGAGGGCTAATGTTATGGATGAAATTGGACCATGAAGATAAATTCGAGTTACAAGAGAAATCAGGTAAGATTAACCTTTTTAAATCTCATTCCTAGATAAAAGGGGAAATCTATTTAAATATTTACCTGAAAAGGAATAGGAAAGTCAAAGATCCTATAAATAGATCATTATGACTCAAAGACATGGAGCTCAACTTAATCCTAATTCTCTAAATTATAATTTGTTGCACTTTCCTTCATAGATTATGGTTGACTACACTTTTCTTCCTTCTCTGACTTAAGCATCGGAGCCGATGTGGCAAGCACCATACCGGTGTCCAGATTTTTTCTTGTCTTGTAGGTCGTGTTCTTCTCCCTAGAGATACAAATTTACCGTCGTTGTCACGTGGAGATCAGGTGTGTTCTCCTGTCCAAAATTTGGCAACAACGCCATCTAATTTGATTCTTATGTTGTAGTTCTAGTTTATTTCCAAAATAACATTTTAAACTAACCACATTAATTTTAATAAATTAAAAAACTTTCATTTTTACAATAAATTTGCAATTAATGGACGAGAAGGAAATTACACTTTTAACATTTAAATTTAAATAATAAAATAATTATGAATATTTATGTTAATAGCCTTTCTTTGTAAATATATAAATTAAAGTAGGAGAACAATAGTCCAAGAACTTTTTTCAAATATTGTGGTCTTTTACTATATTATAGATTATATCTAAATTCTATAAAGAATGATTTATAAACTATGCTACAAATAAAGTCTAGGGACCTAGTTTTTTCATATGCTCTGTGAAAATAGGTTGGAAACTCCAAAACATTTAATCTAAGGATGTAGATGTTAGGAGTGCTAATAAAGTCTCACATTGGCTAGGAAAGAAATAGATCCATAATATATAAGTGAGAACAATTATCTTCATTCGTATGGAGTGTTTTGGGAACAAAAAACAAAGTTTTATGCCTAAAGTAGACAATATCATACCATTGTGGAGATATGTGAAAGTCCATTGTCCTTATCAATTGGTGTTAAACATGGTAAAAACAAAACTTAGTTGTGTCGAAGAAGTGCTCTATCTCCTTGATAAAAGCAAGTGCAATCTGTATGTTTGTGCTCTATTTGAATGTTGTCTCAGATGAATTGAAAGAAAGAGATTGGACATTAAAGTTGGTAGGTTATTTGAATTGTGTTTATTATCCTCAACTAGGATAATTAGGGCCAAAGATATAATGGACTACAAACATAAAAAAGCTTGCAAAATAAGCATAACTCTCAAATATCAAATATTCCAAAACATCTTTATAAATTTTCCTAAAAACAAATATGATTATCCTCTTCTTCTTTTATTGTTTTTTCTAGAAACAAATATGATTATCCAAGGATATTGAACATTTATATTTCTAAGCCTCTAAAGATGTCGATCATCTAGAATTCCTACAAACAAATGGTCTCTCAGTCAAATTGTTGTTGGAAAAAAAAACTAAGTTCTTGTTTGATAACAATTTTGACCCTGTTTCATAACCATCTAGTTTTTTGTTTCTAAAAATTGTTTTTCTTTTCTCATCAAATCTTTACAATGAGTTTCACCCTTCTTTAAAAAAAAATGAATTCTTAGCCAAATTTAAAACATATGTGAAATTGGTGTTTGAAAGCTAAATTTTCAAAAACATAAAGACCAAAAGCAAAATGATTATAAAGTGACCTGAGACAAAATCGTAGACAAGGACATATCAATGTCAATAACTTACTCAACAGCCATCTCTATGTGATAAATTTAGTTGAATCGCAATGCCATTACCATACAAGAAGAAAGTTCATTGGTTTACAGCGCCTGGAGGATTTTTCTGTAGATTGTTCATATTTCTATTTGGGCATGTCCTACTATTATGCCCTTTTTCATGGCATAGTTTGCAGGCGTATGTTCTTCTAGAAGTTGTATGGTTAACTTTGTTGTCGATATTGGGACAGTTACGCCAATTGTGACCGTTTTCATTGCAGATCCTACAGTGATACTGCCTCACTCTGCTGTTTTCATTAGCCATCCTATCTCCATTGATCAAATTCTGGTTCGACACATTGCGACGAGTCTGATGATGGGGATAATGCATTCCTGTGCTATTTGGATCGCTCATCTCGGACTTCGAACAGCTTCTCCTGTTGTGGCCCTTTACACCACATATCCTGCAATGACGCTGAATTGTTGTGCTCACTGGTTTACTGTTCAACCTAGACTTCTTACAGGTCCTTCGGTTGTGGCCCTTCTCTCCACATACTCGACATCTGAATCGCCTATCATTGGAATCTTCCTTAAGCTCTGGACAATAGTGTCTTCGGTGCCCCTCACGTCCGCAGTTTTTACAGTAAAATTTTACTCCTACATTTGATAAAGAAGCAGTTTGTCAATATCAGCTTCAGAATAATATACTTGAAAGAAGGTAATTGTTTTCCGTATAAGTGCTGGTCACTTGGGAAATTGAGTCATGGAACAACCTGCATGCAGTTTTTTTTCCTTTTGATAATCAACCGAATTTTTATTGAGAAAAAAAAGAAAGAATAAAATGGAATACAAAAAGAGAGCTCATAAAAAGGAGGCAAACTATAAAAAGGGTCTCCAATCCAGAGAAATGAGTCCTAACAGATAATGACAAAAGAACTTTGTCACAAATGCCTACAAAGACAAATTAGTTTAAATTCTTTCAGAAGGGAAAGCTTTGGAGTATTTCATTCTTGTAGCAGCCACCGCTTCTGATCCAGAAGTTTGTGAATATATGACAATCTCCTTACCAAGACTTGTAGGTTTAAAGTTATTCATCAGTTCAACCACATTCAGTTAGAAAAATAATCTTTTACATTATCCTTAATAATTTTTCATTTTTCCAATGATATTCCTATAGGACAAATTTTGAGCATTCTCAGTTTTGGGAAGGTTTGCTGAAATGAAGGATCAGCTTCTTCAACAAAACTACCACGACAGTATGAATCTTGAATCCCGCAAGGTTTTGGCCCAAGCTTCTAGTTCTAATATTAAACACACTATGGGAGCATGACCCCTTAAGTACTTGGATTGGATATATATATATATCCTAAGGTGGTAATAGTTTCTCAGTTTTCTCAATTCTATTTGAGAGTTTTCAAGACACAGTTGTACAACCTATAGAATAGATCTTGTTCAACGGTCATAGTTTTCTCAATTCTACTAAATTGAAAGAGCTTCTATGACACTCGTCATATAGGAAAAAAGGAATTTTTACACGAGGGGGACGATACCTTCTAAAAGACCTGTCTACTTTCTGTCAGTATTTCAAATACCTTCAAATGTGGTCAAGATTCTTGAAAAGATAAGGCTTAATGCGGGCACATGTAGGTTTTAATTTTGGTAGACGTCTAATAGAGTGGGAAGTGGTCCCTAATCACAAAAACAAGGGCGGCATTGGCGTGGGTGAAGGAAAGTAATAATGCCCTAGTCTCTAAATGGGTTTGGAGATTCTCTAATGAGAGAGACTCCCTCCTAGTGGCATGCAGCTACTTCAAGTAAACATGGTGCGGATGAATATGGCTGGTTCACCTTGACTAACAAAAACCTCAGAAGAAACTGACCCTGGAAGTCTGTGGTGCAGGAAAAGAAAATAGGTCAGAATTCCTTTTCCGTCAAAATCAGAAATGAGTCTACAAACTTTTCTATAATACACCTGGATACCTGATAAACTTCTGACACTGATATTCCCCAGATTTTTCTCCAGATTTCCAGCATGAAAATTGTGGCAGTTGGGAATTCATGGGACAAAGAAGTACGTACATGGAAACACTTACTGCTTTCGTCTTAGATTTTAAAAAATCATATAAAATGGTAGGTTTTTAAACTTTTCTCTACTGTTTGCCCTAAATTTTCAAAATTGAAAGACTATATATAAAACATTAGAGTGTAAAATTTTGCCCCTCAAAATTCCCTGCTGATAGGCTTTCTTGGAGTTAAAATAGCACAGGAATTTTTCTGGTAAGTAGTAACATTTTTTGTTAGATAAGAAACAAGTTCATTGACGGTAATTGGTATGAAACCACTCCAAAGAGATACAGAAAAGCTCTCCAATTGGGAAAAATAGAAGAGAAAAGTTGTCAAAGATTCAATATCCCATAAGGTAAACTGAAGTTCCATAGAAGGTATAAATGTGGCAGCAACTATTCAAACAGACATCCTAACAGTAATCTACTAACCAGTATGTCTGTCTTCGCAACAGGAAAGGAGAAAACCACAACCACTTATAACTTCATTGCAGATATACCCAAAGGATTTGGTTTTCCTTGTTAGAAGAGTTCAACATGGTCAGCGACTCAACATTTCCCTCATTCATTCTCTAGGCCTTGAACGATTTACAGGCCATCCCTTCAATAGAAGTTAGAAACTAAGGGGCGGGAAAAATGCAGTTAAAGCGATAATGATGATAAGTTTGGTGAGAACAGAACTATAAAATTTTCAAGGATATGCATTTCAACTTTCAAGGTCTCCTTTTGGAGTTCCATTTCAAAAATATTTCAAGTTACAATTTTTATTTATTTCGGAGTATTTTGGTGTCCTTATTTCAGTGCCGATGTCCTTGGATCTTTTTTTTTGTTGAAGAATCTTGGCCTTCTTCATTGTTAAGTTGTGTGGATGTTATGCTCTTTGTTGAGGTTGTTCTTATTTTGTCTCGTCTTTTTCCTCAATCTCTCAGAAGTTTGTACTCTGTAGTACAATTATTCCTCTTCATATTTTCAATGAAAAGTTGTTTCAGGTTCCAAAAATTTTTTAAAAAGAAGTTACAAATTTTTTTTATTAATGCTAACTAAGGAATTTTTTGTAAACCCATCGGCCTCTTTCAGGTTGAACCTTTGTCTCACCAATGAACTGTTTTTCACCCATGTTTCAAAGGAAAAACTGTTTTTCACCGATGTTTCAAAGGAAAAAAACTATAGTTTCTACTTCCAAGTAAAATGTTTGCAGAAGTAAAATGCTAAGGTGAAGTAAATTGTTAGTCAGGAAAGATTATAGCAAGATCGCAAAACCAAAACTATAGTGAAATGTTTGTTTTTGTTTTATCGGACTCTAATCACTTAAAAGCATTTAACAATAAAATTACTATAGCTTGCATTTTATAATAAAAGCTGAACTAGGCTAGAAAGTTGAGCACAAAAATTGACCTTTCATTGCAATGCTCCGCTTTCGACGATTTTCTGGATCACTAAAGAATGCTTTCAAAGCTTCAGAAGTACGTTTTCTTGCTTCAACACTTCCTTTGGCTTTCTGTGTTACAAAGAAAAGATCATATAAAGGAGAATACATGTTTAAGGGGGTTTTCTTGCTCCAACACTTCCTTTGGCTTTCTGTGTTACAAAGAAAAGATCATATAAAGGAGAATACATGTTTAAGGGGGCTTGAAATTGTTTGATAACTGCATGCAATTTGCAAAGTGAAATATAAGTTCTTTTAGCCTGTGAACCATTTCTGGTATTCAGGCATAATTCCCAGAAAAAAAAAAAAAGTAAACGAAAATCTGTTATGCACATAGATATCACCTGGTAACATTATAATCACCTAGTTCAACCAGAACTAAATCGAATTCCATTTGATTTATGTTTACATTCATTTTTAAAAAAATGTTAAGAGTAACAATCAAAGCAATATATTTGAAACATCCCAAACTAGTAACCAAATGAAAATGGTAATCTTGTACAGTTATGTTCTGTATGTTGCTACCAGACGAGTCTCACTGAAGTGTTAAGAAAATTATATTGAAAAAATTTGCATTCAAAAATTGATTTAAATGTCAAAAGAGCCCAGGGCTCTTAATTTAGCTAACTTCCCATTTTCGTTGAGTGAATCAAATCTTCACAGTATGGGCAATCTGGAGATTTGAGTGCCTCAAGCTATCTGCAAAAGATTGTAAGCTCATTTTTTCAAATTCAAACAACGGTTGCCCCAACAGTAAGAATGATGGGCATGATGGTGAGATCGTAATGATGATGGGCTCGTCAACCACCATGGGTTATGGTTGGCCTAGTGGTCATTGGACCGATTAAAATAAATAAAGGACTTAGAGAATATGAGTTCAAAGCATGGTGGCCACCCACCTAAGATTTAATATCCTATTGATAGTGTGTTTGGAATAGCTTTTGAAAAAAGTGCTTTTTAAACAAAATCCATTTTTCTATAAGCACCTTTGAAAAAATTAATAATTTACAGTGGGTTTAGAATAGATTTATGAGTGATTTAGATTATCAAAAGTGTTTTAATAAAAATCAATTAAAAATTTAAATTAATTAAAAACCCATTTTAAAGAAACAATTGAGAGAGATTATCCCAAAAAAAACGAATTTAAAGTGATTAATCAAAAATCTTCCATATATATAGTAAGGAAAAAAACCATTTGTAATTAATAGAATCACTTTTGAATTTAGTGCAACTAAAAAATTGTGTTATTTAAAGCTCTTTTTAAAAAATGTAAGTTATGAAAACTTTTTTTAATAAGAAACAAGGGAATATATATTGCTTATAAAAACATTATTATTATTATTATTATTATTTTTTATGAAAACCCAAGCTTTCATTGAGAAAAAATGAAAGAATACAAGGGTATACAAAAACAAGTTCACAAAAAACAAGGGGAGCTTACAACAAGGCTCTCCATCCAAGTAGAATAAAGTCTAAAGGATAATTACAAAAAGGCTTGACCACCAGGCCCAGTGAGAAACATAAAATCTAATAAGGGTCCAAATATCAGAAGCGGAACAATCAACCCCTCGAAAGATTCTATTATTTCTCTCCCCCCAAAGCCCACAAAGAATAGCACACACACCAACTCACCACAAAAAGACTCCCCTCCCCTGAACCTGGGGATGCAAAAGGAACTCTCTCACCACTTCTCTGCAAGCCTCCCCTCTCCAAGAAAAGGGAATCCCTAACTCACTGAAGAAAAGCAACCACACCTCTGAGCCACCTCGCACCTCCAAAACAAATGGTCAATGTCCTCAGCCGCCTTTTTACAAATAATACAGCACCAAGGCCCAACCAAAGAAGGCCATCTCCTCGAAACCCTATCCAGAGTATTAACTCTTCCGTGAAGGACCTGCAAAGTAAAAAACCTAACCTTCTTTGGAATTCTTGCCTTCCAAAGTAAGGAAAAGATTGACACCCCCTGAGAAGCAGAAGGAGAAGAATTAACCAGGGATAGGAAAAAAGACCGACACGAAAACCCAACTAAGGGATCAGGACGCCAAAAACGAACATTTTTCCTATCCGAACAACACCGAAGCCCATCCAAAGGAGAAAGAAGGGACAAGACATCAACCGTCTCTCGATCAGAAAGAGCACGCTTAAAGTCAAGAGAGGGGGACGCAAGAAGACCCCAATGAAATAACACATCAGCCACCCTCTTAAATTTGAAACCAGACAAAAGATAAAGACGCGGGAAAACCGAACAAAGAGGTGCATCCCTCAACCATCTATCTTCCCAAAAGAGAGTTTCCGCCCCATTACCCACCCAAAAAGAAACAAGCTCAGAGAAGGAAGGAAAGCCTAATACCAATCCAAGGACATCTAAAGGAGCCTTCCCGCCCACTATCTGTCTACTCAAAGGGGGACTCCCCATACTTACTCACAATGACCCTATGCCAGAGGGTGGAAGTTTCACCGTGGAACCGCCATAACCATTTGGCCAACAACGCCTTGTTATGAGCTTTGAAGTTACCAATCTCTAACCCCCCCAAGTCTTCGGATTTAAACACAGTAGCCCAATTGAATAGGTGGGCTCCCCCGCCCTCTTCAACACCCTCCCACAAGAAGTCACGCATCAACCGCTCGATACTATTACAAACCGTGGACGGGATCTTGAAAAGAGACAAAAAGTAGATTGGGATGCCACTCAGGACCGATTGGATGAGAGTGAGTCGACCTCCTTTGGAAAAGAAGCACCTCTTCCAAGAGGCTAACTTTTTCTGGATCTTACTCACCACTGGGACCCAAAACGAACCAGACTTCGGACTATGCGCAAGAGGGAGTCCCAGATAGGACGAAGGCAGAGAACCCACCTCACAACCAACCATATCTGCCCAACGACGAAGCTTTCCAGGGTCACAACTCACTCCCACAAGTTGGCATTTGCCCCTATTAATACGCAGCCCAGAAATAGTTTCAAAAAAAGCCAAGAAATTATTCAGGTGGACGAAGGAATCCTCGCTACCGGAGCAAAAGAACAGGGTGTCGTCCGCGAACTGGAGGTGAGAAACAGATAAACCTTCAGCACCAACCCGAAACCCCTCTAGAACCCCATTCTCCACTCCCCGAAAAATAATTCTGCTCAGCACATCAACCACCAAAAGGAAGAGAAAGGGTGAGAGAGGGTCCCCTTGTCTCAACCCTCTATAGTAGCACACACATGACCCCTAGCACGATCATTCACCAAAAAGGAGTACCTGACTGATCTCACACAGCTCCACATCCAAGATCTCCATATAAAAACATTATTATTGAAAACGTTTTTTTAGAGAAGTGCTTAAACTAGAATGTATTCCAAACACATCCAACTTTCCTTGGCAAATAAATGTGTAGGGTTGAGCGGTTGTCCTAGAGTTTAATCGAGATGCATGTAAGTTGGCCTAAGCACTCATGAATATCAAATATATATATATATATATATATATATATATATGATATTGGCTCGTCAATTCAGTTAAATACAATCAGCTCCTCAAGTATGGAACGTGGAACCACTTACTGCTTTGTGCTTTACTTAAAGATTTCACATGTTCGAGGAAGATGGGACTAGTGATAACAAAAATATTTGACATGTAGCCATGGTTTGCTTCTTATTGCATCTTGTGTGTAGTGGTATAAACTCCATTATATTTCAGTTTCATTGATTTCTCGAACAATTAAATGTTCACAAAACTTCTAGCAATATAAAAGTGTCTAGATTCAGGGTTTGATGGGTGGGATCACAATAGATAACTCCATTTATGTTTTGGCTCATTGTTTTCTCAAACAGTTGACTATTATAGAACTTCGGTAATATAAGTGGCTGAACTAAGTTAGTTCATGAGATCCCAGTTACTTTATTTTATTAAGTTTACTATTACACTTCAGCTCATTGCATTTTAGTATGTAAACCTAACTAGAAGGTTAAAATTGTTACAATATTCAAAAACAGAATGCTAGAAGACAAATTACCTCAAGAACATACCTTAATTGCAGCCACTCTCTGGGCATGAAGAGTGGGGTCACGATGGATAATCTTCATTCTCTTACTAAATAGACCTGTTTTGGCATTGAGACTCTGCAACCATTCAACTAAACAACAAAGATTAAATTCATTGAATTGGTAGCTGGAAAATAAGTATATTTTGAGAGCAATACTTCTTCAAAATCTCAAGTTTAAAATCATTTTATTGACTATAACCGCATTCCTCAACATCAAGTGGAGAGTCGTAAGACTACATGCTTGTTCTATTTATGATACTGAAGGATCTCAGTATGCATAAGTTCGTCCTTAGTCATTTAGGTAGGTCATCTTTTCACCAATGCAGCATGCATGAAATAGCTAACAGGTCACATTAAGGGAAGGTAGAGAACAAACTTTTAATGATCGACTGATCTTTAATCCCACTTCGGGAGGAGGTGATTGGTAAACACGCTTCGTTTTCTTCTTCTCTTCCAGCTTTATTTCCAAGTTATCGACTTCATCGTCTTCCTTCATTCTCAATGGAGAACTAACATGATATAAACATATGAAAAAACTTAGATACCCAAAACCACAATGATTTATCTGGAATTAGACCTATAAAACCAAGATTGGAAAACAAGTACGGAAAATTGATAATTGAATAGAAACAACTAGAGAGAAACATTAGGTGGAACTGGGTCTGAGAAATAGGGTACTCACAAGTATATATCATTGTTACAATGCCAGGATGTATGACTTGTAACACATTCACTATTATAGCTGTTTGGATTAGGACTAAAAACTGGCAAGGAAAGATTGCTAAAAGAAAAGAACCAATAAAAGAATTATCATCAAGAGATAACTTTTCTTTTAGAAAAAGAAACAAAGTCATCAAGAGATAACTGATCACAAGAAAAAAGAAATGCTTCCCTTTTGATAAGAAAGGCTTCGCTTTTGCTGCGATGATGACATAATGGTTGAGAATTTATTCAATAAAATTGGATAAATTGATTTATAGTGATGTGGAGAATTTCAAGTTGGAGAAGATTATTTTATCATTTGAGTTGTAAAGTTGAAAAACCACCCTTGTGTTACATAATGATAGAATACAATTATAGAATGTCAGCAGACATAAAATACTAGTATTCAAGACGTGAAAGTGTTGATAAATAGTAAACCAAAGTGCCAGACAATATTCAAGGTTCCATACCAACATTAAGTCATTAAAAAATTAGTTGGAAATTTGACAAAAACAAATTAGAATTTAGATTGTCGAATTATAAACAAATAAAATTTATAAATGGAAACAAATTTCCAAAACATAAAGAAATTGGGGTCTGGATAATCTACCATAGAGACAGAAGAAAAAAGAACGATTAATATAACACAAATAAAGGGACAACTTAATATTGGTATCGGGAGAAGCACAAAATAATTCAAAAAGAAGACAAAGAGGGGAGTGTGGCAATTTTAGCTGATCATGTTCAAGGAGCAATCGATTACCGAATCAATGGGCAAGGAGGAGTTGATTACCTAACCCCGGAAAGGAGGCATTGATTCGTGAAGGTCCCTGATAGCACACAAAATGTGTTATTCTTAGGCTTAAATTTTGCTAGTTTTTGGATTGATTTCAGGACTTTCACGTGTTTAATTTATTGAATTTCATATTACGGGCAAGAATGGAGCAATTGGAGAGATCTTGAAGTATTCTGGTTCAAATTGAGGCTAATGAGGCATAAAAAGTGAAGCAAATGGAAGAAAAAAGTCAAAACCAGCCTTTAGACCCGAGCTCAGGGCGTTGCGACGCCAATCTGGGCGTTGAGACGCCATGCTTGCGGGTTTCAGCCCTGAAGGCCCGTGGTGACGGCGTTGAGACGCTGCTTTGCAGCATCGCAACGCCGGTTCGATGAGGGAACGCGCCTATATGATGCAGTGTTGCAACGTTGTGCACGGCGTCGTAACGTTGTGCAATATTTCCTTATTTAATTAGCGCCTAGGGCACGGGGGTTGCAACCCGTGCTTAGGGTTGCAACGTCGTGCTGATTTCTTCTATAAATACAATATGATATTACATTTGCAAAGGGAGTCGAATTTGATAGATTTTTTGACCTAATTTCGACAAGTAAAAAACCTAACCTTCTTGGGCGACAAGCACGAGAGTGGAGGCCCGAGTTTGTGACGGGAGCTCGGAGACGAGGACCGACATCGACACCGACGAGTTTTCTTATCTTTCTCTTAGTTTGTAGTTTAGTTTATAGACTCTTTTATGGCTTTAGCTTGTTTTTATGGTGATTATGAGTAGCTTATTTCCATAATTAGGGGATGGATGGAGGTTGTTGTGAACTTAATTTAGTTACTGTATCGAACTTTTGATTGTACTGAGTTATTTTTAGTAATTTTTACTTAATGCTTGGTTTTCTCTGGCCAAGTTTAGCATGATTTTGTTGATTTAAGTTGATTTCGAGAGAATAGACTTAGATTAGATCAAAGTTGCCAAAACCCTTAGTAAATCCTTACACGAGGGTGAAGGGTTCTTTGGGAAACGTTTTAAGAAGTTGCTTAATGCCTTTCATGCTTTTAAAATCTATAAGAAGACTTAAGGATTTATCGTTATGCATGAGAATCACTAGAGCTCGAGAGAGTCTTTTGAATATCTTTAACTTCTTGTTTATAATCTCACAACCATAGTCAATTCCATGTGCAAAAATAAGGAATTAACTAGTGAAATCAACTCCTCTAACGTTTCTATCATATTCGTGTCTTCACTTGTATATTTACTTTATTTTTGGTTTCACCCTTTTCTCAAATTTCTATTTCTTTAGACAAAATTAAGGATTAGTATCTTCATAGTTAATCAATAAAACCATTCCTGAGAAGTGAGAACGATACTTGGAACTCAAATCACTATATTAAAACTTGACCCGTACACTTGCGGTATTTCAAATTTCATGCAACAAGTTTTTTGGCGTCGTTGTCGGGGATGGCGATTATTTAGATGGATTAATATTAGGAGAAAATTCTTGATTTTAGACTAAAATTTTTGTTTTTGTAATAAGTTGTGTTTTCTTTATTTTCTTGTTTTTTCTTTATTTTTTTTTAATTTTGTAATTATTTTTGTTTTCTTACTCTTTTTTTTATTTTCTTTGTTTTTGTCTCAAGGTGTATGCGAAAGGATAAGGTTGCAGACCTTACACCTTTAGATCATGAAATTGAAAGGACCTGCAGAAGACTTTTAAGGGAGAACAGAGGAGAAAACTTCCAAATGGCAAATCAGGAGATGGCTAATGAACCTAAACCAATCAGGGATTATTTCCAACCTGTGTTTAATTTTGAGGAGGCTGGAATAGTCCAGGCCCCTATTAATGCTAACAATTTTAAATTAAAAACTGGGCTAATTCAGATGGTTAGGGAGAATGCCTTTAGGGGGCTAGCCACAAAGGACCCTAACTCTCATTTACAAAATTTTTTGGAAATCTATGGCACTGTTAAATTAAATGGTATTCCTATTGATTGCATTCGCTTATGTCTCTTTCGTTTTTCTTTCCAGGGTAGAGACAAGGATTGGTTGGGGTCCCTCGAAGTATTACTTCTTGGGAGGAGTTAGCCCAAGCCTTCATGACTAAATTCTTCCCTCCTGTAAAAGTTGCAAAGATGAGAACGGAGATAGGGACGTTCAGGCAATTTGAGGGAGAGCAGCTATTTGAGGCCTGGGAGCGTTACAAAGATATGCTGAGGAGGTGTCCACAGCATGGGTATCCAGACTGGCTCCAAATTCAATTATTTCATAATGGACTTGCAGGTCAGACTAGAACCATTCTGGATGTCGCTGCTGGAAGTGCTATCATGGCAAAGACTGTGCAGAAGCTCAAGCCCTCCTAGAAGAAATGTCTACTGCCAGCTACCAGTGGCCCACAGAACGAGAAAAACCTAGACCAATAACTAATCTTTATGAACTGGATGAGGTAACTGCTCTGAAATCTCAAAAGGCATCTCTCACTCATGCTCTCAATAAACTTGCAGGACCTTCACAATCTGTAGCCTCCATGACTACCCCTCAGTGCTACTAGACCGATGGAGAATACAACATGGAGCAGGTGTATTATTTGAACACTAGGAGCAACAACTACGGAGGGAGTCAAAATCAGAATAACATCCCAACACATTACCACCTAGGTTTGAGATCTCATGAAAATTTTTCTTATGCCAATAACAAGAATGTGTTGAACTCTCCTTCATGTTACGCTTCTACATCTCATCAAGCTAACAGAAAGCCATCTCTCGAGGAAACAGTCAGCTCCTTTATTACTGAGTCCAGAAATAGGTCAAACCAGCTGGAGAGAATGCACTCACCAGTCTGAGTGGTGTAGTGAGCAGTCAAGGAGTTGTCATCAAGAATACTGAAACTCAGATAAGCCAAATGGGTACAGTGATCCATACACTGCAGAAAGGTAAATTCCCCAGTGACATTGAGGTGAACCCAAGGGAAACAAGTAAGGTTGTTAATCTGAGATAAGAATGGAATTACTTAACTCTTGGTATGTTAACATTCTCGTGAGTGAGTCTTTAGAGCAGATGAGAAAAAAAGGAGCAATGAATCTGTAGGCAATGATGAAACCACCTTGGGCATGGAACAAAGAATTCAGTCTAGCTAAAGACGTTAAACAAAGCGCTTCTTTAGAGACAACCCAAGCTTTTCATTTATTTCTATTTTTAGTTTGTTTTGTTTGTCTATTTTAGTTTTTCTTAAGTGCTTCGTTTCATTTTGTTTTAGGTTAATGTTGATGCCCTTCCTCGAATCCATGCTCCCGTTGTGTAGGACTTTATTTCTCGTGACTTGGCCGACAAGAAACTTAAAAGGAAATTGAGATCTCCATTATTCAGGACAGTATTGTTCACTCTCTTACCTTTCTTATTTTACTTGAGCTTATTTTGCAAACATTGAGGACAATGTTTAGTTTAAGTTTGGGGTGGGAGTGTGTTGTTTCATTTTTGTAGAGAAGTCCTGAGTATGTGTTGAATTGCTGATTAATTTTATGTATAAGTATGATTAGGATGGCCTAGGATGAAAATTAATTCAAAATTTTGTGATTCTATTGAAACTTGAGAGCATGATATGAATCTTAGTAAATTTAAAAATTTTCTTGAGTTTTTCCTACAATGTTTATGCACGTAGCCTTCATTCTTGTAGCTTTGAATGCTTAGAACAGAGTTATCAGGTTCATAAGTTTGATGTCACCTCGATAGGAGTAAGGACTGATTTGAGAGTTAAGCTGCATGATAGGATGAATGACAGTATGAATTATATGATCTGAAATGTTGTGCTTAATGAAAAAAATATATCTTGGTTATCTGTTGTTCTTGAATTGTGCTTAAAAGAATCGAGAACAAAAAGAGCTAACATCACTGTGATCAGTTAAGCCACTCATTGAGCGAGTGCTCTGGGTAAGGGTCCCTGCAGTAGATGTGTGAAAGCTAGTGTCCTTGATTATATTTATAGAAAAAAAATGTGTTGAAAAAAAACTATAGTGCTGAAAAGAGTTGTTTGTTTCTTAATTGTGGAGAGAGTTAAAGATGGGGACTTATGGCCAGTGTAGATGGAAGTTGAATGGAGAACTTGGTAAAGTTGTTCCGGGCTAGTAAAGATGAAGGGAGAGAAGGCTAATCACACACACATAGGGATACTTAGGAAGAATTTTAAATTGCTTGTTGAAGTATCATGTTTGATTGTTCCCTGTGATTGCTAAATTTTCCTTTTAAATCACTGAGGCTCGAGTCTGATATATACATAAGAAAGATCTTTGATAGTTCTATTCTTTTTTTGCTCGAGACTAGCAAAAGTTTAAGTTTGGAGGTATTTGAAAGCACACAAAATGTGTTATTCTTAGGCTTAGATTTTGCTAGTTTTTGGATTGATTTCAGGACTTTCACGTGTTTACTTTATTGAATTTCAGATTACGGGCAAGAACGGAGCAATTGGAGAGATCTTGAAGTATTCGAGTTCAAGTTGAGGCTAATGAGGCATAAAAAGTGAAGCAAATGGAAAAAGAAAGCCAAACCCAGCCTTTAGACCCGAGCCCAGGGCGTTGCGATGCCAATCTGGGCATTGAGACGTCATGCTCACGGGTTTTCAGACCTGAACGCCCGTGGTGACGGCGTTGAGTGCTGCTTTGCAGCGTTGCAATGTCGGTTCGATGAGGGAACACGCCTATATGATGCAGCGTTGCAACGTTGTGCACGGCGTCGCAACGCTGCGCAATATTTCCTTATTTAATTGGCGCCTAGGGCACGACGTTGCAACGTTGTGCCTAGGATTGCAACGTCATGTCGATTTCTTCTATAAATACAATATGATGTTGCATTTGCAAAGGGAGCCGAATTTGATAAATATTTTTACCTAATTTCGACATACACTTTCTAAAAGGAGCAGAAGAGCATTCCTTGGGGGCCAAGCACGAGAGTAGAGGCCCGAGTTCGTGACGGGAGCTCAGAGACGAGACCCGACATTGACACCGACGAGTTTTCTTCTCTTTCTCTTAGTCTGTAGTTTACTTTATAGACTCTTTTATGGATTTAGCTTGTTTTTATGGTGATTATGAGTAGCTAATTTCCATAGTTAGGGGATTGATGGAGCTTGTTATGAACTTAATTTAGTTACTGTATCGAACTTTTGGTTGTGCTGAGTTTTTTTTTGGTAATTTTTACTTAATGCTTGTTTTTCTCTAGCTAAGTTTAGCATGATTTTGTTGATTTAAGTTGATTTCGAGAGAATAGTCTTAGATTAGATCAAAGTTGCCAAAACCCTTAGTAAATCCTTACACGAGAGTGAAGGGTTCTTTGGGAAACGTTTTAAGAAGTTGCTTAATGTCTTACATGCTTTTAAAATCAATAAGGAAACTTAAAGATTTATCACTATGCATGAGAATCACTAGAGCTCGAGAGAGCCTTTTGAATATCTTTAACTTCTTGTTTATAATCTCACAACCATAGTCAATTTCATGTGCTAAAATAAGAAATTAACAAGTGAAATCAACCCCTAACGTTTCTATCATATTCGTGTCTCCACTTGTATATTTACTTTATTTTTTGTTTCACCTTTTTCTCAAATTTCTTTATACTCCATCGAGATTGGTCTTAAAAACCTGAACCCACATCAAGATGTGAGGGTACTAGTATGGTATTCTATGGAGTATATGTGGGAGATTATTAGTATATCAGTGAGGGGTATTTTGGTAATTAGTTAAAGGTGTCTTGTTTATAAATAGTAGTGTTAGGGTCCAGGGGTGGATCATTTTGGTAGAGTGTCCATTGAGGGACTTTGTGAGAGATAGCCTTCTTGAAAGGCTATTGGTTATTGTAATTTTCTTGGTTGATATTGCAATATATTAGTTCTTTGTGTTATTTGCATTTTCTGATTTGGATACCTAACAAATTGGTATCAGAGCACATCACATCTTGGGGAGAACAAGGAGTATGGCACATAGGCAGATGGAAGAAAGAGTAGAAGGAACAGAGAGAGACGTTAGCAACCTTTGGGCAACGATCTTGGAACTTACGAAGAACATGGGAATTTTAATGAATCGGGTGAATGATAACCAGAGTACGGAAGAAGCAAAAGAAAGTCTGCGAAGACAAACAAAAGAAATGCGAAAGAACCATAAGGCACCGGCGATGATGATCGCAGGAAAGGGGAAGTTACAAGGAGAAAGTTCCGCCATGATCACGACGCAATACCAAGCAAGCTTCAGGATGGGAGAAATCGAGACCATGAAAGAAAAACACAAGAAAAGAGAGATGAAAAACAAGAGTTTGTCCACAGTGAGAACAGAGCCATCATAAGGGGACATTTGCCCAGAAAATGAAGACAAAAACAATGAGAGGAAGATGCAAAAGAAAAAGAAAAAGAATAGAAAGAAAGTGGGCAAGAGAGATAGAGAATGTGTAAACCCGATCTCTTTGGAACTTCCTTATTAACAAACAACAAAAAGAAAGAAGAAATGAATGTTTAAAACTTGGTTTTCCATGTTTTAAAAAGGAAAGAAATGAAGTGAAAGGCAAAAGGAAAACAAGGAAGGAAAGTTTAAACCATTTTGGTTTGGATTGCTTTAAAGACAAAAGAAGAAAAGAAAATGAAACAAATGTAAATCATGTTAAGTTTTATTTTGTAAAGAAAAGAAAAGAAAGAAGAAGATAAAGGAAAGGAAAGAAAAGGAAAAAGAAATGAAAAAGCAAAAAGCAAAAAGAGCAAAAGGACAAAACACCTTTATGGTTTTGTCCTCCACCGCCAATACATTTTAAAAAGGGTTTTCTCTCCATTTTCTTCTCTATCTTTACAAACCAAGCTGAAGTTTCGTGGGAGAAGGAGAAAGGAAGAAGAAGAAGCCATTTTTTCGTGATTTTGGTGCTAGAGTTGCAGAAGAAAGGAGGAGAACTCAAGGAAGTTAATATTGCAGCAAGGAGATCAACTCAAACCAGTCCTGATGTTTTGATCTTCTCGAGCTCCACAGGAAGAGGTAAGAGCTGAGGCGTAGTTTTCTTGAAAGCTAACTCATTTTTAAACAAAGTTTATGAAGGAAGTTCGAGCAAATTCTTAAGTTAAGTTCTTTGTTTTGTTAAGAGGAAGAAGCGGAAGACGAAGTTTCTTATCACAAATCAGAAGTCTCTCGATGTTTTGGTTATTCTGATCTGTATACTTGGAGTTAGAAGCTCTAAAAGGTATGGTTCGAAAGCTTATTGAATTTCCTACAACTTTCGTGAAGGAACCGTGAGAAGAAAATGATTGGAAGATGTTGTAATCATCAGGTTAAGTTTCGGGTTGCAGCAGGAAATTAAATCTGGAACAGAGCAGGGTCATTTTAGGGTTTAAGCTATTGAGGTATTTTCGAACAAATTTGTTAGGAATCTCAATTTCATGTCTTCATATGACTTTTAGAGGGTTCAAAAAGGAAGAGTTTGGTATAAATTACATTATTTTTGGATAAGTAATGAAGAAGTTATGGCTGTCTGAAAACAGGGCAGAAAATCTGAAAATGCTGGAAAATTTGAAAGTGTGTTTTCTTGTAGTTTTAAGGTTAAAAAGCATGAGCTCGAGGTTCTAATGGTTGATTTGGTTTGTTTGACAGGCCAAGAGGAGATAGGTCGAGTGTACGGGCCAAGGTTCTAGTTTAACACTGTGAGTGACAAAACGAACTTCAAAAATGTTCTATATGCTTGATTTATGTTTTAAGAAAATACAAGTTTTGCTTGAATGAAAGAGTTTAGATATTTATTGTTTTCCTTGAACACTTGTTTATGAGCATTCATGATTTCTTAGAAATGTTTTAAAGTGTTCATGATGAGCTTAAATGTCTTGATGAAATTTATACACGAGCATATGTTTATTGCATTTCCGAAGTCTATGGAAATGTTATGATTTCGAGCAAGTATGTTTTAGCAAGTATGTTTTTAAAGATTTCGAGTTTATGAACAAGCTAAGTAAGTAGGTTTGAGTTTTATGAAAGGAAAGATAAGCGAGGCATGTTCAAAAGTTTTCATGTGATCTTCAAATATTGGAGCCCGGCTTTTATGGTACCGTGTGCACACAGGTCATTTCGTTTGTCGACGTTGAGTGAACTCGTGACAACGGTATTTATCGTGTGAGTGTTGGCGGGCCCCACTACATCGTAGAACAAGCGTAGATTGTGACATGTTTTAAAAAGAGTTTATAACATTTACATGCCTTACGAGATTTTAACGATATACTTGCGGTTTTTACGAAAAGTTATTATGATTACACAATTACTTTTAACGTTTGATTACAGATGCATATGCTCATAGATGGTGGTGGTGATATGATTTACGAGTTAATAGTCTTCTTTTAAACTCGGTCCACCACCGAGCTTCATAGCTCATTCTTTCAGTGTTTTTCAACCTTTTCAGGTAGAGATCGAGCTCCTGGTACCTGACATCCTACCATAGTCTGCTGAAGCTTCATAAGTTTGATATTTTGTACGTGGTTGGAGTTGTATAGCGAGTCCATATGTTTTTTGTAAATTATTTTGAGAGAACTATGTAGTTATAGTCGTATGTGCTTTAGAGGTTGAGGTTGTTTAATTAATGGTTTGGACTGTTGTGGTTCTGATGTTCTTGCTCGTTTTAGTTTCCAAGAGAGACTTAAAGAAGAGTTTCTCCTCATGTATGTTTTATAGCTGTCCAGTTTCCGCTGTGTTAAGTTTAAAGTGTTCCATATGTGAACATAGTATGTTTATCAGGTAGAAGCAGAGTTAGTAGGTATTGTTAAGAGGTAACAATGTCTGTTGACTTCACGCCGCCTTTCGGGCTAAGTTAGCAAGTGTTTCGGGAGGGGGTGTGACAGAATGCACCAAAAGACACAGGTTTCTCGGATGGGAGAAATACAAAGTCCTGTCAAGTCTTCAACAATTGTGGAAAAAGAGAGTCGCAAAACAACGTTGTGGGAAGACAAAGTCGGTGCGATTGAGAAAAAAGAGGGTTAGAGAGAAGCGATCGAAGGAAGCCCAACCTATATTCTACCGAAGATCAAAAATTGTGCACAAGTGGGTTGGAAAAAGGTTCAAGGCGATGGAATCCAAGATGAAATGTCAAGGGAAAGATCGCCTACGATGACTGTTGAAGAGGAGACTTTGGGAGGAAAGTCAGGTTAGGCATCGACGACTTATGATATTACCGAGTAGGGGAAGAAAAATCAAAGAAAATCGCCATTCGATTGGAGAAAGAAGGGAATCGGTCAGGGAGGCCAACGTGGGTGGCAGATGCTGCTATGGTTGGAGAAGAATTTGTGGAGGAGGTGCCGACTCAAGAGGTATGAAGAAACGGAAACCATCGATAGAGGCCATTACCGGCGACGATTACGTGTATGGTTGAAGTCGAAGCGAAAGGGAAGTTGTCGATGCAAGTATCGTACATTGGCGGTAACAGATTGGTGAGCCACAAAGGAAAAAAGAGAAGTCAGAAAATCGATGGGTTGATAAACCCTACCTAATCACGTGGAATTAGATGATTCTAAAAAGGGAGGAGATCATGCGCTTTTTGAGCAAGAGCTTGACATGCTATCTTTTGTTGGGTTGGATTTAAATGGTAGGGGCAAGGCCCATTCTTTTTCAATGATAGAAAATCTCATTGTAACAAGTTGGAATCTTGGGATGGGTTGTCCTTTGTTTTAAACCCCAGAAAAATAGTCGATGGCCTACTACTCCTTTGAAGAAAGTAGCCCTAGCCATCATTTTACTATCCTCTAAGCTAACGTTGACTACCATTGCCACTGGTCATCACCGCCATCTGTCGCCACCGGCCATTGTCGGCCATCTCCATCAACCGTCGCAACTGCCTTCGTCAGCTATAAAGATTGTTGCCACCTTCCGTCGACGTCCACTGAATCTGCCACCACTGCCTACTAATCCTAACCACCATCCCCCACACATGGCAAGGAAGTGCCAATCAACTTCTTTTGATTTTAAAGAATGACTATTTTTCTTCTTCTGAAGGGTGTTAGGGTTATGGGTTTTCGTTTTAAAAAAAAATTGTGTTGTTTGTTACACTTTTTGTGTTTGTGTTTTGTTAAGCACACCTTGAGGACAAGGTGTCTTTGAACAGCAGAGTAGTATGAGAGTACTAGTATAGTATTCTACAGAGTATATGTGGGAGATTATTAGTATATCAATGAGAGGTATTTTGGTAATGAGTTAAAGGTATCTTGCTTATAAATAGTAGTGTTAGGGTCCTTGTTTTGGGGGTGGATCATTTTGGTAGAGTGTCCATTGAGGGACTTTGAGAGAGAGATAGCCCTCTCGAAAGGCTATGGGTTATTGTTATTTTCTTAGTTGATATTGCAATATATTAGTTCTTTGTGTTCTCTGCATCTTCTAATTTGGATATCTAACCCAAGATTATTCTAAAATGTCTCACTTTCGTTTGGAACCAGCTATTTTCACAGTTTTATTAGGAAGGAAAAAAGATGGCATCTTCAACCTCTAGCCATTGTCATTCATCCAATCCTTCCATAGAATCCTCCTCCTCAAGTGTTGAAGATGATTCAAAACCTCTATGGCAATATGTGACTAAGATTCAAAAATTGAGTGATGGAGATTGAAATTTTTCATGGCAATGCAATTTTTTTCATGTCACAAACAAGAGCTCTTATGCAAGAGTTAGGGCTCATTTGTTGAAGATAAGTAGTCAAGGCATTGGAATGTATCTAAAAGTCACTCCTAAAGATATGGCTGAGATGCAAATGTTAAAAGATGAGGCAAAGACTTGAATGGAAAGAAAAACTCCAAAAAATGTTCTTTTACCACCTACACCTTCAATCAAATTGGTGGTGTCAGTGTTAGTAATTCTCTCACTTCTATTACAAGTGAGCTAAAGAGAAGAAAGGTTGCTACAAGTGCAATTGAAAGATCATTCAACAAGACATCACGAGACCAATTACATGCACTTATTGCTCAAATGTTTTATTCCGTTAGCTTGTCTTTCCATTTAGCAAGGAATCCTCATTTTATAGGTGTCTATACTTATGCTGCAAACCATATGTTGTTGGGGTATGTGCCTCCTAGATATAATTTGTTGAGGACAAGTCTTCTCCAAAAAAGGCAAATATTGAGAGATTATTGACACCTATTAAAAGTGAATGGCGTACAAAACGGGTGAGTATTGTGAGTGATGGATGGAGTGAGTCACAAAGGAGACCTTTGATTAACTTTATGGCAATCCAATGGCACACCAATGCTTCTATAAGCAGTGGATTGCTCTGGTGAGATCAAAGATAAGTATTTCATTGCAAATTTGATGAAAGAAGTGATTAATGAAGTTGGTTCTGAAAAATGTGATTCAAGTGATAGTAGATAATGCTCCTAATTACAAAGGTGCAGGGCAAATCATCAAAGCACAATTTCTGACGATTATTTGGATACCATGTGTAGTGCATACCCTGAATCTTGCTTGGAAGAACATATGTGCTGCCAAGAATGTTGAAAACAATCAACTTGTATATGGGGAATGCAGTTGGATCTCTGATAATGCTGGGGATATCGTGGAAGTGAAAATTTTTATTATGAATCATTCCGTGAGGCTCGCCTGTTTAATGAATTTGTATCTCTTAAATTTCTTTCTATAGCTGAAACACGTTTTGCATCAGTAATCATCATGCTTAAGAGGTTCAAACTTATTAGAGGTGGTTTATTAAAATATGGTTATTAGTGATCAATGGGCAAGTTATAGAGAAGATGATGTGGGAAAGGCAAGGCATGTAAAGGAGTTGGTGCTTGATGACATATGGTGGGACAAGATTGATTATATTATTTCCTTCACTTCACCTATGTATGATACGATCAGAGCTTGTGATACTGACAAGCTTTGTCTACATTTGGTAGTGTTTTCAAGGCACCCCTGGGCGCTCGCGAGAGGCGAGGCGTTTTCGAGGAGGAACGCCTTATGGTTTGCCCAGGCATGCGACTTCAATCAGGCGAGCACCTTTGCTCGCCTTCGCCATTGTCGAAGGCAAGCGCCTGCTCCTTGTCTGCAGTTTTTTTTTTTTAATTTTTAAAACTACAAATTACTTATCTTACTATGCACGATAACCTAATATTTAGCCCATACGAAAAGCCCATGAAGGCCATGCACAGAGGCTTCGTATTTATTCAACGTGGAAGAAATCTATATCGATAATCGACTCTTCAATCTTCACTCGAGAGTCGAGACCTTTCATCGACTACCAAAAAACAGAAAAATCCCCTACTTTTCTCTTCATTGGTTGATTCTGAAGGTGGGGAGCAAATTTCTTCTTCAAACATCAGAGTTCTTCATTATTGTTGTTGTGTTGCAATCATCGGGTAGGCATTCGCATAACGTTAAAAAAAAAAAAAAAAAAGGACTTCATCGTTCCTCTTCTTCTATTCTACACTGCTTCAATCGTTCCTCTTCTTCATTGTTTTCTACATTATTAATTTAATATTTTAAAGTTTACTTTTTAACTCTATATTCGTTAATCAGAGGAAATTAGAGGATCTTTGAGGAGAAAGCTTTAGATCAGGAATGGCGCTTTGATTTGGTTCGACAAAAGGCTTCTTCTTGGTGTGTTCTTTCCAAAGTCTTCGTGGGCTACTTAGTTTCTAATTTGTATCTTTCTTAGAGTCCATTTTTGTTTCATCCGTAAGGATGTTTCGTACTCAGATTTTCTCTTTCCCTCTTTGGTTGTTGTTTGGTGTTTTATTTTATTTTGCTTCTTTCTTTTTGTTACTATTTTTTTGTACTTTGAGTTCTTCGTTCTTTCATTATTTCAATGAAATCTTCTTGTTACCTTGTCCAAAAAATAAACTCTATATTCGTAAATAATTTTGTAGATTCATTCAAAAAAGAGAAACATATTAGAGCAGAAGCGTTTAAATGATTTGGTTGATATCAAATATAACCAAGCACTTAAAGAACGCTTCGATTTGAAGGATCAACTTGATCCAATAACGCTTGACCATATTGACGAGGGTAATGAATGGTTGGTTGGAACACTGGAAGAAGAAGATAATGAACTTGAAGTTGATAATGATTTGGTTTTTGATGAAGATGACCTCACATGGGGAGATGTAGCACATGCTAGTGTTGTTAAAGAACCCCTAAAGTACACGAGGTCTAAAGGGAAGTCAACTGCAGCTTCAACTTCTAAAGTTCGAACACCACCCCCTACTATGCAGTGGGTTAGTGATGAAGACAATGACGATGTAGAGGAATTGAACCTTGAAGAGGAGAATAATCAAGGAAGAGCAGTAGCTGAGGATTTAGATTTGGATGGGGAGGAAAATTATGATTTTGATATTTGATTAATGTTTTAGTCTTTTAGACTAGTTTTTTTTATCTTTATTATTTTTGGTTCATTGATTCATTCTCAATGACTCGATTATGTCGTATGAAACTATCAGAAGTAGAACTGGTTTTGACATTTTATATGACTATATTTACTATAAAATTTATACTCTATATATTATCTATTTATATATTTATTTATTGTGTCTCGCTTCACTCAGGCGACGCCTTTTTATCGCTTCTCGCCCTTTAGTGATCAAAGGGCTTGTCGCCCTAAAGGTGCGTCTTGCACTTTGAAAACACTAACATTTGGTTTATGATATGTGGGATACAATGATTGAAAAGGTGAAGACAACAATATATAGACATGAAGGATTGCAACCAACTCCTCTTTCTATGATGTGGTGCATAAACATGCTCATTGATCGTTGGAACAAGAATAATATTTCACTTCATTGTTTAGCACATTCTTTAAATCCAAGGTACTTAATTACTATTTTTTGTATCCTTATGGTGGTTATGGCCTATTCTAATCTCATAATCTATATTTAAAGTTTAACATTTTTTTAAAAACTTATATTTAGGTACTATAATGAAGAATGGCTTAGACAAGACCCTAATCGAGTGGCTCCACATCAAGATATGAAACTAACTCGAGAGAGAATGAAGTGCTTTAAGAGATATTTAACTAATCCTGAGGATCGTGCAAAAGTGAATATAGAATTTGCTAGATTTTCTACAAAAACGGGAGATTTTGCTGAATATGATTCTATATCTCAGAGGTATACTATAGATCCTATAAGTTGGTGGGCAACTCATGGTGTCTATGCACCAACGATTCAGCCAATTGCCTTTAAAGTACTTTGACAACCCTCCTCTTCATGTTGTGAGAGGGAGTGGAGCACATATTCCTTTATTAACTCTATCAAGAGGAACAAAACGACGCCGCAACGTGCAGAAGATTTGGTATTTATCCACAGTAATCTTCGACTTTTGTCGAGAAGAACTCCAGAGTATTTAAAAGGAGATACTAAGCTATGGGATATTGTTGGAGATGCTTTTGATTCTTGAAGATGTCAGCATGCTTGAAATAGCTAATTCGTTTTTGGATGAACCAGATTTGGAGGCTGGGATTCTTGATGATGATGGTGATGATGTTGTTGGTGATAAAGATGAAGATGTGGAGATTTGAAACTCTTCTTTGTATTGGTTGAGAACTTTGTTTTGTATGAAAACTATTTTTCATTTCCTCTATTGTATTTTTCTACTCTAGTTTGTATTGGACTTTGGTCATTGGAAATCTTGTTTTGTAACTTTGTGAATGTTGGATAACGTGCTTCATTTTGTTGTATTATCTCAAATCTCAATTGATTTAACATTTTATGCTTTGGAGTACATTTAGTAATATTATGTTTTATATATATAGAATAAAAATTATAAAATAATAATAACGTATCCCCAACGTGTCCGTGTCTTACTTTTTTTATAAATTGGCGTATCGCCGTGTCTTGTCATGTCTGTGTTTGTGTCCTGTGTCCGTGTTCGTGCTTCTTAGGTGTCTGATATTAAAAAAAATGTGGACACGCAAAAGTGTGTGTCGAACGCGTGTCTGGAGCATGTTCGAACGTATCCGTGTTTGACATTGACACTTAGCCAAATTTGAAGTGCCCGTGCTTCATAGAAGAGGAATCAAAGAATTTTTTAAGATAAATATTGGTCTTCTTCCGCTCGTTTGAAATCAGCTTGCTTAAAGGCTTCATCCTGGTGCACTCTTTCTAATTCCTTTTTCCTATGTAATTTTGCTGTTATTTCTTTACTTTGATAATATTTTCACTCCTGATGGAGTTTGTATCTTGAGCAATAGTCTTTTTTCATTTGATCAATGAAAAGTTTCGTATCTTGTTCGGAAAAATGTCTCATTCTCATCTTTCAAATATCCATAAAATACTTCTACGTTTTATGTAACTATATTCTTTGTGTTCTTTTCTTAAAACAAAAAAGATATTTTCCATTTTTCACTAAGATTTCTCATTGAATTCAACCAGACCTTCTGATCTATTCAGAGAATCTGAAGCAGAGTATTTCCACTCCTAACTGGAAAGAGATGCTCTAGTCGAGGGAATAATTCTCAATACATGTTTTTTGGTTTTGGACTTTGAGAATGGAAAGGAGGCATGATTATTTCTCAATTCTCCCAGTAAATAGAGAATAACGCCAGAATAAATTTTCTCTGAGACCAACTCCTTCACTGCCTTAAAGCTAGCATTCAATGAAAACTAGAACAAAAATAAAAACCAACAGGAACAAAAAAAAGAGAAGGATGTTAGTTACGTGGAGCGTGCTTTCTCCCACGGTCGTTCATCAATGGACTCCTCCCATATGACACGATCTCCCAAGCATTGGTGGCAGGTCACTATACCCTGGCAACATGAGGTAAAGGTAAACAAACAAATGGAACCTGGCAGAACAACCAACATTTCCATCATTATTTCCAAATCGAGATGAATGTGCTAACACTGGGTGAAACAGTTTTGACCAGTATTTCGGGTCCTACAAATCATCTGACAGCCATCTGTTACTGTAGAGGTCGATCACTAGGCCTTATAAATTCAAGTCACCAGGTTTGTATCCTTGGGCACCTTTATTTTACATGTAAAATTCCAACACTCGCATGAGAGAAGAAGAAGTTAAAGTAATGGATTGTTGGGGAGTTCTTTGAAGAAAAAGAATTTTAGCAAAGTACTATATTATTATTAAAGTATTTAATGAGAAATCACTTTGATGTTTTGTTCTATGTTCTTAAAGGTGCTTTTAAATACTTCCCAAACAATTAGTAAGGAAAAAATCACTTTTCTCATCAAGTCTTTTAAGGGGTATGACTCTTTCGTAAAACATTCATAAATCACTTCGAACATGATGATTTAAAATGGGGAAAACTTTGGGGTATGACAAAAATAGACAATGAATCAACCACATAGTTGGAATTGGAATTGAGGATGGAGGAGCTAGCATGGTCAATTAGTCTGCTAGAGCATATACCTTTCCATTACACACGGAACAGTCTGCACGGGATCTTTCAATTCCACACTCCGTACACGGCGCATAACCCCTGCCTCGGCAACTTGGACATGGTAGCTCTTTAATATACTGACCATTTGGGCCAAACCAGGACCTGGGTTCAGGTGCGCTAGAAGCTGAATACCTGAAATGCACAATTAACTTCTAAGCTTTGATTTCAAATCTAAGCCCCGTGTCAAATTAAATCGTCAATGTAGAACTGACAGAAACCATAGAAAAATTCAGCAGAAAATATACTCAAATCACAAGAATTAAAACCCAATAGTAGCGTAATTGAAGATTAGATACTACACCTTGGCTTTAAATCGACGCCAAGTCCGTACAGCTCCTCCGCCGGATCGAAGGCCAGCTGCGACCCAAAATGAAAACCAGAAGAAGTAAACAAAGAGAAGATTAGAGGTCGAATTCCAAAACAAACTTTGAGAGAGTGAATACCGGCGCCGGTTTGGGGATTGCAACAGAGTCGTCATTGCTGCTCAAACAAGCAACGAAGCAAGGCGCGAAGCATATACATCTCTTGGATTGAAGCAATATGAAGAATCTCAAGTTCTTCTGCCGCCAGAACTGCGGCGTCAATGCCCGAAGTGACGAACAGAGTGATGAGGACATCTCATAAATCTGTAGGATTAGGAATGTGTTACGTTACATGGCAGGAACTGAAGAAGGGAAAAGCCACCACTACCAACGGCCACAGCGCCAACTGAAGAATGAAAATGGAAGCGTGTTGGTACGGAAGATTTTTTGCTTTTGGTTTTGCATGTGTGGTCAGCAAATGCCACACGCCGTGGTCTTGTGGACGTGGTCGGTTGGCTTGGGGAAACCAAAACTTTTTTTTTTCTTTTTTTTTTCTTCCAGTTTTTTCTTCCTTTTTTGTTTTTACAAATCAAATATAACAAATATGGTCTCTTTTTTTTTTTTTTTGTTTTAAACGGATTGTATATTAATTATATTATAAACAAACAAATATAAATCCACATTCCACATGTCTTTTTCTACCCATACGCTGCATGTGCAACCTCTCTAAATGTGTAGTGTCGCCCGTGTGTCCATTTTCACCATGTCTGATTATCCACATCTTTCTTGTCATTTATCCTATAAATAGTGACTTATGGTGGTTTATGAAATATTCACAATTGGTGAAAGCTCTCTCCAATAACTTTCCATTTTCTCTCACTTTCTCAATTTTGGTTATTATTTAATTTTGCATAAATTCCCACTATCTTTTGTTTATATTATATATATTTCATTTTCAAAACACTTGAATTATTATTATTATTATTATTATTATTATTATTATACTATTTAAATATTGATAAAATTATACTCGATTTCCATCATTTTTTTCACAACACGTTATCAGCATGAAACTCTGCCGATTTTTCCACTGAATGTAGGTCCTCCGGGTAAGCCATTTTTTTTAATAATAAAATGTTATTTTGCATGTTTAATTGATTTCCTAATGTAAATACAAGTTCTTTTTATATAGTATTACTATGGCAAATCTTGCAAAATTAGAATTTGCGATTTTGGATATTAATGGAAATAACTACTTGTCATCGGTCCTTGATGCTGGGATCCATTTAGATTCCATGAATCTTGGAGAAACAATTAAAAAGGAAATGATGCATCAAATCAAGAAAAAACAAAAGTCATGATCTTCGTTCGTCATCATCTTCACGAGGGATTGAAAATCGAGTATCTTACAATTAAAAATCCCTATATTATATGGCAAGGTTTGAAAGAAAGGTACGATCATCAAAAAACAGTTATTCTTCCAAAAGCTCGTTATGATTGGATGCACCTGAGGTTGCAGGACTTCAAATCGATGAAAGTAAATATAATTCCGCACTCTTGTAATTAGTTCAAAATTAAAATTATGCGAAGAAATGATTCACGATGTTGATATGTTAAAGAAGACAATTTCCACTTTTCATGTCTCGAATATGCTCCTGCAGAAGCAATATCGAGAGAAAGACTTTAAAAAATATTCAGAACTAATTTCATGTTTTCTCGTGGCTGAACAAAATAACGAGCTATTAATGAAAAATCATGAATCTCGACCAACTAGCGCAACACCATTCCCTGAAGTGAAGCTGTGAATTTCAATAATCGTGGTCGAGGTCGTGGTCGTGGTCGAGGTCGGGACTGCGGTAGAGGAAGAAATACCTATTTTCGTGGTGGGCATTATAATTTTAAGAAATCCACACGAAAAGGCAAGGCTCCAAAAGATAAGAGTTCAAAAGGTGATGAACATAAATGTTTCCAGTGTGGAATGACTAGGCACTGGTCACGTACCTGTCGTACGTCAAAACACCTTGTTGATCTCTATCAAGTTTCCGTGAAGGAAAAAGGAAAAGGGAAGAATGTAGAGGCAAATCTTGCCATTCAAGAAGATGATGTGTTTGACCCCTCCAATATGATGCATCTTGATATGGCTGATTATTTTGAATCTCCTGGAGAGAGAATTGATGCAATCAAACAAGTAGATAATGTTTTGTATGAAGATATATAATTAAGTATTGCTTATAATTATTGTATGTTTTCTTGTTTTTGTATATATATTTAGGACTTTTGTAATCGCTTTTCTTTTCTTATCAATGAAGAAATATGGACAATTTCAATATGTTGAGTAACCCGAAAATGAGCAATGAGGATTTATGTCTGGCAAACTGCGCGACTATGCACACGATACTCATAAAAAAATATTTTTCTAAATTGACAATGTTGGAAGCAAAAATCAAAACTATATCAGGTTCTGCAAACCTGATTGAAGGTTTTGGAAAAGCTAGTTTTATCTTGCCTAGAGGAACAAAATTTTCAATTAATAATGCTTTGTTCTCTAGCAAATCAAAGAGAAATTTATTAAGTTTCAAAGACATACGTAATAATGGTTATCATGTTGAAACTGATCGTAAAAATAATATAGAGTATCTCTATATCACATCTATTGTTTCACATGAAAAACGTATATTAGAAACACTGTCAGCTTTTTCTTCTGGATTATATTATACTCATATACGAGTAATCGAAAGTTATGCAACAATGAACCAGAAGTTCATGAATCCAGAAATATTCAGTGTTTGGCATGATCGACTGGGTCATCCGGGATTGATAATGATGAGGAAAATTATTGAAAATTCACATGGACATCCTCTAAAGAACCAGAAGATTTTTCAATCCAATGAGTTGTCATGTGATGCTTGCTGTCAAGGGAAATTAATTATTAGACCATCACCAGCTAAAGTGGGGATTGAATCACCTGCATTTTTAGAGCGAATTCAAGGTGATATTTGTGGACCTATTAACCCACCAAGTGGTCCATTTAAATATTTTATTGTATTAATTGACGCATCCAGCATATGGTCACATGTATGCTTATTATCAAGTGAAATCTTGCATTTGCAAGATTATTTGCTCAAATAATTAAGTTAAGAGCACAATTTCCTGATTATACAATTAAGACAATTCGACTTGATAATGCTGGTGAATCTACATTTCAAACTTTTAATAATTATTGTATGTCAATTGGGATAAGTGTTGAACATCTTGTAGCTCATGTTCATACACAAAATGGTCTAGCAGAATCATTTATAAAACGTCTGCAATTAATTGCAAGACCATTGCTTATGAGAGCTAAACTCCTACACTACATCAGTGCAGGGTCATGCTATTTTACACGTTGCATCATTATTACGTATTAGGCCAGTAACCTATAATAAATATTCCCCCATGCAATCAGCTTATGGCCAGCAACCAAATATATCCCATCTGAGAATTTTTGGATGTGCAGTATATGTTCCAATTGTTCCACCACAACGTACTAAGATGGGTCCTCAAAGGAGGTTAGGAATATATGTTGGATATAATTCCCCATCAATTATTAAATATCTTGAACCCTGACGGGTGATGTATTTATTGCACGATTTCTTTGATTGTCATTTTAATGAAACAAATTTTCCAACGTTAGGGGGAGGAATTAAAAAGTTGGAAAAAGAAATCACATGGAATGCATCATTATTATCTCATTTAGATCCTTGTAGAAATCAATGTGAACTTGAAGTTCAAAAGATAATTCATTTGCAAAATATAGCAAATCAATTACCAGATGCATTCACTGGATGATAAAAGAGTGACTAAATCATATATACCAAAGAAAACAAATGCTCCATAAAAATTGATATCCCAAAGGAACAAGTTGTCAATAATGAGTCTAGAGCACGCCAGAAGCGTGGTAGACCTATGGGTTCCAAAGATAAAAATCCTCGAAAAAGAAAAGTAGTTGAGAATCAAAATGATTCAATGAAAGGTATGAATGTTCCAGAAGAAATCCAGAATACAACTACTCAAAAGAGTATTGATGAAAATCAAACGCTTGAGGATAATAATGAAATTTCTATAAATTATGTTACAACAGGAAAGAGATGGAACCGAAATGATATCATTGTTGACAACATTTTTGCTTATAATGTTGCTAACGATATTATTCATGAAAGTGACGATTTTGATCCAAAATCTATCGAAGAATGTCAACGTAGAAAGGATTGGCCAAAGTGGAAAGAAGCAATCCAAGCAGAGTTGAACTCACTTTCAAAACGTGAGGTTTTTGGACCAGTAGTTCTAACACCAGAAGGTGTCAAACCTGTGGGATACAAATGGATATTTTTAAGGAAAAGAAATGAAAAGAATGAAGTCACAAGATATAAAGCGAGACTTGTTGCACAAGGATTCTCGCAAAGGTCTGGTATTGATTATGAGGAGACATATTCTCCTATGGTGGATGCAATAACGTTAAGATATTTGATTGATCTGACTGTATATGAAAAATTTGATATGCATCTAATGGATGTAGTCACGGCATATTTATATGGATCTCTAGATAATGACATTTATATGAAAATCCCGGAAGGATTTAAAATACCAGAAACATATGAATCAAGTTCTCGAGAATTGTATTCAATAAAGTTACAAAGATCATTATATGGATTAAAACAATCAGGACGAATGTGGTATAATCGCCTGAGTGAATATATGTTGAAAGAAGGATATCAAAATAATCCAATATGTCCAGTGTGTTTTTATAAAGAAATCTCGATCGAGATTTGCTATTATAGCTGTATATGTTGATGACTTAAATATAATTGGAACTCTGAAAGAGTTATCAAGGCAATAGAATATCTTAAGAAAGAATTCGAGATGAAAGATCTTGGAAAAACAAAATTTTGCCTTGGTTTGCAAATTGAACATTTAGCAGATGAGATATTTGTTCATCAATCAACTTATATAGAGAAAATCTTAAAAAAATTCTATATGGATAAAACGCATCCATTGAACATTCCAATGGAGGTTCGTTCACTTTGGATGTAAAGAAAGATATATTTCGACCCTCGAGATGACAATGAAGAACTACTTGGTCTGAAGTACCATATCTTAGTGCAATTGGTGCACTTATGTATCAAGCTAATAACACAAGACCGGATATTGCATTTTGAGAAATTTATTAGCTAGATATAGTTCATGTCCTACAAAAAGACATTGGAACGGAGTTAAGCATGTACTCGGTATCTTGAGGACGATTGATATGGGTTTATTTTATTCTAACAAATTGATTTTGATCTAGTTGGTTATGCGATTACAGTTATCTATCTCGATCCACACAAAACTAGATCCTAGACGAGGTTATCTATTTACATGTGGAGGCTGCGCTATATCATGGCGATCGGTGAAAGCAGACCATCACGACCACTTCTTCGAATCTTTGAAATCCTCGCAATTCACGAGGCAAGTCGAGAATGTGTATGGCTAAAATCAATGACACAACACATTCGTGAGACATGTGGCTTGTCTTGAGCAAACCCCTTCCAACAATATTATACTGAAGACAACACAGCGTGTATAGCTCAAGTCAAAGGAGGATATATTAAAGGAGATGAAACGAAGCATATCTCTCCAAAGCTTTTCTACACTCATGACCTTGAAGAAAATGACGACATCTCAATACAACAGATTTGTTCAAAAGATAACCTGACTGACTTATTTACGAAGGCATTACCAACTACAACATTTGAGAAATTGGTTCACAGTATTGGAATGCGACAACTCAGAGATCTCAACTGGTGTCTTCATGAGGGGAAGTAAATGTATTATATAAAATATGTACTCTTTTTTCCTTCACTAGGGTTTTTATCCCATTGGGTTTTTCCTTAGTAAGGTTTTAACGAGACATATTTTTATAAAATGGGCATTTAAGGGGGAGTATTATAAACAAACAAGTATAAATGCTTATTCCACATGCCTTTTTCTACCCATGCCACATGGCAACCCCTCCTTAGCCATAGTGTCTTCCATGTGTTCATTTCTCACCAATGCTTAGTGTCCAATTGTTCTACATCCTTCTTGTCATTTAGCCTATAAATAGTGGCTTATGGTGGTTTATGAAATATTCACAATTGGTGAAACCCCTCTCCAATCCTTTCCATTTTCTCTCACTTTCTAAATTTTGGTTATTATTTAATTTTTCATAAATTCCCATTATGTTTTGTTTATATTATATATATTCCATATTCAAAACACTTGAATTATTATTATTATTATTATTATTATTACTATTATTATTATTATACTATTTAAATATTGATAAAATTATACCCGGTTTCCATCCTTTTTTTCACAACAAATTACAATTTATTTCGTTTTTCTCAAAAAACAAGTTGAGGTGTAATTAAGTCTTAATCCTAAAAAAAATTTTGCTTTCGTTTTTTAAGCTCTCTTTTTTACGTTTTGTTTTTTTTTCTTTCGTTTTTTTTATATGTTTTTACAAATCAGATAAAATAACGGCAGGTTTTTTATGGTTTATGTCAATTAAATATTAATTACAATTTATTCTTTTTATTTAAAAATTTTAAACTTAGTTAAGTATTAATTGTTTTAGAAATTCTAATATAGTTAAGTATTAATTATTTAAAAATTCCAATATAAACTATTTTAAAATTAATATTCAATTGACTTAAAGCATAAAAAAGAAATTGTAGTTATACTATTTGATTTAAAAAATATTCAAAGAAAAGAAAGGTAAGAAAAACACAAAAAATAGGTATATAATTAAAACTTAATTAAGTTTCAGTTTTTTTTTTCGAAAAATATAAATTGTAATTAATATGCAATTTGCTTAAAGCATTAAAAAAAGAAAAAGAAAAAACGAAAAGGAAAAAGAATTAAAATTTTTGTGATGACCCTACAACTAATTACACAGGATAGTTGTCCTGTGGTTAACGCTCTCGCTATGCCCCGATAATTTTGGCAGCACAACGATGCAACTAGAATCAAAACAAAATTTTCTATGACCCGAAACTCAAATAGAACTCAAATACACTTTTATAACATGTCACAATGGTCATGCTTTATCAACAAAGCTAAAGGTCGAACATAGAAGAAGCATATCTTGTTGGGATTTATGCCTTAAAACTCGTAGTTTGTAATATTGTTCTAATTAAATCAATAAAGTGTTATTGTTTATTTCATGATTTCTCTATATTTCCTTATATTAACCCTAAATCCAATAAACGAACATCCAAGGTTGTTGTATGTCTCTTAAACTGAATGTAGTAGACATATAAGGATCTCAGTTTGAGAAACAGTCTAAATGGTGTATAGTAAAGGGATAAGGTTTGGTACCTCATCCTGGTAATACTATGGATATAACCCACTTTATATTTGATACTGAAGGAGATCTGATCCCCGTGAGCAGCGGAAACGTGGTTTAATGGATCAAATGCTTTATTATTTTGGTTTACTTCAAATATCGACACATTGGTAAAATATACAGAACAAACAATTTAATCTAATTAAAGCATTGATTTAAGCATACAAACATGTTGTAAAAGTTCTCAACTAAAAGAGAATTCGAAATATTACCTTTGTAGTTTTAATTTGCAACACAACAACTCCATGCTCCAAGATTGCGCAGCAATACAACAAGTTAAACTCCTCTGTTCTTCTTTTCCCAACAGGACACCAACCACTTGGGAAACCTCCTATCCTCTAGATTCCACTTAGATCTAGGTTTGGTGGAAAACCTCCAACACTTTGGTAGAGAAGAGAATTTTTTAGAGAGAAGGAATTTCACAATAAAAAATTGATCAAAAACCATCTTCTTCTCACAGTGAGAAGATAAAGCCAGAAGGGAACTTCCCCACTCCCTATCGATGGGGAGAAGGGATAGACGTGGGGAACGTGTCACTTTGACACGTTTCCCTTTTATTAATTAATTAATTAATTTATTTAATTAATTAATTTATTTAATTAATTAATATAATTAAACTAATTTAATTATATATATAACACTTTATTTAATTAAAACAATTAATTGATTCATAAATCAATTAATCAAATATCTTATATTTGAGTTATATATTTATGATTAAATCTAATTTAATCAACTTCCCTTTTTAATCTATAGTTTTAATGTACATCTTATGCACATTAAAATTTAACCTATAGTTTTAAATATGAATCTCATTCACATTTAAATTAATATTTGAACTCTTTCAAATATTTAATTCTCTCATATAATTTAATATGAATCATATTCACATTAAATTTATAATATAAACTTCCAAAACTTTATATTATAACATATCTATATACATTAAATTTATTCCCTAATTGAATTTGAACATTTCAAATTCGAACGATCTAAGAAACCTTTACGAGATAGAAGGTGGACCTAATAGACCTACAGATTAGAAGCTCCAACGATACGAAATTATTCGGCTAATCTCATTAACCTCCTAATCATCGTTCGTTAACTACGGGAACACTCAACTAAAGTCCCGCAGCTGCACTCTTCTCACTGCAGATCTCATCACATAAGGTATCCCCACTTACATGTCTTCTACACGAACACGCTAGGATCACTGTGTTTATATCAAATACAAAGTGGGTCATATCCATAGTATTACCTGGGTAAGGTACCCAAACCTTATCCCCTTACTATAGACCCTTTAGGTTGTATCTCGAACCTGTTGAGGTTTTTGCCCTAAAACTCGTAGTTTGTAATTTTGTTCTAATTATTGTAAGTGTTATTATTTCAATAAAGAGTTATTGTTCGTTATTTATGATATTACCCCTGTTTTAACCCCAAATCCAATAAACTTAACATCCGAGGCTGTAAAATGTATCTTGAACTGAATGTAGTGTACATATAAAGGATCTCAGTTCGAGATACAACCTAAAGGGTCTATAGTAAGGGGATAAAGTTTGGGTACCTTACCCTGGTAACACTATGGATGTGGACCACTTTGTATATGATACAAACACTGTGATCCTAACGTGTTCGTGTAGATGACATGTGAGTGGGGATATCCTATGTAATGACATTACATAAGACCGAACCGCGAAATAGTAACCACTAAATGTAACTCCGTTGACTAGTTAGGTTTCTATTTCACTAGGATGACCTAGGCAACTTGATCTCAATCCTGAGCGGGTTACGAACTCCTGTTTGCGAGGGATTGTCCTTTGACTAGTATGGGTGAGAGTGGCCAAATTCGGGAGACTCAATATGCCTACCTTCTTGGGGACAATTTGAGTGAGCGGTGGGGACTTAGCCTAACAAGATGGAATTCACTCCTTCCCGCCTACTCGGATAAGTAGATGAATGTTCCCTTAAGTGGTGTCTCCAGGACTTAAACAAATGGCCCAACCCTCTCATTGGCCCGAGAGGGACTTCTGTTTATTGGTAGGACCACAAACAAATTGTTCATTAGAGGAGTACTGGTACTTAAGGTACAAGATGTAACCCAGGAATAAAACAGTAATTTGACTCAGTTGGTATTACGAACATTCGTGAAGGATTGACTTGCTCTTATTGGTCAATATCCGTGGACACAAAAATTTATCTGTAGTGAGAAGAGTGCAACAGCGGGACTTTAGTGAGTGTTCCCGCAGTTAACGAATGTTGATTAGTAGGTTAATGAGATTAATCGAGTAAACTCGTATCGTTGGAGCTTCTGATCTGTAGGTCCATTAGGTCCAGCTTCTAGCTCGTAAAGGGTTCTTAGGTCGTTTGAATTTGAAATGTTCAAATTCATTAGGGAATAAATTTAATGTATATAAATACGATATAATATAAAGTTTTGGAACTATATATTATAAATTTAATATGAATATGATTCATATTAAATTATATGAGAGATTTATATATTAAATTATATAGATACGATAAAATATAAAGTTGGCCCTTTACAGGTTGCTCGTAATCACAACTGGGTCAAATTATCGTTTTACCCATGTGATTACATCTTGCTCCTTAAGCACCACTGATCCTCTAATGAACAACAAGTCATGGTCATACAATAAATTTAATCCTTCTTAATCCAGTAAGAAGGCGGGGCCCCGTTGTTCAAGACTTGGATTCAGTTCTTAAGAGAACAACCTATCTGATTCCCTAATTTAGGAATGAATGAATTCCATTTTGCAGAGTTAACTTTCTAGCTACCTACAAGGTTCTGCCCTTGAGAAGGTAGGCTTATTGAGTCAGCTATGTTGGGATTTGTGCCATAAAACTCGTAGTTTGTAATTATGTTCTAATTATTGTAATAAAGTGTTATTATTTCAATAAAGTGTTATTGTTCGTTATCTACGAGTTTGCCTTTATTTAAACCCTAAATCCAATAAACTAAACATCCAAGGTCATTAAATGAATCTCTAAACCGATTGTAATGTACATAAAAGGGATCTCGGTTGAGATACTGACCTAAAGGGTCTATAGTTGGGGATAAGGTTTGGGTACCTTACCTTGGTTAAACTATGGATGTGGCCCACTTTGTATTTGATACAAACACTTTGTGATCCTAACGTGTTCGTGCGGATGACATGTGAGTGGGGATATCTATGTAATGAGATTACATAAGACCAGGACCACGAAATAGTAATCTCTAGGCTGTAACTCAGTTGACTAGTTAGGTTTCTATTTCACTAGGATGACCTAGGCAACTTGATCTCAATCTCGAAAGTTCACGAACTCCATTCGCGAGGGATTGTCCTTTGACTAGTATGGGTGAGAGTGGCGATTCGCGACTCAATATGCCTACCTTCTTGGGGACAAGACCGAGTGAGGTGGCGGTGGGAACTTAACTTAGCAAGATGGAATTCACTCCTTCCCGCGTAATAGGAAAGTAGAGGAATGTTCCCTTAAGTGGTGTCTCAGGGACTTGAAACAAAGGGCCCGACCCTCTCATTGGCCCGAGAGGGACTCTTCATTTGTTAGTAGGACCACAAACAAATTGTTCATTAGAGAACCTTTGGTACTTAAGGCATAAGATGTAACCCGGGGGTAAAGCGGTAATTTGACCCGGTATTGTTATTACGAACATTCTTGAAGGATTGACTTGCTTTGTTATTGGTCAATATCCATGGACACGAGTAAATATATCTGCGGTGAGAAAGAGTGCAATTGTGGGACTTTAGTGGAGTGTTCATGATTAACGAATGTTGATTGGGAGGTTAATGAGATTAACCGAACAATCTCGTATCGTTGGAGCTTACGATCAGTAGGTCCATTAGGTTCACCTTCTAGCTCGTAAAGGGTTCTTAGATCATTTGAATTTGAAATGTTCAAATTCATTAGGGAATATATTTAATGTATTTATATACGATATAATGTATAGTTTTGGAACTATATATTATAAATTTAATGTGAATATATTCATATTAAATTATATGAGAGAATTGAATATTTGAAAGAGTTCAAATATTATATTAAATGTGAATGTGATTCACATTTGCAAACTATAAGATAAAATTTAATGTACCAATGTTTGTACATTAAAACTATAGGTTAAAGGGTAATGTGATTAAATGAGATTTAATCCAAATTAAATATATGATATTTAATTTGTATTATTTAAATATGATTTAAATGAATAATTAAATTTTGATTTAATTATATTATTATTAGTATTATTATTTTAATAATAAATGAGGGAACGTGTCATCCAGACGCGTTCCCCTCTCTCCCATTCTCCTATCGACGGTTTAACGGGGAGAAGGGGTTGCTCATTGGGTGATCGATCTTTTACGCAATTGAGAATTGCTTTGCAAAAATACTCTCTCTCTCTCACTCTCTCATTCCCAAAGCTCTTCCAAAAGTTGGAATCCTTCCCACTAAGGAGGATCTAAGTAGAACTTAGAGATATAGAGGGTTTTCCAAGTGGTAGTGTTCCTCCTTGAAAAACAGAGAGTTGCTGTGTTGCTGATTTACTGGAATTTGCTTGGAGCAAGGAGTTGCTGCGAGTCTACAAAGCTAATTCCTTCTTCCCTTTAGTTTAATTATTAAACTTGAATCATGTTTGCATGCATGTACTATCTCCATGTCTAATAGGATTAGAATTTCATGCTTGTTCTGTATTAATCAATGTACTGGTTTTTGTTTTAAGCAAAACAATCAAGCACATTAACGATCCCAATCACGTTTTTCGCTGCTCAAGGAGATCAGATCTCCAACAATTGGTATCAGAGCAATGCTTGATCTGTTTTTTTTTTTAAACAAAATTGCATTGATTTGGTGGGAAATGCATTTGGTTTGTTGTAAAACTTGTTTAGGAATTTTTTGGTCTTAGTTTACTTTGATTTTGATCAATTAGTATGTAAAGGTCCCTGCGTTTTTGGGCATAAAGTGCAAAATTGAGTCTGTAATTGAGTTACGAGTCGTTCGGGACCAGTTTCATGCAATTCGGTTGAGAATCGAAGGAGAAATTGAAGAACGAAGCTGCTGTGTTCGTGAGTTTCAGCTGCTGCCGAAGCAGCAGCGTTGCAACGTCGTTCATCAGCATTGCAACGCTGAAGAACGGCGTCGCAACGCCAGCGTTCCCTATCGACGCGGGCGTTCAAGGTGTCAGCGGCGTTGCAACGCTGCCCCTCAGCGTTACAACGCTACCCCGATACCAAGCGCGTAAGGCGATGAGCGGGCGTTGGTAACGCCGACATCAGCGTTAACAGCAGCCGGGGGCATTCCGGCATTTGCACCGGTTCGGCCTGGTTCGATAGTTTTGGTCCGGTTCGAGCGGTTCAAGGCCAGTTTAGGGTGTTTTTAGACCGGTTTCATGAAATAAATTAATGTAATTTTATTTTTTTTGCACTTTAGGGGCCAAATTATTCCGATTTTACAGTTTTATGTCTTCATGAATGTCATTTAGATTATTCCCACCTTTGGATAAGCATGTTCATGCATTTTATTTATATTAAATGTTATATGAATATGGTTGAATGCATGATTTATTTTATTTTTTTTCATGAGTAATTAATTATAGGGAAAAATACATTTTTAGTCCCTCATGTTTTAAGTTTGTGTCTATTTAGTCCCTATGTTTCTAAATCGGATAATCAAGTCCCTGAATTTAGTTAAATAGTTATATTAGGTCCTTGGCCGTTAACTATTTTTAACCGAGGCTGACGGAGCTGACGTGAATGTTTTTAATATTAAAATAATAAATTTTAAAATAATAACTAAAAATGATATAATATCAATATAATAAAAAAAATATAAAAAAACTTCTTCTCTCCAACGTTTCTTCTCCCTCTTCTGCTTCTTCTTCTCCATCGCCGGCGAAATCTTCTCTATCTTTTTTTTCTTTTTTCTTCAAACCATTTCTTCATCCTTCCTCATTTTCTTCTTTTTTGTCTTTCAGATCTGGGTTAGACCTAGATTTGATTTTATTTCCCTTCAAATTTTGGAGACGACGACACAGAGCAGAGGACTTGAGTTCAAATTTTGGAGTCATCTTCTTCTTTATTATTCTTAATCTTGATGTGTTTTGTCACTAGATGAGAAAATTGCATATGGGTTTAACATATCTCAAAAATTAAATAGAAGAAAAAGGGTTCGAAGAACCACCGTTGCTTGCTCTGGTGGAGCTCCATGGTAGGGATCTCGAGCTTGGAGTGGGATTTCAGAAACTCGGCCCTGGCGGCGGTGGAGGCGCTAGGTTTGAAGCTGGTGACGGCGTCATGGTCGCGGGAGCTTGAGATTGGGGTTTTTGTGGAAATGAAGGAGAAGGGAGTGAGAAAAGAGGGATTGAAACCAGAGAGTGAGGCGCCGTAATTTAGGGATTTGGTAGAAGAAGCAGAAGAGGAAGAAGAAACGTTCGGAAGGGAGAGAAGGAGTTTTTTCTATTGTTATTTTTTATTATATTAATATTATATTATTTTAGTTATTATTTTTAAAAATTATTATTATAATATTAAAAACATCCACGTCAGCCTCGGTTAAAAATAGTTAACGACCAAGGACCTAATAGAACTATTTAACTAAATTCAGAGACTTGATTGTCCGATTTTGAAACATAGGGACTAAATAGACACAAACTTAAAACTTGAGGGACTAAAAAGGAATTTTTCCCTTAATTATAAGTGTTATAATTAGATTATATGAAAAATAAATTGCATGGAGCATGAAATTACTTAGTTTAAAATAAATGTTATTTTGTTTAAGTAATTTTATAATTCAATTAGTTGAATTTCTTTTATAATTCCAATTTGAATAATGATTGTTGGATTTATAATATAGTTTCTTTATCATAGGTTAATTATTAAAATTTATAAAAGTTATAAATTAAAGGGGTTTTTAGAAACCATAACCTATAATAAAGAAATGCATGCAAACATAGGGACTTGGGTTAAAATTTAAATTAGTTTTAAATCGTTTAAAATTAATTTAGACCTAAGTTTTAATTTCTAATAGGATTAGAAATTGGTCTTACGTAGTATTTTAAATAGTTTAAAATCTAGTAGGACATTAGAACTTGTTATAAGGGAACTCTACCGGTGAAGTTACATCTAAAGGTTTGAAGTGGGTACTTAGGTTGCCTGTTTAGGAACACCTCCTACAGGAACCGACCGGAACAGAGTTGAATTAACCCTAGTTACATTTTATATCTCTAGGTAATTAAAATGTTTATTCACCTAGACATAAAGTTTTAAGACCAAGTTATAATAGTTATAATAGGCATAGACTTAGATAGATTCTTTTAGCTAGAATCAAGCTAAGTTAAACCTATACCCTAATTTTAGGAACTTCAGTGGGAGAAAACAAGATGTTCGTATCGAGTTTACTCTCACGTCCTCAAGAGTTCACATAGTGAGTTCCATGCTCGGCCACGTGGCGTCAATAGGGCGTCCCCTACGGTATGTGTTTGCATGGTTCAATACCAAGGTGAATGAGGAAGTATCCATAGTAAATGGGAGCAGGACAGCGCTCAGCGTATCCTACGGTCTCCTCCATTAGGTCGCATCAGTGAGATTTCTATAGTCGCTTTGCTAGGTTGTCTGGAGCAGCCAAACCTTACGGAGGGCACGACTATAGGGATCGGAACACCACGAACTCGAGAAATGGATAGGTCTCTTAGGTTGTTTGCCAACGAGCTTGTCTTTCTTAATAGTAGCTTTGTTGGCTCGGGCCTATTGGATCCGAAAATGGTAGGGTCACATTTCTGGGGATGAGTTAAGTTAGTTAACAAATCCTTGACCAAACAAAGCGGTAGCTAAGGACCATTGGGACATGAGATGTTAGTAGTGAGAATTGGTGAGAAAGTCTCAATTCAAGGAGAGGATGACTGATGCTTGATAGAGGCTTTTATTCTAAACCCTTGAAGTATCGTTGCAAAATTAAAGGTTTAATTTAAACATTGGGTTTAGTTTAAACACTAGGGTTCTTTAATAATTTTGCTAAATTTGATTGGTTTTACAATGGGTTAAAAGGCATAACTAATTAGAACTATTTTGGATTTTGACATGTCGTCCTCTATAATAGCCTTACTTAAAAAGCGTAGTTTAAGCGGTGAGAATTTTATCGCATGAAAATCCAACATGAATACGTTTACGGTTGTTGATGATCTACGGTTTGTCTTTATGCGAGAATGTCTCGGATCCTCGCTCGTAACGCTCCTCAATCACATTAAGGAGGCGTCGCATCATTGGATAAAGGCCAATGACAAGGCCAAGGTCTACATTTTGGCTAGTGTTTACAAGTTCGCAAAAAGCACGAGGGCATGGTCTCATTTCGTGAGATCATGAGTTCGGCTGCGAGAAATGTTTGGGCGACCATCCGGGATGATTCGGCACGAATCCCTCAATACGTTTATAACCCCGTATGAAAGAGGGTCATCCGTGAGAGAACACGTTTTGATCGATGGTCCACTTCAACGTGTTTGAGATGAACGGAGCGGTCATTGACGAGCAAAGTCGGTATCGTTCATCCCGAGTCTCTTTCGAAGAGTTTCTGCAATTAGCAAAGAATGCGGTGATGAACAAGATAGAGTATAACTCGACTACTCTCCTTAATGAACTACAGACTTTCCGGTCTCTTATGAAGAATAAGTGGGGCGGTGATGGAGAGGCAAATTTGTTTGCCCATTCCAGAAGGTTCCAGAAGGGTTCATCCTTTGGGACTAAGTCCTGTAGCTCATCTTCTGGGCTTAAGAATACCCAAAAGAAGAAAATAGGAGGGAAAGGGAAGGCACCTGCTGCTGACAAAGGCAAGGAAAAAGCCAAGGTTGCGAGATAAAGGAAAATGTTTCCACTGCAACGTGGATGGGCACTTTAGGCGAAAGCGCCCAAAATACCTTCTTTGAGCTCAAAGAGAAGAAAGGTAAATCAGATTTACTTGTTCTTGAAACTTGTTTAGTGGAAAATAATGATTTGACCTGGATAATTGATTCAGGAGCCACTAATCACGTTTGCTCTTCATTTCAGGAAACTAGTTCCTTGAGGAGCTCGAAGAGGGTGAGATGGCCTTCGAGGTCGGAGCGGAGACGCGCTCGTCTCGGCTGCAGTGCGATGGGAGATGCCAAGTTATTTTTCGGAGATAGATTTCTTTTATTAAAAAACCTGTATATAGTTCCTAAGCTCAAAAGGAACTTAATTTCTATCTCTTGTTTAATAGAACTTGGTTATTGTATTTCTTTTTCAATTAATGAAGCGTTCATTTTGAAAGAGGGTGTCAATATTTGTTCTGCTAAATTGAAAAATGGCTTATACGTACTGAAACCGAACAAAATCAAAGCAATTTTAAATCATGAGATGTTTAAAAATGCTAGTACTCAAAATAAAAGGCAAAGAATTTCTCCAAAATAATAATACCTATCTATGGCATCTTAGGCTTGGTCATATTAATCTCAACCGGATTGAAAGACTCTCTAAGAATGGACTTCTAAACAAGTTAGAAGATGATTCTTTACCGCCTTGCGAGTCATGCTTGGAAGGTAAAATGATCAAGCGACCTTTTACTGGAAAAGGTTACAGAGCCATAGAACCCTTAGAACTTGTACATTCGGATCTTTGTGGTCCGGTGAATGTTAAAACTCGAGGAGGGTACGAATATTTCATCTCTTTCATAGATGATTATTCGAGGTATGGTTATCTATACCTAATGCATCACAAGTCTTAAGCTCTTGAAAAGTTCAAAGAGTATAAGGCTGAAGTAGAGAATGCGTTAGGGAAAACCATTAAAACACTTGATCCGATCGAGGTGGAGAGTATATGGATTTAAGATTCCAGGACTATATGATAGAACATGGAATTAAATCTCAACTCTCTGCACCTAATACACCACAACAAAATGGTGTGTCAGAAAGGAGAAATAGAACCTTGTTAGACATGGTTCGTTCTATGATGAGCTATGCTTAGTTTGCGCCTCGTTTTGGGGATACGCAGTGAGAGATCTGCAGATTCAAATCTTGAAGCAGTGTTCCATCAAAAAGTGTTTGAAACACCTTTTGAACTTTGGAAGGGGCGTAAACCTAGTTTACAACACCGAGATTTGGGGTTGTCCGGCTGCGTGCTCGTGACAAACCCAAAGAAACTGGAACCTCGTTCAAGATTGTGCTAATTTGTTGGCTATCCCAAAGAAACGAGAGGTGGTATTTTCTACGACCCACAAGAAAACAAGGTGATTGTATCGACAAATGCTACGTTCTTGGAGGAAGATCACATGAGGAACCACAAACCGCGTAGTAAATTAGTACTAAATGAAGCTACACATGAACCAACAAGAGTTGTTGATCAAGCTAGACCTTCATCAAGAGTTGATGGAAGAGCCAACACATCAAGTCAGTCTCGTCCTTCTCAATCGTTGGGAATGCCTCGACGAAGTGAGAGGGTTATTTCCCAACCTGACCGCTACTTGGGTTTAGCTGAAACTCAAGTTGTCATACCTGATGACGACGTAGAAGATCCATTGTCTTATAAACAGGCAATGAATGACGTAGACAAGGACCAATGGATCAAAGCCATGGATCTTGAAATGGAGTCAATGGACTTCAATTCAGTATGGGAGCTTATAGACCAACCTGAAGGGGTTAGACCCATAGGGTGTAAATGGATCTATAAGAGAAAGAGAGATGCAGCCGGAAAGGTACATACCTTTAAGGCTAGACTTGTGGCAAAGGGTTTTACCCAAAAGGAAGGAGTTGACTATGAAGAAACTTTTTCCCTTGTTGCTATCTTTGAAGTCTATAAGGATACTCTTGTCCATAGCGCGTTTTATGATTATGAAATTTGGCAAATGGACGTCAAAGATCGCTTTTGAATGGTAATCTTGACGAAGCATCTATATGTCTCGGCCAGAAGGTTCATAGCCCAAGGTCGGGAGCAAAAAGTTTGCAAGCTTAATCGATCCATTTATGGATTGAAACAAGCGTCAAGATCTTGGAATATAAGATTTGATCTTGATCAAGTCTTACGACTTTGACCAAAAGCGTTGATGAGCCTTGTGTTTACAAGAGGATCATCAACGACAAAATAACTTTGTTAGTACCTAATGTGGATGATATCCTACTCTTTTGGGAATGATGTAGGATACCTCACCCGACATAAAGAATTGGTGGTGACCTAATTCCAAATGAAAGATTTGGGAGAGGCGCAATATGTTCTTGGGAGTCGATCTTTAGGAATCACAAGAACAAAAGCGCTACTTAATCGTCTCAAGCGTCTTATATCGACAAAATGTTGTCAGATATTCGATCACGAGAATTCCAAGAGAGGGCTTATTACCCTTCGAGTACACGAGTTCATCTGTCTAGAGAACGATGTCCCAAGACACCTCAAGAAGTTGAGGATATGAGACATATTCCCTATGCCTCTGCAGTAGGTAGCTTAATGTATGTTATCTTTGTACACGAGGCGGACATTTGTTATGCACGATTGGGAATAGTCGGTAGGTACCAGATCCAATCGAGGTTAAACCTTTGGACAACGATTAAAAATATCCTCAAGTATCTAAGGAGAACGAGGACTATATGCTTGTGTATGGGTCAAGGATTTGATCTTCACTGGATACTGCGATTCGATTTTAAGGACCGATAAAGATTCTAGGAAATCCACATCGGGATCGATTTTCACCCTTAACGGGAGCTATAGTATGGCGAAGCATCAAACAAGGATGCATCATCGACTCCACAATGGAGGTGTGTATGTCATTGCTTGCAGAAGCAAACTAATGAGGTTGTTTGGCTAAGGAAATTCCTTCATCGATTTGGAAGTTGTTCCAAATATGGAATCTCCCATCACCTTATCTTTGTGACAACGGTGGTGCGATAGCCAATTCGAAGGAACCTCGCGACCATAAGCGAGGTAAGCACATCGAGAGGAAGTATCACGTCGAGAAATAGTGCAACGAGGAGATGTGTGATCACGAAGATCGGCGAGCACAATATTACTCGTCAGTTTACAAAGACTCTCACGGCTAAAGTGTTCGAGGGTCATCCGGAAAGTGCAGGTCTAGGAGATATGTACATAGGCTAATCCAGGGGAAAGTGGGAGATATGTAATGGGGTATATGGATGCCCTAGTTTATTGTATTTCTATCTCTTGTAACCACTGTTTTAGATTATGATGTACCCCACTAGAGTTTTAGTTCAAGTGGGAGTTTGTTAGGATTTGTGCCCTAAAACTCGTAGTTTGTAATTATGTTCTAATTATTGTAATAAAGTGTTATTATTTCAATAAAGTGTTATTATTCGTTATCTCTCACGAGTTTTCCTTTATTTAAACCCTAAATCCAATAAACTAAACATCCAAGGTCATTAAATGAATCTCTAAGCGATTGTAATGTACATAAAAGGGATATCGGTTCGAGATACTGACCTAAAGGGTCTATAGTTGGGGATAAGGTTTGGGTACCTTACTGGTTAAACTATGGATGTGACCCACTTTGTATTTGATACAAACACTGTGATCCTAACGTGTTCGTGCAGATGACATGTGAGTGGGGATATCCTATGTAATGAGATTACATAAGATCGCCTACTAGGGTAAGTAGAGGAATGTTCCTTAAGTAGTGTCTCAGGGACTTGAACAAAGGGCCGACCCCTCTCATTGGCCCGAGAGGACTCTGTTTGTTGGTAGGACCACAAACAAATTGTTCATTAGAGAACCTTTGGTACTTAAGGCACAAGATGTAACCTGAGGGTAAAGCGGTAATTTGACCCAATTTTGTTATTACGAACATTCGTGAAGGATTGACTTCTTTGTTATTGGTCAATATCCATGGACACATAAATATATCTGCGGTGAGAAGAGTGCATTTGTGGGACTTTAGTGGAGTGTTCCACGCGATTAGCGAATGTTTATTGGGAGGTTAATGAGATTAGCAGAACAATCTCATATCGTTAGAGCTTACGACCAGAGGTCCATTAGGTCCACCTTCAGCTCGTAAAAGGGTTCTTAGATCATTTGAATTTGAAATGTTCAAATTCATTTAGGAATATATTTAATGTATTTAGATGCGATATAATATATAGTTTTGGAACTATATATTATAAATTTAATGTGAATATGATTCATATTAAATTATATGAGAGAATTGAATATTTGAAAGAGTTCAAATATTATATTAAATGTGAATGTGATTCACATTTCCAAACTATAGGATAAAATTTAATGTGCACTGGTTGTGTTGGGATTTATGCCCTAAACTTGTGTAATTTTGATCAATTAAATAAAATGTTATTTGTTTTGATAAGATTACAGTCTTGCTTTTATAAATCCAATAAACTAACCTTCAAGGTTATAACGTTTATCTTGAAATCAGTGTAGTGGACACTATTTGGGTTGAGTTCAAGATTATAAACTAAATAGTCTATGGTATAAGAATAAGGTTGGAAACCTCATTCTGGTAACACCATGGATGCGGTCCACTTTGTAATTAGTACAAATGAGGTAATCCAACTCATTCATGTAGTTGACATGCGAGTGGGGGCATCCTGTATGAAGAGTTCATACAAGGCTGGATCGCAAATTATTAGTCTAACGATTGTAACACCGTTAATTGAGGATAAGACTAGTAATTTATAGATGGTCATTAGTGACTCGACCTGAATCCTGAGCAAGTTAAGAACTCCTGCTTATAGGGGTTTGTCCTTAGACTAGTATGGGTGAGAGTGGCCTGTAGCCAACTCAATAAGCCTACCTTCTCAGGGACAGAACCTCGTAGGTAGCTGAGAACTTAACTATGCAAGATGAAATTCACTCATTCCTCTACTGAGGAATTAGATAGGTTGTTCCCTTGAGAACTGACTCCAGGTCTTGAACAACGGGGCCTCACCCTCTATGAGGGTATATGAGTCTAAGGTAGGATCTTAGACTTGTTGTTCATTAGAGGATCAATGGTGCTTAAGGAGCAAAGAGGTAATCACAGGGGTAAAACGGTAATTTGACCCAGCTGTGATTACGAACAACCTGTGAAGGGTCGACTCATGGGTAATGACTATATCAGTGGACACAATAATATCTATAGTGAGGAGAGTGCAGCTACAAGTCTATAGTAGAGTGACTTGTAGTTAATGAATATTGATTAACTGGATCAAAGAGCTTGATAAGTTAATCTCACATCATTGGAGCTCATGATCTGTAGGTCCATTAGATCCCTCCGTTAGCTCAATATGGTAATATTGAGGGTATAAAGTTAGGAGTGAAATTGAAGTGTTCAATTTCATACATGAGGTGTTATATCAATTATATATGATATAATTGATATAATATATAGTTTTAATGTGAATTAGATTCATATATAAACTATATATTAAAGAGAGAATAAAAGAAGGGTAGGATGGTCATTTCCATCTCATTCCCCTATATATATGGTTGCATGAGATGCAACTAGGTTAAGACATTCTAAGCAATTCCTTGCCTTTTGTTGTTGTTGGAAAGGTTCCAAGACAACAAACATCTCTCTCACAAAAACACCACATATTTCCTAAAGGGAACCCACCTTCCTCCCTCACCTAGAGAACAACGGAGAAGATCCGGTGGTAGTGTCGGTGTTGGTACGAGTTCGTGTTGCAGTGATCTTGATCTTGAGAGAGGAGGAACACTTGAAGAAACGTTCTTCAAAGGTAACATTCTTGCTGCCCATTCTATTTTATGCTTAATCTTGTTATTTGTGTTCTTAAATAAATCGTTGTAACAAAATCAAGATCGCGCGATTCGCAATCGCTTCCGCTGCGGGGACTTCGATCCCCTTCAGGTTGTACATTAAAACTATAGGTTAAAGGGGTAATGTGATTAAATGAGATTTAATCCAAATTAAATATATGATATTTAATTTGTATTATTTAAATATGATTTAAATGAATAATTAAATTTTGATTGAATTATATTATTATTATTATTATTTTAATAATAAATGAGGGAACGTGTCATCCAGATACGTTCCCCACTACCCCTCCCCTTCTCCCTATCGACAGTTTAACAGGGAGAAGGGGGTTGCTCATTTGGGTGATCGATCTTTCTGCATTTGGGGAATTGCTGCAAAAATACTCTCTCTCTCTCTCACTCTCTCGTTCCCAAAGCTCTTCCAAAAGTTGGAATCCTTCCCACCAAGGAGGATCTAAGTAGAACTCAGAGATATAAAGGGTTTTCCAAGTGGTAGTGTTCCTGCTTGAAAACAGAGAGTTGCTGTGTTGCCGATTTACTGGAATTTGCTTGGAGCAAGGAGTTGCTGCGAGTCTACAAAGGTAATTCCTTCTTCCCTTTAGTTTAATTGTTAAACTTGAATCATGTTTGCATGCATGTACTATCTCCATGTCTAATAGGATTAGAATTTCATGCTTGTTCTGTATTAATCAATGTACTGGTTTTTGTTTTAAGCAAAACAATCAAGCACATTAACGATCCCAATCACGTTTCCGCTGCTCAAGGAGATCAGATCTCCAACAAGCTACAAGCCACTATCACCCATATTAGTCTAAGGACAAACCCCCATAAGCAGGAGTCCGTAACTTGCTCAGGATTCAGGTCAAGTCACTAATGATCATCTATAATTATTAGACCTATCTTGTTAACGGTGTTACACTAGTAGGTTAATAATTTGCGGTCTGGTCTTGTATAATCTCATTATATAGGATGCCCCCATTCGGATGTCTACCACATGAACGAGTTGGATTACCTCGTTTGTATTAAATACAAAGCGGGTCGCATCCATGGTGTTACCAGTATAAGGTTCCCAAACCTTATGCATGCACCATAGACCATTCAGGTTATACTTGAACAACTTTATCCAACTTGTGTCTACTACACAATTGTTCAAGATCGATCATTATAACCTTGGAACTTAGTTTATTGGATTTAGGTTTATGTGCGAGAATATAATAAATAACTCTTTATTTATTTGAAATATCATTATTACAAAACTACACTTGTTTAGGGCATAAACCCCAACAGTATTGATGGTAACATTAGGGAATTACTTCCTTCTCTGCACTCCAAAGATTCAAAGATCTGTCTGAACTGAGCTATTTCAACTAGTTCTTCCAACTCTTGGATCGAGTCTTCTAGATCCAAATCTTCGTCTCTAACTCCTCCAAATTTGTGGATATGTTTCTCTTCAAACTCCTCACTGAAAGTTTCAGAAATGGCATCCTCTAACACTTGGATAGCATAACATTCCTCTACTTCATCCGAATATTTCATTGTGTCGTGTATATTGAACTAGACTTCTTGATCATTCATCTTCAGCTTGATGGTCCCTTCATACACATCAACAACTGTTCTACCTGTCTTTAGGAAGGGTCTACCTAGGATAATAGGGACATCCTTGTTAGCCTCATAATCCAAGATGACAAAATCAGTAGGGAAAATGAATTTGCCAACCTGAACTAGGATATCTACTATCTTTCCTTCAGGGTGTGCTATTGACCTATCTGCCAACTACAGAGTCACTGTGATAGGTCTAGCCTTTCCTATGCGCAACTCCTCGTAAATGGACAGGGACATAAGGTTGATACTAGCTCCTAAGTCACATAATGCTCTCCCTAATTGTTTTCCTCCAATGGATACAGGTATAGTGAAAGATCCTGGATCCTTCTCCTTGTGAGGGATCCGATTTCAAAAAAGAACACTACATTCTTCACTTAATGAGATAACCTTGAACTCTTGAAATCTTTCTTTTTTCGAACATACGTCCTTGAGAAATTTCAAGTAATTGAGCATCTGCCTCAAGGTATCTATAAGCAGAATATTAATGTGAATTTTCTTCAACATATCTAGGAATTTCTCAAAATGAGCTTCCTTGGTTTTCTTTCTTTGCAGTCTCTGAGGATAAGGTGGTGGAGGTGGATTAAACTCGAGAACAACTGTGGCTCCTTGAAAAACCTTAGGATTTGAACTTTCGGGTTTCTTAGAAACTCCTTTAGTTTCCCTAGTTGTCGATTTTGACAACCTCTCACTCTTATCTTCTTCTGGGTCTTTTTCCTTTTGTCTAGTCTCACTTTCCACTCCTCTGGATGCTAAGGATTTATCACTTCTTAGCTCAATGGCTTGGACTTGCTCTTTCCCTTCTCTCTTTGGATATTCAGTATCTGCAGGAAGTTTACCTAGAGGTCTAGTCCTAAGCTCAGTAGCTAACTGTCCTACTTGCAACTCCAAGTTTCTCAGAGAAGCTTGTTGACTCTGAATAACGGCATCATTTCGAGCCATATATTCTTTCATCAAACTCTCAAGAGATGAACTCGACGCTTGAGGAGGTGTAATCCTTTGAGTTTGCGATGTCATGGAATTCTGGTTGTTAAAGGTTGAATAACCCTGAGTACCAAAACTTGATGGCTGGCTCACCTTTTGTTGCACCTTGGGGCTTGAGAATTACTTCATTGACCTCTCCAAGAGAAATTTGGGTGATTTCTCCATCCTGGGTTATAGATATTTGAGTAAGGATTATTTCTGGAGTAGTTGTGATTACCTATGTAGCATACCGAAGTTGGATTATTAGGACAAGACTCGAAAGTATGCCCTTCACCATAGTAAACACATAAGTTTGTGCTCACTTGGCTCACCATTGACACATTAGGTACACTAGAAGATAATTGGTTCACATTTCCTACTTGATAAACCTTTCAACATGGTGGACATGGATGAAATTTGTGCATTGATAGTATTGAGAACATCTAATTCCAAGATTCCTTTGTTCTTCTTACCAGGATTGCTCATAACATCAACCTATTGACAATTGTTAGACGATATTCTTTCGAGTATCGATCTTATGGGCCTCATTATAGGTTTTTGATAACAAGGCACCATTAGCAGATGCATCAACAACTTGATTGGTGGCTATGTTCAACCCGTGATAGAAAGTTTCCATCTGAATACAGTGAGGTAGACCATGGTGAGGGCATTTCCTGAGTAAATCTTTAAATCTTTCTCATGCCTCACTCAAAGTCTCATCATCAAACTGTCGGAACACTACAATCTCGTTCCTAATATGGCATTCCTAGTAGGTGAAAAATATTTAATAAAAAATCTTTCTGCTAGAGAGTTCCAAGAATCGAATGCTCCTAGTGGAAGCGAATTCAACCAAGTCTTGGCAGCATCTCTCAGGGAGTAAGGAAACAAACTCAACCTGAGGGAATCCTTAGGTACTCTTGGCATGATAAACGAATCACTAACTCCCATAAATGATTTCAAATGCAAATGAGGATCTTTGGCAGGTAAACCATGAAATTTCCCTATGGTCTGAAGCATCTGAAACATAACTGGCTTCAACTCAAAAGTTGGTGCATGAATAATAGGTATGATAATCCCTGGGTTTAGCTCATCGACCAACGGATTAGCATAAGTTCTAATGGCTCTTTCTCTATCATCTGCTAACTCAATGACATTAGCAGGTGCTACATCTTGATGGGCTCCTAGAGGTGGTCTATTTTCAGGTATGAGTGGTTGTCTATTCACCTGATTTGGTCCTAATGGATCTAGAGGTTCCCTAGGGGGTAGTTGATCTGGCATAATGGTTCTTTGTGCTCTTAATCTCCTCCTATAGGTTCTCTCAATTTCGGGATCCAAAATGAACTCTAAAGATTGAAGCTCATTCATACACAACTCAAGTGCCTGAAAAACAAAAAATCCAACTCTAATGAGTCTAAATAAAGCTTAAAAGAAAAATTCACTACAACAAACTTAAACAAGAAAAGAAAATCAAACAAATCTAGTCTCCAACAACGACGTAAAAAACTTGTTGCGCGTGTCGTGTGTGCAAAAAATAGATATGAAATAGTTACAACACAACACAGAATATGCAAGTATACATAGTCAATTGCAGCAAGTAATAAATAAACGATATTGAGTATCGAGTATCGTCTCCACAGGGACTAAATGAGATTCTCACGTCAAGTTCAAATCTTTTGCAGTGAATTCTTGAGTAACCAACAGGAAAGTAAAAACAAATGATAAATGAGGGTTTTGTGCAAGAAAAGTAAATGACAGAAAAGTAAAGAAAGCGAATAAAGGAAAGCGATAAATGAAAGCGAGTAAATGAAAGTGATAAATGAAAGCGGTAAAAGAAAACAGATAAAGAAAGCAAGTAAATGAAAGCAAGTAAATGACAAGAAAAGTAATATTCACAAGGTGAGGTTGTTTGGGTTCATTAAAGCAAGTAGGTTCAAATTAAGAGAACTCCTTAAGCCAATTGCTTCCTATTAAGTCTATGTGATCCTCTTAACATCATAGCAAGTGTTCATGATAGTTTTTCCCAAAACTTACCTAATTTTTCAGCAAGTAAATTCTCATTTAACATTCCTAGTATGTCCTTGCTCATATTCTAGGTGAGAGATCATCCCTAATCTTCCCTTCTTTGACACAAGATTGCTCTTAGTGCTTTATCCTAGAACCGAAATGGTAAATCGACTTCTCCTTTTTCCCAAAGCAAGAAACACGATGGAAATTAAAATGGCCAATCTTAATCCCAACATAAATCATTCAACACAATCATTTTCCAACATCAAGAGTCAAACATACACCCAACAACAAGTCAAGTAACTCAAAAAGGTCATTAATCAAAGTCATTCAACATTATAAAGCATAATCTTCATACATTAGATGTCAACAATCAGGTACAATAAATTAGAGGCTCTCGGCCAAAAGAAAAGAGCATACATGAAGAAGATGTTCAAGAGAGAAAGTGAGATCTAAGCTAATGGAAGTAATACAAAGCAAGAACGAAGTAAAACTCCCTCTTTTATTAAGCTTTTTGATGCCCAATCACTCCATCCTTGAGATATTTTGCGCACTTCTCCCTTTGTCTTATGCCCTACTCGAAAATGAAACCCACAAACAAAATCTACCTCTTACAAAGAGAACATAATGCTTAAATAGCCTCTCTCAAACCCTAACTTAACCCCAATCAACCCTAACCAAGACGCAATGACTTTTAACTTTAGTCAATGAGAATGGGTTTGCAAATCACGTGCTTGTCTTTAAAATTCTCGTGCAGAAGCTACAATGATTTTTCAACTGTCAAACACAACATTGTTACTTTCTTTGAGCGAACCATTTCAGATTCTTTGACGAGTTTTCCAGAATCAATTGATCAACTTCTCCAAAGCTACTTTTTTCAGCTTTTTCCTTCCTAAACAAGAAAAATGTCTCCATTTAGATACAAATATCATAAATTCACTTATTTCTAGTGCTAAGATCAATATATAACTAAAACACAAGCAATCATGCATAATCTAGGAAGATAAGAAGCTAAAAAGCAATCACAATAATGCAAAGTTTAATAGCAAGAATAGAGCTAAATAACTCTCTATTGGAGAGTTATCAGCTTGCTAATTCATCACATTACACGACGTTGTAACACCCAAACTGGTGTCTCAACGCCGTGGCCTCGAGTCCAATGACTAAATTAGCTCTTCTTTCAATTTGCTTCATCTCTTGTACTTTAATATCTCCCATTTGAGCCCCAATTCTTCAAGATCTCTTCATTTGCTCCATTCTTGCTCGTATCCTAAAATTCAGTAATTTAAACATGTGAAAGCCCTGAAATTAACACAAAAACTAGCAAAATCTAAGCCTAAGAATAACACATTTTGTGTGCTATCAGGGATTCACCCCCAAGCCAACACACGAACGAAGGGCCACACCCAACGTCCCAAGCTCGTCAGATGAAGGACCACATCCAACTAATAAGTAGCCCAATCAAGGTTGATAAGTAGTTAATCAAGCAAACAAATCTCCTAAGCCAATTAGGCTACACCTTCAGACACTGGTTAGCTAGAAAACCAGCTTATCCTTACCTCGAGCCCACACAGGATTGCACAGCTCCCTGCTGTACGTAGAGATACGCTTCCCTAACTAGCACGATCATGAGGCACGTAGCTCAAACTTTCCCTGCAGGACGCTCGTAAGCTAGATCTCGCTTTGGGATTGTTGCCACGCTCGTTGTGGCTCACCTCGAAGCACTCCCGTCCCTGGACTTTTGCCATGATCACTATAGCTCACCACGAGCCATCATCGTCCTTGGATTGTTGTCACTCGCGTTATGACTCACCACAAGACAACTCTGGACTAGTTGTGACTCTACTCTAGGACGCCGACGAACTAACCCAACTAAATCTCGCTTCGGGATTGTTGCCACGCTCGTTGTGGCTATCCTCGAAGCACTCTCGTCCCTGGACTGTTGCCATGCTCACTATGTCTCACCACGAGACATCATCATCCCTGAACTATTGTCACACATGTTGTGACTCACAACAAGACAACTCCGGACTAGTTGTGACTCCACTCTAGGATGCCGACGAACTAGCCCGCTCAACGCTCGAACTCTCGTGCTAGTTTCTCACCACACAAGGTTGCAGGACAACATTCTCTTAAAAGGGGCAAAGAAAGGGTTACTACCCTAATGGTTTATAAGGCATATCCAGTCTCGACTTGGTACCAAAGTCACAATTCCAAGAGACGTACAAAAATCAAGACTAATCAACCCACATAGATCACAAGAGGGTGTGCGACCCAAATGTCCACACAACTCACAAAAAGGAGTGCTCGACCCTAATGCCCACACCACTCAGAAAAGGGGTGCTCGACCCTAATGCCCATATAGAAATCGCCAGCCTAAAGGTCCAAGGCTCCTTCTAATCCTGTCTAGCAACCATTTTTGTGCCTGTCTTGAGAGTCCTAATCACGTCCCAACCTAGCCAACCGCATAACCCAACCAAGCAGCTCTTGGCCCAACCAACCACACAGTTTAAGCCATTCAACTTTAGGGAAGGTCAGACACAACCTCACATCTTCACACAAAACCCTCACAACCTGGCAACCATGCTTTGAGATCCACAACGACCTAAAAGCCACAAGTACCACAATCACAACATGTCAGCGACCCAAAAATCCATGCACACTGCACTACCAAAACAATATCCAGAAGCTCACACAATAAGGAAAGATGTAAAACATCAAACATGCAACCTCGAGCACTAAGCCATTTCACTTACGAGCTTGGTACTTGGACCAAATGTCTACTCACCTTTAGTTGGAGTTCCACCAACTCAACCCTTCCTTTCTATCTAGAAGAAAACTTGCCCACGAACACGCGCCAAGAGAACTAAACCTCACCCGACCATTCAGATGTTTAGTCATTTTGAACTCGAGAATTCACCAAGCCTTTCTAGAACCCAAATATTGTTGCCATTCCTAAGCCTTGGGCACCTGCCCAACTGGGGTTTACTCACGATTCACAAACTTCAAAGACAAACCTCGTGATAGAGCCCGAACAAAGTACCACTTTTCAATCACATTAGCCCCAGACCCACAATGTCAATTCAAAGATTAACACGATCAATGGCTACAAGTCTCACACTTAACTCGAAGCCTTAACCCTCTATTTCCATATCATTTACTTTCTTAGTCCATTATTGGTTCAGACCACACTAACACAAACCCAAGATCAACCATGTACTTCACAGCATAATTTCAGCGCAATGTTTCACAACTTACAACTTACCATACTCTATCAAATCAAATAAGAACTTAGAAAGGGGCTTAATCCAAATTACTACTTACCTCAGATTCAAAGGTTCAAGATAGGCCAAGAATCGAGTTCGTGCTCCTAAACACTCCTTTAGTTCCACGTATTTCCTATACAAGACAACTCATCAAAATAAGGCTCCCTAAGAATTATTGGAAATACTTTGTAACTAATCAATTTTACCTCGATGGGAGTCCAGAATAAGCCAGGAGTCAAAGCCGGTTGGATTGGACAAACTTCGACAAGCGGCGACGTGTGGCCAGTGCATGGGGCACAAATTTGGGATCCCGTGGCCCGATCGGCGAAGGAGAGACACCGGAGACTTGGTTGGCCAGCGGCGTCACGAAGAGAAGAAGGAAAAAAGGAGGAATCAGGGGTGGGAGATGCTTGTTGTCGGCGTCGGCTTCGCGGGAAGGGCGGCTGACTTTGGCTGCCAGCGACGTGGAGAAGGGAGAAGAGCTAGGCAGTCGGAGGTGGCTGCTGCGCTCGCCGGTGTTGGATGGTCGGAGAAGACGAGGAAGTGGGGTGGCGGCGACTTGCTGCAAAACGCGAAGAAAGAAGAAGATGAAAGGGGCTTGCGTTCTCACGATTCTCTTTTTTTTTTTCTTAAAACAAAACCCTAGAGAAAATTTAAAGAAATGAGAGGGTACCTTAGCTTTTTCCTCTTCAAAGGCTCAATATGAGCTCACTAAGTCGACCTCCACATTTATAGGCAATGATTGAAATTTAATTAGGCTCCTGAAATTATCGGGCATTACATAATTAGTTCTGCAACTACAACTAATTTCATGATCTATAAATATGTAATATAATACATTTGAAACAACTGTTTATAATGGAATCAAATTTCTAAATCTGTTTCCAAATACATATCTGAAAACATGAAATACAACTATGTTTTTATTGAATCCGTTGTTTTCAAATTTCTGTTTTTCAGATTGCTTACCAAACAAACTCTTAATTTTTCACACAAGAGTCTAACAATATCGACATCCCAAAAATTGAAAGTTCCAAGAAAAGTTTATTTTCGAGAGTTATTGGATTAAAGATTCTAAAATATAGTAGTGATCACTACTACAATTTGGGCTTTTTATGACACCATATATAAACCAAAAATGTGGGAGGGAGTAAAAATTTATGTTTTCATATGTTCTCGTTATAGTTTTACTTTTTGTCTTCATTAACACTTGTTTGATCAGGCATGTGTAATTCTTATTGCTAGAGTGGTTGTTGGATGGTCTTGTTGGGGTTTTGACTGATTTATTCATCAAGAAGAACTTTAGGAAATAATGAGGCACGCTACTAGAGATACAAGGCTTGCTTCACTATGTTCTTGGTTGTTTGCTCTTATTTTTTTTTATGAAGTTTCTTCATCTTTTCTTTCCTTCTTTTCTACTTGATGCTCAGAGTTACTTTTCTCTCTGTCCACTAAGTATAAAATGAGGATAATTGCAGTTTTTATCTCTGTACCTTGCCCATTTTGCAATTAGAATCATGTGCTTGTTATCATATTTAATGTATTAGTCCTCTAGTATCCTACCAGTGAGTTTCTTATGTAAAAAAGGTTATTTCACATTTTCATATGTCAATTTACATTGGAAACACTTTGTTATGCTGTTGTGTAGGCAAATTGTGTTGTTTGTAGAGCAGATGATAGTGGTTTGACCATCTTGAGTTCTTCTTCTTCTTGTAAAGATTTGTATGGGACCCAACGCATTGGTGTATATGGAAAAATAAGATCATGGAAATCTGTAAGTTCACTTGGTTAGTTAGCTTTTTACTTCTTATTCAACTTTCTAATGATTTCTTTTTATTTAAAAAATGTAGCAATCCTTCAAATGTTGGAGAAGCAGATGGGCCCGAGTCTTTCCACAAGGTAAATGGTTTTGGTTCTTGAAAATTAATTATGAGGATATTCGTAAGTACAAGGATGCAAGGATGATTATAGATTGTGCCATTGGTTGCGTTTTCCTAATCCACTTACTCATTGTTAAATCTTTTAGCCTTAACAAATTTTTGCCTTAACAATGTTAAATCTTTTAGAACAACATACTACACTTACTCATTATTAAATCTTTTAGCCTGCATAAATTTGAGTTTCCAAAACTCCTCTCTTAGGCTACTGGAATATTTTCCGAGCTATATAAATTTAGACTTATACTTTCCAACCGATCTTAAAGTTGGGGTCTTTCACTTGGTAGAACCTAAAGGGGATATTTCTTATTTCCTAATCCATTCTCCAATACCTATCACGTAGTTGTTTCATGACTTTCACCTTTTGTACAAGTTGAATTTGATAGGGCCAAAATAGTAAATTAATAACCCACCAAGATCTCTCTAAGACAATCAACTAAAAATAGTACTTCAAACCACCACAAATTATTCACCAAATAATTCTCAAGCAACAACCAGCAATGGACAACAACAAACCATAAACAAATGCAGAAAACTAAATGCAAGAAACACACGAATTATACGTGGAAAACCTCTTCGATGTGAAGAGTAAAAACGACGGGACTTGTGAGGAGTCCACCCTTGTCACCTTCTCTTATTATGATAAAATTGAGGGAAAAAGAACCCAAATCAGTTTTACAAAGATTTACAACCCACCAATAGTTTCATACATAAGAGAACAATAATTGAGAGATAAAAGATGATAAATATCACCCAGTTTTTGCAGGTTCTGTCTGACAGCAATATCCGATAAACCGAAGCTTAGAACGATGATCTAACCATTCAAAACAAGGCACTATGAGTCCTCAACAAGCTGACAAAATTTTAGCAACATCCAACGGTTGAAACTCCGACAAACGACAACTTTGTAAACGTCGTCAATGAAAAATCGAACTGCACTAATCTCCCAACGTTTTCTATATTCCTCTTCCGTTTTTTCCTTTTCCTTTTAGGTTATATCCTTCTAAAAAACCCCTAGGCTTTCTAGATAAGCCAACTCATTTAACCTCAAATGGGCTAAACATATAACCCGATATTTTGGGCCCACAAACATAAGAAAACCCATGTTTATCTAACAAATGGGATGGACACCCATAACAATCTCCCCCTCCAGCCCCATTGTGGGGAAGACATAATCACATTCATGATCACTTGAACTTCATCCCGACAAGCTTACTACAAAGCTCCAGCTTGCTTCCAGGAACTACTTTAGTCGACATATCTCACACTATTCTTGTCGGTGTGGACTTTCTTGATTTCATTATCTTCTCTTCAATCACATCTCGCAACCAATGATATCTAATGTCAATGTGTTTGGTGCGAGCATGATACATTGAATTCTTGCTCAAATCCATAGCACTCTGACTATCACAGAATACTACATACCCATTTTGCTTTAAACCTAACTCTTGAAGGAATCTTTTAAGTCATAACATCTCCTTGCTTGCTTCCACTGCTGCAATATACTCTGCCTCAGTTGTGGACAATGCTACACATTTTTGTAGCTTGGATTGCCATGAGATGGCTCCCCCTGAAAATGTAAACACATAACCTGAGGTAGACTTTCTGTTATCAAGATCATCTGCCATATCTGCATCAATATAGCCTTGAAGTATAGGTTTACCACCTCCATAACATAAACTCAATTTGGAGGTGCCTCGCAAGTATCTGAAGATCCACTTCACTGCTTCCCAGTGAGCCTTACCTGGATTGGATAAGAAACAACTCACTAAAACGACTGCATGTGTAATATCAGGTCTAGTACATACCATAGCATACATCAGAGAACCAACTGCAGAAGAGTAAGGAATGACTGACATTGTTTCTTTCTCTTTCTCTGTTGTAGGACAAGCTCTCTTATCTAGCTTGAAGTGAGTTGCTAATGGTGTACCAACAGGCTTATCATGCTTCATATTGAACCTTCCAAGTACCCGTTCAATATACTTTTCCTGGGATAACCACAATTTTCCAGACTTTCCTGTCACGAGTAATCTCCATGCCTATGATTTTGCTGCGAGGCCTAAATTTTCATGTCAAATGACTTGGACAAGTCTTTCTTCAAACTTTGAATCATATATCGCATTTTGTCCAACTATCAACATATATCATGCATATATAAAAGAAGAATAATGAAGTTACCTCAGGAGAACTTTTACGAAATACACACAGGAATCAGCTGTAGTTCATTTATAATAATTGTTTATCATAAACGAATCAAATTTCTTGTACCACTAATTTGGCTTTGAACTTTACTATCTTCTCACCATCTCTTTTATACTTGAAAACCCACTTGTTTCTCAAGACTTTCTTGTCCTTTGGAAGTTGCACTAGCTCATAGGTTTCATTCTTTTTCAGGGAATTCATCTCTTCCTTCATTGCATCAAGCCACTTCTCTTTTTTCATCATGAGACAAGACCTCTTGATAGTTCTCTGACTCTCCATCTTCATTAACTAGAATGAACTATGAGCTTGGATACTTTGTTGAAGGTTTACGCTCTCTTGGGACCTTCGAACCTGTGTATCCTCCACTTGAGGGATAGGTTGCTCCCCCTGCTCATGAACTTCTTCATGAATCACTTCCTCATGGATTTCTTCATCAGATGAAGACTCATCAAGATCATCATCATCAACATGATCTGGTACATTACCATCAGGTTCTACCTCACTAACATCATCATGTACATCATCAAGTGCATCCTCAACATTCTCATTCGACGACTGAATAATAGAAGGAGTAGAAGAAAGATCATTAGTAGTATCAAAAGACGATTTTGAAATAAAAGTGTACCTCGTACTCAGAAGATCTGCACCCTTCTCGTGCTCAAAGAATACTACATCTCTGCTTCTCACTACCTTTTTCTTTTCTGGATCGTAGAGCCTGTAACCATACTCTTCATCCCCATATCCAACAAATACACATAGATTAGTCTTCGAATCAAGCTTTGACCTTTGTTCTTTAGGCACATGCATGTATGCCTTGCTGCCAAAGACTCTCAAATGCGAATAAGTGGGATCACGTCCCTTCCATGCTCTCTCTGGAATGTCAGAGGAATTGATGGAGATCGATTAATCAAATACACGACACATTACACTACTTCAACCCAAAATGTCTTAGGAAGATCAGACATTCTAAGCATGCACCTCACCTTCTCTACAATGGTTCTGTTCATTCTTTCAGCAACTCCATTGTGTTGTGGTGTGTCGGGCTCTGTCTTCTCATGCCTAATGCCATGTTGTGAGCAATAATACTTAAACTCATTCGAAGTATACTCACCACCATTGTCAGATCGAAGACACTTCAACTTTCTTTCAGTCTCCCTTTCTATCATAACATGAAAATTTCTGAAAATCTCAAACACTTGGCTTTTTGTTTTCAACATATACACCCAAGTTCTTCGAGTAGCATCATTAATGAAAGTGACAAAATATCTATTGCCACCAAGTGATTATACCTCAATAGGACCACAAACATCAGAGTGGACTAACTCCAATTTCCCTTGTCTTCTAATGGACTTTTTAGAAAAAGAAACTCTATGTTGCTTACCTGCCAAGCAATAATCACAAGGGTCAAGAGAAAATGTTTTATCAACAAGAATAAGATATTTACCTGCCAACAGTTTAATCCACTTGTCACTCATATGTCCTAGCCTTCGATGCCACAAATTAGGAGAATTCTTTTCTTCAATGCATTCAGCTCACAAGAACATACCCTCAAGTATATTTTATATAAGGAACAACATAACTCACCACGAGCAACTGTCATCGAACCATTAGACAATTTCCATTTACCATCATCAAAGGTATGTTGAAATCCTTCTTGATCAAGGACACTTGCAGACAACAAGTTAAGGCGTAAATTAGGAATATGACGAACATTCTTTAATGTAAGCATGCACCCAACACTTGTCTTCACACGAATATCACCTAACCCAACAATACTAGCTGAGCTCTTGTTCCCCATCTTCACACTATCCAAATCACCCAATTGATAGTTCATGAAATACTCCTTTCTGGGAACACAATGATATGAGACTCCTGAATCTACCAACCACTCTGTTTCTGAACTTTCTACATGATGACATTCACTAGTTGCACAAACTAAAGTAACATCACCATTACCTGTAGTAGCAGTTGCTGCAGTATTTTTATCATCTCCCTCCTTTTGTGAGTCTTGTTTCTTACCTTGTTCATTCTTCCAACGGTAGTAAAACTTTTTAATATGGTCAGGCTTGTTGCAGTGATAACATGTCCTAGTCTCTTTGTCTCTAGACTTGGACCTCTCCTTTGAGTTACCACGACATTTGGGTCCTTTACTCTTGCTTCTACCACGATTCTCAACAAGAAGAGTATTCGAATTATCAACTCCCATCTCCTTTCTTCTTATCACTTCATTGAACATGCTTTCTTTAATCATATTCAAAGATAGAACACCTTCTGGAGCAGAGTTACTAATAGTCACAATTAAGGTTTCCCAACTGTCTGGCAAAGAACTCAACAAGAACAAAGCCTGCAATTCATCATAAAAAATAATCTTCATAGTAGTCAACTTGTTAATAATATCCTGGAAGTCACTCAAATGTTCAGAAAACAGACTTCCCACCCTTCAATTTCAAATTAACAAGTCTCTTGATTAATGAAGATTTATTATGCGCGGTCTTCCTTTCATAAATACCTTCCAATTTCTTCTACAAATCATATGGGTCAGACTTTTTAGACACATGATTGAAAATACTAAGATCAACCCACTGCCTAATAGTTCCCAAAGTCTTCCTCTTTAACTTTACCCAATCTTTCTCTTCCATTTTATCTGGTTTTGAAGGCTTAGAAATTGTGCCATCAACTTCTATGGTTGTTTCAATTGGATCATACAAATCTTTGCAAAATAACAAATCCTCCATCATCAGTCTCTAGATGGAATAATTGGTTGATGTCAGTCTAACCATTGAATTACCTCCACTACCATTAGTAGACTCCATAACAATGATTAAATTAAACCTTGGCTCTGATACCAACTGATAGAGCAAAAATAGTAAATTAATAACCCACCAAGATATCTCTAAGACAATCAACCAAAAATAGTACTTCAAACCACCACAAATTATTCACCAAATAATTCTCAAGTAACAACCAACAATGGACATCAACAAACCATAAACAAATGCAGAAAACTAAATGCAAGAAACACACGAATTATACGTGGAAAACCTCTTTGATGTGAAGAGTAAAAACCACGGGACTTGTGAGGAGTCCACCCTTGTCACCTTCTCTTATTATGATAAAATTGAGGGAAAAAGAACCAAATCAGTCTTACAAAGATTCACAACCCACCAATAGTTCCATACATAAGAGAACAATAATTGAGAGATAAAAGATGATAAATATCACCCAGTTTTTGCACGTTCTGTCCGACAACAATATCCGATAAATCGAAGCTTAGAGAGACGATCCAACCGTTCAAAACAAGGCACTGTGAGTCCTCAACAAGCTGACAAAATTTCAGCAACATCCAACGGTTGAAACTCTAGCAAACGATAACTTTGTAAACGTCGTCAGTGAACAATCGAACTGCACTAATCTCCCAACGTTTTCTATATTCCTCTTCCGTTTTTTCCTTTTCCTTTTAGGTTATATCCTTCTAAAAAAAATCCTAGCCTTTCTAGATAAGCCAACTCATTTAACCTCAAATGGGCTAAACATATAACCCGATATTTTGGGCCCACAAATATAAGAAAACCCATGTTTGTCTAACAAATGGGCTGGACACCCATAACAGAATTTTTAGGATGGGGGCATTGATAAGAGTAGAAAGTTGCTTCAGCATTTTAGGGATAACCTTAAGTTCAAGTAAGGGGAGGAAAGGGTAAGAAATGTTTCATTAATGTTACTCTACGTCAGCTTGAGCATCATACTTAATGAAGTCCAATATTGCCCGTAAAGCAACTTCTTAAGGTTAGTCCTTAGGAACCAGTTTTATAGTTTTTGTGAGCATGTTATATGCGTTACTTGTTTTATTATGAATTCTTGAATGAGTTGTCCTCCTTGATGTATTTTTGACTTGTTAAACATGTTATGGTGATTGTGTGGTTGAACAAAATATCATGATGGTTGTAAATTCGTATTTGATAAGCATGATATGTTTTTTATTATGATCTTGTGATATTGAGCATGTTGTTGTGTGGAAGTGACCTCATAAGCATGTTATTTGTATGTTTGGTACATTATGAGTTAATAACTTTGGTTTTCTAGAAGTTTTATTTATTATGTTTGTGTAACTTTTGTGAGTTAGTAAAGTTATTTTTAGTTTGTTGTCACTAAAATTATTTGATTTGTTCGAGTGTACTTCGTAGTTTAGTTTTAACATTTTAGAAGTGTTACATGTGTACATATGCAAGATTAGGTATTGATTCTACTATTGCCCATTGCTTGTTGGTTGTTTTATCTAAACTTATATATGTGCCTAACTTTTTCTTCTCAAGGTTAGACATATATAATGCTTAGTTATAAGTATTAGTAAACTTTTTTTTAGGAAAGTCATATAATTGTAGTATAAGCATTATAATCTTTTCTAACTAACTCATATTGGTTCGAACTTTTGTTGATGAGAAGTTTTGAACCTTTAATGGTTATGGCGATGGAGTTTGGTTTGGTTATCTTGTTATTGAGTTGTTATAAGTGTGTTTTTACTTAAACAGGTACTTGTAAAAATTTTGGATATTGTTGTAATTATGTCGTTATGCTGTCGAAATTTTGGTATTATGTAATTAGATGTAGGTACACCAATTTAGATATCATTTCTTCCCCTTAAGAGTATTCTTTAAAGGATTATGTTCAATATTTAAATGAATATTGCTTTGTCAATTGCAGGATCAAACAGAGCGAATCACTCGCATAGTGGAAGAAGCATATGACATGTAAACACATTAATGTAATATATACATTTTATCATAGTTTGATTGTAAACAGAATTATTTTTGAATTAATGAGTGATAACTCTTCCAGTGATTATAATCACTTCCATGACATTTGTTGACAACTACGAAAAAAGAAAACAAATCTTTGACATGTGAAATATGTCATAATACATTGTTTGTTGACTAATAAAAACTATTAAAGAAAATAAATCTTGACAGAAGGAATCTGTCATAATATTTTTATTAACAAATGGAAGATGTCATTAAATGCTCTTTCTTGACACCTAAAACTATCAAAATAACTAAATACATGACAATTCAAAACTGTCACCGAAAACATTTATGACAATTAAAATCTATCAAAGCAGACAAGAACTTGACAGGAAAATATTGTCGTCTAAACAACATGCTCGACACTAATTTTCTGTCATAGACATAATTTCTATGACATTTAAAATCTTTCATTGTTTGATATATCTTGACGGAAAATTAGGATGGATGAGCTATTTCTTGACAATGTTTAATTGTCATACAAATTTTACCATGACACATAAAAAATGCCGTGTATACGAATTTCTTGACAAGATAAAATTATCATAGAATAGTTAATTACGACAATATTTTAAATGTGTCATGTATGGAGTTTCCTTGATGGTGGCTTCTAGGACGGAAAAAAAGAGTCATAAAATGTGTTTATGACAGTTTTTCAATGTCATAAAATCTCAAATTTCTACTAGTGTGATTAAATACAAAATATAGACATATATTGAAATATCCTAATTTAAGAAAAAACAAATTTATCAAGCAAATTTTTTGCTTTTTTTTTCAAAGGAAAAGAATTTTATTAAACACTTTGTCTTTGTTTAAAAGAAAACATATTAAAATCAAATCTTGTCCCACGAAATTAATATCTCACCTTAAGAACCCAAAATATTGGCATCTTAATTATTTTGGGCTCCATCATTAAAAAGGTTAACTTTGGTAAGTTTTGAGAAAAAGAATCAAATTAACTAGAAGGAAATGTATAAACATTCTCCATAAAATAAAAGAATAATAAATAAAACATGAACAACTACATAGCATATACATTTCACATATTTATAGAACAACATTTGAGAAAACCATTAATTGAGGCACCGTTTGATAACCATTTTGTTTTTTGTTTTTAGTTTTTGAAAGTTAAGCTTATGTTCACCTAATTTCTCTACAATAGAAATCATCTCCCTTAAGTAAACATTTGAACTCTTAGCCAAATTCTAAAAACAAAGTCAAGTTTTTGAAAACTACTTTTTTTAGTTTTCAAAAGTTGGCTTGGTTTTTTAAAACATAGGTACAAAATAGATAAGAAGACATATAAACTCATTGGTATAAGTAGTGTTTTTAGGCTTAAATTTAAAAAACTAAAAACCAAAAACAAAATGGTTATCAAACGGGGCCTGAACTTCTTGTCACAAATATTTCAAATGAAAAATATGAATCTAAATTGGTAACAACGCAAAAAGAAATCATAAACATGATTTATGATATGAAACTATGCTAACTATTGATGTCGGAATTTGGTTAGACGGATCAACGGTGAATTTGTATCGTTGGGGACAACGATCTCCTGCAAGAAAGAAAACTAACACGGTGTGGTGCTCACGCCACACGCCTCACGCCTTCAAGTTAGAGAGGATAATTTCGCACAGAAGTAAATCTCAAGCTAGAACATAGGCCAAATGATTGCTTACCTTTCGTTGGCACCACCAACGAGGTAATATAGCCCTACCATTGTAACGGTCTTTCAAGGTTTGATTATCCACTAACTCTCCATAATTGTGCTTAATGACAGCGGTTACGGGAAATGAACCGTTTCACAACGCCCTTACTTCTTCTCCCGGTCTTGAACTAGCGGGCCAGGGCCGACCCAGGTGGTCGGTCTCTACGACCAAAGGGCTCTCGGTCTTGAACCGCTTGGAGCCGACCCTATGGGGTCAGCTCCCCGAGCCGGGCCGACCGCAAGGGGTCGGTCCCTCTTGGCCGGGCCAACCCCTCGGGTCGGCCTTCCTGGTCTTGAGGCCGGTCGGAGCCGACTCCGTGGGGTCGGCTCCTTCTTCTCGAGCCGAGACCCCATGGGGTCGGCTCTCGAGCTGGGTCGACCAAGTCGGCGGTCGCCGGCCGGGCCCGGCCCGACCCCATGTCGCCTCCCGAGCTGGGTCGACCACAGGGGGTCCTCTTCGACGGGGCCAGACCCCATAGGGTCGGCTCCTCGAGCGCCGACCCCGTGGTCGGGCCCCTGGACCGGGCCGACGACTTGGGGTCGGCTCGAGCTCTCTCGGGCGGCCGGCTCTCGATTCTAACCGGTCGACTATTCATCCGCCTCTCTCGGATTGCGCGTTCTTTGTTGGGCCGGATCCTATTTACAGCCATAACAGTCCCGACCGGCCGAGCATGGGGCGCCCTGGCGGGTCGGCCCGTCGAAGAGGACCGACCCGCTGCGGTCGGCGGCTCGAGGAGCCGACCCCATGGGGTCGGCCGGCCGTACAAGGCACGGAAGGCCGACTCGGAGGTCGGCCGGGCTCGAGGAGCCACACCCGGTCGACTCCACCCGTTCAAGACTTGGAGGCCGTCCCGAGGGTCGGCCGTGCCAGAGGATCGACCAGGGAGGGGTCGGCTCGAGGAGCCGACCCCATGGGGTCGGCTCAGCGGAGAAAGGCCACCCACGGGGTCGGCTCCAACCGGTTCAAGACCGAGAGCCCCGGTCGTAGAGGGACCGACCCCTTGGGGTCGGCTTCGTCCGGGAGGCCGACCGGGAGAAGAAGTAAGGGCGTTGTGAAACGGTTCCCTTCCCGTAACCGCTGTCATTAAGCACGCACAATTATGGAGAGTTAGTGGATAATCAAACCTTGAAAGACTGTTACAATGGCAGGGCTATATTACCTCGTTGGTGGTGCCAACGAAAGGTAAGCAATCATTTGGCCTGTGTTCTAGCTTGAGATTTACTTCTGTGGGAAATTATCCTCTCTAACTTGAGCGTCGGAGTGCGTGTGGCAGAGCACCACACCGGTGTTAGTTTTCTTTCTTGCAGGAGATCGTTATCCCCAACGATACAAATTCACCGTTGATCCGTCTAACCAAATTCCAACATCAACAGTTGGCGTCGTCTGTGGAGAGATTTTATCTTGCAAAGTGCCACGTGTTTTGAAACCCTAACACTGTTTACAATGAGTAACCATTTGAATCAAGTCAACCCGATGAACGATGGAGAGGAGTCAGATAATGACCGACATCCTCGCTGCGGATACCGCTAAGACGCAAATGCCCAACACGAGGAGGTTAACTAAATGCGTGCGGGCGCGAGGCAGTCAAGATGTGGCGCATTTGGAGCAGCGAGTCCGGGGCTTGGACGAAAACATCGCAAGAATTCTGGAGATACTTAATCGTCCAAACCCTATTGTGGAAGCTCTAAAAGATGGACTAGAGCAGAATCTCAACGACGTCCGACCCGGAGAATGGGTTCATGCTCCGACACCACGTAAGTCCTTGCCTTCAGTCCAAGACCAGGCCAAGGGTAAGGGCCCGGTGGAGGAGGGGCAGGGAGAGTCTCTGGTGCCACCCCGTAAGACTGATGACAAGCTACGATTGGGAGGCAATGAAAGGCGATCCCATCATTCGGAGCAGCAAAATGCCGCATCCCGAGTGGGAGAATCCCAAGTCAGGACTCAGGTAATCCACGGGAACCGAGGATACAACAACCACCATGCGTCTGAAGTCAAGCGACAACAGGACCGAAGGGACGACCGATCAATGAGACCTAACACGGGATCAGATCTTAGAGAGTTGATCAACCAGAAGCGGAAAGAGTTGGAGGTCGAAAGTCAACCTTGGGCAGCAGAGCTACGGAGGATACAGAATGAGCTCGGAGATATGAAGAAGGCTCAAGACCACGGCGGATTGGACTTGGAGAATCTTGTTGACCAGGTAGACCCTCCTTTTACTGACGAAATAATGCAGGAGGAAGTCCTCCCGAAGTTCAAACTATCGACGATCAAAGCCTACGACGGATCGAAAGATCCAGTGGAGCACATTGACACATTTCGGTCATGGATGGAACTCCATGGAGTCCGAGACGCGATCAAGTGTAGGGCGTTCTCATTTACGTTGACGGGACCAACTCGAAAGCGGTTCAGACAGCTAAAGAGGAAGTCGATCGCTTCCTTCCGAGAGCTGGCTCGAGCCTTTGTGACCCAGTTCCTCGGAGGAAGGGATCAGCGACGCCCCGCGACACACCTCTTGACCATTAAACAGGGCAATAACGAAACGTTGAGGGAGTATGTATCTCGTTTCAATAGCGAAGCCCTACAGATTGAAGGGTATACCGATGGGGCAGCCCTAACGGCTATCGTAGCCAGTTTACGAGACGAGAGGTTCTTGTGGTCACTAGGTAAGAAGACTCCTACGACTTATGTTGAGTTACTAACCAGGGCTCAAAAGTACATGAGTGCAGGGGAATTGCTTCGCTCGAGACGTGCGCCAGACGACAAGCAGGGCAGGGACCGCGAGAAAAATAAGGGTCGATCGGAAGAAGACCGAAGCGACTCTCGAAAGCGAAAACACGAAGAGCGGTCCGACGTCAACGAAAAACCTGTGAAGAAAGGTTTACCACCAAGTAGATTTGAGCGGTACACCCCGACAAGTGTACCTATCGAGCAGATCCTGATGGAGGTACGCGACAAGAATATTCTTAAATGGCCAGCTAAGTTGAAGGCAGGGTCCCATAGGAGGAATAAGGACAAATACTGTCTATTCCACCGCTACCATGGACATTCAACTTCAGATTGCTACAACCTGAAGGAGGCCATAGAAGCACTAATCCAGACCGGACAGCTGAAAGAATACGTCAGCGGAAGTAGACGACGTGAGGCCAGGTCGGATCAACAAGAGCCAACCAATAAGGGAGGAGAGTCGCCCCCTCCCCGAGAAATTCAGACTATTCTTGGGGGATCAGCCGGAGGTGACTTGAATAGAGAGAGGAAGGCGAAGGCTCGGGCTGCCCGGTCCTCGCCGACTGACTGAGAGGTTTGTTCGACTTCCTTATCTAACGAAGTTGTTAGTTTTTCAGAAGGAGAAGCGGTCAAGTTGCATCAACCTCACAACGACGCATTGGTGATTTCTCTACTGGTTGCCAACATCAAAGTCCGTCGCATCCTGGTCGACGGAGGAAGTTATGCGGACGTGCTATCCTTAAGCGCTTATGACGCCATGAAGTTAGGGCGAGATCGACTCAAAGTTAGCATATCTCCCCTAGTGGGGTTCGGGGGAAGTAAAGTGTATCCTGAAAGGAGCATCGAACTGCCGGTGACATTTGGCGGCGGATCGACGTGTGTAACGACTATGGTAGAGTTCCTGGTGGTGAATCACGACTCAGCCTATAATGCCATCCTGGGACGTCCCACCATACACGCTATGAAGGCGGTAGCTTCGACTTACCATCAGATGTTGAAATTCCCAACTCCCAGCGGAGTTGGGGTGGTATACGGAGAACAACAAATGTCTCGAGAATGTTACCACAATGCAATGAGATAATCAAATGGGGAAGTAGAAGTGGTGGCAACTATAGAGGGGCATCCAGAAATGTTTAGCGGTGCAGGAGAGGCCGGGATGGACATTGACATCTTGGCACCGGCATCGACATCGACTGAACTAGAAGCCGCAGAAGAAGACACGGAGGAACTTCCCACGCTCGAGCGAGGGGAACCCGCCGAAGTGCTGGAATCTGTACAACTGTTATCCCCGGAGCAATGTGTGAACATTGGAACCAAGCTATTGCCTGACCAGAGAGCGAACCTTATCGAGTTCCTCCAAAGGAATGTCGACGTATTCGCGTGGAAGACATATGATATGCTAGGTATAGATCCAAAGGTAATCACACATCGACTAAATGTTGACAGGGATTACAAGCCTGTCCGACAGAAACGGCGAACCTTCAACCACGCTCGGAATGAGATTGTAGCCGAGCAAGTGAAGGATCTCTTGGAGACCAAGTTAATCCGGGAAGTTAATTATCCCCAGTGGCTCTCCAACGTGGTACTTGTGAAAAAAGCTAATGGGAAGTGGCGGATGTGCGTAGATTTCACCGACCTGAACAAAGCATGTCCAAAAGACAACTTCCCGCTACCAAGGATCGACTAGCTGGTGGATGCGACTGCAGGCCACGAAATGCTCAATTTCATGGACGCGTACTCTGGGTATAATCAAATACGGATGTACACTCCAGATCAGGAGAAGACATCTTTCATTACTAGCAGAGGATTGTATTGCTACAATGTTATGCCCTTCGGGTTAAAAAATGCGGGGGCAACATATCAACGGCTGGTTAACAAGATGTTTTCTCATCTTATTGGCAGGAGCATGGAGGTCTACGTCGATGACTTGCTCGTAAAGATCAGACATGCTAATCTACACCAGATCGACCTGGCGGATGCCTTCGCAACATTACGGAAGTACCAGATGAAGTTGAATCCCAGCAAGTGCGCTTTTGGAGTAACTTCACGGTAAGTTCTTGGGGTTCATGGTCAACCAAAGAGGAATCGAGGCGAACCCAACAAAATCCGGCGATATTGGAGATGGAGTCTCCAAAACTATGAAAGCAGTGCAGAGTGCGAATGGGAAGATCGCGATCTTTGAATCGCTTTTGAAGTAGAAGCGACCGATAAATGTCTTCCGTTTTTAAACTCTTACGCAAGAAAGCTAATTTTGAGTGAGCGGATGAATGCGACAGCATTCGAGTCACTAAAAAATACTTCAGTTCAACTCAGTTCTTGTCAAACCAGCGCCCGGGAGGAGCTCGTCTTGTACCTAGCCACCTCCGACAACTGCTGTGAAGTTCCGTCTTGATAAAGGAGGTAGGCGGTCGACAGCCCCTGTCTACTAAACGAGCAAATCCATGATAGGGCGAGTCGGATATCCGCGAGTAGAGAAGTTGGCTTTGGCCTTAGTGATTCTCGCGCGGAGACTTCGCCGTATTTTCAAGCTCATAAGATAACAAAGTATTGACTAACTATCCATTGAGACAGTTCTACAAAAAGCGAGGCTTCCGGACGATCGATGAAATGGGCGGTGGGAACTCATGAGTACGATATCTCGCTTCGACCTCGAACCGCCATGAAAGGGCAAGTCGTAGCAGATTTTGTAGTTTGAGATGACCCGTCGCGGGAGATAAATTTAGTCCAACTACGTAGAAGGGCGATCTCCTTGATCAGCACGTCGATGGATCCTCAAACGATCGTGGATGCGGAGCAGATTGCTTATGATATCCCCGGACGGGAAAGGTTCAGTATTCCTTAAGGTTTAAGTTTGAGCATCGAAGCCGAAGCGAGTATGAGGCATTGCTAGCGGTGAGAATCGCCAAACTTTTCGAGGTGAAAAACTTAATCATTCTTAGTGACTCTCAACTTGTTGTGAACCGAGTAGTAAAGCGTATCGGGCCAAAGAAACGTAGCAGATCGCCTACCTAGCCAAGGCAAAAGCGAGTGCCTGGGGACGTTCGATAAGTTCGAAATCAAAGCGGATCCCAAGATGCGAGAATGCCAACGACCCGACTCGCTCGCAAGATTGGCGCGACGCACGATCGAGCTACGGAGAACCGTCCCGGTTGAGATCTTGGATGAACCGAGTGTCGAAGAGAGTAAGGTCATGGAGTTGGATGGTACGTCGTCCGGGCAGCGAACCTAGATATCTCCCTTGGTCGAGTTCCTTAAGGACGGGAGACTCCCTCCTGATAGACTTGAGGCACGCCGACTAAAGTATAAAGCGGCGCGATATGTCCTACGAGATGGTAAGTTATATCGGAGAAGCTACTCTATGTCGCTCCTCAGATGTCTCGAGCCTGACGAAGCAATGTATGTCTTACGGGAGATACACGAAGGAATATGCGATAATCATTCTGGTGCTCGGTCTCTTGCGCAGAAGGCGATGCGGCAGGGTTACTACTGGCCCACGATGCATGACGACGCACGAACATTCGTCAAGTCGTGTGACCAATGCCAACGGTTTGCGATATATGAGAGGCAACCTCACGAACCGCTCACGGTGTGATGAGTCACGGCCTTTTGCTCGGTGGGGTAGACCTCATTGGACCTCTTCCGCAGGTAAAGGGACAAACAATGTTCGCAGTGGTCACAGTAGACTACTTTACGAAGTGGGCAGAGGCAGAAGCACTCGCAACTATTACCGAGAAAAAGGTGACTAATTTCATATGGCGAGATATCATATGTCGATTCGACATACCTTATGCTTTAGTGACTGATAACGGGCGCCAATTTGATAATGAGGCATTTCAAAAGTTTTGCTCTGAGTTGAATATCAAACATTTCTTCTCTTCTCCAGCCCACCCACAAGCCAACGGTCAAGTGGAAGCAGTGAATAAGATCCTCAAGAGAAACCTCAAGACCAAGTTGGAAGGGTTGAAGGGTTCAGGGGCGGAGGAATTGCCTAACGTCTTATGGGCCTACAGAACGACGTCTCGAAATTTGACTGGGGAAACTCCTTTTTCCCTCTCGTTCGGAACCGAGGCTGTTATTCCAGTGGAAATTGGACTCCCATCTCCCTGGGTAGAACATTTCGATTCCAGTATGAATCCCGATTCCCTGAGTCTGCACCTAGATCTATTGGAAGAATTGAGGGAAAAAGCCCGGTTGCGGACAGAAGAATACAAGTGTAGGGTCGCTCGGTACTACAACTCCCGTGTGAAGCGGCGTAGCTTCAAAGAAGGTGACCTCAAATGCGCCCGCAGTGTTATCTGAGAACACCGGAGATCCAGGCCTCTGGTGCTTTGGGTCCCAATTGGGAAGACCCGTACAAAATTACAAGGATAGTTCGTCCTGGAACTTATGAGATTGTTGACATGAGCGGAAAACGGATGCCACATCCGTGGAACGCCGAGCATCTAAAGATTTATTATCAGTAGTTCTGTATTTTCTTTTCTTTGTTTTGTATTCGGATTTGTTTGTTATCATTAATGTAAATCCTTCTACTCAAGCAATTTTCTATGGATCAAACTGCGTGAGTGGGGGTTGGTACGTTGCAATAAAGATAGAGTTCAAGTAAGATACAATAAGAGTGCAAGCAAAAGAAGTCCATGTTGAAAATTAAAAAAGATACATCCCAAGAAAAGACAATTAAAGACAACACTAATACGACCGAAGTACTCAAATACATCTAGGGGTCAGGTAGTTCGTCCATAGAGATGTCGTCGAGGAAGTTCTCGTCTAGGACCACGTTCTCTAGAGCAGAAGCTTGATCCCTAGATCCAGAAGTTTGGCCGAGGTCAAATCCGAGGGATTCTGACAGGCCTCAATGCATTCCAGGAAGGAGGATTTGACCCACGCCGGATCAGTCTCAGGATGTCGTTCTCGGACCTTCCGAATTGACCAATTTACACCGCAAAGCATAACTCTATTCGAGAAGTCATTGTACGTATCAGAGCGCTTGAAGGCTTCGGTCAGGTAGCCAACGTCGTTGAGTTTATCTTTGACCCCTTTCAGTTGAGATCGGAGTAAGGATAGCTCAGACCGAAGTGAGGACAACTCGCCTTGATGCGCGAATGATAGTCACGATGCTCACCTGCGAGAGATTGATGTTCGGCCCAGTAGAGAGTCGAATCTCGCTTGGCAACGATTGAAGAGATCATACGCTGGGTATGAAGGAATTGGGCTTGCTCGATTCGGCTGTGAGAGACGCGACTCGACGGCGAAGGTGAGCGAGTTCGCTCGACATACGACGAGAAGCCAAGGTTGTGAGAATAAAAGCCTGCACATATGAGGCAAGTTAGCAAAAAGTGAATAAGAGAAGGGAGGTAATGAAAGAAAAGCGCTCACCTCGCGGGTATAGTGTATTGCGACATTCAGAGTAGTCTCTAGGCAGTGGTTGACATCAAAGCGCTCGGAAGAACCGCGGGAGGAGCCACTGTCAGAAAGGCCACCCCATAGAGCGAAGGCTCGCTCTACTTCGACAGTCGTATCAAAAGGAGAATCATAAGGTCCGACGTAGGTGAGGCAGAAAGTGCCCCTATCGCCGATATTCCTGAGAAGATCAGGTTGATCAAGCCTACCCCCCAGATTGGTAGGGAGAGGGGCGGGATCAGGTAAACTCTTCGAGAAAGAGGAACGTGCAGGGGACGATCGCCTGCAAGGGCGCCTGGTGGCACGACTATCGATGTTTGAAACGTGACTGGCTCGAGGGACGCCCCCAGTTACTGCAAGCTCCCGTTCGGTCAGGAGCTCCTGTTCCTGTTCCACCATATTCGACGTCATCTCTGGTAGAGAGAGAGTATTGTGAGAGAGTGTCATAAGAAGATGTCATGCAAAAGCATTGTAGAAGGGGAGCCTAACCTTCTGGTATGTCAATTAGAGGAGGAATAAGATTGTACGTCGAAAGAAGTTCGTTCGTGACTAGCTCAAGACCCTAACGTCGAGACTCGGCAATCCTCCAAGTGGAAGCTCGAAAGGCAAGCGCAGTAGGGGTCGGCTCCGGTCTGATGTCAGCTACCAAGGAAAAAGAAAGTCAGTTAGCATAGTGTCAAAGAACGAGAAAAATAAAACCATAAAGCCGAGTCGTAAACGACAGGGTAACGGTCTCGTTCGCGTATCAAGAGCGGAGGGTAGACCCTGCCTCGTCGGGACACAGCCAAAACCCACCCACGAAAAATCATGGTTTCTTCCAGTCTTTGACTGATTTGGGCTCCTTGACGATAGCCTCAACGTAGGACGGGGGGCATGTATAGTAGAAGGGCTTGGATCTGTCTTTTTGTTTGAAGATATGAAGGGAAAGGAAGTCGATGGCCGACATGGGAGTTGAGTTCCCAGTCTGGTGCCAAAGGACACAACATCCCATGAGCGAGCACCAGGAGTTCGGTAGTATCTGAAAAGGTGCCAATTTTGTGAGAGTAAGGAAGTTCTGAACTATGGGAATGAGGGGCAACCTAACTCCACTAGCAAGCATGTCAGGGTAGAAAACAACCTCTCCTAGGGGAGGAGAACCAGGTTCCTCTCCTCTTCTGGGAACCCTCATGGTAACATAGTTAGGGATGCCGTAAAAGGAACGAAGCTCTCCTAAAGCGGAGTCGGTAATTGTTCTAACTCTACTAGGGGCTCTACCGGGCAGACTCCTAGAGACTCGAGGGTTCCGGACCCTAGGGAGTTGGTTAGGATCGAAATCTACGTCATCCGGATCAGAAGAACTGGCGTGAACAGCGAAAGGTGCACTACTAGCCATCGCCCAGAAACGTAAGTGGGGTTACCTGGAAAGGCGCCTTGATGAAACGCCGAGGAAGTCGGGAGAGAGTACGACCTTGGAACTAGGGGTTTTGGAATGGATTGAAGGTGTGAGGAAAATGGAGTTGAGTTGAGCTTTTAAAGCTTTGCAGACACGCCTATCGAGGTAGAAGGAGGATCGTCCGAAGGGTATGTCCGCTTCCTTCAAGTCTAAACTATAAGAGGAGAAATCCATGAGGTTAGACTAGAAGTGGGGGCAATTGTTATGGCCAAAAATAGGATCCGGTCCAACAACACCTGCAATCCCGAGAGAGGCGGATGAATAGTCGACCGGTTGGAATAGGAGAGCCGAAGCCGGCCCCGAGAGAGGCTCGAGGAGCCGACCCCATGGGGTCGGCCTCGAGCACGTGGGAGCCGACCCTGATCGATGACCGGAGGCGACCCCTCTGCGATCGGCGGCTGCGTGGGGTCGGCTCCGAGCAAGAAGGAGCCGACCCCAAGGGGTTGGCTCCGACCGGTTCAAGACCGAGAGGCCGACCCCCGGCTCGAGGAGCCGACCCCAAGGGGTCGGCTCCGACCAGTTTAAGACTGGGAGGCCGACCCCGAGGGGTCGGCCCCGGTCGTAGAGGGGCCGACCGGTTCAAGACCGGGAGAAGAAGTAAGGGCGTTGTGAAACGGTTCCCTTCCCGTAACCGCTATCGTTAAGCACGCGCAATTATGGAGAGTTAGTGGATAATCAAACCTTGAAAGACCGTTACAATGGCAGGGCTATATTACCTCGTTGGTGGTGCCAACGAAAGGTAAACAATCATTTGGCCTGTGTTCTAGCTTGAGATTTACTTCTGTGCGAAATTATCCTCTCTAACTTGAGCGTCGGAGTGCTTGTGGCAGAGCACCACACCGGTGTTAGTTTTCTTTCTTGCAGGAGATCGTTGTCCCCAACGATATAAATTCACCGTTGATCCGTCTAACCAAATTCCGGCATCAACACTAACAAATTAAACAAATGAGTAAGTATAAGAGAATTTGTAATGGGTAGCAAGGGTGGTTTTACTATTTGTAGATCTAGCAACATTTTAAAAGAATTGCAAATATGGCAAAAAACTTTAGTTTCTCTTTATAATTCCTATTATACCCTTGACTTAAACCTATTCATTATTTTTGTTTTTCGTGCGATATTTCCTTCTTCTTTCCTTCTTCTTCCCCGTTGTCTCTATAACTATGAATGAAAACCCACTTGACAGAAAATAAATTGAAGAACTTAATCCATAATTCCTTCACAAAATGACATTCGAAGAAAATACGAGCTAGTGTGTCCCCATTCTGGTGGCAAAGCAAACAAATAGAAGGAATAAGCTTTAACATCGACAATTTCCTTTGCAACCCCTCGAATTCAAATGTCCTTTAAAAAGAATCCAACTAAGAACACTAACACGCTTTGGACCAATAGATTTTCAAAGAACTTTTAACAAAGCTTTGTCCATTAGAGCAACATTATTATTGGCAAGAAATTTCGTCAGAGAATGAACCAAAAAAATGCCAAAAGATTCGATGGCCCAAAATCTACCATCCTCCTGATGAGAAACCCTCAAATTTGCAAGAGTTCCCAAAAAATTATGGTATTTCCGATTCAAGTTCAGAATATTTCTGATATAGTAGTTCTTCGTGAGTATTTCGATTCCGAGTATTCGAGTATTTCGAATCGCATGTCTTCTCTAATTCAATCGGAGTTGCAAGCTTCCTATTCGATCGTCGTAAGCCTATCCTCCAATCCAGAAATTCCCGTGCAAGTTTGTTTGATTATATTCTTCAATTCGATCGGAGTCGCAAGCTCTCTAGAGTATATTCCAATTCGATATTCTGTTGGAGCTCTTTTCGTGGGTATTTGAGTTTTTCAATCAACTGGAGCTTTTTTTGTAGGTATTTCTTTTGTTCATTTTGTTATATCACTGTTTTTCTGCAATGTTTTGGAGTTGCAAGTCTAATTTTGGGGATTGTTTTGTTTTCTAGATATGCTAGTGATTATCAACGATATACACATGACATCAGTGATATTAGTGATATCTATCATTGTTTTCTAGATATCAATGATATCAGTGAGATCATTGATCAATATATATGATAGTAATATCAGTGATCAGTAGATATCAATGATATCAGTGATATCAGTTCAATGATATCAGTGATATCTATCACTGTTTTCTAGATATCAATGATATCAGTGATATCATTGATCAATAGATATATTATCAGTGTTCAGTAGATATCAATGATATCAGTGATATCAGTGATCAATAGATATCAATACTATTAGTGATATCATTGGTCAATGATATACGAGTGACTATTGTGGTGATCGGTTTCTATATTACTTAATGTTGTTAATGTTGTTATTGTTGTTATTACTTTTCGCTGGAACTATGATGAAGCTTCCAATAGTTATTTTTTATAGTGGACAATGAAATGAGAAAAAATTCTATGAGAATTACAATACCATTGGAATTTTGGTTGATGAGATGATGTGTTTTGATGATTTTATTAATCTGATTGTGAAAGAAGTTCGAATGGATAGTTCTATTTCTTCTATAGAATTGTCGATGTTATTAGGTTATGGGATGAATGGTGCTCATGATGTGGTTAAAATTTAAGAAGATAAGGATGTTGCTTGGTTTTTAACTTTAGTGAAAGATCAAAATACAAGATATCAGTTAGTTGCTCATATTAATGATGCTTGTTTTGATGGCTACTCTTGTGCAATTAGTGATGGGAGTGACAACTTTTGGAGGTGTAATTCGCCCGGTTGGGAATCATTTTGAATGGAGTTCGATAGATGTTGGCATGAATGCATTACCTCCAATTGTTAAACGTCAAGCCGGAAGACCCCGAAAGTAAAGGATTCTGTCGATTGGTGAAGCAAGAAGTCACACAAAATGTAGTCATTGTCATCGTGTTAGTCACAATCGTAGGACATGTAAATTTTCACCATTTTTACCATGATGTAATTTTTGACAATTGGTTTTAGATATATTTTTTCAAGGTAGAACTCAATATTGTTGTTATCATACTATTCATACTATCAATATAAGGTTTGTGATTGTTTCAAAAGTTTATTATCAATACTATGAACACAAGAACTTTGACATCTTATGAGAAAATTTAAAGACCACACAACAAACAGTAATAGCTAACAGATAGACAACTATCAGTGATAGTGATAGACAACTACCACTGATAGACATCTATAGACATCTATCACTTCTATCAGTGATAGACATCTATCACTGGAAAGAAGTTAATGATTGATAGACAACTATATCAGTGATAGGCATCTATCTTCGGATAGAAGAAAGAAGTTAATAATCATGAGGAACAAGAAGTCTAATAGAAAAGTTATGAGTAATAGGTAATAGATAGGTAGAAGTCTATCATGCAACTATCACTGATAGAAGTCTATCACTTCTATCAGTGATAGTAGTCTATCACTTCTTTTTCATTAACTTTTATCAATCATTAACAGTGATAGTAGTCTATCACTTCTATCAGTGATAGAAGACGAATAGGAACAAGAAGTCTAATAGATAATAGAAAAGTTATGAGTAATAGGTAATAGATAGACAACTGTGGTAGAAGTCTATCAGACAACTATCACTGATAGGAGTGTATCACTTCTATCAGTGATAGATATCACAATAGTAGTTTATCAAAATTATAAGAAAAAATTAGTTATTAAATAAACAAACTTCTATCAGTGATATCACTGATAGCATCCTATCAGTGATATCACTGATATCAGTGACTGGCGTGGGTTGCTAATAATGTGGGGGTATTTTAGTAATTTCAATTCCTCTTTTCAAATTTTTGCTATTTTTGCAAATAGATTGAACCATTTGCTATATGGGCAATTATATTGGGCCTCTTTGCTACCAACCCAATTGCCTCTAAGTATAAATGACACATCAAAATAAAGATTTTTAAAATCTATTAAAGGAAGCACGAATCACTCACCACGTGAGGATCAAAACACTTGATTTTGTTATCTTGTTTCACAAGCAAAACAAATTCAATGTGAAAAGAGAAATTTGCTATAAAGTTTAAATAAATATACGGAGAAATAAAAAAAAAAAAAAGAGAATGCAAGAAAAAAATTTGTTTCTTTGTAAAAATGTAGGAAAAAAGTAAAGAAATAAAGGGAGAAAAAATAAACGAAAGAAATAAACAAAATGTGAGAAAAAAAAAGTAAAGAAAGCAAGAAAAAGTGATCGAGAAAGAAAAAAAAAAGGTGAAATCAGGGGAAAAAAAAAGAAAAGATATGTGGGAGGAAAAAAACGTGGGAGTTAGAGGGAGAAAAAGAGGGAAAGAATAAAAATAAAAAATAAAAAAACGCAGTGAGAAAATGAAAAAAATGGCCTTCTTTTTTGTTATCCAAAATCGTGTCCTGCAAGTGAGAAGAGATTCCTTTTTATGGTAAAAACTCTAATTTCAAATTACGAAAAAAATAAAATAAATCTAAAAAGAAGTCAATAAAATAAAATAAAATAATATCAAATAACACCCCAACAAAACAAATAAATGATTGAATTATGCCTTTCAAAAATTTCAAAATTTGATTTCTCAAATAAAAGGAATACATTTCGCTTAATAACATCAAATTTCTAAATATTTGATTTTGATCCATTAGTTAACAAGATGTTTGCCCTAATTAATTTTATCAAAATTTCATATATTTGATTTGGTTAATTCATTTTATCAATATATACTCCTTTTCTTTTCTCATTTTTTAAAAAAATTGAAAATAAGAAATAAAATAAAATATCAGACATATTTAGTCTACCTATTGTAATCTATACGAAGTCACTAAACAATTGACAGAAGAGTAATCTATATATATTATAAATTATGTGGTATTTTCGATATGCATATTTTGTTCATCATTCTTGGGTCGATTTTTTTTTTTTTTTTATCGAATACCCGTTTGGGCTTCATTAGATTTTGATACTATAGACGACCTTCTATCTCAAAAGTAATTAAAAATAAGAGAAGTAACTCATATATTTTATAACTTGTGAGGTCTTTTCGATGTGAGATCCCAATATGCCGGAACTAATTAATCACATGCATATAATACGAATCATATATAAAAATACATAGTATTTATCATTAATTTATATTTTGTTAAACTTAAAAGAACGGGTATCATGTTGCTAAGAAAAAACTTATCGAAAAGAGCAAAACTTGTTGGAACTTCATTCAACTTAATTGGAGTTTTTCACAAATCCATATTCTTCATTTAAATAACCAAAGGCAGTATTCACAAGCCAGTCCTAAAAGGGATGCCAGTTTGGGGTAGCCATTTAGTCCCATCAATGAAATTTCCAACCGTAAACTTTGCAACATCCATTGTATTATGCAATACATGGTAAGTAGGCCAATTGACTCTTCGAGAAGTGTCAGCTCCTGGACCATTATTATTAAATTCAGCATAAAATAGTAAATTCAATGGCTCACCTGGCCACTCCAACCATCCTCTTGGTTGAACTACGTTGTCAAGAAACGACTCCATGAAAACGACCATCGAATATTTCCTCCATGGTCGTCCAAGGAACACAGTAACATTGTCCTTGCTTGATGTTATGTCTGGTGACACTGTCACATTGCAGTTTTGGAACACGAAGCCACTCAAACTGTTTATGTTGTCTTTGGATTGTGCAGTGATTGTAATTTGAATGTCGGGTAATCGAGCGTATACATTACAGTCTTGGAATACTGCAAGTCCGTTTCCGAAAATAAAGTCTACGGTTCCGTATATGTCGCACTCTTTGAAGAATTGTGGTAATGCTCCTGCATAAAGGGTGTCTTGATAACCTAAAAATACACATTTGTAGTACGATGTGTAGTTCGCCATGTTGAAAACAGCCACTGCTTGCCCTTTCTTTGGTCCAGCAGAGTTTTCAAAAGTCAACAACTTAGCCATGAAGTTTTCACCTTTCACACCTACAATTGCAAACAATACATTTTTTAGCTTTATTTTCATAATTTCTAGAACAAAATGTGCAGGATATAATTAATATGGACATGTCAACTTTGTTTTGTTTGGGCATATATGTATATATGGGAGCTCAAAATCACGTTTTTCATGTTTAAAATTATTCCTAAACATGCTTTTAGTCATTCAAATTCTAATTAATTAGGTCCCGTTTGATAACCATTTGTTTTTTGGTTTTTTGTCTTTTTTCCACGTTATTTTGTTATCTATTTTTTATATATTTTTTCAAAAACCAAGCCATATGTCAAAAACCAAAAAAAAGAAAGAAAAAAAAAGCAAGTTTTGAAAACTTGTTTTTGTTTTTAAAATTTAGCTAAGAATTTAAAATGCTTCTTAAGGTGATAAAAACCATTGTAGAGAAATTAGAAGAAAACAAGCTTAATTTTCAAAAACCAAATGATTATCAAACGAAGCTTTGAGGTTTGATTTTATACTTTTTAATGCAGTTTTCATTCTAAGCATGTTCGAGAGTGAAATTTGAGTGCGACAAAAGTGATTCTAACTATTTCAAAATCACTTCCAAACATGGGTTTAGTAGAATAGAAAAGACTTACTGAGGGTTGCAGTTGTTGGAGTTGAAAATCCAGTGTCATTACTTCGATTACCAACGATGATGGTTGTAGAAGCATCATCTCCAATCAAAGCAATGAATGTCTTTTGAATTGGAACTTCAACATACTCGTGATAAATACCAGGTTTCACGTGAATATAAAATCTAGTAGTGCTGAAGTTTGGTGCTGCTGCAATAGCATCGCTAATTCGAGCAAAATTACCATAACCATCTAAAGACACGGTTAAATTAAACATAAAGCTATAAGAAAATTCAACAAAAGGATTGATGAAAATTAGTAAGCTAACTATAAAGAACACATGTAGTTGAAATGCCATGGTAAATTAAGGTGCAATAATGGGCAAGCTAATATTGAATGCAAAAGGGTTACTTGCTAGCTCTTCAACTTTACTTTTTAAAGAAATATGCTCTTCAAATACTAGTTTTGCTTCAACTTTTCAAAAGGGAGATCTTGTATTTATAGTGGTGACTGACAAATTGACAATATTTTTTTTTTGTTGACTAAGAAACGACATCTTCATTCACATACCATAAAAGCTTGCAAAGAAAGTACTTTTTTTTTTTTTTTTTTTTTTTAAGAAAACCAATGGCTAAGAGAATATTTTTTTAATAAAATAATCAATAAGTAAATAATAGAAACCTATACAACTAGTGAAGAAGTTCTACATTTTGGTAGTAAATCCTCGCAATATGAAAAACATGGGTAGATAAAATTTATGAAGTTAATGAAACATCTTGTTTACCAAAGGGTATGATTCCTTTTAATGGTGTAGTTCTCTCTATATATATGTATGTGTATGTAAATGTATTTTAAAATCTATTATATTAGAGAATTAATGAGATTTCAAAAACTACTAGTGCTCTCGTTTTCCACGATCAAGAATTGAAATAATTGTGGGTTAATATGAATTCAAAACAATCGATCAATGCATATTATAGTAAACATATATTATTATAGTGTGTATTTAATTAAGCTCTTTAACGATCTACGGACTAACTCAATTAATTAGTTAACGCATTATAACCTCGACCAAAAAGTCATTGGTTTGAATTTTTACTCCATATCTTGTTGAACTTAAAAAGAAAAAAAAAATCAATTGCCTAGTACAACAAAAACAAAGCAATGCTTTTATTTAATTTAGAATAATATCAAAAAGGTCACAAAAAGGATGAATACTCTGCTAAAGTGAGCTATATACTCTCGACAAAAAAAAACTACCATATTTTTTGCATTTATACTAAGGAATGCAATAATTATCTCTCTCTCTTTTTGTTGTGGGAGTGATATTTTGAAAAAGATTAAATAATGCATAAGAAATTATTAGTTCATTTTTAAAAATATGCATCTCCATTTTCCACGATAGCAAAAAATTTTATATAGCCTAAACTGGATAGATATATTAATATTACTACAAAAAAAAATTATAACTTAAATCATCATTGATTGTGGTTAGTGTTAACCAAATTAGTATATATTTGTTAATATATACTTTTTAAAATAAAGAATACGTGTTAATATATGTTGATTTATACTATATATATGTCATATAAGCTAATCAATATCCTTCAAACTAAAAGGCATGATTCCTAAATTACAATTTCTGAAATATAAAAGTTAAATGAATGAAAAAAAAAACTGAATCAATGGTTGTAATTTAAGTTTGATTTCTACTTAAATTGAATACTGTCGAGGGAGGATTACAAGCAAGAGTAACATTGAATTTGAAAATAACAGTCCGAGAGCTAACAATGAACATTGGTGACAGTAGCAAATAAATTTAAACCCAGTTATTTTTGTACTGGAGCAGTAGACAGCACCAAGTGTGTACTCCCCACTTATTCACCACACATTTTTTTTCTTTTCTTTTAAAAAAAAGAAAAACACAAAAAAAAAAAAATTGTGTGGTCACCAAGGAAGCTGCACCAAATTTTGGTGTTGCTTTTTTTTTTTTTTTTTGTATTGGTTTTGAAAACGGTTCGAAAAGATCTTCTCTGTCAATTACCAAGTATTGAAGATGTTAAGTGATCCATTGTCAACTTATCTATTTAGATCTTAATGGAGAAGATCTAAATAATTATCCAAGACTGTTACGGTGCAAACAAATGTCCCACATTGGCTAGGGAAGGGATTGATCATGGGTATATAAGGAATGACAATTATCTCCATTGGTATGAGGCATTTTGGGGGAACCAAAAGCAAAATCATGAGGGTTGGTGCCCAAAGTGGACAATATCATACCATTGTGGAGATATGTGGAAGTTCGTTGTCCTTAACAAAAACACCTAAAATACGATTGAGAAATAGGATCAGAATCGTATTCAAATTTGATTCGAAATCCTAGCGAGCATTTGTTTCCGTTATTGATGATAAAGTAAAAGACTTAAAGGACCAGAAGTTGAATAAAAAAATATGCCAAATATGCTTTTAGTTGACCATGGTTTTTGAAATATTTATATAAGGAAAGGAAAGACGTATCATAAGGCTATGAAATGTACACTTTATAAGGAAAGTAATGATACTTATATTACAAAGAGAATTAGATATTAAATAAGGCAAGATTGTTGGCTATAGTATCTGGCAAATGAATAAGGTGAATTATAATTGCCATATTTGAAAGATAACCATTATGGAATTAAGATTGCATATAATTAGCCTTGTTATTTTGGTTGTTTTAGCTACATTAATATTACTGATTTCTCCAAGTTAGAGAAATTGAGGTCACAAAAACCATTTCAACGTGTTCTACATTAGGAAGGATGTTACACGAGATTTATAGCATGTTGACCAATTTCTTGACAACTCATGTTATTAAAAAGTTTGAGATTTTGATTTTTATAGCGGTTTAAGAGGACCAACAAAAAAAAATATATCTAAACATAACTAAATAGCATTTTTTTTTAGTACATCAACAATCGTAGGTGGGGAATTCAAACTCATGACCTATTAGTCATAAGTTATACTTGATATCAGTCGAGCTATGCTCTTGTTGACAATTAAATAGCATTTTAAAGGACTATAAAAATTTCTTCATAGCTTTTTAATAATGATATAAAATTGTTGACTTAGAAGAAAGTTTCCACGTCTTTGAGCAAATTCTATCACAGGTATAATGTTGGAAAATAATACTTCGTTGTGATAAGAACTGAGTAACACTAGCAAATCAAATTACAACTTAATGTTAACAAAAAATTATAGTGTAAACAATATTGTACAAACACTTTATGCGACAACAGTTTCAAAACTAGAAAAAAAACGATAATAAGTAGTCGAGGTACGCTTACAAAGCGTTGTTTTGAAGATAATTATTCACTTTTCACAGGTTGCAAACAGACTACCACGACTGTCTCAACAGGATACAACGATTAACTCCAATAGAACAACAACCTCAAAATACTTTGATATGGTAAAACTCTTGAATACTTGTTCTCAACTTGACTCAAGACTAAAGAAAAGAAAGAGAGGAGACAAAAACTCTTCAATTGGATTGAGGTACTTAAAAATAGAATGAGACAAGCTGCTCCAAATAGAGAAAAAAAATTCTTATTTATAGGTAGCAACTTAGGGCTCGTTTGATAACGTTCCCGTTTCTCGTTTCCTGTTTCTGTTTCTCATTTTTCAAGAAACAGATTTGTTTGATAATTCATCTCGTTTCTTGTTCCCAAAATTTGAGAAACGTTACTAAAATTGGGGCAAAATTTTAGAAACTACAAATAGTAGTTTCTGACCGTTTCGTTTCTACTTATAATTTTGTGTTTCTCAATAATTTCAAATTAGTTCATTGGTTCGTTGGCAAAACCACGTGGAAATCCAACCCCTCCCGTCCTCTGTCCCGTGTTCGAGTAAATTTCACTCACTAAAACATGTATTTTAGCCCTTTTGAATATTTTACCAAGTACAACATTTAGCAATATAATTCAGTTTGATATGAGTCACCATCATTTAAAACGAATCAATCGAGTAAAAGATAACATTGAAAGTAAAATATAGACAACATTTGTATGATAGAACAATTTCATTTATTTACTTTTATTATTGTTATTAATTTTCTATTGAGACCCCTTGATATTAGATAATATAATTTTTTTATAAGTAATTATATTTTTTTATGCTTTAATGCATGTTATACATTTTATATTATATAACTAAATTCTTTTTAAACTATAAAATATTAGGAAAAAAAATGAGAAGAAAACAAATTCAAGAACAAGAAACAAAGAATAGTTATCAAACAAGTTTTTGTTTCTATTTCTTGGTTTCAAGAAACAAGAAACAGAAATAGTTATCAAACATATTCTTGTTTCTTATTCTTAAAAAATGAGAAACAAGAAACAGAAAACAAGAAACGGAAACGTTATCAAACGGGGCCTTAATAACTCTCCAAAAATAAAATTAATATAAACCATATGAAACATAAATCAAAAGTAACAAATTGTATAGTTATTTTTAATTGATCACAAATTTGTAAAAGAAACATCAACACATTTTGATGTTGTAAACTATTTTGAAACTTGTGAATTTCAATCAAGTAACAACATAAATGAAACATCAATTGATTTTTGATGTTTCAAATCAACATTTTCTTTCACACATTTTACTATAAAATCCAATCATATTAATACCATAATTGTTAGCACTTAACCCTCATAAGAATTAACGAGTTTATAAAATGGTTATTATAATTTTTTCATAGCATTTTAATCAATGTCGTGACAACTTATGCTCTACAATTGATTTTTAATAGGCATATTATAATGTCATTAAATGTACGATAACTTTCTAAAATAACCTTTTTTTTATAGCCATAAAATTCTATAACTATATTATTTTATTATATTTGTAAATAAAATTTAATATATTCTTTTCAAAGCCATCTTAATGTGATATTATATCGGTGTAACAAAGTTTAAGTATGTCGCTGCCATTATCACCATAAAAGTGGCCAACACTTTTTAAAAAGTTGAGAGTTTCTTGTAATAAAGTTTAGAGTAGCCACGAACTATATTAGAGCGTTTGGTCACTCATTTAAAAATAAAATGGTCTAAAAAATAGAGTTATGTTTGGACCTCTTTTGTATGTAGAGAAATATTAGCATCTTATAACACTTGTAAAAACGATTATCGAACCTTCTTGTTTATCTCATGTTGTGTTGATTAGTTTTATTTTTTTAAAAAATGGTCATTTGAGTTTATAAGAAATCATGGTTTTTTTTTTTATATTAATCTAAGAATGGCTTATTTTGTCATATCTTAGACTTCAAGAGTGGGGAAGTATTTGACTAATTTGACTGGATTATTAACCATTAATTGATGTAATGTGGGAATTATATTCTCAACCGATAAGAAAATTTCTAATCCCAAGAGTTTAAGAAATTTGACATTCTCAAATTATCCATCTCATTGCAATTATTTTTAACCTGTTTCGTTTCTCTTTATTTAAAGCTTTTGGTGGGAGAACTTTCATGTACTTTGAGAGTAATGTACTTTGAGAGTAATGTATGAATTTATTTATTAATTAGAGTGTACATTATGTTTTTTTCTTTTCTTTTGAGTTCAATATGTAGGGATAGAGATTCGAACCTCTAATTTTTAATTCAGAAATATATGCCTTAGAAGAGCTCCTATATTAGAAAAGGCGAATAAGAGCTCCTTTTAAAATGTTGTTTAGTTATGTTTAACACTCTATCTCCATTTTAGGTGAACATTTTAAGAGCTCCTTTGATGCTATTCGCTTAGTTAGTGTTATATTTTTTGGTTTCAAACTATCATAAACTAATTAATTTTAGATTAATGGTTTTTTAAGTTAATCTAAAATGGTTTGGACCTTATTTTAGCTCTTAAGTTTAAAGACCCATTGTTAAGATTGGGCCCAAAGATTGGAGGAGCCCAAATCTACCTTTCTTGATCTCCTATCACCCAAACCCATTTGTTCCCTTTTGTTATTATAAAAGAAGGTGTGGGCCTTAAGTGAAAAATGAATTAAGAAAGAGAAAGAGAAAAGAAAAGAAGTGGAATTGGGTCTTTTATTATTAGGGTTTTATTAAGAGAGAGAGAAAGAAACAAAAGAAAGGCTCTCTGTTGAGAGAAGAAAAGAAGAGAGTGAGAAAAGAAAGGGTTGAGGGGTTCGATAGAAGGCTGAAAAAAACAGGGGTTTTCGTGATGAGAGAGGGGAAAACTGGAAAATACCTTGGTTTTTCACCGTGAGAAGATATCGAAGAAGCTCCGTTCTTGTAGCCGAAATTTGCCGCCCACCGTGGGTTGCGATCGCAAGAAGAGGTGATCGTTGCCGGAGTTGCTTTGCGGAGTTGATCATTCGGCTTGGTTGTTGTACAAGACGCGAGACTCAACTTTCTTTCAACCTTTTTGTTCATGAAGATCCTCTCAAAAGGTTGTATCTCTCCTTTTTCTTTCTTTTTAGTTTAGATTCAAGATTTAATCCTAAAGGTTGTTAGACTCTCAACTGGAATAAAGATTGATTGTAGTCTCCTTTTGGGCATAAATCTTGGAATCTTGTTAAATCCTAATTGTTAAATGTATCTTTAAATATCCTCATTGTAAGTTCTCTCGTATACTCCCGTATATCTCTAATAAACTGTCTAGCAAAGGCTTAAAACACCTTTGCAAGTGGAGTAGGTCGCTTTATGACCGAACCACTATAAATATTGGTGTTCTCTGATTGTTCATTACTGTTTCTGCATTTCTTTAAATTCTGTCCAACCCATTAATTGGTAATAAAATCGCTTATAAACTTGTGGCAAACACCTCAAACTTGTCTAAAATTGGTTAGACATAGGATTTGGATCTTGGCATATAATAACATTTTGGTATCAGAGCTTTTTAATCCTTGTTTTGAGGCATTCTTTCTTGAATTAAAATTTAGGTTGTTGAATAAAATCTTTGGATTTAAAGAATCTTTAAGTTGTTAGTATTCTTTAATTTCAAATTTTTATTTCAAGAAAAGTTTGTTGCCCAATTTTGTTTCTCATTTTTCGTGATGAGTACCAAGTTCGAGGTGGAGCGGTTTGATGGGAAAGGAGATTTTGGTCTATGGAAGATCAAAATGTTGGCCATCCTTCGTCAACAAAAGGTCGATCACGCACTTTTGGAGGCTAAGGAAGTTCCGGACAGCATAACAGCGGACCAACTGAAAGAGATAAATAAGGTAGCTCACAGCCTTATAATCCTTTATTTGTCTGATACAATTATAAGACAAATGCGTGAGTGAAGATATCATTTGTTAAACTTTGGACAAAATTAGAATCTACCTACCAAGTAGCATCAATTTCAAGCAAAATATTTTTAAAATCTAATTTCTTTAGTTTTAAAATGGACTCTAGTAAAAGCATGAAAGATAACCTAGATGAATTCCATAGAGTAGTTTCAAATGGAAAATATAGGTGAAATCTTTTTCGATGAAAATCATGTCAGTAGTTCGATAAATTCTTTGCTCGAATCTTATAATGATGTGAAATCTGCTATGAAGTTTGGTAGGGATACTTTGTCCATCAAATTGTTTTAAATGCCATTAGAGTAAAAGAACAAGAACTAAAAGAAACCAAGAAGTCTAATAGTGAGACTTTATATGTTAGAGGAGATCGAGAGAATAGGAAAAAGCATAGAAGCAAGAGTAGGGGTAGATCAAAGTCTAAGGGGGCTAGTAATAGGAGGTGTTACCATTGTCAAAAAGAAGGCCACATTAGAAGGTTTTGTCCCGACCTTAGGAATAAAAAGTCGTCGGGCAAAGGGAAAGAAGAGTCTAGTGTAGTAAACCTTAGTGAAGAGTATAACCACTCTCTTATGGTTAGTAACACTAGAGAGGATGACACTTGGATCCTAGATTCAAAGTTGTTCTTTCCATATGACCCCTAATAGAGAATGGCTAGAAGACTTCCAAACCGGTGTGGGAGGTAAAGTCATGTTAGGAACCGACACTTTTGTAGTGTAGAAGGTCAAGGAACAAGACGCCTTAGGCTTCATGACGGAAATATTAGGTTTCTAAGCGGAGTTAGGTGCACGTGCACTGAAGTTAAAAGAAACCTAATATCCCTTAGCATGTTAGATAAGCAAGGGTACACCATTAAGTTAGAGGGTGGTGTTCTAAAGGTCATGAAGGGCATTTTAGTTGCAATGAAAGGGCTTCTTAAGGATACCTTATACTCTTTTAGAGGGTTCGACTGGTCGTAGGGTCAAGTGATCTAGTTAAAGAAAGTGACAATTCCAAAATTACCCTTTGGCATAAACGCTTAGGTCACATGAGTGAGCAAGGAATTAGGGAGTTAATAAAACAACAAGTAATTCCTAACATAAAAATGTGGACCTAGATATGTGTGAGCATTGTGTTTATGGTAAAAGTAAAAGAGTAAAATTTGGAAAGGGTGGTCACTCTGCTAATAAAAACTAGAATATGTGCATGTCGACTTATGGGGCCCATCTAATGTTGTCACAAATGGTGGGGCTAGATATTTCTTATCCATTATTGATGATTGTACTAGAAAAGTTTGGGTTTATCTTAGAAAAATAAATCGATACTTTTAATAAATTTGTTGAATGGGTAACCTATGTTGAAAACCAAACTGGCCTTAGAGTTAAGAAACTTAGGACTGACAATGGGCTAGAGTTTTGTAACCATGAGTTTAGAAACTTTTGTAAGTCTAAAGGCATAGCAAGACACTTGACCGTTGTAGGGACGCCACAACAAAATGGGGCCGCTGAGAGAATGAATAGAACCCTTATGGAAAGAGTTAGGTGCATGTTGTCTGATTCACAACTTCCTCAAAGTTTTTGGGGAAGTGTTGCAAACAAAGATGTTATATAATCAATAGGAGCCCATCTAACGCCATAGATTTAAAAACGCCTCAAGAGCTTTGGCAAGGTAGTCCCCCTGATCTATCACACATGAAAGTCTTTGGGTGTTTAGCTTATGCTCATTCAAAAGAGGGAAAGCTAGACCCAAGGGCTAAGAAATGTGTTTTCCTAGGATATCCCGAGGGTGTTAAGGGATATAAACTATGGTGTCTAGACCCAAATTCACCAAAAATCCTAATAAGTAGAGATGTTGTCTTTAATGAAGGGAAAATGGGGTATGTAGAAGAAAAGACCGAGTCTATTCCAAATAGTCCACCTAGTTCCACTGAAACCATTTTAGCTAGTCCTCCTTCCACTTCCCATAGTGACGTGTAGATGAGCCAATAGTAGAACATGATGTTTCACCTTCTACCTTAGATCAATCACCTACACATGAAGTTGTTAATGAGGAAGAGGAAGAGGATAGTCAAGACTTGACAAATTATCAGCTAACTAGGGATAGGGTTAGGAGAACCATTGTAGCTCCCACTAGGTTTGGGTATGCTGACCTTATATCCTATGCCCTAGTTATAGCTAATGAGTTCATTAATCAAGAACCACAAACTTTCAATGAGGCCATAAATAATGAAAATAAAGATAATTGGTGGGCCGCAATGAAAGAAGAGTATGATTCTTTGATTAAAAATCAAACTTGGGTTCTTGTTAATAAACCATTGAAAGCTAAAACTGTAGGTTGTAAGTGGATTTATAAAGTCAAAGAGAACCCTTTAGAAAATAACAAGCCTAGGTTCAAGGCTAGGTTAGTAGCCAAAGGGTTTACTCAAAGGGAGGGTATAGACTATGATGAGGTTTTTTCCCCCGTTGTAAGACACACCTCTATTAGAATTTTGCTTGCCTTTGTTGCTCACTTTGATTTTGAGTTAGAGCAGGATGGATGTAAAGACCGCTTTCTTGCATGGTGAGCTTGAGGAGACCATTTACATGGATCAACCACCGGATTTGAAGCTCCCAAACAAGAAAAGAAGGTTTGTCTTCTTAAGAGATCGTTGTATGGCTTAAAGCAATCCCCACGTCAATGGTATAAAAGGTTTGATTCCTATATGCTATCTATTAACTTTTGTAGAAGTAAGTATGATAGTTGTGTGTATTTCAAACAAATTCTCAAGTGAATATTGTTTACTTGCTTTTATATGTTGATGACATGTTGATTGCTTGCAAAACCATGCATGAAATAAATAAGTTAAAGAATCTCTTAAAGAAGGAATTTGAAATGAAAGACTTAGGCAATGCAAAAGAATATTAGGAATGGATATTATTAGAGATAGAAAAGAGAAGAAACTATATTTGTCTCAAAGTGAATATATAACAAGACTAGTTAAAAGATTGAACATGCATGATAGTAGGAAGGTTAGTATTCCTTTTGGCAAGCACTTTAAACTATCTCTGTTAATGATTCACCTAAGACTCAAGTGATATTGATGAAATGCATGACATTCCATATGCTAATATCTTTGTTGGGAGTCTTATGTATGCCATGGTTTGTACTAGACGACCTTGCTCATCCACTTAGTGTTGTTAGTAGATTTCTTGCTAATCTCGGTAAACAACATTGGAATGTTAAGTGGATTTTGAGGTATCTTGCATGTCATACTGATTTATGTCTTGTTTATGGTGGAGCAAATATAGTTGATAGTGAGAATATTGAACTTGTTGGATATGTTGATGCTGATTATGCTGCTGATATAGATAAACGTAGATCTTTGACTGGTTTTGTGTTTAGATTGTTCAATTGCACAATTAGTTGGAAATCTAGCTTACAGTCTATAGTTGCTTTATCTACAACTGAATCTGAATATATTGCATTAACGGAAGCTATTAAGGAATCTTTATGGCTTAAGGGAATTGTATCTGAATTATGTTGTAGTGATAATGTTTCTGTGACTGTGCATTGTGATAGTCAAAGTGCTCTACATTTATCTAAAAATCATTCTCACCATGAAAGAACTAAACATATTGATGTTAGGTATCACTTTGTAAGAGATGTCATCAATGATGGTTTAGTTTCATAAAAAGGTTACTCTACCGATTTGAATGTCATTGATATGTTTACTAAAGCATTACCTTGTGATAAATTTAACCTTTGTGTGAGAATGTTGCTGGCTTGATCATGGATAACCCCGGATCTTATTTGAGAACTAAATTATAGGTCCTCTTCTTAGCTTATGATAGATTGAAATCAAGGTGGAGATTGTTATATTTTTTGGTTTCAAACTATCATAAACTAATTAATTTTAGATTAATGGTTTTTTAAGTTAATCTAAAATGGTTTGGACCTTATTTTAGCTCTTAAGTTTAAAGACCCATTGTTAAGATTGGGCCCAAAGATTGGAGGAGCCCAAATCTACCTTTCTTGATCTCCTATCACCCAAACCCATTTGTTCCCTTTTGTTATTATAAAAGAAGGTGTGGGCCTTAAGTGAAAAATGAATTAAGAAAGAGAAAGAGAAAAGAAAAGAAGTGGAATTGGGTCTTTTATTATTAGGGTTTTATTAAGAGAGAGAGAAAGAAACAAAAAGAAAGGCTCTCGGGTTGAGAGAAGAAAAGAAGAGAGTGAGAAAAGAAAGGGTTGAGGGGTTCGATAGAAGGCTGAAAAACAGGGGGGTTTCTGTGACAGAGAGAGGGGAAAATCTGGAAAATACCTTGGTTTTTCAGCCGTGAGAAGATATCGAAGAAGCTCCGTTCTTGTAGCCGAAATTTGCCGTCCACCGTGGGTTGCAGATCGCAAGAAGAGGTGACTGTTGCCGTGGAGTTGCTGCAGGTTGATCATTCGGCTTGGTTGTTGTACAAGACGCGAGACTCAACTTTCTTTCAACCTTTTTTGTTCATGAAGATCCTCTCAAAAGGTTGTATCTCTCCTTTTTCTTTCTTTTTAGTTTAGATTCAAGATTTAATCCTAAAGGTTGTTAGACTCTCAATCTGGAATAAAGATTGATTGTAGTCTCCTTTTGGGCATAAATCTTGGAATCTTGTTAAATCCTAATTGTTAAATGTATCTTTAAATATCCTGCATTGTAAGTTCTCTCAGATACTCCCCGTATATCTCTAATAAACTGTCTAGCAAAGGCTTAAAAAACACCTTTGCAAGTGGAGTAGGTCGTTTTATGACCGAAACCACTATAAATATTGGTGTTCTCTCGATTGTTCATTATCAAGTTTCGCATTTCTTTAAATTCTGTCCAGCCCATTAATTGGTAATAAAATCGCTTATAAACTTGTGGCAAACACCTCAAACTTGTCTAAAATTGGTTAGACATAGGATTTGGATCTTGGCATATAATAACAGTTAGTTTAATTTTTTTTTAGTTGCTTTGGTTTGTGGACTTGGTGCGGTTGTTCTAATCTTTCATTGGTAGGATATTTGTCAATTTACGGTCTTGTTACTTGAGGTTGTTTTAGTTTTGGTGGCTCCTTTCATATTGAGGGTTTTGTACTAGATTTTAGATTAGGAAGGACTTTGTTTGGAGTTTAATTAGCATGTTGGTTTGTTTGGTTCCATAATAGTTTTTTGAAGTTGGAGTTTAGAGTTGTGGTTGTATGTTTAATTCTGTTTATAGAAGTGTGATCCTTGTCTAATAGGTGATAGAAAACTTTTGGATATCATGTAGTTAAGTCATTATGTTGTTGAAATTTTTGGAGACACTGTGGTTTTAAATTTGATAGCGTTCCTTAAATAAGGTTAAAATTTGGGGGCGTTATAGATGTAGAGTAGGGTTTAGGCACTACTATAAGCCCCTTTTTGTTATTTTATTTTACTTTTCTTTTGACTTTTTCTTCTCTTTTCTTGAACTACTCATTGTCCTCAATGAGTTCTATTCCCTAAAGAATTTAAAAACCTTTAAAAACTCAAATCATTTGGGTTAATTAAACAAGTATTGAATACTTATGCTCTAGCTACAAGCCACCATTCATTCAATGCTCTCTAAGTGGCTCACCTGGGGTTTCCTAGCTACACTTATGCATCAATAACCAAGCGCAAATCAACTAGGATTTGACACCTACTCTCAAGTTCAATCACTATAATCCTAATCATTCAAATCAAGCAGCCCATAGTTAAAGATAAGTCACACTCCAAAACTCACATGACTACAATTTTATGATCATTCATTTTTTTCTATTTTTTAAAACAAATATGTACATTATCCCCTTAATTTCCCTAAAAACACACTACTTAGGGCTAGTTCTTTTTTTTTTCTCTCTTTTTTTACTCTCCCGTAGTTCTTAGAATGACACACGTGGTTAGCACAACACACCTAAGCAATGGGGTTCTCCCGTTGTTCTTAGAATTACACACATGGTTAGCTCAACACATCTAAGCAATGGGTACATGCTTCTTGCTTAATACCTTCGCTTCAAGAGGCCAACATGGTTAGTGCCCAGACCCCCTGACATCGAGCACCAAGCTGCCTGAACTGACTCTAAATAACGAAATAAATAACATATTTTTGGTCTAACCCAATAGAGTTTTAGGGAAATGAAAGATTTCCACACTTTTTCTTTCTCTCTTTTTTTTTTCTTAAAAAAAAAAATACGAAGAATTTACCTTTTCCCCCAAACTTAGAGTACTGAATGTCCTCATTGAGTTAGGGAGGTCGGGTAACTCCCCCTGTAACGCCCCTACTTTTCTAAGACTCAATTCCTAGGGACATCACTAACATGCATGCATTTGAGGCCCTAAATTCCTTTAAATGTATGAAACTTAATAATTAAATTCACTTTAATTTGGGATCCCATAGCAATACAAAACATTTAAAAACATAAAGAAGTTCGGCCTCTGGTTTCAAATCTCTATAATACATGAGCGGAAACGGTAATCTTTTAAATTTACTTTCTAAAACATGTGTGCGGAAAACTATGACTTGGTCCCCATGGCTTTCGTAGCGCGTCCCCGTCACTCGCCTGGAATGCCCTCGCCATTACCTGAAAACATTTAAAAAAAACGGAGGAGACAAAACAAAGTAAAGGGGTGAGTATTATAATAACACCCAGTAAGTAGAGGTCGGGAAATGTAATCACATGCAACATGACTTTTAAAACATGACTGTTAATCGTGACTTTTAAAATCATAAAACCTTCTGCAGTGGGACCTAAAACTTCCTTTTATAAAATCATGACTTTTCTCTTTGGCTATACGTGGTCAATTGAGTCTACCTGAGTCTTTTCATATTGAGTCTCTCACAGACCCCTATAGGTTTTGAGTCCCTCACAGACCCCTATAAGATTTGAGTCCCTCACCGACCCTTATAAGTTTTGAGTCCCTCACAGACCCCTATAAGTTTTGAGTCCCTCACAGACTCCCTATAAGTTTGACCCATAGGGTCTCTGATGCATGTTTGACCATGCATAAGTCCTCAGGAGCCCAATTGCCACATCCTACATAACATGTTCATATACATACAATATGCATGAGGTCTCATTCTTCAATCACATAAACATATGCATTCATAGTGATGCAACAATCATATAAATCATATAACCATAGCATAACTTTCATAACTTTAACTTGAGTCAATTAATCATAAATAATAAATACGTTTACAATTTAAGATACATGTTTAACACAATGGCATAACTGAAAATCTCAATAGGCATAACTATACATAACTGTGTCAAGACTCATTTTAAATACTTTGAAATCATTTCTATTAGGGTCCTCTCGAACCCCTAAGTCACCTGGAATTCTCTCCAATTGTAAGATAAAATCTTTTTCTAAAATCAAGTGTTTTGGGGAAGATCCCTGGATATCATTTATTGAACTACGTCCTTGAAATTCATCCTTTTGGGCAAATCCTTAAAACATATTTTAAATACATCTTTAAAACATTCCCTTTTCAAATTACTTTGTAAGAAAACCCTTACCTTGGGTTTCGATCCAAGATCTCCAAAAGCTCCTAAAATCTTGTCTTTACTTTCACGTTCAACTCGACACTTCAATTTTCGAATCCCCTATATCATAATCAAGATTCATAACTAATTCTTACTTAATGAAGTTTAAACTCGAAATTCGGCAATAACTAGGTCGATTTACCACTAACGGGGGCTTGAAACGGACTCGGACGCTAAAACAGATGAGGTCAGGCACATTCCGGCGAACGGCGGCGCGTGTGGCGGCGTGTCTTGGCACGTGAAGGTCAGATCCGTGAAGCTCGTGAGCCGATCTATTCAAAACCAGTCTCTACTCTCTAAAAACCGGTAGAAAAACACCTAAAAATTCGAACCAAATCGTGAACCGACGGCTGAGGTATTTGAAACTTGCTATGGCAGTTCGACGGCGAGGGATGTCGCAGCTTCACTGAGTTGGGTTCGCATTGGGTGTACGTTCGACCAGTGAGAGTAAGGAGACCCACCACTGTCGGCGACGTCTTCAAGATTCACGAATTGGGTTGCACGACTTCAGACCTACAACTCGCGCGACAACGAGGCTTCGTCCGGCGACACACGAGGCTTCTCCGGTGAAGGTGTTTGAACAACAACGTCTGCGCGAGCCCCTTCACGGCGATTTAGCAGTAGGAGGTGGCAGTCTGAAGCTTATTTTCGGCGGGTCGAGCTCCGGCTGTTCTGGGCATCGCACGACTAGCGTCAAGGAAGAGGGAGAAGATGCTGGTCAAGGCGTTGGAATTCGTGCTCACAAAAGGGTTAAACCCTAATTCCTTCTATTTCACATGAAATTACCAAACTACCCTTCCTTCAACTCATAACTACAAAAATGCCCTTATGCTCATTTAAATGTTTTACAAAAAAAAAAGACCTTTAATCATCCAAATATCTCAATTAATACAATTGCACCCTGAAATAACAAACTTCAAATCCCAAATAATTTAATTTCCATTAAACTAATCCATGTACAACCTAAAAGGTACTTGAAAATTCTGGAGCGTTACACCCCCGACCATGAAATGATCACAAATTTGGAGTTTACTAATTTTGGAGCGCTCTAAAAAATATATGGGTTACCTAACTTGTCATGGCTTCTAGTTTTCAAAATTTTTGGCCTAGGAGTTGAATCCTAACTAGTTTGATTGACACACTAACCATAAGCACACTAAATAACCCTAATGACAAGCTTGACTTCGAGAAACACCAAATAAGATACATACTTTTACCTCAAACACAAGCAACAACTCTTATTTTCATTAACCCTAAATTTTGGCCTTAACTTTTTATTTTCAAGGAGATGGATACCAAGTTTCTACAAAAGACAACACACTTTTTACCATAAAAAACATGCAGAAACTTAATTTTCACAACAGGGACAATAACCATCTTTCTTATTTTTACTTGCTTACACATAATGAATCAACTACCTACATCATGCATATCAAAGACCATGAAGACAAGCAACTAAACATGGAATCCGATAGTCAAAATAGATCATTTTAAAGTCCTAAAACAAGTAAATAACTTCATAAACATAAAGGCATGCAATACCCTATATATAAACGCTAACGACACACAGTCTCATCAATAGAAAAATTTCAATTAAGCCCAAAATCAGATTCAAAACAACACATCTCCCCCTCATGATTAAAGCATACATTGCCCTCAATGTATAAACTACTTACTTAAGCATAAGGACAACTAATAAACATGGAAGGGAGAACAATATTGCCCTGAACCGAGCAGATCTCCACTAAAGCGCATATCAATCACTAAACCCTAAGGGAGTTGTAAAATAGACAAGGGTTATTTATTTAACTAAAAACAAAAAAAAAACAAAAACAACTAAAAACGAAACAAAAGAAATAATCTTTGGGTCGCCTCCCAAGAAGCGCTTGTTTAACGTCATTAGCTTGACGTAGTACACGTGGGCTTGTCAAGGTACATAAAAATTCTCCCATTTCTTCGGGCCTCTCTTTCTCGAATCTACAAAATAAATCAATGCTAGCAAGAATACTAGCTTCTCGTGAGAGTCCGAAACAAATATATTTTTTGATTTTTCATTCAATAAAAGAAAAGAAGGAAAAATAATGAAGTAAACAGTTTTTTATTTTTTATTTGATAAGAGAAAAGAAGGAAAAACAGGAAAATAAACAGACTCACATAAAGACACTGACTTGAGAGAATAGAAAGAAAAACACTCATCAATAAGAGAAAAATCAGAAGATAGAACTGTCATAGACTCAAAATCCTCAAACTCTAACTCCTGGCCTAACTCAACAGGCTTGATTTTTTCCACACTCTCAGTAACTCTATCCTGATGTGTGCTAAAAGGTTCTAGTTCTTTTACATCTAAAGCACAATCCTCTAAATGCCCATACTTTGAAAAATGTCAAGGACTAGGATCCCGAAGGTCTATCAGCGGTTCAGTGATCAAGTGGCTTACTGAACTATCTAAGGGTGTGGTTCTTCCTTCACTATCTTCCCTAGGGTGCTCAACCTCAGACAAGTCTAAATACATTTGTTCTCTAAGGGAGACAAGTGTGCTCGTTAAGCATTGAATTGACTCCTCTATTTGACAATTCCTCTCATCTATTTGCCTATTCCTCTCTTCTGTGGTTCTCATATATTCTAATAACAACATTTTAAGGGAAGATTCGTCTTCTACTTGGGTTTCTTGAATATAGGAAGGATATGACTCAACACCCTTAGGATATGGTTCATAGGCCTAATTACTCTGTTTATTATCATACATATGGTTCCCATAAGTCATAGGTTCAGTATGATAGTAATTAGGCATTTGGTAGCCATAAGATCCATACCCCTCACTAGAAGACTCTAAATTGGCAGATGGATGATCATAAGTAAAAGAACTACACTATGTTTGTTCATTGGACACAGAAGACCACCTAAAGTTATCATAGGCCATAATAAAGTATTGAATCAATTATAACAGGCTCAACAAACACAATATGCACCAGCACAACCAGAAACAATAACCAAGACTCAACAAATATAAAAACACTAAAACAAAGACAACAAGGCACACCCAACAAGAACACAAGGATAAAATTCACTAAATCAACTCAAGCAAGATAAGAATCAAAACTAATCCCCGACAACGGTGCCAAAAAAACATGATGCGAAAATATCGAGTGCTTTAAACTAATACAAATTAGAATGAGACTCTGACACTTTTATGACGTGCAAGTATACACGATTGTGCGCAACAAGAGATAAGTTAAGTATCGATCCCACGAAGACTAGCTGAATCTAAGTGAGTGAGTGTCATAGCAACTTTCCTTTATAATTTTGTGCAATGCATGAGCATGCAATTTTTGTTGAAAATAAATAAACACACGAATAGGAATTGAATTTTCTAATGTTGATGCAACAAATAAAGATAATGGAACAACATGCAAGAAAATAATTAAAATTAACGAGAGGATAGGAAAATACAAACAAGAGGGAAGATGCAAGAGGTGAGATTTTTAATAAAAATAGGCTCGGGTTAGGTTGGAGTTTTCATTCTCAATTAGAATGAAAATGTGATTGATGCCTTGAATTTACCTACACAAGTTCAAATGAATTTTCCAAAGTCATTAAGTTTTAAAACCTACAATTTCCCAATTGTGATCTAAATTATGCTCATGATTTTAGGTTCTAGGTGGGTTAATTATCCCTAATCAACTCAAGAACCCTATAATGAAATTTTAGTTTCCTAATTCATTAGCTTTCCCAAGTTTATGAATTCTAGAGAAGTTAAAGTGGCCAATTTTAATTCTCATGCACCGTTAACATTAATAAAATTCCATAAATCTAACAATGGCATTAATCATAAATTTGTTCCAAAATTTACATTGAAAACGACCTAACCCTTGCCTAAGACAATTTAGTTCATGATGGAAATCAACTCACAAATTTCTAATTTATGCATGTTTTTATCGATTAAAGAGTTCATGAAAATAGCCCAACTATGTTTACAAATTTAGCCTAAATCAGTCACAATTCTAGTCGAAAAACAATTATGAATTCGGTCTAAAGCAACGAGCAAAAATAGTCTTAAATTTGTGTCCAATGGTAGAAAAACAGTATTAACAATTAGAGATTAGGACAAACAATGACAAGTGTTTTGCTTCAGCAAAACATCAAGAGATACCACCAAAGACAGCAGACAATAGCAGCAGATTTCAGTTTTTGCAGGTTTTGTGCGATAGCAATATCTGATAAACCGAAGATCAGAACGACGGTCCAACCGTTCAAAACAAAACTCTATGAGTCTCGAACAAGCTGACAAACTTTCAGCAAACTCCAACGGTTGAAACTCCAGCAAACGACAACTTCGTGAGCGTCGCCTGTGAAAAACTGAATTGCACTGATCTCCCAACATGACAAAAATATTTGACGAACCAAAGCACAAAACAACGATCCAACCATTAAAAATAAAGTCCTATGAGTCCTCAACAAGCTGGCAAAAGTTTAGCAAAATCAAAGGGTGGAAACTCCAGAAAACTACAACTTTGTGAGCGTCGTCTGTGAAAAACCAAACTGGACAGTCTTCGCTACAACAATGGCACTGTGAAGCTTCGATTTTTTACTCACTCGCACGATTGCTACAACAATGGCACCTTCATGATTTTTCTCTCCAACGCACACTAGCTTTTGTTGTAGCAGTCGCCCCTTCTCTCTCGATCTCTTCCCCTTTTGCAGTAACTTCTTCTCCCCCTTAGCACTTGTGAACCCTAGCCTCCTTATATAAGATGGTGTTGCCTTAACTCCACAAATTACAAAAATGCCATTAGGGGTAGAAAGACCATCTTACCCTTCGGGTAAAATGTCTAAAATACCCTTAGGGATTCCTGTAATTTTTAAACATCTCCCGAATACAGAAAAATCCCAATAAATTCATCAATTAAATTATGGATCAACTAAATATGAGAGAATCTTTTTGGAGTTAAAATTTTTCCTTTCGGTCTTTAATTACCTGTTAGCTTATTTTTCCAAATTTCTTAAATTAAAGCATAAAAACATCAAAATTAATTCTTTTCGAACCTAATGCTTAAGTTCAAGATTTTAAAGCTAACACACACAATTTAGGGATAAAATAACATGAGGCTCAACAAATTCATGCAATTCAAGTAGATTAAGCACTAAAATTCTAGTAAAATAACTCTCCTATGACGAGTTATCAATTGATTGTGTTGACTAAATGCCATTGAGATTCTAAAGTGATCAACTAGGATGAAATTTGAGCTTCGATCTAATACCGACAGGGTTAGAGACGAGCAATTCTCGCCCAAGTACTGGAGATAGAGCTTAGGTATAAGCTATTCTTTATCCTAGACATAGGGATTAAGACTCAACACTTCATAAATTTACTGAGCTAAAATATCTAAGGAAGAGAGGCTACAGACATGTACGTCACCCACTAAGCCTCCTAACACTTATTTCTTACATTGAATTCGTGGTTTTGCAATTTACAGATTAGAGCAAGGACAATTCTTGAGCCTCATTCATCCTCATTAAGTTTATTTTTGCAATTTTTACACCTTGTCTATTGATTTCAATTGTCACATTTGTTTTATTGTACCCTTGATTCAATTTTCAATGTTTCTGCCATTTTGGACTTTGCAACTTTCATTTCCATATTTGATGTCATTCTAAATTTTGCAATGTTTGATTTCGCATATGGTTTTTGCAATTAAATTTCACATAAATACTCTTTTATCTTATTATGTTATTTCTTACCAACACCCTAACAAAAATCTACTTTTACATTTTTAGTTTCTAAAATTTCAATTCTACTCACATAATTATTTTTGCAATGATTTTTGTTATTCCGTTCCCTGTGAGATCGATACTCAGGAATACTCATGTATTTATTACTTGCAGCGACAATGTGCACTTGCATTGGGATTGAACATAATTGAATACTTTTCTTCACTTAAATGTCACTTGGTGACATACTGACCCATTCGAGTTTTGCACGATTCAATCATAATGCTGTTGAAATGCGCTTGCAACGTACCCTAATCGACTCTTAACACCGTGAATCGAGTTTAACACCTATTCAACCATTTTCTAAGTTCTTTTAGGAGTTTAAGAAATTAAATACATATGCCTATGGCTAATTTTAACTTAGATCATGAATAAGAACAACTCAAAAGATTCTAGAGGTTCTTGTCCTATGTATAGATATAAAAAAACGAAGTTCTATGTCTAGACTATTCTCCTAGATTGCTTTTATGAAAACGCGTGCTCAATTCAACACTTTCAATATTGAATCTCACACAAACCATGCTAACTCAAGTGATTAGTATAAGCTAACAATGAAACTTAAATTCAATAAAAGCAAACGGTGTTAATGTTGAGTAAAGTTGCTAAAATCACATCGTATGAATTATCTCCTTTTTAGAGTATCCAATTTATTGAATTCCCTCCAAGGAGTTTAGCTACTCATCAAAAAGAAAAATAAAGTTCAGAAAATAATGAGAAAACAAGAACGACAAAGAATCAACTTCATCGAACTAAAGAACATGAATCAATAGTTTAGAATTAAAACAACAACAACTTAAAATTAATACTTGAAGATTTGAATTTCATTGAAAAGACAGAAACTTACAACTTAAACGAAGAATAAAAAACAACAACTAGACTTTAAGAAAAACAAAAGGTAGAAAACTTAAATGATAGATATAAAGAACCGAAAGGGGTTCCTTCTTGCTAAATTTGTTCAACTTTTTTAAGGAGAACAAGTACTTACAATCCTTTCTTTCGAAGTTTTTGTCCAAATGAAGCATGAACAGAACTTGGGAGAGACTCGATGTGACGACTGAGAGGAAAAAAATTCAGAACTTTGGTGAAGAAAGTAGATATCTGAGCTCTCTTGAAAATGAAGCTTGAGCTGCCTTTTATAGACATCAAGGCCTAGAGTTTGTTGTCGAGATTAGTGCAGAGAAGCTTGGTCGATCATATCGATTGATTTTCAAAGATTTGATTGGGAATTTTTTATATTATTTATAAATCTCGCGAATCATGGAGAATCTATCAAAAAGGTCTAGATGCAGTCGCATTTGTAAGTGTAATTGTGTTGTTGTCGAAATGGCTTAAATGCGGTTGCATATCTGAGTGCATTTTGGGATTTTCCTGTAATATTTGGATTTTAGCTCATGTTCTTAAATGTTGGTGCATCCTGAATCGCATATCTAATGAATGTTTTGTTATTTGCTTCAATTGCGATTAGAATGGAGGTGCATTTGGATCCTTTTTCAACCTCTACACAAAAACAACCAAAATTAATACTTTTTTTTTTTTAATAAAAATGACCCTAAATACACTTAAAAAATTATTGTTACAAATATTAATTAAAGTGGTCTAAAAATGTAAAAAAGAGTATTCAAGTGTCTAATAGGAGCCAAAACAAACTTCAACGTGCTCTAGAAAAACTTCACACCCAAATAACCAACCCTCGAATCTAGCCAAATGTCTAAATCGTATCTAAGTACTCTTTTAGGTAGAAATCGAGCTAGAAAATGATCACAACGAATCTACTTCATTCCTAAGAAACATCAAAATAGACTATAAAAGTCATAAAAGTGTCCAAGTACCCTATGGGGGCCAAAACAAACTTGAATGTGTCATAGACAAGCTTCACCCTAATAACCCTCAAACCTAGCCAAGTGTCAAAAACGTGTCTAAGTTTCCTTGGAAGTGGAAACTAAGCTGGAAATAACCTCAATGCATCTACCCTATCCCTCCAAAACATCAAAGTGGCCTAAAAGAGTAAAAAAAAAATATCCAAGTTTCTTGTGGGGGCCAAAACAAACTTGAATGTGCCCTACAAAAGCTTTACACCCAACTAACCCACTCTAGAACCTAGTCAAGTGTCCAAAACGTATCTAGGGGCCCATGTAGGTAGAAATCGAGCTAGAAATGACCCCAAAGAATCTACCATATCCCTTGAAAACATTACAGTAGACCAAAAAAGTAAAAAAAAGTGTCCTATGGTGGCCAAAACAAACTTGAACGTGCCCTAGACAAGCTTCACGCCTAAATAACCCACCTTCAAACCTAGGCAATTATAAAAAAATGTGTCTAAGTGCCTTTAAAGGTGAAAATCAAACTAGAAATGGCATCGATAAATCTATCTCGTCCTTCAAAAACATCAAAGTGGTCTAAAAAAGTATTTAAGTGTTCTATGGGAGACCAAAACAAACTTGAACTTTCCCTAGATAAGCTTCACACCTAAAGAACTCACCACTAAACCTACCCAAATCTCCCAAACAGACTTAAGTACCCTTGGAGGCAGAAACCAAGCTAGAAATAATCCCCAAGCATCTACTATGTTCCTAATAAACATCAAAATGGCCTAAAAGAATTAAAAGGTGTCCAAATGTCCTATAGGGGCCAAACAAACTTAAACTTTCCCGCGACAAGCTTTACACTTAAAAACCCCACCTTAAAATCACTCTACCCTAGAAACTACGAGTGTAATGACCTAAGTAGCTACCATAACTGCAAGATAGCCACTCCAACCTTGAAGCTATGGGTTTAATGCACTTTAACCCACTTCAAAATCAACAAATGCATAAATTGGCTACCATAACTGCAAGATAGCCACACAAACATCTCATGTTATTATAAACGTACATACATCACCAAAATTTCATACATTGGTGAATTCAACCCCTTCCTGTCATGTACTTGGTGAATTCAACCCATTTTTTTTCCTATGACGATAACTTCATCGTTAAGGTATCAATCTCACCTTGCATCTGCTCCACCTTATTCTCAAGCTTTTTTTTCATGTTAGGAAGAAGATGAGACACTGGACGATGAGTTAGGTTTTGGGTCTCAACCAAGACCTTCTTATGTAGCCTGATCGAGTACCCAAAGCCTTTTTACAAACTTCCGACTATGATATTGCCTCAGATCCTCTTGTGATGATGCGTCAATGAGTTGTTGCATTTCCAACTACATTCATAATGCAATGGGATTAAAATGGTAGATAAACCAATGTTCAAAATGTCGATGTTGATGGATAATGTCACGATCCATATTTTACGAAAATATCGATGGAAATGGAAATGTCGATAGAAATTTCGATTTTTTTTTTTAAATCATCAAAATTATCGAAATTGTTTGAATTAGTTAATAAAACTTTAATTGTGACTTTAATTAGACTACAATTGACCATTTTAAATCGTCATACTTAAAATCTAAGATAACATTTATGATGGAACACGAGACATACGCAGCGGAAAAAGGATCTCATGACACTCTAATTGCATCTAATTTAATAGAAATTAACATGCAAACAAACCAAAAAAGTGAACTAAATAAAACGAAGAGAGTACAACCTTCGATTTCTTCTCGATCTCCTTGCCTAAGCACAATCCGAACACAATCGAACCACCACTAGAGCTTCTCTGCTATCCTCTGGACTCAGAACTGGGTTGTGGGACTCGGTGAATGAAGGAATGAAAAGGAAAAATGGGAGGTTCAAAGGTTTATGTGAGGAAAAAGGTTTTTTGGTGTGACTCTTTGGGAAAAAACTCAAAAACATTTCAGCAAGAAGAACCCTTTGTTTTAAAATCATTCCTATTTATAAAACAATTACATGCATCAAATGCATGTCAAAGCTCACCAAAATGCAACACCTCACAAAACACTAACTAAAGTGGGCTATGTGTCATTCTATAATGTTTACACATAGTCCACTTAAGTTAGTGGGATTGTCCAACAAAAATTTGGATAATTCTACTAACTCTAGTCAAGGGTAAAATGGTCTTTTCCATTTGGTCAAAGTCAAACTTTGACTTTTCTCCATAAAAAGTCAACTTTTTGACTTTTTACAGTTTTGACCCTCTTGACTAATTTTGACCTCCCGAACATGAATCCACATTCATATTTTCGATTCAAATCACATTTGAATATAGAGTGTCATACAAAAACTGATAGCTATATCACATATACTTGTCGGTTTAAAACTCCTTTTCTAATTCGAACAATTCGAATTAATCTAACATACTGTTCTAAGTTTAATCCATATGAGCTAGCAGGAGGACATAATGGACCTATAGAACATGGGCTCCAACAATCCGAGGTTAACTGGTCAAACTCTTTAACCTAATTAATCAACATTTGTTAACTTACGAGTCATTCCACTAAAGTCCCGTAGTTGCACTCCCCTCACTGTAGATATATTTCTGTCCACCTCATATAACTGTAACAAGTAATTCAATCCTTCACAGGTTGTTCGTGGTCTTGGTTGGGTCAAAATACCATTTTACCCCGATAACACTTCTTATTCCTTAAGTCCCACTAAACCTCCATAGAACAATTGATTTGTGGTCCAACCAACAAATCTAGTCCTTCTCAGCCAAGTGAGAGGGTGGGTGAAGGGAATTGAATCCCCGTGAGCAGCGGAAACGTGATTTAAAGATCGATTTGCTTGTTTGTTTTGATTTACTTCAAAAAATCAATACATTGGCAATTAACATGGAATAAGCAATTAACTAATCTAATTAGGCATGGAATAAATTTAATTAGCATGAAATATAGGAACTAAACTAAAAGGAATAGAAAGATTACTTTTGTAGTTTCTCAATCCAGCAACTCTTTGCAATTCCAATTTGTACAACAACACAACAAGCCAAAATTTCTCTGTTTTTCAACAGGACACCACCACATGGAAAACCTCCTATTCTCTGAATTATGTCGATCAAACCTTGGTGGGAAGGTTTCCAACTTTTGGAGAGGAAATGAAATTTGAGATTGTGAGAGAGGAGAGGAATTCTAATTGCCAAAAATAAATTTTCCAACAATTCGTTCGATCAAGCTCCTCTCCCAACTTCCACTGCATGTATCGATAAGAGGGAGAGAAAAAAGGAGAAAGTGGAGGGAGAACATGACACGTTCCTCTCCCTTTTCTTTATTATTTTTATTATTAATTAATTTAAATAAATTAAATTAAACTAATTTAATTATATCAATATTTGATTAAATCATATTTAATCAAATATACAAATAATTAAATCTTATTTAATCAATTTCCCTTTTTTAATCTGTAGTTTTAATGCACATGTTCTGCACATTAAATTTTAACCTATAGTTTTAAATATGAATCTCATTCACATTTAAATAATATTTGAACTCTTTAAAATATTTAATTCTCTCATATAATTTAATATGAATCATATTCACATTAAATTTATAAAATAAAGTTCTAAAACTTTATATTATAATATACATTAATGCTTATTCCCAAAGTGAATTTGAACACTTCAAATTCAAACGATCTAAGAACCCCTTACGAGCTAGAAGGTGGACCTAATGGACCTATAGATCTGAAGCTCCAACGATAAGAGATTATTTGGTTAATCTCATTAACCTCCTAATCAATATTCGTTAACTGCAGGAACACTCCATAAAGTCCCGCAGCTGCACTCTTCTCACTGTAGATATATTTCTGTGTCCACGGATATTGACCAATAACAACAAGTCAATCCTTCACGAATGTTCGTAATACCAACTGGGTCAAATTACCATTTTACCCCTGGATTACATCTTTTACCTTGAGTCCCAGTGCTCCGCTAATGAACAATTTGTTTGTGGTCCTACCAACAAATAGAAATCCCTCTCGGGCCAATGAGAGGGTCGAACCCTTTGTTCAAGTTCCGGAGACACCACTCAAGGGAACATTCATTTACTTATCTGAATAGGCGGGAAGAAGTGAATTCCATCTTGCTAGGTTAAATCCCTGAAGGGAATGAAACTCCCACGCAGCGGAAGACGATTGAATCGTCATGGTGAAATTATGCAACTGTTGTTCGTTAAATTAATCTAACACTTAGACTATAGGTTAAACATGCATAAATTAGAAGAAAATACAGCAAGTACTTACTTGTTGAAGACGTGCTTCAAAATTCCTTCCAACGATCCACAAACTCTTCGTGTTATCTCGAACTCAACGATCTCGAACCCTTCTCTCGAACAAAGACCGAACACAACCCTTCAGCTTCTCGGTTGTTCTTCTTTTGGAAGAAGGAAGATTGTGGGATCTTGGTGTTTTGGTTTTTGAGTGGAGAAAAGCTTGAGAGAATTTGAGAGATAATTGATCTCTTCTTTTGGTAAAAATCTAAAAATGAGAGAATTGCCTTACAACCCTTCTTGCAAGAAAGGTATAAATAATGAAGATAGGTGGAGTTGAAATCTCCACTTATTTACCATTTTACCACAACTATAGGTTATCAAATCATATTTGCATAACCACATATTATAAGATATCTCATATCTCATATTACAAATCACATTTGCAATATTGTGGATTTATTAAATTGAATCATATCCAATTTAATATCTCTCAATCTAATTTCTCCAATTAGCCCTAATTCAACAATTAGGCTAATCTATAGTTTATTGAATCTCATTCACATTAAACTATATACTATATCATTCATATCTCATATAAATGACATAAATACCCTTTAGTGAACTTGAACACTTCAATTCACACCAAAGCGAGAACCCTTCTTTTAACCTCAGATTGAGCAACGAGGACCTAATGTACCTACAAAGGACGAGCTCAATGATCCGAGATTAACCGATCAAACTTTTTGACCCAGTTAATCAACATTCATTAGCTACGGTAACACTCCAATAAAGCCCGTAGTTACACTCCCATCAGTGCAAGAATATTACGTGTCCACTGATATAACCAATGCCTATGAGTCGACTATTCACAGGTTGTTCGTAGACACTGCTAGGTCAAATTACCGTTTTACCCCTGTGTCTACTTCTTGCTTCTTAAGTCCCCACTGCGCCTCTAATGAACATCAACGTTGTAATGGTCCAACCATACACAATAACCCTCTCGTGCTAGTGAGAAGGTGGGTGCCCGTTGTCAAAGCCCTGGAGACAGCACTTAAGGGAACAACCCCTCTAGTTTTCCTAAAGGCGGGAACAAGTGAATTCCATCTCGTGTAATTAAGTTCCTAGCTCCCTACTTAGTCATGTCCCTGAGAAGATATGCATATTGGGCGAGTAACTGTGACCACCCTCACCCGCACTAGTCAAAGGAAAGTCCCGCAGACAGGAGTCCGTAACATGCTCAGGATTCAGGTCGAGTCACTAATGGTCATCTATGAAGTTATTAGTCCATACTGTTAACGGTGTTACATCAGTAGGTCTAATAATTCACGATCCGGTCTTGTACAATCTCATTGTATAGGATGCTCCCACTCGCATGTCAACCACATGAACGAGTCAGATCACCTCGTTTGTATCTTAATATAAAGCGGGCCGCATCCACAGCGTATCTAGGATTAGGTCTCCAACCCCATCCATATAGTGTAGACCGTTCGGGTCATTTACTCGAACGTGATCCTCCCTGTGTGTCCACTACACACCGTTCAAGTTCTAGTTCTCTCATATATTCAATGACCCTGGAGCTTAGTTTATTGGTTAAAGTTTGTATAAAATGCGAGACACAAAATGAAGAAATGAATAACTCTTTATTAATTTCAAATATTAATTTACAAACAATACGAGATTAGGACAAACATCCCAACAGTGCCCAGTTGCTTGCTCGATCTTGTCCCCAAGAAGGTAGCTTATTGAGTCGGCGAATCTGACCACTCTCACCCATACTAGTGAAAGGACAATCCATCGTAAACAGGAGTTCGTAACCTGCTTAGGATTGAGATCAAGTTGCCTAGGTCATCCTAGTGAAATAGAAACCTAACTAGTCAACGGAGTTACACCTAGTGGTTACTACTTCGTGGTCCGGTCTTATGCAATCTCATTACAAAGGATATCCCCACTCACATGTCGTCTACACGAACACGTTAGGATCACTGTGTTTGTATCAAATACAAAGTGGGCCATATCCATAGTATTACAAGGGTAAGGTACCAAATCCTTATCCCCTTACTATATACCCTTTAGGTTGTATCTCGAACTGAGATCCTTTATATGTACACTACATTCAGTTCAAGAGACATGTTGCGGCCTTGGATGTTAGTTTATTGGATTTACGGTTAATAAAAGGGCAATATTGTAAATAAAGAACAATAACTCTTTATTGAAAATAATAACTCTTTATTACAATAATTAGAACAATATTTACAAACTACGAGTTTTAGGGCACAAACCCAAACAAACTCCCACTTGAACTCAAACTCTAGTGGGGTACATTACAATCTAGAACAGTGGTTACAGAGACACAAAATACAACAAACTAGGGCATCCATATACCCATTACATATCTCCCACTTGCCCTAGATTATCCTGTGTATATGTCTCGTAGACCAAGACTCTTCAGATGACCCTTGAACACTTTAGCCGTGAGAGTCTTTGTAAATGGATCAACTATGTTGTGCTCCGAAGCGATCTTCGTGATCGTCACATCTCCTCGTTGCACTATCTCCCGTATAAGATGATACTTCCTCTCGATGTGGTTGGCTCGCTTGTGGCTGCGAGGTTCCTTTGAATTGGTTACCGCACCACTGTTGTCACAGTATAAGGTGATGGGAAATTCCATATTGGGAACAACTTCCAAATCAGTAAGGAATTTCCTTAGCCAAACAACCTCTTTAGCTGCTTTACAAGCAGCGACATACTCTGCCACCATGGTGGAGTCAGCGATGCATCCCTACTTGATGCTTCACCACACTATAGCTCCCCCGTTAAGGGTGAAAACTGATCCCGATACGGATTTCCTAGAATCCTTATCAATCTGAAAATCAAAATCAATGTATCCTGTAAGTATCAAATTCTTAGACCCATACACAAGTGTATAGTCCCTCGTTCTCTTAAGATAATTGAGGATATTTTTAACTGCGGTCCAGTGGTCTAACCCTGAATTCCACTGGCACCTACTGACTTTTCCCACTCCATAACAAATGTTTGGCCTCGTGCACAACATAACATACATTAAGCTACCTACTGTCGAGGCATAGGGAATACGTCTCATATCCTCAACTTCTTGAGGTGTCTTAGGACACTGTTCCTTAGACAGATGAATTCCATGCCTGAAAGGTAGTAAACCTCTCTTGGAATTTTGCATCGAATATCAGACAAACATTTTGTCGATATAAGATGCTTGAGATAGAGCTAACGTTCTGTTCATGCGATTCCTGAAAATTTGAATCCCAAGAACATACTACGCCTCTCCCAAATCTTTCATTTGGAATTGGGTGGCTAGCCATTTCTTTATATCAGTTAGGTATCTTACATCATTCCCAATGAGTAGGATATCATCTACATAAAGTACTATGAAAGCTACTTTGTCGTTGATGATCCTCTTGTAAACACAAGGCTCATCAACGTTTTGGTCAAAGCCATAAGACTTTATTGTAGTATCAAATCTTATGTTCCAAGATCTGGATGCTTGTTTCAACCCATAAATGGATCGATTGAGCTTGCAAACTTTTTGCTCCTGACCTTAGGCTATGAACCCTTCAGGCTGAGACATATAGATGCTCTCATCAAGATTACCATTCAAAAAGGCAGTCTTGACGTCCATTTGCCAGATCTCATAGTCATAAAATGCGGCTATGGACAAGAGTATCCTAATTGACTTAAGCATAGCAACAGGGGAAAAAGTTTCCTCATAGTCAACTCCTTCCCATTGGGTAAAACCCTTTGCTACAAGTCTAGCCTTAAAGGTTTCTACCTTTCTTGTTGCATCTCTCTTTCTCTTATAGATCCATTTGCACCCTATGAGGTTTGTGCCCTAAAACTCGTAGTTTGTAAATTTTGTTCTAATTAATGTAATAAAGAGTTATTGTTCATTAATTACAATATTGCCCTTTGATTAACCCTAAATCCAATAAATTAACATTCAAGGATGTAAAATGTCTCTTGAACTAAAAGTAGTGTACATATAAAGGATCTAAGTTCGAGATATAGCCTAAAGGGTCTATGGTAAGGGGATAAGGTTTGGTTACCTTACCCTGGTAATACTATGGATATGACCCACTTTGTTTGTGATACAAACACTGTGATCCTAACGTGTTCGTGTAGATGACATGTGAGTAGGGATATCTTATGTAATGAGATTGCATAAAACCTGAAAGAGTCTAGATTAAGAAAGCGGAAGCAATTTTGGATCTTGAACACTCTGAATTATTTAAAACTGCAGAAATGCGAACTAAGAGAGTTAAAGTTTCTCCAATAGAAAATGCCCATCTTTAGCATCTAAGGTTAGGCCACATTGATCTCAATCAGATTGAGAGACTAGTGAAGAGTTGACTTCTAAGTCAGTTAGAAGAAAACTATTTACCGGTGTGTGAGTCATTCCTCGAAGGCAAAATGACCAAACGTTCTTTTAGTGGAAAAGGATATAGAGCCAAGGAGCCCCTTGAGCTTATACATTCTAACCTCTATGGTCCGATGAGTGTTAAAACACGAGGTGGTTGCGAATAATTCGTTTCTTTCATTGATGATTATTCGAGGTATGAGTATCTTTACCTAATGAATAAGAAGTCTAAAACTCTTGAAAAGTTCAAGGAGTACAAGAATGAGGTTGAGAACCTGTTAGGTAAAACCATAAAAACACTTCGATCGGATCGAGGTGGAGAGTATATGGACACAGAATTCCAGGACTATATGATAGAACACGGAATTACGTCCCAACTCTCAGCACCTGGTATGCCACAGTAGAATGGCGTATCGAAGAGGAGAAACAGAACCCTGTTGGACATGGTTCGGTCGATGATGAGCTATGCTCGTCTCCTTGATTCTTTTTAGGGTAACGTAATGGAGACTGCGGTGTATATTTTGAACAACGTTCCGTCGAAGAGTGTTTGTGAAACACCTTTCGAAATCTAGAATGATCGTAAAGGTAATTTACACCATTTCAGAATTTGAGGATGCTCGACCCATGTGTTGGTGTCAAACCCAAAGAAGTTGGAACCCCGTTCAAAATTGTGCCTATTCATAGGTTACCCAAAAGAGACTAGAGGTGGTTTATTTTTTTATCCTTAGGAAAATAGGGTGATTGTGTCAACAAACGCCACTTTCCTTGAGGAAGACCACATCAGGGATCATTTGCCTAGGAGCAAAATCGTGTTAAAACGAAATGGACAGTACATCAGCAAGAGTTGCTGATGGGGCTAGTACGTCAACAAGTGTTGTTGATCCTAGCACTGTAGGGAATGAGAATCCCGCGCAACGGAAGACGATTGAATCGTCAAGGTATCATAATGCAACATAGTTTTGTTAAAATTGATCTAACACTAGATCTAGGCTAAACATGCTTAAAAGAAGAAGAAAATTACCGCAAATAGAATTTACTTACTTGTTGAAGACTTTCTTCAAGGTTTCTTCTTCAAATCACGAACTCTTCGTGCTCCTCGAACTCAACGAACACTCCCACAAAAGGAACTCGAACACAACCAAAAGGCCTTCTCGGTTAATTTCAAACAATATGTTACTAATTTCAAACAATATGTTACAAACACGAGATTAGGACAAAAATCCCAACAAGCACGTCAAGTCAAGTCCGTTCCCAAGAGTTGGGAATGCCTCGACGTAGTGGGAGGGCTGTGAGACAGCCTGAACGTTATATGGGTTTAGCTGAAACCCAAGTCGTCAATCTTGATGATGACAACGAGGATCCATTGACCTATGATCAGGCTATGGCTGATGTTGACAAGGACGAATGGATTAAAGCTATTAACAAGGAAATGGAGTCGATGTACTTCAATTATGTCTAGGAGCTTGTGGATCAACCGGATGGGGTAAAACCTATAGGTTGCAAATGGATCTACAACGCAAACGTGGCGTAGATGGGAAGGTGCAGACCTTCAAAGCACGACTAGTGGCAAAGGGTTTTACCCAGGTCGAAGGGGTTGACTATGATGAAACCTTTTCACCTGTTGCCATGGTAAAGTCGATCAGGATCCTTCTGGCCATTGCCGCTATTATGAGTACGAGGTATGGCAGATGGATGTCAAAACCGCCTTTCTGAATGGCAACCTTGACGAAACCATCTACATGGACCAACCCAAAGGGTTCATTGCCTAAAGCCAAGAGCAAAAGGTTTGCCGGCTTCATAGGTCTATTTATGGACTGAAACAAGCCTCGAGGTCTTGGAATATAAGGTTTGATGAGGCAATCAAATCTTATGGCTTTGATCAGAATGTTGACGAGCCTTGTGTCTACAAGAAAATCGTCGACAAAACTGTCGCATTTCTGATATTATATGTGGATGATATCATTCACATTGGGAATGAGGTAGGATTTCTTACTGATGTAAAGAAATGGCTAGCTTCGCAATTCCAAATGAAAGATTTGGGAGAAGCACGGTATGTTCTAGGTATCCAGTTATTGAAGCAGGGAAGAAATGTAAGCGCTAGCCATGTCTCAAGCGTCTTATATTGACAAGATGTTGTCTAGATATATGATGCAAAACTCTAAGAAAGGCTTGCTTCCTTTCAGGCACGAGGTTCACCTGTCTAAGAATCAGTGTCCTAAAGGCTTCTCAAGAGGTTGAGGATATGAGACGGATCCCCTATGCTTCAGTTGTAGGGAGCCTCATGCATGCCATGCTGTGTACTAGGCCCGACATCTGTTATGCAGTAAGGATTGTCAGTAGGTATCAATCTAATCCAGGATTAGATCACTAGACAACCGTAAAGGCAATCCTCAAGTATCTTAGGAGAACGAGGAACTACAGCTTAGTGTATGGCGGTGGGGATTCGATCCTTAAGGGATACACAGATTCTGACTTTCAGATTTATAAGGATTCTAGGAAATCCACTTCGGGGTCAACCTTCATTCTAAATGGAGGAGTTGTAGGATGGTGAAGAATCAAGCAGGGATGCATCGCTGATTCGGCTATGGAAGCAGAGTACGTTGCGGCTTGTGAAGCTGCAAAGGAAGCTGTTTGGCTTAGGAAGTTCATGACAGATTTGGAAGTTGTTCTAGATATGAACTTGTCGATCACACTGTTTTGTGACAACAGTGGTGCAGTAGCCACTTCCAGAGAGCCTCGGAGCCATAAGAGAGGCAAACACATTGAGCGGAAGTATCACCTGATACGGGAGGTTGTGGACCGTGGCGACGTGACAGTCACGCAGATAGCGTCGGAGCACAACGTAGCTGATCCATTTACAAAGCCCCTCACGGCTAAGGTGTTTGAGGTCACCTAGAGAGTCTAGGTCTTGAGTACTTCGACTAGGGCAAGTGGGAGATATGTAAACGGGTATTCAATGCCCTAGTTTATTGTATTACTTCATTGTAATTTATGTACATTTCAGAAATGTATTTGCTCCACTAGCTTAGTCCAAGTGGGAGTTTGTTGGGATGTTTGTCCTAATCTCATATAGTTTGTAAATTATTATTTGAAATTAATAAAGAGTTATTTATTTCATTTTTTTGTGTCTCGCATTTATTACAAAGTTTGACCAATAAACTAAGCTCCAGGGTCATTGAATATATGAGAGAACTAGAAGTTGAACGGTGTGTAGTGGACACACAGGGAGGATCACGTTCGAGGAAATGACCGGAACGGTCTACAGTATATGGATGGGTTCGGAGACCTAATCCTGAATACGTTGTGGATGCGACCCGCTTTGTATTAAGATACAAACGAGGTGATCTGACTCGTTCATGTGGTTGGCATGCGAGTGGGGGCATCTTGTACAATGAGATTGTACAAGACCAGATCGTGAATTATTAGACCTACTGATGTAATACCGTTACAGTATGGACTAAATAACTTCGTAGAGACCATTAGTTGACCGACTGAATCCTCTGGGGCGTGTTACGGACTCCTGTCTATGGGAGTCTGTCCTTTGACTAGTACGGGTGAGGGTGGTCACAGTTACTTGCCCAATATGCCTATCTTCTCACGAACAGGACCAAGTAGGGAGCTGGGAACTTAACTATGCGAGATGGAATTCACTTGTTCCCGCCTCTAGGGAAACTAGAGGGGTTGTTCCCTTAAGTGTTGTCTCCAGGGCTTGGAAAATGGGCGGCAACCTTCTCACTGGCACGAGAGGGTTGTTGTGTATGGCTGGACCATTACAACGTTGATGTTCATTAGAAGAGCAGTAGGGACTTATGGAGCAAGAAGTAGACACAGGGGTAAAACGATAATTTGACCCAACAGTGTCTACGAACAACCTGTGAAGGGTCGACTCATAGGCATTGATTATATTAGTGGACACGTAATATCTTGCACTGACGGGAGTGCAACTACGGGCTTTAGTGGAGTGTTACCGTAGCTAATGAATGTTGATTAACTGGGTCAAAGAGTTTGATAGGTTAATCTTGGATCATTGTAGCTCGTCACTGTAGGTCCATAAGGTCCCTCGGTTTGCTCAAACTGGGTTAAAAGAAGGTTTAATGTTTTGGTGTGAATTGAAGTTTTCAAGTTCACTAGAAGGACTCATTCTCTCATTTTTGGAAATCTCGCCAAAAGAAGAGATCATCCTTCTCTCAAATTCTCTCTCAAGAATTCTCCTCCCTTCACCAAAACAAAGAAGATCTCACTATCTTCCTTCTTCCAAGAGAAGAACAACCGAGAAGCCAAGTAGTTGTGTTTGTTCTTTTTCGTGACAAGACTTCGAGTAATTCGAGATCGTTGGGAGAACACGAAGTGTTCGTAACGAGATCTTGCTGTTTTCTTTCCATTTTATGCATGTTTAACCTAGTTCTAAGAGTTAGACTATTTTAACGAATAATAGTTGCAAAACATCACCGCGACGATTCAAACGTCTTCCGTTGCGTGGGAGTTTTATTCCTTTCACCTACTTGGTCCTGTCCCTGAGAAGATAGACATATTAGGCGAGTAACTGTGATCACCCTCACCCATACTAGTCAAAGGACAGACCCCTGTAGACAGGAGTTCGTAACACGCTCAGGATTCAGGTCGAGTTACTAATGGTCATCTACGAAGTTATTAGTCCATACTGTTAACGGTGTTACATCAGTAGGTCTAATAATTCATGGGTCGGTCTTGTACAATCTCATTGCACAGGATGCCCTCACTCGCATGTCAACCACATGAATGAGTCAGATCACCTCGTTTGTATCTAATACAAAGCGGGTCGCATCCATAGCGTATCCAGGATTAGGTCTCCAACCCCATCCATATACTGTAGACCGTTCGGGTCATTAACTCGAACGTGATCCTCCCTGTCTGTCTACTACACATCGTTCAAGTTCTAGTTCTCTCATGTATTCAATGACCTTGGAGCTTAGTTTATTGGACAAAGTTTGTAAAATATGCAAGACACAAAAAGATGAAATAAATAACTTTTATTAATTTCAAATGTTAAATTTACAAACTAAACGAGATTAGGACATCCATCCCAACAAACTCCCACTTGGACTAAGCTAGTGGAGCAAATACATTTCTGAAATGTACATAAATTACAATAAAGTAATACAATAAACTAGGGCATTGAATACCCGTTTACATATCTCCCACTTGCCCTAGTCAGGAAGTACCGGAAGACCTAGACTCTCTAGGTGACCCTCAAACACCTTAGCCGTGAGGGGCTTTGTAAATGAATCAGCAATGTTGTACTCCGACACTATCAGCGTGACTGTCATGTCGCCGCGGTGCACAATCTCCCGTATCAGGTGATACTTCCGCTCAATGTGTTTGCCTCTCTTATGGCTCTGAGGTTCTCGGGAGTTGGCTACAACACCACTGTTGTCACAAAACAGTGTGATCGACAAGTTCATATTTGGAACAACTTTCAAATTCGTCATGAACTCCCTAAGCCAAACAACTTCCTTTGCAGCTTAGCAAGCCGCAACGTACTCCGCTTCCATTGTGGAATCAGCGATGCATCCCTGCTTGATGCTTCGCCATATTACAACTCCTCCATTCAGAATGAAGGTTGACCCCGAAGTGGATTTCCTAGAATCCTTATCGGTCTGAAAGTCAGAATTCGTGTATCCGGTAAGGATCAAATCCCCACTGCCATACACTAAGCTGTAGTTCCTCATTCTCCTAAGATACTTGAGGATTGCCTTTACGACCGTCCAGTGATCTAATCCTAGATTGGATTGATATCTACTGGCAACCCTACTGCATAACAGATGTTGGACCTAGTAAACAACATGACATACATCAGGCTCCCTACAGCTGAAGTATAGGGGATCCGTCTCATATCCTCAACCTCTTGAGGAGTCTAAGGACATTGATCCTTAGACAAGTGAACCTCGTGCCTGAAAGGCAGCAAACCCTTCTTGGAGTTCTGCATCTTATATCTAGACAACATCTTGTCAATATAAGATGCTTGAGACATGGGCCGTTTCGTTTCTTAGGTTTGGACAAACGGATACCTAGAATATACTGTGCTTCTCCCAAATCTTTCATTTTGAATTGCGAAGCTAGTCATTTCTTTACGTCAGTAAGAAATCCTACCTCATTCCCAATGAGAAGGATATCATCCACGTCCAATATCAGAAATGCGACAGTTTTGTCAACGATTTTCTTGTAGACACAAGGCTCGTCAACGTTCTGATCAAAGCCAGAAGATTTGATTGCCTCATCAAACCTTATATTCCCAGACCTCGAGGCTTGTTTCAGTCCATAAATGGACCTATGAAGCCGACAAACCTTTTGCTCTTGGCCTTGGGTTATGAACCCCTTGGGTTGGTGATAACTCACCATAAGGGAGTTATTTTACTAGAATTTTAGTGTTTAATCCACTTGAATTGCATTTAATTTAGTGATCCTCATGTTATTTTATCCCTAAATTATGTGTGTTAGCTTTAAAATCTTGAATTTAAGCATTAGGTTAAAAAAGAATTAATTTTGATGTTTTTGTGGTTTAATTCAAGAAATTTAGGAAAATAAGCTAACGGTTAATTAAAGACCGAAATTTGAGATTTTTCTTAACTCCAAAAATCCTGGCGTATTTAGTTTGATTTATAATTTTGACTTCATAAATTTATTTGGGATTTTTCTGTGTGCAGGAGATGTTTAAAAATTACAAGAGTCCCTAAGGGCATTTTAGACATTTTACCCGTAGGGTAATATGGTCTTTTTACCCTTAAGGGTATTTTGATAATTTGTGGAGTTAGGGCAACACCATCTTTTATAAGGAGGCTAGGGTTTATAAGTGTGGAGTGGAGTTGGAGTTTTGACAAGAGGAAGAGATCGAAAGGGAGAAAAAGAACTCGTGAGATTGTTGAAGCAAAGGGGCTGCGTTGGAAGGAAAAAATCTACAGCCCTTGTTGAAGCAAACGTTGTTGCACACATCCGAGAAGGGGCCCTTTTGCTGAAGCAAAGTGTAGCTGTGCTTGGCGGTAGGTTGCTGTTTGCTGAAGCAATTGGGTGAGAGAAGAAGAAATCACAAGAGGGAGGCATTGCTGAAGCAAACCGTGGAGTAGAGGGTTGGCCATCTGCTGGAATCAACCTACCTTTGCTGAAGTAAAACCGAGAGTAGGAGTTTGTCCACCTGCTGTAATTTGCCCATCTTTGCTGAAGCAAAATCGAGAGCATCAGTGTAGTTAAGTTTTCACAGACGTCGTTTACGAAGTTTGCGATTACCGGCTATCCAACCGTTGGATTTTGCTACAATTTTGTCATCCTATTAAGGACTCATAGAGCTCCATTTTCAACAGTTGGATCGTCGTTTGGAGCTTTGCGGTGTTAGATATCGCTGTCACATTGGACGTCTACTACAGTTCAGGTTTTCACAGATGACACTCACAAAGTTGTCGTTTGCTGGAGTTTGAACCGTTGGATTGTGCTGACATTTTTGCAGCTTGTTGGGGACTCATAGAGCGCCGTTTTCAACGGTTGGATCATTGTTCTGAGTTTCGATTCATCAGATATTGCTATCGTACAGAACCTAAAGAACACTGAAGCCTGCTGCTATTGCCTGCTGCCTTCAGTGAGGTCTTGGCGTTTTGCTGAAGCAAAATACATGTCAATTGCCTTGTATAAATTTCTCCTATTCCCTAATTATGTTGGCTTGTTGTTACTCCAATTTTGATCGTTTATTGTGCTCTTTTTACTCATTGTTTTAGGCTAAGTTCATTACTGTTTTTGGGCTGAATTTGTGATTAATTTGGGTTGTTTTGTGATACTGTTATAACACATATTTGAATTTATTAAACAACACAAACATGCATAAATTAGAGATTTGTGAGTTGATTTACAGGAACTAAATTTTCTTAGGCAAGGATTTGGTTGTTTATGTAATTTTGGATTAAATTTATGGTTGATGGCATTGATTGAATTTATGAAATTTTCTTAAATTTAACGTTGCATGAGAATTAAAATTGGCCTTTTTAACTTCTCTATAATTCATAAACTTGGGAAAGCTAATAAATTAGAAAACTAAAATTTCATTTTAGGATTATTGAGTTGATTAGGGTTAATTAACCCACCTAGAACCTAAAATCATGGGCATAATTTAGATCACAATTGGGAAATTGTAGGTTTTAAGACTTAGTGATTTTGGAAAGAATCATTTGAATGCATGTGTAGGTAAATTCAAGGCATCACTCAAAATTTATTCCAATTGAACATTAGAACTCTAACCTAACTCGAGCCTATTTTTCATTACAAATCTCATCTCTTGTATCTGCCCTCTTGTTTGCATTCTCCTCTCCCCTCATTTAAATTGAGTTATTTTCTTGTGTCTTGTCTTGTCTCCACTTATCACATCAGTTTATTTATTTTCAACAGTAAATTGCACACCCATGCTTTGCACTAAAATAAGAAAAAATTTGCTAGGACACTCATCCATTTAGGTCTAACTAGTCCTCGTGGGATCGATACTCTAACTTATCACTTGCTGCTCTCGACCGTGTATACTTGCACGTCATAAAAGTGTCGGAGTCTCATTCTAATTTGTATTAGTTTAGGACACTGATATTTTTGCATCAGCTGGTCCATGTAGATGGTTTCGTCAAGGTTGCCATTCAGAAAGGCGGTCTTGACATCCATCTGCCATACCTCGTAATCATAATACGAGGCAATGGCCATAAGGATCCTGATCGACTTTACCATGGCAACAGGTGAAAAGGTCTCCTCATAGTCAACCCCTTCGACCTGGGTAAAACCCTTTGCCACTAGTCATGCTTTGAAGGCCTGCACCTTCCCATCTACGCCACGTTTATGCTTTTAGATCCATTCGCAACCTAAAGGTTTTACCCCATCCGGTTGATCCACAAGCTCCGTGACAGAATTGAAATACATCGACTCAATTTCTTTGTCCATAGCTTTAATCCATTTGTCCTTGTCAACATCAACCATTGCTTGATCATAGGTCAATGGATCCTCTGAAGGGAATCAAAGTCCCGCGGCGGAAGCGATTGCGAATCACGCGATCTTGATTTAGTTACAACGATAAATTCAAGAACAAAAATAACTTGATTAAGCATGTAAACAGAATAGACAGCAAGAAAATTACCTATGAAGAACCTTTCTTCGAGTGCTCCACTCTCCCACGATCACGATCTCAGCAACAGGAACTCCAACGTACGAAGACACGACCACCGGATCTTCTCCGTTGTTCTCTAGGTGAGGGAGGAAGATGGGTTCCCTTTAGGAGAGGTGAGGGATTTTGAGAGAGATGTGTGCTTTGGAACTCTTCCAACAACACAACAAGAGAGCTTGTAATTCCTTAACCTAGTTGCATCTCATGCAACCATATATATAGAGAAATAGGATGGAAATGACCATCCTACCCCTCCTTTAATCTCTCTTTAGTATATAGTTTATATATGAATCTAATTCACATTAAAACTATATATTATATCATATATAATTGATATAACACCTCATGTATGAAATTGAACACTTCAATTTCACTCCTAACTTTATACCCTCAATATTACCATGTTGAGCCAACAGAGGGATCTAATGGACCTACAGTTCATGAGCTCCAATGATATGAGACTAACTGATCAAACTCTTTGATCCAGTTAATCAATATTCATTAACTACAAGTCACTCCACTATAGACTTGTAGTGCGCACTCTCCTCACTGTAGATATTATTGTGTCCACCGATATAGTCATTACCCATGAGTCGACCCTTCTTCACAGGTTGTTCAGTAATCACAATGGGTCAAATTACCGTTTTACCCACGTGATTACCTCTTTGCTCCTTAAGCACCACCGATCCTCTAATGAACAACAAGTCTAAGGTCCTACCTTAAACTCATACCCTCATAGAGGTGGGGCCCCGTTGTTCAAGACACGAGTCGGGTTCTTAAGGGAACAACCTATCTAATTCCTTAGTGTAGGAATGAGTGAATTCCATCTTGCACAGTTAAGTTCCCAGCTACCTACGAGGTTATGTCCCTGAGAAGGTAGGCTTATTGAGTCGGCTATATGCCACTCTCACCCATACTAGTCTAAGGACAAACCCCTATAAGCGGGGAGTTCTTAACTTGCTCAGATTGAGTCGAGTCACTAATGACCATCTATAAATTACTAGTCTTATCACATTAGCGGTGTTACCTTTGGTTAGACTAATAATTTGTGATCGATCTTGTATGAACTCTTCATACAGGATGCCCCCCACTCGCATGTCAACTACATGAATGAGTTGGATTACCTCATTTGTACTAATTACAAAGTGGGTCGCATCCATGGTGTTACCAGAATGAGGTTTCCAACCTTATTCTTATACCATAGACCCTTTAGGTTATATTCTTGAACTCAACCCAAATAGTGTCCACTACACTGATGTTCAAGATAAATGTTATAACCTTGGAGCTTAGTTTATTGGATTTATTAAAGCAAGACTGTAATTCTATAAAAACAAATAACACTTTATTTAATTGATCAAAATTACACAAGTTTAGGGCATAAATCCCAACATCCTCGCAGTCATCATCAGGGGTGACGACTTGGGTTTCAGCTAAACCCATGTAACGTTTAGACTGTCTAACAGTCCTCCCACTACGTCGAGGCATTCCCAACTCTTGGGAACGAACTTGACTTGACGTGCTAGGATGAACAACACTTGTTGACGTACTAGCCCCATCAGCAACTCTTGCTGATGTTCTATCCATTTCGTTCAACACGATTTTGCTCCTAGGAAAATGATCCCTGATGTGGTCTTCCTCAAGGAAAGTGGCGTTTGTCGACACAAGCACGTTATTTTCCTTAGGATCGAAAAATAGACCACCCCTAGTCTCTTTTGGGTAACCTATGAATAGAAATAATTTTGAACGGGGTTCCAACTTCTTCGGGCTTGACACCAACACATGGGTCAGGCATCCCCAAATTCTGAAATGGTGTAAACTACCTTTACGTCTATTCTAGAGTTTGAAAGGTGTTTCACAAACGCTCTTCGACGGAACATTGTTCAAAATATAGGCCGCAGTTTCCACTGCGTAACCCCAACAGGGTTCTGTTTCTTCTCTCCGATACACCATTCTTCTGTGGCATACCAGGTGCTGAGAGTTGGGATGTAATTTCGTGTTTTATCATATATTCCTGGAATTCAGTGTCCATATACTCTCCACCTCGATCCGATAAAGTGTTTTGATCGTTTTACCTCACAGGTTCTCAACCTCAGTCTTATACTCCTTGAACTTTTCAAGAATTTCATATGCATTTGGTAAATATACCCATGCCTCGAATAATCATCTATTAAAGATACGAAGTATTCGTAACTTCCTCGTGCTTTAACATTCATCGGACCACAGAGGTCAGAATGTATAAGCTCAAGGGGCTTATTTGCTCTATAACCTTTTCCACTAAAAGGACGTTTGGTCATTTTGCCTTCGAGGCATGACTCACACACCTGTAAAGAGTTTTCTTCCGACTCGTTTAGAAGTCCACTCTTCACTAGTCTCTCAATCCTATTGAGATTAATGTGGCCTGACCTTAGATGCCAAAGATGGGCATTTTCTTTTGGAGAAACTTTAACTGTTTTAGTTCGTGTTTCTGCAGTTTTAAATAATTCAGTGTTCAAAATGCTTTTGACCGAATTAGGTTTTAAAACATACAAATTAGACTTAACTGAAGCAGAATAAATCAAATTACCATTTCTGGAAATAAACGCTTTATTGCCATTAAAAGAAATGGATATACATTGTTCTAAAAGACCTAATAGAAACAAGGTTTCTAGTAAACCTGGAACTATGTACATATTGTCTAACAAAATGTAATTCCTGCCAAAATAAAGCTTCACTTTGCCGATCGCTACAGCAGAGACTATCTCCCCAGATCCAACCCGTAGAGTCACCTCACCCTCTCGCAGCTGCTGCCAGGAATCAATTCCCTGAAAAGAAGAACAAACGTGGTTAGTGGTGCTCGAATCCAATATCCAGGCAAAGTCATTACTCTCCACTAAAAAAGTTTCAGTCACAAGTAAATCACATTTACCTTGATTCTTCCTCTCAGCAAGGAACTTGGGACAGTTTCGCTTCCAATGGTCGTCCTCATTGCAATGGAAACACTTTCATTTTTCTGCAACTTCCTTGACCTTCTTGCCTTTTTGGGTGGCAACTCGATCAACTTTACCCTTCTTTATCTTCTTCTTCCCTTTCGGGCGAGAAGGAGCAACAGATGTAGTCCCAGAGGTCGAACCCCTGTGATATGATCTATAGGCAACATTTGCCTCAGCTTCCGGTGTCCTGATCCTCATCAAGGACTGGAAGTTCTGTAGCTCGTTCAGAAGGGTGGTCAGTGTGTAGCTTATCTTGTTCATAATAACGTTGCTACGAAACAGAAGGAAACTCTTCGGAAGAGTCTTCAAGATAAAGCTGACCTAGCTCGACTCATCGATTGAAGCCCCGTTCATCTCCGCCAAATTAAAGTGGGTCATCATGTCCAGAACATGTTCACGGATAGACGCCCCTTCTTTCATTCGGGCGTTGAAGACGTGTTTGAGCGAGTCATGTCTGACCTGAAAGGACTGTTGTCCAAACATGTCTTGCAACGACTCCATGATCTCCTTAGCGATGATCATCAACTCGTGCTTCTTTGCCAAAACTTCAGACAAGCTGGCAATGATATAGACCTTAGCCTTTTCATTGGCCCTGATCCATCGATCGTATGCATCACGAACACTTCGTGATGTAGTCGAGCTCGGCAACTGAGGACACTCCTCAGTAAGCACGAACTTAAGGTCGTCCATTACAAGTATCGTGTTGATATTGTTCTTCCACGTTTGGAAGTTATCTCCCACTAACTTATCCGTAACGAGTAATGCTATTATCGAGCTAGACATTTTTGCTGAAAAATCAAATTAAAAATTTTGTGTTAGTCTCATAAAAACGTTTTTAAGACCAATCAAGTTTTAGCAAAAATTAATCTTATGATCCCTAGGTCATTTAAAATTTGCAATGATATCCTAAAGGTTTAGAATGACCGCCACTGAAGGATGAACAGAAACACTCCTCCTCTAGGACGAGACTTTCTCGACCTGACCCTAATCCCAGAATAACTCTTATTCCATTAGGCGTTCAGTTACCATTATTTGGTCGAATTCATTAACACTTAACGAATCCCGTGAGTGTCACCCTCAATCTTTAAGTTTCCAAGTATTTGTCCAAACAATAGCCACCGAAGGGTGAACCACGAAGGAAAACCAACAAGGAAACTGTATCCCTTTCGAGAATTCACGGTGTTCTGACTCCCATGATCAAGGCCCTCCGAAGGAATTGTCTGGTCCAGGCCAAACTAGTAGGCGGATCATAGGGGTTCAAGGTGTGAATCGAAAGAAGAGACCGTGGGTCCCATTTTCAAAGGTCCCGCTCCCACTCACTATAAGTACTCTCTCCATTCACTATGATATTGATCTATACAAATACCATCCGAAGGGGAACGCTCCCATTTTTGCCACGAGGTCGAGTATGGATCTCACGGTGCGGACTTAACGGAGATTTGTGGTTGGAAAATTAAATGTTATACACTTTATTTCCTCCCACTCAACACTTTATATTTTTCGGGATTGACCTTGATAAACCGACTAAAATTTACCTAAGTCTACCAATATAACTCTTATATTGTATTAGGCCTAAGTTTATAATCATATTATTACTTAGGTCTATGTGAGTAAATTAATCAACTTTTAATTAACGGCACTCATGAAAAATATAACCTAAGAATCTCCGGACCGAATTCACTCCCAGGTCGGTTTCCAGGTAGGGGTGTTCTGCAAGCGTCAACTTAAATACCACAACCTTAGATAAAACCTTCCTTACACACAGTTACTTATCAGTCACCATTCAAAGATTATATTTTGATTTCCTAATTCTAATCTTATTAGAACTAGAAAACCTAAGTCTAATTATTCAAGTTCTAAACACTTTTAAACTAATAATTAACTTAAGTTGTATGCATTTCTATGTTATAATACTTGATCATTCATCACATGAATAACTATTCTATAACATAAATATTCATCTCATGAAATTAAATGCATGAGCATACTTTAATCTAAAAAATATAACACTTATATTTAATTAAATTAAAACATGCATTTAATTATATTATAACACTTATAATATAACCTATCATGCAAACTATATATTATAACACTTATAATATAAATGATGCATGAAATGTTTAACCTAAGGTGGGATTTTAAATCTATATGACATACATTATGCACATACAATTTAATTAAATCATACATCTCATGCATAAAAATAATTAAATAGCAAAAATGGATCGATTTTGGCCATTAGGGGCATTTATTTAATTAAATAACATTAATATAACATTTATATTAATATTATTTAACAAAATAAAATAAATAAATAATAGATATTACATTTTATAAAAAAATAAATAAAAAAATCGTGAAAAACTGCCCACGTTGTGCGAATCAGCCTCGCGAACTGCCCACTAACGCTCGCAGCGTTGTAACGTCATGGGCAGCGTTCTAACGCTGCAATGTCCAGCGTTGTGCCAGTGTTCCCAACGCCAGCAGCGTTGCAACCAAATCCTTGCGTCGCAACACTGTTCTGCAGCGTGCCTTGCTCCCGCAAATGCAGCGTTGAGACGCCGATGAACAGTGTCTCAACGTTGTCGACAAAACAACAAGCACCTCTTGCTGTTCTTCGTCGTTTCTCGCTCGTTTCCGCTCCGATTTCTTCACAACATCTCATGCCACGAAACGACACAGACTTACAGACTCGATTTACATTAAAAATGCCCAAAACCACGGACCCTTACATTGATCACATCAAGATAAATGTAAATCTACTAAAAATGCCAAAACGGAAAAAATCCATTATGCAAACCATTATTCATCTCATGAATCAAAGCATTTACCAACCTAATTTTAACAAAATTAAATGCACAACAAAAAGCCAACAACTTGGCTCTGATACCAATTAAAGAGAATGAAAATCCCAGCGCAGCGGAAGACGATCGAATCGTCGTGGTTTTGTTGTACATTTTTATTTCGTTAAAATTAACTATCACATAGTAAAGGTTAAACATGCAATTCTAGAAAGGAAAAACAGCAAGTTCAACGTTACTTACTTGTTGAAGACAATCTTCAAGCTTTCCTTCCATTCACGAACTCTTCGTGCTCTCCTCGTTCTTAATGACCTCGTACTCTTCACACGAACACCTATCGAACACCTCCACTTGGTTTCTCGGTTGTTCTACTTTAGAAAAAATGAGTATTGTGGGATCCTTCTTTGGTTTTTGGGAGGAGAAGTTGAGAGAATTTTGAGAGAGAAGAGAGTTGCTTCTTTTGGTGAGAATTCCAAAAATGAGCAATTCATCCATGAACCCTTCTTGCAAAGGGGTTTAAATAATGGTGATATGTGGAGTTGAAATCTCCACCTATTTACAATTTTACCACAACCAGAGGTTATGCAAATCATATTTGCATAACTACATATTATAAGATATCTCATATCTCATTTTACAAATCACATTTATATAATTGTGGATTTTTAAATTGAATCACATCCAATTTAATTTCTCTCAATCTAATTTCTCTAAATTATCCCTAATTCAACAATTAGGCTAACCTTTAGTTTATTATGAATCTCATTCACATTAAACTATATAATATATCATTCATATCTCATATAAATGACAAAATTGCCCTTTAGTGAACTTGAACACTTCAAATTCACACCAAAATTGTAAGCCTTCTATTAATCCAGTTTGAGCCAACCGAGGGACCTTATGGACCTACAGTGACGAGCTCCAATGATCCGAGATTAACCTATCAAACTCTTTGACCTGGTTAATTGATAACTCGCCATAAGAGAGTTATTTTACTAGAATTTTAGTATTTAATCCACTTGACTTGCATTTAATTTAGTGATCCTCATGTTATTTCATCCCTAAATTATATGTGTTAGCTTTAAAATCTTGAATTTAAGCATTAGGTGCAAAAAGAATTAATTTTGATGTTTTTGTGCTTTAATTTAAGAAATTTAGGAAAATAAGCTAACGGTTAATTGAAGATCGAAAATTGATATTTTTCTTAACTCCAAAAATCCTTGCATATTTAGTTTGATTTATAATTGAATTCATAAATTTATTTGGGATTTTTCTGTGTGCAGGAGATGTTTAAAAATTACAAGAGTTCCTAAGGGCATTTTAGACATTTTACCCAAAGGGTAATATGGTCTTTTTACCCTTAAGGGTATTTTTGTAATTTGTGGAGTTGGGGCAACACCATCTTGTGTAAGGAGGCTAGGGTTTTGTCACGGGGTGAATTCCGAGACTAGAATTTTTCGCTTGCAAAGTGTGCACCACCGTGTGGCCTAAAGGAGGTTTCCTTAGTACAACCTATAACTTGTTGGACATGCGGAATGAAGACAAAGAGAAGAAGACAAAAGAGAGGAGGAACAACATTAACACATTGGGGGCCAACACCCTTTTTCACTCTAACTTTATTGAAATCGAGAAGGATAGTACACTCACCAATTACAAAATTGGGCAAGAAGCTCTCTCCACAGGTTGGAGGTTCGCTTCTTTAAATAAGGGGAAGGGGGACGTACAAGTGAGGGACATGTATCCCATGTTCTACTAACTACCCACAACTTCTTACCACTAATTAAGGTCCACTACTTGGGCGGTTTTAACTCTCATCCACTAAGTGGTAGTTTTTAGGCTAACTAACAAAGTGGAGGTATAGTCTCACCTTAGTTTCCTCAATGCTTGACACTTGTCACGATCCTAAGGCTTCTCCCCCTTTTGCGGTTAGAATGGTAGTTTTTCCTTGGCTTATAAAAGGGATCCTCACTTTGCTTTGCTCTGTGATTATCCTCTTTAGTTCCAAGGGAAATGTCTTCCATACTTCTTCCCCACATCACCCACGAAAGAGTAGATGTTTGCTTTCTCATTCATTTGTTAGGGAATGAGTGTCTTCGTGGTCCCCTGCACAATTGCTCTTACGCATGACACTTCTAGCTGGTGGCGCCGACCTCTCGGAGTATCCTCCAATTGGTGCGAGGGACAGAGGCATTGATGGCCTCGTCCCCATGTGCGTGTCGATCCCCATGCGACTGCTGTTGGCGCGCGTTGCTGGGTGTCACGGTCGTACCTCTCGAACCGTGCGGCACCATGATTTATCCCTCGAACATGGCCAGCCTTAAGGGGAACTTCTACCCCATCGCTATGATCGCAACACTTTGTGGCTTTGTCGGGCCTTAGGCGAGGTTCTTCAGTCCTCAACTAAGCATCAAGTAAATAAGCAGCGGAATATAACTTGGTCGTACACGTCGCCCGTCCGTGTACTTGCACTCGATCTTCCCATGAGTTGGCTTTGACGGGACATTCTCGGATCGCTGGCCGCTAACGGGCCCTATATCGGAACCTCCAACCCATGGAAAGGGGCGCAATGTCGGCACACCTGTGTCGTCCGACACTGTCCCTTGAAAATCCGTTACAAAGGAAACGCCCAAGAAACTTCTCTTGTGACGCTCGCCCCAGCCATGACACGCTAACGTGCCACGGGGTGACTCACTTAGGCCCACAAGCCCAGGGGTGGTGGAGAGTCGACACCATGGTACCCCCTATAGTATATTATGTGAAATATTGGGTCTTCCTCCCTTGCACGTCATTTTGCCGAGGAGTCATACGGCCATACATCGACCCCTCCGACGACACGGTTGGCCCCAGTCTCACATGGCTTCAAGCCCACCTATCTTGGTGTGTTAGATGATGCACCGTCCTCCTCGATCGCATCATGGCACGACTTGTCACTGTGAGGTTCACAAACATACGTTCTTCTAGTATGATTGTGACACTGGGCGCTGGCGGATCAGTCTGCGCGTAATCTGGGTAGGCTGCGCGCGGCGCACGCTCCTGCGCATCGCATGCGTTGGCGCTCGCGCGCGCGCGGCCGCTGCTCGTGGTCGCCCGATTGTGCTAGGCATGCGCCTAGCGTGGCGCCTGCCTCTAGGCTGGTGTTGACGCACACCAAGGCCCCGCGCACCCTCCTGTTGTGCGCTAGCCTGACGCCTCCCCTCCATGCCTCGTGCATCATGGGCCTGGGGGTGGTCTGCGCCTGGCGCAGTTGCCTGTCTCACCATGGGTGTCTCGATCCCTGGGTCACGACTGTGCATCTAGCTTGGTGTGGGTTGTTGCCTCCCCGAACAAGCACGCCTGCGCCCCCTCCTCGGCCGAGGGGCGTGGCACGTCTTGTTGCGCTTTCCCGAGCATTCCGTGCATTTGGATTTCTTCCGCAAGCCTTGTCCTCGCTCGCGATGCCGTCTCGCGGTTGGCTTCGACGGACACTCCCCATCCTGTTGTGTTACACCAGGATGGGGGGCATCTCCTGCCCACCCGTGCTGGTCCTTTCACGCCCAACATTGGACTGCTACCAGCATGGCTCATCGTTGTGCAAAGGCTGTGATGCTCCGAAGGAACACAAGCGTCTTGGGTATCACGGGCTTCCTTCGTCTCCGAGTGTAGGAGAAAACACCTAATCCGAACCAGCCAGGTGTTGTCTTTCTTCTCGCTCGGTCTCTTTCCTGCAAGTTTGCCATCCCTTGAGCGGTGTCCGGGCTATCCGCTAGGCCATTGGGATGCCCGACCTTTAGGGGTGTGACAGGTTTACAAGTGTGAGAGGGGGAGAGAATTGGTGACAAGAGAAAGAGACCGAGGAGAGAAGGAGAACCGAGCTATTGCTACAGCAAATGTGTGCATTGGAGAGACTAATCATGAAGGTGTAGTTACTGTAGCAATCGCTGGTCCATCCATTGGTGAAGCAATTGTGGTCGGCGTGGTGAGAATTGCTACAACAAAGCCAAGAGAGGATTCGTGAAGGGCTTCGATTTGCTGAAGCATTTGGAGGACAGAGGTGCTTAAGCATTTGGAGGACAGAGGCACTTCGATTTGTTGTAGCAATTTTGAGGGGCGGCATCTGGAGAGCTGACCGATCAATTTGCTGAAACAATTGCGAAGGAAGGTCAAAGGAGCGATTTGCTACAGCAATAGGCATGAGGTTGCTGATTGCTAAGAATTGCTGAAGCAATCGTTGGAAGAAAAAGGATTTCTTTGAGAGGTTTCTTTGAAGCAATTGCTTGGTCGCTTTGCTTTTCTTGAAGCAAAACTGGGGTTGTCCTTGCTGCTATCGAGAGCTACCATTGCTGTAGCAAAACCCGGAGCATGATGTGCCATTGCTATAGCAAAATCGAGACATCAAGGTGCCATTGCTGTAGCAAAACCCGAAAGCATCAATGCAGTTCGGTTTTTCACAGACGACGCTCACAAAGTTGTCGTTTTTCAGAGTTTCCACCGTTGGATTTAGCTGAAATTTTGTCAGCTTGTTCGGGGCTGACCAGACTTCGTTTTGCACGGTTGGATCGTCGTTTAAAGCTTTGGGTAATGAGATATTGCTATCAAACTGAACTAGAAAAATAACGCCACCTGTTATGTAACGTTTTCCTATCTTGAAGTGCTCTTGTTCACTATTTTTGCTAAATTAACACTGCTTTTGTTGGATGCTTTACATTAATTAGGAGTCGATTTGCCCACTGTTTAGACGAATTGTGTGGCTGTTTTTGGACTGTTATTTTTATACAATTCTATTGATTAGTGAAAGCCTGCTTAACTTAAAGATGTGCAATTTGACTTCAAGCATGAGCAAAATTCTTCTAGGCACGGGTTAGGTTGTTCTTCAATGTATAAATTGTAATAAATTAGTGGTTGATGCCATGGTTGGATTTATGAAATTTTAATGTTTTTAACGTGCATGAGAATTAAAAGCGGCATTTTTAACTTCTCTATAATTCATCAACTTGGGAAAGCTAATGAATTAGAAAACTAAAATTTCATTCTAGGATTATTGAGTTGATTAGGGATAATTAACCCACCTAGAACCTAAAATCATGGGCATTATTTAGATCACAATTGGAAAATGGTAGGTTTTAAAACTTAGTGATTTTGGAAAGAGTCATTTATGCATGTGTAGGTAAATTCAAGGCATCACTCAAAATTTATTCCAATTGAACATTAGAACTCTAACCTAACCCGAGTCTATTTTTCATTACAAATCTCATCTCTTGTATCTGCCCTATTGTTTGCATTCTCCTCTCCCCTCATTTAAATTTAGTTATTTTCTTGCATCTTACTTTATCTTTCTTACTTATCGTATCAATTTATTTATTTTAAACAGTAAATTGCACACTCATGCATTGCACTAAAATAAGGAAAATTTGTTAGGACACTCAATCATTTAGATTCAACTAGTCCTCGTGGGATCGATACTTAACTTATCACTTGTTGCACTCGACCGTGTATATTTGCACGTCATAAAAGTGTTAGAGTCTTATTCTAATTTGTTTTAGTTTAGGGCACTCGATATTTTTGCATCAAGTTTTTGGCGCCGTTGCCGGTTTGATTCTTATTTTGTTTGAGTTGATTTTAGCATTTTATCCTTGTTTTTCTTGTTGGGTGTGTCTTGTTATCTTTGTTTCGTATTTTTATCTTTGTTGAGTCTTGGTTATTCTTTCTTGTTGTGTTGGTGCATATTGTGTTTGTTGAGCCTGCTATTATTGATTCATTATTTTACTATAGCTTATGATAACTTTGGATGGTCTTCTGTGCCCAATGAGCAACCACAATATAGTTACTTTTCTTATGATTATCCCTATGCCAATTTAGAGTCTTCTAGTGAGGGGTATGAATCTTATGGCTACCAAATACCTAATTACTATCATACTAACCCTATGACTTATGGGAACCATAGGTATGATAATAATCAGCAATTGGGCCTATGAATCATATCCTAGGGGTTTTGAGCCATATCCTTCCTATATTCAAGAAATCCAGGTAGAAGACGAATCTTCCCTTAAAACGTTGTTATTAGAATATATGAGAACCACAGATGAGAGGAATAGGCAAATAGGAGAGTCAATTTAATGCTTAACGGATACACTTGTCTCCCTTAGAGAACAAATGTATTTAGACCCATCTGAGGTTGAGCACCCTAGGGAAGATAGTGAAGGAGGACCCACACCCTTAGATAGTTCGGTGAGTCACTTGATCACTGACCCGCTGATAGACCCTCAGGATCCTAGTCCTTCACATTTTTCTGAGTATGGACATTTAGAGGATTGTGCTTTAGATGTAAAAGAACTAGAACCTTTTAGCACACACCAGGATAGAGTTAGTGAGAGTGTGGAAGAAGTCGAGCCTGTTGAGTTAGGCCAGGAGGTAGAGTTTGAGGCTTTTGAGGCTATATCAGTTCTATCTTCTGATTTTTCTCTTATTGGTGAGTATTTTTCTTTCTATTCTCTCGAGTCAGTGTCTTTGTGTGAATCTGTTTATTTTCCTGTTTTTCTTTCTTTTCTTTTATTATATAAAAAATTAAAAAATATATCTGTTTCGGACTCTTACGAGAAGCTAGTATTCTTGCTAGCATTGATTTGTTTTGTAGATTCAAGAAAGAGAGGCCCAAAGAAATGGGAGAATTTTTACGTACCTTGATGAGCCCTACGTCAAGCTAATGACGTTAAACAAGCGCTTCTTGGGAGGCAACCCAAAGTTTATTGTTTGTTTCGTTTTTATTTTTTATTTTTTCTTTTGTTTCGTTTTTAGTTGTTTTTGTAGTTGAATAAATAACCCTTGCTTATTTTGCAGCTCCCTTGGGGTTTAGCGATTGATATGCGCTTTAGTGGAGGTCTTCTTAATTCAGGATATTATTATTCTCCCTTCCATCTTATTAGTTGTCCTTAAGCATGCTTAAGTGAGTAGTTTATACATTAAGGACAATGTATGCTTTAACCATGAGGGGGAGAAGTGTTGTTCTGAATCTGATTTTTGGCTTAATTGCAAATTTTTCTGTTGATGAGACTATGTGCTGTTAGCGTTTTAGGGTGTTGCATGCCTTTGTGTTTATGAAGTTATTTACTTGCTTTAGAACTTCAAGATGATCTATTTTGACTACTTCAATTGTTGGTATTCATGGTCTTAGATATGCATGATGTAGGTAGTTGATTCTTTATGTGTAAGTAAGTAAAAATAGGAAAGATAGTTGTTGTCCCTTTTATGAAAATTGGTCTTCTGCATGTGTTTTTATGGTAAAAAACATGTTGTCTTTTGTAGAAACTTGGTATGCATCTCCATGAAAATTAAGAGTTAAAGTCAAATCTTAGGTTTAATGAAAATAAGGTTTGTTGTTTTTGTTTGAGGCAAAAGTATGCTATCTTATTTGGTGTTTCTTGAGGTTAAGCTTGTCATCAGGGTCCTTTAGTACGCTCATGGTTAGTGTGTCAATCAAACTAGTTAGGATTCAACTTCTAGGCTAAAAATTTCGAAAGCTAGAAGCCATGACAAGTCAGGTAACCTATACATCTTTTTTAGCACTAAAAAATTATTAAATTCTAAATTTGTGATCATTTCAAGTTTGGGAGAGTTACCCGACCTCCCTAACTCAATGAAGACATTGAGTACTCTAAGTTTGGGGGGAAAGGTAAATTCTTCGTGTTTTTTTTAAGAAAAAAAGAAAAAGTGTGCAAACCTTTCATTTCCCTAAAACTCCATTGAGCTAGACCAAAAATATGTTATTTATTTCGTTATTTAAAGTCAGTTCAGGCTACTTGGTGCTCGATGTTAGGGGGTCTGGGCACTAACCATGCTGGCCTCTTGGAGCGAAGGTATCAAGCGAGAAGCCTGTACGCATTGCTTAGGTGGCTGTGTCACGGTCATTACTCTCCAACCGTGTGACGCCATAATTTTTTCGCTCAATCATGGCCAGCCTTAAGGGGAACTTAAGCCCCGTCTCTCTGATCGCAACCTTTTGTGGCTTCGTCGGACCTTGGGCGAGGTTCTTTTCCCACAACCAACCTTCTCTCGAGCTTGAACGCGACTCTAGCCGACTTGCCTCTACTCTAGGCCAAGTCTCAAGGCTCAACCTTGTCTCTACACTAGGCCAAGGTCGTTAGAAAGCTCTGTCGCTTCTCAAGACATCATTCTCAACATCTTAGACATGTCTGTCAAGGTCTCACATCGATCCGGGACTTCTTCGGGACTCATTCGGTCCCTTCTTGGGATCAAAACGACCTAAAAACGCTCAACCGGAGCTTATCGGGTGATTTCGGGACTTACCGGGACTTACTGGGGCATTATAACGCTTACCGGGAGCAAACATTGCAAACTGGAGCTTTTCGGGCCATTATAATGCTTATCGGGACATAACGGGCAAATATCGAACCAACCGAAAACTATCGGGTCCCACTGATGAATAGTGATGCCATCCCGAGCCTCGAGATGTCATCGGACTTAGCTGCTCGCTCGGACATGCTATCGAAACCTTCCCATGGCTTAACTTCATGATCGGGGCCTTTCGGACATCCATCCATCCGAGTCATCGGGGCATGGACCCTTCTAAATCCATGCCGAGTCATTTTCGTATCGCGTGCCGCTACCGAGCCCTATGGTGCAACCTCTAGCTCATGGGGAAGGGCGCAATGTCGGCACATCCGTGCTGCCCGACACTATCCTTGTAAAACCCATTCCATAGGAAGACGCCCCAAGACACTCGTCTTGACACGCTCGCCCCAGCCATGACACACTTGCATGTGCCATGGGGTAGCTCACTTAGGCCATGAGGCCCACGGGTGGTGGAGAGCCAACACCATGCCTCCCCCTATAGTAGATTATGTGAAATATTAGCTTTGACACCCATGCACGTCAATTTGGCGAGGAGTCATACGCCAGCGTAGAGCGCTCGTCTGGACTCCGATTGACACGAAATCTGCCGAGTTTCCATCTTGCCCATATACGAACTTAACTCTAGAGCCGCTCATCAAACTCACGACCGAACCCCGACTTTCGAGGCTATGGCTCGGGGCCCCATCTGGCTCCCACTAGCGTGTCACTGACACCACTGACGACATAGTTTCTTCCCACGATGCTTGTTTCACAACTTGGCATTCATGCCCACTGTTCTTGGTGTGTTAGATGATGCACCGTCCTCCTCGGTCGCATCATGGAACTTGTCTTTCTCTACCTCGCATGCTTTGGTGGGCGACACTCGCGTGCCACCCTTGCAATTGTCTGCGCCTGTGGGAGTCACAACCAACTCTCTTCTAGTATGGTTGTGACACTCTCCCCCACTTAAACTAGTCATCGTCTTCGATGACTTACTCGGGGGTTCAATCCAAATCATCACACAATGGATTGTCACACTCTCCCCCACTTAAACTCGGCATCGTCTCGATGACGATCCGTTCTTGGGCTTGCAACTGACGAACTTGCTGAATATAATCGTGCATCAGATCGAATATGGAAACTGTTACCTACTCATGAACTGGACTGCCCAAGGGACCTACTACGCCCAACTCTAGGACTTGGCCCGACGACCAGAAACATAAGAACGAACAACTACCACCCTGTGGGCTATCCCTCTCTGGGGCCTACCTCGCCCAACTTTAGGACTCGACCCAGGAATCACCAGACAGGACATGGCAAAAGGCATAGGCATTCTCTTACCTAGCCACGGAGAGCGCGCCCCAAACTCACTTGGCCATTCTGGCCACCACATCACATATTCTCTGAGCGACACATCACGGTGCACAGAATGGACTCATCGTGACACCAACTCTCACGGTAGCAAAGTCTGAAAGCACACTGACATAGCCCTCTGTCTGTTGGCACTCCCCTTCAACCAACTCTCAACTGGCCACCCTCATGTGGCAACGCTGCAAAGATGCTTCTCTTGATCTTGCTGCAACTTCTCTCTCTTCTTGCTCTTGTCTCCAGTCTGATGCTCCTACATTAGCTAATACCGGTCTCGACAACTCTGTGAAGTCACCCACCTAGGCCCAGTGGAATGACTTAAGGGACACACGTGCTCTCACTTACGAGCACTCTCACTGGACAAGCAACCCATTTTTGCGGGCACTTTCCCACTCAACTTAGCCGGCTCTACTCAGCCAAAACGTCCACCCACATGGACTTGCAATCTGCACAACTTCGCACTTGACCGACACATGTCGCACTGACTGCCGGCTTCTTGCTTACAACCATTCACATTATCCCTCTGATGGAAATGGCTCTTTGGAAGGCATCCTTACCTGGTACACCTTCTGAACAACTCTCTTTAGCAGAACGTAACCCAAGCCCTTGGCAAATAGACTTGGTTCTTGCTCACTGACGGGTTGGACTCACTCCCGAGTCGGCCGACCCACACATCGCCTCTCGAGCATCGACAACACAATCGCCTCGCCGTTCTCTTGGCACTCTTGACGCACTTGTGAAGTCTTAAACACGATCCTGGGTCTGTCTCTGTCTGTCTTGTCCGACTACACACACAAAAGATGTCTCTGGTACCAAATGTCACGGTCGTTACTCTCCAACCGTGCGGCACCATAATTTTTTCGCTCAATCATGGCCAACCTTAAGGGGAACTCAAGCCCCGTCTCTCTGATCGCAACCTTTTGTGGCTTCGTCGGACCTTGGGCGAGGTTTTTTTCCCTCAGCCAAGCTTCTCTCGAGCTTGAACGCGACTCTAGCCGACTTGCCTCTACTCTAGGCCAAGTCTCAAGGCTCAACCTTGCCTCTACACTAGGCTAAGGTCGTTAGAAAGCTCTGTCGCTTCTCAAGACATCATTCTCAACATCTTAGACATGTCCGTCAAGGTCTCACATCGATCCAGGACTTCTTCGGGACTCATTCGGACCCTTCTTGGAGCCAAAACGGCTTAAAAACGCTTAACCGGAGCTTACCGAGTGATTTTGGGACTTACCGGGGCATTATAACGCTTACCGGGATCAAACATTGCAAACTGGAGCTTTTCGGGCCATTATAATGCTTACCGGAAGATAACGGGCAAATATCGAGTCAACCGCAAATTATCGGGTCCCACTGATGAATAGTGATGCTATCCCGAGCCTCGGGATGTCATCGGACTTAGCTGCTCGCTCGGACATGCTATCGAAACCTTCCCATGGCTTAACTTCATGATCGGGGCCTCTCGGACATCTATCCATTCGAGTCATCGGGGCATGGACCCTTCCAAATCCATGCCGAGTCATTTTTGTATCGCGTGCCGCTATCGAGCCCTATGGTGCAACCTCTAGCTCATGGGGAAGGGCGCAATGTCGGCACACCCGTGCCGCCCGACACTGTCCTTGTAAAACCCATTCCATAGGAAGACGTCCCAAGACACTCGTCTTGACACGCTCGCCCCAGCCATGACACACTTGCATGTGGCATGGGGTAGCTCACTTAGGCCATGAGGCCCAGGGGTGGTGGAGAGCCAACACCATGCCTCCCCCTATAGTAGATTATGTGAAATATTAGCTTTGACACCCATGCACGTCAATTTGGCGAGGAGTCATACGCCAGCGTAGAGCGCTCGTCTGGACTCCGATTGACACGAAATCTGGCGAGTTTCCATCTTGCCCATATACGGACTTAACTCCAGAGCCGCTCATCAAAAATCACGACGAAACCCCGACTTTCGAGGCTATGGCCCGGGGCCCCATCTGTCCCCCACTAGGCGTGTCACTCACACCACTGGCGACATAGTTTCTTCCCACGATGCTTGTTTCACAACTTGACATTCATGCCCATTGTTCTTGGTGTGTTAGATGATGCACCGTCCTCCTCGGTCGCATCATGGCACTTGTCTTCTCTCGGCCCTCGCATGGCTTGGCGGGCGACACTCGCGTGCCACCCTTGCAACTGTTTGCGCCTGTGGGAGTCACAACCAATTCTCTTCTAGTATGGTTCTGACACGATGCGCTAACCACGTGTGCCATTCTAAGAACTGCGGGAGAGTCCCATTGATTAGGTGTGGTGCGCTAACTACGTGTGCCATTCTAAGAACTACGGGAGAGTAAAAAAATAAATAAAAATTAAAAAAACAAACAAAAGAAAGTAAAAAAATATTGAAAAAAAACCTAGCCCTAAGTAATGAGTTTTATGGAAGTAGAGGGGAATAATGTAAATATTTGTTTTTATAAAAAAATAAATAAATAAAAAGGAATGATCATAAAATTGTAGTCATGCTAGTTTTGGAGTGTGACTTATCTTTAACTATGGGTTGCTTGATTTGAATGATTAGGATTCTAGTGGTTGAGCTTTAGGGTAGATGTCGAATCCTAGTTGGTTTGCTCTTGGTTATTGATGCATAAGTGTAGCTAAGAAACCCCAGGTGAGCCACTTAGAGAGCATTGATTGAATGGTGACTTGTAGCTTAGAACATAAATATTCAATCCTTGTTTAGTTACAAAAATGATCTGAGTCTTTAAAGGTCTTTTAAGTCTTTGGGGAATAGAACTCATTGAGGGCAATGAGTAGTTCAAGTTTGGGAGTTTGATAACTCGTCATAACGGAGTTATTTTACTAGAATTTTAGTATTTAATCCACTTGACTTGCATTTAATTGAGTGATCCTCATGTTATTTCATCCCTAAATTATGTGTGTTAGCTTTAAAATCTTGAATTTAAGCATTAGGTGCAAAAAGAATTAATTTTGATGTTTTTGTGCTTTAATTTAAGAAATTTAGGAAAATAAGCTAACGGTTAATTAAAGACCGAAATTTGAGATTTTTCTTAACTCCAAAAATCCTTGCATATTTAGTTTGATTTATAATTGACTTCATAAATTTATTTGGGATTTTTCTGTGTGCAGGAGATGTTTAAAAATTACAAGAGTCCCTAAGGGCATTTTAGACATTTTATCCGAAGGGTAATATGGTCTTTTTACCCTTAAGGGTATTTTTGTAATTTGTGGAGTTGGGGCAACACCATCTTGTATAAGGAGGCTAGGGTTTACAAGTGTGAGAGGGGGAGAGAATTGGCGACAAGAGAAAGAGACAGAGGAGAGAAGGAGAACCGAGCTATTGCTACAACAAATGTGTGCATTGGAGAGACTAATCATGAAGGTGTAGTTGTTGTAGCAATCGTGTGGTCCATCCATTGTTGAAGCAATTGTGGTCGGCGTGGTGAGAATTGCTACAGCAAAGCCAAGAGAGGATTCGTGAAGGGCTTCGATTTGCTGAAGCATTTGGAGGACAGAGGTGCTGAAGCATTTGGAGGACAGAGGCACTTCGATTTGCTGTAGCAATTTTGAGGGGCGGCATCGGGAGAGCTGACCCATCAATTTGCTGAAGCAATTGCGAAAGAAGGTCAAAGGAGCGATTTGCTACAACAATAGGCGTGAGGTTGCTGAGAGGTTGCTGATTGCCAAGAATTGTTGAACCAATCGTTGGAAGAAAAAAGGATTTGCCGAGAGGTTTCTTTGAAGCAATTGTTGGCGCGTTTTCTTGTCAAGCAAAAGCGAAATTTTATCCTTGCTGCTATCAAGAGCTACCATTGCTGTAGCAAAACCTGGAGTATCGATGTGCCATTGCTATAGTAAAATCGAGACATCAAGGTGCCATTGCTGTAGCAAAACCCGAAAGCATCAATGCAGTTTGGTTTTTCACAGACGACGCTCACAAAGTTTCCGTTTCCCGGAGTTTCCACCGTTGGATTTAGCTGAAATTTTGTCAACTTGTTCAAGGCTGACCAGGCTTCGTTTCACAGTTGGATCGTCGTTTCAAGCTTTGGGTCATCAGATATTGCTATCAAACTAAACTAGAAAAATAAGGCCACCTACTACGTAACGTTTTCCTATCTTGAAGTGCTCTTATTCACTATTTTTGCTAAATTAACACTGCTTTTGTTGGATACTTTACATTAATAAGGAGTCGATTTGCCCACTGTTTAGACGAATTGTGTGGCTGTTTTTGGACTGTTATTTTTATACAATTCCATTGATTAGTGAAAGCATGCTTAACTTAAAGATGTGTAATTTGACTTCAAGCATGAGCTAAATTCTTCGAGGCACGGGTTAGGTTGTTCTTTAATGTATAAATTGTAATAAATTAGTGGTTGATGCCATGGTTGGATTTATGAGATTTTAATATTTTTAACGTGCATGAGAATTAAAAGCGACATTTTTAACTTCTTTATAATTCATCAACTTGGGAAAGCTAATGAATTAGAAAACTAAAATTTCATTCTAGGATTATTGAGTTGATTAGGGATAATTAACCCACCTAGAACCTAAAATCATGGGCATCATTTAGATCACAATTGGAAAATTGTAGGTTTTAAAACTTAGTGATTTTGGAAAGAGTCATTTATGCATGTGTAGGTAAATTCAAGGCATCACTCAAAATTTATTCCAATTGAACATTAGAACTCTAACTTAACCCGAGCCTATTTTTCATTACAAATCTCATCTCTTGTATATCATTTCTATTGTTTGCATTCTCCTCTCCCTCATTTAAATTTAGTTATTTTCTTGCATCTTACTTTATCTTTCTTACTTATCGTATCAACTTATTTATTTTAAACAGTAAATTGCACACTCATGCATTGCACTAAAATAAGGAAAATTTGTTAGGACACTCAATCATTTAGATTCAGCTAGTCCTCGTGGGATCGATACTTAACTTATCACTTGCTGCACTCGACCGTGTATACTTGCACGTCATAAAAGTGCCAGAGTCTTATTCTAATTTGTTTTAGTTTAGGGCACTTGATATTTTTACATCATTAATCAACATTCATTAGCTACAGTAACACTCCACTAAAGCCCGTAGCTGCACTCCCGTTAGTGTAAGACAAGATCTATCCACTGATATAACCAATGCCCATGAGTCAACCCTTCACAGGTTGTTCGTAGACACTGCTGGGTCAAATTACTGTTTTACCGCTGTATCTACTTCTTGCTCCTTAAGTCCCCACTGCTTCTCTGATGAACAACAACGTTGTAATGGTCACCATACACAACAAATCTCTCATGCCAGTGAGAAGGTGGGCGTCCGTTGTCCAAGCCTTGGAGACAACACTTAAGGGAACAACCTCTCTAGTTTCCGTAAAGGCGGAAACGACTGAATTCCATCTCGTGTTGTTAAGTTCTCAGCTCCCTACTTGGTCCTATCCCTGAGACGATAGACATATTGGGCGAGTAACTGTGACTACTCTCACCTGTACTAATTAAAGGACAGACCCCCGTAGACAGGAGTCTGTAACACGCTCAGGATTCAGGTTGAGTCACTAATGGTCATCTACGAAGTTATTAGTCCATACTGTTAACGGTGTTACATCAGTAGGTCTAATAATTCACGGTCCGGTCTTGTACAATCTCATTGCACAGGATGCCCCCACTCGCATGTCAACCACATGAACGAGTCAGATCACCTCGTTTGTATCTAATACAAAGCGGGTCGCATCCACAACGTATCCAGGATTAGGTCTCCAACCCCATCCATATACTGTAGACCATTTGGGTCATTAACTCGAACGTGATCCTCCCTGTGTGTCTACTACACACCGTACAAGTTCTGTTTCTCTCATGTATTCAATGACCCTGGAGCTTAGTTTATTGGACAAAGTTTGTAAAATATGCAAGTCACAAAAAGATGAAATAAATAACTTTTATTAATTTCAAATGTTAAATTTACAAACTAAACGAGATTAGGACATCCATCCCAACAAAATCATCATTATATAAAGCTTCATCAAGCTTCATTAGAGTGACAACTCAAGTGTGATGAGGATAGCTTGAGATGGAGGTGGCCAATTTTAGCCAATTTTGAAGATGACTCACCTTGGGCAATTTGGTAAGTTGCAATCAATGGAAAATCCATAAAAATCTACTTTTTTCTTTTTAATTTTAATTAAAAAATCAATAATAAATTGATTTTAAATTAAAATTAATTTAATTAATTAAATAATTCATTGAATTAATTATTTTTTAATTTAATTTAATATCAAATATTAAATTAAATAAATGTCCCAATCCGGATCGATTTTTCGAACATGAATCTTTATTCATGCTATAAATCGATCCGATATTTAAATCATATTTAAATATATCCATCTCCTTTTAATCATAGTTTAATTTCTAATTAAGCTATGACTCGTTAAATATATCACATATAATTAACGATTTCTCCCAACACTGAATTTGAACAATTCAAATTCTTTTCTCTCAAAATGTTACAAGGTTTAGTCCGAGCTAGTAAGTGGGACCTAATAGACCTACAGATCATGAGCTCCAACGATACGAGATTAACCGACCAAAGTCTTTAGCCTAGCTAATCAACATTCGTTAACCACCGGGACACTCCACTAAACCCCAGTGGTTGCACTCTCCTCACTGTAGATATATTTCTGTCCACTCAATATAACCATGATTAGTAAGTCTATCCTTCATAGTTCGTTCGTAATTATAGTTTGGTCAAAAAAAACGTTTTCCCCCTGTAATTACCTATCGTTCCTTAAGTCCCATTGATCCTCTAATTAACAATTGGTTTGTGGTCTAACCAGCAAACTGAATCCCTCTCGGGCCAAGAGAGGGGTGGGCCCTTTGTTCAAGTCCCAGAGTCAATACTTAAGGGAACAACCTCTCTACTAATCCCTAAAGCGGGTAGGACTGAATTCCATCTTGCAGAACTATGTTCCTAGCTATCTACCCAGACTTATCCCTGAAATGGGAGGCTTATTGAGTCGACAATCTCGAGCCACTTTCACACATGCAATTCTAAGGATAATCTAAATAAATAGGAGTTCATAGCACGCTCAGGGTTAAGATCGAGTTACCTCGATCATCGTATGAATATAGTCAGTGGAGTTATAAAGTCTAAGTGACTAATTCGCGGTCCAGTCTTATGCAAACTCATTGCATAGGATGCCCCCACTCACATGTCTCCACATGAACGATTTAGGATCACATTGTTTGTACTCTACAAAGTGGGTGGCATCCATAATGTTCCCAGGATAAGGTACCCAACCCTATCCTTATACTATAGACCGTTTTGGCTATAACTTGAACTTGATCCACTTTTATGTAACACATAAAGTTCAAGTATTCATCCTATAACCAAGGGTTCTTTATTGGATTAAGGTTACACAATACACAATTCACTTTATTCAATAACACATTTACTGAATAAATCTCAATAACATCTTTATTGCAAAATAGAATATACATTCAGTTTATACAAAACCACGAGTTTTAGGACATAAAACCCAACAAGACTGGACCACGAAATAGTAACCACTAGGTGTAACTCCGTTGACTAGTTAGGTTTCTATTTCATTAGGATGACCTAGGCAACTTGATCTCAATCCTTAGCAGGTTACGAACTCCTGTTTGCGAGGGATTGTCCTTTGACTAGTGTGGGTGAGAGTGGCCAGATTCGCCGACTCAATATGCCTACCTTCTTGGGGACAAGACCGAGTGAGCAGCTGAGGACTTAACTTAGCAAGATGGAATTCACTCCTTCCCGCCTATTAGGGTAAGTAGAGGAATGTTCCCTTAAGTATGTCTCTGGGACTTGAACAAAGGGTCCGACCCTTTCATTGGCCTGAGAGGGACTTCTGTTTGTTGGTAGGACCACAAACAAATTGTTCATTAGAGGAACACTGACACTTAAGGAAAAAGATGTAACCCAAGGGTAAAACGGTAATTTGACCCAGATGGTATTACAAACATTTGTGAAGGATTGACTTGCTGTTATTGGTCAATATACGAGGACACAGAAATATATATGCAGTGAGAAGAGTTCAGCTGCAGGACTTTAGTGGATTGTTCCCGAACGAATGGTGATTAGGAGGTTAATGAGTAACCGAATAATTTCGTATCCTTGGAGCTTCTGATCTGTAGGTCCATTAGGTCCACCTTCTAGCTTGTAAAGGGTTCTTAGATCGTTTGAATTTGAAAGGTTCAAATTAAATTAGGGAATAAATGTATATAGATACATTATAATATAAAGTTTTGGAACTTTATATTATAAATTTAATGTGAATATGATTCATATTAAATTATATAAGAGATTTAAATATTTGAAAGAGTTCAAATATTAATTTAAATGCGAATAAGATTCATATTTAAAAACTATAGGTTAAAATTTAATGTGCATATGATGTGCATTAAAACTATAGGTTAGAAGAGAAATTGATTAAATATGATTTAATCTTAATTAAATAAATGATATTGAAACATTAATTAAATATATGATATTTAATTAATAATTAATTAAATTTGATTTAATTAATTAATTATATTAATTATTAATTAATGGGAATGTGTCAGGAGGACACGCTCCCCACTTCCCCACTGATTCCTTATCGATAGGGAATGGGGGAAGTGCTCCTCTTCCCTTTAAACTTCTAAACAGAGAGACGTTAGGGTTGATCGATCGTTTTTTGGTTTTATGGGCAACCAAAGAATTCTCTCTCTCTCTGTCCATTCCCTTTCCTTTCCAGATTGTTGGTCCCTTCCCATAAAAGGTTGATCTAAGTAGAACTCAAAGTCATAGAGAGTTTTCCATTTTGGTTGTGTCCTATTGGAAAATAAGAATAGAGAAATTCTGGGTTGTTGTGCAAATTTGGAGCAAGGAGTTGCTGCGCTGGAAATTGAAACTACAAAGGTAATTTCGAATTCCCTTTTACTTTAGGACTTTTACTGATAGGATCAAATCCCGTAGCGGATGCGATTTGGATCGCGTGTTCTTGTAATATGTTACGTAGATCAAATAAAAAACATATATAAAACGATTAAACATGTAAATTAGATATATGGACAACAGTAGTATTACCTTTGTAGAAAAAAACAACACGTGCTCCTTTTGATCCTCTCATTCTCACGATCTCAACGATCTCGCGTTCTCCACAAACTATGAAGTAGTTTTTGATCTGTCCGCTAGATCTTCTCCGTTGTATCTCTAGGAGAGTGAAGGTGGTGGAACCTCTTTTGGAGTTGGGAGGAAGACAAGTGTTTTGGAACTCTTCCAACAAAACACTTGTCAAAAGAGCACTAGGGTTGGCCTTTTGAAATAGGTTAACAAATGTGCATCTCATGCACATATTTATAGAGAAATAAGATAGAAATGACCATCCTACCCCTATAGTGCTCTTATGATATATTCCTCATGGATTGAACCATATGTTATATCAATTATGTCATATATAATTGATATATCCCTTTAAACATGAAATTGAACATTTCAATTTCACTCCAAACTATACACCCTCCTAATTTCCATGTTGAGCCAACGGAGGGGCCTAATGGATCTACAGATCATGAGCTCCAATGATACAAGATTAATCGATCAAACTCTTTGATTCAATTAATCAACATTCATTAACTATGAGTCATTCCACTATAGACTCGTAGTTGAACTCTCCTCACTGTAGACTATGTTGTATCCACTGATATAATCAGTACTTATGAGTCGACCCTTCACAGGTTGTTCGTAATCACAGCTAGGTTAAATTACCGTTTTACCCCTGTGAATACATCTTGCTCCTTAAGCTCCATTGATCCTCTAATGAATAATCAATCTATGGTCCTACCATAAACTTGATCCTTCTTAGGCCAGTAAGAAGGCGGGACCCCATTGTTCAAGACTTGGATTCAGTTCTTAAGAGAACAACCTATCTGATTCCCTAATTTAGGAATGAGTGAATTCCATCTTTCATAGTTAAGTTCCCAGCTACTTACAAAGTTATGTCCCTGAGAAGGTAGGCTTATTGTGTCGGCTACAGGCCACTCTCACCCATACTAGTCTAAGGACACACCTCACAAGCAGGAGTCCGTACCATGCTCAGGATTCAAGTTAAGTCACTAATGATCATCTATGAATTATTATACCTATCTTGATAACGGTGTTACACTAGTAGGTTAATAATTCGCGGTATGGTCTTGTATAATCTCGTTATACATGATGCCTCCACTCGCATGTCTACCACATGAACGAGTTGGATTACCTCGTTTGTACCAAATACAAAGCGGGTCGCATCCACGGTGTTACCAGTATAAGGTTCCCAACCCTATACATATACCATAGAACTTTTATGTTATACTTGAACAACTTAATCCAGTTTATTTCTACTACACAAATGTTCAAGATCTATCATTATAACCTTGAAACTTAGTTTATTGGATTTAGATTTATATGCGAGAATATAATAAATAATATCTTTATTTATTTGAAACAAAACTACACTTGTTTAGGGCATAAATCCCAACATGTTTGTATGCTTAAATTCATGCCTAATTAGATTAGATTAAGATTGTTTGTTCTCTGTATTTTTACCAATATATTGGTATTTGGAGTAAACCAAAAATAAACAAGTAATCGATCTATAAAATCACGTTTTCGCTGCTCACGGGGATCAGATTCCCTTCAATTGGTATCAGAGCAATGCTTGTTTTGTTTTGGTTGAAACAAATTTGTATTGATTAGGTGGGAATTGCATTTGGTTTGCTGTAAAACTAGTTTAGGAAATTTTGGCCTTAGTTTTAAATTCGATTTGATCAAATGAAATGTAAAGGCCCCTGCCTTTTGGGCAATTAAGTGCATAATCGAGTCTGTGATAGTGTTATGAGTCGTTCGTGATAAGTTTCAAAGCAATTCGGATGAGTATCGGGTGAGAATTTGCAAGAAGAAGCTGTTGTTTTTCGAAGGAAGGAGCTACTGCAGAAGCAGTAGCGTTGCAACGCAGCCAGCGACGTTGCAACGTCGCTCATCAGTATTGCAACGCTAGAGAACGGCGTCGCAACGCCAGCGCCCCCTATCGATAAGGAATCCAGAAGTTGGCAGCGTTGCAACGTCGTTTCATGGCGTCGCAACGCTACCGCGATAACAGGCACGAGCGCAAAAGGTGGCAGCGTTGCAACGCCGTAGCAGCATCTGGGTGAAGCAGACCGGTTCAGCGGCGGTTCGAGCAGTTCGGGTCGTGGATGGTCCGGTTCGAGCGGTCTGAGCCCGATTCAAAGAGTTTTGGGCCATTTATGTAATAAAATTAGTGTAATTTTATTATTTTTTTCACTCTAGGGGCCAAATTTTTCCGATTTCGCGACTATTTCTTCATGAATGCTATTTAGAATTTTTCTCACCTTAGGATAAGCATGTTCATGCTTTTATTTGTATAATTGTTATATAAATATGAAAGAAATGCATGATTTAATTTATTTTTCATGAGTAATTAATTATAATTGTTATAATTAGATTATATGAAAAATAAATTGCATGGAGCATGAAATTACTTAGTTTAAAATAAAGTGTTATTTTATTTAAGTAATTTGCCTAATTCAAGTAGTTGAATGTGATTCCAATTAGAAATTGTTTATTGGAGTTATAATATAGTTCGCCGTCATAGGTAATTTTTTTAAAAAAATAATTATAAAAGTTATAAATGGGTTTTAGAAACCATAACCTATAACAAAGAACTACATGCAAACATAGGAGCTTGGGTTAAATGAAATTAGTTTTAAATTGTTTAAAATCAATATAGACCTAAGTTTAATTTCTAATAGGATCAGAAGTTAGTCTTACATATTATTTTAAATAGTTTAAAATATAGTAGGAGAATAGGACATTGGTTATAAGGGAACTCTACGGTGATGTTACATCTAAGGTTGGGGTACTTAAAGTGACAGTTAACTAACACCTCTGCACCGGGAACTGACTTGGAGCTTGAGTTGAATTAACCATAGTTATGTGTTATATTTAGGTAATTAAAATGTTTATTCACCTAGACATAATGATAAAAGACCTAGTTATAATAGTTATAATAGACATAGACTTAGATAGATTCTTTTAGCCATAATCCGACTAAGTTAAACCTATACCCTAACCTTAGGAACTTCAGTGGGAGAAAACGAGATGTTCGCATCAAGTTTACTCTCACGTCCTCAAGAGTTCACACCGTGAGTTTCATGCTCGGCTACGTGGCGTCAATAGGGTGTCTCCCTTGATGGAGATCGGATCCCCTTAAGCAGCGCAAACGTGTTTTGGAATCGTAATTGCATGTTTATTTTGGTTGAAAACAAAAACCAGTACATTGGATAAAAAACAGAGAACAAGCAATACAAATTCCTAATCTAATTAGGCATGGATATAAACATGCAAACATGCTGTAGATTTAACTAAACTAAAAGGGAAATCGAAATATTACCTTTGTAGTTTCACAACAACTCTTTGCTTCAAGTGCACAACAACACAGGAACAAGAAAGTGTCTTCTCTATTTTCTCCAACAGGACAACACCACTCAGTAAACCTCCTATCCTCTGAGTTGTACTTAGATCTATTCCTTTGGTGGGAAGGAATCCAACTTTTAGAAGTGAGAGAGAGAGAATTGAGAGAGAGAATTTTCTTTTGCATGGTGAATCTCAATTCATCGATCAACCAACACTTCTCTCAATTGAGAAGTTAAACCGAGAAAGGAGCTCTTCCACCACTCCCTATCGATATGGAGTTGGTGGGGAAGATGAGAACGTGTCCTCCTAACACGTTCTCATTAATTAACTAATTAAAATTAATTAATCTTCAATTAATTAAATCAAAATTAATTAATTAATTAATTAAATATCATATATTTAATTAATCTTTAAATATCATATATTTAATTAAGATCAAATAATATTTAATCTATTTCTCCTCTAACGTATAGTTTTAATGCACATCTTATGCACATTAAATTTTAACTTATAGTTTTTAAATATGAATCTTATTCACATTTAAATTAATATTTGAACTCTTTCAAATATTTAATTCTCTCATATAATTTAATATGAATCATATTCACATTAAATTTATAATATATAATTCCAAAACTATGTATTATATCGTATCTATATACATTACATTTATTCCCTAATGAATTTGAACATTTCAAATTCAAAATGATCTAAGAACCTTTTACGAGCTAGAAGGTGGACTTAATGGACCTACAGATCAGAAGCTCCAACGATACGAGATTACTCGGTTAATCTCATTTACCTCCTAATCAACATTCGTTAACTGCGGAAACACTCCACTAATGTCCCGCAGCTGCACTCTTCTCACTGTAGATATGTTTCTGTGTCCACGGATATTGACCAATAACAGCAAGTCAATCCTTCACGAATGTCCGTAAAACCAGCTGGGTCAAATTACCGTTTTACCCCTGGGTTACATCTTGTACCTTAAGTACCAGTGCTCCTCTAATGAACAATTTTTTGTGGTCCTAGCAACAAACAAAAGTTCCTCTCGGGCCAGTGAGAGAGTTGGACCCTTTGTTCAAGTCCCGGAGACACTACTTAAGAGAATATTCATCTACTTACCCTCGTAGGCGGGAATGAGTGAATTCCATCTTGGTAGGCTAAGTCTCCAGCTGCTTACTCGGTCTTGTCCCCAAGAAGGTAGGCATATTGAGTCGGCGAATCTGGCCACTCTCACCCATACTAGTCAAAGGACAATCCCTCGCAAACAGGAGTTCGTAACCCGCTCAAGATTGAGATCAAGTTGCCTAGGTCATCCTAGTGAAATAGAAACCTAACTAGTCAACGGTGTTACATCTAATGGTTACTATTTTGCGGTCCGGTCTTATGTAATCTCATTACATAGGATATCCCCACTCCCATGTAATCTACACGAACACGTTAGGATCATAGTGTTTGTATCATATACAAAGTGGGCCACATCCATAGTTTAACCAGGGTAAGGTTCCCAAACCTTATCCCCTTATTATAGACCCTTTAGGTTGTATCTCGAACCGAGATCCTTTTTATGTACATTACATTCAGTTAAAGATACATTTTACAACTTTGGATGTTTAGTTTATTGGATTTAGGGTTAAAACAATGGCAATATCGTAAATAACGAACAATAACACTTTATTGAAGTAATAACAGTTTATTACAATAATTAGAATATAATTACAAGCTACGAGTTTTAGAGCACAAACCCCAACACCCCTACGGTAAGTGTTTGCATGGTTCAATACTAAGGTGAATGAGAGAAGTATCCATACAACATATCCTACGGTCTCCTCCATTAGGTCGTACCGTGAGATTTCTATAGTTCGTCTGCTAGGTTGTCCTGGAACAACCAATCCCTACTGAGGGCCTGACTATAGGGGTCGAAACACCGCGAACTCTAGAAATGGATAGGGTCTCTTAGGTAATTTGCTAACAATTGTCTTTATTAATAGTAGCCTGTTGGCTCGAATCTATTGGATCTGAAAATGGTAGGGTCACATTTACGGGATAAGTTAGGCTAGTTAACGAATCCTTGACCAAACAAACGGTAGCTAAGAATCATTGGGACATGACATGTTCTGGTAGTGAGAATTAGCTGAAATAGTCTCAATTCAGGGGAGGAGTGACTGACCACCCGACGATGACTTTTATTCTAAACCCTTGAAATATCGTTGCAAAATTAAACGTTTAATTTAAACACTAGGGTTCTTTAATGATTTTGCTAAAATTGATTGGTTTGTAATGGGTTAAAGCCACAACTAATTAGAACTATTTTTGAAATATCAGCATGTCGTCCTCAATGATAGCCTTCCTTAAAAGTGAACGTTTAACTGGTGAGTATTATACTACGTGGAAGTCCAACCTGAATACGATTCTGGTTGTTGACGACTTACGGTTTATACTTACTGATGAGTGTCCTCAGGTCCCTGCTCGAAACGCTCCTCGATCTGTTAAGGATGCATACGACTGTTGGATCAAGGCCAATGACAAGGCCAAGGGCTATATTTTGGCTAGTGTTTCTGAAGTTCTGGCCAAAAAGCATGAGGGCATGGTCTCAGCTCGTGAGATCATGAGTTCGTTGCATAATATGTTTGGACAACCATCTGGACAACTTCGACACGAATCTCTCTAGTACGTTTATAACTCTCGTATGAAGGAGGGATCTTCGGTGAGAGAACATGTTCTCGATCTGATGGTCCACTTCAATGTGGCAGAAATGAACAACGCTGTCATCGACGAGCTAAGTCAGGTGTGCTTCATCCTGGAATCTCTTCCGAAGAGTTTCCTAAAATTTCTGTAACAATGCAGTGATGAACAAAATATAGTACAACCTGACTACTCTCCTAAATGAGTTGCAGACTTTCCAGTCCCTTATGAAGAATAAGGGACGGGCTGATGGAGAGGCAAATCTGTTTGCCCATTCTAGAAGGTTCCAGAAGGGTTCATCCTCTGGGACTATGTCCTGTGGTCCATCTTCTAGGCTTAAGAAGACCCAAAAGAAGAAGAAAAGAGGGAAAGGGAAGGCACCCACCGCTGTAGACAAAGGAAAAAAGCCAAAGTTGCAGATAAAGGAAAATATTTTCTCTGCAACATGGACGACCACTGGAAGCGAAAATGTCCAAAGTACCTTGTTGAGCTCAAAGAGAAGAAAGGTAAATATGATTTACTCGTTCTTGAAATCGGTTTAGTGGAAAGTACTGACTTTACCTGGATACTTGATTCAGGGGTCACTAACCACGTTTGCGCTTCTTTACAGGAAACTAGTTCCTTCAAGGAGCTCGAAGAGGGTGAGATGACGCTTAGGGTCAGAACGGGAGACGTCGTCTCAGCTCGTGCAGTGGGAGATGTTAAGCTTTTTTAGAGATAGATTTTTATTTTTAGAAAATCTGTACATAGTTCACAAGATTAAGTGGAACATGATATCTATCTCTTGTCTAATTGAATGTTGATATTGTATTTCTCTTTTAATCAATGAAGCATTCATTTCGAAAAATGTGTCAATATTTCTTCTGTTAAATTAGAAAACGACTTGTATGTACTTAAACCGAACCAAACTAAAGCAATTTAAAATTACGAGATGTTTAAAACTATGAATACTCAAAGTAAAAGGCAAGGAATTTCTTCTAATAATAATACCTATCTTTGGCATCTTAGGCTTGGTCATATAAATCTCAACCGGATTGAGAAATTCTCTAAGAATGAACTTCTAAACCAGTTAGAAGATGATTCTCTACCTCCTTGCGAATCATGCTTGGAAGGTAAAATGACTAAGCAACCTTTTACTGGAAAAGGTTATAGAGCCAAAGAACCTTTAGGACTTATACATTCGGATCTCTTTGGTCTGGTGAATGTTAAAGCGCGAGGAGGGTACGAATATTTCATCTCCTTCATAGATGATTATTCGAGGTATGGTTATCTATACCTAATGCATCATAAGTCCGAGGCTCTTGAAAAGTTCAAAGAGTATAAGACTGAAGTAGAGAATGCATTATGGAAAACTATTAAGGCACTTCAATCCGATCGAGGTGGAGAGTATATGGATCTAAGATTCCAGGTCTATTTGATAGAACATGGAATTCAATCTCAACTCTCGGCACCTAATACACCACATCAGTGTTGGGATTTTTGTCCTAATCTCGTGTTTGTAAATTACTGTTTGAAATTAATAAGAGTTATTTATTTCATTACTTTGTGTCTCGCAATATTTACAAACTTTTCCAATAAACTAAGCTCCAGGGTCATTGAACTTATAAGAGAACTAGAACTTGAACGGTGTGTAGTGGACACACAGAGAGGATCACGTTCGAGTTAATCATCCGAACGATCTACAATATATGGATAGGGTTGGAGACCTAATCCTGGATACGTTGTGGATGCGGCCCGCTTTGTATTAGATACAAACGAGGTTATCTGACCCGTTCATGTGGTTGACATGCGAGTGGGGGCATCCTGTGCAATGAGATTGTACAAGACCGCATGGTGAATTATTAGACCTCATCGATGTAACACCGCTGACACTAAGGACTAATAACCGTAGATGACCATTAGTGACTCGACACGAATCTCGAGCGTGTTACGGACTCCGCATCATGAGGTCCCGCCCTTTGACTAGTACGGGTGAGGGTGGTCACAGTTACTCGCCCAATATGCCTATCATCTCAGGGACAGGACCAAGTAGGGAGTTGGGAACTTAACTACACGAGATGAAATTCATTCGTTCCCGCCTTTAGGGAAACTAGAGGGGTTGTTCCCTTAAGTGCTGTCTCCAGGACTTGGACAACGGGCGCCCACCTTCTCACTGGCCCGAGAAGAGTGTTGTGTATGGTTGAACCATCACAATGTGTTGTTCATTAGAGGAGCAGTGGGGACTTAAGGAACAAGAGGTAGACACAGGGGTAAAACGGTAATTTGACCCACCGTGTCTCGAACAACGTGAAGGGTCGACTCATGGGCATTGGTTATATCAGTGGACACGTAATATTCTGCACTGACGGGAGTGCAGCTACGGGCTATAGTGGAGTGTTACCGTAGCTAATGAATGTTGATTAACTGGGTCAAAGAGTTTGATAAGTTAATCTTGGATCATTGGAACCCGTCACTGTAGGTCCATTAGGTCCCTTGGTTGGCTCAATCTGGGTTAAAAGAAGGGTTAATGTTTTGGTATGAAATTGAAGTGTTCAATTTCACTTAAAGAGCATTTATGTCATTTATATGAGATATGAATGATATAATATATAGTTTAATGTGAATGAGATTCATAATAAACTATAGGCTAGCCTAATTGTTAAATTAGGGATAATTGGAGAAATAAATTGAGAGAAATTGAATTGGATGTGATTCAATTTAATTAATCCACAATTATTGCAAATGTGATTTGCAATATGAGATATGAGATATCTTATATTATATGGTTATGCAAATGTTATTTGCATAATCTATAGTTGTGGTAAAGTGGTAATAATGTGGAGATTTTAACTCCATCAATTTCCACTATTTAAACTCTTTGCAAGAAGGGATTAGTAACTCATTCTCTCATTTTTTGATTTTCATCAAAGAGAAGAGATTAAGAATTCTCTCAACTCTCTCAACTCTCCTCCCTCTCCAAAACCAAGATCCAACCACCTTCCTTCTTTCCAAAAGAAGAACAACCGAGTTTCCAAGTGGTTGTGACTGGATCTTGTGCGTTACTTCAAGTTTTTGTTGAGATTGAGAAGCACGAAGTGTTCGTGACCAAGGAAGAAATATTGAAGAGAGTCTTCAACAAGTAAGTACATACTTCTTGCTGTTTTCTTCCATAGTTTTGCATGTTTAACTTAGATCTAAATGTTAGATTGTTTTAGCAAATTACATGTATCGTAACGATACCTTTGACGATTCGATCCTCTTCCACTGCGCGGGGATTCTCATTCCCTTCAATCAGAATAGTGTATCTGAAAGGAGAAATAGAACCTTGTTAGACATGGTTCGATCTATGATGAGCTATACTCAATTGCCTGCCTTGTTTTGGGGTTACGCAGTAGAGATTGTGGTTCAAATCTTGAACACTGTTCCATCAAAGAGTGTTTGAGAAACACCTTTTGAGTTGTGGAAGGGACGTAAACCTAGTTTACAACACTTCAGGATTCGGGGTTGTCCGACACACGTGCTGGTGACAAATCCAAAGAAACAGGAACCTCGTTCAAGATTATTACAATTTTTTTATTATCCCAAAGAAACGAGAGGTGGTCTTTTCTACGACCCACAAGAAAACAAGGTAATTGTATCGACAAACGCCACTTTCTTGGAGGAAGATCACATGAGGAACCATAAACCACATAGTAAGTTAGTATTAAATGAAGTTACAAATGAGTCAACAAGAGTTGTTGATCAAGCTGGACCTTCATCAAGAGTTGATGAAGAAGTCGACACATCGAGTCAGTCTCGTCCTTCTCAATCATTCGGAATGCCTCAACGCAGTGGGAGGGTTGTTTCTCAACATGACTGCTACTTAGGTTTAGCTGAAACTCAAGTTGTCATACCTGATGACGGTGTAGAGGATCCATTGTCTTATAAACAGGCAATGAATGACGTAGATAAGGACCAATGGATCAAAGCTATGAACCTTGAAATGGAGTCGATGTACGTCAATTCAGTTTGGGAACTTGTAGACCAGCCTGAAGGGGTAAGACACATAGGGTGCAAATGGATCTATAAGAGAAAGGGAGATGCAACCGGAGAGGTACAGACCTTTAAGGCAAGACTTGTAGCAAAGGGTTTTACCGAAAGGGAAGGAGTTGACTATGGGGAAACTTTTTTTCCTGTTCTTATGCTTAAGTCTATAAAGATACTCTTGTTCATAGCCACATTTTATGATTATGAGATTTGGCAAATGGACGTCAAGACTGCCTTTTTGAATGGTAATCTTGACGAGAGCATCTATATGTCTCAGCCCGAAGGGTTCATAACCCGAGGTCAGGAGCAAAAAGTTTGCAAGCTCAATCGATCCATTTATAGGTTGAAACAATCATCCAGATCTTGGAACATAAGATTTGATACTTCGATCAAGTCTTATGACTTTGACCAAAATGTTGATGAGCCTTATGTTTACAAGAGGATCATTGATAGCACACAAAATGTGTTATCGTTAGGCTTAATTAATGCTAGTTTTATGATAATTTCAGGGCTTTGATGTGGTTAAATCACTCAATTTAAGGTTAAGAGCTTAAACAGGACATTTGGAGACATTTTGGATCACTCGGGATCGAAACGAGGCTATTTGGAGGTAAAAATAACATCAATTAGAAGTAGAAGGATCAATCCAAGCTTGAAGACCCGAGTGCAGAGCGTTGCAACGCCGAACGTGCAACTTTAAAGCATTGAAGAACACTGCCGATAGCGTTCCTGTCTCGATAGGAAAACGCATAGGAAGGTCGTGCAGAGGGCGTTGCAACGCTGCCTTGCAGCATCGCAATGCCAGATCGATAGAGAAGCGCACACGTTAGGGTAGCGGCGTTGCAACGCTGCCCTCAACGTTGCAACGCCATAGATATTTTCCATATATACCACGCAGTTAGGGTACAACGTTGTAACGTTGTCCCTAGCGTTGCAACGCTGTACCGATTGAGCCTATAAATAGAACATTATGCATTCTTGTAAGGAGAGCCGAATTTGATAGAGAATTGACCCTAATTTCGAAATACACTTTGTAAGAAGAGAAAAGAGAGCGTTTTTGGGAGCCAAAGCATTCGTGGAGGTTTGAGATCGAAGACGGGAGCTCGGAGACGAAGGACCGACATGACACATAAGTTTAATTTCCTTTTCTTTCAGATTGTAATACCGTTTTAAGACGTTTCTACATGTTTAGCTTAGTTTTCTTGTGATTTAGAGTAACTAAATGTTGTAGTTAGGATTTGATGTGCTTGTTAAGACTTATTTGCTATGTATTGAAGCATGTTTTGTTCTTATTTTGTGCAATTCGTTCCTTAACTCTTAATTTATTTGGTTTAGGTGGACTCGAGAGATAAAACTTTAATTAGAGCAAAGTTGTCAAAACCCTTAGGAGGAGTCTGGCATGAGAATGACCTAGAAATCTAAGGGTAACACATAAAGAAGTTGCTTAATACCGTGTATGTTTTAGATTTCTTAAGGAGACTTAGAATTTATTGCATGTGCGAGGCTCACTAAGAATCGAGAGATTTTATTGAGTATCTTACTTCTTGTTTATAAATTCATCTCTTTGGTTCATTGCATGTGTTGAGTAAGTCATTAACTTGTAAAGTCACTTTCCTCAAATCTATCAATTCGTGTCTCCACGTGTTTGTTTGTCTTTAATTCTTGTTTCAATCACCTATCCATGTTATGTTACTTTAGCTAAAATGGAGAATTAGTATCTTAATAATTAATTAGTCTAGAAACCCATTCCTGAGGACGATACTTGGACTTTTAAATCACTATACTAAAACTTGACCCGTACACTGCAGTATTGCATTAAAATTATTTTACGCAACAAGTTTTTGGCGCCGTTGCCGGAGAGTGGCGATTATTTAGATTAATTAATATTAGGAGAAAATTTAAGGCTTTAGACTAAAGTTTGTTTGTATGTCCTTCCTTATTTGTTTTTTTGTGTGTTTGTTTGTTTCCGTATTTGTTCTATTTTATTTGTGTGTGTCTTTGAGTCTTTGTCCCCTGTTTTGGTTGTGTTGTTATGGTGTAAAAGTCTTAATTTGAAGTACTGATATCTGAAGTATGACTTTGCATGAGTTTGATCTTCCACCCTGGTACTGTCCCCCATAGGATCCTAGGTATGTGCCTTATGATTTTTTTGGAAACCACTTGTCTAATTTTTACCATTCTAACTCCATGATTGATGAAAATTCACGTGATGGTAGTTATTTAGGCACTTGGAGCCATAATTTTTTGTACCTTGACCAACATAATTAAAAATCTTCTCTTGTGAACCAATTAATGAAATATACCTTAAAACTGAAAATTAAAAATTTGGTTTATAATGAATTAGAGAGGATGGATAAGTTAGAAGCTGAGGTGGTAGGACTTTGGGAAATAGTACAGGATAGAGCTCAGTATCTTAATTAGCTAGTAATTTCCCTTAAAGCCTTACAAGAACAATTTCTTATCCTTACCACTGAGAATGTGCACCCTAGGAGGACTTATCCATACGATAGTGAGGATAGTTTGAAAGAGACTGAGACACACCATAGTCAGGGTGGTGAGGTAGACATTGGTGATACAACTGAAGGGAATACGAATCCCGCAGCGGAAGCGATTGTGAATCGCGCGCTCTTGATTTAGTTACAACGATATAATTCAAGAACATATATAACTAGATTAAACATATAATAGAATGGACAACAAGAAAGTTACCTTTGAAGAACCTTTCTTCAAGTGCTCCTCTTCTCTCACGATCAAGATCTCAACAACACGAACTCGAACGAACACCGACACTACCACCGGATCTTCTCCGTTGTTCTCTAGGTGTGGGAGGAAGGTGGGTTCCCTTTAGGAGAGGTGAGGTGTTTTGTGAGAGAGATGTTTATGTCTTGGAACCTTTCCAACAACACAACAAAAAGCTTGGAATCACTTAACCTTGTCGCATCTCATGCAACCATATATATAGGGAAATAGGATAGAAATGACCATCCTACCCCTCATTTATTCTCTCTTTAGTATATAGTTTATATATAAATCTAATTCACATTAAAACTATATATTATATCAATTATATCATATATAATTGATATAACACCTCATGTATGAAATTGAACACTTCAATTTCATTCCTAACTTTATACCCTCAATATTACCATATTGAACCAACGGAGGGATCTAATGGACCTACAGTTCATGAGCTCCAATGATGTGAGATTAACTGATCAAACTCTTTGATCCAGTTAATCAATATTCATTAACTACAAGTCACTCCACTATAGACTTGTAGTTGCACTCTCCTCACTTTGTAGATAATATTGTGTCCATCGATATAGTCATTACCCATGAGTCGACCCTTCACAAGGTTGTTCGTAATCACAGCTGGGTCAAATTACCGTTTTACACCTGTGATTACCTCTTTGCTCCTTAAGCACGACTGATCCTCTAATGAACAACAAGTCTTAAGGTCCTACCTTAGACTCATACCCTCATAGCGGGGCCCCGTTGTTCAAGACCTAGAGTCGGTTCTTCTAAGGGAACAACCTATCTAATTCCTCGGTGTAATAATGAGTGAATTCCATCTTCCATGATTAAGTTCCCAGCCTACCTACGAGGTTACGTCCTCGAGAAGGTAGGCTTATTGAGTCGGCCACAGGCCACTCTCACCCATACTAGTCTAAGGACAAACCCCTATAAGGGGAGTTCTTAACTTGCTCGAGGATTCAAAGTCGAGTCACTAATGACCATCTATAAATTACTAGTCTTATCTCATTAATGGTGTTACACTTTGGTTAGACTAATAATTTGAGATCCAGTCTTGTATGAACTCTTCATACAGGATGCCCCCACTCGCATGTCAACTACATGAATGAGTTGGATTACCTCATTTGTACTAATTACAAAGTGGGTCGCATCCATGGTGTTACCAGAATGAGGTTTCCAACCTTATTCTTATACCATAGACTATTTAGGTTATATTCTTGAACTCAACCCAAATAGTGTCCACTACACTGATGTTCAAAATAAATGTTATAACCTTGGAGCTTAGTTTATTAGATTTATAAAGCAAGATTGTAATTCTATCAAAACAAATAACACTTTATTTAATTGATAAAAATTACACAAGTTTAGGGCATAAATCCCAACAATCTCCCACTTGACCTAAAGCTTGTGGAGTACTAAAACATTACAATAATGTAAATACAATAAACTAGGGCATTTAAACCCCTTTGTACGAAATACTCCCACTTGCCCTAGTTGGGAAAGACTTGTAAACTTAGACCTTCTAGGTGACTCTCAAATAAGTTAGCCATCAGAGCCTTTGTAAAAGGATCAACAATGTTGTGCACTGAGGCTATCTTCGGGACAATCACTTCTCCTCTATGTACGATCTCCCGGATGAGATGATACTTCCGCTCTATGTGTTTTCCCCTCTTGTGACTTCGGGGTGAAGGGAATCGAAGTTCCCGCAGTAGAAGCGATTGTGAATCGCGCGCTCTTGATTTAGTTACAATGGAAATTGCAAGAATGTAAAACATGGATTAAGCATAAAATAAGAGTTTGGACAACAAGAAGTTACCTTTGAAGAACCTTTCTTTAAGTGCTCCTCTCTCCACGGTCACGATCTCAGCAACAAGAACTCCAACGTGCGAAGACACGACCACCGGATCTTCTCCGTTGTTCTCTAGGTGGGGGAGGAAGGTGGGTTCCCTTTAGGAGATGTGAGGTATTTTGAGAGAGATAAGTGTTTTTGGAACTCTTCCAACAACACAACAAAGAGGCTAGTGATTCTATGAAAAACCCTTAACCTAGTTAGATCTCATGCAACCATATATATAGAGAATTGGGATGGAAATGACCATCTTACCCCTCCTTTAATCTCTCTTTAGTATATAGTCTAATTCACATTAAAACTATATATTATATCAATTATATCATATATAATTGATATAACTCCTCATGTATGAAATTGAACACTTCAATTTCACTCCTAACTTTATACCCTTTATATTACCATGTTGAGCCAACGAAGGGATCTAATGGATGTACAGATCATGAGCTCCAATGATGTGAAATTAACTGATCAAACTCTTTGATCCAGTTAATCAATATTCATTAACTACAAGTCACTCCACTATAGACTTGTAGTTTGCACTCTCTCACTTTGTAGATATTATTGTGTCCACCGATATAGTCATTGCCCATGAGTCGACCCTTCACAAAGTTGTTCGTAATCACAGTTGGGTCAAATTATCGTTTTACCCCTGTGATTACCTCTTTGCTCCTTAAGCACCACTGATCCTCTAATGAACAACAAGTCTAAGGTTTTACCATAGACTCATACCCTCGTAGAGGGCAGGGCCCCGTTGTTCAAGACCTGGAGTCAGTTATTAAGGGAACAACTTATCTAATTCCTCAGTAGAGGAATGAGTGAATTCCATCTTGCACAGTTAAGTTCCCAGCTACCTACGAGGTTCTGTCCCTGAGAAGGTAGGCTTATTAAGTCGGCTACAGGCCACTCTCACCCATACTAATCTAAGGACAAACCCGTATAAGCAGGAGTTCTTAACTTGCTCAGGATTCAGGTCGAGTCACTAATGACCATCTATAAATTACTAGTCTTATCCTGTTAATGGTGTTACACTGGTTAGACTAATAATTTACGATCCAGTCTTGTATAAACTCTTCATACAGGATTCCCCCACTCGCATGTCAACTATATGAATGAGTTGGATTACCTCATTTGTACTAATTACAAAGTGGGTCGCATCCATGGTGTTACTAGAATAAGGTTTCCAACCTTATTCTTATACCATAGATTATTTAGGTTATAATCTTGAATTCAACCCAATTAGTGTCCACTACACTGATTTCAAGATAAGCGTTATAACCTTGGAGTTTAGTTTATTGGATTTAAAAGCAAGACTGTAATCTTATCAAAACAAATAACACTTTATTTAATTGATCAAGATTACACAAGTTTATGGCATAAATCCCAACAATCTCCCACTAGACCTAAAGCTTGTGGAGTACTAAACATTACATTAATGTAAATACAATAAACTAGGAAATTTAAACCCTTTGTACAAAATACTCCCACTTGCCCTAGTTGGGGAAGACTTGTAAACCTAGACCTTCTAGGTGACTCTCAAATACTTTAGCCGTGAGAGCCTTTGTAAAAGGATCAACAATGTTGTGCTTTGAGGCTATCTTCGTGACAATCACGTCTCCCCTGTGCACGATCTCCCAGATGAGATGATACTTCCGCTCTATGTGCTTTCCCCTCTTGTGACTTCGGGGTTCCCTCGAATTTGCCATTGCACCACTGTTATCGCAATACAGTGTGGCGGGCAAAGTCATATTTGGAACAACTTCCAAATTTAGCATAAATTTCCTTAACCAAACGACCTCCTTTGCTGCTTCACAAGCTGCTACATATTCGGCCTCCATGGTGGAATCAGCGATGCATCCTTGCTTGACGCTTCACCATGCTACAGCTCCTCTGTTAAGAGTGGCCGACACGATGTAGATTTACGAGAATCTTTATCACCGAAAAGTCGATTCGTGTATCCCGTGAGGATCAAATCCTTAGCCCCATACACAAGCATGTAGTTCCTTGTTCTCCGAAGATACTTAAGGATCGTTTTAACCGCTGTCCGATGTTCAAGTCTCGGATTGGATTGATATCTACCGACCATCCCAATCGCGAAAAGCATGATGTCGTGCCAAGTACACAACATGGCGTACATCGGGCTCCCAATAGGCGATGCGTAAGGAATCCGTCTCATATCCTCAACTTCTTGAGGTGTCTTAGGACACTGTTCCTTAGACAAATGGATTTCATGTCTAAAAGGCAACAAACTCTTTTTGGAATCTTGCATCTTAAACCTTGACAACACTTTGTCTATGTATGATGCTTGAGACAAGGCTAGTGTTCTATTCTTGCGGTTAGGACAACGGATCCCAAGAACAAAGCTGCGCATCACCAAAATCTTTCATTTGGAATCTGCGTAGCTAGCCATTCCTTGATGTCAAGAAGATAACCTACATCATTCCCAATGAGTAGGATATCATCCACATAGAGAATTAGGAAAGCGGTGTAACTATTGATGATTTTCTTGTAGACACAAGGTTCATCATCATTCTGGTCAAAACCATAAGATCGGTAACCTCATCAAAACCTTATATCCCGGACCTAGAGGCTTGTTTCAGTCCATAAATCGACCTTTTAAGCCTGCAAACCTTTTGCTCTTGTCCTGGTTCAATGAACCCTTTGGGTTGGTCCATGTAGATGGTTTCCTCAAGATTGTTATTCAAAAAGGCTTTCTTGACATCCATTTGCCATACCTCATAGTCATAATATGCGGCAACGGCAAGAAGGATACGGATAGACTTTACCTATCAACAGGTGAAAAGGTTTCCTCAAAGTCAACCCCTTCAACCTTGGCATAACCCTTTGCTACTAGTCTAGCTTTAAAGATTTGCACCTTCCCATCTACACCACGTTTTCTCTTGTAGATCCACTTACAACCTATAGGTTTTACCCACACAGGCTTATCTACAAGATCCCAAACAGAATTGAAGTGCATAGACTCCATTTCTTGGTCCATGGCTATGACCCATTTGTCTTTGTCAATGTCAACCATTACTTGATTATAAGTCAATGGATCCTCACAGTTGTCATCTGGTATAACAACTTGGGTTTCAGCTAAACCCATGTAACGGTCAGTCTGTATCACAACCCTTCCACTACGTCGAGGCATACTCAACTCTTGAGATGGACCCTCTTGACTAGACAAACTAGTATCAACAACTCTTGTTGACGTACTAGTGTTCTTATCAGCAACCTTTGCTATTGTTCCGTCTAACTCACTCAACACTACCTTACTTTTTGGTTTGTGGTCCCTTATGTGGTCCTCCTCCAAGAAAGTGGCATTTGTCGACACAAAGACCTTATCTTCCTTAGGATCATAGAATAAACCATCTCTTGTTTCTTTTGAGTATCCTACGAATAGGCACAACTTTGAACGTGAATCCAACTTCTTTGTGTTGGGATGTATGTCCTCATCTCGTGTAGTTTGTAATATTCCATGTTGTAAATGAATAAGAGTTATTTATTTCAACTTTGTGTAATAAATAAGAGTTATTTATTTCAACTTTGTGTCTCGCATTTTTCATAAACTTAATCCAATAAACTAAGCTCCAGGGTCATTGTATTAATGAGAGAACTAAGAACATGAACGGTGTGTAGTGGACACACAGGGAGGATCACGTTCGAGTTAATGACCCGAACGGTCTCTGATATATGGATAGGGTTGGAGACCTAATCTCGGATACACGCGTGGATGCGGCCGGTTTGTATTAGATACAAACGAGGTGATCTCGACTCGTTCATGTGGTTGACATGCGAGTGGGGGCATCTGTGCAATGAGATTGTACAAGACCGACCGTGAATTATTAGACTTTACGATGTAACACCGTTAATGAGTATAGAGCTAATAAATTCGTAGATGACCATTAGTGACTTGACCTTAATCTCGAACGTGTCACGAACTCTCATGCTCATGGGCTTTGTCCTTTGACTAGTACGGGTGAGGGTGGCCACCGTTGCTCGCCCAATATGCCTATCTTCTCGGGCGGGGACCACGTGGGGAGCCGGGAACTTGACTAGGCAAGAAGGAATTCACTGCTCCCGACTTAGGGAAACTAGAGGGGTTGTTCCCTCAAGTCTGTTGTCTCGGGGCTTGAACAACGGGGCCCCACTCTCTCATTTGCCCGAGAGGGTTGTTGTTTATGGTTGGGCCATGCAACGTAGTTGTTCATTAGAGGAGCAAAGTGGGACTTAAGGAGCAAGAGGTAGACACACGGGGTAAAGCGGTAATTTGACCGGTGTGTGACTACGAACAACCCGTGAAGGGTCGACTCATGGGTATTGGTTATATCGATGGACACAACTTGTCCTACTGATGATGAGAGTGCACTGCACGTGCTTTAGTGGAGTGTTACGTAGCTAATGAATGTTGAATAACGGGTCAAAGAGTTTGTGAGTTAGTCTCGGATCATTGAAGCTCGTCACGTGTAGTCCATTAGGTCCCCTCGGTTGGCTCAAATTGGACAAATTGAGGGTTTCTGAGTTTGGTGTGAATTTGAAGTGTTCAAATTCATTATTTGGGTATTTATGTCATTTATATGAGATATAGATGACATAATATATAGTTTGATGTGAATGAGATTCATAATAAACTATAGTATAGCCTAATTGATTAATTAGTGCTAATTGGAGAAATTGAATTGAGAGAAATTTAATTGAATGTGATTCAATTTATAATTCCACATTTATGCAAATGAGATTTGTATAATAAGGTATGAGATACCTTATATTATATAATATACAAATGTGATTTGTATATTATATGGTTGTGGTAAAATTGTGATTTGGTGGAGGTTTTAACTCCATTACACAATAGTATTTAAAGGCTTTGCAAGAAGCCTTTGAAATGCCATTTGCCATTTTTTGGATTTCCATCCAAAGAGAGCAAGTGATTCTCTCTCAAATCCTCTCTCAATTTCTCTCTAATTCTCTCCTCACCCAAAACCAAAGGGAGTCCCACCTACTCTCCCTCAACCTCCGAGAACAACCGAGAAGACCCTTTGGAAGTGTCTCCTGTTCGGATCGAGGTTCGTGTTCGAGGAGAACGTCGGATCGAGAGAGATCGGATGGAGAAGGAGAAAACGTTGAAGAAGAGTTCTTCAAGAGGTTAGTATCTATTACTTACTTTGTTTACTTTTCTTCTTCTTTGCATGTTTAGCCTAGGATCTATGAGATAGATTCAATTTTAAGATAGGTTTTGCACAACGGATCAACGACGTTTCACAACGTCTTCCGCTGCGGGAATTCAAAATCCCTTTCAATTGGTATCAGAGCCAGGTTGTTGCTCTTCGTTGTGTATTATGTGAATTCTTAAAATTAGGTGGGTAGCATTAATTTTCATGAGATGAATGTTAATGGTTTGCAATTTTGGATGTTTTCGATTTTTGGCACTTTTTAGATTTATATTAAAGTTGATGAGATCAATGTAAGGGCCCGTTGTTTTTAGGCATTTTTTAATGTAAATCGAGTTTGTAAGTCCGTGTCGTTCGTGACTAGAGTTGTCGTGAAGAAAATGGAGCAAAAACGGGTGATTTCGGTGAAGAACAGCAAAAGTGGTGTTGCTGGAAGTTCATCAGCGTTGCGACGCCTTCCTTGCTGTTGGAGGCTGCTGCAGTGCAGCGTTGCGACGCTAGCGGTGGCGTTGCAACGCCACAGCGTTGAGAACGCTGGGCGCGACGCTATAGATTTTAGCGTTGCAACGCAGAACAACGTTTCAACGCCGTGGCGTAATGGTGAGTGGAGCACGAAAATTGCGGAGGCGTGCATCGTGGTCGGTGGTTCGAGCCGGCGGTTGTGCAACTGCCAATTATTTTCGGTCAGAATGGTGCGACACTATACATATTAGCTGTTTCGTGGAGGTGCTGATTTTGCGGGAAGTGCGGTCGTGTGCAGCTGTTTGATCCGCGGCTGGTGCAATTGTCGTTTTTAATTTTTATTTATTTATTTTTTTTATTTGTAAAATTTGGTTTTTTAATTGTATTTTATTTAATTATTTTAATTAATATTAATATAAATGTTATATTAATGTTAATTAATTTAATTTTGTGTCCCTAGGGTGCAAAAAATCGGTCCAATATTGCTATTTAATTATTTTATGCATGAGATGTATGATTTAATTATTTCTATGTGCATAGAGTATGCCATATAGATTTAAAATCCCACCTTAGGTTAAACATTTCATGCATCATATTTATATTATAAGAGTTATAATATATAGAATGCATGATAGGATTATATTATAAGAGTTATAATATAATGTTTGCATGATTTAATTTATTTAATATAAGTGTTATATTTTTTAAATTAAAAGCATGCTCATGCATTTAATTCATGTGATGAATGCATGTTATAGTATAGTATTATTCATGTGATGAATGATCAAGCACTATAACATAGAAATGCATGTAACCTAAGTTAATTATTAGTTTTAAATGGTTTAGAACTTGAATAATTAGACTTAGGTTTTCTAATTCTAATAAGATTAGAATTAGGAAATCAAATATAACCTTTGAATGGAGGCGATAAGTAACTCTGTCTAAGGAAGGTTTTGTCTAAAGGTCAGGGTATTTAAGTTGACGCTTGCATGAACACCACTACACGAAACCGACCGGGAGTGAATTCGGTCAGGAGATTCTTAGGTTATATTCTCGTGAGTGCTTGAATTAATTAAGAGTTAATTAATTTACTCACATAGACCTAAGTTAATAATGTGTTTATAAACTTAGGCTAATCCAATATAAGAGTTATATTGGTAGACTTAGGTAAATTTTAGCCTGTTTATCTAGGTCAATCCCGATTATTTTAAAGTGCTGAGTGGGAGGAAATAAAGTGTATGAGATACATTTAATTTTCCATCCACAAATCTCCGTTAAGTTCGCACCGTGAGATCCATGCTCGGCCTCGTGGCGCAAATGGGAGCGTCCCCCTACGGGTGATATTTGTATGGGTCAATATCAACGTGAATGGAGAGAGTACTTATAGTGAGTGGGAGCGGGACTGTGAAAGCAGGACCCACGGTCTCTTCTTTCGATTCACCTTGTGTGAGGCGCCTATGATCCGCCCGCTAGTTTGGCTGGACCGGACAATCCCTCCGGAGGGCCTGATCATGGGAGTCGGAACACCGTGAATTTCCGAAAGGGATACAGTTTCCTGGTTGGTTTTCCTTCTTGGTTCACCCTTCGGTGGCTATTGTTTGGACGGATGCTTGGAAACTTAAAGATTGAGGGTGACACTCACGGAATTCGTTAAGTGTTAATGAATTCGACCGAACAATGGTAATTGGACGCCTAATGGAATAAGAGTTATTCTGGGATTAGGGTCTGATCGAGAAAGTCTCGTCCTAGAGGAGGAGTGGGTTTGTCTACCCTACGGTGGCGGTCATTCTAAACCTTTAGGGTATCATTGCAAATTTTTTAATGACCTAGGGATCATAGGATAAAAATTTGCTAAAACCCGATTGGATTTTCAAAAGTTTTTGCGAGACTAATACAAAGTTTTTCATTTTATTTCAACAACAAATTGTCAAACGCTTTTAACGCTCCTTTAGCTTCTGTTAAGTCAGTCGACGATAGTATTTCGTGGAAAAACAATATAGACACGATTTTGGTAAATGACAACCAAGAGTTTCGCTCGAGGAGGGTCCTCGGTGCACGGATCAACGATCCTATTCAACGATCTACAAACCTTCCGGTCCTTGGTACAAACTAGGGGACAGGAAGCTGAGGCAAATGTTGCCTTAAGACCTTTTCACAGGGGTATGACCTTTGGGATAAAGTTTGTAGACTCTTCAGGCCCTAAGGGGAAGAAGGAGAAGTTGAAGGAAGATAAGGTTGACCGCGCTGCCGCCCTAAAAGGCAAAGAAATCAAGGATATTGCTAGAAAGTGTTTCTCTTTGCTTGAGGATGGACACACGAAAAGGAGTTGTCCCAAGTTCCTTGATGAAAAGAAGATGACAGTAAATGTGATTTACTTGTCACGAAACTTGTTTAGTTGAGAGTAATGACTCTGCTTGGATATTGGATTCAGGCGCCACTAACTATGTTTGCTCTTCTTTTCAAGGATTAAGTTCTGGCAATGTGGCTACAAGAGGGTGAGATAACACTCGGGGTTGGATCAGGAGAAGTTGTCTCATTTGCGACAATAGGCACAGTGAAAATTTTCTTTGGCGGGAAGTACTTATTATTGGATAATATGTACATAGTTCACGGGTTTACGAGAAACCTAGTTTCTATTTCCGCCTATTAGAACAAAATATTTATGTTTCATTCAAGAGTAATAAAGCGTTTATTTCTCGAAATGGAAATTTGATTTGTTCTTCGCTTGAGAGCAATCTATATGTTTTGAACCCAAATTCGGTCAAAAGTGTTTTGAACACCGAATTGTTTAAAAAAATTAAACGCGAACTAAGAGATTAAAAGTTTTCTCAAAAGAAAGTGCCCATCTTTGGCATCTTCGGTTAGGCCACATTAATCTCAATAGGATTGAGAGACTAGTGAAGAGTGGACTTAAGCGAGTTGGAAGAAAACTCTTTGGGTGTGTGAGTCATGCCTTGAGGGCAAAATGACCAAACGTCATTTTAGTGGAAAAGGATATAGAGCCAAAAGCCTCTTGAGTTAGTACATTACGACCTCGTGGTCCGGATGAATGTTAAAGCTTCGGGCGGTTATGAGTATTTCGTGTCTTTCATGAGCGATTACTCCCGGATATGGGTATATTTACCTAATGCACAAGAAGTCAGAAACTCTTGAAAAGTTCAAGGAGTACAAGGCGAGGTTGAGAACCTCTTAGGTAAATCGCTTAAAACACTTCGATCGGATCGAGGTGGAGAGTATATGGACACTGAATTCCAGGACTATTTGATAGAACATGGAATTACGTCCCAACTCTCGGCACTGGTATGCCACAATGACGAGAATGGTGTATCGGAGAGGAGAAAGCAGAACCTTGTTGGACATGGTTTGGTCGATGATGAGCTATGCTCGTCTCACGATTACATTTGGGGGTTACGCAGTGATGAGATCTGCGGTTTACATTTTGAACACTGTTCAGTCGAAGAGTGTTTGTGAAACACCTTTCGAACTCTGGCATGGTCGTAAAACCAGTTTACGTCATTTCAGAATTTGGGGATGCCCAGCCCATGTGTTGGTGTCAAACCCGAAGAAGTTGGAACGTCGTTCAAAGTTGTGCCTCTTTGTAGGTTACCCAAAAGAGACTAGAGGTGGTTACTTTTACGATCCTAAGGATAATAGGGTGCTTGTGTCGACAAACGCCACTTTCCTTGAGGAAGACCACATCAGAGATCACTTACCAAGGAGTAAAATTGTGTTGAATGAAATGGACAGTTCATCAGCAAGAGTTGCTGATGGTGCTAGTACGTCAACAAGTGTTGTTGATCCTAACTCGTCTAGTCAAGTCCATTCCCAAGAGTTGGGAATGCCTCGACGTAGTGGGAGGGCTGTGAGACAGCCTGAACGTTACATGGGTTTAGCTGAAACCCAAGTTGTCCTATGATGATGACTGCGAGGATCCATTGACCTATGATCAGGCAATGCCAGACGTTGATAAAGACGAATGGATTGAAGCTATGGACCAGGAAATGGAGTCGATGTACTTCAATTCCGTCTGGGAGCTTGTGGACCAACCGGATGGGGTAAAACCTATTGGTTGCAAGTGGATCTACAAGCGTAAACATGGCGTAGATGGGAAGGTGCAGACCTTCAAAGCTCGACTAGTGGCAAAGGGTTTTACCCAGGTGGAAGGGGTTGACTATGAGGAAACCTTTTCACCTGTTGCCATGGTAAAGTCGATTAAAATCCTTTTTCTGAATGGCAACCTTGACGAGACCATCTATATGGACCAGCCCAAGGGGTTCATTGCCCAAGGCCAAGAGCAAAGAGTTTGCCGGCTTAAAAGGTCTATTTATGGACTGAAACAAGCCTCGAGGTCTTGGAATATAAGGTTTGATGAGGCGATCAAATCTTATGGCTTTAATCAAAATGTTGACGAGCCTTGTGTCTACAAGAAAATCGTCGACAAAACTGTCGCATTTCTTATATTGTATGTGGATGATATTCTTCTCATTGGGAATGAGGTAGGATTTCTTACTGACATTAAGGAATGGCTGGCTTCACAATTCCAAATGAAAGATTTGGGAGAGGCACAGTATGTTCTAGGAATCTAGATAGTCAGGAGCAGGAAGAGCGAACGCTAGCTAGCCATGTCTCGGGCATCTTATATTGACAAGATGTTGTCAAGATATAAGATCTGAGAACTCAAGAAGGGCTGCTCACGCTTTCGGGCATGGGGTTCACTGTCTAAGGATCAATGTCCTAAGGCGCCTCAAGAGGTTGAGGATATGAGGCGAATCCCTATGCTTGGTGTAGGGAGCTTTGATGTATGCCATGTTGTGTACTAGGCCCGAGCATTTGTTATGCGGTTGGGATTGTTAGTAGGTATCAATCCAATCCGAGATTAGATCTTTGGACAACCGTAAAGGCAATCCTCAAGTATCTTAGGAGAGCGAGGAACTACTGACCTTGTGTATGGGAGTGGGGATTTGATCCTCTACGGGATACCACATTTCGACTTTCGGGCATCGATAAGGATTCTAGGAAATCCACTTGGGGTCACCTTCATTCTAAATGGAGGAGGCGTAGTGTGGCGAAGCATCAGCGAGGATGCATCATCGATTCCACGATGGAAGCCGAGTATGTTGCGGCTTGTGAAGGGCGCAAAGGAAGCTGTTTGACTCGGGAAGTTCATGGCCGGATTTGGAAGTTGTTCCAAATATGAACTTGCCGATCACACTATTTTGTGACAATAGTGGTGCGATAGCCAACTCGAGAGAACCTCGGAGTCATAAAAGGGCAAGCATATAGGCGTAAGTATCACCACGTCACGAGAGATGTGCACCATGAGACGTGATACCACGAGATAGCTTTTGAGCACAACGTTGTTGATCCATTTACAAAGGCCCTCACGGCTAAAGTGTTTGAGGGTCACCTAGAGAGTCTAGGTCTTCGAGTGCTTCCTGACTAGGGCAAGTGGGAGTATTGTAAAGGGGTATTCAATGCCCTAGTTTATTGTATTACTTTACTGTACATTTAAGAAATGTATCATGTACTCCACTAGCTTAGTCCAAGTGGGAGTTTGTTGGGATGTATGTCCTCATCTCGTGTAGTTTGTAATATTCCAAGTTGTAAATGAATAAGAGTTATTTATTTCAACTTTGTGTAATAAATAAGAGTTATTTATTTCAACTTTGTGTCTCGCATTTTTCATAAACTTAATCCAATAAACTAAGCTCCAGGGTCATTATATTAATGAGAGAACTAAGAACTTGAACGATGTGTAGTGGACACACAGGGAGGATCACGTTCGAGTTAATAACCCGAACGGTCTACAGTATATGGATAGGGTTGGAGACCTAATCCTAGATACACTGTGGATGCGACCCGCTTTGTATTAGATACAAACGAGGTGATCTGACTCGTTCATGTGGTTGACATGCGAGTGTGGGCATCCTGTGCAATGAGATTGTACAAGATCGGACCGTGAATTATTAGACTTACTGATGTAACACCGTTAACAATATAGAGCTAATAAATTCGTAGATGACCATTAGTGACTCGACCTTAATCCTGAGCGTGTCACGAACTCCTGTCTGCGGGGCTTTGTCCTTTGACTAGTACGGGTGAGGGTGGCCACTGTTGCTCGCCCAATATGCCTATCTTCTCAGGGGCAGGACCACGTGGGGAGCTGGAAACTTAACTACGCAAGAAGGAATTCACTCGTTCCCGACTTAGGAAAACTAGAGGGGTTGTTCCCTTAAGTGCTGTCTCCAGGGCTTGAACAACGGGGCCCCACTCTCTCATTGGCCTGAGAGGGTTGTTGTTTATGGTTGGGCCATGCAACGTAGTTGTTCATTAGAGGAGCAGTGGGACTTAAGGATCAAGAGGTAGACACAGGGGTAAAACGGTAATTTGACCCATCTGTGACTACGAACAACCTGTGAAGGGTCGACTCATGGGTATTGGTTATATCGATGGACACAACTTGTCCTCTGATGATGAGAGTGCAAACTACGTGCTTTAGTGGAGTGTTCCGTAGCTAATGAATGTTGAATAAGCAGGGTCAAAGAGTTTGACAAGTTAGTCTTGGATCATTGGAGCTCGTCACGTGTAGGTCCATTAGGTCCCTCGGTTGGCTCAAATTGGACAAATTGAGGGTTTCTGATTTGGTGTGAATTTGAAGTGTTCAAATTCATTATTTGTGTATTTATGTCATTTATATGAGATATAGATGACATAATATATAGTTTGATGTGAATGAGATTCATAATAAACTATAGTATAGCCTAATTGATTAATTAGTGCTAATTGGAGAAATTGAATTGAGAGAAATTAAATTGAATGTGATTCAATTTATAATTCCACATTTATGCAAATAAGATTTGTATAATAAGGTATGAGATACCTTATATTATATAATATACAAATGTGATTTGTATATTATATGTTTGTGGTAAAATTGTGATTTGGTGGAGGTTTTAACTCCATCACACAATAGTATTTAAAGGCTTTGCAAGAAGCCTTTGAAATGCCATTGCCATTTTTGGATTTCCATCCAAAGAGAGCAAGTGATTCTCTCTCAAATCCTCTCTCAATCTCTCTCTAATTCTCTCCTCACCCAAAACCAAAGGGAGTCTCACCTACTCTCCTCAACCTCGAGAACAACCGAGAAGACCCTTTGGGAGTGTCTCACTGTTCGGATCGAGGTTCGTGTTCGAGGAGAACGTCGGATCGAGAGAGATCGTGGACCGAGGAGGAGGAAAAGCGTTGAAGAAGAGTTCTTCAAGAGGTTAGTATCTATTACTTACTATTTACTTCTTCTTCTTTGCATGTTTAGCCTAGGATCAATGAGATAGATTCAATTTTAAGATAGGTTTTACACAACGGATCAACGACGTTTCACAACGTCTTCCGCTGCGGGAATTCAAAATCCCTTTCACTTTGGATTTGTCACAAGCACATGTCTTTGGACAACCCCATATTACAGTGACATAAACTACCTTTACGTCTTTTCCGAGTTCAAAAGGTGTTTGAAACACTTTTGGAGGCACACTATTCAATATCTATCTGCAGTCTCCATTGCATAACCCCAAAAGGAACTAGGAGATGAGCATAACTCATCATTGATCGAACCATGTCCAACAAGGTTCTATTTCTCCCTTCCGATACCGTTTTTTCTTTGTGGTGTCTTGGGAGCTTAGAGTTGGGATGTAATTCCATGTTCTATCATAAAGTTACGGAATTTTAAATCCATGTACTCTCCACCTCGATCCGATCGAAGTGTTTTAACTCTTTTACCTAATTGATTTTCAACCTCGGCCTTGAATTCCTTGAACTTTTCAAGTGCTTGGACTTGTGGTGCATTAGGTAAATATGCCCATATCTAGAATAATCATCTATAAAAGAGATGAAATATTCATATCCTCCCACAGCTTTAACATTCATCGGACCACAAAAGTGCAGATGTATAAGCTCTAGAGGATCTTTGGCTCTATAACCTTTTCCACTAAAAGGTCTTTTAGTCATTTTGCCTTCTAGGCAGGATTCACATACTGGTAAGGAATTTTCTTCTAACTCATTTAGAAGTCCGTTCTTTACCAATCTCTCAATCCTATTGAGATTAATGTTACCCAATCTTAGATGCCATAGATGAGCATTTTTTTAGGAAAAATTTTACGTTTCTTAGTTTGTGCGTTTGCAGTTTTAAATAATTCAGTGTTCAAAACCATTTTGACTGAATTAGACCTTAAAACATACAATCCATTTTCTAATGAAGCTGAACATATTTCTAAACCTTTCTTTAAAATAAACACTTTATTCATAGAAAAGGAAACAAAAATATATTGTTCAATGAGGCAAGAAATGGAAATAAGGTTTCTTGTAAACCCTGGTATCACTAATATATTGTCCAACAATACATATTTCTTGCCAAAATAAAGCTTCATTGTGCCTCATCTGCTTTCTGGTGAGACGACTTCTCCATTTCCAACCCAGAGCGTTATCTCTCCTTGTTGTAGCTGCTGCCAGGAATCAATTCCCTGAAAACGAACAAACATGAATAGTGGCGCCTGAATCAAATATCCAAGTTGTTTTATCATTATCCACTAAACAAGCTTCAAGGTAAAGTAAATCATATTTACCTTCCTTCTTCTTTTCTGCAATGTACTTCGGACAGTTCCGTTTCCAATGCCCGCCTTCGTTGCAGTGGAAACACTTTCCTTTAATCAAGAACGTCTTTGACTTTCTTGCCATACAGGCGGCGGCTTTGTCGACTTGTTTCCCTTTACCAACCTTCTTCATGTTCTTCTTCTTACCTCTCGTGTTAGAAGAAGATGATGGCTCTTATTTTTGTCCCAGGTCGAATCTCTAAGATAACTCCCTCACGGCAACTTTGCCTCACCTTTCGATCCCCGAATTTTCATCAAAGATTGAAAGGTCCGGAGTTCATTCGAAGGAGGTAAGATTAAAAGTAAGCTTGTTCATAACAACATTACTTCTAAAGCTGCAGAAACTATCCGGAAGGGTTTCGAATGAAGTGACCTAGCTCAACTCATCGATGGAAGCACCATTCGACTCGCGATGTTAAAGTGTACCATCATATCCAGGACATGATCCCGAACGGATGTACCCTCGGCATCCTCGAGTTGAATATGTACTTTAGGGCATTATGTCGGGCTTGTGTGGTGTTGTCCAAACATACCCCCGCATGAGAATCCATCATTTCCTTGGCGGTAATCATGCCCTCATGCTTCTTGGCTAATATGTCAGACATACTTGCCAGCATGTAGACCTTGGCCTTATCATTGGCCTTGATCCATCGATCATATGCATCACGAACATTTCGTGACGCATTCGAGCACCGCACCCTGAGGACACTCCTCAGTTAGCACAAACTTCAGATCATCCACTACCAAAATAGTGTTGAGTTTGTTTTTCCATGTCCTCATATTTTCTCCAGTTAACTTTTCCGCACCCAATAAGAAAATTATAGAGCTAGACATTTTTTTGCTCAAAATTTACCAACAAACTTGTATGAGTTTCTTGCTATAACTCTAATCCAATCATGTTTCAGCTAATCCAATCAAATGATTCCTAGGCCATTTATAATTTGCAATGATACTCCAAAGGTTTAGAATGTATGACACCGAAGGGTAATCAAAAACACTCTTCCTCTGGATCAAGACATTCTTGACCAAAACCTAACACCAGAATAACTCTTATTCCTATAGGTTTTAGTTACCATTTTTTGGTCTGGATACATACACAACTTATGTACCCCGTGAGTGTAACCCTTTGTCTTTAGATCCCAGAGTCTCAATCCAATAAAATTCGCCGAAGGGGGGACTAGATTGGAAAATAGTCTAAGGAAATCTTTATCCCTTTCGGGTGTCTACTGTGTTAGATCCCCTATGATCAAACCCTCCAAAGGGATTGTCTGGTCCAGGCCAAACTAGCAGGCTGACCATAGTGGTCTAACGGTGTAAACCGAAAAAAGAGACCGTAGGTTTTGTTTTCACTAAACCTGTTCCCACTCACTATAAGTACCCTCTCCATTCACCCTGGTATTGACTCATACAAACACCATCTGAAGGGGGACGCTCCCGTTTGCGCCACGAGGCCAAGTATGAGTCTCACGGTGTGAACTTCTCGGAGATAGCGTAGGTGGAAAAATATGTATCTCATACACGTTTTCCTCCCACTGAATACTTTAAGTCTATAGGAATCTTTCTTATGCTAAAACCTGGCTAATGGTTTTACCTAACTCTATCAACATAACTCTTATATTGATAATCAATATAACTCTTATGTTGATTTTATCCTAAGTTTGTTAATATAACTCCTTGTATTAAACCTAGGATTTCTAGTTTATTAAGCCCCTAATAAACCCGCTGACGCTACTGTAATTTATAAGACTCTCTAATTAAATTTCACTCCCAGTCGAGTTCAGGTGTGAGAAATTTATTAGTTTCGTCATCTTAATTAGCCTAGCCTAGACAGAACTTTCCTTAGACAGAGTTCCTCTTTTAATCATAGCTTATAAATTACTTGATTCCTAATTCTAATCTAATTAGAACTAGATAACCTAAGGTCTATTATTTCCAAGTTTTAAACACTTTAAAACTAATAATTAACCTTAGGTTACACGCATACTATGTTATAGTGCTTGATCATTCATCACATGAATAATAAAATATTCATAGCATATTCATCTCATGAAATATAATGCATGTCAATGCTATCCAAAAATTAATATAACAACCTTATATTAATTAATCATGCAAACTATATAATATAACTCCTTATATTATAAATGATGCATGGAAATACTTAACCTAAGGTGTGATTTCTAAAATACAAGCATACACTATGCATGGCAATAATTACACAACAATTGAAAAATTAAAATAGCAAAAATTAGATGTTTGGCACCCTAAAAATAATTTTAATTAATATAATCTTATTATATTAATTAAAATTAAAATTATTAAATATATTAAAATCAAACATTTTTATAATTAATATAAATAATAAAATTTCCGTTTCTGCTCGTTGCTCCTCGCGTGAAACGTCTTCGGCGTTGCAACGCTGATAGTAGCGTTGCAACGCTGCTTTTGTCATTTTCTGCCGAGCGTTGTGCAATGCCACAGTGTTGCAACACTAGAGGTTGCGTTAACGCCTCGCCGCGCTTCTTCTCCATAAGCGCGGCGTAACGCTGATGAGATGAACAGCGTTGCAACGCTGCACCCAAACAACATTGAGAATCTCCATTCTTTGCTCGTTTTTGCTCCGTTCATCTCAGCAACCGCCTTGCCTCGAACGACACGGACTTACAGACTCGATTTACAATTAAATTTGTCCAAAACACCAGGCCCTTACATTGAACATTTCAATGAAAAATTGTAAATCTAAGTGTCAAAATCGAAAATATCTAATTTCGCAAAATCGTTCATACATCACATGCAAAAACAGTAAATCCCACCTTGTTCTTGAAAATTCCAGAACATAATTCAAGAGCGCAATTGGGCTCTAATACCAATTGAAGGGAATCGAAGTCCCCGCAGCAGAAGCGATTGCGAATCGCGCGCTCTTGATTTAGTTACAATGGAAATTTCAAGAATGTAAAACATGGATTAAGCATAAAATAAGAGTTTGGATAGCAAGAAGTTACCTTTGAAGAACCTTTCTTCAAGTGCTCCTCTCTCCACGGTCACGATCTCAGCAACAAGAACTCCAACATGCGAAGACACGACCACCGGATCTTCTCCGTTGTTCTCTAGGTGAGGGAGGAAGGTGGGTTCCCTTTAGAAGATGTGAGGTATTTTGAGAGAGATGTGTGTTTTTGGAACTTTTCCAACAATACAACAAGGAGGCTAGTGATTCTATGAAAAACCCTTAACCTAGTTGCATCTCATGCAACCATATGTATAGAGAATTGGGATGGAAATGACCATCCTACCCCTCCTTTAATCTCTCTTTAGTATATAGTCTAATTCACATTAAAAGTATATATTATATCAATTATATCATATATAATTGATATAACTCCTCATGTATGAAATTGAACACTTCAATTTCACTCCTAACTTTATACCATCTATATTACCATGTTGAGCCAACGGAGGATCTAATGGACCTACTGGATCATGAGCTCAATGATGTGAAATTAGCCGATCAAACTCTTTGATCCAGCTTAATCAATATTCATTAACTACAAGTCACTCCACTATAGACTTGTATTTGCGCACTCCTCACTTTGTAGATATTATTGTGTCCACTGATATAGTCATTGCCCATGAGTCGACTCTTCACAGGTTGTTCGTAATCACAGCTGGGTCAAATTACCGTTTTACCCCTGTGATTACCCCTGGAGTCAGTTCTTAAGGGAACAACCTATCTAATACCTCAGTAGAGGAATGAGTGAATTCCATTTTGCACAGTTAAGTTCCCAACTACCTACGAGGTTCTGTCCTTGAGAAGGTAGGCTTATTGAGTCGGCTACAGGCCACTCTCACCCATACTAGTCTAAGGACAAACCCCTATAAGCAGGAGTTCTTAACTTGCTTAGGATTCAGGTCGAGTCACTAATGACCATCTATAAATTACTAGTCTTATCCTGTTAACGGTGTTACACTTGTTAGACTAATAATTTGCGATCTAGTCTTGTATGAACTCTTCATACAGGATGCCCCCACTCGCATGTCAACTACATGAATGAGTTGGATTACCTCATTTGTACTAATTACAAAGTGGGTCGCATCCATGGTGTTACCAGAATGAGGTTTCCATCCTTATTATTATACCATAGACTATTTAGGTTATAATCTTGAATTCAACCCAATTAGTGTCCACTACACTGATTTCAAGATAAACATTATAACCTTGGAACTTAGTTTATTGGATTTATAAAAGCAAGTCTGTAATCTTATCAAAACAAATAACACTTTATTTAATTGATCAAGATTACACAAGTTTCGGGCATAAATCCCAACACGGGGTTCCCTTGAATTTGCCACTGCACCACTGTTATCACAATACAGTGTGATGGGCAAAGTCATATTTGGAACAACTTTCAAATTTAGCATGAATTTCCTTAACCAAATGGTCTCCTTAGTTGTTTCACAAGCTGCTACATATTCGGCCTCCATGGTGGAATCAGCGATGCATCCTTGCTTGACGCATCGCCATACTACAGCTCCTCCGTTAAGAGTGAATACTGACCCTGATGTAGATTTCTGAGAATCTTTATCAGTCTGAAAGTCAGAATCCGTGTATCCTATAAGGATCAAATCCTTAGCCCCATACACAAGCATGTAGTTCTTTGTTCTCTGAAGATTCTTAAGGATTGTTTTAACCGTTGTCCAGTGTTCAAGTCCTGGATTGGATTGATACCTACTGACCATCCCTACTGCAAAACAGATCTTAGGCCTAGTACACAACATGGCGTGCATCAGGCTCCCAACAGCCGATGCATAAGTAATCTGTCTCATATCCTCAACTCCTTGAGGTGTCTTAGGACACTGTTCCTTAGACAAATGGATTCCATGTCTAAAAGGCAACAAGCCCTTTTTGGAATCTTGCATCTTAAACCTTGACAACACTTTGTCTATGTAAGATGCTTGAGACAAGGCTAGTGTTTTATTCTTGCGGTTTCGGACAATCTAGATCCCAAGAACAAACTGCGCATCACCAAAATCTTTCATTTGGAATTGCGTAGCTAGCCATACCTTGATGTCAGTAAGATAACCTACATCATTCCCAATGAGTAGGATATCTCCACATAGAGAATTAGGAATGCGACAGAACTATTGATGATTTTCTTGTAAACACAAGGTTCATCATCATTCTGGTCAAAACCATAAGATCTGATTGCCTCATCAAATCTTATATTCCAGGACCTAGAAGCTTGTTTCAGTCCATAAATAGATCTTTTAAGCCTGCAAACCTTTTGCTCTTGTCCTGGTTCAATGAACCCTTTGGGTTCGTCCATGTAGATGTTTTCCTCAAGATTGTCATTTAAAAAAGCTGTCTTGACATCCATTTGTCATACCTCATAGTCATAATATGCAACAATTGCAAGAAGGGTTCGGATAGACTTTACCATAGCAACAGGTGAAAAGGTCTCCTCATAGTCAACCCTTTTAACCTGGGTATAACCTTTTGCTACTAGTCTAGCTTTAAAGGTTTGCACCTTCCCATCTACACCACGCTTCCTCTTGTAGATCCACTTACAACCTATAGGTTTTTCCCCAACAGGCTTATCTACAAGATCCCAAACAGAATTGAAGTACATAGACTTCATTTCTTGGTCCATGGCTATGACCCATTTGTCTTTGTCTTTGTCAACCATTGCTTGATTATAAGTCAATGAATCCTTGCAGTTGTCATCTGGTATAACAACTTGGGTTTCAGCTAAACCCATGTAACGGTAAGGCTGTATTACAACCCTCCCACTACGTCGAGGCATACTCAACTCTTGAGGCATACTCAACCATTGCTTGATTATAAGTCAATGCATTTCCCACCAAATCAATGCAATTTTGTTTCAAAACAAAACAAATCAAGCATTGCTCTGATACCAATTGATGGAGATCGGATCTCCTTGAGCAGCGAAAACGTGTTTGGGATCGTTAATGTGCTTGATTGTTTTGCTTAAAACAAAAACCAGTACATTGACCAAAAAATACAGAACAAGCATGAAATTCTAATCCTATTAGACATGGATTAATTGCATACAAACAAAATAAGTTTAACAATTAAATTAAAGGGAAGAAGGAATTACCTTTGTAGTTTAGCAGAACAACAACTCCTTACTCCAATGTTCAACAACTCAAGAACTTCAAAAGTTCTCTGTTTTTCACCAACAGAACACCACCAATATGGAAAACCTCCTATATCTCTGAGTTTTTAGAACAAAATCCTTTGTGGGAAGGATTCCAACAATTGGATAATTTTTTTTGGGAATTCTAGAGTGAGAGAGATTTTCAGCAATTCTCCAATTGCTTGAATTATCAAAAGATCGATCACCTGCTTCTTCCAACTCCCTACACTTAACAATAGGGAGTGGAGAAGAAACTGGTGAGTGGGGAACGTGTCATCTACACGTTCCCCTCTTTTAATTAATTAATTAAATAATTAATTAAAACATATATAACCTATTAAATAATTAATTAATTCTCAATTAATTAATTTGAATATCTTATATATGAAATAGATTATATGTATATGATTAAATCACATTTAATCATCAACCTATAGTTTTAATGTACATCCAGTGCACATTAAATTTTATCCTATAGTTTGCAAATGTGAATCACATTCACATTTAATATAATATTTGAACTCTTTCAAATATTCAATTCTCTCATATAATTTAATATGAATCATATTCACATTAAATTTATAATATATAGTTCAAAAACTATATATTATATCGTATATAAATACATTAAATCTATTCCCTAATGAGTTTGAACATTTCAAATTCAAATGATCTAAGAACCCTTTACGAGCTAGAAGGTGGACCTAATGGACCTACAGATCAGAAGCTCCAACGATACGAGATTGCTCGGTTAATCTCATTAACCTCCCAATCAACATTCGTTAATAGTGGGAACACTCCACTAAAGTCCCACAGCTGACTCTTCTCACTGCAGATATATTTCTGTGTCCATGGATATTGACCAATAACAGCAAGTAAATCCTTCACGAATGTTCTTAACGCCAGGTGGATCAAATTATCGTTTTACCCCTGGGTTACATCTTGTGCCTTAAGTACCAGTGCTCCTCTAATGAACAATTTGTTTGTGGTCCTACCAACAAACAGAGTTGCTCTCGGGCCAATGAGAGGGTCGGGTCCGTTGTTTAAGTCCCGAAGACACCACTTAATGGAACATTCCTCTACTTACCCTAGTAGGCGGGAATGAGTGAATTCAATCTTGCTAAGTTAAGTTCTCAGCCGCTCACTCGGTCTTTTCCCCAAGAAGGTAGGCATATTGAGTCGGCGAATCTGGCCACTCTCACCCATACTAGTCAAAGGACAATCCCTCGCGAACAGGAGTTCGTAACCTGCTCAGGATTGAGATCAAGTTGCCTAGGTCATCCTAGTGAAATAGAAACCTAACTAGTCAACGGAGTTACAGCTAGAGGTTACTATTTCGTGGTCCAGTCTTATGTAATCTCATTACATAGGATATCCCCACTCACATGTCATCTACACGAACAAGTTAGGGTCACTTTGTTTGCATCAAATGCAAAGTAGGTCACATCCATAGTTTAACCAGGGTAAGGTACCCAAACCTTATCCCCTAACTATAGACCATTTAGGCTGTATCTCGAACCGAGATCCTTTTTATGTACATTACATTTAGTTAGAGATTCATTTAACAGCCTTGGATGTTTAGTTTATTTGATTAGGGTTTTAATGAAGGCAAACTCGTAGATAACGAACAATAACACTTTATTGATATAATAACACTTTATTACATTAATTAGAACATAATTACAAACTACGAGTTTTAGGGCACAAATCCCAACAAACTCCCACTTGAACTAAAACTCTAGTTGGGTACAACATAATCTAAAATAGTGGTTACAGAGATATAAATACAATAAACTAGGGCATCCATATACCCCATTACATATCTCCCACTTGCCCTAGATTAGCCTATGTACATATCTCGTAGACCCAGACTTTCCAGATGACCCTCGAACACTTTAGCCGTGAGAGTCTTTGTAAACGGCCGATCAGCAATATTGTGCTCCGAAGCGATCTTCGTGACTGTCACATCTCCTCGTTGCACTATTTCTCGTATCAGGTGATACTTCTTCTCGATGTGCTTACCTCGCTTATGACTGCGAGGTTCTTTCGAATTGGCTACCGCACCACTGTTGTCACAGTATAAGGTGATGGGAGATTCCATATTTGGAACAACTTCCAAATCAGTAAGGAATTTCTTTAGCCAAACAACCTCTTTAGTTGCTTCACAAGCAGCGACATACTCAGCCTCCATTATGGAGTCTGCGATGCATCCTTGCTTGATGCTTCGCCATACTATAGCTCCCCCGTTAAGGGTGCAAATTGATCTCGATGTGAATTTTCGAGAATCCTTATCGGTCTGAAAATCAGAATCAACGTATCCAGTAAGGATCAAATCCTTAGACCCATACACAAGCATATAGTCCCCCGTTCTCCTTAGATACTTGAGGATATTTTTAACTGTTGTCGAGTGGTCTAACCCTGGATTGGACTGGTACCTACTGACTATTCCCACTGCATAACAAATGTCCGACCTCGTGCATAGCATAACATACATTAAGCTACCTACTGCAGAGGCATAGGGAATATGTCTCATATCCTCAACTTCTTGAGGTGTCTTGGGACACTGTTCCCTAGACAGATGAACTCCATGCCTGAAGGGTAACAAGCCCCTCTTGGAATTCTGCATCGAATATCTTGGCAACATTTTGTCAATATAAGACGCTTGAGACAGTGCTAGCTTTCTGTTCTTGCGATTCCTAAAGATCTGAATCCCAAGAACATACTACGCCTCTCCCAAATCTTTCATTTGGAATTGGGTCGCCAGCCAATTCTTTATGTCAGTGAGGTATCCTACATCATTCCCAATGAGTAGGATATCATCCACATAAAGTACTAACAAAGCTACTTTGTCGTTGATGATCCTCTTGTAAACACAAGGCTCATCAACGTTTTGGTCAAAGCCGTAAGACTTGATCGCAGTATCAAATCTTATATTCCAAGATCTTGACGCTTGTTTCAATCCATAAATGGATCGATTAAGCTTGCAAACTTTTTGCTCCTGACCTTGGGCTATGAACCCTTCGGGCTGAGACATATAGATGCTCTCGTCAAGATTACCATTCAAAAAGGCAGTCTTGACGTCCATTTGCCAAATTTCATAATCATAAAACGTGGCTATGGACAAAAGTATCCTTATAGATTTCAGCATAGCAACAGGGGAAAAAGTTTCTTCATAGTCAACTCCTTCCCTTTGGGTAAAACCCTTTGCTACAAGCCTAGCCTTAAAGGTTTGTACCTTTCCGGTTGCATCTTTCTTTCTCTTATAGATCCATTTACACCCTATGGGTCTAACCCCTTCAGGTTGGGCTACAAGTTCCCATACTAAATTGAAGTCCATTGACTCCATTTCAAGGTCCATGGCTTTGATCCATTGGTCCTTGTCTACGTCATTCATTGCCTGTTTATAAGACAATGGATCTTCTACGCCGTCATCAGGTATGACAACTTGAGTTTCAGCTAAACCCAAGTAGCGGTCAGGTTGGGAAATAACCCTCCCACTGCGTCGAGGCATTCCCAACGATTGAGAAGGACGGGACTGACTTGAGGTGTTGGCTCTTTCATCAACTCTTGATGAAGGTCCAGCTTGATCAACAACTCTTGTTGGTTCATGAGTAGCTTCATTTAGTACTAATTTACTAAGCGGTACGTGGTTCCTCATGTGATCTTCCTCCAAGAACGTGACGTTTGTCGATACAATCACCTTGTTTTCTTGTGAGTCGTAGAAAAGACCACCTCTCGTTTCTTTGAAATAACCAACAAATTGGCACAATTTTGAACGAGGTTCCAACTTCTTTGGGTTTGTCACGAGCACATGAGTCGGACAACCCCAAATCCTGAAGTGTTGTAAACTAGGTTTACGCCCTTCCAAAGTTCAAAAGGTGTTTCAAAACACTTTTGATGGAACAACTATTCAAGATTTGAAGCTGCACGATCTCTCACTCTGCGTATCCCCAAAACGAGGCGTGCAATCGACCATAGCTCATCATAGAACGAACCATGTCCAACAAGGTTCTATTTCTCCTCTTCGACACACAATTTTGTTGTGGTGTATTAGAAGTCTTTGAGAGTTGAGATTTAATTCCATGTTCTATCATATAGTCACGGAATCTCAAATCCATATACTCTCCACCTCGATCGGATCGAAGTGTTTTAATGGTTTTCCCTAATGCATTCTCTACTTCAGCCTTATACTCTTTGAACTTTTCAAGAGCCTCATACTTGTGATGCATTAGATATAGATAACCATACCTCGAATAATCATCTATGAAAGAGATGAAATATTCGTACCCTCCACGAGCTTTAACATTCACCGGACCACAAAGATCCAAATGTATAAGTTCTAAGGGTTCTATGGCTCTGTAACCTTTTCCTGTAAGAGGTCGCTTGGTCATTTTACCTTCCAAGCATGATTCGCAAGGAGGTAAAGAATCATCTTCTAACTTGTTTAGAAGTCCATTCTTAGAGAGCCTCTCAATCCGGTTGAGATTAATATGACCAAGTCTAAGATGCCATAGATAGGTATTATAATTTGGAGAAATTCTTTGTCTTTTATTTTGAGTACTAGCATTTTTAAACATCTCATGATTTAAAATTGCTTTGGTTTTGTTCGGTTTTAGTACATACAAGCCATTTTTCAATTTAGCAGAACAAATATTGACACCCTCTTTCAAAATGAACGCTTCATTAATCGAAAAAGAAATACAATATCCAAGTTCTATTAAACAAGAGATAGAAATTAAGTTCCTTTTAAGCTTAGGAACTATATACAGATTTTTAATAAAAGAAATCTATCTCCGAAAAATAGCTTGGCATCTCCCACTACACGAGCTGAGACGACGTCTCCCGTTCCGACCCTGAGTGTCATTTCACCCTCTTCGAGCTCTTTGAAGGAACTAGTTTCCTGAAATGAAGAGCAAACATGATTAGTGGCTCCTGGATCAAGTATCCAGGTAAAATTATTATTTTCCACTAAACAAGTTTCAAGAACAAGTAAATCTGATTTACCTTTCTTCTCTTTGAGCTCAGCAAGGTATTTTGGGTAGTTTCACTTCTGATGGAGGTCTGATCTCCTTGAGCAACGAAAACGTGTTTAGGATCTTAATTACTTGATTGTTTTGCTTAAAATAAAAACCAGTACATTGTCAAAAAGAACATAACAAGCATGCTAATTCTAAACTAATTAGGCATGGATTAATTGCATACAAACATGCTAAGTTTAACGATTAAACGAAAGAGAATAGAAGGAATACCTTTGTAGTTTCCAATTCTTCAGCACAGCAACTCCTTGCTCCAAAAGAAATCAGCAACACAGAAACTTCAAAAGTTCTCTGTTTTTCTCTGTGAAACAACACCACCACCTTGATCACCTCCTATATCTCTGAGTTCTACTAAGATCCTCCTTTGTGGGAAGGATTCCAACAATTGAAAAAATTTGGGAATGAGAGTGTGAGAGAGAGAGAATTCTTTCAATTCGAAATCAATCGATCGATCTTCTACTTCTCACCAGGAGAAGAAGAACCTTCAGTGGGTAACTCCCCACTCCCTATCGAGGGGGAGTTGGGAGTAGTGGGAACGTGTCCTCCTAACACGTTCCCAATTAATATTATATTAATTAATCAAATTAATTAAATCAAATCACATTTAATTCAATTATAATATTAATTAAATTGATTAAATCATATTTAATCATTTTACCCTTTAACCTATAGTTTAATGTACATCTCATGCACATTATGTTTTAACCTATAGTTTTCAAATATGAATCACATTCACATTTGAATTTAATATTTGAACTCTTTCAAATATTTAATTCTCTCAAGTAATTTAATATGAATCCTATTCACATTAAATTTATAATATATAGTTCCAAAACTATATATTATATCGTATCAATATACATTAAATATATTCCCTAATGAATTTGAACATTTCAAATTCAAATGATCTAAGAACCCTTTACGAGCTAGAAGGTGGACCTAATGGACCTCTGGATCGAAGCTCCAACGATACGAGATTGCTCTTGTTAATCTCATTAACCTCCCAATCAACATTCATTAACTGCGGGAACACTCCACTAAAGTTCCACAGCTGCACTCTTCTCACTGCAGATATATTTCTGTGTCCATGGATATTGACCAATAACACAAGACAATCCTTCACGAATATTCGTAACACCAGCTGGGTCAAATTACCGTTTTACCCCTGGGTTACATCTTGTGCCTTATGTACCAGTGTTCCTCTAATGAACAATTTGTTTGAGGTCCTACCAACAAACAGAGTCCCTCTCGGGTCAATGAGAGGGTCGGGCCCTTTGTCATGTCCCGGAGACACCACTTAAGGGAACATTCCTCTACTTACCCTAGTAGGCGGGAAGGAGTGAATTTCGTCTTGCTAAGTTAAGTTCCCAGCCGCTCACTCGGTCTTGTCCCCAAGAAGGTAGGCATATTGAGTCGGCGAATCTCGCCACTCTTACCCATACTAGTCAAAGGACTATCCCTCGCATGAACAGAGTTAAGTAACACCGCTCAGATTGAGATCAAGTTGCCTAGGTCATCCTAGTGAAATAGAAACCTAACTAGTCAACTGAGTTACAAAATTAGAGGTTACTATTTCGTGGTCCGGTGTTATGTAATCTCATTACATAGGATATCCCCACTCACATGTCATCTACACGAACACGTTAGGATCACAATGTTTGTATCAAAATACAAAGTTGGCCACATCCATAGTTTAACCAGGGTAAGGTACCCAAACCTTATCCCCCCACTATAGACCCTTTAGGCTGTATCTCGAACCGAGATCCTTTTTATGTACATTACTTTCAGTTAGAGATTCATTTAACAGTCTTGGATGTTTAGTTTATTGGATTTAGGGTTTAAATAAAGGCAAACTCGTAGATAACGAACAATAACACTTTATTGAAATAATAACACTTTATTACATTAATTAGAACATAATTTACGAGTTTTAGGGCAAAAATCCCAACAGCATCCAGTGCCCATCCATGTTGCAGTGGAAACATTTTCTTTTATCTGCAACCTTGGCTTTTCCCTTGCCTTTGTCAGCAGCAGGTGCCTTCCCTTTCCCTCCTATTTTCTTCTTTTGGGTCTTCTTAAGCACAGAAGATGAGCTACAGGACTTAGTCCCAGAGGATGAACACTTCTAGAATCTTCTGGAATGGGCAAACAGATTTGCCTCCCCATCAGCCTGTCCCTTATTCTTCATAAGAGACTGGAAAGTCTGTAGTTCATTAAGGAGAGTAGTCAGGTTATACTCTATCTTGTTCATCACCGCATTCTTTGCGAGGCTGCAGAAACTCTTGGAAGAGACTCGGGATGAACGATGCACCGACTTTGCTCGTCAATGACCGCTCTGTTCATCTCAACCACGTTGAAGTGGACCATCAGATCAAGAACGTGTTCTCTCACCAATGACCCCTCCTTCATACGGGAGTTCTAAACGTATTTGAGGGATTCGTGTCGAATCTGTCTAGACGGTTGTCCAAACATTTCCTGCAGCGAACTCATGATCTCACGAGCTGAGACCATGCCCTCGTGCTTTTTGGCCAGAACTTAAGAAACACTAGCCAAAATGTAGACCTTGGCCTTATCATTGGCCTTGATCCGGTGGCCGTCGCGCCTCCCAATGCATTGAGGAGCGTTACGGCGAGGATTTGAGGACATTCCTCGACAAAGACGAACCGTAGGTCGTCAACAACGAGAATCGTATTCAAGTTGGACTTCCACGTAGTAAAATTCTCACCAGTTAAACGGTCGCTTTTAAGTAAGGCTATTATAGAGGACGACATGCTGAAAATCTAAAATAGTTCTAATTAGTTATGCCTTTTAACCCATTGTAAAAACCAATCATATTTAGCAAAATTATTACAGAATCCTAGTGTTTAAACTAAACCCAATGTTTAAATTAAACCTTTAATTTTACAACGATACTTCAAGGGTTTAGAACAAAAGCCTCCGTCGGGCGGTAAGTCATTCCTCCCTTGAATTGATACTTTCTCAGCCAGTTCTCACTACCAGAACATCTCGTGTCCCAATGGTCCTTAGCTACCGTTTGTTTGGTCAAGGACTTGTTAACTAGCTTAACTCATCCCGTAAATGTGACCCTACCATTTTCAGATCCAATAAGCCCGAGCCAACAGGCTAATATTAAGAAAGACAACTGCTGGCAAACAACCTAAGAGACCCTATCTATTTCTGGAGTTCGCGGTGTTCCGATCCCTATAGTCAGGCCCTCCGTAGGGTTTGGCTGTTCCAGGACAACCTAGCATGCGGACTATAGAAATCTCACGGTGCAACCTAATGGAGGAGACCGTAGGATACGTTGACACGCGTCCTGCTCCCATTTACTATGGATACTTCCCTCATTCACCTTGGTATTGAACCATGCAAACACATACCGTAGGGGGACGCCCTATTGACGCCACGTAGCCGAGCATGGAACTCACGGTGTGAACTCTTGAGGACGTGAGAGTAAACTCGATGTGAACATCTCGTTTTCTCCCACTAAAGCTCCTAAAATTAGGGTATAGGTTTAACTTCGTCTGATTCTGGCTAAAAGAATCTATCTAAGTCTATGCCTATTATAACTATTATAACTAGGTCTTAAAACCTTATGTCTAGGTGAATAAACATTTTAATTACCTAGAGATAAAACAAAACTAAGGTTAATTCAACTCAGGTTCCGGGTCAGTTCTCAGGTAGGAGGTGTTCCGTTAACCGTCAGCTTAAGTACCTGACCTTTAGCACAGAACTTCACCGGTAGAGTTCCCTTATAACCAAAGTTCTAATGTCCTACTAGATTTTAAACTATTTAAAATACTACGTAAGACCAATTTCTAATCCTATTAGAAATTAAAACTTAGGTCTAAATGAATTTTAAACGATTTAAAACTAATTTAAATTTAACCCAAGTTCCTATGTTTGCATGCATTTCTTTATTATAGGTTATGGTTTCTAAAATCCCTTCAATTTATAACTTTTATAAATTTTAATAATTACCCTATGGTAAAGAAACTATATTATAAATTCAACAATCATTATTCAAATTGGAGTTATAAAAGGAATTCAACTAATTGAATTATAAAATTACTTAAATAAAATAACATTTATTTTAAACTAAGTAATTTCATGCTCCATGCAATTTATTTTCCATATAATCTAATCATAACAATTATAATTAATTACCTATGAAAAATAAATCAATCATGCATTTAACCATATTCATATAACATTTATATAAATAAAATGCATGATCATGCTTATCCTAAGGTGGGAATAATCTAAATGACATTCATAAAGACATAAAACTGTAAAACCGGAATAATTTGGCCCCTAAAGTGCAAAAAATAAAATTACATTAATTTTGTTTCATGAAATCGGTCCAAAAACATCCTGAACCGGTCTTGAACCGCTTGAACCGAACCAAAAATATCGGAACCGGTCGAACCGTGCTGCAATTCTGCTGGAATGCCCTACTGCGGCGTTGTAACGCCCGCTTTGTCGTATCGCGCTTTGCTATATCGGATGGTGTTGCAACGCCGAGGGCGTTGCATGCAACGCCGCCGACCGCTGAGCGCCGCGTTGATAGGGAACGTTGGCGTTGCGACGCCGCCGTTCGCCAGCGTAACGCCGATGAAGCGGCGTTAACAACATCGCTGCCAGCGAAGCGGCGAAATCTACGAACACAGCAGCTTCGTTCTTCAATTTCTCCTTCGATTCTCAACTTAATTGCATGAAATCGGTCCCAACAGAGTTCGTAACTTTCGCTCGTGATTGAGATCAAGTTGCCTAGGTCATCCTAGTGAAATAAAAACCTAACTAGTCAACGGAGTTCTGGCTCAGAGGTTACTATTTCGTGGTCCGGTCTTATGTAATCTTATTACATAGGATATCCCCACTCACATGTCATCTACACGAACACGTTAGGATCACTGTGTTTGCATCAAATGCAAAGTAGGCCACATCCATAGTTTAACCAGGTAAGGTACCCAAACCTTATCCCCTAACTATAGACCCTTTAGGCTGTATCTCGAACCGAGATCCTTTTTATGTACATTACATCGATTAGAGATTCATTTAATGACCTTGGATGTTTAGTTTATTGGATTTAGGGTTTTAATGAAGGCAAACTCGTAGATAACGAACAATAACACTTTATTGATATAATAACACTTTATTAGATTAATTAGAACATAATTACAAACTACGAGTTTTAGGGCACAAATCCTAACACTTCTTTCCTATCAGGTTAAAAGAAGATAAAGCCACTGTTTTTGTCCCAGAGGTCGAACCTCTGTGATAACTCCTACTGCGCAACATTTGCCTCACCTTTCGATCACTGAATTTTCATCATAGACTGAAAGGTCTGGAGTTCATTCAGAAGGGAGGTAAGATTAAAAATAAGCTTGTTCATAACAGCATTACTTCTAAACTGCAGGAAACTATCTGGAAGGGTTTCTAGAATGAAGCTGACCTGGCTCGGCTCATCGATGGAAGCACCATTCGACTCCGCGATTTTAAAGTACACCATCATATCCAGGACATGATCCCGAACAGATGTACCCTCTGGCATCCTCGAGTTGAATATGTACTTTAGGGCATTATGTCGGGCTTGTGTGGACTGTCTAAACATACCCTGCACATAATCCATGATTTCCTTGGCGGTAATCATGCCCTCATGCTTCTTGGCTAATATGTCAGACATACTTGCCAGCATGTAGACCTTGGCCTTATCATTGGCCTTGATCCATCGATCATATGCATCACGAACATTTTGTGACTCATTCGAGTCTGGCACCTAAGGACACTCCTCAGTTAGCACAAAGTTCAGATCACCAACTACCAATATAGTGTTGAGTTTGTTTTTCCATGTCATCATATTCTCTCCGGTTAACTTCTCCGCACCCAATAAGGAAATTATAGAGTTAGACATTTTTGCTGAAAATTTACAAACAAACTTGTATGAGTTTCTTGCTATAACTCTAATCCAATCATGTTTTAGCTAATTATCAAATGATTCCTAGGCCATTTATAATTTGCAATGATACTCCAAAGGTTTAGAATGTATGACACCGAAGGGTAATCAAAAACACTCCTCCTCTAGATCAAGACACTCTTGATCAAAACCTAATACCTGAATAACTCTTATTCCTATAGGTTTTAGTTATCATTTTTCGGTCTGGATACATACACAACTTATGTACGCCGTGAGTGTAACCCTCTGTCTTTAGATCCCAGAGTCTCCATCCAATAAAATCCGCCGAAGGGAGGACTAGATTGGAAAATAGCCTAAGGAAATCTTTATCCTTTTCGGGTGTCTACTTTCTTCGATCCCCTATGATCAAGCCCTCCGAAGGGATTGTCTGGTCCAGGCCAAACTAGCAGACTGACCATAGTGGTCTAACGGCGTAAACCGACAAAAGAGACCGTAGGTTTTGTTTTCACTAAACCTGCTCCCACTCACTATAAGTACCCTCTCCATTCACCTTGATATTGACTCATACAAACACAATCCGAAGGGGGACGTTCCCGTTTGCGCCACGAGGCCAAGTATGAGTCTCATGCTGTGAACTTCTCGGAGATAGCATAGGTTGAAAAATATGTATCTCATACACTTTTTCCTCCCACTGAATACTTTAAAGTTATAGAAATCTTACTTAGGCTAAAACCCGGCTAACGGTTTTACCTAACTCTATCAATATAACTCTTATATCGATAATCAACATAGCTCTTATATTGATTTTATCCTAAATGTGTGAATATAACTCCTTATCTTAAACCTAGGATTACTAGTTTATTAACCCCTTAATAAACCCGTTGACGCTACTGTAATTTATAAAACTCTCTGATTAAATTTCGCTCCCAAGTCAGTTCCCAGGTAGGGGTGTTCCATTTCAAGTCGACTTAAATACTGACCTAGAGCGAACTTTCCTTAGACGAGTTCCTCTTTTAATCATAGCTTATAAATTACTTGGTTCCTAATTCTAATCTAATTAGAACTAGATAACCTAAGATCTATTATTTCCAAGTTCTAAACATTTTAAAACTAATAATTAACCTTAGGTGACATGCATACTATGTTATAGTGCTTGATCATTCATCACATGAATAATAAGACATTCATAGTATATTCATCTCATGATATATAATGCATGTCAATGTTGTCCATAAATTAATATAACAACTTTATATTAATTAATCATGCAAACTATATAATATAACTCCTTATATTATAAATGATGCATGAAAATGCTTAACCTAAGGTGAGATTTCTAAAATAAAAGCATACATTATGCATGGAAATAATTACACAACAATTGCATAATTAAATTAACAAAATTAGACCAATTTTGGCACCCTAGAAATAATTTTAATTAATATAAAACATTTTTATAATTAATATATATAATAAAAATAAATTTTCGCCCGTTACTCCTTCACGTGAAACGTATGTGGCGTTGCAACGCTGATGGAAGTGTTGCAACGCTGTGCCTTGTCTGTTTCTTCCCGTTGGAGCGCGTTGCGAAACGCCTTCGGCGTTGCAACGTTGCCTCCTTCCCCAAGCGCAGCGTTGCAATGCCAATGAATAGCGTTGCAACGCTGCACACAGGCAGTAAAGAGAATTCTCTAATTCTTGCTCGTTTTCGCTTTGATCTTCTCAGCAACCACTTTGCCTCGATCGACACGGACTTACAGACTCGGTTTACAAAATAAAATGCCCAAAACAATAGGCCCTTACATTGAACGATTCAATGGAAAATGTAAATCTAAGTGCCAAAATTGAAACCATCTAATTTGCAAAAACCGTTCATACATCTCATGCAAAAACAGTAAATCTCACCTTGTTCTTGAAAAATCCAGAACATAAATCAACAACTCAATTGGGGCTCTGATACCAATTGAAGGGAATACGAATCCCGCAGCGGAAGCGATTGTGAATCGCGCGCTCTTGATTTAGTTACAACGATATAATTCAAGAACATATATAACTAGATTAAACATATAATAGAATGGACAACAAGAAAGTTACCTTTGAAGAACCTTTCTTCAAGTGCTCCTCCTCTCTCATGGTCAAGATCTCAGCAACACGAACTCGAACGAACACCGACACTACCACCGGATCTTCTCCGTTGTTCTCTAGGTGAGGGAGGAAGGTGGGTTCCCTTTAGGAGAGTGAGGTGTTTTGTGAGAGAGATGTTTGTGTCTTGGAACCTTTCCAACAACACAACAAAAGCTTGGAATCATTTTAACCTAGTTGCATCTCATGCAACCATATATCTGAGGGGAAATAGGATGGAAATGACCATCCTACCCTCCTTTATTCTCTCTTTAGTATATAGTTTATATATGAATCTAATTCACATTAAAACTATATATTATATCAATTATATCATATATAATTGATATAACTCCTCATGTATGAAATTGAACACTTCAATTTCACTCCTAACTTTATACCTCTATATTACCATGTTGAGCCAACGGAGGGATCTAATGGACCTACGGATCATGAGCTCCAATGATGTGAAATTAATCGATCAAACTCTTTGATCCAGCTTAATCAATATTCATTAACTACAAGTCACTCCACTATAGACTTGTAGCAACACTCTCCTCACTCTTGTAGATATTATTGTGTCCATCGATATAGTCATTGCCCATGAGTCGACCCTTCACGGGTTGTTCGTAATCACGGTGGGTCAAATTACCGTTTTACCCCCGTGATTACCTCTTTGCTCCTTAAGCACCACTGATCCTCTTATGAACAACAAGTCTTAATGTCCTACCTTAGACTCATACCCTCATTGAGGGCGGGGCCCCGTTGTTCAAGACCTGGAGTCAGTTCTTAAGGGAACAACCTATCTAATTCCTCGGTGTAGGAATGAGTGAATTCCATCTTGCACAGCTTAAGTTCCCGGCTACCTAGGAGGTTCTCGTCACTGAGAAGGTAGGCTTATTGAGTCGACCACAGGCCACTCTCACCCATACTAGTCTAAGGACAAACCCCATAAGCGAGGAGTTCTTAACTTGCTCAGGATTCAGTCGAGTCACTAATGACCATCTATAAATTACTAGTCTTATCTCATTAGCGATGTTACCTTTGGTTAGACTAATAATTTTGCGATCCGATCTTGTATGAACTCTTCATACAGGATGCCCCCACTCGCATGTCAACTACATGAATGAGTTGGATTACCTCATTTGTACTAATTACAAAGTGGGCCGCATCCATGGTGTTACCAGAATGAGGTTTCCAACCTTATTCTTATACAATAGACTATTTAGGTTATATTCTTGAACTCAACCCAAATAGTGTCCACTACACTGATGTTCAAGATAAATGTTATAACCTTGGAGCTTAGTTTATTGGATTTATAAAGCAAGACTGTAATTCTATCAAAACAAATAACACTTTATTTAATTGATCAAAATTACACAAGTTTAGGGCATAAATCCCAACAACAACCACTTCCACGGGGGAGATTCAGGTGATAGAGGTCGAGGCTGAAAAGTCCTTCTCCCTTTTGTCTCCAGAAATGTCCTTTAATCTTCATAGCCAATTGTCCTACACTCACGAGTCTTGTTTTGATTTTTGTTCTTTTATGTTGATAAACAAAAAGACCAAAAATATTTCTCTCTCTGGTGCCCATGAAAAGCATGATAGCCTTTTAGACTTAGAAGGCTACATCGATTCAAGCAAGAAGGGTCCAAAGAAATATGAGCAGGTTTATGTGCCCTGATAAGTCACCGTCTAGCTAAAGACGTTAAAGGAATCGCTTCTTGGGAGACAACCCAAGCTTCATGTTTTTTGTTATCTATTTTTATGTTTTCTTTCCTTTCCTAGTGCTTTTCTAATTCTTATCTTTTTGTACCTTCAGGTGTATTCCCAAGGGGAGAACTGCAGACTTGCACCCTTTTGATCCTGAGATCGAGAGGACCTGTAGGAGACTCCTAAGGGAAGGAAGAGTAGAATCTCAGACTAAGGTTGATCAGGAGTTAATCAATAACCCTAAACCCATCAGGGAGTATTTCCAACCTGTGTTTGATTCTGAAAAGGCTGGAATAGTATATGCCCCCATAAATGCTAACAATTTTAAACTTAAGACAGGGCTTATACAGATGGTTAGGGAAGGTACTTTCAGAGGATTAGTCACAGAAGATCCTAACTCACACCTGCAAAATTTCTTATAAATCTTTGGTACAATTAAAATGAATGGTATCTCTGCTGAAAATATTCGCTTACGTCTCTTTCTTTTCTCTCTGCAGGGTAGAGCTAAAGAATGGCTAGGGTCCCTTCCCTCAGGCACTATCACTTCCTGGGAGGAGTTGGCCCAAGCCTTCATGACCAAATTCTTTCCACCTGTGAAAGCTGCAAAGCTAAGGACGGAGACAGGAACATTCAGGCAGCAGGAGGGAGAGCAGTTATTTGATGCTTGGGAATGGTACAAGGACCTGCTCAGGAGGTGCCCGCAGCATGGCTTCCCAGATTGGCTCCAGGTACAACTGTTTTATAATGGAATGGAAGGTAAGACCAGGACCATTCTGGATGCCACTGCTGGAGGGGCTTTCATGGCGAAGATCGTGCTGTAAGCACGTGCCTCCTCGAGGAAGTGTAAACTGCCAGCTATCAGTGGCCTACAAACAATGACAGATCTAAGCCAGTAGCTGGATTGTATCAACTTGATGATGTAACCTCCCTTAGATCTCATATGATATCCCTCACTCATGCTCTGAATAATTTTGCAGGATCACCCCAAACAATGGTTCCCTCTCAATGCTCCCAGCCAAATGGAGAATCCACTTTAGAGCAACTGCATTATCTGAACAAATAGAAGCAACAACTATGGAAGAAACCAAACTCAGAATAACCTCCCAACACATTATAATCCAGGTTTGAGGTATCATGAAAATTTCTCTTATGCTAACAATAAAAATGTGTTGAATTCTCCTACAGGGTATGCTTTTACATCAGAAAGGAAATCATCCATAGAAGAGACATTGCACTCCTTCATAGCTGAATCGAGAAGTCGGTCCAACCAGCTGGAGAATGCGGTCACCAGTCTATCTGGTATAGTGACTAGTCATGGAGCTGCAATAAAGAATATAGAGACCCAGATCGGGTAAATGAACATATCACTCCAAGCACTGCAAGAAAGGAAAGAAACACCTTGAGGGAGTACAGTCTAGCTAAATATGTTAAAGAAAGCGCTTCTTGGGAGGCAACCCAAGCTTTACTTATTTTTGTTTTCAGTCTTTAGCTTGCTTTAGTTGTTTTTCAATTCTTAGTTTATTTACTAGTTTGTTTGTTTTGCTTTATAGGTTGTGATGATGTGTTCCCTCGTTTAAATCCATGCCCCCGTTTTGAGAAACTTCAACACACATGTTTTGGCTATCCAAGGAACTCAGAAAGATCTCCATAACTCAGGACAGTACTGTTCACTCTTACCCTTATACTTGCTTTGTGCTTATTTTTGCAAACATTGGGGACAATGTTTAGTTTAAGTTTGGGGGTGGGATGTTATTGATATGATGTGACTGTCTTGAGTATATGCTGAATTGTTGATTGATCTTTTGCATAAGTATGATCATGATAGCTTAGGATGAGATATAATTGAAAATCTTTGTGATTCTACTGATACTTGAAAGCATGATATGAATTTTAGTTAATTTAAAAATTTTCTTGAGTTTCTCCCGCACTATTATGCACATAGCCTGTGTTCTTGTAGTTTTGAAATGCTTATAACAAAGTTATTAGGCTTAGAAGTTTAATGTCACCTCAATAGGTCTAAGAGTTGATTTGAGAGTTAAACTGCAGGATAGGGTGAATGACAATATGAAGTGCATGATCTGTATACTATGTGAAATAGTTTATTTTTGTTGTTTGTTTGCTAAAGAGAAAAATTGTGAGGGCAAAAAGAACTACCTTCACTGTGATCAGTTAGGCCACTCATTGAGTGAGTGCTCTGGGTAAGGGTCCCTGTAGTGGATGTGTGAAAGCTAGTGTCCTTGCACAAAAAAAAAAGAAGAAGAAGAAAATATAAAAAGTGATAAAAAGTGATTAAGTGTTGAGTAGAGTTAACTAATTCTTTAATGTGGGGAGGCTCAAAGATTAGTAATTATGACCAGTGTAGGGAGAAATTGAATGGAGAGCCTAATAAAGTTGATCCAGGCTTAGTAAAAATGAAGGGAACATAGGCTAATCACACACACACGTAGGAACACTTAGGAAAAGTTTTAAATTACTCATTGAAGTATTATGTTTGATTGTTTCCTGTGATTGCCAAACTTTCTCTTAAATCTTTGAGGCTTGAATCAAATGTATGTATAAGAGCAATCTAATGTTTAATTCTGTTTTTGCTCGGGACTTGCAAAAGTTTAAGTTTGGGGGTGTTTGATAGCACACAAAATGTGTTATCCTTAGGCTTAATTAGTGTTAGTTTTATGATAATTTTAGGGCTTTGATGTGGTTAAATCATTCAATTTCAGATTAAGAGCTTAAACAGGACATTTGGAGACATTTTGGATCACTCGGGATCGAAACAAGGCTATTTGGAGCTAAAAGTAACATTAATTGGAAGTAGAAGGATCAATCCAAGCGTGAAGACCCGAGGTGATGGCGTTGCAACGCCATGCAAAGTGTTGCAATGCCAAACGTGTAGCTTTATAGCATTGAAGAACACTGTCGATAGCGTTGCAACGCTGCTTTGCAGCGTCGCAACGCTGTCTCGATAGGAAAACACATAGGAAAGTCGTGCAGAGAGCGTTGTAACGCTGCCTTGCAGCGTCGCAACGCCAGATCGATAGAGAAGCGCGCGCGTTAGGGTAGCGGCGATGCAACGCTGCCCTCAGCGTTGCAACGCCATCGACATTTTCCATATATACCACGCGGTTAGGGTACAACATTGTAACGTTGTACCGATTGAGCCTATAAATAGAACATTATGCATTCTTGTAAGGAGAGCCAAATTTGATAGAGAATTGACCCTAATTTCGAAATACACTTAGTAAGAAGAGAAAGAGAGCGTTTTTGGGAGTCAAAGCATTCGTGGAGGTCCGAGATCGAAAACGGGAGCTCGGAGACAAAGGCCCGACATCGACACATAAGTTTAATTTCCTTTTCTTTCGGATTGTAATACCGTTTTAAGACGTTTTCTACATGTTTAGCTTGGTTTTCATATGATTAGAGTAGCTAAATGTTGTAGTTAGGATTTGATGTGCTTGTTAAGACTTACTTGATATGTATTGAAGCATGTTTTGTTCTTATTTTTGGCAATTCGTTTCTTAACTCTTAATTTTGTTGGTTTAAGTTGACTCGAGAGATAAAACTTGAATTAGAGCAAAGTTGTTAAAACCCGTAGGAGTCTGGCATGAGAATGACCTAGAAATCTAAGGGAAACACATACAGAAGTTGTTTAATACCGTGCATGTTTTAGATCTCTTAAGGAGACTTAGAATTTATTGCATGTGCGAGACTCACTAAGTATCAAGAGATTTTCTTGAGTATCTTACTTCTTGTTTATAAATTCATCTCTTTGGTTCATTGCATGTGTTGAGTAAGTCATTAACTTGTAAAGTCATTTTCCTCAAATCTATCAATTCGTGTCTCCACGTGTTTGTTTGTCTTTAATTCTTGTTTCAATCACCTATCCATGTTATGCTACTTTAGCTAAAATTGAGAATTGGTATCTTAATAATTAATTAATCTAGAAACTCATTCCCGATGACGATACTTGGACTCTTAAATCACTATACTAAAACTTGACCCGTACACTGCGGTATTGCATCAACGACAAAGTAGCTTTCTTAGTACTTTATGTGGATGATATCCTACTTATTGGGAATTATGTAGGATACCTAACTGACATAAAGAAGTGGTTGGCGACCCAATTCCGATGAAATATTTGGGAGAGGCGCAGTATGTTCTTGGGATTCAAATTTTCAGGAATCGCAAGAACAGAACGCTAGCTCTGTCTCAAGCGTCTTATATCGACTAAATGTTGGATCGATATTCGATGTAGAATTCCAAGAGGGGTTTATTACCTTTCAAGCATGGAATCCATCTGTCTAAGGAACAGTGTCCTAAGACACCTCAAGAGGTTGAGGATATGAGAAGTATTCCATATGCCTCTGCAGTAGGTAGCTTAATGTATGTTATGTTGTGCATGAGGCCAGGCATTTGTTATGCAGTGGGAATAGTCAGTAGGTACCAGTCCAATCCAGGGTCAGACCACTGGACCATAGTTAAAAGTATCCTCAAGTATCTTAGGAGAAATAGGGACTATACACTTGTGTATGAGACTAAGGATTTGATCCTTATAGGATACGCTGATTCTAATTTTCAGACCGATAAGAATTCTAGGAAATCCACATCGGAATCCGTTTCAACCTTAACGAGGGAGCTGTAGTATGGAGAAGCATCAAACAAGGATGCATCGCTGACTCCACCATGGAGGCAGAGTATGTAGCTGCTTGTGAAGCAGCTAAAGAGGTTGTTTGGCTAAGGAAATTCCTTACTGATTTAGAAGTTGGTCCAAATATGGTATTTCCCATCACCTTATACTGTGACAACAGTGGTGCGATAGCCAATTCGATGAAACCTTGCAACCACAAGCGAGACAAGCACATCGAGAGGAAGTATCACCTGATACGAGAAATAGTGCAATGAGGAGATGTGAAAGTCGCGAAGATCGCTTCGGACACAACATAGTTGATCCGTTTACAAAGACTCTCACTGTTAAAGTATTCGAGGGTCATCTGGAAAGTCTAGGTCTACGAGATATGTACATAGGTTAATCTAGGACATGTGGGAGATATGTAATGGGTATATGGATGCCCTAGTTTTTTGTATTTTGTATATCTGTAACCACTGTTTTAGATTGTAATGTACCCCACTAAAGTTTTAGTTCAAGTGGGAGTTTGTTGGGGTTTGTGCCCTAAAACTCGTAGTTTGTAAATTTTCTTCGAATTCATGTAATAAAGAGTTATTATTTTCAATAAAGAGTTATTGTTCATTAATTACAACATTGCCCTTTTATTAACCCTAAATCCAATAAACTAACATCCAAGGCTGTAAAATGTCTCTTGAACTAAATGTAGTGTACATATAACAGATCTCAGTTCGAGATACAACTTAAAGGGTCTATGGTAAGGGGATAAGGTTTGGGTACCTTACCCTTGTAATACTATGGATATGACCCACTTTGTATATGATATAAACACTGTGATCCTAACGTGTTCGTGTAGATGACATGTTAGTGGGGATATCCTATGTAATGAGATTGCATAAGACCGGACAACGAAATAGTAACCACTAGGTGTAACTCCATTGACTAGTTAGGTTTCTATTTCACTAGGATGACCTAGGCAACTTGATCTCAATCCTGAGCAGGTTACGAACTCCTGTTTGCGAGGGATTGTCCTTTGACTAGTATGGGTGAGAGTGGTCAGATTCTCCGACTCAATATGCCTACCTTCTTGGGGACAAGACCGAGTGAGCAGTTGGGGACTTAACATAGCAAGATGGAATTCAGTTCTCCTCTAATGAATAACAACGTTGTATGGTCCAACCATAAACAACACCCCTCTCGGGCAAGTGAGAGGGTGAGTGCCCGTTGTCCAAGCGCTGGAGACAGCACTTAAGGGAACAACCCCTCTAGTTTCCCTAAATTGGGAACGAGTGAATTCCATCTCGCGTAGTCAAGTTCCCAACTTCCCACGTGGTCCTCTCCCTTGGAAGATAGGCATATTGGGTAAGTAACTGTGACCACCCTCACCCGTACTAGTCAAAGGATAGACTCCCATAGACAGGAGTCCATAACACACTCAGGATTAAGGTCGAGTCACTAATGGGCATCTGCGAAGTTATCAGTCCTATACTGTTAACGGTGTTACATCAGTAGGTCTAATAATTCACGGTCCGGTCTTGTACAATCTCATTGCACAGGATGCCCCCACTCGCATGTCAACCACATGAACGAGTTGGATCACCTCGTTTATATCTAATACAAAGCGGGTCGCATCCACAGAGTATCCAGATTAGGTCTCCAACCCTATCTGTATACTGTAGACCGTTCGGGTCATTAACTTGAACGTGATCCTCCCTGTGTGTCTACTACACACTGTTGAAGTTCTAGTTCTCTCATAATTCAATGACTCTGGAGCTTAGTTTACTGGACAAAGTTTGTAAATATGTGAGTTACAAAGTGATGAAAAAAAATAACTCTTATTTATTTCAATAGTGAATATTACAAACATGTACATGATTAGGACAAACATCCCAACAAACTCCCACTTCGACTAAGCTAGTGGAGTACAAAATACATTTCTCAAATGTACAATAAAATTACAATAAACTAGGGCATTGAATACCCTTTACAATACTTCCACTTGCCCTAGTAAGGAAGCACTCGAAGAACTAGACTCTCAAATCTTTCATTCGGTATTGCGAAGCCAAATCTTTCATACTGAGCCTCTCCCAAATCTTTCATAGTAAGGAAGATTTGGAGACCAAGAACATACTGGGCCTCTCCCAAATCTTTCATTCGGAATTGCGAAGCCAACCATTTCTTAATGTCAGTAAGAAATCCTACCTCATTCCCAATGAGAAGGATATCATCCACATATAATATCAGGGGTGACGACTTGGGTTTCAGCTAAACCCATGTAACGTTCAGGTTGTCTCACAGCCCTCCCACTACGTCCAGGCATTCTCAACTCTTGAGAACAGACTTTACAAGACGAGGTAGTATCAACAACACTTATTGGCGTACTAGCCCCATCACCAACTCTTGCTGATGTATTGTCCATTTCGTTTAGTCCCATCAGCAACTTTGGGTAAGCTACAAAGAGGCACAATTTTGAACGGGGTTCCAACCTTTTCGGATTTGACACCAACACATGGGTCGGGCATCCCCAAATTCTGAAATGGTGTAAACTGCCTTTACGTCTATTCCAGAGTTCGAAAGGTGTTTCACAAACACTATTTGACGGAACGTTGTTCAAAATATAAACCGCAGTCTCCACTGGGTAACCCCAAAAATAATCTGGGAGACGAGCATAGCTCATCATCGATCGAACCATGTCCAACAGGGTTCTGTTTCTCCTTTTCGATACACCATTTTGTTGTGGCATACCAGGTGCTGAGAGTTGGGACGTAATTCCATGTTCTATCATATAATCCTAGAATTCAGTGTCCATATACTCTCCACCTAAATCCGATCAAAGTGTTTTTATAGTTTTTCCTAACAGGTTCTCAACCTCAGTCTTGTACTCCTTGAACTTTTCAAGAGTTTCAGACTTCATATGCCTTAGGTAAATATACCCATAACTTGAATAGTCATCTATAAAAGATACAAAGTAATCGTAACCTCCTCGTGCTTTAACACTCATTGGACCACAGAGGTCAGAATGTATAAGCTCCAGATGTTCTTTGGCTATATATCATTTTCCACTAAAATGACGTTTGGTCATTTTGCCTTCAAGGCATGACTCACATACCGGTAAAGAGTTTTCTTCCAACTCACTTAGAAGTCCACTCTTCACTAGTCTCTCAATCCTATTGAGATTAATGTGGCCTAACCTTATATGCCAAAGATGGAAATTTTGTTTATGAGAAACCTTTACTCTCTTAGTTCGTATTTCTGCCGTTTTAAATAATTAAGTATTCAAAACACTTTTGACCGAATTAGGTTTCAAAACGTACAAGTTATTCTCAAGTGAAGCAGAACACGAAAAATTTCCATTTCTAGAAATAAACGCTTTATTAGTAGAAAAAATGACAAAAATACACAAGTAAAAGAAATAGAAACAAGATTTCTAGTAAACCTTGGCACTATATACATATTATCTAATAAAATGTATTTTCTGCCAAAATAGAGCTTCACCGTGTCGATCGCTGCAGCAGAGACAACCTCCCCGGATCATCTCCGTAGCGTTATCTCACCCTCTCGCGCCTCTTTGTCAGAACTAATTCCCTCGAAAGAAGAACAAACATGGTTAGTGCCGCCTGAATCCAATATCCAGGCAGAGTCATTACTCTCCACTAAACAGGTTTCAGTTACAAGTAAATCACATTTACCTTCTTTCCTTCTGTCAGCAAGGAACTTGGGATAGTTTCTCTTCGAGTGACCATCTCCATTGCAGTAGAAACACTTTCCTTTCTCTGCAACTTCCTTGACCTTTTTGCCCTTTTGGGAGGCAGCACGGTCAGCTTTGCCCTTCTTCAACTTCTTCTTCCCTTTCGGGCCTGAAGAGTCTACAGATTTTGTCCCAGAGGTCGAACCCCTGTGAAAGGACCTGAAGGCAACGTTTGCCTCAGCTTCCGGTGTCCTGATCCTCATCAAGGATTGGAAGTTCTGTAGTTCGTTAACAAGGGTTGTCAGAGTGTAGCTAATTTTGTTCATAACAGCATTGCTACGAAACTAAAAGAAACTCTTTGGAAGAGTATCCAAAATAAAGCTGACCTGGCTCAACTCGTCGATTGAAGCCCCGTTCATCTCTGCCAGATTTGTGGGTCATCATGTCCAGAACATGTTCATAAACAAATGCCCCTTCTTTCATCCGTGCATTGAAGACGTGTTTGAGGAAATCGTGTCGGACATGAAAAGACTGTTGTCCAAACATTTCTTGCAGAGATTCCATGATCTCCTTAGCGGTGATCAACACCTCACGCTTCTTTGCCAATACTTCATATAAGCCGACAATGATATAGACCTTGGCCCTTTCATTGACCTTAGGACACTCCTCAATGAGCACGAACTTTAGGTCATCAGTTACGATTATAGTGTTAATACTATTTTTCCACGTTAGAAAATTATCTCCCACGAGTTTATCAAGAGCTAATAGCGCAATGATTGAGCTAGACATTTTTGTTGAAAACATGTAAAACTTTGTGTTAGTCTCGCAAAAACTTTTGAAAATCCAATTATGTTTTAGCAAAAAAAAATTCCTATGATCCCTAGGTCATTAAAATTTACAATGATACCCCAAAGGTTTCGAATGACCGCCACCGAACGGTGAACGGATACACTCCTCCTCGACCAAACCCTAATACCAAAATAACTGTTATTTCATTAGGCATCCAGTTACCATTATTTGGTCTGAATCCATTAACTCTTAATGAATCCCGTGAGTGTCACCCTCTATCTTTAAATTTCCAAGTATCCGTCCAAACAATAGCCACCGAAGGGTGAACCACGAAGGAAAACCAACAAGAAAATTAGATCTCTTTTGGGAATTCACGGTGTTCCGACTCCCATTATCAAGGCCCTCCGAAGGGATTGTCTGGTCGAGGCAAATCTAGCAGGCAGATCATAGGCGTCTCACGGTGTGAATCGAAAGAAGATACCGTGGGTCCCGTTTTCACAGGTCCCGCTCCCACTCACTATAAGTACTCTCTCTATCCACGTTGATATTGACCCATACAAATACCATCCGAAGGGAGACGCTCCCATTTGCGCCACGAGACCGAGTATGGATCTCACGGTGTGAACTTAACGGAGATTTGTGATCGGAAAATTAAATGTATCTTATACACTTTATTTCCTCCCACTCAGCACTTTAAGTTAATCAGGATGATCTAGATAAATCAGCTAATATTTACCTAAGTCTACCAATATAACTCTTATATTGGATTAGCCTAAGTCTATAATCACATTATTAACTTAGGTTTATGTGAGTAAATTAATTAACTTTTAATTAACGACACTCACGATAATATAACCTATGAATCTCCGGACCAAATTCACTCCCGGTCGGTTCCCGGTAGGGGGGGTGTTCGCAAAGCGTCTTACTTAAATACTGACCTTAGACATAACCTTCCTTAGATAGAGTTACTAATTAGTCTCCATTCATAAGTCATATTTGATTTTCTAATTCTAATCCTATTGGAACTAGAAAATCTAAGTCTAATTATTCAAGTTCTAAACATTTTAAAACTAATAATTAACTTAGGTTACATGCATTTCTATGTTATAGTGCTTGATCATTCATCACATGAATAATAAAGCTATATAACATACATTCATCACATGAATAAATGCCTGTCCATGCTTTTAATCTAAGAAATATAACACTTATATTAATTAAACTAAAACATACCAACATTATATTATAACTTTTATAATATAATCCTATCATGCATACTATATATATAACTCTTATAATATAAAAATGATGCATGAAATGTTTAACCTAAGGTGGGATTTTGATCTATATGACATACATTATGCACATAGAATAAATAAATTTCATACATCACATGCATAAAATAAATAAATAGCAAAATTGGACTAGTTTTGGCACCTTAGGGACATTAATTAAATTAATTAATATTAATATAAATTTATATTGATATTAATTAATAAAATTAATTAAAATTACATTTTAGAAATAATAAACTAAATAAATAATTAACAAAATTAACGCCACACGTTTGAGAAAACCACAATGCTGCCACTTCTTCGCGCGAACTGCTCGCGAACTGCCCACTACGCTCGCAGCGTTGCAATGTTGTAGTGTGCAACGTTGTACTCAGTGCGCCCAATGCCTCAACATTGCAAACCTGACCTGCAGCTTAGCCTCCAACCGCGCGGACAGCGTTGAGACGCTGAAAAACAACGTCTCAACGTCGTCAACAGAGTAGCGAACCCCTTTGCTATTCTTCGTCGTTTTTCGCCCGATTCCGCTCCGATTTCTTCACAGCAACTCTTGCCACGAACAACACGGACTTACAGACTCGATTTACTTTGTAATTTCCCAAAACACTAGGCCTTTACATTGATCTCATCAACGAAAAAGTAAATCTAAAAACGTGCCAAAATGGAAACATCCAATATGCAAAAACCACAATTCATCTCATGAATTAAAGCATAACCCACCTAATTTTAAGAAAAAAAATAATTTTGCAAAACGAAAATCCAACGATTGGCTCTGATACCAATTGAAGGGAATAAAACTCCCGCAGCAGAAACGACTTGGAATGTCGTGGTGTTCGTTATGAAAAATATTTTCTTAAGACCGAACCTATCTCATAGATCCTAGACTAAACATGTTGTAAAAGAAGGAAAAACAGTAAGAAAAACTACTTACTTGTTGAAAAACGCTTCTTCACGAATTCCTTATCCGATCTCGATCATTACATTCACGATCTCTCGAACAACGAACAAATTGGACACCTCCAATTGATCTTCTCGGATGTTTTCCGTCGGTAAAGGGAGAGTGGTGGGACTCCCTTTGGTTTAGGGTAGAGAGAATTTGAGAGAGAGTTGAGAGAATTTGAGAGAGCTCTTTTGGTGAGAATCCAAAAAATGAGCAATTGCTTCACCAATGCCTTCTCACAAAGGCATTATATAATGGTGATAGGTGGAGTTGAAATCTCCACCTATTTACCATTTTACCACAACATTAGGTTATGCAAATCATATTTGCATAACCACGTATAATAAGATATCTCATAACTTATCATACAAATCACATTTGTATAATTGTGGATTTTAAATTCAATCACAATCAATTTAATTTCTCTCAATTCAATTTCTCTAAATTAGCACTAATTAATCAATTAGGTTAACTTATAGTTTATTATGAATCTCATTCACATTAAACTATATAATATATCAATCATATCTCATATAAATGACATAAATACCCTTTTAATGAATTTTGAACACTTCAAATTCACACCAAACTGTAAACCCTCTATCTATCCAGTTTGAGCCAACCGAGGGACCAAATGGACCTACAGATGACGAGTTGCAATGATCTGAAACTAACCTGTCAAACTCTTTGACCCGGTTAATCAACATTCATTAGCTACGGTAACACTCCACTAAAGCCTGTAGTTGCACTCCCATCATTGTACGACAAGTTGTGTCCATTGATATAACCAATGCTCGTGAGTCGATCCTTCACAGGTCGTTCGTACACACTGCTGGGTCAAATTACCATTTTATCCCTCTGTCTACCTCTTGCTCCTTAAGTCCCCACTGCTCATCTAATGAACAACAACGTTGTATGGTCCAACCATAAACATGAAAGAGTCTAGATTAAGAAAGCGGAAGCAATTTTGGATCTTGAACACTCTAAGTTGATCAATTTTGTAAAATAAAATGAATGCTCAAAGCTGGAAAAACAAAGGGATAGAAAACTCAACCTTGAAGATCAAATTCTCTTCACCCGGTGGATGGTTTTCAACACGAACACTTCGTGGGCAACCGTTAGAGTCTTCCCTACTATCCTCGGGCCTTAGAACGGATTGTGGGATCCTAGGTTGAGAGAATTTGGAAGAAAAGACCTCAAAGGTCACTAATTCGGGAATTTAGAATTTTCTGTAAAATTCTCTCAACATCCCTCAAATCACCTTATATAAAGCTTCAATAAGCTTCAATGGAGTGACAACTCAAGGGTGATGAGGATGCTTTGAGATGAAGGTGGCCAAATTGGGTGAATTTTGAAAATGAGGAGGATTGGGCAAGTTGGCAACTTGATTTTCATGAAAATCATGAAAATCCCTCATTTTACATTTAATTTTAATTCTAAAATCAATATTAAATTGATTTTTAATTAAAATTAATATAATTAATTTAATTAATTAAGTTCTAAATTTAATTTAATATCAAATATTAAATTAAATAAATAACCCGATCCCGATCGATTTTTCGAACATGAATCTTTATTCATGCTATAAACCGATCCAATATTTAAATCATATTTAAATATATACACCTCCTTTTGATCATAGTTTAATTCATAATTAAGCTATGATTCGTTAAATATATCATATATAATTAACGCTTTCTCCCAAACTCGAATTTGAACAATTCAAATTCTTTTCTCTCAAAATGTTACAAGGCTTAGTCCGAGCTAGTAAGGAGGACCTAATGGACCTACAGATCATGAGCTCCAACGATACGTGATTAACCGGTCAAACTCTTTAACCTAGCTAATCAACATTCGTTAACCACCGGGACACTCCACTAAAGCCCTGTGGTTGCACTCTCCTCACTGTAGATATATTTTTGTCCACTCGATATAACCATGATTAGTAAGTCGATCCATCACAGGTCGTTCGTAATTACAGCTGGGTCAAAATTACCGTTTTACCCCTGTAATTACCTCTTGTTTCTTAAGTCCCACTGATCCTCTAATGAACAATTGGTTTATGGTCCAACCAGCAAACTGAATCCCTCTCAAGCCAATGAGAGGGGTGGGCCCATTGTTTAAGACTCGGAGTCAGTACTTAAGGGAACAACCTCTCTACTAATCCCTCATGCGGGTAGGAGTGAATTCCATCTTGCAGAATTATGTTCCCAGCTATCTACCCGATTTTTTCTCTGAAATGAGAGGCTTATTGAGTCGGCAGTCTTAAGCCACTCTCACCCATGCAAATCTAAGGATAATCCGAATAAACAGGAGTTCATAGAACGTTCAGGATTAAGACCGAGTTACCTATGTCATCGTATGAATATAGTCAGTTAAGACAGTAAACGGAGTTATAAAGTCTAAGTGACTATTTCGCTCTCCACATGAACGATTTAGGATCACATCGTTTGTACTCTACAAAGTGGGTCGCGTCCATAGTGTACCCAGGATAAGGTACCCAACCCTATCCTTATACTATAGACTGTTCTGGCTATAACTTGAACTTGATCCACTTTTATGTCACACATAACGTTCAAGTATTCATCCTATAGCCAAGGATTCTTTATTGGATTAAGGTTACACAATACACAACATTCAATAACACTTTTACTGAATAAATATCAATAAAAACTTTATTGCAAAATAGAATATACATTCAGTTTACAAAACCACGAGTTTTAGGACATTAAACCCAAGAATCTCCTACTTGGACTAAAACGTCTGTGGGGTAAAACATGCTGAGCAAAGAAAAAAAATGCCCTACTGTACAACCCGTAGTCCTAGACTTTCTAGGTGTCCCTCAAACACTTTAGCCGTGAGGGGCTTTGTAAACGGATCGCAATGTTGTGCTCAGAAAGCGATCTGCGTGGCGATCACGTCTCCTCGTTGCACAATCTCCTTGATGAGATGATATTTGCGCTCTATGTGCTTTCCGCGCTTCTTCTAGGTTCTTTAGAATTTGCCTGCACACACTATTATCACAATAAAGGGTGATAGGCAAATTCATATTTAGAACAACTTCCAAATCGGTCAAGAACTTCCTAAGCCATCTGACCTCCTTCGCCGCTTGCTTAAGTCATGCGACATACTCAAACCTCCATGGTGGAGTCGGCAATACAACCTTGCTTTATACTCCTCCATACTATAGCTCCTCCGTTAAGAATGAACACACGATCACGATGTGGATTTCCTCAAATCTATATCGATCGAAAATCACGATCGAGTGTATCTGCAAGGATCAAATCCTTTGCACCATACACAAGCATATAGTCCCTCGTTCTCCTAAGATACTTGAGGATGTTCTTACTTGGCGATCCGGTGATCATATCACGGATTAGGCGATATCATCGACTATTCCCACAACATAGCATATGTCGGGTCGAGTACATAGCATGACATACATCGACTACGACTACAGCGGCGGATGCATAGGAATGTGTCTCATATCCTCAACTTCTTGAGGTGTCTTAGGACACAATTCCTTAGACAAATGAATTCCATGCACGAAAGGTAATGCACAATTCTTGAATTTGCATCTTATATCTAACCAACATCTTGTCGATATAAGATGCAGAGGCGATGCTAGCGTTTTGTTCTTGCGATTCAGAACAATTTGGATTCCAAGAACAAACTGAGCCTCTCCCAAATCTTTCATTTGGAATTGGGTCTCTAGCCATTGCTTAACGTCAGTCAGGAACCTTGCATCATTCCCAATGAGCAAGATATCGTCTACGTATAGAACTAAGAAAGTTACAGTGATATTGACTATCTTCTTGTAAACACAAGGCTCGTCAATATTCTGTTCAAAGCCATAAGATTTGATCGCAGTATCAAATCTTATATTCCAGGATCTAGATGCTTATTTTAATCCATAGATGGATCGTTTAAGCTTGCAAACCTTTTGCTCTTGACCCTGAACTATGAACCCCTCTGGTTGATCCATATAGATACTCTCTTCAAGATTGCCATTCAGAAAGGCTGTCTTGACATCCATTTGCCAAATTTCATAGTCATAAAATGTGGCAATGGACAAGAGTATTCTAATGGACTTAAGCATGGCAATAGGGGAGAAGGTTTCTTCATAGTCCACCCCCTTCCCTTTGGGTATAACCCTTTGCCACAAGTCGAGCCTTAAAGGTTTGCACCTTACCGACTTGATCTCGTTTCCTCTTGTAGATCCACTTGCAACCGATAGGTCTCTCACCATCTGGTTGATCTATAAGTTCCCAGACTGAATTGAAGTACATTGACTCCATTTCAAGGTCCATGGCTTTAATCCACTCGTCCCTATCTATATCATTCATTGCCTGTTTATAGGTCAATGGATCCTCAACGCCATCATCAGGTATGACGACTTGGGTTTCAGTCAAACCCATGTAACGGTCAGGTTGTCTAACATCCCTCCGGCTATGTCGAGGCATTCTCAACACTTGAGAAGGACCATCTTGATCAACAACTTTTGTTGATTTATCTGTAGCTTCCCTAGAAATTTCACTTAAGACAATCCTGCTACGAGGCTGATGATCTCTCATGTCGTCTTCCTCTAAGAACGTGGCGTTTGTTGACACAAGCACCTTGTCCTCTTGAGGATCATAAAACAGACCACCTTTCGATTCTTTGGAGTATCCTACGAATAGGCATAATTTTGAACGATGTTCCAATTTCTTTGGATTGGACACCAACACATGGGCCGAACATCCCCAAATCCTGAAGTGACGTAAACTCCCTTTACGCGCTTTCCATAACTCGTAGGGTGTTTCTGAAACACTCTTAGAGGGAACCATGTTCAAAATATATACAACAGCTTCTACTGCATATCCCCAAAACAAACTAGGCAGCTGAGCGTAGCTCATCATGGATCGAACCATGTCTAACAGGGTTCTATTTCTCCTCTCAGATACACCATTTTGCTGAGGTGTATTGGGCGTTGTGTAAGCCCTAAACCCTATTCTCTTTTATCATTGATCACTCGTTCATGATGTTTTGAAATATGCAAAGTCGTATAGGTTGCACTAAACGATGTCGTGATCGAATTTGGGAATCTATTGAATTTGGAGCTACAATGTGTCTAAACTTCATAAGGGGATAGGTAAACCATTGAAATAAGCATATTAAAAGTTGCATTGAAGTAAGTTCAAATCATTAGCAAATTGGAGAAGTTTTAGGTGCATCAAGTATTGAATGGAAGATCATATGTCTCACAAACTTAGGATAAGTTGGCTAAATGCAGAGGGTTTACTTACACACTTATTTTGTTGTTTTAAAAAGGTGATTATGATGTAAATACTGAAGTAGGAGCTGGCCAAAGGAGGTGAAGGCTCGAAGTTAAGTTTGGCAAGAAGGTGGTGTCAAATTCTTACTAAGACAGCAAGCAGCTGGAAAATGGTCCAACTTCAATCGATCATATCTCTCTATCTACTGAACCAAATTCGATGATTTTTGTGTCAAAATCTCATAAATGGAGTGTAGAATACGAAACCGGTCGGCTTTGCAGAAAATACCAAGAGGACGAAGGAGAAAAGTGCAGAACAGTGAAGGGTATTCAAGTTTCTCGGGTAGCAGAACAGTATGAGGAGATCAGTCTGTTTTGAGCTCTTGAGGAGGAATTAGAAGCTGAAATTTTGAGGTAAGTAAGCTAAGATGTTGTCCTTGAGGTTTATCAAAAACTATTTGGTGGTTGTGTTGATAAATTTTGAGGAACTCAAGCTGGAAGTTGAACCTGTAATTTTAGGTGAAAGGGAAAAACTTCTAGCAAGAGATTGAAGGAGATTCTCTTCCATTTCTATTTACCTTACAACCAATTGTGTGTATGGCTATTCTTAATTGAGTTATGAGACTGAATTAGACCTGTTTCTTAGGTGCATAAGGAAAGGAATTGATGTCTTTGTTTAGTTAAGAGAAGGCAGAAAAACAGAAGTATGCTGTCAAATCCGGGAAGTCTCTGATGTTTTGGTTGTTCTGATCTGTACACTTGGAGTTAGAAGCTCTAACTGGTATGGTTCGAAAGCTTATTGAATTTCCTACAACTTTCGTGAAAAAATCGTGAGTAGAAAATGTCTAGAAGATGTCTTAAATATCAGATTAAATTTGTTGTGCAGCAGGAAATCCGAATTTGAAAACAGCAGAAGTCTGTTTTGAGGAAAGTAGCTTTCGAGGTATTTCTGAACAAATCCGTTTGGCATTTCAATTTCATGTCTTCATATGATTTTTAGAGGTTCAAAAGGAAGAGTTGGGTATAAATTACATTATTTTTGGATAAGTAATGAAGAAGTTATGGCTGTCTGAATACATGGCAGAAAATCTGAAAATGCTGGAAAATTTAAAAGTGTGTTTTCTTGCAAGTTTTAAGGTTAAAAATCATGAGCTCGAGGTTCTAATGGTTGAGTTGGTTTGTTTGACAGGCCAAGAGCAAATAGGTCAAGTTTACAAGCCAAGGTTCTAATTCTAATACTGTGAGTGACTCTATCTTAGAACTATGCTTGGCCTATGTTTTTCTTAAAAAACATAATTGTTGATCATTGAATCTTGTTTGAACTAATTATGTATAGCTTCATGGAGTTCCTAACATAAAGTTCATGATGGAACCTAAGCATGCTTTGAATTAGTTGTAACTATAAATCCAAGTATGGAAACTAAATTATGAAAGTATGCTTTCCTTTAGAGAATGTTTTGTGTAAATCCACTTGGGAACATGTTTAGATGATAATATGAAATTGTCATGAAATTGTTGTATGTGTTATAAAGACATGATTTCCATGGTAAACAAGTTATGCCCTTGGTCTTGGTTAACCCCTAATCTAATGTGAAGGACATTCGAGAGAAGGTACTTAGGGGAATGAATCATAATTTCCGATCTTTGAAGGACAATGAGAAGGTATTCGGGTAGTAAATGGTCTTACCTTAATCATTGAAGGACATAGAGAAGGTATTAGGGAAAACCAAAGGGCAAAAGGTATTCCACGTGCACGTGAGAGAGGTATGAACCTTATTGGTACAAATGTAACTCTACAACCTCTATGGTTTGAAAATGGTATCATGCTATGTGTTTTATTGTTATGAGCTTCTATATTATTGATCTATTTACACTTAATATAATACTACATTATGAGTTATGTGCTATGCATAAGTGGTGACTTAAACCTGTAAATTGGAAGCATGGTTTGTTTATGTTAAGTTATTTTCTACTTATAATCTGCCATTATTATGCTTCACCTTTGAGCTTATAATAGACACTCACTGAGCTTCCTAGCTCACGTTTTCTTTATGTCTACTCTTCCCAGGTAGCACACGAGTTTCCAGTGCTTAGCCTTCACAAGACCTATTTGCCACCACGCCATTTAGCTCCTTGTATATACACTTTCTTTGTATATGGTTTGTAGTGAGAACATATTAGATGGGTTGTAATAAACTTGGAAACTTTATGACTATCTATAGAACATAGTAAAGGAAGTGAATGTGTTTCATATATAAGTGTATATCAGTGCTTAACTTTGCTTATTCAAACATGATGTGTTACGTCTATTTTAAGTTAAGTCTTGGGTTAGTCAAGGAAAGCCAACAAGAGGTTTTGTTATCTTTGTCTTTGCATCTCTTCCTAGGTTAGGCAAGTAGTGGGACGGGGTGTGACAACAGTATCGAGCAAAAGGTTTTGGGAAGGGAACTAGGTTCATGCATTAAATTAGGAGCTTGTTGTCTTACTTATTTTAATAAGATTGTGTAATTTAGGACTTTCGAGTTGGCAAACGAGGCAGGCAAGTGGAGACTGGAACTCAAGAAGCTACTGGTGATAGAGGAAGAGAGGTATCAGAGGGAGAGTCTAGTCATCCTCAGCAAGAGGTCAATATGGAGGAACAGATCTTTACGAGGATAACTCAAAGATTAGCTGAAAGTGTTGGATCAACACAAGCAGATCAAGAAAAGAAGTATGGCATTCAAAGACTGAAAGCCTTAGGTGCAACAACATTTGAAGGCACGGCAGATCCAGCTGATCTTTGAGGTTTGGTTAAATCCCGATTGAGAAGTGCTTTAGGGTCATGCGATGCCCGAAGAGCAGGAAGGTCGATTTAGCAAACATTCTTACTCCGAGAAAGGAGCGGATGATTGGTGGAAGATAAGCGAGAGCGAGAAAAGGGGATGCTTGAGAGTGGAAAGAGTTTGAAAGGCCTTTGAAGATAAGTATTACCCGTGCTCATATCGTGATGCGAAGAGGAACGAGTTTCTAGGACTCGTTCAGGGGTCGATGACTATAATAGAATATGAGAAGAAGTTCACAGAGTTATCAAAGTATGCTAGCACTATTGTTACAAGCGAGATAGATCGATGCAAGAGGTTCGAGGATGGTTTAAGAGCGAGAGATCCGAACTTTGTGATGCCAAGTTACGAGTGGGTTGAGTTCTCCAAGCTTGTGGAGACGGCATTACGAGTAGAGCGAAGCCTAGTAGATGAGAATGGGAAAAGGAAGGCGTAGGTGGTGGTCATACCACTTATTCTCGTTGGTTTACCACGAGACCGATTCCAACGAGGAGATAGTAGGAGATTCACCGGTATCTACGGAAAGGAAGCTTTAAAACCCCATCGTGGTGGGCAAACTACTCAAGGACCGATCACTGGTGGGCGTGGGGAAAGACAGAGGCGGAGGGATCAAGTTTTACGATAGGATCGCAAGGACTCCGTCTGAGGGCAACCTGATGAGTCGATAGCTAGTTCAGCAAGGAAACCTTTGTGCAGCACTTGTGGAAAGTATCATTGGGGTCGATGTTTGAGTGGCGGAAATGTATGTTTCAACTGTGGGCAAGGTGGTCACTTCAAAAGGGAATGCCCCCAATTAATGCAAGAAGGCATGGTGGGACAGAGAACTACATCGCATATCGTGAACCAAACAAAAATACATGGGGGGCGGTGGAGGAGAAGGAACTAGTAGTGCTAAGCAAAAAGGCGGGTGGGTCGACCCGACAACAACGGGGAAGATTTACGCCATGACACGACAAGAGGCAGATGATGCACTAAGTTATTACGGGTACACTTTCTATCTCTGTAGTAAACACGCACATGCATTACTAGATCCAGAGCTACACATTCTTTTATCTCTAAAATGTTTCTTTGCTAGCATTGTTGTAAGTTAGAACCTTTATCTCGAGGAGTGTGTATTTATACTCCTATTGGTGATATGTCGATAGTTTGTAGTGTTTATACTAATTGTATGGTGGAAGTGAATGGTGTGACCATGACAACTGAACTGATTCCCTTAGATCTCCAAGAGTTCGACGTTATTTTGGGGATGGATTTCTTATCTAGGTATCATGCCTTAATGGACTGCCATAGGAAGGAAGTTGTGTTGAGGAAATCAAGCGGCAGACTGAGGTTGTGTTTAAGGGACATAGGAAGATATTGCCTACTTGTATGATATCAACTATTAAACCTGGGAAATTATTGAAGAAAGGTTGTACAGCATATCTTGCATATGTAATTTGTGCACCAGTGAGTAAATCGAAACCTGAAGACATTCCAGTAGTATGTGAGTATTTAGATGTCTTCCCAGAAGAGCTACTTGAGGTTACCACCTGATAGAGAGGTGGAGTTTACCATAGACACGATGCCGGGAGCAGCGCCAATATCTCAAGCCCCGTATAGGATGGCACCGAAGGAATTGAAGGAATTGAAAACTCAGTTGCAGGAGTTGGTGGATAAGGGTTATATTCGACCAAGTGTATCTCCGTGGGGAGCACCTGTGTTGTTTGTTAAAAAGAAGGATGGGACATTACGATTATGTATTGATTACCGACAACTGAATAAGGTAACAATACGTAACAAATATCCTTTGCCCCGCATAGATGACTGTTCGATCAACTAAAGGGTGCCTCGGTGTTTTCAAAATTTACGATCGGGATATCATCGGTGAAGATCAATGATTACGATGTACCAAAAGCGACTTTCGAGGACAAGGTATGGGCATTATGAATTCTTGGTAATGCCATTGGGTTAACTAATGCCCAGCGGCATTCATGGATCTCATGAATCGGGTATTTCATCCTTACCTTGATCGATTTGTGATAGTATTTATTGATGACATCTTGGTGTACTCGAGAGAAAGTAGAGAAAAGCATGCGAACATCTCGAATAGTGCTCACAGACATTACGAGATCGGAAGTTGTATGCTAAATTTAGTAAATGTGAGTTTGCATTTGGAGCAGGTTGTGTTTTGGGACACGTAGTATCGTGAATTTGGAGTACAAGTGGATCCTCGAGAAGACGGAAGCTATAGTTAAGTGGGAACAACCAACTTCAATAACGGAAGTCAAGTAGTTTTTGGGCCTTGCGAGGATACTATCGACGCGTTTTGTCGGGGTTTTCGAAGATAGCTCTTCCATTAACCGATTTGACAAAGAAGAATACGAAGTTCGAGTGGAGTGAAAAGTGTGGAAAAAGTTTTCAAGAGTTAAAGAACAGACTTGTCACAAAGGCTGGGTACTAACTCTACCCACCACGGGAAAAGAGTTTGAGGTTTCTTGTGATGCCTCACATCGGGGCCTTGGGTGTGTACTTATGCGAGGATGGGAAAGTGATTGCTTATGCCTCAAGACGAGTTAAAAAACATGAATGTAATTATCCTACTCATGATCCTGGAGCTCGCAGGCGAGTTGTGTTAGCTTTAAAAATTTGGAGGCATTATCTGTTTGGTGAGAAGTGTTGTATTTACACGGATCATAAAAGTTTAAAATACATCTTGAGCAGAAAGAGTTGAATTTGAGACAACGGCGGTGGCTTGAATTGATAAAAGATTTTGATCGCACGATCGAACACCACCACCTGGGAAGGCTAATGTTGTAGTTGATGCACCGAGTAGGAAGTCGAAGCAACGTAAGGGTTCCCTTAATCTTTGTTAGAGTGGCTCATTTGAGGAACTCAAGAGTTCTAATGCAAAAGTGTATGTTGGTGACAAAGGGAACTTGTTAGCTCATTTTCGTGTAAGACCTACCTTAATTAATGATGTTATCACAAGTCAAGCTAAAGACCCTACTCAAGAAATTGATAGAAGAGGTGAACTTGAATCGGAGAGCGATTACGAAGTAAGGCGTGATGGAGCGTTGATGAAGTATGGTAGATTTTGTGTATCTAAAGATGAAACTTTGAGAAATGCGATACTAGAAGAAGCACATAGTTCAGACCTATGCGATGCATCCGGAGGTACAAAGATGTATCGGACCTTAAAGAACCATTATTGGTGGCGGGAATGAAACGAGAAATAGCGAGTATGTCTCTCTAAGCGTCTAATTTGTCGTGGTGAAACACGAGCGGAAGAAACCAGGAGGGCTTCTAAATCCACTTCCAATACCGAATGGAAGTGGGAGCATGTAACGATGGATTTCTTATTTGGACTTCAGAACACCGAGTGGTTATGACGGGATTTGGGTGATAGTAGGCAGATTGACTAAGATCGCTCGATTTTTACCCGTCAAGGTAACTTTTACTCTGGATAAACTTGCTAAATTATATGTTGATGGATTGTAAGCCAACACGAGGCCCAGTATCTATTGTGTCGGATAGGGATTCGAGATTTACTTCAAGTTCTCGCCAAGTCTCCAAGAGGCCTTGAGAACTAAGTTGCACTTTAGTACTGACATTTCATCCACAAAGCGATGGTCGGTCGGAAAGAACCATTGGACCCTCGAAGACATGCTTGAGCATGCATCTTGCAATATAAAGGAAGTGGGAGACTCACCTATCATTGATGGAGTTTGCATACAATAATAGTTATCATTCTAGCATCGGAATGGCACCGCACGAAGCATTATATGGAAGAAAATGTAGAACCCCTATTTGCTGGGGGGAGGTAGGAGAAAGGAAGCTGATAGGGCCAGAGTTGGTCCAAGTTACCTCGGAGAATGTTAAACTTATTAGGGAAAGACTGAAGACAGCACAAGATAGACAAAAGAGCTACGCTAACAAACGAAAAACAGATTTAGAATTCGAAATCGGAGACAAAGTTTTCCTGAGACTATCCCCATGGAAGAGTATTTTGCGGTTCGGAAGGAAGGGGAAGCGAGCCGAGATATAAAGGGCCTTACGAGATTACGGGCGTGTAGGGCCATCGACCTTCTGATTAGCTTTACCGATAGAATTGTCTCGGGTACATAATGTTTTCCATGTATCAATGTTGAGGAAATACATTTCTGATCCGTCACATGTGCTCAAGGTAGAACCAATACAACTTAAGGAGAATCTATCATATGAGCAAGAACCTCTACAAGTACTGGATCGGAAAGAACAGGTGCTTAGGAACAAGTCAATACCACTGGTAAAGGTCTTGTGGAGAAATCACGACGTCGAGGAAGCAACATGGGAAAGCGAAGACACAATGAAAGAAAAGTACCCACAACTTTTCTCGTGCTGAATTTCGAGGGCAAAATTCCTCTTAAGGGGGTAGTAAATTGTAAGCCCTAAACCCTATTCTCTTTTATCATTGATCACTCGTTCATGATGTTTTGAAATATGCAAAGTCGTATAGGTTGCACTAAACGATGTCGTGATCGAATTTGGGAATCTATTGAATTTGGAGCTACAATGTGTCTAAACTTCATAAGGGGATAGGTAAACCATTGAAATAAGCATATTAAAAGTTGCATTCAAGTAAGTTCAAATCATTAGCAAATTGGAGAAGTTTTAGGTGCATCAAGTATTGAATGGAAGATCATATATCTCACAAACTTAGGATAAGTTGGCTAAATGCTTAGGGTTTACTTACACACTTATTTTGTTGTTTTAAAAAGGTGATTATGATGTAAATACTGAAGTAGGAGCTGGCCAAAGGAGGTGAAGGCTCGAAGTTAAGTTTGGCAAGAAGGTGGTGTCAAATTCTTACTAAGACAGCAAGCAGCTGGAAAATGGTCCAACTTCAATCGATCATATCTCTCTATCTACTGAACCCAATTCGATGATTTTTGTGTCAAAATCTCATAAATTGAGTGTAGAATACGAAACTGGTCGGCTTTGCAGAAAATACCAAGAGGACGAAAGAGAAAAGTGCAGAACAGTGAAGGGTGTTCAAGTTTCTCGGGTAGCAGAACAGTATGAGGAGATCAGTCTGTTTTGAGCTCTTGCGGAGGAATTAGAAGCTGAAATTTTGAGGTAAGTAAGCTAAGATGTTGTCCTTGAGGTTTATCAAAAAATATTTGGTGGTTGTGTTGATAAATTTTGAGGAACTCAAGCTGGAAGTTGAACCTGTAATTTTAGGTGAAAGGGAAAAACTTCTAGCAAGAGATTGAAGGAGATTCTCTTCCATTTCTATTTACCTTACAACCAATTGTGTGTATGGCTATTCTTAATTGAGTTATGAGACTGAATTAGACCTGTTTCTTAGGTGCATAAGGAAAGGAATTGATGTTACTGTTTAGTTAAGAGAAGGCAGAAAACAGAAGTATGCTGTCAAATCCGGGAAGTCTCTGATGTTTTGGTTGTTCTGATCTGTACACTTTGAGTTAGAAGCTCTAATTGGTATGGTTCGAAAGCTTATTGAATTTCCTACAACTTTCGTGAAAAAATCGTGAGTAGAAAATGTCTAGAAGATGTCTTAAATATCAGATTAAATTTGTTGTGGAGCAGGAAATCCGAATTTGAAAACAGCAGAAGTCTGTTTTGAGGAAAGTAGCTTTCGAGGTATTTCTGAACAAATCCGTTTGGAATTTCAATTTCATGTCTTCATATGATTTTTAGAGGGTTCAAAAAGGAAGAGTTGGGTATAAATTACATTATTTTTGGATAAGTAATGAAGAAGTTATGGCTGTCTGAATACATGGCAGAAAATCTGAAAATGCTGGAAAATTTAAAAGTGTGTTTTCTTGCAAGTTTTAAGGTTAAAAATCATGAGCTCGAGGTTCTAATGGTTGAGTTGGTTTGTTTGACAGGCCAAGAGCAAATAGGTCAAGTTTACAAGCCAAGGTTCTAATTCTAATACTGTGAGTGACTCTATCTTAGAACTATGCTTGGCCTATGTTTTTCTTAAAAAACATAATTGTTGATCATTGAATCTTGTTTGAACTAATTATGTATAGCTTCATGGAGTTCCTAACATAAAGTTCATGATGGAACCTAAGCATGCTTTGAATTAGTTGTAACTATAAATCCAAGTATGGAAACTAAATTATGAAAGTATGCTTTCCTTTAGAGAATGTTTTGTGTAAATCCACTTGTAACTATTTGTTTGACAGGCCAAGAGCAAATAGGTCAAGTTTACAAGCCAAGGTTCTAATTCTAATACTGTGAGTGACTCTATCTTAGAACTATGCTTGGCCTATGTTTTTCTTAAAAACATAATTGTTGATCATTGAATCTTGTTTGAACTAATTATGTATAGCTTCATGGAGTTCCTAACATAAAGTTCATGATGGAACCTAAGCATGCTTTGAATTAGTTGTAACTATAAATCCAAGTATGGAAACTAAATTATGAAAGTATGCTTTCCTTTAGAGAATGTTTTGTGTAAATCCACTTGGGAACATGTTTAGATGATAATATGAAATTGTCATGAAATTGTTGTATGTGTTATAAAGACATGATTTCCATGGTAAACAAGTTAAGCCCTTGGTCTTGGTTAACCCCTAATCTTGAAGGACATTCGAGAAGGTACTTAGGGGAATGAATCATAATTTCCGATCTTTGAAGGACAATGAGAAGGTATTCGGGTAGTAAATGGTCTTACCTTAATCTTTTGAAGGACATAGAGAAGGTATTAGGGAAAACCAAAGGGCAAAAGGTATTCCACGTGCACGTGAGAGAGGTATGAACCTTATTGGTACAAATGTAACTCTACAACCTCTATGGTTTGAAAATGGTATCATGCTATGTGTTTTATTGTTATGAGCTTCTATATTATTGATCTATTTACACTTAATATAATACTACATTATGAGTTATGTGCTATGCATAAGTGGTGACTTAAACACTGTAAATTGGAAGCATGGTTTGTTTATGTTAAGTTATTTTCTACTTATAATCTGCCATTATTATGCTTCACTTTTGAGCTTATAATAGACACTCACTGAGCTTCCTAGCTCACGTTTTCTTTATGTCTACTCTTCCCAGGTAGCACACGAGTTTCCAGTGCTTAGCCTTCACAAGACCTATTTGCCACCACGCCATTTAGCTCCTTGTATATACACTTTCTTTGTATATGGTTTGTAGTGAGAACATATTAGATGGGTTGTAATAAACTTGGAAACTTTATGACTATCTATAGAACATAGTAAAGGAAGTGAATGTGTTTCATATATAAGTGTATATCAGTGCTTAACTTTGCTTATTCAAACATGATGTGTTACGTCTATTTTAAGTTAAGTCTTGGGTTAGTCAAGGAAAGCCAACAAGAGGTTTTGTTATCTTTGTCTTTGCATCTCTTCCTAGGTTAGGCAAGTAAGCTGGGACGGGGTGTGACACGCTGAGAGTTGGGATACGATTCCATGTTCTATCATATAGTCTTGGAATCTCAAATCCATATACTCTCCACCACGATCTGATCGAAGTGTTTTAATTGTTTTACCTAATGTGTTTTCAACTTCTGCCTTATATTCCTTGAACTTTTCAAGGGTTTCAGACTTATGATGCATTAGGTAAAGATAGCCATACCTTGAATAATCATCAATAAAACTGATGAAGTATTCATACCCTCCTCGTGCCTTGACATTCATAGGACCACAAAGATCCGAATGCACGAGTACCAAGGATTCTTTGGCTCTATAACCTTTTTCAGAAAAAGGTCTTTTAGTCATTTTTCTCTCAAGACATGACTCACATGGTGGTAAAGAGTTGTCCTCTAACTGACTTAGAAGACCACTCTTGACCAATCTCCCAATCCTATTGAGATTAATGTGGCCTAGTCTCAAGTGCCAAAGATAGGTACTAGGAGAAAGTTTCTGCCTTTTATTTTGAGTATCAGTTGTTTTAAACATCTCGGTATTCAAAATAGCTTTTACTTCAGTTGGTCTTAACACGTATAAGTTGTTTTCAAGTTTAGCAGAACATATTCGTACACCTCTTTTGCAAATGAACGCTTCATTATGATCAAAAGATACTTTATACATATGTTCAAGCAAACAAGAGATAGATACAAGATTTCTTTTGATTCTAGGAACCAAAAGTACATTTTCTAATAAAACGAATCTATCTCTAAACAACAGCTTCACTGCTCCCACTGCTTTGGCTGAGACAATCTCTCCCGTTCCAACCCTGAGAGTTATCTCCCCATCTCGCAAGTCATTGTCGGGAACTAGTTTCTGAAAAGAAGAACAAACATGGTTAGTGGCTCTGAATCTAATATCCAAAGGAATCATCATGTTCCACTAAACATGTTTCAACAACAAGTAAATCATGTTTACCTTGTTTTCCTTCTCGACTTTCTTTCTCGCAAGGTACTTTGGGCAATCCTCCTCCTCCAGTGCTCGTCACCCCCACAATGGAAACATTTTCCTGTGGCCTTAGCCTTGCGTGTGGGAGCTGGTCCCTTCCCTTCGTCCTTCTTCTTCTTTTTCTAGATACCCTTATTCTTAGAAAAAGAAGGACCAGACTTGATCCCAGAGGACGATCCTCTTAAGAACTTCTTCAAGTGACAACATTTGCCTCCTTCTCTTTTCCTTTTGATTTCATGAGGGACTCAAAAGTCCAGTAGCTCGTTGAGGAGAGTAGTCGAGTTATACTCTATTTTATTCATCACCGCATTTGTTGGAATGGCGGGGAAACTCTTGGAAGAGATTCCATAATAAAGGTTACTGACTTTTCTCATCTATGATCGCCTCATTTACTTCAAACCACGTTGAATCGGGTCATCATGTCAAGGACATGTTCCCTAACAGAGGCTCCTCCTTCATACGGAAGTTGTAAACGTATTTGACAACATCATAATGGGACCGATGAGGACGGTTGTCCAAACATCGCTCAGTAATGATCCCATGATCTCCTTTGCGGTGACCATGGTCTCATGTTTCTTAGACAACACATCGAGATATCTTTGGCTAAGATATAGACTCGGGCCTTCTCATTAGCCCTAATCCATCTGTCATAAGCATCCCGAACAATTCGGTTTGCAATCGAGCCGATTGGGGAGGAGGGCATTCCTCGTTAAGACGAACCTCGAGATCATCAAGAACAAGAATCGTATTCAAGTTTGATTTCCGTGTTCCATAATTATCGCCACTAAGTTTATTGAAGGCGAGTAAGCTGGATAAAAGAGTTTGACATCTTTGAAAAAGAATGAATTCTATTAGTGAATTGTTTGTAACCTATCCAATTTAAGAATTTAGCAAAAGTAATAATGTACCCATAAACTCATTATTGTTTTTGCAACGATACTTCAAAGTGAGTCGAGCAACCGCTACTCAGAGGCGGTCAATCACTCCTTCACTGAACCAAGACATTCTTGACTAAATGCTAATACCTTAATAACTCTTATTCCTATAACATTCTATTTATCGCTACTTTGGTCAAGAACTTACTAACTTAACAATTCTTGTAAGTGTGACCCGCCATTTTCGGACCTCGGATGTCGGCCCCAACAATGCTCTGAACTGGAGAGACAAAGATGGGAATGGACCTAAGAGACCCTATCCATTCGAGAGTTTGAGTTGTTCCGAATCCCATGTTACATCCCTCCGAATGGATGGTGCTACTTGGGCAACTGCAGCGCAACATGGGAATCTCACGGTTCAACCTAATGGAGAGACCGTAGGATGTGTTGACACATCTCCTTCGCTCACTTACTATAAATACTTTCTCCATTCACCTTGCTCTTGATTTATGCAAACACCATCCGAATGGGGATGCCCTATTGACATCACGAGGCCGAGCATAAATCTCACGGTGTGAACATCGTGGAGAGCGTAAGAGGAAATTGATATATCATATATACCTTTTCACTCCCACTCAAGTATTTTAAAGCAGTTTGGGTATACTTTTACTTAGGCATATTCCTCATTAAAACAATATGACCTAAGTCTACCAATATAACAATTATCTTTGGAAATACTTAAGTCTATTAACCTTTTAATAAACCTAGGTCTATGAGTTTAATTTATTAACTTTTAATAAACGCCACTCACGAAAGATAATTTATAAACCTATGGATTAAATTCACTCCTGTGTCGGTTCCCGGTAGGGGTGTTAGTTTCAAGTCGACTTAAGTACCCCAACCTAGCCAGAACCTTCCTTAGTCAGAGTCTCTCTTTAATCAAAGTTTATAAATTATTGGTTTCCTAATTCTAATTTTATTAGAACTAGATAACCTTAGGTCTAATTAATTCAAGTTCTAAAACCATTTTAAAACTAATTAATTAACCTTAGGCTACATGCATTTCTATGTTATAAATTGTTTCATCATTCATCACATGAATAAACATACATTTATAACAAATCCATCACATGAATAAATGCATAGCAATTATATATTTAATTTTTAATTAATATAACCCTTATATTAATTATAATTAAACATATAATATTTGTTTCATAAATTAATATAACTCTTATATTAATTCTTATGAAACCCAATTAACATGCATACAATATATTATAACACTTATAACATACTTTCAATGCATGGAGCATGCTTCCTATGGTGGGATTTTAAAATCTATATGGCATACTTTATGCACATATAATCAGGAATTTTAATTAAAACATACATTCACAATGCATAATTAATTAAACACACTAAAGTGGACTAGTTTTGGCATCTAATGCAAGCAAACTACTAAATTATTACAATAATAATCTAGAATTAACATCGAGCCACTTCGAACTCTTCGAATTTGGGTCGAACCAGCTTGCAAATGTGTGAACCAGACCTTCAAAAGGTTAAACCGGGCTGTAAAAGGCTGAATCGGGCCTCCAATTGGTGAAACAGACCTCCAAAATGGAAAAACTAACCTCGAATTAGTCAAAACCGGCCTAAAACCACCCGAACCGGACCGAAAACGAGCTGAACCGGCCTAAAAACCATTGAACTGGTCAAAGTCAACGAACCGGTCAATGGTCAAAGTCAAAAGTCAATATCTTCTTCTTTAGCATGCAATACACGGGCGGAAGAAAGAATTTATTGTAGCAAAAAAATTCAAAAATTTTTCAGCAGCTACTCTGTTTCTAGTTTTCATAACCTCCATGGCTTCTTTCTTCAAATTGAAGACCTTCCCAAACTCCAATCGATCCAAAATTTTTACAGCTTATTCTACACACATTAATGCTCAAACACACTTGAGCAATTTGAAAATAAAGCACGAATTGATGCTCAATTTAAATGTCAAAGTCAGAAGAACACTTTAGACGCCCAGAAAAAATAGATTTCAAAAAACACCCACCACAGAACAAAATAGATCAAATTGAGTGCTCAAAATTGCTCTGATACCAATTTAAAGAGTAGATTAAGAAAGCGGAAGCAATTTTGGATCTTGAACACTCTAAGTTGATCAATGTTGTAAAATAAAATGCATGCTCAAAGCTGGAAAACATAGGGATAGAAAACTCAACTTTGAAGATCAAATTCTCTTCACCCGGTGGATGGTTTTCAACACGAACACTTCGTGGACAATCGTTAGAGTCTTCCCTACTATCCTCGAGCCTTAGAACAGATTGTGGGATCCTAGGTTGAGAGAATTTAGAAGAAAAGACCTCAAAGATCACTAATTCGAGAATTTAGAATTTTCTGTAAAATTCTCTCAACATCCCTCAAATCACCTTATATAAAGCTTCAATAAGCTTCAATGGAGTGACAACTCAAGGGTGATGAGGATGCTTTGAGATGGAGGTGGCCAAATTTGGTGAATTTTGAAAATGAGGAGGATTGGGCAAGTTGGCAACTTGATTTTCATGAAAATCATGAAAATCCCTCATTTTACATTTAATTTTAATTCTAAAATCAATATTAAATTAATTTTTAATTAAAATTAATATAATTAATTTAATAATTCAAAATTAATTTAATTAATTAATTTTTAAATTTAATTTAATATCAAATATTAAATTAAATAAATAACCCGATCCCGATCGATTTTTCGAACATGAATCTTTATTCATGCTATAAATCGATCCAATATTTAAATCATATTTAAATATATACACCTCCTTTTGATCATAGTTTAATTCATAATTAAGCTATGATTCGTTAAATATATCATATATAATTAACGCTTTCTCCCCAAACTCGAATTTGAACAATTCAAATTCTTTTCTCTCAAAATGTTACAAGGCTTAGTCAGGAGCTAGTAAGGAGGACCTAATGGACCCTCTGGATCATGAGCTCCAACGATACGTGATTAAGGGGCCAAACTCTTTAACCTAGCTAATCAACATTCGTTAACCACTGGAACACTCCACTAAAGCCCTGTGGTTGCACTCTCCTCACTGTAGATATATTTCTGTCCACTCGATATAACCATGATTAGTAAGTCGATCTATCACAGGTCGTTCGTAATTACAGCTGGGTCAAAATTACCGTTTTACCCCTGTAATTACCTCTTGTTTCTTAAGTCCCACTGATCCTCTAATGAACAATTGGTTTATGGTCCAACCAGCAAACCGAATCCCTCTCAGGCCAATGAGAGGGGTGGGCCCATTGTTTAAGACTCGGAGTCAGTACTTAAGGGAACAACCTCTCTACTAATCCCTCGTGTGGGTAGGAGTGAATTCCATCTTGCAGAATTATGTTCCCAGCTATCTACCCGGTTTTATCTCTGAAATGGGAGGCTTATTGAGTCGGCAGTCTTGAGCCACTCTCACCCATGCAAATCTAAGGATAATCCGAATAAACAGGAGTTCATAGAACGTTCAGGATTAAGACCGAGTTACCTAGGTCATCGTATGAATATAGTCGATTAAGGCGATGAAACGGAGTTATAAAGTCTAAGTGACTATTTCATGATCGATCTTATACAAAATCATTGCATAGGGCCCCCCACTCACATGTCTCCACATGAACGATTTAGGATCACATCGTTTGTACTCTACAAAGTGGGTCGCGTCCATAGTGTCCCCAGGATAAGGTACCCAACCCTATCCTTATACTATAGACTATTCTGGCTATAACTTGAACTTGGTCCACTTTTATGTCACACATAAAGTTCAAGTATTCATCCTATAGCCAAGGATTCTTTAATGGATTAAGGTTACACAATACACAATATTCAATAGCCAAGGATTCTTTATTGGATTAAGGTTACACAATACACAACATTCAATAACACCTTTACTGAATAAATATCAATAACAACTTTATTGCAAAATAGAATATACATTCAGTTTACAAAACCATGAGTTTTAGGACATTAAACCCAACAAAACAACATCCCTCTCGGGCAAGTGAGAGGGTGGGCGCACGTTGTCCAAGCCCTAGAGACAACACTTAAGGGAACAGCTCCTCTAGTTTCCCTGAAACGGGAATGAGTGAATTCCATCTCGCGTAGTCAAGTCCCCATCTCCCCACGTGGTCCTGTCCCTGAGAAGATAGGCATATTGGGTGAGTAACTGTGACCACTCTCACCCGTGCTAGTCAAAGGACAGACCCCCGTAGACAGGAGTCTGTAACACACTAAGGATTAAGGTCGAGTCACTATTGGTCATCTACGAAGTTATTAGACCTATACCATTATGGTGTTACATCGATGGGTCTAATAATTCTGATGCGGTCTTGTACAATCTCATTGCACAGGATGCCCCCACTCGCATGTCAACCACATGAACTAGTTGGATCAACTCGTTTGTATCTAATACAAAGCGGGTCACATCCACAACATATCTAGGATTAAGTCTCCAACCCTATCCGTATATTATAGACCGTTCGGGTCATTAACTCGAACGTGATCCTCCCTGTGTGTTCACTACACACCGTTGAAGTTCTAGTTCTCTCATAATTCAATGACCCTGGATCTTAATTTATTGGACAAAGTTGCTAAATATGCGAGACACAAAGTGATGAAAAAATAACTCTTATTTATTTCAATCGTGAATATTACAAACATGTACGAGATTAGGACATACATCCCAACAAACTCCCACTTGGACTAAGCTAGTGGAGTACAAAATACATTTCTCAAATGTACAATAAAATTACAATAAACTATGACATTGAATACCCTTTACAATACTACCACTTGCCCTTGTCAGGAAGCACTCGAAGACCTAGACTCTCTAGGTGACCCTCAAACATCTTAGCCGTGAGGGCCTTTGTAAATGGATCAACAACGTTCTGCTTCGATGCTATTTGTGTGACTGTCACGTCTCCGCAGTGCTCAATCTCTCGTATCAGGTGATACTTTCGCTCAATGTGCTTGCCCCTCTTATGACTCCGGGGTTCTCTCGAGTTGGTTACTGCACCACTATTGTCACAAAACAGGGTATTCGACAAGTTCATATTTGGAACAACTTCCAAATCTATCATGAACTTCCTAAGCCAAACAACTTCCTTTGCATATTCACAAGTCCCAACATACTCGGCCTCCATCGTGGAATCAGCGATGCATCCCTGCTTGATGCTTCGCCACACTACAGCTCTTATAATATAATCCTATCATGCATTTATAACATGCATTATATTATAACTCTTGTAATATAATCCTATCATACATACTATATATTATAACTCTTATAATATAAATATGATGCATGAAATGTTTAACCTAAGGTGGGATTTTAATCTATATGACATACATTATGCACATAGAATAATAAATTTCATACATCACATGCATATAATAAATTAAATAGCAAAATTAGACCAGTTTTGCCACCCTAGGGACATTAATTAAATTAATTAACATTTATATAACATTTATATTAATATTAATTATATAAAATCATTTTACAAATAAAATTAATTAAAATAAATCAAAATAACGTCCACGTTTGGAAAAAACTGCCACCAGCCACAACTTCGCGTGAACTCCTCTCGCGAACTGCCCACTACGCTCGCAGCGTTGCAACGCTGTAGCGTCAAGACCGCGTTCTCAACGCCCAAAGCGTTGCAACGTCGCACCTGGCTCGCAACGTTGTGCCTGCAGCGCGCCTGGATCCGCATGGACAGCGTTGAGACGCCGAAGAACAGCGTCTCAACGTCGTCGACAGAACAACAAACCCCTTTGCTGTTCTTCGTCGTTTTTCGCCCGATTCCACTCCGATTTCTTCACAACAACTCTTGCCACGAACGACACAGACTTACAGACTCAATTTACTTTCTAAAATGCCCCAAAACACTACGCGTTTGCATTGATCTCATCCACAGAAAAGTAAATCTAAAAAAAAAATCAAAACCGAAACATCCAACATGCAATACCACAATTCATCTCATGCATTAAAGCATACCCACCTAATTTTAAGAAAATCAGTTTGCACAACGAGAAGCCAACGATTGGCTCTGATACCAATTGAAGGGAATGAAACTCCCACAGCGAAAAATGACTTTGAATCGTCTTGGTGTTCATTGTGAAAAACGTTTTCTTAAAATCGAACCTATCTCTTAGATCCTAGGCTAAACATGCTTGAGAAGAAGAAAAACAGTGAGTTAGTGTTTACTTACTGGTTGAAGAACGTTTCTTCAAGATCTCCTTCTCCGATCACGAACTTTTCGTGCTCCCGATCTCTACAATCACGATCTCTCGAACCGATCAGTGACACCTCTTAAAGATCTTCTCGGTTGTTCTCGGTCTGTAGAGGGAGAGTGGTGGAACTCCCTTTGGTTTAGGGGTAGAGAGAAATTCTAGAGAGATTGAGAGAGTTTGAGAAAGCTCTTTTGGTGAGATTCCAAAAAATGAACAAAATCCTTTTCAAGGCCTTCTCACAAAGGCATTATATAATGGTGTTAGTCAGATTTGAAATCTCCACCTATTTACCATTTTACCACAACCATAGGTTATGCAAATCATATTTGCATAACACATATAATAAGATATCTCATACCTTATTATACAAATCACATTTGTATAATTGTGGATTTTAAATTGAATCACATTCAATTTAATTTCTCTCAATCCAATTTCTCTAAATTATCACTAATTAATCAATTAGGCTAACCTATAGTTTACTATGAATCTCATTCACATTAAACTATATATTATGTCAATCATATCTCATATAAATGACATAAATACCTTTTTAATGAATTTGAACACTTCAAATCCACACCAAACTGTAAACCGTCTATCTATCCAGTTTAAGCCAACCGAGGGACCTAATGGACCTACAGATGACGAGCTCCAATGATCCGAGACTAACCTGTCAAACTCTTTGACCCGGTTATTCAACATTCATTAGCTACAGTAACACTCCACTAAACCCCGTAGCTGCACTCCCATCACTGTAGGAAAAGTTGTGTCCATTGATATAACCAATGCCCGTGAGTTGACCCTTCACAGGTTGTTCGTAGACACTGTTGGGTCAAATTACTGTTTTATCCCTGTGTCTACCTCTTGCTCCTTAAGTCCCAATTGTTCCTCTAAGGAACAACAACGTTGCATGGTCCTACCATAAGCAACACCCCTCTCGGGCCAATGAGAGGGTGGGCACATGTTGTCCAAGCCTTGGAGACAGCACTTAAGGGAACAACCACTCTAGTTTCTCTGAATCATGAACGAGTGAATTCCATCTCGCGTAGTCAAGTTCCCAGCTCCCCACGTGGTCCTAACCCTGAGAAGATAGGCATATTGGGCGAGTAACTATGACCATCCTCACCCGTACTAGTCAAAGGACAGACCCCCGTAGACAGGAGTCCGTAACACGCTCAGGATTAAGGTCGAGTCACTATTGCTCATCTACGAAGTTATTAGTCATATACGCGCGGTGTTACATCGTGAGGTCTAATAATTCACGGTCCGGTCTTGTACAATCTCATTGCACAGGATGCCCTCACTCGCATGTCAACCACATGAACGAGTTGGATCAACTCGTTTGTATCTAATACAAAGCGGGTCACATCCACAGCGTATCCAGGATTAGGTCTCCAACCCTATCCGTATACTGTAGACCGTTCGGGTCATTAACTCGAACGTGATCCTCCCTGTGTGTCCACTACACACCGTTCAAGTTCTAGTTCTCTCATAATTCAATGGCCCTGGAGCTTAGTTTATTGAACAAAGTTTGTAAATATACAAGACACAAAGTGATGAAAAAATAACACTTATTTATTTCAATAATGAATATTACAAACATATACGAGATTAGGACATACATCCCAACAGGTTTATCCTTTAGGTCTAAGTATTACAACCATCCTTCTGGACTTTGGAAGATACAAAATAAAAGGAAAGGAGATAAAGGAAAGGTTTCGGCTACTACTAATAGAAAGGAAACTAGTTTCGTTAAGGAGCTCGATGAGGGGAGATAACACTCGGAGTTGTCTCAGCTATAGCAGCAGGCACGATAGAGCTGTTGTTCGGCAAGAGAATAATGTTATTAGATAACATGTATGTAGTTCCAGGGTTTACTAGAAACCTTATTTTTATTTTTTGTCGTATCAGGCATTGTATTTTAATTTCTTTTCAATTAAATAAAGCGTTTATTTCTTTGAAAGGTGTTGAACTATGTGTTTCCCTTCTTGAGAATAATTTGTATGTTTTAAGGCATAATTCGGTTAAAATTGTATTAAGCATTGAATTATTTAAAACAACAAATACACGAACTAATAAAAAACTAAAATTTTCTCCTAAAGAAAATGCTCATCTTTTGCATCTTAGGTTAGGTCACCTTAATCTCAATATGATTGAGAGATTGGTAAAGAATGGACTTCTAAATGAGTTAGAAGAAAGTACTTTACCAGTATGTGAATCCTTCCTAAAGGGTAAAATGACTAAAAGACCTTTTAGTGGAAAAGGTTATAGAGCCAAAGAACCCTTAGAGCTTATACATTCAGACCTTTATGGTCCGATGAATGTTAAAGCTAGATGAGGGTATGAATATTTCATCTCTTTTATAGATGATTATTCAAGATATAGGCATATTTACCTAATGCATCACAAGTCTGAAACACTTGAAAAATTCAAGGAATTCAAGGCTGAAGTTGAAAACCAATTAGGTAGAACTATTAAAACACTTCGATCTGATCGAGGTGAAGAGTACATGGATTTGAAATTTCAGGGCTATATGATAGAACATGGAATTACATCCCAACTCTCAGCACCCGGTATGCCTCAAACAAAATGGTGTATCAGAAAGAAGAAATAGAACCCTGTTGGGCATGGTTCGATCAATGATGAGTTACGCTCATCTCCATAACTCGTTTTGGGGTTATGCATTAGAGACTGCAGTTTATATTTTGAATAATGTTCCATCAAAGAGTGTTTCAGAAACACCATTTGAACTCTGGAAAAGACGTAAAGGTAGTTTACGTCATTTCAGAATTTGGAGATGTCCAGCACATGTTCTTGTGACAGATCTAAAGAAATTGGAATCATCTTCAAAATTATGCCTATTTGTAGGCTACCCTAAAGAAACGAGAGGTGGTTTATTCTATGATCCTAAGGAATCTAAGGTACTTGTATCGACAAATGTCACTCTCTTAGAGCAGGACCACATCGGAGACCACAAACCAAGAAGCAAAGTTATGTTAAGTGAGTTAGACGGAACAACAACAAAAGTTGCTAATAGTATTAGTGCATCAACAAGAGTTGTTGATACTAGTTTGACAAGTCAAGAAAGTCCATCTCAAGAGTTGAGAGTGCCTTGACGTAGTGGGAGGGTTATAACACAACCTGACCGTTACATGAGTTTAACAAAAACCCAAGGACAAAGACAAATGGGTCAAAGCCATGGACCAAGAAATGGAATCAATGCACTTCAATTTTGTTTGGCATCTTGTAGACAAATCTGATGGGGTAAGACCTATAGGTTATAAATGGATGTACAAGAGAAAACGTGGGGTAGATAGAAAGGTGCAAACTTTCAAGGCTAGACTAGTAGCAAAGGGTTATACCCAGGTAGAAGGGGTGAACTATGAGGAAACCTTTTCGCCTGTTGCTATGGGAAAGTCTATCCGAATCCTACTTGTTATTGTCACATATTATGACTATGAGGTATGGCAGATGGATGTCAAGACAACATTCTTGTATGGTAATCTTCACGAAAATATCTACATGGACCAACCCAAAAGGTTCATAGAACTAGGACAAGAGCAAAAGGTTTGCAAGCTTAAAAGGTCCATTTATGGACTGAAACAAGCTTCTAGATCCTGGAACATAAGGTTTGATGAAGCAGTCAAATCTTATGGTTATGACCAAAATGATGATGTGTTGGGATTTTTTGTCCTAATCTCGTGTTTGTAAATTACTGCTTGAAATTAATAAGAGTTATTTATTTCATTACTTTGTGTCTCGCAATATTTACAAATTTTTCCAATAAACTAAGCTCTAGGGTCATTGAATTTATGAGAGAATTAGAATTTGAATGGTGTGTAGTGGACACACAGGGAGGATCACATGCGAGTTAATGACCCGAACGGTCTACAGTATATGGATAGGGTTGGAGACCTAATCCTGGATACGTTGTGGATGTGACCCGCTTTGTATTAGATACAAACGAGGTGACCTGACTCGTTCATGTGGTAGAGGACATGAGACGAATTCCTAATGCATCAGTTGTTGGAAGCCTGATATACGTTATGGGGTTAAGACAATTCTCAAGTATCTTCGGAGAACGAGGAACTTCATGCTTGTGTATGAAGCTAAGGATTTGATCCTTACAGGATATACAGATTCTGACTTTCAAACCGACAAAGATTCTAGGAAATCTACATCGGAGTAAGTTTTCACTGTTAATGGAGGAGTTGTCGTTTGGCGAAGTATCAAGCAAGGATGCATCGCAGATTCAACTATGGAAGCGATGTATGTAGCAGCTTGTGAAGCAACTAAAGAGGTCGTTTGACTAAGGAAATTCATGATGTATTTGGAAGTTGTTCCAAATATGAGTTTGCCAATCACACTTTATTGTGATAATAGTGGTGTTGTTGCAAATTCAAAATAACCCCGAAGTCATAAGCGGGGTAAACACATTGAGTGCAAACCTGATCCAAGAGATAGTGCATCGAGGAGACGTGATCGTCACGAAGATACCTTCGAAGCACAATACTGTTGATCCCTTTACAAAGGCTCTCACGGTTAAAGTGTTTGAGAGACACCTAGAAGGTTTAGGTCTACATGTCTTACCCTAACTAGGGCAAGTGGGAGTATGTTGTACAAAGGGTATTCAAGTGCCCTAGTTTATTGTATTTACATTCATGTAATGTTTATTATGTACTCCACTAGCTTTAGTTCAAATGGGAGATTGTTCAGGTTTATGCCCAAAACAAGTATACTTTTATAATAATGTTAATCAAATAAATAAATAGTTATTTATTCTGATAATTGTTGTATTCTCGCACATAAACCTAAATCCAATAAACTATGTTCCAAGGTTATAATGATAGATCTTGAACAAATGTGTAGTGGACACAAGTTGGATAAATGTTCAAGTACATAACCTAAATGGTTTATGGTTACGCATAAGGTTGGGAACCTTATTCTGGTAACACCATGGATGTGGCCTGTAAACCCGAGATCTTTCTTTGGAACCTCCTTATTATCAAACAACAAAAAGAAAGAAGAAATGAATGTTTAAAACTTGGTTTTCCATGTTTTAAAAAGGAAAGAAATGAAGTGAAAGGCAAAAGGAAAACAAGGAAGGAAAGTTTAAACCATTTCGGTTTGGATTGCTTTAAAGACAAAAGAAGAAAAGGAAATGAAACAAATGTTTAATATACTAAGTTTGCTTTGTTTTGCAAAGAAAAGATAAGAAATGAAAAGATAAAGGAAGGAAAAAAAAAAGAAAAGAAAAGAAAGGAAAGGAAAGGTGGATGGTGGATGGTGGGACCCCACCTTGTTTCTTTCTTTTTAAAAAGGCTTTCCCCATCGATTTCTCCTCATTTTATGAAGTAAAGGCAAGGGTTTTCGTGGGAGAAGCTAAAAGGAAGAAGAAGAAGGTGGTTTTGGTGCTGGATTTGCAGAAGAGAGGGAGAGAACTCAAGCAATTGGTATAACAGCAAGGTAATCACTCTGCCATGTTCTGCTATTTTGTTCATCTCGAGCTCCACAGAAAGAGGTAAGAGCTGAGATTTTGTTTCGTGCAAGTTAACTCATATTGGAACAAAATTCGTGAAGGATGCTCGAGCAAATTCGGATTTTAAGCTACTGATTTGTGAAGAGGAAGTCAGAACACAGAATTTACTGTCAAATCCGAGAAGTCTCTGATGTTTTGGTTGTACTGACCTGTAGAATTGGAATCAGAAGCTCTATTAGGTATGGTTGGAAAGCTTATTGAATTTCCTACAACTTTCAGGAAGGAATCGTGATTAGAAAATGATTAGAAGATGTTGTAAATAGCAGGTCAAGTTTCGGGTTGCAGCAGAAATTTGAATCTGGAATAGCAGAAGTTGGTTCCGGGGAAAGAAGCTTTCGAGGTATTTCGGAACCAATCTATTGGGAATTTCAATTTCATGTCTTCATATGAATTTTAGAGGATTCAAAACGGAAGAGTTTGGTATAAATTTCACCCTGTTTGGCTAAGTAATGAAGAAGTTATGGCTGTCTGAATACAAGGCATAAAATCTGTTAAATGCTGGAATTTTTGTTGGAGTGTTTTCTTGTAGTTTTAAAGTTAAAACCATGAGCTCGAGGTTCTAAAACATAGTTTTGGTTTGTTTGACAGGCCAAGAACGAATAGGTCGAGTGTACGGGTCAAGACTCTAGTTCTAACACTGTGAGTGACAAAACGAACTTCGATAATGAGCTATATGCTTGAAAAATGTTTTAAGAAATGCAAGTTTTGCTGGAATGAATTGTTTCAAAGCTTTGTGTTTTATTTTTGAACACATGTCTATGAGTATTCTTGTTTTCCTAGAAATGTTTCAAGTGTTCATTGTGACCCTAAAAGTCTTTATAAAGTTTATACATGAGCATATGTCCAATGGTTGCCAAAACTTATGAAAATGTGATGATTTCAAGCAAGCATGTACTAGCAAGTATGTTTTAAAGATTTCTAGTTTTATGAACAAGCTGAGTAAGCTTGAGTTTTATGAAAGAGAAGATAAGCAGGCATGTTCAATGTTTTCATGTGATTTTCTGAGATATTGAGCCCGAGGCTTTATGGTACCGTGTGCACACAGGTCTTATTCTGTTGTCGACGTTGAGTGTACTCCGTGACAACGGTATTTGTCGTGAGTCTTTGGGCGGCCCCCCACTCGACAAAGACGATGGGAGTCTTTGGCGGGCCCCACTACATCGTAGAATAAGCGTTGGTGTATCTTTGGGCGTGCCCTACACAACGTAGATTGTGACATGTTTTAAAAAGAGTTTATATCATTTACATGCCTTACGAGATTTTAACGGTGTCTTGCTTGTTTTCATGAAAAGCTATAATGATTACACGATTACTTTTAACGCTTGATTACAGATGCATATGCTCATAGATGGCCAGGTGATATGATTTACGAGTTAATAGCTTTCTTTTAAACTCAAGTCACTCACTGAGCTTCATAGCTCATTCTTCCAGTGTTTTTCCCACTTTTCGTGGTAGAGATCGAGCTCCGGTGCACGAGAACTGCCATAGTCTCTTTGAACCTTCACATGTTTGATATTTTGTACGTGGCTGGTGTGGTTTAGCAAGTCCATATGTCTTTAAATTATTTTAAGAGAACTATGTAGTTATAGTCGTATGTGCTTTAGAGGTTGTGGTTGCTTAATTAGTGGTTTGGAATTTGTTTGTGGTTACGATGTTCTTGCTCATCTTAGTTTCCAAGAGAGACTTAAGAAGAGTTTCTCCTCATGTACGTCTTATAGATGTCCAGTTTCCGCTGAGTTAAGTTTAAAGTGTTCCATATGCGAACATAGTTTGTTTTCAGGTAAAGTAGTATCAGCAGGTATTGTTAAGAGGTAACAATGTCTGTTGGCTTCATGCCGTCTCCCGGGCTAAGTTAGCAAGTGGTTCGGGAGGGGGTGTGACATGGCCCGCTTTGTATTTAGTACAAACGAGGTAATCCAACTTGTTCATGTGGTAGACATGTGATTGGGGACATCCTGTGCGATGAGATCGTACAAGACCGGACTACAAATTATTAGCCTATTAGTGCAACACCGTTAACAGGATAAGTCTAATAATTTATAGATGATCATTAATGACTTGACCTGAATCCTGAGCAAGTTACGAACTCCTGCTTATAGGGGTTTATCCTTTGATTAGTATGGGTGAGAGTGGCTTGTAGCCGACTTAATATGTCTACCTTCTCAGGGACAGAAACTTGTAGGTAGCTGGGGACATAACTCTGCAAGATGGAATTCACTCATTCCTAAATTAAGGAATCATATAGGTTGTTCTCTTAAGAACTCAATCCAGATCTTGAACAACGGGGCCCCTCCCTCTTATTGGTCTAAGAGGGATTATGTTTATGATAGGAACATAGACTTGTTGTTCATTAGAGGATCAGTGGTGTTTAAGGAGCAAGAGGTAATCACAGGGGTAAAACGGTAATTTGACCCAGCTATGATTACGAACAACCTGTGAATGGTCAACTCACAGGTATTGATTATATCAATTGACACAACACAATCTACAGTGAGGAGAGTGTAGCTACGAGTCTATAGTGGAGTGACTCGTAGTTAATGAATGTTGATTAATTAGATCAAAGAGTTTGATCGGTTAATCTCGTATCATTGGAGCTCATGATCTGTAGGTTCATTAGATCCCTCGGTTGGCTTAACATGGAAATATCGAGGGTATAAAGTTTGGAGTGAAATTGAAGTGTTCAACTTTATATATAAGGAGACATATCAATTATATGTGATATAATTTATATAATATATAGTTTAAATATGAATTGAGTTCATAATAAAATACATGCTAAAATATACAGATGAGAGATAAAAAAAAATTGAATTTTTACATATTATATAAATATGATTTATATAATAAAGTATAAGATACCTTATGAGCACTATATTGAACTATAGGGATAGGATGGTAATTTCCATCATATTTTCCTATAAATAGATGCATATGGATGCACATTGGGTAGGCTAATGCAAGTGTGAAAAACCTAATGTTCATAGTGAGTGTTGTGGAAAGGTTCCAAAACACTCCTTCTCTCTAATCTCTCAAAATATCTCCTAATTCCAAAAGAGGAATCCCACCTTCCTCCCTCTCCTAGAGTCACAACGGAGAAGATCTGACGGTGGTGTGTCAAATTTGTTCGAGACTCGTAGATAACGCAAGATCGGTGAGATCGTGAGGAGCAAGGAGCAAGGAGCACTAGAAGTTTTTATCTACAAAGGTAACAATACGTTGTCCAAATTTCTATTATATGCTTGATAGTTAATAGTTTATGTTCTTGATTTGATTTATATAACAAAGTTCAAAACACGAGATTCAATTCGCTTCCGCTGCGGGATTTGATCCTATCAGGTCTTGCGTTCCCGAGGTGGCTTCCCAAGAATCCAAGCCTCCAAGTCCTTAGATTATGTTGGCCCAGTAAAATTTATTCGGGTTGGAGCCTTTGGTCCCTATGTCTAGGGTAAAGGGAAGATTCAATTCGCTTCCGCTGCGGGATTTGATCCTATCAGGTCTTGCGTTCCCGAGGTGGCTTCCTAAGAATCCAAGCCTCCAAGTCCTTAGATTATGTTGGCCCAGTAAAATTTATTCGGGTTGGAGCCTTTGGTCCCTATGTCTAGGGTAAAGGGAAGTTTATGTCTAAACTTTGTCTCCAATGCTTATATGAGATCCGCTCATTTCTAACCCTGTTGATATTAGATTCAAGTTTTGATTGAGATCCTAGGTGATCAATAGTGTTAAACCAACACTAGCAATCACAATTGACGTGCAAGCTTGGGTTACTTAGTTCTTTAAGCTAGATGCACATCTTAGGGCAATCAAACTCTTGAGCTCCTAAAGAGTGTTTAGCACATGATCATTTTGACATAAACATAACTAAAATTACGGTTGGATGTCATAGTGAGAAAAATAATTACCATCCTTGTTGAAATAGGAAAAAGAATTGAAAATGAAAGGAGTATTTACTTATGTACACCGAGGAATGAGAAGAATAAAATTGATTAATTAATAAGAAAAAACTTGAAGCCCAGATCTAGTCAAACACACTAGAGCATAAGGAGAAAATTAAAAAAAAAATGCAACAGATGTAATAAAAGAAGACATAGAAGAAAACGTTGAAAAGAACCTCACTGAAGAATTGTCATTAAATCTAATTCTATTTCTCAATGTCCATGAACATCCATCTTGATAAAAACAAAAAAGACGGAACTAGAACAAAAAAAAGGAAAATAAAGCTGCGGGAAAAAGAAAACAACGAAAGAGAAAAACCCACGAAAATGAATTACATAAAAATGTTCCAACTCTCGTGGGTTTTATGCCCTAAAACTCATAGTTTGTAACATTGTTCTATTTAATTCAATAAAGTGTTATTGTTTTTTCAGCATTTCTATTAATTGCCTTATATTACCCTAAATACAATAAACGAACATCCTAGGTTGTTGTATGTCTCTTGAACTAGATGTAGAAGACATATTATGATCACAGTTCGAGAAACAGTCTAAAGGGTCTATAGTAAAGGGATGAGGTTGGGTACCTTATGCTGGTGATACTATGGATATGGCCCACTTTGTATATGATACAAACACAGTGATCCAACGTGTTCGTGTAGACGATATGAATATCCTATGTGATGAGATTACATAAGACCGAACCACGAAATAGTAACTAAAATATGTAACTCCTTGACTACTTAGGTTTCTATTTCAATAGGATGACCTAGGCAACTTGATCTCAATCCTGAGCAGGTTACGAACTTCTGTTTGCGAGGGATTGTCCTTTGAATAGTATGGGTGAGAGTGGCTCGAGATGCCGACTCAATATGCCTACCTTTTTGGAGATAAAACCAGCTGGGGACTTAACCTAGCAAGATGGAATTCACTTTTTCCCGACTTTCGAGCAAGAAGATGAATGTTCCCTTAAGTAGTGTCTCCGGGACTTGAACAAATGGTCTGACCCTCTCACTGGGTCGAGAGGGACTTCTATTTATTGGTAGGACCATAAACATGTTGTTCATTAGAGGAGCACTGGTACTTAAGGTCAAAGATGTAACCCATGGGTAAAACGACACTTTGACCCAGCTGGTATTACGAACACTCGTGAAGGATTGACTTGTTGTTATTGGTAAATATCCATGGACACATAAATATATCTGCAGTGAGAAAAGTGCAACTACGGGACTTTAGTGGAGTATTCCCGCAGTTAACGAATGTTGATTAGGGGGTTAATGAGATTAACCTAATAATCTTGTATTGTTGGAGCTTCTGATCTATAAGTCCATTAGGTCCACTTCCTAGCTCGTAAAGGGTTATTAGATTATTAAATATTGATTAGAATTTGAAATATTCAAATTTACTTTGGGAAATAGCCTAATGTATGGAGATACATTATACTATAAAGTTTTTATGCATATTAGAACTTTTTAGTATAAATTTAATTTGAATGTGATTCAAAGTAAAATTACTGGAGAGAATTAAATATTTGAAGAAGTTCAAATATTGTTTAAATGTGAATAGGATTCATATTAAAACTATAGGTTAAAATTTAATGTGCATTAGATATACATTAAAACTATAGGTTATAGGAAGTATGATTGAATATGATTTAATCATGCATAACCTAAATTAAATATATGGTATTTGATTTATGAATTAATTAATTATAGAATTAATTAATTTGTAGATTTAATTAACTTAATTAAATTTGATTTAATTAAATTAATTAAAACTTTAGGTTATGTAAGGTATATTTAATTAAATATTAATTTAATGTTAATTAATTAATTAAGATTAATTAATTAACTAGGTGGGGAACGTGTCACACGTTCTCTACTCCCTTCTTCTTCTTCCACACTCTGTCGATAAAGACAGTGAGTGTTGGGGGAAGGGGTTAATCGATGAATCAGTTTTTGGTGAAAAACTGTTTTTGGTAATTTCTTCCTCTCTAGAATTCTCTCTCAATTTTCCCTCTCCCAAAAAGTTGGAAAAAGCTTCCCACGAAACTTTGATCTAAGATCTCAGAGGATAGGAGGTGCTCTTCTATTGGTGGTGTTCGAGTTGCAAAAGAAAAGTGTTGGAAAAGGGAATTGAAAGCTGTTGCAAACCAAAAGCCAAAAAGGTAAATTTTTCCTAACTTTTAGTCTAGGAAAACTAATTCAGCATGTTTTACTGTGATTTCATGTCTAATTGCTTATTGATAGTTTATTTGCCAATGTGCTGATATTTAGGTTTTGCCAAACCAAAAACGAGGTTTTTCGATCTAAATTTAACTTTCGGTGCATTTTAGGATCTAGATTCCATCACCCTCCACACCTCTATCCCGAATGGTTGCCTCTTCTTCTCCAATTTATAGGGCTTCATTAGGGTTGCAATTGATCCAAACATTAAGCTTAAATTTCTCCAAATCATATCCGAAATCATGAAATGAACGAATGGGTTTCAAAATTATCCTTTCCTTTTTTGTTTGGAATGCTCATGAATGCAACTTGCATTTTTAATTGCTTGGTTCTGCATTTTTGCATTCATTCTGTATTTCCATTTGGTCTTCTCAAGTTTCCAAGTTTCATTGTAATTTTCCAGATTCGGCAATTTTCCTTGATTCCTACACAAGATTTTTCATTCTTCAAAGAGTCTTCAAATTTTTGCAAGGTCATTCTCAATTACTGTTGCATCCTGGTCTCATATCTCTTGGATCATCTTTCATTGGTCTCAATTCTCTTGGATCATCTTTCATTGGTCTCAATTGTGAGCAGAATGTGGGCACACTTAGGGTCCTTTTTCAAATTCTATACAAAACCAACAAAAATTAACACTTTCTAATAAAAATTACTCTAAATACACCTAAGAACTTATTTTTACAAAATTATTACTTCAAACACATGCAAAACTTATTTTTACTTAAATTTTCTCTAAATGACATGAAATATATCATTAAACACTCGTTTTCTAAGCAAATAAGCTAGATTTTAGAGTTACTCATAAATGAGTATTAATAGTTAAAAAAAATTTTAATTAAATTCTACTAACAGTATTGAGACGAAAATACTCCAATTGGATATTTATAAGTTTATTACCTAAAAGAGTGGCTGACAAAAAGCAATGTATCAAGGATGAAAATACGTTGAATTTTTTCAAATAATTAAGTCATGGGATTGAAAATTTGAAACACAATCTAAGGATGAGAGAGATGGAGGTAGTAGAAACAAACATAACAAGCATGAATAAAATCTAGGAATTGAAAATTTGGAAAAAAAATTGAATTAGCATAAGATATAAAAATGAGAATTTGTTAACTTAACATTATTTTGAATTAATTTTTCGACTCTTGAAATGGAAAATTTAAAGACTAATTTCAAAGAAGAAAATATGAGCAGATAAGTTCCGCACTAGTGAATTAACAAAGAAAGTGATGAGCACACTGATAAAGATGTTGACCTAGATAAGTACCAACGAGGAGTATATATTTGAAAATACATCTATATTCCTCAATGAACCTGAAGTTAGTAACACTAACCATTGAGTAATATGAATATAAACACGATGCAGTAATGAAGGGATTTGGAATTCCCGCAGCGGAAGGCGTTGTGAAACGTCGTTGATTCGTTGTGTAATTCTATCTTAAAATTGAACTAAACAACTTTAATTCTAGGCTAAACATGCAAAAGAAGAGGAAAAACAGTAAGGATAAATGGTACTTACTTGTTGAAAAGCACTTCTTCAATGCTTTCCTCCTCCGGTCACGATCTCTCTCGAACCAACGATCTCCTCGAATCGAACCTCGAACAGTGTTGCAAGACACTTCCAAAACGTCTTCTCGGTTGTTCTTGAGGAGGTTGAGGGAGAGTATGTAGGACTCCCTTTGGATTTTGGGTGAGGAGAGATTTGAGAGAGTTGAGAGAGAATGGAGGTCTCTTGGAACTTTAATTTCCAAAAATGAGAACCAACCTTACGAAAGGCTTCTCACCAAACCTTAAAATAATGGTGAGATGTGGAGTTAATATCTCCATTAAATTACCATTAAACCACAACTATATGATATACAAATCATATTTGCATATCATATAATATAAGGTATCTCATACCTTATTATACAAATCTCATTTGCATAATTGTGGATTATTAAATTGAATCACATTCAATTTAATTTCTCTCAATTGAATTTCTCCAATTAGCACTAATTAATCAATTAGGTTATACTATAGTTTATTATGAATCTCATTCACATTAAACTATATATTATGTCATCTATATCTCATATAAATGACATAAATACCCAAATAATGAATTTGAACACTTCAAATTCACACCAAACTGTAAAACCTCAATTTGTCCAATTTGAGCCAATCGAGGGGACCTAATGGACCTACACGTGACGAGCTCAATGATCCGAGACTAACCTGTCAAACTCTTTGACCCGGTTATTCAACATTCATTAGTTACGGTAACACTCCACTAAAGCCCGTAGTTGCACTCTCATCACTGTAGGGCAAGTTGTGTCCATCGATATAACCAATACCCGTGAGTCGACCCTTCACTGGTTGTTCGTAGACACTGTTGGGTCAAATTACTATTTTACCCCTATGTCTACCTCTTATTCCTTAAGTCCCACTGCTTCTCTAATGAACAATTACGTTGCATATACAACCATAAACAACAACCCTCTCAGGTCAATGAGAGAGTGGGACCCCGTTGTTCAAGCCCTGGAGACAACACTTAAGGGAACAACCCCTCTAGTTTCTCTAAGTTGGGAACGAGTGAATTCCTTCTTTCATAGTCAAGTTTCCAGATCCCCAGGTTGCCTCGTCCCTGAGAAGATAGGCATATTGGGCGAGCATCAGTGGCCACCCTCACCCGTACTAGTCAAAAGACAAACCCCGCAGACAGGAGTCCGTAACACGCTCAGGATTAAGGTCGAGTCACTAATGGTCATCTACGAAATTATTAGCCCTATACTGTTAACGGTGTTACATCAGTAAGTCTAATAATTCACGGTCCGGACTTGTACAATCTCATTGCACAGGATGCCCCCACTCGCATGTCAACCACATGAACGAGTCAGATCACCTCGTTTGTATCTTAATACAAAGTGGGTCGCATCCACAGCGTATCCAGGATTAGGTCTCCAACCCTATCTATATACTATAGACCGTTCGGGTCATTAACTCGAACATGATCCTCTCTGTGTGTCTACTACACACCGTTCAAGTTCTAGTTCTATCATTAATACAATGACCCTGGAGCTTAGTTTATTGGATTAAGTTTATGAAATATGCGAGACATAAAGTTCAAATAAATAACACTTAATTATATCACAAGGCTCTAATAAATAACTCTTATTTATTTACAACTTGGAATATTACAAACTACACGAGATGAGGACATACATCCCAACAAACTCCCACTTGGACTAAGCTAGTGGAGTACATGATACATTTCTCAAATGTACAGTAAAGTAATACAACAAAGTAATACAATAAACTAGGGCATTGAATACCCTTTTACAATACTCTCACTTGCCCTAGTCAGGAAGCACTCGAAGACTTAGACTCTCTAGGTGACCCTCAAACACCTTAGCCGTGGGGCCTTTGTAACTGGATCAGCAACGTTGTGCTCCGAAGCTATCTGTGTGACTGTCACGTCTCAAGTGCACAATCTCTCGTATCAGGTGATACTTACGCTCAATGTGCTTGCCCCTTTTATGACTCTGAGGTTCTCTCGAGTTGGTTATTGCACCACTGTTGTCACAAAACAGCGTGATCGGCAAGTTCATATTTGGAACAACTTCCAAATCTAGCATGAACTTCCTAAGCCAAACAGTTTCCTTTGCAGCTTCGCAAGCCGCAACATTTTCGGATTCCATCGTGGAATCAGCGATGCATCCCTGCTTGATGCTTCGCCACACTACAACTCCTCCATTCAGAATTAAGGCTGACCCCGAAGTAGATTTCCTAGAATCCTTATCGGTCTGAAAGTCAGAATCTGTGTATCCCGTAAGGATCAAATCCCCACTCCCATACACAAGGTTGTAGTTCCTCGTTCTCCTAAGATACTTGAGGATTGCCTTTACGGTTGTCCAGTGATCTAATCCTGGATTTGATCGATACCTACTGACAATCTCAACTACATAACAGATGTCGGGCCTAATACACAACATGGCATACATCAGACTCCCTACAGCTGAAGCATAGGGGATTCGTCTCATATTCTCAACCTCTTGAGGTGTCTTAGGACATTGATCTTTAGACAGGTGAACCCCATGCCTCAAAGGCAGAAAGCCCTTCTTGGAGTTCTGCATCTTATATCTAGACAACATCTTGTCAATATAAGACGCCTGAGACATGGCTAGCGTTATGTTCTTCCGGTTCTGGACTATCTGGATACCTAGAACATATTGTGCCTCTCCCAAATATTTCGTTTGGAATTTCGAAGCCAACCATTCCTTAATGTCGGTAAGAAATCCTACCTCATTCCCAATGAGGAGGATATCATCCACCTACAATATTAGAAATGCGACAGTTTTATCGATGATTTTCTTGTAGACACAAGGCTCGTCAACATTTTGATCAAAGCCATATGATTTGATCACCTCATCAAACCTTATATTTCAAGACCTCGAGGCTTGTTTTAGTCCATAAATAGACGTTTTAAGCCGGCAAACTTTTTTCTCTTGGCCTTGGGCCATGAACCCCTTGGATTGGTCCATGTAGATGTCTCGTCAAGGTTGCCATTCAGAAAGGCGGTCTTGACATCCATCTGCCATACCTCATAGTCATAATATGCGACAATGGCCAGAAGGATTTTAATCGACTTTACCATGGCAACAGGTGAAAAGGTTTCCACATAATCAACCCCTTCCACCTGGGTAAAACCCTTTGCCACTAGTCGAGCTTTGAAGGTCTGCACCTTCCCATCTACGCCACGTTTACGCTTGTAGATCCATTTGCAACCAATAGGCTTAACCCCATCCGGTTGGTCCACAAGCTCCCAGACGGAATTGAAGTACATCGACTCCATTTCATGGTCCATAGCTTTAATCCATTCGTCTTTGTCAACGTCTTCCATTGCCTGATCATAGGTAAATGGATCCTCGCAGTCATCATCAGGGGTGACGACTTGGGTTTCAGCTAAACCCATGTAACGTTCAGGTTGTCTCACAGCCCTCCCACTACGTCGAGGCATTCCCAACTCTTGGGAATGGACTTGACTAGACGAGCTAAGATCAACAACACTAGTTGACGTACTAGCACTATCTGCAACTCTTGTTGATGAACTGTCCATTTCATTCAACACAATCTTACTCCTTGGTAAGGGATCCCTGATGTGGTATTCCTCAAGGAAAGTGGCGTTTGTCGACACAAGCACCCTATTTTCCTTAAGATCGTAAAAGAAACAACCTCTAGTCTCTTTTGGGTAACCTACAAAGAGGCACAACTTTGAACGGGATTCCAACTTCTTCGGGTTTGACACAAACACATGGGTCGGGCATCCCCAAATTCTGAAATGATGTAAACTGGTTTTACGACCATGCCAGTGTTCGAAAGGTGTTTCACAAACACTTTTCGACGGAACTATGTTTAAAATGTATACCGCAGTCTCCACTGCGTAACCCCAAAAAGAATCAGGGAGATGAGCATAGCTCATCATCGACCGAACCATGTCCAACAGGGTTCTATTTCTCCTCTCTAATACACCATTCTGCTGTGGCATACCAGGTGTTGAGAGTTGAGACGTAATTCCATGTTCTACCATATAGTCCTGAAATTCAGTGTCCATATACTCTCCACCTCGATCCGATCGAAGTGTTTTCATAGTTTTACCTAACAGGTTCTCAACCTCAGTCTTGAACCCCTTGAACTTTTCAAGCGTTTCAGACTTCCTATGCATTAGGTAAATGTACTCATACCTCGAATAGTCATCTATGAAAGATACGAAGTATTCGTAACCACCTCGTGCTTTAACATTCATCGGACCACAGAGGTCAGAATGTATAAGCTCAATGGGCTCCTTGGCTCTATATCATTTTCCACTAAAAGGACGTTTGGTCATTTTGCCTTCAAGGCATGACTCACATACCGGTAAAGCGTTTTCTTCCAACTCGCTTAGAAGTCCACTCTTCACTAGTCTCTCAATCCTATGAGATTAATGTGGTCTAACCGTAGATGCTAAAGATGAGAACTTTCTTTTGGAGAAACTTTTTACTCTCTTAGTTCGCATTTCTGCTATTTTTAACAATTCGGTACTCAAAACACTTTTGACCGAATTAGAATTCAAAACATGTAAATTGCTCTCAAGCGAAGCAGAACAAATCAAATTTCCATTTCGAGAAATAAACGCTTTATTACTCTTGAAAGAAACAGAAATATTTTGTTCTAACAGGCAGGAAATAGAAACTAGGTTTCTCGTAAACCCAGGAACTATGTACATATTATCCAATAATAAGTATTTCCAACAAACAACAGCTTCACCGTGCCTATTGCTGCAGCTGAGACAACTTCTCCGAATCCAACCCTGAGTATTATCTCACCCTCTTGCAACCGCTGCCAGGAACTTAATTCTTGAAAAGAAGAGCAAACGTGGCTAGTGGTGCCTGAATCCAATATCCAGACAGAGTCACTACTCTCCATTAAACAAGTTTCTGTGACAAGTAAATCACATTTACCTGTCATCTTCTTTTCATAAAGGAACTTGGGACAACTCTTTTTCAGGTGTCCGTCCCCGTTGCAATAGAAATACTTTCTCGCAACTTCCTTGATTTCTTTGCCTTTTAGGGCGGCAGCGCGGTCAACTCTATCCTCTTTCAACTTCTCCTTCTTCCCTTTTGGGCCTGAAGAGCCTACAAACTTTGTCCCAGAGGTCAAACCCTTGTGAAAAGGTCTTAAGGCAACACTTGCCTCAGCTTAATGTCCCCTAGTTTTCACCAAGGACTGGAAGGTTTGTAGATCGTTGAATAGGATTGTTGAGTCGGGCACCTGAGGACCCTCCTCAGTGAGCGTGAACTCTTGGTCGTCATTTACCAAAATCGTGTTAATATTGTTTTTCCACGAAATATTATCGCCGACTAACTTAACAGAAGCTAAAGGAGCGTTAAAAGCGTTTGACATTTTGTTGCTGAAAAAATGGAAAAACTTTGTATTAGTCTCGCAAAAACTTTTGAAAATCCAATCAGGTTTTAGCAAATTTTTATCCTATGATCCCTAGGTCATTCAAAAATTTGCAATGATACCCCAAAGGTTTGGAATGACCGCCACCGTAGGGTAGACAAACCCACTCCTCCTCTGGGACGAGACTTTCTCGACCAGACCCTAATACCAGAATAACTCTTATTCCATTAGGCATCCAGTTACCATTTTTCGGTCTGAATTCATTATCTCTTAACGAATCATGTGAGTGTCACCCTCAATCTTTAAATTTCCAAGTATCTGTCCAAACAATAGCCGCCGTAGGGAGGACTAAGAAGGAAAACCAACAAGGAAATCGTATCCCTTTCAGGAATTCACGGTGTTCCGACTCCCATGATCAAGGCCCTCCGTAGGGATTGTCTGGTCCAGGCCAAACTAGCAGGCGGATCATAGGCGTCTCACGGTGTGAATCGAAAGAAGAGACCGTGGGTCCCGTTTTCACAGGTCTCGATCCCACTCACTATAAGTACTCTCTCCATTCACGTTGAATATTGACCCATACAAATGCTACCCGTAGGGAGACGCTCCCATTTGCGCCACAAGGTCGAGTATGGATCTCACGGTGCGAACATAACAGAGATTTGTGGATGAAAAATTAAATGTATCACATACACTTTATTTTCTCCCACTCAACACTTTAAATTAAACGGGATTGACCTAGATAAACTAGCTAAAATTTACCTAAGTCTACCAATATAACTCTTATATTGGATTAGCCTAAGTCTATAATCACATTATTAGCTTAGGTCTATATGAGTAAATTAATTAACACTTAATTAACGGCACTCACGAGAATATAACCTAAGAATCTCCGGACCGAATTCACTCCCAGGTCGGTTCCTAGGTAGGGTGTTCATGGCAGCGTCGACTTAAATACTGACCTTAGACGTAACCTTCCTTAGACAGAGTTACTTATCAGTCACCATTCAAAGATCATATTTGATTTACTAATTCTAATCTTATTAGAACTAGAAAACCTAAGTCTAATTATTCAAGTTCTAAACATTTTAAAACTAATAATTAACTTAGGTTACATGCATTTCTATGTTATAGTGCTTGATCATTCATCACATGAATAATACTATACTATAACATACATTCATCACATGAATTAAATGCATGAGCATGCTTTTAATTTAAAAATATAACACTTATATTAAATAAATTAAATCATGCAAACATTATATTTTAACTCTTATAATATAAACCTATCATGCATACTATATATTATAACTCTTATAATATAAATATGATGCTTGAAATGTTTAACCTAAGGTGAGATTTTAAATCTATATGACATACATTATGCACATAGAAAAATATTTCATACATCTCATGCATAAATAAATAAATAGCATTATTAGACCGATTTTTTGGCACCCTAGGGACATAAAATTAAATTAATTAACATTAATATAATAATTATATTAATATTAATTAAAATAAAGAAATAAATACATTTATAAAATAATTTTATAATTAAATAAATAAATAAAACGGTTGCGTAACTCCCAGCTCGAACCGCCGACCCCTGAAGCCACTTTCGCGCGTTTCTCGCGCACCATGCTCCACTACGATGCGAGCGTTGCAGCGGTTGCAGAGTGTCTGACGTCACGCCTAAGCGTTCTCAACGTTGTGGCGTTGCAACGCTACCCCTAGCGTTGCAACGCTGCACTGCAGCTGAAGGGAATAAGAATCCCCGCGCAGCGGAAGACGATCGAATCGTCATGGTATCATTACGCTACTCGGTTTTCTTAAAATGATCTAACTCTTAGATCTAAGTTAAACATGCTAGAAAGGAAGAAATTACAGCAAGATTAAGGTACTTACTTGTTGAAGACACTCTTCAAGATTTCTTCCTCAGATCACGAACGCTTTGTGCTTCTCGATCTCAACAAATGCTCTCCACGAACGGAACCCGAACACTACCACTTGGAGTCTCGGTTGTTCTTCCTTTGGAAAGAGGGAACTTTGTGGGAACTTTGGTATTTTGGAGAGGGAGGAGAATTGAGAGAGAGTAGAGAGAATTCTCTTCTTTTTTTTTTTTTTTGTGAGAATCCAAAAAAATGAGAGATTGAAGTGCATTCCTTCTTGCAAGAAGGGATTATATAGTGGTATAATCATGGAGTTAAAATCTCCAAATTATTACCACTTTACCACAACCATAGGTTATGCAAATCTCATTTGCATAACCATATAATATGAGATATCTCATATCTCATATTGCAAATCTCATTTGCAATAATTGTGGATTAATTAAATTGAATCACATCCAATTTAATTTCTCTCAATTAATTACTCCAATTAGCCCTAATTCAACAATTAGGGCTAACCTATAGTTTATTATGAGTCTCATTCACATTAAACTATATATTATATCATTCATATCTCATATAAATGACATAAATGTTTTAAAGTGAAATTGAACACTTCAATTTCACACCAAAACATTAACCCTTCTTTTAACCTGATTGAGCCAAGCGGGGACCTAATGGACCTCGATGACGGGCTCCAATGATCCGAGATTAAACTGCATACAACTCTTTGACTTTGGTTAACCAACATTCATTAGCTACGGTAACACTCCACTATAGCCCGTAGCTGCACTCCCGTTAGTGCAGAATATTACGTGTCCACTGATATAACCAATGCCCATGATTCTGAAGGGAATGAAAATTCCCGCAAAACGGAAGAAGATTGAATCGTCAAGGTATCGTTACGCTACTTGAAGGAGCAACAGGTTTCGTCCCAGAGGTCGAACCCCTGTGATAAGACCTGTAGGCAACATTTGCCTCAGTTAAAGTGCTACGACTCTATTCAAGGACCGAAATTGCGTAGCTCATTGAGGAGGATAGTCGAGTGTAGCTAATTTTGTTCATAACAAACATTGCTACTCTGGCGAAGGAAACTCTTCGGAAGAGTCTCCAGAATAAAACTGACTTGGCTCGACTCATCGATCGAAGCCCCGTTCATCTCAGCCAGATTAAAGTGGGACATCATGTCTAGAACATGTTCACGAATAGACGACGCCTCTTTCTTCCATGCATTGAAGACGTATTTGAGTGAGTCATGTCGGACCTGAAAGGACTGTTGTCCAAACATTTCCTGCGAGGACTCCATGATCTCCTTAGCGGTGACCATAAGCTCATGCTTCCTTGCTAAAACAACAGACATGGTGGCAATGATATAGACCTTGGCCTTTTCATTGGCCCTGATCCATCAATCGTATGCATCGTGAACACTTTGCGACGCAGTCGAGCCCAGCATATGAAGGCACTCCTTAGAGAGCACGAACTTAATGTCGTCAGTTACCAAAATTGTGTTTATGTTGTTTTTCCAAGTTTGGTAATTATCTCTCACTAATTTATCGGACGCGAGTAGAGCTATAATTGCGCTATACATGTTTTAAGCTGAAAAAATAAGAAAACTTTGTGTTAGTCTCGCAAAAAACTTTTTGAAATCCAATTAAGTTTTAGCAAAATTGTTTCATGATCCCTAGGTCATTCAAAATTTTGCAATGATATCCTAAAGGTTTAGAAAGACCGCCACCGAAGGGTGAACAGAACACTCCTCCTCTAGGACGAGACTTTCTCGATTAGACCGTAATCCCAGAATAACTCTTATTCCATTAGGCGTCCAATTACCCTTGTTCGGTCGAATTCATTAACACTTAACGAATTCTGTGAGTGTCACCCTCAATATTTAAATTTCCAAGCATCCGTCCAAACAATAGCCACCGAAGGGTGAACCAAGAAGGAAAACCAACCAGGAAACTGTATCCCTTTCGAGAATTCACGGTGTTCCGACTCCCATGATCAGGCCCTCCGAAGGGATTGTCTGGTCCAGGCCAAACTAGCAGGCGGATCATAGGCGTCTCATGGTGTGAATCGAAAGAAAAGACCGTGGGTTCCGTTTTCACAAGTCCCGCTCCCACTCACTATAAGTACTCTCTCCATCCACGATGATATTGACCTATACAAATGCCACCCAGAAGGGGGACGCTCCCATTTGTGCCACGAGGCCGAGTACAGATCTCACGGTGCGGACTTAACGGAGATTTGTGGTTGGAAAATCAAATGTATCTCATACATTTTATTTCCTCCCACTCAGCACTTTAATTTTAATAGGGATTGACCTAGATAAATCGGCTAAAATTTACCTAAGTCTACCAATATAACTCTTATATGGTATTAACCTCAGTTTATAATCACATTATTACTTAGGTCTATGTGAGTAAATTAAAACACTTTTAATTAGCGGCACTCACGATAAGTATAATCTAAGAATCTCCAGACCGAATTCGTTCCCAGGTCGGTTTCCATGTAGGGGTGTTCCGCAAGCATCAAGTTAAATACCCCAGCCTTAGACGAAAACTTCCTTAGACAGAGTTACTAATCAGTCTCCATTCATAGACTAAACTTTGATTTCCTAATTTCTAATCTCATTAGAAAATAGAAAACCTAAGTCTAATTAATCAAGTTCTAAATTCTTTAAAACTAATAATTAACTTAGGTTGCATGCATTTCTATGTTATAGTGCTTGATCATTCATCACATGAATAACTATATACTATATCATAATATTATTCATCACATGAATATAAATGCATGAGCATACTTTAATCTAAAAAATATAACACTTATATTAATTAAATTAAACATGCATTTAATTATATTATAACTCTTATAATATAACCTATCATGCAAACTATATATTATAACTCTTATAATACAAATGATGCATGAAAATGTTTAACTTAAGGTGGGATTTTAAATCTATATGACATACAATATGCACATAGAATTTAATTAAATCATACATCTCATGCATAAAATAATTAAATAGAAAAATGGACCGGTTTTTGCCACCTAGGGGCAATTATTTAATTAAATAACATTAATATAACACTTATATTAATATTATTTAATAAAATAATTAAATCAATAATTAAAATATATTTTATATAAAATAAAATAATAAAAAACCAAAAAATAACTACCCCACTAAGCAAAAAACCGCCCACGTCTCGCGAACAGGAAGCTGCAACCGCTCATTACGCGTGTGGCGTTGCAACGTCGTGGGCAGCGTTGCAACGCTGCCGCGTCCAGCGTTGAGGCCAACGTGCTCCACGTCGTGGCGTTGCAACGCTGCTCTGCAGCCAAGCCAGCGCCCGCAAGGATAGCGTTGAGACGCTGATGAACAGCGTTTTAACGCCATCGATAGAACAGCAAACACCTTTGCTGTTCTTCAACAAATTTCGCCTGTTTCCGCTCCGATTTCTTCACAGCAACTCTTGCCACGAACGACCCGGACTTACAGACTCGATTTACAACAAAATGCCCAAAAAGAACGGGCCCTTACATTGATCTCATCAACATAAATTGTAAAACATCCATTAAGCAAAACCAACATTCATCTCATGAAATAAGGCAATTTACCCACCTATTTTAACAAAAAAAAAAACAGTGCATAACGAAGAACCATTAACCTATCTCTGATACGAATTGAAGGGAATGAAAATCCCCGCGCAACGGAAGACGATTGAATCGTCAAGGTATCGTTACGCTACTTGATTTTTGTTAAAACGATCTAACTCTTCGTGTTTCTCGATCTCAACGAAATCTTCTCTCGAACAAAACTCGAACATAACCACTCGAAGTCTCGGTTGTTCTTCTTTTGGAAAGAAGGAAAGTTGTGGGACTTTTGGTTTTGGAGAGGGAGGAGAATTGAGAGAGTTGAGAGAATTCTTAATCTCTTCTCTTTGATGAAAATCAAAAAAATGAGAGAATGAGTTACTAATCCCTTCTTGCAAAGGGTTTAAATAGTGGAAATTGATGGAGTTAAAATCTCCACATTATTACCACTTTACCACAACCATAGGTTATGCAAATCTCATTTACATAACCATATAATATAAGATATCTCATATCTCATATTGCAAATCATATTTGCAATAATTGTGGATTAATTAAATTGAATCACATCCAATTTAATTTCTCTTAATTAATTTCTCCAATTAGCCTTAATTCAACAATTAGGCTAACCTATAGTTTATTATGAATCTCATTCACATTAAACTATATATTATATCCTTCATATCTCATATAAATAACATAAATGCCCTTTAAGTGAAATTGAACACTTCAATTTCATACCAAAACATTAACCCTTCTTTTAACCCAGATTGAGCCAACCGAGGGACCTAATGGACCTATAGTGACGGGCTCCAATGATCCGAGATTAACCTGTCAAACTCTTTGAAACGGTTAATCAACATTCATTAGCTACGCTAACACTCCACTATAGCCCGTAACTGCACTCCCGTCAGTGCAGAATATTACGTGACCACTGATATAACCAATGCCCATGAGTCGACCCTTCACAGGTTATTCGTAGACACGGCTGAGTCAAATCACCGTTTTACCCCTGTGTCTACATCTTGTTCCTTAAGTCCCCACTGCTCCTCTAATGAACAACATATTATGATGGTCCAACAATACACAACACCCTTCTCGGGCGGTGAGAAGGTGGGCGCCGTTGTCCAAGCCCCGGAGGCGACTTAAGGGAACAACCCCTCTAGTTTCCTAAAGGCGAGGAGCAGTGAATTTCATCTCGCGTAGTTAAGTTCCCGACTCCCTACACGGTCCTATCCTAAAAAGATAGGCATTTTGGGGCGATAAGCGTGACCACCCTCACAGGTACTAGTCAAAGCCACGCACTTCGCATGAGGCGAGTCCGTAACACGCTCGAGGATTGGTCGAGTCACTAATGGTCATCTACGAAGTTATTAGTCCCTCATGTCAGCGGTGTTACATCGGTGAGGTCTAATAATTCACGATCCCCGGTCTTGTACAATCTCATTGCACGGGATGCCCCCACTCGCATGTCAACCACATGAACGAGTCAGATCACCTCGTTTGTATCTAATACAAAACGGGTCGCATCCATAGTGTATCCAGGATTAGGTCTCCAACCCAATCCATATATTGTAGACCATTCGGGTCATTAACTCGAACGTGATCCTCCCTGAGTGTCCACTACACACCGTTCAAGTTCTAATTCTCTCATAAATTCAATGACCCTAGAGCTTAGTTTATTGAAAAAGTTTGTAAATGTTGCGAGACACAAAGTAATGAAATAAATAACTCTTATTAATTTCAAATAGTAATTTACAAACACGAGATTAGGACAAAAATCCCAACAGAGTCGACCCTTCACAGGTTGTTCAGTGAGACACATTTGGGTCAAATTATCGTTTACCCCTGTGTCTATCTCTTGTTCCTTAAGTCCCCACTGCTCCTCTAATGAACAACATATTGTGATGGTCCAACCATACACAACACCCTTCTCGGGCAAGTGAGAAGGTGGGTGCCCGTTGTCCAAGCCCTGGAGACAGCACTTAAGGGAACAACCCCTCTAGTTTCCTAAAAGCGGGGAGCAGTGAATTCCATCTCGCGTAGTTAAGTTCCCAACTCCCTACTTGGTCCTGTCCCCCGAAAAGATAGGCATTTTGGGCGATAGTAATCGTGACCACCCTCACCCGTACTAGTCAAAAAATGCACGGACCCCGCAGGCGGAGTCCAAGTAACACGATCGGGATTCGGTCAAGTCACTAATGGTCATCTACGAAGTTATTAGTCTCATTGTCAGCGGTGTTACATCGTGAGGTCTAATAATTCACGGTCGGTCTTGTACAATCTCATTGCAGGATGCCCCCACTCGCATGTCAACTACATGAACGAGTCGGATCACCTCGCGTCGTATCTAATACAAAGCGGGCGCATCCACGGTGTATCGAGGATTAGGTCTCCAACCCTATCCATATATTGTAGGGCGATGATCCTCCTGTGTGTCCACTACACACCGTTCAAGTTCTAGTTCTCTCATAAATTCAATGACCCTGGAGCTTAGTTTATTGGAAAAGTTTGTAAATGTTGCGAGACACAAAGTAATGAAATAAATAACTCTTATTAATTTCAAATAGTAATTTACAAACACGAGATTAGGACAAAAAACCCAACAAACTCCCACTTGGACTAAGCTAGTGGAGAAAATACATTTCTGAAATGTACATAAATTACAATGAAGTAATACAATAAACTAGGGCATTGAATACCCGTTTACACATCTCCCACTTGCCCTAGTCATGAAGCTCTCGAAGACCTAGACTCTCTAGGTGACCGTCAAACACCTTAGCCGTGAGGGGCTTTGTAAATGGATCAGCTACGTTGTACTCCGACGCTATCTGGGTGATCGTCACGTCTCCGTGGTGCACAATCTCCTGTATCAGATGATACTTGCGCTCAATGTGTTTGCCTCTCTTATGGCTCCGAGGCTCACGAGAGTTGGCTACTGCACCACTGTTATCACAGAACAGTGTGATCGGCAAGTTCATATTTTGAACAACTTCCAAATCCGTCATGAACTTCCTAAGCCAAACAGCTTCCTTTGCAGCTTCACAAACCGCAACATACTCCGCTTCCATAGTGGAATCAGCGATGCATCCCTGCTTGATGTTTCGCCATACTACAGCTCCTCCATTCAGAATGAAGGCTGGCCCCGAAGTGGATTTCCTAGAATCCTTATCGATCTGAAAATCAGAATCCATGTATCCCGTAAGGATCAAATCCCCACTGCCATACACTAAGCTGTAGTTCCTCGTTCTCCTAAGATACTTGAGGATTGCCTTTACGGTTGTCGGTGATCTAATCTCGGATTGGGTGATATCTACTAACAATTCCTACTGCATAACAGATGTCGGGCCTAGTACACAATATGGCATACATCAAGCTCCCTACAGCCGAAGCATATGGAATCCGTCTCATATCCTCAACATCTTGAGGAGTCTTAGGACACTGATCCTTAGACAAGTGAACCCCATGTCCGAAAAGCGGCAAGAAGCCCTTCTTGGAGTTACGCATCTTATATTTAGACAACATCTTGTCAATATAAGAAGCTGAGAGACAAGGCTAGCGTTACGTAATTAGATTCGGACTATCCGGATACCTAGAACATCTTGAGCTTCTCCCAAATCTTTCATTTGGAATTGCGAAGCTAGCTACTTCTTAATGTCAGTAAGAAATTCTATCTCATTCCCAATGAGAAGAATATCGTCCACATACAACACCAAAAATGCGACAGTTTTGTCAACAATTTTCTTGTAAACACAAGGCTCGTCGACATTTTGATCAAAGCCATAAGATTTGATGCGCCTCATCAAACCTTATATTCCAAGACCTCGGTTCTGTTTGGTCCATAAATGGACTTATGAAGCCAAACAAACCTTTTGCTCTTGGCCTTGGGCAATGAACCCTTTGGGTTGGTCCATGTAGATGGTCTCATCAAGTTTGCCATTCAGAAAGGCTGTCTTGACGTCCATCTGCCATACCTCGTAGTCATAATACGCGGCAATGGCCAGAAGGATCCTGATCGACTTTACCATGGCAACAGGTGAAAAGGTCTCCTCATAGTCAACTCCTTCAACCTGGGTAAAACTCTTTTCCACTAGTCGGGCTTTGAAGGTTTGCACCTTCCCATCTACGCCACGTTTACGCTTGTAGATCCATTTGCAACCAATAGGTTTGACCCCATCAGGTTGATCCACAAGCTCCAGATGAATTGAAGTACATAGACTCCATTTCCTGGTCCATAGCTTTAATCCATTCGTCTTTGTCAAAATCAACCATTGCCTGATCATAGGTCAATGGATCCTCACAGTCATCATCAAGAGCGACAACTAAGGTTTCAGCTAAACCCATGTAGCGATCAGGCTGTCTCACAGTCCTCCCACTACGTTGAGGCATTCCCAACTCTTGGGAACGGATTTGACTAGACGTGCTAGGATCAACAACACTTGTTGACGTACTAGTCCCATTAGCAACTCTTACTGATGTACTGTCAATTTCATTTAACACAATTTTACTCCTTAGTAAATGATCCCTGACGTGGTCTTCCTCTAGGAAAGTGGCGTTTGTTGTCACAAGCACCCTATTTTCCTTAGGATCGTAAAACAGACCACCCCTAGTCTCTTTAGGGTAACCTATGAATAGGCACAATTTCGAACGGGGTTCCAACTTTTTCGGGTTTGACACCAACACGTGGGTCGGGCATCCCCAAATTCTAAAGTGATCTAAACTGCCTTTACGTCCACTCTAGAGCTTGAAAGGTGTTTCACAAACACTCTTCGACGGAACGTTGTTCAAAATATAAACCGCAGTCTCCGCTGCGTACCAAAAAAAGAATCGGGAGGCGAGCATAGCTCATCATCGACCGAACCATGTCCAACAAGGTTTTGTTTCTCCTCTCACGATACACCATTCATTTTGTGGCATACGGTATTTGAGAGTTGGGGCGTAATTCCGTGTTCTATCATATAGTCACGGAATTCGGTGTCCATGTACTCTCCACCTCGATTCGATCGAAGTGTTTTAAGCGATTTACCTAAGAGGTTCTCAACCTCAGTCTTGTACTCCTTGAACTTTTCAAGAGTTTCAGACTTCTTGTGCATTAGGTAAATATACCCATATCTGGAGTAATCGTCTATGAAAGACACGAACTACTCATAACCGCCCCGAGCTTTAACATTCATCGGACCACAGAGGTCAGAATGTACTAACTCAAGAGGCTCTTTGGCTCTATATCCTTTTCCACTAAAAGGACGTTTGGTCATTTTGCCTTCAAGGCATGACTCACACACCGGCAAAGAGTTTTCTTCCAACTCGTTTAGAAGTTCACTCTTCATTAGTTTCTCAATCCTATTGAGACTAATGTGGCCTAACCGTAGATGCCAAATATGGGCATTTTCCTTTGGAGAAACTTTCGCTTTCTTAGTTCATGTTTCTGCAGTTTTAAACAATTCAGTATTCAAAACACTTTTGACCGAATTAGGTTTTAAAACATACAGATTAAGCTCAAGTGAAGCAGAACAAATAAGATTGTCTTTGAAAGAAATAAACGCTTTACTAGATTCAAACGAAACAGATATACATTGTTCAATTAGGCAGGAAATGGAAACAAGGTTTCTAGTAAACCCTGGAACTATGTACAAATTGTCCAACAATAAGTACTTCCCCGCCAAAGTGTAGCTTCATCAGTCTTTGATCGATCGCAGAGAGAGAAAGCTCCCCGGATCTAACCAGTAGAGTCACCTCACCTCTCGCGTGGCTACCAGGAATCAATCCCCTGAAAAAAAGAACAAACGTGGTTAGTGGCGCCCGAATCCAATATCCAGGCAGAGTCATTACTCTCCACTAAACAAGTTTATGTCACAAGTAAATCACATTTATCTTTATTCTTCCTCTCGGCGAGGAATTTGGGACAGTTCCTCTTCCAGTGTCCGCCCCCATTTGAGTGGAAACACTTTCCTTTCTCTGCAACGTCCTTGACCTTCTTGCCCTTGTAGGCGGCAGCTCGGTCAGTTTTACCCCTCTTCGTCCTCTTCTTCCCTTTCGGGCATGAAGGAGCAACAGGTTTCGTCCCAGAGGTCGAACCCCTGTGATAAGACCTATAGGCAACATTTGCCTCAGCATTCTCTGGACTGTTCAAGGATTGGAAATCTCAGTAGCTCATTGAGGAGGGTAGTCGAGTGTAGCTAATTTTGTTCATAATAGCATTGCTCTGGCCGAAGGAAACTCTTCGGAAGAATCTCCAGAATAAAACTGACTTGGCTCGACTCGTCAATCGAAGCCCCGTTCATCTCAGCCAGATTAAAGTGGGTCATCATGTCTAGAATATGTTCACGGACAGACGACCCCTCCTTCATCCGTGGGTTGAAGGCGTATTTGAAGCGAGTCATGCTGGGACTGGAAAGGACTGTTGTCCAAACATTTCCTGCAAGGACTCCATAATCTCCTTGGCGGAGACCATCAGCTCATGCTTCTTTGCCAATACATCAGACATGTTGGCAATTATGTAGACCTTGGCCTTTTCATTGGCCCTAATCCACCGATCGTATGCATCGCGAACACTTCAGCGCGCGATCGAGCCGACATCTCGAGGACATTCCTCGATAAAGACACGTAACTTTATGTTGTCAGTTACCAAAATCGTGTTAATGTTGTTTTTCCAACTTTGGTAATTATCTCCCACTAACTTATCGGACGCGAGTAGAGCTATTATTGCGCTAGACATTTTTAAGCTGAAAAATTAAGAAAACTTTGTGTTAGTCTCGCAAAAAACTTTTGAAATCCAATCAAGTTTTAGCAAAAATTGTTTCATGATCCCTAGGTCATTCAAAATTTCGCAATGATACCTAAAGGTTTAGAATGACCCGCCACTCAGAAGGGTGAGCAGAACACTCCTCCTCTAGGACGAGACTTTCTCGATCGGACCCTAATCCCCAGAATAACTCTTATTCCATTAGGCGCCCAATTATCATTATTTGGTGAATTCATTAACACTTAACAGACTCGTGAGTGTCACCCTCAATCTTTAAGTTTCCAAGCATCCGTCCAAACAATAGCCACCGAAGGGTGAACCAAGAAGGAAAACCAACCAGGAAATTGTATCCCTTTCGGGAATTCACGGTGTTCCGACTCCCATGATCATGCCCTCCGAAGGGATTGTCTGGTCCAAGCCAAACTAGCAAGCGGATCATAGGTATCTCACGGTGTGAATCGAAAGAAGAGACCGTGGGTCCCGTTTTCACAAGTCCCGCTCCCACTCACTATAAGTACTCTCTCCATCCACGATGATATTGACCTATACAAATGCCACCCGAATGGGGACGCTCCCATTTACGCCACGAGGCTGAGTATAGATCTCACAGTGCGAACTTAACGGAGATTTGTGGTTGGAAATTTAAATGTATCTCATACACTTTATTTTCTCCCACTCAAAGACTTTAATTTTAATAGGTCACTAATGGTCATCTCACGAAGTTATTAGTCCCTCATTGTCAGCGGTGTTACATCGGTGAGGTCTAATAATTCACTGGATCGGTCTTGTATAATCTCATTGCACAGGATGCCCCCACTCGCATGTCAACTACATGAACGAGTCAGATCACCTCGTTTGTATCTAATACAAAGCGGGTCGCATCCACAGTGTATCCAGGATTAGGTCTCCAACCCTATCCATATACTGTAGACCGTTCGGGTCATTAACTCAAACGTGATCCTCTCTATGTGTCCACTACACACCGTTCAAGTTCTAGTTCTCTCATAAATTCAATGACCCTGGAGCTTAGTTTATTGGAAAAGTTTATAAATATTGCAAGACACAAAGTGATGAAATGAATAACTCTTATTAATTTCAAGCGATGAATTTACAAACACGAGATTAGGACAAAAATCCCAACAAAGATGACAACCTCTCCGTTAGCATGGATGGCGTCGCAACGTCGAAGAAAAACATCGATCGCAATGATGAAATTCCGACAATCAACTTTTGTTGTTTTTCACCAAAATCGCCCGTTTTCGCTCCATTTTCTTCACAGCAACTCTTGCCACGAACGACACGGACTTACAGCCTCGATTTACATTAAAAAATACCCAAAACACCGGGTCTTTACATCGATCTCATCATCTTTAATGCAAATCTAAACTAAGTCCCAAAAACCAAAAACATCCAAAAAAACGCAAACCATTAACAATCATCTCATGAAAATTAATGCTACCTACCTAATTTTAAGAATTCACAGAATACACAACGAAGAGCAACAATTGGCTCTGATACCAATTGAAGGGATTTAGAATTCTCGCAGCGGAAGACGTTGTGAAACGTCGTTGATTCGTTGTGTAATTCTATCTAAAAATGAAACTAAACAATTTTAATTCTAGGCTAAACATGCAAAAGAAGAGGAAAAACTGTAAGGATAAACGGTACTTACTTGTTAAAGAGCACTTCTTCAATGCTTTCCTCCTCCGGTCACGATCTCTCTTGAACCAACGATCTCCTCGAACCGAACCTCGAAGAGTGTTGCAAGAAACTTCCAAAACGTCTTCTCGGTTGTTCTCGAGTAGGTTGAGCGACAGTATGTGGGACTCCCTTTGGATTTAGGGTGAGGAGAGATTTGAGAGAGTTGAGAGAGAATGGAGGTCTCTTGGAATTTGAATTTCCAAAAATGAGAACCAACTTTACCAAAGGCTTCTCACCAAGCCTTTAAATAATGGTGAGATGTGGAGTTAATATCTCCATTAAATTACCATAAAACCACAACTATATGATATATAAATCATATTTGCATATCATATAATATAAGGTATCTCATACCTTATTATACAAATCTCATTTGCATAATTATGGATTTTTAAATTGAATCACATTCAATTTAATTTCTCTCAATTGAATTTCTCCAATTAGCACTAATTAATCAATTAGGCTAGACTATAGTTTATTATGAATCTCATTCACATTAAACTATATATTATGTCATCTATATCTCATATAAATGTCATAAATACCCAAATAATGAATTTGAACACTTCAAATTCACACCAAACTGTAAACCCTCAATTTGTCCAATTTGAGCCAACCGAGGGACCTAATAGACCTACATGTGACAAGCTCCAATGATCCGAGACTAACCTGTCAAACTCTTTGACCCGGTTATTCAACATTCATTAGGTACGATAACATTCCATTAAAGCCCGTAGCTGCACTCTCATCACCGTAGGACAAGTTATGTCCATCGATATAACCAGTATCTGCGAGTCGACCCTTCACTGGTTGTTCGTAGACACTACTGGGTCAAATTACCGTTTTATCCCTGTGTCTACCTCTTGCTCCTTAAGTCCCACTGCTCCTCTAATGAACAACTACGTTTCATGGTCCAACCATAAACAACAACCCTCTTAGGCCAATGAGAGAGTGGGGCCCCGTTGTTCAAGCCCTAGAGACAGCACTTAAGGGAACAACCCCTCTAGTTTCCATAAGTCGGGAACGAGTGAATTCCTTCTTGCGTAGTCAAGTTTCCAGCTCCACACGTGGTCCTGTCCCTGAGAAGATAGGCATATTGGGGGAGCATCAGAGGTCATCCTCACCCGTACTAGTCAAAAGATAGACCCCGCAGACAGGAGTCCGTAACACGCTCAGGATTAAGGTCGAGTCACTAATGGTCATCTACGAAATTATTAGCCCTATACAACGGTGTTACATCAGTAAGTCTAATAATTCACGGTCCGGTCTTGTACAATCTCATTGCACAGGATGCCCCCACTCGCATGTCAACCACATGAACGAGTCAGATCACCTCGTTTGTATCTTAATACAAAGCGGGTCGCATCCACAACGTATCAAGGATTAGGTCTCCAACCCTATCCATATACTGTAGACCGTTCGGGTGATTAACTCGAACGTGATCCTCCCTGTGTGTCCACTACACACCGTTCAAGTTCTAGTTCTCTCATTAATACAATGACCCTGGAGCTTAGTTTATTAGATTAAGTTTATGAAATATGCGAGACATAAAGTTCAAATAAATAACTCTTATTTATATCACAAGGCTCAAATAAATAACTCTTATTTATTTACAACTTGGAATATTACAAACTACACGAGATGAGGACATACATCCCAACAAGTAATGTGTGAGATCACATTTAGTAATTTCAACTATGAAGTTAATGAAAACAAAATCTAAGATAAGTCGCAACAAGAGTATATGTTATCAATTTTATCTACAATTTTCTATTTTAACATCAAATTAGTAACCCTAAACCTTGAAGATTCTAAATCTGAAAATCACAATAATCGAAATAAACTACTCCAATGATCGAAATGATGAACTACCTAAGAGCTGACATCTACATAACAGTATATAGAGAAACATACCTCTCTGTTTCTTTTTCTAATGAACTCAAGCAATGTAAATATGCTTATATATTCGTTAAGCATATAGAAACAAAATGATGACCCACCAATTTTTATTTTGAAAAACTTTGATACATCAATCATCAACCAAATTTACCTGTTATCATTAATGAAGATGTTCCACACTTGAAAATCATTTGTTTCTCATCGACAGATACTGCTATATTTCTATCCATTTATGGATGTTACTAAGTTCATGAAGATAAACCTAAACCTATCGTCTGCATCAACCTTCTGGGCAATGTATGTCCCTCACAAAAAATGTCATAGATATCAATATATATATGGTGTATAAAATGATAAATGAACTTAAAAGGTATATACTCAGATCTTGTCTCAATTGAATTGGTTGCAAACCAAAAAATGAAGGTGTATGCCTCTTCAAGTGAACCTCTAACTAGGTTTACAACCTCCTCTCTCCCTCCACACTTTTGTTGGATCGTATGGCAACCCTAGAGGGGGGTGAATAGGGTTTCTAAAGCTTTTTGCTAAATATGTCCAAATTAACTAATTAACAAACTTTTTAAAAGTAATTAAAAAAGTATAACTAATGCAATAAACAAGATAGATATAAAGTATGGAAAATTAATTATATCCAACAAAATAAACAATTAAGAATAAATTAAAGCATGCATAAATTACTACAATTAATTGCAAAAGTAAAAAGATAGGGATAGCGAAATTGACACCAAAAATTTTATAGTGGTTCGGCACAACCCGACCTACTCCACTCCCCAAGCTCCTTTTGGGAATTTGAATATAAACTTTAACCAACTCTTTTCACGGATTAGAGTCCAACCGCTACACCACTCTTTTTACGGGTTCAAGAGCAAACCCGATCCTTTCCACGGTTTAGGATCAAACCGTTACAACCTCTCTTTTTAGGGATCAAGAGAAACCTTTACAAAGTTTAGAATATGAGGAACAAGATGAGAAACTCTCTCAAATAGTGGATATACAAATTTTAGCTCACACACATTGTAAGAAATAATTTTTTACAAACTAAAACCCTCAAATGGCTAAAGAGAATAAAAAAATACAAGCTCAAAACTGCTCAAAAATTGTGTAAATGCTCCCCAAGAGTTGTAGAATTTTTCAGAATTTTTTTCCATTCTTTTCAAATTTTTTTCGAGCCTTAAATAGAGAGAAATGACCTAAACTAGTCGTTGATTGTCACGTGCCAGCTTCTGATTGGGTGTAGAAAATAAATTAATAATTAATAATTAATAATAATAAATAATATAATAATATCATTATAATATTAAAATAATATTAGTCAAAATTTGACCGTTGGACTTTTTATTATTATTTTTTATTAAAGTGCCACGTGTCATCCTTTGATTCGTCCAAGTGTGACCATGTCATCTGCCACGTCACTTTCCACGTCAGCAATATTTGATCGTTACTGCCACGTCATCTGTGAGGTCATTTGCCACGTCACCTGTCACGTCATAAAATTGATCGTTTGAGAATGTCACGTCATTGACACGACACGACCACGTCATCATGTTGACCGTTGACCACCCACGTCATCAGCCACACCAACTTTTATATGCCACGTGTCGCATGTAGGATTTTTCCTTCAATTTTATTTTGTCCATAATTTCTTTTTGAGGTCCGATTTGAACGATTCAAAATGCGTTGGAATCGTAATTCTCAGTTCTACGTTGTGGACACTTCAAAATGCTAAAATTGTTAGTAATTAATAGTAGGTTTGTTATCATCAAAATATTAATTAATTAATTAATTTTAGATTAAGGCCAAAAAACCAATAACTTTATCGTAACTAATCCTAATCTCGAGTGAACTTCTTCTTTCTACTGTAAGTGGCCAATATTAGATTGATTTCTCCTCTTTCATAGCTCCCAACACAAGAAAAAATTTTCAATCATTAGTGTCAAGCTTTGCACCAAACTTAGAAGGTTATCAAAATTATGAATGGTAGATAAACAATTCAGACAATTCAATTCATACAGTAGAAGAGGGTAGAATTCTAGAATTTTTTTTTAATATAAATATAACCTCAAAGTACATGGAAAACGCCATAATCCCTTGTTTTACACCTCTACCAAAATGATTCTATATCCATGCTCTTTTTTTTATTTATTTATTTCAAAAGTATGTAGGCATATATTCAAATTCAAATTCTTGAAAATTTCTATAAATTCGCTTTTTTCTCCCTTCTCCATCTAGAATCTTCCAGACACCATCTTTGTGTTTCATGGTTGCTTCAAGTTTCTGAATCTATCGAGAATTTTGGTGATGAATACTTAGGTCTTCCTCCAATCGTCGCCAACAAACGGATTACAGGTCTCATTTGGGAACAAATTGCTATTCTCTTCACTAGCTCGTTGGAAGATCGATCCATCACTGCAACGTTGTTGGTTTCTTTGGCGAAAGATAGCGAGAGATATGGAAAATAAGTACTATTATCTTTAAACTTTTTTTATAGATTACGATTACGATTGCCATTTAAACTCCTTTTATAGATTATGATTATGATTGTCATTTAAAACAATAAATATTAAATTCTGAAAATTCGTATAAATATATATATATATATATACAATTTTCTAGTAGGTTGTTTGGCTATAAATACACGGATATATCAAGGGTATAAATAGGAAGAAAACTTTTTATTCTCCTTTCCTAAAAAAACTCCGAATATGTAACACTTTTAGCTATTTTTTCATTATAGATATTTATTTATCATTTACGTTTCTGTTAAGCCAAATCCAAATGAGATTAAGCCCACTAAAAATGATTTGCCCTAAAACTCAAATAAGCCCAAGTTGAAACGGTTAGGTTCAAAGGCAAATCAAGCACAAGCAACTAAATGTATGGTTTAGTCTCTAAAATCTGAGCATTTTTTCAATTTAGTCTCTATTACTTAAAAAATTTCAGTTTAATCCATTATGTTTTAATATTTTTCAATTTAGTCCTTTACTATTGGTGAATGTTAAAATTGGTTGATAGGGTTTCTTGATGGAGAGAAACTTCTACTTTATTAGGCAGAGAGAGGATCAATCCCTAGGGTTTTATCTTTATATATACACCTTCCATCAGGGTGTTAAATTGGAAATTACATTTTAGTTAACTGACCCATTAATGTACTGGGCCCAATGATTAAGATAGAAATAAATGTATATGGGCCACATTAATGATAATATTAAATTAAATCTAACAAAACTTTCATATCATGATACTTAGTGAATTGACAAAATTTATATGAGAAAAAAGGTCATCTAAGAAAATAAAATTTGAGACTTCTACCAATTTCTTAGAAATTTAGAGGAAAAATTAAAAAATTTCCTTTCTTAGATGATCTTTTTTCTCCTTTAAATTTTCATGATTTTACTAGGTCTTATCATGAGTGAATTCACTAATGGTGAGGATCTAAATTGAAAAAAAATTAGTAAAACAAAAAGGAATGAACTTGACACTTTTTAAACAATAGAAACTAGATTTAAAAAAACACTCAAACAATAGACTAAAATATATTTAGTCGACTATGTAAATAGAGGAGACCACTGCTCATTTTCAAGGTCCAAAAATGGATAAAAATCGAAGCAAACTCCTAAGGCTCGAAACACCCTCTAGTCTCTAGAGACTTAGAAGACAGTTTAAAAGTGAAGAAAATGCCTTGATATTTAGAAGATCCAAAAATTGAAAACTGGAGAAAGACCTTGCAAAAATTTGAAGACTTTGAAGACACTTTTGAAGAGATTTGAAAACTTTCTAAAGACATTGGGATTTGAAGACTTTCTGAATGCAAACTGAAGTCTTCAAAGATTTTAAAGATTGGCAAAGATTCATAGACTCTTTAAGATTCTAAGACTTGAAAACCTTTGAAATTTGAAGACTCAAAGATTTCCTTGAAGATTCCAAATGAACTCTCAAATCAAGTTTACATATTCAAGAGAGAGAATCAAAGAATTATATATTAGACTGTACTCATCCAAACTCAATAAACTTTAACTTGATTTCCACAAATTAATTTTTTTTTTTTTTAATTTGTATCAACAATCTCTCAAAGTATTTTGTCACCCTGGCTTGTTACCCCTACTTTTACTTGGCACATATTTATTATATTCTCTTCCCCCCTCAAAGACCTTTCTCATTATTTCTTTTATTTAATTTGTCTCTTATTAATCTATTTGCATACAATGTCAATTACAATCGCTCCTATTACACTCTCATCCTCTTACAAAATCCCATAAACTAGCCTAACGCTTATCTTAACCACTTTGTTTTTGTTTTAATTTTAAAAAAATATATGCTTAATGAGAATTTTCTGTTTTATGCCTTTTTCTTTTTCTTTTCTTTTCTTTTTTTTAAGAAAATAATAATTGTAGCAAATTTCAACCCTAAAGAAACCAGTTTTAAAATGTATTTTAAAAAGCTACTGCACCAAACATGTTTTATTGTTCCCCAGTATATTAGTTTTTAAAACATTAAAATGAAAACACATCACAACCAAACAAGACATAAATTTCTCTTGCAAAAGTATTTTGAAATTTTTTTAGAAAATGGATGCTTACTTGATTTAAAGAAACCAAAACAATAAAGGAAAAGAGAAACTAAAAACAATTAGGACTTGTTTGGAGCGCATATTATAATGTGTTATAATAACCTGTAGAGAACTCTATCCCCCAAATACAAACTATTAGGGGGCGTTTGGGCCGAGGGTAATTAAGTGAAGGAGTTGGGAGGGTTTAGAAAACCCTCGTTTGGCCCACGGTTTTTTATCACACGGTTTAGAAAGCATTAAACTCTCAGACTCCAACAGTGTTTATTGTTGAAGTCCGCACAACCCTCCAAGCGACTCCTCGGTATCTTCGTTCTCCCCTTCTCCATTTGTCTCTTGCATTTTTCGTTCATCCACCTTCACCTTCGTTGTTTTCCTACTCTTCACCTTCGCCTTCATCCTTCTTTCCTTCATCGTCTTTTCGATTGGAGGGTTTCCATGTGTTTTTTTTTTCAGACTCAAATCGATTCCTCGGTACGGATTTCTCTCTTTCTTTCCTTCATCTCTGCGTTTTGTTTCGAGGGGGGCTTCTGTCACCATGTTTATTGATTGGGGTTTCCATGAGTTTTTTTTTTCAGATTCGAAGCGATTCCTCTGTGTTTGGAGCTCTCTGTATTTACGTTAGGGTTTCTGTGACCATGGATTAGGATTTTCTTTAAAAAAAATTTGTCACAGACACATGACAACTACTTTTGTAACTATGTACTTGGCCATTAGGTCATTTTATTTATTTTTGTCACAAACACATGTATGATGTTTGTGAAAAAACAAGAAAGTTTATCCCTATTATGCATATCATGAAAAATGGTTATTCTTATCTTTTTCAATTCAATCTAAAATTAGGTAAATTAGATTGATTAATTACTCAAAGTTGTAAAATTAAAAAATCTATTGCACTAGTATTTCTGTTAATTTATGGATTGAGTAACTTCTTGTAATGTATTTTGTAACATTACTTTTTTGAAAATTAATCCAAGGAAAATTAATAATTAATGTGATATTAAAATATACGGTATGTATTTTTTTCTAAATTTTTAGGTTTGGTAAAATTTTAAAATATAAATGAATTGATAGGAAAAATATAAATAAGGAAATTAATGAGAATAATTCTATAGTATTGAAAATTGAAAAACAGTAGAAAAAAACTGTACAGGAAATAGCTAAAATCACCTCAGACACCAGGACTCCAAATTAATAAATCTGCACCCTAAACTCAGACATCAGAACTCCTACTCCTTGCAACTCCTTGCCCCCAAACACAGTTTACTCTAACTCAGAGTAGAATATTCTGCACCCCAAACACAGACTTCAGAACTCCTCAGACTTCTTTACTCCCCAGACTTCTTTACTCCTACTCCCCAACTCTTACTCCCCCAACTCCTCAATCCAAACGACCCCTTATAAACAAGGGTAAGGGATAATATGGAGAATTTCTTAACACACGGGCAACATTTTGTAGAAAAATATAGTGAGAACAAAAAGTAAAAAACATTTGCTGGAATCAATATATATTTGTGAGATCCGAGTAAAAATCTGCATCAATTAAACAAATAGTTGGGATTCTCAACGTAATAGAAGCCAATACTCGCACAGACAGTTTCCACAATTACATTGCCAAAACAACAGTGAACCACTGGATTATAAACAGAGCAGCTGATGCAAAATTCAACAAACCAACTTTTTTCATTTTATTAAAAGCTCGTCCGACATAACATACAAGAGGAATAACGTTATTTCATCTTCTTCACAAGACAAAGAACCAATACTTGAATAAAAAATGAAAGAAAATGGGAAACCATTTCTACAAACATAATCAACACCTACCCACCTAATATAACAGACACTAAAGGGATAATTAAGCAGCATAAAAATCATAGCCCATACATTTTCTTTGATGTTAAGGTCGATGGTATACGTATTTCGTTCGAGGATCCACAATCAGGCCCTTCCCTCCATTTACTTCTAAGTCATGCCTGCATTTATCACAGAATGAGGCGTCTGATTTTTTCTTAATCATAATAAAGAGACGCATAAGGCACCTATGCCCTAAATTTGAGGACATGCACAAGTTTCTCAAGGTATCAGCCTTGATTTTTTTTTTTTTTTTTTTTATCAAGAATCAATACAAAAAAAAAAATCATTGTTGAAAAAAAGTTTAAACATTAACTTACTGAAATACAAAGTCGGGGATGGTCAACTGCTCACGAGGAACATATTTGAACAGCTGCAGTAGTCGATCAATATACACAACTTTGTTCCATACCTGGACATCAGACACTTTTAATCTCATTCAGTGCTAAGAAAATGAGAGATTTTAACAAACTTCAAACCTACCGCATTATCCACGAGCAATTGCATGGTAAATACTGCAGCTTTCAATCCAAAAGTTGGGTGAAGAACATATATTGCCTATAAAAATCATACAGATTGATGAGATAGATAAAGGCAGATTTTTGCTCTGCGCATATTTAGCATTGGAATAAGTTGGAGTCCATACATGAAGATTGCGCTGGTGTTTTCGGCCAAGAATCTGCTGCAATCTCTTCATCCATCCCATGTCTGGCCGACTAACAGTACACAGAACATAAACATGGCCAGAGAAGTTGGATAAATTCCAGATAGACTATTTATTTGATGCAAAATCAAGAACAGAATATGCAGAACTAGGTTTCATTATTAATGTCAATAAAGGTCAAGGCTATCTTTCCTGTTACAGTGGGAAGAATAATAGAAATCAATTTTAAAAAAAAAAAAATTGAATTGGTTTTATTTGGCTACTCTTTCTATTTGGGGTGTTGGGGCCATCACTGTGATTGAAGATGAGCTTTAATTTTGTAATTATGACCTGTTCCTATTATGGCCAATTGGGAATCTTTTGTAACCCTTGGCGGTGCGGGGATTTATCATTTCCCCTTTTGTATCTTCCCCTGAAGGCGAGAGGCGACAAAAAGGCGTCGCTTGAGTAAAGCGAGACGCAATATATAAATAAATAAGATATATAGCATAAATTTTATAGTAAATATAATCACATAAAATGTCAAGGCCTTAAAAGCTTAATATATCTGGTAAAAACATCAAAATGTTAAAAACAACCAATAATAATCAAGTTCTAGTAGTTTCAAACATAATCAAGTCATACGAAGCGTCTACAAACTCTGCGTGCTGGCTTTCGTGGGCTTTTTTGTGGGTTGACCTTTATGTTTTCATGGGAATTACGTTAAGCTTTATTATATTGGAAAAAAAAAAAAAGAAAACAAGCATAATTGAAACAGGCGCTTGCTTGCGTCAAGGGTGAAGGCGCCATCGGGCGCTCATAGGCGCAACAAGGCGAGCGCCCGTTTGAAATCGACCGCCTGGCCAACACGAGGCGCACAGCCCCAGGATCGCCTCGCCCCTCGCCTGATGCGCACGCCTAGGATCGCCTCAACATCACTGATTCTTTCGTTTCTTATCTTAAAAAAGAATTGTATGTGGGGGGACAGATCCTCCATGCTTTCTATCAACTTCAAATGGAATATTGATTTCCGAAAATGGATTGCTGTGGTCTACCAGCCTCCTTAAAGAGATTTTATTTTATGTGGAAATCCAAGATCTTGCGGTCCTCTGCTCAGGCTTGTAGTGTATGACAGGGTATTTAAATGCTTTGTGATGTGCTGTGAATAAAAAAACATTCACAGATCTAGTTCTTTTGAAGAGACTTATTGGATCATAGTTATTTATCAATAATCCATTAAAAAATTAAAAGAAAACATACGCATCTACAAAAACTATTGCCCAATAAAGGAGCCTTTTTAGGGATCATTTCTTTCATGGAAATCCTGGACGCCCATGAATAAATTCTCACATCATGCCAAGTTCTTAAGTATGGACCCCCACTTGATGAAATAGGTCATTGAGACAGAGAAATGTGTTTGATCATTTCTTAAGTATGGACCCGGATTCCTTTAACGCTAGCCTGAATTTGACCATGGGTAACCTCCGACCATTGGCCTCTTTTTATGGATTCTGGTTCGCCTAAGTGGGGCCCGTATCCCTTTAGGTTTGAGAATATGTAGTTGGAGCATCCGTCCTTCAAGGCCTCCCTTCCTACTTGGTGGCAGAGGAGGGTGAATGGTAAATGGGAAGGGTTCCGGTTCATGGGAAAACTTAGGGCTCTCAAGGAGGTTTTGAGGTCTTGGAATCGCAAAACCTCTGGCGATGTGAGGGTGAGGAAGCAAGAGGTCTTAGGTCGTCTTAGGTCCCTGGATAGCCTGGAGGAGGAAGGGGGTTTGGGTGAGGATCTCAAGGAGGAGCGATACTTAATTAAAAAGGAGTATAAGGAGCTGGTCAGGAAAGAAATGACGAGCTGGAGACAAAAGACAAGATTAATGTGGGCTAAGTTTGGTGACGCCAATACCGCCTACTTCCATAGAGTTGCGAGTGAAAGACGTAATAAGAATATCATTCTCTCTTTGGAAAATGGGTCAGGTGAGGTAGTGCGGGAGCAAAGGGAGATAGAGGAAGAGATTATCTCTTTTTATACGGGTCTTTATGCTTACTCGACTCTTGTTAGCCCTTTTACCCTTGAGGAGATTCGTCAAGTAGTCTTTCGTTTCGATAGATGCAAAGCCCCGGGCTTGGATGGCTTCTCTATGGCTTTTTTCCATGATGGTTGGGATATTATTAAAGACGATCTTTGGAAGGTTTTCTACGAGTTCTTTGAGCGGGGGATTTTGGATAGCTCCCTTACTGATACTCTTGTTTGATTGATTCCTAAAAAGGAAGGGGCTAGGAAGATTGGGGAATTTAGGTCGATTAGTCTGATAACAAGTGTGTACAAGATTATAGCTAAGGTGTTAGTTTGTAGGTTAAGGAAAGTTCTCCCCTTGACCATTGTTGATTCGCAAGGTGCCTTTGTGAAAGGAAGACAGATCCTAAACCAATCCTTGATTGCGAATGAGGTTATAGAGGATTATAGATCTCGCAACCAGGAAGGGGTCCTCTTTAAGATTGATTTTGAAAAGGCGTATGACCATGTGGATTGGGATTTTCTGGACAAGGTGTTAGCAAACAAAGGCTTTGGGTATAAATGGAGATATTGGATGTGGAGTTGCGTGAGGACGGTCAGATATTCTTTTTTGGTAAATGGGCGGTCGAGGGGTCGTGTTAACGCTACGAGAGGCTTGAGACAAGGAGACCCCCTCTTGCCCTTCCTTTTCCTCTTGGTGGTTAATGTTCTAAGTAGAGTAATCTCTCAAGGGGTGGAGAATGGGATTCTTGAGGGGTTTAGGGTTGGTAAGGACAAGTTATCTGTATCTCATCTTCTGTTTGTGGATGATACTTTGTTCTTTTGTTCGGGTAAGGAGGAATCCTTCTTGCATTTGAATAATCTCCTTGCCTTTTTTGAGTCTATCTCTGGGTTACATATTAATAGGGGTCAATGTCAGCTTCTGGGCGTGAATTGTGACCCAGGGAAGTTGGGAAAATGGGTTGATTTGGTCGGGTGTGAGGTGGGTTCCTTCCCATCGTCATATTTGGGTCTTCCTCTTGGGCATAGCCCTAAGTCTCTCTCGTTTTGGGATCTAGTAGTAGGAAAGATCCAAAAGAGATTAGCCTCGTGGAGGAGTTTCTTTTCTAAAGGAGGTCGACTCACCCTGATTCAGTCGGTCTTGAGTGGAATTCCTTTATACTTCCTGTCCCTCTTTACGATTCCTGTTTCGCTTTGCCATTGTATTGAGAAGTTAATGCGTGACTTCTTATGGGAGGGCATGGGAGAGGGGGGGCAGAGCTCATTTGATTAATTGGGCCACCGTCTCCAAACCTTTGGACCTCGGGGGGTTGGGGATTGGAAATTTGAGAGCTCGCAATAAGGCTTTATTGGCAAAATGGTTGTGGCGTTTTCGCAATGAAACTTTCACTCTTTGGCATAGGGTCATTGTGAGCAAGTATAGAGGTTCCCCTTTTGAGTGGATTAGTAGTGGTAGGAGAGGTACTCTTAGATGCCCTTGGACAAGTATTGTGAAGGGTTTTCCTTCTTTCTCTGGGTTGTCCATTGTCGTGTGGGGAATGGGGAGGATACCTTTTTCTGAGTCGATAGGTGGTTCGGGGGATAGACCTCTTTGTTCTACTTTTCCCCGTCTTTATCATTTTTCTCGGTCTAAACATAAAAACAGTGGCTGAGGTTTTATTTCATTTGGGTCCCCTTGCGTCTCTCTCTTTGGGTTTTCAGCGTGCTTTGTCTGACAGGGAGACGTCTGATGTTTTCTCCCTCCTCTCCTTGTTGAAAGGCCTTTGTCGTAGTCTGGAAAGGAAGGGCGTCCGTTGTTGGAGTCCCGATCCAATTGCAGGGTTCTCGTGTCGGTCCTTCTTCCTCACTTTAGTTAATCCTTCTTCCTCTGCTTCACGAGGGGAGTTTGTCTTTGCCTCAGTCTGGAAGGTGAAAATCCCAAAGAAGATTAAGCTTTTTGCTTGGCAAGTTCTTCACGGAAGAGTCAATACTCTAGATAGGGTCTCGAGAAGATTACCATCCTTGGTTGGTCCTTGGTGTTGTATTCTTTGCAAGAGGGCAGCGGAGGATATCGACCATTTATTTTGCAGTTGTCAGTTGGCTCAGGATGTTTGGAACCTTTTTGTCGGAGAGTTTGGGCTTTCCTTTTCTAGGGGAGAAGGGGGCTTGTAGGGAGAGGTCGGAGGAGTTCCTTTTGCACCCCCAGTTAGAGGGAAAGGGGTGTTTTTATGGAAGGCGAGGGTTTGTGTTGTCCTTTGGGGACTTTGGAGGGAGGGAAACAATAGAATCTTTCGAGGGTTGGAGCATTCCTCTTTTGATATTTGGGCCCTTACTAGATTCTATGTTTCTCTCTAGGCCTCGGTGTCGAAGTCTTTTTGTAAGTATCCTCTAGAATTTATTTTGCTTGGGTGGACTGCTTTGTTGTAAGCTCCCTCTCTCTCTTTTGTGGGCTTGTTTTTTGTATGCCCTTGTAATCTTTCATTCTTTCTCAATGAAAGCTCGGTCTTTTATAAAAAATTAAAAAAAAAACAAGAAATGTGTTTGATCAACATTTTCTTTCGTAGAAGCATTTTCCAAATATTAATGTAATTAATGCCTAACAAGGGTAGCATGAAATTCCAACAACTTCTCATTCTCTATGCTTTTTATTTAAAAAATGTGTTACGATCATACCACAAATCCTGACTTGTTTAAGATAAATATGGTGTGTTTCGGTATTTTGGATGGATATCATTCACTGGAGCAGGAGATATAATTATTGTTTAGCTTTTGCCAAGTTGACTTCGGATTGTCGAGGCCCAAGGGTATGTCTGCATAGTTTTGAGTTGTGTTGCCGGGTATCTGGGGTGATTTTTAAGTTTTAGCAGAAGATTTTGGGCTTGTTTAGTTCTTTAAATTATGCAGCCGGGTCGTGGCTTGGTTCATGTGTTTAGTTGTCTTTCTTTTCATTTTTCTTGTAAATCATTGATGTTTCTTTGCAATTTTTCATTTCATCAATGAAAAATTTTGTTCCTTAAAATTTTAGAACAGTTGAAACATCCTAAATATGAATGCAATTAATACTCAAGGGATACATGCATGATATACCAAAAACTTCTCATTTCTAGGCCTTCATTTGAAAAAAGTGTGTTTCATCCCACATCCTTGAGCTCATTTAAAATAAAAGTAGAAGATCACTTGAAGTAGATATTGCTGCACTTACGGCTGTAGAGATGCTGCTGAGTGGAAGTACACAATTGTATATGGCTTCTGTATTAATGGCTCAAACTCCTGGAATTCAAAAACATACTAAGTACATAAACTAAATAATGACATAGCACATAAAAACAAAAAGAGGATGTTCCAAAAAGTAGTGGCGAGATTAGAGGTTAACCAGGAACCACAAATACTACTTCGAGTAGAGTTTCATGTACTAGTATTGAATAGAATGAAATCAACTCAAATGGAAATAAATTCTATATAAGATCGTTTTTAATCACTACATAGCAAATAAAAAATATGAAATTCTTATTGAGACAATACGCTATGTTATTAAATGTTCAAACAAAATGAAAAAGAAAAGAAAAAGAAAAAAGAAAAAGAATATCCCTTGGTGAAAGGTTTGTTAATGGACCAAGCCATACCTTGAGGAAAAAGATTTTTAGGATCTCTGTCCTATTCTAACAATTCCCTATTTCTCCTATTAGGCTTATTCCGTGGATACTATATACCTTCCTTGTCTTAAATTATTTGTATATTTATGTTCTCGAAGTGGATTATCATGAGCCCTATATCCAAGATGAACCGCTGAAATATGTGCTAAGTATGCAACTTAAGAGTGTGTGCGTGTGTGCATGTGTTATATACGAAATTTTGCACATGGAAAACGTGTATGAAACACATGGTAACTTACACAACACACATAGAGATGCCCAAGGGAATCATGTGCAGCATATAGTGACCAAAAGAAAATACTATTGCAAAGAAATATAGAATTTAAAAATAATGATCATTTTTTAGTCTAGCGTACAGATTTCCATCAAAGAACTATAAATTAGGGAGGAGGGTGACTACATCACAGAAAATAAAATAATTAATTGATTGATTCATGATTGATTACACAAAAATGTAAAATAAACATAAAAGTAGGTTTAAAAAGGAAAGAAAAGAAACAAGATCGGTTATGGAAAGAAACGAAACAAGATCGGTTATGGAGGATGCAGAAAATTAAAATTTGTAACCCATAAAACAGTAGGAAAAAATGTTGAGGTAACAGTGGCAGTGGCATGGCATCACAGAAAGGCGAAAAAGAGCAGAGAGGCTTACGCCCTTCAAGCCTCGAAGGCTTAAGCAGAGAGGCTTCAGCCACTTTTATGTTGGCAAGGGCGAGAGCTTTGAGATACCTCATAACTGCCTCACCTCAAGGCTTACGCCTCAAATAATTTTAAAAACATCGAGTACGACACTGCATAATTATTTAACAAAGCATGATCGAGAACAAAAATTCATATATACATCCTCATAATGCATGGAATCTTTGGAACAGCTAAAATATAGGAATTGAAGTACATCAAGTCATCAACATCATCCTACCAGGTCCAAATCAATGTTTGAAAAAATGGTTGATTCATTGTGTTCTGTATCCGTATCTATACTCATGCTTTTTACTGAGTCTTAAGACATAAAAATCTAATATGAGAAACAAATACATAGTAATCAAGATTAGCATAAAATTACCTTTACAACATAGAGCACAAATCGCTCAAGGTCAAGACAACGCAGTAGAAAATGTGCTCCCACAACAACCATAACAGGGCGACCCTCACTATCAACTCCACCACGGTAACTACAATAGGTTATAATTGTAGGCATCTCAAGTTAGTGATATTATCATAAATGCACAAGAACCAAATATGTTCAGGAATGTAACATGACTACTTCCATCTTTGTCGTGGAAGTACTTCTCTTCTGGTTTTCACAAACCTCTTACTTAACATACCGAAGAGAGACATAAACTAGAACTCAGTACATTCCATAGTGGGAAACAACATGATATTTCTCAATAGACACTTCTATTAACCACTGGCACGTATAAACCCTAATGACTCAAAGAAACCAACTTCCTTGAAATGTTCACTCTCTACAAAGCCAACTCTAACAAAGCCCCTCAAAAAGTAGAGATTGAAGAGAAGTAAATAAATAAATATTAATTGGCCTGAAATTCCAGAACTCCAAGAGCAGCTATTCTTGGATGAATGGTTTTAACAAAGGAAGCATAAATTATTATCTCGTAAACAAAATTCTATGATTTTGTCATCTAGTTTTTCTTATTCACGTCGACCTCACCTTGGTGGAGGATAGCGGACCACTATATATATATATAGGCATGTGGAAACAAACAAGAAATTTGATACTCACACAATTTTCATCTCCCCAATTTCAGAGAGATTAAGAGAATTTGCTTTAGCAAGGTATCTCGAATGAAGTGAGTATTCTTCAGCAGCAGATAAAGGAGGTCCACCAAGGTCACCAAATCCAAGCATTCTACCATAACTCCATCCAGTCTGAGCCTTGGCAGTTTTTTCCCATTGTTCTTTGCGTCTTTGATCTGGATCTTTGATTAAAGCCATGAAAGTAGGATCCAGGTATGAATCCAAATATGATGAGTTCCTAAAAATACCAAGCACCATTAGTCAAGTTAAAATACCTTTAACAGATGCAATGCAACAAGGATTGAGGAGACCCAATCACAAAACAAAACTGTGAGAGAACAGACCAAGGAACCATATTTGCTCTTGAAAGTTGAAATGGTGGCCAAATTAGATGAAGTCCTGTGCGAGATTGGAAATAGAAGAATACGGAACCATGCAGATTAGAAATAATCAGTCCTTTTTCATTTTTCCTTTTCTTGTTAAGAAACTAAACTGTTTACTAAAAAAAGAAACACGTATGAAACAAGATGTGGAAATGAAACAAAACTGCACCAAAAGGGGCAAATTACAGGTTTCACCTTCATCTGGGCAATGATGCAGTAATGCCCGGATTTCTATTCCCAATTTCCCACCCATCAAATTGTCTCCAGTGATACTACAGTTTCTTAGTATTAAAAGAAAACGCAAGGCAGTTACTTTGCAGCTACTAAAGGCTTAAGACAGGGAGATCCCGTCCCCCATTCCTCTTCACTATCATTGGAGACCCCCTCGGTTAAACGGTACACTTGTTCCTCAAAAAAAGAATCCTGAAGGACTTCATTGTGAGTAAAAATGCAGTGGACGTTTTCGTCCTTCGGTATGTTGATGATACAATTATCTTTTGCCCAGATGAGGCCAATGTTTTAAAGAGTTGGAGGGATATCTAAGAGGCGTTTTTGACCAGATTGGAGCTTTCATTGAACCTCTCTAAAACTTCGTTGATTGGAATTAATCTGGGTAAGGAGGAAGTTGATGTTTGGGCGGCCGAGTTTCAATGCCGTTCACAATCCCTGCCTGTGAACTATCTAGGCTTCACTTTAGGTGGTAACCACCAAAGGAAAGCTTTTGGGATCCGTTGATTGATAAGCTCAGAGCCAAGCTGGATGTGTGGAGATGTCTTCTTCTTTCTAAAGGAAGGAGGGTGACCCTTGCACAATTAGTTCTTAATGGCTTGCCTATCTACTACTTTTCACTTTTAAAGGCCCCGAAGTTGGTTATTAAGATTATGGAGAAGATCATCATAGACTTTATCTGGAGTGGAGGTGCTTATAAGTAGTGACGGATCCAGAACTTTATGTCACAAGGGCTTAATATATTTTTACATTAATTTTTTTAATAGAAAATTTTTTAGGTTAAAATATAATTTTGATCCCGATACTTTAGGTTTCATTCCATTATAGTCTTGGTACTTTCAAATGTTTAAATTTATTTATTTTTTATATGAAAAACCGAACTTTCATTGAGATAAAAATGAAAGAATACACAAGCATACAAAAGAAAAGCCCACAAAAGGGAGCCGACTATAAAAAAGGGCTTCAAACAAGCAAGATAAGACTCAGAGAATAATTACAAAAAAAACCTCGACACCAAAGCCCAAAGAGAAACATAGAATCTAGCAAGGGACCACACTTCCAAAGAAGAGACCTCCCCCCCCCGAAAGATTCTATTATTTCTCTCCCCGCCACAAGCCCCACAAAATAGCACCCCCCAGATTGCCACAACAATAACCCTTTCCCACGAAAAGGCGACCCAAGGAGAAGCTCTATGAACAACTCTCTATTATCCAAGGTCCCAACATAGCTGAAATTGACCTGCTGTAAGAAAGAGCTCCAACCCGCCCTAGCGAAGTCACACGACCATAGAATATGATCAAGGTCTTCAGCTACCCTCCTGCACAAAACACAACAAAACGGCCCGACCAAAGGGATCCCCCCGCCATTAAACGATCCAAGGTATTAACCCTTTCGTGCCAAACCTACCACACAAAGAACTTAACCTTCTTCGGGACCTTAACCTTCCAGAACGAAGAACCACTCGACGTGAACAGGCTAACTAAATGCTGAAAGAAGGAGTTGCACAAAAAGCCTCTAGAAGGAGAAAGAGTCCAAAGACGGGCAAATTTTATAAATTTAAAAAAAAAATTAAAATTTTATAGAGGGAATGTTAAAATTAGTCCTTATCACCAAATTTCATAGAGGGAATGTTAATAGAAACCTTTTTTTTGTTTTTGAGAAAGTTAACAATAAACTAACGATAATGACTAATTTTAAGATTTATTGAAAGTACATGGACTGAATTTGGACATTTGAGAGTACAAGGACTAAAACAAAACAAGCCTCAGAGTACAAGTTTCAAAATGATATTTTAATCTATTATTTATAGAAATATATAAGAAAGAAAATGAAACTTGAAATAATAATTATACTTTTTTATAATTATTATAGTTTCTTATAGAATTAATTATTAAAAGTATTTTTATTCATTTCTATTTATATTTAATATCAAAAAAATATATTTGTAGATGAAATTCTTTAAAAGAAAATGCGACTTACTATTTAAATTTATATTAAAAAAATATATAGGTTTGAATTAATTCCTTGAGAGGAAAGATTAGTTTTTTTTTATAACAAATGAATAGTTTTCTACATATTTTTAAATCACATTTTATATAAAATATAAAAATATATATAAGAACAAGAAGAAAACAATCAAACATGCACATTTAGAAATGGAAATGTGCGTGTATGAGGAGGAGAGAAATCTAAAAATAATGAAAATGTGGAAATGTGTGTATAAGGAGGCAAATCTTGAAGTATTGAAAAAGGAGAAAAAAAAATGCATGAGGGTTCAAACATGGATGCCCGCGTGCAAGGAGGAGGGAAATCTAAAAATATTGAAAAAGAAGAGAAACACGCTCAGGAGGGATTCAAACCTGGCCACCCACGCGCGGGAGGAGCCTTCAAGGCACGATTGCCACTATGACATAATCCAATTTTGATTATTTATCTAAATTACTAAATACAAATAGTATATAATCTAAAATTCAAGGGGGTTCGAGCCACCCCCCTGCACAGGGGGCCTATTGTAGCTCTGCCATGCTTATAAGCCTAGTTGTAACTTAGTTAAGTGGGAGTGGACATCGTTACCAACTTGCCTTGGTGGCTTAGGAGCGGGTTCCCTTGTGCATCGAAATACTTCCTTACTAAATGGCTTTGGAGATTCACTCAAGACGGTTGCTCTTTATGGAAGAAGGTCATCACTAATATTTATGGTACGCTCCCTCTCAGGTGAAGACATCAAAGTTGAAAACAAAGAAAGGAAATAGGTTGTGGGTTGACATTGCTCAGAACTACCTCTTCTTTGATTGGTTTGTTTGATTTAAGGCTAGTTGTGGGGAAAATATTCGACTGTGGGAAGACACTTGGATTGATCGAACTCCTTTGTAGGTGAGTTTCCTTGATCTTTATGTTTTTTTTCCTTTATAGAAGAAACGATTTCATTGATGTATGAAATAAAAGGGAAAAACAATCACTTTAATGTGATCTTTATGTGGTCTCCAATAAAAAAGGAGCCTCGGTTTTTGAATGTTGGGACAATGATAATCAAGCTTAGAATTTGGGGTTCAGAAGTGGTCTTTTTGATAGAACTTCACAATTGGGTAGCCCTTGTGGAGAATCTTAGTTCGGTGCAATTGGGGGATGGGATTGACCATGTCCTTTGGTCCCTTGAGGGATCGGGTAGCTGTACTAGCAGGTCGACCTTCCAAAATCTCTCTTTTAGACTACTGAAGTAAATACGGTCCTGAGTACGTTTAGAGGCCTTGTCAAGAAAGTTTAGGAGATGGTATATCTCGCCTTCAGGTTACAACTTATGTTCAAAGGAGGGAGAGCCTCTTTATCACTTATTCCTCTATTGTGATTTTGCTTATCGTTCGTGGAACTAAGTAGTCGGTTTGTTGGGCATTTCTTTTTGCCTCCCTAAAAAGATGGATGATTGACTCATAGAAGGGCTTTATGCTTGGAATTTGAAAGGAAAGGCTAAGGTGATGAGTAGTTGTGCGTTTAGAGCACTTTTATGGCACTTGTAAAAGGAAAGGAATGCTAGAACTTTTGAAGATAAGTCTTTATGTTTCGATTTCTATTGTAACTATGTACAAAATATGGCCTCTTAGGTTTCTTTACACACAATTCTTTTGTAACTACACCCTCCTAATGATTATTAGCAACTACCAGGCTCTTTTGGTGTTGTTTTTGTTGAGGGGGTACTCTACCCCTGGCCCTTAGGTTGTTCCATTTCTTTTGTGGGATATATCTCTTGATGTTTCTTATCAAAAAAAAGAAAAAAAGAAAAGAAAACGCAAGTGTAAAACGACAATTCTTTTGCTTTTGCTATGTTGCAATCAGTCTTTTCATTTCTAATGGCCTTGCAGGCAACACGCACAACCAAGAAAATGATAACTAACGGGTAAAACAGAAATGTCTTATTTTTTTTTTTTTTTTTTTAAGTTAAGAAATTGTGCTTTCATTGAGAAAGATGAAAGAAAATACAAAGGGAATACAAAAACAAGACCCACAAAAGACCATCCCAAAACTACACAAAGGGACTCCAACTTAGCAAAATTAAACCAAGATCATAATTACAAAAAGGAGTAGTAACTGACGCTCACAACGAGGCATTAAACCTCACCAACTCCCAAACCTTGTCACAAAAGCGCTCAACCTCTTGGAAAAAGCCTACCATTCCCCTCAAGCCTAACCCCCACAACATCGAAAAGAAACTAGCATGCCACAAAACAGTTCCCCTCTCACAAAAAGGAGAGCCAAGAAGAGTCTCCTCAATCACTGCAAAACCGTCCTTGTGCCAACCTAGACAAAAATTAAAAGCATCCAACCAACAGGCCCAAAAGGACTGGGAAAACGGGCACCCCCCAACAAAAGATGATACAAATCCTCAATCACAAAGGATGCACCACTGCAATAACAACACAAGAGAAGAGTGTCTCTGGACGCGACGCAATCCAAAGTGTTGACTCTCCCGTGTAAAACCTGCCACACAAAAAATTTTACCTTCCTAGAGATTTTCACCTTCCAGAGAGAGGAGAAAGCAGAGGAAATATGGGGGAGGAGGGAGGAAGGACCAAACAACAGCCAAAAGAAAGAACGGTGAGAGAAGCCCCTAGAAGGATCTAGAGTCCAAAACCTAGTGTCCATCCCTCCTCGAAGACCACCACGCCCCTGAAGAATCGAGAGGAGCCGCACAACATCCAAGATGGCACAAAAAAACCAAAAAGCGAGGAAGAGGGGTTAGAGGAGGGGAGGACGGAAGACACAAAATGTAACTTCTTACTCGATAAATGATATAAGGGAGGAAACAAATCTCAAAGGGCTTCTCACCCACCCACCAATCCTCCCAAAAATAGACGCTCGAACCATCCCTAATATTGCATTCAACCAATGAGGAAAAAGATGGAAGGCCAAGGGCAATCGCTTTCCAGAGACTTTTAAGAGGGTCTTTAGACCCACCATTAGAGACCCCCACTCAAAAGGGTGAGGGGCATGTCGACTCACAATAATCTTATGCCACAACGTGTTAGGCTTCATGAGAAACCACAACTATTTAGCCCGCAGGAGCTCAGAGATCTAGGGATAGGGAGCCTAAGGTTACGTATAGAAATGTCTTCTTAGTAGGATTAGACAGGGAAACTAGATTTTGAAGAGTGAAATTTGTAGAGAGAATGAACTAGAATTTATCCTTAGGGTGGCACACATGATAATTGGAAGAAATGATTGAAAAGGTATTCGGGGAACCTTAAAACTTCAAGTTTTTCCGTAATTATTGTCAGATGTCGGAAGTTTTGATCGAAGTGGGTGGATACCTGGTGGTAATAACACTATCAAATGAAGGAGATCAAACAAAAGTCTAGAAATTCCTGCGGGATCAAATCATGAAGGTTCAAGGTCATTAATACAATACTATTTAGGCTCTAAGAATGAAGAAAACTAGCAAAGGAGGGTTCGAAACCTGAAAGGGAAGGGCAGAGTAGACAGATTTCAAAATCCTCAAAGCCCACAAAACAAAATAGTGTCGGAGGGAGACTTTGATAGAGTTGGATGAGAAAGGGTTACTCCAATCCAACAACCAACTATTTCATGATGACTAGCTTGCAATTTGGGAAGCTAAAAGGAACTTCGTTAGGGAAAGATTACATGTTTATATGTTCCCCATTGAGGGAGAGGCGAGTATCTTATGTCTTAAGACTCTTAATGAAGAACGAAGAACCGATCATCAATGCTGGGGGAGTTTCAAAGAAATTTGAACTATGCAATCAATGCATACATGGAGAGCCACCGTATTTCAAGCTCTAGAAAGGGGGTGGGCAAGGCAAAATGGGGTTGAAGATTCAAAATCTCACTTTTTCTCCACAGAATGAAGAAACCATTTTTTTTCACAAGAAACAAACCACATTTTTCATTGAAGAAATGAAAAGAGAGACTAATGCTCCAAAATACAAGCTCCACGAAGGAAAGAAAAGCAACTAGCAATTAAAAAAGAACAAATAAAAGTAGTCCAATTTAAATTAATATCAAACAAAGAAAACCCCTCAAAGAGATTGGATAGAGCACATAGGAAGAAGCCTTGAAATGAATAGCATTGAAATGAGCTTCCCAAGTTAAGAATTTTTCTTCAAAAATCCGTTGATTTCATTCGAACCAAATATCCAAGAAAATGGCTTCGACCGCATTTCCCCAGATTATAGAAGCTCACACAGCTAACGGAGCCCAATAATAAGTTGTAAGACATTGCCTTTTAGACAATTAGAAAACACCTAACTAACATGGAATGCAAGCATGTATGTATTGGAATCAGATGTATATACGGTAGATTTTTTCCTCCATGAAGGTGGAGATCAATGCGGAACAGGAGGAAACAATTGGTGGTTGCATTTCATCCAGACTAATCAGCTGGTGGGGTCGCTTAATTGCATGGAAGCTTTTCTGTAAATTTGTGATGAAGTTCCAATAGATTTTGGTCCTTGCTCAATGGATGGTTAAGAAGTAGGTTGGCCAAAAGAAAAGGAGAAAGATTTAAGGGGATAAAAACTGCATGGATTTGGATTTTTTTTTTTTTTTTTGTGTGGGGATAAGATTGACTTTGAGAAGGCCTATGATCGTGGATTGGGATTTCTAGGATAAAATCATGGCGAAAAAGGGTTTTGGATTTAAGTGGAGATAGTGGATTTGGAGCTACATTAGGCTGGTTAAGTACTCAATCCAGGAGAAGGATTTGCACTCCAAGAGGTCTTTGACAAGGTGACCATATCTCTCCTTTTCTTTTTCCTTTTGATGGTAGACATTCTTAGCAGAAGTACTACAAAAAGGGTGGAGGGCAACATTCTTGAGGGCTTTCAAGTTGAGAAGGATAAGGTGCCCTTATCACATCTCCAATTTGTCGACGAATATAATTTTTTTCTGTTTTGGCAGGAGGAATCCTTTCTTAATCTGAATCAAATTTTATCCTTTTTTCCCTGCAATTACGAGTCTTAGGATTAATAGAGGCAAATGTCAGATTTTAGGTCTAAATTGTAACCCTCCCAAGCTAGGTAGATGTGCGGCCTTTGTAGGGTGTGAGGTTGGTGTCTTTCCTTTTTCCTATTTAGGTCATCCTCCTGGTCATATTCTAGGAGCCTTACGTTTTAGGAGCATGTCATTGATAAGATTCGAAAGAGGCTCGCATCTGGGAAAAAGAGTTTTTTTCATGAAAGGTGGGAAACTTACCCTTATTTAGTTAGTTCTGAGTGGCATCCCAACCTATTTTATGTTCCTGTTTAGAGTTCCTATAGCAGTTAGTAAGGTTCTTAAGAAGTTAATGAGGGATTTTTTATAGCAGGGGGTTGATGAGGGGAAAGGTTCTCATCTTGTGAGATGGGAGGTGGTGTTCAGGCTGCTAGACCTAGGGGTAGGTATAGGTAATATAAGGGCGAGAAACAAGGCCTTGCGGGCTAAATGACTAGCAATTCCATTCTGAATTTGACACCTTATGGCACAAGATCATGGTAAGAAAGTAGGGTTCTCACCTTTTTTAAGGGTCATTGGCCAGGTTAAAACGGCACCTCAAGGAACTTGTAGAAAGATATTTTGGTTGAGCTTTTCTTTTCTTCCCTAGTTTGTTTAGGGTGTGGTGGGAGATGGGAGGGGTACTTGCTTGGGAAGGATAAGTGGTTGGAAGATAGACCCTCTACTCCTTATATTCCTTTTTTTTTAACATACTCCTTACATTCCCATTTATATCAATTGTCCTCGTTGAGGAATCATTCGGTGACTTCGATCCTCTCTCATTCTGAGAAACCACCTTCTTCTTCCTAGTCGTTCCATCATCCGTTGACCAATAGGGAGACAACGAATGTTTTGGCTCTATTATCTTTGTTGGGTGACTTTCACTTTAGCCATAGTAGGGGGATGTTCACCTTTGGAGTCCTTGTCCGTCGGTTTTTCCTGTCGTTCTTTCTTTCCGTGTTTGGTCAATTCCTCCTTGTCGAGTGGTTCTATATTTTTAATCTGCATAGATGGTGAAGATTCCCAAGAAGGTTAGGTTCTTCATATGACAGGTTATGCATGGGAGAGTTAACACCTTAGATTGAATCTCGGCCAAGGGATCCATTTTGGTCGAGCATCTTTTTTGTATGCTTTGCAGAGGGCAACGGGGAACATCGATCATATCCATGAGAAAGGGTTATTTTTTAGGAAAGTCGGGGTTTGTGCTACTGTATGGAGTCTTTGGACCAAGAGAATTAAATAGAATCTTTAGGGGGTGAGAGAGATCTTCTAGCACTCTTTGGTCCCTTGTTAGATTCTATGTTTCTCTTTGGGCTTCAATGACAAGGTATTCTTGTAATTACCCTCTAGGTCTTATTTTAATTGATTGGATCCCCTTTTGGTAGTTTGCCTCCCTTTTGTGGGTTTTTTTTTGTATGTCGGTTTTATTTCATTTTGTTTTTTCTCAATGAAAGTTTGGTTATTCATAAAAAAAATATGGGATAAAAAGTACATTACCATGCGAAGGGATCGAGTTGAAGTGAAGGGTAGTGTTGACAACTTGACACAAGGCTTGAAGACTACACGAGTTATAATTTTGACACAAGGTTTGAAGACTACACGAGTTATAATTTTGGGCGGGAAGTGAGTTTTACTCAAACGAACTTGAACCTTACAAAAAACCATGAAAGCATTAAGGAGGAGGATGAGTGAGAAGGGCAACAACTGCAAGATTAAGGAGACATGGCCTCTATGCTTCCTCTTTCAACATAGAGAACTCTTACTTGAGTCCAAGCAGCAGTACGACTTCCTTTCTTAAGAAATAGACTCCAACTCCATGTCATCGATTCCCTGTTGTCATTTGTGTACATGAGAGGGGGTTTAAGAATCAAAAACCTGATTTTAAAAAAAAAAACGTTGTCTTCCTTCATAATGGTAGTTCTTACAATTTCCATCGAGGTGTTTTTTGACATAAGACCATTTTTGTAGCTGTGGACTGCATTGACAACCGATAAGACTTTAACATGGCAAATCAGATTAGCTACATAATAAACGTGCACAATGATAACAAATATTGATAACCAAAAAGTTAGCATTTTTTTGACTTATTAACAACTCATTTCCCAAATAGAATATAACGAATTAACCACCATGGATTGACCTAGTGGTCAATAAGGGTCATGTAAATGATAAATAGTTTAGAAGGAATAGATTCAAGCCATGGTGGTCACCAACCTAGGATTCAATATCCTACGAGTTACCTTGGCAACCAAATGTAGTAGAGCCAACCGGTTGTCCGTGAGAATAGTCAAGGTACATATAAGTTGGCCCAGACATTCACAGATATAAAAAGAAAACAAGTGGTCTAATGCAATCAAGGTCATCCCTTCTAGATTGTAGAATGAGAGAATGAGAAACTTTGATGAGGTGTGGGATTTAGCAAGGTGGTTGGCCCCTTCATGGTGTACTTTTTCTCTTTACCCACATATTTGTAACTATAATTTCCCTTATAATTTTGCTGATTGGGGTCCACTTTTGTAATCCCCATAGCTTGTAGGGTTGATTGCTCATCTACATTCGTGTATTTTCAGGTTATCAATATAGTTTTGTTTCTTTCAAATAAATATAACTGGTTTGGAAGTCTTGATAAAAGTAGACAATATTGATGAAGATCAATGTCATCAAATTCATGGCAACTCTTACTCATACAAGGATGCAATTCCCATGAATCTACCATTACAAGATGAAATGTTTTTTGGGGAAAAAAAATTGTTATACAGTATAGTGCATAAATAATTTCACTAACCTCCGTGTCAACCTTACATCACTGACAGGAGGATCATCAGGAACTTGGGGAGGCTTCGGAACATTCTTTTTGGGCAAAGGTTTTATCCTGATTTTCCGCTCGTCTATAATGGTCTCACCATTCTCATCTCCAACATCAGCAGGAAGCTTTGACAATGCAACTTCTTCCTCATGTTTATCACGAGGAAAATACAGAGGAAGCAACCTGCCTCAGAAACATATAAAAGCAAATAGAATAAGTCCAACATGGATTATTATATTTTATACAGCATGGAAAATATAACCTTCAGGAATGACAGGCCTCAGTTACTTGAGAGTGAAGTACCTTTTGTATATTTCTGTATCTACTGATGATGTTGTACAAAATACAACAGCTTTAATTTCATCTTTCTGCTTCTCAAGAAAACGACGCACAGTTCCTAAACAGAAGAACAAGAAAATTGGAGGAGAAGGTGTTAAATTTTCTTTTCTCTTCATTCTTCCTTTTTTTTAATAAGACGTTAAATTAGAGTTCCAACAAAATCCATCAGATAATTAGAAAAACTACTTTGGTAGCATATCAATAAGTTGATCAAGAAAATAGTTGTACGCCTAAGTAATACTAACATAGACTTTTACTTGAGAAACATTTGACTTGCATGCCACTACATACTGGAGATTTCATCATCTCAGATGATTTCAATGCAATCATTGTGCTGATTTACAGAAAGCAAGTTGGTAACAATAAAAAATCGTGAAGACTAGATGTAAATGGACCTATAACCATCAAAGGAAAATAATAAAAGAAGTGATTAAAAATGTAGAAACAACTTTTCACATTTTTGTTTTTCTTATACTAGAGCTTGCTGGCACGGATCAGTGCAAGTTCTCAAGCCCAACTCCCTAGTAGTTTAGGTCCAAAATGCTTCCTAGCCCCCGCCCCGATAACATCTCTACTAGGTCCAAACACGCTAGGTATTGGCAGTTAATGGAAGACCATAATTTGCGAACATAGTACCACACGAAATTGAAATCATAGTAGAATAGAGAAAAATATAGACAACTTTAAATGAACATGAAGGGAAATATCTCACTTATTGCCACGTGTGCAGCAGGTTCACGGGGATAGTTTTTTGCCTCTGTATATATACAACCCATAGCAATGCTGCATTAAATTTCCATTAACATGTAAGCTAAATATACCAAGAGATGCATGAGATGAGCAAATAATATGGAGAAAAAAGAATGTAGCATCAACTCCTTTCACAACCTCTGAAGCCCATTTTCAATGAGAAGTTCAAGGCAGGAACGGTAGCAATGGCTCAGAGCATTCTCTGCAGCAGTATGGTATTTGACTGCATATTTTGGACCAACAGTATGTATTACCTTCCTGAAAAAACATGGTAAAGATTAAATTGAAGTGGGAGAAATACAACAGAAGGGAGGTTCAGTTTTTATTGAAAAATGTATAGGTCTTTACTCTGAGATCCAAACATCAATTACATACTCACCTAGCAGGAAGGTCATAAGCATTAGTGACTTTTGCCATTCCTGTGCGACAACCACCCTTCAGGAAGTGAAAGTGTATCCATTGAGTCAGGTTTTGACATTCTTATTGTCCACAGAAGTGCGATAAACAAACTTTTCTGAAAATAGTGAAATCCATATTCCATTGTATCTCTAAAACTATTCAAAAAATTTTCTTATAAGATCTATGCATATATTAATTTGTGAAAATCTTTCGTCCTCAATCAGGGTAAAAGCAATGAATAACTGAATGAAAAACAATCACAGGCGTACAAGTGTTCCACATTCTTCTGATAGACCAGGTCCTGCTGCAGCATGCAAACCAGGGCTACTGTGCGCTTCATCCAAGTTCTGCATAATGTAATTGTACATTCAGAAGAGATTGCAGATACAGAAAGTAGTAGCCTATTTATTGTATATAAACTTAACCAAAAATGGAATTTTTTGTATCTGAATTTTCTGATTACAGATACAAATCAATAATTATCTATAATATAACTCTCACTAAACAGTCTTTTATGCTAAGAGGTTTTAAGGTGAATAGGCCATATACCACCACCATGTCTACAATTGTGCTCATAACCTCTTCATTCTCTTTCAATATGAATGGGTTTCGAGGTACTGTCAAGTCATAAACAATGAGCAAACCATCTACACAATCTTTAGAGGCATGATAATTTGTACATAAAATTTAAGTTAGTCCAGTACACACCAATGAAATAATCAGTGATTAATTTCCCCCAGTACAATAAAGATAGCAACCAAATAGCATAATATAGTGAGTCAGTAAGAGCTCTGTCCACTTTCATCACTTGTTCTTGACTCATTATCTCATTCTCATTTTGTCTATGTGCTTGGCTTGATCATGTGGAACAATTTCAAAAGAAGGTTAAAGTTTCTGGTTTGTAATTCTATCCACATCTATTTTGTGGAGTAGGTCTCCATTATACTCTAATTTTGTAGACCCAGGTTCAGTTCACCTCTATATAGATGGTCGCCTGTGGCACGACCTATCCATCAACTAATGACACTAGAAGAACTCGGTTCCAAGGTGATGCTAGTTTGGTCTTGCAGATAAAAAATTCAATCAAGAGTCAGGTTGTTGGTTTGATTAATCGTGGTGAGTTTGTGGAGGAGTTACTTGAATATTTGAAATTCCTATACTCTTTGTAAAATAGCTCAAATGCGGAATGGTGAGATTTTATATTAGGCTTTGTTCCTATAAAGTCTTCATTTCTCATAACCAAAAATATTAGCCTATACTTGTTTGCTCTGAACTCACAATGTTTGGACCCAAAATCTTTGGAATGTATTTTCTTCAATTATCTCGAGTTCGAAAAGGGTATAAGTACCATTATCCTAGCTTAAATTTTGTACCACCTAATCTTACTTTCTTTAAAGATGCTTGCTTCCTTTTTTTTCCTAATCATCTCCTAGTAGTCAAGAAGAGCACATGGGGAGGACAATGATCTATATTGTTGTTTTCCCTAGCTAGGGTTGTCTCCCCCAATCCATCTTCCTCAATATCAATTCCTATTCGCCCACCAATAACTGAATTATACTCTAGCCGACAACGACTTCCAGGTGTGTCTTGTACCAAAAGATCCTTCATCATTAGATGCAGAAACAAGGGATGATCTCCCCTTGCTCTTCATAAAGGTAAATATCAATGTACGTATCCTACTTCCTCTGGTATCTCATACAACCATTTATCATTTCAAACTTCCTTATTCATTCTGTCTTTCCTACAACTGTTCACGAAGATGATTGTCTTGGTTGGCATGATGCAATGTTAGAGAAGATGATTTTCTTAGATGATGATAGTATCAAAAGTACTTGGAATTTAGTATGTCTTCCAGCAGTCAAAAGTCAACACTAATGGAGGATATGAATCTCTCTCATCTTCTATCTCCTTTAGAAAGGACCTATGCTCTTCAACTTTCTTAGACAACTTTCAATTCACCCATAATTTAAACATTGCTTAAACTCAGGCATTTCGGTTTTGCCTCCTTGGTATTCACGTCATGGGTATTTTTTCAAGAACCTCTTAAGGTAAGGGGACCACCATCTAGTTACATCTTGCCAATGGAAGCAATTTCACAATGGCAATGTGATCTTGAAGTTGATAAGCGATACTTTATCCCAGGTGAAATAGGCACAGGTTTCCCAGTCGATTAGACATGCCAAAAACTAATAATTAACAAAATTTCACTTTGAACCAATTTTCCCACTAATATATCCCATTTCAAATGATATCACCATAAAGCTCAACCACATAAGATCACATTATTACGAGGGATAATTAGTATCCATTGATGTCGTCTAAAACCAAAGAATTGAAATTCTTACTTGCAATTGGTTTCTATGTTTGCATCTATTTTTTTTTTTCTTCTTCTTCTTCTTTGTAATGTACAGAACTCGGGGCTAAGATTTTTCCTTTTGTATTCTTTTGGAACTATTATTAAGTTCTCGGGACTTTCGCATCGCTTTTCTTTCCCTTTTGTTTATTTATTAATGTTTTCTATTTCAGAAGGAAGAAGGAGAGGAAGAAGAAGTGGGGAAGAAGATTAACACTCACCTCGTTTGTAGAATTCACGACGGCATCTACCTCGAGATTCCATGGATTCCCCCTCCACAGATATATTTTGGAATTGATCTCATGGTCGACGGGAAATCTGGAAACCACTCCATTACTACCACCCTCTGCGTCAGATGGAGACGTCAGAGGATCAGGAAAGTACGAATTAGAGAAGGAAGGATCTTCGTTGACGAACTCCAACGAAGACCTATGTTCTGCATCACTCCAGCGTGGAATTTGATCCAAATTCACAACATAATCCACGCTATCTGTTGTTGTAGTCGTGGCCGCAGATGTAGCCACTGTCCTGTACATTTTAACAACGCCACCAAGTCCTTGAGAACATCAAGAATCGATTGCCCATGCAAAGACCCACATTCATCAGAGAAATCCTCGAAACAAACCCTGTAAAATTTTCACAAGAAAGAGCAAACAAAGTTCTATAAACAATCATGAGTCAAAGAAATGCAAAGAAAAACTCATAAAATATAATAAAAACCGGTTTCAATTTCAAATCATTCCATAGGAACCGAAAACGTACTCAATTTGGTTTTGCAACCCTAACCTGACATTTTCCGAAGAAGCAGGGAGCAAATAACAAAAAGGACATTGAAGAGAAATGAAAGAACTTCACAAAATTTGATGATGGTAGAAGGATTAAGAACCTGCGAATTCCTTTCGGGATTCCAGAAAGTGTTCTTCCTTTTTTTTCCTCCTCCGACTTTTGTTCCTCGGATAAAAAAAAATCCAGCTAATTTTGACGAGTTGATGAGCTAGCGAAGCACATTCGGATCCGGAGATAATTACGACTTAATTTCGGAAAAAAAATATTATTTGTTTCTTTTTGTCCTTTTTCATCCGATGTCGTTCGTTGCACAGTCCAATTGCTGTCTCCAAAATTTTAAACGCACAAACTTTTTTGGCACTCAAAAATTCCAGTTTTAGAAAATTAGGAGTGGATGGCAGATTTGATCTCAAAGTATAACTTTCTTTTTTTAATCCACATTTTTTCTATTAATATGGTAGTTTTGAAAATTTATTATTAAAATATAGGTATTGGAATAAAAATTTTGGCAAATCTAAAATTGCGTTATCATCTAAGTAAAATTATATTTAATTAGAGATTAATTAAAATTTCAAGCATCCTTAAATTAAATTATGGTACAGTTACAAATTTTGGTCATTTTGAAGACGAAAGCTCAAATTGAAGGCCTAAAAAAAGCTCAAGCCCAATCTAAAGATGAGGCCCAAAATTAACCATGCTCAGTCTAGAGGCAAAGACCCAAATCAAGAAAGCTTAACCCAAAGTCAAGCAAGCTCGACCCAAAAGGGTTGGCCCAAGATCAACAGGGCCCATTCCAAAAGTTTGCCCGAACATCAACCTGGTCCAATCCAATCAACCCAAGCCCACTTGGAGGCCCAAAGAAACTCTATAAATAGAGACATTCCTCCTTCATTTTCATGGTTCAGAAGTTGGAAATTCCAGAGAGAAAATCCAGATAGAACTCTATAACAAAGGCTAGAAGACTTCATCCTAAACGAAAAACATTGCCTCGAAGATCAAGAACGCTTTTTCAAGATTCATTGCAACTTCACACTCAAGAACAAGCTACAAACCCCTCGAGACAAATTTACATTCGAGAACAAGCTGCAAACCCCTCGAGACAAATTTACACTCGAGAACATGCTGCGAAGCCCTCGAGATAAATTCACATTCGAGAACAAGCTGCAAAACTCTTGAATCAAATCTACGTTCGAGAACAAGATGGGAAGCCCTCGAATCAAATCTACGTCCGAGAACTATTGGGATTTGTGCCCTAAAACTCGTAGTTTGTAATTATGTTCTAATTATTGTAATAAAGTGTTATTATTTCAATAAAGTGTTATTGTTCGTTATCTACGAGTTTGCCTTTATCTAAACCCTAAAATCCAATAAACTAAACATCCAAGGTTGTTAAATGAATCTTTAACTGAATGTAATGTACATAAAAAGGATCTCGGTTTGAGATACAGCCTAAAGGGTCTATAGTTAGGGGATAAGGTTTGGTACCTTACCCTGGTTAAGCTATGGATGTGGTCCACTTTGTATTTGATACAAATACTGTGATCCTAACGTGTTCATGTAGATGACATGTGAGTGGGGATATCCTATGTAATAAGATTACATAAGACCAGACCGCGAAATAACAATCTCTATTTCGTGAAATAAAATTAATGTAATTTTATTTTTGGACCAGTTTCGTGAAATAAAATTAATGTAATTTTATTTTTGCACTTTAGGGGCCAAATTATTCCGGTTTTACAACTATTTATCTTTATGAATGTCATTTAGATTTTTCCCACCTTAGGATAAGCATGTTCATGCATTTTATTTATATAAATGTTATATGAATATGGTTAAATGCATGATTAATTTATTTTTCATGAGTAATTAATTATAATTGTTATGATTAGATTATATGGAAAATAAATTGCATGGAGCATGAAATTACTAAGTTTAAAAATAAATGTTATTTTGTTTAAGTAATTTTATAATTCAATTAGTTGAATTCCTTTTATAATTCCAATTTGAATATTGATTGTTGGATTTATAATATAGTTTCTTTCATAGGTTAATTATTAAATTTATAAAAGTTATAAATTAAAGGGGTTTTAGAAACCATAACCTATAATAAAGAAATGCATGCAAACATAGGAACTTGGGTTAAAATTTAATTAGTTTTAAATCCTTTAAAATTAATTTAGACCTAAGTTTTAATTTCTAATAGGATTAGAAATTAGTTATACGTAGTATTTTAAATAGTTTAAAATATAGTAGGACTTTAGGACTTTGGTTATAAGGGAACGGTGAAGTTCTGTCTAAGGCTTGGGGTACTTAAGCTGACGGTTAACGGAACACCTCATACCTGGGAACTGACCCAGAACCTGAGTTGAATTAACCTTAGTTCTATTCTATCTCTAGGTAATTAAAATGTTTATTCACCTAGACATAAGGTTTTAAGACCTAGTTATAATAGTTATAATAGGCATAGACTTAGATAGATTTTTTGGCGTAATCCAACTAAGTTAAAACTATACCCTAATTTTAGGAACTTGGTGGGAGAAAAGCGAGATGTTCGCATCGAGTTTACTCTCACGTCCTCAAGAGTTCACACCGTGAGTTCCATGCTCGGCTACGCGACGTCAATAGGGCGTCCCCCTACGGTATGTGTGTTGCATGGTTCAATACCAAGGTGAAAGAGGGAAGTATCCATAGTAAATGGGAGCAGGACGCGTGTCAATGTATCCTACGGTCTCCTCCATTAGGTCGCACCGTGAGATTTCTATAGTCCGCTCGCTAGGTTGTCTAGAAATGACCAAAACCCTACGGAGGGCCCGACTATAGGGATCGGAACACCGCGAACTCCAAAAATGGATATGGTCTGTTAGGTTGTTTGCCATCAGTTGTCTTTCTTAATAGTAGCCTGTTGGCTCGGGCCTATTGGATCTGAAAATGGTAGGGTCACATTTACGGGATGAGTTAAGTTAGTTAACAAATCCTTGACCAAACAAACGGTAGCTAAGGACCATTGGGACATGAGATGTTCTGGTAGTGAGAATTAGCTGAGAAAGTCTCAATTCAAGGGAGGAATGACTGACCGCCCGACGGAGGCTTTTGTTCTAAATCCTTGAAGTATCGTTGCAAAATTAAAGGTTTAACTTAAACAGTGGGTTTAGTTTAAACACTAGGGTTCTTTAATATTTTTGCTAAATTTGATTAGTTTTTACAATGGGTTAAAAGACATAACTAATTAGAACTATTTTGGATTTTCAGCATGTCGTCCTCAATAATAGCCTTACTTAAAAGCGACCGTTTAACTGGTGAGAATTTTACTACGTGGAAGTCCAACTTGAATACGATTCTCGTTGTTGACAACCTACGGTTTGTACTGTCTGAGGAATGTCCTCAGATCCCTGCTCATAACGCTCCTCAATTTGTTAAGGAGGCGTACGACCGCTGGATCAAGGCCAATGACAAGGCCAAGGTCTACATTTTGGCTAGTGTTTCTAAAGTTCTGGCCAAAAAGCACGAGGGCATGGTCTCAGCTCGTGAGATCATGAGTTCGTTGCAGGAAATGTTTGGACAACCGTCTGGACAAATTCGACACGAATCCCTCAAATACGTTTATAACTCCCGTATGAAGGAGGGGACATCGGTGAGAGAACACGTTCTTGATCTGATGGTCCACTTCAACGTGGCTGAGATGAACGGAGCGGTCATTGACAAGCAAAGTCAGGTATCGTTCATCCTGGAGTCTCTTCCGAAGAGTTTCCTGCAATTCTGCAGCAAAGCGGTGATGAACAAGATAGAGTATAACCTGACTATTCTCCTTAATGAACTACATACTTTCCAGTCTCTTATGAAGAATAAGGGACATACTGATGGAGAGGCAAATCTGTTTGCCCATTCCAGAAGGTTCCAGAAGGGTTCATCCTCTGGGACTATGGGACTAAGTCCTGTAGCTCATCTTCTGGGCTTAAGAAGACCCAAAAGAAGAAAATAGGAGGGAAAGGGAAGGCACCTACTGCTGACAAAGGCAAGGGAAAAGCCAAGGTTGCAGATAAAGGAAAATGTTTCCACTGCAACGTGGATGGGCATTGGAAGCGAAACTGCCCAAAGTACCTTGTTGAGCTCAAAGAGAAGAAAGGTAAATTAGATTTACTTGTTCTTGAAACTTGTTTAGTGGAAAATGATGATTTTACCTGGATACTTGATTCAGGAGCCACTAATCACGTTTGCTCTTCATTTCAGGAAACTAGTTCCTTCAAGGAGCTCGAAGAGGGTGAGATGACGCTCAGGGTAGGAACGGGAGACGTCGTCTCAGCTCGTGCACTGGGAGATGCCAAGCTATTTTTCGGAGATAGATTTCTTTTATTAAAAAATCTGTATATAGTTCCTAAGCTTAAAAGGAACTTAATCTCTATCTCTTGTTTAATAGAACTTGGATATTGTATTTCTTTTTCAATTAATGAAGCGTTCATTTTGAAAGAGGGTGTCAATATTTGTTCTGCTAAATTGAAAATTGGCTTGTATGTACTGAAACCGAACAAAACCAAAGCAATTTTAAATCATGAGATGTTTAAAAGTGCTAGTACTCAAAATAAAAGGCAAAGAATTTCTCCCAATAATAATACCTATCTATGGCATCTTAGACTTGGTCATATTAATCTCAACCGGATTGAGAGACTCTCTAAGAATGGACTTCTAAACAAGTTAGAAGATGATTCTTTACCGCCTTGCGAGTCTTGCTTGGAAGGTAAAATGACCAAATGACCTTTTCTTTGAAAAGGTTACAGAGTCATAGAGCCCCAGAACTTGTGCATTCGGATCTTTGTGGTCCAGTGAATGTCAAAGCTCGAGGAGGGTACGAATATTTCATCTCTTTCATAGATGATTATTCTAGGTATGGTTATCTATACCTAATGCATCACAAGTCTGAAGCTCTTGAAAGTTCAAAGAGTATAAGGCTGAAGCAGAGAATGCATTAGGAAAGACCATTAAAACGCTTCGATCCGATCGAGGTGGAGAGTATATGGATTTGAGATTCCAGGACTATATGATAGAACATGGAATTAAATCTCAACTCTCAGCACCTAATACACCACAAAAAAATGGTGTGTCAGAAAGGAGAAATAGAACCTTGTTAGACATGGTTCGTTCTATGATGAACTATGCTCAATTGTCTGCCTCGTTTTGGGGATACGCAGTAGAGACTGCAGTTCAAATCTTGAATAGTGTTCCATCAAAAATTGTTTCAGAAACACCTTTTGAACTTTAGAAGGGGCGTAAACCTAGTTTACAACACTTCAGGATTTGGGGTTGTCTGACACACGTGCTCGTGACAAACCCAAAGAAACTGGAACCTCGTTAAAGATTGTGCCAATTTGTTGACTATCCCAAAGAAACGAGAGGTGGTCTTTTCTACGACCCACAAGAAGACAAGGTGATTGTATCGACAAACGCCACGTTCTTGGAGGAAGATCACATGAGGAACTACAAACCGCGTAGTAAATTAGTACTAAATGAAGCTACACATGAACCAACAAGAGTTGTTGATCAATTTGGACCTTCATCAAGAGTTGATGGAAGAGCGACACCTCAAGTCGATCTCGTCCTTCTCGATCGTTGGGAATGCCTCGACGCTTGATGGGAGGTTGTTTCAACAACGACCGCTACTTGGTTTATTTGAAACTCAAGTTGTCATACTGATGATGGCGTAGAAGATCCATTATCGTATAAACAGGCAATGAATGACGTAGACAAGGACCAATGGATCAAAGCCATGAACCTTGAAATGGAGTCAATGGACTTCAATTTAGTATGAGAACTTGTAGACCAACCTGAAGGGGTTAGACCCATAGGGTGTAAATGGATCTATAAGAGAAAGAGAGATGCGTAGGAAAAGTGCATGGACCTTTAAGGCTAGACTTGTAAGCAAAGGGTTTCACCTAAAGGGAAGGAGTTGACTATGAAAAACTTTTTCCCTGTTGCTATGTTGAAGTCTATAAGGATACTCTTGTCCATAGCCGCATTTTATGATTATGAAATTTGGCAAATGGACGTCAAGACCTACCTTTTTGAAGCGGTAATCTTGGCGAGAGCATCTACATGTCTCAGCCCGAAGGGTTCATAGCCCAAGGTCGGGAGCAAAAAGTTTGCAAGCTTAATCGATCTATTTATGGATTGAAACAAGCGTCAAGATCTTGGAATATAAGATTTGATATCTTTGCGATCAAGTCTTACGGCTTTGACTGACAAAGCGTTGATGAGCCTTGTGTTTACAAGAGGATCATCAGCGACAAAGTAGCTTTGTTAGTACTTTATGTGGATGATATCCTACTCATTGGGAATGATGTAGGATACCTACTCGACATAAAGAATTGGTGTGACCCAATTCCAAATGAAAGATTTGGGAGGCGCAATATGTTCTTGGGATTGAGATCTTGAGAATCGCAAGAACGTAAGCATGCATCGCCTCTCAAGCGTCTTATATCGACAAAATGTTGTCCGGATATTCGATGCGAGAATTCAAGAGAGGCTTATTGCCCTTCAGGCACGAGTTCATCTGTCTAGGGAACAGTGTCCCAAGACACCTCAAGAAGTTGAGAATATGAGACATATTCCGTATGCCTCTGTAGTAGGTAGCTTAATGTATGTTATGTTGTGCACCAGGCCGGACATTTGTTATGCAGTGAGAATAGTCGGTGAGGTACCACCCAATCCGAGGGTTAAACCAGCTGGACAATGATTAAAAATATCCTTAAGTATCTAAGGAGAACGAGGACTATACGCTTGTGTATGGGTCTAAGGATTTGATCCTTCTTTGGATACTGCTTGATTTTGATATTCAAACCGATAAGGATTCTCGAAAATCCACATCGGGATCAGTTTTTACCCTAACGGGGGAGCTATAGTATGGCGAAGCATCAAGCAAGGATGCATTGCTGACTCCACAATGGAGGCTGAGTATGTCGCTGCTTGTGAGCAAACTAAAGAGGCTATATGGCTAAGGAAATTCCTTACGATTTGAAAGTTGTTCCAAATATGGAATCTCCCATCACCTTATCTTTGTGACAATTGGTGGTGCAGTAAGCCAATTCGAAAGAACCTCGCAGCCATAAGCGAGGTAAGAACATCGAGAGGAAGTATCACCTGATACGAGAAATAGTGCAACGAGGAGATGTGACAGTCACGAAGATCGCTTCGGAGCACAATATTATTGATCCATTTACAAAGACTCTCACGGCTAAAGTGTTCGAGGGTCATCTGGAAAGTCTGGGTCTACGAGTTATGTACATAGGCTAATCTAGGGCAAGTGGGAGATATGTAATGGGGTATATGGATGCCCTAGTTTATTGTATTTCTATCTCTTGTAACCACTGTTTTAGATTATGATATACCCCACTAGAGTTTTAGTTCAAGTGGGAGTTTGTTGGGATTTGTGCCCTAAAACTCGTAGTTTGTAATTATGTTCTAATTAATGTAATAAATTGTTATTATTTCAATAAACTGTTATTGTAGTTATCTACGAGTTTGCCTTTATCTAAACCCTAAAATCCAATAAACTAAACATCCAAGGTACATTAAATGAATCTTTAAGCTGAATGTAATGTATATAAAAAGGATCTCGATTCGAGATCTGACCTAAAAAGGGTCTATAGTTGGGGATAAGGTTTGGGTACCTTACCTGGTTAAGTTTATGGATGTGGCCCACTTTGTATTTGATACAAACACTTTGTGATCCTAACGTGTTCATGTAGATGACATGTGAGTGGGGATATCCTATGTAATGAGATTACATAAGACCGGACCGCGAAATAGTAATCTCTAACTGTAACTTCGTTGACTAGTTAGGTTTCTATTTCACAAGGATGACCTAGGCAACTTGATCTTAATCTTGAGTAGGTTACGAACTCCTGTTCACGAGAGATTGTCCTTTGACTAGTATGGGTGAGAGTGGTCAGATTCGCCGACTCAATATGTCTACCTTCTTGGGGATAAGACCAAGTGGTAGTGGGAACTTAACTTAGCAAGATGGAATTCACTCATTCCCGCTCTACTAGGGTAAGTAGAGGAATGTTCCCTTAAGTGGTGTCTCAGGGACTTGAACAAAGGGCCGACCCTCTCATTGGCGAGAGAGATTTCTGTTTGTTGGTAGGACCACGAACAAATTGTTCATTAGAGAGCACTGGTACTTAAGGCACAAGATGTAACCTGTGGGTAAAGCGGTAATTTGACCCGCTGGTGTTACGAACATCCGTGAAGGATTGACTTGCTGTTATTGGTCAATATCCATGGACACAGAAATTATCTGCAGTGAGAAGAGTGTAGCTGTGGGACTTTAGTGGAGTGTTCCCGCAGTTAACGAAGGTTGATTGGGAGGTTAATGAGATTAACAGAACAATCTCTAAATATCGTTGGAGCTTCCGATGCAGTAGGTTCATTAGGTCCACCTCTACAGCTCGTAAGGGGTTCTTAGATCATTTGAATTTGAAATGTTCAAATTCATTAGGGAATAAATATAATGTATATTGATACGATATAATATATAATTTTGGAACTATATATTATAAATTTAATATGAATAGGATTCATATTAAATTACTTGAGAGAATTAAATATTTGAAAGAGTTCAAATATTAAATTCAAATGTGAATGTGATTCATATTTGAAAACTATAGATTAAAATTTAATGGCACTGGATGTACATTAAAACTATAGGTTAAAGGGGTAATATGATTAAATGAGATTTAATCCCAATTAAATATATGATATTTAATTTGTATTATTTAAATTAATAATTAAATTTGATTTAATTATTATTTAACTATTATTATTATTATTATTATTATTTTAATAATAAAAATAAAGGAACGTGTCTTCTAGACACGTTCCCACTATCCCCTTCTTTCTCCCTATCGATAACTTAACAAGGAGAAGGGGTGTGAAATGATCGAAAGATCAATTGGTGTTCTCACAGAAGGAAAAGCTCTCTCTCTCAATCTTCTAATTCCTAAAACCTTCCAATTGTTGGAATCCTTCCCACAAAGGGTTTTGTTCTAAGATCTCAGATGATAGAAGGTTTTCCTCGTGGTGTTGTCCAATTGAAGAAAACAGAGAAGCATCTTGGAAGTTTCTGTGTTGCTGTCTTGTTTGGATCAAGGAGTTGCTGCAAGTTGAAACTACAAAGGTATTTTTCTTCCCTTTAGTTTAATTGTTAAACTTAACATATGTTTACATGTATGCAATTAATCCATGTCTAATAGGATTAGAATTTCCATGTTTGTTCTGTTTTATTTATCAATGTACTGGTTTTTGTTTCAATTAAAACAATCAAGCAATTTACGATCCCAAACATGTTTCCGCTGCTTAAGGAGATCAGATCTCCATCAAGAACAAGCTGCAACGCCCTCAGACAAATTATAGTTGAGAGAGAAAGAATCAGAGATACAAATTAGAAATTACATCACACCCACAAAATTAACACAAATATAAATTCATTTATTTACATGTGTCTCATTTATTTCTTTGTTAAAATCACATGTGAACAATAGTATTTTTTAAATTATTTATAAAAATAATGTAGTTTTAATTAGGTGACTGAAAGTGTGAGCAACAACATTCGTGAACTTAAAAAAAAATATCATAAGTAAACTCTTCAAGATATGAAATATACACAAATTTTAATTAACATTCTATGACACTATAGCTAAGCTAAATAAGAGGAAAAGAGAGAAAAAACTTTCATAAATTGCTGGAGGTGCATTTTTTGCGAGAAAAAATGAAGATTTTCGTATTTTCAAAAATCTATGACAGTTTTTCAACACATAAACTTATGACAGTTTTTCAACGTCAAATATTCATGACTTAGATAAAAAGTTGTCATAGATGACTAGAGGTGCGTTTTTTTGCGGTAAAAAATGGAGATTTTTCGTGTTTTCGAAAATTTATGACACTTTTTCAACATCACAAATTTATGACAGTTTTCGAACGTTAAGCCCCACTCTCATTCTCCATTTGTCCCACATCGAAAAATTTATGTTTTGGAGAGGTAATCATCTCCTATAAAATGTCTCTCCCTCTTTCATTTTAGCATCAACATTAACATGGGTTTTTATAGTTTGTCGGCTTGTTAAGCTTGAGGTAAACTAGGCCTTGAGTAAATTATTTTGTTGACACTATAAACTATCAAAGAAAACAAATACTTGACACAAGAATACTGTCATTAACAGTTTTTTGTTGTCATAGAAACAACATTTTTTTGTTGTCATAGAAACAACATGTTTGACACTGAGATCTTGTCATTAATAGAATTTCTATGACGTTTAAAAATGGTCGTTAATATATATCTTGACGGAAACATCGATTTTAGGAGTTATTTATTGACAATGTTTAATTGTCATAAAAAGTTTACCATGACTATTAACAGATGTTTAAATACGTTTTTTTTGCAACCATTAATTGTCATAAAATAGTTAATTAACATATTTTTTTATGTGTCATGTATAAAGTCTCCTTGATGGTGGCTTCTAGGACTGAAAAACAAGTCATTAAATGTAATTATGATAATTTTTCAATGTCATGAAATCCCGAAATTGTACTAGTAACAAGAAAAATTGTTTGTTTTGAGGGTTGGGTTTAGGATAGGTTAGCTTTCCTAAACCCAACCCGAGGGGTTCCTAAACTCAAATTTATGGGGTTGAATAGTATTTACAATTCAACTTCATAAAAAATTTAATTTTAATTGTAAAAAATAATTTTATTTTTAAAAATATTATTTATTCATCTTCCTCATCTAGCTCTTTTGAATTATCATACCTTATTATATTTTAGCTTTTTAAATATTTTCTCTTTTCCCTTTTTCTTTCTTCTTCCATTAGTCTCTTATTTATCTTTTCATCTTCCCCATTGTCAACAACTCTCCTGATAACTTTAAGAAGTTGTGTTCAATATAATATTATTTAAAATGTAGAGTTGTTTAGTCTCAGTTGTAATAGTCTCTGTTTGGGGTGGTGAGTACTTCACAAGTTATTATAACAACTCATGCCCCAAGGCCCAAACAATCCCTAAATGTGTTGTTTGTAACTTTAAACTTTTTTCATTAGTCAATTTAACTTACAATTTAACTTAAAGACTTATTAGATTTTTTTTTTAAAACTTAAGGGTGTGTTTGGCACATGTGTGTTGGATTTGGATGGATTTGGGTTCCGAATCCAAATCCATGTGTTGGAGCAAGGTGTTTAAAATCCTTAGTTTTGGAACCCAATCTCATGGGTTACACCAGTGCAATCTCATGTAATTTGTTCCATGTTTTTCTCTTCCATTTGTCAATCACTTCGACAACTCCGGTAAAAACTTCGGCGACCACCCGACGACCACCGACAACGACAACTCCAACGACCACACCGATGACTCGACCACTGTCGACGATGACCTCTGGCGACCACTTGATTTTTTATTTTTGGCGACCATTTCGACAACAACTCTGGTGATAACTCCAGCGATCACTCGACAACGACAACTCCGACCACCACACCGACGACTTGGGCACTTCTTTAAAGGGAATCGAACCCCCATGAGCAGCGGAAACATGGTAATTAGAAACGTAATTGCTTAATTGTTTTGGTTTACTAAAAAAAAAAACTCATACATTGGCAAAATACAGAGATAAGCAAATTAAAACTAAAGCATGGATTAAAGCAATAAATTAACATGTTGTGTTCTAACCAAAAGGAAAGAAGACAATTACCTTTGTAGTTCAACATTTCCTAGCAACTCCTTGCTTCACCAAATCAACACAGCAACAACAAAGTTTTGTCCTCTGTAAAACAAGACAACACCACTTGGAAAACCTTCTATGACTCTGAGTTCTACTTAGATCAATCCTTGGTGGGAAGGATCCAACAATTGGCGAGGGAAGAGAATTTTTGTGTTGAGAGAGTTTCTACAGCAATTCACAATTGCTCGAGCGATCAATCACTACATTCTTCCAATCGTGAAGAAGAAGAACATCTAGAGGGAAACTCCCCACTCCCTATTGATAGGGAGTTGAGGGAGTTGTGGGAACGTGTTCGTATTACACGTTTCCATTAATTATATTATTAAATAATAATTAAACGTTTTAATTATTAATTAATTAATTCAATTAATACATAAATAATTAAATCTTATTTAATATTATATATATATATATATATATTAAATCAAATTTAATCAAAATCAAATTAAATATCTTATATTTAAATATGATTAAATCATATTTAATCATTTTCCCTCTAACCTATAGTTTTAATGTACATCTTATGTAAATTAAAATTTAACCCATAGTTTTAAATATAAATCTCATTCACATTCAAATAATATTTGAACTCTTTCAAATACTTAATTCTCTCAATTCATTTAATAAGAATCATATTCAAATTAAATTTATAATATAAAGTTTTAATGCACATGTTGGAATAGAAATTTCGGCGAATCCAAAATTGTCACGTTATTACTCGACATTGATGGCAAAATTATTTAATTAGGGACTAATTAAATCTGCAAGTATCCCTAAATTAAATTGGTGGTTATACAATTGAGTTCCTTAAAATTTGATAGACAAAAGTCTAAATTAAAGGCACAATTAGCAAAAGTCCAAGCCCGATCCAGAGATGTAAGCCCAAAATCAATCAAGCCCGATTCAGGACAGAACACCTAAATCAACCAAGCCCAAAAAGGTTGGTCCAACCCAAAATGGCTGGCCCGAAGTCAACTTGACCCAACCCAAAATGGTTGCCCTCAACAAAGAGCAGACCCAGTCCAACGGACCCAAGCCCATTTGGAGGCCTGGAGGAACTCTATAAATAAAGACCTCCCTACTTCACTTTCAAGGTTTAGAAATTTGAGACTCCAGAAAGAATTCACAAACTAGAAGACTTTTGCATTCTTAAAGATCAAACACTTTCTGAACGGAGAACACTGCCTCGAAGATCAAGAACGTTTCTTCGATTTTGAAGAAATCATTGCAGCTTCAATCTCGAGAATAAGCTTTGTAGCGTTAGAGTGAAACATACGAAGGTTCAAAACTGAAGAAGCTAAGAGAGAATTCAGAAACAAAGCTGTGAAATCTCCATAAGCTCCTGAAGATCAAACATCGTCTGAACGAAGAACACTTCAAGGGAATCGTCAAGAACACACTATGAATCCATTGAAGTCTCCAACACTCGAGAACAAGAAGCAAAACCCTCGAATCAAATCTACGCTAGAGAACAAGTTGTTTCAACTCTTGATCACAACATACCAGTAAGAGGGAGAATCAGAGGATCAAATATTAGAGATTGTACTCACAATTACCTGAAATTAATATAAAAACAAATTCATTTACACGTGTCTCATTTCCATTCGTTGGTTGAATTCTCGTGTGAACAACACATAAAAACTTTATATTATAATGGATCTATATACATCATGCTTATTCCCTAATTGAACTTGAACATTTCAAATTCAAATGATCTAAGAACCCGTTACGAGCTAGAAGGTGGCCCTAATAGACCTACATATCAGAAGCTCCAACGATACATGATTATTAAGCTAATCTCATTAACCTCCTAATCAACATTCGTTAACTGCGGGAACACTCCATTAAAGTCCCGCAGTTGCACTCCTCTCACTGCAGATATATCTCTATGTCCACAGATATTGACTAATAACAACAAGTTAATCCTTTACGAATGTTCGTAAGACCAGCTGGGTCAAATTACCGTTGTATTCCAGAGTTACATCTTTTACCTTAAGTCTTAGTGCTCCTCTAATGAACAACATGTTTGTGGTCCTACCAGCAAACAGAAGTCCTATTGGGCCAATGAGAGGGTCAGACCCTTTGTTCAAGTACTAGAGACACCACTTAAGGAAACATTCATCTACTTACCCTAACAGGCGGGAAGGAGTGAATTCCTTCTTGTTAGGTTAAGTCCCCAGCTACCTGCTCGGTCTTGTCTCCAATAAGGTAGGCATATTGAGTCGGTGAATCTGGCCACTCTCACCCATACTAGTTAAAGGACAATCCCTCACAAACAGGAGTTTGTAACCTGCTCATGATTGAGATCAAGTTACCTAGGTCATCCTAATGAAATAGAAACCTAACTAGTCAATGGAGTTATATCTAGTGATTACTATTTCGCGGTCCGGTCTTATGCAATCTCATTACATAGGATATCCTCACTCACATGTCGTCTACACGAACATGTTAGGATCACTATGTTTGTAACAAATACAGAGTGGGCGATATCCATACTATTACCAGGGTAAGATACCCAAACCTTATCCCCTTACTATAGACCCTTTAGGTTGTATCTCGAACTGAGATCCTTATATGTACACTACATTCAGTACAAGAGACATATTACAGCCTTTGATGTTAGTTTATTGGATTTAGAGTTAATAAAAGGGCAAGATAGTAAATAATGAACAATAACTTTTATTGACAACACTAATTCTTTATTGATTTATTTAGAACATTATACAAATTACGAGTTTTAGGGCACAAATCCCAACAAACTCCCACTTGAACTAAAACTCTAGTGGGGTACATTATAATCTAAACACAATGGTTACTGAGATATAAAATGCAATAAACTAGGGCATCCATATACCTGTTGGGATGTTTGTCCTAATCATGTTTTGTTTGTAAATTAACATTTGAAATTAATAAAAAGTTATTCATTTCATCTTTTTGTGTCTCACAATTCTTACAAACTTTGTCCAATAAACTAACCTCTAGGGTTATTGAATTTATGAGAGAACTAGAACTTGAACAATGTGTAGTGGACACATAGGGAGGATCACGTTCGAGTCAATGACCCAAACGGTCTACAGTATATGGATGGGGTTGGAGACCTAATCCTGGATACGCTGTGGATGCGACCCGCTTTGTATTAAGATACAAACGAGGTGATCTAACTTCGTTCATGTGGTTGACATGCGAGTGGGGGATCCTGTACAATGAGATTGTACAAGATCGGACCGTGAATTATTAGACCCTCGATGTAACACCGTTAGCGGTATGGACTAATAACCGTAGATGACCATTAGTGACTCGACACGAATCACGAGCGTGTTACGGACTCGCATGCTGCGAAGTGCGTCCTTTGACTAGTACGGGTGAGGGTGGTCACAATTACTCGCCCAATATGTCTATCTTCTCAGGGACAGGACTAAGTAGGGAGCTGGGAACTTAACTACGTGAGATGGATTTCACTCGTTCCCGCTTTTAGGGAAACTAGAGGGGTTGTTCCCTTAAGTGTTGTCTCTAGGGCTTGGACAACGGGCACCCACCTTCTCACTGGCACGAGAGGGTTGTTGTGTATGGTTGGACCATTACAACATTGTTGTTCATTAGAGGAGCAGTGGGGACTTAAGGAGCAAGAAGTAGACACAGGGGTAAAACGGTAATTTGACCCAACAGTGTCTACAAACAATCTATGAAGGGTCGACTCATGGGTATTGGTTATATCAGTGGACACATCTTGTCTTACACTGACGGAAGTGCAGCTACGGGCTTTAGTGAAGTGTTATCGTAGCTAATGAATGTTGATTAACCGGGTCAAAGAGTTTGATAGGTTAATCTCGGATCATTGGAGCTCGTCACTGTAGGTCCATAAGGTCTCTCGGTTGACTCAAACTAGATTAATAGAAGGTTTATAATTTTGGTGTGAATTTGAAGTGTTCAAGTTCACCAAAGGGCAATTATGTCATTTATATGAGATATGAATGATATATTATATAATTTAATGTGAATGAGATTCATAATAAACTATAGGTTAGCCTAATTGTTGAATTATGGCTAATTTGGAGAAATTAGATTGAGAGAAATTAAATTGGATGTGATTCAATCTAAAAATCCACAATAATACAAATGTGATTTGTAAAATGAGATATGAGATATGAGATATCTTATAATATGTGGTTATGCAAATATGATTTGCATAACCTATAGTTGTGGTAAAATGGTAAATAGGTGGAGATTTCAACTCCACCTATCACCATTATATAAACCCCTTTGCAAGAAGGGTTCAAAATGCAATTCTCATTTTTGGAATTCTCACCAAAAGAAGAATTTACTTCTCTCTCAAATTCTCTCAAACTTCTCCTCCCAAACCAAAAGAAGGATCCCACAATCCTCCTTCTTCCTAAAGTAGAACAACCGTGTAACCTTGTGGAGGTGTTCGATCGGTGTTCGTGTGAAGAGTACAAAATCGTTGAGAACGAGAAGAGCACGAAGAGTTCATGAACGAAGAAAGGAATCTTGAAGACGGTCTTCAACAAGTAAGTACTACTTTATACTTGTTGTTTTTTTCCTTTCTTAGAAAGCATGTTTAGCCTTAACTATATGATAGTTTAATTTTAACGAAGTTGAGTTGCACAACAATACCACGACGATTCGATCGTCTTCCGCTGGGACTCTAATTCCCTACAATACCCATTACATATCTCTCACTTGCCCTAGATTATCCTATGTACATGTCTCGTAGACCTAGACTCTCCAGATGACCCTTGAACACTTTAGCCGTGAGAGTCTTTGTAAACGAATCAGCTATGTTGTGCTCCGAAGCGATCTTCGTGACCGTCACATCTCCTCCTTGCACTATCTCCCATATAAGGTGATACTTCCTCTCGATGTGCTTCCCTCGCTTGTGGCTGCGAGGTTCCTTTGAATTGGCTACCACACCATTGTTGTCACAGTATGAGGTGATGAGAAATTCCATATTTAGAACAACTTCCAAATCAGTAAAGAACTTTCTTAGCCAAACAACCTCTTTAACTGCTTTACAAGCAGTTACATACTCTGCCTCCATGGTGGAGTCGGTGATGCATCCTTGCTTGATGCTACGCCAAACTATAGCTCCCCCGTTAAGGGTGAAAACTGATCCCGATGTGGATTTCCTAGAATCCTTATCGGTCTGAAAATCAGAATCAGTGTATCATGTAAGGATCAAATCCTTAGACCCATACACAAGCGTATAGTCCTTCGTTCTCTTGAGATACTTGAGGATATTTTTAACTACGGTCTAGTGGTCTAACCCTGGATTGGACTGGTATCTACTGACTATTCCCACTGCATAACAAATGTCTGGCCTCGTGAATAGCATAACACACATTAAGCTACCTACTGCCGAGGCATAGAGAATACGTCTCATATCCTCAACTTCTGGAGGTGTCTGAGGACACTATTCCTTCGACAGATGAATTCCATGCCTGAAAGGTAATAAACCCCTTTTGGAATTCTGCATCGAATATCGGATCAACATTTTGTCGATATAGGATGCTTGAGACAGAGCTAGCGTTTTGTTCTTGCGATTCCTGAAAATTTGAATCCCAAGAACATATTGCGCCTCTCCCAAATCTTTCATTTGGAATTAGGTCGCTAGCTAATTCTTTATATCAGTTAGGTATCTTACATCATTCCCAATGAGTAGGATATCATCCACATAAAGTACTAAGAAAGCAACTTTGTCGTTGATGATCCTCTTGTAACCACAAAGCTCATCAACGTTTTGGTCAAAGCCATAAGACTTGATCACAGTATCAAATCTTATGTTCCAAGATCTGGATGCTTGTTTCAACCCATAAATGGATCGATTCAGCTTGCAAACTTTTTTCTCTTGACCTTGGGTTATGAGCCCTTCGGACTGAGATATATAGATACTCTCGTCAAGATTACCATTCAAAAAGACAATCTTGTTGGGTTTGTGCCCTAAAACTCGTAGTTTGTAATTATGTTCTAATTTTTGTAATAAAGTGTTATTATTGCAATAAAGAATTATTGTTCGTTGTCTATGACATTTCCTTTATTTAAACCCTAAATCCAATTTGAACATCCAAGGTCATTAAATGAATCTTTAAGCCCAATGTAGTGTACATATAAAGGATCTCGGTTGAGATACAACCTAAAGGGTCTATAGTTGGGGATAAGGTTTGAGTACCTTACCACTGGTAAAACTATGGATGTGGCCCACTTTGTATTTGATACAAACACTGTGATCCTAACGTGTTCGTGTAGATGACATGTGAGTGGGGATATCCTATGTAATGAGATTACATAAGAGCCAGGACCACGAAATAGTAGCTTCAATTTGTAACTCAGATTGACTAGTTAGGTTTCTATTTCACTAGGATGACCTAGGCAACTTGATCTCAATCTTGAGAAGGTTACGAACTCCTGTTCGCGAGAGATTGTCCTTTGAGTAGTATGAGTGAGAGTGGCCACATTCGCAGGCTCAATATGCCTACCTTCTTGGGGACAAGACCAGGAGTGGCGGTGGGAACTTAACTTAACAAGATGGAATTCACTCCTTCCCTCCTACTAGGGTAAGTTGAGGAATGTTCCCTTAAGTGGTGTCTCCGGGACTTGAACAAAAGGGCAGCCCTCTCATTGGCCCGAGGAGGATTACATTTGTTGGTAGGACCACAAACAAATTGTTCATTAGAGAGCAGCGATACTTAAGGCACAAGATGTAAACCGGGGTAAAAGCGGTAATTTGACCCAACTTGTATTTACGAACATTCATGAAGGATTGACTTTAGCACATTATTGGTCAATATCCGTGGACACGAGAAATATATCTACGGTGAGAAGAGTGCAATTTGCGGGACTTTAGTGGAGTGTTCCATGATTAACGAATATTGATTGGGAGGTTAATGAGATTAAGCAGAGCAATCTCGAATCGTTGGAGCTTTTGATGATGCAGTGGGTCCATTAGGTCCACCTTCTAGCTCGTAAAGGGTTCTTAGATCATTTGAATTTGAAATGTTCAAATTCATAAGGAATAAACTTAATGTATATTGATACGATATAATATATAGTTTTGGAACTATATATTATAAATTTAATGTGAATATGATTCATATTAAATTACATGAGAGAATTGAATATTTGAAAGAGTTAAAATATTAAATATAAATGTGAATGTGATTCATATTTGAAAACTATAGGTTAAATATTAATGTCCATGAGATGTACATTAAACTAAAGGTTAAAGGGTGAAATGATTAAATATGATTTAATTATTTAATTAATATTATAGTTGAATTAAATATGATTTAATTTGATATAATTAATTAATAATTGATTAATTAATTTAATATTAATTGGAAACGTGTCAGGAGGACACGTTCTCACTACTCCCCAACTCCCCCTTGATAGGGATTGGGGAGTTACCCTGTGAAGTCCTTCTCCTGGTGAGAAGGACAGATTGAATTGAGGAATTCAATCGACTGATTTCTCTAAGCAAGAATTCTCTCTATCTCACACACTCTCATTCCCTCATACTCTCTTCCAATTTGTTGGAATTCCTTCCCACCAAAGGAAAAGGTCTGAGCAGAACTTAGAGGATAGAGGGTTATCCAAGTGGTAGTGCCTTGTTGTAGAAGCAAAAAATACAGAGGAGTTCCTGGGTTGCTGAGTTACTGGAATTTGCTTGGAGCAAGGAGTTGCTGCGAATCTACAAAGGTAACACGTCTTCTTCTTTTAGTTTAATTGTTAAACTTAGTAAGTTTGTGTAACACCCCGAAAAAGTGAACACAACGATTCGAGGCATTACTTCCAAGTTGTGTCATTGCTGCGAAAATCCCAGCGACATATTGAGTATGACACTGGACAAACCAAAAAATTTCTGAGTGCCCGAACCTAAACGAGAACACTTTAAATGACTCACGAGGGTACCCAGCCTCCACCAAACTACACAGAACAACAATAGGCTAGGCTCCAGTCCCTCGGAGTTAACAGAAAGCTCAAACAGCAGAACATGCTTTGAATACGAAAGAAAACTTAACTGAACATACTTCGATTCGAGAAATAAACAATAGGTAGAATAAAACTTAAAGCGTGCATGGAAGCAACAAAACGCAACTGAAAAAAGAAAAGAAACGACAACTCCCAAACGAAAACTCCTAACTAAGTCCTACAAGTCTTCCATAGCCTCGCAGGGTCTCGCCGTCGATGGTCATCTCAACAGTTTGCCTTACTGCAGCGAAAAGAAAAAAAAAAAGAAGGGGTGAGTATAAAAATACTCGATTAAGCGTACCCCGTCCAAGAATAAAGAACATAAGAACGACCCTAGACTTAGCTAACACGACACCTAGCCCGCCAAACAACCTCAACACGCATCCTGGCCCTACTCTTGTTCACTTTTCTCAGTTCTGTCTTACTCTTAGCTCCTAGACTGGGTTGGCAGCACGTGGCCACGAGACTCATCCTGCCGGGCTGCACTAGAGGCGAAGGACTCTATCCAACCCCTTTGACTCTAAGGATCACACCCGAAGTCGCATACAAGCTGGATGGGGCGGACCACCACATCCCATAAGCATCAAAGCGGTACTACCGCGCACAATCGACCTCGGGCTCATTCTCGGGTCTACACTAGGGCGAAGGACTCTATCCAACCCCTCTGACTCTAAGGATCGTACCACCGAGTCGCACAACTGGATGGAGGGCGGACCATCACATCCCATACGTCATCTCGCCAACCTCGAGTCTCGATCTACTAAGGGTTACACAAATACTTAGGACTTGGGCTCGCACTAGGGCTAGTTGTGCTAACTACAATCCTAAGGCTCAACGACACATCCCGAGTCACTACACGGACTAAGCACGGGACAACTAAGGCGCGGGACAAGCGATGCATAGCAAGCCCGCACAATCGAGTTCTCGGACAAACTACTTGACTCTACAAGCTACTATTCACGTAGGACTAACGGACAATTAACCACGAACCAACAGAGGTTGGGTTTCGATCTGAATATGCAGCGAACATCAAAAAGAGCATGAGTTAGGCACAATTACACTTCTCATATCCTAACATGCTACTACGACCCAAAACAACTTTCAAGCGGTGAATACATGCAGCGTGCCCCTAAGCCCTACACTTAGGGGTAGTTTTAGTCCAAATGACTACTTACTTAGGAAGTCCAAGCGCGACGGAGACTTGGGTAATGCGGCGCGCGCTCCAAGCGTGTTTCTACTTTCAATTAGTCCCTAATAAAGAGCAATCATGACAAGAATCAATAAACCGAACACGACGCAGCGAACCTAACACAAAATCTAAAAGAGAGAGCGAAAACTCACCCACGAGTGCCAAAGCGGACTAAAGAAGCGGATCGAGCGGCCGGGCGGGAAGAGATACCGGTGGCGGCTCTGCGGCGCGCGGCGCGTGGCCCGTGACGACGGCGGCGGCGGCGCGTGAAAGAGGCAGCGGCGCACGTGGGCAACATATCTGGAATCCTCGCGGCCCGATCTATCGAGAATCGGTCTCGGATCATCAGCCAACCGAAGCCGAAAAGAGCTCGAGAATCGGAGTCGAGCCAAGGCGTGAATCTCACGGCTCCCACGACGGCTTGCACTCCTCCGCGAGTGGTTCGGTGGCGGCGTTCGAGGCAGCGTTGCGGCGCGGCGACAGTCACTGCAGCGGCAGGCGGCGAGAGAGAGAGGCACGGCGATCCGAGAAAAAGAGAGATGTAGAAGTGAGAGAGAGAGGAGTGGCGGGAGGCGACAACAGAGAGAAGAGAGGGGGGAGAGAGAGCTTGGAGAGGAGAGAGGTGTCACACCCCCTCCCAGAACCACTTGCTAACTTAGCCGGGAGGCGGCATGAAGCCAGCAGACATTGTTACCTCTTAACAATACCCTGCGACACTACTTTACACGAAAACAAACTATGTTCGCATATGGAACACTTTAAACTTAACTCGTGAGGCTGGGCATCTATAAGGCGTACATGAGGAGAAACTCTTCATAAGTCTCTCTTGGAAACTAAGATGAGCAAGAACATCGGAACCACAAACAGTCCAAACCACTAATTAAGCAACCACAACCTCTAAAGCACATACGACTATAACTACATAGTTCTCTTAAAATAATTTACAGACATATGGACTTGCTAAACCACACGAGCCACGTACAAAGTATCAAACATGGGAAGCTTCCAGCTGACTATGGCAGGATGTCAGGTACCAGGAGCTTGATCTCTACCTGAAAAGGTTTGAAAACATTGAAAGAATGAGCTAAAAAGCTCAGTGAGTGTCTATCTTTAAAACATTATAAGCTCACAGGTGAATCATAATAATGGCAGATTATAAGTAGAAAATAGCCTAACATCTGTTTGTAAACATAAACAAATCATGCTTCCAATTTACTGAGTTTAAGTCATCACTTGTGCATAGCACAAAACTCGAAATGTACTAACATATCGAGGGTTGATAGATCAATAAAATAGAAACTCATAACAATAAAACACATGACATGATACCACATTAAACCATAGAGGTGGTAGAGTTACATTTATACCAATAAGGCTCGTATCACTCTCTCTCTCACGAGCACGTGGAATGCCTTTGGTCGTTTGGTTTTCCCTAATACCTTCTCTATGTCCTTGGTATTAAGGTAAAACCATTTACTACCCGAATACCTTCTCATTGTCCTTGGTATTTTAGGTAAAACTATTTACTTCCGGATACCTTCTCATTGTCCTTGATGATCGGGATATCATGATTCATTCCCCTAAATACCTTCTCGAATGTCCTTCAAGTATTGGGGTTAACCCCAAACAAGGGCATAATTTGTGTACCATGGAAATCATGACTTTATAACACATACAACAATTCCTTGACATTTCCACATTGTCATTTATACATGTTCCCAAGTGGATTTACACAAAACATTCTCTAAAGGAAAGCATACTTTCATAATTTAGTTTCCATACTGGATTTATAGTTACAACTAATTCAAGCATGCTTAGGTTCCATCATGACTTTATGTTAGAAAACTCTATGAAGCCATTCACAACTAGTTCAATCAAGATGTAATTATCAACACTTATGTTCATGAAGAAAAACATAGGTCAATCATAGTTCTAAGATAGAGTCACTCACCGTATTAGAATTGGAACCTTGGCTTGTAAACTTGACCTATTTGCTCTTGGCCCATCAAACAAGCCAAATCAATCATTAGAACCTCGAGCTCATGATTTTTGACCTTAAAACTTGCAAGAAAACACACTTTCAAAATTCCAGCATTTTCAGATTTTACACCCTGTTTTTAGACAGCCATAACTTCTTCATTTCTTAGCCAAACAGGGTGCAATTTATACCAAACTCTTCCTTTTTGAATCCTCTAAAACTCTTATGAAGACATGAAAATGAGATTCCCAATAGATTGGTTCAGAAATACCTCGAAGTCTTCTTTCCCGGGAACCAAACACGCTATTCCAGATTCGATTTTCTCTGCTGCAACCCGAAACTTGACCTGCTATTTACAACATTTTCCAGTCATTTTCTATTCACGATTTATTCATGAAAGTTGTAGGAAATTCAATAAGATTTCCAACCATACCTATTAGAGCTTCTGATTCCAATTCTACAGATCAGTACAACCAAAACATCAGAGACTTCTCGGATTTGTGATAAATTCTGTGTTCTGTCTTCCTCTTCATAAATCAGTAGCTTAAGGTCCGAATTTGCTCGAGCATCCTTCACGAATTTTGTTCCAATATGAGTTAACTTGCACTGAAACAAAATTTAAGCTCTTACCTCTTTCTGTGGAGCTCGAGATGAACCAAATAGCGAGAACATGGCGGAGTGATTACCTTCTTTGTTCTACTAATTTGCTTGAGTTCTCTCCTCTCTTCTGCAATTTCAATTTGAAACCACCTTCTTCTTCTTCCTTTAAGCTTCTCCCACGAAACCCTTACCTTTCATTTGATAAAATGAGGAAGAAGATCGATAGAACTTTGTTTTTAAGAAGGAACTTAGGTGGGGTCCCACCATCCACCATCCTTTCTTTGTTTTTCTTTCTTTTCCTTTCTTTTCTTTTCTTTCCTTTTCTTTCCTTTTCTTTTCTAAACATAACAAACTTAGTATATTAAACATTGTTTCATTTCCTTTTCTTCTTTTGTCTTAAAAGCAATCCAAACCAAAATGGTTTAAACTTTCCTTCCTTGTTTTCCTTTTGCCTTTCACTTCATTTCTTTCCTTTTTAAAACAAGGAAAACCAAGTTTTAAGCATTCATTTCTTCTTTCTTTTTGTTGTTTGATAAAAAGGAAGTTCTAGAGAAAGATCTCGGGTTTACAAGAGGGGAAGAAGAAGAGGGAGTTTCTGGAGAGAGGGACGGGGGAGAGAGGAGAAAAATAGAGGGAGAGAGAGAGAGTGTGGCCGCTGGCCGAAATGGCGTGGCGTGCGTTTCGCTGCCTTGAGGAGGAGGGGCGAGTCGTTCGCTCCTCGACCGCTTTGCCATTTCTTTTTTTTTTTTATTCTAAAAGAAACTGGGCCGTTACAGTCTACCCACCTTAGGAACTTTCGTCCTCGAAAGTAGCTAATTCTCCAACAACTCTGGATAGCTTGCTAGCATCTCCTCCTCGCGTTCCCAGGTGGCTTCCTTGAGATGGTGGTTCTGCCAAAGGACCTTCACAAAACGGATTTCCCTGTTCCTCAGGACCTTACTATCACGAGCAAGAATTTGCACAGGCTTTTCCTCATAGCTCGGATCCTTGTCTAACTTCAGCGGCTCAAAGTCGATGGCGTGCGAGGCATCGCACATACGCTTCGCGACATTGACACATGGAACACGTCATGAATCGAGCGAGGGGCGGCGGTAGGGCCAATCGATAAGCCCACGGTCCAATGCGCTCGAGAATCTCGAAAGGACCAACAAACCTCGGGCTTAGCTTTCCTTTCTTACCGAACCTCGAACACCCTCATAGGTGCAACTTTCAAGAATACAAGGTCCCCAACGGCAAACTCCAACTCTCGCGGCGACATCAGCGCATAACTCTTGCCGCACTCTGCGTGCGTTAACATCCTTGCCACGATCTTCTGTATGGCCTCATTTGTCACTTGGACCCGGCTCGGGTCCCGGCAATTTCCGTTCACCAACCTCGCCCCAACACACTGGGGTCTGCACCTTCTCCCATAAAGGGCTTCAAAAGGGGCCATACCAATAGTCGTCGATAACTATTATTGTACGCGAACTCCATCGGTGAAGGTGTGAGTCCGACTACTGTGAAGTCCAATGCACATGCCCGAAGCATATCCTCCAGAATCTGGTTCACCCTTTCCAAATCAGCCATCGGTGCTGCGGGTGAAGCGTCATACTAAAGTTACACGAGCCCCTAGGCTCTCGAAAACTCACCCGGAAGTTCGAGGTGAACCGCGGGTCTCTGTCGGAGACACAATCTTCTTTGGGACTCGTGCAACCTTACTATCTCTTCCATGAACAGATGTGCCCACTTCTCAACTGTATAGGTAGGCTTACCAGGCAGAAAGTGAGCGGACTTGGTTAGTCTGTCTACAATCACCCAGATCACTGTGAATCCTTTCATTTGTTAGGGGCAATCCCAAAATAAAGTCCATGGAGATCTCTTCCCATTTCCTTTGAGGGTACTTCCAGTGAGTTGCAACAATCCGCTGGTTTTTCTGTCTCGGTGCTTTAACTTCTTTGGCACACCAAACATCTGCTGACAAACTCTGCCACATCTCTTTTCATTCCACGCCACCAGTAGAATGATTTCAAGTCCTGATACATCTTAGTGCTTCCAGGATGCACTGAAAAAGGAGAGTTATGAGCATCAACCAAAATTTCCTCCTTGAGACCACCCTCGCGAGAACACACAAACGCCCACGAGCGGTAGTCCACCTGTGCTGCATTCTGAAGAATTCACTTTCCTCGCCACTTCTTGCGGCGCTAACAGTCCTCGAGACTAGAGTCTCCTGTTGCGCCTTAATAACTCGTTGCCTCAATGTCGATTAAATGCAAGCGATTGGTCAGTGGTGTGACTGACTCAACACAAGCGCGCTATCCACGCACGTTCCATCTCACGAACGCAAGGGAACTTGTCTCGTGACTAGGGCTGAGGTGTGAGCTACCTTCCTGCTAAGGGCATCAGCAACCACGTTTGCTTTGCCTGGATGGTACAGTATCTCAACTTCATAGTCTTTTACTAACTCCAACCATCTGCTTTGTCTCATGTTCAACTCCTTACGAGTAAAAAGATACTTGAGGCTCTTGTGGTGCAGTGTACATCCGAATCTTTTCCCCATACAAGTAGTGGACGCCAAATCTTCAGAGCGAAGACCACGGCAGCCCAATTCCAAGTCATGGGTTGGGTAATTTCGCTCATAATCATTCAAGCGACGAGAGGCATAGGCTATCACCTTTCCATTCTGCATCATTACAACCCAAACCTTTCTTGGAAGCATCATCGCAGAGACCACAAAACTTCCACGAGCCATCAGTGCAATGCAAGCACAGTGCGAGAGACTAATCTATGCTTGAGGTCCTGGCTTCGCTTCACAAGCTTCACACCACACTAACTGATTTCCTTTTGAGTTAAGCGAGTCAAGGGTGTGGCTATCTTGGAGAAATCCTTAACAAACCTTACGTAATAACAGGCCAAACCCAAGAAGCCGCGCACGGAAAGCGGTTTTAGGGGCGAGGCGATCTGCCTGCGCCTCAATCTTAGCGAGATCCACTATCACACCTTCTTTAGACACCACGTGTCCTAGGGAAGGCAACTCGCCGCAAAAGAACTCACACTTGGAGAACTTTGCATATAATTGGTTGGTCCTCAAGACTGTCAACACTTCCCTCAAATGCACTTCATGCTCCGCCTCTGACCTGGAGTACACCAAAATATCATCGATGAAGACGATCACAAAGGTGTGTAGGAACTCCTTGAAGATACCTGTTCATTAGCTCCATAAGCGCTGCTTTGGGGCATTCGTCGGGCCAAAGGACATCACCGTGAACTCATAGTGTCCGTGCACGGACTCGAAAGCGATCTTGGAATGTCCTCATCCTTGATTCTCAACCGAGTGGTACCCCGACCGTAGTAAGGTCATTTTTAAAACACTTGTCGCTCCTTGCGATTGATCAAACAAGTCATCGATCCTAGAGTACTTGGTACTTGTTCTTCATTGTCACCTTGTTCGACTCGGTAGTCAATGCATAACCGCATCGATCCATCTTTCTTCTTTACAAACAAAGACGGTGCAACCCCAGGTGAAACACTTGGGCGGATGAACCCCTTGTCTAGAAGTTCTGCTGGCGAAGTTTTTAAGCTCCTCCCGGTCTGCTGGCGCCATTCGGTAGGGAGCTTTAGACAACGGAGTCGTCCCGGGCTCCAGCTCAATACTGAAATCTACCTCGCGAACCGGGGGCAGACCAGGCAACTCTTCAGGGAAAACATCTACAAACTCTCGAACAACAGGAACCGAACTCAACTCTGGTCCTTTATTCTTTGTGTCAGTAACACTCGCCAAGAGAGCCCAAGCTCCTTCACTTATCAATTTCTTTGCCTTGAGAGCTAAAATCATCTTCGGAAACTCTCTAGTCTCAATTCCCTTGAACTTGAAATTGGACTCTGCCGGAGGCCGAAACACAACCTCCCGGCAATGACAGTCGATGTTTGCATGGTTCGCAGACAACCAATCCATGCCCAGGATTACATCGAAGTCGCTCATATCTAGCACAACCAACGTCACATCTAGCACGCGACCTGTTACCACAACCTGACCAGACTTAACTTTTTCCCCAGCTACTAACTCTCTACCCACTGGGGTAGCTACTGCCAGGTCAACATCTAAAGGTTCTACCTCTAACTGGGCTTGTCTCACAAATACAGCAGAAATAAAAGAGTGCGAGGAACCGAGAATCAAAGCGAGCAAGGCCAAGTGGCCAGAAGCGGGTAGTGTACTGTCACCACAACACCGGAACCTCCTCTGCGTTCTGTTTGCACTCGCATAAACTCCACCCCTCTGGCGGTTTCGGACTCGTCCTTCTTGTTTATCTGAGCTTTGGCAGTGCCGAGCTTTCCACAGTTATAACAAACTCGTTGATCTCTGACTCCCTGCCTGCACACAGTCGACAAGTGCCCCAACTTTCCACAATTATTGCAGACCTTGTTGCATTTGCATGCGAGTTCCAACATCTTTGAACTCCACACCTGAGACATGATTGTTTGGTGCCTGCTGGGGCTAATGTCCCTGAGTTCCAGGTTTGTTTGGCCTAGCAAATGTTTGCTCAAACTTCCTCTTTTGGTTTGGTTCCGAACTCGACCGCCCGGAACTCGACACGCCCACGAACTCGGGGTGAAAGCGAACCCATGCGATCTCAGTGTCTATCAATCGGGCGCTTACTCGAGGCTGCTGCGGCATACGTCTTGGGATCGTGAGCAACTGTCGATCCACGTACACCTCCTCGCAAACCTGTGAGGAAACACTCAACCTTCTTCTTCTCTGTATCTACCATATCAGGGGCGAACCGAGACAATGATGTGAACTCATGCTCGTACTTCTCAACCGTCTGGTTCGGCCCTTGCTTGAGCTGTACAAACTCGGCTTTCTTGTCGATCCTAAGCACAGCCGGATAGTACTTCTCGTAGAACACCTCTTAGAACTACGCCCAAGTTATCGGTCCTGCACTGACATCTATGGACCGTACAGCAGCTCGCCACCACAGGAGAGCACTTCCCCTTAACGCATGGCTGCGCTTCGAACTTTTACGGTGCTCGGGGCAACCCATTCGACTCAGGATATCGTCCACTGCCGCAAACCATGCTTCGGCAGCTACATGGTCTACCGGCCCATCAAAGAAAGGCGGGTCATATTTCTTGAAATCCTTCAGGTATCCCGCTTCCTCTGTCGTTGCCCTGAACGTAAAGGTCGGTGCAACCCCGGATTCTCGCGCAGTCTTTGGCTCGACCGGGATGCGGGGCCTCCATGGCTCGAGTGAACATAGCCGTCGATTAGCTTGACTTGCTATATACTGCGCTGGATCGATTCTTTGAAGGCTGCCATGAGTTAAACAGCCGCGGCGATGGTCCTTGCGTTTGGTGCTCGGACATTTGCCCTTCCACAGGCTCCTACGTTACGCCCGGTGATTCCTCACCACCGGGACATCTGGTTGAGCCTCCCGATGCTCTGGGTGCTCAACCTACGGTGCATTGACGGTCGGTTCACGGTCTCGGGCTTCGACCTCGATCCCCGCGACCACCCCGACCTCGACCACCGATGCAGCTCGCTCTAGCACGACCTCTACCACGGGCCATAATCTAAAAGCGAAAAGCAACAGAGCACAACATCAACAATACAAGAAGTACAACACGAGAGAAAGCACATTAACCTCAACATCGAACATCCTACTACTTACTAAGTAAAAGCAAACTCATTGATGACCCGACGAGCTCTTGCGAGAGGCTATGAAGGACTAAACACCTACGATGTAGCAAAGATACAAGATCTAAAACTCCGCTCTCGATACCAATTGTAACACGAAAAAGTGAACACAACGATTCGAGGCATTACTTCCAAGTTGTGTCGTTCGTCGTGAAAATCGGCGCGACATAAGCTGGCGCAACCTAGACAAACCAAAAAATTTCTGAGTGCACGAACCTAAACGAGAACACTTCAAATGACTCACGAAGGTACCCGGCCTCCACCAAACTACAGCAGAACAACAATAGGTGGGCTCCGGTCCCGGAGTTAACAGTAAAGCTCAAGCAGTGAGAACATGCTTTGAATACGAAAGAAAACTTAAGCGAACATACTTGATTCGAGAAATAAACAATAGGTAGAATAAAGCGAAAGCGCGTGCATGGAAGCAACAAAGCGCGAATCGAAGAAAGAAAAGAAGCGACAACTCCCAAACGAAAGCTCTAACTAAGTCCTACAAGTCTTCCATAGCCTCGCAGGTCTCGCCGTGGTGGTCATCTCACCTGGGTTTGCCTTACTGCGCAACAAAAAAAAAAAAAGAAGGGGTGAGTATAAAAATACTCAGTTAAAGCTCACTTCGCCGTCAAGAATAAAGAACATAAGAACGACCCTAGACTTAGCTAACACGACACCTAGCTCGCCAAACAACCTCCTCAACACGCATTCCGCCCTACTCTTGCTCACTTTTCTCGATTCGTCTTACCCTTAGCTCCTAGACGGGTTGGCAAGACGTGGCCACGAGACTCATCGTCGGGCTGCGCACTAGGCGAAGGACTCTATCCAACCCCTCGACTCTGCAAGGATCACACCCCGAGTCGCACAACTGGATGGGGGCGGACCACCACATCCCATAAGCATCAAAGCGGTACTACCGCACACAATCGACCTCGGGCTCATTCCCGGGTCTGAACTAGGGCGAAGGACTCTATCCAACCCATCTGACTCTAAGGATCGTACCCCCGAGTCACACAACTGGATGGAGGGCGGACCATCACATCCCATACGTCATCTCGCCAACCTCGAGTCTCAGTCTACTAAGGGTTACACAAATACTTAGGACTTGGGCCTGCACTAGGGCTAGTTGTGCTAACTACAATCCTAAGGCTTAACGGCACTTTCCGAGTCACTACAGACTAAGCACGGGACAACTAAGGCACGGGACAAGCAGTCATATAGCAAGCGCACAATCGAGTTCTCGACAAACTACTTGGCTCTACAAGCTACTATTCACGTAGGACTAACAGACAATTAACCCACGAACCAACGAAGTTGGGTTTGATCTGAGATATGCAACGAACATCAAAAGGGCATGACTTAGGCATAATTACACTTCTCATATCCTAACATGCTACTACGACCCAAAAACACTTTCAAACAGGTGAATACATGCAACGTGCCCCTAAGCCCTACACTTAGGGGTAGTTTAGTCCAAACGACTACTTACCGGAAGTCCAAGCGCGACGGAGACTTGGGTAATGCGACGCGCTCCAAACGTGTTTCTACTTTCAATTAGTCCCTAATAAAGAGCAATCACGACAAGAATCAATAAACCGAACACGACGCAACGAACCTAACACAAAATCTAAAAGAGAGGAGCGAAACTCACGCACGGAGTGCCAAAACGGACTAAAGAACGGATCGAGGCGACCGGACGGAAGAGGACAGCTGGTGGCGGCGCGTGGACCGGCGGACGGCGGCGCGTGGGATCGGCGGCGACGCGTGCCCCTCAGCGTTGCAACGCCACTCCGATAGATGACACGCACGCGGACGAAGCGGGCGTTGCAACGCTTGCATCAACGTTGCAACGCCGTGATGCATTTTTCAAAGAAATGCTTGAGCATCGTTGGTTTTTGGTTTGTTTTTAGCCTGGTTCGAGTTGTTCAAGCCCGGTTCAAGGTGTTTTGGACCGATTTATGTAATAAAATTAATGTAATTTCATTATTTTGCACTTCAGGGGCCAATTTATTCCAGTTTTACAGCTTTATGTCTTTATGAATGTCATTTAGATTATTCCCACCTTAGGATAAGCATGTTCATGCATTTTATTTGTATAATTGTTATATGAATATGGTTAAGATGCATGATTAATTTATTTTTCATGAGTAATTAATTATAATTGTTATGATTAGATTATATGGAAAATAAAATGCATGGAGCATGAAATTACTTAGTTTAAAATAAATGTTATTTTATTTTATGTAATTTAATTATTCAATTAGTTGATTTTTTTTATAATTCCATCAATGGTTTTATAATATAGTTTCTTTATCATAGGTAAATTATTAAATTTATAAAAGTTATAAATTAAAGGGGTTTTAGAAACCATAACCTATAATAAAGAAATGCATGCAAACATAGGAACTTTGATTATTTTTTGAATTAGTTTTAAATTGTTTAAAATTAATTTAGACCTAAGTTTTAATTTCTAATAGGATTAGAAATTAATCTTACGTAGTATTTTAAATAGTTTAAAATATAGTAGGACATTAGGACTTTGGTTATAAGGGAACTCTACTAGTAAAGTTCTGTCTAAGGTTCAGTACTTAAGTTTCGATGGCTAGCAGTTATTGAAACACCTCCCACCAGGAATTGATCCAAAACTTGAGTTGAATTAACCTTAATTATATTTTATCTCTAGGTAATTAAAATGTTTATTCACCTAGACATAAGGTTAAAAGACCTAGTTATAAAAGTTATAATAGACATAGACTTAGATAGATTCTTTTAGCTAGAATCCGACTAAATTAAACCTATACCCTAATCTTAGGAGCTTCAGTGGGAGAAAACGAGATGTTGGCATCAAGTTTACTCTCACGTCCTCAAGAGTTCACACCGTGAGTTCCATGCTCGGCTACGTGGCGTCAATAGGCGCCCCCCTACGGTATGTGTTTGCATGGTTCAATACCAAGATGAATGAGGAAGTATCCATAGTAAATGGGAGCGGGGCGCGTGTCAACGTATCCTACTGGTCTCCTCCATTAGGTTGCACCGTGAGATTTCTATAGTCCGCTTTGCTCGTTGTTCCCTAGAACAAATGCCAAACCCTACGGAGGGCCTGACTATAGGGATCGGAACACCGCGAACTCCAGAAATGGATAGGGTCTCTTAGGTAATTTTCCAATAGTTGTCTTTCTTAATAGTAGCCTGTTGGCTCGGACCTATTGGATATGAAAGTGGTAAGGTCACATTTATGGGATGAGTTAAGCTAGTTAACAAGTCCTTGACCAAACAAACGGTAGCTAAGGACCATTGGGACAAACGAGGTGATCCAACTCATTCATGTGGTTGACATGCGAGTGAGGGCATCCTGTGCAATGAGATTGTACAAGACCGGACCGTGAATTATTAGACCTACTGATGTAACACCATTGACAGTATAGGGCTAATAACTTCGTAGATGACCAATTGTGACTCGACCTTAATCCTGAGTGTGTTACGGACTCCTGTTTGCGTGAGTCTGTCCTTTGACTAGTACGGGTGAGGGTGGTCACAATTACTCACCCAATATGCATATCTTCTCAGGGACAGGACCACTTGGGGAGCTGGGAACTTGACTATGCAAGATGGAATTCACTCGTTCCCGAATCAGGGAAACTAGAGGGGTTGTTCCCTTAAGTGTTGTCTCCAGGGCTTGGACAACGAGCGCCCACCTTCTCACTGGCCCGAGAGAGATGTAGTTTATATATGGTTGGACCATGCAACGTTGTTGTTCATTAGAGGAGCAGTGGGACTTAAAGAGCAAGAGGTAGACACAGGGGTAAAATGGTAATTGACCCAACAGTGTCAACGAACAACCTGTGAATGGTCGACTCGCGAGCATTGGTTATATCAATGGACACAACTTGTCCTACAGTGATGAGAGTGCAACTACGGACTTTAGTGGAGTATTACCGTAGCTAATGAATGTTGAATAATCGGGTCAAAGAGTTTGACAGGTTTGTCTCGGATCATTGGAGCTCGTCATCTGTAGGTCCATTTGGTCCCTCGGTTGGCTCAAACTAGATAAGTTGAGGGTTTACAGTTTGGTGTGGATTTGAAGTTTTCAAATTCTTTAAAAGGGTATTTATGTCATTTATATGAGATATGATAGACATAATATATAGTTTTAATGTGAATGAGATTCATATTAAACTATAGGTTAGCCTAATTGTTTAATTAATGCTAATTTAGAGAAATTGAATTGAGAGAAATTAAATTGAATGTGATTCAATTTAAAATCCACAATTATACAAATGTGATTTGTATAATAAGGTATGAGATATCTTATCATATGTGTTATGCAAATATGATTTGCATAACCTAATGTTGTGGTAAAATGGTAAATAGGTGGGGATTTTAACTCCACTTATCACCATTATAAAAGCACCTTTGTAAGAAGGATTGCTTAAGTGATTTCTCATTTTTTTGAATCTCACCAAAAAAGCTCTCTCTCATTCTCTCAAGCTCTCTCAAATTCTCTCTACCCAAGCCAAAGGAAGTTCCACCACTCTCCCTCAACCGATCGAGAACAACCGAGAAGATCGTTTTGGAAGTGTCCAAACTGTTCGGTGTTGGGATGTATGTCCTCATCTCGTGTAGTTTGTAATATTCCAAATTATAAATAAGTAAGAGTTATTTATTTGAACTTTGTGTCTCGCATATTTCATAAACTTAATCCAATAAACTAAGCTCCAAGGTCATTGTATTATGAGAGAACTAAAACTTGAACGATGTGTAGTAGACACAAAGGGAGGGTCACGTTCGAGTAAATGACCCGAACGGTCTACAGTATACGGATAGGGTTGGAGACCTAATCCTGGATACGCTGTAGATGCGACCCGCTTTGTATTAGATACAAACGAGGGATCCAACTCGTGATGGAGATCTGATCTCCTTGAGCAGCGGAAACGTGGTTTGGGATCGTAATTGCTTGATTATTTTAAATTGAATAAAAAACCAGTACATTGACAAAAGATATAGAATAAGCATACATCTTTAATCTAATTAAACATGGAGTAGTACATGCAAACATGATTAAAGTTTAACAATTAAACTAATAAGAGAAAGGAAATTATTACCTTTGTAGTTTCTTCTCGGTACAACAACTCCTTGCTCCAATGTTCAGCAACATAGCAACACCCAAGAAGCTTCTCTGTTTTCTTAAGTTGGACAGCACCACGAGAAAAACCCTCTATGTCTCTGAGTGCTTAGATCTTCTTTGTTGGGAAGGATCCAACTTTTGGAAGAATTTGGGAATTTGAGGGTAAGAGAGAAAAATGACAGCAATTCACCAATTGCAAGTCACTCAATTGATCGATCGATCAGTTGATCCATCAACCCCCTTCTCCCTGTTAAACTATCGATAGGGAGAAGAAGGGGTAGTGGGAACGTGTCTGGATGACACGTTCCCTTATTTTATTATTAAAATAATAATAATAATTAAATAATAATAATTAAATCAAATTTAATTATTAATTTAAATCATATTTAAATAAAACAAATTAAATATCATATATTTAATTTGGATTAAATCCATTTAATCATATTTCCCCTTTAACCTATAGTTTTAATGTACATCTTATGCACATTAAATTTTAACCTATAGTTTTCAAATATGAATCACATTCATATTTGAATTTAACATTTGAACTCTTTCAAATATTTAATTCTCTCACATAATTTAATATGAATCATATTCACATTAAATTTATAATATATACTTCCAAAACTATATATTATATCGTATCAATATACATTAAGTTTATTCCCTTATGAATTTGAACATTTCAAATTCAAATGATCTAAGAACCCTTTACGAGCTAGAAGGTGGACCTAATGGACCTACAGATCAAAAGCTCCAACGATTCGAGATTGCTCGGTTAATCTCATTAACCTCCCAATCAATATTCGTTAACTGCGGGAACACTCCACTAAAGTCCCGCAGCTGCACTTTTCTCACTGTAGATATATTTCTGTGTCCACGGATATTGACCAATAACAGCAAGTCAATCCTTCATGAATGTTCGTAACACAAGTTGGGTCAAATTACCGTTTTACCCCTGGTTTACATCTTGTGCCTTAAGTACCAGTGCTCCTCTAATGAACAATTTGTTTGTGGTCCTACCAACAAACAGAGTCCCTCTCGGGCCAATGAGAGGGTCGGACCCTTTGTTCAAGTCCCGAAGACACCACTTAAGGGAACATTCCTCTACTTACCCTAGTAGGCGGGAAGAAGTGAATTCCATCTTGCTAAGTTATGTTTCTAGCCGCTCACTCGGTTTTGTCCTCAAGAAGGTAGGCATATTGAGTCGGCGAATCTGGCCACTCTCACCCATACTAGTCAAACGACAATCCCTCGCGAACAGGAGTTAAGTAACGCTTTCAGAGATTGAGATCAAGTTGCCTAGGTCATCCTAGTGAAATAGAAACCTAACTAGTCAACGGAGTTACAACTAGAGGTTGCTATTTCGTGGTCCGGTCTTATGTAATCTCATTACATAGGATATCCCCACTCACATGTCATCTACACGAACACGTTAGGATCACAGTGTTTGCATCAAATACAAAGTGGGTCACATCCATAGTTTTACCAGGGTAAGGTACCCAAACCTTATCCCCTAACTATAGACCCTTTAGGTTGTATCTCGAATCGAGATCCTTTATATGTACACTACATTCAGTTAAAGATTCATATAACAACCTTGGATGTTTAGTTTAATGGATTTAGGGTTTAAATAAAGGCTAACTCGTAGATAACGAACAATAACTCTTTATTGAAATAATAACACTTGATTACATTAATTAGAACATAATTACAAACTACGAGTTTTAGGGCACAAATCCCAACAACTCGTTCATGTGGTTGACATGCGAGTGGAGGCATCATGTGCAATGAGATTGTACAAGACCGGACTGTGAAGTATTAGACTTACTTATTAACGCCGTTAACAGTATAGAGCTAATAATTTCGTAGATGGCCATTAGTGACTTGACCTTAATCCTGAGCGGGTTACGGACTCCTGTTTGCGAGGGTCTGTCCTTTGACTAGTACGGGTGAGGGTGGCCACTGTTGCTCACCCAATATGCATATCTTCTCAGGGACAGGAGCGCGTGGGGAGCTGGGAACTTGACTACGCGAGACGGAATTCACTCGTTCTCGATTTAGGGAAACTAGAGGGTTGTTCCCTTAAGTGATGTCTCCAGGACTTGAACAACGGGGGCCCACCCTCTCAGTAGCCCGAGAGGGTTGTTGTTTTATGGTTGGACCATGAAACGTAGTTGTTCATTAGAGGAGTAGTGGGACTTGAGGAGCAAGAGGTAGACATAGGGGTAAAACAATAATTTGACCCAGCAGTGTCTACGAACATCCTATGAAGGGTCGACTCATGAGTATTGGTTATATCGATGGACACAACTTGTCATATAGTGATGAGTGCAGCTACGGGCTTTAATGGAGTGTTACCGTAGCTAATGAATGTTGAATAACCAGGTCAAAGAGTTTGACAGGTTAGTCTCGGATCATTGGAGCTCGTCATCCAGAGGTTCATTAGGTCCCCGATTGGCTCAAATTGGACAAATTGGGGGTTTAAGTTTGGTGTGAATTTGAAGTGTTCAAATTCATTATTTGGGTATTTATGTCATTTATATGAGATATAGATGACATAATATATAGTTTGATGTGAATGAGATTCATTATAAACTATACTATAGCCTAATTGATTAATTAGTGCTAATTGGAGAAATTGAATTGAGAGAAATTAAATTGAATGTGATTCAATTTAAAAATTCCACAGTTATGCAAATGAGATTTGTATAATAAGGTACGAGATACCTTATATTATGTGATATGCAAATATGAATTTGTATATCATATGGTTGTGGTAAAATTGTGATTTTGTGGAGGTTTTAACTCCATCACACAATGGTATTTAAAGGTTTTGCAAGAAGCCTTTGGTGAGCCTTTTGCCATTTTTTGGATTTTGATCCAAAGAGAGCAAAGCATTCTCTCTAAACTCTCTCATCTCTCTCTGAGAATTCTCTTCACCCAAAAGCCAAAGGGAGTCCCACCTACTCTCCCTCAACCTCCCGAGAACAATCGAGAAGACATTTTGAAAGTGTCTTGCACTATTGTTCGAGGATCGATTCAAGGAGTTTGTCCGTTCGAGAGAGATCCTGACTGGAGGAGGAAAGCATTGAAGAAGTGTTCTTCAACAAGTAAGTATCGAGATACCTTACTGTTTTCTTCTCTTTTATGCATGTTTAGCCTAGGATTAATGATATTAATTCGATTTTAAGATAAGAATTACACAACGAATCAACAACGTTTCACAACGTCTTCCGCTGTGGGAATTCCTAATCCCCTATAATTGGTATCAGAGCCAATCGCGTTGCTCTTCGTTGTGTATTCTGTGGATTCTTAAAATTAGGTGGGTAGCATTAATTTTCATGAGATGATTGTTAATGGTTTTCTTTTTGGGTGTGTTCGGTTTTTGGCACTAGTTTAGATTTACATTCAAAGTTGATGAGATCAATGTAAGGATTTAGTTTTTGGGTTTTTTTTGATGTAAATAAAGTTTGTAAGTCTATGTCGTTTGTGGCATGAGATGCTGTGAAGAAATCGGAGCAAAAACGGGCGAAAAATGACGAAGAACAACAAAGTGTTTGTTGTTTTGTCGACAACGTTGAGACGCTGTTCATCGGCGTCTCAACGCTGTTCATCGGCGTCTCAACGCTGTTCATCGGCATCTCAACGCTGTTCATGCTGATGGAGGCGTGCTGCAGGCACAGCGTTGCAATGCCAGGCGCAACATTGCAACGCTCGAGCGTTGAGAATGAGTAGTGCAACACTGAACGTAGCAACGTTGCAACGCTGCCGCGTAGTGGACGGTTTCCAGCGGACAGTTGCGTGAGAACGTGCGTGAGTGGCATGAGGGGACTTCATGTTGTGCGGCGGTTCGAGACCCAACAACAATGTATTTTATTAATTATTTTAATTAATATTAATATAAATGGTATATTAATGTTAATTAATTTAGTTTTATGTCCCTAGGGTGCCAAAAATCGGTCCAATAATGCTATTTATTTATTTTACGCATGAGATGTATGGAATATTTATTCTATGTGCATATAGTATGTCATATAGATTTAAAATCCCACCTTAGGTTAAACATTTAATGCATCATATTTATATTATAAGAGTTATAATATATAGTATGCATGATAGATTTATATTATAAGAGTTATAATATAAAGTATGCATGCTTTTATTTATTTAATATAAGTGTTATATTTCTTAGATTAAAAGCATGCTAATGCATTTAATTCATGTGATGAATGTATGTTATAGTATAGTATTATTCATGTGATGAATGATCAAGCACTATAACATAGAAATGCATGTAACCTAAGTTAATTATTAGTTTTAAAATGTTTAGAACTTGAATAATTAGACTTAGGTTTTCTAGTTCTAATAATATTAGAATTAGGAAATCAAATATGACTTTTAAATGGAGACTGATTAGTAACTCTGTCTAAAGAAGGTTCTGTCTAAGGCGGGGGTAATTAAGCTGACGCTTTGCGGAATACCCCTACTTGGGAACCAACTTGGGAGTGAATTCGGTCCGGAGATTCTTAGGTTATATTCTCGTGAGTGCCCTTAATTAAGAGTTAATTAATTTACTCACTTAGACCTAAGTTAATAATGTGATTATAGACTTAGGTTAATCCAATATAAGAGTTATATTGATAGACTTAGGTAAATTTTAGCTGGTTTATCTAGGTCAATACCGTTTAGTTTAAAGTGTTGAGTCGGAGGAAATAAAGTGTATGAGATACATTTAATTTTTCATCCACAAATCTCTGTTAAGTTCACACCGTGCGATCCATGCTTGACCTCGTGGCGCAAATGGGAGCGTCTCCCTACGGGTGGCATTTGTATGGGTCAATATTCAACATGAATGGAGAGTACTTATAGTGAGTGGGAGCAGGACTTGTGAAAACGAGACCCACAATCTCTTATTTCGATTCACACCGTGAGACGCCTATGATCCGCCTGCTAGTTTGGCCTGGACAAGACAATCCCTACGGAGGGCCTTGATCATGGGAGTCGGAACACCGTGAATTCCTGAAAGGGATAGATTTCCTTGTTGGTTTTCCTTTGTAGTCCTCCCTACGACGGCTATTGTTTGGACGGATACTTGGAAATTTAAAGATTGAGGGTGACACTCACAGGATTCATTAAGAGTTAATTGATTCAAACCGAAAAATGGTAACTGGATGCTTAATGGAATAAGAGTTATTCTGGTATTAGGGTCTGGTCGAGAAAGTCTCGTCCCAGAGGAGGAGTTAGTTTGTCTACCCTACGGCCGCGATCATTCTAAATCTTTGGGGTATCATTGCAATTTTTAAATGACCTAGGGATCATAGGATAAAAATTTGCTAAAACCTGATTGGATTTTCAAAAGTTTTTTCCGAGACTAATACAAAGTTTTTCATTTTTCAGCAACAAAATGTCAAACGCTTTTAACGCTCCTTTAGCTTCCGTTAAGTAAGTCGGCAATAATTTTTCGTGGAAAAACAATATTGACACGATTTTGTTAAATGACGACCAAGAGTTCGCGCTCACTGAGGAGGGTCCGGTGCCCGGTCCAACACTCCTATTTAACGATCTATAAACCTTCCAGTCCTTGGTGCAAACTAGGGGCAGAAAGCTGAGACAAGTGTTGCCTTTAGACCTTTTCACAGGGGTTTGACCTCTAGGATAAAGTTTGTAGACTCTTCAGGCCCGAAAGGGAAGAAGGAGAAGTTGAAGGAGGTTAGGGTTGATAGCGCTGCCACCCTAAGGGGCTGTTTGGCCCACCGGGTTGGGTTGGACCCGTGTTGGGTTCCAAACTCAAACCGGTATTTGGCCCACCGGGTAGAGAAACCGAAGGGTTTTCTTCACGCGGCTCCCTGGTTTTCTCATTCCCATCCCACCGTTTTTCTTCACGCGGTTTCTTTTGCATTTACTCTGGGTTCCCGTTTTCTTCACCTACCGCATTTACTCTTCGTTTTGTTCGATGGTCAGAATTCTCTCCCATCTGTTTCCATCGATACTCTCTCTTCAGATTTCTCTCTGTTCTCCATCATCTTCTTTTGGAACCCTAGTCGATAGTTTAGGGTTTCCATCGTATTTTTTGTGGAACCCTAATCGACGGTTTCCCCCTCGAAGAAATCGTAACCTTTGCCGTTTCCTTTCGATTTTTCTCAGATCTCTTGTATTCGGATTCTTGGTAGAGGTAGTCTGTTTCTTCGAGGTTGGGGGTTGTTTGGTATTCGAAAAAGTCGATGATGGTGTTTGGCTCACCGGGTAGAGAAACGCAAGGGTTTCTTTTAAATCGCCTCTCGTTCTCAGAATACATTCCCACGGTTTTCTCATTCCATCGGTTTGCATTTACTCTGGCTTCCCCGATTTTGGTTTGTGTTATTATTATTTATTTGCACATTTTTGTCGCCATGCCCATGTATTGGTTCTGAGAGTATGAATTTTGTTTGTGTTCACTGATGTTGCGAATTCATATGATCTAATCTGATTTCTGCACTTGATCTAATTGATTGGTATCTCTGTCTCTTGAATGGATTTCAGTATACTTGGTCACTTTTGAAAGCACCGATCTACTTGATTGGTATTCTTTATCTCTTGAATGGATTTCATACACTTGATCTTCCTTGAAAGCTTATTCCGTGTTGATAGTTCATGATGTCCTGCACTTGATCTAATTTTGATTGGTATGGCCGATGATGTTCTTGCTAATTTGAATGGTTTACTACACTTGTTCAAAATGGTCCTGAGGCACACTCTCACAAAATATTAGTTCTGTTTTGTGAATTGCTTTGTCATTGATTACTTTGGATTGGTAGGTATACATGCTGATTTTGGTTTTCTTCATGGCCGATGATGAATCCATTTTTTTGGTATTGGTTTTCTTTAAATTGGACTTGTTTGGTTGTGCAATTATTTGGTTTTTTGGTTATGTATGAACTTTTTGATTAAGGACACTACAACTTGTGATCTAGTTCTGATCTAGTTGTGATCTAACCAGTGTGTCACATTATACTTGTTTTAAAATTTGACTTAAATGGTCTGAGGCCTATTAAATGTACCTAACCTCAACTTAAAATTTGACTTAAATGGTCTGAGGCCTATTAATATGGGTAGTTGGGTGGTTGGGACTTAATTTTCCTTTGCATTCTCTATTTAAGTGGGTTGATATCTCTTCCAAATCTACCTCACTGTCTTTTGGGCAATAGGTATGCATACCATCTTTCCCTCCTTTTGTGTTTATTTTTTATTTGTAAACAACCCCTAATCTTTGTATGTTCTATTGTTTGGTTATTCTATGGTTGAGCATATAGGGACTCTCGATTAGTGGTGGTGTAATAAGACATACTTTGGAGATCCACTCAACAAAAGGTAAGCCTTCTACATATTATAATTTATTTTTTTCATCTTTTTCAATTTATCTAGTCATTTATTCAATATTTTTTTTTATTTTATGTTTTTTAGGGGTTCGGTTCGTACACGTGCATCGAACAATTGTAATGTATTTTTACATGTTTTTTTTAGTACTATATTAAGCTAAAATTAATTATAGAACGCTTTTTTTTTTACATAATTAAGTTTATAAGTTCATTTTTTTATGTTTGTTGTGATTTTGTTCATATAATTTTTTGAATCATTGTACTTCTTATTACAATGTTTTGTTAAATAGTCAATTTTTTTTTTGGTTCTAATTTGAAAATCTATTTTGTTGAATCATAATTAAAGTTATAAGTTCAGTTATGTATGTTTTGTTGTGGTTGTATTCATATATTTTTTGAATCATTGTACTTGTGTTCTCAACATTGGAATAGTTTTTCGAATTGCCACTTTTTTTTTTAAACAAATGGAGTTAATCACAACATTGAGATAAAGTCAACTAAAAAACATAATAACTATTTGTCCCATCAAAGGTAATTAAAAATTGTAATCAATTATAACAAAGAAAGGAACACGATTTTCTTTATATTATTCATGCAATGGAAGCCAAAAATATACGTTTCATCGCAATTATGCAAGAAATTTTAACTTGATAAATTTAAATTTGACAAATTCAACTTGATAAAATGTGGTTCATACTGAAATTCTTAAATAAAATGGTTTTTATTTTCATACTCAACATCTAAATAAATAAAATGGTTTCATACCCAACATGTTAAATAAAAGAGTTTTTTGAAATAGTAAAAACTGTTCTATAAATTTAGAATGTTTTTTTTTTAAATACAAGTCTAAGTCCTAAAAATAGTAATGAATAAAATGGTTTTTTAGATATAATTATAAAGAATGGTTCAATAGTCAACTTCATAGTTTCATACCCAACATGTTAAATAAAAGAGTTTTTTGAAATAGTAAAAACTGTTTCTATAAATTTAGAATGTTTTTTTAAATACAAGTCTAAGTCCTAAAAATAGTAATGAATAAAATGGTTTTTAGATATAATTATAAAGAATGGTTCAATATTCAACTTCATAGTTTCATACCCAACATGTTAAATAAAAGAGTTTTTGAAATAGTAAAAATTGTTCTGTAAATTTAGAATGTTTTTTTTTAAATACAAGTCTAAGTCCTAAAAATAGTAATGAATAAAATGGTTTTTAGATATAATTATAAAGAATGGTTCAATATTCAACTTCATAGTTTCATACCCAACATGTTAAATAAAAGAGTTTTTGAAATAGTAAAATCTATTCTATAAATTTAGAATGTTTTTTAAATACAAGTCTAAGTCCTAAAAATAGTAATGAATAAAATGGTTTTTAGATATAATTATAAAGAATGGTTCAATATTCAACTTCATAGTTTCATACCCAACATGTTAAAATAATTTAGATTTTAGGAAGCTTGTTGTGAAAACAATCGATTTTATTTTCATGAACTTGTTTTTGTCAGGACCGTATAACTAGTAATTAGACATGCTGGATATTGACCCAAATGAGTTGGTTGCAATACTTACCATGATATGTGCAACTCAATATCAATTTGTATCAACATTCACTGCAATTATGCAAGAGCCACGAAGAATTGACAACCAATCCCCCCATGTAAGACACCAAATCAGACAATTAAACTTTTTTCGTATTATACACGAAAATGATCTAGCTTGTCGCGAGAGCACACGGATGGATAGGAGAACATTTTCCATCCTCTAGGATTAGGGGGGTTGACGTCTACTCAATACGTAGATGTGGAAGAAATGGTTGCCATGTTCCTTCACATCATTGCGCATGATGTGAAGAACAGAGTAGTGAGAAGACAATTTGTGCGGTCTGGCGAGACTGTGTCCAGACACTTCAACGCCGTCCTAAGTGAGATAGTAAGACTTCACTCGGTGTTACTGAAGGCACCTTCACCAGTTTCAAATACGTGTCAGGACGAGCGATGGCGATGGTTCGAGGTATTACACCTTTGAACTGTCGATGTGATATCATTACCTCTACCATGCACCCATATCTTCGGTTTGATCGATCGTAATTGTTTAGGTGCTTTGGATGGGACCCATATTAAAGTGAACGTAAGTGTGGAGGATCGTCCACGATACCGGACGCGTAAGGGTGAGATCGCCACAAATGTACTTGCCGTGTGTACCCAAAACAGTGAGTTCATATTTGTCCTTCCCGGATGGGAAGGAGTGCATCGAGACTTCAGGATTTTACGTGATGCGCTTTCCGACCAACCTGGATTGAAGGTCCCGAGGGTAATGGGCGATTTCAATTAAAAGTATACATATGTCGGGACCACGACATGTTGCGATAACCTGCTTTTGAAATCAGGGTATTACTACTTGTGCGACGCTGGCTATCCCAACGCGGAGGGATTCCTAGCCCCGTATAGAAGACAATGTTACCACTTAACTGAATGGCGAGGAGGGAATCCACCTACCAGTCCAAAAGAGTTGTTCAACATGCGACATTCATATGCTCGAAATGTAATTGAGAGGGCATTCGGTATGTTGAAGGGTCGATGGGCGATATTAAGAGGCCATTCCCTTTGTTCAACGATCTAGCAGTCATATTTGGAAAAGATAGAGCAACAGGTGCCGGTGCACAAACTCCATCCGACATGGCATCAGATGCTGCAACTGACTTAGAGGATGATCTAAACCCTGATTTTCCCGATTCATTCCTCCGTGATCCACCACCAGTGGATGTATCAATGGGCGAGGACACATCAACCACACCTACGAGTCGAACACAAGAAGTCGGATCTTCCAGACCGACTAGGAGGAGACGTCTGTCCTCGGGGTCAAATATGGCTGACATCATGAGTCAGGGTTTTCAATTGACAGCCGAACAGATTGGAAAGATTGCAGCCTGGCCGTCGGAGAAAGATAGAATTGAAAGAGCTCGAGTGAACGAGCTATATGCAGAGTTGAAGGCAATCCCAGGGATGACAAGACAAAGGCGCATGATGGTTGCAAAGACGCTTCTCTCGGATAGTATGATGTTGAACTCTTTCTTTGCTTGGACCCCAGATTGGAAGTATGATTATTGTGTGGAAGTTCTGGGGAAAGCACCGGGAACCTGATTCTATCTTCATGTACCACTCTCTATGACTTTTTTACAATTCTATGTTAAGTTGAATATCGTTGGACAACTATTTCTACTTTTATTATTATTTATTTCGGTCAGTGTAATATGTTATCTTTATCGTTTTCACCTGCTACTCTCTATGCAATGATTGTTTACTTTATCATTCATGTCACAGTTCTTACATTAGGGGTTATGACTAAAATAGTTCGTTGTTTTACTTTACTCATACAAAATTACTATATTTAAAAACAATATTAAATAGTATAAACTCAAATTACATAAATTAGATAAATTGTTGATAAATAATTATGTAGTTATGAAGTTAAAAATAGAGAGCAGAAAAGAAGATTACTATATTTAAGAATAATATTAAATATTTATTAAAAAAAAAAATGCACAAACTCAACCCAACACAACATCGCTTGCACCCAAACATCGTTTTCTACAACTCATTCCAAAGACAAACACTGGATCCCAAACACTTTGTTTTTCGCAAACACACATTCAACACAACACAACCCTGCACTCCAAACACTGTTTTCTGCAACTCCCGTGTTTCTGATTCCAGCCAAGAAACCCCAGGGTTTCTGAACCCCAGGGTTTCTAAACCCAACACAGCGCGCCAAACAGCCCCTAAAGGGCAAAAAGATCAAGGAAGTTGCAAGAAAGTGTTTCTACTGCAACGGGGGCCGACACCTGAAAAGGAGTTGTCCCAAGTTCCTTGACGAAAAGAAGAAGACAGGTAAATGTGATTTACTTGTCACATAAACTTGTTTAGTGGAGAGTAGTGATTCTGTCTAGATACTGGATTCGGGCGCCACTAACCACGTTTGCTCTTCTTTTCAAGGATTAAGATCCTGGCAGTGACTGCAAAAGGGTGAGATAACACTCAGGGTTGGATCCGAAGAAGTTGTCTCAGCTGCAACAATTGGCACGGTGAAGCTGTTCTTTGGCGGAAAGTACCTATTATTGGATAATATGTACATAGCTCTTGGGTTTACTAGAAACCTAGTTTCGATTTCCTGCCTATTAGAACAAAATATTTCTGTTTCATTCAAGAGTAATAAAGCGTTTATTTCTCGAAATGGAAATTTGATTTGTTATGCTTCGCTTGAGTGTAATTTATATGTTTTGAACCCTAATTCGGTCAAAAGTGTTTTGAGTACCGAATTGTTTAAAACAACAGAAACACGAACTAAGAGATTAAAAGTTTCTCCAAAAGAAAGTGCCCATCTTTGGCATCTAAGGTTAGGCCACATAAATCTCAATAGGATTGAGAGACTAGTGAAGAGTGGACTTCTAAGCGAGTTGAAAGAAAACTCTTTACCGGTGTGTGAGTCATGCCTTAAAGGCAAAATGACCAAACGTTCTTTTAGTGGAAAAAGATATAGAGCCAAGGAGCCCCTTGAGCTTATACATTCTGACCTTTGTGGTCCGATGAATGTTAAAGCACGAGGAGGTTACGAATACTTTATATCTTTTATAGATGACTATTCAAGGTATGGGTACATTTACCTAATGCATAAGAAATCTGAAACACTTGAAAAGTTCAAGGAATTCAAGACTGAGGTTGAGAACCTGTTAGGTAAAACGATTAAAACACTTCGATCAGATCGAGGTGGAGAGTATATGGACACTGAATTCCAGGACTATATGATAGAACATGGAATTACGTCCCAACTCTCAAAGACTTGGTATGCCCGCCATGAGAATGGTGTATCGGAGAGGAGAAAGCGAGAACCTCGTTGGACATGGTTCGATCGATGATGAGCTATGCTCGTCTCCCTGATTCTTTTTGGGGTTACGCAGTGGAGACTGCGGTATACATTTTGAACACAGTTCCGTCGAAAAGTGAGTGTGAAACACCTTTCGAACTTTGGCATGGTCGTAAAACCAGTTTACGTCATTTCAGAATTTGGGGATGCCCGGCCCATGTGTTGGTGTCAAACCCGAAAAAGTTGAAACCCCGTTCAAAGTTGTGCCTCTTTGTAGGTTACTCAAAAGAGACTAGGGGTGGTTTCTTTTTCGATCCTAAGGAAAATAGGGTGCTTGTGTCAACAAACGCCACTTTCCTTGAGGAAGACCACATCAGGGATCACTTACCAAGGAGTAAGATTGTGTTAAATGAAATGGACGGTACATCAGCAAGAGTTGCTGATGGAGCTAGTATGTCAACAAGTGTTGTTGATCCTAGCTCGTCTAGTCAAGTCCGTTCCCAAGAGTTGGGAATGCCTCGACGTAATGGGAGGGCTGTGAGACAGCCTGAACGTTACATGGGTTTAGCTGAAACCTAAGTCGTCACCACCTGATGATGACTGCGAGGATCCATTGACCTATGATCAGGCAATGGCAGACGTTGACAAAGACGAATGGATTAAAGCTATGGACCAGGAAATGGAGTCGATGTACTTCAATTCCGTCTGAGAGCTTGTGGATCAACCGGATGGGGTAAAACCTATAGGTTGTAAATGGATCTACAAGCGTAAACGTGGCGTAGATGGGAAGGTGCAGACCTTCAAAGGTAGCTAGTGGCAAATGGTTTTACCTAGGTGGAAGGGGTTGACTATGAGGAAATCTTTTCACTTGTTGCCATGGTAAAGTCTATTAGAATCCTCCTGGCCATTGCCGCATATTATGACTATGAGGTATGGCAGATGGATGTCAAGACCGCCTTTCTGAATGGCAACCTTGATGAGACCATCTACATGGACCAACCCAAGGGGTTCATTGCCCAAGGCACAGAGCAAAGAGTTTGTCGGCTTCAAAGGTCTACATGAATGAGTTGGATTATCTCATTTGTACTAATTACAAAGTGAGTCGCATCCATGGTGTTACCAGAATGAGGTTTCCAACCTTATTCTTATACCATAGACTATTTAGGTTATATTCTTGAACTCAACCCAAATAGTGTCCACTACATTGATGTTCAAAATAAAAGTTATAACCTTGGAGCTTAGTTTATTGGATTTATAAATCAAGACTGTAATTCTATCAAAACAAATAACACTTTATTTAATTGATCAAAATTACACAAGTTTAGGGCATAAATCCCACCATTATTACCATCAAAGGAAATCGAAAAACATTGTTAAATAAGATAGGAAATAGAAACAAGGTTTCTAGTAAACCCTGGAACTATGTACATATTGTCTAACAAAATGTAACTCCTGCCAAAATAGAGCTTCACTTTGTCGATCGCTGCAACAAAGACTATCTCCCCAGATCCAACCCGTAGAGTAACCTCACCCTCTCGCAGCTGCTGCTCGGAATCAATTCCCTGAAAAGAAGAACAAACATGGTTAGTGGCGCCCGAATCCAATATCCAGGTAGAGACACTACTCTCCACTAAGCAAGTTTCAGTAACTAGTAAATCATATTTACCTTGATTCTTCCTCTCGGCAAGGAACTTGGGTCAGTTTCTCTTTCAGTGACCATCCCCATTGTCGTGGAAACACTTTCCTTTCTCTGCAACTTCCTTGACCTTTTTGCCCTTTTTGGCGGCAGCTCGGTCAGCTTTACCCTTCTTCATTTTCTTCTTCCCTTTCGGACGAGAAGGAGCGACAAATTTTGTCCCAAAGGTCGAACCCCTGTGATAAGAGCTGTAGTAAACATTTGCCTCAACTTCCGGTGTCCTGATCCTCATTAAGGACTGGAAGTTCTGTAGCTCATTGAGGAGGGTAGTCAGAGTGTATCTAATTTTGTTCATAACAACATTGCTACGAAACTGAAGGAAACTCTTCAGAAGAGTCTCCAGGATAAAGCTGATCTGGCTCGACTCGTCGATCGAAGCCCCGTTCATCTCTGCCAAATTAAAGTGGGTCATCATGTTCAAAACATGTTCACGGACAGACGTTCCTTCTTTCATTTGGGCGTTGAAGACGTGTTTGAGCGAATCGTGTTTGACCTGAAAGGACTGTTGTCTAAACATGTCCTGCAACAAATCCATGATCTCCTTAGCAGTGACCATTAACTCATGTTTCTTTGCCAAAACTTCAGATAAGCTGGCAATGATGTAGACCTTGGCCCTGATCCATCGATCATATGCATCACGAACACTTCGTGATGCAGTCGAGCTCGGCAACTGAGGACACTCCTCAGTAAGCACAAACTTCAGGTCATCAGTTACTAGAATCCTGTTGATATTATTCTTCCAGTTTGGAAGTTATCTCCCACTAACTTATCGGAGCGAGTAATGCTATAATTGAGCTAGACATTTTTTTTAGCTGAAAAAATAAAAAAATTTGTGTTAGTCTCGCAAAAACTTTTGAGTCCAATCAGGTTTTAGCAAACTTTAATCCTATGATCCCTAGGTCATTTAAAAATTGCAATGATATCCTAAAGGTTTAGAATGACCGCCACCGAAGGGTGAACAGAAACACTCCTCCTCTAGGACGAGACTTTCTCGACCAGACCCTAATCCCAGAATAACTCTTATCCCATTAGGCGTCCAGTTACAATTATTTGGTCGAATTCATTAACACATAACGTGTCACACCCTCTCCCGAACTACTCACTACTTAGCCCGAAAGACGGCGTGAAGCCAACAGACATTGTTTACCTCTTAACAATACCTGTTGACCCTGTTATACCTGATAAACATACTATACTTGCATATTGAACACTTTAAACTTAACACAGTTGAAACTGGACAGCTATTAAACTTACATAAGGAGAAACTCTTCTTAAGTCTCTCTTGGAAACTAAAACGACAAGAGCATCGAAACAACACAAGACAACCCATTGTTTATACAACCTCTAATGTACAAACAACTATAATATATTAACCTTTTCTTTCTTGTTTTCCTTTGTTTTTGTTTCTTTTTTCTTTCTTGAATTTCAAAGCAAGATCTCGGGTTTACAACTTACCTCCCCCTTAAGAAATTTCGTCCTCGAAATTTAGCAGTCCTTAGGTGAAGATCGTCGGATACTTCTTCCACATTTGGTCCTCTAACTCCCAGGTTGCTTCCTCCACTCCGTGATGTCTCCAACGAACCTTCACGAGTGGGATCGTCTTGTTTCTCAAAACTTGTTCTTTCCTGTTGAGGATTTGAACTGCATCCTCTACTTGTTGTGCTTGCAACACATGTTTCAGATCTGGAATATACTTCCTCAACATGGACACATGGAAAATATCATGTACTCGAGATAGTTCTACTGGCAACTCAAGTCTGTAGGTTGCTGACCCAACTCGTTCCACTATCTTATAAGGACCAATATACCTAGGACTTAACTTATCTTTCCTACCAAGCGAAGGACACCTTTCCATGGAGATAACTTCAAGAAAACTTGATCTCCGACCTGGAATTCTAAGTCCTTTCGTTGCTTATCTGCGTAACTCCTCTACGATCTTGGGTTACCTTCAGATTCTCTCTGATTACCTTAATGTTGTCTGTCGTAACTTGCACCAACTCAAGACCAACTAGCTTTCTCTCTCCTACCTCGTTCCAACATACAGGCGTTCAACACGATCTTCCATATAGAGCCTCAAGTGGTGCTATGCAAATACTAGACTTCTAGCTGTTATTTTAAGCGAATTCCATAAGTGATAAGTGTGTATCTCAACTTCCCTTAAATTAAAGGACACATACTCTTAAGATGTCCTGTAAGGTCTGGATGGTCCTCTCTGACTGACCATCTGTCTGAGGATGGAATACTATACTAAATTTCAACTTTGTCCTTATAGCCTTCTGTAAACTAGGCCAAAACTTAGAAGTAAATCTTGGATCTCTATCTGAAACTATGGGCACTGACACTCTGTATTGACTCACAATTTTATCGACGTATAGCTTAGCAAGCTGATCGAGCGTAGACGTCGCTTTAATTGGTATAACCGTACTGTCTTAGTGAGTCTATCCACTATTACACAAATACCATCATGTCCACTTGAAGTACGTGGTAATCCAAACAGAAAATCCATAGTCATATGCTCCCATTTCCATTCCAGCACTGGCAATGGATTAAGGAGTCCTCCTGGTCTCTGTCTAACTGGTTTAACCTGCTGGCAGATCAAACATCTATCAAAATAATCAGCTATCTCCCGCTTCATCCTAGGCCACCAATACGTTCCCTTCAAAGTTTTGTATATCTTGGTGTTTCCTGGATGCATAGCGTAAGCTGAACTGTGAGCTTCCTCTACAATAGCATCTTTAAGCTCACCAACACTCGGAACGCATAGTCTACCCTGTCTCTCTATGGCTCCGTCTGATCTCATTTTATATTCTGCTTCTGGGCCCTATTTGGACTTTCCAAACATTTTCTGCAGGTTACTATCCTCTGGCTGTTTCCTCACAATCTCTGCTACGAGCGAAGACTGGACATGTAATGAATACTCTCAAATGCACAACTTTAGACTTGTGTTAGAACTAGAACCTTGGCTCGTACACTCGACCTATCTCCTCTTAGCCTATCAAACAAACCAAATCCATGTATTAGAACCTCGAGCTCATGATTTTCAGAGGGTTCAAAAAGGAAGAGTTTGGTATAGAGTACATCCTTTTTAGATAAGTAATGAAGAAGTTATGACTGTTTGAATACATGGTATAAAATCTGTGAAATGCTGGAAAATTGAGTTGTAAACCCGAGATCTTTCTTTGGAATTCAAGAAACAAAAAAGAAATAAAAACAAAGGAAAACAAGAAAGAAAAGGTTAATATATTATAGTTGTTTGTACATTAGAGGTTGTATAAACAATGGGTTGTCTTGTGTTGTTTTTGATGCTCTTGTCGTTTAAGTTTCCAAGAGAGACATAAGAAGAGTTTCTCCTTATGTATGTTTAATAGTTGTCCAGTTTCCACTGTGTTAAGTTTAAAATGTTCCAATATGCAAGTATAGTATGTTTATCAGGTATAACAGGGTCAACAGGTATTGTTAAGAGGTAAACAATGTCTGTTGGCTTCACGCCGTCTTTCGGGCTATGTAGTAAGTAGTTCGGGAGAGGGTGTGACATAACGAATCCCGTGAGTGTCACCCTCAATCTTTAAGTTTCCAAGTATTTGTCCAAATAATAGCCACCGAAGGGTGAACCACGAAGGAAAACAAACAAGGAAACTGTATCCCTATTGTGAATTCACGGTGTTCCGACTCTCATGTTCAAGACCCTCCGAAGGGATTGTCTGGTCCATGCCAAACTAGCAGGCAGATCATAGGGGTCTCACGGTGTGAATCGAAAGAAGAGACCGTGGGTCCTGTTTTCAGAGGTTCTGCTCCCACTCACTATAAGTACTCTCTCCATCCACTTTGATATTGACCCATACAAATACCATCCGAAGGGGGACGCTCCCACTTGCGCCACGAGGCCGAGTATGGATCTCACGGTGCAGACTTAACGGAGATTTGTGGTCGAAAATTAAATGTATCTCATACACTATATTTCCTCCCACGCAACACTTTATAATTTCGGGATTGACCTAGATTAACCTGCTAAAATTTACCGAAGCCTACAAATATAACTCTTATATGGTATTTAGCCTAAGTTTATAATCAGATTATTACTTAGGTCTATGTGAGTAAATTAATCAACTTTTAATTAACGGCACTCCCGAAAAATATAACCTAAGAATCACCAGACCGAATTCACTCCCAAGTCGGTTTCCAGGTAGGGGTGTTCCGCAAGCGTTAACTTAAATACCCCAGCCTTAGACAAAACCTTCTTTAGACAGAGTTACTTATCAGTCACCACTCAAAGATTACATTTTGATTTCCTAATTCTAATCTTATTAGAACTAGAAAACCTAAGTCTAATTATTCAAGTTCTAAACACTCTTAAACTAATAATTAACTTTGGTTACATGCATTTCTATGTTATAGTGCTTGATCATTCATCACATGAATAACTATATACTATAACATAATAATTCATCACATGAAATTAAATGCATGAGCATACTTTAATCTAAAAATATAACACTTATATTAATTAAATTAAAACATGCATTTAATTATATCATAACTCTTATAATATAAACTATCATGCAAACTATATATTATAACACTTATAATATAAATGATGCATGAAAATGTTTAACCTAAGGTGAGATTTTAAATCTATATGACATACACTATGCACATAGAAATTAATTAAATCATACATCACATGCATAAAATAATTAAATAGCAAAAATGGACCGATTTTGGCACTTAGGGGCATTTATTTAATTAAATAACATTAAATTAACATTTATATTAATGTTATTTAATAAAATAAATTAAAAACAAATAAATAAATACATTTTAGAAAATAAAATAAAAGAAAAACGTGAGAAAAACTGTCCACGTTGCACAACCCCATGAAGTTCTCGCGCTCGCCCAACTGTCCACTACGTTGTAGCGTTCAACGTCGTGGGAAGCATTGCAATGTTGCAGCTTCCAGCGTCACGCCCCGCGTGCTCCACGCCCGATGGCGCGGTAACGCCGCTGCTCTGATCAAAGCCTCGAGCGCATGCGCAGTTGTTGAGACACCGATAAATACCGTCTCAACGGTGTCGACAGAACAACAAGCTCCTCTTGCTATTCTTCGTCGATTCTCACCTGATTCCGCTCCGATTTCTTCACAACAACTCTTGCCACGAACGACTCGGACTTACAGACTCGATTTACATTGAAATGCCCAAATACAACGGGTCCTTACATTGATCTAATCAACATAAAATGTAAATCTAAACTAGTGTCAAAATCGAAAACATCCATAATTGCAAACCACAATTTATCTCATAAATTAAAGGCCATATCCACCAAATTTTAACGAAAAACAGTGCACAACAAGAACCAACGTATGGCTCTGATACCAATTGAAGAAAATGAAACTCCCCGCGCAGCGAAAGACGATCGAATCGTCGTGCTGAAGTTGTGCTACTAAATTTCATTAAAATTATCTAATACTTAGAACTAGGATAAACATGCATATCTAGGAAAGAAAATTCGGCAAGTTCTCGTTACTTACTTGTTGAAGACTTTCTTCAAAGTTTCCTTTCCGTTCACGATTAAGAACTCTTCGTGCTTCCCCGATCTCAACGTTCTCGAACACTTCTCACGAACGTAAACCGAACACCACCACTTGGCTTCTCAGTTGTTCTTGCTTTGGAACAAGGAAGACAGTGGGATATTTTGTTTTGGTTTTTAGGAGGAGAAAACTTGAGAGAGAATTGAGAGAGAGTGATCTATTCTTTTGGTGAGATTTCCAAAAATGAGAGAATCATACAAGAACCCTTCTTGCAAAGGGGTTTATATAATGGTGATAGGTGGAGTTGAAATCTCCACTTATTTACCATTTTACCACAACTATAGGTTATGAAAATCATATTTGCATAACCACATATTATAAGATATCTCATATCTAATTTTACAAATCACATTTGCAATATTGTGGATTTATTAAATTGAATCACATCCAATTTAATATCTCTCAATTTAATTTCTCCTGATTAGCCCTAATTCAACAATTAGGGTAACCTATAGTTTATCATGAATCTCATTCACATTAAACTATATATTATATCATTCATATCTCAAATAAATGACATAAATGCTCTTTAGTGAAATTGAACACCTCAATTCACAACGAAACATTAAACCTTCTTTTAACCCAGTTTGAGCCAACCGAGGGACCTAATGGACCTACAGTGACGAGCTCCAATGATCCGAGATTAACCTATCAAACCCTTTGACCTGGTTAATCGACATTCATTAGCTACGGTAACACTCCACTAAAGCCCGTAGCTGCACTGCCATCAGCCCAAGATATTACGTGTCCATTGATATAACCAATGCCCATGAGTCGAACCTTCACATGTTGTTCGTCGACACTGCTGGGTCTAATTACCGTTTTATCCCTGTGTCTACCTCTTGCTCTTTAAGTCCCTACTGCTCCTCTAATGAATAACAACGTTGTGATGGTCCAACCATACACAACAACCCTCTCGGGCCAGTGAGAGGGTGGGCACCCATTGTCTAAGCCCTGGAGACAACACTTTAGGGAACAACCCCCTCTAGTTTCCCTAAAAGGCGGAAGCAGTGAATTCCATCTCGCGTATTAAGTTTCCAGCTCCCTACTTGGTCCATCCACCGAGAAGATAGGCATATTGGGCGAGTAATGCGTGACCACCCTCACCCGTACTAGTCAAAGTCAAAGTGACTTCACTCGCATGACATGCGATCCGTAACACGCTCGAGATTGAGTCGAGTCATTAATGGTAATCTACGAAGTTATTAGTCCTTCATCACAGCGGTGTTACATCAAAGAGGTCTAATAATTCACGGTCCGTCTTGTACAATCTCATTGTACTGGATTCCCCCACTCGCATGTCAACCACATGAACGAGTCAGATCACCTCGTTTGTATCTTAATACAAAGTGGGTCGCATCCACAATGTATCTAGGATTAGGTCTCCAACCCCATCCATATACTGTAGACCGTTCAGGTCCTTAACTCGAACGTGATCCTCCCTGTGTGTCCACTACACACTGTTCAAGTTCTAGTTCTCTCATGTATTCAATGACCCTGGAGCTTAGTTTTTTTTTGACAAAGTTTGTGATAAATGCGAGACACAAAAGATGAAATAATTAACTCTTTATTAATTTCAAATAGTAATTTACAAACTGAACGAGATTAGGACAAACATCCCAAATAACTCCCACTTGGACTAAGCTTTGTGGAGCAAATACATTTCTGAAATGTACATAAATTACAATGAAGTAATACAATAAACTAGGGCATTGAATACCCGTTTACATATCTCCCACCTGCCCTAGTCAGAAAGTACTCGAAGACCTAGACACTCTAGATGACCCTCAGACACCTTAGTCGTGAGGGACTTTGTAAATGGATCAGCTACGTTGTGCTCTGACGCTATCTGCGTGACTGTCACGTCGCCGCGGTGCACAATCTCCCGTATCAGGTGATACTTCTGCTCAATGTGTTTGCCTCTCTTATGGCTCTGAGGCTCTCTGAAGTTGGCTACTACACCACTGTTGACACAAAACAGTGTGATTGGCAAATTCATATTTAGAACAACTTCAAAATCTGCCATGAACTTCCTAAGCCAAACAGCTTCCTTTGCTGCTTCACAAGTCGCAACATACTCCGCTTCCATAGTGGAACCAGTGATGCACCCCTGCTTGATGTTTCGCCATACTACAACTCCTCCATTCAGAATGAAGGTTGACCCCAAAGTGGATTTCCTAGAATCCATATCGGTCTGAAAGTCAGAATCTATGTATCCCGTAAGGATCAAATCCCCACTGCCATACACTAAGCTGTAGTTCTTCGTTCTCCTAAGATAGTTGAGGATCGCCTTTACGGGTGTCCAGTGATCTAATCCTGGATTGGATTGATACCTACTGACTATCCCTACCGCATAACAGATGTCGGGCCTAGTACACAGCATGGCATACATAAGGCTCCCTACAAACCAAGCATGGGGATCCGTCTCATATCCTCAACCTCTTGAGGAGTCTTAGGACACTGATCCTTGGACAGGTGAACCCCGTGCCTGAAAGGCAACATGCCCTTCTTGGAGTTCTGCATGTTATATCTAGACAACATCTTGTCAATATAAGACACTTGAGACATGGCTGCGTTACTTGTTCTTAGGTTAGGACAATCTAGATACCTAGAACATATACCGAGCTTCTCCCAAATCTTTCATTTGGAATTGCGAAGCTAGCCATTTCTTTACGTCAGTAAGGAATCCTACCTCATTACCAACGATAATGATATCATCCACGTATAATATATGAAATGCGACAGTTTTGTCGACGATTTTTCTGTAGACACAAGGCTCGTCAACATTCTGATCAAAGCCATAAGATTTGATTGTCTCATCAAATCTTATATTCCAAGACCTCGAGGCTTGTTTCAGTCCATAAATGGACCTATGAAGTCGGCAAACCTTTTTCTCTTGGCCTTGTGTTATGAACCCTTTTGGCTGGTCCATGTAGATGGTTTCGTCAAGGTTGCCATTCAGAAAGGCAGTCTTGACATCCATCTGCCATACCTCGTAGTCATAATATGCGGCAATGGCCTGAAGGATCCTGATCGACTTTAGCATGGCAACAGATGAAAAGGTTTCCTCATAGTCAACACCTTCGACCTAGGTAAAACCCTTTGCCACTAGTCGTGCTTTGAAGGTCTGCACCTTCCCATCTACGCCACGTTTACGCTTGTCGATCCATTTACAACCTATAGGTTTTATCCCATCCGGTTGATACACAAGCTCCCAAACAGAATTGAAGTACATCGACTCCATTTCCTGGTCCATAGCTTTAATCCATTTGTCCTTCTCCACATCAGCATTGCCTGATCATAGGTCAATGGATCCTCACAGTCATCATCAGGATTGACGACTTGGGTTGTAGCTAAACCCAATGTAACGCTCAGGCTGTCTAATTGCCCTCCCACTACGTCGAGGCATTCCCAACTCTTGGGAACAGACTTGACTTGACGTGCTAGGATCAACAACACTTGTTGACGTACTAGCCCAATCAGTAACTCTTACTGACGTACTGTCCATTTCGTTCAACACGATTTTGCTTCTAGGCAAATGATCCCTGCTGTGGTCTTCCTCAAGGAAAGTGGCGTTTGTCGACCCAAGCACCCTATTTTCCTTAGGATCGTAAAACAGACCACCTCTGGTCTCTTTTGGGTAACCTACGAATAGGCATAATTTTTAACGGGGTTTCAATTTCTTCGGGTTTGACACCAACACGTAGGTCGGGCATCCCCAAATTCTGAAATGGTGTAAACTACCTTTACGTCCAGTCTAGAGTTCGAAAGGTGTTTCACAAACACTCTTCGACGGAACGTTGTTAAAAATATAAACCGCAATCTCCACTTCTTAACCCCGAAAAGAATCAGGGAGACGAGCGTAGCTCATCATCGACCGAATCATGTCCAACAGGGTTCTGTTTCTACTCTCCGATGCACCATTCTGCTGTGGCATACCAGATGTTGAGAGTTGGGACGTAATTCCGTGTTTTATCATATAGTCCTAGAATTATGTGTCCATATACTCTCCACCTCGATCTGATCGAAGTATTTTTATGGTTTTACCTAACAGGTTCTCAACCTCAGTCTTGTACTCCTTGAACTTTTCAAGAGTTTCAGACTTCCTATGCATTAGGTAAATATACCCATACCTTGAATAATCATCTATGAAAGATACGAAGTATTCGTAACCACCTCGTGCTTTAACACTCATCGGACCACAGAGGTCAAAATGTATAAGATCAAGGGGCTCTTTGGCTTTATATCCTTTTCCACAAAAAGGTCGTTTGGTCATTTTGCCTTCGAGGCATGACTCACACATCGGTAAAGAATTTTCTTCCAACTGACTTAGAAGTCCACTCTTCACAAGTCTCTCAATCCTATTGAGATTAATGTGGCCTAACCTTATATGCCAAAGACGGGCATTTTCTTTTGGAGAAACTTTAATTCTCTTATTTCGTGTTTCTACAGTTTTAAATAACTTAGTGTTCAAAATGCCTTTGACTGAATTTGGTTTCAAAACATACAAATTAGACTTAACTGAAGCAGAACAAATAAGATTGCCTTTTCTGGAAATAAACGCTTTATTACCATCAAAGAAAATCGAAAAACATTGTTCAATAAGACAGGAAATAGAAACAAGGTTTCTAGTAAACCCTGGAACTATGTACATATTGTCTAACAAAATGTAACTCCTGCCAAAATATAGCTTCACTTTGCCGATCGCTGCAGCAGAGACTATCTCCCCGAATCCAACCCGTAGAGTCACCTCACCCTCTCTCAACTGTTGCCAGGAATCAATTCCCTGAAAAGAAGAACAAACATGGTTAATGGCGCCCGAATCCAATATCCAGGCAGAGTCACTACTCTCAACTAAGCAAGTTTCAGTTACTAGTAAATCATATTTACCTTGATTCTTCCTCTCGGCAAAGAACTTGGGACAGTTTCTCTTCCAGTGACCATCCCCATTGCAGTGGAAACACTCTCCTTTCTCTGCAACTTCCTTGACCTTTTTGCCCTTTTGGGCGGCAACTTTACCCTTCTTCATTTTCTTATTCCCTTTCGGGCGAGAATGAGCGACAGATTTGGTCCCAGAGGTCAAACTTCTGTGATAAGACCTGTAGGCAACATTTGCCTCAGCTTCCGGTGTCCTGATCCTCATTAAGGACTGGAAGTTCTGTAGCTCATTGAGGAAGGTAGTCAGAGTGTAGCTAATTTTGTTCATAACAGAATTGCTACGAAACTGAAGGAAACTCTTCGGAAGAGTCTCTAGGATAAAGCTGATCTGGCTCGACTCGTCGATTGAAGCCCCGTTCATCTCAGCCAAATGAAAATGGGTCATCATGTCCAGAACATGTTCACGGACAGACGTCCCTTCTTTCATTCGGGTGTTGAAGACATGTTTGAGAGAATCGTGACTGACCTGAAAGGACTGTTGTCCAAACATGTCCTGCAACGAATCCATGATCTCCTTAGCGGTGACTATCAACTCATGCTTCTTTGCCAAAACTTCAGATAAGCTGGCAGTGATGTAGACCTTGGCCCTGATCCATCAATCGTATGCATCACGAACACTTCGTGATGCAATGAGCTCGAAGAATCGAGGACACTCCTCGAAGCACGAACTTCAGTCGCGATTACTAGAATCGTGTTAATATTATTCTTCCACGTGAAGGGAATGAGAATCTCCGCGCGGCGGAAGACGATCGAATCGTCGTGGTATCGTTATGCTACCCGATTTCACTAAAATTATCTATCTAATAGTTTAGGCTAAACATGCTAAAAAATGGAAAGAAAAACAGCAAGTAGAACACTTACTTGTTGTAGACGTGCTTTGACTTTTCCTTTCCGATCACGAACTCTTCGTGTTCTCCCAACGATCTCAAATTTCTCGAACTCTTCTCCCGATCAATAACGAACACAACCAACCAGAGTCTCGGTTGTTCTTCTTTTGGAAGAAGGAAAGTTGTGGGACTTTGAGTTTTGTTAAAGGAGGAGAAAATGAGAGAGGATTTGAGAGAAAGTCAAGGCTCTTCTCTTTGGTGAAATTCGAAAAATGAGAGAATGTGATCCATTCCTTCTTGCAAGAAGGGTTTAAATAATGGAAAATGATGGAGTTAAAATCTCCACATTATTACCACTTTACCACAACCATAGGTTATGCAAATTATATTTGCATAACCATATAATATAAGATATCTCATATCTCATCTTACAAATCACATTTGTATAATTGTTGATTTATTAAATTGAATCGTATTCAATTTAATTCCTCTCAATTAATTTCTCCAATTAGCCCTAATTCAACAATTAGGCTAACCTATAGTTTATTATGAATCTCATTCACATTATATTATATCATTCATATCTCATATAAATGACATAAATGCCCTTTAAGTGAAATTAAACACTTCAATTCACACCAAAATACTAACCCTTCTTTTATCCCAGATTGAGCCAACCGAGGGACCTAATGGACCTACAGTGACGAGCTCCAATGATCCGAGATTAACCTATCAAACTCTTTGACTCGGTTAATCAACCTTCATTAGCTACGGTAACACTCCATTAAAGCCCGTAGCTGCACTCCCGTCAGTGCAGAATATTACGTGTCTACTGATATAACCAATGCCTATGAGTCGACCCTTCACAGGTTATTCGTAGACACTACTGGGTCAAAATACCGTTTTACTCCTGTGTCTACTTCTTGCTCCTTAAGTCCCCACTGTTCCTCTAATGAACAACAACGTTGTAATGGTCCGACCATACAAAACAACTCTCTCGTGCCAGTGAGAGAGTGGACGCCCGTTGTCCAAGCCCTAGAGACAACACTTAAGGGAACAACTCCTCTAGTTTCCCTAAAGGCGGGAACGAGTGAATTCCATCTTGCGTAGTTATGTTCCCAGCTCCCTACTTGGTTCTGTCCCAGAGAAGATAGCCATATTGAGCGAGTAACTGTGACCACCCTCACCTGTACTAGTCAAAGGACAGACCCCCGCAAACAGGAGTCTGTAACACGCTCAGGATTCAGGTCGAGTCACTAATGGTCATCTACGAAGTTATTAGTCCTTATTGTCAACGGTGTAACATAAGTAGGTCTAAGGAATTCACGGTTCGGTCTTGAACAATCTCATTGCACAGGATGCCCCCACTCGCATGTCAACCACGTGAACGAGTCAGATCACCTCGTTTGTATCTTAATACAAAGCGGGTCGCATCCACAGTGTATACAGGATTAGGTCTCCAATTCTATCTATATACCGTAGACAGTTCGGGTCATTTACTCGAACGTGATCCTCCCTATGTGTCCATTACATATCGTTCAAATTTTAGTTCTCTCATGAATTCAATGACCCTTGAGCTTAGTTTATTGGTCAAAGTTGTATAAAATGTGAGACACAAAATAATAAAATGAATAACACTTTATTAATTTCAAATAGTAATTTACAAACACGAGATTAGGAAAAAAATCCCAACAAACTCCCACTTGGACTAAGCTAGTGGAGCAAATACATTTCTGAAATGTACATAAATTACAATGAAGTAATAAAATAAACTAGGGCATTGAATACATGTTTACATATCTCCCATTTGCCCTAGTCAGGAAGCACTCGAAGACCTAGACTCTCTAGGTGACCCTCAAACACCTTAGTCGTGAGGGGCTTTGTAAATGGATCAGCTACGTTGTGTTCCGACGCTATTGATGCGAAAATCTCGAGTGCCCTAAACTAATGCAAATTAGAATAAAACCCCGACACTTTTACGACGTGCAAGTATACACGGTCGAGAGCAGCAAGTGATAAGTTAAAAGTATCGATCCCACGAGGACTAGTTAGACCTAAATTAGTGAGTGTCCTAGCAAATTTTCCTTATTTTAGTGCAATGCATGAGTGTGCAATTTCCTATAGTAGATAAACAGATGTGATAAGTAAGACAAGATAAGACTAGACTCAAGAAAATAAGTAAATTTAAATGAGGGGAGAGGAGAATGCAAACAAGAGGGGAGATACAAGAGATGAGATTTGTAATGAAAAATAGGCTCGGGTTAGGTTAGAGTTCTAATGTTCGATTTGAATAAATTTTGAGTGATGCCTTGAATTTACCTACACATGCATTCAAATGATTCTTCCAAAATCACTAAGTTTTAAAACCTACAATTTCCCAATTGTGATCTAAATTATGCCCATGATTTTAGGTTCTAGGTGGGTTAATTATCCCTAATCAACTCAATAATCCTAGAATGAAATTTTAGTTTTCTAATTCATTAGCTTTCCCAAGTTTATGAATTATAGAGAAGTTAAAAAGGCCAATTTTAATTCTCATGCACCATTAAATTTAATAAAATTTCATAAATTCAATTAATGGCATCAACCATAAATTTAATCCAAAATTACATTAAAACAACCTAACCCTTGCCTAAAGAAATTCAGTTCATGATGGAAATTAACTCATAAACTTCTAATTGATGCATGTTTTTATCCATCAAAGAATTCAAGAAAACAACCCAATGATGTTCATAAATTTATCATAAATCAGTCACAATTCTAGCCTAAAAACAGTCACGAATTCGGTCTAAAATAGTGAACAAAAATAGTCTTAAATATGTGTCCAATAGCGGAAAAACAACATTAACAATTAGAGATTAGAGAGGTAATGACACGAAGCAAAAGATACCACCAAAGACAGCAGACCATAGTAGCAGATTTTAGTTTTGCAGGTTCTGTGCGACAGCGATATCTCATCCACCGAAGCTCAGAACGACGATCCAACCGTTCAAAGTAAAGCCCTATGAGTCTTGAATAATCTGGAAAAGTTTCAGCACGATCCAACGGTTGAAACTCCGGCAAACGACAACTTTATGAGCATCGTCTGTGAAAAACCGAACTGCTGTTGTCGCCCAATGTGACTGCGATATCTGACACAGGAAAGCTCGAAACCACGATCCAACCGTTCAAATGGGAGCTCTATGAGTCCTCAACAGGCTGACAAAGTTTTAGTAAAATCCAACGGTTGGATCGCCGGTAATCACAAATTTCGTGAATGACGTCTGTGAAAATCGAACTGCACTCTCAATTTTGTTACAATAATGACCTCTCGGTTTTGCTACAGCAATAACACCCTGAATCTTCAATTTTTCCTCACTCACGATTGCTACAGCAATGGAACCTTCACGATTTTCCTCTCCAATGCACACCTTTGCTGTAGCAATCGCCCGCTCTCTCTCTCGGTCTCTTCCTCTTTGCGACTACTCCTCCTCTCCCTTGGCACTTGTGAACCCTAGCCTCCTTATAGAAGATGGTGTTGTTTCTAACTCCACAAATTACAAAAATACCCTTAAGAGTAAAAAAAGACCATATAACCCTTTGGGTAAAATGTCTAAAATGCCCTTAGGGACTCTTGTAATTTTTAAACATCTCCTACACACGTAAAAATCCCAAATAAATTTATGAAGTCAATTATAAATCAAACTAAATACACGAGGATTTTTGGAGTTAAGAAAAATCTCAAATTTCGGTCTTTAATTAACCGTTAGCTTATTTTCCTAAATTCTTGAATTAAAACACAAAAACATCAAAATTAATTCTTTTTGCACCTAATGCTTAAATTCAAGATATTAAAGCTAACACACATAATTTAGGGATAAAATAACATGAGGATCACTAAATTAGATGCAATTCAAGTGGATTAAACACTAAAATTCTAGTAAAATAACTCACTTATGGTGAGTTATCACCATCTCAAGGTGGACTGTCACGTCTCCGCGTGCACAATCTCCCGTATCAGATGATACTTCCGCTCAATGTGTTTGCCTCTCTTATGGCTCCGAGGCTCCCTGCAATTGGCTACTGTACCACTCTTGTCACAAAACAGTGTGATTGGAAAGTTCATATTTGGAACAACGTCCAAATCTGTCATGAACTTCCTATGCCAAACAACATCCTTTGCAGCTTCACAAGCCGCAACGTACTCCGCTTCCATAGTGGAATCAAGCAATGCATCCTCGCTGATGCTTCGCCATACTACTGCCTCCTCCATTCGAATGAAGGTGACCAGAAGTGGATTTCCTAGAATCCTTATCCATGCAGAAAGTCGTAATTTGTGTATCCCGTAAGGATCAAATCCCCACCGCCATACACTAAGCTGTAGTTCCTCGTTCTCCTAAGATAGTTGAGGATCGCCTTTACGGCTGTCCAATGATCTAATCCTGGATTGGATTGATACCTACTTACAATCCCTACTATATAACAGATGTCGGGCCGACTACACAACATAGCATACATAAGGCTCCGTACAGCTGAAGCATAGGGTATCCGTCTCATATCCTCAACCTCTTGAGGAGTCTTAGGACACTGATCCTTAGACAGGTGAACCTCGTGCCTGAAAAGCAGCATGCCCTTCTTTGAGTTCTGCATCTTATATCTAGACAACATCTTGTCAATATAAGACGCTTGAGATATGGCTAGCGTTCTGTTCTTCCGGTTTCGGACAATCTGGATACCTAGAAGATACTGAGCTTCTCCCAAATCTTTCATTTGGAATTGCGAAGCTAGCCATTTCTTTACGTCAGTAAGGAATCCTACCTCATTTCCAATGAGAAGGATATCATCCATGTATAATATAAGAAATGCGACAGTTTTGTCGACGATTTTCTTGTAGACACAAGGCTTGTCCAAATTCTGATCAAAGCCATAAGATTTGATTGCCTCATCAAACCTTATATTCCAAGACCTCGAGGCTTGTTTCAATCCATAAATGGACCTATGAAACCGACAAACCTTTTGCTCTTGGCCTTGGGTTATGAACCCTTTGGGTTGGTCCATGTAGATGGTTTCGTCAAGGTTGCCATTCAGAAAGACGGTATTGACATCCATCTGCCGTACCTCGTAGTCCATAATACTCGACAATGGCCAGAAGGATCCTGATCGACTTTACCATGGCAACAGGTGAAAAGGTTTCCCCATAGTCAACCCCTTCGACCTGGGTAAAATCCTTTGCCACTAGTCGTGCTTTGAAGGTCTGCACCTTCCCATCTACGCCAAGTTTACGCTTGTAGATCCATTTACAACCTATAGGTTTTACCCCATCTTGTTGATCCACAAGCTCCCAGACAGAATTGAAGTACATCGACTCCATTTTCTAGGCCATAGCTTTAATCCATTCGTCCTTGTCATCATCAGGGATTGCCTGATCATAAGTCAATGGATCCTCGCAGTCATCATTAGGACTGACGGCTTGGGTTTCAGCTAAACCCATGTAACGTTCAGGCTGTTTCACAGCCTTCCTACTACGTCGAGGCATTCCCAACTCTTGGGAACGGACTTGACTTGACATGCTAGGATCAACAACACTTGTTGACATACTAGCCCCATCAATAACTCTTGCTGACCTACTGTCCATTTCGTTTTACACGACTTTGCTCCTAGGCACATGATCCCGGATATGGTCTTCCTCAAGGAAAGTGGCATTTGTCGACACAAGCACCCTATTATCCTTAGGATCGTAAAACAACCCACCTCTGGTCTCTTTTGCGATACCTACGAATAGGCATAATTTTGAACGAGATTCAAACTTCTTCGGGTTTGACACCAACACGTGGGTCGGGCATCCCCAAATTCTGAAATGGTGTAAACTACCTTTACGACCATTCCAGAGTTCAAAAGGTGTTTCACAAACACTCTTTGACGGAACGTTGTTCAAAATATACACCGCAGTCTCTACTGCTAACCCCAAAAGGAATCAGGGAGACGAGCATAGTTCATCATCAAACGAACCATGTCCAACAGGGTTCTGTTTCTCCTCTCTGATACACCATTCTGTCGTGGCATACCAGGTGCTAAGAGTTGAGACGTAATTCCATGTTCTATCATATAGTCCTGGAATTCTGTGTCCATATACTCTCCACCTCGATCGGATCGAAGTATTTTTATGGTTTACCTAGTTGGTTCTCAACCTCAGTCTTGTACTCCTTGAACTTTTCAAGAGTTTCAGACTTCCTATGCATTAGGTAAATATACCCATACTTCGAATAATCATCAATGAAAGAAACGAAGTATTCGTAACAACCTCGTGCTTTAACACTCATCGGACCATAGATGTCAGAATGTATAAGCTCAAGGGGTTACTTGGCTCTATATCCTTTTCCACTAAAAGAACGTTTGGTCATTTTGCCTTCGAGGCATGACTCACACACCGGTAAAGAGTTTTCTTCTAACTGACTTAGAAGTCCACTCTTCACTAGTCTCTCAATCCGATTGAGATTAATGTGGCCTAACCTTAGATGCCAAAGATGGGCATTTTCTGTAGGAGAAACCTTAACTCTCTTAGTTCGCGTTTCTACAGTTTTAAACAATTCAGTATTCAAAACGCTTTTGACCGAATTTTGCTTTAAAACATACAAGTTAGACTCAAGTGAAGCTGAACAAATCAAATTGCCTTTGAAAGAAATAAACGCTTTATTAGAATCAAAGGCAATCGAAATACAATGTTCAATGAGACAGGAAATAGAAACAAGGTTTCTAGTAAACCCTGGGACTATATACATATTGTCCAACAATAAAAAACTTCCTGCCAAAATAAAGCTTTCACTTTGCCGATCGCTGCAGCAGAGACTATCTTCCCGGATCCAACCCGTAGAGTCACCTCACCCTCTCGCAGTGGCTGCCAGGAATCAATTCCCTGAAAAGAAGAATAAACGTGGTTAGTGGCGCCCGAATCTAAAATCCAGTCAGAGTCACTACTCTCCACTAAACATGTTTCAGTAACCAGTAAATCACATTTACCTTGATTTTTCCTCTCGGAAAGGAACTTGAGAGAGTTTCCCTTCCAGTGGTCATCCCCATTGCAGTGGAAACACTTTCATTTCTCTGCAACTTCTTTGACCTTCTTGCCTTTTTGGGCGACAGCTCTGTCACCTTTACTCCTCTTCATCTTCTTCTTCCCATTCGGGCGTAAAGGAGCAATAGGTTTAGTCCCAGAAGTCAAACCCCCCGTGATAAGACTCAGAGAGGCAACATTTGCCCTCATTTTCAGTGCCCGATCCTCATCAAAGACTGGAAATTTTGTAGCTCATTGAGGAGGGTAGTCATAGTGAAGCTAATTTTGTTCATAACAGCATTGCTATGAAACTGAAGGAAACTCTTCGGAAGAGTCTCCAGAATAAAGCTAACCTGGCTCGACTAGTCGATCGAAGTCTCATTCATCTCCACCAAATTAAAGTGGGTCATCATGTCTAGAACATGTTCATGGACAGACGACCCTTCTTTCATTCGGGCGTTGAAGACGTGTTTGAGTGAATCGTGCCTGACCTGGAAGGACTGTTGTTCAAACATGTCCTGCAACCAATCCACGATCTCCTTAGCGGTGACCATAAACTCATGTTTTTTTGCCAAGACTTCAGATAAGCTTGCAATTATATAGACCTTGGCCTTTTGATTGGAACTGATCCATCGATCGTAAGCATCACGAACACTTTGTGATGCAGCCGAGCTCGACAACTGAGGACATTCCTCAGTAAGCACAAACTTCAGGTCGTCAGTTACTAAGATCGTGTTGATATTATTCTTCCAAGTTTGGAAGTTATCTCCCACTACTTTGTCGGAAGCTAATAAAGCTATTAATTGAGATAGACATGTTTTAGCTGAAAAATCAAATAAGTTTTGTGTCAGTCTCGCATAAACTTTTGAAAACCAATCAAGTTTTAGCAATATTTAATCCTATGATCCCTAGGTCATATAAAAATTGCAATGATATCCTAATGGTTTAGAATGACCGCCACCGAAGGGTGAAAAGAAACACTCCTCCTCTAGAACGAGACTTTCTCGACCATACCCTAATACAAGAATAACTCTTATTCCATTAGGCATCCAGTTACCATTATTTGGTCGAATTCATTAACACTTAACGAATTCTGTGAATGACACCTTCAATCTTTAAGTTTCCAAGTATCCGTCCAAACCATCGCCACCGAAGGGTGAACTACGAAGGAAAACCAACAAGGAAACGGTGTCCCTTTCGTGAATTCACGGTGTTCCGACTCCCATGATCAAGGCCCTCCGAAGGGATTGTCTGGTCCAAGCCAAACTAGCAGGCGGATCATAGGGGTCTCCTGGTGCGAATCGAAAGAAGAGACCGTGGGTCCTGTTTTCATAGGTCCCGCTCCCACTCACTATAAGTACTCTCTCCATCCACGATGATATTGATCCATACAAATACCATCCGAAGGGGGGACGCTCCCATTTGCGCCACAAGGCCGAGTATGGATCTCACGGTGCGGACTTATGGAGATTTGTTGTTGAAAATTAAATGTATCTCATACACTATATTTCCTCCCACTCAACACTTTATTAATTTTGGGATTGACCTAGATAAACCGGCTAAAATTTACCTAAGTCTACCAATATAACTCTTATATGGTATTTAACCTAAGTTTATAATCACATTATTACTTAGGTTTATGTGAGTAAATTAAAACACTTATAATTAACGACACTCACGATAAGTATAATCTAAGAATCTCCAGACCGAATTCACTCCCAAGTCGGTTTCCAGGTAAGGGTGTTCCGCAAGCGTCAACTTAAATACCCCATCCTTAGACAAAACCTTCCTTAGACAGAGTTACTAATCAGTCACCATTCAAAGACTATACTTTGATTTCCTAATTCTAATCTTATTAGAACTAGAAAAACTAAGTCTAATTATTCAAGTTCTAAACACTTTAAAACTAATAATTAACTTAGGTTACATGCATTTCTATGTTATAGTGCTTGATCATTCATCACATGAATAACTATATACTATAACAAAATAATTCATCACATGAATATAAATGCATGAGCATACTTTAATCTAAAAAATATCACTTATATTAATTAATTTAAAACATGCATTTAATTACATTATAACTTTTATAATATAACCTATCATGCAAACTATATATTATAACTCTTATAATATAAATGATGCATGAAATGTTTAATCTAAGGTGGGATTTTAAATCTATATGACATACATTATACACATAGAAATTAATTAAATCATACATTTCATGCATAAAATAATTAAATAGCAAAAATGGACCTGTTTTGGCACCTAGGGGACTTTATTTAATTAAACAACATTAATATAACTTTTATATTAATATTATTTAATAGAATAAATAATTTAAATAATAGAAATTACATTTTACTAATAAAATATAATTACAAAAAAAATAACTGCCCCACTTCTCACTTCTCGCCCACGTCTTGCGAAACTGCCTCTAGAACCGCCCACTACGCATGCGCGCGTAACGCTGCGCCGTGGCAGCAGCAACGTTGCACGATCGCTTTGCATCGGCCACACCCCACGTGCTCCACAAGGACAACGTTGAGATGCCGAAGAACAGCTTCTCAACGCCGTCGACAGAACATCAAACTCCTTTGTTGTTCTTCGTCGTTTCTCGCCCGTTTCCGCTCCGATTTCTTCACAGCAAACCTTGCCATGAACGACACGGACTTACAGACTCCATTTATTTTCTAAATAGCCCAAAAAATAAGGGCCCTTACATTTGATCTCATCAAACAGAAAATAAATCTAAAAGTGCCACAAACCGAAACATCCATAATTGCAAACAAACACCACGTTTGGAAGTTATCTCCCACTAACTTATCGGAGGCGAGTAAAGCTATAATTGAGCTAGACATTTTTTAGCTGAAAAAATTAAAAATTTTGTGTTACTCTCGCAAAAAAGTTTTGAGTCCAATCAGGTTTTAGCAAAATTTAATCCTATGATCCCTAGGTCATTTAAAAATTGCAATGATATCCTAAAAGTTTAGAATGATCGCCACCGAAGGGTGAACAGAAACACTACTCCTCTAGGACGAGACTTTCTCGACCAGACCTTAATCCCAGAATAACTCTTATTTCATTAGGCATCCAGTTACCATTATTTGGTCGAATTCATTAACACTTAACGAATCCCGTGAGTGTCACCCTCAATCTTTAAGTTTCCAAGTATCCGTCCAAACAATAGCCACCGAAGGGTGAACCACGAAGGAAAACCAACAAGAAAATCGTTTCCTTCTGGAAATTCACGGTGTTCGACTCCCATGATCAAGGCCCTCCGGAAGGATTGTCCAGTCCATGCCAAACTAGCGGAGCGGATCATGGGGTCTCTCACAGGTGTGAATCGAAAGAAGAGACCGTGGGTCCCGTTTTCACAGGTCATGCTCCCACTCACTATAAGTACTCTCTCCATCCACTTTGATATTGACCCATACAAATACCATCCGAAGGGAGACGCTCTCATTTGCGCCACGAGGCCGAGTATGGATCTCACGGCAAATGACTTAACGTGATTTGTGGTCGAAAATTAAATGTATCTCATACACTATATTTCCTCCCACTCAAGACTTTATAATTTTCGGGATTGACCTAGATAAACCGACTAAAATTTACCTAAGTCTATTAATATAACTCTTATATGGTATTTAACCTAAGTTTATAATCACATTATTACTTAGGTCTATGTGAGTAAATTAAAACACTTTTAATTAACGACACTCACGATAAGTATAATCTAAGAATCTCCAGACCGAATTCACTCCCAGGTCGGTTTCTGTAGGGGTGTTGTTCAAGCCGCCAACTTAAATACCCCAGCCTTAGACAAACCTTCCTTAGATAGAGTTACTTATCAGTCACCATTCAAAGATTACATTTTGATTTCCTAATTCTAATCTTATTAGAACTAGAAAACCTAAGTCTAATTAATCAAGTTCTAAACACTTTAAAACTAATAATTAACTTAGGTTACATGCATTTCTATGTTATAGTGCTTGATCATTCATCACATGAATAACTATATACTATAACATAATAATTCATCACATGAAATTAAATGCATGAGCATACTTTAATCTAAAAATATAACACTTATATTAATTAAATTAAAACATGCATTTAATTATATCATAACTCTTATAATATAACCTATCATGCAAATATATATTATAACACTTATAATATAAATGATGCATGAAAATGTTTAACCTAAGGTGGGATTTGAAATCTATATGGCATACACTATGCACATAAAAATTAATTAAATAGCAAAAATGGACCGATTTTGGCACTTAGGGGCATTTATTTAATTAAATAACATTAATATAACATTTATATTAATATTATTTAATAAAATAAATTAAAAATAAATAAATAAATACATTTTAGAAAATAAAATAAAAGAAAAACGTGAGAAAAACTGCCCACGTTGCACAACCCCATGAAGTTCTCGCGTGCGCCTCTCCTAACTGGCCACTACGATGTAGCGTTGCAACGCTGCAGCTTCCAGTGTCATGCCCCGCGTGCTCCACGCTAGTGGCGTTGCAACGCTACACCTAGCTTTGCAACTAGGCCTTCGACCGCATGCGCAGCGTTGAGACGCCGATGAACAACGTCTCAACGCTGTCGACAGAACAACAAACTTCTCTTGCTATTTTTCGTCGATTCTTGTTCGATTTCGCTCTGATTTCTTCACAGCAACTCTTGCCACGAACGACTCAGACTTACAGACTCGATTTACATTGGAATGCCTAAAAACAAAGGGCTCTTACATTGATCTAATCAACATAAAATGTAAATCTAAACTAGTAAAAAACCGAAAACATCCATAATCGCAAACAAAAACTTATCTCATAAATTAAAGGCCATACCCACCCAATTTTAACGAAAAACAGTGCACAACAAGAACCAACGTATGGCTCTAATACCAATTGAACGAAATGAAACTCCCCGCGCAGCGGAAGACGATCGAATCGTCGTGGTGAAGTTGTGCTACTAAATTTCATTAAAATTATCTAACACTTAGAACTAGGTTAAACATACATATTTAGGAATGAAAATTCAGCAAGTTCTCGTTACTTACTTGTTGAAGACTTTCTTCAAAGTTTCCTTTTCGTTCACGATCACGAACTCTTCGTGCTTTCCGGACCTCAACGTTCTCGAACACTTCTCACGAACGTAAACCGAACACCACCACTTGGCTTTTCGGTTGTTCTTCTTTCGGAAGAAGGAAGATGGTGGGATCTTGTGTTTTGGTTTTTGGGAGGAGAAAACTTGAGAGAGAATTGAGAGAGAGTGATCTCTTCTTTTGGTGAGATTTCCAAAAATGAGAGAATCATACAAGAACCCTTCTTGCAAAGGGGTTTATATAATGGTGATAGGTGGAGTTGAAATCTCCACCTATTTACCATTTTACCACAACTATAGGTTATGCAAATCATATTTGCATAACCACATATTATAAGATATCTCATATCTTATTTTACAAATCAAATTTTCAATATTGTGGATTTATTAATTTGAATCAAATCCAATTTAATATCTCTCAATTTAATTTCTCCTAATTAGCTCTAATTCAACAATTAAGCTAACCTATAGTTTATCATGAATCTCATTCCCATTCAACTATATATTATATCATTCATATCTCATATAAATGACATAATTGCCCTTTAGTGAAATTGAACACTTCAATTCACAACAAAACATTAAACCTTTTTTTAACCCAGTTTGAGCAATCCGAGGGACCTAATGGACCTACAGTGACGAGCTCCAACGATCCGAGATTAGCCTATCAAACTCTTTGACCTGGTTAATCAACATTCATTAGCTACGGTAACACTCCACTAAAGCACGTAGTTGCACTCCCGTCAGTGCAAGATATTACGTGTCCATTGATATAACTCATGCCATGATTCGACCTTTCACAGGTTGTTCGTAGACACTGTTGGGTCAAATTACCGTTTTACCCCTGTGTCTACCACTTGCTCCTTAAATCCCCACTGCTCCTCTAATGAACAACAACGTTGTGATGGTCCAACCATACACAACAACCCTCTCGGGCCAGTGAGAGGGTGGGCGCTGTCCAAGCCCTGGAGACAACACTTAAGGGAACAATCCCTCTAGTTTTCCTAAAGGCAGGAACGAGTGAATTCCATCTCGCGTATTAAGTTTTCAGCTCCCTACTTGGTCCTGTCTCTTAGAAGATAGGCATATTGGGCGAGTAACTGTGACCACCCTCACCCGTACTAGTCAAAGGACAAACCCCCGCAGATAGGAGTCCGTAACACGCTCAGGATTCAGGTCGAGTCACTAATGGTCATCTACGAGTTATTAGTCCTCATCACACCGGTGTTACATCAAAGTAGGTCTAATAATTCACGGTCCCGGTCTTGTACAATCTCATTGTACAGGATGCCCCCACTCGCATGTCAACCACATGAACGAGTCAGATCACCTCGTTTGTATCTTAATACAAAGTTGGCCGCATCCACAGTGTATCAAGGATTAGGTCTCCAACCCCATCCATATACTGTAGACCGTTCGGGTCATTAACTCGAATGTGATCCTCCCTGTGTGTCCACAACACACTGTTCAAGTTTTAGTTCTCTCATGTATTCAATGGAGCTTAGTTTATTGGACAAAGTTTGTAATAAATGCGAGACACAAAAGATGAAATAAATAACTCTTTATTAATTTCAAATAGTAATTTACAAACTGAACGAGATTAGGACAAACATCCCAACAAAAGGCTGGTCTACAAGTTCCCATACTGAATTGAAGTACATCGACTCCATTTCAAGGTTCATGGCTTTGATCCATTGGTACTTATCAACATCATTCATTGCCTATTTATAAGACAATGGATCCTCTACACCATCATCAGGTATGACAACTTGAGTTTCAGCTAAACCCAAGTAGCGGTCAGATTGGGAAACAACCCTCCCACTGCGTTGAGGCATTCCCAACGATTGAGAAGGACGAGACAGACTCGATGTGTCGGCTTCTTCATCTACTCTTGATGAAGGTCCAACTTGGTCAACAACTTTTGTTGACTCATCTGTAGCTTCATTTAATACCAACTTACTACGCGGTTTATGGTTTCTCATGTGATCTTCCTCCAAGAAAGTGGTGTTTGTCGATACAATCACCTTGTTTTCTTGCGGGTCGTTGATGCGAAAATATCAGTGCCCTAAACTAATATAAATTAGAAGGAGACTCCGACACTTCTACGACGTGCAAGTATACACGGTCGAGAGCAACAAGTGATAAGTTAAAGTATCGATCACACGAAGACTAGTTAGACCTAAATGGATGAGTGTCCTAGCAAATTTTCCTTATTTTTGTGCAATGTATGGGTATGCAAATTATTGTTGTAAATAAATATATTGACGCGATAAGTCATAAAGATACGATAAGATGCAAGAAAATAACCAAGCTTAATACGGGGAGAGGAGAATGCAAACAAGAGGGGAGATGCTAGAGATGAGTTTTTTTAATGAAAATAGGCTCAGGTTAGGTTGGATTTTTCATGTTCAATTGGAATGAAAAATTTGAGCGATGCCTTGAATTTACCTACACATGTATTCAAATGAATTTCTCTCGAAATCACTATGTTTTAAAACCTACAACTTCTCAATTGAGATCTAAATTATGCTCATGATTTTAGGTTCTAGGTGGGTTAATTATATCTAATCAACTCAATAATCCTAGAATGAAATTTTAGTTTTCTAATTCAGTAACTCTCTCAAGTTCATGAATTCTAGAGAAATCAAAGTGGCCAATTCTCATTCTCATGCAACGTTAAATTCAATAAAATTTCATAAATCCAACAATGACATTAATCATAAATTCGCTCAAAAATCTACATTGAAAACGACCTAACCCTTGCCTAAGATAATTTATTTCAAGACAAAAATCAACTCACAAACTTCTAATTGATGCATGCTTTTATCCATCAAAGAATTCAAGAAAATAACCCAATTCGGTCACAATTCTAGCCTAAAAACAGTCACGAATTCGGTCTAAAATAGTGAACAAAAATAGTCTTAAATATGTGTCCAATAGCAGAAAAACAACATTAATAATTAGTGATTAGGAGAGATAATGACATGAAGCAAAACACCAAGAGATACCACCGAAGACAGCAGACCATAGTAGCAGATTTTAGTTTTTGCAGGTTCTGTGCGACACCAATATCTCATCAACCAAAGCTCGGAACGACGATCCAACCGTTCCAAATGAAGCACTGTGAGTCGAAAAAAAGCTGTCGAAATTTCAGCACAATCCAACGGTGGAAACTCCAGCAAACGACACTTTTGTGAGCGCCGCCAGTGAAAAACCGAACTGCACTAATCTCCCAACGCGACAGAAATATCTAGCACACCGAACCTCAGAACGACGATCCAACCGTTAAAGGTAAAGCCATATGAGTCTTGCATAACCTTTCAACATTACAGCAAAATCCAACGGTGAAAACTTCGAACAACGACAACTTTGTGAGCGTCGTCTGTGAAAAACCAAACTGCACGATTTTTGCTACAACAATGACACCTTGAAGCTTCGATTTTTTCTTCACTTGCACGATTGCTACAACAATGGCACCTTCATGATTCTTCTCTTCAATGCACATCTTTGTTGTAGCAATCGCCCCTTCTCTCTCGCTCTCTTCCCCTTTTGGGGCAACTCCTTCTCCACCTTAGCAGTTGTGAACCCTACCCTCCTTATATAAGATGTGTTGCCCTAACTCCACAAATTACAAAAATGCCCTTAGAGGTAGAAAGACCATCTTACCCTCCGGGTAAAATTTCTAAAATGCCCTTAGGGACTCCTGTAATTTTTATAATCTCCTGCACACTGAAAAATCTCAAATAAATTCATGAAGTCAATTATAAATCAAACTAAATATGCAAGGATTTCTGGAGTTAAAAATCTCGTCTTTTGGTCTTTAATTAACCGTTAGCTTATTTTCCCAATTTTTTTCAATTAAAGCATAAAAAACATCAAAATTAATTCTTTTTGAACCTAATGCTTAAATTCAAGATTTTAAAGCTAACACACACAATTTAGGGATAAAATAACATGAGACTCAATAAATTCTATGCAATTCAAGTACATTAAGCACTAAAATTATAGTAAAATAACTCTCCCATGACGAGTTATCAAACCCCCAAACTTGAACTACTCATTGTCCTCAATGAGTTCTATTCCCTACAGACTTTAAAGACCTTTAAAGACTCAAATCATTCGAAGTAACTAAACAATGGTTGAATACTTATGCTCTAAGTTACAAGTGACCTTTTATTCCATGCTTTCTAAGTGGCTCATCTGTGGTTAACTAGCTACACTTATGCATCAATAACCAAGAGCAAACCAACTAGGATTCCACACCTACCCTCAAGCTCAACCACTAGAATCCTACTCATTCAAATCAAGCAACAGATATGTGCATTATTCCCCTCCACTTCCATAAAACTCACAACTTATGGCTAGGATTTTTTTTTTTTTTTTATTTTTACTTTCTTTTGTTTTTTAATTTTTTTTTATTTTTTGACTCTCCCGTAGTTCTTAGAATGGCACACGTGGTTAGCGCAGCACACCTAAGCAATGAGACTCTCGTAGTTCTTAGAATGACACCCATGGTTAGCGCAGCGCACCTAAGCAATGGGTACAGGCTTCTCGCTTGATACCTTCGCTCCAACAGGCTAGCATGGTTAGTGCCTGCACTCCCGACATCGAGCACCAAGTTGCCCGAATCGACTCTAAATAACTAAATAAATAACATATTTTTGGTCTAGCCCAATGGAATTTTAGGGGAATGAAAGGTTTCTACACTCTTTCTTTCTTTCTCTTTTTTTTCTTTTTTTTGTTAAAAAGACACGAAGAATTTACCATTCCTCCCAAACTTAGAGTACTCAATGTCCTCATTGAGTTAGAAAGGCCGGGTAAATCTCCAAAACTTAAAATGATCACAAATTTGGAGTTTACTAATTTTGGAGCACTCTAAAAAAAATGTATGAGTTACCTAACTCGTCATGGCCTCTAGCTTTCGAACTTTTTGGCCTAGGAGTTGAATCTTAACTAGTTTGATTGACACACTAACCATTAAGCGCACTAAAGAACCCTAATAACAAGCTTAACCTCGAGAAACACCAAATAAGATAACACACTCTTGCCTCAAACACAAACAACAACCCTTATTTTCATTAACACTAAGATTTGGGCTTAACTTTTTATTTTCAAGGAGATGCATACCAAGTTTCTACAAAAGACATCACACTTTTACCATAAAAACACATGTAGAAACTTAATTTTTAAACAAGGGACAGCAACCATTTTTCTATTTTTACTTGCTTAAACACAATGAATCAACTACCTAAACCATGCATAACAAAGACTATGAAATCAACAACTAACATGGAATCCGTTAGTGAAAATAGATCATTTTGAAGACCTAAAGCAAGTAAATAACTTCATAAACACAAAGGCATGCAACACCTTATACACGCTAACAACAAATAGTCTCATCAACAAAAAAAATTTCAATTAAGCCCAAAATCAGATTCAGAACAACACATCTCCCCCTCATGGTTAAAGCATACGTTGCCCTTAATGTATAAACTACTCACTTAAGCATGCTTAAGGACAATTAATAAAGATGGAAGAGAGAAAAATACTGCCCTAAATAGAGGAGACCTCTACTGCAACGCATATCAATCATCAAACCCTACAAGAGCTGCAAAATAGGCAAGGATTACTTATTAAACTAAAAAAAAACAAAATCAACTAAAAAAATGAAACAAAAGAAATAATCCTTGGGTTGCCTCCCAAGAAGCGCTTGTTTAAACGTCATTAGCTTGACGGAGTACACTTGGACTTGTCAAGGTACATAAAAATTCTCCCATTTCTTCGGACCTCTCTTTCTTGAATCTACAAAATAAATCAGAGCTAGCAAGAGTACTAGCTTCTCGTGAGAGCCCGAAACAGATATATTTTTTAATTTTTTATATAATAAAAGAAAAGAAGGAAAAATAGGAAATTTTTTTTTGGTTTTTTATTTGATAATAGAAAAGAAGGAAAAAAAGGAAAATAAATAGACTAAAAAAAAAACACTGACTTAAGAGTATAGAAAGAAAAACATTCATCAATAAGAGAAAAATCAGAAGATAGAACTGTCATAGACTAAAAAACCTCAAACTATACCTCCTGGCCTAACTCAACAGGTTCGACTTCTTCCACACTCTCACTGACTCTATCCTGGTGTGTGCTAAAAGGTTCTAGTTCTTTTACATCTAAAGCATAATCCTCTAAATGCCCATAATCAGAAAAATGTGAAGGACTAGGATCTAGAAGGTCTATCAGCGGGTCAGTGATCAAGTGACTCTCCGAACTATCTAAGGGTGTGGGTCCTCCTTAACTCTCTTCCCTAGGGTGCTCAACCTCAGACGAGTTTAAGTACATTTGTTCTCTAATGGAGGTAAGTGTATCTGTTAGGTGCTGAATTGACTCCCCTATTTTTCTATTCATCTCATCTATTTGCCTATTCCTCTCCTCTGTGGTTCTCATATATTCTAATAACAACATTTTAAGGGAAGATTCGTCTTCTACCTGGGTTTCTTGAATATAGGAAGGATATGGCTCAAAACCCTAGGATAGTTCATAGGCCCAATTGCTCTGATTATTATCATACATAGGATTCCCATAAGTCATAGGGTTAGTATGATATTAATTAGGCATTTGGTAGACATAAGATCCATACCCCTCACTAGAAGACTCTAAATTGGCAAAGAGATGATCATAAGAAAAAAAACTATAATGTGTTTGTTCATTGGGCACAGAAGACCACCCAAAATTATTATGAGCCATAATAAAGTAATAAATCAATTATAACAGGCTCAACAAACACAATATGCACCAACACAACAAGAAATAATAACCAAGACTCAACAAAGATAAACACACGAAACAAAGACAACAAGACACACCCAATAAAAAAATAAGGATAAAATTCACTAAATGAACTCAAACAAGATAAGAATCAAAACTAGTCCCTGGCAACAACGCTAAAAACTTGATGCGAAAATATCAGTGCCCTAAACTAATACAAATTAGAAGTAGACTCCGACACTTCTACGATGTGCAAGTATTCACGGTCGAGAGCAGCCAGTGAGAAGTTAAAGTATCGATCCCACGAAGACTAGTTAGACCTAAATGGATGAGTGTCCTAGCAAATTTTCCTTATTTTTGTGCAATGTATGGGTATGCAAATTATTGTTGTAAATAAATATATTGACGCGATAAGTCTGAAAGATAAGATAAGATGCAAGAAAATAACCAAGCTTAAATACACGGAGAGGAGAATGCAAACAAGAGGGGAGATGCTAGAGATGAGTTTTTTTAATGAAAAATAGGCTCGGGTTAGGTTGGAGTTTTCATGTTCAATTGGAATGAAAATTTGAGTGATGCCTTGAATTTACCTAAACATGTATTCTTCTCTCGAAATCACTATGTTTTAAAACCTACAACTTCTCAATTGAGATCTAAATTATGCTCATGATTTTAGGTTCTATGTGGGTTGATTATATCTAATCAACTCAATAATCCTAAAATGAAATTTTAGTTTTCTAATTCAGTAACTCTCTCAAGTTCATGAATTCTAGAGAAATCAAAGTGGTCAATTCTAATTCTCATGCAACGTTAAATTCAATAAAATTTCATAAATCCAACAATGGTATTAATCATAAATTCGCTCCAAAATCTACATTGAAAACAACCTAACCCTTGCCTAAGATAATTTAGTTCATGACAAAAATCAACTCACAAACTTCTAATTGATGCATGCTTTTATCCGTCAAAGAATTCAAGAAAACTACTCAATGATGTTAACAAATTTATCATAAATCAGTCACAATTCTAGCCTAAAAACAGTCACGAATTCGGTCTAAAATAGTGAACAAAAATAGTCTTAAATATGTGTCCAATAGCAGAAAAACAGCATTAACAATTAGAGATTAGGAGAGGTAATGACATGAACCAAAACACCAAGAGATACCACCGAAGAAAGTAGACCATAGTAGCAGATTTTAGTTTTTGCAGGTTCTGTGCGACAACAATACCTCATCAACCAAAGCTCGGAACGACGATCCAACTGTTCAAAATGAAGCTCTGTGAGTCACGAATAAGCTGTCCCAATTTCAGCACAATCCAACGGTGGAAACTCTAGCAAACGACACGTTTTGTGAGCGTCGCCAGTGAAAAACCGAACTGCACTAATCTCCCAACGCGAAAGACATATCTGGCACACTGAAGCTTAGAACGACGATCCAACGATTAAAAGTAAAGTCATATTAGTTTTGAATAAGGTATCAAAATTACAGCAAAATCCAATGGTGGAAACTTTGCAAACGACAACTTTGTGAGCGTCTTCTGTGAAAAACCGAACTGCACGATTTTTGCTACAACAATAGCACCTTGAAGCTTCGATTTTTTCTTCACTCGCACGATTGCTACAACAATGACACTTCAATGATTCTTCTCTTCAATGCACACCTTTGTTGTAGCAATCGCCCCTTCTCTCTCTCGCTCTCTTCCCCTTTTGGGGCAACTCCTTCTCCACCTTGGCACTTGTGAACCCTAGCCTCCTTATATAAGATGTGTTGCCCTAACTTCACAAATTACAAAAATGCCCTTAGGGGTAGATAGACCGTCTTACCCTTCGGGTAAAATGTCTAAAATGCCCTTAGGGACTCCTATAATTTTTATAATCTCCTGCACACTGAAAAATCTCAAATAAATTCATGAAGTCAATTATAAATCATACTAAATAAGCAAGGATTTTTGGAGTTAAAAATCTCGTCTTTTGGTCTTTAATTAACCGTTAGCTTATTTTCCCAAATTTCTTTAATTAAAGCATAAAGAACAAAAAAATTAATTCTTTTCGAACCTAATGCTTAAATTCAAGATATTAAAGCTAACACACACAATTTAGGGATAAAATAACATGAGACTAAATAAATTCTTTGCAAATCAAGTACATTAAGCACTAAAATTATAGTAAAATAACTCTCCCATGACGAGTTATCAGTCGTAGAAAAGACCACCTATCGTTTCTTTGGGATACCCAACAAATTGGCATAATCTTGAACGAGGTTCCAATTTCTTTGGGTTTGTCACCAGCACGTGTATCGGACAACCCCAAATCCTAAAGTGTTGTAAGCTAGGTTTATGCCTCTTCTATAACTCAAAAGGTGTTTCTGAAACACTCTTTAATGGAACAGTATTCAAGATTTGAACCGCAGTCTCTACTGCGTAACCCCAAAACGAGGCAGGCAATTGAGCATAGCTCATCATAGAACGAACCATGTCTAACAAGGTTCTATTTCTCCTTTCTGGTACACTATTCTGCTGTGGTGTATTAGGCGCCGAGAGTTGAGATTGGATTCCATGTTCTATCAAATAGTCCTGGAATCTCAAATCCATATACTCTCCACCTCGATCAGATCGAAGTGACTAAATGGTTTTCCCTAATGCATTTTCTACCTCAGCCTTATACTCTTTGAACTTTTCAAGAGCCTCAAACTTATGATACATTAGATATAGATAACCATACCTCGAATAATCATCTATGAAGGAGATGAAATATTCGTACCCTCCTCGAGCTTTAACATTCACCAGACCACAAAGATCTGAATGTATAAGCTCTAACGGCTCTTTGGCTCTAAAACCTTTTCCAGTAAAAGGCCACTTCTTCATTTTACCTTCCAATCATGATTCACGAGGAGGTAAAGAATCATCTTCTAACTTATTTAGAAGTCCATTCTTAGATAATCTCTCAATCCAGTTGAGATTTATATGACCAAGTCTAAGATGCCAAAGATAGGTATTGTCATTAGGAGAAATTCTTTGCCTTTTACTTTAGGTATTCGGAGTTTTAAACATCTCATGATTTAAAATTTCTTTAGTTTTGTTCGGTTTAAGTACGTATAAGCCGTTTTCTAATTTAGCAGAACAAATATTGACACCCTTTTTCGTAATGAACGTTTCATTGATAGAAAAAGAAATACAATATCCACATTCCAGAAAACAAGGGATAGATATTAAGTTCCTCTTAATTCTGGAAACTATGCACAAATTTTCTAAAAAATAAATCTATCTCTAAAAACTAGCTTGGCATCTCCCACTGCATGAGCTGAGACGACGTCTCCTGTTCTGACCCTGAGCGTCATCTCACCCTCTTCGAGCTCCTTGAAGGAACTAGTTTCCTGTAAAGAAGAGCAAACGTGGTTAGTGGCCCCTGAATCAAGTATCCAGGTAAAGTCATGACTTTCCACTAAAAATGTTTCAAGAATGAGCAAATCGTATTTACCTTTCTTCTCTTTGAACTCAACAAGATACTTTGGGAAGTTTCGCTTCCAGTGCCCGTCCATGTTGCAGTGGAAACATTTTCCTTTATCTACAACTTTGGCTTTTACCTTGCCTTTGTCTGCAGCGGCGGGTGCCTTCCCTTTCCCTCTTTTCTTCTTCTTCTAGGTGTTCTTAAGCCTAGAAGATGGACCACAGGACTTAGTCCCAGAGGATGAACTGTTGGGATTTATGCCCTAAACTTGTGTAATTTTGATCAATTAAATAAAGTGTTATTTGTTTTGATATGATTACAGTCTTGCTTTTATAAATCCAATAAACTAAGCTCCAAGGTTATAACATTTATCTTGAAATCAGTGTAGTGGACACTATTTGGGTTGAGTTCAAGAATATAACCTAAATGGTCTATGGTATAAGAATAAGGTTGGAAACCTCATTCTGGTAGCACCATGGATGCAACCCACTTTGTAATTAGTACAAATGAGGTAATCCAACTCATTCATGTAGTTGACATGCGAGTGGGGGCATCCTATATGAAGAGTTCATACAAGACTTGATCGCAAATTATTAGTATAACCAGTGTAACACCGTTAACAGGATAAGACTAGTAACTTATAAATGGTCATATGTGACTCGACCTGAATCTGGAGCAAGTTAAGGTGAGAGTGACCTGTAGCCGACTCAATAAGCCTACCTTCTCAGGGACATAACCTCGTAGGTAGCTAGGAACTTAACTGTGCAAGATAGAATTCACTCATTCCTACACTAAGGAATTAGATAGGTTGTTCCCTTAAGAACTGACTCCAGGTCTTGAACAATGGGGCCCCGCCCTCTATTAGGGGGGTATGAGTCTAAGGTATGACCTTAGACTTGTTGTATATTAGAAGATCAGTGGTGCTTAAGGAGCAAAGAGGTAATCACAGGGGTAAAACAGTAATTTGACCCAACTTGATTACTTACAACCTGTGAAGGGTCGACTCATGGGTAATGACTATATCAGTGGACACAATAATATCTACAGTGAGGAGAGTGCAACTACAAGTCTATAGTGGAGTGACTTGTAGTTAATGAATATTGATTAACTGGATCAAAAGAGTTTGATCAGTTAACCTCATCAACTGTAGGTCCATTAGATCCCTCCGTTGGCTCAACATGGTAATGTTAAGGGTATAAAGTTAGGAGTGAAATTGAAGTGTTCAATTTCATACATGAGGTGTTATATCAATTATATATGATGTAATTGATATAATATATAGTTTTAATGTGAATTAGATTCATATATAAACTATATACTAAAGAGAGAATAAATGAGGGGTAGGATGGTCATTTCCATCCCATTCCCCTATATATATGGTTGCATGGGATGCAACTAAAAAAAAGGGAATTCTAAGGAATTACAAGCTCTTTGTTGTGTTGTTGGAAAGGTTCCAAGACACACACATCTCTCTCAAAATACCTCACCTCTCCTAAAGGGAACCCACTTTCCTCCCTCACCTAGAGAACAACGGAGAAGATCCGGTGGTCGTGTCTTCGCATGTTGGAGTTCCTGTTGCTGAGATCGTGATCGTGGGAGAGAGGAGCACTCGAAGAAAGGTTATTCAAAGGTAATTTCTTGTTGTCCATTCTATTTTGCATGCTTAATCTAGTATTTTGTGTTCTTGAATTAATCGTTGTAACTAAATCAAGAGCGCGTGATTCGCAATCGCTTCCGCTGTGGGACTTCAAATCCCTTCAATTGGTATCAGAGCCCAATTGCGTTCTTGATTTATGTTCTGAATTTTTTCAACAACAAGGTGGGATTTACTGTTTTTGCATGAGATGTATGAACGGTTTTGCAAAATTAGATGTTTTCAATTTTCGCACTTAGATTTACAATTTCCATTGAATTGTTCAATGTAAGGGCCTGGTGTTTTGGGCAATTTTAATTGTAAATTGAGTCTGTAAGTACGTGTCGATCGAGGCAAAGCGGTTCCTGAGAAGATCGGAGCGAAAACGAGCAAGATTTGGAGAAATCCCATTGCTGTCTGTGTGCAACGTTACAACGTTGTTCATCGACGTTGCAATGCTGCGCTTGCGGAAGGAGCGCGCAGGAGACGATAGCGTTGCAACGCTGAGGCGTTTCGCAGAATTCAGCAACGGGCGGAAAAATGAATTTTTTTATATATATTAATTATAAAAACATTTTATATTTAATATATTTAATATGTATTTAATTTTAATTAATATAATTAGATTATATTAATTAAAATTATTTCTAGGGTACCAAAATTGGTCTATTTTTGCTATTTTAATTATGCAATTGTTGTGTAATTATTGTCATGCATAGTGTATGCTTGTATTTTAGAAATTCCACCTTAGGTTAAGTATTTTCATGCATCATTTATAATATAAAGAGTTATATTATATGGTTTGCATGATTAATTAATATAAAGTTGTTATATTAATTTATGGACAGCATTGACATGCATTATATTTCATGTGATGAATATGCTATGAATGTCTTTTTATTCATGTGATGAATGATCAAGCACTATAACATAGTATGCATGTCACCTACGGTTAATTATTAGTTTTAAAGTGTTTAGAACTTGGAAATAATAGACCTTAGGTTATCTAGTTCTAATTAGATTAGAATTAGGAACCAAGTAATTTATAAGCTATGATTAAAAGAGGAACTCTGTCTAAGGAATGTTCATCTAGGTTGGGGTATTTAAGCCGATTTTAAACGGAACACCCCACGGGGAACTGACTTGGGAGTGAAATTTAATCAGAGAGCTTTATAAATTACAGTAGCGTCAGCTGGTTTATTAAGGGGTTAATAAACTAGAAATCCTACGTTTAATATAAGGAGTTATATTAACAAACTTAGGATAAAATCAATATAAGAGTTATATTGATTATCGATATAAGAGTTATATTGATAGAGTTAGGTAAAACCATTAGCCGGATTTTAGCCTAAGTAAGATTCCTATACACTATAAGGTAGTTTATGTCACCTACGCTATCTCCGTATGAGATACATATTTTTTCACCTACGCTATCTCCGAGAAGTTCACACCGTGAGACTCATACTTGGCCTCGTGGGGCAAACGGGAGTGTCCCCCTTCGGATGGTGTTTGTATGAGTCAATATCAAGGTGAATGGAGAGGGTACTTATAGAGAGTGGGAACAGATTTAGTGAAAATAAAACCTACGGTCTCTTTTGTCGGTTTGCACCGTTAGACCACTATGGTCAGCCTGCTAGTTTTGCCTGGACCAGACAATCCTTTCGGAGGGCTTGATCATAGGGGATCAAACACAATAAACACCCGAAAGGGATAAAGATTTCCTTAGACTATTTTCCAATCTAGCCTCCTTTCGGCGGATTTTATTGTATCGAGACTCTGGGATCTAAAGACAGAGAGTTACACTCACGGGGTACATAAGTTGTGTATGTATCCAGACCGAAAAATGGTAACTAAAACCTATAGGAATAAGAGTTATTCTGGTATTAGGTTTTGGTCAAGAGTGTCTTGATCCAGAGGAAGAGTGTTTTTGATTACCCTTCGGTGTCATACATTCTAAACCTTTGGAGTATCATTGCAAATTATAAATGGCCAAGGAATCATTTGATAATTAGTTAAAACATGATTGGATTAGAGTTATAGCAAGAAACTCATACAAGTTTGTATGTAAAATTTTCAGCAAAATGTCTAGCTCTATGATTTCCTTATTGGGTGCGAAAAAGTTAACCAGAGAGAACATAATGGCTTGGAGGGATGGGCTCAACATAATCTTGGTTACACATGATCTTAAGTTCGTTCTCAATGAGGAGTGTCCTCAATTTCCTACTCAAAATGCATCTCAAGCTGTTGAGGATGCATATTACCGTTGGATTAATGCCAATGAAAAGGCAAAAGCCTATATCCTGGCTAGTATACCTGATGTTTTAGCCAGGAGGCTGGAGGGCAAGGTCTCAGCTCGAGAGATCATGAGTTTTGTGCTAAATTTTTCTAGACAACCGTCCAAACAAATTCGACATGAAGCCCTGAAATTCGTTTATAACGCACGTATGAAGGATGGAACATCAGTGAGAGAACATGTTCTCAATCTGATTGCCTACTTTAACATAGCAGAATTAAACGAAGCGGTCATAGATGAGAAATGTCAAATTTTGTTCATCCTAGAATCTCTTCCGAAGAGTTTTCAGCAATTCCGTACCAATGCAGCGATGAACAACATAAAGTATGATATGACTTCTCTGCTACATGAGCTGCAGAATTATCAGTTTCTTATGGATGATAAGAGACAACAAAATGGAGAGGCAAATTTGTTTGCTCATTCCAAAAGTTCTCAGGAGGATTCATCCTCTGGGACAAAGAACTGCAACCATACTTCTGGACTTAAGAAGATACAGAAGAAGAGGAAAAGGAGCAGATAAAGAGAATGTTGGGATTTTTGTCCTAATCTCGTGTTTGTAATATATTGTTTGAAATTAATAAGAGTTATTCATTTCATCAGTTTGTGTCTCGCAATATTTATAAACTTTTCCAATAAACTAAGCTCCAGGGTCATTGAATTTATGAGAGAACTAGAACTTCAACAGCAGTGTGTAGTGGACACATTGGGGAGGATCACGTTCGAAAGTTAATGACCCCAACGGTCTCTGAGATATGGATAGGGTTGGAGACCTAATCGTGGATACACTGTGGATGCGCCCGCTTTGTATTAGATACAAACGAGGTGATCCGACTCATTCATGTAGTTGACATGCGAGTGGGGGCATCCTGTGCAATGAGATTGTACAAGACCGGACCGTGATTTATTAGACCTACTGATGTAACACCGTTCGACCTCTGGGACAAAATCTGTTGCTCCTTCATGCCCGAAAGGGAAGAAGAGGATAAAGAGGGGTAAATCGATCGAGCCACGCCGTGAAGGGCAAGAAGGTCAAGGAGGTTGCAGAGAAAGGAAAGTGTTTCCACCGCAATGGAAGCGAACATTGGAAAAGAAACTGGTCCGAAATTCACGGCCGAGAGGAAGAACCAAGGTAAATGTGATTTACTTGTGGTAGAAACATATTTAGTGGAGAGTAATGACTATTCCTGGATATTAAATTCAGGCGCCACTAACCACGTTTGTTCTTCATTTCAGGGGATTGATTCCTGGCAGCCGCTGCGAAAGGGTGAGGTGACTCTACGGGTTGGATCGGAGAGCTTGTCTCTGCCTGCAAAGAATCGACTGCAGTGAAGTCGCATTTTGGCGGGGACGTACTTATTGTTAGACAATTTGTACATAGTTCCAGGTTTACTAGAAACCTTGTTTCTATTTCGCTTAATTGAACATTGTATTTGGTTTCTTTTGAATTAAATAAAGCGTTTATTTCTTTCAAAGGGAATGTTATTTGTTCAAACTTCACTAAAAATAATCAGATATGTTTTGAAACCCAATTCGGTCAAAAGTGTTTTGAATATCGAATTGTTTAAAATCACAGTAAACACGAACTAAGAAAGCAAAAGTTTCTCCAAAAGAAAATGCCCACCTTTGGCATCTTCGGTTAGGCCACATTAATCTCAATAGGATTGAGAAACTAGTGAAGAGTGGACTTCTAAACGAGTTGGAAGAAAACTCTTTGCCGGTGTGTGAGTCATGCCTTGAGGGCAAAATGACCAAACGTCCTTTTAGTGGAAAAGGATATAGAGCCAAAGAGCCTCTTGGGTTAGTGCATTCTGACCTCTGTGGTCCGATGAATGTTAAAGCTCGAGGTAGTTATGAGTACTTTGTGTCTTTCATAGACGACTACTCCAGATATGAGTATATTTACCTAATGCATAAGAAGTCTGAAACTCTTGAAAAGTTCAAGGAGTAAAAGACTGAGGTTGAGAACCTCTTAGGTAAATCACTTAAAACACTTCGATCGGATCTAGGTGGAGAGTACATGGACACTGAATTCCAGGACTATATGATAGAACACGGAATCACGTCCCAACTCTCAACGCCTGGTATGCCACAGCAGAATGGTGTATCGGAAAGGAGAAGCAGAACCTTGTTGGACATGGTTTGATCGATGATGAGCTATGCTCGTCTCCCCGATTCTTTTTGGAAGTACGCAGTGGAGATCTGCGTTTATATTTTGAACAACGTTTCCTCAAGAGTGTTTGTGAAACACCTTTCGAGCTCCGGAGTGGACGTAAAAAGGCGCTTTACATCACTTCGAGGATTTGGGGATGCCCGACCCATGTGTTGGTGTCAAACCGAAAAAGTTAGAACCCCGCTCGAAATTGTGCCTATTCGTCAGAGGTTACCCTAAAGAGACTAGGGGTGAGTCATTTTTACGATCCTAGGAAAAACAAGGTGCTTGTGTCGACAAACGCCACTTTCCTAGAGGAATACCACGTCAGGGATCATTTACCAAGGAGTAAAATTGTATTAAAAGAAATGGACAGTACATCAGCAAGAGTTGCTGATGGGGCTAGTACGTCAACAAGTGTTGTTGATCCTAGCATGTCTAGTCAAATCCGCTCCCAAGAGATGGGAATGCCTCGACGTAGTGGGAGGGTTGTGAGACACCGATCGCTACATGGGTTTAGCTGAAACCTCAGTTGTCGCTCCTGATGATAACTGTGAGGATCCATTGACCTATGATCAGGCAATGGTTGATGTTGACAAAAACGAGTGGATTAAAGTTATGGACCAGGAAATGGAGTCTACGACTTCAATTCTCGTATGGGAGCTTGTGGATCAACCGGATGGGGTAAAACCTATTGGTTGCAAATGGATCTGGCGCGCGTGGCGTAGATGGGAAGGTGCGGACCTTCAAAGCCCGACTAGTGGCAAAAGGTTTTACCCAAGTTGAAGGGTTGACTATGAGGAGACCTTTTCGCTGTTGCCATGGTAAAGTCGATCAGATCCTTCCGCCATTGTCGCGTATTATGACTACGAGGTATGGCAGATGGACGCCAAGACGACCTTTTGAATGACAAACTTGATGAGACCATCTACATGGACCCACCCCAAAGGGTTCATCGCCCAAGGCCAAGAGCAAAAAGTTTGCCGGCTTCATAGGTCCATTTATGGACCAAACAGAGCCGAGGTCTTGGAATATAAGATTTGATGAGGCGATCAAATCTTATGGCTTTGATCAAAATGTCGACGCAGCTTTGTGTCTACAAGAAAATCGTTGACAAAAGCTATCGCATTTTTAGTATTGTACGTGGATTTATATTCTTCTCATTGGGAATGAGGTAGAATTTCTTCGACGTTAAGAAGTGGCTAGCTTCGCAATTCCAAATGAAAGATTTGGGAGAAGCTTAGTATGTTCTAGGTATCGAGATAGTCCGAACCAGGAAGAACGAGTAAACGCTAGCCTTGTCTCAAAGCGCCTTATATTGACAAGATGTTGTCTAGATATAAGATGCGGAACTCCAAGAAGGGCTTGTTGCCTTTTAGGCATGGAGTTCACTTGTCAAGGATCATTTCTAAGACTTCTCAAGATGTTGAGGATATGAGACGGATTCCATATGCTTCATTGTAGGGAGCCTCATGTATGCCATCTTTGTGTACTAGGCCCGACATCCGTTATGCAAGAGGAATTGTCGATGAGATATCACCCAATCGAGATTAGATCAACGGGCGGTAAAGGCAATTCTCAAGTATCTTAGGAGAACGAGGAACTACGACTTTAGTGTATGGTAGTGGGGATTTGATCCTTACGGGGATACAGATTCTCGATTTTCGACCGATAAGGATTCTAGGAAATCCACCTGGGGTCACCTTCATTCCGAATGGAGGAGTCAGAGAGTATGGCGAAGCATCAGCGAGGATGCATTCTTGATTCCACTATGGAAGCGGAGTATGTTGCGGCTTGTGAAGTCGCAAGGAAGTTGCTTGGCTTAGGAAGTTCATGACAGATTTGGAAGTTGTTCCAAATATGAACTTGTCGATCACACCATATTCGTGATAACAGTGGTGCAAAGAGCCAACTCACGTGAGCCTCTGAGCCATAAGAGAGGCAAACACATTAAGCGCAAGTATCATCTCGATACGGGAGATTGTGCACCGCGAGACGTGATTTGGCCACGCAGATAGCGTCGAGCACAACGTGAGTGATCAGAAACCCGATCTCTTTGGAACTTCCTTATTAACAAACAACAAAAAGAAAGAAGAAATGAATGTTTAAAACTTGGTTTTCCATGTTTTAAAAAGAAAAGTAATGAAGTGAAAGACAAAAGAAAGACAAGGAAGAAAAAGTTTAAACCATTTTTCGTTTGGTTTGCTTTAAAAGATAAAAGAAGAAAAGAAAATGAAACAAGTGTAAATATGTTAAGTTTTGTTTTGTTTTGAAAAGAAAAGAAAAGAAAGGGAAGAAAGGGATAAAGGAAAGAAAAAGAAAAGGAAAAAGAAAAAGAAAAAGTAAAAAGGGAAAAGGGAAAAAGACAAAAAAAACCTCTTCCACCGATTGTTTTTTTTTAAAAGCCTTATCTCTCCATTTTCTTCTTCATTTACCAAAAGGAAGCTGTAAGCTTCGTGAGCTGAAGTTCAAGGGAGAAGAAGAAGGAGAAAACCTCTGATTTTGGAGCTGGAATTATGGAAGAAAGGAGAAGAACTCAAGGGATTTTTATTGCAGCAAGTTGATCAAACTCAGACCAGTTCTGATGTTTTGTTCTTCTCGAGTTCCACAGGAAGAGGTAAGATCTGAGGCTTAGTTTTCTTGAAATCTAACTCATTTTTAAACAAAGTTTATGAAGGAAGCTCGAGCAAATTCTTATGTTAAGTTACTGTTTTGTTAAGAGGAAGACAGAAGACAGAAATTTGCTATCAAATCCGAGAAGTCTCTGATATTTTGGTTATTCTGATCTGTATACTTGGAGTTAGAAGCTCTAATTGGTATGGTTCAAAATCTTATTTAATTTCCTACAACTTTCGTGAAGAAATCGTGAGTAGAACATGTCTAGAAGATGTTTTAAATATCAAGTTAAATTTGTTGTGCAGCAGGAAATCCGAATCTGGAAACAACAGAAGTCTGTTTTAGGAAGGTAGCTTTCGAGGTATTTCTGAACCAAACTGTTGGGAATCTCATTTTCATGTCTTCATATGACTTTTAGAGGGTTCATAAAGGAAGAGTTTGGTATAAATTACATTCTTTTTGGATAAGTAATGAAGAAGTTATGGCTGTCTGAAAACAGGGCAGAAAATCTGAAAATGCTGGAAAATTTGAAAGTGTGTTTTCTTGTAATTTTATGGTTAAAAAGCATGAGCTCGAGGTTCTAATGGTTGTTTTGGTTTGTTTGACAGGCCAAGAGGAGATAGGTCGAGTGTACAGGCTAAGATTCTAGTTCTAACACTGTGAGTGATTAAACGAACTTCGAAAATGAATCAAATGCTTGAAATATGCTTATATGCTTTAAGAAATGCAAGTTTTGCTAGAATGAATTGTTTCAAAGCTTGAGTTTTATTTTTGAACACATGTCTATGAGTATTCTTGTTTTCCTAGAAATGCTTCAAGTGTTCATTGTAGCCCTAAAAGTCTTTATAAAATTTATACATGAGCATATGTCCAATGGTTGCCAAAATTTATGGAAATGTTATGATTTCAAGCAAGCATGTACTAGCAAGTATGTTTTAAAGATTTCAGCTTTTATGAACATGTTTGAGTAAGCTTGAGTTTTATGAAAGAAAAGATAAGCAAGCATGTTCAAATGTTTTCATGTGATTTTCTGAGATATTTAGCCCGAGACTTTATGGTACCGTGTGCACACAGGTCTTATTCTGTTGTCAACGTTGAGTGTACTCCATGACAACAACGCTGTCGTGAGTGCTGGGCGGGCCTCACTACGACAAAGACGATGGGAGTGCTGGGCGGGCCCCACTACATCGTAGAGTAAATGTTGGTTGTATTGGGCGTGCCCTACACAACGTGGATTGTGACATGTGTTTTTAAAAGTTTATCTCATTTACATGCCTTACGAGATTTTGATAATATACTTGTTGGTTTTTTGAAAGTCTATTATGATTCTACGTTTACTTTCAATGCTTGAATACAAATGCATATGCTCATAGTTTTCAGGTCACATGATTTACAAGTTATAGATATTAAACACAGTCACTCACTGAGCTTCATAGCTCATTCTTTCAATGTTTTCAAACTTTTCAGGTAGAGATCGAGCTCCTCGCACCGAAAGCACGCCATAGTCTGCTTAAGCTCCATAAGTTGTAATACTTTGTACGTGGCTGGTGTTGTATAGCTAGTCCCTATGTATTATAGTTTATTTTGAGAGGACTATGTTGTTATAGTTGTTTGTACATTAGTGGTTTTATGAACAATGAGTTGTCTTGCGTTGTTTTGATGTACTTGACTTTTTAGTTTCCGCTGTGTTATGTTTAAGTGTTCCATTTGCGAACATAGTATGTTTATCAGGTGAATCAGGTCACTGTGTATTGTTAAGAGGTAAACAATGTCTGACATTGGCTTCACGCCGCCTTCGAAGTGAGTTAAGTGTAGTTCGGGAGGGGGTGTGACATGATCCATTTACAAAGCCCCTCACGGCTAAGGTGTTTGAGGGTCACCTAGAGAGTCCAGGTCTTGAGAGCTTCCGACTAGGGCAAGTGGGAGATGTGTAAACGGGTATTCAATGCCCTAGTTTATTGTATTACTTGTTGTAATTTATGTACATTTAAAAAATGTATTTTCTCCACTAGCTTAGTCCAAGTGGGAGTTTGTTGGGATTTTTGTCATAATCTCGTGTTTGTAATATATTGTTTGAAATTAATAAGAGTTATTCATTTTATCACTTTGTGTCTCGCAATATTTATAAACTTTTCCAATAAACTATGCTCCAGGGTCATTGAATTTATGAGAGAACTAGAACTTGAACGGTGTGTAGTGGACACATAGGAGGATCACGTTCGAGTTAATGTCCCGAATGGTCTACAAAGATATGGATAGGGTTGGAGACCTAATCTCGGATACACTGTGGATGCGACCGCTTTGTATTAGATACAAACGAGGTGATCTCGACTCGTTCATGTAGTTGACATGCGAGTGGGGGCATCTGTGCAATGAGATTGTACAAGACCGGATCGTGATTTATTAGACCCATCGATGTAACACCGATTGTGATGAAGGACTAATAACTTCGTAGATGACCATTAGTGACTTGACACGAATCCTCGAGCGTGTTACGGACTCCCGCATCTGCGAGGGTCATTCTTTGACTAGTACGGGTGAGGGTGGTCACAGTTACTCGCCCAATATGCCTATCTTCTCAGGGACAGAGCCAAGTAGGGAGCTAGGAACTTAACTACGCGAGATGGAATTCACTGCTCCCGCCTTTAGGGAAACTAAAGGGGTTGTTCCCTCAAGTCTTGTCTCGTGGCTTGGACAACGGCGCCCACCTTCTCACCGCCCGAGAAGGGTGTTGTGTATGGTTGGACCATCACAATATGTTGTTCATTAGAGGAGCAGTGGGGACTTAAGGAACAAGAGGTAGACACAGGGGTAAAACGGTAATTTGACCCAGCCGTGTCTATGAACAACCTGTGAAGGGTCGACTCATGGGTATTGGTTACCCAGCCGTGTCTATGAACAACCTTTGACCCAGCCGTGTCTATGAACAACCTGTGAAGGGTCGACTCAGTGGACACGTAATATTCTGCACTGACGGGAGTGCAGCTACGGGCTATAGTGGAGTGTTACGAAGCTAATGAATGTTGGTTAACCGGGTCAAAGAGTTTGGTAGGTTAATCTCGGATCATTGGAGCCTGTCAATGTAGGTCCATTAGGTCCCTCGGTTGGCTCCACCTGGATTAAAAGAAGGGCTAATATTTTGGTATGAAATTGAAGTGTTCAATTTCACTTTAAGGGCATTTATGTCATTTATATGAGATATGAATGATATAATATATAGTTTAATGTGAATGAGATTCATAATAAACTATAGGTTAGCCTAATTGTTGAATTAGGGCTAATTGGAGAATTTGATTGAGAGAAATTAAATTGGATGTGATTCAATTTAATTAATACACAATTAATGCAAATAAGATTTGCAATATGAGATATGAGATATCTTATATTATGTGGTTATGCAAATGAGATTTGCATAACCTACAGTTGTGGTAAAGTGGTAATTATGTGGACATTTTAACTCCACCAATTCTACTATATAAACCCTTCTTGAAAGAAGGATTATAACTTGATCTCTCATTTTTTGATTTTGCATCAAAGAAGAGAAGAGGAATTCTCTCAAATTCTCTCTCAAATCTCCTCCCTCTCCAAAACACAAAAGGTTCCCACAAACCTCTCTTCTCCAAAAGAGAACAACCGGGAAGATCCTTTGGTTGTATTCGAGTTCTTTTTCGTGGGAAAGGTTCGTTGAGTTTGAGGAACACGAAGAGTTCGTGATTTTGAAGAAGAAGTTTTGAAGAAAGTCTACAACAAGTAAGTAAAAACTCATCTTGTTGCTTTTTTCTTCTTCTTACAAGCATGTTTAGCCTAGATCTAGTGTTAGATCGATTTTAATAAAAGCATGTTGCATATTGATACCTCGACGATTCAATCGTCTTCTGCTGCGTGGGATTCTCATTCCCTTCAGAGTAATCGTCTGGCAAAGAAAAACTGTTATTTGATAACATGTAGCTTAAGGGTTTATTAGAAACCTTATTTCTTGCCTTAGCGAACATTGTACTTCTTTGTCTTTTCAATTGAATAAAGTGTTTATTTCATTGGAAAAGTATTGTACTATGTGTTGCTCTTCTTGAGAATTATTGGCAAATGGTTTAATTCAGTTAAAATAGTTTTAACAAGTGAATTCTACAAAATTGCAAGTACACGAACTAATTTCTCCTAAAGAAAATGCTCATCTTTGGCATCTAAGATTAGATCACATTAATCTCAATAGGATTGAGAGATTGGTAAAGAACAGACCTCTAAACGAGTTAAAAGAAAATTCTTTGTCAGTATGTGAATCCTGCCTAGAAGGCAAGTTGACTAAAAGACCTTTTAGTGGAAAATGTTATAGAGCCAAAGACCCTCTAGAGCTTATACATTCGGACCTTTGTGGTCCGGAGTAATTCATTAAAGCTGAGGGGAGGATATGAATATTTCATCTCTTTTATAGATGATTATTCTAGATTTGGGCATATTTACCTAATGCACCACAAGTCTGAAGCACTTGAAAAGATCAAGGAATTCAAGACTGAGGTTGAAAATCAATTAGGTAAAACTATTAAAACACTTCGATCGGATCGAGGTGGAGAGTACATGGATTTAAAATTCCAGAACTATATGATAGAACATGGAATTACATCCCAACTTTCAACTCCGGACATACAACACCAAAACGGTGTATCGGAAAGGAGAAATATAACCTTGTTGGAAATGGTTCGATCAATGATGAGTTATGCTCATCTCCCTAGTTCCTTTTGGGGTTACGCAGTGGAGAATGCAGTATATATTTTGAATAATGTGCCCTCCAAAAGTGTTTCTAAAACACCTTTTGAACTCTGGAAAGGACGTAAAGGTAGTTTATGTCACTTCAGAATATGGGGCTGTCCGGCACATGTGCTTGTGACAAATCCAAAGAAGTTGGATTCACGTTCAAAATTATGCCTATTCGTAGGATACCCAAAAGAAACAAGAGGTGGTTTATTCTATGATCCTAAGGAAGATAAGGTTTTTGTGTCGACAAATGCCACTTTCTTGGAGGAGGACCACATAAGGGACCACAAACCAAAAAGTAAAGTAGTGTTGAGTGAGTTAGACGGAACAATAGCAAAGGTTGCTAACAAGAACACTAGTACGTCAACAAGAGTTGTTGATACTAGTTTGTCTAGTCAAGAAAGTCCATCTCAAGAGTTGAGTATGCCTCGACGTAGTGGGAGGGTTGTGATACAGCCTAACCGTTACATGGGTTTAGCTGAAACCCAAGTTGTTATACCAGATGACAACTACGAGGATCCATTGACTTATAATCAAGCAATGGTTGACAAAGACAAAGACAAATGGGTCATAGCCATGGACCAAGAAATGGAGTCGATGTACTTCAATTCTGTTTGGGATCTTGTAGATAAGCCTGATGGGGTAAAACCTATAGGTTGTAAGTGGATCTAAAAGAGAAAACGTGGTGTAGATGGGAAGGTGCAAACCTTTAAAGCTAGTCTAGTAGCAAAGGGTTATACCCAGGTTGAAGGGGTTGACTATGAGGAAACCTTTTTACCTGTTGTTATGGTAAAGTCTATCCGTATCCTTCTTGCCCTTGCTGCATATTATGACTATGAGGTATGACAAATGGATGTCAAGACAACCTTTTTGAATGGCAATCTTGAGGAAACCATCTACATGGACCAACCCAAAGGGTTCATTGAACCAGGACAAGAGCAAAAGGTTTGCAGGCTTAAAAGGTCAATTTATGGACTGAAACAAACCTCTAGATCCTGGAATATAAGATTTGATGAGACAATCAAATCTTATGGTTTTGACCAAAATGATGATGAACCTTGTGTCTACAAGAAAATCATCAATAGTTTTGTAGCATTCATAATTCTCTATGTGGATGATATCCTACTCATTGGGAATGATGTAGGTTATCTTACTGACATCAAGGAATGGCTAGCTCTGTGAGCCCAAATGAAAGATTTTGGTAATGCGTGAGTTTGTTCTTGGGATCCAGATTGTCCGGAACCGCAAGAATAAAACACTAGCCTTGTCTCAAGCATCTTACATAGACAAAGTGTTGTCAAGGTTTAAGATGCAAGATTCCAAAAAGAGCTTGTTGCCTTTTAGACATGGAATCCATTTGTCTAAGGAACAGTGTCCTAAGACACCTCAAGAAGTTGAGGATATGAGATGGATTCCTTACGCATCAGCTGTTGGGAGCCTAATGTATGCCATGTTATGTACTAGGCCCGACATCTGTTTTGCAATTGGGATGGTAAGTAGGTATCAATCCAATCCAGGACTTGAACACTGGACAGCGGTTAAAACAATCCTTAAGTATCTTCGGAGAACAAGGAACTACATGCTTGTGTATGGGGCTAAGGATTTGATCCTTACAGGATACACGGATTATGACTTTCAGACTGATAAAGATTCTCAGAAATCTACATCAGGGTCAGTATTCACTCTTAACGGAGGAGTTGTAGTATGGCGAAGCGTCAAGCAAGGATGCATCGCTGATTCCACCATGGAGGCCGAATATGTAGCAGCTTGTGAAGCAGCTAAGGAGGCCGTTTGGTTAAGGAAATTCATGTTAAATTTGGATGTTGTTCCAAATATGACTTTTCCCATCACGCTATATTGCGATAACAGTGATGCAGTGGCAAATTCGAGGGAACCCCGAAGTCACAAGAGGGGAAAGCACATAGAGCGAAAGTATCATCTCATCCGGGAGATCGTGCATAGAGGAAACGTGATTGTCACGAAGATAACCTCAGAGCACAACATTGTTGATCCTTTTACAAAGACTCTCACGACTAAAGTATTTGAGAGTCACCTAGAAGGTCTAGGTTTACAAGTCTTCCCTAACTAGGGCAAGTGGGAGTATTTTGTACAAAGGGGTTTAAATGCCCTAGTTTATTGTATTTACATTACTGTAATGTTTAGTACTCCACAAGCTTTAGGTCAAGTGGGAGATTGTTGGGATTTATGCCCTAAACTTGTGTAATTTTGATCAATTAAATAAAGTGTTATTTGTTTTGATAAGATTACAGTCTTGCTTTTATAAATCCCATAAACTAAGCTCCAAGGTTATAACATTTATCTTGAAATCAGTGTAGTGGACACTATTTGGGTTGAGTTCAAGAATATAACCTAAATGGTCTATGGTATAAGAATAAGGTTGGAAACCTCATTCTAGTAACACCATGGATGCGACCCACTTTGTAATTAGTACAAATGAGGTAATCCAACTCATTCATGTAGTTGACATGCGAGTGGGGGCATCCTGTATAAGGAGTTCATACAAGACTGGATCGCAAATTATTAGTCTAACCAGTGTAACACCGTTAATAGGATAAGACTAGTAATCTATAGATGGTCATTAGTGACTCGACCTGAATCCTGAGCAAGTTAAGGACTCTTGCTTATAGGGGTTTGTCCTTAGACTAGTATGGGTGAGAGTGGCTTGTAGCCGACTCAATAAGCCCACCTTCTCAGGGACAGAATCTCGTAGGTAGCTGGGAACTTAACTGTGCAAGATGGAATTCACTCATTCCTTTACTAAGGAATTAGATAGGTTGTTCCCTTAAGAACTGACTCCAGGTCTTGAACAACGGGACCCCGCCCTCTATGAGGGTATGAGTCTAAGGTAGGACCTTAGACTTGTTGTATATTAGAAGATCAGTGGTGCTTAAGGAGCAAAGAGGTAATCACGGGTAAAGCGAAGAATTTGACCCGACTTGATTACTTCTACAACCCGTGAAGGGTCGACTCATGGGTAATGACTATATCAGTGGACACAATAATATCTACAGTGAGGAGAGTGGAGCTACAAGTCTATAGTGGAGTGACTTGTAGTTAATGAATATTGATTAACTGGATCAAAAGAGTTTGATCAGTTAATCTCACATCATTGGAGCTCATGAACTATAGGTCCATTAGATCCCTCCGTTGGCTCAACATGGTAATATTGAGGGTATAAAGTTATGAGTGAAATTGAAGTGTTCAATTTCATACATGAGGTGTTATATCAATTACATATGATGTAATTGATATAATATATAGTTTTAATGTGAATTAGATTCATATATAAACTATATACTAAAGATAGAATAAAAGAGGGGTAGGATGGTCATTTCCATCCCATTCCCCTATATATATGGTTGCATGGGATGCAACTAAAAAAAAGGGAATTCTAAGGAATTACAAGCTCTTTGTTGTGTTGTTGGAAAGGTTCCAAGACACACACATCTCTCTCAAAATACCTCACCTCTCCTAAAGGGAACCCACTTTCCTCCCTCACCTAGAGAACAACGGAGAAGATCCGGTGGTCGTGTCTTCGCATGTTGGAGTTCCTGTTGCTGAGATCGTGATCGTGGGAGAGAGGAGCACTCGAAGAAAGGTTATTCAAAGGTAATTTCTTGTTGTCCATTCTATTTTGCATGCTTAATCTAGTATTTTGTGTTCTTGAATTAATCGTTGTAACTAAATCAAGAGCGCGCGATTCGCAATCGCTTCCGCTGTGGGACTTCGAATCCGTTCATGAACCCCTCTGGAACCTTCTGTAATGGGCAAACAGATTTGCCTCTCCATCAGCCTACCCCTTATTCTTCATAAGGGGCTGGAAAGTCTGCAGTTGATTAAGGAGAGTAGTTAGGTTGTACTCTATCTTGTTCATCACCGCATTGCTACAGAATTGTAGGAAACTCTTCGAAAGAGATTCCAAGATGAAAGACACCTGACTTTGCTCGTCGATGACCACGTTGTTCATTTCTGCCACGTTGAAGTGGGTCATCAGATCGAGAACATGTTCTCGATCCAATGACCCTTACTTCATACGGGAGTTATAAACGTACTTGAGGGATTCGTGTCGAAGCTGTCCAGAGGGTTGTCCAAACATATTCTGCAACAAACTCATGATCTCACGAGCTGAGACCATGTCCTCGTGCTTTTTGGCCAGAACTTCAGAAACACTAGCAAAAATATAGAGCTTGGCCTTATCATTGGCCTTGATCCAGCGGTCATACGCATCCTTTGTTGGGATTTGTGCCCTAAAACTCGTAGTTTGTAATTATGTTCTAATTAATGTAATAAAGTGTTATTATTTCAATAAAGTGTTATTGTTCGTTATCTACGAGTTTACCTTCATTTAAATCCTAAATCCAATAAACTAAACATCCAAGGCCGTTAAATGAATCTTTAACTGAATGTAATGTACATAAAAAGGATCTCGGTTCGAGATACAGCCTAAAGGGTTTATAGTTAGGGGATATGGTTTGGGTACCTTACCCTGGTAAAACTATGGATGTGGCCCACTTTGTATTTGATACAAACACTGTGATCCTAACGTGTTCGTGTAGATGACATGTGAGTGGGGATATCCTATGTAATGAGATTACATAAGACCCGACCACGAAATAGTAACCTCTAGCTGTAACTCCGTTGACTAGTTAGGTTTCTATTTCACTAGGATGACCTAGGCAACTTGATCTCAATCCTGAGCAGGTTACGAACTCCTGTTTACGAGGGATTGTCCTTTGATTAGTATGGGTGAGAGTGGCCAGATTCGTCGACTCAATATGCCTACCTTCTTAGGGACAAGACCGAGTGAGCGGCTGGAAACTTAACTTAGCAAGACGGAATTCACTCCTTCCCGCCTACTAGGGTAAGTAGAGGAATGTTCCCTTAAGTGGTGTCTCCAGGACTTGAACAAAGGGTCTGACCCTCTCATTGGCCCGGGAGTGACTCTGTTTGTTGGTAGGACCACAAACAAATTGTTCATTAGAGGAACACTGGTACTTAAGGCACAAGATGTAACTCAGGGGTAAAACGGTAATTTGACCCAGCTGGTGTTACGAACATTCGTGAAGGATTTACTTGCTGTTATTGGTCAATATCCATGGACACAGAAATATATCTGCAGTGAGAGGAGTGCAGCTGTGGGACTTTAGTGGAGTGTTCCCGCAGTTAACGAATGTTGATTGGGAGGTTAATGAGATTAACCAAGCAATCTCGTATCGTTGGAGCTTCTGATCTGTAGGTCCATTAGGTCCACCTTCTAGCTCGTAAAGGGTTCTTAGATCATTTGAATTTAAAATGTTCAAATTCATTAGGGAATATATTTAATCTATATTGATACGATATAATATATAGTTTTTGAACTATATATTATAAATTTAATGTGAATATGATTCATATTAAATTTTATGAGAGAATTGAATATTTGAAAGAGTTCAAATATTATATTAAATGTGAATGTGATTCACATTTGAAAATTATAGGTTAAAATTTAATGTGCACTGGATGTACATTAAAACTATAGGTTAAAGGGGTGATATGATTAAATGAGATTTAATCCAAATTAAATATATGATATTTAATTTGTATTATTTAAATTAATAATTAAATTTGATTTAATTATTTATTATTATTATTATTATTATTATTTTAATAATAAAATAAGGGAACGTGTCTCCAGACACGTTCCCACTATCCCCTTCCTTCTCCCTATCGATAGCTTAATAGGGAGAAGGGGTGTGTATTGCTTGGGGATCGATCAACGGTATTGTTGAAGCAATTTGGTGAATTTCTCTCTCATTCTCTCTCAATTCTAAAATTCCCAAAAGTTCTTCCAACTGTTGGAACCCTTCCCACAAAGGAAAGATCTAAGCACTCAGAGGATAGAATGTTTATTCTTTTGGTGGTGTTCTGTAAAATAGAGAAGCTAAAGCTTTCTTTGAAGTTCTATCAGAATTTCTTGGAGCAAGGAGTTGCTGTGAGTCTACAAAGGTAATAATTTCCTTTCCATTCTTTAGTTTAATAGTTAAACTCCATGTATGTTTGTATGCATTTAATCCATGCCTAATTAGATTAGAGTTGATTATATGGTTGTTCTGTTTTTTTTTTTTGTCAATGTACTATTTTTTGTTTTTTAGCAAAACAATCAAGCACATTAACTATCTCAATCACGTTTCCGTTGCTCAAGGAGATCAGATCTCCATCATCCTTAACAGTTTGAGGAGCGTTTCGAGCAGGGACCTGAGGACATTCCTCAATCAGTACAAACCTAGGTCGTCAACAACCAAAATCGTACTCAGGTTGGACTTCCACGTACTATAGTTTTTGCCAGTTAAACGTTCGCTTTTGAGTAAGGCTATTATTGAGGACGACATGCTGAAATTTGAAAACTAGTTCTAATTAGTTATGCCTTTATTTTTGGGATTTATGCCCTAAACTCGTGTATTTGTAATTATTCGAGGAAATGAGTAAAGTTGTTATTTTTCCTTTAAACTTGTATTCTCGCAATTACAAACTTAAATCCAATTAACTAAGCTCCAGGGTCACATTTAGGATGTCACCCGAATGGTCTATAGTAGATAGATTAGATCGGGAACCTTATCCTGTTAACACTATGGATGCGACCCACTTTGTATTTGATACAAGCGAGGCAATCCATCTCGTTCATGTAGTTGACATGCAAGTGGGGGCATCTTGTGCAAAGAGTTTGTACAAGACTGGGCCAAGAATTGTTAGACTATTCCAGCAACATCGTTGATAGGTTAGGGCTAATAATTCAAACGATGACCAATAGTGATTCAACCTGAATCCTGAGCGAGTTGCGAACTCCTGTCTGCTGGGGATTGTCCTTTGACTAGTACGGGTGAGAGTGACCAGAGTTGCCGACTCAATATGCCAACCTTCTCAGGGATGAAACCTTGTAGGGAGTTGGGGACTCAACTTTGCAAGAAGGAATTCGCTTGTTCCCATTCTAGGGTAACTAGATAGGTTGTTCCCTTAAAAGTTGAATCCAGGTCTTGAACAACGGGACCCCTCCCTCTTGCTGACTTGAGAGGGATAATGTTTATGGTCAGACCTTAAACTTGTTGTTCATTAGAGGATAAGTGGTGCTTAAGGTGCAAGAAGTAGTCACAGGGGTAAAACGGTAATTCGACCCAGTTGTGACTACGAATGTCCTGTGAAGGGTTGATTCACGGGCATTGGTTAAATCATTAGACACAACTTGTCTTACAGTGAGGAGAGTGCAACTACGAGTCTTTAGTGGAGTGACTCGTAGTTAACGAATGTTGATTGGCGGGATCAATGAGTTTGATTAGTCAATCTCGTATCATTGGAGCTCATGATCTGTAGGTTCATTAGGTCCCTCGGTTGGCTCAACATAGAATTCATATAGGGTATAAAGTTTTGGAATGAATTTGAAATGTTCAAGTTCAATTTAGGGATTATATCAATTATATGTGATATGAATGATATAATATATAATTCAATGTGAATATGATTCATATTGAACTTAATTGTGTCTAATTATGGAATTAGGACACAACTAATGGTAGAATTTGGAGAGATGAAATTGGATTTAATTAAATTCAATTTCTCCATATTATGTGAATATGATTCATATAATAAGGTATTTGACACCTTATATTATGCATTTATGCATAATATGTGGAGTTAGTGGAAAATGAGTGGAGAATTTGTCTCAACCCACATTGCCTATAAAAGCATCCTTTTGGATGCAATTTGTGACACTTGAAGCATTTGCTAAATTATGGAAATCTAGCAAACCAAACTTCTCTCTCAAATTATCTCTACTTTCAGTAATTTCAAAAAGGAGATCTCACCTCTTTCCCTCTCCTAGAGAACAACCAAGAAGTCCTTTTGGTGGTGTTTGTGAATCGTTCGTAAACGACGAGGAACTACTTGAAGAATTGGTCTTCAAAGGTAATCCTCTAAACCATTTATGCTTTCAAATTAGTATGCTTAGCCTAGATTTACTATTTTTTGAGCATTTATATGTCACGTGATTAAGAGCAAATGTGATCATTCGCTTCCGCATGGGATTCAATTCCCATCATTTAACCCATTACAAACCAACCAATTTTAGCAAAATTATAAAGAACCCTAATGCTTAAATTAAACCTTTAATTTTGCAACGATATTTCAAGGGTTTAGAATAAAAGCCACCGTCGGGTGGTCAGTCACTCCTCCCCTGAATTGAGACTACCTCATTAATTCTCACCACTAGAACATCTCATGTCCCAATGATTCTTAGCTACTGTTTGTTTGGTCAAGGACTCATTATGAAACGACCCTACCTTTAGAAACTCTCTTTCTAAGGGTCATTCTATCATGCATGCATTTGAGGCCCTAAATAACTTTAATTAAATAAAGTTTGGTAATTAAAATCAATTTAATTTTGGGATCCCATAAATACAAAACATTTTAAAACACATAAATAGGTTCGACCTCAGGTTTCAAATCTCTGGAATATATAAGTGGAAAACGATAACCATTTAAAACTACTTTATAAATCATAGATGCGAAAATCATGACTTGGTCCCCATGGCTTCCGTAGCGCGCCCCTATCACTCGCCCAGTATGTCCTCACCTTTACCTGAAAATATTTTTAAAACGGAGAAAACACAACAATGGTAAAGGAGTGAGTATTATAATAATACTCAGTAAGTGGGGGTTGAAAAATGCAAACACATGCAACATGACTTTTAAACATGACTGTTAATCGTGACTTTTTAAAATCATAAAACTTTCTGTAGTGTGACCTAAAGCTTCCTTTCATAAAATCACGACTTTCCTCTTCGGTTTTTTGTGGTCAATTGAATCTACCTGAATCTTTTCATGTTGAGTCCCTCACGGTCCCTATAGGTTTGAGTCCCTCACAGACCCCTATAAGTTTGAGTCGCTCAAAGATCCCTATAAGTTTGACCCATAGGGTCTCTGATGCATGTTTGACCATGCATAAGTCCTCAAGAGACCAATTTCCACAACCTTCATAAACATGTTCATATACAATATGTATGAGGTCCCATTCGTCAATCACATGTACATATGCAGTCATAATAATGCAACAATCATATAATCATGGCATAAGTTTCATAACTTTAAACTCGAGTCAATCAATCATAAATCATAAATACATTTACATTTTCAAATACGTATTCATCACAATGGCATAACTGAAAATCTCAATATACGTAAATACACATAACTATGTCAAAACTCGTTTTCAAATACTTTAAAATCATTTCTATTTGGGTCTTCTCACATCCTTAAATCATATGAAATTCTCTTAAAAATTAAATCATGCATTGAAGGTCCTCTCAAATCCTTTTGAATAATAAATCTTGGGAAAATCATTCTTGAAATAAATCAATGAGATTCCTCTTTTGGGATAAATCTTTGAAATTCATCATTTCAAACTAAAATCCTTCAAAACATATATACTTCCCTTTTTCAAATAATTTTGTAGAAAAATCCTTTACCTTAGCTTAGTTCGAAACTCATAAAGTTTCACTCCTAACCCAAGGCTCCTCTCAATCGTGCTTGATACATAAGTTCCCTAAATTTAGTCAATTTTCTTAATTAGAACGCATATAGATAAACTTCTTTTCAAATCTACTAATAAATAAGTCAAATTACCCCTATTGGACGCTTAAAACGGACTCGAGAACCGAAACCAGCAGGATCGAACCAAGTTCGCCGAGTGGCGACGCATGGTCGGCCGCCACGGCTGCGCGTGGTGGCTGGTGGTCGCGATAGTTTGGCGTGTGGAGACTAGATTTGGAAAGCTCATGTGTCGCTCTGCTCAAAACCGGTCGAAGCTCGGGCAAAACTGGTTATTAGCAAAGTGAACCAGTCGATCAGAGCTTCGGTAGATTTAGATTTTGCAGCATTTGGCTTTATTCATAAAACTGGTGGCCGACGACGTTCATCCAGGTGTCTGCAGATCCCACAGTGCGACTTCGTGCACTGCAGGTTCCAGCGAACTCGATCTGGCATGTGGCTTCTCTCCAACGACTAGATCTGACAGAAAACGACAAGTTAGCAACGTTTCATGTTAGCTCTGACGGTCGACGACTCCTCACGGTAACACATGACGGAGTCGCGAGGCTGGCTGGTGAAGTTCAACCTGACGTTGGGCTCGATCGACGTCGAACCACACTGGTCAGAAGGAAGAAGAAGAACGTCCGGTCGGTCGGAAGGTGCAGGGAGGCCTTCTGTCACGTAGCTGAAGAGAAAGAGAGAGAAGGGAGAAGAAGAAGCCCTAAATCAATTTTCTCTAAATTATCAAAATGCCCTCTAAACCACTCTTAATCACTAAAATGCCCTTGGGCTCATTTGGATGTTTTAAAAGACCTTTTTAACTATACAAATTTCTTAACTTGCATAATCTTTCTTTAAATTGCAAAGCCACAAGGTCCAATTAAATATATTTTCCATTAAATTAATCTAAAACACAAATTAAAAAGTACTTGGAGTTTTGGGGCGTTACAATCTTCCCTCCTTAAGAACTTTCATCCTTGAAAGTTTTCAATCTTGTAAAAAAATTTGGAATAGCTCACCCACCACACCTTCTCCACTTGGTTACAAAGAGTCTTTTGTCCCTATGCAAGAATGAGCACTAGTTGCTTTTCACGTGACTCACACTGGCGTAAACTCATTGTTCCTCATACTAACTTTCTTTAAACTTGATTTTCTCTTTTTAGCCAAATTTAGGACTTTCTCAACTCCTTGTACCAGTTTGGTTCTAATGTCACATTCTCTAAAACATCACTTAAGAAACCATCAGCCTAACCTTTACTAAATGGACCTTCCAGTTTCACTCCAATGGTCGCTCGACCACTACAACTCACACTTTACTAATTCAAGGAATTCCTCAGTTTGACTTCTATATAACGAGGAATAGATTCAATGAACTTTCCTCTATTACCCAAATCCTCTCTCCTTAATCCTCTGATCGGGGAAAAGGAAACTTTACTACATAAGCATTTAAGGTCAACACCTCATATTACCTCTTCCAAGACGTCGATATATATCTTAACCAAAAGGTGGAAATTAGTGGTGAGGTTCATTATACACGTTCCAAAAGCTTGAACACACAGGTGACCATGTGACTGTCAAAGTGTGCACAAGGTTCTGGAGTTCAGACCATCAATTCTCTTGTGTTCTCAAACTGAAACTCTAACTTCTTACTTTTACTCTTCGTACTTGTCTTTATTAAGGTCATTTACTTTATGGTGCCATCTTTTAAAACTTCATACAGAACTGATCCTCATCAATATCTTAGTTGTCTCTACTCACATTACTCGCATGGCTAAGATCTAGGTCTTTCAAAACACTCTGAAAAAATTAACTTGGTTTCAAAACCACCTTTATGATCCATTTAAATCTCAAGTTCTTATTTTCAAATTACTCTGGTTCCTTTATCAAGTATCAAATGGGAAGGGACTTTTAAAGAGGGTTCTTCGTAAAACTACTAATATCCTATCTTTAACTTTTCCCATCTCTTTGGTGATCAAGTGCCCCTCTGAAAACAACCTTAGTCTTTTAATTTTTTTTTTTGTCCTCTTTACTTTTCAACCTCTTACTATCTTGTCTAAGTGTTCACTTGAATCTAATGAATTTTTTTTAACACCAATATGGTTGGGTACCTTAGAATAGCATCCACTACATCTCTTAACTTTTCCGTCTCTTTTGTCATGAAACCCTAACATTCATACATTGAATATGAATACTTTACTTAACATCTCTAGACTTTGAACTTTTCAAGAAACCATATTCATCCATCAAGGTTTTACTTAAGAAACTTAGTTGCTTAATGTTTCTTGAAGGACTTTCACCTCATAAGCTCTACTCATTCCTTCCTTTGTCCAAAATGACTCTTGTAATAATGCGCAAGTGGGTGTCTCATCTTGACAAAGCTTCCCTTAAGTCTAAACGTTCTTAACTCATACATTTCCTTTCTATTATTAAGCATCTAAGGTCACATAATCTTTTTTCCTTAGCCTAAAAAAATGCATTATGCTCATCTTTCGAAGTTTACTTGGGGCACTTAGCTCCTTAGTGACCTTTCAACTGCTTTAACCTCTTAGGACTTACTCTTCCCTCCTTTTGTCTGAACCAATCCTTCCAAAGTGCCTTTTTTGCCTCTTCTTAGACTTGGACCAAATCAGAATGTACCTAACAACTCAATCAACAATATTTTAGCATTTCCTTAAGCACTAAGTCTATCAAGTCTATAAACATTGTGGGTGCTTTAGTCAAATCTCTATAATTTCATGATGTTCGTAACGTCATTCGGAAGTTATGTCGGGATATCTTAACCCTGATTCTTGACGGGTGCTAACTTGACACCATATTCATCCAAAGGAACATTGTGTTCCTTGTAGCTGGTGGAATAGGTAGTTCGTCCAAGGACGAAGATATTTATTCTTAGCAGTAACTTTCTTTCACTTCCAATAACTTACACACAAACATAAAGGTACACCTTTCTCCTTTACACTAATACTCCTTAGGGCGATATACTACTCTCATCTCTTATATAAAAGGTCTTGTACCTATAACTTGAGTTCCTTTAACTTCACTGGAAGTATTCTGTACGGAGTATTAAAAACTACTGATGCTCTCCACTTTAACTTCGTGCTTAAGTTAATCTCTTGTGTTAAGGGTAACCTTAAAAGATCAAACTTATTTTATCTAATACCAACCCATTGTGCTCAAATTTCATATATATATAACTTTACATATAAAAATACATAATTTGCTTTTCATAAATGAAACAAACTGTATCTCGAAGGCATACCTTGCGATGAGTGGGAGTTGCTACTTAGCCATAGGATACTTGTTGCTTACTCTGTAAGCGAGTTCACATAACCCATAACCTTGAGCTCTGATACAAACTGTAACGATCCTACTTTTACAAACTCTCTTTCTAAGTGTCATTACTATCATGCATGCATTTGAGGCCTTATATAACTTTAATTAAATAAAGTTTGGTAATTAAAATCAATTTAATTTTTGGATCCCATAAATACAAAACATTTTAAAACACATAAATAGGTTCGACCTCAGGTTTCAAATCTCTGGAATACATAAGCCCAAAACGATAATCATTTAAAACTACTTTATAAACCATAGATGCGGAAATCATGTCTTGGTCCCCCATGGCTTTCGTAGCACGACCCTGTCACTCGCCTAGTATGCCCTCGCCTTTACTTAAAAATATTTTTAAAATGGAAAATACACAACAAAAGTAAAGGGGTGAGTATTATAATAATACCCAGTAAGTAGGGGTCGGGAAATGCAAACACATGCAACATGACTTTTAAACATGACTATTAATCGTGACTTTTTATAATCATAAAACTTTCTGTAGTGGGACCTAAAGCTTCCTTTCATAAAATCATGATTTTCTCTTCGGCTTTATGTGGTCAATTGAATCTACCTGAGTCTTTTTATGTTGAGTCCCTCACAGACCCCTGTAGGTTTGAGTCCCTCACAGGCCCCTGTAGGTTTTAGTCCCTCACAGACCCCTATAAGTTTGAATCCCTTACAGACTCCTATAAGTTTGATCCATAGGGTCTCTGATGCATGTTTGACCATGCATAAGTTCTCAGGAGACCAATTTCCGCAACCTTCATAAACATGTTCATATACATACAATATGCATGAGGTCCCATTCGTCAATCACATGTACATATGCAGTCATAATGATGAAACAATCATAAAATCATGGCATAAGTTTCATAACTTTAAACTCGAGTCAATCAATCATAAATCATAAATACATTTACATTTTCAAATACGTATTCATCACAATGACATAACTGAAAATCTCAATATACGTAAATATACATAACTATGTCAAAACTCATTTTAAAATACTTTGAAATCATGCAATGAAGGTCCTCTCAAACTCTTTTGAATAATAAATATTTGGGGAAATCATTCTTGAAATAAATCATTGAGATTCCTCTTTTGTGATAAATCTTTGAAATTCATCCTTTTAAACTAAAATCATTCAAAACATATATACTTCCCTTTTTCAAATAATTTGTAGAAAAAACTCTTACCTTAGCTTAGCTCAAAACTCATAAAGTTTCACTCCTAACCCAAGGCTCCTCTCAATCGTGCTTGATACATAAGTTTCCTAAATTTAGTCATTTTTCTTAATTAGAAAGCATATAAATAAACTTATTTTCGAATCTACTAATAAATAAGTCAAATTACCACTATCGAACGCTTAAAACGAACTCGAGAATCGAAACCAACAGGATCGAACCAAGTCCGGCCAGCGGCGACACATGGTTGATCGACGGCGGCGCGTGGTGGCCGGTGGCGGCGATAGTTTGGCGCGTGGAGACTAGATTTGGAAAGCTCGTGTGTCGATCTATTTCGAATCGGTTGAATCTTGGGCAAAACCGACTCTGAGCAAAGTGAACCAGTTGATCAGAGCTTCAGTAGATCAAGATTTGGCACCGTTTGGCTTTGTTCATAAAATTGGTGGCTGACGACGTTCATCGAGGTGTCTGCATATCCCACGATGCGACTTCGTGCACTGTAGTTGTTGGCGAATTCGATCTGGCGTGTGGCTTCTTCCCAGCGATTAGATCTGACAGAAAACGACAGGTTAGCAACGCTTCACGTTAGCTCCGACGGTCGATGACTCCTCACGGTAACACATGACGGAGTCGCGAGGCTGGTTAGCGAAGCTCAATCTGACGTCGAGCTCGATCGGCGTCGAACCACCCTGGTCGGAAGGAAGAAGAAGAACGTCCGGTCGGTCAGAAGGTGTAGGGAGGTCTTTTGTCACGCGGATGAAGAGAAAGAGAGAGAAGGGAGAGGAAGAAGCCCTAAATCAATTTTCTCTAAATTTCCAAAATGCCCTCCAAACCTCTCTTAATCACTAAAATGCCCTTGGGCTCATTTGGATGTTTTAAAAGACCTTTTTAATTATACAAATTTCTTAACTTGCATAATCTTTCTTTAAATTGCAAAGCCACAATGTCCAATTAAATTTGTTTTCCAATAAATTAATCAAAAACACAAATTAAAAAGTACTTGGAGTTTTGGGGTGTTACACGTTAACTAGCTTACCTAAGAGACCATATCAATTTCTACAGTTCACGGTGTTCCAATCCCTATAGTAAGGCCCTCCATATGGTTTGGCTCCTCAAGGGCAACCTAACAGGCAGACTATAGAAATCTCACGGTGTGACCTAATGGAGGAGACCGTAGGATACGTTGAAATGCGCCCTGCTCCCATTTACTATGGATACTTCCCTCATTCACCTTGGTATTGAACCATGCAAACACATACCGTATGGGGACACCCTATTGACGCCACGTAGCCGAGCATGGAACTCACAGTGTGAACTCTTGAGGATGTGAGAGTAAACTTGATACGAATATCTCGTTTTCTCCCACTGAAGCTCCTAAAGATTAGGGTATAGGTTTAACTTAGTCGGATTCTAGCTAAAAGAATCTATCTAAGTTTATGCCTATTTTAACTATTATAACTGGGTCTTTTAACCTTATGTCTAGGTGAGTAAACATTTTAATTACCTAGATATAACACAGTACTAAGGTTAATTCAACTCAAGCTCCAGGTCAGTTCCCAGGTAGGAGGTGTTCCGTTAACCGTCAGCTTAAGTACCCCCAACCTTAGGCAGAACATCACCGGTAGAGTTCCCTTATAACCAATGTACTATTGTCCTACTATATTTTAAACTATTTAAAATACTATGTAAAACTAACTTCTAATCCTATTAGAAATTAAACTTAGGTCTAAATTAATTTTAAATAATTTAAAACTAATTTAATTTAACCCAAGTTCCTATGTTTGCATGCAGTTCTTTGTTATAGGTTATGGTTTCTAAGAACCCCTTTATAACTTTTATAAATTTTAATTAATTACCCTATGACAACAAACTATATGATAACTCCAACAAACGATTTCTAATTGGAATTACATTCAACTACTTGAATCATGCAAATTACTTAAATAAAATAAAACTTTATTTTAAACTAAGTAATTTCAAGCTTCATGTTTTTCATTTTTCATATAATTAAATTATAACACTCATAACTAATTGCTTATGAAAAATTGACATGCATATTTATCAATCTCATATAATAATTATACTGATAAAATGCATGAACGTGCTTATCCTAAGGTGGGAAATATTCTAAATGACATTCATAAAGAAAATAGCCGTGAAACTGGAAAACTTTGGCCCCTAAAGTGCAAAAAATAATAAAATTACACTAATTTTATTACAAAACTGGTCCAAAATCTATTGAACCGGAGTCAAAGCGCTCGAACCGAATCGACCACGATCCAAACCGCTCGAACCGCCGCTGAACCAATCTGCTTCATCGAGTTTCTGCCATGGCGTTGCAACGCTGAAGGGAGCATTGCAACGCCGCCTCCATTCGCGCTCGCGTCAGACATCGGGGTAGCGTTGCAACGCCATGAGACGGCGTTGCAATGTTGCCAACCCTTCGAATTCCTTATCGATTGGTGTCACCGGTGTTGCGACGCTGTTCTATAGTGTTGCAACACTGATGAACGACGTTGCAACGCCGCTAGGAGCGTTGCAACACTACTACTTCTGCCAGTAGCTTCTTCTTTGAAAAATAGCAGCTTCCAATGGTAATTTCTCACTCGAACTTCAACCGAATTGCTTGAAACTTGTCATGAACGACTCATAACACTATTACAGACTCTTATGAACTTAATTGCCCAAAATGTAGGGGCCTTTACATTTAATTTGATCAAATAAAAAAAAAACTAAAGCCAAAATTTTTCCTAAACAGTTTTACAGGAAACCAAATGCAATTCCCACCTAACCAATGCAAATTTGTTTCAACCAAAACAAAACAAACATTGGTCTGATACCAATTGAGGGAATCTGATCCCCGTGAGCAGCAGAAACATGTTTTAAAGATCGATTACTTGTTTGTTTTTGTTTACTTCAAATACCAATACATTGGGAAAATGAACAGAGATAAGCAATCTAATTAAATAAAGCTTTGATTACACATGTTGTACATTCCTAAACTAAAAGGAAAAGAAAGCATTTACCTTTGTAGTTCAAATATCACAGCAACACCTTGCTCCAAACGCACAACAACAAACTATTTTTTCTTCTCTGTACAACAGAGCAACACCACTCAGTAAACCTCCTATCCTCTGAGTATCTACTTAGATAAATTCCTTGGTGGGAGGAAATCAAACAATTGGAGCAATGTGATGAGAATTTTTTAGAGAGAGAATTCTTGTTGCAAAAAAAAAAAAACTTTTGCACCCAATTTTCATCAATCAACCAACAAAACTTCTCTGCATTGAGAAGTTAAAAGGCAGAGGAGCACTTCCTCCACTCCCAATCGATAGGAAGTTGATGGGGAAGTGGGGAACGTGTCTTCCTGACACGTTCCCACTATTATTTAATTAATAATTAAATTAATTAAATAAAATTTAATGATGAAGCACGAGACATACACAGCGAAAAAAGGATCTAATGACACTCTAATTGCATCTAACTTAATAGAAATTAACATGCAAACATTCAAAAACAGTAAACTAAAAAAAAAGAAGAAGATACAACCTTTGTAGCTCAATTTCTTCTCTCCTCCTTGCCAAAGCGAAAACATATTTCTTCTCCTTTTCTCACTTAATACTTTGAACCTCCCATTCTTCTTTTTCAATCCTTCATTCACCGGGTCCCACAACCCGGTTCTGAGTTCATAGGATAGCGGGGAAGCTCTAGTGGTGGTCCAGTTGTGTTCGAGTTTTGCTTTGGCAAGGAGGAGAGAAGAAATTGAGCTACAAAGGTTGTATCTTCTTCTTTTTTTTAGTTTACTATTTTTGTATGTTTGGATGTTAATTTCTATTAAGTTAGATGCAATTAGAGTGTCATTAGATCCTTTTTCCGCTGCATATGTCTCGTGTTCCATCATGTGATATCAGAGCATGCTTTAATTTCACTCAATTGCATATGGTGGGTTGTTATTTTTCATGTGATGAAATTGTTGGAAGCTAAAATTGGCTCACTGTTTTGGCATCTTTTAGGCTTTAATTTCTTGTTATAATTTATAATGTGCTCAAGGGTTTTGAGCCTTAATGTGTGCCCAAGGAGACTGTAAATTTTGGGAGTCATTACAGTTGAAATTAGGTTGTCATTGGAGTTTCTATCGTGTTGCGCACTGCCGAAAAAAAACTGCACTATGCTGTTTTTTTTGGAGCGTTTTTTCAGCCACTGTCCGTGTGATTTTGCTACTGTTTTTAAACTGGTTCGGGCTGGTTCGAAGTGTTCGAGATTGGTTCGAAGCTATTTTTCAAATTATTATTGTAATAATTTAGTTTATTGCTTGTTTAGGATGCCAAAACGGGTCCAATTTTATGTTTTATTTCATTTATGCATTATGAATGTGTTTAATTGTTTAAATCTTTATTGTGCATAAAGTGTGCCATGTAGATTTAAATTCCCACCATAGGTTAACATGTACATGCATTGAAAGTATGTTATAATGGTTATAAGTATGCATGTTGGATTTCATGAATTAATGTAAAAGTTATGTATAATTCATGATTTCTTTAAGTAACTTAATATGGTAATTGATTAATTAAATCTTTTAATTAATTAATTTAATTTGATTAAATTAAGTAAATTAAATCCCTATTAAGTTTTCATTATATAATTGTTATGTAATGAATGTGGAATGTATGTTATAGATTTGTCAATTCTTTTTATAAGTGTTATAAAATCAATTAGACTTTTAAAATCTATAACAAAGATAAGATACATGCTCACTTAGGTTAACCATCGACAATCTCTTCTTCATAGAAATTAGGTCGATATCTTGTAAAACCGAAGTTACAAGAAAACTCACCCGACAAGATCATGGCAAAAAGTCAGATAAGATGACTAAGGTTGAAAGGTTTTTAAGTTGACGGTTCATGCAACACCTTCTACCTGGAGATCGAGTCGACGTCTGAGTTAGGTTAAATCGGTTTTATGAGCATGCGTGAGCGGTGTGAGGTAATAAAATTTGTTTATCACCTAGACATCGTAGGTTAAAATCCAGTATAAATGTTATACTCGGATGTTTCGCCTAGACTTAGGATATGTTTTAGTTAGCCGAAATATATTGCTAAGTAATTTATACCCTAACCGTCTAGAACACTTTAGCTAGAGAGAAGTAATGTACTTTTAACTCTAGCGTCCGTAAGAGTTCACACCGTGAGATTCATGATTGGCTTTGGGCCGCCTTGGGAGTGGACTCCATTCGGAGAGTGTTTGCATGAGTTAATATCAAGGTGAATAGGGGAAGTCGTTCATAGTAAGTGGGAGAAGGAAGTGTATCAACGCATCCTACGGTCTCTTCCATTATGTCGCACCGTGAGATTTCTATAATGCACCTGCATGTCTGCCCTGGAGCGACCTTACCAATCGAAGGGTTGTATTATAGGATTCGAAACACCGCGAACTCCAAAAATAGATAGGGTCTCTCAGGTCCGTTTTCATTCTTGTCTTTCCAATTTCGAGATCATAATGATCCTGATCTTTGAGGTCTGAAAATGGAAGGTTACACTTACAAGAATCACTAAGTGTTAGCAAATGCTCAACCAAAGGAGTGATAACTAAGTTACTATAGGAATAAGAGTTATTCTGGTGATAGTATTTAGTCAAGATAGTCTTGGTTCAACGGAAGAATGGTCGGTCACCCCTCGGTGAAGGTTATTCTAAACCATTGAAATATCGTTGCAAACATAATAATGATGGGTACATTATTTTTTGCTAAACTTGATTGGATTGTAAAGGTTAATATTTTTTACTAAAAATGATATTTTTTTTTTCAACATGACAAGCTCTTTAGTTCACCTATTAACTTCTGAAAAACTTAACGGCGACAACTACACAACATGAAAAACAAATCTGAATACAATACTAGTAATAGATGACTTGAGATTTGTCTTAACTGAGGAATGTCCTCAGGCCCCTGCCTCAAATGCTAACCGAACTAGTCGGGAAGCTTATGATAGATGGGTTAAGACTAACGATAAAGCCCGTGTCTATATTCTTGCCAACATGACTGATGTATTGGCTAAGAAATACAATTCCTTGGGCACAGCTAAGGCTATCATGGATTCGTTAAAAGAGATGTTCGGGCAACTCTCATAAATTCTAAGACACGAGGTGATGCGAAAATATCGAGTGCCCTAAACTAATGTAAATTAGAATAAAACCCCGATACTTTTACGACGTGCAAGTATACACGGTCGAGAGCAGCAAGTGATAAGTTAAAAGTATCGATCCCACGAGGACTAGTTAGACCTAAATGGATGAGTGTCCTAACAAATTTTTCCTTATTTTAGTGCAATGCATGGGTGTGCAATTTACTATAGTAGATAAGCAGATGTGATAAGTAAGACAAGATAAGACTAGACTCAAGAAAATAAGTAAATTTAAATGCGGGGAGAGGAGAATGCAAACAAGAAGATAGATACAAGAGATGAGATTTGTAATGAAAAATAAGCTCGGGTTAGGTTAGAGTTCTAATGTTCAATTGGAATAAATTTTTAGTGATGCCTTGAATTTACCTACGCATGCATTCAAATGATTCTTTCCAAAATCACTAAGTTTTAAAACCTACAATTTCCCAATTGTGATCTAAATTATGCCCATGATTTTAGGTTCTAGGTAGGTTAATTATCCCTAATCAACTCAATAATCCTAGAATGAAATTTTAGTTTTCTAATTCATTAGCTTTCCCAAGTTTATGAATTATAGAGAAGTTAAAAAGGCCAATTTTAATTCTCATGCAACGTTAAATTCAATAAAATTTCATAAATTCAATCAATGACATCAACTATAAATTTAATCCAAAATTACATTAAAACAACCTAACCCTTTCTTAAGAAAATTTAGTTCATGTAAATCAACTCACACATCTCTAATTTATGCATGCTTGTGTTGTTTAATAAATTCAAATATGTCTTTGTAACAATGTCACAAAACAACCCAAATTAATCACAAATTCAGCCCAAAAACAGTCATGAATTTAGCCTAAAACAGTGAGTCAAAAGAGGACAATAAACGCTCAAAATTGGAGTAACAACAAGCCAAAATAATTAGGGAATAGGAGAAGTTTACAGGAGGCAATTGACATGTGTTTTGCTTCAACAAAACGCCAAGATCCTGAAGGCAAGGCAGGAAATAGCAGCAGGTTTCAGTATTCTGTAGCTTCTGTCCGATATCAATATCTAATGAACCAGAGCTCTAAATGATGATCCAACCGTTGAAAACTACGGTCTATGAGTCCCCAACACACTGACAAAATTTCAGCACAATCCAACGGTTCAAACTCCAGAAAACGACAACTTTGTGACTGTCGTCTGTGAAAAACCGAACTGCAGTGGACGTTCAATGTGACACCGATATCTGACACCACAAAGCTCCAAATGAAGATCCAACCGTTCAAAAGGGAGCTCTATGAGTCCTTAATAGGCTCACAAAATTGTAGCAAAATCCAACGGTTGGATAGCCAGAAATCACAAACTTAGTGAACGACGTCTGTAAAAACCGAACTGCACATGCTCTCGATTTTTGCTCAAAGCAAAGATGGGCAAATCACAGCAGTGGACAAACCCCTACTCTCGGCTTTGCTTCAGCAAATATAGGTTGATTCCGGCAGATGGCCAACCCTCTACTCCACAGTTTGCTTCAGCAATGCCTCCCTCTCGTGATTTCTTCTTCTCTCACCCAATTGCTTGAAAGAAATATAGACCTACCGCCAAGTACAACTACACTTTGCTTCAAAGAAAAAGCTTCTTCATGGATGTGTGCAGCAACATTTGCTACAAACAAAGGGTCTGTAGATTTTTTCTTCCAACGCAGCCCTTTGCTTCAAAGCAATCTCACGAGTTCTTTTTCTCCCTCTCGATCTCTTCCCTTTGTGGCAACTTCTCTCTCTCCCTTTGCACTTGTGAACCCTAGCCTCCTTATATAAGATGGTGTTGCCTAATTCCACAAATTACAAAAATGCCTTTAGGGGAGAAAGACCATCTTACCCTTTGGGTAAGATGTCTAAAATGCCCTTAGGGACTCTTGTAATTTTTATAATCTCTCTGCATTACAGAAAAATCTCAAATAAATATATGAAGTCAATTATAAATCAAAATAGGCAAAGGATTTAAGAAAAATCTCAAATTTTGGTCTTTAATTAACTGTTAGCTTATTTTCCTATATTTCTTAAATTAAAGCACAAAAACATCAAAATTAATTCTTTTTGCACCTAATGCTTAAATTCAAGATTTTAAAGCTAACACACATAATTTAGGTATAAAATAACATGAGGATCACTAAATTAGATGCAATTCAAGTGGATTAAACACTAAAATTCTAGTAAAATAACTCACTTATGGTGAGTTATCAAACCCCCAAACTTGAACTACTCATTGTCCTCAATGAGTTCTATTCCCTAAACACATTAAAGTCCTTTAAAGACTCAAATAATTTGGGTAACTAAATAAGGATTGAGAACTTATGCTCTAGCTACAAGTCACCATTCATTCAATGCTCTCTTTGTGGCTCACCTGGAGGTTTCTTAGCTACACTTATGCATCAATAACCAAGAGCAAACCAACTAGGATTCAACATCTACCCTCAAGTTCAACCACTAGAATCCTAATCATTCAAATCAAGCAACCCATAGTTAAAAATAAGTCATACTCCAAAACTCGCATGGCTACAATTTAATGATCATTCATTTTTACTTTTTTATATATATTATTTTTTTTAAAAAAATAGATATGTGCATTATTCCCCTCAATTTCCATAAAACTCACTGCTAAGGACAAGGTTTTTTTACTTTCTTTTTTTTTTTGTTTTATTTTTATTTTTTTTTTGACTCTCCCGTAGTTCTTAGAATGGCACACGTGTTTAAGCGTAAAGACACCTAAGCAATGGAACTTCCGTAGTTCTTAGAATGACACACGTGGTTAACGCAGCGCACCTAAGCAATGAGAATAGGCTTCTTGCTTGATACCTTCGCTCCAAGAGGCCAACATGGTTAGTGCCCAGACCCCCTGACATCGAGTACGAAGTTGCCTGAAATAAAGAAATAAATAGCAAATTTTTTTGTCTAGCCCAATGGAGTTTTAGGGAAATGAAAGGTTTTCACACTCTTTCTTTCTTTCACTTGTTTTTTTTTCTTTTTTTTTTAAAAAAAAACCGAAGAATTTACTTTTCCCCCCAAACTTAGAGTACTCAATGTCCTCATTGAGTTAGAGAGGTCGGGTAACTCCCCCAAACTTGAAATGATCACAAATTTGAAGTTTACTAATTTTGGAGTGTTCTAAAAAAATGTATGGGTTACCTAACTTGTCATGGCTTCTAGTTTTCGAAACTTTTTGGATCAGGAGTTGAATCCTAACTACTTTGATTGACATACTAACCATAAGCGCACTAAAAAAAAACCCTAATGACAAGCTTGACCTTGAGAAACACCAAACAAGATAGGATACTCTTGCCTCGAACACAAGCAACAACTCTTATTTTCATTAACCCTGAGATTTGACCTTAACTTTGTATTTTCAATGAGATGCAAACCAAGTTTCTACAAAAGACATAACACTTTTTACCATTAAAATCACATGAGAAACTTAATTTTTAAACAAGGGACAACAACCATTTTTCTATTTTTACTTGCTTAAACATAATGAATCAACTACCTACATCATGCATATCAAAGACCATGAAACCAACAACTAACATGGAATCCAAAGAGTCAAAATAGATCATTTTGAAGTCCTAAAGCAAGTAAATAACTTTATAAACACAGAGGCATGCAACACCCTATATACTCTAGCAGCACACAATCTCATCATTAGAAAAATTTTCAATTAAGCCCAAAATCAGATTCAGAACAACACATCTGCCCCTCATGGTTAAAGCACACATTGCCCTTAATGTATAATCTACTCACTTAAGCATGCTTAAGGACAACTAATAAAGATGGAAGGGAGAACGATCATCGCCTCGAATTGAGGAGACCTCCACTCGCAGGCATATATCAACAAACCCTAAGGAGCTGCAAGATAGGCAAGGGTTATTTATTTAAAAACAAAAACAACTAAAAAATGAAACAAAAGAAAAAAACAAAAAAAAAATTAAATTAAATTAAAAACAAAACAAAACAAACAAAATAAACTTTGGGTTGCCTCCCAAGAAGCGCTTGTTTAACGTCCTTAGCTTGACGCAGAGATATCGTGGGCTCGCCAAGGCACGTAAAAATTCTCCCACTTCTTGGGCCTCTCTTTCTTGAATCTACAAAACAAATCAGAGCTAGCAAGAATACTAGCTTCTCGTGAGAGCCGAAACAAATATATTTTTTGATTTTTCATATATTAAAAGAAAAGAAGGAACAACAACAAAGTAAACATTTTTGCTTTTTATTTGGTAAAAGAAAAGAAGGAAAAACAGGAAAATGAACAGACTCACAAAAGACAACGACTCGAGAGCATAGAAAGAAAAACATTCACCAATAAGAGAAAAATCGGAAGATAGAAGGCGACATAGACTCAAAAGCCTCACACTCTACCTCCCGGCTTGACTCAACAGCTCCACTTCTTCCACACTCTCACTAACTCCATCCTGGTGTGTGCTACTTGAGTTCTAGTTCTTTTACATCTAAAGCACAATTCTCTAAATGCCTATACTCGAGAAAAATGTGAAGGACTAGGATCACGAGGGTCTATCGGTGGGTCGGTGATCAAGTGACTCACCGAACTATCTAAGGGTGTGGGTCCTCCTTCACTATCTTCCCTAGGGTGTTCAACCTCAGATGAGTCTAAATACATTTGTTCTCTAAGGGAGACAAGTGTATCCGTTAGGCGAATTGACTCCCCTATTTGAATATTCATCTCTTCTATTTGAATATTCATCTCTTCTATTTGCCTATTCCTTTCTTCTCGTGGTTCTCATATATTCTAATAACAATATTTTAAGGAAGATTCGTCTTCACACCGGGTTTCTTGAATATAGGAAGGATATGGCTTAAAACCCCTAGGATATGGTTCATAGGCCCAATTGCTATGATTATTATCATACATGTGGTTCCCATAAGTCATAGGGTTAGTATGATAGTAATTAGGCATTTGGTAGCCATAAGATTCATACCCCTCACTAGAAGACTCTAAATTGGCAACGGGATGATCATAAGAAAAAGAACTATAATGTGTTTGTTCATTGGAGCACAGAAGACCACCCAAAATTATTATGAGCCATAGTAAATCAATTATAACAAAGCTCAATAAACACAATTTGCACCAACACAACGCAGAAAGAATAACCAAGACTCAACAAAGATAAAAATACGAAACAAAGATAACAAGACACACCCAACAAGAAAAACAAGGATAAAATTCACTAAATCAACTCAAACAAGATAAGAATCAAAACTAGTCCCGACAGCGGCGCCAAAAACTTGATGCGAAAATATCAGTGCCCTAAACTAATGCAAATTAGGATGAGACTCTGACTCTTCTGTGTCGTGCAAGTATACACGGTCAAGTGCAGCAAGTGATAAGAAAAGTATCGATCCCACGAGGACTAGTAGAATCTAAACCAATGAGTGTCCTAGAAATTTTTCTCCTTATTTTTTTGGTGCAATGCATGGGCATGCAAGTTTTGTTAGGAATAAATGAATGCAAAAATAGGAATTCGATTGTTTTGTTGTTTGAATGAGTTAAATATAATTAAGACTAATGCAATAAATCAAAATATGTGAAAACATTAAACATAAACTAAACGAGAGAAAACTGGGGCTTTTAGATTAAGAGATAGGCTAGGGTTAAGTTGAAGTTCCATGTATAATTGGATTAACAAATGTGTGGTTGATGCCTTCAATTTACCTACGCATGTGATCAAGTGAATTTTTCCAAAGTCACTAAATTTTAAAACCAACAATTTCCCAATTGAGATCTAAATTACGCTCATAACTTTAAGGTTCTAGGTGGATTAATTATCCCTAATACATAAGTGTATTAAAATGTCAGGTGTCCTAAACTAATGCAACTAGGATGAGACTCTGACTCTCCTTTGACGTGCAAGTATACACGGTCAGTGCAGCAAGTGATAAGAAAAGTATCGATCCCACGAGGACTAGTAGAATCTAAATCAATGAGTGTCCTAGAAATTTGTCTCCTATTTATTTTTGGTGCAATGCATGGGCATGCAAGTTTTTGTTAGGAATAAATGAATGCAAAAATAGGAATTCGATTGTTTTGTTGTTTGAATGAGTTAAATATAATTAAGACTAATGCAATAAATCAAAATATGTGAAAACATTAAACATAAACTAAACGAGAGAAAAGCTGGGCTTTTAGATTAAGAGATAGGCTAGAGGTTAAGTTGAAGTTCCATGTATAATTAGATTAACAAATGTGTGGTTAATGCCTTGAATTTACCTACGCATGTGATCAAGTGAATTTTTCCAAAGTCACTAAATTTTAAAACCAACAATTTCCCAATTGAGATCTAAATTACGCTCATAACTTTAAGGTTCTAGGTGGATTAATTATCCCTAATTAACTCATGATCCTAGAATGAAATTCTAATTTCCTAACTCACTAGCTTTTCCAAGTTCGTGAATTTTAGAGGAGTCAAAGTGGCCAAGTTTTAATCCTCATGCATCGTTATAAACATTAAAATCTCATAAATCCAACCACGGCATCAACCATAAATTTATTACAATGTATACGGTGAAAAACAACCTAACCCATGCCTAGAAGAGTTTAGCTCATGCTTGGAGTTAAATTACACATCCTTAAGTTAAGCATGCTCTTACTAATCATGTATAGCAATAGTAGACCAAGAACAGTCCCAAAATCGACCTAAACAGTAAGCAAAAATTTCCTAAACAACAATTTTTTACCCACTAGTTTCAAAGAAGAGTTTCGGATTGCTTGAGAATTTGCCTATCAGAGCAATTTTTCTATCGGTTACTTTGCTTCAGCAAAATGCAAGCAGCAGCAGCAGCAACGCCCAAGGTCCCCACGGCTTTGCTTCAGCAAACACGAGCACAACAAAAATCACGCGCAACGGCAACAGCGCAACGACTTTGCTTCAGCAATCGTGCACGTAGCGACGACGCTTCTCGATTGTCCACGGCCTTGCGCCAAAGCAAATGCACACGCAAAGCAACAATCACGCCCGATTGTCCACAAGAATAGGATGGGTCGCCTCTCCGATGCCGCCCCTCGAAATTGCTTGGCAATACTTGGCCGATACTCACCAATGCGCGCGAATGCTTCAGCCAAAAGTTTGGGCGATTCCTCGCACCTACGCGCGCACAACAATGCTCCTCTGTCCCTCTTCGCGATTGCTTGAAAGAATCGATGGGTCTACTCTTCCGATGTCGCCTCGCAATTGCTACGGCAATTTTGGCGCTTTCTTCCGATTGCTTCAAAGCAAAGTAGGGTGGATGGCTCTCCGATGCCTTCACGATTCTTTCTCCGGTTCTTGTGCGCAAACAAAAGCCTTATCGACTTCCTTCTCCCTTGCCCTCTCGAATCCTCTCTCGGCCTTGCTGTAGCAACGCCCTACGAATTTTTTTCTTTCGCGATTGCTTTAGCAAAACAAAGACTCTCCTCTTGATAGATGTTCGCATAGAACTCCCTAACTATGGTGGGGATGGCGGCCTCAGGTTCTTTACAAAATGTTTCCCAACCTAGATTTGCTATATTTTGGGATAGGAAAGAAGGAATCTCTCTTGAGCTTAGGTTGAAGCCTCTCTCTAGCAAAAGAGCTCTTTTCTTCAACTTCTCATATTTTGTTCTTGCTCTTTCACTGATAAATCTCTCAGGGATATCTTCCTCACACAATACCTCCTTCATCACTTCGGGATTGTTTTCCCTAGTATACCCTTTCTTCTTCTTTTCTTTCTTCTCTTTGGACTTAGGTGCCGGTGGTTCAGGGGCCTCCAAAGGATATGCATCCTCTAAGGGCCATTCACTAACCACTTGCTTTCCTTTACTCCGCGAGGAAGAGGAGGAATGGGTGGACGATCTAGGATTGGATTGGCTCACTTCTACCATTGCACTCTTCAATTTTTCGGCCTCTTTCTTGCTTTTGCTTCTTCGTAGCCACATGATTAAATATGAAGCAAAAGAGAGAAAGGTACTAGAAAAATTCTAAGGAATGGACAACAAGCTTCCTAAGCTAAGAAAGACTCTTCCTAAGCTAGATTTGGATCTCGATTGGTTTCTCCTAGCTCAAGTTTCATTAGGTTCCAAGACTAGGATTTTCTTTTACCCAAAAAAAAAAACGACTAATCCCCAAAGCAACTTTTTTTTTTCTTTTTCCTTTTTCCCACTAACTCCTATCCTTTATCCAACTACTTAACCTAAAGGGCAGAAACATAACCTAAAATAGGTCAACCTGCAAAACAAAAAGGAAAGCATAAAGTCAACATTTACTCATTCTTTTTAAGACATGCAATTAAAAATTAATGGGAAGCATCAAACTAGGAATTTTATTATCCTAAAACAATAGAGAAAATTGTATCCTAGCTTTTCACATGCTTCCATTCATCCTAGATTACATGCTACAATGAAAATTCACATGTTTTAGATTTTTATTCTACTAAAAACACAAGTTAACCTATACTAGTATGTTGGAAAATTTTCAATAGGGAGAAAAAAGAAAAAAAAAATTGTATTTAATTCAGCCATACGAAATGAACAATCATGCTTGGTGATCGAGCAAGAGGAGAAGGAATTCTTACCTCTAACCTTTTGTATGCTTCAATTCTACATCCTAACGACACTTAATCAAAGATTAACTATATGTGATAAAACAAAGAGCAAAACATGAAATAACTGGATTAAGAATCATATGAACAACTAAATCTCCTATCATGCATAGACAACGAATAAAAAGGAAAAATAAAACAACCTAGCTAAGCTTTTTTTTTTATAGAAGGATTCACTACACTTCATTATCACTCAACTTTCATGTGGACATGTTCCTTTGGAAGTCTTCACCCCAATAGTGTTTCAAACGTTGCCCATTAACAAGAAACTCTCTTCCATCCTGCTCACATCGAAGCTTAATAGCCAGTGGGAGAGAGTTTCGATCCTCTGTAAAGGGCACGACCATCTAGACCTAAGCTTACCGGAAAAAGTTTAAGGCGGGAATTGAATAATAAAACTCTTTGGCACGCTTCAAAAGTCTTTGGAATGAGTCTCCTATCATGCCAAGCTTTAGTTCTTTCTTTGTAAAGGTTTGCATTCTCATAAGAAAATCTTCTAAATTCATCCAAATCATTCAATTGAAGTAGCCTCGGATCTCTGCTGACAATTAGATTTAGATTGAGTTCCTTTAAGGCCCAGAATGCCTTATGCTCTAATTCTAAGGGTAGGTGACAAGCCTTACCAAACACAAGTCTATAAGGGGACATTCCAATGGGGTTTTAAAAAGCGGTCGGTCTTATACGCCCACAAGGCTTCATCCACTGACGGACCAATCCTTTCTTTGAGGTTTTACAACCTTCTCAAGGATTCCTTTAATCTCCTATTGGACACTTCACTTGTCCATTAGCTTGTGGATGGTGCGGGGTGGAGATTCTATGCTTTACATTATACTTGGCCAGGAGGGTATTCATTGACTTATTAACAAAATGAGAGCCCTCATCACCGGATTAAGACTCTAGGGTCCCAAATCTCGTGAATATGTGCCTATGCAAGAATCGACCAGCTGTTTTGGCGTCATTATTCGGGCACGCCATGGCTTCTACCCACTTAGAGACATAATCTCATCGCCACTAAGATATACAAATTCCCTTAGAGGGAGGAAAGGGCCCATGAAGTCAATCCCCAAACATCAAAGAGCTCCACCTCTAAGATGCATGTCAAGGGCATTTCCTCTCTCTTTCCTATATTACCTCTCCTCGGCATGTATCACATGTCTTGCTAAAAACATAGGCATCCTTAAAGGCAGATGGCCAATAATAGTGATGGAACACCTTTGTCATAGATCCTTTGGCCACCAAAATGGCCTCCATAAGGGAACGAATGACAATGCTCGAGAATAGATGGTATCTCGCTTTCGGTCACACATCTCCTAATCATACCATCTACACACTGTCTATATAAACATGGATCGTCCCACAGAAAAAATTTGGAGTCATGCAAGAATCTCTTTTTCTGTTGTGCGTTTGACAAATCAGGGGGAAGGATATTGCAAGCCAAGTAATTGGCATAGTCCGCATGAACCAAGGGGTTGGTATTTTGGACCTCACCAACTAACAAGAGTTGCTCATCAGGGAAGTCATCCCTTATGTGGGAGTGTGAGGGTAAAGGCTCAGAGTTCTCAATCCTAGACAAATGGTCTGCCACCACATTCTCTGAACCCTTTTTATCTTTGATTTCCACTTCAAACTCCTGCAGAAGTAATACCCATCTAATCAATCTTGGTTTGGCATCTTTCTTTGCCAACAAATACCTAATGGCAGCATGATCTGTGTAGACCACCACCTTAGTACCAACCAGATATGGTCTAAACTTTTCAAAGGCAAATACTACTGCTAACAACTCCTTTTCAATAGTTGTGTAGTTCATCTGAGCTTCATTCAAAGTTTTACTCGCATAATAGATTGGGTGTATTACCTTCTCTTGCCTTTGTCCTAGCATGACTCCTACAGCATAATCACTTGCATCACACATCAACTCAAATGGCAGTTGCCAATCAGGTGAAGACATGATAGGTGCGGTGACTAGAGCTGACTTAAGGACATTGAAGGCATGGAGACACTCCTCATTAAATATAAAAGGCTTGTTGACTTCCAGGAGAGAGCACAATGGTTTTGAGATTTTTGAGAAATCTTTGATGAATCTTCTATAGAACCCCGCATGTCCAAGGAAACTTCTCACTCCCTAGACATTTGTGGGCGGTTCCAATTTCTCAATAATCTCAATCTTCGCCCTATCTACTTCTATCCCCTTGCATGATATCTTATGCCCTAACACAATCCCCTCTCTAACCATGAAGTGACACTTTTCCCAATTTAGAACTAGGTGTGTCTCTTCACAACGCTGAAGTACTTTCCCCAAATTCTCTAAGCAAACCTCAAACGAGTTTCCAAAGACCGAGAAGTCATCCATGAAAACCTCCATGATGTCCTCTACATAGTCAGAGAAAATCGCCATCATGCACCTTTGAAAAGTCGCAGAGCATTACATAGTCCAAATGGAATCCTTGAAAAGCAAAGGTGCCATATGGACATGTAAATGTTGTTTTCTCTTGGTCTTGTGGTGCAATGGTTATTTGGTTATAACCACTTTGTAACCATCAAGGAAACAATAAAAGGCTTGACACGCGATTTGTCCAACATTTGATCTATGAGCGGGGAGAGGAAAATGGTCTTTCTGGTGGCCTTGTTTAGCCTCCTATAGTCCCATCTGAGACTCTCAATCGCTCACTACCCTAGAAGGAATGATTTCATTGGCTTCATTAATAATTCTTGTCATCCCTCCTTTTTGGGAACACATTGGGTGGACTAACCCAATTGTTATCCGCTATGGGGTAGATAATTCCGACATCCAACCATTTAATGACTTCTTTCTTCACCACTTCTTTCATGGTGGGTTAAGTCTTTCTGCAGGGCTCTATGGATCTGAAAGTCCCCTTCCTCTAAGGTAATCTTGTGCATGCAATAAGAAGGACTAATCCCTTGAATGTCGCCAAGAGTCCATCCTATGGCCTTCTTGTGTTGCTTAAGGACATTAAGCAACAACTGCTTAGATCCTTAGGGGGTAGACTTTGCGATATGATAAGGGATTAGTCCTTCTTATTGCATGCACAAGATTACCTTAGAGGAAGGGACTTTCAGATCCATAGAGCCCTGAGAAGACTTAACCCACCATGAAAGAAGTGGTGAAGAAAGAAGTCATTAAATGGTTGGATGTTGGAATTATCTACCCCATAGCGGATAGCAACAAGTTAGTCCATCCAATGTGTTCCCAAAAAGGGAGGGATGACGAGAATTATTAATGAAGCCAATGAAATCATTCCTTCTAGGGTAGTGAGCGATTGGAGAGTCCTGTATGAACTATAGGAGGCTAAACAAAGCGTGACAAGAGGAAGAGATCGAGAGAGGAGAAAAGAACTCGTGAGATTGCTGAAGCAAAGAGCGTGCGTTGGAAGGAAAAATCTACAGCCCTTTGTTTGTAGCAAATGTTCTTGCACACATCCATGAAGAAGCTTTTTTGCTGAAGCAAAGTGTAGTTGTACTTGGCGGTAGGCTGCTATTTGCTGAAGCAATTGGGTGCGAGAAGAAGAAATCACGAGAGGGAGGCATTGCTGAAACAAACTGTGGAGTAGAGGGTTGGCCATCTGCCGGAATCAACCTATATTTGCTGAAGCAAAGCCGAGAGTAGGGGTTTGTCCACCTGCTGTGATTTGCCCATCTTTGCTGAAGAAAAATCGAGAGCATGTGCAGTTCGGTTTTTACAGACGTCGTTCACTAAGTTTGCGATTTCCGGCTATCCAACCGTTGGATTTTGCTACAATTTTGTGAGCCTATTAAGGACTCATAGAGCTCCCTTTTGAACGGTTGGATCTTCATTTGGAGCTTTGTGGTGTCAGATATCGCTGTCACATTGGACGTCCACTACAGTTCGGTTTTTCACAGACGACAGTCACAAAGTTGTCGTGTTCTGGAGTTTGAACCGTTGGATTGTGCTGAAATTTTGTCAGTGTGTTGGGGACTCATAGACCGTAGATTTCAACGGTTGGATCATCATTTAGTGCTCCGGTTCATTAGATATTGATATCGGACAGAAGCTACAGAATACTGAAACCTGCTGCTATTTCCTGCTGCCTTCTGTGGGATCTTGGCGTTTTGTTGAAGCAAAACACATGTCAATTGCCTCCTGTAAACTTCTCCTATTCCCTAATTATGTTGACTTGTTGTTACTCCAATTTTGAGCATTTATTGTCCTCTTTTGACTCACTGTTTTAGGCTAAATTCATGACTGTTTTTGGGCTGAATTTGTGATTAATTTGGGTTGTTTTGTGACATTGTTACAACAAATATTTGAATTTATTAAACAACACAAGCATGCATAAATTAGAGATGTGTGAGTTGATTTACATGAACTAAATTTTCTTAAGAAAGGGTTAGGTTGTTTTAATGTAATTTTGGATTAAATTTATGGTTGATGCCATTGATTGAATTTATGAAATTTTATTGAATTTAACGTTGCATGAGAATTAAAATTGGCCTTTTTAACTTCTCTATAATTCATAAACTTGGGAAAGCTAATGAATTAGAAAACTAAAATTTCATTCTAGGATTATTGAGTTGATTAGGGATAATTAACCCACCTAGAACCTAAAATCATGGGCATAATTTAGATCACAATTGGGAAATTGTAGGTTTTAAAACTTAGTGATTTTGGAAAGAATCATTTGAATGCATGCGTAGGTAAATTCAAGGCATCACTAAAAATTTATTCCAATTGAACATTAGAACTCTAACCTAACCCGAGTTTATTTTTCATTACAAATCTCATCTCTTGTATCTATCTTCTTGTTTGCATTCTCCTCTCCCCTCATTTAAATTTAGTTATTTTCTTGAGTCTAGTCTTGTCTTTGCACACTTATCACATCAATTTATTTATTTACAATAGTAATTTGCACACTCATACATTGCACTAAAATAAGGAAAAATTGCTAGGACACTCATTCATTTAGGTTTAGCTAGTCCTCGTGGGATCGATACTTTAACTTATTACTTGCTGCTCTCGACCGTGTATACTTGCACGTCGTAGAAGTGTCGGAGTCTTATTCTAATTTACATTAGTTTAGGCCACCCGATATTTTCGCATCAAGTTTTTGGCGCCGTTGCCGGGGACTAGTTTAGATTCTTATTTTGTTTGAGTGGATTTTAGCATTTTATTCTTGTTTTTCTTGTTGGGTGTGTCTTGTTATCTTTGTTTCGTATTTTTATATTTGTTGAGTCTTGGTTATTCTTTCTGGTTGTGTTGGTGCCTATTGTGTTTGTTTAGCCTGTTATAATTGATTTATTATTTTATTATGTCTTATGATAACTTTGGGTGGTCTTCTGTGCCCAATGAGCAAACACAATATAGTTCTTTTTCTTATGAACATTCATTTGCCAATTTAGAGTCTTCTAGTGAGGGGTATGGATCTTATGGTTACCAAATGCCAAATTACTATCATACTAATCATATGACTTATGGGAATCCTATGTATGATAATAATCAGAGCAATTGGGCCTATAAACTATATCCTAGGGGTTTTGAGCCATATACTCCCTATATTCAAGAAAACCAGGTAGAAGATGAATCTTCCCTTAAAATGTTGTTATTAGAATCTATGAGAACCACAGAGGAGAGGAATAGGCAAATAGATGAGAGGAATAGGCAAATAGATGAGATGAATAGACAAATAGGAGAGTCAATTCATCACCTAACAGATACAATTGCCTCCCTTAGAGAACAAATACACTTAGACTCGTCTGTGGTTGAGCACCCTAGGGAAGAGAGTGAAGGAGGACCCCACCCTTAGATATTTGGTGAGTCACTTGATCACCGACTCATTGATAAACCCTCAGGATCCTAGTCCTTCACATTTTTCGGAGTATGGGCATTTAGAGGATTGTGTTTTAGATCTAGAAGAACTAGAACCTTTTAGCACACACCAAGATAGAGTTAATGAGAGAGTGGAAGAAGTCGAGCCTTATGTTGTTGAGTTAGACCAAGAGGTAGAACTTGAGGCTTTTGGGTCTACATGACAGTTCTATCTTACGAGTGTTCTCTTATTGGCGAGTGTTTTTCTTTCTATTCTCTAAAGTCTGTTTCTTTGTTTGAGTCGAGTTTATTTTCCGATTTTTCCTTCTTTTCTATTATCAAATAAAAATCCAAAAATGATTACTTTGTTGTTTTTCCTTCTTTTTATTATTATATAAAAATCAAAAAATATATATACGACTCGGGCTCTCACAAGAAGCTAGTATTCTTGCTAGCATTAATTTGTTTTGTACATTCAAGAAAGAGAGGCTAGAAGAAGTGGGAGAATTTTTACGTGCCTTGGCGAGCCCACGTATACTACGTCAAGCTAATGACGTGAAACAAGCGCTTCTTGGGAGGCAACCCAAAGTTTATTTCGTTTGTTTTGTTTTTTTTTTTTTTTTGTTTTTACTTTTGTTTTGCTTTTAGTTGTTTTTGTTTTTGAATAAATAACCCTTGCCTATTTTGCGGTTCCCTTAGGGTTTGATGATTGATATGTGCTTTATTGGAGGTCTCCTCAATTCGAGGTGATATTGTTCTCCCTTCTATCTTTATTACTTGTCCTTAAGCATGCTTAAGTGAGTAGTTTATACATTAAGGGCAATGTGTGCTTTAAGCATGAGGGGAGATGTGTTGTTCGAATTTTATTTTTTGGCTTAATTGAAAATTTTTACTGTTGATGAGACTATGTGTTGTTAGTGTTTATAGGGTGTTGCATGCCTTCGTGTTTCTGAAGTTATTTACTTGCTTTAGGACTTCAAAATGATCTATTTTGACTACTGGATTCCATGTTAGTTGTTGGTTTCATGGTCTTTGATATGCATGATGTAGATACTTGATTCATTATGTTTAAGCAAGTAAAAATAGGAAAAAATGGTTGTTGTCTCTTGTTTAAAAATTAAGTTTCTACATGTGTTTTTATGGTAAAAGTGTGATGTGTTTTGTAGAAACTTAGTATGCATCTCCTTGAAAATAAAAAGTTAAGGTCAAATCTCGGGGTTAATGAAAATAAGAGTTGTTGCTTGTGTTCGAGGCAAGAGTATGCTATTTTGTTTGATGTTTCTCAAGGTCAAGCTTGTCATTAGGGTTTTTTTAGTGCGCTTATGGTTAGTATGTCAATCAAAGTAGTTAGGATTCAACTCCTAGGCCAAAAATTTGAAAACTAGAAGCCATGACAAGTTAGGTAACCCATACATTTTTAGAATGCTCCAAAATTAGTAAACTTCAAATTTGTGATCATTTCAAGTTTGGGGATTTGCAGAGCCTCCCTAACTCAATGAGGACATTGAGTACTCTAAGTTTGGGGGAAAGGTAAATTCTTCATGTTTTTAATTATTCATTTTTAAGGACAAAAAAAAAAAAAAGAGAGAAAAAAAAGAAAGAGTGTGCAAACCTTTCACATCCCTAAAATTTAGAAAGTGGGTTAGACCAAAAATATGTTATTTATTTTGTTATTTGGGCAACTTGGTGCTCGATGTCGTGAAGTGCAGGCACTAACCATTTGGCCTTTTGGAGCGAAGGTATCAAGCAATAAGCTGTACCCATTGCTTAGGTGTGTTTGCGCTAACAACGTGTGCCATTCTAAGAACTACGGGAGAGTAAAAAAAAAATAAAAAAAGGAAACAAAAAAAAACTAGCCCTAAGTAGTGAGTTTTAGGGAAATTGAGGGGAATAATGCACATATCTATTTTTTAAAAAAAAAAATATATATATATATATTCAAAAATAAAAAGGAATGATCATTAAATTGTAGCCATGCGAGTTTTGGAGTATGACTTATTTTTAACTATGGGTTGCTTGATTTGAATGATTAGGATTCTAGTGGTTGAGCTTGAGGGTAGATGTTGAATCCTAGTTGATTTGCTCTTGGTTATTGATGCATAAGTGTAGCTAAAAAAACCCTAGGTGAGCCACTTAGAGAGCATTGATTAAATGGTGACTTGTAGCTTAGAACATAAATATTCAATTCTTGTTTAGTTACCCAAATGATCTGAGTCTTTAAAGGTCTTTTAATTCTTTGGGGAATAGAACTCATTGAGGACAATGAGTAGTTCAAGTTTGGGGGTTTGATAACTCACCATAAGTGAGTTATTTTACTAGAATTTTAGTGTTTAATCCACTTGAATTGCATTTAATTTAGTTATCCTCATGTTATTTTATCCCTAAATTATGTGTGTTAGCTTTAATATCTTGAATTTAAGCATTAGGTGCAAAAAGAATTAATTTTGATGTTTTTGTGTTTTAATTCAAGAATTTAGGAAAATAAGCTAACGGTTAATTAAAGACCGAAATTTGAGATTTTTCTTAACTCCAAAAATCCTCGTGTATTTAGTTTGATTTATAATTGACTTCATAAATTTATTTGGGATTTTTCTGTGTGTAGGAAATGTTTAAAAATTACAAGAGTCCCTAAGGGCATTTTAGACATTTTACCCAAAGGGTTATATGGTCTTTTTACTCTTAAGAGTATTTTTGTAATTTGTGGAGTTAGGGCAACACCATTTTATATAAGGAGGCTAGGGTTCACAAGTGCCAAGGAGGAGAGGAGTAGTCGCAAAAAAAAAAAAGAAGAGACCGAGAGAGAACGGGCGATTGCTACAGCAAAGGTGTGCATTGGAGAGGAAAATCGTGAAGGTTCCATTGCTGTAGCAATCGTACGAGTGAGGAAAAATTGAAGATTCAGGGTGTTATTGCTGTACCAAAACCGAGAGGCCATTGTTGTAACAAAATTGAGAGTGCAGTTCGATTTTCAGAGATGTCATTCACAAAATTTGTGATTACCGGCGATCCAACCGTTGGATTTTACTAAAACTTTGTCAGCCTGTTGAGGACTCATAGAGCTCCCATTTGAACGGTTGGATCGTGGTTTCGAGCTTTCCTGTGTCAGATATCGCAGTCACATTGGGCGACAACAGCAGTTCGGTTTTTCACAGACGATGCTCACAAAGTTGTCGTTTGCCGGAGTTTCAACCGTTGGATCGTGCTGAAATTTTGCCAGATTATTCAAGACTCATAGGGCTTTACTTTGAACGATTGGATCGTCGTTCTGAGCTTCGGTTGATGAGATATCGCTGTCGCACAGAACCTGCAAAACTAAAATCTGCTACTATGGTCTGCTGTTTTGGTGGTATCTTTTGCTTCGTGTCATTACCTCTCCTAATCTCTAATTGTTAATGTTGTTTTTCCGCTATTGGACACATATTTAAGACTATTTTTGTTCACTATTTTAGACCGAATTCGTGACTGTTTTTAGGCTAGAATTGTGACTGATTTATAATAAATCTGTGAACATTATTGGGTTGTTTTCTTGAATTCTTTGATGGATAAAAACATGCATCAATTAGAAGTTTGTGAGTTGATTTTTGTCATGAACTAAATTATCTTAGGCAAGAGTTAGGTTGTTTTAATGTAATTTTGGATTAAATTTATGGTTGATGCCATTGATTGAATTTATGAAATTTTATTAAATTTAACGTTGCATGAGAATTAAAATTGGCCTTTTTAACTTCTCTATAATTCATAAACTTGGGAAAGCTAATGAATTAGAAAACTAAAATTTCATTCTAGGATCATTGAGTTGATTAGGGATAATTAACCCACCTAGAACCTAAAATCATGGGCATAATTTAGATCGCAATTGGGAAATTGTAGGTTTTAAAACTTAGTGATTTTGGAAAGAATCATTTGAATGCATGTGTAGGTAAATTCAAGGCATCACTCAAAATTTATTCCAATTGAACATTAGAACTCTAACCTAACCCGAGCTTATTTTTCATTACAAATCTACTCTCTTATCTCTGCCTTCTTGTTTGCATTCTCCTCTCCCCGCATTTAAATTCAGTTATTTTCTTTTGTTTTATCTTATCTTTCTTACTTATCAATTTATTTATTTACAAAAATAATTTGAACACTCATGCATTGCACTAAAATAAGGAAAATTTGTTAGGACACTCATCCATTTAGGTCTAACTAGTCCTCGTGGGATCGATACTTTTAACTTATCACTTGTTGCTCTCGTAGTGTATACTTGCACGTCGTAAAAAGTGTCGGGTTTTATTCTAATTTGCATTAGTTTAGGGCACTCGATATTTTCGCATCAAGTTTTTTGTAGTTGCTGGGGACTAGTTTAGATTCTTATTTTGTTTGAGTGGATTTTAGCATTTTATTCTTGTTTTTCTTGTTGGGTGTGTCTTGTTATCTTTGTTTCAGTATTTTTATATTTGTTGAGTCTTGGTTATTCTTTACGGTTGTGTTGGTGCCTATTGTGTTTGTTTAGCTTTGTTATAATTGATTTATTATTTTATTATGTCTTATGATAACTTTGGGTGGTCTTACTGTGCCCAATGAGCAAACACAATATAGTTCTTTTCTTATGAACATCCATTTGCCAATTTAGAGTCTTCTAGTGAGGGTATGGATCTTATGGTTACCAAATGCCAAATTACTATCATACTAAACATATGACTTATGGGAATCCTATGTATGATAATAATCAGAGCAATTGGGCCTATAAACCATATCCTGGGGTTTTGAGCCATATACTCCCTATATTCAAGAAAACCGGTAGAAGATGAATCTTCCCTTAAAATGTTGTTATTAGAATCTATGAGAACCACGAGAGAGAGGAATAGGAAAATAGATGAGAGGAATAGGCAAATAGATGAGATGAATAGACAAATAGGAGAGTCAATTCATCACCTAACAGATACAATTGCCTCCCTTAGAGAACAAATACACTTAGACTAAATGCTGTGGTTGAGCACCCTAGGGAAGAGAGTGAAGGAGGACCCACACCCTTAGATATTTGGTGAGTCACTTGATCACCGACTCATTGATAAACCCTCGGGATCCTAGTCCTTCACATTTTTCTGAGTATGGGCATTTAGAGGATTGTGTTTTAGATCTAGAAGAACTAGAACCTTTTAGCACACACCAAGATAGAGTTAATGAGAGAGTGGAAGAAGTCGAGCCTTATGTTGTTGAGTTAGACCAAGAGGTAGAACTTGAGGCTTTTGGGTCTATGTGATTCTATCTTACGAGTGTTCTCTTATTGGCGAGTGTTTTTCTTTCTATTCTCTCGAGTCATTTCTTTGTTTGAGTCAGTTTATTTTCCGATTTTTCCTTCTTTTCTATTATCAAATAAAAATCCAAAAATGATTACTTTGTTGTTTTTCCTTCTTTTTATTATTATATAAAAATCAAAAAATATACGACTAGGGCTCTCACAAGAAGCTAGTATTCTTGCTAGCATTAATTTGTTTTGTAGATTCAAGAAAGAGAGGCCCGAAGAAGTAGGAGAATTTTTACGTACCTTGACGAGCCCACGTATACTACGTCAAGCTAATGACGTGAAACAAGCGCTTCTTGGGAGGCAACCCAAAGTTTATTTCGTTTGTTTTGTTTTTTTTTGTTTTTTTGTTTTCACTTGATGCGAAAATATCAGTGCCCTAAACTAATGCAAATTAGGATGAGACTCTGACTCTTCTACGACGTGCAAGTATACACGGTCGAGAGCAGCAAGTGATAAGTTAAAAGTATCGATCCCACGAGGACTAGTTAGACCTAAATGGATGAGTGTCCTAACAAATTTTTCCTTATTTTAGTGCAATGCATGGGTGTGCAATTTACTATAGTAGATAAACAGATGTGATAAGTAAGACAAGATAAGACTAGACTCAAGAAAATAAGTAAATTTAAATGCGGGGAGAGGAGAATGCAAACAAGAAGATAGATACAAGAGATGAGATTTGTAATGAAAAATAAGTATGAGTCACTCCACTATAGACTCGTAATTGCACTTTCATCATTATAGACTATGTTGTATCCACTGATATAATCAATACCTGTGATTACATCTTGCTCATTAAGCTCCACTGATCCTCTAATGAACAACCAGTCTATGGTCCTACCATAAACTTAATCCTTCTTAGGCCAGTAAGAAGGCAGGGCCCCGTTGTTCAAGAGTTGGATTCAGTTTTTAAGAGAATAACCTATCTGATTCCCTAATTTAGGAACGAGTGAATTCCATCTTGCAGAGTTAAGTTCGCAGCTACCTACAAGGTTATGCCCCTTAGAAGGTAGGCTTATTGAGTTGGATACAGGCCACTCTCACCCATACTAGTCTAAGGACAAACCCCATAAGCAGGAGTCCGTAACTTGCTCAGGATTCAGGTCAAGTCACTAATGATCATCTATAAATTATTAGACCTATCTTGTTAACGGTGTTATACTAGTAGGTCAATAATTTGCGGTCTGGTCTTGTATAATCTCATTATACAGGATGCTCCCACTCGCATGTCTACCACATGAACGAGTTGGATTACCTCGTTTGTACTAAATACAAAGCAGGTCGCATCCATGGTGTTACCTATATAAGGTTCCCAACCTTATGCATGTACCATAGACCATTCAGGTTATATTTGAACAACTTCATCCAACTTGTTTCCACTACAAAATTGTTCCAGATTGACATTATAACCTTGAAACTTAGTTTATTGGATTTAGGTTTATGTGCGAGAATATGATAAATAACTCTGTATTTATTCATTTGAAATATTATTCCAAAACTACACTTGTTTAGGGCATAAACCCCAACAATCTCCCACTTGACATAAAGCTAGTGGAGTACATAATAAACATTACAGTAATGTTAAAGACAATAAACTAGTGCATTGAATAACCCTTACAACATACTCCAACTTTCCCTAGTTAGGGTAAAATACGTATTCTTAGACCTTCTAGGTGACTCTCAAATACTTTAGCCGAGAGAAGCTTTGTAAATGGATCAGCAGTATAATACTCCGAAGCTATTTTTCATGACGATCACATCTCCTCGATGCACTATCTCTCTAATTAGGTGATACTTTCGCACAATGTGTTTTTCCCTCTTGTGACTTCGGGGTTCTCTTGAATTTGCCACAACACCACTGTTATCACAATAAAGTGTGATTGACAAACTCATGTTTGGAACAACTTCCAAATCCACCATGAATTTCCTTAGCCATACGACTTTTTTAGCTGCTTCACAAGCTGCTACATATTCGACTTCCATAGTTTAATCTGTGATGCATCCTTGCTTGACGCTTCGCCAAACTACAACCCCTCCATTAAGAGTGAAAACTAACCCTGACGTAGATTTCCTAGAATCCTTGTCAGTTTGGAAATCAGAATCTGTGTATCCTGTAAGGATCAAATCCTTAGCTCCATACACAAGCATGTAGTCCCTCGTTCTTCGAAGATACTTGAGGATTGCCTTAACCGCTATCTAGTGTTCTAGTCCTGGGTTGGATTGATATCTACTGACCATTCCTACTGCAAAACATATGTCTGGCCTAGTACACAACATAGCGTACATCAGGCTTCCCACAGCTGATGCATAAGGAATTCGTCTCATGTCCTCAACTTCTTGAGGTGTCTTAGGACACTATTCCTTAGACAAATGAACTCCATCCCTGAAAGGTAATAGGCCTTTCTTGGAGTCTTGCATCTTAAATCTTGACAACACTTTGTCGATATAAGATGTTTGAGACAATGTTAGAGTTTTGTTATTGCGATTCTGGACAATCTAGATTTCAAGAACAAACTGCGCCTCTCCCAAATCTTTCATTTGAAATTGCGTAGCTAGCCATTTCTTAATGTCAGTTAGATAACCTACATCATTCCCAATGAGTAGGATATCATCCATATATAAGACTAGGAAAGCAACAGAACTATTGATGATTTTCTTGTAGACACAAGGTTCATCATCATTTTGATGGAGATCTGATCTCCTTGAGCAGCGGAAACGTGATTTGAAATCGTAATTGCTTGTTTATTTTGGTTAAACACAAATACCAATACATTGGGGAAAAAACAGAGATAAGCATACAACTCTAATCTAATTTGGCATGAAAATAATCATGCAAACATGTTGTAAAATAAACTAAACTAAAACAAAAAGTTTAGATTACCTTTGTAGATCAAATCTCCAGCAACACCTTGCTCCCTTTTTCCTCAGCAACACAGGAACTAAAAAACAATCTTCTCTGTTTTCTCCAATAGGACAACACCACTAGTGAGAACCTCCTATTCTCTGAGTAGTTTAGATCAACCTTTTGTGGGAAGGTACCAAACAATTTGGTTTAGGGAAAAGAAATTAGAGAGAGAGAATTTCTTGTTACAACAATTCACCAATTGATCAGATGAATCATCAATATTTTCTTCTCTCAATTGAGAAGAAGTTAAAGGCCATGGGAAAACTTCCCACTTCCTTACGATAAGGAAATGGTGGGGAGTGGGGACGTGTCCTTCTGACACGTTCCCACATATTTAATAATAATTAATCTAATTAATTATTATATTAAATCAAATTTAATGAATTTAAATATCTTATATTTAAATAAGATTAAATCATATTTAATCATATTCCCTTTTAATCTATAGTTTTAATATACATCCAATGCACATTAAATTTTAACCTATAGTTTTTAAATATGAATCACATTCACATTTAAATTAATATTTGAACTCTTTCAAATATTTAATTCTCTCACATAATTTAATATGAATCATATTCACATTAAATTTGTAATATAAAGTTCCAAAACTTTATATTATAACGTATCTATATACATTAAATTTATTTCCTAATGAATTTGAACATTTCAAATTCAAACGATCTAAGAACCCTTTACGACCTACAAGGTGAACCTAATGGACCTACAGATCAGAAGCTCCAAATATACGAGATTACTCGGTTAATCTCATTAACCTCCTAATTAACATTCGTTAAATGCGGGAACACTCCACTAAAGTCCGACAGCTGCACTCTTCTCACTGCAGATATATTTCTGTATCCACGGATATTGACCAATAATGACAAGTCAATCCTTCACGAATGTTCGTAACACCAGCTGGGTCAAAGTATCGTTTTACCCCTGGGTTACATCTTGTACCTTAAGTATCAGTGCTCCTCTAATGAACAATTTGTTTGTGGTCCTACCAACAAACAAAAGTTCCTCTCGGGCTAATGAGAGGGTCGGACCCTTTGTTCAAGTCTCGGAGACACCACTTAAGAGAACATTCACCTACTTACCCTAGGAGTAAGGAAGAAGTGAATTCCATCTTGCTAGGCTAAGTCCTCAGCTGCTCACTCGGTCATGTCCCCAAGAAGGTAGGCATATTGAGTCGGCGAATCTGGCCACTCTCACCCATACTAGTCAAAGGACAATTCTTCGCAAACAGGAGTTCATAACCCGCTCAGGATTGAGATGAAGTTGCCTTGGTCATCCTAGTGACATAGAAACCTAGCTAGTCAAGGGAGTTACATCTAGTGGTTACTATTTCGCAGTTCGGTCTTATGTAATCTCACATAGGATATCCCCACTCACATGTCATTTACACGAACACGTTAGGATCACAGTGTTTGTATCATATACAAAGTGGGCCACATCCATAGTTTTACCAGGGTAAGGTACCCAAACCTTATTCCTTTACTATAGACCCTTTAGGCTGTATCTCGAACCGAGATCCTTTATATGTACACTACATTTAGTTAATGATACATTTTACAGCCTTGGATGTTTAGTTTATTGGATTTACGGTTAAAACAGGGGTAATATCGTAAATAACGAACATAAATAACGAACAATAACTCTTTATTGAAATAATAACACTTTATTACATTAATTAGAACAAAAAATACAAACTACGAGTTTTAGGGCAAAAACCCCAATACATTTTTGTCAAAACCATAAGATTTGACTGGCTCAACAAATCTTATGTTCCAGGATCTAGAAGCCTGTTTCAGTCCATAGATAGACCATTTAAGCTTGCAAACTTTTTGCTCTCGTCCTGGTTGTATGAACCCTTTGGTTTGGTCCATGTAGATATTTTCGTCAAGATTGCCATTCAAAAATGCTATCTTGATATCCATCTGCCATACCTCATAGTCATAATATGCGACAGTGACAAGTGGGATACTGATAGACTTTACCATAGCAACAGGTGAAAAAGTTTCCTCATAGTCCACCCCTTCTACCTGGGTATAACCACTAGTACAAATTATAGATTTCTTGACACTTGCAAGTTATAAATACTTGATGTTTTTATGAAAAAACGTCAAGTAAGATGAAGTTTTAAAAGAAAAACGTCAAGAAAATGAAAAAAGGCGGAGGTTGACGGACTTTTTCGAATTTTTTCACACTACGATAAAACTTGACGCTTTAAAGACGTCAAATTAAAAAAACACCAGTTTTACCTGTTGTTTAAAAAGAAAAAAAAAAGAAAGGGAACGAGGGTTATTACGTTCAGTTTCTTCTTCTCGCCGCACGCAAGCCCCCCACCCAACGTCGTCTTCTTCTTCTTCGTGTTCCGTCGCCAACAACACGCCAACCAACCGGTTAGTTTTCTTCTTCTCGCCGCCTCTGATTTCCCCATTCGTCCTCTTCGTCGACCGACCAACATGGAAGCCAACGTCTTCTTCTTCGCATTTTCGCGCAGCAACAACCACGAGGCTCCTCGAGTTTTCTGATCGATTTCTTCGTGTTTCGTCGACCCCTCTCGATTTCAACCGCTTTGGGGAGCTGTACGAAACTCCATCTCCGCGTTTTCGCGCGTTTTCGCGCAGAACACTGATGGTGTGTGAAACTCCATCTACGATTTCAACCGTTTTGGGAAGCTTGCGAATTCGGTTTCTACAGGTAAAGCGATTCTTTCATCCATGTATATAAACACAACATCTACCGAGAATTTTATGTTCGATAATTTATTTCTGTGGTTATGAACTTGTTCTTGAGCTTGTTTTTTCAGCTAGTCACAGAATCATTCTACATTCCATTTGAATTTAGGATTTTACATATGCTTTGATTTTTCCTTGATGAGATAGTGCTTTGTTTTGACCTCTACATCATCACGTTAGCTTAGTATCGATCGTAACCAGTTTGTTCACTTTGGGGATTGGATTGGGATTTAGTTGACAAGAGCCTAAATTTACTTAAAAGATATCAAAATTCAATATATTATCTTAAATATTAATCTTATTCTATTCGTTTGTTTTTACTAGAAAACTTCAATTGAAGTTCGGACTCGTCACTTATACCGTGCGATTGAATGGGCGTATATACTTCTTCCTGACCTCATTTAAAAAAATTTCTTCCCTGCTTTGTCCCGCTAATCTTTGATATGGCTTAAGTCATTCTCTGTGTGAAGTGAGACTACGTACTGAAGGAATAGCTTTATATTACTTTCACCCGAATTGCATGTTTCATAATGCGTTTGTTCTTGACTTCTCGTCAAGCTCATCGATCATGGTTGCCTATAAATGACAGATGAGTTGAGGGACTTCTTGGAACTAAAAATTTCCAAAAGTTGAAGAAGGTGAAAAACCTAGGTTCAATCTAGGGATTGCTGAATGTATGATAACATATTTTTTAAGGAACAAACGTCCCTTGGTCACTTGCCGAAGTAATGTTGTTCTTGAGTTACTGTGTGGAGTGCGCTTATAGATTTATCGAGGACTTGAAGTGAAGGCTAGCATTTCTGGTGCTTGTTGTCATGAGATTCATATTCTTCTTTGAGCATTCATCTCCATCTAGATTTAGGTTGAGGACCAAGAAAAGGCATTTGGACTGGGGCACAGCTACAACAGGGTTAAGGTTAACTTCAATGTTAACCGATTTGAGAATATCGATGCTCAAGGATTAGACTATTTGAGGAATTTTCTTGTAGATGCTCTTGATAAGCATATACGTTATTTTTCCTTGAGATTCGGGTAATATAGATAGGCTAGCATTTAAGTATTCTTAAGCTTCTTTAATTCAGTTTTGTAGCATCAGAGGGTTGGTTGTGTGATATAGGTTTACTTTAGGCACTTCCTTAGTTTCTTTAAAAGTCAAAATGACACTTAAACTCATTTTATATACTTTTTGGCCACTTTATAGGTTCCATAGGCATTTTTAGATTGTTTTGAGTTGTTTTCACTTTTTGGCCACTTTATAGGTTCCATAGGCACTTTTAGATCATTAAGAGCCTTTAAGACACTTTTGTAGATTTGGGGTTGGGTGTGTGTGTAAGTTTCCATTCAGGAACTTTTTAAGTTTCTTTAAGCGTGAAAATAAGACTTAAAATCTTTCTAGCCTCTTTTTGCCTACTTTGCAAGTTTCAAGAGGAGAAATAGACATTATTACATCGTTTTGAGTTATTTTTAGCCTCAAAGTATTCTTAAGCTCCTTTAATTAAGTTTTGTAGAATCAGAGGGTTGGTTGTGTGATATAGGTTTACTTTAGGCACTTTCTTAGTTTCTTTAAAAGTCAAAATGACACTTAAACTCATTTTATACACTTTTTGGCCACTTTATAGGTTCCATAGGCATTTTTAGATTGTTTTGAGTTGTTTTAACTTTCTGGCCACTTTATAAGTTCCACAGGCACTTTTAGATCGTTAAGAGCCTTTAAGACACTTTTGTAGATTTGGGGTTGGGTGTGTGCGTAAGTATCAATTTAGGAACCTTTTAAGTTTCTTTAAGCGTGAAAATAAGACTTAAACTCTTTCTAGGCTCTTTTTGCCTACTTTGCAAGTTTCAAGGGGAGAAATAGACATTATTACATCGTTTTGAGTTACTTTTAGCCTCAAAGTATTCTTAAGCTCCTTTAATTCAGTTTTGTAGCATCGGAGGGTTGGTTGTGTGATATAGGTTCACTTTAGGAACTTTCTTAGTTTCTTTAAAAGTCAAAATGACACTTAAACTCATTTTATAAACTTTTTGGCCACTTTATAGGTTCATGGGCATTTTTAGATCGTTTTGAGTTGTTTTCACTTTTAGGCCACTTTATAGATTCCCTAGGCACTTTTAGATCGTTAAGAGCCTTTAAGACACTTTTGTTGATTTGGGGTTGGGTGTGTGCGTAAGTTTTAGTTTAGGAACTTTTTAAGTTTCTTTAAGCCTGAAAAATAAGACTTAAACTCTTTCTAGCCTCTTTTTGCCTACTTTGCAAGTTTCAAGGAGAGAAATAGACATTATTACATCGTTTTGAGTTACTTTTTGCCTCAAAGTATTCTTAAGCTCCTTTAGTTCAGTTTTGTAGCATCAGAGGGTTGGTTGTGTTATATAGGTTTACTTTAGGCACTTTCTTAGTTTCTTTAAAAGTCAAAATGACACTTAAACTCTTTTTATACACTTTTTGGCCACTTTATATGTTCCATAGGCATTGTTAGATTGTTTTGAGTTGTTTTCACTTTTTGGCCACTTTATAGGTTTCGTAGGCCCTTTTTTAGATCGTTAAGAGCCTTTAAGACACTTTTGTAGATTTGGGGTTGGGTGTGTACGTAAGTTTCTGTTTAGGAACCTTTTAAGTTTCTTTAAGCGTGAAAATAAGACTTAAACTCTTTCTAGGCTCTTTTTTCCTACTTTGCAAGTTTCAAGCGGAGAAATAGACATTATTACATCGTTTTGAGTTACTTTTAGCTTCAAAGTATTCTTAAGCTCCTTTAATTCAGTTTTGTAGCATCAGAGGGTTGGTTGTGTGATATAGGTTCACTTTATGAACTTTCTTAGTTTCTTTAAAAGTCAAAATGACACTTAAACTCATTTTATACACTTTTTGGCCACTTTATAGGTTCCATAGACATTTTTAGATCGTTTGGAGTTGTTTTCACTTTTAGGCCACTTTATAGGTTCCATAGCAGTTTTAGATCGTTAAGAGCCTTTAAGACACTTTTGTAGATTTGGGGTTGGGTGTGTGCGTAAGTTTCAGTTTAGGAACTTTTTAAGTTTCTTTAAGCGTGAAAAATAAGACTTAAACTCTTTCTAGCCACTTTTTGCCTACTTTGCAAGTTTCAATGGGAGAAATAGACATTATTACATCGTTTTGAGTTACTCTCAGCCTCAAAGTATTCTTAAGCTCCTTTAATTCAGTTTTGTAGCATCGAAGAGTTGGTTGTGTGATATAGGATCACTTTAGGCACTTTAAACTCATTTTAAACACTTTTTGGCCACTTTATAGGTTCCACAGGCATTGTTAGATCGTTTTGAGTTGTTTTCACTTTCTGGCCACTTTATAGGTTCCATAGACACTTTTTGATCGTTAAGAGCATTCAAGACAATTTTGTAGATTTGGGGTTGTGTGTGTGCGTAAGTTTCAGTTAAGGAATTTTTTAACTTTCTTTAAGCGTGAAAAATAAGACTTAAACTCTTTCTAGCCTCTTTTTGCCTACTTTGCAAGTTTCAAGGGGAGAAATAGACATTATTACATCGTTTTGAGTTACCTTTAGCCTCAAAGTATTCTTAAGCTCCTTTAATTCAATTTTGTAGCATCAGGGGGTTGGTTGTGTGATATAGGTTCACTTTAGGCAATTTCTTATTTTCTTTAAGAGTCAAAATGACACTTAAACTCATGTTACATACTTTTTCGCCACTTAAACTCATAGGTACTTTTAGATTGTTTTGAGTGTTTTTCGCTTTTTGGTTACTTTATAGGTTCCATAGGCACTTTTAGATTGTTTCCCCCTTTAGTCTAGTTTAGCACTTGAGAGTTGTTGGAACTTTTCTGGTTTAAGTACACTTGTAAGGTTGCTTCTTCTGTTGAGCTTTCTTGGCATGTTTTAAGTCATAAGTCGTGTTTTGAGCATTTATGAAATTAGTCTTGTTCTGTTGAGAAATATCTGATTATTGAACCCCAACCCTTGTGTATTTGAAGTTAGTGGGTGGCTGGGAAGAATTGTTTGTTTTTGAAGTGTTTCTGATGTTAAAACAGGTCATTGAAATTTTGGAAAAGTCCTAAGTAGCGTCGTTATGCTGTCGAAATTTTGGAGTGAACGACGCGTGTTAAGTAACGCCTAAGTTAGGTTTACCCCCAGAATTTAGGGTCGTTACACTTTGCATGTTTTAAATCTCTCTCAAATCAATTTGGTAATGTAGCATTGGTTCTAACAAAGTACGAACCTTGATTTGCGATTTGAGTGTGATTTGGGCATCCTCCAACACACTTTCAGCAAAGCGTTTTGACACTTTTAGCAAGGTTAGTCCCTTTAAGCTCATTCAAACTAGATTAAATTATCCTATATTGGTTCTATTGCTCGAATACCTTTTAATTGTAGTTTTTAATACTTTCATCTATGGGCCATAACACGAATAGGTTCATTTTGGGTAACCATAAGCCATGGAAGTTGATTTAGCAAAAGGAAGTTAATCCAAGCATCAACTAGCGAGACTTTTAACCATTTTGGTAAGTCTAAGTGCATTTTAATATTTTTCGAACTCCTGTAAGTGTTATAAGTATGTTAATCATCTTAATCCTCCTTGGTCGACGTTTATGACATTAGGTTAGATCTCATTCCCTCCCTTTGAGCATGCTTCTTAGGATTAGCGTGAGGGTTGCTTTCCTTTTTCACTATTCGGGATGTGAGGGAGTGAGTGGAGTAGGCAGATGGGTAGCAAGTATTCGAGATCGTTGTGTTTTAAGAGGGGTTGACATGATTGAGTAAATTCACTCGTTGCATGGTTTAGAGTTCTGAATTATTAGAGGTAGGTTGCTTATTTAGTATGTTTATGCTCACCCTTGTTGCTTAATGTTGTGTTTTGCAGGTAATACTCAACTACTTGGCGGGTGACAAAGGTGTTGTAGAATTATGGTGACGTTTTCAAAGTTTTGGTCATAATGTTGCCAATAAGTTTCATGTTTAAACCCTTTACAGTGTGTTAGGCTAGTGAATGTAAAATTCTCTTGTTTTGTAAACCTCCTTGAATGTTAGTTGAGTTTATGGCTTAAGATCGTTATAATAGTTCTTGTAATTTTTGAATTGTTGACATGAAGTTTGATAAGTCCTTGTAATTTTAGAATTGTTCATGAGCTTAATAGTTTGATATTGTTAAAGACGTGAATTTTGTTAAAGTGTGGAAGATTGGTTGATGAAATTATGCTATATAACAAATTATTGGAACAAAGTGCAGAAAATTCAAGATAATAGGGAATATTTAATAGATTGAAAAAAACAGAAACCAACAAGACATGTATAATGTGTCAAGATCTAATTCCTATTGACATTTTTTAAACGTCAAGATAAACTCATATTTGACACATTTCAAGCGTCAAGTAACTTTTATTTGACATTTTTGCAATGTCAAGATAAACATATTTTTGACACAGAGAAAATGTCAAGTATTAACATAAATTTAAAACTTTTTCAGAGTCAAGATAAAACTACATTTGATGAATAAAAAGTGTCAAGAGTTTATGTTCAAAATGACACATTATAAGCGTCAAAAGAGAGTATACATAACACTTTATAAGTGTCAAGTATTGTATATTATTCTTGACGTTGGATTCCTTGACGGTTTGAAAAACGTCAAGTAAGGAAAAATTCGACATTCTATAAGCGTCAAGAAAAATAGTTTTTGTAGTAGTGAACCCTTTGCTACTAGTCTAGCCTTGAAGGTTTGCACCTTTCCATTTACACCACGTTTTCTCTTGCAGATCCACTTACAACCTATAGGTTTTACCCCCATCAGGTTTATCTACAAGATCCCAAACAGAATTGAAGTTCATAGACTCCATTTCTTGGTCCATGGCTATGACCAATTTGTTTTTGTCTTTGTCAACCATTGCTTGGTTATAAGTCAACGGATCCTCGCAGTCATCATTTGATATGACAACTTGGGTTTCAGTTAAACTCATGTAACAGTTAGGTTGTGTTATAACCCTCCCACTACATCGAGGCACTCTCAACGCTTGAGATGGACTTGACAAACTAGTATCAACAACCCTTGTTGATGTACTATCAGCAACTTTTATTGTTTTTCCGTCTAGTTCTCTTAACACAACTTTACTTCTTGGTTGGTGATCCCTCATGTGGTTCTCCTCTAAGAAAGTGACATTCGTTGACACAAGTACTTTATCTTCCTTAGGATCATAGAATAATCCACCTCTCGTTTCTTTTGGGTAGCCTACAAAAAGGCACAATTTTGAACGTGATTCCAATTTCTTTGGATTTGTCACAAGCACAAGTGTTGGAAATCCCCAAATTCTGAAATGACATAAACTACCTTTACGTCCTTTCTACAGTTCAAATGGTGTTTTTGAAATACTCTTTGATAGAAAATTGTTCAAAATATAAACTGCAGTCTCTACTGCATAACTCCAGAACGAGTTAGGGAGATGAGCATATATAACTCATAATTGATCGAACCATGTCCAACAAGGTTCTATTTCTCCTTACTGATACTCCGTTTTGTTGAGGCGTACCAAGGACTAAGAGTTGGGATGTAATTCCATGTTCTATCATATAGCCCTGGAATTCCAAATCCATATACTCTCCACCTCGATCAGATCAAAGTGTTTTAATAGTTTTACCTAATTGATTTTCAACCTCAGCCTTGAATTCCTTGAACTTTTTCAGTGCTTCAGACTTGTGATGCATTAGGTAAATATGCACGTATCTTGAATAATCATCTATAAAAGAGATGAAATATTCATACCTTCCTCTAGCTTTAACATTCATCAGACCACAAAGGTCTGAATGTATAAACTCTAAGGGTTCTTTGGCTCTATGACCTTTTCCACTAAAAGGTCTTTTAGTCATTTTTCCCTCTAGGCAGGACTCACATACTGGTAAGACATTTTCTTCTAACTCATTTAGAAGTCCATTTCTTATCAATTTGTCAATCCTATTAAGATTGATGTGGCCTAACCTAAGATGCCAAAGTTGAGCATTTTCTTTAGGAGAAATTTTATGTTTCTTAGTTTGTGTGTTTGCAGTTTTACATAATTCAGTATTCAAAACCATTTTGACTAATTAGGCCTTAAAACATACAACCCATTTTCTAATGAAACTGCACGTATTTCAACACCATTCTTTAAAATAAACACTTTATGAGAAGAAAATGATATTGAAATACATTGTTCTACTAGGCAAGAAATTGAAATCAGGTTTCTAGTAAACCCTGGTATCACTAATACATTGTTTAACAACATATGCTTCTTGCCAAACAACAACTTCATGGTGCCCACTGCTACAGCTGAGACAACTTCCCTATTTCCAACACGGAGTGATACCTCCCCTTGTTGTAGTTGTTGCTAGGAACTAATTCCATGAAAAGTAGTACAAACATGATTAGTGGTTCCCGAATAAAATATCCAGGCGGTGTTATCACCATCCACTAAACAAGTTTCTAAGCAAAATAAATCATATTTACCTTCTTTCTTCTTTTCTACAATGTAATTCAGATAGTTCCGTTTCCAGTGCCCGTCTTCATTGCAGTGGAAACATTTTCCGTTGTCTGCAACTTCTTTGACCTTCTTGCCCTTTTGGGTGGCAGCCTTGTTAGCCCGTTCCCCCTTACCAGCCTTTTTCATTTTCTTCTTCTTGCCTTTCAGGCCTAAAGAAGATGAAGCCACTGATTTTGTCCCAGAGGTTAACCTTCGTGATTACTCCTACTGGCAACATTTTCCTCACCTTTCGATCCCTTGATTTTTATCAGAGATTGGGAAGTTTGGAGTTCATTCAGAAGAGAGGTAAGGTTGAAAGTAAGCTTTTTCATAACAACATTACTTTGAAACAGTAGAAAACTTGCTGGAAGAGTTTCTAATATAAAGCTTACCTGGCTCGATTCGTCGATACAAGCACCATTCGACTCCGTCGTATTGAAGTGAACCATCATATCGAGAACATGATCCGGAACAAATGATCCCTCCGCCATTCTAGCGTTGAAGATGTACTTGAGCGCATTGTGCCTGACTTGAACAGACTGTTGTCCGAAAATTTGCTGCAACGAATCCATGATTTCCTTGGCAATCATCATGCCCTCGTGCTTCTTGGCTAGTATGTCCGACATACTTGCCAAGATGTAGACTTTGGCCTTGTCATTGGCCTTGATCCATCTATCATATGCATCACGAACACTTCGTGACGCATTCGAGCTTGGCACCTGAGGATATTTCTCAGTCAGCACAAACTTAAGATCGTTCGCAACGAAAATGATGTTAAGATTGTTTTTCCAGGTCATCATATTTTCCCCGGTTAATTTCTTTGTAGCCAACAAGGAAATTATTGAGCTATTCATTTTGCTAAAAAAATAAAGTTTTGTATTAGTTTCTCACTAAACCTTTAACTAATCCAATCTGTTTGTAGCTAATTATCTAATGATTCCATAAGTCATTAATAATTCGCAATGATACTCCAAAGGTTTAGAATGTATGATACCGAAGGGTAATAAAAAAACACACCTCCTCTGGATCAAGACATTCTTGACCAAAACTTAATGCCCGAATAACTCTTATTCCTATAGGCTTTAGTTACCATTATTCGGTCATGATACATACACTTCTTATATACCTTGTGAGTGTAACCCTCTATCTTTAGATTCCAGAGTCCCGATCCAACAAAATCTACCGAAGAGAGGACTAGGTTGGAAAATAAACTAAGGTAATCTTTATCCTTTTAAGGTGTTCACTGTGTTTCGATCCCTATGATCAAAGCCCTCCGAATGGATTGTCTGGTCCAGGCCAAACTAGTAGGTTAATCATAATGATCTCACGGTGTGAACCGATAGAAGAGACCATGGGTTTTGTTTTCACAGTTCCCGCTCCCATCCGAAAGGGGACGCTCCTGTTTGCGCCACAAGGCCGAGTATGGATCTCACGGTTTGAATTTCCCGGAGATACGTAGGTGGAAAAGTTGATGTATCATATACACATTTTTTTCTCCCACTAAGTACTTTAAGTGTTTTAGAAAATTTACATAGGTTAAATCCGGCTGATGATTTTACCTAAGTCTACCAATATAACCCTTTATATTGAACATTACCTAAGTATGTAAACCTAGGATTTCTAGTTTATCAACCCTTAATAAACTTTGTTGAAATTATAATAATTTATAGACTCTAAGATTAATTCACTTCCAGGTCAGTTCCCAGGTAGGGATGTTTCGTTTCTGTCAGCTTAAATACCCCAGCCTAGACAGAACCTTCCTTAGACAGAGTTCCTCTTAATCATAGTCTATAAATCATTCGGTCCCTAATTCTAATCTGATTAGAACTAGATAACCTATGATCTATTAATATAAAGTTCTAAACATTTTAAAACTAATTAATTTAACCTTAGGTAGCATGCATACTATGTTATATTGCTTGATCATCCATCACATGAATAATAAAACATATATAACACATTCATCTCATGAATTATAATGCATGTCAATGCTATCCAAAAATTAATATAACACTTTAAATTAATTTATCATGCAAACTATATAATATAACACTCTATATTATAATATGATGCATGAAGATGCTTAACCTAAGGTGGGAATTTCTAAATAGCATACATTATGCATTATAATATATTATACAACAATTGCATAAAATAAATAGCAAAATTAGACCATTTTTTGCACTTTACAATTAATTTCAAATAATATAATCTAATTATATTAATTAAAATTAATAACAATAAATTAAAAATAAATATAAAATGTTTTTATAAAAACAAATTAATAAAAAAATATTTTATATATTAATTATAAAACAAAACAACTTCTGCTCGTTGCTCAGCTCCAGCAGTTATGCCTTCGGCGTTGCAACGCTGATTGCAGTGTTGCAACGTTGGTCCATTTAGTGCCAATGCGTTACTCCTTCGGCGTTGCAACGCGGACCCAGCCATAATACTGCAACGCTGGCATTGCAATACTGAAGAACAACGTTGCAAACGCCATTCACAGAACAACAAGCTCCTCTTTGATTTTTGCTCATTTTTGCTCCGTTCTTCTCAGCAACCACTTTGCCTCGATCGACACGGACTTAGAGACTCGATTTACAATTTAAAATGGCCAAAACACCAGACCCTTACATTGAACAATTCAATGAAAAATTGCAAATCTATGTACCAAAAATGAAACATCTAATATTGCAAACCTCCATTCATCTTATGAATTTCATGCAATCTCACCTATATTTTTGACAGATCTAGAACAAAAACAAAGAACACAATTGGCTCTGATACCAATTGATGGGATCGAATCCCGCAGCGAAAGCAATTTGAATTGCGTGTTCTTGTAATTTGTTACATAGATCTAATCAGAAACATATCTAAAAACGATTAAGCATGCATATTAAAATTGGACAACAAGAATTTTAGCTTTGTAGACAAAAACCAGCACGTGCTCCTTTTGCTCCTCTTGTTCTCCCGATCTCAATGATAACGCGTTCTCAACAAACTATGAACAAGTTTTTGACACACCATCTAGATCTTCTCTATTGTATCTCTAGGAGAGGGAAGATGGTGGAACCTCTTTTGGAATTAGGAAGATTTTAAGAGAAAATGAGTGTTTTGGAACTTTTTCAACAACACAGAAGAGAGCACTTTTGGGGTTCTCACCAATGCTTTGGAATGCTTACAAAATGTGCATCTCATGCACATATTTATAGGAAAATAGGATGGAAATGACCATCCTACCCCTATAGTGCTCTCATAGTGTATTTCTCATTTAATATATAGATTGAACTATGTACTACATCAATTATATCATATATAATTGATATATCTCCTTATATAAGAAATTGAACACTTCAATTTCAATTCAAACTATAAACCCTCAATATTTCCATGTTGAGTCAACGGAGGGACCTAATGGAACTACAGATCATGAGCTCCAATGATACGAGATTAATCAATCAAACTCTTGGATCTAATTAACCAACATTAACTATGAGAAACTCCACTATAGACTCGTAGTTGCACTCTCTTCATTGTAGACAATGTTGTATCCACTGATATAATCAATACCTGTGAGTTGACCTTTCACAGGTTGTTCGTAATCACAACTGAGTCAAATTACTGTTTTACCCATGTGATTACATCTTTCTCCTTAAGCTCCATTGATCCTCTAATGAATAACCAGTCTATGGTCCTGACATAAACTTAATCCTTCTGTAAGAATGTGGGGCCCCATTGTTCAAGACCTAGATTAAGTTCTTAAGAGAAAAACCTATCTGATTCCCAAATTTAGGAACGAGTAAATTCCATCTTGTAGAGTTAAGTTCCCAACTACCTACAAGGTTATGTCCCTGAGAAGGTCGGCTTATTGAGTCATCTACAAGTCACTCTCACCCATACTAGTCTAAGGACAAACCCCATAAGCAAGAGTTTGTAATTTGCTCAGGATTCAGGTCAAGTCACTAATGATCATCTATAAATTATTAGACCTATCTTGTTAACGGTGATACACTAGTAGGTTAATAATTTGCGATTCGGTCTTGTATAATCTCATTATACAGGATGCCCCCACTCGCATTTCTACCACATGAACGAAGTTGAATTCCTCGTTTGCACTAAATACAAAGTGGGTCGCATCCATGGTGTTACCAGTATAAGGTTCCCAACCTTATGCATGTACCATAGACCATTCAGGTTATACTTGAACAACTTCATCCAACTTTTGTCCACTACACAATTGTTCAAGATTGAACATTATAACATTGGAACTTAGTTTACTGGATTTAGGTTTATGTGTGAGAATATGATAAATAACTCTTTATTTATTCATTTGAAATATTATTACAAAACTACACTTGTTTAGGGCATAAATCCCAACACAAATATCATGTAAATGGAGTCTGTAAGTCCGTGTCGGTCGTGGCAAAGGAGTTGCTCTGAAGAATGGAGAAAAAACGAGGAACAACAGAAGGGTGTTCTGTTATGTACAGAGCACAACGTTGAGACACTATGGCGTGGCGTCTCAACGTCGAGCTGGCGATTAGCAGGCTGCAGGTGACACAACGTCTAAATGTCGTGCGCATGACGTGCAAAACTCGTGGAGACTAGCATCGTGGGTGCTCGAAATTCGTTTTTTATTTTATTTATTTGTAATTTATTTATTAAATTAAGTTTAATTAAGTTTAATTAATATAATATGAATATATTAATTTTAATTAATTTTAGGGTGCGAAAATGTGGTCTATTTTTACTTTTTATTCTATGCAATTGTTGTATGAAATTTAATGTGCATAATGTATGTCATTTAGATTAAAATCTCACCTTAGGTCAAGCATAATCATGCATCATTTTATAATATAAGGTGTTATATTTTATAGTATGCATGTTTAATTAATATAAAATATTGTATTAATTTAATGAAAGAATTTCAAGCACTTTTCATGTGATGATTATGTTATGAATATATAATTATTCATGTGATGAATGAATGATCAAGCACTTATTACATAGAAATGCATGTAACCTAAGGTAAATTAATTAGTTTTAAAATGATTTTAGAGCATGGTTTTAATTAGACCTTAGGTTATCTAGTTCTAATAAGATTAGAATTAGGCAACTAATAATTTATAAAGTATGATTAAAGAGGGATTCTGTCTAAGGAAGATTCTGCTAAGGTTGGGGTATTTAAGCTGATGGAAATAGAACACTCCTACCTAGGAGTCGACCTGGGAGTGAATTCAATCCGGAGGTTTATAAATTATTTTTCGAGAATGGCATTTATTAAAGGGTTAATGAATTAAACTCATAGACCTAGGTTTATTAAAAGGTTAATAGACTTAGGTAATTCTAGTATAAATGTTATATTAGTAGACTTAGGTAAATTATAGTCGGATTTATCTAGGACAAAAATCTCTGATTATAAAGTACTAAGTGGGGGGAAAAAAGGTGTATGTGATACATCAAATTTTTCACCCACAAATCTTCGTTAAGTTCACACCATGAGATCCATACTCGGACTCGTGGCGCAAACAGGAGCGTCTCCCTTTGGATGGTATTTGTATGGGTAAGAATCAAGGTGAATGGAGAGAGTATTTATAGTAAGTGAGACCGGGACTTGTGTGAATAAGACCCATGGTCTCCTCTGTTGGTTTACACCGTGAGATTCTTATGATCCGCCTGTATGTTTTTGATAACTCGCCATAGGAGAGTTATTTTACTAGAATTTCAGTGCTTAATCAACTTGAATTGCATAGAATTTATTGAGCTTCATGTTATTTTATCCCTAAAATTATGAATGTTAGTTGAAAATCTTGAATTTAAGCATTAGGTTCTAAAAGAATTAATTTTGATGATTTTGTGCTTTAATTTGGAGAAATTAGCTAACAAGTAATTAAAGACCATAATTTGAGATTTTTCTTAACTTTTACATATTTAGTTTGATTTATGATTGATAATAATGTATGAGGATTTCTCGTGTGCGTGGAGATGTGTAAAGAAAAAAATTACAAAAACCCATAAGGGCATTTTAGACATTTTATCCGAAGGGCAAAATGGTCTTTATACCCTAAATGGCGTGTTTGTAATTATCAAACTAGGGCAACATCTTCTTGTGATAAAAGGAAAAAGAAGAGAGGAGCTGCAACGGGTTTTTTTCTTGGAGGAGAGTCTTTGTTTTGCTAAAGCAATCGCGAAAGAAAAAACTCGTAGGGCGTTGCTCTGCAAGGGTAGAGAGAGAGGATTCGAGAGGGCCAAGGGAGAAGGAAGTCGATAAGGCTTTTGCTGCAGCAAACTGGAGAAAGAATCGTGAAGGCATCGGGAGAGCCATCCACCCTACTTTGCTGAAGCAATCGGAAGAAGGCGCTGAAAATTGCTGTAGCAATTGCGAGGGGCAGCATTGGAAGAGCAGACCCATCGATTGCTGAAGCAATCGCGAAGGAGGGACAGAGGAGCATTGTTGTGCGCGAGGTGCGAGGAATCGCCCAAACTTTTCTTTGAAGCATTCGCGCGCATTGGTGAGTATCGCCCAAACTTTTCTTTGAAGCAGCATGCGCGCGCGCATTGGTGAGTATCGGCCAAGTATTCTTTGAAGCAATTTCGAGGGGCGGCATCGGAAGAGCGACCCATCCTATTGCTTGTGGACAATCGGGCGTGATTGTTGCTCGCGTGTGCATTTCTTTGAAGCAAGGCCGTGGACAATCGGGAGTGCCGTCATTGCGCGCGCGATTCTTTGAAGCAAAGCCGCTTGCGTTGTTGCCGTTGGGCGTGATTTTTATTGTGCTCGTGTTTGCTTTGAAGCAAAGCCGTGGGGACCTTGGGCGTTGCTGCCTGCCGCCGCTTGCATTTTCTTTGAAACAAAGTAACCGATAGGCAAATTGCTCGATAGGCAAATTCTTTGAAGCAATCTCGAAATTCTTGCTAAAACAGTGGGTAAAAAAATTGTTGTTTAGGAAATTTTTGCCTTCTTGTTTAGGTCGATTTTGGAACCGTTTCTTGGTCTACTATTGCTATACATGATTAGTAAGAGCATGCTTAACTTAAGGATGTGTAATTTAACTCCAAGCATGAGCTAAACTCTTCTAGGCATGGGTTAGGTTGTTTTTCAATGTATACATTGTAATAAATTTATGGTTGATGCCGTGGTTGGATTTATGAGATTTTAATGTTTATAATGATGCATGAGGATTAAAACTTGGCCGCTTTGACTCCTCTAAAATTCACGAACTTGGAAAAGCTAGTGAGTTAGGAAATTAGAATTTCATTCTAGGATCATGAGTTAATTAGGGATAATTAATCCACCTAGAACCTTAAAGTTATGAGCGTAATTTAGATCTCAATTGGGAAATTGTTGGTTTTAAAATTTAGTGACTTTGGAAAAATTCACTTGATCACATGCATAGGTAAATTCAAGGCATCAACCACACATTTGTTAATATAATTATACATGGAACTTCAACTTAACCTAGCCTATCTCTTAATCTAAAAGCCCCGCTTTTCTCTCGTTTAGTTTATGTTTAATGTTTTCACATATTTTGATTTATTGCATTAGTCTTAATTATATTTAACTCATTCAAACAACAAAACAATCGAATTCCTATTTTTGCATTCATTTATTCCTAACAAAAACTTGCATGCTCATGCATTGCACCAAAATAAATAGGAGACAAATTTCTAGGACACTCATTGCTTTAGATTTTACTAGTCCTCGTGGGTTCGAGCATTTTTCTTATCACTTGTCGTGACCGACTGTGTATACTTGCACGTCAAAGGAGAGTCGAGTCTCATCCTAGTTGCATTAGTTTAGGACACACGACATTTTTCTCGCATCAAGTTTTTTGGCGCCATTGCTGGGACTAGTTTAGATTCTTATTTGTGAGTTCTGTGAAATTTTCTTTACTTTTGTGTTTTTTTTTTTTTAGGATTAGTTTCTTTTCATAATATTGCTTGAGTTGGGTTTTTCTCGCATTTTGTGTACTTGAGGATAGTTTATGAATGTGCGTCGTCGAGTTAGAGTTTGATTTTGACCCGAAATAGATAGAACCTTTAGGAAGCGGTTGAGAGAGCAAAAATTAGCCATGGCTAACTGCATAATCCTAGAGACCCTATAGATCCTCTAGCCCAACACCATAACCTAGAGCACCCCAAGATGTTAGAGACAATCCACTCTTTAACCTTCCAAAGCAGGGGTCCTACCAATGTGATAGAGCTAGCCAATGACCGAGAGCGAGCCATTAGGACCTATGCCAACCCCTTAGTGGATGAATCGAATCCGTGGATAATCGGACTGTTATACAAGCTACTTCTTTTGAGCTAAAACCGCTTATGTTTCAAATGCTCCAAACGACAGGCGGTTCCATGGCTTACCACCGAGGACCCCATCTCCATTTGAAATCATTCCCGGGAGTAAGTGATTCCTTCATCATGCCAGAGTCTCTAGTGACGCCATTAGATTGAGCTTATTCCCTATTCCCTCGGGGATGCAGAAAGAATCTGGTTGAATTTCGCTCGCCAGTGCAGTAGATTCTGGAACTCCTTGGCAGAGAAATTCCTAATAAAATATTTCCCACCCACTAGAATGCAAGATTTAGGAATGAAATTGTAGCTTTCCAACGATTTGATGATGAAACCCCGAGCGAGGCCCTCGGGAGAGGTTTAAGGATCTTTTGCGTAAATGTCCCCACCATGGATTGCCTCACTGCATCCAAATGGAGACATTCTACCATGGTTTGAACACCTCCACTAAGCAAGTAGTGGATGCCTCTGCTAATGGAGCTTTGTTGGCCAAAACTTACAATGAGGCCTACGAGATATTAGAGAGGATCTCATCCAACAATTGCCAGTGGGCGGATGTGAGGAGAACTTCTGGTAGGAAAAGCAAAAGGAGTCCTTGAGTTGGACACGTTGAACTCAATAAATGCTCAAATCTCTTCCATGGCTTCCATGTTGAAGAATTTGACTGTGGGTACCGTGGAACCAAATTTCTTCCAATGCTCCAACCCCATCTTTTGCACCTCAAGAGAGTTTAGAATCTCGTGTCTCACTGTGGTGAAGGACACACTTTTGAGTTCTCGCTGCTAGTAACCTGCATCGGTGCATCATATGTAGGAAACTCAAACCAGGGTCAATCTAGGAATAACCCATATTCGAGCACCTATAACCCAGGATGGAGGAATCACCCAAATCTATCTTGGGGAGGCCAAAGCAGCAATGCCCAAGCCCCTCAAATGCAAAATAGAGTGAATCAACCACCTGGTTTTAGGAATCAAGGGTATCAGAATTATGGGAATCAGAACTCTGCCCTTCAACCACAACAACAGTAAGGCTACACCCTCCCGGCCAAGTTTGGGTGATTCTCTAGAAAGTTTGTTCAAAGAATACATAGCTCGCAATGATGCTATTTTAGCTCGCAATGATGCTATTTTTCAGAGTCAACAAGCTTCTATAAGAAATCTTGAAATGCAAGTTGGCCAATTAGCAAATGAGCTAAAGGCAAGGCCACTGGGCACGCTCCCTGCAGACACAGAAATCCCAAAGAGAGATGGGAAGGAACATGTTCTAGCAGTAGAATTAAGGAGTGGGAGAATTTTAGGAGAGGGTAGCTGTGAGGAAACCCAGAGAGATGAGCGAACTGACTCTGTTGATGAGGAAGGGCAAGATGAGGAAATGGTAGATCCAAAACATCGGGGAACCGATGGGATTGAGGATAAACCAGAATCTCAACAAGCCTCAACTTCCAAGGAAACAACAGTAGCAGTGCCTGAGTTCAAACCACCCCCACCACCCTATCCTCAAAGACTGAAGAGGAAACAGAAGAAGGAAGCCCATTTTGAAAAATTCCTGGATATGCTAAAGGAGGTCCATATCAACATACCACTGATTGATGCGTTGAAGCAAATGCCCAACTACTTGAAGTTTCTCAAGGACATACATTCAAAAAGAGAAGTTCCAAGAGTTCAAAGTGGTATCGTTGAGTGAGGAGTGTAGTGCGGTGTTCGTAAATAGGATACCCCATAAGGAGAAGGATCACGGATCTTTTACCATACCGTGTCTATTGGTGGAAGATGGTTAGGAGGGCGCTATGTGATTTAGGAGCTAGCATCAACTTGATGCCTCTCTCTATTTATAAGGGATTAGGCATTGGGGAGGCGAGGCCCACCACAGTGACCCTGCAGCTAGCAGATAGATCCATAGCCTACCCTGAAGGAAAAATAGAGGACATCCTGGTCCAAGTGGATAAATTCATATTCCCAGCGGATTTTATCATCCTGGATTATGAAGCTGACAAGGATGTTCCTATTATCCTAGGGCGACCTTTCCCGAAACAGTAGAATCGTGATACATGTTCATGCAGGACCATTAAGCTGAGAATGAATGATCAAGAGGTCCAGTTTAGCATCTATGATACAGTGAGGTATCCAAATGGGACAGAAAGTTGTTCTGTAATTCATGTTTTAGATGGAGTTATTTCTGAAACCGCCAGTGAAGAATTGAAAGGAATCCATGAGATGAGATTTGGAGATCTGAGAGAAAGTGAGTTAGAGAAGTCAGGAATAGAAGAGTTGACCCAGGGTTTGGAAGAACTAGCAGAAATAGCAAAGTTCAGAAAAATCTTTGAGTCATTAGATTTGAAGGAAGGAGAGAGACCTTCTATGATACCCTCAGTTCAAGAACCCCCAACACTAGAACTTAAACCTTTACCCCAACACTTAAAGTATGCATTCTTGGGTGATAAGGAAACTCTTCCCATTATCATATCAGCAAGTCTACCCCCTAAGGACGAACAGTTGTTGCTTAATGTCCTTAAGCAACACAAGAAGGCCATAGGATGGACTCTTGCTGACATTCAAGGGATTAGTCCTTCTTATTGCATGCACAAGATTACCTTAGAGGAAGGACTTTCAGATCCATAGAGCCCAGAGAAGACTTAACTTGACCATGAAAGAAGTGGTGAAGAAAGAAGTCATTAAATGGTTGGATGCTGGAATTATCTACCCCATAGCGGATAGCAATTGGGTCAGTCCAGTCCAATGTGTTCCCAAAAAGGGAGGGATGACAGTAATTATTAATGAAGCCAATGAAATCATTCCTTCTAGGGTAGTGAGCGGTTGGAGAGTCCAGTATGGACTATAGGAGGCTAAACAAGGCCACCGGGAAAGACCATTTTCCTCTCCCGTTCATAGATCAAATGTTGGACAACCTGGCGCAGTCAAGCCTTTTATTGTTTCCTTGATGGTTACACAGTGGTTATAACCAAATAACCATTGCACCACAAGACCAAGAGAAAACAACATTTACATGTCCATATGGCACCTTTGCTTTTCGAAGGATGCCATTTGGACTATGTAATGCCCTGCGACCTTTCAAAGGTGCATGATGGCGATTTTTCTCCGACTATGTAGAGGACATCATGGAGGTTTTCATGGATGACTTCTCGGTCTTTGGAAACTCATTTGAGGTTTGCTTAGAGAATTTGGGGAAAGTACTTCAGCGTTGTGAAGAGACACACCTAGTTCTAAATTGGGAAAAGTGTCACTTCATGGTTAGAGAGGGGATTGTGTTAGGGCATAAGATATCATGCAAGGGGATAGAAGTAGATAGGGCGAAGATTGAGATTATTGAGAAATTGGAACCGCCCACAAATGTCAAGGAGTGAAAAGTTTCCTTGGACATGCGGGGTTCTATAGAAGATTCATCAAAGATTTCTCAAAAATCTCAAAACCATTGTGCTCTCTCTCCCGAAGTCAACAAGCCCTTTATATTTAGTGAGGAGTGTCTCCATGCCTTTAATGTCCTCAAGATGATTTCTAGTCATCTTGCACCTATTATGTCTTCACCGATTGGAAACCGCCATTCGAGTTGATGTGTGATGCAAGTGACTATCTTTTGTGGGTGTTATGCTAGGACAAAGGCAAGAGAAGGTAATACATCCAATTTATTATGCGAGTAAAACTTTAAATGAAGCTCGGATGAACTACACAACTATGAAAAGGAGTTGTTAGCGATGAGTCTTTGCTTTTGAAAAGTTTAGACCATATCCGGTTGGTACTAAGGTGGTAGTCTACACAGCATCATGCCGCCATTAGGTATTTGTTGGCAAAGAAAGATGCCAAACCAAGATTGATTAGATGGGTATTACTTCTGCGCAGGAGTTTGAAGTGGAAATCAAAGATAAAAGGGTTCAGAGAATGTGGTGGCGGACCATTTGTCTAGGATTGAGAACTCGAGCCTTTACCCTCACACTCCCACATAAGGGATGACTTCACGATGAGCAACTCTTGTTAGTTGGTGAGGTCCAAAATACCAACCCCCTTGGTTCATGACTATGCCAATTACTTGGCTTGCAATATCCTTCCCACGATTTGTCAAAGACAAATGTGAAAAGAGATTCTTGCATGACTCAAAATTTTCTCGTGGGACGATCCATGTTTATATAGACAGTGTGTAGATGGTATGATTAGGAGATGTGTGACCGAAAGCGAGATACCATCTATTCTCGAGCATTGTCATTCGTCCCCTTATGGAGGCCATTTTGGTGGCCAAAGGACTGCAGCAAAGGTGTTCCAGTCTGGCTATTATTGGCCATCTGTCTTTAAGGATGCCTATGTTTTTAGCAAGACATGTGATACATGCCAGAGGAGAGGTAATATAGGAAAGAGAGAGGAAATGCCCTTGACATACATCTTAGAGGTGGAGCTCTTTGATGTTTGGGGGATTGATTTCATGGGCCCTTTTCCCCTCTAAGGGGAATTTGTATATCTTAGTGGCGTGAGATTATGTCTCTAAGTGGGTAGAAGCCATGGCGTGCCCGAATAATGACGCCAAAAAAGCAGTTGGTCGATTCTTGCATAGGCACATATTCACGAGATTTGGGACCCCTAGAGTCTTAATCAGTGATGAGGGCTCTCATTTTGTTAATAAGGCAATGAATACCCTCCTGGCCAAGTATAATGTAAAGCATAGAATCTCCACCCCGTACCATCCACAAGCTAATGGACAAGCTGAAGTGTCCAATAGGGAGATTAAAGGAATCCTTGAGAAGGTTGTAAAACCTCAAAGAAAGGATTGGTCCGTCAGGCTGGATGAAGCCTTGTGGGCGTATAGGACCGCCTTTAAAACCCCCATTGGAATGTCCCCTTATAGACTTGTGTTTGGTAAGGCTTGTCACCTACCCTTAGAATTAGAGCATAAGGCATTCTGGGCCTTAAAGGAACTCAATCTAAATCTAATTGTTTGCAGGAGATCCGAGGCTACTTCAATTGAATGATTTGGATGAGTTTAGAAGATTTTCTTATGAGAATGCAAAGCTTTACAAAGAAAGAACTAAAGCTTGGCATGATAGGAGACTCATTCCAAAGACTTTTGAAGCAAAGCCAAAGAGTTTTATTATTCAATTCCCGCCTTAAACTTTTTCCGGTAAGCTTAGGTCTAGATGGTCGTGCCCTTTACGATGATCGAAACTCTCTCTACGGGGCTATTAAGCTTCGATGTGAGCAGGATGGAAGAGAGTTTCTTGTTAATGGGCAACGTTTGAAACACTATTGGGGTGAAGACTTCCAAAGGAACATGTCCACATGGAAGTTGAGTGATAATGAAGTGTAGTGAATCCTTCTATAAAAAAAAAAAAAAAAAGCTTAGCTAGGTTGTTTTATTTTTCCTTTTTATTCGTTGTCTATGCATGATAGGAGATTTAGTTGTTCATATGATTCTTGATCCAGCTTATTTCATGTTTTGCTCTTTGTTTTATCACATATAGTTAATCTTTGATTAAGTGTCGTTAGGATGTAGAGTTGAAGCATACAAAAGGTTAGAGGTAAGAATTCCTTCTCCTCTTGCTCGATCACCAAGCATGATTGTTCATTTCGTATGGCTGAATTAAATACAATTTAATCATGCTTTCCTTTTTGTTTAAATGTTGACTTTATGCTTTCCTTTTTGTTTTGCAGGTTGACCTATTTTAGGTTATGTTTCTGCCCTTTAGGTTAAGTAGTTGGATAAAGGATAGGAGTTAGTGGAAAAAGAAAAAAAAAAAAAAAAAAAGAAGTTGCTTTGGGGATTAGTCGTAAAGGGAATCCTAGACTTAGAACCTAAAAATGACTTGAGTTAGGAGAAACCAATCTAGATCCAAATCTAGCTTAGGCAGAATCTTTCTTAGCTTAGGAAGCTTCTTTGTCCATTCCTTAGAATTTTTCTAGTACCTTTCTCTCTTTTGCTTCATATTTAATCATGTGCTCTACGAAGAAGCAAAAGCAAGAAAGAGGCCGAAAAATTGAAGAGTGCAATGGTAGAAGTGAGCCAATCCAATCCTAGATCGTCCACCCATTCCTCCTCTTCCTCATGAGTAAAGGAAAGCAAGTGGTTAGTGAATGGCCCTTAGAGGATGCATATCCTTTGGAGGCCCCCGAATCACCGGCACCTAAGTCCAAAGAGAAGAAGGAAAAGAAGAAGAAAGGGTATACTAGGAAAACAATCCCAAGTGATGAAGGAGGTATTGTGTGAGGAAGATATCCACGAGAGATTTATCAGTGAAAGAGCAAGAACAAAATATGAGAAGTTGAAGAAAAGAGCTTTTTGCTAGAGAGAGGCTTCAACCTAAGCTCAAGAGAGATTCCTCCTTTCCTATCCCAAAATATAGCAAATCTAGGTTGGGAAACATTTTTGTAAAGAACTCGAGGCCGCCATCCCCACCATAGTTAGGGAGTTCTATGCGAACATCTATCTAGAGGAGAGGGTATCCATAGTAAGGGGTAGATATGTTCATTGGGACACGGACACAATTAACTCCATGCTTGAATTGCCTTGCCAACTTTATGGTAGGACAAACGAGTTGTTAATGGCCCCATCCGACACTCAAATGAATGCCGCCCCTAAGAACGGTAGGGATCAATGGGGCAAAATGGATGGTAAGCTCAACGGGAGCGAGGACTATGTTAGCTTCCTATTTAGCTCTGAAGCACACATGTGGCTTCCTTTCGTGAAGTTGAATCTCATGCCCACTTCGCATGATTCAACGGTCTCGAGGAGTCGAATCATGCTTCTTTATGCCATCCTCTCAGAATTGCAAATCGATGTAGGAAACCTAGTAGCTAGGGAAATGGAAGGGTGTGCAAAGAAAAGAGTGGAAAAATCTTCTTCCCTAGTTTAGTAACCTCTCTTTGCATTAGGGCTGGGGTTCCTTATTATATTTGGGAGGATAAAATCTTAGCTAGCGGGCCTTTAGACACCATTATGGACCATCACACCCAAGTTGGTTCAAATAAGGGGATGGGGTTAATGGTAGGTATGGACCAACTCATACACCAAAACAATGTGATGATGAGCATGATGCACCATATGCAAGATCAATCACATTGTTATTGGAAGTATGCCCAGGAAGAGGATTTAGCCCACCGAGCCGCTATGCAAGCCAATTTTCCAAACCCCTACCCAAATTTCCCTGAATTTCCCCACTCCATTTTGCAGCCTTGGATGCAGTCGGGTGATGATGAAGAAGATGAGATGAACAACGTGGAGGAGGAGGAAGCCCAAGAAGAGGAAAACGAGGAGGATGACTACTAGAGCAAAAGAGGAGGCCCCTGTTTTTTTTTTTTTTCTTTAGCATTTTGATTTGTTTTGCTTGTTGTCTTTTCTTTTATAATTTGTTGCTGCCCTTTTTGCAATTTGTTGATTTAATTCCCTTTTTATAAGCATATGTAGGTTTTGTTGGGTGTAATGGTTTCTCACTGAGAATTCTTTGTTATTTACTTGCTTTAAGACTTCTAAATATTTTGTTTTGACTATCAAATCCATATTTCATGTTGATTGGTTATGCATGATGTAGGTAGTTGATCTACCATGTTTAAGCAAGTAGAAAGAAAAAAAAAAAAAAGATGGTTGTTGTCCCTTTTATAAGAACTAAGTTTCGCATGTTTTTATTGGTAGAAAGTATGTGTCTTTTGTAGAAACTTGGTGAGAAACTCGTTAGAACTGAAAAGTTAAAACAATCTTATGGTTAATGAAAACAAGAGTTGTTGCTTGTGTTTGAGGCATGGGTATGCTATCTTGTTTGGTGTTTCTCAAGGTGAAGCTTGTCATTAGGGTTCTTTAGTGCGCTTATGGTTGGTGTGTCAATCAAAGTAGTTAGGATTCAACTCTTAGGCCAAAAGTTCGAAAGCTAGAGGCCATGACAAGTTAGGTAACTCATACATCGTTTAGAATGTTCCAAAATGAGTAAACTCCAAATTTGTGATCATTTCAAGTTTGGGGAGTTACCCGACCTCTCCTAACTCAATGAGGACATTGAGTACTCTAAGTTTGGGGGAAAGGTAAATTCTTCGTGTTTATTTTTAAAGAAAAAAAGAGAAAGAAAGAAAGAGTGTGCAAACTTTCCATTTCCTAAAACTTTGTTGGGCTAAAAAAAAAGAGATGTTATTTATTATGTTATTTTAGAGTCGATTCTGTAACTTGGTACTCGATGTCGTGGGTCCAGGCACCAACCATGTTTGGCCTCTTGGAGCGAAGGTATCAAGCAAGTAACTTGTACCCATTGCTTAGGTGTGTTGCGCTAACAACGTGTGCCATTCTAAGAACTACGGGAGAACCCCATTGCTTAGGTGCGCTGCGCTAACCACGTGTGCCATTCTAAGAACTACGGGAAAGTCGAAAAAAAAATTAAAAAATAAAATAAAAAAATAAAAAAATAAAACTAGCCCTACGTTGTGTTTAAGGAAATGGAGGGGTAATGTACATATTTGTTTTAAAAATATATATATATATATAAAATAAAATAAAAAGGAATGATCATGAATTTGAAGACATGCGAGTTTTGGATTGTGACTTATCTTTAACTATGGGTTGCCTGATTTGAATGATTAGGACTATAGTGATTGAGCTTGAGGGTAGGTGCCAGATCCTAGTTGGTTTGCTCTTGGTACTAAGAAATAAGTGTTATGTAGGAAACTCTGGATGAACCACTTAGAAAGCATTGAATGAATAGTAACTTGTAACTTAGAGCATAAGTCTTTAACTCTTGTTCGATTAACGCAATTGATTTGAGTCTTGGAAGGTCTTTAAAATTTTTAGGGAATAGAACTCATTGAGGACAATGAGTAGTTCAAGTTTGGGGTTTGATAACTCGCCATAGGAGAGTTATTTTACTAGAATTTCAAAGTGCTTAATCAACTTGAATTGCATAGAATTTATTGAGCTTCATGTTATTTTATCCCTAAAATTATGAATGTTAGTTGAAAATCTTGAATTTAAGCATTAGGTTCTAAAAGAATTAATTTTGATGATTTTGTGCTTTAATTTGGAGAAATTAGCTAACAAGTAATTAAAGACCATAATTTGAGATTTTTCTTAACTTTTACATATTTAGTTTGATTTATGATTGATAATAATGTATGAGGATTTCTCTGTGTGTGGGAGATGTGTAAAGAAAAAAATTACAAAAACCCATAGGGCATTTTAGACATTTTATCCAGAAGGGCAAAATGGTCTTTATACCCTAAATGGCGTGTTTGTAATTATCAAACTAGGGCAACATCTTCTTGTGATAAAAGGAAAAGAAGAGAGGAGCCGCAACGGTTTTTTTCTTGGAGGAGAGTCTTTGTTTTGCTAAAGCAATCGCGAAAGAAAAACTCGAGGGCGTTGCTGCACAGCAAAGGCCGAGAGAGGATTCGAGAGGCCAAGGAGAAGGAAGTCGATAAGGCTTTTCTTTGCCGCAAAGAACCGGAGAAAGAATCGTGAAGGCATCGGGAGAGCCATCCACCCTACTTTGCTGAAGCAATCGGAAGAAGGCGCTGAAAATTGCTGTAGCAATTGCGAGGGGCAGCATTGGAAGAGCAGACCCATCGATTGCTGAAGCAATCGCGAAGGAGGACAGAGAGGAGCATTGTTGTGCGCGTAGGTGCGAGGAATCGCCCAAACTTTTCTTTGAAGCATTCGCGCGCATTGGTGAGTATCGCCCAAACTTTTCTTTGAAGCATTTGCGCGCATTGGTGAGTATCGGCCAAGTATTCTTTGAAGCAATTTCGAGGGGCGATCGGAAGAAGAGTGACCCATCCTATTGCCGTGGACAATCGGGCGTGATTGTTGCTGCGTGTGCATTTCTTTGAAGCAAGGCCGTGGACAATCGGGAGTGCCGCCGCGCGTGCGCGCGATCTTTGAAGCAAAGCCGTTGCGTTGTTGCCGTTGGGCGTGATTTTTATTGTGCTCGTGTTTGCTGAAGCAAAGCCGTGGGGACCTTGGGCGTTGCTGCTGCTGCTGCTTGCATTTTGCTGAAGCAAAGTAACCGATAGGCAAATTGCTCGATAGGCAAATTGTCAAGCAATCCCGAAATTCTTGCTAAAAACGTTGGGTAAAAAAATTGTTGTTTAGGAAATTTTTGCTTACTGTTTAGGTCGATTTTGGAACTGTTCTTGGTCTACTATTGCTATACATGATTAGTAAGAGCATGCTTAACTTAAGGATGTGTAATTTAACTCCAAGCATGAGCTAAACTCTTCTAGGCATGGGTTAGGTTGTTTTTCAATGTATACATTGTAATAAATTTATGGTTGATGCCGTGGTTGGATTTATGAGATTTTAATGTTTATAATGATGCATGAGGATTAAAACTTGGCCGCTTTGACTCTCTAAAATTCACGAACTTGGAAAAGCTAGTGAGTTAGGAAATTAGAATTTCATTCTAGGATCATGAGTTAATTAGGGATAATTAATCCACCTAGAACCTTAAAGTTATGAGCGTAATTTAGATCTCAATTGGGAAATTGTTGGTTTTAAAATTTAGTGACTTTGGAAAAATTCACTTGATCACATGCATAGGTAAATTCAAGGCATCAACCACACATTTGTTAATATAATTATACATGGAACTTCAACTTAACCCTAGCCTATCTCTTAATCTAAAAGCCCCAGTTTTCTCTCGTTTAGTTTATGTTTAATGTTTTCACATATTTTGATTTATTGCATTAGTCTTAATTATATTTAACTCATTCAAACAACAAAACAATCGAATTCCTATTTTTGCATTCATTTATTCCTAACAAAAACTTGCATGCTCATGCATTGCACCAAAAATAAATAGGAGACAAATTTCTAGGACACTCATTGCTTTAGATTTTACTAGTCCTCGTGGGTTCGATACTTTTCTTATCACTTGCTGCACTGACCGTGTATACTTGCACGTCAAAGGAGAGTCAGAGTCTCATCCTAGTTGCATTAGTTTAGGACACCTGACATTTTCTGCATCAGTTTTCCCTGGAGCAGACAAACCCTTCGGAGGGTCTGATCATAGGAGTTGGAACAACGTAAACTCCCGAAAGGGATAGGGTTGTCTTAGTTTGTTTTCCAACTTAGTCCTCCCTTCGGCGGATTTTGTTGGATGAGAACTCTAGAATCTAAAATAAGAGGGTCACACTTACGGGATACATTAAGGGTTAGTGGATCCAGATCGAAAATGGTAACTAAAACCTAAAGGAATAAGAGTTATTGTGGAAGTAGGGTTTGGTTGAGAGAGTCTCGTCCCAGAGGAGGAATGATTTAACTACCTTTCGATGGAAGGTTATTTTAAACCTTCGGGATATCATTGCAAATTATTATGACCTAGGGATCATTATTTAATTATGCTAAAATTGATTGGATTAGAGATAATAGTTTTTGTAAGTAACTAATACACGAAATTTAATTTTTTCAGCAAAAATGTCTAGGTCGATAATTTTCTTACTAGTCGCGGAGAAATTAATCGGAGATAATTATCCAACCTGGAAAAACAATTTGAACACGATTTTAGTAGTGGACGACCTGATGTTCGAACTCACTTAGGAATGTCCTTAAGTGTCGAGCTCAATCGCGCCGCGAAACGTTCGTGACACGTACGATAGATGGATCAAGGCCAATGATAAGGCCAAGGTTTACATCTTAGCCAGTTTATCTGATATTTTGGCTAAGAAACATGAGAGCATGGTCATCGCCAAGGAGATCAGGTGTCACACCCCCTCCCGAGCTACCTTCTAACTTAGCCCGGCAGACGGCGTGAAGCCAATAGACATTGTTCACCTCTCTAACGATACCTGTTGACCCTGTTTTACCTGATAAGCATACTATACTTGTATAAGAATCACTTTAAACATAAAGACAATGGAATATTGACAATTACGAAAGTTACGTTAGGAGTAACCCTGTAAGCCCTAAACTCTATTTTCTTTTATCATTTTGCACTCGTTCGTGATGTTTTGAAATATGCAAAATCGTATAGGTTGCACTAAATGATGTCGTGATCGGATTTGGGAATCTATTGAATTTGGAGCTGCAATGTGTCTAAGCTTCATAAGGAGATAGGTAAGCCATTGAAATAAGCATATTAAAAGTTGCATTGAAGTAAGTTAAAATCATTAGCAAATTGGAGACGTTTTAGGTGCATCATGTATTGAATGGAAGATCTTATATCTCACAAACTTAGGATAAGTTGGCTGAATGCTTAGGGTTTATCTATACCCTTATTTTGGTGTTTTAAAAAGGTGATTATGATGTAAATATTGAAGTAGGAGCTGGCCAAAGGAGGTGAAGCCTCAGAGTTAAACATGGCAAGTAGGTGCTGTCAAATTCGCAGAAAAACAGCAAGCAGCTTGAAAATGGGTCATCTTCAAACGATCATATCTCTCAATTTACTGAGTCACATTCGTTGATTTTTGAGTCAAAATCTCATAAATTATGTGTAGAATACGAAACTGGTCGACTTTAGAAAAAATACAGAGAGGACGAAGGAGAAACGTGCAGAAAAGTGAGAGGTGTTCAAAGTTCTCGGGTAGCAGAACAGTGTGAGGAGTTCAGTCTGTTTTGACCTCATTAGGAGGAATTAGAAGCTGAAATTTTGAGGTAAGTAAGCTAAGATGTTGTCCTTGAGGTTTGTCAAAAAATATTTGGTGGTTGTGTTGATAAATTTTGAGGAACCCAAGCTTAAAATTTAACCTGTAATTTTAGGTGCAAGGGAAAAAACTGCTAGCAAGAGATTGAAGGAGATTCTCTTCAATTTCTATATACCTTACAACCAATTGTGTGTATGGTTATTCTGAATTGAGTTATGGGATTGAATTAGATCTGTTTCTAAGGTGTATAAGGAAAGGAATTGATGTTACTAATTTCATTTTCAGGGCAAACGGAGATAGGAAAAGCGTATAACCCTTGGAATCCTTTTGGTGATAGCGAGTGACACTATTTTAGAATTATGTTTGACCTATGTTTTTCTTCAAAAACATAATTGTTGATCATTGAATCCTGTTTGAACTAATTATGTATAGCTTCATGGAGTTTCTAACATAAAGTTCATGATGGAACCTAAGCATGTTTTGAATTAGTTTGTAACTATAAATCCAATCATGGAAACTAAATTATGAAAGTATGTTTTCTTTTAGAGAATGTTTTGTGTAAATCCACTTGGGGACATGTTTAGAAGATAATGTGAAAATGTCGAGAAATTGTTGTATGTGTTATAAAGACATGATTTCCATGGTAAATAAATTATGCCCTTGTTTGAGGTTAACCCCTAATATTGAAGGACATTCGAGAAGGTACTTAGGGGGGAATGAATCATAATTTCCCGATACTGATGGACAATGAGAAGGTATTCGGGTAGTAAATGGTCTTACCTTAATACTGAAGGACATAGAGAAGGTATTAGGAAAACCCAAAAGGCCAAAGGTATTCCACGTGCACGTGAGAGAGGTATGAACCTTATTGTTATAAATGTAACTCTACCACCTCTATGGTTCGAAAGTGGTATCATGCCATGTGTTTTATTGTTATGAGCTTCTACATTATTGATCTATCTACCTTCAATTTAATACTACATTATGAGTTGTGTGCTATGCATAAGTGGTGACTTAAACCTGTAAAATGGAAGCATGGTTTGTTTATGTTTACAAATAGATGTTAAGCTATTTTCTACTTATAGTCTGCCATTATTATGCTTTACCTGTGAGCTTATAATAGACACTCACTGGGCTTCCTAGCTCACGTTTTCATTATGTCTACTCTTTCCAAGTAGCATACGAGTTTCCAGTGCTTAGCCTTGACAAGACCTATTTGCCACCACACCATTTAGCTCCTTGTATATACACTTTCTTTTGTATATGGTTTGTAGTGAGAACATATTAGATGGGTTGTAATAAACTTGGAAGCTTTATGATTACCTAAAGAACATAGTAATGCAAGTGAATGTGTTTCATTTATAAGTGTATATTAGTGCTTAATTTTGCTTGTTCAAACATGTTGTGTTACGTTTAATTTAAGTTATGTCTTGGGGTTAGTCAAGGAAAGCCAACAAGAGGTTTGGTTATCTTTGTCTTTGCATCTCTTCCTAGGTTAGGCAAGTAAGCTGGGACTGGGTGTGACAACTTGGTATCAGAGCAAAAGGTTTTGGGAAGGGAACTAGGTTCATGCATTAAACTAGGAGCTTGTTGTCTTACCTATTTTAATAAGATTGTATAATTTAGGACCATGGCTCGAGGTGGCAAACGAGGCAGGCAAGTGGAGACTGGAACTCAAGAAGCTACTGGTGATAGAGGAAGAGAGGTAATAGAGGGAGAGTCTAGTCATCCTCAGTAAGAGGTGAACATGGAGGAACAGATCTTTACGAGGATAACTGAAAGATTAGCTGAAAGTGTTGGATCAACACAAGCAGATCCAGAAAAGAAGTATGGCATTGAAAGACTGAAAGTCTTAGGTGCAACAACATTTGAAGGCACACATGATCCCGCTGATGCCGAGGTTTGGTTAAATCGATTGAGAAGTGCTTTAGGGTCATGCGATGCCCCAAGACGGAAGGTCGATTTAGCGAAGATTCTTACTCCGTAAAGGAGCGGATGATTGGTGGAAGATAATGAGAGAGAAGAAAAGGGATGCTTGGAGTGGAAAGAGTTTTGAAAGGCCTTTGAAGATAAGTATTATCCGAGCTCATATCGTGATGCGAAGAGGAACGAGTTTCTAGGACTCGTTCAGGGGTCGATGACTATAATAGAATATGAGAAGAAGTTCACAGAGTTATCAAAGTATGTTAGCACTATTGTTGCAAGCGAGATAGATCGATGCAAGAGATTCGAGGATGGTCTGCGAGCAGAGATCCGAACGCCTGTGACAGCAAGTTCGGAGTGGGCTGAGTTCTAAAAGCTTGTGGAGACGGCATTACGAGTAGAGCGAAGCCTAGTAGATGACAGAATGGGAAAAGGGGTTGTAGGTGGTGGTCATACCACTTATTCTGTTTGTTTACCACGCAGACCGATTCCAACGAGGAGATAATAGGAGATTCACCTGTGTGTCTCCGGAAAAGGAAGCTTTAAACCCCATCGTGGTGGGCAAACTACTCCAAGGATCTGCATGGTGGACGTGGGGAAAGACAGAGGCAAAGCAGGGATCGGGTTTTCTAATAGGATCAACAAAGGACTCGTCATTGGCAACCTTGAAGTGAGTCGGATTTGCTAGTTCAACAAGGAAACCTTTGTGCAACACTTGTGGAAAGTATCATTGGGGTCGATGTTTGAGTGGCGAAAATGTATGTTTCAACTGTGGGCAAGGTGGTCACTTCAAAAGGGAATGCCCCCAACTAATGCAAGAAGGCATGGTGGGACAGAGAACTACATCACATCATCAGAAACCAAAGAACAAAAATACTGGGCAAATTTGGAGGAGAAGGCACTAGTAGTGCTAAGCAGAAGGGACAGGTAGGTCGATCCCGACAATAGGGGAAGATTTATGCTATGACACAACAGGAGGCAGAGGATGCACTAGAAGTTGTTACGGGTACACTTTTTATCTGTAGTAAACCTGCACATGCATTATTATATCCAGGAGCTATGCATTCTTTTATCTATAAAATGTTTGCTGCTAGCATTCTTGCGAAGTTAGAACCTTTATCTGAGGAGCTGTGTATTTATACTCCTATTGGTGATATGTCGATAGTTTGTAGTGTTTATACTAATTGTATGGTGGAAGTGAATGGTATGACTATGACAACTGAACTGATTCCCTTAGATCTCCAAGAGTTCGACGTTATTTTGGGGATGGATTTCTTATCTAGGTATCATGCCTTAATGGACTGTCATAGGAAGGAAGTTGTGTTGAGGAAGTCAGGCGACACTGAGGTTGTGTTTAAGGGGCATAGGAAGATATTACCTACTTGTATGATATCAACTATTAAAGCTGGAAAATTATTGAAGAAAGGTTGTACAACATATCTTGCATATGTAGTTTGTGCACCAGTGAGTAAATCGAAACTTGAAGACATTCCAATAGTATGTGAGTATTTAGATGTCTTCCCAGAAAAGCTAACAGGGTTGCCACCTGATAGAGAGGTGGAGTTTACCATAGACCTGATGCCAGGAACAACGCCAATATCTCAAGCCCCGTATAGGATGGCACCGAAGGAATTGAAGAAATTGAAAACTCAGTTGCAGGAGTTGGTGGATAAGGGTTATATTCGACCAAGTGTATCTCCGTGGGGAGCACCTGTGTTGTTTGTTAAAAAGAAGGATGGAACATTACGATTATGTATTGATTACCGACAACTGAATAAGGTAACAATACGTAACAAATATCCTTTGCCCCGCATAGATGACCTGTTCGATCAACTAAAGGGTGCCTCAGTGTTTTCCAAAATTGATTTACGATCAGGTTACCATCAGCTGAAGATCAATGATTCTGATGTACCAAAAACAGCTTTTAGGACAAGGTATGGGCATTATGAATTCTTGGTAATGCCATTTGGGTTAACAAATGCCCCAACAGCATTCATGGATCTCATGAATCGGGTATTTCATCCTTACCTTGATCAGTTTATGATAGTATTTATTGATGACATCTTGGTGTATTCAGAAAGTAAAGAGAAGCCTGAAGAACATCTCAGAATAGTGCTACAAACATTACGAAATCGGAAGTTGTATGCTAAATTTAGTAAATGTGAGTTTTGCATTTGGAGCACAGTTGTGTTTTTGGGACACGTAGTATCGAATTTGGAGTTCAAGTGGATCCTCAAAAGACGAAGCTATAGTTAAGTGGGAACAACCCATTTCAATAACGGAAGTCCGTAGTTTTTTGGGACTTGCAGGATACTATCGACGTTTGTCGAGGGATTTTCGAAGATAGCTCTTCTATTAACCAGTTTGACAAAGAAGAATACGAAGTTCGAGTGGAGTGAAAAGTGTGGAAAAAGTTTTCAAGAGTTAAAGAACCGACTTGTCACAAAGACAGCAGTACTAACTCTACCCACCACGGAAAAGAGTTTCGAGTTTATTGTGATGCCTCACATCGTGGCCTTGGATGTGTACTTATGCGAGGATGGGAAAGTGATTGCTTATGCCTCAAGACAGCTTAAAAAGCATGAATGTAATTATCCTACTCATGATCCGGAGCTCGTGAGCAAATGATTGTGTTATTTGTAAAGATTTGGAGGCATTATCTGTTTGGTGAGAAGTGTTGTATTTACACGCATCATAAAAATTTAAAATATATCTTGAATGCAGAAAGAGTTGAATTTGAGACAAACGGCGGTGGCTTGAGTTGATAAAAGATTATGACTCTGCACGATTGAATACCACCCAGGGAAGGCTAATGTTGTATGGTGATGCAATCGAGTAGGAAGTCGAAGCAACGTAGGGGTTCACTTAATGCTGTTAGAGTGACTCTATTTGAGGAACTCAAGAGTTCTAATGCAAAATTGTATGTTGGTGACAAAGGGAACTTGTTAGCTCATTTTCAGGTAAGACCATTAATGATGTTATCTCAAGTCAAGCTAAAGACCCTACCCTAAAGAAATTGATAGAAGAGGTGAACTTGAATCCGAGAGCAGATTACAAAGTAAGGCGTGATGGAGTGTTGATGAAGTATGGTAGATTTTGTGTATCTAAAGATGAAACTTTGAGAAATGCGATACTAGAAGAAGCACATAGTTCAGCCTATGTGATGCATCCAGGAGGTACAAAGATGTATCGGACCTTAAAGAACCATTATTGGTGGCCAGGAATGAAATGAGAAATAGCAGAGTATGTCTCTAAATGTTTAATTTGTCAGCAGGTGAAACCTGAACGACAGAAACCAGGAGGGCTTCTAAATCCACTCCCAATACCTGAATGGAAGTGGTAGCATGTAACCATAGATTTCTTATTTGGACTTCCCCGAACACTGAGTGGTTATGACGGGATTTGGGTGATAGTAGACAGATTGACTAAGACTGCTCGATTTTTACCCATCAAGGTAACTTTTACTCTTGATAAACTTGCTAAATTATATGTTGACAGGATTGTAAGCCAATACGGAGCCCCAATATCTATTGTGTCGGATAGAGATTCGAGATTTACTTCCAAGTTCTGGTCGAGTCTCCAAGAGACCGTGGGAACTAAGTTGCACTTTAGTACAACATTTCATCCACAAACCGATGGTCAGTCAGAAAGAACCATTCAGACCCTCGAAGACATGCTTCGAGCATGCGTATTGCAATATAAAGGGAGCTGGGAGACTCACCTATCATTGATGGAGTTTGCATACAATAATAGTTATCATTCTAGCATCGGAATGGCACCGTACGAAGCATTATATGGAAGGAAGTGTAGAACCCGTATTTGCTGGGGGGAGGTAGGAGAAAGGAAGCTGATAGGGCCAGAGTTGATTCAAGTTACCTCGGAGAATGTTAAATTTATCAGGGAAAGACTGAAGACAGCACAAGATAGACAAAAGAGCTACGCTGACAAACGAAGAAGTGATTTAGAATTCAAAATCAGAGACAAAGTTTTCCTAAGACTATCCCCGTGGAAGAGTATTTTGCGGTTCTGAAGGAAGGGGAAACTGAGCCCGAGATATATAGGGCCTTACGAGATACTGGAGCGTGTAGGGCCATCAGCTTACAGATTAGCTTTACCGATAGAATTGTCTCGGGTACATAATGTTTTCCATGAATCAATGTTGAGGAAATACATTTCTCATCCATCACATGTGCTCAAGGTAGAACCAATACAACTTAAGGAGAATCTATCATATGAGGAAGAACCTCTACAAGTACTGGATCGGAAAGAACAAGTGCTTAGGATAAAGTCAATACCACTGGTAAAGGTGTTGTGGAGAAATCATGGCGTCGAGGAAGCAACATGGGAGAGCGAAGACCAAATGAAAGAAAAGTACCCACAACTTTTCTCGTGCTGAATTTCGAGGGCGAAATTCCTCTTAAAGGGGTAGTAAATTGTAAGCCCTAAACTCTATTTTCTTTTATCATTTTGCACTCGTTCGTGATGTTTTGAAATATGCAAAATCGTATAGGTTGCACTAAATGATGTCGTGATCGAATTTGGGAATCTATTGAATTTGGAGCTACAATGTGTCTAAGCTTCATAAGGAGATAGGTAAGCCATTGAAATAAGCATATTAAAAGTTGCATTGAAGTATGTTAAAATCATTAGCAAATTGGAGAAGTTTTAGGTGCATCATGTATTGAATGGAAGATCTTATATCTCACAAACTTAGGATAAGTTGGCTGAATGCTTAGGGTTTATCTATACACTTATTTTGGTGTTTTAAAAAGGTGATTATGATGTAAATATTGAAGTAGGAGCTGGCCAAAGGAGGTGAAGCCGAGGAGTTAAACATGGCAAGTAGATGCTGTCAAATTCGCAGAAAAACAACAAGCAATTGAAAAATGGGTCATCTTCAAACGATCATATCTCTCAATTTACTGCGTCAAATTCGTTGATGTTTTAGTCACAATCTCATAATTGAGTGTAGAATACGAAACTGGTCGACTTTAAGAAAAATACAGAGAGGACGATGGAGAAAAGTGCAGAACAGTGAGAGGTGTTCAAAGTTCTCGGGTAGCAGAACAGTGTGAGGAGTTCAGTCTGTTTTGACCTCATTAGGAGGAATTAGAAGCTGAAATTTTGAGGTAAGTAAGCTACGATGTTGTCCTTGAGGTTTATCAAAATATATTTGGTGGTTGTGTTGATAAATTTTGAGGAACCCAAGCTGAAAGTTGAACCTGTAATTTTAGGTGTAAGGGAAAAAACTGCTAGCAAGAGATTGAAGTAGATTCTCTTCCATTTCTATATACCTTACAACCAATTGTGCGTATGGCTATTCTGAATTGAGTTATGAGATTGAATTAGATCTGTTTCTAAGGTGCATAAACAAAGGAATTGATGTTACTAATTTCATTTTCAGGGCAAACAGAGATAGGAAAAACGTATAACCCTTGGAACCCTTTTGGTGATAGTGAGTGACTCTATTTTAGAATTATGCTTGACCTATGTTTTTCTTCAAAAACATAATTGTTGATCATTGAATCCTGTTTGAACTAATTATGTATAGCTTCATGGAGTTTCTAACATAAAGTTCATGATGGAACCTAAGCATGTTTTTAATTAGTTTGTAACTATAAATCCAAGTATGGAAACTAAATTATGAAAGTATGTTTTTCTTTAGAGAATGTTTTGTGTTAATCCACTTGGGAACATGTTTAGAAGATAATGTGAAAATGTCGAGAAATTGTTGTATGTGTTATAAAGACATGATTTCCATGGTAAACAAATTATGCCCCTGTTTGAGGTTAACCCCTAATACTGAAGGACATTCGATAAGGTACTTAGGGGGGAATGAATCATAATTTCCCGATACTGAAGGACAATGAGAAGGTATTCGGGTAGTAAATGGTCTTACCTTAATACTGAAGGACATAGAGAAGGTATTAGGAAAAACCAAAGGGCCAAAGGTATTCCACGTGCACGTGAGAGAGGTATGAACCTTATTGGTATAAATGTAACTCTACCACCTCTATGGTTCGAAAGTGGTATCATGCCATGTGTTTTATTGTTATGAGCTTCTACATTATTGATCTATCTACCCTCAATATAATACTATATTATGAGTTGTGTGCTATGCATAAGTGGTGACTTAAACCTGTAAAATGGAAGCATGGTTTGTTTATGTTTACAAACAGATGTTAAGCTATTTTCTACTTATAGTCTGCCATTATTATGCTTTACCTGTGAGCTTATAATAGACACTCACTGGGCTTCCTAGCTCACGTTTTCATTATGTCTACTCTTTCCAGGTAGAAGACGAGTTTCCAGTGCTTAGGCTTGACAAGACCTATTTGCCACCACGCCATTTAGCTCCTTGTATATACACTTTCTTTTGTATATGATTTTTAGTGAGAACATATTAGATGGGCTGTAATAAACTTGGAAGCTTTATGATTACCTAAAGAACATAGTAATGGAAGTTAATGTGTTTCATTTATAAGTGTATATTAGTGCTTAATTTTGCTTGTTCAAACATGTTGTGTTACGTTTAATTTAAGTTATGTCTTGGGGTTAGTCAAGGAAAGCCAACAAGAGGTTTGGTTATCTTTGTCTTTGCATCTCTTCCTAGGTTAGGCAAGTAAGCTGGGACGGGGTGTGACAAACCCTACTTAAGACTCTCTTGAAAACTAAACAGGTATGAGCAACACAACCAAAAACATTTAAGCCATGGTTTAGACTGCCACAACCTCAAAAGCACACACAAACATAACTACATTACATATGGACTTGCTATACAACCCCACCCACGTACAAAATATTAAGCTTGTTGAGCTTTCAGCAGACTATGGCAGGATATCAGGCACCGGGAGCTCGATCTCTACCTGAAAAGTGAGAAAACAATGAAAGAATGAGTTATGAAGTTCAGTGAGTGACTGAGTTTAAAAAAAACTATTAACTCATAAATCATATCACCTGACCATCTATGAGCATATGCATCTGTAATCAAGCATTAAATATAAACATGTAATCATAATAGCTTTTTAGAAAACCAGCAAGTATGCCGTTAAAATCTCGTAAGGCATATCAATAATATTAACCCTTATAAAACTGATGACAATCTACGTTGTGTAGGGCACGCCCAATACAACCAACATTTACTCTACGATGTAGCCAACACTCCCATCGTCTTTGTCGTAGTGGGGCCCGCCAAGCACTCACGACAGCATTGGTGTCACGAAGTACACTCAACATCGACAACAAAAAATGACTTGTGTGCACATGGTACTATACAACCTCAAGCTCAATATCTCAGTCATTTCCTCATTCAAGTCTTAGAAAAAGACATAAAAATACTTGAAATGCCTGCTTATCTTTTCTTTCGTAAGACTCAAGCTTACTCAGTTTGTTCATAAAAACTGGAAATCTTTAAATAATACTTGCTAGTACATGCTTGCTTGAAACATAACATTTTCACTAAATTTCGGTAATCAATAAACATATGCTCACATATAAATATCATTGGGAAAAACTAGACTCACAACGAGCACTTGAAATCATTTATAAGAAAACATGTATGTTCATAAGTATGTGTTCAAAAGTAAACATAAAGCATTTAAGTCATTTCATTTTAAGAAAACCTTGTATTTTTTTAAGCATAATTCAAGCATAAAAATCGTTTTGGGGGTTCTTTTTATCACTCACAGCGTTAGAACTAGAACCTTGGCCCGTACACTTGACCTATTTCCTCTTGGCCTATCAAACAAACCAAAACCAAGCATTAGAACCTCGAGCTCATGAATTTAAACCCTAAAATTACAAAAATCATTCCATCTATTTTTCCAGCATTTTACACATTTCATGCTCTGACTTCATACACTCATAACTTCTTCATTACTTAACCAAAAAGGATGTACTTTATACCAAACTCTTCCTTTTTGAACCCTCTAAAACTCATCAGAAGAAATAAAATTGAAATTCCTAAAGGATTTGTCCAAAAATACCCCGAAATCTGCTTTCTTAAAAATAAACTTCTGCTAATTCCAGATTCGTTCCCCTACTACACCCAAAACTTGACCTGAAATTTAAAGCATCTTCCCTTCGTTTTCTACTCACGTGTACTTCATGAAAGTTGTAGGAAAATCAATAAGCTTTCCAACCATACCTACTACAGCCTCTGGTTCGAACCCTACTGATCCGCACGACCCAAAAACCAGAGCCTTCTCGGAATTAACAGCAAAATCTTTCCTCGGCCTTCCTCTTCACAAATCAGTAACTTAAATTCAGAATTTGCTCGAGCTTCCTTCACGCATTTTGTTCAAATATGAGTTAACTTTCAAGAAAATCAAACCTAACCTCTTACCTCTTCTTGTGGAGCTTGAAATGTTTTAAATATCAGAACTGGGAAGAATAGATGACAAAATTGCCATGGAAATATGTAGTGATCTTCCCCCTTTCTTCTTCACCTTGAAAACCAGAAACTTTCTCCCTTCTTCTTATCTCAAACCCCTCCCACGAAGCTCTGAGTTTATGTTTGATAAATGAAGCAAAATGAGGGAAAAATGAGTTAAAAATGGTTGAGAAATGACTTAGGCGGTGGATTTGTCTTTACCCAATTCTTTTCCCTTCTCCTTTCTTTATTTCTTTCTTCCTTTTTCTTTTTTTTAAACAAAGAAAACCAAATATAAAAAACATTTCCTTTCTTTCTTTCTTTTGTTTTTTTTTTTGTAAGAAAATTTGAAGGAGAGATCCCGGGTTTACATCAGGGGATCATGTAGGACAGTTTGGACAACAATCCTTTCAGGTCTGACATGATGATCTCAAGCACGTCTTCAACGCCAGGATGAAAGAGTGAATGTCTGTTAGGGAACACGTTCTCGACATGTTGGTTCACTTCAACGTGGCAGAGATGAATGGTTTGACTATCGATGAATCGAGCCAGGTCAGCTTTATTTTGGAGACTCTTTCAAAGAGTTTCCTTCAGTTTCGTAGCAACGCCATTATGAACAAGCTGAGCTACACCCTAACCACTCTTCTAAACGAGCTACAAACCTACCAACCCTTGATGAAAGTCAAGGGACAGGAAGGTGACGCAAATATTGCCTACTGGTCTTTCCATAGGGGTTCGACCTCGGGGACCAAACCTGTAGCCTCGTCCTCTTCATGCCCAAAAGTGAAGAAGAAGAAGATGAAGAAAGTTGGAAAGGGAAAACAAGCTGACCAAGCTGTCGCCCAGAAGGGCAAAAGGGTCAAGGAAGTTGCAGATAAAGGAAAGTGTTTCTACTGCAACCCTGATAGGCCTTGGAAGAGGAACTGCCCCAATTACTTAGCTGACAAGAAGAAATAAGGTAAATATGATTTACTATGCATTGAAACTTGTTTAGTGGAGAGTGATGACTCTGCCTGGATACTGGATTCAGGCGCCACTATCCATGTTTTTTCTTCTTTTCAGGGAATTAGTTCTTGGTAGCAGCTGCAGAAAGGGGAGATAACACTCAGAGTTGGTACTGGGGAGGTTGTCTTAGTCGTAGCAGTGGGCACAGTAGAGCTGCTGTTTGGAAAGAAGCACTTGTTATTAGATAACTTGTATATAGTGTCAGGGTTTACTAGAAACCTTATTTCTATTTTCTTCTTAATTAAACAACATGTTGCAATTTCTTTTCCAATGAATAAAATGTTATTTCAGTGAAAGGTGTTGATCTTTGCACAACTTTACTTGAGAATAATTTTTATGTTTTAAAAACTAATTCATCCAAAATGATTTTGAACACTGAATTATTTAAAACTGCAAATACACGAACTAAAAAACAAAAACTTTCTCCTGTTGAAAATGTCCATCTTTGGCATCTAAGGTTAGGCCACCCAAATCTCAATAGGATTGAGAGACTTGTAAAGAATGGACTTCTAAATGAGTTAGAAGAAAATTCTTTGCCTGTATGTGAGTCATGTCTTGAAGGAAAAATGACCAAAAGGTCTTTTACTGGAAAGGGTTGTAGAGTGAAAGAACCCTTGGAGCTTGTACATTCAGACCTTTGTGGTGCGATGAGTGCTAAAGGCGGGGGAGGGTATGAATATTTCATCTCTTTTATACATGATTATTTAAGATACGGGTACATTTACCTAATGTATCACAAGTATGAAGCATTTGAAAAGTTCAAGGAGTTTAAGACTGAGGTTGAGAACCATTTAGGTAAACAAATTAAAACACTTCGATTTGATTGAGGTGGAAAGCATATGGACCTTAAATTCCAGGACTATATGATAGAACACGAAATTACGTCCCAACTCTCAATGCTCGGTATGCCTCAAAAAAATGGCATATCAAAAAGGATAAATAGAACCCTATTTGGCATGGTTCAATTGATGATGAGTTAAATTCATCACCCTAACTCGTTTTGGGGTTATGTAGTGGAGACTGCAATTTACATTTTGAACAACGTTCCATCAAAGAGTGTTTTTGAAACACCTTTCGAACTCTGGATAGGACGTAAAGGTAGTTTACGTCATTTGAGAATCTAGGGATGTCTAGCTCATGTGATTGTGACAAACTTAAAGAAATTGGAACCTCGTTCAAAGTTGTGCTTATTTGTAGGCACCCGAAGGAAACGAGAGGTGGATTATTCTGTGATCCTAAGGAAGATAGGGTACTTGTGTCAACAAATTTCACTTTCTTAGAGGAGGATTACATCAGGGACCATAAACAAGGAAGTAAGGTCGTGTTGAATGAATTAGACAGTACACTAGCAAAGGTTGTTGATGATGCTAGCACATCAACAAGAGTTGTTGGTACTAGCTCGTCAAGTAAAAAACGTCTATCTCAAGAATTGAGAGTGCCTTGACGTAGTCGGAGGGTTGTAACACAGCCTGACCGTTACATGTGTTTAACCGAAACCCAAGTTGTCATACCTGATGACGACTGTGAGGATCCATTGACTTATGACCAACCAATGGATGACATAGACAATGACGAATTGGTCAAAGCTATGGAACAAGAAATGGAGTCTATGTACTTGAATTCCGTTTGGGATCATGTGGATCAACTAGATGGAATAAAACCTATAGGTTACAAATGGATCTACACGAGGAAACAAGATGTAGATGGGAAGGTACATACCTTCAAAGCTAAACTCGTGGCAAAGGGTTATACCTAGCGAGAGGGGGTGGACTATGAGGAAACCTTTTCTCCTGTTGTCATGATAAGTCTATCCGAATCCTACTGGCCATTGCCGCATATTATGGCTATGAGGTATGGCAAATGGATGTCAAGATAGCTTTTTTGAATGGCAACCTTGACGATAACATCTACATGGACCAACCCAAAGGGTTCATAGAACAAGGCTAAGAGCAAAAGGTTTGCAGGCTTAAACGGTATATCTATGGACTAAAACAAACCTCTAGGTCTTGGAACATAAGGTTTGATTAGGTGATCAAATCTTATGGCTTTGATCAAAGCGTTGATGAGCTTGGTGTATACAAGAAAATCGTCAATTGTACTGTCGTTTTTCTAATGTTGTATGTGGATGGTATCCTACTCATTCGGAATGATGTAGGATTCTTCACTAACATTAAGATATGGCTAACTAAGATTTGGCAGAAGCATAGTATGTTCTAGGGATCTAGATTATCCGGAACCGCAAGAACAAAGCTCTAGAAGGGCTTATTGCCTTTCAGACACGAGGTTCATCTGTTTAAGGAACAATGTCTTAAGACACCTCAAGAAGTTGAGGACATGAGACAAATTTCTTATGCATTAGCTATGGGTAGCTTGATGTACGCCATGTGTACTAGGCTCGACATATGTTATGTAGTAGCGATTGTCAGTAGAGATACCAATCTAATCCAAGATGTGATCACTAGACAACGGTTAAGGAAATCCTCAAGTATCTTAGGAGAACGAGGGACGACTACATGCTCGTGTATGGAACTAAGGATTTGATCCTTACAGGATACACGAACTCTAACTTTCAGACCGACAAGTACTCTAGGAAATCAACGTCGGGGTCAGTGTTTACTCTTAACGGAGGAGTTGTAGTTTGGTGAAATGTCAAGCAAGGATGCATCGCAGACTCCACAATGGAGTTCGAATACGTAGTGACTTGTGAAACAACGAAAGAGGCAGTTTGGCTAAGGAAATTAATGACAAATTTGGATGTTGTTCCAAATATGAATTTGTCAGCCACCCTGTATTTTGATAATAATAGTGTCGTGGCGAATTCGAGGGAACCTCGAATTCATAAGAGGGGAAAGTACATCAAGCGAAAGTATCACCAGATACGGAACATTGTGCATCGAAGAGACGTGGTCGTCACGAAGATAGCTTCGGAGCACAACGTTGTTGATCCTTTTACAAAGGCTCTCACGACTAAAGTGTTTGAGAGTCACCTAGAGAGTCTAGGTCTACGAATAATACCCTGACTAGAGCAAGTGGGAGTATTCTGTACAAGGGTGTTCAATGCCCAATTTTATTGCATTACCGTTATATGTAATATTGTGCTGGTAATGATGTACTCCACTAGTTTTAGGTCAAGTGGGAATTTGTTGGGATGTTATACCCTAAACTCGTGTAGTTTATAAATATTTGACGAGATTAATAAAGAGTTATTTTTCATCAAGGTTCGTGTCCTTGGATTTAAAACTTAAATCCAATAAACTAAAGCTCCAGGGTTATGGTTATGATAACTTGAACAGTATGTAGAAGACACATAGGTCGGATCGTGTTCAAGTATGTAACCCAAATGGTTTATAGTTTATGAATAAGTTTGGAAACCTCATCTTGGTAACATTTTGGATACGACCCATTTTGTATTTGAAACAAATGAGGTGATCCAACTCGTTCATGTACTTGACATGTGAGTGGGGGCATCTTGTGCGATGAGATTGTACAAGACCGGAACGCAAATTATTAGCCAACTGTTGTAACACCGTTAATAGATTAGGTCTAATAATTCATAGAATCATTAGTGACTCGATCTAAATCCTGAGTGGGTTACAAACTCCTATCTACGGGGGTTTTGTCCTTAGACTAATATGGGTGAAAGTGGTCAAAGATGCCGACCCAATATGCCTACCTTCTTAGGGACGAAACCTCGTGGGAAGCTAGAAACTTAACTCTACAAAAAAGAATTCACTTTTTCCAGAGCTAGGGAAACTAGATCGGTTGTTCCCTTAAGAACTGAATCCAGGTCTTGAATAATGGGGCCCCACCCTCTCACTTGCTCGAGAGGGACATTGTTTATGGTAGAACCATAAACTAGTTGTTCGTTAGAGGATTAGTGGTACTTAAGGAGCAAAAGGTAGTCACAGGTGTAAAACGGTAATTTGACCCAGCTCTGACTACGAACAACCAGTGAAGGGTTGGCACACGGGAATTGGTTATATCAATGGACACAACTTGTCCTACAGTGAGGAGAGTGTAGCTACGAGTCTATAGTTGAGTGACTCGTAGTTATTGAATGTTGGTCAATCCGGTCAAACAGTTATTGAAGCTCATGAATTGTAGGTCCATTAGGTCCCTTCGTTGGCTCAACATGGAAATATCGAGGGTATAAAGTTTTTTAGCGAACTTGAAGTGTTCGATTTCGTTAATGGGAGTTATATTAATTATATGTGATATAATTGATATAATATATGGTTTAATGTGAATATGATTCATAATAAACTATATAATATATTTGGATTAATTTCTAAATTCTATTTTAATATTTAATTGTTTCATATTAAAATTCTAGAAGAAATAATTAATTTGAGACCAAATTGAATGTGATTCAATAATGCATTTATGCAAATTTGATTTGCATAATAAGGTATATGATACCTTATATTATGTAATTATGAAAATATGATTTGCATAATGCACAATGTATGCATTTAGTGGGATAATGGGTGGAGAATTTATCTTCACCCTCACTCCCTATATAAGAATGCATCTTGATGCATTTTGTGATTGATCAAGCTCATTTTTTTTTTGGAAATTGAGATTTCCTTATCTCTCAAAAGCTCTCTCTAGAAAAAAAAAACCATTTTCCCTCTCTCCAAAAGAGAATTTCCACCATTCTCCCTCTCGAAGAGAACAAAGGAGAATACCTTGTTGAAGGTGTACGAGAATTCTAGTTCGTGTTGATCGTTGAGAACGAGAGCTCGGGATTGGTGAAGGATCACTAGAAGAGTTGTCTTCAAAGGTAAACACCATCTTCTTCTTATTTCATGCTTAACTTTCTAGGTTTGTGCATTTTTCACAATGTAATTGTGGGAAAAAGCGATTACAACACTTCTGCTACGGGATTCGATGCCTCCAGCTTGAGTATGAGAGGAAATTTCATGAACTTTCTCAGTATGCCCCACATCTTGTAGACACTGATTGGAGAAAGATGAGACAGTTCGAGAAATGCCTAAGACCAGGATTAAGAAAGCATGTAGTTGCTTTCAGATTTAAGATGTATGCTGAGGTTTTGCAAACAACACAAATTTTGTCTCAATATAGTGATTTTGACAAGCCACCATCTAGGGATGGACATTCCAAAAGGAAGTTCTATGCAGGAGAAAGTTCTAGTCAATTGATGAAGAATGTAAGTCTTAGTATCGGTGGCAAGAGGCAACTGTATACGAGTTTTGGAAATGATCATCTAGGGACTTATTTCAGAGCGTTGGGAGCTTGTTTTAGATGTGGTAAAGTAGGGCACTTGATCAAAGATTGTCCCGCCAGCTAGAAAGGTGATGCTCACAGGAATCAGAAGAAGAAACAAAAAATGAAGGGCAAAGTTTTGGCCATGACTAAGTAGGAAGTTCATGATGAGCCTAATGTGGTATCAGGTACTATTCTTATACCTGGAATTACTGCTTTTATCTTGATTGACACTAGATCAGTACATTCTTTCATACCTACTACTTTTGTTAAAAAGTTTGGATTAGTTCCCGTGGATTGAGTTATATGCTTAATGTTTCTACTCCTTCTGGAAATGTGTTACGAACTGATAAAGTAGTTGAGTCTTGTCAGTTGAGTGTAGCCGATAGGAAGTTAGTTGTCGATATAATACTTCTTGATATGACTGATTTTGATGCAATTTTGGGAATGAATTGGTTATCGTTGAATCATCCCAACATTCTTTGTCATGAGAAAGAGGTTTTGTTTGTCCCTCTAAATCAACCAAACTTTCATTTTAAGGGAATGATAGTTCATCCTCTTCCAAAAGTTATATCAGCTCTTAAAGCATCAAGGTTGATTGAGAACGAATGTTGGGGGTACCTAGCTAGTGTAGTCAACAATGAGAAATCAAATAAGTCGATTGAAGCGATACTGGTGGTGTGTGATTTCATTGATGTATTTTCTGAAGATTTGTCAGGTTTACCGCCTGATAGATAAATTGAATTCTCTATTGATTTAGTACCAGGAACGACCCCGTTATCCAAAGCACCCTACAAAATGGCTTTGGTTGAACTTCGAGAACTTAAGGGGCAAATCCAAGAGTTATTAGACAAGGGTTTTATTCGCCCAAGCGTTTCTCCTTAAGGTGCTTCGTTCCTTTTTGTTAAAAAGAAAGATTGATCTCTTAGCTTATGCATTGATTATAGGGAGCTTAATCGGGTGACTGTAAAGAACAAGTACCCACTCCCTCGAATTGAGGATTTGTTTGACTAGCTTCAGGGTGCTAGTGTTTTTCCAAGATTGATTTTAGGTCAGGCTAATGAGGTCAGGCTACCATCAGTTGAAGATTAAAGATGGTGACATACAAAATAGTGCATTTAGAACACACTATGTGTTGGATTTTATGTCCTAAAACTCGTAGTTTGTAATTGATAACATTTTTCGTGTTTCTTTTTCGATAAATTGTTATTGAATTAGTATACTTCTTGAATCCAATAAACTAAGGTCTCGAGACTATTTAATGTAGACTTGAACTTTATGTGATGACATAAAACATGGATCAAGTTCGAGTATATGCCTAAAATGGTCTATAGTATAGGGATAAGGTTGGGCGCCATATTCTGGGGACACTATGGATGCGACCTACTTTGTAGTTAGTACAAACGATGTGATTCTGAATCGTTCATATAGAAAGATGTAAGTTGGGGCATCCTATGCAATGAGTTTGTATAAGACTGGACCACGACTTAGTCTTTTTTGCTTTATAACACCGTTTACTGTATAAAACTAACTAATTCAATTTTGATGACTTAGGTAACTCGATCTCAATCCTGAGCTAACAATGAACTCCTGTTTATTCGTGATTATCCTTAGATATGCATGGGTGAGAGCAGCTCAACAGCGCTGGCTCAATAAGCCTCCCATTTCAGGGGTAAGACCGGGAAGATAGCTGGGGACATAGGGTGCAATACGGAATTCACTCCTACCCGACTCTAGGGATAGTAGATAGGTTGTTCCCTTAAGTGTTGACTTTGAAACTAGAACAAGGGGCCCCACCCTCTCACTAGGTTGAGAGGGACTAGATTTGTTGGTTGGACCACAAATCAATTGTTCTATAGAGGTTTAGTGGGACTTAAGGAACAAGAAGTCTTCTCAGGAGTAAAACGGTATTTTGACCCAGTCGAGACCACGAACAACCTATGAAGGATTGACTTACTGGTTATGGTTATATCAAGTGGACGAAAATATATCTACAGTGAGGAGAGTGCAACTACGAGACTTTAGTAGAATGACTCGTTAGTTAATAAAAGTTGATTAATTAGGTTAAAGAGTTTGACCGGTTAATCTCGAATTGTTGGAGGCCATGATCTGTAGGTCCATTAGGTCCCCCTGCTAGCTCATATGGATTAAACTTAGAACAGTATGATGGATTAATTCGAATTGTTCGAATTAGGAAAGAATTTTAAACCGACACGTATATGTGATATAACTATCGATTTTTTATGACACAATATATTCAAATGTGATTTGAATTTCAAAAATATGAATGCGGATTCATGTTCGGTAGGTCAAAATTAGTCAAGAGGGTCAAAATCGTAAAAGTCAAAGGGTTGGCTTTTTTGCTCTGGAAAAGTCAAAGTTTGACTTTGACCAAATGGAAAAGACTATTTTAATCTTGTCTAGAGTTAGTGGAATTATCCAAGTTTTTGTTGGACAATGCCACTAACTTAAGTGGACTATGTGTAAACATTATAGAATGACACATAACCCACTTTAGTTAGTGTTTTGTGAGGTGTTGCATTTTGGTGAGTTTTGACATGCATTTGATGCATGTAATTCCTTTATAAATAGGTTTGTTTTTCAAAACAAAGGGTTCCTTTTGCTGAAGTTTTAGTTTTTAAAAAAGAAGTCTCACCAAAACTTACTTCTTTTCCTTTTCCTCACTTAATACTTTGAACCTCCCATTCTTCCTTTTCAATCCTTCATTCACCAGGTCCCACAACCCGGTTCTGAGTCCAGAGGATAGCGGGAAAGCTCTAGTGGTGGTCCGGTTATGTTCAGTTTGTGCTTTGGCAAGGAGATCGTGAAGAAATCAAGCTACAAAGGTTGTACTTTCTTCCCTTTTTTAGTTTACTATTTTTTGTATGTTTGCATGTTAATTTCTATTAAGTTAGATGTAGTTAGAGTGTCATTAGATCATTTTTCCGCTGCGTATGTCTCGTGTTCCATCACTATGGCCATTATGAGATCTCGGTGATGCCTTTTGGGCTAACCAATGCATCAGTTGCTTTTATGGATCTAATTAATAGAGTTTTCAGTAATTTCTAAGATAAGTTTGTCGTTGCGTTTATCGATGAAATCCTAATTTATTCCAAGACAAAGTTAAAGCATGAGTTGCACCTAAAAACGACGTTGGAGGTGTTGAGAGAGAAAAAAACTCTATGTAGAGTTCAAGAAGTGTGAGTTTTGGCTAAGGAAAATTATCTTTGGCGTGTTGTGTCTAAGAAGGGGATTTATGTGGACCCAAGAAAAGTTGAAGTGGTTATGTGTTGGCAACGACCCACAAATGTTCAAGAAATTTAGAGTTTTCTTGGTCTAGCTAGGTAATACAGAAGGTTTGGGGAAGGTTTTTCCAAGATTTGAACTCCTTTGACTCAGCTAACAAGAAAGAATGCACGTTTTCAGTGGTCAGAAGAGTGTGAGCAAAGTTTTCAAGAGCTAAAGAAGAGACTTGTCACTGCTCCGGTTTTAACAGTTCCAATGGGGGACTCAGGATTTGTGATTTCTAGTGATGCTTCAAGAAATGACCTAGGTTGTGTGCTTATGCAAAATGGCGAGGTTATTGTCTATGCTTCGTGACAACTTAAGAACCATGAATGAACCTACCCCACTCATGACTTAGAGTTAGCAGCAATTGTGTTTGTATTAATGATTTGGAGGCTCTACTTGTATGATGCTCGTTGTGAGATCTTTACTGAAAGAGTTTAAAGTCTTTCTTCACTTAAAAGGAGTTAAATATGCGCCAAAGATGTTGGTTGGAATTGGTTAAGATTATGATTGTACCATTAGCTACCATCCATGTAAAGCTAATGTAGTGGCTTATGCTTTGAGTAGGAAGTCATCTTATTCAGCGACCTTACTCACAACTCAAGAGCAACGAATTAAGGATTTTGGAAAGTTGGAAATTGAGGTGATATCAGAGGATGCAATGTCAATGTTGGCAAAATTGGTAGTTGAACCATCATTGATTAACAGAATCAAGTAAGCTCAACTTCTGAACCCATATTTTAAGAGAATTATGGTTGATGTCAGCATGGGAAAATAGTCTTAGTTTTCAGTGTTAGTGATGGAGTTTTGTTGTTGGGTGATCGTCTTTGCGTTCCAAATGACCAAGTCGTTAATAAGGATATTGTGACGGAAGTGAAGAAAATCGAATTCCCCTGAGCAGTGGAAATGTGTAATTGGAACGTAATTTACTTGTTTTGGTTTGGTTTACTTCAAAACCCCATACATTGGCAAAACCCATAGACAAACATAATTAAAAGCATGGATTAAATTAAAAAAGACATGATGTAAGTTCTAAACTAAAGAAGGAAAAACATAGTACCTTTGTACTTTCGAATTGGCAACTTCTTGGCTTATTTTGCATCAAATTCCTCAACACAGCAACCTTCCCTTCCTCTGTAAAGCAAGACAACACCACTAGTGAGAACCACCTATCCTCTGAATCCTTAGATCCAACCTTGGTGGGAAGGTATTCCAACAATTTGGAAGTACATGGAATTTTTCTGTTGAAAGAGAGATGAGAGAAAATCTAATTTTTCTCTAATGATCCTTGATCAATCGATCACTCCTCTCCTTCCGTATCTATCGATAAGGGAGAGGATGGGGGGAAGTGGAGGGAGAATGTGTCTTTGACACGTTCCCCTTTTTTATTTATTTATTTAATAAATAATCAAATTAATTATTAAATAATATAATTAATTAATTAAATCATATTTAATTAATATTAAATTAAATATCATATATTTAATTAATATTAAATCACATTTAATCATTTTTCCCTTTAACCTATAGTTTTAATGCACATCTTATCTACATTAAATTTTAACCTATAGTTTTAAATATGAATCTCATTCACATTTAAATAATATTTGAACTCTTTCAAATATTTAATTCTCTCATTTACTTTGAATCATATTAAAATAAATTTATATTATAAAGTTTTAATGTACATAAAAAGTTTATATTAGAATGTATCTCCATACATCATGCTTATTCCCTAATAGAATTTGAGCATTTCAAATTCTAATGATCTAAGAACCCTTTACGATCTAGGAGGTGGACCTAATGGACCTACATATCAGAAGTTCCAACAATACAAGATTATTCAGTTAATCTCATTAACCTCCTAATCAACATTCGTTAACTGCGGGAACACTCCACTAAAGTCCCGCAATTGCACTCTTCTCACTGTAGATATATTTCTGTGTCCACGGATATTGACCAATAACAGCAAGTCAATCCTTCACGAATGTTCGTAACACCAGCTGGGTCAAATTACCGTTTTACCCTGGGTTACATCTTATACCTTAAGTTCCAGTGCTCCTTTAATGAACAACATGCTTGTGGTCCTACCAACAAACAGAAGTCCTTCTCGGGCCAATGAGAGGGTCGGACCCTTTGTTCAAGTCCCGGAGACACCACTTAAGGGAACATTCATCTACTTATCCTAATAGGTGGGAATGAGTGAATTCCTTCTTTCTAGGTTAAGTCCCCAGCTGCGTGCTCTGTCTTATGCCCAAGAAGGTAGGCTTATTGAGTCGGTGACTCGAGCCACTCTCACCCATACTAGTCAAAGGACAATCTCTCGCAAACAGGAGTTCGTAACCTGCTCAGGATTGAGATCAAGTTGCCTAAGTCATCCTATTGAAGTAGAAACCTAACTAGTCAACGGGGTTACATCTAGTGGTTACTATTTCGTGGTCCGGTCTTATGCAATCTCATTCCATAGGATATCCCCACTCACATGTCGTCTACACGAAAACGTTAGGATCACTGTGCTTGTATCAAATACAAAGTGGGCCATATCCATAATATTACTAGGGTAAGGTACCCAAGCCTCATCCTCTTACTATAGACCCTTTAGGTTGTATCTCGAACTGAGATCCATCTATGTCCATTACATTCAGTTCAAGAGACATACAACAATCTCGGATATTAGTTTATTGAATTTAGGGTTAAGTGAAGGCAATATAGAAAATAATGATAAACAATAACTCTTTATTGACAATAATAACTCTTTATTGATTTAATTAGAACATTATTTACAAACTATGAGTTTTAGGGCATAAAACCCAACAAACTCCCACTTGACTAAAACTCTAGTGGGGTACATTACAATCTAAAACAGTGGTTACGAATATATAAAATATAATAAATTAGGGCATCCATATACCCATTACATATTTCCCACTTGCCCTAAATTATTCTATGTACATGTCTCGTAGACCTAGACTCTCCAGATGATCCTCGAACACTTTAGCCGTGAGAGTCTTTGTAAACGGATCAACTATGTTTTTCTCTAATCTTTGTGACTGTCATATCTCCTCGTTGCACTATCTCCCGTATAAGGTGATACTTCCTCTCGATGTGCTTCCCTCGCTTGTGGCTACGAGGTTCCTTCGAATTAGCTACCGCACCACTGTTGTCATATTATAAGGTGATGGAAAATTTCATACTTGGAACAACTTTCAAATAAGTCAAGAACTTCCTTAGCCAAACAGCCTTTTTAGCTGTTTCACAAGTAGTTACATACTCTGCCTCTATGGTGGAGTTGGCGATGCATCATTGTTTGATGCTACGCCACACTATAGCTCCCACGTTAAGGGTGAAAACTGATCCCGATGTGAATTTCCTAGAATCCTTATCGGTCTAAAAATCAGAATCAGTGTATCCTATAAGGATCAAATCCTTAGACCTATACACAAGCGTATAGTCTCTCATTCTCTTTAGATACTTGAGAATATTTTTAACTGTGGTCCAATGGTCTAACTTTAGATTGGACTGGTACCTATTGACTATTCCCACAGCATAGCAAATGTTTGGACTCGTGCATAGCATAGCATACATTAAGCTACCTACTGCCGAGGAATAGGGAATACGTCTCATATCCTCAACTTCTTGAGGTGTCTTAGGACATTGTTCCTTAGACAAATGAATTTCATGCCTAAAGGGCAAGAAACCCCTTTTGGAATTCTGCATCGAATATCGAACTAACATTTTGTCGATATAAGATGCTTGAGTCAAAGCTAGCGTTCTGTTCTTGCGATTCCTGAAAATTTGAATCCAAAGAACATATTGCGCTCTCCCAAATCTTTCATTTGGAACTGGGTCGCCAGCCAATTCTTTATGTCAGTTAGGTATCCTACATCATTCCCAATGAGTAGGATACCATCCACATATAGTGCTAAGAAAGCTACTTTATCGTTGATGATCCTCTTGTAAACACAAGGCTCATCAACGTTTTGGTCAAAGCCATCAGACTTAATCGTAGTATCAAATCTTATGTTCCAAGATCTGGATGCTAGCTTCAGCCCATAAATGGATCGATTGAGCTTGGAAACTTTTTGCTCCTAACCTTGGGTTATGAACACCTCGGACTAAGACATATAGATACTCTCGTCAAGATTACATTCAAAAAGGCAGTCTTGACACATTCATAGTCATAAAATGCAGATATGGACAAGAGTATCCTTATGGACTTAAGCATAACAACAGGGGAAAAAGTTTCCTTATAGTCAACTCCTTCCCTTTGGGTAAAACCCTTTGCTACGAGTTTATCCTTAAAGGTCTGTACCTTTTCGACTGCATCTCTCTTTCTCTTATAGATCCATTTGCACCCTATGGGTCTTACCCCTTTAGGTTGGTCCGCAAGTTTCCAAACTGAATTGAAGTACATTGACTCCATTTCAAGGTTCATGACTTTGATCCATTGGTCCTTATCTACGTCATTCATTGCCTTTTTATAAGACAATAGATCCTCAACACCATCATCAGGTATGGTAACCTGACTTTCAGTTAAACCCAAGTAGCGGTCAAGTTGGGAAACAACCCTCCCACTGGGTCGAAGCATTCTCAACGATTGAGAAAGACGAGATTGATTCAATGTATCAATTTCTTCATCAACACTTGATTAGATATGTCCACGGGGCGGGCACGGTCAAGGAATGACTTCCCGTCCCCATCCTCGCCCCCAATTTCATTCCCCATCCCCGCAAAATTCTCCATTTAATTTCGTGGGGAACGGGTGATAACACACAAAATGTGTTATCCTTAGGCTTATACATAGCTAGTTTTTATGATAATTTCATAGCATTTACGTGTTTAAATCATTTAATTTCAGGTTTAAAGCTTAAACAGACCATTTGGAGATATCATGGATTACTCGGGTTTAATTCGAGGCTTTTTGGAGTTAAAAATAACATTAAGTGGAAGAAGAAAGAACAAGACAAGCAATTGAACCCGAGGTGATTGCGTTGCAACGCTCTGCAGAGTGTTGCAACGTCGATGTTGCAGATAAACTTCATAGTGAAGTCGTGATAACGGCGTTGCAATGCTTCTTTGCAGCTCGCAAAGCCATATCGATAAGATCCACGTGCGTTATCGATAGGATCAACGTGCGTTAAGGTAGAAACGTTGCAACGCTATCAGCAGCGTTGCAACACTACTAGATGTTTCCTTATTTGTTCAGCGCCTAGGGCACAACGTTGCAACCCTGCCCCTAGCATTGCAACGTCGTGTCGATTTTGTGTATAAATAGAGTACTTTATCCTTTTTCAAGGAGAGTCGAATTTGATAGTTTTTAGCCCTAATTTCGAAATACACACTCTAAGGGGAGAAAAAATAGCATTTCTTGGGAGCCAAAACATTTGTGGAGGCTCGAGATCGTGACGGGAGCGCAGGAACGAGGGACCGACATCGACACATAAGAGTTTTATTTCTCTTTCTTTTAGTTTGTAACTTAGTTAATGACTATTCTATGACTTTAGCTTGTTTTTATGGTGATTTTGAGTAGCTAATTTTTGTAGTTAGGGATTGAATAGCATGTTTTGAATTTACTAACGTGTGTATTGAACTTTGTTATGTTATTATTTTTGACAATTCGTTCTTAAATAGATCGATCTTATTGGTTTAAGTGGACTCGAGAGAAAGAAGCTTAGATTAGAGCAAAGTTGCCAAGACTCTTAGAAATTTGGTATGAGAGTAACCTAGAATTCTCTGGGAAATATTTAAGAAGTTGCTTAATGTCGTGCATGCTTTTAAAATTCATAAGGAAACTTTAGGATTTATCACTGTGCATGAGGTTCACCATGGGTTGAGAGATTTTTTTGAGTACTTTTACTTCTTGTTTATAAATTCACATCCATAGTTCATTGCATGTGTTAAATGAGGAATTAACTTGTGAAATCAATTCCCCTACAAATCTATCATATTCGTGTCTCCACTTGTATATTTACTTTTCTTTATCTTTGTTTCCACCTTTATCAAAGTTTTGTTGCTTTAGCTAAAATTAAGAATTAGTATCTTGGTAGTTAATCAATCTAGAAAACCATTCCTGAGGACGATACTCTGTACTCAAATCACTATATTAAAACTTGACATGTACACTTGCCATATTGCAATATCATTATAAGCAACAAGTTTTTGGCGCCATTGTCGGGGAATGACGATTATTTAGATTGATTAATATTAGGAGAAAATTCGAGATTTTAGACTAAAGTTTTTTTCCTTTTGTGTTTTTTCCTTTTTTTCTCTTATTTATTTTTTCCCATATTTATTTTTTCCTTATTTATTATTTTTTTCTTATTTATTTTTTTTTTCTCATTTGTTCTTAATTTAGTTTTGTTTATTTTTCGAGTCTTCGTCTCCTATTTTGGTTGTGTTGATTTTTTTTTTGTGTAAAAGTCTAGATTTGAATTGTTGTGATTTAAGCATGACTTTTTATGATTTTAATTCCTCGCCAATGTACTATCCTTCTCAGGACCCTAGGTATGTGAATCATGATTTCTCTGGAGACCAAATGTCTAATCCTTACCATTCTGAATCTATGGTTTATGAAAATTCTTTTGATGGTAATCATATAGGCGCTTGGAACCAAAATTTCTCCTACCCCGACCAATCTATGGAAAACTTTTCTCTTGTAGATTTATTAATGGAATATACGTTAGAGTTGAGGATTAAAAAATTGTGTCATGCTGAATTAGAAAGGTTGGATAGGTTATAAGCTAAAGTGATAGAACTTGGAGCAATAATACATGAAATGACTCATCATCTTAATCAACTGGTAGAATCCCTTAAGGCCCTTCAGGAGAAAATTCTTATTCTTGCCACTGAGGAAGAACAACCTAGGAGGATTTATGCATATGATAGTGAGGATGAGTTGGAGGAGACTGAAACACACCAAAAACAGGTTTGTGAGGTAGAGAATGGTAACACAATCACTTCCACAGAAGAAATCCAGGTGATAGAATTCGAGGCTGAAAAATCTCCCCTCCCTTTATCTCCAAAAGTTTCTTTTAATCTTGATAACCATTTTTCCTATACTCACAAGTCTTGTTTTGAATTTTTTTTTCCTTTATTTCAGTAAACAAAAATATCAAAAATAATTATCTTTCAGGTGCCCAAGAAAAACAAGAGACCCTCTTGGACTTAAAAGGCTATATTGACTCAAGGAAGAAGGGCCCGAAGAAATGCGAGCAATTTTGCGTGCCTTGATGCTAATCATGGGTGCAGTCTAGCTAAAGACATTAAAGAAATCTCTTCTTTGGAGGCAACTCAAGCTTTACATTTCTTTTATTTCTGTTTTTTGTTTTTAGTTTGTTTTGTTTGTTTGTTTAGTTCTTAATTTACTTAGTTTTGTTTTGTTTTGTTAGGTTGTTGTTGATGTCTTCCCTCGTGAAACCCATGCTCCCGTTCTGCAATACTTCATCTCACGTGACTTGGTCGTCCAAGGAATTCAAAGAAAAATGAAGATCTCTAGTACTCAGGGCAGTATTGTTCACGTTTACCCTTATTACTTTCTTTGAGCTTATTTTGCAAACATTGGGGACAATGTTTAGTTTAAATTTGGGGGTGCGATGTGTTGTTTATCTATTGCAATTGTCCTGAGTGTGTGTTGAATTGTTGATTGATTTTATGTATAAGTAAAATTAGGATGGCCTAGGATGAGATTTAATTGAAAATTTTTGTGATTCTGCTGAAACCTGTGAGTATGATATGAATCTGAGTTAATTTAACAATTTTCTTGAAGTTCTTCCTGCAATATGGTACACATAGCCTTTATTCTCGTAGTTTTGAATGCTTAGAACAGAGTTATCAAGTTTATAAGTTTGGTGTCACCTCGATAGGAGTAAGTACTGATTTGAGAGTTAAACTTCATGATAGGATGAATGACAATATGATTTATATGATCTGAAAGATTGTGCTTAAAGAGAAAAAAAATATATCTTAGTTATTTGTGTTATTGAATTGTGCTTAAGAGAGTCGAGGACAAAAAGAGCTACCTTCATTGTGATCAGTTAGGTCACTCATTGAGCGAGTGCTCCAGGTAAGGGTCCTTATAGTGGATGTGTGAAAGCTAGTGTCTTTGCACAAAAAAAAAAAAAAAAGATAAGAAAATAGAAAAGATGCTGAAAAAAATGGTTAAGTGTTGAGTAGAGTCGTTTATTTCTTGAATGTGGGAAGACACAAGGATTAGTAATTATGACCAGTATAGGGGAGAGTTGAATGGAGAACCTAATAAAGTTGTTCCGAGCTTAGTAAAGATGAAAGGAGCGTAGGCTAATCACACACACACGTAGGAACACTTAGGAAAAGTTTTAAATTGCTTGTTGAAGTATCATGTTTGATTGTTTTCTATGATTGCTGAAATTTCCTTTTAAATCTCTGAGGCTTGAATCTGTCATATGTATAAGAAAAATCTTATGTTTAATTTTATTTTTGCTTGGGACTAGCAAAATGTTAAGTTCGGAGGTGTTTGATAGCACACAAAATATGTTATCCTTAGGCTTATACATAGCTAGTTTTTATGATAATTTCACAGCATTTACGTGTTTAAATCATTTAATTCCAGGTTTAGAGCTTAAACAACCATTTGGAGATATCATGGATTACTCTGGTTTAATTCGCGACTTTTTGGAGCTGAAAATAACATCAAGTGGAAGAAGAAAGAACAAATCAAGCAATTGGACCCAACGCCAGAGCGTTGCAACACCGATATTCTTGATAAACTGCTTAGCGAAGCCGTGAAGACGCCATTGCAATGTTACTAGATGTTTCCTTATTTGTTCGGTGCCTAAGGCACAACGTTGCAACATCCTGCTGATTTTGGGTATAAATAGAGTACTTTATCCCTTTTCAAGGAGAGCCGAATTTGATAGTTTTTAGCCCTAATTTCGAAATACACACTCTAAGGGGAGAAAGAAAAGCATTCCTTGAGAGCCAAAGCGTTTGTGGAGGCTCGAGATCGTGACGGGAGCTCGGGAAGGAGGGACCGACATCGACACATAAGAGCTTTATTTCTCTTTCTTTTAGTTTGTAACTTAGTTCAAGACTATTCTATGACTCTAGCTTGTTTTAATTATGATTTTGAGTAGCTAATTGTCATAGTTAGAGGTTGAATAACATGTTTTCAATTTACTTAAGTATGTATTGAACTTTGTTGTGTTATTTATTTTTGGCAATTCGTTCTTAAATTCATCGATCTTGTTGGTTTAAGTGGACTTGAGAGAAAGAAGCTTAGATTAGACCAAAGTTGCCAAGACTCTTAGAAATCTGGTACGATAGTAACCTAGAATTCTCTGGGAAACATTTACGAAGTTGCTTAATATGTGCATGCTTTTAAAATTCATAAGGAAACTTTAGGATTTATCGTTGTGCATGAGGCTCACCATAGGTCGAGAGATTCTTTTGAGTATTTTTACTTCTTGTTTATAAGTTCGCATCCATAGTTCATTGCATGTGTTAAATAAGGAATTAACTTGTGAAATTAACTTCCCTACAAATCTATCATATTCGTGTTCCCACTTGTATATTTACTTTTCTTTATCTTTGTTTCCACCTTTATCAAAGTTTTGTTACTTTAGCTAAAATTAATAAATAGTATCTTGGTAGTTAATCAATCTAGAAAACCATTCCTGAGGACGATACCCTATACTTAAAACACTATATTAAAACTTGACCTGTACACTTGCGATATTGCAATCTCATTTTACGCAACAACGGGGCAGGGATTCCTCATGGGGAATTCGCGAGGATTAAGTTCCCCGCAGGGAATAATTCGTCATTTACCATTTCTATTTTCTAAATTTTATTACATAATTTCTTTTTTTAAAAAAAAATTATTTAAATGGTTAATTACTAATTAGAAATTTCTATTTAAGGGACATTTTTTTCAATTTTCTTAAAAAAGTAATATGATATTTAATAAAAATTTAGAATTATGGTTTATTATATAATATATAAATATATTTATTTAAATAATAATAATAATAATAAATCGGGGCGGGGGCGCGTCCCCATTTAGCAAACGGAGAAAAATCTTCCTCGCTCTCTCACCCATTCACCACCTAAACGGGGATTCCCCGCCCCGTTAGGGGTGGGTCCCGGGCCCCGCGGGGAAAATGGGATCCCTACCCTTGATGAAGGTCCAACCTGGTCAACAACTCTTGTTGACTCTCTTGTAGCTTCATTCAATACTAATTTACTACATGGTTTGTGGTTTCCAATGTGATCTTCCTCCAAGAAGGTGACATTTGTCGATACAAGTACCTTATTTTCTTCTGGGTCAAAGAAAAGACCACCTCTTGTTTCCTTGGGATAACCCAAATAGGCATAATCGTGAACAAGGTTCCAATTTCTTCGGGTTTATCTCACTAGCACGTGTGTCAGAACACCTCAAATCCTGAAGTGATGTAAACTAGGTTTACGTCCCTTCCACAACTCAAAAGGTGTTTCTGAAACACTCTTTGATGGAACAGTGTTCAAGATTTGAATCACAGTCTCTACTGCGTAACCCCAAAACAAGTCAGGCAACTGAGCATAACTCGTCATAGATCGAACCATGTCTAACAAGGTTCTATTTCTCTTTTCAGATACTGTTGAGATGTATGTCCTAATCTCGTATTTGTTTGTAATATTCACTATTGAAATAAATAAGAGTTATTTTTTCATCAATTTGTGTCTCGCATATTTACAAAATTTTTCCAATAAACTAAGCTTCAGGGTTATGAATTATGAGAGAACTAGAACTTGAACGGTGTGTAGTGGACACACAGGGAGGATCACGTTCGAGTTTATGACCCGAACCGTCTACAGTATATGGATAGGATTGGAGACCTAATCCTGGATACATTGTGGATGCGGCCTGCTTTGTATTAGATACAAATGAGGTGATCCAACTCGTTCATGTGGTTGATATGCGAGTGGGGGAATCCTGTGCAATGAGATTGTACAAGACTGGATCATGAATTATAGACCTACTGATGTAACACCATTAATAGTATAGGACTAATAACTTCGTAGATGACCATTAGTGACTCGACCTTAATCCTGAGCGTGTTATGGACTTCTGTCTACGTGGGTCTGTCTTTTGACTAGTACGGATAAGGGTGGTCACAGTTACTCGCCCAATATGCTTATCTTCTCAGGGGTAGGACCACGTGGGGAGCTGGGAACTTGACTATGCGAGATGGAATTCACTTGTTCCTGACATAGGGAAACTAGAGGGGTTGTTCCCTTAATGTTGTCTCCAGAGCTTGGACAACGGGCACCCACCCTCTCATTGGCCCGAGAGGGGTGTTGTTTATGGTTGGACCATACAACGTTGTTGTTCATTAGAGGAGCAGTAGGGACTTAAGGAGCAAGAGGTAGACACGGGGGTAAAACGGTATTTGTGACCCAACAGTGTCTACGAACAACCTGTGAAGGGTCGACTCACGGGCATTGGTTATATCAATGGACACAACTTGTCCTACAGTGATGGGAGTGCAGCTACAGGCTTTAGTGGAGTGTTACCGTAGCTAATGAATGTTGAATAACCGGGTCAAAGAGTTTGAAAGGTTAGTCTCGAATCATTGGAGCTCGTCATCTATAGGTCCAGTAGGTCCTTCGGTTGGCTCAAAGTGGATATATAGAGGGTTTACAGTTTGGTGTGGATTTGAAGTATTCAAATTCATTAAAAGGTTATTTATGTCATTATATGAGATATGATTGACATAATATAGAGTTTAATGTGAATGAGATTCATAATAAACTATAGGTTAGCCTAATTGATTAATTAGTGCTAATTTAGAGAAATTGAATTCAGAGAAATTAAATTGAATGTGATTCAATTTAAAATCCACAATTATACAAATGTGATTTGTAGAATAAGGTATGAGATATCTTATTATATATGAGTTATGCAAATATGATTTGCATAACCTAAGGTTGTGGTAAAATGGTAAATAGGTGGAGATTTTAACTCCACCTATCACCATTATATAAAGCCTTTGTGAGATGACTTTAGTGATCTCACAAGTCATTTTTTGGATTTCATCCAAAAGCTCTCTCTCAAACTCTCTCAATCTCTCTCAAATTTCTCTCTACCCTTAAACCAAAAGAGTCTCACTACCCTTAAGACACCTCAAGAAGTTGAGGATATGAGACGTATTCCCTATGTCTCTGCAGTAGGTAGCTTAATGTATGTTATGTTGTGCACGAGGCCAGACATTTGTTATGCAGTGGGAATAGTGATTAGGTACCAATCCAATCCAGGGTTAGACCACTGGACCGCAGTTAAAAATATCCTCAAGTATCTTAGGAGAACGAGGGACTATACGCTTGTGTATGGGACTAAGGATTTGATCCTTACTGGATACACTGATTCTGATTTTTAGCCCGATAAGGATTTAGGAAATCTACATCAGGATCAGTTTTCACCCTTAACGGGGGAGCTATAGTATGGCAAAGCATCAAGCAGGGATGCATCGCTGACTCCACGATGGAGGTTGAGTATGTCGCTGCTTGTGAAGCAGCTAAAGAGACTGTTTGGCTAAGGAAATTCCTTACTGATTTGGAATTCGTTCCAAATATGGAATTTTTCATCACCTTATACTATGACAACAGTGGTCCGGTAGCCAATTCAAAAGAACCTCGCAGCCATAAGCGAGGCAAGCACATCGAGAGGAAGTATCACCTGATACGAGAAATAGTGCAACGAGGAGATGTGACAGTCACGAATATCGTTTTGGAGCACAATATTGTTGATCCGTCTACAAAGACTCTCACGGCTAAAGTGTTCGAGGGTCATCTGGAAAGTCTAGGTCTACGAGATATGTACATAGGCTAATCTAGGGCAAGTGGTTGATATGTAATGGGTATATGGGTTCCCTAGTTTATTGTATTTGTATCTCTGTAACCACTAATTTAGATTATGATGTACCCCACTAGAGTTTTTAGTTCAAGTGGGAGTTTGTTGGGGTTTGTGCCCTAAAACTCGTAATTTGTAATTTTGTTCTAATTTTTGTAATGAAGTGTTATTATTTACAATAAAGAGTTATTGTTCGATATTTACAATATTGCCCTTGTATTAACCCTAAATCCAATAAACTAAACATCCAAGGTTGTAAGATGTCTCTTGAACTGAATGTAGTGTACATAAAAAGGATCTTGGTTCGAGATACAACCTAAAGGGTCTATAGTAAGGGGATAAGGTTTGGGTACCTTACTTTGATAATACTATGGATGTGGCTGAAGGAATGAAAATTCCCGCGCAGCGGAAGACGATCGAATCGTCATGGTATCATTACGCTACTTGAATTTTGTCAAAATGATCTAACTTTTAGATCTAGGCTAAACATACTAGAAAGGAAGAAATTACAGCAAGATAAAACTACTTACTTGTTGAAGACTCTCTTCAAGGTTTCTTCCTCGGTCACGAACACTTCGTGCTTCTCGATCTCAACGAAAACTTTCTCGAACAAAACCCGAACACCACCAACGGCCTTCTCGGTTGTTCTTCCTTTGGAAGAAGGAAAGTGGTGGGACTTTTGGTGTTTTAGAGAGAGAGGAGAGTTGAGAGAAAGTGAGAGAGAATTCTCTTCTTTTTGGGTGAGAATCCAAAAAATGAGAGATTGCTTGAATTCCATCTTACAAGAAGGGATTATATAGTGGAATAATCATGGAGTTAAAATCTCCGCATTATTACCACTTTACCACAACCATAGGTTATGCAAATCTCATTTGCATAACCACATAATATAATATATCTCATATCTCATATTGCAAATCACATTTGCAACAATTGTGGTTTAATTAAATTGAATCACATCCAATTCAATTTCTCTCAATTAATTTCTCCAATTATCCCTAATTCAACAATTAGGCTAACCTATAGTTTATTATGAATCTCATTCATATTAAACTATATATTATATCATTCATATCTCATATAAATGACATAAATGCCCTTTAAGTGAAATTGAGCACTTCAATTTCATACCAAAACATTAACCCTTCTTTTAACTCAGATAGAGCCAACCGAGGGACCTAATGGACCTACAGTGACGGGCTCCAATGATCCGAGATTAACCTGTCAAACTCTTTGACCCAGTTAATCAACATTCATTAGCTACGGTAACACTCCACTATAGCCCGTAGCTGCACTCCGTCGGTCTGCGGAATATTACGTGTCCACTAATATAACCAATGCCCATGAGACGACCCTTCACAGGTTGTTCGTAAACACGGCTGGGTCAAATTACCATTTTACCCCTGTGTCTACCTCTTGTTCCTTAAGTCCCCACTGCTCCTCTAATGAACAACGTATTGTGATGGTCCAACCATACACAACACCCTTCTCGAGCCAGTGAGAAGGTGGGCGCCCGTTGTCCAAGCCCTGGAGACAACACTTAAGGGAACAACCAATCTAGTTTCCCTAAAGGTGGGAACGAGTGAATTCCATCTCGCGTAGTTAAGTTCTCAGCTCCCTACTTGGTCCTGTCCCTTAGAAGATAGGCATATTGGGCGAGTAACTGTGACCACCCTCACCCGTACTAGTCAAAGGACATACCCCGCAGATGTGAGTCCGTGTACGCTCGGATTCTGTGTCGAATCACTAATGGTCATCTACGAAGTTATTAGTCCTTCATCGTCACAAAGTGTTACATCGATGGGTCTAATAATTCACTGACCTGGTCTTGTACAATCTCATTGCATTGGATGCCCCCACTCGCATGTCAACCACATGAACGAAGTCGGATCACCTCGTTTGTATCTAATACAAAGAGGTCGCATCCACGATGTATCCGGGATTAGGTCTCCAACCCTATCCATATACTGTAGACCGTTCGGGTCATTAACTCGAACATGATCCTCCCTGTGTGTCCACTACACACCGTTCAAGTTCTAGTTCTCTCATAAATTCAATGACCCTGGAGCTTAGTTTATTGGAAAGGTTTATACATATTGCGAGACACAAAGTAATGAAATAAATAACTCTTATTAATTTAAAACAGTAATTTATAAACACGAGATTAGGACAAAAATCCCAACAGTGGCCCACTTTGTATATGATACAAACACTGTGATCCTAACGTGTTCGTGTAGATGACATGTTAGTGGGGATATCCTATGTAATGAGATTACATAAGACCGGATCGCGAAATAGTAACCACTAGGTATAACTCCGTTGACTAGTTAGGTTTCTATTTCACTAGGATGACCTAGACAACTTGATCTCAATCTTGAGCAAGTTACTCACTCCTGCTTGGGAGGGATTGTCCTTTGGCTAGTATCGGTGAGAGTGGCTAGATTCGCTAACTCAATATGCCTACCTTCTTGGGGACAAGACCGAGTGAGCAGCTGGGGATTTAGCCTAGCAAGATAGAATTCACTCCTTCCTGACTACTAGGGTAAGTAGATGAATGTTCCCTTAAGTGGTGTCTCTGGGACTTGAACAAAGGGCCCGACCCTCTCATTGGCCCGAGAGGGACTTATGTTTGTTGGTAGGACCACAAACAAATTGTTCATTAAAGGAGCATTGATACTTAAGGTACAAAGATGTAACCCATGGGTAAAACGATTATTTGACCGAGCTGGTGTTACGAACATTCGTGAAGGATTGACTTGTCGTTATTGGTCAATATCTGTGGACACGAAAAAATATCTGCAATGAGAAGAGTGCAGTTGTGGGACTTTAGTGGAGTGTTCCCTGCAGCTAACGAATGTTGATTAGGAGGTTAATGAGACTAACCGACTAACTGATCTGTAGGTCCATTAGGTCCATCTTCTAGCTCGTAAAGGGTTCTTAGATCGTTTGAAATTGAAATGTTAAAATTCATTAGGGAATATATATTTATGTATATGGATACATTATAATATAATGTTTTGGAACTTTATATTATAAATGTAATGTGAATATAATTCATATTAAATTATATGAGAGAATTACATATTTGAAAGAGTTCAAAATTAATCAAATGTGAATGTGATTCATATTTAAAAACTATATGTTAAAATTTAATGTGCATAAGATGTGCATTAAAACTATAGATAAGAGATGAGATAGATTAAATATGATTAAATCTTATGTTAATTAAATATATGATATTTAATTAAATAATTAATTAAATATGATTTAATTAATTTAATTAATTAGTAATTGATTAATCAATTAAAGGGAATGTGTCAAGAGGACACGTTCCCTCCTTCCCCACTAATTCCCTATCGATAGGGAGTGGGGGGAAGGACACCTCTTCCTTTAAGTTCTCAATACAGAGAACTTGATCGATGATGAAAAATTAGAGCAATTGTTGAATTGCTAGAAAAATCCTCTCACTCAAATCCCCTTCTTCTTCCAATTGTTGGAATCCTTCCCTCAAAGGATTGGATCGAAAGAAACTTAGAGATGTAGAAGGTTCTCCATTTGGTTGTGTCCTGTTGAAAAAATAGAACATAGAAGTTTTTGTTGTGTTGCTGTCAATTTGGAACAAGTAGTTGCTCAAAATTGAAACTACAAAGGTAAACTTTGAATTCCCTTTAATTTAAATTAATTGCACAGCATGGTTGCTTGTTTAGTTCTATGCCTAATTAGATTAGGAATAAAATGCTTATCTCTGTATTTTACACAATGTACTGGTATTTATTTTTCAACCATTAATAATCAAGCAATTTCGTTCTTTAAAACACATTTCCGCTGCTCATGGGGATCCAATTTCCATCATGTAAAGGCCTAGTTGTTTTGGGCAATTGGAAAGTAAATCGAGTCTATAAGTCCGTGTCGTTCATGGAAAGAGTTGATGTGAAGAAATCGGAGCGGAATCGGGCAAAAAACAAAGAAGAACAGCAAAAGAGTTTGTTGTTCTATCGCTGGCGTTGAGACGTTATTCTTCAGTGTCTCAACGCTGTCCGCGCAGTTGGAGGTTGAGCTGTAGGTCAGCGTTGCAATGTTGGGTGTAGCATTGCAACGCTGAGGCGTTGGGCGCGCTGAGGACAACACTGGCCACGGCGTTGCAACGCTGCAAGCGTAGAGGGGCAGTTCGCACAAGGAGTGGCGTGATGGCTTTTTGCTAAACGTGGGGCGATATTTTTATTATTTTTAATTTTTATTTTATTTGTAAAATGTAATTTAAATTAATTTTATTAATTAATATTAATATAAAAGTTATATTAATGTTAATTAATTTAATTAATGTCCCTAAAGTGCCAAAATCGATCCAATTTTGCTATTTTATTTATTTTATGCATGAGATGTATGAAATTTATTATTTCTATGTGCATAATGTGTGTCATATAGATTAAAATCTCAACTTAGGTTAAACATTTCATGCATCATATTTATATTATAAGAGTTATAATATATAGTATGCATGATAGGATTATATTATAAGAGTTATAATATAATGTTTGCATGATTAATTTAATTAATATAAGTGTTATATTTCTTAGATTAAAAGCATGCACATGCATTTAATTTATGTGATGTATGTATGTTATAGAGTTTATTATTCATGTGATGAATGATCAAGCACTATAACATAGAAATGCATGTAACCTAAGTTAATTATTAGTTTTAAATTGTTTAGAACTTGAATAATTATACTTAGGTTTTCTAGTTCTAATAAGATTAGAATTAGGAAATCAAATATGACTTATGAATGGAGAATAATTAGTAACTCTGTCTAAGGAAGGTTCTGTCTAAGGTCGGGGTATTTAAGCTGACGTTTTGCGGAACACCCCTACCTGAGAACCGACCTGGGAGTGAATTTGGTCCGGAGATTCATAGGTGATATTATCGTGAGTGTCGTTAATTAAATGTTAATTAATTTACTCACATAGACCTAAGTTAATAATGTGATTATAGACTTAAGCTAATCCAATATAAGAGTTATATTGGTAGACAAATCTCCGTTAAGTTCACACCGTGAGATCCATACTCGGCCTCGTGGCACAAATAGGAGCGTCTCCCTTCGGATGGTATTTGTATGGGACAATATCAACGTGGATGTGGAGAGTACTTATAGTGAGTGGGAGCGGGAACTGTGAAAACGGGACCCACGGTCTCTTCTTTCAATTCACACCTTGAGACGCCTATGATCCGCCTACTAATTTGGCCTGGACCAGACAATCCCTTCGGAGGGTCTTGATCATGGGAGTCGGAACACCGTGAATTTTCGAAAGGGATACAAATTTCTTGTTGGGTTTCCTTCGTGGTTCATCCTTCGATGGCAATTGTTTGGGCGGATACTTGGAAATTTAAAGGTTGAGGGTGACACTCACGGGATTCATTGAGAGTTAATGAATTCATACCAAAAAATGGTAACTGGATGCCTAATGGAATAAGAGTTATTCTTGTATTAGGGTCTGGTCGAGAAACTCTCGTCCCTGAAGAGAAGTGTTTCTGTTCACCTTCGGTGGCGGTCATTCTAAACCTTTGGGGTATCATTGCAAATTTTAGTGACCTAGGGATAAAATTTTGCTAAAACTTGATTGGATTTTCAAAGTTTTTGCGAGACTAATACAAAGTTTTTACTTGTTTTTTGCAAAAAATGTCTAGCTCAATCATTGCGTTATTAGCTTCAGATAAACTCGTGGGAGATAATTTCCAAACGTGGAAAAATAATATCAACACAATACTCGTAACTGACGACCTAAAGTTCGTGCTCACTGAGGAGTGTCCTCAGGTGTCAGGCTAGACCGTGTCACGAAGTTTTCGTGATGCGCACGATTGATGGATCAGGGTCAATGAAAAGGCCAAGGTCTATATCATTGCCAGCTGATAGCACACAAAATGTGTTATCCTTAGACTTAATTATTGCTAGTTTTATGATAATTTCAGGGCTTTTACGTGTTTAATTCATTTAATTTCAGGTTAAGAGCTTAAACAGAGCTATTGGAGACAATTTGGATCACTCGGGATCAAAACGAGGCTATTTGGAGCGAAAAATAACATCAATTGGAAGAAAAAGAACCAATCCAAGCATGAAGACCCGAGGTGATGGCGTTGCAACGCCATGCTTCTTCATTTAAAGGCTTTGAAGACTCAAGCGATAGCGTTGTAACGCCTTATAGCGTTGTAGCGCCGCTTTATAGCGCAACAACGCTATCTCAATAGAAAAGCACGCGTGAGAAGGCGCGCGCGATGGGCGCGCAGTAACGCCGCTCGCAAAGGTCGCAACGCCATTTCGAAGCTGAGAGAGCGCGCGTTAGGGTAGCGGCGTTGTAACGCCGCCCTCGGCGTGTAACGCCATCGATTATTTCCTTAAGTGCCAGCCGCCTAGGGCACAACGTTGCAACGCTGTGCCGATAATGCCTATAAATACAACATGTTGTTTTCATTGCAAGGGGAGCCGAATTTGGTAGTTTTTAGCCCTAATTTCGAAATACACTTTGTAAGAAGAGGAAAAAGAGTGATTTTGGGAGCCAAAGCATTTGTGGAGGTTCGAGATCGAAGACGGGAGCTCGGAGACGAAAGACCGGCATCGACACCTAAGTTTAATTTCCTTTTCTTTCAATTTGTAATAGCGTTCTAAGACGTTCTCTCCTTGTTTAGTTTGATTTTCATGTGATTTAGAGTAGCTAAACATTGTAGTTAGGATTTGATTTGCTTGTTATGACCTTATTACTATGTATTGAAGCATGTTTTGTCTTTATTTTTGGCAATTTGTTCGTTACTTCTTAATTTGTTGATTTAAGTGGACTCGAGAGATAAAGCTTAAATTAGATCAAAGTTGTCAAAACCTTGAGAAATCTGGCATAAGAATGACCTGGAAATCTTTGGGAAACACATAAAGAAGTTGCTTAATGTCGTGCATGCTTAGATTTTATATGGAGACTATAGGATTTATTGTATGTGCGTGGCTCTTGAGAGATCGAGAGACTTTCTTGAGTAATTTACTTCTTGTTTATAAATTCTTCTCATTGGTTCAATGCATGTGTTAGTTAGATAATTAACTTGTATAATCACTTCCTTAAAATCTATCAATTCGTTTCTCCACATGTTTGTTTGTTTGCTTGTTTTTACTTTCAATTCAACTATCCATGTTATGTTTCTTTAGCTAAAATTGAGAATTAGTACCTTAATAATTAATTAATCTAGAAACCCATTCCCAAGGACGATACTTGGACTCATAAATTACTATACTAAAACTTGACCCGTACATTGCGGTATTGCAATATAATAAATTTTGCACCAACAAGTTTTTGGCGTCGTTGCCGGGGAATGGCGATTATTTAGATTAATTAATATTAGGAGAAAATTTAAAATTTTAGACTAAAGCTTGTTTGTTTCTCTTTCCTTAATTATTTTGTGTGATTGTTTGTTTCCTTATTTGTGTCTTTCCTTAATCACATTTGCAATAATTGTGGATTAATTAAATTGAATCACATCCAATTTAATTTCTCTCAATGAATTTCTCCAATTAGCTCTAATTCAACAATTAGGCTAACCTATAGTTTATTATGAATCTCATTCACATTAAACTATATATTATATCATTCATATCTCATATAAATGACATAAATGCCTCTAAGTGAAATTGAACACTTCAATTTCATACCAAAACTCTAACCCTTCTTTTAACCCAGATGGAGCCAACCGAGGGACCTAATAGACCTACAGTGACGGGCTCCAATGATCCGAGATTAACCTATCAAACTCTTTGACCCGGTTAATCAACCTTCATTAGCTACGGTAACACTCGACTAAAGCCCGTAGTTGCACTCCCATCAGTGCAGAATATTACGTGTCCACTGATATAACCAATGCCCATGAGTCGACCCTTCACAGGTTGTTCGTAGACACGGCTGGGTCAAATTACCAGTTTACCCCTGTGTCTACCTCTTGTTCCTTAAGTCCCCACTGCTCCTCTAATGAACAACATACTGTGATGGTCCAACCATACACAACACCCTTCTTGGACAAGTGAGAAGGTGGGCGCCCGTTGTCCAAGCCCTGGAGACAACACTTAAGGGAACAACCCCTTTAATTTCCCTAAAGGCGGGAACGAGTGAATTCCATCTCGCGTAGTTAAGTTCCCAGCTCTCTGTTTGGTCCTACACCTGAGAAGATAGGCATATTGGGCGAGTAACTGTGACCACCCTCACCCGTACTAGTCAAAGGACAAATCCCTGCAGACAGGAGTCCGTAAAACGCTCAGAATTCAGGTCGAGTCACTAATGGTCATCTATGAAGTTATTAGTCCTTACTGTCAATGGTGTTACATCAGTAGGTCTAATAATTCACGGTCCGGTCTTGTACAATCTCATTGCACAGGATGCCCCCACTCGCATGTCAACCACATGAACGAGTCAGATCACCTCGTTTGTACCTAATACAAAGCGGGCCAAATCCACAGCGTATCCAGGATTACGTCTCCAACCCTATCCATATACTGTAGACCGTTCGGGTCATTAACTCGAACGTGATCCTCCTTGTGCGTCCACTACATACCGTTCAAGTTCTAGTTCTCTCATAAATTCAATGACCCTGGAGCTTAAATTATTGGAAAAGTTTGTAAATATTGCGAGACACAAAGTAATGAAATAAATAACTCTTATTAATTTCAAATAGTAATTTACAAACACGAGATTAGGACAAAAATCTCAACAAACTCCCACTTGTACTAAGCTAGTGGAGAAAATACATTTCTGAAATGTACATAAATTACAACGAAGTAATACAATAAACTAGGGCATTGAATACCCGTTTACATATCTCCCACTTGCCCTAGTCAGGAAGCACTCGAAGACCTAGACTCTCTAGGTGACCCTCAAACACCTTAGTCGTGAGGGGCTTTTTAAATGGATCAGCTACGTTGTGCTCCGACCCTATCTGCGTGACTGTCACATCTCCGCGGTGCACAATCTCCCGTATCAGATGATAAACCGCTCAATTTGTTTGCCTCTCTTATGGCTCCGAGGCTCTCGTGAGTTGGCTCTTGCACCTGCTTTATATCACAGAGCGTGTGTGATCGGCAAGTTCATATTTGGAACAACTTAAATCATCATGAACTTCCTAAGCCAAAGCGACTTCCTTTGCGACTTCACAAGCCGCAACATACTCCGCTTCCATAGTGGAATCGATGCATCCTCGTTTGATGCTTCGCCATACTCTGATCCTCCATTCGAATGAAGGTGACTCAAAGTGGATTTCCTAGAATCCTTATCGGCCGAAAGTCGAGTGCGTGTATCCCGTAAGGATCAAATCCCCACTGCCATACACTAAGCTGTAGTTCCTCGTTCTCCTAAGATACTTGAGGATTTCCTTTACGGTTGTCCAGTGATATAATCCTTGATTGGATTGATACCTCACCGACAATCCCCTCACTTGCATAATGGATGTCGGGCCTAGTACACAGCATAGCATACATCAGGCTCCCTACAGCTGAAGCATAAGGGATCCGTCTCATATCCTCAACATCTTGAGGAGTCTTAGGACACTGATCCTTAGACAAGTGAACCCCATGCCTGAAAGGCAGCAAACCCTTCTTGAAGTTCTGCATCTTATATATAGACAACATCTTGTCAATATAAGACGTATAAGACAAGGCTAGCATTCTGTTCTTCTGGTTCCGGACTATCTGGATACCTAGAACATACTAAGCTTCTCCCAAATCTTTCATTTGGAATTGCGAAGCTAGCCACTTCTTAACGTCAGTAAGAAATTCTACCTCATTCCCAATGAGAAGAATATCATCCACATACAACATTAAAAATGCAACAGTTTTGTCAACGATTTTCTTGTACACACAAGGCTCGTCGACATTTTGATCAAAGCCATAAGATTTGATCGCCTCATCAAACCTTATATTCCAAGACCTCGAAGCTTGTTTCAGTCCATAAATAGACCTATGAAGCCGGCAAACCTTTTGCTCTTGGCCTTGGGCAATGAACCATTTGGGCAGGTCCATGTAGAAGGTTTCATCAAGTTTTCCATTCTGAAAGGTTGTCTTGACGTCCATTTGCCATACCTTGTAGTCATAATACGCGGCAATGGCCAGAAGAATCCTGATCGACTTTACCATGGCAACAGGTGAAAAGGTCTCCTTATAGTCAACCCCTTCAACCTGGGTAAAACCCTTTGCCACAAGTCGGGCTTTGAAAGTCTGCACCTTCCCATCTACGCCACGTTTACGCTTGTAGATCCATTTGCAACCAATAGGTTTTACCCCATCCGGTTCATCCACAAGCTCCCAGACAGAATTGAAGTACATAGATTCCATTTCCTGGTCCATAACTTTAATCCACTCGTCTTTGTCAACATCAACCATTGCCTGACATAGGTCAATGAATCCTCACAATCATCATCAGGAGTGACAACTGAGGTTTCAGCTAAACCCATGTAACGATCAGGTTGTCTCACAACCCTCCCACTACGTCGAGGCATTCCCAACTCTTGAGAACGGATTTGACTTGACGTGTTAGGATCAACAACACTTGTTGACGTACTAGCCCCATCAACAACTCTTGTCGATGTACTGTCCATTTCGTTTAACACAATTTTACTCCTTGGTAAATGATCCCTGACGTGGTCTTCCTCTAGGAAAGTGGCGTTTGTTGACACAAGCACCCTATTTTCCTTAGGATCGAAAAATAGACCACCCCTAGTCTCTTTAGGGTAACCTACGAATAGGCACAATTTCGAACGAGGTTCCAACTTTTTCGGGTTTGACACCAACACGTGGGTCGAGCATCCCCAAATTCTGAAATGGTGTAAACTGCCTTTACGACAATTCCAGAGTTCCAAACACTCTTCGACGGAACGTTGTTCAAAATATAGACCGCAGTCTTCACTGCGTAACCCCAAAAAGAATCAGGGAGACGAGCATAGCTCATCATCGACCAAACCATGTCAAACAAGATTCTGTTTCTCCTCTCCGATACACAATTCTGCTGTGGCATACTAGGTGTTGAGAGTTGGGACGTAATTCCGTGTTCTATCATATAGTCCTGAAATTCAGTGTCCATGTACTCTCCACCTCGATCCAATCGATGTGTTTTAAGCGATTTACCTAACATGTTCTCAACCTCAGTCTTGTACTCCTTGAACTTTTCAAGAGTTTTAGACTTCTTGTGCATTAGGTAAATATACCCATACCTCGAGTAATCGTCTATGAAAGACACGAAGTATTCATAACCACCTCGTGCTTTAACATTCATCGGACCACAGAGGTCAGAATGTATAAGCTCAAGGGGCTCCATCGCTCTATATCCTTTTCCACTAAAAGGGCGTTTGGTCATTTTGCCCTCAAGGCATGACTCACACACTGGTAAAGAGTTTTCTTCCAACTCGTTTAGAAGTCCACTCTTCACTAGTTTCTCAATCCTATTGAGATTAATGTGATCTAACCGTAGATGCCAAAGATGGGCATTTTCTTTAGGAGAAACTTTCGCTCTCTTAGTTCAGCGTTTATAGCGATTTTAAATAATTCGAGATTCAAAATACTTTTGACCGAATTAGGTTTCAAAACATCTGATTATGCTCAAGTGAAGCGAGAACAAATAAGATTACCATTTACGGAAATAAACGCTTTATTACCATGGAATGAAACGGAAATACATTGTTCTAAAAAGGAAATGGAAATTAGGTTTCTAGTAAACCCTGAAACTATATGCATGTTGTCCAACAAAATGTAATTCCTACCGAAGTGTAGCTTCACCGTGTCGACCGCTACAGCAGAGACAAGCTCCTCGGATCCAACCCGTAGAGTCACCTCACCCCTCTCACGATTCTTGCGAGAATCAATCCTCAAAAGAAGAACAAACATGGTTAGTGGCGCCCAAATCCAATACTGCACATAGTCACTACTCTCCACTAAATAGGTTTTTGATCACAAGTAAATCACATTTACCTTGATTCTTCCTCTCGACTAGGAATTTGGGACAGTTCCTCTTCCAATGTCCGCCCCATTGCGGTGGAAACACTTTCCTTTTCTCGCAACTTCCTTGACCTTCTTGCCCTCTTCGGGCGACAACTCGGTCGCTTTACCCCTCTTCTTCCGTTTGGGCGTGAAGGAGCAACAGGTTTAGTCCCAGAGGTCGAACCCCTGTGATAAGACCTGTAGGCAACATTTGCCTCAGATTCTGGTGCCCTGACCCTCATCAAGGACTGAACATTTTGTAGCTCATTGAGGAGGGTAGTCAGTGTGTAGCTAATTTTGTTCATCACAGCATTGCTACGAAACTGAAGGAAACTCTTCGGAAGAGTCTCCAAGATAAAATTGATCTGGCTCGACTCGTCGATCGAAGCCCCGTTCATCTCAGCCTGATTAAACTGGGTCATCATGTATAGAACATGTTCACGGACTGACGACCCCTCTTTCATCCGTGCGTTGAAGACGTATTTAAGCGAGTCATGTCAGACTTGAAATGACTGTTGTCCAAACATTTCCTGCAAGGACTCCATGATCTCCTTGGTGGTGACCATCAGCTCATGCTTCTTTGCCAAAACATCAAACATGCTGGCAATAATATAGACCTTGGCCTTTTCATTGGCCCTGGTCCATCGATCGTATGCATCGCGAACACTTCGCGACGCAGTCGAGCCTGGCATCTGAGGACACTCCGTAGAGAGCACGAACTTAATGTCGTCAGTTACCAAAATTGTGTTTATGTTGTTTTTTCAAGTTTGGTAATTATCTCCCACTAGTTCATCGGACGCGATAGAGCTATGATTGAGCTAGACATGTTTTAAGCTGAAAAATTAAGAAAACTTTGTGTTAGTCTCGCAAAAAAACTTTTTAAAACCAATCAAGTTTTAGCAAAAATTGTTTTATGATCCCTAGGTCATTCATAAATTTTGCAATGATATCCTAAAGGTTTAGAATGACCGCCCTTAGGAGGGTGAAGCAGAACACTCCTCCTACAGGGACGAGACTTTCTTGATCAGACCCTAATCCCAGAATAACTCTTATTCCATTAGGCGTCTAATTACCATTGTTCGGTTGAATTCATTAACTCTTAACGAATTCTGTGAGTGTCACCCTCAATCTTTAAGTTTCCAAGTATCCGTCCAAACAATAGCCACCGAAGAGTGAACCAAGAAGGAAAACCAACCAGGAAACTGTATCCCTTTCGGGAATTCACGGTGTTCCGACTCCCATGATCAAGGCCTCCGAAGGGATTGTCTAGTCCAGGCCAAACTAGAAGACAGATCATAGGCGTCTCACGGTGTGAATCGAAAGAAGAGACCTTGGGTCTCGTATTCACAAGTCCCGCTCCCACTCACTATAAGTACTCTCTCCATCCACGATGATTTTGACCCATACAAATGTCATCCGAAGGGGGACGCTCCCATTTGCGCCACGAGGCCGAATATGGATCTCACGGTGCGGACTTAACGGAGATTTGTGGTCGAAAATTAAATGTATCTCATACACTATATTTCCTCCCACTCAGCACTTTAATTTTATTAGGGATTGACCTAGATAAACCGGCTAAAATTTACCTAAGTCTACCAATATAACCCTTATATGGTATTTAACCTAAGTTTATAACCACATTATTACTTAGGTCTATGTGAGTAAATTAAAACACTTTTAATTAACGGCACTCACGATAAGTATAATCTAAGAATCTCGGGACCGAATTCACTCACAGGTCGGTTTCCAGGTAGGGGTGTTCCGCAAGCGTCAACTTAAATACCCCAGCCTTAGACAAAACCTTCCTTAGACAGAGTTACTAATCAGTCTCCATTCATAGACTAAACTTTGATTTCCTAATTCTAATATTATTAGAACTAGAAAACCTAAGTCTAATTATTCAAGTTCTAAACTCTTTAAAACTAATAATTAACTTAGATTACATGCATTTTTATGTGATAGTGCTTTATCATTCATCACATGAATAATTATATACTATAACATAAATTAATTCATCACATGAATATAAATGCATGAGCATACTTTAATTCAAAAAATATAACACTTATATTAATTAAATTAAACATGCATTTAATTATATTATAACACTTATAATATAACCTATCATGCAAACTATATATTATAACTCTTATAATATAAATGATGCATGAATATGTTTAACCTACGGTGGGATTTTAAATCTATATGACATACATTATGCACATAGAAATTTAATTAAATCATACATCACATGCATAAATAATTAAATAGCAAAAGTGGACAAGTTTTAGCACCTAGGGGCAATTATTTAGTTAAATAACATTAATATAACAATTATATTAATATTATTTAATTAAATAATTAAATAAATAATAAAAATACAATTTACAAATAATAAATAAAAGGAAATTCGGATAAAACTGCCCCATGAACATTAAACCGCCCACGAACTCACGTAGCGCGCCCACAGGCGCCCACTATGCGTTGGCATTGCAACGCCGTGTAAGGGGCGTTGGTAACACCGCGCGTCAGCCGTCAAGGTCAGCGTGCTCCACGCCGTGGCGTTGCAACACTGCTCTGCAGCAGGGCCTCCGTCTGCAAGAATGGCGTTGAGACACCGAAGAACAGCGTCTCAACGCCATCGACAGAACACTCAACACACTTGTTGTTCTTCGTCGATTTTCGCCCATTTTCGCTTCGATTTCTTCCCAGCAACTCTTGCTACGAAAGACTCGGACTTTACAGACTCGATTTACAACAAAAATGCCCAAAAACAACGGGTCTTTACATTGATCTCACCAACATCATTTGTAAATTTATTATAGTTCCAAAAACCGAAACGTCCATTATGCAAACCCAACATTCATCTCATCAAATAAGGTAATTTACCCACCAATTTTAACAAAAATCAGTGCATAACGAAGAACCATCGAAATGGCTCTGATACCAATTGAAGGGAATGAAAATTCCCGCGCAGCGGAAGAAGATCGAATCGTCAAGATATCGTTACGCTACTTGAAATTTATTAAAATGATCTAACACTTAGATCTAAGTTAAACATACAAAAGAAGAAGGAAATTATAGCAAGAAGAACGTACTTACTTGTTGTAGACAGTTCTTCAAAGTTCCTTCCTTGGTCACGAACACTTCGTGGTTCTTGATCTCAACGAACGCCTTCTCTCGAACGAAAACCGAACACCACCAACGACCTTCTCGGTTGTTCTTCCTTTGGAAGAAGGAAAGTGGTGGGACTTTTTAGTTTTGGAGAGGGAGGAGAATTGAGAGAATTTGAGACTCTTCTCTTTGGTGAAATCCAAAAATGAGAGTGTGAGCATATTTTCCTTCTTGCAAGAAGGGATTAAATAGTGGAGTTAAAATCTCAAAATTATCACCATTTTACCACAACCATAGGTTATGCAAATCATATTTGCATAACCATATAATATAAGATATCTCATATCTCATATTGCAAATCACATTTGCAATAATTGTGGATTAATTAAATTGAATCGCATCCAATTTAATTTCTTTCAATTAATTTCTCCTATTAGCTCTAATTCAACAATTAGGCTAACCTATAGTTTATTATGAATCTCATTCACATTAAACTATATATTATATCATTCATATCTCATATAAATGACATAAATGCCTCTAAGTGAAATTGAACACTTCAATTTCATACCAAAACTCTAACCCTTCTTTTAACCCAGATGGAGCCAACCGAGGGACCTAATGGACCTACAGTAACGGGCTCCAATGATCCAAGATTAACCTATCAAACTCTTTGACCCGGTTAATCAACCTTCATTAGCTACGGTAACACTCCACTAAAGCCCGTAGCTGCACTCCCGTCAGTGCAGAATATTACATGGCCACTGCTATAACCAATGCCCATGAGTCGACCCTTCACAGGTTGTTCGTAGACACGGTTGGGTCAAATTATCATTTTACCCCTGTGTCTACCTCTTGTTCCTTAAGTCCCCACTGGTCCTCTAATGAACAACATATTGTGATGGTCCAACCATACACAACATCCTTCTCGGTCCAGTGAGAAGGTGGGCACCCGTTGTCCAAGCCTTGGAGACAGCACTTAAGGGAACAACCCCTCTAATTTCTCCAAAGGCGGGAACGAGTGAATGTCATCTCGCGTAGTTAAGTTCCCAACTCCTTGCTTGGTCCTGCCCCTAAGAAGATAGGCATATTGGGCGAGTAACTGTGACCACCCTCACCCGCATTTAGTAAAAAGGACACCCCCATGAGCAGGAGTCCGTAACACGCTCAAGATTCAGGTCGAGTCACTCATGGTCATCTACGAATTTATTAGTCCTTACTGTCAACGGTGTTACATCAGTAGGTCTAATAATTCATGGTCCGGTCTTGTACAATCTCATTGGCACAGGATGCCCCCACTCGCATGTCAACCACATGAACGAGTCAGATCACCTCGTTTGTATCTAATACAAAGCGGGCCACATCCACAGCGTATCCAGGATTAGGTCTCCAACTCTATCCATATACTGTAGACCGTTCGGGTCATTAACTCGAACGTGATCCTCCTTGTGTGTTTACTACACACCGTTCATGTTCTAGTTCTCTCATAAATTCAATTACCCGAGAGCTTAGTTTATTGGAAAAGTTTGTAAATATTGCGAGACACAAAATAATGAAATAAATAACTCTTATTAATTTCAAATAGTAATTTACAAACACGAGATTAGGACAAAAATCCCAACAATACATCCCAACAAATCCAACCCTATCCATATACTGTAGACCGTTCGGGTCATTAACTCGAACGTGATCTTCCCTGTGTGTCAACTACACACCGTTCAAGTTCTAGTTCTCTCATATATTCAACGACCCTGGAGCTTAGTTTATTGGACAAAGTTTGTAAAATTTGCGAGACACAAAGCGATGAAATAAATAACTCTTACTAATTTCAAATGGTAAAATACAAACTAAACGAGATTATGACATACATCCCAACAAACTCCCACTCTGACTAAGCTAGTGGAGCAAATACATTTCTCAAATGTACAAAAGATTACAATAAAGTAATACAATAAACCAGGGCATTGAATACCCTTTATAGGAATTCACTCATTCCCGACTTAGGGAAACTAGAGGGGTTGTTCCCTTAAGTGTTGTCTCTAGGGCTTAGACAACGGGCGCCCACCCTCTCACTGGCCCTAGAGGGATGTGTTTTATGATTGGACCATATAACGTTGTTGTTCATTAGAGGAGCAATGGGGACTTAAGGAGCAAAAGGTAGACATAGGGGTAAAATGGTATTTTTACCCAACAGTGTCTACGAACAACTTGTGAAGGGTCGACTCATGGACATTGGTTATATCAATGGACACAACTTATCCTACATTGATGGGAGTGCATCTACGGACTTTAGTGGAGTGTTACCGTAGCTAATGATTTTTGAATAACCGGGTCAAAGAGTTTGACAGGTCAGTCTCGGATCATTAGGGCTCGTCATCTGTAGGTCAATTATGTCCCTCGGTTGGCTCAAACAGGATATATAGAGGGTTTACAGTTTAGTGTGGATTTGAAGTGTTCAAATTCATTAAAAGGGTATTTATGTCATTTATATGAGATTTGATTGACATAATATATAGTTTAATGTGAATGAGATTCATAATAAACTATAGGCTAGCGTAATTGATTAATTAGTGCTAATTTAGAGAAATTGAATTGAGAGAAATTAAATTTAATGTGATTCAATTTAAAATCCACAATTATACAAATGTGATTTGTAGAATAAGGTATGAGATATATTATTATATATGAGTTATGCAAATATGATTTGCATAACCTTAGGTTGTGGTAAAATGGTAAATAGGTGGCGATTTCAACTCCACCTATCACCATTATATAAAGCCTTTGTGAGAAGGCTTTAGTGATCTCACAAGTCATTTTTGTATTTCATCCAAGAGCTCTCTCTCAAACTCTATCAATCTCTCTCAAATTTCTCTCTACCCTTAAACCAAAAGAGTCCCACTACTCTCCCTTTACCGAAGGAGAACAATCGAGAAGATCAACTGGAGGTGTCCAATTTGTTCGTTGTTCGTGCGGATCCAGGTTGAGTTGCAAGTCAGCGTTGCAACGCTGAGGCGTTGGGCGCGTTGCGGACAAGTTGCACGCTGCAGTGTTGCAACGTTGCAAGCGTAGAGGGGCAGTTCGCGCAAGGAGTGGTGTGATGTTTTTTACTGAACGTGGCGCGTTATTTTTATTATTTTTAATTATTATTTTATTTATAAAATGTAATTTAAATTATTAATTAATATTACAATAAAAGTTATATTAATGTTAATTGTTTTAATTAATGTCCCTAAATTGCAAAAACCGGTCTAATTTTGCTATTTAATTTATTTTATGCATGAGATGTATGAAATTTATTATTTCTATGAGCATAATGTATGTCATATAGATTAAAATCCCACCTTAGGTTAAACATATCATGCATCATATTTATATTATAAGAGTTATAATATATAATATGCATGATAGGATTATATTATAAGATTTATAATATAATGTTACATGTTTAATTTAATTAATATAAGTGTTATATTTCTTAGATTAAAAGCATGCACATGCATTTAATTCATGTGATGTATGTATGTTATAGAGTTTATTATTCATGTGATGAATGATCAAGCACTATAACATAGAAATGCATGTAACCTAAGTTAATTATTAGTTTTAAATTGTTTAGAACTTGAATAATTATACTTAGGTTTTCTAGTTCTAATAAAATTAGAATTAGGAAATCAAATATGACTCATGAATGTAGACTAATTAGTAACTCTGTCTAAGGAAGGTTCTGTCTAAGGCTGGGGTATTAAAGTTGACGATTTGCAGAACACCCCTACCTGGGAACCGACCTGGGAGTGAATTTGATCCGGAGATTCATAGGTTATATTATCGTGAGTGTCGTTAATTAAATGTTAATTAATTTACTCACATAGACCTAAGTTAATAATGTGATTATAGACTTAGGCTAATCAAATATTAGAGTTATATTGGTAGACTTAAGTAAATATTAGCCGATTTATCTAGGTCAATCCCGATTAATTTAAAGTGATGAGTGGGAGGAAATAAAGTGTATAAGATACATTTAATTTTTCGACCACAAATCTCCGTTAACGTTCACACCGTGAGATCCATACTCGACCTCGTGGCGCAAATGGGAGCATCCCTCTTTGGATGGTATTTGTATGGGTCAATATCAACATGAATGGAGAGAGTACATATAGAGAGTAGGAGCGAAACCTGTGAAAACGGGACCCACGATCTCTTCTTTCGATTCACACCGTGAGACGCCTATGATCCGCCTGCTAGTTTGGCCTGGACCAGACAATCCCTTCGGAGGGCCTTGATCATGGGAGTCGGAACACCGTGAATTCCCGAAAGGGATACAATTTCCTTGTTGGTTTTCCTTCATGGTTCACCCTTTGGTGGCTATTGTTTGGACGGATACTTGGAAATTTAAAGATTGAGGGTGACACTCACGGGATTCATTAAGAGTTAATGGATTCAGACCGAAAAATGATAACTGGATGTCTAATGGAATAAGAGTTATTCTGGTATTAGGGTCTGGTCGAGAAATTCTCGTCCTAGAGGAGGAGTGGTTATGTTCACCCTTCGGTGGCGGTCATTCTAAACCTTTGGAGTATCATTGCAAATTTTTATGATCTAGGGATCACAGGATAAAATTTTGCTAAAACATGATTGGATTTTCAAAGTTTTTGCAAGAGTAATACAAAGTTTTTACTTGTTTTAAGAAAAAATGTCTAGCTCAATCATTGTACTATTACCTTTTGATAAACTCGTGGGAGATAATTTCCAAACGTGGAAAAATAATATTAACACTATACTCGTAACTGACGACCTAAAGTTCGTGCTCACTGAGGAGTGTCCTTAGGTGTCGGGCTCGACCGAATCACGAAGTGTTCGTGATGCATACGATCGATGGATCAGGGCTAATGAAAAGGCCAAGGTCTATATCATTGTCAGCTTATCTGAAGTCTTGGCAAAGAAGTATGAGGTGATGATCACCGCCAAGGAGATCATGCAATCCTTGCAGGAAATGTTTGGACAACAATCCTTTTAGGTCCGGCACGATTCCCTAAAACACGTCTTCAATGCGCGGATGAAAGAAGGGACGTCTGTCCATGAACATGTTTTGGACATGATGATCCACTTTAATCTGGCAGAGATGAACGGGTCTTCGATCGACGAGTCGAGCCAGGTCAGCTTTATTTTGGAGACTCTTCCGAAGAGTTGTTGGGATTTATGCCCTAAAACTCGTAGTTTGTAATTATGTTCTAATTAATGTAATAAAGTGTTATTATTTCAATAAAGTGTTATTGTTCGCTATCTACGAGTTTGCCTTTATTTAAAACCCTAAATCCAATAAACTAAACATCCAAGGCTGTTAAATGAATCTTTAAGCCGAATGTAATGTACATAAAAAGGATCTCGGTCGAGATCTGACCTAAAGGGTCTATAGTTAGGGGATAAGGTTTGGGTACCTTACCCTGGTAAAACTATGGATATGGCCCACTTTGTATTTGATACAAACACTGTGATCCTAACGTGTTCGTGTAGATGACATGTGAGTGGGGATATCTTATGTAATGAGATTACATAAGACCGAACCACGAAATAGTAACCTCTAGCTGTAACTTCGTTGACTAGTTAGGTTTCTATTTCACTAGGATAACCTAAGCAACTTGATCTCAATCCTGAGCAGGTTACGAACTCCTGTTCGTGAGGGATTGTCCTTTGACTAGTATGGATGAGAGTGGCCAGATTCGCCGACTAAATATGCCTACCTTCTTCGAGACAAGACCGAGTGAGCGGCTGGAAACTTAACTTAGCAAGATGGAATTCATTCCTTCCCGCCTACTAGGGTAAGTAGAGGAATGTTCCCTTAAGTGGTGTCTCCATATATGATTGTATGCATTTAATCCATGCCTAATTAGATTAGAGTTGATTATATGTTGTTCTGTATTTTTTTGGTCAATGTACTGGTTTTTGTTTTTAGCAAAACAATCAAGCAAATTAACGATCCCAATCACGTTTCCGCTGCTGAAGGAGATCAGATCTCCATCAATTGGTATCAGAGCAATGCTTGTATTGTTTTGTTTTGAAACAAAAATTGCATTGATTTGGTGGGAATTGCATTTGGTTTGCTGTAAAACTTGTTTAGGAATGTTTTGGCCTTAGTTTACTTTGATTTTGATCAATTAGTATGTAAAGGCCCCTGCATTTTTGGGCAAAAAGTGCAAAATTGAGTCTGTAATTGAGTTACGAGTCGTTCGAGACCAATTTCAAGCAATTCGGTGGAGAATCGAAGGAGAAATTGAAGAACGAAGTTGCTGTGTTCGTGAGTTTCAGCTACTGCCGAAGCAGCAGCGTTGCAACGCTAAAGAACAGCGTCGCAACGCCAGCGCTCCCTATCAACGCGGGCGCTCAAGGGGTCAGCGGCATTGCAATGTTGGCCTCAGCGTTGCAACGTCGTGGGGCATTCCAGCAGCTGCAGACCGGTTCGGTTGGTTCAAGTTTTTTGGTCTGGTTTGAGCGATTCAAGGCCGGTTCAGGATGTTTTTGAACCGGTTTCATGAAATAAATCAATGTAATTTATTTTGTTTTTTGCACTTTAGGGGCCAAATTATTCCGATTTTACAGCTTTTTATCTATATGAAGGTTATTTAGATTATTCCCACCTTAGGATAAGCATGTTCATGCATTTTATTTATATAAATGTTATATGAATATGGTTGAATGCATGACTAATTTATTTTTTCATGAGTAATTAATTATAAGTGTTATAATTAGATTATATGGAAAATAAATTGCATGGAGCATGAAATTACTTAGTTTAAAATAAATGTTATTTTGTTTAAGTAATTTTATAATTCAAGTAGTTGAATTTCTTTTATAATTCCAATTTGAATATTGATTGTTGAATTTATAATATAGTTTCTTTATCATAGGTTAATTATTAAAATTTATAAAAGTTATAAATTAAAGGGGTTTTAGAAACCATAACCTATAATAAAGAAATGCATGCAAACATAGGAACTTGGGTTAAATTTAATTAGTTTAAAATCGTTTAAAATTAATTTAGACCTAAGTTTCAATTTCAAATAGGATTAGAAATAAGTCTTACGTAATATTTTGAATAGTTTAAAATATAGTAGGACTTTAGGACTTTGGTTATAAGGGAACTCTACCGGTGAAGTTCTGTCTAAGGCTGGGGGTACTTAAGCTGACGGTTAACGGAACACCTCCTACCTGGGAACTGACCCGAAACCTGAGTTGAATTAACCTCAATTCTGTTTTATCTCTAGGTAATTAAAATGTTTATTCACCTAGACATAAGGTTTTAAGACCTAGTTATAATAGTTATAATAGGCATAGACTTAGATAGATTCTTTTAGCTAGAATCCGACTAAGTTAAATATCATACCCTAATTTTAGGAACTTCAGTGGGAGAAAACAAGATGTTCGCATCGAGTTTACTCTCACGTCCTCAAGAGTTCACACCGTGAGTTCCATGCTCGGCTACGTGGTGTCAATAAGGCGTCCCCCTACGGTATGTATTTGCATGGTTCAATACCAAGGTGATTGAGGGAAGTATCCATAGTAAATGGGAGCAGGACGCGTGTCAACGTATCCTACAGTCTCCTTCATTAGGTCGCACCGTGATATTTCTATAGTCCACCGCTAGGTTGTCCGGGAATGCCAAACCCTACTGAGAGCTCCGACTATAGGGATCGGAACACCGCGAACTCCAGAAATGGATAGGGTCTCTTAGGTTGTTTGTCAACAGTTGTCTTTCTTAATAGTAGCCTGTTGGCTCGGACCTATTGGATCTGAAAATGGTAGGGTCACATTTACAGGATGAGTTAAGTTAGTTAACAAGTCCTTGACCAAACAAACGGTAGCTAAGGACCATTGGGACATGAGATGTTCAGTAGTGGAAATTGGTACCGAGAAAGTCTCAATTCAAGGGAGGAATGATGATGCACCTGAAGCGGAGGCTTTTGTTCTAAACCCTTGAAGTATCGTTGCAAGATTAAAGGTTTAACTTAAGCGGTGAGTTTTAGTTTAAACACTAGGGTTCTTTAATAATTTTGCTAAACTAGATTGGTTTTTACAATGGGTTTAAAGGCATAACTAATTAGAACTATTTTGGATTTTCAGCATGTCGTCCTCATTTATAGCCTTACTCAAAAAGGAACGTTTAACTGGTGGAAGTCAAACCGAGATGTGATCTTTGTTTTTGACGACCTTCGATTCGTACTAACTGAGGAATGTCCTCAGATTCCTGCTCAAGACGCACCTCAATCAGTTAAGGATGCATTTGACCGTGCATTGGGCCAAGGCAAATGAAAAAGCCAAGGCATATATCCCGGTGGGATATCCGATGTTTTAGCCGGGAGATTACGAGGTATGGTCTCATTTCGTGAGATCATGGACTATCTGCAAAATTTGTCTAGACAACAAATCGAACAAATTCGCACGCGAATCCATCAAATACGTTTATAACGCACGCATGAAGGAGGAAACTTCAGTGAGGGAACATGTTCTCGATCTTATAGTTCACTTCAACGTGGCCGAAATGAACGGAGCGGTCATAGATGAGCAAATTCAGGTATTCTTCATCCTGGAATCTCTTCCGAAGAGTTTCCTGCCATTCCGTAGAAATGCGTAGTTGAACAAAAAGGAGTATAACCTGACTTCCCTCCTAAATGAACTACAAACTTTCGAGTCTCTTATTAAGAATAAGGGACAGGCTGATGGAGAGCCAAATCCGTTTGCCCATTCCAAAAGGTTCCAGAAGGGTTCATCCTTTGGGACTAAGCCCTGTGGTTCAACTCGGAGGAAGAGGAAAGGAGGAAAAGGGAAAGCTTCTGCCACTGCAGATATTGAGCTCAAAGAGAAGAAAGGTAAATTAGATTTACTTGTTCTTGAAACATGTTTAGTGGAAAATGATGATTTAACCTGGATACTTGATTGAGAGCCACTAATCACGTTTGCTCTTCATTTGAGGAAACTAGTTCCTTCAAGGAGCTCGAAGAGAGGGTGAGATGACGCTCGAGGTCGGAGCGGAGAGGCGTCGTCTCGGCTCGTGCGATGGGAGATGCCAAGTTATTTTTCAGAGATAGATTTCTTTCTTTAAAAAATCAGTATATAGTTCCTAAGCTTAAAAGGAACTTAATTTCTATCTCTTGTTTAATAGAACTTGGTTATTGTATTTCTTTTCAATCAATGAAGCGTTCATTTTGAAAGAGGGTGCCAATATTTGTTACGCTAAATGAAAAATGAAGCATGCATGCATGAAACAAGAATAAAACTAAAACAATTTTAAATCATGAGATGTTTAAGAATGCTAACACTCAAAATAAAAGGCAAAGAATTTCTCCAAATAATAATACCTATCTGTGGCATCTTAGACTTGGTCATATTAATCTCAACCGGATTGAGAGACTTTCTAAGAATGGACTTCTAAACAAGTTAGAAGATGATTCTTTACCGCCTTGCGAGTCTTGCTTGGAAGTTAAAATGACCAAACGACCTTTTACTGGAAAAGGTTATAGAGCCGTAGAGCCCCTAGAACTTGTGCATTCGAATCTTTATGGTCCGGTGAATGTTAAAGCTCGAGGAGGGTTTGAATATTTCATCTCTTTCATAGATGATTATTCGAGGTATGGTTATCTATACCTAATGCATCACAAGTCTGAAGCTCTTGAAAAGTTCAAAGAGTATAAGGCTGAAGTAGAGAATGCATTAGGAAAAACCATTAAAACACTTCGATCTGATCGAGGTGGAGAGTACATGGATTTGAGATTCCAAGACTATATGATAGAACATGGAATTAAATCTCAACTTTCTGCACCTAATACACCACAGCAAAATGGTGTGTCAGAAAGGAGAAATAGAACCTTGTTAAACATGGTTCGTTCTATGATGAGCTATGCTCAATTGCCTGCCTCGTTTTGGTGATACGCAGTATAGACTGCAATTCAAATTTTGAACAGTGTTCCGTCAAAAAGTGTTTCAGAAATACTTTTTGAACTTTGGAAGGGGCGTAAACCTAGTTTACAACACTTCAGGATTTGGGACTGTCCGACACACGTGCTCGTGACAAAATCCAAAGAAACTAGAACCTCGTTCAAGATTGTGCCAATTTGTTGGCTATCCCAAAGAAACGAGAGGTGGTCTTTTCTACGACCCACAAGAAAATAAGGTGATTGTATCGACAAACGCCACGTTCTTGGAGGAAGATCACATGAGAAACCATAAACCGCGTAGTAAATTGGTACTAAATGAAGCTACACATGAGCCAACAAGAGTTGTTGATCAAGCTGGACCTTCATCAAGAGTTTATGGAGGAGTCAGCACCTCAAGTCAGTCTCGTCCTTCTCAATCGTTGGAAATGCCTTGACGCAGTGGGAGGGTTGTTTCCCAACCTGACCGCTACTTGGGTTTATTGAAACTCAAGTTGTCATACCGATGACGGCGTAGAAGATCCATTGTCTTATAAGCAGGCAATGAATGGCGAGACAAGGACCAATGGATCAAAGCCATGGACCTTGAAATGGAGTCAATGGACTTCAATTCAAAGATGGGAACTTGTAGACCAACTGAAGGGGTTAGACCCATAGGGTGTAAGTGGATCTATAAGAGAAAGAGAGATGCGTAGGAAAGGTACTGGACCTTTAAGGCTAGACTTGTAGCAAAGGGTTTTACCCAAAGGGAAGGAGTTGACTATGAAGAAACTTTTTCCCCATTTGCTATCTTTGAAGTTTATAAGGATACTCTTGTCCATAGCCGCGTTTTATGATTATGAAATTTGGCAATTGGACGTCAATTCTACCTTTTTGAATGGTAATCTTGACGAGAGCATCTATATGTCTCAGCCCGAAGGGTTCATAGCACAAGGTCAGGAGCAAAAAGTTTGCAAGCTTAATCGATCCATTTATGGATTGAAACAAGCATCAAGATCTTGGAATATAAGATTTGATACTGCGATCAAGTCTTATGGATTTGACCAAAACGTTGACGAGCTTTGTGTTTACAAGAGGATCGTCAACGACAAAGTAGCTTTGTTAGTACTTTATGTGGATGATATCCTACTCATTGGAAATGATGTAGGATACCTAACTGACATAAAGAATTGGCTGGCGACCCAATTCCAAATGAAAGATTTGGGAGAGGCGCATTATGGTCTTGGGATTCAGATCTTTAGGAATCGGAAGAACAGAATGCTAGCACTGTCTCAAGCGTCTTATATCGACAAAATGTTGTCCAGATATTCGATGCAGAATTCCAAGAGGGGCTTATTACCCTTGAGCACGGAGTTCATGCATCAGAGAGCAGTGTCCCAAGACACCTCAAGAAGTTGAGGATATGAGACATATTCCCTATGCCTCTGCCTCTGCAGTAGGTAGCTTAATGTATGCTATGCTATGCACGAGGTCGGACATTTGTTATGCAGTGGGAATAGTCAGTAGGTACCAGTCCAATCCAGGGTTAGATCACTGGACAACAGTTAAAAATATCCTCAAGTATCTAAGGAGAACGATGGACTATATGCTTGTGTATGGATCTAAGGATCTGATCCTTACTGGATACACTGATTCTGATTTTCAGACCGATAAGGATTCTCGGAAATCCACATCGAGATCAGTTTTCACCCTTAACGGGGGAGCTATAGTATGGCGAAGCATCAAGCAAGGATGCATAAGCGAGGTAAGCACATCGAGAGGAAGTATCACCTGATACGAGAGATAGTGCAACGAGGAGATGTGACAGTCAAGAAGATCGCTTCGGAGCACAATATTGTTGATCCGTTTACAAAGACTCTCACGGCTAAAGTGTTCGAGGGTCATCTGGAAAGTCTGGGTCTACGAGATATGTACATACGCTAATCTAGGGCAAGTGGGAGATATGTAATGGGTTATATGGATGCCCTAATTTATTGTATTTCTACTGTTTTAGATTCTGATGTACCCCACTAGAGTTTTAGTTCAAGTGGGAGTTTGTTGGGATTTATGCCCTAAAACTCGTAGTTTGTAATTATGTTCTAATTAATGTAATAAAGTGTTATTATTTCAATAAAGTGTTATTGTTCGCTATCTACGAGTTTGCCTTTATTTAAAACCCTAAATCCAATAAACTAAACATCCAAGGTTGTTAAATGAATCTTTAACTGAATGTAATGTACATAAAAAGGATCTTGGTTCGAGATACAGCCTAAATGGTCTATCGTTAGGGGATAAGGTTTGGGTACCTTACCCTGGTAAAACTATGGATATGGCCCACTTTGTATTTGATACAAACACTGTGATCCTAACGTGTTCATGTAGATGACATGTGAGTGGAGATATCCTATGTAATGAGATTACATAAGACCAGACCACGAAATAGTAACCTCTAGTTGTAGCTCCGTTGACTAGTTAGGTTTCTATTTCACTAGGATGACCTAGGCAACTTGATCTCAATCTTGAGCAGGTTACGAACTCCTGTTCGCGAGGGATTGTCCTCTGACTAGTATGGGTGAGAGTGGCAAGATTCGCCGACTCAATATGCCTACCTTCTTGGGGACAAGACCGAGTGAGCGGCTGGGAACTTAACTTAGCAAGATTGAATTCACTACTTCCCGCCTACTAAGGTAAGTAGAGGAATCTTCCCTTAAGTGGTGTCTCCGGGACTTGAACAAAGGTTCTGACCCTCTCATTGGCGAGAGGGACTCTGTTTGTTGGTAGGACCACAAACAAATTGTTCATTAGAGAGCAATTGGTACTTAAGGCACAAGATGTAACCTAGGGTAAAGCGGTAATTTGACCCGGTGGTGTTACGAACATTCGTGAAGGATTGACTTGTTGTTATTGGTCAATATCCATGGACACGTAAATATATATCTGCGGTGAGAAGAGTGCGGTGTGGGACTTTAGTGGAGTGTTCCATGATTAACGAATGTTGATTGGGAGGTTAATGAGATTAGCGAAAGCGGTCTAAATATCGTTAGAGCTTACGATCCAGAGGTCCATTAGGTCCACCTTCTAGCTCGCATGAGGTTCTTAGATCATTTGAATTTGAAATGTTCAAATTCATTAGGGAATATATTTAATGTATATGGATACGATATAATATATAGTTTTGGAACTATATATTATAAATTTAATGTGAATATGATTCATATTAAATTACTTGAGAGAATTGAATATTTGAAAGAGTTCAAATATCAAATTCAAATGTGAATGTGATTCATATTTGAAAACTATAGGTTATAATTTAATGTGCATAAGATGTACATTAAACTATAGGATAATGGGTAAAATGATTAAATGTGATTTAATCATTTAATATTATATATGAATTAAATATGATTTAATTTAATGTATGTAATTATTATTAAATATTAATATAATATTAAATGAGAACGTGTCAAGAGGACACGTTCCCACCACTCCCCATCTCTCCTCTCGATAGGGAAGTGGGAGTTACCCATGAATCCTTCTTCTCTGCGGTAGAAGAAGGCATTGATCGAGTAATGATGATGAATTATTTTTTTGGAGAATTGCTCTCTCTCTCTCACACTCTCAAATTCTCTTCATCTTCCAATTGTTGGAAACCTTCCCACCAAGGAAGATTTAAGATCTCAGAGGATAGAAAGTTTTCCTCATGGTGTTGTCCAATTGAAAAAAACAGAGAAGCATCTTGGAAGTTCCTGTGTTGCTGTCTTATTTGGAGCAAGGAGTTGCTGCAAGTTGAAACTACAAAGGTAACTTCTATATCCCCTTTTAGTTTAATAGTTAAACTCCATATATGTTTGATGCATTTAATCCATGCCTAATTAGATTAGAGTTTATTATATACTTGTACTGTATTTTTTGGGTCAATGTACTGGTTTTTGTTTTTAGCAAAACAATCAAGCAAATTAACGATCCCAATCACGTTTCCGCTGCTGAAGGAGATCAGATCTCCATCAAGAGTTTCCTTCAGTTTCATAGCAATGTTGTTATGAACAAAATTAGCTACACTCTGACAACCCTTCTTAACGAACTACAGAACTTCCAGTCCTTGATGATGATCAAGACACCGGACGCTGAGGCAAATGTTGCCTTCAAGTCTTATCACAGGGGTTTGACCTCTGAGACAAAACTGTAGGTTCTTCAGGCCCGAAAGTGAAGAAGAAAAAGATGAAGAAGGGTAAAACTGACCGTGTTGCCGCCCAGAAGGACAAGAATGTCAAGGAAGTTGCAGAGAAATGAAAGTGTATCCACTGCAATGGGGATGGACACTGGAAGCGTAACTGTCCCAAGTTCCTTACCGACGGGAAGAAAGAAGGTAAATGTGATTTACTTGTTACAGAAATCTGTTTAGTGGAGAGTAATGACTCTGCTTGGATACCGGATTCAGGCGCCACTAACCATGTTTGTTCTTCTTTTCAGGGAATTAGTTCCTGGCAGCAGCTGCGAGAGGGTGAGATAACGCTACGGGTAGGATTCGGGGAGGTTGTCTCTGCTACAGCAATCGACACGGTGAAGCTGTTTTTTGGCAGGAATTACATTTTATTAGATAATATGTATATAGTACCAGGGTTTACTAGAAACCTTGTTTCTATTTCCTGTCTACTTAAACACTGTATTTCTGCCAATTTTTCTAGTAATAAAGCATTTATTTCTATAAATGGAAATTTGTTGTGTTCAGCTTCGCTTGAGAATAACTTATACGTTTTGAAACCTAATTCGGTCAAAAGTGTTTTGAATACTGAATTGTTTAAAACAGCTGAAACACAAACTAAGAGAGTAAGAGTTTCTCCTAAACAAAATGTCCATCTTTGGCATCTAAGGTTCGGCTACATTAATCTCAATAGGATTGGGAGACTAGTGAAGAGTGGACTTCTAAGCGAGTTGGAAGAAAACTCTTTACCGGTATGTGAATCATGCCTTGAAGGCAAAATGACCAAACGTCCTTTTAATAGAAAAGGATATAGAGCCAAAGAGCCTCTTGAGGTTATACATTCTGACCTCTGTGGTCCGATGAGTGTTAAAGCACGAGGAGGTTATGAATACTTTGTATCTTTTATAGATGACTATTCAAGGTATGGGTATATTTACCTAATGCATAGGAAGTCTGAAACTCTTGAAAAGTTCAAGGAGTACAAGACTGAGGTTGAGAACCTGTTAGGTAAAACAATAAAAACACTTCGATCGGATCGAAGTGGAGAGTATATGGACACTGAATTCCAAGACTATATGATAGAACATGGAATTAAAACTCCCGTAGCGAGGTCTTGGGCAAACCTTTTCGATCACCACGACGTTCAAAGTCGTTCAATACCGTTCAAAGTCATACAACACGAACTTAATTGCATTAGGTTAAACACGTTCAAGGTCATAATTTATTGTTGCCCAAGACCTTGAGTTTTAATTCCCTGGAATTCAAAGTCGTTCAATACCGTTCAAAGTCATAATTTATTGTTGTCCATAATCATACAACAATTGCATAATTTACTGTTTTTCACAACGATCACCACGACGTTCAAAGTCGTTTCCGCTGCGGGAGTTTTATTCCCTTCAGATACGTCATTCAGTTGTGGGGTATTAGGTGCTGAGAGTTGAGACTGGATTACTTATTCTATCAAATAGTCCTGAAATCTCAAGTCCATATACTCTCCACCTTGATCGGATCGAAGTGTCCTGATGGTTTTCCCTAATGCATTTTCCACTTCAGTCTTGAACTCTTTGAACTTTTCAAGAGCCTCGGAATTATGATGCATTAAGTATAGAAAACCATACCTCGAATAATCATCTATGAAGGAGATGAAATATTCATACCCTCCTCGAGTTTTAACATTGACTGGAGCACAAAGATCCGAATGTATAAGCTCTAAGGGCTCTTTGGCTCTATAACCTTTTCCAGTAAAAGGTCGCTGAGTCATTTTTCCTTCTAGGCAGGACTCACAAGGAGGTAAAGAATCATCTTCTAACTTGTTTCAAAATCCATTCTTAATTAATCTCTCAATCCGGTTGAGATTTATGTGACCAAATCTTAGATGCCAAAGATAGGTATTATTATTCGGAGAAGTCTTTTGCCTTTTACTTTGAGTATTTGCAGTTTGATTCGGTTTTAATACATACAAGTCGTTTCTATTTTAGCTGAACAAATATTGACACCCTTTTTCGAAATGAACGCTTCATTAAAAGAAAAAGAAATACAATATCCATGTTCAATTAAACAAGAGATAGATAATAAGTTTCTCTTGATTCTAGGAACTATATACAGATTTTCTAAAAATAAAAATCTATCTCTAAAAAACAGCTTCGCATCTCCCACTGCACGAGCTGAGATGATGTCTCCCGTTCTGACCCTGAGCATCGTCTCACCCTCATCGAGCTCCCTGAAGGAACTAGGTTCCTGTAAAAAAGAGCAAACGTGGTTAGTGGCTCCTGAATCAAGTATATAGGTAAAGTCATCGCTTTCCACTAAGCAAGTTTCTAGAACAAGTAAATCGCATTTACCTTTCTTCTCTTTGAGCTCAGCAAGGTACTTTGGGCAGTTTCGTTTCCAGTGCCCGTCCATGTTTCAGTGGAAACACTTTCCTTTATCTGCAACCTTGGTATTTCTCTTGCCCTTGTCAGCAGCGGTAGGTGATTTTCCCTTCCCTTCTTTCTTCTTTTTCTGGATCTTCTTAAGGCTAGAATGTTGGGATTTTTGTCATAATCTCGTGTTTGTAATATATTGTTTGAAATTAATAAGAGTTATTCATTTCATCACTTTGTGTCTCGCAATATTTATAAACTTTTCTAATAAACTAAGCTCTAGGGTCATTGAATTTATGAGAGATCTAGAACTTGAACGGTGTGTAGTGGACACACAGGGAGGATCACGTTCGAGTTAATGACCCGAAGCGGTCTCTGATATATGGATAGGGTTGGAGACCTAATCCTGGATACACTGTGGATGCGGCCTGCTTTGTATTAGATACAAACGAGGTGATCTGACACGTTCATGTGGTTGACATGCGAGTGGGGGCATCATGTGCAATGAGATTGTACAAGATCGGATCGTGATTTATTAGACTTACTGATGTAACACCGTTAACAGTATAGAGCTAATAAATTCGTAGATGACCATTAGTGACTCGACCTTAATCCTGAGCGTGTCACGGACTCCTGTCTGCGGGGGTTTGTCCTTTGACTAGTACGGGTGAGGGTGGCCACTGTTGTTCGCCCAATATGCTTATCTTCTCGGGGCGGGACCACGTGGGAGTTGGGAACTTGACTACGCAAGAATGAATTCACTGTTCCCGACTTAGGAAACTAGAGGGTTGTTCCCTTAAGTGTTGTCTCTAGGGCTTGAACAACGGGGCCCCACTCTCTCATTGGCCTGAGAGGGTTGTTGTTTATGGTTGGACCATGCAACGTAGTTGTTCATTAGAGGAGCAGTGGGACTTAAGGAGTAAGAGGTAGACATAGGGGTAAAATGGTAATTTGACCCGGTGTGACTACTGAACAACTGTGAAGGGTCGACTCATGGGTATTGGTTATATCGATGGACACAACTTGTCCTACATGATGATGAGAGTGCAGCTCACGGGCTTTAGTGGAGTGTTACCGTAGCTAATGAATGTTGAATAACAGGGTCAAAGAGTTTGTGAGTTAGTCTCGGATCATTGGAGCTCAAATCACGTGTAGGTCCATTAGGTCCTCGGTTGGCTCAAATTGGACAAATTGAGGGTTTATAGTTTGGTGTGAATTTGAAGTGTTCAAATTCATTATTTGGGTATTTATGTCGTTTATATGAGATATAGATGACATAATATATAGTTTGATGTGAATGAGATTCATAATAAACTATAGTATAGCCTAATTGATTAATTAGTGCTAATTGGAGAAATTGAATTGAGAGAAATTAAATTGAATGTGATTCAATTTATAATTCCACATTTATGCAAATGAGATTTGTATAATAAGGTATGAGATACCTTATATTATATAATATGCAAATGTGATTTGTATATTATATAGTTGTGGTAAAATTGTGATTTGGTGGAGGTTTTAACTTCATCACACAATAGTATTTAAAGGCTTTGCAAGAAGCCTTTGGTATGTCATTTGCCATTTTTTTGGATTTCCATCCAAAGAGAGCAAGTGTTTTCTCTCTAGAATTCTCTCAATTCTCTCTAAAACTTCTCCTTACCCAAAACCAAAGGGAGTCCCACCTACTCTCCCTCAACCCCCCGAGAACAACCGAGAAGACCCTTTGGAGGTGTCTCCTTGTTCGGATCGAGGATCGAGTTCGAGGAGTTCGTTGGTACGAGAGAGATCGTGACCGGAGAAGGAGAAAACGTTGAAGAAGAGTTCTTCAAGAGGTTAGTACTTTTACTACACTTGTTTTCTTCTTCTTCTTTGCATGTTTAGCCTAGGATCTATGAGATATATTCAATTTTAAGATAGAATTACACAACGGATCAACGACGTTTCACAACGTCTTCCGCTGTGGGAATTCAAAATCCCTTCACGATGAATGTTAAAGCTCGGGGTAGTTATGAGTACTTTGTGTCTTTCATAGACGACTACTCCAGATATGGGTATATTTACCTAATGCATAAGAAGTCTGAAACTCTTGAAAAGTTCAAGGAGTACAAGACTGAGGTTGAGAACCTCTTAGGTAAATCGCTTAAAACACTTCGATCGGATCGAGGTGGAGAGTACATGGACACTGAATTCCAGGACTATATCATAGAACACGGAATCACGTCCCAACTCTTAGCGCCTGGTATGCCACAGCAAAATGGTGTATCGGAGAGGAGAAACAGAACCTTGTTGGACATGGTTCGGTCGATGATGAGCTATGCTCGTCTCCCTGATTCTTTTTTGAAGTGCGCGGTGGAGACTGCGGTTTATATTTTGAACAACGTTCCCTCAAAGAGTGTTTGTGAAACACCTTTCGAGCACTGGAGTGGACGTAAAGGCAGTTTACATCACTTCAGGATTTGGAGATGCCCGGCCCATGTGTTAGTGTCAAACTCGAAAAAGTTGGAACCCCGTTCGAAATTGTGCCTATTCGTAGGTTACCCTAAAGAGACTAGGGGTGGTCTGTTTTACGATCCTAGGGAAAATAGGGTGCTTGTGTCGACAAACGCCACTTTCCTAGAGGAAGACCACGTCAGGGATCATTTCCCAAGGAGTAAAATTGTATTAAATGAAATGGACAGTACATCAGCAAGAGTTGCTGATGGGGCTAGTACGTCAACAAGTGTTGTTGATCCTAGCACGTCTAGTCAAATCCGTTCCCAAGAGTTGGGAATGCCTCGACGTAGTGGGAGGGCTGTGAGACAACCTGATCGCTATATGGGTTTAGCTAAAACCTCAGTTGTCGCTCCTGATGATGACTGTGAGGATCCATTGACCTATGATCAGGCAATGGTTGATGTTGACAAAGACGAGTGGATTAAAGCTATGGACCAGGAAATGGAGTCTATGTACTTCAATTACGCATGGGAGCTTGTGGATCAACCGGATGGGGTAAAACCTATTGGTTGCAAATGGATCTACAAGCGTAAACGTGGCGTAGATGGGAAGGTGCAGACCTTCAAAGCCCGACTAGTGGCAAAGGGTTTTACCCAGGTTGAAGGGGTTGACTATGAGGAGACCTTTTCGCCTGTTGCCATGGTAAAGTCGATCAGGATCCTTCTGGCCATAGCCGCGTATTATGACTACGAGGTATGGCAGATGGATGTCAAGACAACCTTTCTGAATGGCAAACTGGATGAAACCATCTACATGAACCAGCCCAAAGGGTTCATTGCCCAAGGCTAAGAGCAAAAGGTTTGCCGGCTTCATAGGTCCATTTATGGATTGAAACAGGCTTCGAGGTCTTGGAATATAAGGTTTGATGAGGCGATCAAATCTTATGGCTTTGATCAAAATGTCGACGAGCCTTGTGTCTACAAGAAAATCGCTGACAAAAGCGTCGCATTTTTGGTATTGTACGTGGGCGATATTCTTCTCATTGGGAATGAGGTAGAATTTCATCGACGTTAAAAAGTGGCTAGCCGCAATTCCAAATGAAAGATTTGGGAGAAGCTCGAGTATGTTCTAGGTATCCGAGATAGTCCAGGAACAGGAAGAGCAGAATGCTAGCCTTGTCTCAGCGCCTTATATTGAAAAGATGTTGTCTAGATATAAGATGCGGAACTCCAAGAAGGGCTTGCTGCCTTTCAGGCATGGGGTTCACTTGTCTAAAGATCAGTGTCCTAAGACTCCTCAAGATGTTGAGGATATGAGACGAATTCCATATGTTTCAGCTGTAGGGAGCCTGATGTATGCCATCTTTGTGTACTAGGCCAGACATCCGTTATGCGAAGAGGAATTGTCGGTGAGATATCAGTCCAATCCAGGATTAGATCACTGGACAGCGGTAAAGGCAATCCTCAAGTATCTTAGGAGAACGAGGAACTACAGCTTAGTGTATGGTAGTGGGGATTTGATCCTTCACGGGATACATGATTCTAATTTTCGGCATCGATGAGGATTCTAGGAAATCCACCTCAAGGTCACCTTCATTCGAATGGAGAGTTGTAGTATGGCGAAGCATCAAGCAGGGATGCATCGCTGATTCCACTATGGAAGGGAGTATGTTGCGGCTTGTGAAGTTGCAAAGGAAGCTGTTTGGCTTAGGAAGTTCATGACAGATTTGGAAGTTGTTCCTAACATGAACTTGTTGATCACACTGTTCTGTGATAACAGTGGTGCAGCAGCCAACTCACGTGAGCCTCGGAGCCATAAGAAACGCAAACACATTGAGCGCAAGTATCATCTGATACGGAAAATTGTGCACCGTGGAGACGTGACGGTCACGAAGCCTCTCACGGCTAAAGTGTTTGAGGGTCACCTAGAGAGTCTAGGTCTTCGAGAGCTTCCTGACTAGGGCAAGTGGGAGATGTGTAAACGGGTATTCAATGCCCTAGTTTATTGTATTACTTCGTTGTAATTTATGTACATTTCTGAAATGTATTTTCTCCACTAGTTTAGTCCAAGTGGGAGTTTGTTGGGATTTTTGTCCTAATCTCGTGTTTGTAATATATTGTTTGAAATTAATAAGAGTTATTCATTTCATCACTTTGTGTCTCGCAATATTTATAAACTTTTCCTATAAACTAAGCTCCAGGGTCATTGAATTTATGAGAGAACTAGAACTTGAACGGTGTGTAGTGGACACACAGGGAGGATCACGTTCGAGTTAATTACCCGAACGGTCTACAGTATATGGATAGGGTTGGAGACCTAATCCTGGATACATTGTGGATGCGGCCCGCTTTGTATTAGGTACAAACGAGGTGATCTGACTCGTTCATGTAGTTGACATGCGAGTGGTGGCATCCTGTGCAATGAGATTGTACAAGCCGGGACCGTGATTTATTAGACCTCACGATGTAACACCGTTAATGATGAGACTAATAACCGTGAGATGACCATTAGTGACTCGGCACGAATCCACAGGTGTGTTACGGACTCTCATCTGCGAGGTCATTCTTTGACTAGTACGGGTGAGGGTGGTCACGATTACTCGCCCAATATGCCTATCTTCTCGGGAAAAAACCAAGTAGGGAGCCGAGGAACTTAACTACGCGAGATGGAATTCACTCGTTCCGCCTTTAGGGAAACTAGAGGGTTGTTCCCTTAAGTGTTGTCTCCGAGGGCTTGGACAACGGGCGCCCACCTTCTCCTTTGGCCCGAGAAGGGTGTTGTGTATGGTTGGACCATCACAATATGTTGTTCATTAGAGAAGCAGTGGGGACTTAAGGAACAAGAGGTAGACATAGGGGTAAAACGGTAATTTGACCCGGTAGTGTCTACGAACACTGTGAAGTGTCGACTCATGGGTATTGGTTATATCGAGACACACATAATATTGCGTGACCGACGGGAGTGCAAACTCACGGCTATAGTGGAGTGTTACCGTAGCTAATGAATGTTGGTTAACCGTGTCAAAGGGTTTGGCAGGTTAATTTCGGATCATTGGAGCCCGTCACTGTAGGTCCATTAGGTCCCTCGGTTGGCTCCACCTGGATTAAAAGAAGGGTTATTGTTTTGGTATGAAATTGAAGTGTTCAATTTCACTTTAAGGGCATTTATGTCATTTATATGAGATATGAATGATATAATATATAGTTTAATGTGAATGAGATTCATAATAAACTATAGGTTAGCCTAATTGTTGAATTAGGGCTAATTGGAGAAATTAATCCACAATTATTGCAAATGAGATTTGCAATATGAGATATGAGATATCTTATATTATGTGGTTGTGCAAATGAGATTTGTATAACCTATAGTTGTGGTAAAGTGGTAATTATGTGGACATTTTAACTCCACCAATTCCACTATATAAACCCTTCTTGCAAGAAGGATTGTAACAAAATCTCTCATTTTTTTTATTTTGCATCAAAGAAGAGAAGAGGAATTCTCTCAAATTCTCTCTCAATTCTCCTCCCTCTCCAAAACACAAAAGGTTCCCACAAACCTCTCTTCTCCAAAAGAGAACAATCGAGAAGGCCTTTTTGGTTGTGTTCGAGTTCCTTTTTGTGGGAGTGTTCGTTGAGTTCGAGGAGCACGAAGAGTTCGTGAATTGAAGAAGAAGTTTTGAAGAAAGTCTACAACAAGTAAGTAAGAACTCATCTTGCTGTATTTTTCTTCTTCTTTTAAGCATGTTTAGCCTAGATCTAGTGTTAGATCAATTTTAATAAAATCATGTTGCATATTGATACCTCGACGATTCAATCGTCTTCCGCTGCGCGGGGTTCTTATTCCCTTCATAGAAGAGGAATCACAGGACTTAGTCCCAGAGGATGAACACTTCTAGAACTTTCTGGAATGGGCAAAAAGATTTGCCTCTCCATCAACCTGCCCCTTATTCTTCATAAGAGATTGAAAAGTCTGCAGCTCATTAAGGAGAGTAGTCAGGTTGTACTCAATCTTGTTCATCACCACATTGTTGTGGAATTGTAGGAAGCTCTTCGGAAGAGATTCCAGAATGAACGACACCTGACTTTGCTCGTCGATGACCGCCCCTTTCATTTTTGCCATGTCGGAGTGGATCATCAGATCGAGAACGTGTTCTCTCACCGAAGACCCCTCCTTCATACGGAAGTTATAAACGTATTTCAGGGATTCGTGTCGAAGTTGTCCAGACGGTTGTTCGAACATGTTCTGCAATGAACTCGCGATCTCACGAGTTGAGACCATGCCCTCGTGCTTTTTGGTCAGAACTTCAGAAACACTAGCCAAAATGTAGACCTTGGCCTTGTCATTGGCCTTGATCCAACGGTCATACGTGTCCTTAACATATTTAGGCGCGTTACAAGCAAGGACCTGAGGACATTCCTCAGTCAGTACGAACTGAAGGTCGTCCACAACCAGAATCGTATTCAGGTTGGACTTCCACATAGTGTAGTTTTTCCCAGTTAATCGTTCACTTTTAAGTAAGGCTATAATCGAGGATGACATGCTGAAATTGTAAAAGTAGTTCTAATTAGTTATGCCTTTTAACCCATTACAAAACCAATCTAATTTAGAAAAATTATTAAGAACCATAGTGTTTAAACTTAAACCTTTAATTTTGCAACGATACTTCAAGGGTTTAGAATAAAAGCCACCGTCGGGTGGTCAGTCACTCCTCCCTTGAATTGAGACTATCTCAGCTAACCATCACTACAAGAACATCTCATGTCCCAATGATTTTTAGCTACCGTTTATTTGGTCAAGGACTCGTTAACTAGCTTAACTTATCCCGTAAATGTGACCTTACCATTTTCAGATCCAATAGGTCCGAGGCAACAGGCTACTATTAAGAAAGACAATTGTTGGCAAATTACCTAGGAGACCCTATCCATTTCTGGAGTTCCTGGTGTTTCGATCCCTATAGTCAGACCCTCCGTAGGGTTTGGCTGCTCCAGGGCAACCTAGCAGGCGGACTATAGAAATCTCACGGTGCGACCTAATGGAGGAGACCGTAGGATACGCTGACATACGCCCTGCTCTCATTTACTATGGAGACTTCCCTCATTCACCTTAGTATTGAACCATGCAAACACTTGTCGTAGGGGGCGCCCTATTGACGCCGCGTAGCCGAGCATGGAACTCACGGTGTGAACTCTTAAGGACGTGAGAGTAAACTTGATGCGAACATCTCGTTTTCTCCCACTAAAGTTCCTAGAGTTATGGTTTAGGTTTAACTTAGTTGGATTCTGGCTAAAAGAATCTATCTATGTCTATGCCTATTATAACTTTTATAACTAGGTCTTTTAAGCTTATATCTAGGTGAATAAACATTTTAATAACCGTGATACACTGCATGCTAACAAGACTATGGTTAATTCAACTCATGTTCTGGGCCAGTTCCCAGGTAGGAGGTGTTCTGTTAACCGTCAGCTTAAGTACCCCCAACCTTAGACAGAACATCACCAGTAGAGTTCCCTTATAACCAAAGTCCTATTGTCCTACTATACTTTAAACTGTTTAAAATAATATGTAAGACTAATTTCTAATCCTATTAGAAAAAAAACTTAGGTCTAATTAATTTTAAACATTTTAAATTAATTCCATCCCACCTAAGTTCCTATGTTTGCAGGCATCTCTTCATTATAGGTTATAGTTTCTAAAACCAATTAACTTTTATGAATTTTAATGATTAACCTATGACAAAGAACTATGTGATATTTCCAACATTTAAATTCAAATTGGAAAGAATTGTCATTCAACTAATTGAATCATGCATACTACTTATACAATATAACACCTTATATTATACTAAGTAATTTCATGCACCATGCTTCTTTATTTTTCATATAATTAAATTATAACTATTATAAATAATTATTCATGAAAAATAATTCATGCATTCTCATCATTCTCATATAACACTTATGTAAAAAAAATGCATGAACATGCTTATCATCAGGTGGGAATAAATCTAAATGACATTCATAAAGAAAAATAGTTGTTAAACTAGAACTTTGGCCCCTAAAGTGCAAAAATAATAAAATTACATTAATTTTATAACTAAACTAGTCCAAAAACCCTTGAACCGGAGTTGAACCGCTCGAATTGGACCAGAAACAAATCGAACCGCCCGAACCATGTTGAACCGGCCAACTCCATTATGTCAATGGCACGGCGTTGCAACGTCGTGACTCCTTGCACTCGCGTCCAGGATCTTGCTGGCGTTGCAACGTCGCTACCCCCAAATTCCTTATGGATAAGGAATTCAGCGCTGCAATGTCGTCCTTCAGTGTTGCAACGCTGATGAACGGTGTTACAACGCCACAAAGGGCGTTACAGCGGCTGCTTTAGTCTACATGGCGAGCTTCTTCTTCAAAGCGATGAGCAAAAACTCATCCAATTGACACCGAATCTCATCCGATTTGTCCCAAACTTGTCACGAACGACTCATAAACTTAATTACAAACTCTAAATTGCACTAAATTGCCTAAAAACGCAGGGCCTTTACATTAATTTGATCAAATTAAAATTACAAAACTAAGGCAAAAAAATTCCTAAACAATTTAACAGCAAACTAAATGCAAATTCCCACAAACCAATGCAATTTTGTTTCAACCAAAACAAACACAAGCATTGCTTTGATACCATTTGAAGGAAATCGTATTCCCTGAGCAGCGGAAATGTGTAATTGGAACATAATTTACTTGTTTTGTTTTGGTTTACTTCAAAACCCCATACATTGACAAAAACACAGAGAGAAGCATAATTAAAAGCATGGATTAAATTAAAATAGACATGTTGTAAGTTCTAAACTAAAAAAGGAAAACGTATTACCTTTGTAGTTTTGAATTGGCAACTCCTTGCCTCCTTTTGCAACAAATTCCCCAACACAACAACCTTCTCTTCTCTGTAAAGCAGGACAACACCACTAGTGAGAACCTCATATCCTCTGAATCTTTAGATCCAACCTTGGTGGGAAGGTATTCCAACAATTTGGAAGTATAGGGAATTTTTGTGTTGAGAGAGAGATGAGAGAAATTCTAATTTTTCTCTAATGATCCTTGATCAATCGATCACTTTTCTCCCTCTGTATCTATCGATAAGGGAGAGGATGGGGGGAAGTGGAGGGAGAACGTGTCTTTGACACGTTCCCGTTTTTTATTTATTTATTTAATAAATAATACAATTAATTATTAAATAATATAATTAATTAATTAAATCATATTAATTAATATTAAATGAAATATCATATATTTAATTAAGATTAAATCACATTTAACCATTTTTCCTTTAACATATAGTTTTAATGCACATCTTATGTACATTAAATTTTAACCTATAGTTTTAAATATGAATCTCATTCACATTTAAATAATATTTGAACTCTTTCAAATATTTAATTCTCTCATTTACTTTGAATCATATTCAAAATAAATTTATATTATAAAGTTTTAATGTACATAAAAACTTTATATTATAATGTATCTCCATACATCATGCTTATTCCCTAATAAAATTCGAACATTTCAAATTCTTATGATCTAAGAACCCTTTACGAGGTAGGAGGTGGACCTAATGGACCTACAGATCAACTCTAACGATACAAGATTATTCAGTTAATCTCATTAACCTCCTAATCACCATTCGTTAACTGTGGGAACACTCCACTAAAGTCTCACAGTTGCACTCTTCTCACTGCAAATATATTTCTGTGTCCACGGATATTGACCAATAACAGCAAGTCAATCCTTCACGAATGTTCGTAACACCAGCTAGGTCAAATTACCGTTTTACCCCTGGGTTACATCTTATACCTTAAGTTCCAGTGCTCCCCTAATGAACAACCTGCTTGTGGTCCTACCAACAAACATAATTCCCTCTCATCGGGCCCTTTGTTCAAGTCTCGGGGACACCACTTAAGGAAACATTCATCTACTTACCCTAATAGGCGGGAAGGAGTGAATTCCTTCTTGCTAGGTTAAATCCCCAGTTGCCTGCTCGGTCTTGTCCCCAAGAAGGTAGGCTTATTGAGTCGGCAACTTGGGTCACTCTCACCCATACTAGTCAAAGGACAATCCATCACAAACAGCTGTTTGTAACCTACTCAGGATTGAGATCAAGTTGCCTAGGTCATCCTATTGAAGTAGAAAGCTAACTAGGCAACGGAATTACATCTAGTGGTTACTATTTCGTGGTCTGGTCTTATGCAATCTCATTACATCGGATATCTCCACTCACATGTCGTCTACACGAACACGTTAGGATCACTGTGTTTGTATCAAATACAAAGTGGGTCATATTCATAGTATTATCAGGGTAAGGTACCCAAGCCTTATTCCCTTACTATAGAATCTTTAGGTTGTATCTCGAACTGAGATCCTTATATGTCCATTACATTCAGCTCAAGAGACATACAACAACCTCGGATGTTAGTTTATTGGATTTAGGGTTAAGTCAAGGAAATATACAAAATAATGATAAACAATAACTCTTTATTGAAAACAATAACTTTTTATTGATTTAATTATAATATTATTTACAAACTACAAGTTTTAGGGCATAAAACTCAATAGGAAGCTCATAGCATTCCTTACTCAGTTCATCCAGGGATCACAAAGATATACCAAGACCTTCGAGAAACTTTTTGGTGGGTAGGTATAAAGCGTGATGTTGAAAATTTTGTTAGTCATTGTCTAACATGTCAACAAGTGAAGATTGAACACCAAAGACCATCGGGACATCTTCAACCGATGTTTATACCTGAATGAAAATGGGAGATTATCTTAATGGACTTTGTGACTAGTTTGTCCAAGACACAGTTAGGATTGGATACTGTATGGGTTATCGTCGATCGATTAACAAAATCAGCTCACTTTTTACCTAGAAAGAACATATTTACAACAAGAAGATGGGCTCAAATTTATGTAAAAGAGATAGTTCGTCTTCACTGTATACCTATCTCTATAGTATTTGATCGAGATCCCATGTTTACATCTAAACTTTGGAAAAGTTTGCACAAGACTTTGGGCACAAGACTTGATTTTAGTACTGCTTTCCATCCACAAACGGATGCCCAGACAAAAAAGACAATTCAGATAGTGGAGGATATGTTTGAGCTTGTGTTTTAGATTTTCAAGGAAGTTGAGACAAGAATTTACATCTTATTGAGTTCTCTTACAACAACTATCAAGCACCCATTGGAATGACACCTTTCGAGGCTCTTTATGGATGTAAGTGCAGGTCACTAATTAGTTGGAGTGGAGTAGGAGAGAGTTTGATTTTGGGGCCAGAGTTAGTACATAAGACTAATGAAGCCATCAACTTGATGAAACAGAGAATGACAATAGCTTAGAGTCGATAAAAATGTTATGCAGATGTTAGAAGGAATGAACTAAATTTTGAAGTTGGAGATATGGTGTTTCTGAAGGTTTCACCATTGAAAGGAATTTTGAGGTTTTGAGGAAAGGGAAGCTTAGCTCAAGGTTTATTGGACCTTTTGAGATTCTGGAAAAGGTGGATGTGGTCGCTTAGCTTTACCGTTAGTCTTAGATCAAATCTATAATACTTTCCATGTTTTCATGCTTCGAAAGTACATGACAAACACATCCCAAGTGCTAAGTTATGAGCCATTGCAAGTCAAGGAAGATTTGACTTATGAGGAGGTTCCAGTTAAAATTTTGGATCGTAAGGACCGAGTTTTACACAATAAAACTATTCCTCTTGTAAAGGTTTTGTGGAAGAACCACTCATCTGAAGAAACAACTTGGGAGACTGAGAAATACATGAACGAAAGTTACCCTGAGTTACTTTCTCAGCATGGTATGTAAATTTTGAAAACTAAATTCTTATTAAGTGGGGTGTTTGTAACCGCCGTAAAAAAAATAAAAGTTATTTTAATATCTTCTATTTATTTTGAAGAATTTAATAAATCCTTTTTAGAATAGGATTTTGTTTTCTTTTTAAATGGTCTCTTGAAATCTTAACCCTTTTTTACAAAATTGTTTTGGCGACCACAATAGAGAAAAGAAGGACGTTGGGGTGATAAGTTTTCTTTTTCCTCTCATTAATTTATATTCTTTTCTTGATTATTGAAATTTCAAGATTTTGGGTGGTATGTTTGTTCTTGATTGATTAGAAGAAAAGATTCATGAAATCTTTTTCCTACAAAATTTTTAGGTTTTGTTTGCTTAATTTTTTATCAATGTTTTTCTCCTTATGATTTTAATTTTTCAGAATTTTTCAACTTTTATTTTCTATAAAATTGGAATTGTTTTAAGTTTATTTTAGATTCTTTTTGTACAAAAAAATTACCAAATGATTGTTACTTCAATGTACGATTCATATCTTTGATTTCTACATGAAAAGAGTATGTTTGAAAGGTTTTTACAACAGTTTAGGCATTTTACAGATCTGATTTATTTGTAGAACAGAAGAAATCTTGATTCTTTTAAATCAAAAACTCTTAGAAAGTTTTGTATTATGAGCAGAAAATTTTCTGGGTTTGTGTCCCTAATTTATGGTAGTTTTTTAAGGTTTTAAAAGTTGTAGAATTAGAAAATTGTTTGGTATTTTATAACACTTTGAAAAGCATTGATTTTATCGATTTTAGTACATTTTTAATTGGGGTTTAAAGCATTTTAACCCAGTTTTTCAGTGCTATAATTTTTATCCAAGAACCCTATTTTTTTCATACTTTTTATGTAGAAAATTATTTTGAATGGAAACCTTTGGGTGGATAAGTTTGTCTAACTTTTAGATAACCTTTTGGACTTTTAAGATAGAATTTTAGTTTCTAATAAGAGAATATGTTTGGGCTTTAGAAAAAGTTGATTGTGCAAGAAAGTAGAATTAGATTTGGATTTTGAGATTGAGATTTGTAAGGATTAACGATTGAGGTAAATAGTTTCCACATCTCTCCCAAAATAGATATTTGAGATAATTATGTTTTGATTTGATAAAATATCTGAAAGAATGTTTTTATGTGAATTGCATGTTTTGAATTGTTTTGTTAAACAAACGTATTTGTTACATTTTTTATTATTTGAAAAGTATTTTGTTTGATTTGTTAGAGCTATCTGGATATGTCAATTTTTCTATTTTTTCAGATTGCATGTCTATCTGTGTAATAGCCAAATTTGTATTTGTAAGTTTTGGTCGATTGTATCGACAACCTCTGATCTATTAAGGTTTATTTGTGGGAAGGCACATTAGTGATTCGACATTCCTCTAGAATGCAGATTCATGTGTGTGTTATACTCACATGACCTCACATTCAAGTGATTTGTTCTATAAGTTCTGGTCAGTTTCTAATCGACATCTCTAAATGATCTATGTTACCGACGGGTAACAATATTTGTTTGGGCTACTCCATATATGCATCTTTCTCACTCTATATTTGAAGATTTGAAATGAATGAAAGATTTGCTTACGATTTGTCTAACCATCATTTGTAAGTTTAATTTTTAAGGAAAATGAATTTCTGAAACTGATTGTGATAATTGCTTACTGGGTATTTTTGTACTCATTTTTATTTTTCAAAATGCTTTCAGATGATGAATCAAGATATATTTCCGACAATGATTAAAGTAGCATTCTGGCAGGACGAAATAGTTTTTTTTTCTTAGGATTTTCCTAGCATTCGTAGTTTTGTTCCCTGTTGGACTTAGTCTTAGTTATTTCTTACTTTAGTTCGTCTGATGGTTAGTATTTGGCTTCTGACTCTTGTGTCTCGGCTTGGTTTATGTTGATTTTGAAATTTAGTTATTTTGCTTATGCACTTTTGTTAGTTTGATCGTTTTATATCTAAAAATGTGGGTTGTTACAACAATAGACATGCATAGGAGTCGAGCTCGAAAGTATGGCCTGGAAGCCTAGACTGAGAGTGGTGGCGGTTGTATGTTGTTATATTTATCCGAATGAGAGCGGAGGTATGCGTGCACACATTTGATTAAGTTCCCAGATCGAGAGTAGCTTAGTAGTAGGAAATTAGTTTAATATATGTTAGTTCAATTTAAAATGAACATGTAAAACGATGTAAATATGTTAATTTAAGTTAACTTCATCTTTCTTCAAAAAGTAAAAACACAACGATAAGTTAACTTTATTTTCTAATGGCATATAATTGGATCCGATAGTGAGGAACTCTCGATCAGGGTTGTTCCAATCTGTCTCCTAGACTGAGAGAGTATGAGATGGGTAACTGCGACAACAAAAGAAAACGAACCGTTCAAGAAAACAAATGCACGACATCAACGAGTGTTAGTCCAATGCCCCGTTAGAACCAACCCTACTGTTGGAAGCTACCAGATGAACGAGACCGATAGTACTTGTACATATGAACCAATGTTTGAGCCAAATCGAGGTGCTAACGACAACAAAAGATTACCAATGGTTAAATTTAAAATGTGGGTCATTCGTGGATAATCCCTCGAAAAGAGGCCATCCATAGAAAATGTCAATAAAAAAGCTGCATAACAGAAAAACACAACCTTACCATACATAAGGATCAAACGGAAGGAGAAGACAATGGATTTGATGACTTTTCGTCTGGCTATTAATAATGGCAGAGAGTTGCCAATCGATCTATAGATTTTATCGTAATTTAGGAAGAAATCAGATGAGATGGTAGCCATTGAAGGCAGCTCCCCATGTCAAGTAGTTCTAAGAGATGTCTGTTATTACTGCAAAAATGCATAAATATGAACCAGCTAAAGCAAGCTCATGCGCAGGTTCTTACATCTGGACTCGGTACAAACAGCTTCGTGTTAAGCAGGTTGTTGGATTTTTGTGCAAAGCCACGCCATGGCAGCCTTTCTCACGCATTGAAGCTCTTCCAACACATTCAACACCCCACCATTTGCATCTGCAACACCATGATCAAAGCACTTCTGCTCCGAGGTGAATTTCTCAACGCCATTGTTATATACTCTGCAATCCTAAGAAATGGGATCGCCCCTGATAGTTATACCCATCCTTACGTTATAAAAGCTTGCGCCAGGATGAAAAATTTTCATCTCGGAGAGTCGGTTCATGCTTGTACTGTAAAATTGGGTTTTGTATTGGATGTATTTGTGAATAATTCCTTGCTTGTAATGTACTGCGCGTTCGGTAACATGAAAGATGCAGGACAGGTGTTTGACGAAATGCCTGAGTTGAGTGCTGTGTCATGGACGGTTATGATTTTTGGGTATGCAAAAATGGGCGATGTTAACACTGCAAGAGGGTTGTTTGACATGGCCCCGATTAAAGATATGGGAATATGGGGCGCCATGATATCTGGGTATGTACAAAACAATTGCTTCAAGGAGGGGCTGCACATGTTCCGTCTGATGCAGCTGACTGAAGTAGAGCCTGATGAAGCCATAATTGTGACAATCCTTTGTGCTTGCGCTCATATGGGAGCTCTCGATACTGGGATTTGGATTCACAGGTATTTGGGTCAGCTGGGATTGCCATTAACTCTGCGAGTGAGCACTGGGTTGATTGATATGTACGCAAAATGCGGGCATTTAGACCTCGCCAAATACCTGTTCGATAAAATGCCACAGAGAGATACTGTTTGTTGGAACGCAATGATTTCAGCAATGGCAATCCATGGAGATGGAGAAGGCGCACTGAAGCTCTTCATAGAGATGGAAAAAGCTAGAATCAAGCCGGATGACATAACTTTCATAGCCATTTTGGCTGCTTGTAGCAACTCAGGTATGGCCAATGAAGGCCTAAGGATATTGAGCAGAATGTCCACCATACACAAAATTGAGCCAAAAACGGAACATTACGGGTGTATAATCGACCTGCTGAGTCGAGCCGGGCGGTTCAAGGAAGCAGAGGGAGTGATTCAAAGGCTTCCAAACACAGCCAGCCCTTCAGAAGAAGCAGTGGCTTGGAGGGCATTTCTGAACGCTTGCTGCAAGCATGGGCAAATGCTGGAGGCTGAGGTTGCCGCTGAGAGGCTGTTTCAATTGGAAAGACATAGTGGGGCTTATGTTTTGCTCTCAAATTTGTATGCTGCTTTGGGGAAGCATGGGGATGCTAAAAGAGTGAGGAAGATGATGAAGTTGAAAGGGGTTGAGAAGGTACCAGGTTGCAGCTCCATCAAAGTGAATGGGGTTGTCAATGAGTTCATTGCAGGGGACAAAACGCACCTCCAAATTGGTAATATACACTTGCTTTTGGAAGACTTAAATAAACAAATTGTCCAGGCTGATCTTGAAGGTATAATATCCATTGCTGACATTGGACATTAGTTAGTGCCAAAATTAGTGCGGTTTAGTCTAGATCAAAGAAAAAGAGAGATTAAAATCAATTATTACTATCCAACAAAAAAAGGCCCAAGTTATGTACAATGTAAATATTTTTGGCTGAGTGTATAATTTAGTCCATAAGGTTAGAGTTATTTTTCAAGTTTTTCCTTCATGCCGTAGAAGTATTAATTTCATTCTTTATGTATTTCTTTATTTTTTTTCCAGATTTTTTTTTATGATAGGTAGGGAATTTGAACCTCTTACTTCTTAGTTTTTTTTCAAGTCTTACACCTGCAAAACATTAAAATTTAATGACAAAAGTGATTATGTGACGTTAAGATATATGGAGTTGATTTTTTGATTTTTATAACACAATATTTTTATTTGATGAAACAAACCTATGCACGCATAAAATCTAGGATCTAGTTGCTTCATATGAATTGAGTAACTTACCTAAGCCAATAATATGACTTGTTACTATAGAAAATATATTCATAAAAGATGCTAATACACTAACTCTAGACACCTAAATTTATCCCTATTTTATTTCATCGTCTTTGTTTTATTAATTTCGTGTATGTTTCCATAATTTAGAATTACATTGACATATGTCAAAGTGAGCATAGCTCGGCAATAATTAGTAGGAATTTTTACACAAATGTATAGGTTTGTGATACATATTTACATAAATGTACATAATATACCATTTATTTCACTTGTAGACTTTTATAGTGATTTTGGGTCCAATATACCCTTTATCTCTCTTCCATAAATTCATGTGCAAATTTTTTATTCTATATATATTTTTATTTTTATTTTTATTAAATACTAATACTATTTTGGGTCTTACCATATGTGATAAGAATATATTCGAATATATTTTCCATAAACATTTTCTTATCTTTCATAATATTATCCTTAATTAATTAACGCCCGATTTATTTATGTTATATTACTCAAAATAGTAATTATTTACATACTTTTGTTATTTTTCATTTTTATCGTTTATATCATCTACTTTTTCATATACTCACTGTACGAGAAGGACCAATACATCAACCGTGTGTTTCTTTATTCATTGCAATGGGTATGTTATTTATTGTGTATTGTGTAGTACTTTGTTTAACTCTATTCGGGTTACATACTTTGTTTAACTTTTGTATTCCATATTTATTCATATATGTATAACTAGTAAATGACATGTATTAATGTTTCGTTATATTTAACTTCTTATACGTTTCATTGTAATATTTACTTTTATAATATATACACAATTGTATATATTATATACTCAATTGTACACAGTTCGTTCGAAACAATATCCGTAATGTTCGAAACAATATCCGTAAGGAACTATTTGGGAGCACAATCTGTGATTCGAGTCTTGTAATTGTGTTGACATAACTTGAGTTTTTGAGTATGTATTTCACTATCCATATCTCCTCGATTTTACATTCTAGTATTATTTGTGTCTGTACTTCCTTCCTACAATAACACATAGATCATATCATATAAACTTATCAATATGACAAATAAGCTTAAATTTATGTTTCCATACCTCAGATTCTATCTAGATAATCTCATTTTTATTTCCTTATTTTTGTTTCCTTCTATAACTACCTACTAATCTTGCAGTTCTCCTTAGATTTTTCACTATGTATCTATCATTAGCAATTACCTATTATATATCATTTATGCAAATGGATATTAGTTATAAATTTCGTCAAATATTATAATGTATATACACAATGTTATATAATAAAATCTCTAAAATCATCTAATATATACATGGTCATATTTCATAAATTTCTATATTTAAATTGTTAAATACATTTAAACTTCACATAGTACTCTGTTTAACTATATTGTTGTTCAAATTTAACATAATCCAGTGTGTAAATAATTTTTTGGTTTAGTATCTCAACACACCCCCATTATAAACATCAATTTTCTCAAAGAATATGCAAATATACTAGGTCATATTTCATAAATTCCTATATTTAAATATATTTAAACTTCACATATTACTCTGTTTAACTATATTCCTATTCAAATTTAACATACAACCAACATAAACATTAGTTTTCTCAACTAATATGACATGCACAACTATTTATCACAATAAATTTCAATTTATCAAAACCAACTACTTGTCTTCCAATTTTTCTTCATTTTCCTCGCAGTACATGAACCCTAAAACGTTAAAACTGCAAAAAATTAGGAAATCCTAGAAAACATATCAGATATACCTATAACAAACAATGTTTTCGTTGTATAACCCATAAGAAATACCGCATTGACTCCTAAACCCTATAATGTAAAACAATATCTGTAATTCAACTTACTGCAACGATGAAATACGAAAAATGTGCGTCTTCTTCTTCCCTTTCCTTCACAGTTCAGTCACCCCATCTTCATCTACCACTGCGTTTCATGATCCACAAAGAGGAAGTTGGTTTCCACTACCAAAATTTTAGGCAAAAAATTCTCCCTAATTTTCGGTTTTTCCTATTTCTACTCCTTTCCAAATATACAACCGTTTGAATGCCACAATTTTTTTTAAAAAACTGTCATATCACATAAAGGGTCATTTCGTAAAAAGAAGACCTCGACTTTTATGTAAATAATGGGCCAAAATGGTCATTTATGTAAAAAATGGTGAATTATATACAGACTTGTAATATAGGGCTCTAATTTGGGTTATTTATGTATAAAACCCTAATTAGTATGTACTTCTTCACTTAAGTTTGGAGGTTCAAATCTTATACCTCATATTTGTTGTACTAAAAAAAGAGAATAAAAAAAATATTGATATATAAAATATATATAAATATTTGAACCAGTAAGGAGTAAGGACTGATTCTTTCTCTTTTTCTTTTTCTTTTCTTTTTTTTTTAAATAAAATAAAATAAAAGATTCTATCTTTGTCTGTGTTTAGAGAGAATAAATTTTTTAATTGACATTCAAATCCTTTTTATGGAAAATGTTTGATTTAACCAATTTTTGGGAGAAACTAATTAAGTTAAATTATTCTTAAAATCAATTTAATCTAGTATTTATTTCTTTCTCCGTTTGAATTTGGATTGATTTTCATTTTTTTCCTAAATCAGAAAATTTTGAAGTTTCTATAAATTAATCTCCTAGGAAGAACTTTGGAGACACAAAACATGAATTCTAGCCACTTTTTTCTCTCGGGATTGAGATGTATCTATGTCATAGAGCCTCATAATTAATGTTTTATTATTTTTCAATAATCATTGGATTTCTTTTTAATTGCAATCTACATTATTTATTACATGAAAAAAACTTAGGTCATTGGAATCTTGGACAGTATGTGGTTGATATATGGGAGGTTCATGTTCAAAAAATAATCTGAAAAGTCTATTGTATAGATAAAGTTTGGTGTTTTGTCCTGATAACACTATTGATACGCCCCGCTTTGTAATAACTACAAATGATTTGATCCAAATCGTTTATGTATAGTGAATTGAGGTATCATATACAATGAGTTTGTATATGACTAGACTGCAAAATATTTTATCTCTCTTTATTAATCCGTTAATTTGAAAGGTAATTATTTTATATGATGATTATTTGCAACTCGATGTCAATGAGTGAGTTATGAACTCCTGCTTTTAAGGGCATATCATTTGATTTGCATGAGTGAGAGAGAGTAACCTTTATAGCTGATTCAATGAGCCTATCTTGAGTACTTGACCAAATAAGAAGCTGGAAACATAAAATTCACTAGATAAAATTCACTCATTTCCAATTAAAAATTGATCGACTAAAAACATGTTGGCTTTAGTGGAAAACTTTTAATAAGAAAAAGTCTATAGTCTCTAGTACTAGTGCACGCTGTCAAATGAGTAGTATAAAATTAGAAATATTCTAAAGTATCGTTCCGATAGGGTAACCAAAGTGATGGATTATGTGGGAAAATAGAGTAATAAAAGGAAGAGATCCAAGCACATTCATACCCCTTTGATTGGAATTGCGGTCTAATTGCAATTATAATCCAACACTTAAGCTTTATAAACCAAATTCAACACCTATTCGACTTTCTATGAAGTACCGTTAGAAGGCTAATTGATTAAATTGATGTTTCCAGGGTTAATATGGACTTAGTTAAATTTAAACGCAATTATTTATTTATTTTTTTTAAAGGTTTTGTCCTACACTGTCAATGAGTGGTATAAAATTGAAAGTACTCCAAAGTATCAATCCTAAAAATGGATACAACAAAATTAAAAAAGAAGCAAAAATTATTCTCAAATTGCAATTAAGGTAACTAAGGATGCATCGCTGACTCCACAATGGAGGCTGAGTATGTCGCTGCTTGTGAAGCAGCTAAAGAGGCTGTTTGGCTAAGGAAATTCCTTACTGATTTGGAAGTTGTTCCAAATATGGAATCTCCCATCACCTTATACTGTGACAACAGTGGTGCGGTAGCCAATTCGAAGGAACCTCGCAACCATAAGCGAGGTAAGCACATCGAGAGGAAGTATCACCTGATACAAGAAATAGTGCAACAAGGAGATGTGACAATCACGAAGATCGCTTCGGAGCACAATATTACTGATCCGTTTACAAAGACTCTCACGACTAAAGTGTTCGAGGGTCATCTGGAAAATCTGGGTCTACGAGATATGTACATAGGCTAATCTAGGGCAAGTGGGAGATATGTAATGTGGTATATGGATGCCCTAGTTTATTGTATTTCTATCTCTTGTAACCACTGTTTTAGATTATGATGTACCCCACTAGAGTTTTAGTTCAAGTGGGAGTTTGTTGGGATTTGTGCCCTAAAACTCGTAGTTTGTAATTATGTTCTAATTAATGTAATAAAGTGTTATTATTTCAATAAAGTGTTATTGTTCGTTATCTACGAGTTTGCCTTTATTTAAACCCTAAATCCAATAAACTAAACATCCAAGGTCATTAAATGAATCTTTAAGCTGAATGTAATGTACATAAAAAGGATCTCGGTTCGAGATACAACCTAAAAGGGTCTATAGTTGGGGATAAGGTTTGGGTACCTTACCTGGTTAAACTATGGATGTGGCCCACTTTGTATTTGATACAAACATTTGTGATCCTAACGTGTTCATGTAGATGACATGTGAGTGGGGATATCCTATGTAATGAGATTACATAAGACCCAGGACCCAGCGAAATAGTAATCTCTAGTCAGAACTCTGTTGACTAGTTAGGTTTTTATTTCACTAGGATGACCTAGGCAACTTGATCTCAATCTGGCGAGAGTTACGAACTCCACATTCGCGAGGGATTGTCCTTTGACTAGTATGGGTGAGAGTGGCGGATTCACGACTCAATATGCCTACCTTCTTGGGGACAAGACCGAGTGAGCGGCTAGAAACTTAACTTAGCAAGATGGAATTCACTCCTTCCCACCTACTAGGGTAAGTAGAGGAATGTTTCCTTAAGTGGTGTCTCCAGGACTTGAACAAAGGGCCCGAGAGGGACTCTGTTTGTTGGTAGGACCACAAACAAATTGTTCATGGGAGAAGTTTTGGTACTTAAGGCACAAGATGTAACCCGGGGGTAAAAAAGTAATTTGACCCAGCTGGTGTTACAAACATTCGTGAAGGATTGACTTGCTTTTATTGGTCAATATCCATGGACACAAAAATATATCTGCAGTGAGAAGAGTGCAGTTGTGGGACTTTAGTGGAGTGTTCCCGCAGTTAACGAATGTTGATTGGGAGGTTAATGAGATTAACCGAACAATCTCGTATCGTTAGAGCTTACGATCCAGAGGTCCATTAGGTCCACCTTCTAGCTCGTAAAGGGTTCTTAGATCATTTGAATTTGAAATGTTCAAATTCATTAGAGAATAAATATAATGTATATTGATACGATATAATATATAGTTTTGGAACTATATATTATAAATTTAATGTGAATAGGATTCATATTAAATTACTTGAGAGAATTAAATATTTGAAAGAGTTTAAATATTAAATTCAAATGTGAATGTGATTCATATTTGAAAACTATAGGTTAAAATTTAATGTGCACTGGATGTACATTAAAACTATAGGTTAAAGGGGTAATATGATTAAATGAGATTTAATCCAAATTAAATATATGATATTTAATTTCTATTATTTAAATTAATAATTAAATTTGATTTAATTATTATTTAATTATTATTATTATTATTATTACTATTATTTTAATAATAAAAATAAAGGAATGTGTCTTACAGACACGTTCCCACTATCCCCTTCCTTCTCCCTATCGATACCTTAACAGGGAGAAGGGGTGTAAAATGATCGATTGATCAATTGGTGTTCTCATAGAAGGAAAAGTTCTCTCTCTCTCAATCTTCTAATTCCCAAAACCTTCCAATTGTTGGAATCCTTCCCACAAAGGGTTTTGTTCTAAGATCTCAGAGGATATAAGGTTTTCCTCGTGGTGTTGTCCAATTGAAGAAAACAGAGAAGCATCTTGGAAGTTCCTGTGTTGTTGTCTTGTTTGGAGCAAGGAGTTGCTGCAAGTTGAAACCTCAAAGGTATTTTTCTTCCCTTTAGTTTAATTGTTAAACTTAACATATGTTTGCATGTATGCAATTAATCCATGTCTAATAGGATTATAATTTACATGTTTGTTCTGTATTATTTATCAATGTACTGGTTTTTGTTTCAATTAAAACAATCAAGCAATTAACGATTCCAAACACGTTTCCGCTGCTCAAGGAGATCAGATCTCCATCAACTTTGTTGTGTATAAAACTGAGTAACACTAGCAAATAGATTACAACTTAACTGGCTACAAACAATTACAATGTATTGTATATAACAACTCAAAACTCAAGAACAAAGAATTGTAAATAGTCGAGGCACGCTTATTAAGCGTTGTCCTAAAGACAATTATTCGCTCTGCACGGGTTGCAAGCAGACTACAGCGATCGTCTCAGCAGGAACAACGACTAACTCCGATAGAACAACAACCTCGAACTACTCGGATCTGACAGAACTCTTGGACACTTGCTCTCAACTTGACTCAAGATTAAAGAGAAGAAAGAAAAGAGAGAAAAACTCTTCACTTGGACTGAGATACTCTAAAATGGAATGGGATACTCCAAATGAAGAAACAAGTTGCTATTTATAGGCTAGCAACTTAGTAACTCTTTAAAATCAAATTAATATGGATAATAAGAAACATACATCAAAAGTAACTCAATTGTATAGTTACTTGTTAAAAATCAAACAAAACTCACAAATTTAACTTTTTAAGTTAAATTTGTATAAGAAACATCACCACATTTGGATGTTTCAAACCATTTTGAAACTTTTGAATTTAAAGTTAAAAAACATCAACATCAATTGGATTTTGATGTTTCAACAACATTTTCTTTCACCTTTTTTTTCCTATAAAATCCAACAATCCCCCACATGAAAGAAAGTTTGAAAATCAAAACACAATCGTTGAGAGCAAATAAATAAGCTATGCATCAAGATAGGTGTCTTCTGGACTTGAACCTTCCTTAGTGAATATCTATCGAACTTACTGAAGAAATAGTGAGACCAGCTCTGGAATTATCCTTCTCATTGGTAAATTGAGACAACAGACATCACACATAACTCATCTTGTATCTTTTACTTCTGTACGTTTGTGTCCATTTTGGTCCTGGACAAAATCCCGAATTCATGAGAGCTTTAGAGAACATAAGCCATTTTAAAAGTCCTCATAGAAGCGACCCCACTTCTACTCTCACATAGGTGATATTGATTAAGAGTATTTTGTCATTACTCCTCTTGTAAACAAGATATCAACACGACCTCAACAGAAACAGATCAAACACTCTACAATATCATAAAAATGGGAAGAAACCATAAGTTTCTTAGTGTGTCAACTATAAATTATCCAACTAGTTTGCCTATTGAACTTAAATCTTGGGATCTCCAGTCAACTAGATTAGGTTATCATCAGATAATTTATTTCATAGGCTTTAGCCCCATTTATTTCATAGGCAAGCAGACTACAGCGATCGTCTCAGAAGGATACAACGACTAACTCCGATAGAACAACAACCTCGAACTACTCGGATCTGGCAGAATTCTTGGATACTTGCTCTCAACTTGACTCAAGATTAAAGAGAAGAAAGAAAAGAGAGAAAAACTCTTCACTTAGAATGACATACTCCAAAATGGAATGGGATACTCCAAATGAAGAAACAAGTTGTTATTTATAAGCTAGCAACTTAGTAACTCTCTAAAATCAAATTAATATGAATAATAAGAAACATACATCAAAAGTAACTCAATTGTATAGTTACTTGTTAAAATTCAAACAAAACTCACAAATTTAACTTTTTTAAGTTAAATTTGTATAAGAAATATCAACACATTTGGATGTTTCAAACCATTTTGAAACTTTTGAATTTAAAGTTAAATAACATCAACATCAATTGGATTTTGATGTTTCAAAACAACACTTTCTTTCACATTTTTTTTCCTATAAAATCCAACAGTATCGTTAGGAAGCTAAGTGATTAAACCGATATTTTCATTGCTAATACGGACTTAATTAAATTTAAACACAATTATTTTTTTGGTTTTAAAAGTTTTGTTCTATGTCTAGGGTCTAAAACAATTACTTATGTCTATGCTTTTTTCTTTATTGCTTTTACAAACTCCCAACATCACCTAACCTTTTCAGAATTAGATTTAATTGATGTATGCTAATCTAGATGATCAATCTAGACTAATAATGAGTATTAAAAATCAATAAAAGCAAACAAAACATAGAGTAAGCAAGGTTGCTCTTATACTTAGGCCTTCATTCCATTCTCTAGTGTATTCACATGCTTGAATCCCTAAAAAAGATTTAGCTCATGGTGAAAATCGTAGCTAGAAACCCAAATTCAAATGAGAATCAAAATTGGAACTAAAACTGAATTATAACAAAGAAAGGATCTTCACCAATCTATATTTTCCTTTTCTGAGATCGAACTCAATTCAATCTTTTTCAAGATGAATTGGGTCTTAACCATCTTAGTTTTTCACCCAAATTTGATCGAATACAGAGGAAAAGAGAGGAAGAAACGAAAGGGACAACAAGATGAAGAATAGGAAAATAGGAGGAAAATGAGTTTTTTTCCATGGATGAAATCTTATTTTTGCCTTTGTTTACCTCCATTTTTATTGCCTTCAAGCATCAAGGATTTCATCACACTTCATATAGGACATGATGTATGAATGAAATCATTGCTTGATTTAAGAGGAAATAAATGTTGGAATCATCTAAAATTAGCCAATCCTTAGGGCCCGTTTGATAACATTTCTGTTTCCTGTTTCTTGTTTATGTTTCTCATTTTTTAAGAAACATACTTTTTTGTAATCCATCTCGTTTCTTGTTCCCAAAATTTGAGAAACGTTTCTAAAATTTGGACTAAATTTGAGAAATTTCAAATAGTAGTTTCTTTGTGTTTCGTTTCGTTTTATATTAAATGTTTCCTAAATTTACCATCCTCAGTGTCACGGACGCAATTCCGAGGCTAGAATTTGCCACCGGGCCACTTTGTGCTTCGAGACTCAGGGGTGTGACACTCAGCCTCTAGCCTATTGGTGAAATATATGTCAAAATAATACTCCTTCCATTCCAAGCCCCAAGTTTGATCTTTGGTCAGTACAATTTCTTGTTTTTCTTTTTTATCAATTATGTTTTTGATTTTTATATATAAATTTATATTATTATTATATAAATTTATTTTTTTATTTCATTTCTTCATTTTACAATCTGCATATTTATATTATTTTAATTTGAAATTATATATATATATGTATTATTTGAATTTTAAGTTTTAATTTTGCAATCTTTATATTTATATATTATTGTAATTTTGCAAAAAATAAATTTTGTCCACTAAAACATGTCTTTAACCTCATTTTAATATTTTACAAACTACAACATTTATCAATATAATTGAGTTTGATCTAAGTCGACATCATTTAAGACGAATGGTTCGAGTAAGAGATAATATTGCAGATCAAATTTGAACAACATTTGAAGAATAAAATAATTTTATTTATTTATTTTTATTATTAATTAATTTTGCATCGAGACTTGTTGGTATTTGATAATATAAATTTGTTATAATTAATTGTATACTTATATATTTTAATGCATGTTATATATTTTATATTATATAACTAAATTCTTTTTAAACTATAAAAAAAAAATGACAAAAAAATGAGATAAAGAAAACATTCAAGAACAAGAAACAAGAAACGGTTATCAAACAAGTTTATGTTTCTATTTCTTGTTTTCAAAGAAACAAGTTAATGCTCACTTTCTCTTCTTACAGAATGTATTTGGAATTTAGGGTGCAAAAATTATCAAATTCGACTCCCTTTGCAAGAAGAAATCATGTTCTATTTATAAGCCTTCTTGGCACAGCGTTGCAACATTGTGCCCTATGCGACAAGTATATATGGAAAGCATCGGCAACGTTGCAATGCTGAGGGCAGCGTTGCAACGCTGCTACCCTAAGCGTGTGTCGCTCTATCGATCTGGCGTTGTGATGCTGCAATGCAGCGTTACAACGCCTACGCCACGGTCCTTCACGTTATCTTGTTTATCGAGATAGCATTACAATGCCCTAAGGCACCGTTGCAACGTTATCGGCATGATCCTTCTATGCACAAAAACAACAACCTCGGCGTTGCAACGCCATCACCTCGGGTCTACTAGCTTGGATTGGTTCTTCTACTTCCAATTGATATTATTTTAAGCTCCAAAAAGCCTCGATTTGATCCCAAGTGATCCATAATGTCTCCAAATGTTCTGTTTAAGCTCTTTACCTGAAATTAAGTGATTTAAACACATCAAAGCTCTGAAATTAACATAAAACTAACAATAATTAAACCTAAGGATAACACATTTTGTGTGCTATCAAACACTCCCAAACTTAAACTTTTGCTAGTCCCGAGTAAAAACAGAATTAAACATAAGATTGTTCTTACACATACATTTGATTGAAGCTTCAAAGATTTAACAGAAAATTTTGGCAATCACAGGAAACCCTCAAATATAATACTTCAATGAGCAATTTAAAATTATTCTTAAGTGTTCCTACGTGTGTGTGTGATTAGCCTATGTTCCCTTCATTTTTACTAAGCCCGGATCAACTTTATTAGGTTCTCCAACATTGGTCATAATTACTAATCCTTAAGCCTTCTCACATTCAAGAAATAAATAACTTTACTCAGCATTTAATCACTTTTTTCACTTTTTTTCTATTTTCTTCTTTTTTGTGTGCAAGGGCACTAGCTTTCACACATCCACTGCAGGGACCCTTACCCAGAGCACTCGCTCAATGAGTGGCCTAACTGATCACAGTGAAGGTAGCTCTTTTTTTCCTCACGATTTTTTTTCTTTAACAAACAGACAACAAAAACAGACAACTCTTTCACATAATGCACATGTTATACAGATCATGCATTTCATATTGTCATTCATTCTATGTTGCAGTTTAACTCTCAAATCAGTTTTTAGACCTATCGAGGTGACATCAAACTTCTAAATCTAATAACTTTTTTCTAAGCATTTCAAAACTACAGGAACACATGCTATGTGCATAATAGTGTAGGAAAAACTCAAGAAATTTTTTAAATTAACTCAAATTCATATCATACTCTCAAGTTTCAACAGAATCATAAAAATTTTCAATTAAATATCATCCTAGGCTATCATAATCATACTTATGCATAAGATGAATCAACAATTCAGTATATACTCAGGACAGTCACAACAGAATCACAACTTCTCACCCCCAAACTTAAACTAAACATTATCCCCAATGTTTTGCAAAATAAGCTCAAATCAAGCGAAAATGGTAAGAGTGAACAATATTGTCCTGGGTAATGGAGATCTTCATTTTTTTTAGATTCCTTAGATAGCTAAGACACGTGTGCTGAAGTTCCATAGAACGGGAGCATGGATTTCAACGAGGGGTGGCATCAACAACAACCTAGTAAAGCAAAACAAAACAAACTAATAAGCAAACTAAGAACTGACAAACAACCAAAACAAACTAAAAACAGAAAATAGAAATAACAAAAATGTAAAGCTTGGGTTGCCTCCCAAGAAGCGTTTTCTTTAACGTCTTTAGCTAGACTGTAACTTATTATTGGCATCAAGGTACGTAAAATTGCTCGTATTCCTTTGGGCCCTTTTTGCTTGAATCGATATAACCTTTTAAGTCTAAAAGGCTATCTTGTTTTCCTTGGGCACCTGAAAGATAATTATTTTTGGTATTTTTGTGTAATGAAATAAAAGAACAAAAATCAAAACAAGACTCGTGAGTATAGGACAAATGGTTATCAAGATTAAAGGAAATTTCTAGAGATAAAAAGGGAAAACACTTTTCAGCCTCGAACTCTATCACCTGAATTTCCTCTGTGGAAGTGATTGTATTACCATTGTCTACCTCACAAACCTGTTTCTGGTGTGTTTCAGTATCCTCAAACTCATCCTCACTATCATATGAATAAATCCTCCTAGGCTGCTCCTCTTGAGTGGCAAGAATAAGAAATTGTTCATGTAAGGCCTTAAGGGATTTTACCAGTTGATTGAGATAATGAGTTCTTTCATGTATTATTTTCCAAAGTTCTACCACTTTAGCTTCTAACCTATCCAACCTTTCTAATTCATCATGAACCAAATTTTTAATCCTCAACTCTAACGTATATTCCATTCATAAATCCACAAGAGAAGAGTTTTCTATAGATTAGTTGGGATAAGAGAAATTTTGGTTCCAAGTGCCTATATGATTACCATCAAAAGAATTTTCATAGATCATAGATTCAGAATGGTAAGGATTAGACAAATGGTATCCAGAGAAATCATGATGCACATACCTAGGGTCCTGGGAAGGACAGTACATTGGTGGAGAATCAAAATCATGAAAAGTCCTACTTTAAGTCTCAACAATTCAACTCAAGACTCTTACACAGAAATCAACACAACCAAAACAGGAGACAAAAACTAGGAAAAACACACAAAACTAAATTAAGACAAATAAGAAAACAAACAACAAACACACAAAGAACAATTAAAGAAAGAAAACACAAAAGGAAAAACAAACTTTAGTCTAAAATCTAAAATCCTAATATTAATTAATCTAAAAAATCGTCATTCCCCGGCAACAGCGCTAAAAACTTGTTGCGTAAAATTATATTGCAATGCCGCAAGTGTACGGGTCAAGTTTTAGTATAGTGATTTAAAGTTCCAAGTATCGTCCTTAGGAATGGATTTCTAGATTAATTAATTACCAAGATACTAATTCTCAATTTTAGATAAAGTAACATAACATGGATAGACTAGTGTATTACCGCGTGCATTGCACGCAATGTTTTCTTTAATATTTTATTTAAGTTTACAATAATGTTAATAAAATGAAAAAGAATAATGTCACTAATTTAAAAAGAAAGACAATAAAAAAAATATAAGCAAGATGGGTCTATACAAACTTTCTTCAAATATATATACCTTTTATTTTTTTTAAAAAATAAAAATGTATTTACATCTTACTTTATAATTGATATATAAAAAATACCACTATACAACTCCATCAAAATACAATTGCAAAGTCTCTATCTATAATTAGATTGACACATGCATGTGTTTTATGCTATTTGACTACATCACAAAATATCTTGAGTTGCTTTTGAAATCAAAGAGAAATTAAAAGCAAATGAAATGAGAGATAACAAAATGTAAATGGAGCTTAAGTTGGGTAAAAGAACTTCTTTATAACTGTAGAGTTGGAGAGTTATAAAACTTTTGAAATTCTAAGTCATTTAAAATATAATTACATTTTAAATATTAAGTCCATAAATAATGAAATAGAGAACTTTTCATTTTCAAACTTTCATACCCTTGTCAATTTAATAGTACATTTAATTTGTATTCCGTGAAAGCTAAATTTCTAAAATTATGTTTTGTGTATTTAAAATCTTAATAAGTTATTTGGCTAATTTTTAATATTATTAGAAAATAGCATATAATAAAATTCATAATATATTAATAACATCGAATACTTGTTGTTTGAAATTAAGTTATCTCTTTATAAACTTAACACCAACTTTATACCAAAAAATTATTTACTTTAAAGAAAATATTATGCACACAGTTGACTTTAAAAACTAAATAAAATATTTGTTGCAATGTAACATAATGAACAAATATTTAACAAGACTTTACTTTAAATAAACAATAAAATAGGATAAATATATAAATGAACTTTAACAAATTAGATAATATTATTATAATACACAGAGAAATTACCAAATGATATTAAAATTTGTGAAGAAACTTCATTTATTTTAAAAAATATATATATTTCTAAACCGATTTGTCATTTTGTTAGTTACTTTTTTTTTTTGTTAATTTCTTGTTTAACACTTAGACAATGTTTATTATAAAAAAAAACAAAAATAAAGATATAGTATTTATTTTCAATGGTTAGAAGATGATACAAAATATATGATTCATTTAGATAAAAATATGCACGTAAGAAATAAAATTAATCAAATATGATCCTATGTAACATTTATAAAAATATTTTAAAATCCTATATGAATAAGATATTGATATATCTCGTATTCATACAGTTCTCTTAAAATAAGTTTGCATTTTATTAATGTTTGAGATAAAACTAATTTTCAAGATATAATGACACGATCTAAACAAAACTATTTTACACTTCCTACAATTTAGTATGCAACACCAATATGTAATAATCTTCTAAATCTAAAAATTATATGAAGGAAGTAAGATGTGAAGAAAAGAAAATTAAAAGAGAGTTTCTATAGAAAAAAAAATTGAAGAGATGTCTTTATATATTGTAGGAGACGATAAGTTTACTTTTACGTTTCAAAACTTTTCACATTCCGTTATTAGTTCTAATTAAATGTAGAATCATAAATTTTTTGGAATCAAATTATATTAAAAAACTTGGAAGAAACTCTATTTATTTTTTAAAAAATATATCTATATTTCTAAAACTATATGTGGATTAGTTATTGTTTTTTTGTTTAATACTTTTTTTATTTTTTTTTATACTTAGACAAGGTTAATTAAAAAAATATAAAAAACAAAGTTAATAATATTTTTTTTGGTTAAAAGATGAGGAAAAATATATATATTTAATTGATTTAGATTAAAAAAAACTTATGTAAAAAATAAAATTAAGAAACATATCCTACAATAACAATGAAAACAATACAAAAAAAAATAATACAAAAATATCTATAAGAAAAAAAATATCCATACCTCTTGTTCATATGTTGTCTTAAAATATGTTAGTCTATAGTCGATGTTTGCGATCAAACCATTGTTCAAGATACAAAAATGGGATCCAAACAACACTACTACTTTGCATTTGCGAAAACTTAGTGTGTTGCAATATGCAATGTGATCTTCTAAGTAAGAAAACTATATGGAGGAACTAAGAGATGAATAAAACTTAAAATGAAAAGAAAACTAAATCAATGTACAAAAAAGTTTGGGATGCCTTTATATGTAAGAGATGAATATAAGTTTCAAAACTTGTCACATTCAATTATTAATTTTAATTAAAGAAAAATCATTAATTTTTATGATTAATTTCTAGTAATAAATAAGTACATTCATATTTAAGCTTTTCATATTCCTAGCTTTCACCTTCTTTTTTAATCAAAAATTTTAAAAATAAAAGATAACATCTTTTTAAAATTTAGAAATAGCTAAAAACATAATCTAATTAAACAATGTTGGAAAAAGAATATTAATTACTAAACAAAAATCAAATATCGTCTATTCGTTACAATTTTTTACTATTAAAATTTGATATGCGATTTTATTAGTTTTCTCAAAAATTGTATGAGTTAGTAAGAAGTTACTAATTAAAAAAGAAAAGTAATTTAACATTAAATAAGCATGTTTTTTTTAAAAAAAAATCTAATGTATTGGTTATTATTGGTATTTAGTAGTGACATATCTAATAATTTAAAATTAAAAAAATGGACATATTTGTCCAAAAAAGTTTTTCTAGGATTGTCCATTTCTAATATATTATATTATAGATTAAAGTTTTTTTTATATAATTTATTATTGATGAACTAAAAATATATTTATTATTGATAATGAATAAATGGATTAATTTACTATTATAATGTATTAAATTTTTTATGAGACATAAGGTTCCATGATTTTTTTTTGTCAACAAAAGAAATATAAGCTTTGATTCATTAATATATATATATATATATATATATATATATATATATATATATGAAACAACAATTTTAAATAAAATAACAACACACTATTTGTTAGAGAACAACAAAAGAATAAAGAGTAACAACTAATACAAGACTTTACCTATACATTCCTAAAATAATTTGTCCTACTTGATAAGAAAATAAATAATAACAATATATTGCTAAGTAAACACTATCATTCAACTTCGTCTGATGGGAGTTGCAAAGTTGTAAGTCTAGGATCCGAGACGACTCGATACATGCATCATCTGCAACTTGAATGTACCACCAACATCTTCATATCAAATTTAGATGCTTTCAAAATTGAAGAGACTTAGAGATTGAAGAGAACTTGAAACTTGAGAGCAATGGATGGAGATAGCAAACAAAAAGAAGAAGGAGAAGATGAAGAATTGAACTCCAAAGTTGGTGAAAAAAAGGTAGAAAAACTCACTATTTATAATAGTAGATGATGAGAAGTTACAAAACCTTTTCTAATTCTTGATTTTTTTTTAGAATTCTATTATGAATTATAATTAAACAAAAAATATTTAAGTTGTAGGAAAAACTTTTTACATTCCAACTTTTTAAATTCTATACATTTATTATTGATAATTACTTATTGATTAGTAATTTAAATTAATTAATTCCCTATTTATAATTAGTCAATAATGACATATTTTGTAAAATAGTAGATTAAAGAAGGGACAAAGTGTCCAAAAAAGTTTTTCCAACATCCTCACTTTTTAATATATTATAGATAGTGAAAATAAAGATAAAACGATAAACAAACAATTGGAGACACGAATATGATAAAATTGGAGGAAAATGACTTCACAAGTTAAAACCTTTTTTGACACATGCAATGAACCAACATAATGAATTTATAAACAAGAAATGAAAATACTCAAGAGAATCTCTCGACCCTTAGTGAGCCTCGCACACACGATAAATTCTAAGTCTCCTTATGAAATTTAAAAGCATGCACGACATTAAACAACTTCTTTATGTGATTCCCTTAGACTTCTAGGTCATTCTCATGCCAGACTTCTAAGAGTTTTGACAACTTTGTTCTAATCTAAGCTTTTTCTCTCGAGTCCACTTAAATCAACAAGATTAAAGAATTGAACAACGAATTGCCAAAAATAAATAACAAAACATAGTTCAATACATGAGCAAATAAGTCTTAAACAAGCAAATCAAATCGTAACTACAACTTTTAGCCACTATAAATCACAATAAAACCGAACTAAAAGTGTAGAAACATCTTAAAACAGTTTTTACAATCTGAAAGAAAGAGAAAATAAACTTATGTGTCGATACCGGTCCCTCGTCCCCGAGCTCCCATCACGATCTCGAACCTCCACGAATGTTTTGGCTCCCAAGGAATGCTCACTTTTCTCTACAGAATGTATTTGGAATTTAAGGTGCAAAGACTATCAAATTCGACTCCCTTTGCAAGAAGAAATCATGTTCTATTTATAAGGTTTCTCGGCACAGGGTTGCAACGCTGTGCCCTAAGCGACAGGTATATATGGAAAGCATCGGCAGCGTTGCAATGTCGCTACCCTAAGCGTGCGCCACTCTATCGATCTGGCATTGCGACGCTGCAAAGCAGCATTGCAACGCCCTCGCCACGGTCTTTCACGTTAGCTTCTTTATTGAAATAGCGTTGCAACGCCCTAAGGCAGTGTTTCAACGCTATCGACATGATCCTTCTATGCACAAAAACAACAAGCTCGGCGTTGCAACGCTCTGCATGGAGTTGCAACGCCATCACCTCGGGTCTACTAGCTTGGATTGGTCCTTCTAGTTCCAATTGATATTATTTTAAGCTCCAAAAAGCCTCGATTCGATCCCGAGTGATCCCTAATGTCTCCAAATGTCCTGTTTAAGCTCTTTACCTGAAATTGAGTGATTTAAACACATCAAAGCTCTGAAATTAACATAAAACTAGCAATAATTAAGGCTAAGGATAGCACATTTTGTGTGCTATCACCTTCCCTCCCTAGCTCTCAACCCAACTTTGAAGTAGGCCACCTTAAATCAACTAACTGAGCAATCCATAAATGCCCATTTATTCAAGTCTTTTTTACCTTTTAGCCCACAGAATAATAGGAAAAAATAAAAGATATTTTGAAACCCTAACAACCAAATCTCTCTCATCTAAACCCTTATGCGTCGCAAGCCTCATCTCCTTCCTCTCCTCTGAAAATTCTTTCTGCCATCACTGAGCCCTCTCAATCTCTCTCACACAAATCTCGTTGGCTTTTTTTCTTCCTCTTGCACCCTATGGCTTCTTTCTTCCTCTGGCACCACCTTCTTTGACTTTTTTCTACTTCATGCGCCACCGTAATCGTTGTTGACTCATCGTCTTCTTTGTCTTTGCAGGTTGCCTTCTTTCTTCGCTTTCTTTTTTGCATTTTCACTATCCTTTCATCATCTTCACATTCTTCTTCTTTGTCTCATCTCCAGTTTCGAACAAACGTTGATGAATATCGGTTAAAGCTGAAACTGAATCTTTTTAAATTGAAAACTGATGAAAAAATTGATTTTCTCGATTTAGCTATAGCATAAACTAAAGGCTTCGATTCGTTCTCTAGTTTTAACCAAAACCGAACCGAACCAAACCGTGCACAACCTTAGTTAAGCCTTATCCTATGCAAACACGAATCGACTTAAGTGTTGTTAAATTAAGCATGCAATCGGATTGATCGATTTCAAAAATATACATAGCAGTAAATGTTCAAACTTACAACACTGATCAAGTCTAATATGCATGATACATTCATTAAGCTAAATCAAAATCTCAAACATGATTAGAGAATGTAAATCAACGAGAAATTAATAAAAAACTCCAAAATTATAGAGTATGCTTGAATCAACCCCAACTTGGCACTATGCATAGCCGGAAGCTTCGTAATACGCTTCCGACACTATTAGAAACAAAGAAAAACACCCAAAATAGGTCTAAAAGAGCCTAAAATCGGAAAACGGGCTTGTTATCTCGGGAAAGTGGAAGAAGGATTTGACCTAAAATGGTAAATGATGTATTTATACATCGCCGCAACGTCGAGACGTTGGATGCTACCTTGCATCCACGCCTTCTGCTTTCATTCTAGTGTCTAGACGTTTCAACCAGCATCTAGACACTGTCTCCTGGGGCATAATGGTCATTTCAATTTTTTCTCAGCTCGGTTGCTCAAATGACCTCCATTTTGACTCGTTTTAACCCTAAATGGATGCATTTATTCAAAATTGCATTCTTGCTCAAATCTCCAATAAAATAAACAAATATTCTCGTAAAATAGACTACCCTGCATCCGTGCCTTCTGCTTTCATTCCAGTGTCTAGACGCTTCAACCAACATCTAGACACTATCTCTTGGGGCATAATGGTCATTTCAGTTTTTTCTCTGCTCAGTTGCTCAAATGACCTCCATTTTGACTCGTTTTAACCCCAAATGAATGCATTTATTCAAAATTGCATTCTTGCTCAAATCTCCAATAAAATAAACAAATATTCTCGTCAAATCGACTACCCTGCATCTGCGCCTTCTGCTTTCATTCCAGTGTCTAGATGCTTCAACCAGCATCTAGACACTGTCTCCTGGGGCATAATGGTCATTTCAATTTTTTTTCTCTGCTCGGTTGCTCAAATGACCTCCATTTTGACTCGTTTAACCCCAAATGGATGCATTTATTCAAAATTGCATTCTTGCTCAAATCTCCAATAAAATAAACAAATATTCTCATCAAATAGACTAAACTAACAAGAATTAGGAAAGAATTATAGGACTATTTTGAGTCCTATCAAATACCCCCAACGTAAACCTTGTCAGTCCTCGAGCAAGCAATAGTACAAAATAAAGATAGGTCTCAAAATATGCATGGCATGACTCATTCTTCAATGCTTGAGAAACTAAATGAATTGAGCAAAAGGAAAAGCATTGCACTCACTTTCCACTCATGAGCAAACATTAAAAACATTCTATGCTTTTCTTGAGTATGTATGTGCAGTTAGCCTATCAAGTATGCTCCCTACAAGCGAGGAGTAGGTTTATAGGAACCTTAGGTTTGACTTCCCTCTACACTGGCCAAGGTGCTAGCAACAAGCATAGGTCAACGATACATGCAATAGATAGCTTAGGTGCCTTTAAAACTTATTGAGTCTTTTAAACTTTTTTTTATTCCAAAAGAGTGTTTCTTGAATCGTCTATGCGTTCGCTCCAACATACTAATACTTCGTAGTGAAAGCAGATGACTACGAGCATAGACTTCCTTCAAAACTGTTTCCACGTACTCATTTCCTAGACAAGCCTTTCATGCAAAAGAGATCATGGGTGTCATGACTGCCCCTGATTACTCAACTTAATAGGGAATGAGGAGTACCTCTCTTTCTTTTATTTATTTTTTTTATTTTCTTTTCACTAGGTTTATGCACTTTTCTTCTTCCTAGGAAATTCATTACAACCAATCAAGCACACAACTTGCAAACTAGCTAAGGCCTATCAAGGTGACACTAGATATTTGGCTCCTATAAAACTACTCTAGACCTTCGTAAAAATGTGAAGGAGGCTAACATGTGCTCAGAATTTTCAAGAAAAGTAATAAATATTTACAAATCGTGCTCAAATTAGGACAATTTGTTCAACTCCTTCTATATTAAACAACCATCAAGTTTCCTAGGCAAATCATAAGACGTCATAATCATAAAACATGCAACCTCATCATACAATAATCAAATTCAACTGTTTCAAAAATCTAAAAAATAAGCATGTTTGGCACAATCAATTAAGTCATATAAAACATATCAATTAATCAGAGAATAATTTGAGCTCAGATGCTCAAGAACTCAACCAACATGTCAATCAATCAACTTTACAACTCATAATGATCCCCACCCCAACTTAAATTTTGCATTGTCCCCAATGCATCAAACTATAAAGCTCAAAAACAAGTTCGAAGGGAAACAGAAAAACTCCCCTGAAATGATGAGCACATGTTTGGGTGGCGGTGACGCAGCGACTTATGCTTCGAGAATGAAAAACTTCTTCCACGATAAGGTCGTCAACTTCCTCCAAAATAAACAAACAAATTTAAACAACAACTAAGAAACTAACTAAACACAAAGAGTAAAAATGAACTAACGAAGCAATTTAAATTTCAAGTCTAGTTGCCTAAGAAGTGCAAATTTTTCGAGTCAATTGCTCGACTTTTCATGTGGCTACTCTTAATCCGGATCCCAGTAGATTGGTTGGTCTAGGACATATGCTGAAAGAACTGACGTAAGATCTCTTTTATTGAAAATCTTCAGTATGTGCCCATTTACTTTGAAAACTTTCCCTGTGTCAAGACTTTGAATTTCTATTGTACAATGAGGGAAGATACTAATGACAACAAAATGACCCAACCACCGAGAAAGAAATTTACCTGGCATTAGTTTAGAGTTGTACAATAGAACCTTTTGCCCAACCTCAAAGTTCTTCCTGACAAGTCTGCTATTGTGGAAAGACTTCGCTTTTTCTTATCAATCAAAGCGTTCTCGTACGACTATAATCTCAAATCTTCAAGTTCTTAAAGTTGGAGTCTTTCCTCACCAGCTAGCTCACAATCAAAATTACACTTCTTGACCGCCCAGTACGCCTTATGCTCAATTTTGACAGGCAAGTGGCATGCCTTATTGTACACCATCCTAAATGGAGACAACCCAATGGGAGTCTTGAAGGTTGTATGATAGGCCCACAGAGCATCGTCTAACATGAGACTTCAATCCTTCCTTCTAGGTTTCACAGTCTTCTCAAGTATGGCATTCACCTCTTGGTTAGAGATTTCTGCTTGCTCGTTTGTCTAAGGGTGGTAAGGAGTGGCGATTCTATGAGTTACACCATGCTTCTTCATTAGGCTCTCGATAGTCTTGTTACAAAAATGGGTGCCTTGGTCACTTATTATGGCTCGTGGAATTCAAAACCAGCTGAAAATGTTAGATTTTAAGAATCCTGCAACATACTTAGAATCATCCTTCATGCTCTCCTTTTTGAATCCTTCTTCTTTTAACATTTCCTGTAAGCTACAATAAGTGAAAACAGGGAATTCCAGCATTTGGAGCACTTTGGACATCATTTATTATGAACTTGCGACTGCATGGCTCACTGTAACTTCCTTTAGTGGTTCATTCTCTTCTTGAGGTGGTTTTTCTTTAATCACTTCTCTCCCTTCTGGCTCCTTCGTGTTTTCAAATGTTGAATCTCTTTGTACTTCTACTGGAGTTCAAGGTCTTCAAATTCTAATTCACTTCTAAGTGTCACCACCTCGCATTGTCCTTTTTCTTATTGTTTTGAAGTCTCTAAGTTGTTGAGCAAGATCCCTTTCGACCTGTTCCACATTTCATTTGTAATTTGTTCCACCTGGATCCCCAAATTTCATAGAGATGTGGTTTGGCTTTGCATCATAACATTATTACTTTACATCACAACATCGTTCTGTACCATATATTCTCTCACGAGTTCTTCAATGCTAGGATCTTTTAGAATTATCTTCCCTTGTTGGGTAACGGTACTAACGTTGGTTTGTAAAACTAAGTAGAAATCCATAACATAAAGAATCAAGATTATGAGGGCAACTTTCAAATAAATGACTTCTTTTTTAATAAGCACAAGCAATAGAAGAGATAGGGTTAACATGAGCTATGTGATTTCTCATCATCGATGTTTTCATCATGTAGCTTAATATGAAGCTCGTGCACTCAATGTTGCAATTGAAGGGAATAATCACATTAAACCCATAACGGAAGCGTTGGAATTGGCTTTGATTTTATTTACAAGATACATTTAGACTAAGCAAAACTTACCTTTAATTTAATGAAAATTGACCTAGAGGATCTGATATGAACCCTATAATGCCAATCATGAATAAAGAAGAGCTTCAAGGTATGCACCATGGCTTCATTTATGATGAACTCAAGTTGCATTGAAGGAATTAAAGTTAAATTAAATGAACTCAAGTACATCTCAAGTTCATTTAATGCAAGTCAACCATCAATTAATGGAACGACACTTCAAGCTACTTCAACATGAGCTTCATTTACTAATGGATGGTTACAAATACCTAAAGAATGAATGCAATATTCAATCTCGGATTTAGGGCCCTCTATTATGTAATTTTCAGTTTTTAAGCATATTTCATAACCTTTAGATTACATTTGAGTAGTGGATAGTTATGACATTAAAGTTATGGAGGTTTCAATATTAAACATGTCATTTTAGCTTATTTTAGGTTACAATTCAAAGGCTATATAAAATCATCAATGATGTATTGTAAGAGGATTTGGAATCATGTTTTGAATGAAAAGTTGAATATTTTGCTTCTTAAGCCATGAGCTTGTTTCTTTGCATATCTTGTGTTTAGATTGCATGCTAGGATCATTCAAGTAGCGTTGATCAAACTACTTGTAGAGTGATTCGAATCTTGAGTTTATAAACAAGTTTTCTCTACTCTTGATCTTGATCATCAAGGTAAATCTGTTTCTATCTTCTTCCTTGGGATGAAATCATCTAGATTTGGGGGTTTTGAGTTTTAGATCTAAAGGTCTTGTTCGTCAACAAGGTTGTTAGATTTAAATGCTCACGAGTTACTCATCATTTTGGTATAAGAGCTTTAGGTTCTAGATCAGATATATGTTTCCATTATTTATGTTCTTTACTTTATCTTTATTTCGAATTTTTTTGTTCCTTTTTGTTCATCTCGTCACATTCTGCCCATTTATATAAAACCTAAAAAAAATGTCATTTATGTTCTTCTTTTGGTATTTGTGTCTTCTACAAAGGTTTAGGTCTAATCTTCAACTAATTTGTCTTTTACATGTTCTTCAAATTCAACTTGCTTAAGGGTAAAAACGCTTTATTTTGATAATTTGTTCTGAAAAATCGAGAGCATGAGTTTTCTTTGATTCTTGATGTTCTATGGTGTTTTTTGTTTCTATCTTTCATATCTTGAGCTTAGATCTGATATTTCCATGTTAGATCTGAACGTTGTTGTTTGATTTCCCCATATATGTTACAAATTGCCATTTGCAATAAATGCATGTCGGTTACACATTAAAAATTCCAACCATAAGCTTATAAATACATTGATTATGTCTTGTGTAACTCCAATCTGTTTTTCATATTATAAAATCAGATTGTAATTCATTTCAATTACACATTGGCTATAGATCATTCAATTTGGAAGAGTTATTTGTTAGAATATTGCATTAGTTGTAGGCATTTAATATTGTAACTCTCATACCCTTTGTCTCATTCCATATCTATCTTATCCATTTCATTTTTTTTTGTTTCAATTCTGTCATTTCCTTTCTTTATTAACTTGTTTCTTATTCGATATTTGTTTTGCTCCATATTTAAGCTATTTGTATTTTCTTAGTGTGTTGTCTATGACTTGATTGCAAACTTTGCTTATTGGCTCATGTTAGTGAAATTGTGAGTTTGCTAAGAGTGTGTTTCTGTTTTGAGTGTAAACACGAGTGATTATACCTTAACGAGTGAAAACACATGAGAGAGTTCTTGTGAGGTCCATTTTTGTTTCTTTTTTTTTTTAGTTTTGCAGGAAAAAAAGCATGGAGCATAGGATAATTCAATTCTCAAAATTGAATGCAAGGATAAAATCTATGGAGAAACAATCAGCCTATGTTATGCCTAAGGAGAGATCTAATCCAATGCACCACAAGGAGTATTAGGAGGTAAAAGGAAGAGCACATGGCGAAGGTTTCAAAGCTGTCCAAGGGAGAAATGTAAGAGAAGTTCAAAAAGTTGATCGTGATTTGGGAAGCATGAAGCCAAAACTTCTTAAATTCTATGGAAGTACAAATACAAAATAGTACATTCAATGGGAAAGGCAAGTTGATCATGTCTTTCATTGTTGCACTTTGAATGAGCAGAAAAAGGTAAAATTTATTGTTTCTCATCTTAGAGATTATGCCATTACTTGGTGGGATAAATTATTTTTTAGTAGGAGGAACCTTAACCGTCCAATTGAATCATGGAATGTTCTTAAGAAAATAATGCGGGAGCACTTTTTTCCTAAGTTTTTCCATAACTTGCGAACTTTGAGACAAAGGAGCAAAAGTGTGGAGGCTTACTACATGGAGAGATGCAAACGTTGCTTGAGGATCTCGAAAATTATGAGGATGAGACGGTTACAATGGTTCAATTCTTTAGAGAACTTAATAAGGAGATTGCAATTCAACTTGATCTTCAACCTTATGAGGATTTGGAGGATGGTGCACATAGCCATAAAGATTGAAAAACGTCTCCAAAGGAAATCTACAAGGTACACTAAACCTAAACCAATTTTAAATGTTCATTCAACTTTGAAAAATGTTAGTTTACCTTCTAAAAATAAGCTTATTGTTGCGATAGAAAGTGGTAACATTCAAAATGAAATGCTTTGTAATTTAGTGTCAACACATACTAGTGAGTTTACTAGGAGATTAGATTGAAAATACTTGTTTGTTTGTAACACTTCTACTATTGTAACACATACTCTTGATGAAGTATATGTTGATGTGTGTGAGTTAGAGAAAAAAGCAAAAAAGGTCGAGACAAAAGCATGTCAATTGTTTGAAAAAGAATCTTGTGAGAAAATGATGAGAGAGAAAAGCATGAGACTAGTCTATGACCTATAGAGAAAAAAGAGAGAAAAGCCAAGAAGGTGAGCTTGTGTGAAAGAACTTGTGATGTTAAATTTATTTTGTTTTCAAAACAAAATATTTTTTATCTTTTGTATAATAGAACTTGTTTTCTAAGGGTGAGCTCAAACCATGTTTTTCTAGTTTTTCTTTTGAATTCTTACAGGATGCCAAAGTACTCATTGTGAACTCGATTCAAAGTTTCCTTCAAAAGCTAATGCCAAAGCATTTATTGGGAGACAACTCTTCAAAATTGCTTCTAATTTCATACAACAAGCATAAGGTGTTAAAATCGGGTGATTGTGTTTGGAAACACTTTTGGAAGGATCGTTGTTCATTTCACAAGTAACCTAAGTGGAATTCAAGACACAGTTTACCTAAGACGTCCCATGACTACAAGATTGCTCTACAAGGAGAGGAAGATGTCAATTACATTTATAATGTTGTTGATTTCCGTCCATTTGATGTTGGAGACCCTTTTGATTCGAGGACAAATCCTCTTGAAGAAGGGAAGGATGATATGAGCCCTATAATGCCAATCAAGAATAAAGAAGAACTTCAAGATGGAGATACATTAAATGCACCATGGTTTCATGTATGATGAACTCAAGTTGCATGGAAGGAATTAAAGTTGAATTAAATGAACTCAAGTACATCTCAAGTTCATTTAATGCAAGTCAGCCATCAATTAATGGAACGACACTTCAAGCTACTTCAACATGAGCTTCATTTACTAATGGATGGTTACAAATACCTAAAGAATGAATGCAATATTCAATCTGAGATTTATGGCCCTTTATTATGTAATTTTCAGTTTTTAAGCATATTTCATAAGTTTTAGGTTACATTTAAGTAGTGGATAGTTATGGAGGTTTCAATATTAAACATGTCATTTTAGCTTATTTTAGGTTACAATTCAAAGGTTATATAAAGCCATCAAAGATGTATTGCAAAGAAGAGTTGGAATCATGTTTTGAAGGAAAAGTTGCATATTTTGCTTTTTAAGCCATGAGCTTGTTTCTTCACATATCTTGTGTTTAGATTTGCATGCTAGGATCAAACTACTTGTGGAGTGATTCGAATCTTGAGTTTAGAAACAAGTTTTCTTTACTCTTGATCTTGATCATCAAGGTAAATTCGTTTCTATCTTTTTCCTTGGAATGAAATCATCTAGATTTTGGGTTTTTTAGTTTTAAATCTAGAGGTCTTGTTCGTCAACAAGGTTGTTAGATTTAAATTTTCAAGGGTTACTCATCATGATCTTTATCCCTCCACAAAATCTTTCTAATTATGGGTTCAACACATGACCAATAGTTGTCAAAGAGAGCATAGCTCAACTGGCATAACCAATGTGTTAACTACCATGAGGTCTGTGGTTAGAATCTCCCGACCCCCCATTGTACTAAAAAAAAAAAAACACATGACCAATAGTCATGCTAACTCATAAAGATCCTATTCATAGTGACCAACTAAGGAAAAACTTTGTCATAATTAAATAGTATATATTTTAATATCTAATATAAAAATGTATATTTAAATTATATGAAGCTCAGTCAAATATTTCAAATTCTCCTAATAAATATTTTCTTGTTTGAATCTCATTCAAATTTTATATATATTTGTATCTTAACAATTTTATTTTATATTTAATGTATCAAAATACAATAAATATATTTTTCTTCATTTAATATATCAAATATATTAAATATTAATTTGAATGTTTCAAAATTTCTGTCAACAAAGTTGATCCCTAATTGATCGTATGAGCTAGCAAGGAGACGTTATGGACCCATAAATTATAAGCTACAATGATACAAAATTAATTAAACTCTTTAATTAATCAATTTACATTCATTAACTTTAGGGTCACTCCACTATGAACCTAGAGTTGCACTCTTATGCACTATAGTACAAGTTGTGTTCATAGATATATAATCACTATATGCAAGTCGATCATTCACGAGTTGTTCATAATTACAGTTGGGTCAAAAGTTCATTTTACCTATGTAATTACATCTTGAACCTTAAGTATCACTCATCATCTAGTGAACATTCATGATCCAACGACAAACTAAGTTCCTCTCGAGCAAGTGAGAGAGTGGACTCCATTGTTTAAGTTTCAAAATGAACACTTAATAGAACTACTCATCTACTTACCTTATATGGAAAAGAATGATTTTCATCTTTTGAGATTATGTTCCCAACTCCCTATTTAGTCAAGTCCACAAAATGGTAGACTTATTGAATCGAATCAAAGGACAAGTCCTCACAGGCAGAAGTTCTCAACTCACTCAAGATTTAAATCGAATCACAAATGGTCATCCTGATGAAATATTAATTTTCTTAACTAACAGATTTATAAAGAGAGATTAAATATTTCGTGGTCCAGTATAAAATACCCTCACTCACATGTCTCCACGGGAACGATTTGGATCAAATCATTTGTAACTATTATAAGTTGGGGTGTATCAATAGGGCACCCAATCTTATTTTTTGAATAGGATCCTTCTGTATGTCAACCAGACTAGCTTATCCTGATGGACTAAGCCCAAAATGACAAGGTTCAAGACCAAGTGATAAAAGGAAGTCAAGTTGGGTCCAAATCGATCATTCCCTGGGTCAACCCTCAAGGTCGAGGCCCTAGCTTTCCTAGTCGTCTTTCCCTAAAATCAACCAAATGATCAAACTAGCTTGAAGAGGGAAGGGTCGATTGAGAAACCTTAAGTCATCTCGTATATATGAACAAGAGAACTTCAAATTATGGTGCATTATACTCCCCTACTTTCGACTACATTTCACACAAAACTCTAGCTAACTTAAGCATAGAAGTGAGTTTGGCGAGCCACCACCACTAGTCTACACTTTGATTGTTTTACAGGTACCATTTGCCTCATCTTTAAATTAGAGTGTGTGAATCGAATATTCGACCTTGGTCAAATTCACGCATCAACATAACTCATCCATTTCTCAAATTTCTCTATTTCAAACATCAACCTAACTCAATTCCAAATTTCTCTTTTCAACGCTATCATTTTCAAACATCATTTCTCAAATTTCTCTATGGTTATTTTCTTTAGATTAGATTCTATAAAATACTCTAACTTTAAATTTCAATTATGCTCTTAAGTTGTGAAAAGATTCATTTTTTCACTTTGAATTTTGAATTTTTTCAAAAGAAATACCTTAAAGAGTTTTTTCCATTAAAATGAACATAAATTGACATTACTGTTGATGGTAAAAATTGAAGTGACTTACAACTCAATTTCAACTAATTAAGACATATATCATCGACCAAGGTCATAGGTTCGAATTCCCCCCTCCTACATGTTGAACTAAACAACTAATAATAAAAAAAATAAAAACTCAATTTCAACTACATAGAAGATTAAGATCGTAACTATTATTTTCTTTCAACTCAAAAAGATATTGTTGACATTACTTACCTCATCCTTCACAGAATCAATTTTTATACCTCAACTACTACGTTTAATTTACATGAATGGTGTTGATAAATGATTTCATGTAATCTTTCAATTTTTACACATCAATTGTCGTGTTAATTTTCATTCATAATTTTAATAAAAATATCTCAAAGGGCATCTTTGGAACAATTTCAAAGGGTATTTTTCAGTTTAGGAGCATAATTGAAACCTACTCAAAGTTCACAAATATTTTGTACAACCTTTTCCTTTTTCTTTCATTAAGTCTATTATAATGAAAAACCTCACCCTAATTGTGTAATTTTAAAACTAAGGACCCTATTTGATAACTATTTGGTTTTTGAAAATTAAGCCTAAAAATACTACTACTAATGGGATTTCTATGTTTTCTAAATATTTTCAACCTGTCTCAATTCCTCAGCTTTGACAAACATTCAAAGGTGCAGGCTGCAGCAAGGACAAGAGGATAAATTCACTTTACATTCTATTAGTGCAAATATGGTTCATTCTATTCAGTTAATTGCAACAAGTGAATCATTCTCCTATATACATCGCAGCCTTTACCTACTCTACCGTATAGTTTATAATGGCAACATCCAGAGGCAGATTTTGCCAACATGAACATAAGTGTGAACTTAAAAAAAGATTTCTACAGTCCCTATTCAACTTACTGATTAAACAAGGAATTCTGAATCAGAAACTTCAAGAACCTTGTGGAAACCTATCGGCTTGACGCCTTGCCGAAATGCATTTCCTTCAATGTACCTATAAACAATATATGGCATCAGAAAAATAACAACAGAACAACAACTCATGAAATTTGAGTTTAGAATTCAGGATAGAGAAGACACTCACATCTCTTTTAAGAATGGGTGTTTATAGAAGGCATCAGGGATTCTTCCACTAAATTGGTTGTGATCCAAGTACCTATAATTATAACTTTTCCAGTTCATAAAAAGAAGCTGAGGGAAACAAACGATCATATGAAGAAAAATATTTGCGACTGTGTATTAAGAAAAATAAGACATTGAAAACGAAAAAGAAAAATAATTGAAAATTATGTGTTTTTACAGTAAATAATGATAATGGAAAAGATACTAAGGGCATGTTTAGAGGTGATTATAGAAATAGTGATTTTAGGAAAAATTATTTGTTTACCAGTGATCTAATAAAAACTGTGTTTTCAATGCGCAAAGCGCACGCGAAGGCGCCAAGTCTTTCGATCGCCTCAAGGCGACAAGTGACAAAAAGACGTTGCATGAATGGAACAAGACACTTAATAAAATAATAAATAAATATTATCTATTATAATTATAGATAACAAATAATAATAAATACTCAATCCTAAAAGCATAAAAATATTACAAAATAATTTGATAATTTAAAAAAATAACTACACAAGTTTAGAAAAGGCAGAGATAGAGAGAAATTTCTTTTATATGCTTAAAAAGTGGTCTGGACATGCAACTTGTAAATATAGACCGTTGTGTTAATTCGAGGAGATCGCCAATTTCATGCGACCATTCCTATTTAATACATCTGAAAATGTACTAAAAAAACAACTCTGAAAACAGTTTATTGAGTAGGAATACTGATATCTGGCAGTTTCATGAAACCAACACATGTTTAGGATGACTCTTCTTCTACCCGGAAAATACAAATGTCTCTTCCTTTTTCTATACTTCCCTCCCGTTTTTCCTCCTCCACTCTTCTCCTGCCCTGTCTTTTCTTCTTCTTTCTTTTTCTTCTTTTCTTTTTTATGTACTTCTCTTCTGCCTTTCCTTCTCCCTCTTCCAACTCTTCTCCTCTTCTTTTTATTCTTTTGTTTTTTCTATACTTCTTCTCTTTTGTATTTTTTTCTCCTCTTCTTGACTCCTTTATTTCTCCCATGTTCTGCGATATTAAAAAAAAAAGAAAAAAAAATAAAGGGGCAGGCACTCGCCTTCACATGTGGTGAAGGTGAGTCAAGGCGACAAAAGGCACAATTAGGCAAGCGCTTGGTTGAAGGCACTCACCCTAGCTACCTTCAAGGCACAATGCAAGGCCACCTCGCCTCTTGCCTTAGGAGTGTACCTTTGATCGCCTTGAAAACACTTCTATAATCATTTTATTGTTTGATTATATACTTTTCAAAGTGATTTTCATTTGATCAAAAGTGATTTTGGATAAGTTAATTCAAAACTGATTTTGGATAAGTTAATTTCGAATTGAAGTGATTTTAAGCATGACACAAATGATTTTAGTCATTTCAAAATCACTCCCAAACATGCCCTGACAAAACAAACGATCAGTAGCTTTTTTTTCTTAACATAAGGAAGCAAATCATTGCCTACCGGGTTTTCATAATAGATTCAGTTTTTACTCATACGCCTAATTTAGGGAAGCGATCTATGAAGAACTGTATTCATAATTATGGCAAGGTGCTCGTTAGGAAGGGAAAATTTTGCACTTAATAACTTCTCAACGGTAACAAGCTTAACACCAATTTCAGATTCAACCAAATAATAAATTCAAGAATTGAAGAAGGATCACGAACAGACTTACAAATAAGTCAACTTCGGAATATGAGCTACCCCTGGTGGTATTATCCCCGACATCTTATTGGAGGAGAGATACCTACACCGAACAAAACAAATGTTCAGAAAAAACTGATGATATAGGCTTAGAATCTTTTTCTTCTTTCGTTTTGGGAGGAATGATAAGGAAGGGGAGAGAGAGAGAGAGAGAGAGAGCTGCAGCAGATTACAGAATTTCCAAATTAGTCAGGTTTGCAAGCTGCGATGGAACTCCTCCCGTAAAATAATTATTGTTTATGTATCTACATGCAAAAATAAGAATAAAGTAGTTAAAAGAAGTATTTCAAACAAAATTGAATACGACACTTCCTGACTTCACTCAACTTACAGATTTCGGAGGGATGAAAAACAACCCTCAATGCGAATCAGTTCCCTGATGGTTCCTACTAAATGATTGTTACCAACATCCCTGTACAAATTCAAAATGTCAAAAGTCAAACATAAACAACTATATTATATTATTTTCTAACAAAATGATCCAAATAACAGAAGTTTACAGTTGACGAAGATTGGGTAGGGTGCCCAGTTCAGCAGGAATTCTCCCTGAAAAGCGATTTTCATTTAAATGAAGATAGCGAAGCTCCCGAAGATTAGCAAGCTCCTTGGGGATTTCCCCTTTGAAATTATTAAAACCCAAATATCTGCATAAGCTCAAAATTGCAACAGAACTGAGTAGATTAAAAATTAAAATGCAAAGACATTGATGAAACATTGTATACTAGAAACTAAGAAAACTCACAAATGAGTTAGACTCTTTAGTGCACCAATCTCGGGAGGGATGACATCTTGAAGTTTATTCCACCTTAAGTTACTGAGAAAGAGAAAACACAGAACTATAAATCAACTAGGCATCAGCAAATGATTTAAAAAAAACAAAAAACTTGAGACCACAGCACCTGAATCATGATTCACCACATGTACATATCATATATATCGTTGAATTGAACCAGATAAATAATAAAAAAAAAGAGTACAAGGGATGTACAGTATTTTGAGACGTCTTAAACGTCCAATTTGAGGAGGAATTGGTCCAGTCAACTTGTTATTATGAAGATCCCTGTTATAAGATCAAACATAGGCATACAAATCATGAGAGTCTTGAAGAGGTGCAAATCTATTCTCTTTCTTCTCTTAACCCCTTTTATTTAAATCCTAAAAAAAGTTAATAAATCTCTCTCTCTCTCTCTCTATATATATATAACATTAGATGCCAAAAATAGTTTTTAAGAACTTGTTTTTATTATTAAAATTTGGATAAAATTTGAACAATGTTTTTCAGAGCAAAAAAAACTAAAAAAAGAAAACATGATATATGTAGTTTTTAAGGTTTCATTCTCAAAAACAGAACCATAGACAAAATACTTATCAAAGAAGTCTAAATGTCGAATATTAAACATTATTTGTTAGAAATTGGCTCCCCATTATCAGAAGACAAACAATGTACAGAGGATAGCACCAGGATGAAAACAATTGAAGAATGTCTAGAAAGCATATCCACGTATCATTCTCCCAGTTCATAATTCTCATGGTAGAGTAAAAAGAAGAATAAATTAGGAGAAAGCCAGCGACAGAAGAAAATCTCACAGCCTAGTAAGATCCAAGAGATTGGTAACCGCGACAGGAAAAGGTCCAACGATTGAAACCGCATAGACTTCTCTGCAAGGAAATGATCACAAATAAATATGAAATTAGTTCTCAAACAACAGCCAAAGACAGCATAGCTCAATTCGCATCTCGTATTATCGACCGCTCGAATCCCCCATCCTATTGTACTAAAAAAATGCTCAAACAACATTTCTTGAGAAATCGCACTTCCGAAAGCAAACCTTCTCATGAAGTAGCTGTAAATTTATGGATATTTCACCAGCGTGAACTTAAAATAATAACAACTACAAGGAATGAGACAAAAATTCGAAGTTTCGGTTGAAGATGATAGGCATACAATTCAGTGACGACTCTGTAATCCCCTTGAGTGGAACAGGTAACGCCGGACCAAGGTGGAAGGTTGCCATCACCACAGGGATCATCTCCGATCCAGGAATACACCACTCTCCAACCGAGAGAGGCCTTGATCTCATTCAATGCTTTCACTGTAAGAAAAAACAAAACCCTATTGTAAAATTGAACCGAATAAACCAAAGAAGAAGGACATGGGAAGGTACCATCTCGTTTCAAGGTTTTGCAGAGAACAGATTCGTGAGCAAAAGCAAAAGCGAAGAGGATCAGGGAGAATGCTGTTAATGAATATTGGTGCCGCATTCTAGTTCCTGCGAAGTTCGAGTTTGCGCGTGGGTTTCCTATTTTCCGCCTCGCTATGGCCGGTGTTCTTGTGGATTTGATGGACTGAGTCTGGCAGTGGAGTTCGGGATTTGATTTGGGGGATTTTATTAAAGTCCAATAGGATCATAGAAAATAAGCCACCAAAAAGACGACTATCTCATTCCTTGTTTTAAATGGAAATTAAAATGTTTTAAGAATATTTCTGATCTTTGAAGCATCTTTACAGTTTTACATGGTAACAGTTAAATTTTGTTTTTCAAAGTTTCAAAAACATTAAAAAAAAAAATACTCTTTACCGTTAATTTTTTTTTTTTATAGAAAACGTTAAAGTTTTATTTCAATTATACCCTTCACTTTTTTTAAAAAAAAAAATACTCCTATTTGATAATGTTTCTTCTTTTTCATTTGTTTGTGGATTCTTCCTCCATGAAAATTAATAAGAATGAAGAAATTATTAGCATTTGAAATATCATAGTAACAATTTGACCAAATAAGCTCTAAAAATCCAAAAACCACATCAACATAACCCTCTCTTAACTCTTCAAAGACAAAAAGAAAAAAAAAGCTGCATTGCTATTGGGATGGATTTGGAAACCTAAATGCACGGATTTAAGTAGGGATTTATTCAATTATTCGAAGTTACTAGATAATTTGTTGTTGTCTTGTAGGATCAATTTCTAGCTTGAATTCATTTAAAATTTGGCTACTCGTATGCTTGAATCTAGCGTCAAATTGTAAATATGGAAAATAAATTCTTGATGACTCACCTACTGCTTCCATCTCCAAGTTTGTTTTTTATTGCATCAAGATTAGCACACCCGAATTTAAAGTTCATTTGTGACTTTGTGTTTGGTTTAAAATTTTGCATTTCCCTTTAGCAATCGTTAATGTAACATTAAACTTGAAAATCTAAGGCACGCAGCAGCTAACTGAACAACCAATTGAAAAGTGTTAGCTAGGTTAGTACGCAGTAGTTTTCTCTATGTTAGAAAGACAAAGGTAAAAATTGCCTCTTATGAACAAAATTAAATGTCAAGTAATGAAAAAAAAATTCAACGTTTTTCATCCAAAACTTAACAATAAGAGTATTTTTAATGTTTTTGAAAGATTGGGGTATTTTTGAAACTCTTGAAATTTCAGGAGTATTATTGAAACAAAATTTTAATAGTTTCCGTTCAAAACATAAAGGTAAGGGATTTTTTAACATTTTTGAAAGATTAGGATGAAACTTTTTAAAGTTTAGAGGTATTCTTGAAACAAACTTTATAGCTTAGGGGTACTTTCTATAATGCAGTCTTTAATAATAAGTTTGGTTGAATCAAATTAGTTTATCTTAATTTAAAAGTATTTAGGTTTAAATACTATTTTGATATCCTAAGGTCGGGAATGAATGAATTCCATCTTGTGAAGTCACATTCCCAGCTCCTCATTTGCTCCTGCCCCAAAATGATAGGCATATTGAGTTGACAACTCGGGTCACTCTCGCCCATACAAATCAAAGGACAATCCTTCACAGGCAGTAGTTCATAACCCACTTAGGATTGTGGTCGAGTTACTAATAGTCATCTAAGTAAAATAAAAATCTATTCATTTAACGGTGTTACAAAGAAAGATTAATTATATCATGGTTCGATCTTATACAAACTCATTGCATAGGATACCAACACTCGCATGTCTCTACATGAACGAATTGGATCAATCCATTTGTATCTAATACAAAATGGGTCGTATTCATAGTGTCACCAGGATAAGGTACCCAACCTGATCCATGTACTATAGACCTTTTAGGTTATTACTTGAACACAAACCATTTATATGTCCACTACATATTGTTCAAGTTACATAAATAACCTTGGATGTTTGTTTATTAGATTTGAGTTAAATGAGTTCAGAAAACTGATAAAATAAGTCTTTATTTTATTGAATAAATAAGTTCGATTTACAAATCCACGAGTTTAAGGCATAAAACCTAACTATCTCTCACTTGACCTAAAGTTAGTGGGATGTACAATACAATACAATAAAGTACTATACAAATACAATAAATTAGGGCATCACCATACCCTTTACATATCTCCCACTTGCCTTAGATAGACCGATACATATCTCGTACACCTAAACCTTCTATATGACCCTCAAACACTTTAGTCATGAGAACCTTTGTAAATGGATCAATAATATTATGCTCTTAAACTATCTTTGTGACGATCACATCTCCTCATTGCACAATCTTCCTATCAAGTGGTATGTTCTCTCTATGTGTGTGTCTCTCTTGTGGCTTCGAGATTCTTTTGAGTTTGTCACTATACCACTATTATCACAATAAATGGTGATGAGTAAAATCATATTTGGAACGACTTTCAAATCAGTCAAGAACTTCCTAAGCCAAATAACTTCCTTAGTTGCTTCACAAACAACTACATATTCAGACTCCATCGTGGAGTCTGCGATGCATCCTTACTTGATGCTCCACCAAGCTATAACTCTTCAATTTAAACTAAATACTGAGCATGATGTGAATTTTCTAGAATCCTTATCAATCTGAAAGTCAGAGTTAGTGTATCCTGTAAGGATTAAATCCTTAGCTCTATACACAAGCATATAGTCTCTCGTTCTCTTAAGATACTTGAGGATTGCTTTAACTGCAGTTCAGTGCTCAAATCCTAGATTGGATTGATATCTATTGACAATCTCAATTGCTTAGCATATGTCAGGCCTAATACACAACATGGCATACATAAGACTGCCCACAACCAATGCATAGGGAATCCATTTCATATCTTCAACTTCTTGAGGTGTCGTAGGACATTGTTCCTTAGACAAGATAATTGTATGTCTAAAAGGTAAAAAACCTTTTTTGGAGGTCTGCATCGAATATCTGACAAGCATCTTGTCAATGTATGATGTCTGAGACAAGGCTAGTGTTATATTATTACAGCTCCTTATGATTTGAATCCTTAGAACCAACTGTGCTTCTCTCAAATCTTTCATTGGAATTGTGCAACCAATCATTTCTTAATGTTAGTGAGAAAACCTACATCATTCCCAATGAGTAGAAAATCATCCACATACAATACTAGAAAAGTCGCAGTGTTGTTGATAATTTTCTTGTAAACACAAGGTTCATTAACATTGTAGCCAAAACCATAAGATTTGATCGCAATATCAAACCTTATATTCCAAGATCTAGAAGCTTGTTTCAGTTCATAAATAGATCGTTTAAGCTTGCAAACTTTTTGCTCTTAACCTTGTTCTATGTGAAGGGATTGAATCCCGATCCGGAAGTGTGTGATCGCTTTTGCTCTAAAAAGTATTGTGAAATTGGTACAAATTCTAAGGTTAAACTACAAACAAATGAGGAAAAAGATGAAATACCTTTGAATAACCTTTTCTTCTTGTAATCTTTCTCCTCGTTCTCTCAGTTCTAGAATCTCGATCTCGATCTCGATATCTCGAACCGAACACCTCCACCAAAGTTTTCACCGTTGTTCTCTAGGAGAGGGAGGAATGTGGGTTCCCTTTCTGAATATTGGGAGAGCAAAGTTCTTCAATTTGAGAGAACTTTCACTATTGGGAGATTAGAGAGAATTTGAGAGCTTTTGGAAGTCTTAATTCCAAAAATGGGAATCATCTCATTTTAAAGTGCATCCAAATGCACTATTATATAGTGTGGGAGTGGAACCACCCCACTTAACCACTAATTAAATAAAAATGCATAATTAATACAGTTATGAAAATCATATTTGCATAATTGCTAATATAAGATATCATATACCTTATGTCCCTTAAATTGAATCATATTTAATTTAATCTCTCTCATATAACCTATAGTGTTTAATATGAAACCATTTCATATTAATTGACCATTTGGAACCTTGTCTAAATTTATTATATAGTTCAATATAAATCATATTCACATTAAACTATATATTATATCGATTATATCACATATAATCAATATAAATCTCATTCATAAATTTGAACTTTTCAAATTTATTCCAAAACTTTATACACTCGATAATCCCATATTGAGCCAACGATGAGACCTAATGGACCTACAGATCATGAGCTCCAATGATAGAGATCAGCCGGTCAAACTCTTTGACCCGAGCTGACCAACATTCATTAACTACGAGTCACTCCACTAAAGACCCGTAGCTGCACTCTCCTCATTATAAGACAAGTTGTGATCATCGATATAACCTATACCCGTAAGTAGACCCTTCACAAGTTGTTCGCAGTCATATCTGGGTCAAATTATTGTTTTACCCCTGTCTACATTTTGCTCCTTAAGTACCACTGATTCTCTAATGAACAACCTCTTTATGGTTCTACCATAAATAAAGTCCCTCTCAGAGCAATGAAAGGGTGGGGCCCCGTTGTTCAAGTCCCGAATCAACATTTAAGGGAACAACTCATCTAAATTCCCTAAGCACGGGAATGAGTGAACTCTATCTTGTTAAGCTACGTTTCCAACTCCCCACTAGTTTCTGTCCCCAAGAAGGTAGGCATATTGAGTCGGTGTCTCGGGTCACTCTCACTCATACTAGTCAAAAGACAGACCCTAACAAACAGGAGTCCGTATCCCGCTAAGATTAAGGTCGAGTTACTAAAGGTCATTTATGAATTATTAAACCTAAAGTTGTTTACAGTGTTACATCAACTGGTTAATAATTCGTGGTCCAGTCTTATGCAAACTCATTGTATAGGATACCACCGCTCGCATGCCCACTACACGAACGCATTGGATCATTGCGTTTGTATCAAATACAAGGTAGGTTGTATCCATAGTGTTCAAAGGATAAAGTACCCAACCATATCCTTATACTATAGACCCTTTAGGCTGTTTCTTGAACATTGATCCTCGTATGTCTCTATATACCGTCTAAGACTCATAACACAACCTAGGATGTTAGTTTATTGGATTTAGGGTTATTTAAGGTTAAACTTAATACACATTCAACAACCTTTATTGAATAAACTCAGTCAATACTTTATTGATTATGATAACCAATTTATTACAACCACTATTTACGAGTTTTATGGCATAAAACCCAACAAATTCCCACTTGAACTAAAACTCAAATAAGTGGGATGTACATGGAGAAAGTAATAACTCGGGACAATGGGATAAATGCATCAATACATGAAACGTATCGATTACAGTTCTAAATACAATAAACTAGGGCATTCTGAATACTCCATTACAATTTTCTCCCACTTGCCCTATATTACAAAATGTACGTATCTCGTAGACCTAGACTATTTAGATAACCCTCAAACACCTTAGTTGTGAGAGCCTTCATGAATGGATCAACAATGTTGTGCTCCAAAGTGATCTTTGTGACGATCACATCTCCTCGTTGCAATATTTCTTGAATGAGGTGGTACTTCCTATCAATATGCTTTCCAAGTTTATGGTTACAAGGTTCTTTTGAGTTCACCACAACACCACTGTTGTCATAGTATAAGGTGATTGGCAAGCTCATATTCGGAACAACTTCCAAATCACTCAAGAACTTCCTGAGCCATACAGATTCCTGTTGGGGTTTATACCCTAAACTCGTGGTGTTTGTAAATGTCTGATGTTATGAATAAAGAGTTATTTTTTCAAATTTTTGTAAACTCGCATTTAAAACTTAAATCCAATAAACTAAGCTTCAGGGTTATGTTTATGAGATCTTGAACAATGTGTAGTGGACACACAGGTAGGATCATGTTCAAGTAGATAACTCAAATGGTCTATAGTACATGGATAGGGTTGGGAACCTCATCTTGGTAACACTATGGATGCAACTCACTTTGTATTTGATACGAACGAGACGATCCAACTCATTCATAAAGTTGACATGCGAGTGGGGGCATGTTGTGCGATGAGATTGTACGAGACCGGACCACGAATTATTAGACTACTGATATAACACCGCTAACATATTAAGACTAATAATTCATAGATGACCATTAGTGACTCGACCTGAATCCTAAGCGGGTTACGAACTCCTGTCTGCGGGGTTTATCCTTAGACTAGTATGGGTGAGAGTGGTCAGGTTGCATACTCAATATGCCTACCTTGTCAGGGATGAAACTTCGTGGGGAGTTGAGAACTTAACTCCGTAAGAAGGAATTCACTCGTTCTCAAGCTAGGGAAATTTATATCGGTTGTTCCCTTAAGAATTGAATCCAGGTCTTGAACAACGGATTAGTGGTACTTAAGGAGCAATAGGTAGTCATAGGGGTAAAATGATAATTTGACCCAACTGTGACTACGAACAACCTGTGAAGGGTCGACTCACGGGCATTGGTTAAATAAATGGACACAACTTGTCCTATAGTGAGGAGAGTGCAACTACAAGTCTATAGTGGAGTGACTCGTAGTTAACGAACGTTGATTAATGGGATCAAAGAGTTTGATTAGTTAATCTCGTATCATTAGAGCCATGATTATTTGGTCCATTAGGTCCCTCCGTTGACTCTATATGAAAATATCTAAGGTATAAAGTTTTTGAATGAATTTGAAGTGTTTGAATTCATATAAGGGATTTATATCAATTATATGTAATATAATTGATATAATATATAGTTTGATGTGAATATAATTCATAATAAACTATATGCTTAAATTTAGAATTTCCAAATTATTGCTTAATTATGAAATTGTTTCATGATTAGAGGAATTAATTATGAGAGACATGAAAAATTGAATATGATTCAATTTATAATGCACATAATTGCATAATGCATAATTTGTGCATTTAGTGGGATAATGGTGAAGGGAATCTGATCCCCATGAGCAGCAGAAACGTGATTTAAAGATCGATTTGCTTGTTTGATCTTGGTTTACTCCAAAAATCAGTACATTGACAATTCATACAGAATAAGCAATTCTAATCTAATTAGACATGGATTAAACTTGTAATTAGCATGCAATATAGGAACTAAACTAAAAGGAATAGAAAGATTACCTTTGTAGTTTCCTTATACAACAACTCTTTACTCCAAATGCACAACAACACAACAGGCCAAATTTTCTCTGTTTTTCTAACAGGACACCACCACGTTGGAAAACCTCTTATGTTTTTGGATATCTATTTAGATCTCTCCTTGGTGGGAAGGAGCCAACAATTGGTGAGGAATAGAAGGGAATTTTATTTGTGAGAAGAATTTTGTAGCAATTCTCAATTACATTCCAACAACCATCTCCTCTTTTCACCAATCGAGAAGAAGATAAAACTCAGAGCCAACTTCCCCACTCCCTAACGATAGGGAGATGGTGGGAAGTGGGAACGTGTCCTCCTGACACATTCCTATTTATTTAATAATAATTAATCTAATTAATTATTATATTAATTAAATCAAATTTAATTAATTTAAACATCTTATACTTAATTAAGATTAAATCACATTTAATCAATTATCCTTCTAACCTATAGTTTTAATGCACATCTTATGTACATTAAATTTTAACCTATAGTTTTTAAAACATGAATCTCATTCATATTTAAAATTAATGAACTCTTTCAAATATTTAATTCTCTCATATAATTTAATATGAATCATATTCACATTAAATTTATAATATAAAGTTTCAAAACTTTATATTATAATGTATCTATATACATTAATGTTTATTCCCTAATTGAATTTGAACATTTCAAATTCAAACGATCTAAGAACCTTTACGAGCTACAAGATGGACCTAATGGACCTACAGTTCAGAAGCTCTAACGATACGAGATTATTCGGTTAATATCATTAACCTCCTAATCAACATTCGTTAACTACGAGAACACTCCATTAAAGTCTCGCAGCTGCACTCTTCTCACTGCAGATATATTTTGTTGGGATTTGTGCCCTAAACTTGTGTAATTTTGATCAAATAAATAAAGAGTTATTTGTTTTGATAAAATTATATTCTTTCTTTATAAATCCAATAAACTAAACTCCAAGGTTATAATGTATCTTGAACATCAATGTAGTAGACACTATTTGGATTGTGTTCAAGAATATAACCTAAATGGTTTATGGTATAAGAATAAGGTTGAAACCTTATTCTAGTAACACCATGGATGAGACCCACTTTGTAATCAGTACAAATGAGGTAATCCAACTCATTCATGTGGTTGACATGCGAGTGAGGGCATCCTGCATAAAGAGTTCATACAGAGATCGGACTGCAAATTATTAGTCTAACCAGTATAACACCGTTAACAAGATAAGACTGATAATTTATAGATGGTCATTAGTGACTCGACTTGAATCCTGAGTAAGTTAAGAACTCCTGCTATATAGGGGTTTGTCCTTAGACTAGTATGGGTGAGAGTGGCACTGTGGTGACTCAATAAGCCTACCTTCAAGGGATGAGAACCTCGTAACTTCTTTGAGGACTTAACTATACAAGATAGAATTCACTCATTCTTACACTAAGGAATTAGATAGGTTATTCCCTTAAGAACTGATTCAAGGTCATGAACAACGGGGCCTCGCCCTCTAACTGACTTAAGAGCGTATGAGTTCATGGTAGGACCTTAAACTTGTTGTTCATTAGAGGATCTGTGGTGCTTAAGGAACAAAGAGGTAATCATAGGGGTAAAACAACAATTTGACCCAACTATGATTACGAACAACCTGTGAAAGGTCGACTCATGGGTAATGATTATATTAATGGACACAATATAGTCTACAGTGAGGAAAGTGCAGCTACAAGTCTATAGTGGAGTGACTGGTAGTTAATGAATATTGATTAACTGGATCAAAGAGTTTGGTCAGTTACTCTCACATCATTGGAGCTTATGAACTGTAGGTCTGTTAGGTCCCTTCGTTGGCTCAACATGGTTATATTGAGGGTATAAAGTTAGGAATGAAATTGAAGTGTTCAATTTCATACATGAGGTGTTATATCAATTATATATGATATAATTGATATAATATATGGTTTTAATGTGAATTAGATTCACATATAAACCATATAATAATGGGAGAATAAAGGAGGGATACGATGGTAATTTTCATCCTATTTCCATATATATATAGTTACATGAGATGCAACTTGGGGAGACAATTCTCTTAGAGAAACCCTAGTGCAATCTCTCATAGTGTTGGAAAGAGTTCCAACTACATCTTGATAAGATCATCTCACCTCACCTAAAAGGAATCCACCTTCCTCCCTCACCTAGAGAACAACGGAGAAGATCCGGTGGTAGTGTCCGTGATCACTCGGGTTAGTGTTGCTGAGATCGTGATTGTGGGAGAAGGAGTACTTGAAGAAAGAGTTCTTCAAAGGTATAATTCTTGCTGTCCAATATGTTATTATATGTTTAATCTTAGTTAGATTTGTTCTTAAATGATATCCATGTAACAAAATTAAGAACACGCGATTAACAATCGCTTCCGCTGCGGGAACTGAATCTCTTCAATTGGTATCAGAGCCAAGTTGTGTTCTTAATTTTCGTTCTGGATTTATCAAGAACGAGGTGGGATTTACTGTTTTTCATGAGATGAGTAAACGGTTTGCAAATTAGATGTTTTCAATTTTGGCACTTAGATTTACATAATTTCGTTGAATTGTTCAATGTAAGGGTCTATTGTTTTGGGCATTTTATTATGTAAATTGAGTCTGTAAGTCCGTGTCGATCGAGGCAAAGTGGTTGTTGAGAATATCGGAGCGAAAACGAGCAAGAATCTTGATGATCCGTTGTTGTTCTGTGAATGGCGTTATGTGGCTGTTCGTTGGCGCGGTAAGCGCCGCTGCGTGGCCGCGCGGCGAGAAGACGACATCGTTGCAACGTTGTCCTCGGCATTGCAACGCTTGTGCTGAGGCGCGCTTCGACGGGCGAAAGAAGACAAGATGCAGCGTTGCAACGTACGCGAAGGAGCAACGAGCAAAAAACAGTTTTATTTATATATAATAAATATAAAAACATTTTATATTTATTTATATTTAATTTATTTAATTTTAATTAATATAATTAGATTATATTAATTGAATTTAGGGTGTCAAAATTGGTCTAATTTTGCTATTTGAATTATACAATTGTTGTGCAATTATTGCCATGCATAATGTATGTCTTTTAATTTAGATATCCCACCTTAAGTTAAGCATTTCCATGCATCATTTATAATATAAAGTGTTATATATAGTTTGCATGAATAATTAATATAAAGTATTATATTAATTTATGGACAGCATTGACATGCATTATATTTCATGAGATGATTATGCAATGTATGTCTTATTATTCATGTGATGAATGATCAAACACTATAACATAGTATGCATGTCACCTAAGGTTAATTATTAGTTTTAAAATGTTTAGAACTTGGAAATAATAGACCTTAGGTTATCTAGTTCTAATTAGATTAGAATTAGGAACCACGTAATTTATAAACAAAGATTAAAAGAGGAACTCTGTCTACGGAAAGTTCTGTCTAGGGTGTTTGAGTATTTAAAGGTGTGAAAGCGGAACACCCTACAGGAAGCGACACAGGAGTGAATTTTAATCAGAGAGTTTATAAATTATAGAAGTGTCAACGGATTTATTAAGGGGTTAATAAACTAGAAATCTCAGGCTTAATATAAAGTGTTATATTAGCAAACTTATGATAAAATCAATATAAGAGTTATATTGATTATCAATATAAGAGTTATATTGATAAGTTTAGGTAAAACCATTAGTCAGGTTTAGCCTAAGTAAGATTCCTATAGACTTAAAGTATCCAGTGGGAGGAAAAATGTATGTGATACATATTTTTCACCTACGTATCTCCAGGAAGTTCACACCGTGAGACTCATACTTGGCCTCGTGGCGCAAACAGGAGCGTCCCCCTTCGGATGGTGTTTGTATGAGTCAATATCATGGAGAGGGTACTTATAGTGAGTGGGAGCAAGTTTAGTGAAAACAAAACCTATGGTCTCTTCTGTCGATTTACACCGTAAGATCACTATGGTCAGCCTGCTAGTTTGGCCTGGACCAGACAATCCCTTTCGGAGGGCTTGATCATAAGGGAACGAACACAGTAGACACCCGAAAGGGATAAAGATTTCATTAGTCTGTTTTTCAATCTAGTCCTCCCTTCGGCGGATTTTATTGGATGGAGACTCTGGGATCTAAAGACAGAGGGTTACACTCACAAGGTACATAAGAAGTGTATGTATCCTGATCGAAAAATGGTAATTAAAGCCTATAGGAATAAGAGTTATTCTGGCATTAGGTTTTGGTCAAGAGTGTCTTGATCTAGAGGAGGAGTGTTTTTTATTACCATTCGGTGTCATACATTCTAAACCTTTGGAGTATCATTGCGAATTATAAAGACCTAGGAATCATTTGATAATTAGCTAAAACATAATTGGATTAGACAATTATAGCAAAAACTCATACAAGTTTTATTTGTAAATTTTCAGCAAAATGTCAAGCTCTATAATTTCCTTATTGGGTGCGGAAAAGTTAACCGGAGAGAATATGATGACGTGGAAAAACAAACTCAACACTATATTGGTAGTGGGCGCGATGCGAAGTTTGTGCTAAGCGAGGAGTGTCCTCGGTGCGAGCTCGAATGCTTCACGAAATGTTCGTGATGCATATGACCGATGGATCAAGGCCAATGATAAGGCCAAGGTCTACATGCTGGCAAGTATGTCTGACATATTAGCCAAGAAGCATGAGGGCATGATAATCGCTAAGGAAATCATGGATTCGGTGCAGGGTATGTTTGGACAACAATCCTCACAGGCCCAACACAATGCCCTCAAGTACATATTCAACTCAAGTATGCCAGAGGGTTCATCTGTTCGGGATCATGTCCTGCATATGATGGTACACTTTAACATCGCGGAGTCGAATGGTGCTTCCATCGATGAATCGAGCAGTCGACTTCATGCGAAACCCTTCCAGATAGTTTCCTACAATTTAGAAGTAATGCTATTATGAACAAGCTTACTTTTAATCTCACCTCCCTTCTGAATAAACTCCAGATCTTTCAATCTTTGATGAAAATTCAGGGATCGAAAGGTGAGCCAAATGTTGTCAGTAGGAGTTATCACAGAGGTTCGACCTTTAGAACAAAAACAGTGGCTTCATCTTCTTCTAACCTTAAAGGGAAGAAGAAGAACAGGAAAAATGTTGGTAAAGGGAAGCAGTGATGAAAGTTTTGCGCCATGAAGGGCAAGAAAGTTAAAGAAGTTGCAGACAAAGGAAAGTGTTTCCACTGCAACGAAGACGGGCATTGGAAACGAAACTGTCCGAAGTACATTGCGAAAAGGAAGAAGGAAGATAAATATGATTTGCTTTGCTTAGAAACTTGTTTAGTGGATAATGATAAAACTGCTTGGATACTTGATTCAGGCGCCACTAATAATGTTTGCTCTTCTTTTTAGGGAATTGATTCCTGGTAGCAGCTACAGAAAGGAGAGATAACGCTCCGGGTTGGAAATGGAGAAGTCGTCTCAGCTGTAGCAATAGGCACGATGAAACTTTATTTTGGCATGAAATATATGTTGTTAGACAACATATTAGTGATACCAGGGTTTACTAGAAACCTTATTTCAATTTCTTGCCGTATAGAACAATGTATTTTTGTTTCTTTCTCTATGAATAAAGTGCTTATTTTAAAGAAAGGTGTGCAAATATGTTCAGCTTCATTATAAAATGGGTTGTATGTTTTAAGGCCTAATTCAATCAAAATAGTTTTGAACACTTAATTATTTAAAACTGCAAACACATCAACTAAGAAACGTAAAATTTCTCCTAAAGAAAATGTTCATCTTTGGCATCTTAGATTGAGTCACATTAATCTCAATAGGATTGAGAGATTGGTAAAAAATGGACTTCTAAATGAGTTAGAAGAAAATACTTTACCTGTATGTGAATTCTGCCTAGAAGGCAAAATGACTAAAAGATCTTTTAGTGGAAAAGGTTATAGAGCCAAAGAACCTCTTGAGCTTATACATTCAGACCTTTGTGGTCCGATGAATGTTAAAGTCAGAGTAGGTTATGAATATTTCATCTCTTTTATAGATGATTATTATAGATTTGGGCATAGTTACCTAATGCATCACAAGTCTGAAGCACTTGAAAAGTTCAAGGAATTCAAGACTGAAGTTGAAAATCAATTAGGTAAAACGATTAAAACACTTCGATCAGATCGAGGTGGAGAGTACATGGATTTAAAATTCCAGAACTATATGATAGAACATGGAATTACATCCCAACTCTCAGCTCCCGGTACACCACAACAAAACGGTGTATCGAAAAGGAGAAATAGAACCCTATTGGACATGGTTCGATCAATGATGAGTTATGCTCATCTCCCTAGTTCTTTTTGGGTTAGCAGTAGAGAGTGCGGTATACATTTTGAACAATGTGCCATCAAAGAGTGTTTCTGAAACACCTTTTGAATTCTGGAAAGAACGTAAAGGTAGTTTATGTCATTTCAGAATTTGGGGTTGTCCAGCACATGTGCTTGTGACAAATCCAAAAAAGTTGGATTCACGTTCAAAATTGTGCTTATTTGTAGGCTACCCAAAAGAAACAAGAGGTGGTTTATTCTATGATCCTAAGGAAGATAAGGTTTTTGTGTCGACAGATGTCATTTTCTTAGAAGAGGACCACATAAGGGACCACAAACCAAGAAGTAAAATTGTGTTAAGTGAGTTAGACAGAACAATAGCAAAAGTTGCTAATACAACTAGTACGTCAACAAAAGTTGTTGAAACTAGCTTGTCTAGTCAAGATAGTCCATCTCAAGAGTTGAGTATGCCTCGACGTAGTGGGAGGGTTATAACACAACTTGACCGTTACATGGGTTTATCTGAAACCCAAGTTGTTATACCAGAAGACAACTGTGAGGATCCATCGACTTATAACCAAGCGATGGTTGACAAAGACAAAAACAAATGGATCATAGCCATGGACCAAGAAATGGAGTCTATGTACTTTAATTCTGTTTGGGATCTTGTAGATAAACCTGATGGGGTAAAATCTATAGGTTATAAATGGATCTACAAGAGAAGGCGTGGTGTAGATGGAAAGGTGCAAACCTTTAAAGCTAGACTAGTGGCAAAGGGTTATACCCAGGTTGTAGGGGTTGACTATGAGGAAACCTTTTCACTTGTTGCTATGGTAAAGTCTATCCTTATCCTACTAGCCATTGCCGCATATTATGACTATGAGGTATGACAAATGGATGTCAAGACAACCTTTTTGAATGGCAACCTTGACGAGAACATCTACATGACCAAACCAAAGGGTTCATTAAACCAGAACATGAGCAAAAGGTTTGCAGGCTTAAAAGGTGAATTTATGGACTGAAACAAGCCTCTAGGTCCTGGAATATAAGATTTGATGAGACAATCAAATCCTATGGCTTTGATCAGAATGATGATGAACCTTGTGGCTACAAGAAAATCATCAATAGTTTTGTCGCATTCCTAGTTCTATATGTGGATGACATCCTACTCATTGGGAATGACGTAGGACATCATACTGACATTAAGAATTGGCTAGCTACGCAATTTCAAATGAAAGATTTGGGTGAAGCACGATTTGTTCTTGGGATCCAGTTATAGAACCGCAAGAATAAAACACTAGCCTTGTCTCAAACATCTTACATAGACAAAGTGTTATCGAGGTTTAAGATGCAAGACTCCAAAAAGGATTTATTGCCTTTTAGACATGGAGTCCATTTGTCTAAGGAACAGTGTCCTAAGACACCTCAAGGAGTTGAGGATATGAGACGGATTACTTACGCATCAGCTGTTGGGAGCCTAATGTACGTCATGTTATGTACTAGACCAGACATCTGTTTTGCAATTGGAATGATGAGTAGGTATCAATCCAATCCAGGACTTGAACACTGGACAACGGTTAAAATAATCCTTAAGTATCTACGGAGAACAAGGAACTACATGCTTGTGTATGGGGCTAAGGATTTGATCCTTACAGGATACACGGATTCTGACTTTCAGACTGATAAAGATTCTCGGAGATCCACATCAGGGTCAGTATTCACTCTTAACGGAGGAGCTGTAGTATGGCGAATCGTCAAGCAGGGATGCATCGCTGATTTCACCATGGAGGTCGAATATGTAGCAGCTTGTGAAACAGCTAAAGAGGCCGTTTGGTTAAGAAAATTCATGCTAAATTTAGAAGTTGTTCCAAATATGAGTATGCCCATCACGTTGTATTATGATAACAGTGGTGTCGTGGCAAATTCAAGGGAACCCCGAAGTCACAAGAGGGAAAAGCATATTGAGGGGAAATATCATCTCATCTGGGAGATCGTGCATCGAGGAGACGTGATCGTCACAAAGATAGCCTCGGAGCACAATGTTGCTGATCCTTTTATAAAGGCTCTCACGGCTAAAGTGTTTGAGAGTCACCTAGAAGGTCTAGGTTTACAAGTCTTCCCCAACTAGGGCAAGTGGGAGTATTCTGTACAAAGGGTTTAAATGCCCTTGTTTATTGCATTTACATTACTGTAATGTTTTAGTACTCCACAAAGCTTTAGGTCAAGTAGGAGATTGTTGGGATTTGTGCCCTAAACTTGAGTAATTTTGATCAAATTAATAAAGAGTTATTTGTTTTGATAAAATTATATTCTTGCTTTATAAATCCAATAAACTAAGCTTCAAGGTTATAATGTATCTTGCACATCAGTGTAGTAGATACTATTTGGATTGTGTTCAAGAATATAACCTAAATGGTCTATGGTATAAGAATAAGGTTGGAAACCTTATTCTAGTAACACCATGGATGCGACCCACTTTGTAATTAGTACAAATGAGGTAATCCAGCTCATTCATGTGGTTGACATGCGAGTGGGGGCATCCTGCATGAAAAGTTCATACAGAGACCGGACTGCAAATTATTAGTCTAACCAGTATAACACCGTTAACAGGATAAGACTGATAATTTATAGATGGTCATTAGTGACTCGACCTAAATCCTGAGTAAGTTAAGAACTCCTACTTATAGGGGTTTGTCCTTAGACTAGTATGGGTGAGAGTGACCTGTAGCCGACTCAATAAACCTACCTTCTAAGGGACAGAACCTCGTAGGTAGCTGGGGACTTAACTATATAAGATGGAATTCACTCATTCCTACACTAAGGAATTAGATAGGTTGTTCCCTTAAGAACTGATTCCAGGTCTTGAACAACGGGGCCCCACCCACTAACTGACTTAAGAGGGTATGAGTCTATGGTATGACCTTAGACTTGTTGTTCATTAGAGGATCAGTGGTGCTTAAGGAACAAAGAGGTAATCACAGGGGTAAAACAGTAATTTGACCAAGCTGTGATTACGACAACTTGTGAAGGGTCGACTCATGGGTAATGATTTTATCAATGGACACAATATAGTCTACAATGAAGAGAGTGCAGCTACAAGTCTATAGTGGAGTGACTGGTAGTTAATGAATATTGATTAACTGGATCAAAGAGTTTGGTCAGTTAATCTCACATCATTGGAGCTCATGAACTGTAGGTGCATTAGGTCCCTCCGTTGGCTCAACATGGTTATATTGAGGGTATAAAGTTAGGAATGCAATTGAAGTGTTCAATTTCATACATGAGGTGTCATATCAATTATATATGATATAATTGATATAATATATGGTTTTTATGTGAATTAGATTCACATATAAACCATATAATAGTGGGAGAATAAAGGAGGGATAGGATGGTAATTTCCATCCTATTTCCCTATATATATAGTTGCATGAGATGCAACTTGGGGAGACAATTCTCTTGGAGAAACCCTAGTGCATTCTCTCATAGTGTTGGAAAGAGTTCCAACTACATCTTGATAAAATCATCTCATCTCACCTAAAAGGAACCCACCTTCCTCCCTCACCTAGAGAACAACGGAGAAGATCCGGTGGTAGTGTTCGTGATCGCTCGGGTTCGTGTTGCTGAGATCGTGATTGTGGGAGAAAGAGCACTTGAAGAAAGAGTTCTTCAAAGGTATAATTCTTGTTGTCCAATATGTTATTATATGCGTAATCTTAGTTAGATTTGTTCTTGATTGATATCCATGTAACAAAACTAAGAACACGCGATTAACAATCGCTTCCGATGCGGGAACCGAATCCCTTCATATTTCCTTGTCCACGAATATTGACCAATAACAGCAAGTCAATCCTTCATGAATGTTTGTAACACCAGCTGGCTCAAATTACCGTTTTACCCTTGGGTTACATCGTTTACCTTAAGTCCTAGTGCTCCTCTAATGAACAATTTGTTTGTGGTACTACCAACAAACAAAAGTCCCTCTCGGGTCAATGAGAGGGGTGGACCCTTTGTTCAAGTCTCGGAGACACCACTTAAGGGAACATTCATCTACTTACCCTAATAGGCGGGAAGGAGTGAATTTCATCTTCCTAGGTTAAGTCTCCAATTGTCTGCTCGGTCTTGTCCCCAAGAAGGTGGGCTTATTGAGTCGACGAATCTGGCCACTCTCACCCATACTAGTCAAAGGACAATCCCTCGCAAATAGGAGTTCGTAACCTGCTCATGATTGAGATCAAGTTGCTTAGGTTATCCTAATGAAATAGAAACCTAACTAGTCAACAGAGTTACTTCTAGTGGTTACTATTTCGCGGTTCGATCTTATGCAATCTTATCACATAGGATATATCCCCATTCACATGTCGTCTACACGAACACGTTAGGATCGCTGTGTTTGTATCATATACAAAGTGGGCTATATCCATAGTATTACCAGGGTAAGGTACTCAATCCTTATCCCTTTACTATAGACCCTTTAGGTTTTATCTCGAACTAAGATCCCTATATGTATGCTACATTCAATTCAAGAGACATGTTACAACCTTGGATGTTAGTTTAGTGGATTTAGGGTTAATAAAAGGGAAAATTTGTAAATAATGTGCAATAACTCTTTATTGAAAATAATAACTCTTTATTACATAAATTAGAACAATATTTACAAACTACGTGTTTTAGGGCACAAACCCCAACAAATGGGTGTAGAATTTATCTCCACCCTTACTCCCTATATAAAGGTGCATTAGGATGCACTTGAAAGGTTAGATCATTCATTTTTGGAAATTGGAGTTTCCATAATAAAAATCTCTCTCAAATCTCTCCTTTCTCATAAAAGAATCTCACTTATTTTCCCTCCCCAAGAGAACAACGGTGAAGACTTGCTGGAGGTGTTCGAGATTGTGTTCGATTGTAGAACGGGTCGTTGAGATCAAGAGGAACACCAGTGGAGAAAACTAGAAGAAAAGTCTTCAAAGGTAACATTCTTCTTCTCAATATATGTTTAATCTTAGTTTTCTGTTTTTGTTGAAATTCACACAACGAAATTCAGAGCAGAGCGATTCAAAAAGCTTCCACTGTGGGATATGATCCCTTCACTTCTTTTGTTGTTTCACAAGCAACAACATACTTTGCCTCCATGGTAGAGTCTACAATGCATCCTTGCTCGATGCTTCGCCACACTATAGCTCCCCCGTTAAGGGTGAACACTGATCCTGATGTGGATTTCCTAGATTCCTATCAGTCTGAAAATTAGAGTATGTGTATCCCATAAGGATCAAATTCTTATCCTCATACACAAGCATATAATTTCTCATTCTCCTAAGATACTTGAGGATATTCTTAACTGTAACCAAGTGGTCTAACCCTGGATTGGACTAGTACCTACTGACAATTGTCACTGCATAACAAATATCAGGCCTAGTACACAACATGTCATACATGAGACTACCTACAACAGAGGTATAGGGAATTCGTCTCATATTCTCAACTCCTTGAGGTGTCTTAGGACACTGTTCCTTAGACAAATGAACCCCGTGCCTGAAAGGTAATAAACTCTTCTTGGAGTTCTGCATTAAATATCGAATCAACATCTTTTCGATATAAGATGCCTGAGACAGAGCCAACATTCTCTTCTTGCGATTCCTAATAATTTGAATCCCAAGAACTTACTGTGCCTCTCCCAAATATTTCATATGGAATTGGGTTGCCAACCATTTCTTAATGTCAGTTAGGCATCCTACATCATTCTCAATGAGTAGGATATCATCCATATAAAGTACTAAGAAAGCTACACTGTTGTTGATGATTTTCTTGTAAACACAAGGCTCATCAACGTTTTGGTCAAAACCATAAGACTTGATCGTTGTATCAAATCTTATGTTCTAAGATCAGGATAATTGTTTCAACCCGTAAATGGATCGATTTAGCTTGCAAACTTTTTGCTCCTGACCTTGGGTTATGAACCCTTCAGGTTGAGACATATAGATACTCTCTTGAAGATTGCCATTCAGAAAAGCAGTCTTGACATCCATTTTCCAAATTTCCTAGTCATAAAATGTGGCAATGGACAAGAGAATCTTTATTGACTTTAACATAGCAACAGGGGAAAAAGTTTCCTCATAGTCAATCCCTTCCCTCTGGGTATAACCCTTTACTACCAATCTGGCTTTAAAGGTTTGTACCTTTCCAGCCGTATCTCTTTTCCTCTTATAGATCCATTTGCACCCTATGGGTTTTGTTGGGTTTTATGCCCTAAAACTCGTAGGTTGTAACTTTTGTTCTATTTTATTCATTAAAGTGTTGTTGATTTCATTATTTCTCTATATTGCCTTATATTAACCCTAAATCCAATAAACAAACATCCTAGGTTGTTGTATGTCTCTTAAACTGGATGTAGAAGACATATTAGGATCATAGTTCGAGAAACAATCTAAAGGGTCTATAGTATAGGGATGAGGTTGGGTACCTTATTCTGGTGATGCTATGGATATGGCCCACTTTGTATTTGATACAAACACAGTGATCTAACGTGTTCGTGTAGACGACATGTGAGTCAGGATATCCTATGTGATGAGATTACATAAGACCGAACCACAAATAGTAACTAATATTTGTAACTCCGTTGATTAGTTAGGTTTCTATTTCAATAGGATGACCTAGGCAACTTGATCTCAATCCTGAGCAAGTTACAAACTCCTATTTGCAAGGGATTGTCTTTTGACTAGTATGGGTGAGAGTGGCCTGAGACGTCGATTCAATATGCCTACCTTCTTGGGGACAAAACCGCGTAGGTAGCTGGGGACTTAACTTAGCAAGTTGGAATTCACTCCTTCTCGACTTTAGGGTAAGAAGATGAGTGTTCCCTTAAATAGTGTCTCCAGGACTTGAACAAAAAACCTGACCCTCTCATTGGCCCAAAAGGGGCTTCTGTTTATTGGTAGGACCATAAACAGGTTGTTCTTTAGAGGAGCACTAGTACTTAAGGTCAAAGATGTAACCTAGGGGTAAAATGGTAATTTGACCCAACTAGTGTTACGAACACTCGTGAAGGATTGACTTGTTGTTATTGGTCGTTATCCATGGACACAGAAATATATCTGCAGTGAGAAGAGTGCAACTGCGGGAGTTTAGTGGAGTGATCTGACGTTAACGAATGTTGATTAGGGGGTTAATGAGATTAACCTAATAATCTTGCATCGTTGGAGCTTCAGATATGTAGGTCCATTAGGTCCACTTCCTAGCTCGTAAAGGGTTCTTAGATTATTAAATATTGATTAGAATTTGACATGCTCAAATTTGCTTTGAGAATTAGCCTAATGTATGGAGATACATTATAACATAAAGTTTTTATGTACATTAAAACTTTATATAATAAATTTAAGTTAAATATGATTTAAAGTAAATTTATGAGAGAATTAAATATTTGAAGGAGTTCAAATATTGTTTAAATATGAATAGAATTCATATTTAAAACTATAGGTTAAAATTTAATGCGCATAAGATGTACATTAAAACTATAAGTTAAAAGGGAGTATGATTAAATATGATTTAATCATTGATAACCTAAATTAAATATATGATATTTAATTAATTATTTTAAGAATTAATTAATTGATTTAATTAAATATGATTTAATTAAATAAATAGGTTATAAATATATTAATTAAAAATGATTTAATTATTATTAATTATTAATTAATTAATTAATTGTTATATAATTAATAACAGGGAACGTGTCAAGACACATTCCCACTAACCTCCTTCATCTCCCTCTCGATAAGTACAGAGGGAGATGGGAAAGTGGGGAGCATCCATCAATCACTCCCTGGATGTGTGTTGGTTTTTGTAGAAAAACTCTCTGCCAAGAAAAATTCTCTCTGCAATCTTTCCCTTCCCAAAAATCATAGCTTCCCACAAAGCTTTGATCTAAGCATCCAGAGGATAAGAGGTGCTCTTCTATTGGTGGTGTTCTGAAGAAAAGATTCCAAAAGAAAAAATTGTTGAAAAGGTGAATTGCAAAGGTGTTTCAACTTGGAAACCAACAAGGTAATTTTTCTAACCTTTAGTTTAGGAAAGTCAATTCAATATGCTTTACAATTTTTCCATGTCTAAATTTCTCATCGATAAAAATTGCCAATGTATTGGGTATTTGTTTTTGCCAAACAAAAAATAAGGGTTTACGATCCAATTTAACTTTTGTTGTGCAAATGGGATCTAGATTCCATCAATTGGTATTAGAGCCAACTCGTTTTTTTGTTTTGACAAAATAAATTTACATAAGTTTGGTGGGATTGTGCATTTTGGGTTGCCATTAGACTGTTTAGGAATTTTTTTGCCATAGATTTTACGTTTTGAATTGTTTAATTCTGTAAAGGCCCCTACGTTTTTTGGACATTTTTTATGCAATCGAGTCTGTATTTGCTACTGTGTACGTGTTCAAGAAGCCAATTGGAAGAAGTCAATTGGAACAGAAGATTTGTAGCAAATTTTTACAGAAGGGTTCTGTATTGGGAATTTCTGCTGAAATTGATAAGAAGGTGTTATGTATTGGGAATTTCTGCATAAATCGATAAGATCTCGTTGGAGATTTGGTCCGGTTTTTGAAATATTTGGTCTGGTTCATGATCTCTGGTCCGATTCGGCCTGGTTCGTGAGATTTTATCTGGTTGGACCTGGTTCGTGAAGTTTAGTCCATTTTTTAAATAAAATTAATGTAATTTTATTTTTTTAGGGGCAAAAAATTCCACTTTATTTGGTTATTTATTGATTTATGAATGTCATTTAGTCAAATCTCACCTTAAGATAAGCATGTTTCATGCATCATTTATAATATAAGAGTTATATTATGTAAAAATGCATGTTCTAAGTTTTAGTTTTCTTAATTAAAATAATTATTATATTAATTAAAGGAAATTGTATTGTCATGCATATTTATATGGTATTTATTATTCTTTTTATTTTTGCTTCATTATATAAATATGCATGTGAATATTTTTTTCATGAGTGATTTAATATAATGTGTTGTATTAAATATATATATGAAAAATAAAAAGCATGATGCATGACATTATCTAGTTTAATATAAAAGTGTTATATTAATTAATGTCTAGCGTGCTTAATTAATTGATGATTTAATAATTTAAATGTTTTATTAATTTCATGAATTATTTGGTTGGTAAATTAATTAGAATTTGATTGTTAATTTATTACACCATAGAAGCATGTTATAGGTTAATATATTAAAATTTATAATAGTTATAATTTTTAATTTCCATCAGGGTTTACCCCTTCAGGTTAATCTACAAGATCCCAAACTGAATTGAATTACATAGACTCCATTTCAAGGTCCATGGCTTTGACCCATTGGTCCTTATTTATGTCATCCATTGCCTGTTTATAGGACAACGGATCCACTATGTCGTCATCAAATATGACGACTTGAGTTTCAGTTAAACTCAATTAGCAGTTAGGTTGTCTAACAACCCCCCCACTATGTCGAGGCTCTCCCAATGATTGAGAAGGACGAGACTGACTTATAGTGTTGACTCCTTCATCAACCCTTGAAGAAGGTCCAGCTTCATCAACAACTCTTGTTGACTTTTTTGTAGCTTCACATAACACTAACTTACTATGTGGTTTGTGGTTTCTCATATGGTCTTCCTCCTAGAAAGTAGCATTTGTCGATACAAACACCTTGTTTTCTTGTTGGTCGTAAAAAAAACTACCTCTCGTTTCTTTGAGATAACCTATAAATTGATAAAGTTTTGAACGAGGTTACAACTTTTTAGGATTCGTAACCAGAAGTGCAAGGAGGTAAAGAAAATTACAAATAAAGGAAAGTGTTTCTACTACAACAATGACGGACACTAGAAACGCAACTGTCCGAAATTCCTTGCCGACAAGAAGAATGAAGGTAAATGTAATTTACTTGTTGTTGAAACTTGCTTATTGGAGAGTAGTGACTCTGTCTGGATACTTGATTTAGGCGCCACTAATCATGTTTGTTCTTCTTTTAAGGGAATTAGTTCCTGGCAGCGACTGCAGGAAGGGGAGATAACGCTCAGAGTCGGGACTGCAGAGGTTGTCTCAGTTGTTGCAGTGGACACAGTGAAGCTATATTTGGCAGGAAGCACATGTTATTTGATAAACTGTATATAATTCCAGGGTACGCTAGAAACCTTGTTTCTGTTTCCTGCTTAATTAAAAAATGTATTTCAGTTTCCTTTAACTTGAATAAAATGTTTATTTCAGTAAAAGGTGTTGAAATATGTTCTGCTTCACTTGAGAATAATTTATATGTTTTAAGGCCCAATTCAATCAAAATGGTTTTAAATACTGAATTGTTTAAAACAGTGAAAATGCGAACTAAAAGATTAAAGGTTTCTCCTAAAGAAAATGTCCAACTTTAGATCTAAGATTAGGCCACATTAATCTCAATAGGATTGAGAGACTTGTGAATAATGGACTTCTAAGTGAGTTAGAAGAAAGTTCTTTACCCGTGTGTGAATCATGCCTTGAAAGTAAAATGACCAAAAACCCTTTAGTGGAAAAGGTTATAGAGCCAAAGAGCCTTTGGAGCTCATACACTCTGACCTTTGTGGTCCGATGAGTGTTAAAGCCAGAGGAGACTATGAATACTTTATCTTTTTTATAGATGACTATTCTAGATATGGGTGTTGAGTTTTAAGTCCTAAAACTCGTGGTTTTGTAAACTGAATGTATATTCTATTTTGCAATAAAGATGTTATTAAGATTTATTCAGTAAATATGTTTTTGAATAAAGTGAATTGTGTATTGTGTAACCTTAATCCAATAAAGAACCCTTGGTTATAGGATGAATACTTGAACTTTATGTGTGACATAAAAGTGGATCAAGTTCAAGTTATAGCCAGAACGATCTATAGTATAAGGATAGAGTTGGGTACCTTATCCTGGGGACATTATGGACGTGACCCACTTTGTAGAGTACAAACAATGTGATCCTAAATCGTTCTGTGGAGACATGCGAGTGGGGGCGTCCTATGCAATGAGTTTTCATAAGACTGGACCGCGAAATAGTCACTTAGACTTTATAACTCTGTTTACTGTCTTAACTGACTATATTCATACGATGAGCTAGGTAACTCGATCTTAATCCTGAGCGTTCTATGAACTCCTGTTTATTCGGATTATTCTTAGATTTGCATGGGTGAGAGTGGCCCGAGACTGCCGACTCAATAAGCCTCCCATTTCAAGGATAAGTCTGGGTAGATAGCTGGGAACATAGTTCTGCAAGATGAAATTCACTCCTACCCGCTTTAGGGATTAGTAGAGAGGTTGCTCCCTTAAGTGCTGACTCCGGGTCTTGAACAAAGGGCCCACCCCTCTCATTTATCCGAGAGGGATTCGGTTTGCTGGTTGGACCACAAACCAATTGTTCATTAGAGGATCAGTGAGACTAAAGGAACAAGAGGTAATTATAGGGGTAAAACGGTAATTTTGACTCAGCTGTAATTACGAACGACCTGTGAAGAATCGACTTACTAATCATGGTTATATCGAGTGGACAGAAATATATCTACAGTGAGGAGAGTGCAACCACTGGGCTTTAGTGGAGTGTCCCGGTGGTTAACGAATGTTGATTAGCTAGGCTAAAGAGTTTGATCGGTTAATCTCGTATTGTTGAAGTTCATGATCTGTAGGTCCATTAGGTCCTCCTTACTAGTTTGGACTAAGCCTTGTAACATTTTGAGAGAAAAGAATTTGAATTGTTCAAATTCGAGTTTGGGAGAAAGCGTTAATTATATGTGATATATTAAACGAATCATAGCTTAATTATGAATTAAACTATGATTAATGAGGTGTATATATTTAAATATGATTTAAATATTGGATCGAGTTATAGCATGAATAAAGATTCATGTTCGGAAAATCGATCAGGATTGAGAAATTTATTTAATTTAATATTTGATATTAAATTAAATTAAAAATTAATTAATTTAATTAATTAATTAATTATTTAATTATTTAATTAATTAAATTAATTTTAATTAAAAATCAATTTAATATTGAATTTTGAATTAAAATTAAATGAAAAATGAAGGATTTTCATGATTTTCATGAAAATCAAGTTGTCAAATTGCCCAATCCCTCTCATTTTCAAATTCACCAAATTTGGTCACCTCCATCTCAAAGCATCCTCATCACTCTTGAGCTGTCACTCTAATGAAGCTTAATGAAGCTTTATATAATGGTGATTTGAGGTATTTTGATAGAATTTTGCAGAAATTAAAAGAATTCCCGTTTTTTGATCTTTGAGGTATTTTCTTCCAAATTCTCTCAACCTAGGATCCCACAATCCGTTCCAAGGCCTGAGGATAGTTGGGAAGACACTAAAAGTTGTCTACGAAGTGTTCGTGTTGAAAATCATCCACCGGGTGAAGAGAATTTGATCTTCAAAGATGAGTTTCTTAACTCCCAGTTTTTCCAGCTTTGAGCATGCATTTTATTTTACAAAATTGATCAATTTAGAGTGTTCAAGATCTAAAATTCCTTCCGCTTTCTTAATCTAGATTCTTTCAATTAGTATCAGAGCAATTTTGAGCACTTAATTTGAACTATTTTATTCTATGGTGGGTGTTTTTTGAAATATAATTATTCTGGGCGTCTAAAGTGTTCTTCTGGTTTTGACATTTAAATTGGGCATCAATTTGTGCTTTATTTTCAAATTTCTCAAATGTATTTTAGCATTAATGTGTGTAGAATAATCTGTAAAAGTTTTGGGTCGATTGGAGTTCAGAAAGGCCTTCAATTTGAAGAGAGAAGCTTGGAAGGTCCAGAAAAACACAAAACATAGGCTGCTGTTTTTTTTTGTTCTTCTGCTACAGTAACCAAAGCCTCCAACCCCGTGTTTTTCCAAATTGCAGAAGATTAAGTGGACTTTGACTTTGACTTTGACCGGTTCAAGTTATTTTGGACCAGTTCGACTCGTTTTTGGTCCGATTTGAGTGATCTTAGACCGGTTCTGACTATTTCGAGGCCGGTTTTTTTCGTTTGGGAGGTCTGTTTCACCAATTGGAGGCCCGATTCAACCTTTTCAGCCCAGTTCAACCTTTTGAAGGTCCGGTTCACACATTTACAAGCTGGTTCGACCCAAATTTGAAGAGTTCGAAGTGGTTCGATTTTAATTCTAGATTATCATTGTAATAATTTAGTTGTTTGCTTGCATTAGATGCCAAAACTAGTCCACTTTAGTGTGTTTAATTAATTATGCGTTGTGAATGTATGTTTTAATTAAAATCCCAGATTGTATGTGCATAAAGTATGTCATATATCTCACCATAGGAAGCATGCTCTGTGCATTGAAAGTATGTTATAAGTGTTATAATATATTGTATATATGTGTATTAGGTTTCATAAGAATTCATATAAGAGTTATATTAATTTATGAAACAAATATTATATGTTTTAATTATAATTAATATAAGGGTTATATTAATTAAAAATTAAACATATAATTGCTATGCATTTATTCATGTGATGAATTTGTTATAAATGTATGTTTATTCATGTGATGAATGATCAAACAATTTATAACATAAAAATGCATGTAACCTAAGGTTAATTAATTAGTTTTAAAATGGTTTTAGAACTGGAATTAATTAAACCTAAGGTTATCTAGTTCTAATAAGATTAGAATTAGGAAACCAATAATTTATAAACTTTGATTAAAGAGGACTCGACTACGGAAGATTCTCAGCTAGTTTCAGTACTTAAGTCGTGGAAGCGGAACACCCCTACCCGAGGCCGCACTGGGAGTGAATTTAATCTAGAGGTTTATAAATTATCTTTCGTGAGTGACGTTTATTAAAAGTTAATAAATTGAACTCATAGACCTAGGTTTATTAAATGCTTAATAGACTTAGGTAATTCTAGTATAATTGTTATATTGGTAGACTTAGGTCATATTGTTTTAGCCGGAATATGCCTAAGTACAAGTATACCCAATCTGTTTAAAATACTAAGTGGGAGTGAAAAGGTATATATTATATATCAATTTCCTCTTACACTCTCTGAGAAGTTCACACTGTGAGATTTATGCTCGGCCTATAGGGCATCCCCATTTGGATGATGCTTGCATAAATCAAGAGCAAGGTGAATGGAGAAAGTATTTATAGTAAGTGGGAGAAGGAAGTGTGTCAACACATCCTACGGTCTCCTCCATCAGGTTGGACCGTGAGATTTCCATGTTGCGCTTGCAGGTTGCCCGAAGTAGCACCATCCATTCGGAGGGATGTACCATGGGATTCGAAACAACTCAAACTCCAAAAATGGATAGGGTCTCTTAGGTCCATTCCCAGCTTTATCTCTCCAAATTGGTAGCATTGTTGGGGCCGACCTCTGAGGTCTGAAAATGGCGGGCCACACTTACAAAAATTGCTAAGTGTTAGTAAATTCTTGACCAAAGCAGCGATAACTAGAATGCTATAGGAATAAGAGTTATTTTGGTGTTAGCATTTAGTCAAGAATGTCTTGGTTCAGTGAAAGAGTGATTGACTGCCCCCGGTAGCGATTGCTCTGACTCACTGAAGTATCGTTGCAAAAACAATAATGAGTTTATGGGTACATTATTACTTTTGTTAAATTCTTAAATTGGATAGGTTACAAACATTTCACTAATAGATTTCATTCTTTTTCAGCATGTCAAGCTCTTTTATTCAGTTACTCGCCTTCGACAAACTTAACGGCGATAACTACGGAACCTAGAAATCAAACTTGAATACGATTCTTGTTGTTGATGATCTGAGGTTCGTCTTAACGAAGGAATGTCCTCGAACTCCCAGCTTGACTGCAAATCGAATTGTTCGGGATGCTTATGACAGATGGATTAGGGCTAATGAAAAGGCTCGGGTCTACATCTTAGCTAGCATATCTGATGTGTTGTCTAAGAAGAATGAGAGCATAGTCACCGCGAAGGAGATCATGGGATCATTGCAGGCGATGTTTGTACAACCGCCCTCATCGGTCCGTCATGATGCTCTAAAGTTCGTTTACAACTCCCATATGAATGAGGGAGCTTCTGTTAGGGAACATGTTTTTAACATGATGGTCCACTTCTACGTGGCAGAAGTAAATGGTGTTGTCATAGATGATAAGAGTCAGGTTAGCTTTATTATGGAATCTCTTCCGAAGAGTTTTCTGCAATTCCGCACTAATGCGGTTATGAATAAAATAGAATATAACCTGACTACTCTCCTCAATGAGCTTCAGACTTTTGAATCCCTGATGAAATTAAAGGGAAAAGAGAAGGAGGCAAATGTTGTCACTTCGAAGAAGTTCCTAAAAGGATCGTCCTCAGGGATTAAGTCTGGTCCTTCTTTTATCAAGAATAAGGGTATTCGGAAGAAGAAGAAGAAGAAGGACAAAGGGAAGGGACAAGCTCCCACACGCAAGGCTAAGGCCACAGGAAAATGTTTCCATTGTGGTGGTGACGGGCATTGGAAGAGGAACTGCCCGAAGTACATTGCAGAAAAGAAAGTTGAGAAGGAAAAACAAGGTAAATATGGTTTACTTGTTGTTGAAGCATATTTAGTGAAACATGATGATTCCTCCTGGATATTAGATTCAGGAGCCACTAACCATATTTGTTCTTCTTTTCAGGAAACTAGTTCCTAGCAGCAACTTACTGATGGGGAGATAACTCTCAGGGTTGGAACAGGAGAGGTTGTCTCGACCAAAGCAGTGGGAGCTGTGAAGTTGTTGTTTAGAGATAGATTTATTTTATTAGAAAATGTACTTTTGGTTCCTGGAATCAAAAGAAATCTTGTATCTATCTCTTGTTTGCTTGAACATATGTATAAATATCTTTTGATCATAATGAAGCGTTCATTTGCAAAAGAGGTGTACGAATATGTTCTGCTAAACTTGAAAACAACTTATATGTGTTAAGACCAACAGAAGTAAAAGCTATTTTGAACATCGAAATGTTTAAAACAGCTGATACTCAAAATAAAAGGCAGAAACTTTCTCCTAGTACATATCTTTGGCACTTGAGACTAGGCAATATTAATCTCAATAGGATTGGGAGATTGGTCAAGAGTGGTCTCCTAAGTCAGTTAGAGCACAACTATTTACCACCATGTGAGTCCTGTCTCGAAGGAAAAATGACTAAAATACCTTTTTTTGAAAAAGGTTATAGAGCCAAAGAGCCCTTGGAACTCGTGCATTCAGATCTCTGTGGTCCTATGAATGTCAAGGCACGAGGAGGGTATGAATATTTCATCAGTTTCATTGATGATTATTCAAGGTATGACTATCTTTACCTAATGCATCATAAGTCTGAAACCCTTGAAAAGTTCAAGTAGTATAAGCCAGAGGTTGAGAACACATTAGGTAAAACGATTAAAACACTTCGATCAGATCGAGGTGGAGAGTACATGGATTTGAGATTCCAAGACTATATGATAGAACATGGAATCGTATCCCAACTCTCAGCTCCAGGTACACCTCAACAGAATGGTGTATCTGAAAGGAGAAATAGAACCCTGTTAGACATGGTTCGATCTACGATGAGCTAGGCTCAACTGCCTAGTTCGTTTTGGGGATATGCAATAGAAGCTGTTGTATATATTTTGAACATGGTTCCCTCTAAGAGTATTTCAGAAACACCCTATGAGTTATGGAAAGGGCGTAAAGGGAGTTTACGTCACTTCAGGATTTGGGGATGTCCGACACATGTGTTGGTGCCCAATCCAAAGAAATTGGAATATCGTTCAAAACTATGCCTATTCGTAGGATACTCCAAAGAAACGAAATGTGGTCTATTTTATGATCCTCAAGAGGACAAGGTGCTTGTGTCGATAAACACCACGTTCTTAGAGGAAGACCACATGAGAGATCATCTGCCTCGTAGCAGAATTGTCTTGAGTGAAATTTCCAGGGAAGCTACAGATAAATCAACAAAAGTTGTTGATCAAGCTGGTCCTTCTCAAGAGTTGAGAATGCCTCGACGTAGTGGGAGGGATGTTAGACAACTTGATCGTTACATAGGTTTGACTGAAACCCAAGTCGTCATACCTGATGATGGCATTGACGATCTATTGACCTATAAACAGGCAATGAATGATATAGATAGGGACCAGTGGATTAAAGCCATGGACCTCGAAATGGAGTCAATGTACTTCAATTCAGTCTGGAAACTTGTAGATCAACCAGATGGTGAAAGACCTATCGGTTGCAAGTAGATCTACAAGAGGAAACGAGATCAAGCCGGTAAGGTGAAAACCTTTAAGGCTCGACTTGTGGCAAAGGGTTATACTCAAAGGGAAGGGGTGGACTATAAAGAAACCTTCTCCCCTGTTGCCATGCTTAAGTCCATTAGAATACTCTTGTCCATTGCCACATTTTATGACTATGAAATTTGGCAAATGGATGTCAAGACAACCTTTCTCAATGGCAATCTTGAGGAGAGTATTTATATGGATCAACCAGAGGGGTTCATAGTTCAGGGTTAAGAGCAAAAAGGTTTGCAAGCTTAAACGATCCATCTATGGATTAAAACAAGCATCTAGATCCTGGAATATAAGATTTGATACTGCGATCAAATCTTATGGCTTTGAGCCGAATATTGACGAGCCTTGTGTTTACAAGAAGATAGTCAATACCACTAAAGCTTTCTTAGTTCTATACGTAGACGATATCTTGCTCATTAGGAATGATGCAAGGTTCCTGAGTGGCGTTAAGCAATGGCTAGCGAACCAATTCTAAATGAAAGATTTAGAAGAGGCTCAGTTTGTTCTTGGAATCCAAATTGTTCGGAATCGCAAGAACAAAACGCTAGCATTGTCTCAAGCATCTTATATTGACAAGATGTTGGTTAGATGTAAGATGCAAAATTCCAAAAAGGGTGCATTACCTTTCAGGCATGGAATTAATTTGTCTAAGCAACATTGTCCTAAGACACCTTAAGAAGTTGAGGATATGAGACGCATTCCCTATGCATCTGTTGTCGGTAGTCTGATATATGCCATGCTATGTACTCGACCTGACATATGCTATACAGTGGGAATAGTCAGCAGATATCAGTCTAATCTAGGATATGATCACTGGACTGCCGTTAAGAACATCCTCATGTATCATAGGAGAACGTGGGGCTATATGCTTGTGTATGATGCAAAGGATTTGATCCTTGTAGGATACACTGACTCTGATTTTCAGACTGATGTAGATTCGAGGAAATCTACATCAGGATCAGTGTTCACTCTTAACGGAGGAGCTATAATATGGAGGAGTATAAAGCAAGGTTGTATTGCTGACTCCACCATGGAAATTTGAGTACGTCGCGACTTGCGAATAAGCGTGAAGGAGGTCGTATGGCTTAGGAAGTTCTTGACTGATTTGGAATTTGTTCCAAATATGAATTTGTCTATCACTCTTTATTGTGATAATAGTGGTGCAGTGGAAAATTCTAAAGAACCTAGAAGCCATAAGCGCGGTGTTGCGTATAATTATATTGCAATACCGCAAGTGTACGGGTCAAGTTTTAGTATAGTGATTTATGAGTCCAAGTATCGTCCTCGAGAATGGGTTTCTAGATTAATTAATTATTAAGGTACTAATTCTCAATTTTAGCTAAAGAAACATAACATGGATAGTTGGTTGAAGTAAATACAAACAAACGAACAAACATGTGGAGACACAGATTGATAGATTTGGGAGAAGTGATTTTACAAGTTAAAGACCTAACTAGCACATGCATTGAACCAATGAGATGAAATTATAAACAAGAAGTGAAATACTCAAGAAAATCTCTCGATTCTTAGTCAGCCTCACACATGCAATAAACTCATAATCTCCATATGAACCTACAACATGCATGGCATTAAGCAACTTCTTTATGTGTTTCCCTAAGATTTCTAGGTCACTCTCGTGCCAGACTTCCAAGGGTTTTGAAAATTTTGCTCTAATTCAAGCTTTATCTCTCGAGTCCACTTAAATCAACAAATTAAAAAGTAAAGAACGAATTACCAAAAATAACGACATAACATGCTTCAATACATCACAAGAAAGTCATAACAAGTAATTCAAATCCTAACTACTATGTTTAGCTACTCTAAATCACAAGAAAAACAAACTAAACAAGTAGAAAACGTCTTAGAACGCTATTACAAATTGAAAGAAAGAGAAATAAACTTAGGTGTCGATGCCGGTCCTTCGTCTCCGAGCTCCCGTCTTCGATCTCGAACCTCCACGAATGCTTTGGCTCCCAAAATCACTATTTTCTCTCTTCTTACAAGGTGTATTTTGAATTTAGGGCAAAACTCTACCAAATTGTGCTCCCCATTGCAAGAATCATAAGGTTGTATTTATAGGCATCAATGGGGCAGCGTTGCAACACTAGGGACAGCGTTGCAACGCTGTACCCTAAACGCGTGGTAAATATGGAAACTATCGGCAGCAGCGTTGCAACGCTAGGGCGGCGTTAACGCCGCTACCTTAACGCGCGCGCCTTATCGATCCGGCGTTGCGACGCCGCAAAGCGGCGTTGGCAACGCCACCGCATCGTCTTCATAAGCGTCTTCTTATCGAGATGGCGTTGCAATGCCAAAAGCGGCGTTGCAACGCCATCGCTCGTAGCCTTCAAAGCCTCTTGTTGCACGTTGGCGTTACAGCGCTCTATATGGCATTGCAACGCCATCACCTCGGGTCTTAAAGCTTGGTTTGATTCTTTCACTTCCATTTGATGTTCTATTTGGCTCCAAATAGCCTCGTTTTGATCCCGAGTGATCCAAATTGTCTCCAATAGCTCCGTTTAAGCTCTTAACCTGAAATTGAATAAATTAACCACGTAAAAGCCCCAAAATCATTATAAAACTAGCAATAATTAAGCCTAAGGATAAGACATTTTGTGTGCTATCACGCGGAAAGCACATAAAGTGCAAATACCATCTCATCAGGGAGATTGTGCAACGAGGAGACGTGATCGTCACACAGATCGCTTCGGAGCACAACATTGTTGATCCGTTTACAAACCCCCTCACGGCTAAAGTGTTTGAGGGACACCTAGAGAGTCTAGGATTATGGGTTGTACAGTAGGACAGTTTTTTCTTTGCTCAACATGTTTTACCCCACAGACGTTTTAGTACAAGTGGGAGTTTGTTGTGTTTTATGTCCTAAAACCCGTGGTTTTGTAAACTGAATGTATATTCTATTTTGCAATAAATATGTTATTGAGATTTATTCAGTAAAGATGTTTTTGAATAAAGTGAATTGTGTATTGTGTAACCTTAATCCAATAAAAAACTCTTGGTTATAGGATGAATACTTGAACTTTATGTGTGACATAAAAGTTGATCAAGTTCAAGTTATAACCAGAACGGTCTATAGTATAAGGATAGGGTTGAGTACCTTATCCTGGGGACACTATGAACGCGACCAACTTTGTAGAGTACAAACGATGTGATCCTAAATCGTTCATGTGGAGACATGCGAGTGGGGGCGTCCTATGCAATGAGTTTGCATAAAACTGGACCGCAAAATAGTCACTTAGACTTTATAACTCCGTTTCGTTCTAGGCTAAAGAGTTTGACTGGTTAATCTTGTATCGTTGGAGCTCATGATCTGTAGGTCCATTAGGTCCTCCTTACTAGCTCGGACTAAGCCTTGTAACATTTTGAGAGAAAAGAATTTGAATTGTTCAAATTCGAGTTTGGGAGAAAGCATTAATTATATGTGATATATTTAACGAATCATAGCTTAATTATGAATTAAACTATGATTAAAAGGAAGTGTATATATTTAAATATGATTTAAATATTGGATCGGGTTATAGCATGAATAAAGATTCATGTTCGAAAAATCGATCGGGATCGAGAAATTTATTTAATTTAATATTTGATATTAAATTAAATTAAAAATTAATTATTTAATAATTTAATTAATTAAATTAATTTTAATTAAAAATTAATTTAAAATTGATTTTTGAATTAAAATTAAATGAAAAATGAAGGATTTTCATGATTTTCATGAAAATCAAGTTGGCAACTTGCCCAATCCCTCTCATCTTCAAATTCACCAAATTTGGCCACCTCCATCTCAAAGAATCCTCATCACCCTTGAGTTGTCACTCTAATGAAGCTTTATATAATGGTGATTTGAGGTATTTTGATAGAATTTTGCAGAAATTAAAAGAATTCTCGTTTTGTGACCTTTGAGGTATTGTCTTCCAACTCTCAACCTAGGATCCCACAATCTGTTCCAAGGCTTGAAGATAGTAGGGAAGACACTAACGGTTGTCCACGAAGTGTTCGTGTTGAAAATCATCAACCGAGTGAAGAGAATTTGATCTTCAAAGGTGAGTTTCTCAACTCCCAGTTTTTCTAGCTTTGAGCATGCATTTTATTTTACAAAATTGATCAACTTAGAGTGTTCAAGATCCAAAATTGCTTCCGCTTTCTTAATCTAGACTCTTTCAATGGGTATGTTTTCCTAATGCATCACACATCTGAAGCTCTTGATAAGTTCAAGGAGTATAAGGCTGAGGTTGAGAACCAATTAGGTAAAACGATCAAAACACTTCGATCTGATTGAGGTGGAGAGTATGTGGATCTTGAACTCGAGGACTACATGATAGAACATGGAATTACATCCTAACTCTCAACACCTGGTATGCCACAACAAAATGGTGTATCGAAGAGGAGAAACAGAACCCTGTTGGACATAGTTCGGTCGATGATGAGTTATGTTCATCTCCCTGACTCGTTTTGGGGTTATGCTGTAGAGACTGCAGTTTATATTTTGAACAACGTTCCGTCGAAAAGTGTTTCTAAAACACATTTCGAACTCTGGAAAGGAGGTAAAGGCAGTTTACGTCATTTCAGAATTTGGGGATGTCCAACCCATGTGCTAGTAAAAAACTCGAAGAACCTGGAATCCCGTTGAAAATTGTGCCTCTTTGTAGGTTACCCTAAAGAAACGAAAGGTGATCTATTTTTCTATCCTAAGAAAAATAGGGTGCTTTTGTCGACAAACGTCACTTTCCTTGAGGAGGATAACATCAGGGATCACAAACCAAAGAGTAAAATCGTGTTGTATGAAATGGACAGTTCATTAGCAAGAATTGCTAATGGTGCTAGTACGCCAACAATAGTTTTTTATCCTAGTTCGTCAAGTCAAGTATGTCCTTCTCAAGAGTTGAGAATGCCTCGACGTAGTGAGAGGGTTGTTAGAAAGCCTAACTGTCACATGGGTTTGACTGAAACCTAAGTTTTCATACCTGATGATGACTGTGAGGATCCATTGACATATGGTGAAGCGATGGATGATGTTGATAAGGACGAATGGATAAAAGCCATGGACCAGGAAATGGAGTCTATGTATTTCAATTCTGTTTGGGAGCTTGTGGATCAACTTGATGGGGTAAAACCTATAGGTTGCAAATGGATCTACGAGTGAAAACGTGGTGTAGATGGGAAGGTGCAAACCTTCAAAGCTAGACTCATGGCAAAGGGTTATACCCAACGAGAAGGGGTGGACTATGAAGAAACCTTTTCTTCTGTTGCCATGATTAAGTCTATCAGGATCCTTCTAGCCATTGCTGCATATTATGACTATGAAGTATGACAGATGGATGTTAAGGCGACCTTTTTGAATGGCAATCTTGACAAAACATCTACATGGACAAACCCAAAGGGTTCATTGAACAAGGTAAGGAGCAAAAGGTTTGCAGGCTTAAACGATCTATCTATGGACTGAAACAGGCCTCTAGGTCTTAGAATATAAGGTCCGACGACACTATCAAATCTTATAGCTTTAACCAAAGTGTTGATGAGCCTTGTGTATACAAGAAAATCATCAACACCATTGTTGCATTTCTTGTGTTGTATGTGGATGATATCCTACTCATTGGAAATGATGCAGGATTCCATATTGACGTTAAGGAATGGTTAGCTACGCAATTCCAAATGAAAGATTTGGGAGAAGCGCAGTATGTTCTAGGTATCTAGATTGTTTGGAACCGTAAGAACAAGACGTTAGTCTTGTCTCAGGCGTCTTATATCGACAACATGTTGGTACGGTATAAGATGTTGAACTTCAACAAGGGCTTGTTGCCTTTCAGGCATGGGGTTCACCTGTCTAAGGAACAATGTCCTAAGACACCTCAAGAGGTTGGGGATATGAGACAGATCCCTTATGCATCAGCTGTAGGTAGCCTGATGTACGCCATGTTGTGTACTAGGCCCAATATCTGTTATGCAGTTGAGATCGCAGTAGGTATCAATCCAATCCAGGGCATGATCATTGGACAACCGTTAAGGCAACCCTCGAGTATCTTAGGAGAACGAGAGACTACATGCTTGTGTATGGAACTAAGGATTTGATCCTTACGGGATACACAGACTCTGACTTTTAGACCGATAAGAATTCTAGGAAATCCACATTGGGGTCAGTGTCTACTATTAACGGAGGGGTTGTAGTTTGGCGAAGCATCAAGCAGGGATGCATCACGAACTCCACAATCGAGGCCGAATATGTAGCACCTTGTGAAGCAGATAAGGAGGCGGTTTGGCTTAGGAAGTTCATGATGGATTTGGAAGTTGTTTCAAACATGAACTTGCCAGTCACCCTTTATTGTGATAACAGTGGTACAGTAGCCAACTCGAGAGATCCTCGAAGTCATAAGAGGGGCAAGCATATTGAACGGAAGTATCACTTGATACGAGAGATTGTGCATCGTGGAGGCGTAATCGTCACGAAGATAGCTTCGGAACATAAAGTAGTTGATTGTATTTTGCATTTCTGAAATGTATTTGTACTCCACTAGCTTTAGTTCACGTGGAAGTTTGTTGGGGTGTATGCCCTAAACTCCTGTAGTTTGTAACATTTTGATGAAAGTTATTTTCCATCAAACCTTGTATCTTGCATTTCAAAATTAATCTAATAAACTAAGCTCTAGGGTCATACATATTAATGAGATCTTGTAAGCTCTAGGGTCATACATATTAATGAGATCTTGAACGGTGTGTAGTGGACACACAAGAAGGATCACGTTCAGGTTAATGACCTAAATAGTCTATAATATATGGATAAGGTTGGGAACCTCATCCTGGTAACACTATGGATGCGATCCACTTTGTATTTGATACAAACGAGGCGATCCAACTCGTTCATGTAGTTGACATGCGAGTGGGGGCATCCTGTGCAATGAGATTGTACAAGACCGTATCGTGAATTATAAGACCAACTGATTTAACACCGTTAACAATTTAGGACTAATAAATTCATAGATGACCATTAGTGACTCGACCTTAATCCTGAGCGGGTTACGAACTCCTGTCTGTTGGGGTATGTCCTTAGACTAGTACAGGTGAGAGTGGTCAGAGTCGCCGACTCAATAAGCCTACCTTCTAAGGGGCAGAATCACGTGGGTAGCTGGGAACTTAACTACGCAAGATGGAATTCACTCGTTCTCGTGCTAGGGAATTTAGATGGGTTGTTCCTTAAAGGGTGACTCTAGGTATTGAACAATGGGACCCACCCTCTCACTGGCTCGAGAGGGGCGTTGTTTATTGTAGGACCATAAACAAGTCGTTCATTAGAGGATCAGTGGTACTTAAGGTGCAAGAGGTAGGCACAAGGGTAAAATGGTAATTTTGTAAAGGGGTATTCAATGCCCTAGTTTATTGTATTACTTTATTGTATTACTTTAATATACATTTGAAAAATGTATCATGTACTCCACTAGCTTAGTCTAAGTGTGAGTTTGTTGGGATGTATGTCCTCATCTCGTGTAGTTTGTAATATTCCAAGTTGTAAATAAATAAGAGTTATTTATTTGAACTCTGTGTGATAAATAAGATTTATTTATTTAAACTTTGTGTCTCGCATTTTTCATAAACTTAATCCAATAAACTAAGCTCTAGGGTCATTGTATTATGAGAGAACTAAGAACTTGAACGGTGTGTAGTGGACACACATGGAAGATCACGTTCGAGTTAATGACCTGAACGGTCTACAGTATATGGATAGGGTTGGAGACCTAATCCTGGATACACTGTGGATGCGACCCGCTTTGTATTAGATACAAACGAGGTGACTTGACTCTTTCATGTGGTTGACATGTGAGTGAGGGCATCCTGTGCAATGAGATTGTACATGACCGGACCGTGAATTATTAGACTTACTGATGTAACACCTTTAACAGTATAGAGCTAATAATTTCGTAGATGACCATTAGTGACTCGACCTTAATCCTGAGCGTGTTACGGACTCCTATCTGCGGGGGTTTGTCCTTTGACTAGTACGGGTGAGGGTGGTCACTGTTGCTCGCCCAATATGCCTATCTTCTTAGGGACAGGACCACGTGGGGAGCTGGGAACTTGACTACGCAAGAAGAAATTCACTCGTTCCTGACTTTAGAAAAACTAAAGGGGTTGTTCCCTTAAGTGTTGTCTCCAGGGCTTGAACAACGGTGCCCCACTCTCTCATTGGCCTGAGAGGATTGTTGTTTATGGTTGGACCATGCAACGTAGTTGTTCATTAGAGGAGCAGTGGGACTTAAGAAGCAAGAGGTAGACACAGGGGTAAAACGGTAATTTGATCTAGCAGTGTCTACGAACAACCTGTGAAGGGTCGACTCATGGGTATTGGTTATATTGATGGACACAACTTGTCCTACAGTGATGAGAGTGCAGCTACGAGCTTTAGTGGAGTGTTACCGTAGCTAATGAATGTTGATAATCGGGTCAAAGAATTTGACAGGTTAGTCTCGGATCATTGGAGCTCGTCACGTGTAGGTCCATTAGGTCCCTCGGTTGGCTCAATTTGGACAAATTGAGGGTTTAAAGTTTGGTGTGAATTTGAAGTGTTCAAATTCATTATTTGGGTATTTATGTCATTTATATGAGATATAGATGACATAATATATAGTTTGATGTGAATGGGATTCATAATAAACTATAGTATAGCCTAATTGATTAATTAGTGCTATTTGGAGAAATTGAATTGAGAGAAATTAAATTGAATGTGATTCAATTTATTATTCCACAGTTATGCAAATGAGATTTGTATAATAAGGTATGAGATACCTTATATTATATAATATGCAAATATGATTTGTATATTATATAGTTGTGGTAAAATGGTGCTTTGGTGGAGATGTTAACTCCACATCTCACCATTATTTAAAGGTTTTGCAAGAAGCCTTTTGTAACTTTCTTGCCATTTTTTGGATTTCCATCCAAAGAGAGCAAGTGATTCTCTCTCAAATCCTCTCTCAATTCTCTCTCATTCTCCAAAGATTTCTCCTCACCCAAAATCCAAAGGGAGTCCCGCACACTCTCCCTCAACCTCCCGAGAACAACCGAGAAGACGTTTTGGGAGTGTCTTGCTGTTCGGATCGAGGTTCGTGTTCGAGGAGAACGTTGGATCGAGAGAGATCGTGAACGGAGGAGGAAAGCGTTGAAGAAGTGTTCTTCAACAAGTAAGTAACGTTTACCTTACTGTTTTTCTTCTTCTTTTGCATGTTTAGCCTAGGATTAATGTAGATTAATTCAATTTTAAGATAAGAATTACACAACGGATCAACGACGTTTCACAACGTCTTTCGCTGCGAAAATTCTAAATCCCTTCAATTGGTAACAGAGCCAATCGTTGCTCTTCGTTGTGTATTCTGTGAATTCTTAAAATTAGGTGGGTAGCATTAATTTTCATGAGATGAATGTTAATGGTTTGCATTTTTGGATGTTTTCGATTTTTGGCACATAATTTAGATTTACATTAAAATTGATGAGATCAATGTAAGGGCCCGTTGTTTTGGGCATTTTTTAATGTAAATCGAGTCTGTAAGTCCGTGTCGTTCGTGGCAAGAGTTGTCGTGAAGAACTCATCTAAATTCCCTAAGAACATGAATGAGTGAATTCCATCTTGCTAAGCTATGTTCCCATCTCCCCACTAGTTTCTCTCCCCAAGAAGGTAGGCACATTGAGTCGGCGTCTCGGGCCACTCTCAACCATACTAGTCAAAGGACATACCCTAACAGACAGAAGTCCGTAACCCACTCAGGATTAATATCGAGTTACTAAAGGTGATCTATGAATTATTAAACCTAAAGCTGTTAATGGTGTTACATCAACTAGTTAATAATTCACGATCCCGTCTTATGCAAACTCATTGCATAGGATACCTCCACTCGCATGTCCACTACACGAATGCATTAGATCATTGCGTTTGTATCAAATACAAGGCATGTTGTATCCATAATGTTCCCAGGATAAGGTACCCAACCATATCCTATACTATAGACCCTTTAGGATGTTTCTTGAACATGATCCTCGTATGTCTCCACATACAGTCCAAGACTCATAACACAACCTAGGATGACAGTTTATTGGATTTAGGGCTATTTAAGGTAAAACGTAATACACATTCAACAACCTTTATTGAATAAACTCAGTTAATACTTTATTGATTATGGTAACCAATTTATTACAACCATTATTTACGAGTTTTAGGGCATAAAACCTAACACTATGAATACCTCTAGTTGATCCATGGAGATACTTTCATCAAGATTGTCATTCAGAAAAGCAATCTTGACATTCATTTTGTCATATTTCATAGTCATAATATGTGACAATGGACAAGAGGATTCAGATAGACTTAAGCATGCCAATAGGGGAGAAAGTTTCATCATAGTCCACTAGTACCCTCTAGGTATAATCCTTTGCCACAAATCTGGCCTTAAAGGTTTGAACCTTTTTATATACACCTATTTTCCTCTTGTAGATCTATTTTCAACCTATAGGTTTTACCCCATCAGGTTGATCTACAAGATCCGAAACTGAATGGAAGTGCATAGACTTCTTTTCAGAACTCATGGTTTTAACCCACTCATCTTTGTCTGAAGGGATTGAATCTCAGTGTGGAAACGTGTGATCACTTTTTCTTTCAAAGATGTGAGAATTATAACAAAAAAAAAAAAAGATTAAGCATACAAAAGGGGAAGAACTACAACATACCTTTGTAGAACCTCAACTAACTCCTTTGATCTCCATAAATTGACACCTTCACTTGATCTTTCCCGTTATTCTCCATCCAAGAAACAGTTTGTGGGAACCTCTTTTTAGAAGAAAGAAATTCTAGAGAGAATTAGAGAGGGAAATCATTATAGAGAGAATTGGTGGATTATGAGAATGTGTTATAAAAAAATTATACTTAGCTCTTCAAAATGCAACTCCTTGTACTTATTTATAATGATGTGGTTCCTTCATCAACTCACCAACTAAATCCACCATTTATGCATTATGCAAATCAATTTTACATTTTACATTTAATTAAATATCATATATACTTAATTAAATTTATATTGAATCATATTCTAATATATCCCTCATATAACCTATAGTTCTAATTTGAATCTTATTCAAAACAATTTGACCTATAGTTTTAATATGAACCCAATTCATATTAAATAATCTTTGAATCTTAATTTAAATAAATCATAATGTTCAATTTTGAATCTCATTCAAAATTAACTTTATATTTGTTGGTTTCTAAAAACCTTTACACAGTAGGAGCCAATTGGGAATCGATTCGTATTTTAATTTGGTTTCCAAAATACTAATACATTGGCAAATTAGATAAACACAACAGAACAAAATTCTACAATTAAGAAATTCAACGTACAAGTTTAAGTATCGAATACTTACTTCTATAGCCAAATCTCACTTTCTGCAAAATCATATAAGGTCACGAACTTCCAGTAAGTTCTGTCAATGCCAATTGGGACCAAGAACAGGAAAACACCAATAGAACTTCCTTCTTATATCTTTGAGATTTCTGAGATCACGATGGTAGGATCGTATCTTGATTGGGAAGGGAAGGGAATGTGTAGAGAGAATAAAATTCTGGGAGTAAGGTATGAGGAAACATAAGCAAAAAAAAATCGATCATCCTTCTCTGCCTTCCTCACTGTCATTTTATCGATAAAGGTTGTGAGAGAGAGGGGTATCGTGGGATCATCCCACGTATCAATAACTTCCAACAACTGCTAGAAGTTATTATATTTAATTAAATTAAATTAAAATTAATTTAATTAATCATAATTAATTAAATTAATTAATCATAATTAATTAAATTAATTAATCACAATTAATTAAATTAATTAATCATAATTAATTAAATTAATTAATAAATAATTAATTAAATCCAATTTAATTAATTCTTCATTTAAATCATATTCAAATGAATATCTCTCACATAATCTATAGTTTTAATTCAATCAATTTAATTAAATCAAATTAAATTAAATTTAGCTAAATTAAATAATCAATTAATTAATTGATAAATTAAATATCATATATTTAATTTAAGCTTATAATTGAATCATATCCAATTATAATTCTCCCATAACCTATAATTTTAATGTATATCTAATGTGCATTAAATTTAATTTACAGTTTTAATATGAGTACAATTCACATTAAAATAATATTTGAACTCTTTCAAATATTTAATTCTCTCATAAATTAATTTTGATTCTCATCCGAAATTAATTTATATTATAAAGTTTTAATCAAAATATAAACTTTATATTATAATGTATCATTATACATCATAATGATTCTTTACGACCTACAGATCAGAAGCTCCAACGATACAAGATTAAATGATCAATCTCATTAACGACATTAATCAACATTCGTTAACTACGGGTACACTCCACTAAAGACCCGCACCTACACTTTTCTCACTGCAGATATTTTTCTGTGTTCATGGATAAAGACCAATAACAGTAAGTTAATCATTCACGAGCCTTTGTAACTCCAACTAGGTCAAATTTCCGTTTTACCCCTAGGTTACATCTATGACCTTAAGTACCAGTGCTTCTATAATGAACAACCTGTTTATGTTCTAACCATTAAACAAAAATCTCTCTCGGACCAATGAGAGGGTAAGACCCTTTGTTCAAGTCCCAAAGGCACCATTTAAGGGAGCCCTCATCTACTTACCCTAAGTTGGGAAGGAGTGAATTCCATCTTGCAAGGTTAAGTCCCCAGCTACCCACACAGTTTTGTCTCCAAGAAGGCAGATTTATTTAGTCGGTGTCTTTGGCCACTCTCACCCATACTAGTCAAAGGACAATCTCTCGCATATAGGAGTTCGTAATTTGCTCAGGATTAAGATCAAGTTGCCTAGGTCATCCTTTTGAAATAGAAACCTGATTAGTCAACGGAGTTACATCTATCGGTCACAATTTCGCGGCCTGGTCTTATGTGAACTCATCACATAGGATACCCTCGCTCGCATGTCACCTACATGAACGCGTTGGATCATTGTGTTTGTATCAAATACAAAGTGGGTCGTATCTATAGTGTCACCTGGATAAGGTACCCAACCTCATCCCTATACTATAGACCTTTTAGGTTGTTTCTTGAAGTTTTGATCCCCGTATGTCTCCACATACAGTTCAAGACATATAATAGAGCCTAGGATGTTTGTTTATTGGATTTAGGGTTATTTTAAGGCAAACTAATATAAAAAAAATACCTTATTGAATAAATGCAATAACACTTTATTGATAAAATTGGAACAAATTAAAAAAATTACAAACTACGAGTTTTAGGGCATAAAACCCAACAAATTGCCACTTGAACTAAAACTTTTAGTTTAGTGGGGTACATACAATCCAAAACATTGGGGGTAACATAAATAAAATAAACTAGGGCATCCTTATACCCATTACATATCTCCCACTTGCCATAGATTACATTATGTACATGTCTCGTAGACCTAGACTCTCTAAATGACCCTCGAACAGTTTAGTCGTGATAGTCTTCGTAAATGGATCAACAATGTTGTGCTCCAAAGCGATGTTTGTGACGATCCATCTTCTCGTTGCACTATCTCCCGAATTAGGTGATTGATAACTTTGCAAAAGAGAGCTATGAAGTGGTTCACTCTGAGTAATCTAAGCATTTTTTTTAGTGTGGACTCTTACACTTTAAAGATAGATATTGTGCTTCTAAGTTGTTTGATCATCTTTATGATTATAAAAGCCCCTTGTTAGTATTTTAAGTTATGTGATGCTTAATGATTGCTATTATGATCTTTGCAGGACAATTGCTGCAACATTATATTCAAATGTTGAATGCATAATGGCTAAATGTTGTAGCATCTGTTAAGTAGGAAGAAACAACAGAAAATGTTGGAGCATTTGAAATGATTCAATAGCATTCCAGTTGCTGGAGAAAAGTTGTGTCAGGAGCATCTTGTGGGAAAGTCTAAGCAGCTGGAACACGTGGCAACCACCTCAATTAATGAAGATGACAGTTGAACCTTGTTGGACCATTCAGAAGCTGCTTGTTGGATTGCCACTGCCACAAAAGCACTGATCTTTATTTGAAAGGATGCTATTTAAGCCTCTTTTTACCACTTTTGGAGAGAGCTCAGGTCGTTTTCTCGATAAGGACATTGAAGGATAACCCGTGGAGCTAGAGAGAAGAAGAGAAGATTTCTTGGGAAAGGAAGCTGATCTCTTCTCAAGAGCTACACAGATTTATTGCTTCCTTTACTCTTGGTTTTGATTAATTTAGTTTTTCTTCGATTGTAGTTTTTTTTGCTTTCTTGTCTAAATTCTTGTTTTGTAATTTGGACTTTGAAATGCTTAGTAAAATGAATGCAAGTTGCATTAGCTGCTTTTATTTCTTCTTAATCATGAGCTAAATAGCTAAGGGGAAGAATTAGGGAAGGTTATGTGAATATGAGTTAAATGCACAACATGAGCTGCACACATCCTCACTTTTAGTCATTGTGAGCTTAATCCAAACTAAGATCCGTCTGGCCAATCGGTTTTAGTTGCGTTTATTCTGAATTTGGAAAGAGGAGAAGTAAACTGATTTCTTTGACTAGGATTAGTTCTAATTAGGGGCTAGCCCGAAGATAATTGAGGATACTAGGAATAGTAACTCAACTAATGAATGCAAGGATTGGAGTAATAAGAAGCAATTTAATGGGAATTAGTTGTTGCAACTAAAGATCTCTAGGAAAAGTTTGTGAAAACTTACATTAAGTGATGGAGTAGTCTTAATGCTGCAACATTTGGCTTGTGAAGAGCACAACCAACCCCCTAATTCAACCCATGTCTTAATTAATAGATTTGCCTCTTATCTTTGTAATTCCTGCCTTGGAATTGTTCAAAGTTTATTCATGCAAGTTTATTTATGAGTGCTTGGTCCCTGATTGATGTTTGGTTACCATTGATTCACTGAAACTAAGTTTAAATCAACAATTATTCTAGACACTAATCACTAAGAATCGATTAAATTACTTATCACTTGTTGCAATAAGGTTGTGTACACTTGCACATATTAAGGTATTGTTCTAACCAAATTCAATTATACTCCTTTGAACCAACAAGTTTTTGGCGGAGTTGTCGAGGATTAGTTGCAAGAATTATTGAAATAGAGTTAGTTTTTGGGGAATTTGTGCTGCATAAGTATAACTGATTGAGTTGTTGTCACACCTCCTCCCGTACTACCTGCTAACTTAGCCTGAAAGACGGCATGAAGACAACAGACATTGTTTATCTCTTAACAATACCTGTTGATCCTGTTTTACCTGATAAACGTACTATGCTCACATATGGAACACTTTAACATAACACATCGAAAACTTGACAACTACTAATCATACATAAGGAGAAACTCTTCTTAAGTCTCTCTTGGAAACTAAAACGACAAGAGCATCAGAAACCAAACCAGACAACCCATTGTTTATACAACCTCTAATGTACAAACAACTATAACTGCATAGTCCTCTCAAGATAATTTACAACACATATGGACTTGCTATACAACTCTAGCTACGTACAAAATATCAAACTTATGGAGCTTTCAGTAGACTATGGCAGGATGTCAGGTACCAGGAGCTTGATCTCTACTTGAAAAGTTTGAAAACACTGAAAGAATGAGCTATGAAGCTCAGTGAGTGACTGAGTTTAAAATCTATAACTCGTAAAACATGTCACCTGAAAACTATGAGCATATGCATTTGTATTCAAGCGTTAAAAGTAAACGTGGAAATATAATAGATTTTAAAAAAACCAACAAGTATGTCGTTAAAATCTCGTAAGGCATATAAATGATATAAACCCTTTTTTTAAAAACATGTCACAATCCACGTTGTGTAGGGCACGCCCAGTACAACTAACGTTTACTCTACGATGTAGTGGAGTCCGCCCAACACTCCCATCGTCTTTATCGTAGTGGGGCCCGCCCAACACTCACGACAACATTGTTGTCACGGAGTACACTCAACGTCGACAACAGAATATGACCTGTGTGCACACGGTACTATAAAGCCTCGGGCTCAATATCTTAGTCATTTACTCATTCGAGTCTCAAAAAATCACATAAAAATATTTGAACATGTCTGCTTATCTTTTCTTTCGTAAAACTCAAGCTTACTCAACTCGTCGTAAAAACTGGAAATCTTTAAATCATACTTACTAGTACACACTTGCTAGAAATCATAACATTTCCATAAATTTCGGCAAACAATAAACATATGCTCATGTATAAATTTCATCAAAACATTTAGGCTCACAATGAGCACTTGAAATCATTTCTAGGCAAACATGAATGCTCATAAGTATGTGTTCAAAGAAAACAAGAAGTATTGAAACCCTTTCATTCTAGCAAAACTTGTATTTCTTAAAGCGTAATTCAAGCATATAGATCGTTTTCAAAGTTCGTTTTGTCAATCACAGTGTTAGAACTAGAACCTTGGCCCGTACACTCGACCTATTTCCTCTTGGCCTGTCAAACAATCAAAACCAAGCATTAGAACCTCGAGCTCATGATTTCCAACCTTAAAATTACAAAAACCACACCAACCAATTTTCCAGCATTTTACGGATTTCATACCCTGTCTTCAAACATTCATAACTTCTTCATTAATTAGCCAAAAAGGATGTACTTTATACCAAACTCTTCCTTTTTGAACCCTCTAGAAATCATATGAAGAACTGAAATTGAGATTCCCAACGAACTTGTTCAAAAATACCTCGAAAGCTTCTTCCCTAAAAATAACCTTCTGTTGTTTCCAGATTCATTTCCCTGCTGCAACCGAAGTTGATCTGAAATTGTAATAATCTTCCAGTCGATTTCTACTCACGATTGCTTCATGAAAGTTGTAGGAAATTCAATAAGTTTTCCAAACATACCTATTAGAGCTCTGATTCCAACTCTACAGATCATCACAACCGAAACACCAGAGGTTTCTCGGATTTGACAGCAAATTATGTCCTCTGCCTTCCTCTTAACAAATCAGTAACTTAGCTTCAGAATTTGCTCGAGCTTCCTTCATGAATTTTGTTCAAATTTGAGTTAACTTTCAATAAAATCAAACCTCAACTCTTACCTCTTCTTGTGGAGCTCGAAATGATCATGAAATCAGAACAGGGAAGAATGATTACCTTGCTGCTATACTAATTTGCTTGAGTTCTCTCCTTCTCTTCTGCAATTCCAGCTCCAAAAAATCACCTTCTTCCTCTTCCTTTATCCTTCTCCCACGAAACCCTCAGCTTTCTTTTGTTAAAATGAGAAGGAAATTAAAGGAAATTGATTTAAATAAACATAGGCGGTGGAGAGAAATTTTTTTTGTCTTTTTCCCTATTGTCCTTTTCTTTATTTCTTTTCCTTTTCTTTTCTTTCCTTTTCTTTTCTTTTCAAAACAAAGAAGACCAAATATATCCAACATTTCCTTTTTCTTTTCTTTTGTTTTGTTTTTTTTTTTAGAAATTTCAAGGAGAGATCTTGGGTTTACAGTTGTTGTGTTTTTTCAGGTATTTGGATTAAGTTGTGCATGAACGATCAACCAGGATTGGAATTTATTCTAGATCCAGAGATAGAAAGGACATTCAGAAGGAGATTGAGAGATCAGAGAGAAACAATGGCAAACCCTAAATTTCCTAGGGACCCTTTAGCTCAACCAGTCCAACAACCTGAAATGAGACAAGCTGAAGCAGTTAATCAGGCTATGGGCACTGCCAATGCTATCCTTTTAACAGATGTCAGGGAAAGAGCCATCAGAACCTATGCCAATCCCTTGGTGGATGAGTTGAATCCAGGGATAGTAAGACCTGAAATTGAAGCCCCTTCTTTTGAGCTGAAAGTAGTAATGTTTCCGATGTTGTAGTCAATAGGGCAGTATCATGGTTTGTTTGCTGAGGATCCACATGCTCATCTGAGAGCCTTTTTGGGAGTTAGTGATTCCTTTATTATGCCTGAGGTATCCAAAGAAGCCTTAAGACTTAACCTCTTCCCTTATTCTCTTAGGGATGGAGCTAAGGCCTAGCTAGATTCGTTACCCCCAACTAAGAATGCTAGGTTGCGAGGTGATATTGTGTCTTTCGAGCAAAATGAAGATAAAACAGTGAGTGAGGTCTGGGAGAGATTTAAAGATCTATTGAGAAGATGCCCCCATCATGGATTCCCTCATTGTATTTAGATGGAGACATTCTACAATGGTTTAAATTCAACAACCAAGCAAGTTGTTGATGTCTCAGCCAATGGAGCTCTTTTCTCCAAGACATACAATGAAGCTTTTGAAATTTTGGAGAGAATATCTTCCAACAACTACCAGTGGGCAGACATTAGGAACAATCCTAGTAGGAAAGATCAGGGAATGTTAGAATTAGAAGCTTTATCTGCCTTAAATGCTCAGATGGCATCTATGTCAAACATGCTAAAGAATTTGTCTGTGGGAAATCCAACCAAGAATGTGTCATCTGTGCAGAATTCAACCACTGTGAACCAAGTTAGAAGTCATGAAGTATGTGTTTATTGTGGGGAAGGGCATGTTTATGAGCATTGCCCTCACAATCTAGCATCAGTGTGTTATGTAGGCAACCATCAAGCAAACCAAAGGAATAACCCATATTCCAATACTTATAATCCTGGTTGGAGGAACCATCCTAACTTTTCTTGGGGAGGACAAAGCAGTACTGCTCAAGCACCTCAACCATAAGCTAGAATGAATCAGCCCTCTGGATTTGGAAATCAGAACCAACAAGGATTTGAGAATCAAAGGCCTATAAACACTCCACAAGCTTCTAGTGCATTTGTAGAGAATGTACTGAAGGATTACATGGCAAGAACAGATGCAGTTATTTAGAGCCATTCAACTTCAATGAGGAATATCGAAATCCAGCTTGGTCAAATAACAAATGAGTTGAAAATCAGACCTCAGGAAAATTACCAGCTGATACTGAACCACCAAAAAGAGAAGGAAAGGAGCAAGTTCAGGCAATAGAGTTAAGAAGTGGAAAAATAGTGGGAAGAAATGAGGATAGAAAGGAATTGAATGAACAAGAGGATCAATTGATTGAATGCAGACGAAAATTTGAGCCAAAGAGTGGACAAGTTGTATGCAGTAGAGAAAATTGAAGAGAAAACAGTCAAACCTTCACTGGCCAAGTTTGATGCAGTAACAGATTTCCAGCCTCCCCCCACCCTTTCCACAAAGAATAAATAAGAGAAAGGGAAGAGAAGCACATTTTGAGAAGTTTTTGGATATACTGAAGGAGATCCACATTAACATCCCCTTAATTGATGCATTGAGACAGATGCCAACTTACATGAAATTCCTCAAAGATGTTTTTTCTGAGAAAGAGAGATTTCAAGAATTTAAAGTGGTCTCTTTGAATGAAGAGTGTAGTGCAGTATTCAAGAGCTAGTATAAACCTTATGCCTTTATCCATCTACAAAGGATTAGGTATAGGAGATGCTCGCCCTACAACAGTGACTCTTCAGCTTGCTGACAGGTCCATAACATACCCAGAAGGAAAAATTGAAGGCATTCTGGTTCAAGTAGGCCAATTCATTTTTCCAGTGGATTTTATCATTTTGGACTATGAAGCTGATCAAGATGTCCCTATTATTTTAGGAAGACCTTTCTTGAAAACTGGAAGAACCCTTGTAGATGTTTATGAAGGTACAATTACCTTGAGAATGAATGACCAGGAAGTAAAGTTCAGCATCTATGACTCGATGAAGTACCCTGATGAGTTAGAACAATGCTCAACCATACACCTAATGGAAGAAGTGATAGTTGAAGTGTTTGAAGGGAATATGCCAATCTTCAACAGTTCAAGCAATGGGGAAGAACTTCTAGATGAAATAGAATTACTCCAAATTAAGCAGTACAGGGAAGATGGAGTTGATTTGGCTGAGAGCAAAACAATCTTTGAATCCTTGGAACTAGGAGGTAGAAGCAGTTTGCCTTTGCAGCCTTCAATCCAAGTGCCTCCTGTTTTAGAGTTGAAACCACTACCCAAGCATCTCAAGTATGCTTTTCTGGGGGAAAAGAAACTCTACCTATAGTGATTGTTGCAGATTTGATGCCTAGTAATGAGGAATTGTTGATCAAGTTGTTGAAGCAATACAGAAAAGCCATAGGGTGGACACTAGCTGAGATCAAGGGAATAAGCCCCTCATACTACATGCATAAGATTAACTTGGAAGAGGGTAATTTCAAGTCAGTGGAGCGAAAAAGAAGGTTGAATCCAACTATGAAAGAAGTAGTCAAGAAGGAAATCATAAAATGGTTGGATGCTAGGATTATTTACCCTATTTCTGATAGTAACTGGGTGAGTCCAGTTCAGTGTGTTCCAAAGAAAGGTGGGGTAACTGTAGTGAAAAATGATGCGAATGAGTTAATTCCAACTAGGACAGTCAGTGGTTGGAGAATCTGTATGGACTACAGGAGATTAAATAAGGCCATAAGAAAGGATCACTTTCCTTTGCCTTTTATTGACCAAATGTTGGATAGGTTAGCTGGACAAACATTTTACTGTTTCTTGGATGGGTACAATGGTTATAATCAGATTACCATAACCCCCCAGGATAAAGAAAAGACCATATTCACTTGTCCTTATGGTACCTTTGCTTTTAGGAGGATGCCTTTTGGGTTGTGCAATGCTCCAAAAACTTTCTAAAGGTGTATAATGACCTTATTTTCTGACCTTATAGAAAACATTATGGAAGTGTTCATGGATGATTTTTCAGTGTTTGTCAGGTCCTTTGAAGAATGTTTAGTTAATTTGGGAAAAGTATTGCAGAGATGTGAAGACACATACCTGGTTTTGAATTGGGAGAAGTGTCAGTTTATGGTAACAGAAGGAATTGTCCTTGGCCACAAAGTTTCAAGGGAAGGAATTGAAGTAGATAAGGCCAAGGTGGAGGTCACTGCAAAATTGGGAGAAGTGTCAGTTTATTTGTATTTCTTTTTCTATTAATGAAGCGTTCATTTCGAAAAATGGTATCAATATTTGTTTTTCTATATTAGAAAACGACTTATATGTACTTAAATCGAATAAAACAAAAGTAATTTTAAATCATGAGATGTTTAAAACTACAAATACTCAAAGTAAAAGGCAAAGAGTTTCTCCAAATAGCAATACCTATCTTTGGCATCTAAGACTTCGTCATATAAATCTCAACCGGATTGAGAAATTAACTAAGAATAGACTTCTAAACAAGTTAGAAGATGATTTTTTTACCTCCTTGTGAATCATGCTTGGAAGGAAAAATTACTAAGAGACCTATTACTGGAAAAGGTTATAGAGCCAAAGAACCCTTGGAGCTTATACATTCGGATCTTTGTGGTCCGTTGAATGTTAAAGCTCGAGGAGGGTACGAATATTTCATCTCTTTTATAGAAGATTATTCGAGGTATAGTTATCTATACCGAATGCATCATAAGTCTGAGGCTCTTGAAAAGTTCAAAGAGTTTAAGGCTGAAGTCGAAAATGCATTAGGGAAAACCATTAAGACACTTCGATCTGATCGAGGTGGAGAGTATATGGATCTAAGATTCCAGGACTATTTGATAGAACATGGAATCCAATCTCAACTCTCAGCACCTAATACACCACAACAAAATGGTGTATCTGAAAGGAGAAACAGAACCTTGTTAGACATGGTTCGATCTATGATGAGCTATGCTGAATTTCCTGGCTCGTTTTGGGGTTACGCAGTAGAGACTGCGGTTCAAATCTTGAACACTGTTCCATCAAAAAGTGTTTCAGAGACACCTTTTGATTTGTGGAAGGTGTTGGGATGTATGTCCTAATCTCGGATTTGTTTGTAATATTACCTATTGAAATAAATAAGAGTTATTTCTTTCATTACTTTGTGTCTCGCATTTTTACAAACTTTTTCCAATAAACTAAGCTCCATGGTCATTGAATTATGAGAGAATAAGAACTTGAACGATGTGTATGGACACACAGGGAGGATCACGTTCGAGTTAATGACTCGAACGGTCTACAGTATACGGATAGGGTTGGAGACCTAATCCTGAATACGCTGAGGATGCAACCCGCTTTGTATTAGATACAAACGAGGTGATCTGACTTGTTCGTGGTTGACATGCGAGTGGGGGCATCCTGTGCAATGAGATTGTACAAGACTGGACCGTGAATTATTAGACCTACTGATGTAACACCGTTAACAATATGAGACTAATAACTTCGTAGATGACCAATAGTGACTTGACCTTAATCCTGAGCGTGTTACGGATTCCTGTCCGCGGGGTCTGCCTTTGACTAGTACGGGTGAGGGTGGTCACAGTTATTCACCCAATATGCCTATCTTCTCAGGGGTAGGACAACGTGGGGAACTGGGAACTTGACTATGCGAGATGAAATTAACTCGTTCCCAACCTTAGAGAAACTAGAGGGGTTGTTCCCTTAAGTGCTGTCTCCAGGGCATGGACAACGGGCGCCCACCCTCTCACTGACCCGAGAGGGGTGTTGTATATGGTTGGACCATTACAACGTTGTTGTTCATTAGAGGAGCAGTGGGGACTTAAGGAGTAAGAAGTAGACACAAGGGTAAAACGGTAATTTGACCTAACAGTGTCTACGAACAACCTGTGAAGGGTCGACTCACGGGCATTGGTTATATCAATGGACACAACTTGTCCTACAGTGATGGGAGTGCAGCTACGGGCTTTAGTGGAGTGTTACCATAGCTAATGAATGTTGATTAACTAGGTCAAAGAGTTTGACAGGTTAGTCTCGGATCATTGGAGCTCGTCACCTATAGGTTCATTAGGTCCCTCGGTTGGCTCAAACTGGATAAATAGAGGGTTTACAGTTTGGTGTGGATTTGAAGTGTTCAAATTCATTAAAAGGGTATTTATGTCATTTGTATGAGATATGATTGACATATTATATAGTTTAATCTGAATGAGATTCATAATAAACTATTGGTTAGTCTAATTGTTTAATTAGGGATAATTTGGAGAAATTGGATTGAGAGAAATTAAATTGAATGTGATTCAATTTAAAATCCACAATTATACAAATGTGATTTGTATAATGAGATATGAGATATCTTATTATATGTGGTTATGCAAATATGATTTGCATAACCTATGGTTGTGGTTAAATGGTAAAAAGGTGGAGATTTCAACTCCACCTATCACCATTATATAAACCCTTTGTAAGAAGGATTTTGTAAGTGTGAGTTTCATTTTTTGGATTTCTCACAAAAAGAACTCACTAACTCTCTCAACCTTCTCTCAAATTCTCTCCTCCCTTTCACCAAAAGGAGTCCCACCTACTCTCCTTCTACCTAAGGAGAACAACCGATAAGACTTTTCGGAAGTGTCTGGATCGTTCGTTTGTTCGGTGAGATCGAGTTCGTTGAGATCGTCTACGCGAAGAGTTCGTGACTGGAAAAGGAAAACACGAAGAACGGTTCTTGAACAAGTAAGTTTCTCTTGTTGTTTTTCCTTCTAAAAGCATGTTTAACCTAGTTTCTTTAGGATAGAAATTGTTTTAAGAAAACGATTTTCATAATGAAACCACGACGATTCCATCGTCCTTCCGCTGCGTGGAATTTTCATTCCCTTCAATTGGTATCAGAGCCAGGTTGGCTTATTCGTTGTGCAAATGTTTTTCATAAAATTAGGTGGGTTATACTTTAATTTATGTGATGAATTGTGGTTTGCGAAATTGGATGGTTTCGGTTTTGGCATTTTAGTTTTAGATTTATTTTGGTTGATTAGATCAATGTAAAGGCCCATGTTTTTGGGCCAATTAGAAAATAAATCGAGTCTGTAATTCCGGGTCTTTGTCGACAAGAGTTATTGTGAAGAAATCGGAGCGGAAACAGGCGAGAAATGACGAAGAACTGCAAAGGTGTTTGTTGTTCTGTCGACGTCGTTGAGACGCTGTTCTTTGGCGACTCAACGCTGTCCGCGCGGGCGAAGGCTGTGCTGCAGAGCAGCGTTGCAACACCGAAGCGTGGAGCACGCGGGGTGCGACGCTGAACGCTGCAACGCTACCCACGACGTTGCAACGCTGCGTGCATGATGGGCGGTTCCAGCGGCAATTGCGCGAGGACGTGGGAGTTGATGTAGTTTTGCATTTCGTGGGGCATTATTATTTTGTTTTAATTTAGTTATTAATTTTGTAAAATGTATTTTATTTTTATTAAATTAAATTAATTAATAAATATTAATATAAAAGTTATATTAATGTTAATTAATTCATTTAATGTCCCCTAAGTGACAAAATCGACCCAATTTTTGCTATTTATTTATTTTATGCATGAGATGTATGAAATATTTAATTCTATGTGCATAATGTATGTTATATAGATTTAAAATCCCACCTTAGGTTAAACATTTCATGCATCATATTTATATTATAAGTGTTATAATATATAGTATGCATGATAGGTTATATTATAAGAGTTATAATATAAGGTATGCATGTTTTAATTTATTTAAATATAAGTGTTATATTTTTAGATTAAAAGCATGCATTTAATTCATGTGATGAATGTATGTTATAGTATAGTATTATTCATGTGATGAATGATCAAGCACTATGACATAGAATGCATGTAACCTAAGTTAATTATTAGTTTTAAAATGTTTAGAACTTGTATAATTAGACTTAGGTTTTAAAATGTTTAGTTCTAATAAGATTAGAATTAGGAAATCAAATATGACCTTTGAATGGAGACTAATTAGTAGCTTTGTCTAAGGAAGGTTCTTTCTAAGGCTGTGGAATTTAAGTTGACGCATTACGGAACATCCCTACCTAGGAACCGACCTGGGAGTGAATTTGATCCGGAGATTCTTAGGTTATATTATCGTGAGTGTCGTTAATTAAAAGTTGATTAATTTACTCACATAGACCTAAGTTAATAATGTGATTATAAACTTAGGTTAAATGAATATAAGAGTTATATTGGTAGACTTAGGTAAATATTAGCCGATTTATCTAGGTCAATCCTGATTAATCTAAAGTGCTGAGTGGGAGGAAATAAAGTGTATAAGATACATTTGATTTTTCGACCACAAATCTCCGTTAAAGTCCACACCGTGAGATCCGTACTTGGCCTTGTGGCGCAAATGGGAGCATCCCCCTTCGAATGGTATTTGTATGAGTCAATATCAACGTGGATGGAGAGAGTACTTATAGTGAGTGGGAGCGGGAACTGTGAAAACGAGACCCACGGTCTCTTCTTTCGATTCACACCGTGAGACGCCTATGATCCGCCTGCTAGTTTGGCCTGGACCAGACAATCCCTTCGGAGGGCCTTGATCATGGGAGTCGAAACACCGGGAATGTTGGGATTTGTGCAAACTCGTAGTTTGTAATTATGTTCTAATTAATGTAATAAAGTGTTATTATTTCAATAAAGTGTTATTGTTCGCTATCTACGAGTTTGTCTTTATTTAAAACCCTAAATCCAATAAACTAAACATCCAAGGCTATTAAATGAATCTTTAACTGAATGTAATGTACATAAAAAGGATCTCGGTTCGAGATACAGCCTAAAGGGTCTATAGTTACGGGATAAGGTTTGGGTACCTTCCCCTGGTAAAACTATGGATATGGCCCACTTTGTATTTGATACAAACACTGTGATCCTAACGTGTTCGTGTAGATGACATGTGAGTGGGGATATCCTATGTAATGAGATTACATAAGACCGGACCACGAAATAGTAACCTCTAGCTGTAACTCCGTTGACTAGATAAGTTTCTATTTCACTAGGATGACCTAGGCAACTTGATCTCAATCTCGGAAAGAGTTACGAACTCCTGTTCGCGAGGGATTGTCCTTTGACTAGTATGGGTGAGAGTGGCCAGATTCGCCGACTCAATATGCCTACCTTCTTGGGGACAAGACCGAGTGAGCGGCTAGGAACTTAACTTAGCAAGATGAAATTCACTCCTTCCTGCCTACTAGGGTAAGTATAGGAATGTTCCCTTAAGTGGTGTCTCCGGGACTTGAACAAAGGGCCTGACACTCTCATTGGCCCGAGAGGGACTCTGTTTGTTGGTGGGACCACAAACAAATTGTTCATTAGAGGAGCACTGGTACTTAAGGCACAAGATGTAAACAAGGGGTAAAACGATAATTTGACCTAGCTGGTGTTACGAACATTCGTGAAGGATTGACTTGCTGTTATTGGTCAATATCTGTGGACATAGAAATATATCTGCAGTGAGAAGAGTGCAGCTGTGGGACTTTAGTGAAGTTTTCCCGCAGTTAACGAATGTTGATTGGGAGGTTAATGAGATTAACCGAGCAATCTCGTATCATTGGAACTTCTGATCTGTAGGTTCATTAGGCCACCTTCTAGCTCGTAAAAGGTTCTTAGATCATTTGAATTTGAAATGTTCAAATTCATAAGGGAATAAACTTAATGTATATAGATACGATATAATATATAGTTTTGGAACTATATATTATAAATTTAATGTGAATATGATTCATATTAAATTATATGAGAGAATTAAATATTTGAAAGAGTTCAAATATTAAATTCAAATATGAATGTGATTCATATTTGAAAACTATAGGTTATAATTTAATGTGCATAAGATGTACATTAAAACTATAGGTTAAAGGAGAAAAAGATTAAATGTGATTTAATCCTAATTATTAATTAAATATATGATATTTAATTGATTAATTAATTAGTTAATTAAATGTTGGGAACGTGTCAGGAGGACACGTTCCCCTCTTCCCACTTCCCCCCTATCGATAGGGAGTGGGGAAGCTCTCCTCTTCAACTCAACCTCTCGATGGACAGTGAGAGGATTGATCGATTGATGATCTTAGAGGTGTGAATTGCTCACTCTAGAACTCTCTATCAAAAAATTCCCTACATTCTCCAATTGTTGGATCCTTCCCACCTAAGGAAGATCTAAGTGGAACTTAGAGCCTTAGGAGGTTTTCTTACTAGTAGTGTCTTGCTGGAGAAAATACAGAAGAGTTCCTGGGTTGCTGAGTTACTGGAATTTTCTTAGAGCAAGGAGTTGCTGCGAATCTACAAAGGTAACTCTTCTTTTTCTTTTAGTTTAATTGTTAAACTTAGTATGTTTGTATGCAATTATCCATAACTAATTAGATTAGAATTTGCATGCTTGTTCTGTTTTTCAATGTATGGGTTTTTGCATTTCAAGCAAAACAAAACTTGCAAATTACGATTCCAAACTCGTTTTCGCTGCTCAAGGAGATCCAATCTCCATCAGTGAATTCCCGAAAAGGGATACAGTTCCTTGTTGGTTTTCCTTCTTGGTTCACCCTTCGGTGGCTATTGTTTGGACGGATACTTGGAAACTTAAAGATTGAGGGTGACACTTACGGGATTCATTAAGAGTTAATGGATTCAGACCGAAAGATGGTAACTGGACGCCTAATGGAATAAGAGTTATTCTGGTATTAGGGTCTGGTTGAGAAAGTCTCGTCCCAGAGGAGGAGTATTTCTGTTCACCCTTCGGTGACGGTCATTCTAAATCTTTGGGATATCATTGCAAAATTTTAATGACCTAGGGATCATAGGATAAATTTTTGCTAAAACTTGATTGGATTTCAAAAAGTTTTTTGCGAGACTAACACAAAGTTTTTACTTGTTTTTTCAGCAAAATGTCTAGCTCAATAATAACTTTACTTGCTTCCGACAAATTAGTGGGAGATAATTTCCAAACTTGAAAAAATAATATAAACACGATTCTAGTAACTGACGACCTTAAGTTCGTGCTCACTGAGGAGTGTCCTTAGGTGCCGGGCTCGATCTCGTCACGAAGTGTTCGTGATGCGTACGATCGATGGATTAGGACCAATGAAAAGGCCAATGTCTACATCATTGCCATCTTATCTGAAGTCTTGGCAAAGAAACATGAGTTAATGATCACTGCTAAGGAGATCATGGAATCCTTGCAGGAAATGTTTGGACAACAGTCTTTTCAGGTCCGACATGATTTGCTCAAACATGTCTTCAACGCCCGGATGAAAGAAGGGACGTCTATCCGTGAACACGTTCTGGACATGATGACCCATTTGGCGAAGATGAACCGGGCTTCGATCGATGAGTCGAGCCAGGTCAGCTTTATACTGGAGACTCTTCTGAATAGTTTCCTTCAGTTTCGTAGCAATGCTGTTATGAACAAAATTAGCTACACTCTGACTACCCTCCTCAATGAGCTATAGAATTTTCAGTCCTTGATGAGGGTTAGGGCACAAGAATCTGAGGCAAATGTGTCCTACAGGTCTTATCACAGGGGTTTAATCTTTGGGACTAAATCTTTAGCTTCTTCTCACCCGAAAGGGAAAAAGAAGAAGATGCAGAAGGGTAATGTTGACCGTGCTGCCACCCAAAAGGACAAAAAGGTCAAGAAAGTTGTAGAGAAATGAAAGTGTTTCCACTGCAATGGGGACGACCACTGGAAACGTAACTGTCCCAAGTTCCTTGCTGACAGGAAGAATCAAGGTAAATGTGATTTACTGGTTACAGAAACGTGTTTAGTGGAGAGTAATGACTCTACCTGAATATTGGATTCGGGCACCACTAACCATGTTTGTTCTTCTTTTCAGGGAATTAGTTCCTAGCATCAGAAGCGAGAGGGTGAGATAACACTACGGGTTGGATCCGGAGAGGTTGTCTCTGCTGCAGCGGTCGACACGGTGAAGCTTTATTTTGGCGAGAAGTACTTATAATTAGATAATTTGTACATAGTGCCAGGGTTTACTAGAAACCTTGTTTCCATTTCCTGCCTTGTTGAACATTGTATCTCTATTTCCTTTGAATCTAATAAAGCGTTTATTTCTTTCAAAGGCAACTTACTGTGTTCTGCTTCCCTTGAGAATAACCTGTATCTTTTGAAACCTAATTCGGTCAAAAGTGTTTTGAATACTGAATTGTTTAAAACGGCAGAAACATGAACTAAGAGAGTGAAGGTTTCTCCTAAAGAAAATGCCCATCTTTGGCATCTACGGTTAGGCCACATTAATCTCAATAGGATTGAGAGACTAGTGAAGACTGGACTTCTAAGCGAGTTGGAAGAAAACTCTTTACCAGTATGTGAGTCATGCCTTGAAGGCAAAATGACCAAACGTCCTTTTAGTGGAAAAGGATATAGAGCCAAAGAGCCCCTTGAGCTTATACATTCTGACCTCTGTGGTCCGATGAGTGTTAAAGCACGAGGTGGTTACGAATACTTTGTATCTTTTATAGATGACTATTCAAGGTATGAGTATATTTACCTAATGCATAGGAAGTCTGAAACTCTTGAAAAGTTCAAGGAGTACAAGACTGAGGTTGAGAACCCGTTAGGTAAAACCATTAAAACACTTCGATCAAATCGAGGTGGAGAGTATATGGACACTAAATTCTAGGACTATATGATAGAACATGGAATCACGTTCCAACTCTCAGCACCTGGTATGCCACAGCAGAATGGTGTATCGGAGAGGAGAAATAGAACCCTGTTGGACATGGTTCGGTCGATGATGAGCTATGCTCGTCTCCCTGATTCTTTTTGGGGTTACGCAGTAGAGACTGCAGTTTATATTTTGAACAACGTTCCGTCAAAGAGTGTTTGTGAAACACCTTTCGAACTCTGGAATGGACGTAAAGGCAGTTTACACCATTTTAGAATTTGGGGATGTCCGACCCATGTGTTGGTGTTAAACTCGAAAAAGTTGGAACCCTATTCAAAATTGTGCCTATTTGTAGGTTACCCAAAAGAGACAAGGGGTGGTCTATTTTACGATCCTAAGGAAAATAGGGTGCTTGTGTCGATAAACGCCACTTTCCTTGAGGAAGACCACGTCAGGGATCATTTACCTAGAAGCAAAATCGTGTTAAACGAAATGGACAGTACATCAGCAAGAGTTGCTGATGGGGCTGGTACATCAACAAGTGTTGTTGATTCTAGCATGTCTAGTCAAGTCATTCTCAAGAGTTGAGAATGCCTCGACGTAGTGGGAGGGTTGTGAGATAGCATGAACGTTACATGGGTTTAGTTGAAACCCAAGTCGTCATCCCTGATGATGACTGCGAGGATCCATTGACCTATGATCAGGTAATGGCAGACGTTGACAAAGACGAATGGGTCAAAGCTATGGACCAGGAAATGGAGTCGATGTACTTCAATTCCGTCTGGGAGCTTGTGGATAAACCGGATGGGGTAAAATCTATAGGTATCAAATGGATCTACAAGCGTAAACATGGCGTAGATGGGAAGGTGCAGACCTTCAAAGCACGACTAGTGGCAAAGGGTTTTACCCAGGTTGAAGGGGTTGACTATCAGGAAACCTTTTCATCTGTTACCATGGTAAAGTCGATCATGATCCTTCTGGCCATTGCCGCATATTATGACTATGAGGTATGACAGATGGATGTCAAGACCGCCTTTCTGAATGGCAACCTTGACGAGGCCATCTACATGGACTAACCCAAGGGGTTCATAACCCAAGGCCAAGAGCAAAAGGTTTTTCGGCTTCATAGGTCTATTTATGGACTGAAACAAGCCTCGAGGTCTTGGAATATAAGGTTTGATGAGGCGATCAAATCTTATGGCTTTGATCAGAATGTTGACGAACCTTGTGTCTACAAGAAAATCGTCAACAGTACTGTCGCTTTTCTAATATTGTATGTGGATGATATCCTTCTCATTGGGAATGAGGTAGGATTTCTTACTGACATAAAGAAATGGTTGGCTTCGCAATTCCAAATGAAAGATTTGGGAGAAGCACAGTATGTTCTAGGTATCTAGATTGTCCGGAACTGGAAGAACAGAATGCTAGCCATGTCTCGAGCCTTTTATATTGACAAGATGTTGTCTAGATATAAGATGCAGAACTCCAAGAAGGGCTTATTGCCTTTCAGGCATGGGGTTCACCTGTCTAAGGATCAATGTCATAAGACTCCTCAAGAGGTTGAGGATATGAGACGAATCCCTTATGCTTCAGCTGTTGGGAGCCTCATGTATGCCATGCTGTGTACAAGGCCCGACATCTGTTATGCAGTTGGGATTGTCAGTAGGTATCAATCCAATCCAGGATTAGATCACTGGACAACCGTAAAGGCAATCCTCGGGTATCTTAGGAGAACGAGGAACTACAACCTAGTGTATGGGAGTGGAGATTTGATCCTTACGGGATACACAGATTCTGACTTTCAGACCGATAAGGATTCTAGGAAATCCACTTCGGGGTCAACCTTCATTCTGAATAGAGGAGTTGTAGTATGGAGAAACATCAAGTAGGGATGCATCGCTGATTCCATTATGGAAGCAGAGTACGTTGCGGCTTGTGAAGCTGAAGGAAGCTGTTTGACTTAAAAAGTTCATGACAGATTTGGATTTGTTCCAAATATGAACTTGCCGATCATGTCGTTTTGTGACAATAGTGGTGTTGTGGCCAACTCAAGAGAGCCTCGGAGTCATAAGAGGGGAAAGCACATTGAGCATAAGTATCACCTGATACAGGAGATTGTGCACGACGACGACGTGATAGTCACACAGATAGTGTCGGAGCACAACGTTGCTGATCCATTTACAAAGGCCCTCACGGCTAAGGTGTTTGAGGGTCACCTAGAGAGTCTAGGTCTTCGAGTGCTTCCTGACTAGGGAAAGTGGGAGTATTGAAAAAGGTATTCAATGCCCTAGTTTATTGTAATTTGTTGTACATTTGAGAAATCTATTATTTACTCCACTAGCTTAGCCCAAGTGGGAGTTTGTTGGGATGTATGTCCTAATCTCGGATTTGTTTGTAATATTACCTATTAAAATAAAATAAGAGTTATTTCATTCATCACTTTGTGTCTCGCATTTTTACAAACTTTGTCCAATAAACTAAGTTCCAGGGTCATTGAATTATGAGAGAACAAAAACTTGAATGGTGTGTAATCGACACACAGGGAGGATCACGTTCGAGTTAATGACCCGAACGGTCTACAGTATACGGACAGGGTTGAAGACCTAATCCTAGATACGATGTGGATGTGGCCCGCTTTGTATTAGATACAAATGAGGTGATCTGACTCGCTCATGTGGTTGACATGCGAGTTGGGGCATCCTGTGCAATGAGATTGTACAAGACCGGACCGTGAATTATTAGTGTTACTGATGTAACATCGTTAACAGTATGAGACTAATAACTTCGTAGATGACCAATAGTGACTTGACCTAAATCCTGAGCGTGTTACGGACTCCTGTCCGCGGGGGTCTGTCCTTTGACTAGTACGGGTGAGGGTGGTCACAGTTACTCACCCAATATGTCTATCTTCTCAGGGACAGGACAACGTGGGGAGCTGGGAACTTGACTATGCGAGATGAAATTCCCGCGTTCCCGACCTTAGGGAAACTAGAAGGGTTGTTCCCTTAAGTGCTGTCTCCAGGGCTTGGACAACGGGCGCCCACCCTCTCACTGGCCTGAGAGGGGTATTGTATATGGTTGGACCATTACAACGTTGTTGTTCATTAGAGGAGCAGTGGGGACTTAAGGAGTAAGAAGTAGACATAGAGGTAAAACGGTAATTTGACCTAGCAGTGTCTACGAACAACCTGTGAAGGGTCGACTCACGGGCATTGGTTATATCAATGGACACAACTTGTCCTACATTGATGGGAGTCAGCTACGGGCTTTAGTGAAGTGTTACCGTAGCTAATGAATGTTGATTAACCGGGTCAAAGAGTTTGACAGATTAGTCTCAGATCACCTGTAGGTCCATTAGGTCCTTTGGTTGGCTCAAACTGGATAAATAGAGAGTTTACAGTTTGGTGTAGATTTGAAGTGTTCAAATTCATTAAAAGGGTAATTATGTCATTTATATGAGATATGATCGACATATTATATAGTTTAATGTGAATGAGATTCATAATAAACTATAGGTTAGTCTAATTGTTTAATTACGGCTAATTTGGAAAAATTGGATTGAGAGAAATTAAATTGAATGTGATTTAATTTAAAATCCACAATTATACAAATATGATTTATATAATGAGATATGAGATATCTTATTATTTGTGGTTATGCAAATATGATTTGCATAACCTATGGTTGTGGTTAAATGGTAAAAAGGTGGAGATCTCAACTCCACCTATCACCATTATATAATCCCTTTGCAAGAAGGATTTTGTAAGTTTGAGTTTCATTTTTTGGATTTCTCACTAAAAGAACTCACTAACTCTCTCAACCTTCTCTCAAATTCTCTCATCCCTTTCACCAAAAGGAGTCTCACCTACTCTCCTTCTACCTAAAGAGAACAACAGAGAAGACTTTTCGAAATTGTCTGAATCGTTCGTTTGTTCGGTGAGATCGAGTTCGTTGAGATCGTTTACGCAAAGAGTTCGTGACCGGAGAAGGAAAACACGAAGAACGGTTCTTCAACATGTAAGTTTCTCTTGCTGTTTTTCCTTCTAAATGCATGTTTAACCTAGTTTCTATAGGATAGAAATGGTTTTATGAAAACTTTTTTCATAACGAAACCACGACGATTCCATCGTCCTTCCGCTGCGTGGGATTTTCATTCCCTTTTGAAGGGGCGTAAACCTAGTTTACAACACTTCAGGATTTGGGGTTGTCCAATACACGTGCTAGTGACAAACCCAAAGAAATTGGAACCTCGTTCAAAATTATGTCAATTTGTTGGCTTCGCCAAAGAAACAAGAGGTGGTCTTTTCTACGACCCACAAGAAAACAAGGTGATTGTATCGACAAACGCCACTTTCTTTGAGGAAGATCACATGAGGAACCATAAACAACGTAGTAAATTAGTATTAAATGAAGCTATAGAAGAGCCAACAAGAGTTGTTGACCAGGTTGAACCTTCATCAAGAGTTGATGAAGAAGCCGACACATCGAGTCAATATCGTCCTTCTCAATCGTTGTGAATGCCTCGACACAGTGAGAGGGTTGTTTCCCAACCTGACCGCTACTTGGGTTTAGCTGAAACTCAAGTTGTCATACCTGATGACGGCATAGAGGATCCATTGTCTTAAAAACAGGCAATATATGACGTAGATTAGGACCAATGGATCAAGGCCACAAACCTTGAAATGGAGTCAATGTTCTTCAATTCAGTTTGGGAACTTGTAGACCAGCCTGAAAGGGTAAGACCCATAGGTGCAAATGGATCTATAAGAGAAAGAGAGATGCAATCGGAAAGGTACAAACCCTTAATGCTAGACTTGTAGCAAAGGGTTTTCCCCACAAGGGAAGGAGTTGACTATGAGGAAACTTTTTCCCATGTAGCTATGCTTAAGTGAATTAGGATACTCTTGTCCATAGCTGCATTTTATGACTATGAGATTTGGCAAATGGACGTCAAGACAACCTTTTTAAATAATAATCTTAACGAGAGTATTTATATGTCTCAACCCAAAGGGTTCATAATCCAAGGTCAGGAGCAAAAAGTTTGCAAGCTCAATCGGTCCATTTATGGGTTGAAACATTCATCCAGATCTTGTAACATAAGATTTGATACTGCGATCAAGTTTTATCGCTTTGACCAAAACGTTGATGAGCCTTGTGTTTACAAGAGGTTCACCAACGACGAAGTAGCATTCTTAGTACTTTATGTGGATGATATCCTACTCATTGGGAATGATGTAGGATACCTAACTAACATAAAGAATTGGCTAGCGACCCAATTCCAAATGAAAGATTTGGGAGAGGCGCAGTATGTTCTTGGGATCCAAATTTTCAGGAATCACAAGAACAGAATGCTAGCTCTGTCTCAAGCATCCTATATCGACAAGATGTTGACCCGATATTCGATACAGTATTCCAAGAGAGGTTTATTACCTTTCAAGCATGGAATTCATCTGTCTAAGGAACAGTGTCCTAAGATACCTCAAGAAGTTGAGGATATGAGACGCATTCCCTATGCCTCGGAAGTAGGTAGCTTAATGTATGTTATGCTATGCACGAGACCAAACATTTGTTATGTAGTGGGAATAGTTAGTAGATACTAATCCAATCCAAGGTTAGACCACTGGACCGAAGTTAAAAATATCCTCAAGTATCTTAGAAGAACGAGGGACTATACACTTGTGTATAGGTCTAAGGATTTGTTCCTTACTGGATACACTGATTCTGATTTTCAGACCGATAAAGATTCTAGGAAATCCACATCGGGATCAGTCTTCACCCTTAATGGGGGAGCTAAAGTGTGGTGTAGCATCAAACAAAGATGCATCCACCATGGAGGCAGAGTATGTAGCTGCTTGTGAAGCAGCTAAAGAGACTGTTTGGCTAAGGAAATTCCTTACTGATTTGGAAGTTATTCCAAATATTGAATTTCTCATCACCTTATACTGTGACAACAGTGGTACGGTAGCCAACTCAAAGGAACCTCGTAGCCACAAGCAAGGGAAGCACATCAAGAGGAAGTATCATCTCATTTGGGAGATATGCAACGAGGAGATGTGATAGTCACGAAAATTGCTTCAGAGCACAACATAGTTGATCCGTTTACGAAGACTATCACGACTAAAGTGTTTGAGGGTCATCTGGAGAGTCTAGGTCTACGAGATATGTACATAGGATAATCTAGGGCAAGTGGGAGATATGTAAATGGGTATATCGATGCCCTAGTTTATTGTATTTTGTATCTCAATAACCACTGTTTTAGATTGTAATGTACCCCACTGGAGTTTTAGTTCAAGTGGGAGTTTGTTGGGATTTGTGCCCTAAAACTCGTATTTTATAAATAATATTCTAATTAATGTAATAAAGAGTTATTATTATCAATAAAGAGTTATTATTCATTATTTATGATATTGCCCTTTTATTAACTCTAAATCCAATAAACTAACATCAAGGGCTGTAATATTCTCTTAAACTGAATGTAGTGTACATATAAGGATCTCAGTTCGAGATACAGCCTAAAGGGTCTATAGTAAGGGGATAAGGCTTGGGTACCTTACCCTGTAATACTATGGATATGGCCCACTTTGTATTTGATACAAACACAGTCATCCTAACGTGTTCGTGTAGACGACATGTGAGTGAGGATATCCTATGCGATGAGATTGCATAAGACCGGACCACGAAATAGTAACCACTAGGTGTAACTCCGTTGACTAGTTAGGTTTCTATTTCATTTAGGATGACCTAGGAAACTTGATCTTAATCTTGAGCAGGTTACGAACTCCTGTTTGCGAGGGATTGTCCTTTGACTAGTATGGGTGAGAGTGGCCAGATTCGTCGACTCAATAAGCCTACCTTCTTGGGGACAAAATCGAACAGGCAGCTGGGGACTTAACCTAGCAAGATGGACTTCACTCCTTCCCACCTATTAGGGTAAGTAGATGAATGTTCCCTTAAGTGGTGTCTCTGAGACTTGAACAAAGGGTTTGACCCTCTCATTGGCCCGAGAGGGACTTCTGTTTGTTGGTAGGACCACAAACAAATTGTTCATTAGAGGAGCACTGGGACTTAAGGTAAAAGTGTTGGGATTTCTGTCCTAATCTCGTGGTTGTAAAATATTGTTTTGAAATTATTCATTTCTTCACTTTGTGTCTCGCAAATATTTTAAACCTTTCCAATAAACTAAGCTCTAGGGTCATTGAATATATGAGAAAACTAGAACTTGAACGGTGTGTAGTTGACACAAGGAGGATCACGCTCGAGTTAATGACCCGAACGGTCATGATATAAGGATGGGGTTGGAGACCTAATCCTCGGATACACCGTGGATGCGGCCGCCTGTATTAGATACAAACGAGGTGATCTAACTCGTTCATGTGGTTGACATGCGAGTGGGGCATCCTCGCACAATGAGATTGTACAAGACCGGACCGTGAATTATTAGACTTCTTGATATAACACCGTTAATGAAGAAAAGACTAATAAATTCGTAGATGACCATTAGTGACTCGACTCGAAGAATCACGAGCGTATTACGGACTCCGCCCGCCGGGTCCATCCCTTTGATTAGTACGGGTGAGGGTGGTCCCATCACTCGCCCAATATGCCTATCTTTCGTGGACGAGAACCAAGTAGAGAGTGGGAACCTAATTACGCGAGATGGAATTCACTCGTTTCCCGCCTATAGGGAAACTAGAGGGTTGTTCCCTTAAGTCTTTGTCTCGAGGGCTTGGACAACGCGCCCACCTTCTCACCGGCCGAGAAGGGTGTTGTGTATGGTTGGACCATCACAATATATTGTTCATTAGAGGAGCAGTGGGGACTTAAGGAACAAGATATAAACACAGAGGGTAAAGCGATAATTTGACCTGATCGTGTCTATGAACAACTTTGTGAAGGGTCGACTCATGAGCATTGGTTATATCAGTGGACACGTAATATTCTACACTGATGGGAGTACAGCTACAAGCTTTAGTGGAGTGTTACTGTAGCTAATGAACATTGGTTGACCGGGTAAAAGAGTTTGACTGGTTAACCTCAAATCATTGGAACCCGTCAATGTATGTCCATTAGGTCCCTTGGTTGGCTCAATCTGGGATAAAAGAAGGGTTAATGTTTTGGTATGAAATTGAAGTGTTCAATTTCACCTTAAAGAGTATTTATATCATATAGATGATATAATATATAGTTTAATATGAATGAGATTCATAATGAACTATATATTAGCCTAATTGTTGAATTAAAGGCTAATTGGAGAAATTGATAGAGAGAAAATAAATTGAATGTGATTCAATTTGATTAAATCCACAATTATTGCAAATGAGATTTGCAACATAAGATATGAGATATCTTGTATTATATAATTATGTGAATGAGATTTACATAACATATGGTTGTGGTAAAGTGGCAATTATGTGAAGTTGTGAACTTCATCATTCCACTATTTAAACCCTTTGTTAGATGGGTTTGGGAAGCCAAGTTGTCATTTTTGGATTTTGACCTAAGAATCCAAAAGTGCTTTCTCTCTATTCTCTCATTTCTCCATGTCTTCCAAAACAAAAGGAAGTTCCCACCAACTTCCTTCTCCTAAAGAGAACAACCAAGAAGATCTATTTTGGTAGTGTTCGAGATCCGTTCGTGGGAAGAGTTCGTGGAGATCGAGGAGCGAGAAGAGTTCGTGATCCGCAGAGAGAGGTTGCTTGAATCGATCTACAACAAGTAAGTTATCCTCATCGTTGTAATCTTTTCAGCATGTTTAGCCTAGATCTAATAGGTAGATCGATTTTAATAAGTACATTGCATGATGATACCATGACGATTCCATCGTCTTTTCACGCTGTGGGATTCTCATTCCCTTCAATTGGTATCAGAGCCATCTCGATGGTTCTATCATCGATGCACTGTTTTATTAAAATTTGGGTGGGTGTTTTACCATGTTTTCATGAGATGAATGTATGGTTTGCGAATTGGATGTTTTCGGTTTTTGGCACTAGATTAGATATACAATTATGTTGATGAGATCAATGTAAGGCCCATTGTTTTGGGCAATTTTGTTGTAAATTGAGTCCGTAAGTCCGGCCGTTTCGTGGCAAGAGTTGTCGTGAAGAAATCGAGAGCGAAACAAAGCGAAAACCGCAAAAACGGCAAGGTTGTTGTTGTCTGTCGATGGCGTTGAAACGCTGCCCAACGGCGTCTCAACGTCGTGCCCGCGGTAGATGGCCCTGCAGCAGAGTGGCGTTGCAACGCTAGATGTAGCGTTGCAACGCCGCTGGCGCTGAGGACGCGCTCAACGCCAGTAGGCGATAAGCGCTGCAACGCGTATGCGTACGCGATAGTAAATGCGCGAGGACGTGGGTTCAAGTCTTAACTGCAGCGTTTTATTTCCGTTTTTTAGTTTATTTTTCAGTTTTTTTTATAAAAACGTTTTTTAATTTATTTTATTAATTATTTTATTAAATATTATTAATATAAATGTTATATTAATTTTATTTAATTAAATAATTGCCCCTAGGTGCCAAAAACCGGTCCAATTTTGCTATTTAATTAATTTATGCATGAGATGTATGATTTTAATTAAATTCTATGTGCATAATGTATGTCATATAGATTTAAAATCTCACCTTAGGTTATCATAATCATGCATCATGTATATTATAAGAGTTATAATATAGTTTGCATGATAGGTTATATTATAAGAGTTATAATATAATTAAATGCATATTTAATTTAATTAATATAAGTGTTATATTTTTAGATTAAAGTATGCTCATGCATTTATATTCATGTGATGAAAGGTAATTATGTTATAGTATATACTTATTCATGTGATGAATGATCAAGCACTATAACATAGAAATGCATGCAAACCTAAGTTAATTATTAGTTTTAAAGTGTTTAGAACTTGAATAATTAGACTTAGGTTTTCTAATTTTCTAATAAGATTAGAATTTTAGGAAATCAAATATGATCTTTGAATGGTGACTGATTAGTAACTCTGTCTAAGGAAGGTTTTGTCTAAGGTTGGGGTATTTAAGTTGACGCCATGAACACCCCACAAAACCGACTGGAGTGAATTCGGTCCGGAGGTTCTTAGATTATATTTACGTGAGCGCCGTTAATTAAGTGTTAATTAATTTTCTCACATAGACCTAAGTTAATAATGTGATTATAAACTTAGGCTAAATACCATATAAGAGTTATATTGGTAGACTTAGGTAATTTTTAGCCGATTATCTAGGTCAATCCCTATTAAAAATTAAAGTCTCGAGTGGGAGGAAATATAGTGTATAAGATACATTTAAATTTCCAACCACAAATCTCCGATAAGTCTCAAGATAGTGAGATCTATACTCACCTCGTGGCGCAAATTGGAGCGTCCCCCTTCGGATGGCATTTGTATAGATCAATATCATCGTGGATGGAGAAAGTACTTATAGTGAGTGGGAACGGAACTTGTGAATTCGAGACCCACGGTCTCTTCTTTCGATTCACACCGTGAGACACCTATGATCTGCCTGCTAGTTTGGCCTGGACCAGACAATCCCTTCGGAGAGCTTGATCATGGGAGTCGGAACACAGTGAATTCTCGAAAGGGATACAGTTTCCTGGTTGGTTTTCCTTCTTAGTTCACCCTTCGGTGACTATTGTTTGGACGGATACTTGGAAACTTAAAGATTGAGGGTGACACTCACAGAATTCGTTAAGTGTTAATGAATTCGACGGAAAAATGGTAATTGGATGCCTAATGGAATAAGAGTTATTCTGGGATTAGGGTCTGATCGAGAAAGTCTCGTCCTAGAGGAGGAATGTTTGCATTCACCCTTCATGGTGTGATCATTCTAAACTTTTAGGGTATCATTGCAAAATTATGAATGACCTAGGGATCATGCAATCATTTTTACTAAAATTAAGATTGGTTTTTCAAAAAGGTTTTTTGCGAGACTAATACAAAGTTTTTTTTAAATTTCAGCTAACAATGTCTAACGCTATTATAGCTTTACTTGCTTCCGATAAGTTAGTGGGAGATAATTACCAGAGCTGGAAAAACAACATCAATACAATTTTGGTGACTGACGACATAAAGTTCGTGTTGTCTGAGGAGTGTCCTCAGATGCCGGGCTCGACCGCATCGCGTGTCGTTCGCGATACGTACGATCGATGGATCAGGGCCAATGAAAAGGCCAAGGTCTATATAATTGTCAACATGTCTGATGTTTTGGCAAAGAAGCATGAGCTTATGGTTTCTGCTAAGGAAATCATGGAGTCCTTGCAGGAAATGTTTGGACAACAGTCCTTTCAGGTCCGACATTACTCGCTAAATACATTTTCAACGCTCGGATGAAAGAGGGGTCATCTGTTCGTGAACATGTTCTAGACATGATGACCCGCTTTAATCTGGCTGAGATGAATGGGGCTTCGATCGATGAGTCGAGTCAGGTCAGTTTTATCATGGAGATTCTTCCGAAGAGTTTCCTTCAGTTTCGTAGCAATGCTGTTATGAACAAAATTAGCTACACTCTGACTACCCTCCTCAATGAGCTACAGAATTTCCAGTCCCTGAACAGGGTCAGGGAATCTGAGGCAAATGTTGCCTACAGGTCTTATCACAGGGGTTCGATCTCTGGGACAAAATTTGTTGCTCCTTCACGCCCGAAAGGGAAGAAGAGGATGAAGAGGGGTAAAACTAACCGAGCTGCCACCCAGAAGGGCAAGAAGGTCAAGGAGGTTGCAGAGAAAGGAAAGTGTTTCCACTGCAATGGAAGCGGACATTGGAAAAGAAACTGTCCGAAATTCCTGGCCGAGAGGAAGAACCAAGGTAAATGTGATTTACTTGTGGTAGAAACATGTTTAGTGGAGAGTAATGACTATTCCTGGATATTGGATTCAGGCGCCACTAACCACGTTTGTTCTTCTTTTAAGGGGATTGATTCCTGGCAGCCGCTGCGAGAGGGTGAGGTGACTCTACGGGTTGGATCCGGGGAGCTTGTCTCTGCTGCAGCAATCGACACGGTGAAGCTGAATTTTGGCGGAAAGTACTTATTGTTAGACAATTTGTACATAGTTCCAGGGTTTACTAGAAACCTTGTTTCTATTTCCTGCCTAATTGAACATTGTATTTCCGTTTCTTTTGAATTAAATAAAGCGTTTATTTCTTTCAAAGGGAATGTTATTTGTTCAGCTTCACTTGAAAATAATCTGTATGTTTTAAAACACAATTCGATTAAAAGTATTTTGAATATTGAATTGTTTAAAACTGCGGAAATACGAACTAAGAAAGCAAAAATTTCTCCAAAAGAAAATGCCCATCTTTGACATCTACGGTTAGGCCATATTAATCTCAATAGGATTGAGAAACTAGTGAAGAGTGGACTTCTAAACGAGTTGGAAGAAAACTCTTTGCCAGTATGTGAGTCATGCCTTGAAGGCAAAATGACCAAACGTCCTTTTAGTGGAAAAGGATATAGAGCCAAAGACCCTCTTGAGTTAGTACATTCTGACCTCTGTGGTCCGATGAATGTTAAAGCTCGGGGCGGTTATGAGTACTTCGTGTCTTTCATAGACGATTACTCCAGATATGGGTACATTTGCCTAATGCATAAGAAGTCTGAAACTCTTGAAAAGTTCAAGGAGTATAAGACTGAGGTTGAGAACCTCTTAGGTAAATCGCTTAAAACACTTCGATCGGATCGAGGTGGAGAGTACATGGACACTGAATTCCAGGACTATATGATAGAAGACGGAATTACGTCCCAACTCTCAGCACCTGGTATGCCACAACAGAATGGTGTATCGGAGAGGAGAAATAGAACCTTGATGGACATGGTTCGGTCGATGATGAGCTATGCTCGTCTCCCTGATTCTTTCTGGGGGTACGCAGTAGAGACTGCGGTTTACATTTTGAACAATGTTCCCTCAAAGAGTGTTTGTGAAACACCCTTTGAGCTCTGGAGTGGACGTAAAAGTAGTTTACATCACTTCAGAATTTGGGGATGCCCGACCCATGTGTTGGTGTCAAATCCGAAGAAGTTGGAACCCCGTTCAAAATTGTGCCTATTCGTAGGTTACCCTAAAGAGACTAGGGGTGGTCTGTTTACGATCCCAAGGAAAACAGGGTGTTTGTGTCGACAAACGCCGTTTTCCTAGAGGAAGACCACATCAGGGATCATTTACCTAGAAGCAAAATTGTATTGAATGAAATGGACAGTACATCAGCAAGAGTTGCTGATGGAACTAGTACGTCAGTAAGCGTTGCTGACCCTAGTGGGTCTAGTCAAATCCGTTCCCAAGAGTTGGAAATGCCTCGACGTAGTAGGAGGACTGTGAGACAGCCCGATCGCTATATGGGTTTAGCTGAAACCTCGAGTTTGTCGCCGCTAACGACATTCGTGAGGATCCATTGACCTATAATCAGTCAATGACTGATGTTGATAAAGACGAGTGGATTAAAGATATGGACCAAGAAATGGAGTCTATGTACTTCAATTTTGTCTGGGAGCTTGTGGATCAACCGGATGGGGTAAAACCTATTAGTTGCAAATGGATCTACAAGCGTAAACGTGGCGTAGATGGGAAGGTGCAAACCTACAAAGCCCGACTAGTGGCAAAGGGTTTTACCAGGTTGAAGGGGTTGACTATGAGGAGACCTTTTCACCTGTTGCCATGGTAAAGTCGATCAGGATCCTTCTGGCCATCGCCGCGTATTATGACTACGAGGTATGGCAGATGAATGTCAAGACAGCCTTTCTGAATGGCAAACTTGACGAGACCATCTACATGGAACAGCCCAAAGGGTTCATTGCCCAAGGCCAAGTGCAAAAAGTTTGCAAGCTTCATAAGTCCATTTATGGTGAAACAAGCTTCCGAGGTCTTGGAATATAAGGTTTGATGAGGTGATCAAATCTTATGGCTTTGATCAAAATGTCGACGAACCTTGTGTGTACAAGAAAATCATTGACAAAACTGTCGCATTTCTGGTGTTGTACGTGGACGATATTCTTCTCATTGGGAATGAGGTAGAATTTCTTACTGACGTTAAGAAATGGCTAGCTTCACAATTCCAAATGAAAGATTTGGGAGAAGCTCAGTATGTTCTAGGTATCCAGATAGTTCGGAACCGAAAGAACAGAATACTAGTTTGTCTCAAAGATATATACCGACAAGATGTTGTCTAGATATAAGATGCAGAAGTCCAAGAAGGGCATCTTCGCTTTTAGGCATGGGGTTCATTTGTCTAAGGATCAGTGTCCTAAGACTCCTCAAGATGTTGAGGATATGAGACGTATTCCATATGCTTCAGTTGTAGGGAGCCTGATGTATGCCATGTTGTGTACAAGGCCCGACATCTGTTATGCAGTCGGAATTGTCGGTGAGATATCGCCCAATCCGAGATTAGATCACCGGACGGTTTGTAAAGACAATCCTCAAGTATCTTAGGAGAACGAGGAACTACGACTTAGTGTATGGGCGTGGGGATTTGATCCTCACAGGATACGATTTCGATTTTTCGGGACCGATAAGGATTCTAGGAAATCCACTTCAAGGTCACCTTCATTTTGAATGGAGGAGTCAGAGTCGGCGAAGCATCAAGCAAGGATGCATTGCCGATTCTACTATGGAAGCGAGGTATGTTGCGGCTTGTGAAGTCGCAAAGGAAGTCGTTTGGCTAAGGAAGTTCATGATGACTTGGAAGTTTTTCCAAATATGAACTTGCCAATCACGTTGTTCTGATGATACTGGTGCAAGAGCCAATTCACGTGAACCTCGAAGCCATAAGAGAGGTAAACACATTGAGCGCATGTATCATCTGATACGGGAAATTGTGCACCGCGGAGACGTGACAGTCACGCAGATAGCATCTGAGCACAATGTAGTTGTTCCATTTACAAAGCCCCTCACGGCTAAAGTGTTTGAGGGTCACTTAGAGAGTCTAGGTATTCGAGAGCTCGACTATCAGGCAAGTGGGAGATGTGGAAACGGGTATTCAATGCCCTAGTTTATTGAAATTTTTATTGTAACTCAAATACATTTTGGAAATGTACCTTCTCTACTAGCGTAGTCCAAGTGGGAGTTTGTTGGGATTTCTGTCCTAATCTCGTGGTTGTAAAATATTGTTTTGAAATTATTCATTTCTTCACTTTGTGTCTCGCAAATATTTTAAACCTTTCCAATAAACTAAGCTCTAGGGTCATTGAATATATGAGAAAACTAGAACTTGAACGGTGTGTAGTTGACACACAAGGAGGATCAAGTTCGAGTTAATGACCCGAACGGTCTACTGAGATAAGGATGGGGTTGGAGACCTAATCCTCGGATACACCGTGGATGCGCCCGCCGCTCTGTATTAGATACAAACGAGGTGATCTCGACTCGTTCATGTTGTTGACATGCGAGTGGGGCATCCTGCACAATGAGATTGTACAAGATCGACCGTGAATTATTAGACTTATCGATATAACACCGTTACTAGAAAAGACTAATAAATTCGTAGATGACCATTAGTGACTCGACCGAATCTCGAGCGTATTACGGACTCCGCATCTGCAGTGGTCCGTCCCTTTGATTAGTGCGGGTGAGGGTGGTCCCGATCACTCGCCCAATATGCCTATCTTCTCGTGACGAGAACCAAGTAGAGAGTCGGGAACCTAATTACGCGAGATGAAATTCACTCGCTCCCGCCTATATGGAAACTAGAGGGTTGTTCCCTTAAGTCGTTGTCTCCGTGGCTTGGACAACGAGCGCCCACCTTCTCACCGGCTCGAGAAGGGTGTTGTGTATGGTTGGACCATCACAATATGTTGTTCATTAGAGGAGCAAAGTGGGGACTTAAGGAATAAGATATGAACACGAGGGTAAAACGGTAATTTGACCTGGATCGTGTCTATGAACAACCGTGAAGGGTCGTCTCATGAGCATTGGTTATATCGAGTGGACACGTAATATTCTACACTGATGGGAGTACAGCTACAAGCTTTAGTGGAGTGTTACTGTAGCTAATGAACATTGGTTGACCAGGGTAAAAGAGTTTGGTGGTTAACCTCAAATCATTGGAACCCGTCAATGTATGTCCATTAGGTCCCTTGGTTGGCTCAATCGGGATAAAAAGAAGGGTTAATGTTTTGGTATGAAATTGAAGTGTTCAATTTCACCTTAAAAGTATTTATATCATATAGATGATATAATATATAGTTTAATATGAATGAGATTCATAATGAACTATATATTAGCCTAATTGTTGAATTAAAGGCTAATTGGAGAAATTGATAGAGAGAAAATAAATTGAATATGATTCAATTTGATTAAATCCACAATTATTGCAAATGAGATTTGTAACATAAGATATGAGATATCTTGTATTATATAATTATGTGAATGAGATTTACATAACATATGGTTGTGGTAAAGTGGCAATTATGTGAAGTTGTGAACTTCATCATTCCACTATTTAAACCCTTTGTTAGATGGGTTTGGGAAGCCAAGTTGTCATTTTTGGATTTTGACCTAAGAATCCAAAAGTGCTTTCTCTCTATTCTCTCATTTCTCCATGTCTTCCAAAACAAAAGGAAGTTCCCACCAACTTCCCTTCTCCTAAAGAGAACAACCAAGAAGATCTATTTTGGTAGTGTTCGAGATCCGTTCGTGGGAAGAGTTCGTGGAGATCGAGGAGCGCGAAGAGTTCGTGATCTGCGAGGAGAGGTTCTTTGAATCGATCTACAACAAGTAAGTTATCCTCATCGTTGTAATCTTTTCAGCATGTTTAGCCTAGATCTAATAGGTAGATCGATTTTAATAAGTACATTGCATGATGATACCATGACGATTCCATCGTCTTCCGCTGCGCGGGGATTTTCATTCCCTTCAAAAAGATGACCCAGGGGTAATTTGACCTAGCTGGTGTTACGAACATTCGTGAAGGATTGACTTGCTTTTATTGGTCAATATCCGTGGACACAAAAATATATCTGTAGTGAGAACAGTGCAACTGCGGGACTTTAGTGGAGTGACCTCGCAGTTAACGAATGTTGATTAGGAGGTTAATGAGATTAACATAATAATCTCATATCGTTGGAGCTTCTGATTTGTAGGTCCATTAGGTCCACCTTCTAGCTCGTAAAAGGTTCTTAGATATTTTGAATTTGAAATGTTCAAAGTCAATTAGGGAATAAACATTAATGTATATAGATACATCATAATATAAAGTTTTGGAACCTTATATTATAAATTTAATGTGAATATGATTCATATTAAATTATATGAGAGAATTAAATATTTGAAAGAGTTCAAATAGTAATATTAAATGTGAATGAGATTCATATTTAAAAACTATTGGTTAAAATTTAATGTGCGTAAGATGTGCATTAAAACTTAGAGGAAATATTGATTAAATATGATTTAATCTTTAATTGATATTTAATTAACATTAATTAAATATATGTTATTTAATTAACATTAATTAAATATATGTTATTTAATTAATTTAATTATTAATGAATTAAATAATGAGAACGTGTCATGAGGACACGTTCCTCACTTCCCCTTTGACTCCCTATCGATAGGGAGTGGGGGAAGTACTTCTCTAGCTTTAACTTCTAGATGGAGAGAAGTTTGTTGATCGATTGATCACTGCATTTGTTTTGATTGAAAACTCTCTCTCTCTCAATCAAAAAAATCCCCTCACCTCTTCCAAATTGTTAGATTCCTTCCCACCAAGGAATTTGTCTAAGTAGAACTCAGAGAATAAAGGGTTTGTTGTTGTACATTCCAAGGAGCAAGCAGTTGCTGGGAAATTTGAACTACAAAGGTAACTATTCTATTCATTTTGTTTATGTACAACATGTTTAATTACATGTTAATCCATGCTTTAGTATTTAGATTTTCTTATCTCTGTGTTTTTACTAATGTATAGGTTTTTGGAGTAAACCAAGAACAAACATGCAATTCGATCTAATTACACGTTTCCGCTACTCACGGGGATTCGATTCCCTTTAATAATAAGAAGCAATTTAATGGGAATTAGTTGTTGCAACTAAAGATCTCTGGGAATAATCTGAAAACTTGCTTTAATTGATGGAGTAATGTTGCAACATTTGGCTTGTGAAGAGCATAACCAACCCCCTAATTCAACCCCTATCTTAATTAATAGATTTACCTCTAATCTTTGTAATTCCTGCCTTAGAATTGTTCAAAGTTTATTCATGCAAGTTTATTTCTAAGTGCTTAGTCCCTGATTGATGTTTGGTTACCATTGTTTCACTGAAACTAAGTCTAAATCAACAATTCTTCTAGACACTAATCCCTGAGAAACAATTACATTACTTATCACTTGCTGCAATAAGGTTGTGTACACTTACACATATTAAGGTGTTGTTCTAACCAAATTCAATTACACTCCTTTGAACCAACAATGATATTTAATCTCGATATGCTTTCCTCGTTTGTGGTCGCGAGGTTCTTTCGAATTTTCCACTTATTTTATGCCCTAAACAACTGTAGTTTTGTAATAATGTTATTCAAATAAATAAAGAGTTATTTATTATACTCTTGCACATAAACCTAAATCCAATAAACTAAGTTTCAAGGTTAAAATGATAGATCTTGAACAAATTTGTAGGGGACACAAGTTGGATAATGTTCAAGTATATAACTTAAATAGTCTATAGTATACGCAACAGGTTGGGAACCTTATACTGGTAACACCATGGATGCGACCCGCTTTGTATTCACTACAAACGAGGTAATTCAACTCGTTCATGTGGTAGACATGCGAGTAGGGGCATCCTGTACGATGAAATCGTACAAGACTGGATTGCAAATTATTAGCCTATTAGTGTAACACCGTTAACAAGATAGGTCTAATAATTTATAGATGATCATTAGTGACTTGACCTGAATCCTGAGCAAGTTACGAACTCCTACTTATGGGGGTTTGTCCTTAAATTAGTATGGGTGAGAGTGGCCTGTAGCCGACTCAATATGCCTACCTTCTGAGGGACAGAACCTTCTAGGTAGTTGGGGACTTAACTTTACAAGATTGAATTCACTCATTCCTAAATTAGGGAATCATATAGGTTGTTCTCTTAAGAACTGAATCCAGGTCTTGAACAATGGGGCCCCATCCTTTTATTGGCCTAAGAGGGATTAAGTTTATGATAGAACCATAGACTTGTTGTTCATTAGAGGATCAGTAATGCTTAAGTAGCAAGAGGTAATCACAGGGGTAAAACGGTAATTTGACCCAACTGTGATTACAAACAACCTGTGAAGGGTCAACTCACAGGTATTGATTATATCAATGGGCACAACATAATCTACAGTGAGGAGAGTGCAATTACGAGTCTATAGTGGAGTGACTCGTAGTTAATGAATGTTGATTAATTAGATCAAAGAGTTTGATCGGTTAATCTCGTATCATTGGAGCTCATGATCTGTAGGACTATTAGGTCCCTCCATTGGCTCAACATGGAAATATTGAGGATATAAAGTTTGGAGTGATATTGAAGTGTTCAATTTCATATATGAGGAGATATATTAATTACATGTGATATAATTGATATAATGTAGTTTAATAAGAATTTGATTCACAATAAACTATATACTAAATGGGAGATAACTTATAATTATGTAAATATGTAAATATGATTTGCAAATACATAATGAGAGCACTATAGGGATAGGATGGTAATTTCCATCATATTTTCATATAAATATATGCATGAGATGCACATTTTGGCTATGCAATCCTAAAAAGAGAAACCCTACTGCTCTCTCTTGTGAAAAGTGTTTTTCACTCCTTCTCTCATATTCTCCTAACTCCAAAAGGGAATCCCACCATCCTCTCTCTCCTACAAATACAACGGAGAAGACTTAGTGGTGAGATCGATTACATCGGGATCGTTGAGAACGTGAGATCGTGAGGAGCAAGGAGCACTGGAAGATTAAGATCTACAAAGGTAATATGTTGTCCATATCCTTACTTATATGCTTAATCGTTGTAGTTTCGTGTTTTTGATTTGATCTACGTAACAAAGTTCAAGAACACGCGATTCAATTCACTTCCACTGCGGAATTCGATCCCTTCAATTGGTATCAGAGCCAAGTTGTGTTCTTTTTTCTGTTCTAGATGAAGGGATGGAATCTCGCAGCGGAAGCAATTGTGAATCGCGTGTTCTTTATTTTGTTACACAGATTTCAATCAAGAACGATATATCTAAGATTAAGCATGCTATATAACAAGGACAACAAGAAAATTACCTTTGAAGAACGCTTTCTTCTTGAGCTCCTTCTCCCACGGTAACGATCTTAGCAACTCGAACCCGAACGTATGAAGATACCACCACTAGATCTTCTCCGTTGTTCTCTAAGTGAGGGAGGAAGGTGGGTTCCTTTTAGGGTGAGATGTGGAGGTTATGAGAGAAGATGTGTTTGGAACTTTTCAAACACAATAATATGGTATTCTTGGGTTACCAAAGGTTAGTCACAAAGTTGCATCTCATGCAACTATTTATAGGAAAATAGGATAGAAATTACCATCCTATCCCTCCTTCATTCTCTTATTAGTATATTGTTAATATAGGAATCTAATTCACATTAAAACCATATATTATATCAATTATATCACATATAATGCATATAACACCTCATATATGAAATTGAACATTTCAATTTCATTCCTAACTTTATACCCTCAATATTACCATGTTGAGCCAACGGAGGGACCTAATGTACCTACAGTTCATGAGCTCCAATGATGTGAGATTAACTGATCAAACTTTTTGATCCAGTTAATCAATAAAATTAACTACAAGTCACTCCACTATAGACTTGTAGCTGAACTCTTCTCACTGTAGATTGTATTGTGTCCATTGATATAATCATTACCCATGAGTCGACCCTTCACAGGTTGTTCGTAATCACAGCTGGGTCAAATTATCGCTTTACCCTCGTGATTACCTCTTTGTTCCTTATAGCACCACCGATCCTCTAATGAACAACAAGTCTATGGTCCTACCATAGACTCATACCCTCTTAAGTCGCTTTTTAGAGGCGGGCCCTGCTATTCAAGACCTGGACTTAGTTCTTAAGGGAACAACCTATCTAATTCCTTAGTGTAGGAATGAGTGAATTCCATCTTGCATAGTTAAGTCCCCACCTACCTACGAGGTTCTGTCCCTGAGAAGGTAGGCTTATTGAGCCTGGCCTACAGTCACTCTCACCCATACTAGTCTAAGGACAAACCCCATAAAGTAGGAGTTCTTAACTTGCTCGGGACTCGAAGTCGAGTCACTAATGACCATCTATAAATTGTCAGTCTTATCCTGTTAACGGCGTTATACTGGTTAGACTAATAATTTGCAGTCCGGTCTTGTATGAACTCTTCATACAGGATGCCCCCACTCGCATATCAACCACATGAATGAGTTGGATTACCTCATTTGTACTAATTACAAAGTGGGTCGCATCCATGGTGTTACCAGAATGAGGTTTCCAACCTTATTCTTATACCATAGACCATTTAGGTTATACTTTTGAACACAATCCAAATAGTGTCTACTACACTGATGTTCAAGATACATTATAACTTTGGAGCTTAGTTTATTGGGTTTATAAAACAAGAATATAATTTTATCAAAACAAATAACTGTTTATTTATTTGATCAAAATTACATAAGTTTAGGGCACACACCCCACCACTAGATTTGTCAAAAACATAGGTGGGATTGCATGATATTCATGAGATGAATGTTGGTTTGCAAATTAAATGTTTTCACTTTTTGGCACTTAGATTTACAATTTTTTATTGAATTGTTCAATGTAAGGGACCGATGTTTTGGGCATTTTTAATTATGAATTGAGTCTGTAAGTCCGTGTCGATCGAGGCAATCAAGTTGGTAAGAAGAACGGAGGAAAAACGAGCAAAAACCAGAGGATATACTTTCTTTTCTGTGTACGGCGTTGCAACGCTGTTCTTCGGTGTTGAAACTAATGGGATCGAATCCTGCAACGGAAGCGATTGTTAATCGCGTGTTCTTAATTTAGTTACATGGATTACAATCAAGAACTAATCTAACTAGATTAAGCATGTATTTCTACAAGATGGACAACGAGATATTACCTTTGAAGAACTCTTTCTTCAAGTGCTCCTTCTCCCACGATCACGATCTCAGTAACTCGAACCCGAACGATCACGGACACTATCACCGGATCTTCTCGGTTGTTCTCTAGGTGAGGGAGGAAGGTGGGTTCCTTTAGGATGAGGTGAGATGATTGTGAGAGAGATTTTGTGTGTAGAACTCTTCCTACACAAGTATGTGATACTTTAGGGTTTCACAAAAAGCTACCTTCAAAGTTGCATCTCATGCAACTATATATAAGGAAATAGGATGAAAATTACCATCATATCCCTATTTTATTCTCTCATTAGTACATTGTCAATATGTGAATCTAGTTCACAATAAAACTATATATTATATCAATTATATCACATATATTTGATATAACACCTCATATATGAAATTGAACACTTCAATTTCATTTCTAACTTTATACCCTCAATATTACCATGTTGAGCCAACGGAGCGACCTAATGGACCTACAGTTCATGAGCTCCAATGATGTGAGATTAACTGATCAAACTCTTTGATCCAGTTAATCAATATTCATTAACTACAAGTCACTACACTATAGACTTGTAGTTGCACTGTCCTCACTGTAGATTATATTGTGTCCATTGATATAATCATTACCCATGAGTCGACCCTTCACAGGTTGTTCGTAATCACAGTTGGGTCAAATTACCGTTTTACCCCTGTGATTACCTCTTTGTTCCTTAAGCACCACTGATCCTCTAATGAACAACAAGTCTAAGGTCCTACCATAGACTCATACCCTCTTAAGTCAGTTAGAGGGCGAGGCCCCATTGTTCAACACCTGGAGTCAGTTCTTAAGGGAACAACCTATCTAATTCCTTAGTGTAGGAATGAGTGAATTCCATCTTGTATAGTTAAGTCCCCAGCTACCTACGAGATTCTGTTCCTGTGAAGGTAGGCTTATTGAGTCGGCTACAGGCCACTCTCACCTATACTAGTCTAAGGACATACCCCTATAAGCAGGAGTTCTTAACTTGCTCAGGATTCAGGCCGAGTCACTAATGACCATCTATAAATTATCAGTCTTAACCTGTTAACGGTACTATACTAGTCAGACTAATAATTTGCAGTCCGGTCTTGTATGAACTCTTCATACAGAATGCCTCCACTCGCATGTCAACTACATGAATGAGTTGGATTATCTCATTTGTACTAATTACAAAGTGGGCCACATCCATGGTGTTACCAGAATGAGGTTTCCAACCTTATTCTTATACCATAGACCATTTAGGTTATATTCTTGAACACAATCCAAATAGTGTCCACTACACTGATGTTCAAGATATATTATAACCTTGGAGCTTAGTTTATTGGATTTATAAAGCAAGAATATAATTTTATCAAAACAAATAACTCTTTATTTATTTGATCAAAATTACACAAGTTTAGGGCATAAATCCCAACAGAAACGTCGTTGATGCTATTTTTGGCTGGAGAAGACACGGCGTTGCAACACCAATACTATAATGTGTGGTTGAAGGTGGATTACAACGTTGCAACGCCGAAGGTGTAACACGCGCAACAACAGGCAGACGCTAGCGTTTTTGGTTTTATATTTAATATATAAAAACATTTTTATATTAAATTTAATCTATTATTATTAATTTTAATTAATATAATTAGATTATATTAATTAAAATTAGTTTTAGGGTGCCAAAAGTGGTCTAATTTTGCTATTTATTTTATGCAATTGTTGTATAAATTATTTCCATGCATAATATATGTTATTTAGATAAATCCCACCTTAGGTTAAGCATATCCATGCATCATTTATAATATAAGGTGTTATATTATATAGTTTGCATGATATATTAGTATAAGTGTTATATTAATTTTAGATAGCATTGACATGCATTATGATTCATGAGTTGAATATGTTATGTATGTTTTATTATTCATGTGATGAATGATCAAACACTTATAACATAGTATTGCATCTCACCTAAGGTTAATTAATTAATTTTAAAATGTTTAGAACATGAAATTAATAAACCTTAGGTTATCTAGTTCTAATTAGATTAGAATTAGGAATCGAATAATTTATAGACTATGATTAAAGAGGAACCATGTCTAAGGAAAGTTCTGTCTAGGTCAGTATTTATTCGATTTTGTGAACTGAACACCCCTACCTGGGAACTGACCTGGGAGTGAATTTAATCTAAAGTTTATAAATTATTAAAACGTCGGCACAGTTTATTAAGGGGTTAATAAACTAGAAACCCTAGGTTTATAAACTTAGGTAAGATTCAATATAAAAGGGTTATATTGATAGACTTAGGTAAAATCATTAGCCGGATTTAACCTATGTCAATTTTCCAACATATTTAAAGTACTCAGTGAGAGGAAATAGGTGTATATGATACATCAATTTTTCCACCTACATCTCTCAGGGAAATTCACACTGTGAGATCCATACTTGGCCTCGTGGCGCAAACGGGAGCGTCCCCCTTCGGATGGTGTTTGTATGGGTCAATATCAAGGTGTATGGAGAGGGTACTTATAGTGAGTGAGAGCGGAAACTGTGAAAACAAAATCCAGGGTCTCTTCTATCAGTTCGCACCGTGAGATAACTACGGTCAACCTGCTAGTTTGGCCTGGACCAGACAATCCTTTCGGAGGGCTTTTGACCATAGGGATCGGAACACAGTGAACACCTGAGAGGGATAAAGGTTACATTAGTCTGTTTTCCAACCTAGTCCTCCCTTCGGCGGATTTTGTTAGATCGGGACTCTGAAATCTAAAGATAGAGGGTCACACTCATGGGATACATTAGTTGTAAGTGTATCCAGACCAAATATGGTAACTAAAGCCTATAGGAATAAGAGTTATTCTGGCATTAGGTTTTGGTCACGAATGTCTTGATCCAGAGGAGAAGTGTTTTTTATTACCCTCCGATGTCATATATTCTAAACCTTTGGAGTATCATTGCAAATTATTAATGACCTAGGAATCATTAGATAATTAGTTAAAACTGATTGGATTAGTTAAAGGTTTAACGGTAAACTAATACAAGTAATTTGTTTTTCATCAAAATGAATAGTTCAATCATTTTCTTATTGGCTATCGAAAAATTAACCGGGGAAAACATGATGGCATGGAAGAACAACCTTAACATAATCTTGGTAACAGACGATCTTAAGTTTGTGCTTATTGAGGAATGTCCTTAGGTGTTGAGCTCGATTGCGTCACGAATTGTTCGTGATGCATACGATAGATGTCAAGGCCAAGGTCTATATATTAGCAAGTATGTCTGACATACTGGCCAAAAAGTATGAGGGCATGATGACCTCTAAGGAAATCATGGATTCGCTGCAAGGCATGTTCGGACAACAGTCTGTTTAGGTCAGGCACAATGCCCTCAAATACATCTTCAACGCCAGGATGGCAGAGGGATCATCTGCTCGCGATCATGTTCTCGATATGATGGTTCACTTCAACACTGCAGAGTCGAATGGTGCTTCTATCGATGAATCGAGTCAGGTCAGCTTTATATTGGAAACTCTTCCAGAGAGTTTCCTGAAGTTTTGAAGTAACGCTATTATGAACAAGCTTACTATCTGTTGGGATGTATGTCCTCATCTCGTGTAGTTTGTAATATTCTAAGTTGTAAATGAATAAGAGTTATTTATTTCAACATTGTGTAATAAATAAGAGTTATTTATTTCAAATTTGTGTCTCGCATTTTTCATAAACTTAATCCAATAAACTAAGCTCCAGGGTCATTGTATTAATGAGAGAACTAAGAACTTGAACGGTGTGTAGTGGACACACAGGGAGGATCACGTTCGAGTTAATGACCCAAACGGTCTACGATGATATGGATAGGGTTGGAGACCTAATCTCGGATACATCTTGTGGATGCGACCGCTTTGTATTAGATACAAACGAGGTGATCGACTTCGTTCATGTGGTTGACATGCGAGTGGGGGCATCTGTGCAATGAGATTGTACAAGGCCGGACCGGGAATTATTAGACTTCATCGATGTAACACCGTTAATGATATAGAGCTAATAAATTCGTAGATGACCATTAGTGACTCGACCTTAATCTCGAGCGTGTCACGAACTCCTGTCTGCGAGGCTTTGTCCTTTGACTAGTACATGCAGGTGAGGGTGGCCACCGTTGCTCGCCCAATATGCCTATCTTCTCGTGGGCGGGACCACGTGGGGAGCGGGAACTTGACTACGCAAGAAGGAATTCACTCGTTCCCGACTTAGGGAAACTAGAGGGGTTGTTCCTTAAGTCTTTGTCTCGGGGCTTGAACAACTGGGCCCCACTCTCTCATTGGCACGAGAGGGTTGTTGTTTATGGTTGGACCATGCAACGTAGTTGTTCATTAGAGGAGCAAGTGGGACTTAAGGAGCAAGAGGGTAGACACGGGGGTAAACGATAATTTGACCCGGTGGTGACTACGAACAACCCGTGAAGGGTCGACTCATGGGTATTGGTTATATCAATGGACACAACTTGTCCCACACGGTGATGAGAGTGCACTCACGGGCTTTAGTGGAGTGTTACCGTAGCTAATGAATGTTGAATAACCAGGGTCAAAGAGTTTGTGAGTTAGTCTCGGATCATTGGAGCTCATCACGTGTAGGTCCATTAGGTCCCTCGGTTGGCTCAAATTGGACAAATTGAGGGTTTACAGATTTGGTGTGAATTTGAAGTGTTCAAATTCATTATTTGGGTATTTATCTCATTTATATGAGATATAGATGACATAATATATAGTTTGATGTGAATGAGATTCATAATAAACTATAGTATAGCCTAATTGATTAATTAGTGCTAATTGGAGAAATTGAATTGAGAGAAATTAAATTGAATGTGATTCAATTTATAATTCCACATTTATGCAAATGAGATTTGTATAATAAGGTATGAGATACCTTATATTATATAATATACAAATGTGATTTGTATATTATATGGTTGTGGTAAAATTGTGATTTGGTGGAGGTTTTAACTCCATCACACAATAGTATTTAAAGGCTTTGCAAGAAACCTTTGGAAGGCCATTTGCCATTTTTTGGATTTCCATCCAAAGAGAGCAAGTGATTCTCTCTCAAATTCTCTCTCAATTCTCTATCATTCTCTCCTCACCCAAAACCAAAGGGAGTCTCACCTACTCTCCTCAACCGACCTCGAGAACAACCGAGAAGACCCTTTTGAAGTGTCTCCCTGTTCGGATCGAGGTTTGTGTTCGAGGAGAACGTCGGATCGAGAGAGATCGTGACCGGAGAAGGATAAAACGTTGAAGAAGAGTTCTTCAAGAGGTTAGTATCTATTACTTACTGTTTACTTCTTCTTCTTTGCATGTTTAGCCTAGGATCTATGAGATAGATTCAATTTTAAGATAGGTTTTACACAACGGATCAACGACGTTTCACAACGTCTTCCGCTGCGGGAATTCAAAATCCCTTCACTATCAACCTTACCTCTCTTCTCAATGAACTACAAACCTTTCAATCTCTGATGAAAATCAAGGGACCAAAAGGTGAGGCAAATGTTGCCAGTCAAAGTTTTCACGGAGGTTCTACCTCTGAGACAAAACCAGTGGCTTCATCTTTTTCAAACCTGAAAGGGAAGAAGAAGAAAATGAAGAAGATTGGTAAGGGGAAACGGGCTGACAAAGTTGTCGCCTAGAAGGGCAAAAAGGTCAAGAAAGTTGCAGACAAAGGAAAATATTTCCACTGCAATGAGGACGAGCACTGAAAATGGAACTGTCCGAAGTACATGGCTGAAAAGAAGAAGGAAGGTAAATATGATTTACTTTGCTTAGAAGCTTGATTAGTAGATGATGGTATCCTGCCTGGATATTGGATTTGAGCACCATTAATCATGTTTGTTCTTCTTTTCAGGGAATTAGTTCCTGGAAACAGCTATAAGAATGAGAGATAACACTCCGGGTTGGAACTGAAGAAGTTGTCTCAGCTGTAGCAGTTGGCACTATGAAGTTGTTGTTTGGCAAGAAATATATGTTGTTAGACAATGTATTAGTGATACCAGGGTTTGCTAGAAACCTTATTTTCATTTCTTGCCCAGTCGAACAATGTATTTCAGTATCTTTTTCTTTTAATAAAATGTTTATTTTAACGAAAGGAGTTGAAATATGTGCAACTTCATTAGAAAATGGTTTGTATGTTTTAAGGTCGAATTCAGTCAAATTGGTTTTAAATACTGAATTATTTAAAACTGCAAATACGCAAACTAAGAAACGTATATTTTCTCCTAAAGAAAATTCTCATCTTTGGCATCTTAGGTTAGGCCACATTAATCTCAATAGGATTGAGAGATTGGTAAAGAATGGACTTCTAAATGAGTTAGAAGAAAGTATCTTACCAGTATGTGAGCTCTGCCTTGAGGGTAAAATGACTAAAAGACATTTTAGTGGAAAAGGTTATAGAGCGAAACAACCCTTAGAGCTTGTACATTCAGACCTTTGTGGTCCGATGAATGTTAAAACTAGAGGAGGGTATGAATATTTCATCTCTTTTATTGAAGATTATTCAAGATATGGGCGTATTTACCTAATGCATCACAAGTCTGAAGCACTTGAAAAGTTCAAGGAATTCAAGGCTGAATTTGAAAACCAATTAGGTAAAACTATTAAAACACTTCGATCTGATCGAGGTGGAGAGTACATGGATTTGAAATTCCATGGCTATATGATGTAACATGGAATTACATCCCAATTCTCAGCACCCGGTATGCCTCAAGAAAATGGTGTATCGAAAAAGGAGAAATAAAACCCTGTTGGACATGGTTCGATCAATATGAGTTACGCTCATCTCCCTAACTCGTTTTGGGGGTTATACAGTAGAGACTACAGTTTATATTTTGAATAACGTTCCATCAAAGAGTGTTTCAAAAACACCATTTGAACTCTAGAAAGGACGTAAAGATAGTATACGTCATTTCAGAATTTTGGAGATGTCCAGCACATGTGCTTGTGACAAATTCAAAGAAATTGGAATGACGTTCAAAATTATGCCTATTTGTAGGATACCCTAAAGAAACGAGAGGTGGATTATTCTATGATCCTAAGGAAGATAAGATACTTGTATCGACAAATGCCACTTTCTTAGAGGAGGACCACATTAGGGACAAAAACAAAGAACCAAAGTTGTGTTAAGTGAGTTAGACGGAACAACAGAAAAAGTTGTTGATTGTACAAGTGTATCAACAAGAGTTGTTGATACTGTTGGGATATGTGCCCTAAACTTGTGTAATTTTAGTCAAATAAATAAAGAGTTATTTGATTTGATGAAATTATATTCTCGATTTATAAATCCAATAAACTAAACTCCAAGGTTATAATAGATCTTAAACATCAGTATAGTAGACATTAATTGGATTGTTCTAGAGTATAACCTAAATGGTCTATGGTATATGTATAAGGTTAGAAACCTTATTCTAGTAACACCACGGATGCGACCCACTTTGTAGTTAGTACAAATGAGGTAATCCAATTCATTCATGTGGATGACATGCGAGTGGGGGCATCATGTATGATGAGTTCATACAAGACAGGACTGCAAATTATTAGTCTAACCAGTATAACACCATTAACAAGATAAGACTAATAATTTATATATGATCATTAGTGGTTTGACCTGAATCCTGAGCAAGTTAAGAACTTCTTCTTATAGGGGTTTGTCCTTAGACTAGTATGGGTGAGAGTGGCCTGTAGCCGACTCAATATGTCTACCTTCTCAGGGACAGAACCTCATAGGTAGCTGGGGACTTAACTCTACAAGATGGAATTCACTCATTCCCAGACAAAGGAATTAGATAGGTTGTTCCCTTAAGAACTGAGTCCAGGTCTTGAACAACGAGGCCCCGCATTCTAAACTAGCTTAAGAGGGTTTGAGTTTATGGTAGGACCATAGACTTATTATTCATTAGAGGATCAATAGTGCTTAAGGAGCAAAAGGTAATCACAGGGGTAAAATGGTAATTTGACCCAACTGTGATTAAGAACAACCTGTGAAGGGTCGACTCATGGGTATTGATTATATTGATGGACACCATATAATCTACAGTGAGGAGAGTGCAACTGCAAGTCTATAGTGGAGTGACTTGTAGTTAATGAATATTGATTAACCGGATCAAAGAGTTTGATCAGTTAATCTCACATCATTGGAGCTCATGAACTGTAGGTCCATTAGGTCCCTCCGTTGGCTCAACATGGTTATAATGAGGGTATAAAGTTAGCAATAAAATTGAAGTGTTCAATTTCATATAGGAGGTGATATATCAATTAGATGTGATATAACTGATATAATATACAGTTTTAATGTGAATTAGATTCACAAATTAACTATATAGTTATGAGAGAATGAATGAAGGATAGGGTGGTAATTTTCATCCTATTTTCCTATAAATAGTTGCATGGGATGCAACTTTGAGCTAAGCCATTTTTGGAATAACCCTAAAGCTCACTTGAGATTGTTGTTGGAAAAGTTCTTAGACAACTCTCTCAAACTCTCTACACCCCATCCTAAAGGAACCCACCTTCCTCTCTCACCTAGAGAACAACGGAGAAGATCTAGGGGTAGATCTTTGTACTTGTCGGGTTCGGATCATTGAGATTGTGAGATCGTGAGCAACACCTTGTAGAAGGAATACAAGAAGAAAATCGTTCTTCAAAGGTAATATTATGTTGTCCTAAACTGTAAACCCGAGATCATTCTTTGGAACTTTCTTTTTATCAAACAACAAAAGAAAGGAAGAAATGAATGTTTAAAACTTGGTTTCTCATGTTTTAAAAAGAAAAGTAATGAAGTGAAAGACAAAAGGAAAGCAAGGAAGAAAAAGTTTAAACCATTTTGGTTTGGTTTGCTTTTAAACACAAAAGAAGAAAAGGAAATGAAACAAATGTTTTATATTAAGTTATTTTGGTTTTGTAAAGAAAAGAAAAGAAAGAAAGAAGATAAAGGAAAGAAAAGAAAATGAAAAAGAAATGAAAAAGCAAAAGTGCAAAAAGACAAATCTTTCCACCGATTGACTTTCTTTTAAAAAGAGTTTCTCTCCATTTTCTCCTCTTTCATCACAAACCTAGCTGAAATTTCGTGGTTGAAGGAGAAAGGAAGAAGAAGGAGGCCATTTTTGTTGATTTTGAGCTGGAGTTGCAGAAGAAAAGAGGAAAACTCAAGGAGATTCATTTTTACAGCAAGGAAATCAACTCAGACAAGCTCTGATTTTCTGTTCATCTCGAGCTCCACAAGAAGAGGTAAGAGTTGAGCTTTGTTTCATGAAAGTTAACTCATATTGGAACAAAATTCGTGAAGGAAGCTCGAGCTAATTCTGATGTTAAGTTGCTGTTTTGTTAAGAGGAAGGCAGAAGACAGAAATTTGCTGTCAAATCCGAGAGGTCTCTGATGTTTTGGTTGTTCTGATCTCTATACTTAGAGTTACAAGCTCTAATTGGTATGGTTCGAAAGCTTATTCAATTTCCTACAAGTTTTGTGAAGGAATCGTGAGAAGAAAATGATTGGAAGATGTTGTAATCTTCAGGTTAAAATTCGGGTTGCAGCAGGAAGTGAAATCTGGAACAGCAGCAGAATCAATTTAGGGGTTAAGCTTCTGAGGTAATTTCTAACCAGTACGTTAGGAATCTCATTTTCATGTCTTCATAAGAGTTTTATAGGGTTCAAAAAGGAAGAGTTTGGTATAAAGTACATTCTTTTTGGATAAGTAATGAAGAAGTTATGGCTGTCTGAAAACAGGGCAGAAAATCTGAAAATGCTGGAATTTTTGAAAGTGTGTTTTCTTGTAGTTTTAGGGTTAAAAACCATGAGCTCGAGGTTCTAATACATGAATTTGGTTTGTTTGACAGGCCAAGAACAAATAGGTCAAGTGTACGGGCTAAGATTCTAGTTCAAGCACTGTGAGTGATAAAAGGAACTTCAAAAGTGTATATATGTTTGAATTATGTTCAAGAAATGCAAGTTTTGCTAGAATAAAGTTTTCAATGCATTTATGCTTTCTTTTGAGTACATGTTTATGACTATTCATGTTTTCCTAGAAATGTTTTCAAGTGTTCATTGTGACCCTAAAAGTCTTTATAAAGTTTATACATGAGCATATGTTCAATGGTTGCCAAAATTTATGGAAATGCTATGATTTCAAGCAAGCATGTACTAGCAAGTATGTTTTAAAGTTTTCCAATTTTATGAACAAGCTGAGTAAGCTTGAGTTTATGAAAGAAAAGATAGGCAGGCATGTTCAAATGTTTTCATGTGAATTTCTGAGATATTGAGCCCGAGGTTTTATGGTACCGTGTGCACACAGTCTCATTACATTGTCGACGTTGAGTGTACTCGTGACAACAGCCATGTCGTGAGTCTTTGGCGGGCCCCACTACGACACAAAGACGATGGGAGTCTTTGGCGGGCCCCACTACATCGTAGAGTAAACGTTGGTTATCTTTGGCGTGCCCTACACAACGTGGATTGTGAAATGTTTTTAAAAGAGTTTATCTCATTTACATGCCTTACGAGATTTGATGATATACTTGTTGGTTTTCTGAAAGTCTGTTATGATTCCACGTTTACTTTCAATGCTTGAATACAAATGCATATGCTAATAGTTTTCAGGTCACATGTTTTACAAGTTACAGATATTTTACATCACTACCACTTGAGCTTCATAGCTCATTCCTTCTATGTTTTCAAACCTTTGTGTAGAGATCGAGCCCTGCTTTGAGTTCTTTGCCATAGTCTCTTTGAAGCTTCATAAGTTAAATACTTTGCACGTGGTTGGTTTTGTCTAGCAAGTCTCTATGTTTGTAATTATTTGTGAGGACTTGGGTGTTATAGTTGTTTGTACATTAGAGGTTGTATAAACACTTTGGTTGTCTTGTGTTGATCTCGATGCACTAGACTTTTAGTTTCCTAGAGAGACTTGTGAATGGTTTCTCCTTGTATATGATTAATAGTTGTCCAGTTTCCGCTATGTCATGTTTAAGTGTTCCATTTTCGAACATAGTATGTTTATCAGGTCTATCAGGGTCAACAGGTATTGTTAAGAGATAAACAATGTCTGTTGGCTTCACGCCGCCTTTCGAGCTGAGTTAGCAGGTAGTTCGGGAGGGGGTGTGACATAAACTCTCTTTGCATGCTTAATCTTAGATTTTATGATCTTGATATGAATCTGTGTAATAAGATTAAGAACATGTGTTTCGCAATCGCTTCCGCTGCAGGATTCAATCCCTTCAATTGGTATCCGAGCGCCAATTGTGTTCTTGATCATGTTCTAGATTTATCAAGAACAGAGGTTTTATTTACTGATCTCCTGAGATGAATGTTCGGTTTGCAAATTAGATATTTTCGTTTTTGGCATCGTAGATTTAAATATTTTCTTTCGTTGAATTGTTCAATGTAAGGGCCTATTGTTTTGGACATATATTTATGTAAATCGAGTCTGTAAGTCCGTGTCGATCGAAGCAAAGAAGTTGTTGAGAACATTGGAGCAAAAACGAGCTGAAAAACAGAACATCATATTCTGTCCAATGCACGACGTTGCAACGCTGTTCATCGGCGTTGCAATGCCACGCTAGCGATTCAAGGCGTGCGACAAAGGCAGTGTTGCAACTCTGGAATCGGCGTTAACGCCGATGGCGTTTCACGAGGTTCACCAGCATGCGACAAAGGCAGCGTTGCAACGCCGATGGCGTTTCGCGAGGCTCTCCAACAGACAGAAACGACATTTTTTAATATTATTTATTATATAAAAATGTTTTTTATATTAATTTTAATTAATATAATTAGACTATATTAATTTTAATTAATTTTAGGGTGCCAAAGATGGTCTAATTTTGCTATTTAATTTATGCAATTGTTGTATAATTATTGTCCTGCATAATGTATGCTTTTATTTAGATATCCCACCTTAGATTAAGCATTTACATGCATCATTTATAATATAAAGTGTTATATTATATAGTTTGCATGAATAATTAGTATAAGGCGTTATATTAATTTTGGACAGCATTGACATGCATATTATTCATGAGTTGAATATGTTATGTATTCTTAATTATTCATGTGATAAATGATCAAGCACAATAACATAGAATTGCATGTCACCTAAGGTTAATTCATTAGTTTTAAAATGTTTAGAACATGAAATTAATAAACCTTAGGTTATCTAGTTCTAATTAGATTAGAATTAGGAACCATGTAATTTATAAACAATGACTAAAAGAGGAACTCTGTCTAAGTAAGGTTCTATCTAGGCTGGAGTATTTAAGCTGACAGAAATAGAACACCTACCTGGGAACTGACCTGGGAGTGAATTTTAATCAGAGGGTTTATAAATTATAGTAGCGTCAGCGGGTTTATTAAGGGGTTAATAAACTAGAAATCCTAGGTATAATATAAAGAGTTATATTAATAAACTTAGGATAGGATCAATATAAGAGTTATATTGATTATCAGTATAAGAGTTAGATTGATAAGTTTAGGTAAAACCATTAGCCGGGTTTAACCTAAGTCAATTTCCTATAGAGTTAAAGTATCTAGTGGGAGGAAAAAGTGTATATGATACATATATTTCCATCCACATCTCTTCGGGGAAGTTCATACCGTGAGACTCATACTTGGGCTCGTGGCACAAACGGGAGCGTTCCCCTTCGGATGGTGTTTGTATGAGTCAATATCAAGGTGAATGGAGAGGGTACTTATAGTGAGTGGGAGTAGGTTTTGTGAAGACAAAACCTATGGTCTCTTCTGTCAGTTCACACCGTGAGATCACTATGGTCAGCCTACTAGTTTGGCTTGGACCAGACAATCCCTTCAGAGGACTTGATCATAGTAGACACCTGAAAGGGATAAAGATTATCTTAGTCTATTTTTCAACCTAGTCCTCTCTTCGGCGAATTTTGTTTGATGGGGACTCTGGGGTCTAAAGACAGAGGGTTACCTCACAAGGTACATAAGGAGTGTATGTATCCTGACCAAATAATGGTAATTGAAACCTATAGGAATAAGAGTTATTCTGGGATTAGGTTTTGGTCAAGAATGTCTTGATCCAGAGGAGGAGTGTTTTTTATTACCCTTCGGTGTCATACACTTTAAACCTTTGGAGTATCGTTGCAAATTATTAATGACCTAGGAATCATTAGATAATTAGTTAAAACTTGATTGGATTAGATAGTTTTTAGCGAGAAACTAATACAAGTAATTGTTTATTTCAACAATGTGTCTAGCTCAATTATTTCCTTATTGGGTGCGAAAATGTTAACCAGACAGAACATAATGACTTGGAAGAACAAACTTAACACTATCTTGGTAGTGGACGATCTTAAGTTTTTGTTAACTGAGGAGTGTCCTCAAGTGTCAGGCTCGAATGCAGCACAAAATGTTCATGATGCATATGATCGATGGATTAAGACCAATGATAAGGCCAAGGTCTATATGTTGGTAACCATGTCTGACATACTGGCCAAGAAGCACGAGGGCATGATGATCGCTAAGGAAATCATGGATTCGTTGCAGGGCATGTTTGGACAACAGTCTACACAGGCCCGACACAATGCCCTCAAGTATATATTCAACTCAATGATGTTGGAGGGTTCATCTGTTCGGGATCATGTCTTGGACATGATGGTGCACTTCAACATCGCGGAGTCGAAGGGTGCTTCGTTCGATGAATCGAGCCAGGTTAGCTTCATTCTGAAAACTCTACCAGATAGTTTCCTACAGTTTAGAAGTAATGTTGTTATGAACAAACTTACTTTTAACCTTACCTCCCTTCTGAATGAACTCCAGACCTTTCAGTCTTTGATGAAAATTTAGGGACAGAAAGGTGAGACAAATGTTGCCAGTAGGAGTTACCACAGAGGTTCATCTTCTTCTAACCTGAAAGGGAAGAAGAAGAACATGAAGAACGTTGGTAAAGGGAAACGAGCTGACAAATCTGCCGCCCAAAAGGACAAAAAGGCCAAGGAGGTTCTTGACAAAGGAAAATGTTTCTACTGCAACGAGGACGGACACTGGAAATGAAACTGTCCAAAATACCTGACCGAGAAGAAGAAAGAAGGTAAATATGATTTACTTTGTATAGAAGCTTGTTTAGTCGATAATGGTAAAACCGCTTGGATACTAGATTCAGGCGCCACTAATCATGTTTGTTCTTCTTTTTAGGGAGTTGATTCCTAGCACAACTACATAAAGGAGAAATAACACTCCGGGTTGGAACTGGAGATATCATCTCAGCTGTAGCGATTGGCACAATGAAGCTTTTGTTCGACAAGAAATATATGTTGTTAGACAATGTATTAGTAATACCAGGGTTTACTAGGAACCTTATTTCAATTTCTTGCCTAATAGAACAATGTATTTATGTTTCCTTTTCTTTCAATAAAATGTTTATTTCAAAGAAAGATCTCAAAATATGTACAACTTCATTAGAGAATGGTTTGTATGTTTTGAGACCGAAATCAGTCAAAACTGTTTTGAACACTTACTATTTAAAACAACAAACACACAAACTAAGAAACGTAAAATTTCTCCTAAATAAAATGTTTATCTTTGGCATCTTAGGTTAGGTCACATTAATCTCAATAGGTGATAGCACACAAAATGTGCTATCCTTAGGCTTATTTATTGCTAGTTTTATGATAATTTCAGGGTTTTTATGTGTTTTAATCATTGAATTTCAGGTTAAGAGCTTAAACAGAACATTTGGAGACATTATGGATCACTCGAGATTGAATCGAGGCTTTTTGGAGCTTAAAATAATATCAATTGGAAGTAGAAGGACCAACCTAAGCTAGTAGACCCGAGGTGATGGCGTTGCAACGCCATGTAGAGCGTTGCAACGTCGAGCTTGCTATTTTTGTGCATAGAAGACCCATGTTGATAACGTTGCAAGCAGCGTCGCAACGCTATCTCGATAGGAAACCAAGCTAAACGACCGTGGCGAGGGCATTGCAACGCCAGATCGATAAGGATGCGCGCGCTTAGGGTAGCAACGTTGCAATGTTGTCGATGCTTTCCATATATGCTACGCACTTACGGCACAACGTTGCAACGCTCTGCCGTTTAACCTTATAAATACAACACTTTGTTTTCATTGCAAGGGGAGCCGAATTTGATAGTCTTTGCACCCTAATTTTGAAATACACTCTCTAAGAGGAGAAAAGTGAGCATTCCTTGGGAGCTAAAGCATTCGTGGAGATTCGAGATCGTTCGGGAGCTCGAGGACGAGGGACCGACATCGACACATAAGTTTATTTTCTTTTTCTTTTAGATTGTAACACCGTTCTAAGACGTTTTCTATAACTTTAGCTTGGTTTTATTGTGATTTAGAGTGGCTAAACGTTGTAGTGAGGATTTGATTCGTATGTTTAAGACTTATTTGCTATTGTATTGAATTGTGTTTTGACATTTATTTTTGGCAATTCGTTCTTCAATTCTTTGATCTTGTTGGTTTAAGTGGACTCGAGAGAAAGAAACTTAGATTAGAGAAAAGTTGTCAAAACTCTTAGAAGTCTGGCATGAGAATGACCTAGAAGTCTAAGGGAAACACATAAATAAGTTGCTTAATGTCGTGCATGATTTTAAAATTCATAAGGAAACTTTAGAATTTATCTTGTGTGCGAGACTCACTAAGAATCGAGAGATTTTCTTGAGTTTTTTCACTTCTTGATTATGTTAGTTCATTGCATGTGTTAAATAAGGCCTTAACTTGTGAAGTCAATTTCCTTCAATTCTATCATATTCGTGTCTCCAATTGTACATTTATTTTCTATCTTTGTTTTCACTTTCTATCTATGTTTTGTTGCTTTAGCTAAAATTGAGAATAAGTATCTTAGTAATTAATGAATCTAGAAACCCATTCCCGAGGACGATACTTGGAACTTAAAAATCACTATCCTAAAACTTGACCCGTATACTTGCGGTATTGCAATATCATTTTACGCAACAAGTTTTTGGCGCCATTGCCGGGGAATGACGATTATTTAGATTAATTAATATTAGGAGAAAATTTGAGATTTTAGACTAAAGTTTGTTTTTCTTTTTGTGTTTTCTTTCTTTAATTGTTTTGTGTGTGTTTGTTGTTTGTTTCTTTAATTGTCTTAATTTAGTTTTGTGTGTTTTTCTAGTCTTTGTCTCTTGTTTTGGTTGTGATGATTTCTGTGTAAAAGTCTTGATTTGAATTGTTGAGATTTAAAGTATGACTTTTCATGATTTTGATTCTCCACCAATGTACTATCATTCCCAGGATCCTAGGTACGTGAATCATGATTTCTCTGGATACCATTTGTCTAATCCTTTCCATTCTGAATCTATGATCTATGAAAATTCTTTGCATGGTAATCATATACGCACTTGGAACCAAAATTTCTCTTATCCCAACGAATTTATAGAAAACTCGTCTCTTGTAGATTTATTAATGAAATATACGTTAGAGTTGAGAATTAAAAATTTGGTTCATGATGAATTAGAAAGGTTGGATAGGTTAGAAGCTAAAGTAGTAGAACTTTGGAAAATAATACATGGAAGAACTCATTATCTCAATTAACTGGTAAAATCCCTTAAGGCCTTACAGGAACAGTTTCTTATTCTTGCCACTAAGGAGAAGCAACCTAGGAGGACTTATTCATATCATTGAGAGGATGAGTTGGAGGAGACTGAAACACACCAGAAACAGGTTTGTGAGGTAGACAATGGTAATACAATCACTTCCACTGAGGGAATTAAGGTGATAGAGTTTGAGGTTAAAAAGTCCTTTCCCCCTTTATCTCCAGAAATTTCCTTTAATCTTGATAACCATTTGCCCTATACTCACGAGTCTTGTTTTAATTTTTGTTCTTTTATTTCAATACACAAAAATACCAAAAATAATTATCTTTCAGGTGCCCAAGAAAAACAAGATAGCATTTTAGACTTAAAAGCCTATATCAATTCAAGCAAAAAAGGTCCGAAGAAATACGAGCAATTTTATGTACCCTGAGGCCAACCAAGGGTTTGACAGTCTAGCTAAAGATGTTAAAGAAAGCGCTTCTTGGGAGGCAACCCAAGCTTTACATTTCATTTACGTTTCTGTTTTTGTTTTAGTTGTTTGTTTACTTACTAGTTTGTTTGTTTTGCTTTGTTAGGTTCTCGTTGATGTCAACCCTCATTGAAACCCATGCTCCCGTTCAATGGAACTTCAACTCACAGATCTTGGCTATCCAAGGAAACCAAAAACTGAAGATCTCCATTACTCAGGACAATATTGTTCACTCTTACCTTTCTTTGCAAACATTAGGGCCAATGTTTAGTTTAAGTTTGGGGGTCAGATGTTATTGATATGTTGTGACTGTCCTGAGTATATGTTGAATTGTTGATTGATCTTTTGCATAAGTATGATCATGATAGCCCAGGATGAGAATTAATTGAAAACTTTTGTGATTCTGCTGAAACTTGAGAGCATGATATGAATTTGAGTTAATTTAAAAATTTTCTTGAGTTTTTCCTGCACTATTATGCACATAGCCTGTGTTCCTGTAGTTTTGAAATGCTTAGAACAAAGTTATTAGGTTTAGAAGTTTGATGTCACCTCGATAGGTCTAAGAACTTATTTGAGACATAAAATGCAGGATATGGTGAATGACAATATGAAGTGCATGATCTGTATAATATGTGCATTATGTGAAAAAAAATTGTTTTTGTTGTTTGTTTGTTAAAGAAAAAAATCATGAGGGCAAAAAGAGCTACCTTCACTGTGATCAGTTAGGCCACTCATTGAGCGAGTGTTCTGGGTAAGGGTCCCTGCAGTGGATGTGTGAAAGCTAGTGTCCTTGCACACAAAAAAAAAAAAGAAGAAAATAGAAAAAAATGATAAAAAAAGTGATTAAGTGTTAAGTAGAGTTTTTTTATTTCTTGAATGTGGGGAGGCTCAAGGATTAGTAATTATGACCAGTGTAGAGAGAAGTTGAATGGAGAACCTAATAAAGTTGATCCGAGCTTAGTAAAAATAAAAAGAACATAGGCTAATCGCACACACACGTAGGAACACTTAGGAAAAGTTCTAAATTGCTCATTGAAGTATTATGTTTGAGTGTTTCCTATGATTGCCAAAATTTTCTTTTAAATCTTTGAGGCTTGAGTCAGATGTATGTGTAAGAACAATCTCATGTTTAATTTTGTTTTTGCTCGGGACTAGCAAAAGTTTAAGTTTGGGGGTATTTGATAGCACCAAAATGTGTTATCCTTAGGCTCATTTATTGCTAGTTTTATGATAATTTCACGGCTTTTATGTGTTTTAATCATTCAATTTTGGGTTAAGAGCTTAAACAGAACATTTGGAGACATTATGGATCACTTGGGATCGAATCGAGGCTTTTTGGAGCTTAAAATAATATCAATTGGAAGTAGAAAGACCAATCCCAGCTAGTAGACCTGAAGTGATGGCGTTGCAACGCCATGCAGATCGTTGTAACGTTGAGCTTGCTGTTTTTGTGCATAGAAGACCCATGTCGATAGCGTTGCAACAAGGCAGCGTCGCAACGCTATCTCGATAGGAAACCAAGTTGAACGACTAGGACGCGTGCGCTTAGGGTAGCGGCGTTGCAACGCTGCCCTCAGTGTTGCAACACTGTCGATGCTTTCCATATCTGCTACATGCTTAGGGCACAGCGTACGCTGTCCCTAGCGTTGCAACGTTGTGTCGTTTAACCTTATAAATACAACACTTTGTTTTCATTGCAAGGGGAGCAGAATTTGATAGTCTTTGCCCCCTAATTTCGAAATACACTCTCTAAGAGGAGAAAAGTGAGCATTTCTTGGGAGCCAAAGCATTTGTGGAGGTTCGAGATCATGACGGGAGCTCGGGGGCGAGGGACCAACATCGACACATAAGTTTATTTTCTTTTTCTTTTAGATTGTAACACCGTTCTAAGACGTTTTCTATAACTTTAGCTTGGTTCTATTGTGATTTAGAGTGGCTAAACGTTGTAGTGAGGATTTGATTCGTATGTTTAAGACTTATTTGCTATTGTATTGAATTGTGTTTTGACATTTATTTTTGGCAATTCGTTCTTCAATTCTTTAATCTTGTTGGTTTAAGTGGACTCGAGAGAAAGAAACTTAGATTAGAGCACAGTTGTCAAAACTCTTAGAAGTCTGGCATGAGAATGACCTAGAAGTCTAAGGGAAACACATAAAAAAGTTGTTTAATGTCGTGCATGCTTTTAAAATTCATAAGGAAACTTTAGAATTTATCATGTGTGTGAGACTCACTAAGAATCGAGAGATTTTCTTGAGTATCTTCACTTCTTGTTTATAAATTCATTATGTTAGTTCATTGCATGTGTTAAATAAGGCCTTAACTTGTGAAGTCAATTTCCTCCAATTCTATCATATTCGTGTCTCCAATTGTACATTTATTTTCTATCTTTGTTTTCACTTTCTATCCATGTTTTGTTGCTTTAGCTAAAATTAAGAATAAGTATCTTAGTAATTAATTAATCTATAAACTCATTCTCGAGTACGATACTTAGAACTCAAAATCACTATACTAAAACTTGCCCCGTACACTTGCGGTATTGCAATATCATTTTACGCAACAATAGGATTGAGAGGTTGGTAAAGAATAGACTTCTAAATGAGTTAGAAGAAAATACTTTACATGTATGTGAGTCCTGCCTAGAAGGCAAAATGACTAAAAGACCTTTTAGTGGAAAAGGTTATAGAGCAAAAGAGCCTCTTGAGCTTATACATTTAGACCTTTGCGGTCCGATGAATGTTAGAGCCAGAGGAGGTTATGAATATTTCATCTCTTTCATAGAAATGATTATTCAAGATTTGGGCATATTTACCTAATGCATCATAAGTCTGAAGCACTTGAAAAATTCAAGGAATTCAAGGTTGAAGTTGAAAATCAATTAGGTAAAACAATTAAAACACTTCGATCAGATCGAGGTGGAGAGTACATGGATTTAAAATTCCAGAGTTATATGATAGAACATGGAATTACATTCCAACTCTCAGCTCCTGGTATGCCTCAGCAGAATGGTGTATCAGAAAGGAGAAATAGAACTTTGTTGGACATGGTTTGATCGATGATGAGTTATGCTCATCTCCCTAACTCTTTTTGGGGTTATGCAGTAAAGACTTTAGTATATATTTTGAACAACGTGCCATCAAAGAGTGTTTCTGAAACACCTTTTGAACTCCGAAAAGGACGTAAAGGTAGTTTATGTCATTTCAGAATTTGGGGTTGTCCAGCACATGTGCTTGTGACGAACCCGAAGAAATTGGATTCACGTTCAAAATTATGTCTATTTGTAGGCTACCCAAAAGAGACAAGAGCTGGATTATTCTATGATCCTAAGGAAGATAAGGTACTTATATCGACAAATGCCACTTTCTTAGAGGAGGACTACATCAGGGACCACAAACCAAGAAGTAAAATTGTGTTAAGTGAGTAAGACGGAACAACAACAAATGTTGCTAATGGTGCTAGTACGTCAATAAGAGTTGTTGATACTAGATTGTCTAGTCAAGAGCGTCCATCTGAAGAGTTGAGAGTGCCTCGACGTAGTGGGAGGGTTATACATGGATTTATCTGAAACCCAAGTTTTCATACCAAATGACGATTGTGAGGATCCATTGACTTATAATCAAGCAATGATTGACAAAGACAAAGACAAGTGGGTCACAACTATGGACCAAGAAATGGAGTCTATGCGCTTCAATTCAGTTTGGGTTCTTGTAGATAAACCTGATGGGGTAAAACCTATAGGTTGTAAGTTGATCTACAAGAGAAAACGTGGTGTAGATGGAAAGGTGCAAACCTTTAAAGCTAGACTAGTAACAAAGGGTTATACCCAGGTAGAAGGGGTGGACTATGAGGAAACCTTTTCACCTGTTGCTATGGTAAAGTCTATAAGAATTCTACTTGGCATTGCCGCATATTATGACTATGAGGTATGGAAAATGGATGTTAAGACATCATTCTTAAATGGCAATCTTGACGAGAACATCTACATGGAACATCCCAAAGGGTTCATTGAGCCAGGACAAGAGCAAAAGGTTTGCAAGCTTAAAAGGTCGATCTATGGACTGAAACAAACCTCTAGGTCCTGGAATATAAGATTTGATGAGGCAATCAAATCTTTTGGCTTTGACCAGAATGATGATGAATCTTGTGTCTACAAGAAGATCATCAATAGTTCTGTCGCATTCCTAGATCTATATGTGGATGATATCCTACTCATTGGGAATGATGAGTTATCTTACTGACATTAAGAATTGGCTAGCTACGCAATTCCAAATGAAAGATTTGGGAGAAGCGCAGTTTGTTCTTGGGATCCAGATTGTCCGGAACCGCAAGAATAAAACTCTCGCATTGTCTCAGACATCTTACATCGACAAAGTGTTGTTGAGGTTTAAAATACAAGACTCCAATAAAGGTTTATTACCTTTTAGATATGGAGTTCATTTGTCTAAGGAACAGTGTCCTAAGACACCTCAAGAAGTTGAAGACATGAGGTGAATTCCTTATGCATCAGTTGTTCGAAGCCTCATGTACACAATGTTATGTACTAGGCCAGACATCTGTTTTGCAGCAGGAATGGTCAGTAGGTATCAATCCAATCTAGGACTTGAACACTGGACAGCGGTTAAAACAATCCTTAAGTATCTTCCGAGAACGAGGAACTACATGTTTGTGTATGGAGTTAGGGATTTGATCCTTACAGGATACACGAATTCTGACTTTCAAATTGATAAAGATTCTAGAAAATCTACGTCAGGGTCAGTATTTACTCTTAACGGAGGATAGTTTGGCGAAGCGTCAAGCAAGGATGCATCGTTGATTCCACCATGGATGTCGAATATGTCGCAGCTTGTGAAGTAGCTAAAGAGGTCGTTTGGTTAAGGAAATTCATGTTAGATTTGGAAGTTGTTCCAAATATGAGTTTGTCTATCACACTTTACTATAATAATAGTGGTATTGTGGCAAATTCAAGAGAACCCTGAAGTCACAAGAGGGGTAAACACATTGAGCGAAAATATCATCTTATCTAGGAGACCGTTCATCAAGGAGACGTGATCGTCACGAAGATAGCTTCGGAGCACAACATTGTTGATCCATTTACAAAAGCTCTCACGGCTAAAGTATTTGAGAGTCACTTAGAAGGTCTAGGTTTACAAGTCTTACCCTAACTAGGGCAAGTGGGAGTATATTGTACAAAGGGTTTCAGTGCCCTAGCTTATTGTATTTTACATTACTGTGATGTTTGTTATGTATTCCACTAGCTTTAGGTAAAATGGGAGATTGTTGGGATATTTGCCCTAAACTTGTGTAATTTTAGTCAAATAAATAAAGAGTTATTTGATTTGATGAAATTATATTCTCGCTTTATAAATCCAATAAACTAAGCTCCAAGGTTATAATAGATCTTAGTATAACCTAAATGGTCTATGGTATATGTATAAGGTTGGGAACCTTATTCTAGTAACCCCATGGATGCGACCCACTTTGTAGTTAGTACAAATGAGGTAATCTAATTCATTCATGTGGATGACATGTGAGTGGGGGCATCCTGTATGATGAGTTCATACAAGACAGGACTGCAAATTATTATTCTAACCAGTATAACACCGTTAACAGGATAATACTAATAATTTATAGATGATCATTAGTGATTTGACCTGAATCATGAGCAAGTTAAAAACTCCTGCTTATAGGGGTTTGTCCTTAGACTAGTATGGGTGAGAGTGGCCTGTAGCCGACTCAAGGAACTTAACTCTATAAGATAGAATTCACTCATTCCTAGACAAAGGAATTAGATGAAGGGAATTGAATCCCATGCGGAAGCGATTGGTCGCATGTGCACTAAATTATGTTACATAGAAGTTGCTCAAAACAAAAAAACACTAATGCTAAGCATACTAGTTTGAAAGCATAGATGTCTAGAAGGTTACATTTGAAGACCAATTCTTCAAGTATTTCTTCGTCGTCAATGATCTCTTTTTCTCTACGACCGAATTCACGAACACCACCAAAAGGACTTCTTGGTTGTTCTCTAGGAGAGGGAGAGAAGTGGGATCTCCTTTTGCTATTAGGGAAAATGGTGAGATTTTGAGATAGAGATGTTGTTTTGCTAGAATTCCAAAACTTAGCAAATGCTTCAAGTGACCTAAATTGCGTTCAAAAGGATGCTTTTATAGGCAATGTGGGTGGAGACAAATTCTCCACCTATCTTGCCACTAACTCCACATATTATGCATAAATGCATAATATAAGATGTCAAACACCTTATTATATGAATCATATTCACATAATGTGGAGAAATTGGATTTATATAAATCCAATTTCATCTCTCCAAAATTATACCATTAGTTGTGTCCTAATTCCATAATTAGACATAATTAAGTTCAAAATGAATCATATTCACATTGAACTATATATTATATCAATCATATCACATATAATTGATATAATCCCTAAATTGAATTTGAACATTTCAAATTCATTCCAAAACTTTATACCCTCTATAAATTCCATGTTGAGCCAACTGAAGGACCTAATGGACCTACAGATCATGAGCTCCAACGATACGAGATTGACTAATCAAACTCATTGATCCCGTCAATCAACATTCGTTAACTACGAGTCATGCCACTAAAAACTCGTAGTTGCACTCTCCTCACTGTAGGACAAGTTGTGTCAATTGATTTAACCAATGCCCGTGAATCAACCCTTCACAGGTCGTTCGTAGTCACAACTGGGTTGAATTACCATTTTACCCCTATGACTACTTCTTGCACCTTAAGCACCACTGATCGTCTAATGAACAACAAGTTTATGGTCTGACCATAAACATTATCCCTCTCGGGCCAGCAAGAGGGAGGGGCCCCGTTGTTGAAGACCTGGATACAGCTCTTAAGGAAACAACCTATCTAGTTTCCCTAGAACGGGGAACGAGTAAATTCCTTCTTGCGAAGTTGAGTCCCCAGCTTCCTACAAGGTTTCATCCCTGAGAAGGTAGGCATATTGAGTCGTCAACTGTGGCCACTCTCACCCGTACTAGTCAAGGGATAATCCCCCAGCAGACAAGAGTTCGCAACTCGCTCAGGATTTAGGTTGAATCACTATTGGTCATCGTTTGAATCATTAACCCTAACCTATCAACGGTGTTACTGGATTAGTCTAACAATTCTTTGTCCAGTCTTGTACAAACTTTTTGCACAGGATGCCCTCACTCGCATGTCAACTACATGAACGAACTGGATTGTCTCGTTTGTATCAAATACAAAGTGGGTCGCATCCATAGTGTTAACAGGATAAGGTTCCCGACCTAATCCATCTAGTATAGACCATTTGGGTGACATTCTAAATGTGACCTTGGAGCTTAGTTTATTGGATTTAAGTTTGTAATTGTGATAATACAAGTTTAAAGAAAAAATAACAACTTTATTCATTTCCTCAAATAATTATAAATACACGAGATTAGGGCAAAAATCCCAACAAACTCCCACTTGTCCTAAAGCTAGTGGAGTACATAAAACATTACAATAATGCAAGTACAATAAACTAGGGCATTGAATACCCTTTGATACAATACTCCCACTTGCCTTAGTCAAGTTCTAATGTGTAAACCTAGAGTTTCTAGGTGACCCTCGAACACCTTAGTCGTGAGAGTCTTTGTAAACAGATCAGCAACGTTGTGCTCCGATACTATCTTTGTGACGATCACGTCTCCTCGGTGCACAATTTCTCGTATCAAGTGATACTTCTGTTCGTTGTGTTTCCCCTTTTGTGACTACGAGGTTCTCTCGAGTTGGCCACGACACCACTGTTATCACAATAAAGGGTGATCGGGAGGTTCATATTTGGAACGACTTCCATATCTATCATGAACTTCCTAAGCCATACTGCCTCTTTAGTCGCTTCACAAGATGCTACATACTCAGCCTCCATAGTGGAGTCAGCAATGCATTCTTGCTTGATGCTTCACGAGACTATTGCCCCTCCATTAAAAGTAAACACTGACCCCGAAGTGGATTTCCTAGAATCCTTATCGATTTGGAAGTCAGAGTCCATGTATCCTATAAGGATCAAATCCTTAACCCCATACACGAGCACATAGTTCCTCGTTCTCTTAAGATACTTGAGGATTGATTTTACCGCAGTCCAGTGATCTAATCCTGGGTTGGATTAATACCTACTAACAATCCCAACTGCATAACAGATGTCGGGTCGAGTATACAACATGGCGTACATGAGGCTACCTACAGTTGATGCATAAGGTGATGGAGATCAGATCCCCTTGAGCAGCGAAAACGTGATTTGAAATCGTAATTGCTTGTTTGAAATCGTAATTGCTTGTTTTCCCAATGCACAAAAACCAGTACATTAGGAAAAACATAGAGAAGAACCATACATTTCTAATCTAATTAGGCATGGAAATTAAACATGCAAACATGCTTTAATTTAACTAAACTAAAAGAGAATTCGAAATTACCTTTGTAGATACAAATTTCCATCAACTCCTTGCTCCCTTTTGAACAACAACACAGCAGGAAGATATCTTCTTTGATTTTACAGAACACCACCAACAGGAAAACCTCCTATGACTCTGAGTTTCACTTAGATCTTCCTTGGTGGGAAGGATCCAACAATTTGGAAGGTGAGTTAAATTGAGAGAGAGAATTTTTTAGAGAGCAATTCACCAATTGCACAGTCTGGAATAATCCATCGATCAACACACAGTTCTCTGTACATAGAGCTTAAAGAAAGAGGTATCCTTCCCCACTCCCAATCGATAGAGAGTTAGTGGGGAAGGAGGGAACGTGTCCTCCTGACACGTTCCCTTTTATTAATTAATTAATTAATTAAATTAATTAAATCATATTTAACTAATAATTTAACTAAATATCATATATTTAATTAACATCAAAAGATTAAATCACATTTAATCTATCTCACCTCTGATCTATAGTTTTTAATATTTTAACCTATAGTTTTTAAATATGAATCACATTCACATTTAAATTAATATTTGAACTCTTTCAAATATTTAACCCTCTCATATAATTTAATATGAATCATATTCACATTAAATTTATAATATATAGTTCCAAAACTTTATATTATATCGTATCTATATACATTAAATTTATTCCCTAATGAATTTGAACATTTTAAATTCAAACGATCTAAGAACCCTTTACGAGCCAGAAGGTGGACCTAATGGACCTACAGATCAGAAGCTCCAACGATACGAAATTACTCGGTTAATCTTATTAACCTCCTAATCAACATTCGTTAACTGCAGGAACACTCCACTAAAGTCCCGCAACTGCACTCTTCTCACTGCAGATATATTTATGTGTCCACGGATATTGACCAATAACGACAAGTCAATCCTTCACGAATGTTTGTAACACCAGCTGGGTCAAATTACCGTTTTACCCATGGGTTACATCTTGTACCTTAAGTACCAGTGCTCCTCTAATGAACAATATTTTGGTGGTCCTACCAACAAACAGAAGTCCCTCCCAGGCCAATGAGAGGGTCGAGCCCTTTGTTCAAGTCCCAGAGACACCACTTAAGGGAACATTCATCTACTTACCCTAGTAGTCGGGAAGGAGTGAATTCCATCTTGCTAGGCTAAGTCCCCAGCTGCTCACTCGGTCTTGTCCCCAAGAAGGTAGGCATATTGAGTCAGCGAATCTGGCCACTCTCACTCATACTAGTCAAAGGACAATCTCTCGCAAACAGGAGTTCGTAACCTGCTCAGGATTGAGATCAAGTTGCCTAGGTCATCCTAGTGAAATAGAAACCTAGCTAGTCAACGGAGTTACATCTAGTGGTTACTATTTCGCGGTCCGGACAAATGTAATCTCATTATATAGGATATCCCCACTCACATGTCATCTACACGAACACGTTAGGGTCACAGTATTTGTATCATATACAAGGTGGGCCACACCCATAGTGTTACCAGGGTAAGGTCCTCAAACCTTATCCCCTTACTATAAACCCTTTAGGTTGTATCTCGAAACGAGCTCCTTTATATGTACACTACATTCAGTTAAAGATACATTTTACAACCTTGGATGTTTAGTTTATTGGATTTAGGGTTAAAACAATGGCAATATCGTAAATAAAGAACAATAACTCTTTATTGAAATAATAACACTTTATTATAATAATTAGAACAAAATTACAAACTACGAGTTTTAGGGCACAAACCCCAACAAACTCCTACTTGAACTAAAACTCTAATGGGGTACATCATAATCTAAAACAGTGGTTACAGAGATACAAATGCAATAAACTAGGGCGTCCATATACCATTACATATATATCTCCCACTTGCCCTAGATTAGCCTGTGTACATATCTCGTAGACCTAGACTTTCCAGATGACCCCTGAACACTTTAGTCGTGAGAGTCTTTGTAAACGGATCAACAATCTTGTGCTCCAAAGCGATCTTTGTGACTGACACATCTCCTTGTTGCACTATTTCTCGTATCAGGTGATACTTCCTCTTGATGTGCTTGCCTCGCTTATGGCTGCGAGGTTCCTTCGAATTGGCTACCGCACCACTGTTGTCACATTATAAGGTGATGAATTCCATATTTGGAACAACTTCCAAATCAGTAAGGAATTTCCTTAGCCAAACAGCCCCTTTAGGTTCTTCACAAGCAGCGACATACTCAGCCTCCATCGTGGAGTCAGTGATGCATCCCTGCTTGATGCTTTACCATACTATAGTTCCCCCGTTAAGGGTGAAAACTGATCCCGATGTGGATTTTCTAGAATCCTTATCGGTCTGAAAATTAGAATAAGTGTATCCAGTAAGGATCAAATCCTTAGTCCCATACACAAGCGTATAGTCCCTCGTTCTCCTAAGATACTTAAGGATATTTTTAACTGCGGTCCAGTGGTCTAACCCTAGATTGGATTGGTACCTACTTACTATTCCCACTGTATAACAAATGTCTGGCCTCGTGCACAATATAGCATATATTAAGCTACCTACCGCAGAGGCATAGGGAATACGTCTCATATCCTCAACTTCTTGAGGTGTCTTAGGACACTGTTCCTTAGAAAGATGAATTTCATGCCTGAAGGGTAATAAGCCCCTCTTGGAATTCAGCATCGAATATCGGACCAACATTTTGTCGATATAAGATGCTTGAGACAGTTTGTTCTATCGATTCCTGAATATCTGAATCCCAAGAACATACTGTGCCTCTCTCAAATCTTTCATTTAAAATTGGGTCGCCAACCAATTCTTTATGTCAGTTAGGTATCCTACACCATTCCCAATAAGTAGGATATCATCCACATAAAGCACTAAGAAAGCTATATTGTTGTCGATGATCCTCTTGTAAACACAAGGCTCATCAACGTTTGGATCAAAGGCATAAGACTTGATCGCAGTATCAAATCTTATGTTCCAAGATCTAGATGCTTGTTTCAACCCATAAATGGATCGATTGAGCTTGCAAACTTTTTCCTCCTTACCTTGGCTTATGAACCCTTCGGGCTGAGACATATAGATGCTCTCGTCAAGATTACCATTCAAAAAGGTAGTCTTGACGTCCATTTGCAAAATTTCATAATCATAAAATGTGGCTATAGACAAGAGTATCCTAATAGACTTAAGCATAGCAACAGGGGAAAAAGTTTCCTCATAGTCAACCCATTCCCTTTGGGTAAAACCTTTTGCTACAAGTCTAGCCTTAAAGGTCTATACCTTTCTGGTTGCATCTCTCTTTCTCTTGTAGATCCATTTGCACCCTATGGGTCTTACCCCTTCAGGTTGGTCTACAAGTTCCCATACTGAATTGAAGTACATTGACTCCATTTCAAGGTTCATGGCTTTGATCCAGTGGTCCTTATCTACGTCATTCATTGCCTGTTTGTAGGACAATGGATCCTCTACACCGTCATCAGGTATGACAACTTGAGTTTCAGCTAAACCCAAGTAGCGGTCAAGTTGGGAAATAACTCTCCCACTGCGTCGAGGCATTCTCAACGATTGAGAAGGACGAGACTGACTTGATGTGTTGGCTTCTTCATCAACTCTTGATGAAGGTCCAGCTTGATCAACAACTCTTATTGGTTCATCTGTAGCTTCATTTAGTACTAATTTACTACATGGTTTATGGTTCTCCATATGATCTTCCTCCAAGAAAGTGGCATTTGTTGATACAATCACCTTGCTTTCTTGTGGGTTGTAGAAAAGACCACCTCTCGTTTCTTTGGGATAGCCAACAAATTGGCATAATCTTGAATGAGGTTCTAATTTCTTTGGATTTGTCACTAGCACGTGTGTCGGACAACCCCAAATCCTAACGTGTTGTAAACTAGAATTACGCCCCTTCCATAATTCAAAAGGTATTTCGGAAACACTCTTTGATGGAACAGTGTTCAAGATTTGAACCGCAATCTCTACTGCGTATCCCCAAAACGGGGCAGGCAAATGAGCATAGCTCATCATAGATCGAACCATATCTAACAAGGTTCTATTTCTCCTTTCTGACACACTATTTTGTTGTGGTGTATTAGGTGCTGAGAGTTGCGATTTAATTTCATGCTCTATCAAATAGTCCGTGAATCTCAAATCCATATACTCTCCACCTCGATCGGATTGAAGTGTTTCAATGGTTTTCCCTAGCGCATTCTCTACTTCAGCCTTATACTCTTTGATCTTTTCAACAGCTTCAGACTTATGATGAATTAGGTATAGATAACCATACCTCGAATAATCATCTATGAAAGAGATGAAATATTCGTACCCTCCTCGAGCTTTAACATTCACCAGACTACAAGGATCTGAATGTATAAGCTCTAAGGGCTCTATGGCTCTATAACCTTTTCCAGTAAAAGGTCGCTTAGTCATTTTACCTTCCAAGGAAGATTCGGAAGGAGGTAAAGAATCATCTTCTAACTTGTTTAGAAGTCCATTCTTAGATAGTCTCTCAATCCGGTTGAGATTTATATGATCAAGTCTAAGATGCCAAAGATAGGTATTATTGTTTAGAGAAATTCTTTGCCTTTTACTTTGAGTATTAGCAGTTTTAAACATCTCATGATTTAAAATTGATTTAGTTTGATTCGATTTAAGTACATACAAGCCGTTTTCTAACTTAGCAGAACAAATATTAACACTTTTCTTTAAAATGAACGCTTCATTAAATGAGAAGGTAATACAATAGCCAAGTTCAATTAAGCAATAGATAGAAATTAAGTTCCTTTCAATCTTGGGAACTATATACAGATTTTCTAAAAAGATAAATCTATCTCTAAAAAACATCTTGGCATCTTCCACTGCACGAGCTGAGACGACGTCTCCCGTTCTGACCCTGAGCGTCATCTCACCCTCTTCGAGCTCCTTGAAGGAACTAGTTTCCTGTAAAGAAGAGCAAACGTGATTAGTGGCTCCTGAGTCAAGTATCCAGGTAAAATCATCAATTTCCACTAAGCAAGTTTCAAGAACAAGTAAATCGGATTTACCTTTCTTCTCTTTGAGCTCAGTAAGGTACTTTGGGCAGTTTCGCTTCCAGTGCCCGTCCATGTTGCAGTGGAAACACTTTTCTTTGTCTGCAACCTTGGCTTTTCCATTGCCCTTATTAGCAGCAAGTGTCTTCCCTTTCCCTCATATCTTCTTCTTTTGGGTCTTCTTAAGCTCAGAAGATGAACTACAAGACTTAGTCCCAGATGATGAACCCTTCTGGAACCTTCTGGAATGGGCAAACAGATTTGCCTCTCCATCAACTTGTCCCTTATTCTTCATAAGAGACTGGAAAGTTTGTAGTTCATTGAGGAGAGTAGTTAGATTATACTCTATCTTGTTCATCACCGCATTGCTGCAGAATTGTAGGAAACTTTTTGGAAGAGATTCTAGGATGAAAGAGACCTTAGTTTGCTCGTCTATGACCGCCCCGTACATTTCAGCCACGTTGAAGTGGACCATCAGATTGAGAACGTGTTCTCTCACCGATGACCCCTCCTTCATACGGGAGTTATAAACGTACTTGAGGGATTCGTGCCGAAGTTGTCCAGACGGTTGTCCAAACATATTCTGCAACGAACTCGTGATCTCACGAGCTGAGACCATGCCCTCGTGCTTTTCGGTCAGAACTTCAGAAACACTAGCCAAAATGTAGACCTTGGCCTTATCATTGGCCTTGATCCAGCAGTTATACGCATCCTTAATGATTGAGGAGCTGCGTTTGAGCGAGGACTTGAGGACATTCCTCGCCAAGATAAATCGAAGGTCGTCAACAACAAGAATCGTATTCAGGTTGGACTTCCACGTAGTATAGTTTTCACCAGTTAAACTTTTGCTTTTGAGTAAGGCTATAATTGAGGACAACATGCTAAAATTTGAAAAATAGTTTTAATTAGTTATGTCTTTAACCCATTATAAACCAATCAATTTTAGCAAAATTATTAAAGAACCCTAGTGTTTAAATTAAACCTTTAATTTTGCAACGATACTTCAAGGGTTTAGAACAAAAGCCACTGTCGGGTGGTCAGTCACTACTCCCCTGAATTGAGACTGTCTCAGCCAATTCTCACTACTAGAACATCTCATGCCCCAATGATTCTTAGCTACCGTTTGCTTGGTCAAGGACTTGTTAACTAGCTTAACTTATCCCGTAAATGTGACCCTGCCATTTTCAGATTCAATAGGTCCGAGCCAACAGGCTACTATTAAGAAAGACAATTGTTGGCAAATTACCTAAGAGACCCTATCCATTTCTGGAGTTCGCAGTGTTCTGATCCCTATAGTCAGGCCCTCCGTAGGGATTGGTTGTTCCAAGAGAACCTAGCAGGCGGACTATAGAAATCTCACGGTGCGACCTAATGGAGGAGACCGTAGGATACGTTGACACGCTTCCAGCTCTCATTTACTATGGATACTTCCCTCATTCACCTTCGTATTGAACCATACAAACACTTACCGTAGGGGGATGTCCTATTGACGCCATGTAGTCGAGCATGGAACTCACGGTGTGAACTCTTGAGGACGTGAGAGTAAACTCGATGCGAACATCTCGTTTTCTCCCACTGAATCTCCTAAGGTTAGGGTGTAGGTTTAACTTAGTCAGATTCTGGCTAAAAGAATCTATCTAAGTTTATGCCTATTATAACTATTATAACTAGGTCTTTTAACCTTATGTCTAGGTGAATAAACATTTTAATTACCTAGATATAAAACAAGACTATGGTTAATTCAACTCAAGCTTTGGGTCAGTTCCCAGGTAGGAGGTGTTCAGTTAACCGTCAGCTTAAGTACCCCCAACCTTAGACAGAACTTCACCGGTAGAGTTCCCTTTTAACCAAAGTTTTATTATCCTACTGTATTTTAAACTTTTTAAAATACTATGTAAGACAAACTTCTAATCCTATTAGAAAATAAAATTTAGGTCTAAATTAATTTTAAACAATTTAAAACTAATTTAATTTAACCCAAGTTCTTATGTTTGCATGCAATTCTTTGTTATAGGTTATGGTTTCTAAAGGGGTTTTTGTACGGATGACCTCTTTTCGGTTGGATTATCGATAGAAGACCCACATTTTAGATTTAACTACAAATGACCCTTTGATGTCGTCAGCCACTCTCGATCTAGGTACATGTTGGTTATTTTAGCATCATAAATGACTACCGGTATTGTTCTCCCGTCAACTCCTAAACTATGCTAACGGAACGCTTGATAACGTCATAACTAGAGCTAGAGTGCCACAAGTAAATTGTAGGTATAACTCTCGCTCTAGTTACTTGTGACACTCTAGCTCTAGTTCAAATTAACATAACCTCTATACTTTATGTTTTTTGTATTTTCTAAATACTTTAGGTCAACATATATCACTTATTTAAATTGTACGATTCATACGTTGAAAATTTTTTAATGTTTATTTCAAATCAAAACATTAACTAGCAAAATAAGTTAAAGATGCAAAATTTATAAAGTTGAAAATTTTAAGAATACATAAATAACTCTCACACAAAACTAATTGGTAATAATATTTCAACATCAATTCATATTATAAACGAAATTATCAATAATTCTAAAATATTATAAGATTCATAAATCAAGAATAGATTTAAAAGAAATTCAATCTATAAATTCAACAAAAGTCTAATTCTTTAATAAAAGAAAAGTTAAGTAGAGTGAGAGTGTCATAGGTAACTAGAGTGAGAGTGTCATATGTAACTAGAGTGAGAGTGTCACATGTAACTAGAGCTAGAGTGTCATAGGTAACTAGAGCGAGAGTGCCAACGGTAACTAGAGTGAGAGTGCCACAAGTAACTAGAGTGAGAGCGACACCTACAATTTTTTGTGTTCATCGAGACCGAGAGTCTCGAAATCCCATGATGGTAAGTTAATACGATTTCCTTCGGAACATTTTTTTCGGGACGTGTGTTCCTAAAGAACAACACATTCTTTTAAAGATATTCCAACGGTAACTAGAGTGAGATTGCCACAGGTAACTAGAGTCAGAGTGTCACAGGTAACTAGAGTGAGAGTGTCATATGTAACTAGAGTGAGAGTGTCACATGTAACTAGAGCTAGAGTATCATAGGTAACTAGAGCGAGAGTGAAACACAGTAACTAGAGTGAAAGTGACACTCTACAATTTGTTGTGTTCATCTGAGACCGAGAGTCTCAAATCCCGTGATGGTAAGTCAATACGACACGGGATTTCGAGACTCTCGGTCTTGGATGTGCACAACAAATTGTAGGTGTCACTTTCACTCTAGTTACTTGTGCCACTCTCGCTCTAGTTACCTATGACACTCTAGCTCTAGTTACATATGACACTCTCACTCTAGTTACCTATTACACTCTAGCTCTAGTTACCTATGACACTCTCACTCTAGTTAACTTTTCTTTTATTAAGGAATTAGACTTTTGTTGAATTTATAGATTGAATTTCTTTTAAATCTATTCTTGATTTATGAATCTTATAATATTTTAGAATTATTGATAATTTCGTTTATAATATGAATTGATGTTGAAATATTATTACCAATTAGTTTTGTGTGAGAGTTATTTATGTATTCTTAAAATTTTCAACTTTATAAATTTTGCATCTTTAACTTATTTTGCTAGTTAATGTTTTGATCTGAACTAAACATTAAAAAATTTTCAACGTATGAATCGTACAATTTAAATAAGTGATATATGTTGACCTAAAGTATTTAGAAAATACAAAAAACACAAAGTATAGAGGTTATGTTAATTTAAACTAGAGCTAGAGTGTCACAAGCAACTAGAGCGAGAGTGATACCTACAATTTACTTGTGGCACTCTAGCTCTAGTTATGACGTTATAAAGCGTTCCGTTAGCATAGTTTAGGAGTTGACGGGAGAACAAGACCGGTAGTCATTTATGATGCTAAAATAACCAACATGTACCTAGATCAAGAGTGGCTGACGACATCAAAGGGTCATTTGTAGTTAAATCTAAAATGTGGGTCTTTTATCGATAATCCAACCGAAAAGAGGTCATCCGTACAAAAACCCCCGTTTCTAAAACTCCTTAATTTATAACTTTTATAAATTTTAATAATTAACCTATGACAAGGAACTATATTATAAAATCAACAAATAATTTCAAATTGGAATTACAAAAAAATTATTCAACTAATTGAATAACTAAATTACTTAAATAAAATAACATTTATTTTAAACTAAGTAATTTCATGCTCCATGCAATTTATTTTTCATATTATCTAATTATAACAATTATAGATAAATACTTATGAAAAATAACGTAGATCATGCATAACTACCATATTTATATAACAATTATACAAATAAAAATGCATGAACATGCTTATCCTAAGGTGGAAAAAATTCTAAATGACATTCATAAAGAAAAATAGTTGTAAAATTGGAAAAGTTTGACCCCTAAAGTGCAAAAATAATAAAATTACACTAATCTTATTACAAAATCGGTCCAAAACTCCTTGAACCGGGCTCAAACCACTCGAACCAGACCAAAAAATAATTTGAACCGCCCAGACCGATCTGCTGCTTCAGGTTGGAGTGACGGCGTTGCAACGCTAAAGGGAGCGTTGCAACGCCAGCTTCATTCGTGCGCGCGCCTGGCATCAGGGTAGCGTTGCAACGCTGCTAACCCCTAGACCTTCTACATGGATAGGGAGTCTCGGCGTTGCGACGCCGTTCCTCAGCGTTGTAACGCTGATAAGCGGCGTTGCAATGCTACTGGTAGAGTTACAACGCTGATGCTTCGGCAGCAGCAAATTCTTTCAAACACAGCAGCTTCAATCGCCAATTACTTCTTCGATACTCATCCGAATTGCACGAAACTTGTCTCAAACGACTCAGAACTCATTTACAGACTCTATTATGCACTTAATTGTCTAAAACGTAGGGGCCTTTACATTTAATTTGATCAAATCAAAGGAAACTAAGGCCAAAAAATTCCTAGACAGTTTTACAGCAAACCAAAATGTAATTCCCACCTAACCAATGGAAATTTGCTTCAACCAAAACAAAAAAAAAAGCATTGCTCTGATACCAATTGATGGAGATCGAATCTCCTTGAGCAGCGAAAACGTGATTTGAAATCGTAATTGCTTGTTTATTTTGGTTAAGCACAAAAACAAGTACATTGGGAAAAACACAGAGAATAAGCATACATTTCTAATCTAATTAGGCATGGAACTTAAACATGCAAACATGCTTTAATTTAACTAAACTAAAAGGGAATTCGAAATTACCTTTGTAGATAGAAATTTCCAGCAATTCCTTACTCCCTTTTGAACAGCAACACAACAAGAAGATATCTTCTCTATTTTTACAGAACACCACCAACAGGAAAATCTCCTATGACTCTGAGTTCCACTTAGATCTTCCTTGGTGGGAAGGATCCAACAATTTGAAAGATGAGGAAAATTGAGAGAGAAAATTTTTTAGAGAGCAATTCACAAATTGCACAGTCTGGAATAATCCATCGATCAACACACAGTTCTCTGTACAGAGAGCTTAAAGGAAGAGGTGTCCTTCCCCACTCTCTATCCATAGGGAGTTAGTGGGGAAGGAGGGAGTGTGTCCTCCTGACACGTTCCCTTTTATTAATTAACTAAATTAATTAAATCATATTTAACTAATAATTTAACTAAATATCATATATTTAATTGACATCATAAGATTAAATCACATTTAATCTATCTCACCTCTGATCTACTTTTAATGCACATCTTATTCACATTAATATTTTAACCTATAGTTTTTAAATATGAAACACATTCACATTTAAATTAATATTTGAACTCTTTCAAATATTTAACTCTCTCATATAATTTAATATGAATCATATTCACATTAAATTTATAACATATAGTTCCAAAACTTTATGTTATATCGTATCTATATACATCAAATTTATTCTCTAATGAATTTTAACATTTCAAATTCAAACGATCAAAGAACCCTTTACAAGCTAGAAGGTGGACCTAATGGACCTACAGATCAGAAGCTTCAACGATACGAAATTATTCGGTTAATCTTATTAACCTCCTAATCAACATTCGTTAACTGCAGGAACACTCCACTAAAGTCCCGCAGCTGCACTCTTCTCACCGCAGATATATTTCTGTGTCCATAGATCACCAATAACGACAAGTCTATCCTTCACGAATGTTTGTAATACCAGCTAGGTCAAATTACCATTTTCCCTGGGTTACATTTTGTACCTTAAGTACCAGTGCTCCTCTAATGAACAATTTGTTTGTGGTCCTACCAACAAACAGAAGTCCCTCCTAGGCCAATGAGAGGGTCGAGCCCTTTGTTCAAGTCCCGGAGACACCACTTAAGGGAACATTCATCTACTTACCCTAGTAGTCGGGAAGGAGTGAATTCCATCTTGCTAGGCTAAGTCTCCAGCTGCTCACTCGGTCTTGTCCCCAAGAAGGTAGGCATATTGACTCGGCGAATCTGGCCACTCTCACCCATACTAGTTAGAGGATAATCCCTCGCAAACAGGAGTTTGTAACTTGCTCATGATTGAGATCAAGTTGCCAAAGTCATCCTAGTGAAATAGAAACTATCTAGTCAATGGAGTTACATCTAGTGGTTACTATTTCACGGTCCGGACAAATATAATCTCATTACAAAGGATATCCCCACTCACATGTCATCTACACGAACACATTAGGATCACAGTATTTGTATCATATGCAAAGTGGGCCACATCCATAGTGTTACATCGAACCGAGCTCCTTTATATATACACTACATTCAATTAAAGATACATTTTACAACCTTGGATGTTTAGTTTATTGGATTTAGGGTTAAAACAATGTCAACATCGTAAATAACGAAAAATAACTCTTTATTGAAATAATTACACTTTATTACAATAATTAGAACAAAATTACAAACTAAGAGTGTTAGGGCACAAACCCCTAACGATCAGAAGGACACGTTCCCCACTTCCCTCCAACTCCCTATCGATAGGGAGTGGGGAAAGTGATCCTTCGTTTAATTCTTCTCCAATGGAGAAGAATTGGTTTATCGAACAGTGATTTGAGTTTTGTTGCAACGAAAAATTCTCTATCTCTCTCAATTCCCTCTCTCTCACATTTCAATCATTGGATCCTTCTCACCAAGGAAGATCTAAGTAGAACTCAGAGGATAGGAGGTTTTACTCGTAGTGTTGTCCTTGTGGAGAAGAAAGAACAGAGGAGAAGAACGTTGCTGAGTTGCTGTGCAAAAGGAGCAAGCAGTTGCTTTTGGAAAAAACTACAAAGGTAATTATGAATTCCCTTTTAGTTTAGTTATTTTCTTAAGCATGTTTGCATGATTAGTTCCATGCCTAATTAGATTAGGAAATGTATGTTTATCTCTGTTTTATACACCAATGTATTATTTTTTATTTTCAACCAAAATAAACTTGCAATTACAATTCCAAAACACGTTTCCGCTGCTCAAGGAGATCTGATCTTCATCAATTGGTATCAGAGCAATGCTTGTTTTGTTTTGGTTCAAACAAATTTGCATTGGATAGGTGGGAATTTCATTTTGGTTTGCTGTAAAACTGTTTAGGAATTTTTTTGCCTTAGTTTCTTTTGATTTGATCAAATTAAATGTAAACGCCCCTGTGTTTTTAGGCAATTAAGTGCATAATCGAGTTGTGAGTCGTTCAGGACCAGTTTCATGCATTTTGGATGAGTATCGAGGGAGAATTTGGTGATTGAAGCTGTTGTGTTCAAAGAAAAATGTTGTTGTCGAAACAACAGTGTTGCAACGCCGTTCATCAGCGTTGCAACGCTGAGGAACGTCGAGGCTCCCTATCGATGCGGAATCTCCAGGTCACGCGTTGCGGTAACGCCTTAGTGTTGCAACACCGCTCGATGTCGCGCGCGCGATGATGGAAGCGGCATTGCAACGCTCCCATCAGCGTTGCAACGTCGTGACGCCAACCTTAAGTTGCAGACCAGTCTGGGCGATTTAGTTGTTTTTTGTCCGATTCGAGCGGTTTGAACCCGGTTCAAGGAGTTTTGGACCAGTTTTGTAATAAGATTAGTGTAATTTTATTATTTTTGCACTTTAGGGGCCAAATTATTCCGGTTTTACAATTATTTTTCTTTATGAATGTCATTTAGAATTTTTTCCACCTTAAGATAAGTATGTTCATGCATTTTATTTGTATAATTGTTATATAAATATGGTAGAAATGCATGATCTAATTTATTTTTCATAAGTATTTATTTATAATTGTTATAATTAGATAATATGGAAAATAAATTTCATGGAGCATGAAATTACTTAGTTTAAAAGAAATGTTATTTTTTTTAAGTAATTTAATTATTCAATTAGTTGAATAATTTTATAATTCCAATTTGGTAACATAGTTCTTTGTCATAGGTTAATTATTAAAATTTATAAGAGTTATAAATTAAAGGGATTTTAGAAACCATAACCGATAACAAAGAATTGCATGCAAACATAGGAACTTGGGTTAAAATTAAATTAGTTTTAAATTGTTTAAAATCAATTTAGACCTAAGTTTTATTTTCTAATAGGATTAGAAGTTTGTCTTACATAGTATTTTATATAGTTTAAAATATAGTTGGACAATAGAACTATGGTTGTAAGGGAACTCTACTGGTGAAGTTTTGTCTAAGGTTGGAGGTACTTAAGCTGACGGTTAACGGAACACCTCCTACCTGGGAATTGACCCGGAGCTTGAGTTGAATTAACCATAGTTCTCTTTTATATCTAGGTAACTAAAATGTTTATTCACCTAGACATAAGGTTAAAAGGCCTAGTTATAATAGTTATAATAGGCATAGACTTAGATAGATTCTTTTACCCAGAATCCGACTAAGTTAAACCTACACCCTAACCTTAGGAGCTTCAGTGGGAGAAAACAAGATGTTCGCATCAAGTTTACTCTCATGTCCTTAATAGTTCACACCGTGAGTTCCATGCTCGGCTACGTGGCGTCAATAGGGCGTCCCCCTACGGTAAGTGTTTGCATGGTTCAATACCAAGGTGAATGAGAGAAGTATCCATAGTAAATGGGAGCGGGACGTGTGTCAACGTATCTCATCGCCTCCATTAGGTCGTCATGCACCGTGAGATTTCTATAGTCCGCCGCTAGGTTTTTCTGGAGCAACCAAACCCTATGGAGGGTCGACTATAGGGATCGGAATATCGCGAACTCGTAAATGGATAGGTCTCTCGAGGTAATTTGCCAACAGCTTGTCTTTCTTAATAATAGCTCGTTGGCTCGCACTCTATTGGATCCGAAAATGGTAGGTCACATTTATGGGATAAGTTAAGCTTAGTTAATATGTCCTTGACCAAACAAACGGTAGCTAAGGATCATTGGGACATGAGATGTTCCGTAGTGAGAGTTAGCTGAGATAGTCTCAATTCGGGGAGGAGTGGTGACCACCCGACGGTGGCTTTTGTTCTAAACCCTTGAAGTATCGTTGCAAAATTAAAGGTTTAATTTAAACACTAGGGTTCTTTAATAATTTTGCTAAAATTGATTGGTTTATAATGGGTTAAAGGCATAACTAATTAGAACTACTTTTGAAATTTCAAAGATCTCGTCCTCAATTATAGCTTTTATTGAAAAGCGAACGCTTAATGGTGAAAACTATACTACGTGGAAGTCCAACTCAATACGATTCTTATTGTTGACGACCTTCGGTTTGTACTGACTGAGGAATGTCCTCAAGTCCCTGCTCGAAACACTCCTTAAACTGTTAAAGATGCATATGACCGCTGGATCAAGGCCAATGATAAGGCCAAGGTCTACATTTTGGCTAGTGTTTCTGAAGTTCTAGCCAAAAAGCACGAGGGCATGGTCTCATTTCGTGAGATCATGAGTTCGTTTGTAGAATATATTTGGATAACCGTCGGACTTTCTTGCACGAATCCACAAGTACGTTTATAACTCCCGTATGAAGGAGGGTCGTCGGTGAGAGAACACGCTCGACCGATGGTCCACTTCAACGTGGCTGAAATGAACGGTGCGGTCATAGACGAGCAAAGTCAGGTCTTGTTCATCCTGGAATCTCTTCCGAAGAGTTTCCTGCAATTCCGCAGCAATGCGGTGATGAACAAGATAGAGTATAACTCGACTACTCTCCTTAATGAACTACAAACTTTCCACTCTCTTATGAAGAATAAGGGGCGGTCGATGGAGAGGCAAACTGTTTGCCCATTCCAAAAGGTTCCGTATGGTTCACCCGGGACTAAGTCTCAGAGTTCATCTTCTGGGCTTAAGAAGACCCAAAAGAAGAAGATAGGAGGAAAAGGGAAGCACCTGTTGCTGATAAGGGCAAGGGAAAAGCCAAGGTTGCAGACAAAGGAAAGTGTTTCCACTGCAACATTGACGGGCACTGGAAGCGAAACTGAGCTCAAAGAGAATAAAGGTAAATCCGATTTACTTATTCTTGAAACTTGCTTAGTGGAAAATGATGATTTTACCTGGATACTTGATTCAGGAGCCATTAATCATGTTTGCTCTTCTTTTCAGGAAACTAGTTCCTTCGAGGAATTCGAAGAGGGTGAGATGACGCTCAGGGTCGGAACGGGAGACGTCGTCTCAGCTCATGCAATGCGAGATGCCAAGCTGTTTTTTAGAGATAGATTTATATTTTTTGAAAATCTGTATATAGTTCCTAAGATTAAGAGGAACTTAATTTCTATCTCTTGTTTAATAGAACTAGGCTATTATATTACTTTTTCTTTTAATGAAGCATTCATTTTAAAGAACGGTGCTAATATTTGTTCTCCTAAGTTAGAAAACGGCTTGTATGTACTTAAACCGAATCGAACTAAAGCAATTTTGAATCATGAGATGTTTAAAACTGCTAATACTCAAAGTAAAAGGCAAAGAATTTCTCATAATAATACCTATCTTTGGCATCTTAGACTTGGTCATATAAATCTCAACCAGATTGAGAGACTCTCTAAGAATGGACTTCTAAACAAGTTAGAAGATGATTCTTTACCTCCTTGTAAATCCTGCTTGGAAGGTAAAATGACTAAGCGACCTTTTACTAGAAAAGGTAGTAGAGCCATAGAACCCTTAGAACTTATACATTCGGATCTTTGTGGTTCGGTGAATATTAAAGCTCGAGAAGGGTACGAATATTTCATCTCTTTCATAGATGATTATTCGAGGTATGGTTATCTATACCTAATGCATCATAAGTCTGAGGCTCTTGAAAAGTTCAAAGAGTATAAGGCTGAAGTAGAGAATGCATTAGGGAAAACCATTAAAACACTTCGATCCGATCGAGGTAGAGAGTATATGAATTTGAGATTCCAGGACTATTTGATAGAACATGGAATTAAATCTCAACTCTCAGCACCTAATACACCACAGCAAAATGGTGTGTCAAAAAGGAGAAATAGAACCTTGTTGGACATGGTTCGTTCTATGATGAGCTATGCTCAATTGTCTGCCTCTGTTTTGGGGATACGCAGCAGAGAGATCGCAGATTCAAATCTTGAACACTTTCCATCAAAGAGTGTTTCAGAAACACCTTTTGAATTGTGGAAGGTGCGTAACCCTAGTTTACAACACTTCAGGATTTGGGGTTGTCCGGCACACGTGTTGGGACAAACCCAAGAAACTGGAACCTCATTCAAGATTATGCCAATTTGTTGGTTATCCCAAAGAAACGAGAGGTGGTCTTTTCAACGACGCACAAGAAAACAAGGTGATTGTATCGATAAACGTCACTTTCTTAGAGGAAGATCACATAAGGAACCATAAACCTGTAGGGATTTTGAATTCCCGCAGCGGAAGACGTTGTGAAACGTCGTTGATCCATTATGTAAAACATGTCTTAAAATTGAATCTATCTCATAGATCCTAGGCTAAACATGCAAAAAGGAGAAGAAAACAGTAAGGAAAAACAGTACTTACTTGTCGAAGAACACTTCTTCAATCCTCTTCTCCTCCTGTCACGATCTCTCTCGAAACTACTAACTCCTCGAACACGAACCTCGATCCGAACAGGGAGGCACCTCCAAAGGGTCTTCTCGGTTGTTCTCGGGAGGTTGAGGGAGAGTGAGTGGGACTCCCTTTGGTTTTGGGTGAGGAGAAATGTTAGAGAAATGAGAGAATTCTAGAGAGAATTGTCTTGCTCTCTTTGGATGGAAATCCAAAAAAATAGCAACTGGCACACTAAAGGCTTCTTGCAAAGCCTTTAAATACTATTGTGTGATGGAGTTAAAACCTCCACCAAATCACAATTTTACCACAACCATATAATATACAAATCACATTTGCATATTATATAATATAAGGTATCTCATACCTTATTATACAAATCTCATTTGCATGAATGTGGAATTATAAATTGAATCACATTCAATTTAATTTCTCTCAATTCAATTTCTCCAAGTAGCACTAATTAATCAATTAGGTTATACTATAGTTTATTATGAATCTCATTCACATCAAACTATATATTATGTCATCTATATCTCATATAAATGACATAAATACCAAAAGAATGAATTTGAACACTTCAAATTCACACCAAACTTTAAACCCTCAATTTGTCCAACTTGAGCCAACCGAGGGACCTAATGGACCTACACGTGACGAGCTCCAATGATCCGAGACTAACTGTCAAACTCTTTGACCCTCGTTATTCAACATTCATTAGCTACTGTAAATACTCCACTATAGCCCGTAGTCGCACTTTCATCATCAGTAGGACAAGTTGTGTCCATCGATATAACCAATACCCATGAGTCGACCCTTCACAAAGTTGTTCAGTAGTCACATTGGGTCAAACTATCATTTTACCCCTGTGTCTACCTCTTGCTCCTTAAGTCCCACTGCTCCTCTAATGAACAACTACGTTGTATGGTCCAACCATAAACAACAACCCTCTCAGTCAAATGAGAGAGTGGGGCCCCGTAGTTCAAGCCCTAGAGACAACACTTAAGGGAACAACCTCTCTAGTTTCCCTAAGTCGGGCATGAGTGAATTCCTTCTTTCGTAGTCAAGTTCCCAGCTCCCCACGTGGTCCTGCCCTTGAGAAGATAGGCATATTGGGCGAGCAACAGTGGCCACCCTCACCCGTACTAGTCAAAAGACAGACCCCGCAGACAGGAGTCCGTAACACGCTCAGGATTAAGGTCGAGTCACTAATGGTCATCTACGAATTTATTAGCTCTATACTGTTAATGGTGTTACATCAGTAAGTCTAATAATTAACGGTCCCGATCTTGTACAATCTCATTGCACAGATGCCCCCACTCGCATGTCAACCACATGAACGAGTCGGATCACCTCGTTTGTATCTAATACAAAGCGGGCGCATCCACAGTATATCCGTGGATTAGGTCTCCAACCCTATCCATATATGTAGACCGTTTCGGTCATTAACTCGAACGTGATCTTCCTGTGTGTGTCCACTACACACCGCTCAAGTTCTTAGTTCTCTCATAATACAATGACCCTGGAGCTTAGTTTATTGGATTAAGTTTATGAAAAATGCGAGACACAAAGTTTAAATAAATAACTCTTATTTATTACACAATGTTGAAATAAATAACTCTTATTCATTTACAACTTGGAATATTACAAACTACACGAGATGAGGACATACATCCCAACAAAACCACGTAGTAAACTAGTACTAAATGAAGCTACAGATGAACCAACAAGAGTTGTTGATCAAGCTGGACCTTCATCAAGGGTTGATGAAGAAGCCAACACATCAAGTCAGTCTCGTCCTTCTCAATCGTTAGGAATGCCTCGACGCAGTGGGAGGGTTGTTTTCCAACCTGACCGGTACTTGGGTTTAGCTGAAACTCAAGTCGTCATACATGATGATGGCGTAGAAGATTCATTGTCTTATAGACGGCAATGAATGACGTAGATAAAGACCAATGGATCAAAGTCATGAACCTTGAAATGGAGTCAATGTATTTCAATTCAGTATGGGAACTTGTAGACCAACCTGAAGGGGTAAGACCCATAGGGTGTAAATGGATCTACAAGAGAAAGAGAGATACAGTTGGAAAGGTACAGACCTTTAAGGCTAGACTTGTAGCAAAAGATTTTACCCAAGGGGAAGGAGTTGACTATGAGGAAACTTTTTCCCCTATTGTTATGCTTAAGTCTATTAGGATACACTTGTCCATAGCCGCATTTTATAATTATGAAATTTGGCAAATGGACGTCAAGATTGCCTTTTTTAATGGTAATCTTGACGAGAGCATCTATATGTCTCAGCCCGAAAGGTTCATAACCCAAGGTCAGGAGTAAAAAGTTTGCAAGCTCAATCGATCCATTTATGGGTTGAAACAAGCATCCAGATCTTGAAACATAAGATTTGATACTTCGATCAAATCTTATGGCTTTGACCAAAACGTTGATGAGCCTTGTGTTTACAAGAGGATCATCAACAATAAAGTAGCTTTTTTAGTGCTTTATGTGGATGATATCCTACTAATTGGGAATGATGTAGGATACCTTACTGACATAAAGAATTTGTTGGCGACCCAATTCCAAATGAAAGATTTGGGAGAGGCGCAATATGTTCTAGTGGTTGATTTTCAGAATCGCAAGAATCGAACGCTAGCTTCTGTTCTCAAGCATCTTATATCGACAAAATGTTTTCCCGATATTCGATGCAGAATTCCAAGAGGGGCTTATTACCCTTCAGGCATGGAGTTCATCTGTCTAAGGAACAGTGTCCTAAAGACACCTCAAGAGGTTGAGGATATGAGACGTATTCCCTATGCCTCTACGGTAGGTAGCTTAATGTATGTTATGCTATGCACGAGGCCAGACATTTGCTATGCAGTGGGAATAGTAAGTAGGTACCAATCCAATCCAGGGTTAGATCACTAGACCGCAGTTAAAAATATCCTCAAGTATCTCAGGAGAATGAGGGACTATACGCTTGTGTATGGAACTAAGGATTTGGTCCTTACTGGATATACTGATTCTAATTTTCAGACCAATAAGGATTCTAGGAAATCCACATCGGGATCTGTTTTCAACCTTAACAGGGGAGCTATAGTACGGCGAAGCATCAAGCAGGCATGCATCGTTGACTCCACGATGGAGGCTGAGTATGTTGCTGCTTGTGAAGCAGCTAAAGAGGTTGTTTGGGTAAGGAAATTCCTTACTGATTTGGAAGTTGTTCCAAATATGGAATTTCCCATCACCTTATACTGTGACAACAGTGGTGCGAAAGCCAATTCGAAGGAACCTCGCAGCCATAAGCGAGGCAAGCACATCGAGAGGAAGTATCAACTGATACGAGAAATAGTGCAACGAGGAGATGTGATAGTCACTTAAGATCGCTTGAGCACAACATTGTTGATCCGTTAACAAAGAGACTCTCACACCGCCAAAGTGTTCGAGGTCATCCGGAAAGTCTAGTCTCACGAGATATGTACATAAGCTAATCTAGGGCAAGTGGGAGATACGTAATGGGGTATATAGATGCCCTAGTTTATTGTATTTGTATCTTTGTAACCACTGTTTTAGATTGTAATGTACCCCACTAGAGTTTTAGTTCAAGTGGGAGTTTGTTGGGGTTTGTGCCCTAAAACTCATAGTTTGTAATTTTGTTCTAATTATTGTAATAAAGTGTTATTATTTCAATAAAGAGTTATTGTTCGTTATTTACGATATTGCCATGGTTTTAACCCTAAATCCAATTAACTAAACATCCAAGGCTGTAAAATGTATCATGAACTGAATGTAGTGTACATAAAGGATCTCGGTTTGAGATACAGCCTAAAGGGTCTATAGTAAGGGGATAAGGTTTGGGTACCTTGCCCTAGTAAAACTATGGATGTGGCTAACTTTGTATATGATACAAACACTGTGATCCTAACGTGTTGTGTAGATGACATGTGAGTGGGGATATCCTATGTAATGAGATTAAATAAGACCGAACCGCGAAATAGTAACCACTAGATGTAACTCCGTTGACTAGTTAGGTTTCTATTTCACTAGGATGACTTAGACAACTTGATCTCAATCCTGAGCGGGTTACGAACTCCTGTTTGGGAGGGATTGTCCTTTGACTAGTATGGGTGAGAGTGGCCAGATTCGCCGACTCAATATGCCTACCCTCTTAGGGACAAGACCAAGTGAGCAGTTGGGAACTTAGCCTAGCAAGATGGAATTCACTCCTTCCTGCCTATTAGGGTTAGTAGATGAATGTTCCCTTAAGTGGTGTCTCCGGGACTTGAACAAAGGGCCCGACCCTCTCATTGGCTCGAGAGAGACTTCTGTTTGTTGGTAGAACCACAAACAAATTGTTCATTAGAGGAGCATTGGTACTTAAGGTACAAGATGTAACCCAGGGGTAAAACGGTAATTTGGCCCAGCTGGTGTTACGAATATTCGTGAAGGATTGACTTGCTGTTATTGGTCAATATCCATGGACACAGAAATATATCTGCAGTGAAAAGAGTGCAGATGCGGGACTTTAGTGGAGTGTTCCCGCAGTTAACGAATGTTTATTAGGGGGTTAATGAGATTAACCGAGTAATCTCGTATCGTTAGAGCTTCTGATCTGTAGGTCTATTAGGTCCACCTTCTAGCTCGTAAAGGGTTCTTAGATCGTTTGAATTTGAAATGTTCAAATTCATTAGGGAATAAATTTAATGTATATAGATACAATATAGTATATAGTTTTGGAACTATATATTATAAATTTAATGTGAATATGATTCATATTAAATTATATGAGAGAATTAAATATTTGAAAGAGATCAAATGTTAAATTTAAATGTGAATATGATTCATATTTAAAAACTATAGGTTATAATTTAATTTGCATAAGATGTACATTAAAACTATAGGTTATAGGGATAAATGTGATTAAATATGATTTAATCTTAATTAAATATAAGATATTTAAATTGATTAATTAAATATGATTTAATTAATATAATTAATTTAATATTAAATAAATGGAAACGTGTCAGGAGGACACGTTCCCCACTTCCCTCCAACTCCCTATCGATAGGGAGTGGGGGAAGTGATCCCTCGTTTAATTCTTCTCCAATGTAGAAGAATTGGTTTATCGATCAGTGATTTGAGTTTTGTTGCAACGAAAAATTCTCTCTCTCTCAATTCCCTCTCTCTCACATTCCAATCGTTGGATCCTTCCCACCAAGGAAGATCTAAGTAGAACTTAGAGGATAAGAGGTTTTCCTCGTGGTGTTGTCCCTGTGGAGAAGAAAGAACAGAGGAGAAGAACGTTGTTGAGTTGTTGTGCAAAAGGAGCAAGGAGTTGCTGTTGGGAAAAACTACAAAGGTAATTACGAATTCTCTTTTAGTTTAGTTATTTTCTTAAGCATGTTTGCATGATTAGTTCCATGCCTAATTAGATTAGGAAATGTATGCTTATCTCTGTTTTTTACACCAATGTACTGTTTTTTGTTTTCAACCAAAATAAACTTGCAATTACGATTCCAAAACACGTTTTCGCTGCTCAAGGAGATCTGATCTCCATTACCTCTCTCGCCTAGAGAACAACGGAGAAGATCTAGTGGTAGATCTTTGTACGTGTCGGGTTCGGATCGTTGAGATCGTGAGCAACACCTTGGAGAAAGAATACAAGAAGAAAATCTTTCTTCAAAGGTAACATTATGTTGTCCTAAACTCTTTCTGCATGCTTAATCTTAGATTTTATGATCTTGATATGAATCTGTGTAATAAGATTAAGAACACGCGATTCACAATCGCTTCCGATGCGGGGTTCGATCCCTTCAGATACTAGTTTGCCAAGTTAAAAAAGTCCATCTCAAGAGTTGAGAGTGCCTCAACGTAGTGTGAGAGTCATAACACAACCTGACCGTTACATGGGTTTAACTAAAACCCAAGTCGTCAGATGACGATTGTGAGGATCCATTGACTTATAACCAAGCAATGGTTGACAAGGACAAAGACAAGTGGGTCATAGCCATGGACCAAGAAATGGAGTCTTTGCACTTCAATTCTGTTTGGGATCTTCTAGATAAACCTGATGGGGTAAAACCTATAAGTTGTAAGTGGATCCACAAGAGAAAACGTGGTGTAGATGGAAAGGTGCAAACCTTCAAAGCTAGACTAGTAGCAAAGGGTTATACCCAGGTAGAAGGGGTGGACTATGAGGAAACATTTTCGCCTATTGCTATGGTAAAGTCTATCCGTATCCTACTTGCTATTGTCGCATATTATGACTATGAGGTATGGCAGATGGATGTCAAGACATCATTGTTGAATGGTAATCTTGACGAAAACATCTACATGGACCAACCCAAAGGGTTCATAGAAACAGGACAAGAGCAAAAGGTTTGCAAGCTTAAAAGGTCGATTTATGGACTGAAACAAGCTTCTAGATCCTGGAACATAAGGTTTGATGGAGCAATCAAATCTTATGGTTTTGACCAAAATGATGATGAACCTTGTGTCTACAAGAAAATCATCAATAGTTCTGTCACATTCCTAGTCTTATATGTTGATGATATCCTACTCATTGGGAATGATGTAGGTTATCTTACTGACATTAAGAAATGGCTAGCTACGCAATTCCAAAAGAAAGATTTGAGAGAGACGCAGTTTGTTCTTGGGATCCGGATTGTCTTGAATCGCAAGAATAAAACTGTAGCATTGTCTCAAATCGACAAAGTGTTGTTACGATTTAAGATGCAAGACGCTAAGAAATGTCTATTACCTTTCAGGCATGAGGTCATTTGTCTAAGGAACAGTGTCCTAAGACACCTCAAGAAGTTGAGGGCATGAGACGAATTCCTTATGCATCAGTTGTTTGGAGCCTGATGTATACTATGTTGTGTATTAGGTCGGACATTTGCTTTGCAGTAGGAATGACCAGTAGATATCAATCCAACCCAGGACCAGACACACTAGACGACGGTTAAGACAATCCTTAAGTATTTTCGGAGAACGAGGAACTACATGCTTGTGTATGGAGCTAAGGATTTGATCCTTACAGGATACACAGATTATGACTTTCAAACCAACAAAGATTCTAGAAAATCTACATCAGGGTCAATTTTCACTCTTAATGGAGGAGTTGTAGTTTGGCGAAGTATCAAGCAAGGATGTATCGCAAATTCAACTATGGAAGCCAAGTATGTAGTAGCTTGTGAAGCAGCTAAAGAGGTCGTTTGGCTAAGAAAATTCATGATGGATTTGGAAGTTGTTCCAAATATGAGTTTGTCAATCACACTTTATTGTGATAACCGTGGTGTTGTGGCAAATTCAAGGGAACCCCAAAGTCATAAGAGGGGTAAACACATTGAGTGCAAGTATCACCTGATCCGGGAGATAGTGCATTAAGGAGACGTCATCGTCACGAAGATAGCTTCAGAGCACAACACTGCTAATCGCTTTACAAAGGCTCTCACGGCTAAAGTGTTTGAGAGTCACCTAGAAGGTCTAGGTCTACGTGTTTTACCCTAACTAGGGCAAGTGGGAGTATGTTGTACAAAGGGTATTCAAGTGCCCTAGTTTATTGTATTTACATTATTATAATGTTTATTATGTACTCCACTAGCTTTAGGTCAAGTGGGAGATTGTTGGGGTTTATGCCCTAAACAAGTGTAGTTTTGTAATAATGTTATTCAAATAAATAAAGAGTTATTTATTGTGCTCTCACACATAAACCTAAATTCAATAAACTAAGTTCCAAGGTTAAAATGATAGATCTTGAACAAATGTGTAGCGGACACAAGTTGGATAATGTTCAAGTATATAACCTAAATAGTCTATGGTATACGCATGAGGTTGGAAACCTTATACTAGTAATACCTGGATGCGGCCCGCTTTGTATTTAGTACAAACGAGGTAATCCAACTCGTTCATGTGGTAGACATGCGAGTGGGGGTATCCTGTGCGATGAGATCGTACAAGACTGGACTACAAATTATTAGTCTATTAGTGTAACACCGTTAACAAGATAGGTCTAATAATTTATAGATGATCATTAGTGACTTGACCTGAATCCTGAGCAAGTTATGAACTCCTACTTATGGGGTTTGTCCTTATATTAGTATGGATGAGAGTGGCTTGTAGCAGACTCAATATGCTTACCTTCTCAGGGACAGAACCTTGTAGGTAGCTGGGGACTTAACTCTGCAAGATGGAATTCACTCATTCCTAAATTAGGGAATCCTATAGGTTGTTCTCTTAAGAAGTGAATTCAGGTCTTCAACAATGGGGCCCCGCCCTCTTACTAGCCTAAGAGAGATTAAGTTTATGGTAGGACCATAGACTTGTTGTTCATTAGAGGATCAATAGTGGTTAAGGAGCAAGAGGTAATCACAGGGGTAAAACGATAATTTGACCCAACTGTGATTACGAACAACCTGTGAAGGGTCAAGTCACAGGTATTGATTATATTAATGGACACAACATAGTCTACAGTGAGGAGAGTGCAACTACGAGGCTATAATGAAGTGACTCGTAGTTAATGAATGTTGATTAATTAGATCAAAGAGTTTGATCGGTTAATCTCGTATCATTGGAGCTCATGATCTGTAGGTCCATTTGTTGAGATTTTTGTCCTAATCTCGTGTTTGTAATATATTGTTTGAAATTAATAAGAGTTATTCATTTCATCACTTTTTGTGTCTCATAATATTTATAAACTTTTCCAATAAACTAAGCTCCGTGTCATTGAATTTATGAGAGAACTAAAACTTGAGCGGTGTGTAGTGGACACACGGGGAGGATCACGCTCGAGTTAATGACCCGAACGGCCTATGATGATATGGATAAGGTTGGAGGCCTAATCACGGATACACTGTGGATGCGACCTCTTTGTATTAGATACAAACGAGGTGATCTGACTCGTTCATGTGGTTGACATGCGAGTGGGGGCATCCTGTGCAATGAGATTGTACAAGACCGGATCGTGAATTATTAGACCTATTGATGTAACACCGTTGACAGTAAGGACTAATAACTTCATAGATGACCATTAGTAACTCGACCTGAATCATGAGCATGTTACGGACTCCTGTCTGCGGGGGTCTGTCCTTTGACTAGTACGGGTGAGGGTGGTCACAGTTACTCGCCCAATATGCCTATCTTCTCAGGGACAGAACCAAGTAGGGAGTTGGGAACTTAACTACGCGAGATGGAATTCACTCGTTCCCGCCTTTAGGGAAGCTAGAGGGGTTGTTCCCTTAAGTGTTGTCTCCAGGGCTTGGACAATGGGCGCCCACCTTCTTATTGGCCCGAGAAGGGTGTTGTGTATGGTTGGACCATCACAATATGTTATTCATTAGAGGAGCAGTGGGGACTTAAGAAACAAGAGGTAGAAACAGGGATAAAACGGTAATTTGACCCAGCCGTGTCTACGAACAACCCGTGAAGGGTCGACTCATGGGCATTGGTTATATCGGTGGACATGTAATATTCTCAGACCGACGGGAGTGCACTCACGGGCTATAGTGGAGTGTTACCGTAGCTAATGAATGTTGGTTAACCAAGGTCAAAGAGTTTGTGAGTTAATCTCGGATCATTGGAGCCCGTCCATCGTAGGTCCATTAGGTCCCTCGGTTGGCTCAACTGCAGGTTAAAAGAAGGGTTAATGTTTTGGTGTGAAATTGAAGTGTTCAATTTCACTTTAAGGGCATTTATGTCATTTATATGAGATATGAATGATATAATATATAGTTTAATGTGAATGAGATTCATAATAAACTATAGGTTAGCCTAATTGTTGAATTAGGGCTAATTGGAGAATTTAATTGAGAGCAATTAAATTGGATGTGATTCAATTTAATTAATCTACAATTAATTACAAATGAGATTTGCAATATGAGATATGAGATATCTTATATTATGTGGTTATGCAAATGAGATTTGCATAACTTGTGGTTGTGGTAAAGTGGTAATAATGTGGAGATTTTAACTCCATCATTCCACTATATAATCCCTTCTTGCAAGAAGGAATGTAACCATTCTCTCATTTTTTTGATTTTCATCAAAGAAAAGAAGAATTCTCTCTACTCTCTCTCAATTCTCCTCCCTCTCCAAAACACTAAAGTTCCCACATAACTTCCCTTTTCCAAAAGAGAACAACCGAGACTCCAAGGTGTGGTGTTCGGGTTCTGTTCGTGAGAAGTGTTCGTTGAGATCGAGAAGCACGAAGAGTTCGTGATCTGAGGAAGAAACATTGAAGAGAGTCTTCAACAAGTAAGTACCTCTAAACTTGTTGTTTTTCTTCCTTTTCCAGCATGTTTACCCTAGATCTTTTTTAGATCGTTTTAACAAAATCGAGTTGTGTAATGATACCACGACGATTCGATCGTCTTCCGCTGCGCAGGGATTCTCATTCCCTACACCATTAGGTCCCTCCGTTGGCTCAACATGGAAATATTGAGGGTATAAAGTTTGGAATAAAATTGAAGTGTTCAATTTCATATATGAGGAGATATATCAATTACATGTGATATAATTGATTTAATATAGTTTAATGAGAATTTGATTCACAATAAACTATATACTAAATGGGAGATACCTTATAATTATGTAAATATGCAAATATGATTTGTAAATACATAATGAGAGCACTATAGGGATAGGATGATAATTTTCATCCTATTTCCATATAAATATATGCATGAGATGCACATTTTGGCTATGCAATCCTAAAAAGAGAAACCCTAGTGCTCTCTCTTCTGAAAAGTGTTTTTCACTCCTTCTCTCATATTCTTCTAACTCCAAAAGGGAATCCCACCATTCTCCCTCTCCTAGAGATACAACGAAGAAGACTTAGTGGTGAGATCGATTACATCGGGATCGTTGAGAACGTGAGATCGTGAGGAGCAAGGAGCACTAGAAGATTAAGATCTACAAAGGTAATATGTTGTCCATATCCTTACTTATATGCTTAATCTTTGTAGTTTTGTGTTTTTGATTTGATCTACGTAACAATGTTCAAGAACACGTGATTCAATTCGCTTCCACTGCTGGATTTGATCCCTTCACCACTGCACCACTATTGTCACAATGTAGGGTGATAGGAAATTTGTATTTGGAATAACTTCCAAACCAGTTAAGAAATTCCTGAGCCAAACAACTTCTTTAGTTGCTTCACAAGTAGCTACATATTCAGCCTCCATCGTGGAGCTAGTATGCATCCTTGTTTGATACTTCGCCATACTATAGCTCCCCTATTAAGGGTAAACACTGATCCTGATGTGGATTTCCTGGAATGCTTATTAGTTTGAAAATCAGAGTCAGTTTACCTTGTAAGGATCAAATCTTTAGCTCCATACACTAGCATATAGTCCCTCGTTCTCCGAAGATACTTGAGGATATTCTTAATTGTGGTCCAGTGTTCTAACCTTGGATTGAACTGGTATTTACTGACTATTCCCATAGCATAACAAATGTCAGGCTTGGTGCACAACATAACATACATTAGGCTACCTACTGCAGAGGCATAGGAAATACGTCTCATATCCTCAACTTCTTGAAGTGTCTTAGGGCACTGTTCCTTAGACAAATGAACTCCATGCCTGAAAGGTAATAAACCCTTCTTAGAGTTCTGCATCGAATATTGTACCAAAATTTTATCGATATAAGATGCTTGAGACAGAGCTAACATTTTGGTCTTACGATTCCTTATGATTTAAATCCCAAGAACGTACTGCGTCTCTCCCAAATATTTCATTTGGAATTGGGTTGCCAACCATTTCTTTATGTCAGTTAGGAATCCTACATCATTCCCAATGAGTAGGATATCATCCACATAATGTACTAGGAAAACTACTTTATTGTTGATGATTTTCTTGTATACACAAGGTTCATCAACGTTTTGATCAAAACCAAAAGACTTGATCACAGTATAAAATATTATATTCCAAGATCTTGAAGCTTGCCTCAACCCATAAATGCATCGATTAAGCTTGAAAACTTTTTGCTCCTGATCTTGGGATATGAACCCTTCGGGCTGAAACATATAGATGCTCTTTTCAAGATTACCATTCAGAAAGGCAGTCTTGACATCCATTTGCCAAATTTCATAATCATAAAACGTGGCTATGGACAAGAGAATCCTGATAGACGTAAGCATAGCAATAGGAGAAAAAGTTTCCTCATAGTCAACTCATTCCTTTTGGGTAAAACCTTTTGCTACAAGTCTAGCTTTAAAGGTCTGTACATTTCCACCTGCATCTCTCTTTTTCTTATAGATCCATTTACACCCTATGGGTCTTACCCCTTCAGGTTGATCTACAAGTTCCCATAATGAATTGAAGTACATAGACTCCATTTCAAGGTCCATGGCTTTGACTCATTGGTCCTTGTCTACACCATTCATTACCTATTTATAAGACAATGGATCTTTTATTCCATCATCAGGTATGACCACCTGAGTTTCAGTTAAACCCAAGTAGCAGTCAAGTTGTGAGACAACCCTCCCACTGCGTCGAGGCATTCCCAACAATTGAGAAGGACGAGACTGACTAGATGTGTTAGCTCCTTCATCAACTCTTGAAGAAGGTCCAGTTTGGTCAACAACTCTTGTTGACTATTCAATAGCTTCATTTAATACTAGTTTGTTATATGGTTTATGGTTCCTCATGTGGTCTTCCTCCAAGAAAGTGGCATTTGTCGATACAACTACCTTGTTTTCTAGTGGGTCGTAGAAAAGACCACCTCTCGTTTATTTGGGATAGCCTACAAATAGGCATAATCTTGAACGAGGTTCCAACTTCTTTGGATTTGTCACTAGCACGTGTGTAGAACAACCCCAAATCCTAAAGTGGCACAAATGAGGTTTACAACCTCTCCATAACTCAAAAGGTGTTTCAGAAACACTATTTGAGGGAATATTATTCACGATCTGAATCGCAATCTCTACTGCGTGACCCCAAAACGAGTCAGACAATTATACGTAACGAGTCAGGCAATTAAACGTAACTCATCATAGAACGAACCATGTATAACAATGTTTTGTTTCTCCTTTCTAATACACTGTTTTGCTGAGATGTACCAGGCGCTGAGAGTTGGGACTGGATTTCATGTTCTATCAAATAGTCTTGGAATCTTATGTCCATGTACTCTCCACCTCAATCAAATCGATGTGTTTTAAGTGTTTTACCTAACACATTTTCAACCTCAGTCTTGAACTCTTTGAACTTTTCAAGAGCTTCAGACTTATGATGCATTAAGTATAAGTAACCATACCTTGAATAATCATCTATAAACGAGATAAAATATTTGTACCCTCCTCTAGCCTTTACATTCATTTGACCACAGAGATCTAAATGTACAAGGGTTCTTTGGCACAAAGACGTTTTCCACTCAAAGATCTTTTGGTCATTTTTCCTTCCTAGACATGAATCACATAAAGGTAAAGAATCATCTCCTAACTGGCTTAGAAGTTCATTCTTTACTAGTCTCTCGATCCGATTGAGATTAATGTGACCAAATCTTAAATGCCAAAGAAAGGTATTGTTACTTGGAGAAATTCTTTGCCTTTTTGTTTGAGTATTAGCAGTTTTAAACATCTCATGATTTAAAATTGTTTTAGTTTAAGTTAGTCTTAACACAAACATATTATTTTCTAACTTTGCAGATCAAATAAAGACACACTTTCTCAAAATGAACGCTTCATTAAAAGAAAACTGTACAGAATATTCTTGTTCAAGCAAAAAAAAAAAAAAGATATTAAGTTCCTCTTAATTCTAGGACCTATGTACAGATTTTTCAAAAATAAAAATCTATCTCTAAAAACTAATTTGGTATCTCTCACTGCATGAGCTGAGACGGTGTCACCTGTTCCAACCTTGAGAGTCATCTCACCTTTTTCAAGCTGCGAGAAGGAACTAGTTTCCTGTAAAGAAGAACAAACATGATTAGTGGCCTCTGAATGAAGTATCCAAGCAGAGTCATCGTTTTCCACTAAGCAAGTTTCTAAGACAAGTAAATCATATTTACCTTTTTTCTCCTTTTTCTTTTCAGCGAGGTACTTCGAGAAATTGTGTTTCCAATGTCCGTCGACGTTGCAGTGGAAACATTTTCCTTTATCTGCAACTTTCTTTCCCTCAAGAGTCTTCCCCTTTCCTCCTTTCATCTTCTTCTAGATCTTTTTGGAACTAGAAATTGAACCTACAGACTTGGTTCCAGAGGATGAACCCTTCTGAAACTTTATGGAATGGACAAACAGATTTGTCTCTCCTGCACCTAGTCCCTTACTTTTCATAAGAGACTGACAAGTCTATAGCTCATTCAGGAGGATATAGTCAGGTTATACTGAATCTTATTCATTAGCGCATTGCAGAAAACTCTTCAGAAGTGTGATAGTTTGTGTTCGTAGAGAACAAAAACTAGGAGTGTTTGCCAGAATTTTGGAGAATAGTTCTTCAAAGGTAAGTTTTCTAAAAACTTATCTATTTTTTTGTTGAATTATGCTTTAGTTTAATCTTATTGTAATTTTTCAATTAACAATAAATCAATGCAAAATACGATTAAAATCGCTTCTGCAAGGCATTTAATCACATCAGACGCTACCCTACATCTGCACATTTTTATAATAGCTTTAGCGTCTAGACGCTGCACCTAGGGGCATAATGGTAATTTTACTTATTCACTTCACTCGGGGCACGAATGACCTCCAATTTGACTCATTTTACCCCCAATTGGATCATTCCTTCAAAATTGCACTCTTGCGTGAATTTCCAACAAAATAAACAAATATTCATATAAAATCAACCAAACTAACAAGAATTAATCAAGAAATATAGGACTATTTTGAGTCCTATCAATAAAGCTGGGTTACAACTCCTACTATGTCGAGGTAGTCCAACTCTTGAGATGGATGTACTTGACTCGATGTACTAGTATCAACAACTTTTGTTGACGTATTAGCACCATCAACAACTCTTGTTGATGTACTGTCGACTTCATCTAACACATTCTACTGCGTAGTTTGTGATCTCTGATGTGGTATTCTTCTAAGAAAGTAGTGTTTGTTGATACATACATTTTATTTTCTTCTGGGTCAAAGAAGTACCCACCTCTCATTTCCTTGGGGTACCCTACAAATAGGCATACTTTAGAACGAGGTTCTAACTTCTTTGGGTTTGTTGCAAGTACATGCGTTAGACATCCCCAAATCTTGAAGTGTTGTAAACTACCTTTACGACCTCCCCATAACTTGAAAGGTGTTTCGAAAACGCTTTCCATGGAATGATGTTCAGTATCTAAATTGTTGTCTTCACTGCATAACCCCAAAACGAGTAAGGTAAATGAACATAGCTCATAATTGATCGAACTATGTCCATCAGGGTTCTGTTTCTCCTGTCTGATATACTATTGTGTTGAGTGTACCAAGTTTTAAGAGTTGGGATGTGATTCCATGTTCTATCAAATAGTTCTAGAATCTTAAGTCCATATACTCTCCACCACGATCTAATTAAAGTGTCTTAATAGTTTTACCTAACAAATTCTCAACTTTAGTATTATACTCTTTGAACTTTTTAAGAGCTTTAGACTTATGCTGTATTAGGTAAATATACTCATATCTTGAATAATCATCTATAAAAGAGATGAAATATTTGCACCCTCCTCTGCCTTTAACATTCATTAGACCACAAAGGTCTGAATATATAAGAGTTCTTTGGCTATATAACTTTTTCCAGTAAAAGGTATTTTAGTCATTTTACCTTCAAGGCATGATGATTCACATACTGGTAAAGAGTCATATCCTATCGAGATTTATGTGATCTAATCTTAGATATGAAAGAGAGGTATTTTTTTTTAGAGAAACTTTTTGTCTTTTAGTCCATTATGTTGTTGTTTTAAACAACTCAGTATTTAGACTTGTTTTAATTAATGTTGGCCTTATTATATACAAGTTATTTTCTAAGGGATTTGAAGATATTGAATACCATTTCTTTAAATAAATGCTTTATTTACATGAAAAGAAATAAACAACAATTGTTCCAAAAGACAATAAACTGAAATTAAGTTTCTCTTAATCTTGAGAACTACATACATATTATCTAATAACATATATTTTTTCTTGTAAAAAATAACTTGATGTTGCACACAACAACAACCGAGACGACCTCCTCAATTCCTACTCTGAGTGTCATCTCCCCAGCCTCCAGCTACCTCTAGGAACTAATTCCCTAAAAAGAAGAATAAACGTGATTATGGCCCCCTATTTTGGGGGGTTTTGCCCTAAACTCGTGTCTTGTAAATGTACTTTTGTTTATCTTTGTAATAAAAGTGTTATTCATTCATTTAGACTCACATATTAAACTAAATTCCAATAAAGAATCATCCAAAGGTCATTTCATGAAACTTGAACCGTATGTAGAGACATAAAAGAGGATTATGTTCAAGTAATAGCCTAAAGGGTCTATAGTATATTGATAAGGTTAGGTATCTTATCCTCGTAATACTATGGATACGACCCACTTTGTATTTGATATAAACAAACTGATTCGATTCGTTCATGTGGTAGATATACAAGTGGGGGTATCCTGCACGATGAGTTCTATAAGATCATATCGAGAATTATTAACCAACTATTATAACACTGTAACTGTTAACGGTTTAGGTTTAATAATTCATAGATGACCATTAGTAACTCGATCTTAATTTTGAGTGGGTTACGAACTCCTGTCCGCGAGGGGTTGTCCTTTGACTAGTATGGGTGATAGTGGCTTGAGTCGCCGACTCAATATGGCTACCTTCTTGGAGACAAAATCGAGTGAGGAGTTGCGAACTTAACTCCAGAAGATGGAATTCACTCATTCCCAAACATAGGAAAAATAGATGAATTGTTCCCTTAAGTACTGACTTTTGGACTTGAACATTGGGGCCCCACCCTTTCATTGACCCGAGAGAGACTTTATTTATGGTCGGACCATAAACATGTTGTTCATTAGAGTATCAGTGGTACTTAAGGAGCAAAAGGTAATCACATGGGTAAAATGGTAATTTGACCCAACTGTAATTACGAACAACTCGTGAAAGGTCGACTTACGGGTATTGGTTATATCGATGGATATAACTTGTCCAACAGTAAGGAGAGTGCAACCACGAATTTTTAGTGGAGTGACTCGCGGTTAATGAATGTTGGTTAACTCGGTCAAAGAGTTTGATTGATTAACCTCTATCATTTGAGATCATAAATCTGTAGGTTCATTAGGTCCCTCCACTAACTCACTAAGGATTAACAAGTATCATTCATCTTGGAAAAAAATTGAATTGTTCAAATTCTATAAAGGAGATATATCAATTATATGTGATATACTTGATATAATATAAAGTTTATTATTAATAAGATTCAAAATTGAACTTTATGGTAAAATTTAATTAGGTTCAATTTTACATTCATGAATTTAATTCATACTAAACCTTTAGGACAAAATTGATTTGAATGAGATTCAAATCAAAACTATAGGTGATATGAGAGAAATGCACTAGAATCTGATTCAATAAAGTATATGATGCTTTATTATTCATTTGCATAATGTAATTTTTGGTGGAATGAATAGGTGAGTGGATGGAGATACCTCCATCATCACTCATTGTAAATAAGTATATTTAGATGCATTTTTTGGTCACTTGTCTCATTTTTGGAAATTGGGATTTCCATAAAACTTCCACCAAAAACATTTTCTCTAAAAAAGCTCACTCTCTCAATTCTCTCTACTTTAAAAAAGGGTTCCCACAAACCAGTTCCTTACAGGAGAATAACATAGAAGATCCAATTGGAGGTTTCCAAATTTCTTCATTGAGATCGAGGATCGAGATTCGTGAAAGAGGATTACAAGAAGAAGAATTCTTCAAAGGTAATTTCTAGATATCTTCTTCTACCTTAATTTGTATGCTTAAACTTAGATGTGTGTTGTGTAATTCGTTGTAAAACTGATTGCAAACTACAATGTAAATTGCTTCCACACGAGATTCAATCTCATTACCCTGAATCAATTATCCAGACATAATCATCATTCTCCACTAAGTAAGTTTCTATAGCAAGTAAATCATATTTTCCTTCTTTTTCTTTTTTTTCTCGGCCATGTACTTCAGGCAGTTCTTCTTCCAGTGCCCGTTCACGTTGCAGTGGAGACATTTTCCTTTGTTTGCAACCTTGGCCTTCTTGTCCTTTTTGGAAATAGCGAGATCATCTTTATTCCCCTTACTACTACCTTCTTCTTCTTGCCTTTTGGGCCAAAAGATGAAGTCCCAGATTTAGTCATAGAGGTTTGAACCTTTGTATAATTTCCTAGAGGCAACATTTACCTCACCTTTCCATCCCTTGATTTTCATCAGAGACTGGTAGGTCTGGAGTTTACTCAAGAGAGCGGTAAGATTATATTCAATCTTGTTCATAACCACATTGCTATGAAATTGAAGGAAACTCCTTGGAAGAGTCTCTAGAATAAAGCTAACTTGATTGGACTCGTCTATGGCAACATTGTTCATCTCCACGGTGTTGAAATGAACCATCTGAAGGGATTGAATCCCGCAGCGGAAGCGATTGTGAATTGCGTGTTTTTTATTTTGTTACACAGATTACATTCAAGAACGGTATATCTAAGATTAAACATGCTTTACAACAAGGACACCAAGAAAATTACCTTTGAAGAACGTTTTTTTCTTGAGCTCCTTCTCCCACGATCACGATCTCAGCAACTCGAACCCGAACGTATGAAGATACCACCACTAGATCTTCTTCGTTGTTCTCTAGGTGGGGAGGAAGGTGGGTTCTTTTAGGGTGAGATGTGGAGATTTTGAGAGAAGTTGTGTTTGGAACTTTTCCAACAACACAATAATATGGAACCCTTGGATTACCAAAGATTAGTCTCAAAGTTGCATCTCATTCAACTATTTATAGGGAAATAGGATGGAAATTACAATCCTATCCCTCCTTCATTCTCTCATTAGTATATAATTGATATGTGAATCTAATTAACGTTAAAACCATATATTATATCAATTATATCACATATAATTGATATAACACCTCATATATGAAATTGAACACTTCAATTTTATTCATAACTTTATACCCTCAATATTACCATGTTGAGCAAACAAAGGGACCTAATGGACCTGCAGTTCATGAGCTCCAATGATGTGAGATTAACTGATCAAACTCTTTGATCCAGTTCAATATTCATTAACTACAAGTCACTCCACTATAGACTTGTAGCTGCACTCTCCTCACTGTAGATTATATTGTGTCCATTGATATAATCATTACCCATGAGTCGACCCTTCACAGGTTGTTCGTAATCACAGCTGGGTCAAATTATCGTTTTACCCCTGTAATTACCTATTTGTTCCTTAAGCACCATTGATCCTCTAATGAACAACAAGTCTATGGTCCTACCATAGACTCATACCCTCTTAAGTCAGTTTAGAGGGTGGGTCCCCGTTGTTCAAGACCTGGACTCAGTTCTTAAGAGAACAACCTATCTAATTCCTTAGTGTAGGAATGAGTGAATTCCTTCTTGCATAGTTAAGTTCCCAGCTACCTACGAGGTTTTGTCCCTGAGAAGGTAGGCTTATTGAGTCGGCTACAAGCCACTCTCACCCATACTAGTTTAAGGACAACCCCCTATAAGCAGGAGTTCTTAACTTGCTCAGATTCAGTCGAGTCACTAATGATCATCTATAAATTATCGGGCCTTATCCTCGTTAACGACGTTATAATCGTTAGACTAATAATTTCTAAATCCCGGCCTTGCATGAATTCTTCATACACAGATACCCCCACTCGCATGTCAACCACATGAATGAGTTGGATTACCTCATTTGTACTAATTACAAAGTGGGTCGCATCCATGGTGTTACCAGAATAAGGTTTCCAACCTTATTCATATACCATAGACCATTTAGGTTATACCTTTGAACACAATCCAAATAGTGTCTACTACACTGATGTTCAAGATACATTATAACCTTGGAGCTTAGTTTATTGGATTTATATAGCAAGAATATAATTTTACCAAAACAAATAACTCTTTATTTATTTGATCAAAATTACATAAGTTTAGGGCATAAATCCCAACACCATCATATAGACAACATGTTTCCGAACAAATGTTCCCTTCTCCATTCGAACATTGAAGATATACTTGAGGGCATGGTGTTTGATCTGTAAGGACTATTGTGCAAACATTTCTATCAACAACCCCATAATCTCTGGAGCAGAGGCCATGTTCTCATGCTTCTTGGCTAAAACATCAGTTATGCTAGCCAAGATGTAGACTTGGGCCTTGTCATTGACCTTCATCCATCTGTCATAGGCATTTCAAACACTTTGTGATGCATTCGAACTTGGGACTTGAGGACATTCCTCAGTCATGACAAATTTAAGATCATCGACCATGAAGATAGTGTATACGTTATTTTTGGAGGTTGTATAGTTCTCGCCAGTTAGCTTTTCAACGACTAAGAGAGAAATAATCGAACTCGACATTTTGCTAAAAAAATTAATTTATTTATATTAGATTCTTGCAAAAAACTATTTGATAAATCCAATCAGATTTTTATAAATTTAACAATGATCCCCTAATTCATTTATATTGCAATGATTTGGAACAACAACCAGTGAAAGGTAGTTAGTTACTCCTTCACTGAATTGAGTGATAGCATGCAAATATGCTATCTTATTTCTTATATTTCAGCTAGCTTTTATACTTAAAATGTGGGCTTTTCATGGCATTTTATGGTTAATTTCAGGAAACCGAGCTTGAGAAGAAAAAATAGTGTTCGATACAATTTTGGTGCAATTTGGAGCATGTGTATGCTTAATTAAAGACCCAAGAAAAATATAGAAGTATTTTGAGTATAAAAAATATTCTAAGAGATTTTAAATCGAACCACGATTCCAACGCATCAAATCGGAGGTCATTTGGACACTCGAGCGAAAAAATATGGCAAAAATGGTTGCAGTGGGCTATCTGGCCGCAAGAGCGTCTCAACGCTATGGAAAACGCAAACATGCGTTGTTTTATGCGGCACAACATTGCGACGCTGTCCCTAACGTCTCAACACTGTGCTGATTTCCTATATATACATATGAACCCATTCGAAGGGACAACCAATTTGGAGACCTAAATACCATAATTTTGATTTCTTCACTTATTTTGGGGCTTAAAGGACTATTTTGGAGGCGAGGAACGTGAGTTCAAGCTGTATATCGTGGTGAGGTTTGAGAACGAAGATCGACACGTGCCATTAGAGTTTTTCTTTCTCTTTATCAATTGCAATTGTTTTTATGGATTTTAGTGATAAGTTTAGTATTTTATTATTCAAATCATGTGGAACTGAACTTAGTTTAGGGATTGATGTAGCCGCTGAACTTTTTGTCTTATTTTGATTTTCTTGAATTGAATTTACAATAGTTTTGTGTGCATTTGGTATTCTTAAAGCTTGTATGCTTCTAGCCAAAGTTTACATGTTCCCTTGACTTTAATAGTTGCTTGAAAAAGAATCAATTAAGTTAGAATAATTAATTGCACATCTATTTCTTAAATCCTTACATGAAAATGGAGGGTTCTCTTGGAGGCATTATAGAAAGTAATTTATATCAATGTTATTTTATTAAAGTTTAGACAGACATGTTAGACTTATAAAATGATATGAGTTCCAATTGAACTCGAGAGATTATTTTGGTCATTTAAACTTTATGTTCAAAGTGTTGTTTGTTTAATCTAGAATTAATTGAATAAGTTATTAGTTTAAGGAGGGAAAGTTAAAAGAAAAAAAAAAAAGAAACGTCTTTCTGTAAATTTTAGGCCAGGGAACAAAACAATGGGGGGGGGGGGGGGCATCACGAGTTGACGAGTCCTATTCTGTATTAGCAATTCACAGACGGTTGACGACGAGCCAAATTGGGCGGAGGAGCGAGAGCTTGAAAGACACAGAAATGGCGAATCGCACGATCAACTGCAAGACAGAAGTAGGGAAACCCCTTGTAGCTCTGATTTGCGGTTCGTTGGTTTATTACCATTGCGCCTATCGAAATTCCAGTCTCCTCTCCCTCGTTGCTGACGTTTTCATCGTTCTTCTTTGCTCTCTCGCCATTCTTGGCCTTCTCTTCCGCCATATGAATGTCTCGTAAGCACACCCCCGTTTTCCTCTCTGTTTTGTCTTTGCGCCCAATTATGTGTTTTCTTCGATCGTTTATTGGATAACAGATGATCCTTTTTTCGTTGCTTGCCTTGTCCGTTCATGTGAAGCCTATGCTTGTAGGGTATTTTCTTGATTGGAGAACTTCTTGGAGATTATTTAAAATCGTTGGGATTTTGATAAGAATTCAATGTCAACGGACATATTAGTCGGTTTCAATTTTTATAGATTTCTTGAAAGAAATGTCGTTGAACTTAGGTCCTCCATCTGTATACATATCCTTGTCGTCGTAATGATCTTGAGTTGTAATCTGTAAACCAAAATTCAAATGATTTGCAGGGTACCGGTGGACCCACTTGAGTGGCAAATATCGCAGGATACTGCTAATAGTATGATTGCTTGGTTAGCCAATACCATAGGTGCGGCTGAGTCTGTTCTGAGAGTGGCAGCAACAGGACATGACAAGAGGCTTTTTGTTAAGGTATTCCTCTCATTAATTTGTACGTTTGTCCGCTTCTACACAGTTTTGCTCTCACTAACTTGTACGTTAGTCCGCTTCTTCACAGCTTTGGTATCTAATAACTAGACTCCCTTTTAGTGAGTTTTATGTTCTTGTAAGAACTCGAATAGGAGAATCTGAAATTGCATATTAGTAAGAAGCACACATTCACTTCTTTCTACAATCCAATATGCCCGGGACTTTTTATGGTCTTCTGATTAGAGAGGATCAAGTGTACCATAGTCAGCCTTGTGGCACGCCAAAGTCTTTTGACAACTTAACATTGGGTGAACCTTTACGTGAATAAAGTTTAGTACCTATTTCATAGGAAACTTAAAACCTTTTGTTCGTGGCAGGCTAAGAAGCACATACATGGATATGCAACACAAAGATGGCGAAGGCATATAAATCCAAATATTGTGCTTGCTTCTATCAAATTACTACGAGAGCCTTGGGCATGACATGAGTGAGGAAAATGGATAATTGAATTGTAGCAATGAACACAAGAAGGTTGATCCCCAAAAAAGTGAAGTTCTTTGCTTGGCAGGTGATGTGTGAGAGAGTGAACAACTTAGATTGTGTTAGGTATCCAAACTCAGAAAATACTAAGAATGCAAAGAAACTAATATATTGCAATATCAATGAAGAAAATTACAATATCGATAGCCTTTTGAGAGGGTTTTATCTCTCTCACAACCAATCCATTAAGGATTGACTCACCAAAAGATGACCTCCTTTCTACAAACCCTATTCCTTTTATTTATAACCAAAACTCTCTAGCTAATTACCCTTAATATCCTTGCTAATTACTACTATCTCCAAGATAACCCTATTAGTACTCTCACAATGCTCCCCTCTGATACCAATTTGTTAGGTATCCAAAAATAGAAAATATGAAAAAACACAAAGACTCTAATATATTGCAATATCATGGAACGTTACAATATAGCAATAGCCTTTCGAGAAGGCTATCTCTCTCCCAAAGTCCCACAATGGACACTCTACTAAAATGATTCCCACCAAATTAAGGATCCTAATACCCCTATTTATAACCAAGACACCCCTAGCTAAATTCCCACAATATCCCTCATTGATATACTACTAATCTCCCACATAAAACCCATACTATACCATACTAGTACTCTCACAATATCGAGCACTTCAAAACACACCTTGTCCTCAAGGTGTGGGTCAACCATTACAACAGTTAAACCAAAGATCCAACAAAAAAATAAAATAAAATGAAGACCCCAAATTAAAAAAGCATAACCCAACCCCAAATTCCCATAAAGCACTAGCAAACTTGCTGTCTCATTATTCCTTTTCAAAAAGAAATGGGTCTTGTCATGGCAATCTAGCCCATATGCCAAACCGGAGTTCATGCTGCAACTTTTTCTAACTCTTGGCCCCACCTCCTGCACTTCACGTGGTTAGGAATTTGGTTTTCCACTCTTCATGAAAATTGCAACACCTTCCCCAACCTTTCTTCTTCGTCCATTCGCAGGTGAACACTTGCATCACCTTTCCCAACCTTTTTTCTTCTTCGTCCTTCCCAACATTTGCATCACCTCGTCCTACGTTTTCTGGTGGTGATTGATCAATGGAGATGGCCGGCGACATCGATGTAAAGCAGGACACAATTTCGGCTAAGGTTATTTTCTTCAAATAGGTAGCGTGTTGCCATTTTGGGTCAAGTTTTAGGTTCAAAACAAAGAACAACCCAACCCAAAACCCATTGGGTGAAACCATCTTATTTTCTGCCATTGAAAAACAATGGGCCTCATTCAATCTAATTTACCACTAGCCCATTAAAAATCAGCTGGTAAAGCTTCAATTCAAGAAGCCCGAGGTCCCTTCTCTTCTAGAATCCTCCAATCCCACGTGATTAAGATTAGGGTTTATCACCCCCACATCCTCTTCTTCTTTTACGTGCTCGACCAACCTGGGACCCATCTGCGCACAAAATTTGTAATGACGTCGTCTCCACGAGTTCATCTCCAACACAAATGCCCTTGCTGCAGGTAATTGCTTCCATCAGTGATTTTTTTCACGATCTTCTCCTTATGATCCTTCTCCTGCAACTTCACAATCCTTGCGTCAATGCCCTCTCTGAGGTTTTGTCTTCGACCACACATGCCAACATTGTCGAAAATGGCCTTTATCGGTCTTTTCCCTTCTTTTTTTCGAACCTTGCTGGTACCGAAGCCTTCCCTCCCCCTTAATGGCCGATGGTCCCACCCTCGAAATCCAACCTTCGACATGCTGAATATTCCACCTCATTCGTGCGTGGTCTTCGAACTCTGATTGAATACATGTTGGTCTCCTCTCAATCGCCTCTCTCTGATCTACTTTTTTGACTGTCACGCAAGATTCGTCTTCCCACTAGCCTACTCTTCTTCTCAATCATTTTCACTAGCTTCTCTTTTTCTCCATCTTTCTTGCACAGAGAGGATTCATCTTCATCGGCGACCTTCCACGATTCTTCCTTCTCTTATACCATCTTTTGCGCTGTTATTGTGAAAGTGAATTGAACCTTGCCATTGGAAATTTCAAACAATATAGTGGTCATGGCTCTTTGACTCTCTATTTCTGCCACCAATCGATCCATGATCTCGACTATCCTCTGTAAAGCTTCTTTCATTTCAACCACATCCTTCTCTATTCTCGCCAACAAGAGCATAGCTCAACTGGCATCAAGTATGACTCATGATCAAGAGGTCATGGGTTCGAATCCCCCCACCCCCAATTGTTGATGTACTAAAAAAAACCACATCCTTCTCTATTCTCTCTTTCGATTGTTTTTGTGCCATTCTCTAGGATGAACGCCCTCTAATACCCATTTGTTAGGTATCCAAACTCAAAAAAATACTAAGAACACAAAGAAACTAATATATTGCAATATCAATGAAGAAAATTACAATATCGATAGTATTTTGAGCGAGCTATGTCTCTCCGCAACCAATCCACTAAGGACGTACTTACCAAAATATGACTTCCTTTCTACAAACCCTATTCCTTCTTACTAATTACTATTCGGAGCCCTTCGGAAAAGTCTCCTAGTGGCCGGGAAACGAGATCTATGTGGACGTTTAATAAACTTATTGGGAACTGCTCCCTGTTTGATCTTCCCCTAGGTAATGGACGTTTTACTTGGGCAAACGCAAGGGCTAGGAGCTGTATTGATAGGGTTTTATTGTCCACAGGTTGGATGGATGCCTTCTTTAACGCTAGCCTAAGGCTAGGTCCTAGAATCACCTCTAACCACTGCCCGCTTTTTTTGGACTCTGGGTCTCCTAAGTGGGGCCCGTGTCCCTTTAGATTCGAGAACATGTGGCTGGAGCACCCTTCTTTTAAGGCCTCCCTCTCGGCTTGGTGGCAGAGGAGGGTGACTGGAAATTGGGAAGTGTATCGGTTCATGGGTAAGCTTAAGGCTCTTAAGGAGGTGTTGAAGCCTTGGAATTGCGATGTTTCTGGCGATGTGAGGGTGAAGAAGCAAGAGGTCTTAGGCCATCTTAAATCCTTGGATAGTTTGGAGGAGGAAGGGGGTTTGAGTGAGGCTCTCAAGGAGGAGCGCTACTCGGTTAAAAAGGAGTATGAGGAGTTGGTTTGGAAAGAAACGATGAGCTGGAGTCAAAAGACAAGATTAAGATGGGCTAAGCTTGGTGACGAAAATTCTGCTTACTTTTTCATAGAGTTGCGAGTGGAAGACGCAACAATAATGTCATCCTATCTTTAGAAAATGGATTAGGTGAGGTTGTGTGGGAGCCGAGGAAGATTGAGGAAGAGATTATCTCTTTTTATTCGAGCCTTTATGCCCCTCCTATGTGTAAGCGTGGGTTTCTGGAGGGAATAGAGTGGAGTCCTATCCCTGATGAGGCCTACTCGTCCCTTGTTAGCCCCTTTACCCTTGAAGAGATTCGTCAAGTGGTCTTCAGCTTTGATAGAAGCAAAGCCCCTGGGATTGATGGTTTCTCTCTGGATTTCTTCCAGGATGGTTGGGATACCATTAAAGAGGATCTTTGGAAGGTCTTCTGTGAGTTTTTTGAGCGGGGGATTCTGGATAGCTCCCTTTCCGACACTCTGGTTTGTTTGATTCCTAAGAAAGAAGGGGCTAGGAAGGTGGGAGACTTTAGGTCGTTTAGTCTGGTGACAAGTGTGTATAAGATTATCGCTAAGGTGCTTGCTTGTAGATTGAGGAAAGTTCTTCCCCTAACCATTGCGGACTCATAAGGAGCCTTTGTGCAAGGTAGACAGATATTAGATCAATCCCTGATAGCTAATGAGGTTTTAGAGGATTATAGATCAACAAACCAGGAATGAATTCTCTTTAAGATTGATTTTGAGAAGGCGTACGATCATGTTGATTGAGATTTTCTGGATAAAGTCATGGCCAAGAAAGGTTTTGGATATAAATGGAGATCGTGGATGTGGAATTGCGTGAGAACGGTTAGTTACTCTTTTCTAGTGAATGGTCGTGCGAGGGGTCGTATCTGCGCTACGAGAGGTCTGAGACAAGGGGATCCTCTTTCACCCTTCCTTTTCCTCTTGGTGGTTGATGTTCTTAGTAGAATTATATCGCAGGGGGTGGAGAGTGGGATTCTTGAGGGGTTTAGGGTAGGTACTGAAGATTATTTGTCTCTCATCTCCGGTTTGCGGACAACACCCCGTTCTTTTGCTCTGGTAATGAGGAGTCCTTCGTTCACCTAAATAATCACCTTGCCTTTTTTGAATCTATCTCTGGGTTGCATATCAATAGGGTCAAATGCCAGCTCGTGGATGTGAATTGTGATCCTGGGAAGCTGAGAAGGTGGGCTGATATGGTCGGTTGTGAGGTGGGTTCCTTGTCGTCGTCTTATTTGGGTCTTCCTCTTGGGCATAACCCGAGGTCTTGTTTGTTTTGGGACTCAGTGGTGGTTAGCCTCATGGAAGAAGTGTTTCTTTTCAAAAGGAGGTCGTCTCACCCTGATTCAGTCTGTCCTGAGTGGTATCGCTATCTATTTCATGTCTCTCTTCACACTGCCTGTTACGATGTGCAATCGTATTTAGAAGTTAATGCAAGACTTATTGTGGGAGGGTGTGGAAGAGGGTGGCGGAGCCCATTTGGTTAATTGAGCCACAGTGTCTAAACCTTTGGACCTCTGGGGGTTGGGGGATTGGTAATTTGAGAGCTCGTAACAAGGCTTTGTTTGCCAAATGGTTGTGGCGCTTCCACAATGAAACTTCCACTCTCTGGCATAGGGTCATTGTGAGCAAGTATGGGGAGTCCCCCTCTAAGTGGGTTGGTATGTTGAGGATCCCACATTGGAAAAGTGGTGAGAAACCTCACAATATATAAGATTTGTGGGTTACTCCTCTCATGGCCAATTGGTTTTGAGATGGAACCCCATATAATCTAATATGGTATCAGAGCCCATTAAACCCAAACGGGTATTCGGTCCACAAATTGAAATTGGGATCCGATCCAAGAATGGTGAACCCAAAGAGGTACCATCTTGAGGGGGCATGTTGAGGATCCCACATTGGAAAAGTGGTGAGAAACCTCACAATATATAAGATTTGTGGGTTACTCCTCTCATGGCCAATTGGTTTTGAGATGGAACCCCATATAATCTAATATGGTAGTGATCGGGGAGGTACCTTTAGATGTCCTTGGGCTGGTATTGCGGAGGGTTTTCCTTTTTTCTCTGAGTTTGTTCATTGTCAGGTGGGTAATGGGGAGGATACCTTGTTTTGGGAAGATAGGTGGTTGCGGGATGAATATCTTTGTTCTGTTTTTCCACGTCTTTATCATTTGTCTCGTTCTAAACATAAGAGGGCGACTGATGTTTTATTTCATTCGGGTCTTCTTGCGAACCCCTCTTTCAGTTTTCAGCGTGCCTTATCTAATAGGGAGACGACCGATGTTATGTCCCTCCTCTCGCTTTTGGAAGATCTTCTGTGTTGTCCAGAAAGGAAGGGCACCCGTTGTTGTCGTCCCGATCCTATTGCGGGGTTTTTGTGTCGTTCCTTTTTCCTTTCTTTGGTTAATCCTCCTCCTCCTACTTCACAGGGGGTGTTTGCCTTTGCCTTAGTTTGGAAGGTGAGAATCCCAAAGAAAGTTAAGTTTTTTACTTGGCAGGTCCTTCACGGAAGAGTCAATACTTTGGATAGGGTCTCGAGAAGATGGCCATCGCTGGCCGGGCCTTGGTGCTGTATTCTCTGTAAGAAGGCGGCAAAGGACATTGACCATTTGTTTTGGAGGTGCGAGGTGGCTCAGGACGTGTAGAAGCATTTTGTCGGAGAGTTTGGGCTCCCCTTTTTTGGAGGGTGGGGATTGTAGAGAGATTTTGGTGGAGTTTCTTTTGCATCCCCAGGTTCGTGGGGAGGGACTTTTTTGTGGAGGGCTGGGGTTTGTGCTATTCTTTGAGGGCTTTGGGGGGAGAGAAACAATAGAGTCTTTCGAGGGGTCGAACGATCCTCTTTTGATATTTGGACCCTCACTAGATTCTATGTTTCTCTCTGGGCCTCGGTGGCTAAACCTTTTTGTAATTATCTTTTAGACTTTATTTTTCTTGGGTGCAGCGCTTTGTTGTAAGCTCCCCCTTGCCCTTTTGTGGGCTTGTTTTTTGTACGCCTGTGTATTCTTTCATTTTTTCTCAATGAAAGCTTGGTTTCTCATAAAAAAAAATCATTTGTTGTGGGATTACCAATTTGCTTATTCCCTTTGGAGCCTGTGCTTAAGTTCTTTTGGTCTCGACTATGCTCGAAGCAGAGATTGTGAATCTATTGAGGAGGTGCTCTTGAATTCTCCCTTTCTTTTGATCTTCACTAAGCTCAAAGCAGAGGTTGTGAATCTATTGAGGAGGTGCTCTTGAATTCTCCCTTTCTTGATAAGTACAGAATTCTGTGGCTGACTTTTTATTTTTTGCAGCTTTGTGCTGGGATTTGTCTGGGGAGGAACAATGAGATTTTTAGAGGGGTGGAGAGATCTTAGGAGTAAGTATAAGAGTTTCTTAGGTTAATGCCTCCTTGTGGGCATCTGTCCAGCGGCCATTTTGTATTCTTAGCTTGGTTTTATTCTCTTGGATCTTGTAGTTAGTTGTGTTGTGAGTTTCTTTTTGCTAGCTTGTTTTTTGTATGCGTTTGTACGTTCCTTCATTTTACTTAATGAAAACTTGGTTTTTATAAATAAAAAATTGTAGCAGAACAATGAAAATGTGAGTGGGAACCATGTTCGGGGAGTTGAAGAAATTGCTAAATGGAGAAGAACATTGCAGCACTCTGAGAGGGAATGAGTATTATTGATGGCGAAGGAGTACTTGGAGAGGATGCCCCAACAAGGCCACTTATAGTGGAGATTGGAAAAGGGAAACAACTAATTGAACTTGTTGGGAAATGTGAAGAGCGAATCAAGTGAGCTGAATTGATTGCCAATTAAAGTCAGGGAAGTAATGGTGTTGGAGATCAAATTGGCTATGTTAGAGGGAAACAATCTTGATGGGTAAATTTTTCTGAGTGATTTTTTAAGCTGAATAAGATAAGTGAACTGAAAAGGAAACAATGAATCTGAGTATGTATGGCCAAGGATGCTCCAACCTAGTTTCTTTTGATGGAGTTCAATTCTTCCATAGATAGAATTGAAAAAACTCTTATAGCTCAATCTTGAGAAATTCTTCACTTTGAACCAGGAAGGGACGGTGAATAAATTATGGCAACAACTTGAAATTCTCGCCACCCCACCATCCCCCTACTCAACTTAACAGAGTTGGTACTAGAGCGAATGATCATGACAGGGAATATGCTTGAGAATAAGACGGAGGCGAGAGTAGTAATACCAGTAGACCTGGAAGCTATTGATGAGGGTGGCCTAGTTCGTGACAAAAATGAACTCCTTTACGGAAAGGGGTTGAATAAGACTACCTTCCACATCTTTATTAATTTTTTAGAACTTTTAGGCATCTCTTCATATTCTCTGGTATTTCCCAAACTATCAGGCATTAAAGAATGTTCTTGGAACCAAACTCTCCCACCTACGTGTAAATCCCCTTTTGCCTGAAGGCTCTTTTTTTTTTTAAATCTTTTCATCTACCACTTTACAAATCATAGATCTGGTTCATTTTTCATTTTCTTCCCCCATTGAATTGCATCAACGGAATTTCCATAACACAAATCTTTGCTATGGACCAAAGCACTGCAATCTAACAAATTTCTTGGACAAGGGCTACCCACCACACAAATCATTATCTCTTTTAACTTAAGTACAAGCTTCAAAGCAGTTAATCTAGTTTATAGTTATTGAAGCACATTCGATGAAACCCTTCCTAAGGCTTCAAAGAACTGTTCTTTTTCCAAACCACCTAAATCTTCAAAAGATCTGTTTTTTTCCAAACCACCAAAGGCATTCCTCTCAAATTTTTGTCCCTCCAATATAACAGGGAATAACATTCAGTTTCTCATTTTTAATAGCGTTCCATCTTTTGAACTTCAACTGGAAAATCCCCACTATTGTCCAGCCAACCAATTCATATAGTGATATAATCCATGCAACTTTTCTATTTTGCATTTGAGCAAAGATTTTTTTGACATGAAATGGAATAAGCCTACCTATCTCATCACAATCCACCTTTTAAGGCTAAAGCAATTGCAAACTAGTCACCATGCCCATTCCATCCAGTAATTAAAGTGCAATCCTGTTAAATTTTGCAAAATCTATTTCTTTTCTTACCCATAATTCCTTTTGCAACCCTCTGCTTTATATAAAATCGAAGGAAGGCTTGTTGGGGAGGTCGCTCTTGAGAGGGGACTTTCGTTCTTGGAGCCCTGACTCCCATGACGGTTTTTCTTGTGGCTTGTTCTTTCGATGCTTATTGAATCCATTCTTAGTTGGCGAGTCAATTCTGTGGAAGGTGAAAGTTCCAAAACAGGTTCAATTCTTTGTTTGGCGGGTCATCCATGGAAGAGTAAATACTGAGATCGACTCTTGAGAAAGATGTCTTCCCTGATTGGTTTGTTTTGCTTGATCAGTTTGGAACTCATTCTTTGAGGGGGTTGGTTTGCAGTTTGCTAGGCGTAGAGGTCTTCAGGAGATGTTATAGGAGTTCCTTCCTCATTTTCCGTTTTGGGAGGAAAATTTTTTGTGGCAGGTCGGGATTTGGACTTTTTTATGGGGTTTATGGGATGAGAGAAACAATAGGACCTTTAGAGGGCTTGAGAGGGACCCTAGTGATGTATGTTCTCTAGTTAGATTCTATGTTTCTCTTAGGGCATTGGTGATGTGTTTGTTTTGTAATTATCCTTTATGCCTTATTTTGTTTGAATGGAGCTCGAGTTCCCTTTTGTGGGCTTGGTTTTTTTGTATCTTCTTGTCTTCTTTCATTTTTTTTCTGAAAGCTCAGATCTTGAGAATAATTAAAAAAAAAAAATTGAAGGAAGGCTCCATATAGGTTATTGTGAAAATATTACAAATCCTCTCCAAAACAAGCTTGCTGCTTCCTTTTCATGAACTTTTCCCTTTTCTTCAAATTATCTTCGACAATCTCGTATAGTTTCCGGAAAGAAAAAGACCTTTCATTTGTTTTTTGCCAAAAGAAATAACAATCCTTTTTCTAGTTCTTTAACAAACTCGCAGTCCATGGAGATTGAAGAAGCTCCACCAGAGACGTTTCTAATCAAAGTACCTGATCTAGCTTAGTCTAATGTAACAGGAGTAGAGATTCCTTTTCTCCTCCAGCACAAAAAAGAGAACCGCATGTAGCCAGGGAACACTCCAATTGAAAAAAAACGTGTATTCTGCATGACAACTTCTTAATTCCAACTTATCATTTTGATCCTGATAACCCCAGAGGAATAAAATGAGACTTATATTTGCTTAGTACCTAAAAAGTTTGCTTCCAAGTTAATGAGTTTCGACCCATAAGCCTCATCTCATGTGTTTATAAGATTGTTGCTCAGATTTTTTTCTGACCGTTTGAAGCTACCCCTGGCCACTACCATTGCAGATAATCAATTTGCATTTGTTTCACAAAGACAGATTCTTGATGCTTCTTTAATAGCTAATCAGTTGATTGACAATTGAGCCAATTGTAATCTAAAAGGTGTGATTTTGAAGCTGGATCTAGAAAAGGCTTTTGATACAGTTGACTGGGATTTTCTTGATGTGGTGTTACAAACAAAAAGTTTTGGGAGTCTTTGGAGGAAATGGATCCATGGTTGTATTATTAGTGCAAACTACTCTATTATTATAAATGGTAGGCCTTGTGGGAAAAATTATTCCTAGTCGTGGTATTCGACAAGGTGATCCTTTATCACCTTTCCTCTTTATTTTGGTCTTTGACTATCTCAGTCGGTTGTTGACCCATAGTGCTAATAGGGGCCTTGTTTCAACCCAATTGGTGCATCATCCTTCTGTTTAAACCATTTGCAGTTTGTAGATGATACTTTACTCTTTTCTACAACTGGTCGACCTACGCTGAAACATTTGTTTGAAGTGGTTAAAATTTTTGAGAGGGCTTATGGTTTAAAAATTAACCTTGCGAAGAGTGAGATTTTGGGTATTCACATTGATGAATCTGAGTTGGAATGGATGTTGTCGACTTTTGGTTGCAAACAAGGTATGTGGCCGACTACCTATCTTGGATTGCTTTTGGGAGGGAATTCCAAAAATATTTCTTTTTGGACTCCAATAATTGAACGTCTGCAACAAAGACTACATAATTGGAAGTATGCTTTTATTTCTAAAGGTGGAAGACATACCCTTATACAAGCTACACTCTCTAGTATGCCTTTGTATTATATGTCTTTGTTCAAACTCCCGGCAAAAGTAATTTTGATTATCAATAAATTATTAGGGATTTTTTTGGGGAAGGAGCAAGGGGTGGTGGTGGAGTACATAATGTGAAGTGGGCAAGCACACAACTCCATACACTTTTGGGTGGTCTTGGGATTAACATTTTTGAGCAGCGTAACATGGCCCTCTTAGCAAAATGGTTTTGGCGTTTCTCTCAGGAACATGGTTCCCTTTGGAGAAAACTTATTGTTGCAAAGTATTATGATCATATGTCGGTAGTCGATTGGCCTCCTTTTACTCCTCCTAGTCCTCATAAATCCCCTTGGAGATTCATTTCTGCTGTTCGAGATTTGGTTTCTTCTCATTCGATTAGGCGTATTGGGAATGGTTGTGATACTCAGTTTTGAACTGATTCTTGGCTTAGTTGTGGTCCTCTTGAAACTGCTTGTGCCCATGACTCTTTAGGCTTTCTTTGTTCCTTGATTCTAATGTTGCAAGTCTATGGAATTCCACGGATTCTGCATGGGATTTGAAGCTTCGGCGCAACTTAATAGATTTGGATACTATTGAATGGGCCTATCTTTCTCAACTACTCTCCCCTATAAATCTTTCGAATACAGATTTTTATACTATTGAATGGGCCTAGTTTTGAAACTGCCTTCTTGATGTTTCTCTGTTAAATCTCTTACAGAGAGTTTGTTGTTTCCTGATGATTTGCTGCCATGAGACATCTATTTGGTAATTTGGAAGAATAAATATCCAAAGAAAATTAAGATTTTCCTTTGGGAACTTAGTCTGGGAGCGTAAATACTTCTGATAGACTACAAAGAAGAATGCCTTATATTAGTCTTCCCCCTCGTGGTGTCCCTTGTGTCATCTAGTTTCAGAGACTGCGGGCCATTTGTTCGTGCATTATTTGTTTGTTCAATGTTTCTAGTGGTGTATCTTGGATGGTTTCGGTTGGGTTGTGCCTCAAATAATATTTTTGATTTTCTTTCTTCCGTTTTGGTGGGCCATTCGTTCAAAGAAGGTTCTTTGGTTGGGTTTTTCGTGCTTTTTTGTGGCATCTTTGGATCGAGGGGAATAGTCAACTTTTCAGGGATGTTTCCTCTCCTTTTGAACGTTTTATGGATCATGTTCTTTCAATTGTTTATTCGTGGTGCAAGCATGTACAACCTTTTGGTCTTTACAGCTTATCTTTTTTATGTCTAATTAGCGATCATTCTTGTAACTCACCTTTTGGTGCTCGGAGTTATCTCCATTTCATTTATCAATGAAATAGTTCCTTATACCAAAAAAAATCATTTTGATCTTGTGCATCCAATGACCTATTTTGCTTCACTCTCCATGTCTTACTCTCCACTTTTAGTTATCTTCTGCATTAATGGTATTTTTGCATATTAGACTAACAACTATTCGGAATGTTGGATCTATACAAGATTGTGTACTTGTTTCTTTTACCATTCAAACTCTTTTCCAATTACCCCCCACACACACACACACACATATATCAGTGTTTTCGAGGTGCACCCAGGCGCTCGCCCGAGGCGCAAGGCGCGGCGAAAATGAGGAGTTGCGCCTCCAACACCTGCAAGGCGGGCTACTTCAAGGAGGCGCTACCGTTACGCTCGTGGCGCGCCGCAGACTCGCGTGTCGGGTTTTTTTTTTTTTTTTTTTTTTTTTAATTTAAACTTAACTTCATCTACACGAAACCCTAAATGCCAACCCACACATAAGCCCATGAACTCCATGCACCATGCATTTGACGCTTCGTAGGTTTTTTTTTAATGAAAAGTTGAAAACGGTCCAGACTTCTCCTCTCTTCTCGAGTCCTCTCTTCATCGATTGCTTTGCTACTGGACATTGGTTGGACGTTTTTCTTCATCGATTGTTGCTGGTCGTTGGTGTTGCTGGTGGTGTCGCTGTGGTCTTTGGAAGCTTTCCTTCATCATTCTTGCTTTGGAAGTTCATTGATTCGCCGCTTCTTTGCTCTTACATTCATCGATTGCTTCGCTCATCCTCATCGATTGCTTCATTTGTCGCTTTGCTTCTTCTGTTGGTTTTTCTTCATCGATTTCTTCTTTCTTCTTCTGTTCGTTTGCTGCTGCAGTGCTGCTTCTCTTCCTAGTTTTGGTTGGTTGTTTGGTTTGGTTGGTTGTTTGGTTTGGTTGTTCTGTTCCTAGTTTTTCTTCTTGCTTCTTCATTGATTGCTGGTTGGTGGTGGTGTTGCCGTGGCTAGCTTCTTCAATTTTCCTTCTTCTAATAGGGATCAATCAATATGGGAGATGTTGATACAAAAAGAAAGCACCCCTGTTGGAAATATGTTGTTTTGGAGGATGAGAAAGACACAAATTCTTGCAAATGCACATTTTGTGGAAAAATCACAAAAGGTGGAATTTGTCGAGCAACTCATCATTTAGTTGGTGAAATCGAAATGTAAAAGCATGTTTAAAGTGCCCAACCAATGTAAGAGAGGAATTGAAGGATTATCAAACAAAAACAAAAGCAAAGCGAGAAGAAAGTAGTGCACTAACAAACTTCGAGGATTATGATTTGAATGCAATTGATGAAGAGGATGAGATGGATGCCATTGGAGGATTGAGTTGGCATCTGGAACATCTAGAAAGCGAGCTCTTGGTAGTGCAGAAGGATCTAGTGGAAGTCGGTCACAATTGAACTTGAAGCCACCACGACAAAAGGGAGCCATGGATAAATTTGTTTATCCCGATCTAACCAAAGTTGTTGATGATAGGAATAGGATGAAGAAGTTGAAGCAATCTAGCATTACAGAAAAATATAACAAGGAGGGAAGGGATACTACGATTCAATTCATCATGCGTTGGATTTATCAAGCAGGTATCCCGTTAAACACCATTCGCTTAAGAAGTTTTCATGTAATGTTAGAAGCAGTTGGTCAATTTGGTCCTGGTTTGAAGCCTCCTTCTTATCATGAGGCTAGAGTTACATGTTTGAAAAAGGAGGTAGAATTTACTAAAACAATAGTTAATAATCATGAGGTTGAATGGAAAAAAAATGGATGTTCGTTGATGTCAGATGGGTGGACAGATAGAAGAGATAGAACTTTAATAAACTTTTTAGTCCATTCTGCGGCTGGAACATTATTTTTGGAATCCATTGATGCATCTTCATGCATCAAAACTGGTGAAAAAGTATTTGAACTCTTGGATGGAATGGTAGAGAAGATTGGAGAAGAAGTTATGAGTGGTCTACTTCAAGTTGTGTAACGACTAATACCATCAAAGAATGACCAAAACCGATGCACGGTGGAATTGGAGTTCTATTCGGAAACTAAAGGCATGTTTGGCATCGATTTAGCTATCAACACGAGGAAAACTAAGACGCCAGGTAATGTTATTCTTTAAATGTTTGAGTTTTAAACTAAAGTTATTCCAAGAGTTAATCCTAAACCATTTTAAACATGTGACAATGTGAACAACATCATGGTGGGCTCTTTATGGGGGTAGTACTCCAATTCTACAAAGGTTGGCCATGAGAGTTCTAAATCTCACATGTAGTGCTTCTGGTTGTGAACGCAATTGGAGTGTTTTTGAACACGTGAGTGGTTAATTTGTCTTATACCTTATTAATTTAATATTTAAACATTACTTTTTAACTCTATATTCATTATTAATTTTGTAGATTCATTCGAAGAAGAGAAACAGATTAGAGCAGAAACGTTTAAATGATTTAGTTTATATAAAATACAACCAAGCACTTAAAGAACGCTTCGATTTGAAGGATCAACTTGATCCAATTTCTCTTAATCATATTGATGAGAGTAATGAATGGTTGGTTGGAACGCTTGAAGAAGAAGATAATGAACTTGAAGCTGATAATGAGTTGGTTTTTGATGATGACGACCTCACATGGGGAGATGTGGCAGATGCTAGTGGTGTTAGAGAACCTCTAAAGTACACTAGGTCTAAAGGGAAGTCAACTGTTGCAGCTTCATCTTCTAGAATTCGAACACCAACACCTACTATACAGGCGGTTAGTGATGAAGATGATGACAATGTAGAGGAATTGGATCTTGAAGAGGAGAATGATCAAGGAATAGCATGAGATGACGAGTTAGATTTAGATGGGGAGGAAAATTATGATTATGACATTTGATTGATATTTTAGACTTTTAAATTTAGAGTTTTATACTAGTTTTTCCTTTATTGTTGGTTCACTGATTCATTATTTCATAATTTTCATTCTTGATAACTTTAGACATTTGATTGATATATTAAGTTTTTAAGGTTTTTTCATTTTATATGATATTTACTATACAATTTATGGTGTATATATTATTTATTTATATATATTTAATTATTGCGCCTCGCATCACTCGGGCCACGCCTTTTTGTCGCCTCTTGCCTTCGGGCTATCACAGGGCTTGTCGCCCTGAGGTGCGCCTTGCGCTTTGAAAACACACACATATATATATATATATATATATATATATATTGGAAATTGGAGGTCCTTTTTACAATCACTTTGGGCGGAGTTTGGGTTATAATATATTGTCTTCCCTAAATCCTTTTCTGTATACGGACATTTCGAAATAAATATTTTCCTTGTTTCTTATGAAAAAAGCTTAGTATGCTAGCGCTTTCATACCATTACATCGAGTAAGCCTAGACAAATTCATATGAACATTTTTATTGCCACGTGAAACTCAAGCTTTTCTTACCATCGATACATGGAGTCCAAAATGTTGGTATTATGGAAGTAAGGTTAAATTACAAGTTTAGTTTTTGAACTTTCAAGTTTGTGTCTAATAAGTTCTTGAACTTTAAAAAGTGTTGAATAAGTTCATTTAATTTTGTCTCTAATTAGTGTTTGAACTTTAAAATTGTTTAATAGATCCTTGGACTTTCAATTTTATATCTAATACCCTGACATTTTTGATATTTTGAAAAATGAACAAATCTATTAGACATAAAATTGAATTTTGTATTTAATAAGACCCTAACTTTCATTTTTGTATACAAAACTTTTGTGAATTTTCAAAAAAAATATCAAATAAGTAAAGGACCTATAAGACTCAAAATTGAAAGTTCATGGACTTATTAGATACTGTTGAAAGCTTAGGAATCTGTTAGATACTTAGGAGTCTATTGGACACAAAATTGAAAGTCCAAAGACAAATTATACACAAAATTGAAAGTTCATGAACTAAACTTGTAATTTTAACCTAAAAGTAATTAAATAAGTATATCTATCAAACAAATTGCACGCCCGAGGTGCTTATTCATTCAGTGAGTAGATCAGATAATGAAAATTGAATAATTAGTATTGATTTTCATTGATAAACGAAGAGGTTTCATCAGAACATATTATTTTTTTCATGGTACATTTACCAGTTTATATTTGACTTTGTTTGCGAGAACTAAGTTGCTCTACCTACTATGATTTTTCCAAACCATCTTCTTAAAAGGAACAGCTGTATTCATTCCTCATTTCGTGATAAATATTGTAAATTAAAATTATGGAAATCTTTCTCCAGGTCGTTGTTTGCCTTTACGCCCTCTCAGTCCTTGGAAGATTGGTTTCAGGTGTTACAGTTGCCTACACTGGTATGTCTGTCACTTCAACTTGCCTCTATTTCTGCTATCCTAAAAGAAAAGAAATATTGAATGACGATTTGATAGGACATTTTTGTTTTAAATACTATTTTAGTCCCTATACTTTTAGCTTTGGTGAAACTGTTTAGCGCAAAGCTATACATTTCAAAAAAAAAAAATTAAAAATTAAGTGTAGTGTTGTGATTAAATTGGGATTAAAAAAATGAGATTAAAAAGAAAAGGAAAGGACCAAAATGCTCAATTTTTATAAGTACAGGAACAAAAACGGATGTTTCAAGAGAACAAGGACTAAATTGGACAATATTGAAAGTAAAGGGACCTAAATGGACATTTTGAAAGAACAACAACCAAAATGAACAAAAGTTGAAAGTACGATGACTAGTCAAGAATAGTAATTTAACCGACATTTTTCTATGCTCTCCTTGTTTAACTCCTCTTCGACTCATCGTATGGTGCATAGTAATTTAGTTAGTTTTACCATCTGATTTGTCGTATAGCAGATATCTACCTATTTGCAATTTCCCTTCTTTTGTCAAAGATTTTCAGGGCTCGTTTCTGTTTATACTATAGGCATAAATTAGATTCTTTTTGCATATTTATGGAACCAATCTTGTCTTTGAAGCTAAGAGCTCTGGATTAACAGGTCTATGCATGTTGTGTATATACATGGTGTTGGAGAATTCTGAGTCAATCGGTGCTTCTATTTCTCCTTTTCTTAGGAGAGGAAACGACCCTACTCCACACCAAGATACTATCTAATAATCTTCACTGGCTGTAACCCTGTTTTGTCACTGTAGATAGATACATCTGTGAATATTATCGTTAACAGAATCAGTCAATCATTATGATTGTTTAGGTGGATTAATAAATTTATTTGATGGAAAAAGAAGAATTTTAGGAGTCATTGTTGATTATTGATTAATCATTATGAGTATCTTTTGTTTTTTGTGAAGTTGAGTGGCATGAAAAAGAAAATATTTGCCAGGACTTTCACTAGGGCTATACAATATTTGTACCAAATTTGTCTTCAAGGAGATGGAAACTTGTTCAGAAGCTAGTTCTGTATTCTCCTTGCATGCAATCAATGGTATATACACTGCTGTGCATCAATGTTTTAAAATTTATCATGTAGATCAAACTCATCTTAGCAATTCGTTATATTGTTCCTGTCAAGACAGAAGCATTGCAAAAATTGTAAAAGAATTCATAAATGGGAAAATAAATATTAAAAATAAGATGATTTAGTGAGTTCCACCAATAGATAGGGAAAGTACAAAATCTTTGATCTCTTATTGAATAAACAAATAGATCACTTACTACTTTATTTCTTATTACTTTAATATATATATAGATATATATTTTAAAGAAACGTGAACTTTTAATTGATAAGTTATAGTAAAAATCCCCAAAAACTAAAAGTTAGAAGGTAGCAAACTTACTATGAAATAACATAAGGTAATTATGAAATTCGTTGTTACGAGGATCCATAACATCCCTACTCAAAAAGGAAGATTAGAGAAATAGCAATTATGATATGGAGGGGTGGGAAGGGAGATTAAGTTTTTGGTGAATATTCCTTCTTAAAATTGGGAGGCTTTGATATGGTACTAAAGTAGTTTTGATACTAAATAATACAACTGCATTATGGTTAGACATGTACATCGGTCAGTTGGTATCGGTTTTAGTCAAAACTGACGTTGAAAATCGAGTAGGTGGTGTCTTAAGAAACTTAATATTCTTTTAGCTTTATACAAACCGACCTACCTTTGCCAGTTCAATCGGTTTGTTCGATTGATTTTGGTAGACGTTGGAGGTTGAATAGGGAGAGGAGGGAAAAAATTGAGGAGAAAAAAGAAAAAGAGGGAAAGAAGATGAAGAGGAGAGACTTGAGGGAAAGAAGAAGAATGACGAAGAGGGGGAGAAGAGAAATGAGAGAGAAGGGACATGGAAGGAATAAATGGAGGACTCGCGAGGGACAGAGAATGGAAAAAAAATGGAGAGAAAGGGGAGGGAAACCTCGTGAATGAGAGAAAAGAGAGAAAAAAAGTGCATTTATTATTGGTTAAATTATAAAAAATACCTATGAAATATGAGATTGGTTTCAATTATACTATGAATTTTGAAAAGTTTTCTTTAAATTTGTGGATGAAAAATGACGTATTTGCATATGTTTTGATTTTTTCTCAACATATATGTTAATTTATGTTGACATAAACAATAATACAAATGCAAATACAACAACTTTTGTCTATGAATTTAACGGAAAAAAAAAACCTCCAAAAGTTGTTTTGAAACAAACTTCAAAGTTAATGGTTAAAATGAAACTTTTCAAAGTTAAGGGTATAATTGAAACCAACCTCTAGTTTAGAGGTATTTTTGATAATTTAACCTTTATTATTTTGTTTGAAAAAAGAGGAAACAGTGGAGAGAGAGGACAAGAAATGTTGGGAAGAATGAGGAAAAGAGAGAGAAAAAAGAAACATAGACAATTCAGATTCTGTTTTATGTTTTCGGATTCACCGAATTCAATGAATATGTGTTTGACAGATGTGTTTTCGAAAACTGTTTTCAGATTCTGTAATCCAAATAGTAGAAATCCTAAAAACAACATTTTTATGTTTTCACGGTATCCACATTTTGAATTTGAAATTTTAAAATGCGGAACTATATTAACCAAAGATAAAAATCTTAATAAATATAGTGCTTCATGTTATAAACTTAATTTACTTTTGTTAAATTAAAATGTGTATAATATAATATATTATAAAATAATAATTATACAAAATTTATATAAAAAAAACATGTTCATAAATTAATATTAAATGCCTTATACGTAACCTAATATTTAGTTTTGCAACTACCACTAATTTTATTATCTATAAATATATTATAAAATACACTTTAAACAATTATTTAAATGGAATCAAATTTCTAAATCTGCTACCAAACACATATCTGAAAACATCAAATACAACTCTATTTTCATTGAATCCCTTGTTTTCAAATTTCTGTTTTCGGATTGCCTACCAAACATGCCCTTATTATTTTGTTTGAAAAAAGATGGTTTCACAATAATTGATGAGGATTTGCGTGATTTAGGGTTTCATATTTGAAAATTCATGTCAATCAAGGTATTAATGAGGGAGAGAAGAAAAAAAAGAAGTATTTTGTGGGATAGAGAGAAGAAAAAAAAGAGTATTTTGTGTTCGGTTGATCGATCGAAATTGGAGAAAATTTCTAGTACTATGGTAGTATGAAAAATATTCCATACTACTCTCATTTATTGCTCGCCACATCAACCTCTCTTCCATAATTATGTGGGGTCCATCATAAATTATGTGGGGTCTCTTAGCATTAAGATATATAGTGTGAATATAGGGAGTATGGTACTACGGTAGTACTAGAAATTTTCCCATAGAAATTGTGCTTTCTGGCCACTTCGATCGATCAAATTTTAAAAAATTGAGATTGACTGAGATATCCCACTAAACTGATCGATTAATGTTGGTTTCAGTCGATTTTTCTATTTGATTTGTTCACCAGTAATTAAGACGACATTAAAAGCTCATTAATTTGATAACTTTTTGCTTTTTGCTTTTTAAAAATTGTACTTTTTTTCTCATCATTTATCTACCATGAGTTTCGTCTTTCTTAAGAGAGCAATTGAATTCTTAGCTAAATTTCAAAAATAAATTTTTAAATTTTTTTTTTTTAGTTTTCAAAACTTGATTTGATTTTTGAAAACATAAATGAAAAGTAGATAACAAAATAAGGAACCCATAGGTAGAAGTATTATTTAAAGGCTTAATTTTAAAAAATAAAAACTCAAAAATTAAATAGTTATTAAATGAGGTTGAAGGAATTGACATGAGCAACTCTTGGTATGTATCTCTCAAAACACAAATCTTAACACATTGGCATAAGTTTATATAAACTCTCAAGGAAAGGCTAGAACTTTATGGTCAAAGACCAAGAGATCGGAGAACTTGTCCTTACTCAAGTTTGTTCTTATCTCAAGGTTAAAACACTTTAAGAGATTGTTTGGGGCGCAAGTTCGAAATCAGAATCCTGAGAATCATAAGCTTGGGGGGGTTTTGAAGCCTGAGAATAAAAAAACTGTGTTTGTGGTGCAGTGTTCTGAAGCCTGGGAATCTGAAAACTGTGTTTTGGGTGCAATTTTCTGAACTATGGGTTCGGTATAAGTTTGTTTCACATTTTTTCTTTTAGCTATTTTATTCCTTTCAAATTTTGTAGTGTGAATTGTAGAAGTTACTGTCTAACATGGATCAATTTTTTAAGTAACTTTTCGATGAAACTTTCAATTTATGTTGTAGTTGAAGAATAAAAAAAGAGTTTTAAACAGTTAGAACAATCTTTAGTATTCAGAGAGAGGAAAGCATAACATGCCACGAGTTAGAGGTGTTCGTAGGTTGAGTTGGGTCGGGTTGAGGTACTTTTTAGACTCATCCCAACTATTCGGGTTGCAAATATCTTCAACCCAAATAACTTTTATTAAGTGATGAACCCAACCCAACCCAACCATGAAACATTTGGGTTAGGTTGGTTCAGGTTGGTCAAGTTATATACTTAAAATTTTATTTTTTTAAAAAAAGTTAAGTGTTGATATGTAATATATATATATATATATATATATATATATTTAATATTGAATTAAGATTAGAAACTTCATTTTAATTTATATTATGAATTTTCACCTTCCAAAAGTTTTTAAAAAGTTATTGAAGAATAAATAATCTAAAAATAAGTAACATATAGTTGTAATATAAGTACAAAAATATTTTCTAAAATTGATATAAAGTCCGGGTTGGTTCGATTCTAGGTTCAACCCAAACTAATTTTCATGAACCCACGAACAAACCCAACCCATAAAGTTTTATTTTTTTTGAACCCAACACAACCCAAACAAGTTGATAACCCAACCCAAATCGTAGAATTGGGTTGAGTTGATTGAGTTCTTCGGGTCATCGAGTTTTTTGAACACCTCTACCACGAATTCACACATACAGTTACATAGTCCAAAAGATTTGCATTTGACATGAAACAAAAGGACATAACACGCCTCTGTGCAAAAGAAAAAACTATTTCATTTTTTTCTAACTTTTAAAAAAGAAATTACAAAATTGAGCCATTTGAGTGTACATTAAACAAAAAAATGAACAAAAAATACAAAGTTGTTTTTCTTGTCTTTTTTATAAAAAATTTACAAAATCCAAAGGTTTTGAGAGTATAATTGCATGTTATTATGCAAAAAAATTGTTTAGTAGCTATTTCTTAGTTTTATTTTAACCATTTAAAAAATTGACTAGATTCTCGGGTTATTGGGGTGGTCGAGTTGATGAGGTGGTTAGATTGTCAAGGAGATCGTCAATTTTCGTTGTCGGTGGTGATTGGGTGGTCGCCGGAGTTGTTGTCGAAGAGGCCGCCGGAAATGAAAAACCAAGTGTTCGCTTGAGGCAGTCGTCAGTGATGGCGAGGCGGCGGTATGGTCGCCGGAGTTGTCGTTGTTCGTGGTCGCCGAAATTGTCACTGGAGTTGTTGTCAAAGTGGTGATCAAAAATGAAAATGAAAAATGGAAGAGAAAATGAAAAATCAAGTGGTCGGAAAAGATAGTTGTCAGCGGTGATCGAGTTTTCGGTGTGGTGGTTGGAGTTGTCGTTGTCGATAATTGTCAGAGTTGTCATCGGAGTTGTTGTTGAAGTGATCACCAAAAATGGAAAACGACAAATTGAAGAGGTAATGAAAAATCAAGTATTCGCCGGAGGTAGTCGTCAGCGGTGGTCGAGTCGCCGGTGTGGTCGTCGAAGTTGTTGGTGTGGTGCGTGCGTGGTCAAAAATTAGTTACAAATTAATTATATCACATCGCAGAATATGCAAGTATACCTAGTCTTGTTGCAACAAGTAATAAGTATAAGAGTATTGTCTCCACAGGGACTAAATGTGATCCTTAGTCAAGTACAAGTCTTTCATAGTGAATTTTGGGGTAACCAACAATAAAATAAAGACAATGATAAAGAGGGTTGTGGAAAAGAAAAGTAAATTATAGGAAAGCAAAGAAAGCAAGTAAAGAAAGCGATAAAGGAAAACAATAAATGAAAGCGAGTAAAGGAAAGCAAGGTAAATGACATGAAAAGTAAAGGAAAACGTATAAATGACAAGAAATAAATATTCACATGGTAAGGATGCTTGGGTTCATTTTAAGACAAGTAGGCGCCAATTAAAGAGAGGTTATGTAGCTAAATGCTTCCTATTAAGCATATGTAATCCCCTTGACATCATAGCAAGTGTTCATGGTAGTTTTTCCCATGCCTAATATTCTATTGCTAATTTTCTAGGTGAGAGATTGCCCCCAATCTTTCTTTTTTTGACACAAGATTACTCTTAGTGCTTTATCCTAGAATGGAGATGGTAAATCAGTTTCCTCTTCTTTCCAAAAGCAAGAAACGAGATGAAGATTAAATTGGCCAAATCTAATTCCAACATTCAAGCAATTAAAAAAACCATCTTCCAACATCAAGAATCAAACATACACCCAACAACAACCAAATAACTCAATAAGGTCTTTAATCATAACCATTCAACATGAGAGTGAAGAATCATTATAAATTAGATGATAAAAATAAAGTACAACTCAACTAGGAGGTCTCAGCTACAAAGATTCATACACAAGAGGGAAGGATTCAAGAGAGAAAGTGAAATCTAAGACAAAGGAAGTAATACAAAGGTAGATCTAAGTAAAAACTCCCTCTTTGATGAAGCTTTCCAGCCCACACAATCTCCCATTGAGCTCTCTTCGTGAATTCTTCCTTGGAAGCAAGCCCTAGCCGAAGAAATGATACCCAATCTATACTCCCACACTTCAATCAATGGAATACAATGTTTATATAAGTCCCAAATGAACCCTAACTCAACTCAAATTAACCCTAACCAAAGCCCAAGTGTTTCCAACTAGAGTTAATTGAGATACGTTGGTCAATCACGTGCTCATTTTAAGAAAATCATGTGTAGGCGCTACAGTAACTGTCAAACACAACATTTCAGATTGCTGAAACAAAGCCAACTTTCAGATTATTGAAGCAAAGTTTTCCAAAATAGTGATTAGTTTCTCCAAAACTTCTCTTTTTAACTTTCTTCTTCCTAAACAAGCAAAATGTCTCCATTAAGACACAAATATTATAAATTCACTCATTGCTAGTGCTAAGATCAATTTATAACCAAAACACAAGCAATCATGCATAATTTAGGAAGACAATAAGCTAAAAAGCACACATAAATCACAATAATGCAAAGTTTAGTAGCAAGAATAGAACTAAATAACTATCTATTGGAGAGTTATCAGTTGTCGTTGTCGGTGATTGTCGGGTGGTCGCCGGAGTTGTTGTCGATGTGGTCATCGAAAATGAAAAATCAAGTGGTTGCCAGAGGTAGTCGTCAGTGATGGTCGAGTCGCCAGTTTGGTCGTCAGAGTTGTCGTTATCGGTGGTTGTCGTGTGGTCATCGGAGTGGTCATCGGAGTTGTTGTCGAAGTGGTCGCCAGATATGAAAAATCAAGTGGTCGTCGGAGGCATCCGTCAGCAGTGGTTGAGTCGTCGGTGTGGTCGTTGAAGTTATCGTTGTCGGTGGTTGTCGGGTGGTCGCTAGAGTTTTCATCGGAGTTGTCAAAGTAATCGACAAATGAAGGAGAAAAACATGGAACAAATTCTATGGGATTGCACTGTTGAAACCGATGGGGTTGCACTGTTGTAACCCATGGGGTTGGGTTTCGAAGCCAAAGGTTTTAAACACCTGTGTCCAAACATGGGTTTAGATTTGGAACTCGAACTCATCCAAATCCAAACCCATTTGCCAAACACACCCTAATGGGCAAGTTTTGTTTGGGCCATTTGGTGAAATAGGAAACTAGTGGGAAAGTTGTGGGCTTAACTACCAGTTTGTAGATTAGCTGACGATGGTTGTTGGCTGAGAGATCTAAAACCTGTTGTAAAGGGGGAATCAACTTTATTAAACTGAATATGTTGTGAAATAATAATTTGGGGAATTGCGAGTAATGTTTGAAAATAAATAGCTATAATGAAATAAGGATAAAAGTAATCCATATTTGAAATTATGTCTACTCTAGTTATAGGAAAAATAATGAATAAAAATAATTGTCCATCCTACCCCTACTATACAGTATTATCTATCGTCAACCCATCCCAACCACAAGATTTTGTAAAAGAAAATCCATATTCTCTCACTTCTGTATCACATTTAAATCTCTTAGATGTGGACATTTTTTTTTTAAATCTCCACTGATATCTCACTTTCACTCACAATATCTCCATTTTTAAATTATTCATCCAATCTTATATATTGATCTTCTTTATCTTATTTTCGTAGATGGTCCACACCAAATGGAGGTTTGCTCCCGATGCCATCAATAGGTCACCAGCAATCAGCTCCTCCAACTCCAACTATAACTCTCATATATCCACCCATATGCATCATGCCTCCACCTTCCTCCTCAAATCCACAACCCCTTTCATCCCAAACACCCCTTCTTCAAAAAAGAACATTTAACCTCCCACATCCAACCCTTGAACGAGAAGAAAATAGAGGAATCTGTAGAGTAGTTTATTATGTGTGTGCAAACATCTACCCACCCTATTCATGCACTTTTAGGTGAGAAGTAATAGTTTCAAACTTAAGAATATACTCTAAGCTATGAAGAACTCCATTAAGTGATTGCAGTAATTAATTTTATTTACCTTTTTCCCTTGTTCTTGAACCTATCAAGGTTGAGTATTTTTAGCCAATTTTATGTTCGCACTATATTGAATGAGAATTACATATTAGTATATTATTGTTTGAACTTTTATAAATGCAACTACAAATATGTATTTCTCATTGTATACTACTTATATAAGTATATTTCTCAATATATACTACTTATATAAGTATATTTCTCCGTATATACTACTTATATAAATATATTTCTCAGTATATATTGTGGACTTCACTGGAGTAACAAGGAAGAAAGAGGATGAGAAACAAGAGGATTTACAACAATTTTCAGAAGCATGCATGCCTTGATGGGAATGATTAATGGTGTAAACTTTTTAGTATATCTATGGAGAAACGACGAGATTTTTATCGAATGGTATGCTCATAGGTCATAATCCGGTAGGTGAAGAATTACACCTATTATTTATTTTTTTATTTAAATGTTACACCTACTATCTACTCTGAGTTCGAGTTTTGATTTACTCTTTTTTTCAAGCTATGTTTTGAAAATTTAACTTGGAATGTATATTTCAATATATACTCTCTAGATAGAAGCATATACTTACATAGTTTGTCAGTTTTTCAATTTCTATAATATATTCAATGGTTAGATCTCAATGTGCTCTATTAAGAACTTATAAGATTCTTGGAAGCCATGTCAATTCAAAATTGACAATCTATTTTTTACTAGCTATTATATATCTTTATTTAAGGTTCCCGTTAAACCAGAAATGAGTTTGAACTTGTTTATGATTTTTTTAACAAACTAGTTCAACGATTTTTGTAACAAACTAGTTCAACCTATTTTTCTTGATAGGATAATTTATTGTATTCTTTTTTGGTTGTTAACAAGTATAAATTTCTATATGGGTATTTTCGTCTCAAAGCAAATATTAGATTTTGTAAAAAACTATTTTAGTCATATTTGTAAAATAAAACATGATTAGCCATTTTTCAAATTGGATATTAAGATTTAGCCATATATCTTGTTGCTCCTAATAATTTTACCTGATGAGCTAGATATTGTAAATCAAACTTGAACCCATGTACACACAACGTGCAGCTTGAAAATCAAACTTCTATGAATTGTAAAGTCGAACATAGGGATAATAGTCACAACCAAAAATCCTTAATTGAGAAAGATTCAGTTTCCTTTTGAGCAAACAATCCATTGGCGATTTTCCTTTTAAAATTGATGCCTGAAAGGCTTCCCACCAAAAATGGGGTTGGATTGATGCTTGAGCTAACAATCTCAATCCAGTTTCAATAATATGTCAGTGTTTCCGTTTCGCCCTACCATTCTAAGCTGAGGTATAAGGACAAGAATTACACAACTTGATTCCTAAACGAGCACATAATTGATCAACTTATTTATATTCAACTCTATTATTTGATTCCAACATTTTGATAGACACCCCCAAACTGATTCTTCATCATGGCTATAAAGTGATTTAAACGTAGGTATTGTATCACTTTTTAATCTCATACGAAAAATCCAAGTAAATCGATTAAAATCATCTAAAAAAATGAACGTAATAACAGTATCCTTATGTAGCCATTATGTGAACCAAATCAAAAGGAGCAACGACACAAGAGTTTAGTTGGAATTTGCAAAGGGGAGGGCATGGGACTTGCCAAACTTACATGCATGCTTCACAAAATATAAAAATGTCATTGACATTTACTGCATATTACAAGACTTAACTAAAGTATTCAAAACTTTTGATGCCAAATGGCTTTGAACACCAATATATTTACACTACCTTAAGGAACTATAACAGGACAAGTAATAACTTTATCAGTCTAACTCCTAAGGGCCTATTTGGTAGGCAGTATTCTGTTTTATGTTTTCGGATTCACTGAATTCAGTAAATATGTGGTTTTTCACATATGTGTTTTCGAAAACTGTTTTCGGATTTTGGGATCCAAATAGTAGAAATTCTGAAAACAAAATTTTTATGTTTTTATTGTATTCAGATTCTGAATTTAAAATTTTAAAATGCAGAATAATATTAAACAAAGATAGAACTCAATTTACATTTGTTAAATTAAAATATATATATAATATTATATCATAAAAAAGATAATTCTATAAAATTTACAAAATCATTTCATAAATTAATTAATAATGATTTATATTCAATCTAATAATTAGTTTTGCAACTACAACTAATTTCATGATCTATAAACATGTTATAAGCCACACTTTAAGCAATTGTTTAGAATGGAATCAAATTTCTAAATCTACTACCAAACACATATATGAAAACATGAAATAAAACTTTGTTTTCATTGAATCACTTGATTTCAAATTTCTGTTTTCAGATTGCTTTACCAAACAGTCCCTAAAGAATCTCAAGCACCCCTATTGTTCCAAGTTTGTATATGGTTCATCTTAAAGAGCTCCCTTCAGTACCATCTTGCCTGAATGAATATTAGATGGAACAATAATATTACAATTAATTAGCAAACTGATTTGGATTAGAATGCTGGAAAAATTTATTATCAAAGCAAAAATAGCAAACCAGTATGTTGTGTCGTCCCTGCTTCCCACATACTTGTCACGTTGGTCGGTTATTTCCATTCCCATTCTAACGTCCTCTTCCTCTTCCACAACCATTACCAAGACCACTCCCTTGTTGAAAGGATGATCGATTGTTGTTGAATTTTTTTTTTTTTTATTTTGCTGATTTTGTCGATGTCCACTAGAGTTTGAGCTCTTGCTGGTTGCCATGTTAATTAATAGAGGTTGACTGACTGAACAAAGATGATTTTTTTTTTTTTTTTTAAGTTTTGTTTTGTTCGAGTCGTTTCTGTGTTATTATAACTTGTAGAGTACTCTACACTTCAAACACAAACTATTATACTTCTGACTAAACAATACTGCATTTTAAATAATATTATATGATTCCACAAACTATAATAACCCACAAAACTATTATAACTAACGCACTTAGCGCCCCCAAACAACCCTAAGAGCTACGACTGCACATCAACCCAAGTGCCACTTGGATTAAATTCCTCGTCAAACCCGAAAAGAACTTGAGAGATCAAAGCATGCTCCCAGAACCGGGCTGTCGCCCAAGCCTAAACTATCTGCATGAGATTTCATGACACGCAAATACTCAATCAACTTAAGATTCCCAGTGTTGATACCTGAGGGGTCATGGAGTTATAGAGCCAACCAAGAAGAAGGTGGTCAATAGTTACCATATGCCTCAAACAGTAGATTCAATGTTGGTTGTTCATAAGAGACTGAGCTAGCTAGATGCCTCCAAGCCTGAGATTCCTTAAGTGGTGGCTGCTGCTGAACCAGTCGTTTGCAGGAATTTTGAAGGGCATGAGTTCTTACACAAAATGACCTTCTAGACGATAACTATGCAAAATCGGTAGGGCTAGGTTTTTCCATAGAAGAAAGAAGAAAAACATTCTAGTATCACCGTATTATAAAAAAAAATTTATACTATTGTCTGCCACGTCAGCATCTTTTGAAAATTATGTAAGTTCCACCATAGAAATTTCTAGTGCTTTGAAAATTATGTTCATGAAGAATTTCACATCTTTTATGGTGAAAATTTCTACGGTAGTATGAACAGTTTATAAAATAGAAATTTCTAGTGCTTAAATGTATAAAATAGAGAAGAATTTTCCATACTTCATGAACAATGTATAAATTAGAAATTTTCACCATAAAAGATGTGAAATTCTTCCTGAACAATTTATCGGTTGCTTTGTTGTTCTTAATTTATGGGTATTTTTTTAGTTCGATTTCTAGGTATTTGTTATTGCTTAGATATAATTTATTTCCTTTTTTTATGTATCGTTTTATGTTTAAGTTGTTTATGTTTATTTTAATTTAAAACCACTAATCCCATTATCTTTTTCACATTTTTTTATCTCTGTAATTTGCATTCACTTGTTAATTTTACGAACAATTTATTGGGTGCTTTGTTGTTCTTTTTTTTGTGTGTTTTTTAGTTCAATTTTGGGTATTTTTTCTTGTTTTGCTATAGTTTTTTCTTCTTATGTATTGTTTTATGTTTAATTGGTTTAATCACATTATCTTTTTCAGTTTTATCTTTTTTATTTTGAATTTGTTTTAGGATTCCAATATTTAGATTCCAATTTTAGATTTATTATAATTACTAAGACCCCGTTTGATAACCATTTGGTTTTTTGTTCAAGGCTAAAATTACTACTTCTACCAATGTGTTTATATGTTTTCTTATCTACTTTGTACTTATGTTTTCAACAACCAAGCTAACTTTTCAAAACTAAAAAAGTAGCTTTTAAAAACTTGATTTTGTTTTTAGATTTTGGCAAAGAATGCAAGTGCTTCCATAATGGGATGATCTTTATTGTAGAGAAATTATGTGAAAATAAGCTTAATTTTCAAAAACCAAAAACCAAAAACAAAATGGTTATCAAACGGGGCCTAACTAATTATAGTATCTTATATACGAAAGTTGTTAGAGGATATTTTAGTCATTTAATAAATATTAATTAAAATTATCAAAAATAATTTGACTATTTTAAAAAAAATTAAAACGTGTGGTCATTTTTCAAAACGTGTAATAAAATATGGTCATATGTTGTTAACGTTACGATTAGAGTCTAAAATGTGTGCCAAGATTGTCAATGAACTTGATGTACTCAACCCTACCACATGTTGCTTAGGCAACCTTTGTACGAACAAAGCACCTCCTAAATACACACGATAACACCTAGTACACATGCAAAGACCTTCCACCAATGCAAGAAAATGCACAAAAACATGCTCATAGTTTGGAGCAAAGAAACAAGGCTCAATGGCTCTTTGTTTCATCCATGAAAAATACCACTCCTCAAAATGTACAAGTATGACTTTTGAATAAGCCTTGAAAAGTAAAGCTAACTAAAGGTAAAAGACAATCCTAAAAAAATCTATCTAGAATAGTGTCTAAAAAAAGCTAAATTAAGTTATAACTAAATACTCTAACTATTTTGTATGACCTTCATGGGTCTTGGATATATGTAGAGACAACTAGAAAAATGTCTAGATTTAACCTAAAATGTCTAGATTTAACCTATCTTAAATGAAAAATGTCTAAATTATTTTTAAATTGTAAAAATGTTTAAACTATTTTTTTTCGTACGTTATATCAAAGTGTTTGGGACAAAAATACCCATGATATAGATATTTAAATGATTTACCTACAAATATGGCTAAAGAAAAGAAGGCTAATAAATAGGAGATATTTAAAGGATTTACCTACAAATATGGCTAAAGCAAAGGATGCTAACAAATAAGAGTGAATGAAGGGCAACATTTTTTTTAGATAAATAAAGACAAATAAATATATTCTAATGATTCAAATATACTGTTTGAACAAAATAACGATGGAACTGAATAAAGAAAACTAAAAATGCAACAAAACAACCCAGAAAGATGAAGAAAGAAATAGAATAGATTAATGAACATAATTGGGCATATACCAATTTGAGTAACAGAAAAAAAAATAGCTCTAAACATGTGCATATAAAATAATTAAAAGGTATATTTGTGCATCTGAAATGAGGTTTATCCCCCCTTCCACCGAAATCTAGCGCAGTGTATGTCCCTTAGAATACTGTACGTATTAGTATATACGGTATACACAGAGCACGATGAACCAAAGGTAAAAATGGTATATACATGATTTTTTGCAATTAGGTTGGCTGCAAACCCAGAAATGAGAGCAGAAAAAAAATAGCTCCAAACATGTGCATATAAACTTATCGACATATATCAAATAAGATATTGAAATTGCAGGGCTAGATAATTCATAGTAATTCACATGCATAAAAAAACCTCCAATTAATAAACCACCAAACCCATAGAAATGTGGCACGACTTCAACCGAAATCCTGCTAAAAAATTCAAAAAATAATTAAAAGGTGTATTTGTGCACTTGAAATGAGGTTTATCTCATCTTCCACCGAAATCTTGCGCAGTGTATGTCCTTGAGAATACTGTGGATATTAGTATATACAGTATATAGAGCACGACGAACCAAAGGTAAAAATGGTATATACCTGGATCTTTTGCAATTAGGTTGGTTGTAAACCTAGAAATGAGAGCATATGACTCTTCCGGGGACCCTCGAATAAGATTAACGACCTTCTCTCTCTCCCTCCATGCTTTGTCGTAACTAATATTAACTCCATGGTTCTTCCGAGAATATACCATCACATATTTGGGAGTACAATGGAACATATTGTTCCTTTTCATAAAAGTGAGCGTACTCACTTACTGTAACGCTCTCGAAATTTTAATTACCTTCTAAGTTTTGGGATTAAATTAAGAGAAATTAAATTAATTGGACCTTAAAGGTTGTTAATTCAAGGTAGTGTGGTGTTAATTGATAATTTTGGTGGATTAAAGGTTTATTTTTTTAAGCATTAAATGAGGCTAAAAGCATTTTAGTAACTATGGGTATGAGAAAGGGCATTTTCGTAATTTTGCTAAAAAGGAGAAATTAGGGTTCTTTAACTTTTTGAGGCACATCTTACGAGACCTTCACATTCTTTCTTCTCTTCTTCACGAGACCGGTCGGGGAAGACCTCCTGACCGCCAACCTTCTTCTTCTTCTTCTTCTTCTTCGTGTTGCACGTCGCCAACCTGAGGGAACAACTCGTTGGAGTAAAAGCTCTCGAGGGACTGCGCTGCTGGATGCTTGAACCCGACGGAATCGACTTGAACCGCTGAAACCTCCACCGTCAGTATCGTAACTACTGCACGCGCCGTTGATCTTCAACCGTCGCACGCGTCTGTGTAAGACGCTTTACTCGCTGGAGCCGCAAGCCTCGAAAACCAGCGCAACAAATCGAGGTCGTCGGAAGCCAGTTTTGTTGGGATTTATGCCCTAAACTTATGTAATTTTGATTAATTATATAAAGTGTTATTTGTTTTGATAAGATTACAGTCTTGCTTTTATAAATCCAATAAACTAAGCTCCAAGGTTATAACATTTATCTTGAAATCAGTGTAGTGGACACTATTTGGGTTGAGTTCAAGAATATAACCTAAATGGTCTATGGTATAAGAATAAGGTTGGAAACCTCATTCGGTAACACCATGGATGCAATTCCACTTTGTAATTAGTACAAATGAGGTAATCCAACTTATTCATGTAGTTGACATGCGAGTGGGGGCATCCTGTATGAAGAGTTCATAGAACATCTGGACCGCAAATTATTAGTCTAACCAAAGGTAACAATCGCTAAAAGGATAAGACTAGTAATTTATAGATGGTCATTAGTGACTCGACTGAATCCTCGAGCAAGTTAAGAACTCCCGCTTATAGGGGTTTGTCCTTAGACTAATATGGGTGAGAGTGGCCTGCAGCCAGACTCAATAAGTCTACCTTCTCGTGTGACGTAACCTCGTGAGGTAGCCGGGAACTTACTGTGCAAGATGGAATTCACTCATTCCTCTACTAACGAATTAGATAGGTTGTTCCTCAAGATCGACTCCGTGTCTTGAACAACGGGGGCCCGCCCTCTATGAGGGTATGAGTCTAAGGTAGGACCTTAGACTTGTTGTTCATTAGAGGATTAGTGGTGCTTAAGGAGCAAAGAGGTACTCACAGGGGTAAAACGATAATTTGACCCAGCTGTGATTACGAACAACCTGTGAAGGGTCGACTCATGGGTAATGACTATATCAGTGGACACAATAATATCTACAGTGAGGAGAGTGCAGCTACAAGTCTATAGTGGAGTGACTTGTAGTTAATGAATATTGATTAACTGGATCAAAGAGTTTGATCAGTTAATCTCACATCATTGGAGCTTAGGAACTGTAGGTCCATTAGATCCCTCCGTTGGCTCAATATGGTAATATTGGGGGTATAAAGTTAGAAGTATACATGAGGAGTTATAGCAATTATATATGATATAATTGATATAATATATAGTTTTAATGTGAATTAGATTCATATATAAACTATATACTAAGGAGAGATTAAAAGAGGGGTAGGATGGTCATTTCCATCAAATTCCCCTATATATATGGTTGCATGAGATGCAACTAGGTTAAGTCATTCTATGCAAAGGTTTTACAAGCTTTTTTGTTGTGTTGTTGGAAGAGTTCCAAAGCACACATCTCTCTCAAAATACCTCACCTCTCCTAAAGGGAACCCACCTTCCTCCCTCACCTAGAGAACAACTGAGAAGATCCAGTGGTCGTGTCTTCGTACGTTGGAGTTCCTATTGCTGAGATCGTGATCGTGGGAGAGAGGAACACTCGAAGAAAGGTTCTTCAAAGGTAATTTCTTGCTGTCCATTCTGATTTTATGCTTAATCTTGTTATGTATGTTCTTGAATTTATCATTGTAACTAAATCAAGAGCACGCGATTCGCAATCGCTTCCGCTGGGGGGACTTTGATTCCCTTCAATTGGTATCAGAGCCCAATTGCGTTCTTGATTTATGTTCTGGATTTTCAAGAACAAGGTGGGATTTACTCTTTTTGCATGAGATGTATGAACGGTTTTGCAAAATTAGATGTTTTCAATTTTGGCACTTAGATTTACAATTTCCATTGAATCGTTCAATGTAAGGGCCCGGTGTTTTGGACAATTTTAATTGTAAATCGAGTCTGTAAGTCGTGTCGATCGAGGCAAAGCGGTTGCTGAGAAGATCAGAGCGAAAACGAGCAAGATTTGGAGAAATTCCATTGTTGTATGTGTGCAGCGTTGCAACACTGTTCATCGGCGTTGCAACGCTGCGCTTGTGGAAGGAGCGCGCAGGAGACGACAATGTTGCAACGCTGAGGTGTTGCGCAACGCTTGGTAGAAGACGACAAGAAGCAACGTTGCAACATCGCTGCTATCGCGGTAACGCGCAGGAGGCGTTCCGCAGTAATTCAAAGAACGCGGAAAAATGAATATTTTAATATATATTAATTATAAAAACGTTTTATATTTAATATATTTAATATATTTAATTTTAATTAATATAATTAGATTATATTAATTAAAATTATTTCTAAGGTGCCAAAATTGGTCTAATTTTTGCTATTTAAATTATGCAATTGTTGTGTAATTATTGCCATGCATAATGTATGCTTTTATTTTAGAAATCCCACCTTAGGTTAAGCATTTTCATGCATCCTTTATAATATAAGGAGTTATATTATATAGTTTGCATGATTAATTAATATAAAGTTGTTATATTAATTTATGGGCAACATTGACATGCATTATACATCATGAGATGAATATGCTATGAATGTCTTATTATTCATGTGATGAATGATCAAGCACTATAACATAGTATGCATGTCACCTAAGGTTAATTATTAGTTTTAAAGTGTTTAGAACTTGGAAATAATAGACCTTAGGTTATCTAGTTCTAATTAGATTGGAATTAGGAACCAAGTAATTTATAAGCTATGATTAAAAGAGGAAGTCTGCTTCAAGGAAAGTTCTGTCTAGGTGGGTATTTAAGTCGATTGGAAACGGAACACCCTTACCTAGGAACTGACCTGGAAGTAAAATTTAATCAGAGAGTCTTATAAATTATAGTAGCGTTAGCGGGTTTATTAAGGGGTTAATAAACTAGAAATCCTAGGTTTAATATAAGGAGTTATATTAACAAACATAGGATAAAATCAATATAAGAGTTATATTGATAGAGTTAGGAAAAACCATTAGTCGGGTTTTAGCCTAAGTAAGATTCCTACAAACTGTAAAGTATTCAGTGGGAGGAAAAAGTGTATGAGATACATATTTTTTTCACCTACGCTATCTGCGGAAAGTTCACACCGTGAGACTCATACTTGGCCTCGTGGCGCAAACGGGAGCGTCCCCCTTCGGATGGTGTTTGTATGAGTCAATATCAAGGTGAATGGAGAGGGTACTTATAGTGAGTGGGATCAGGTTTAATGAAAACAAAACCTACGGTCTCTTTTGTGGGTTTACACCGTTAGACCACTATGGTCAACCTGCTAGTTTGGCCTGGACCAGACAATCCCTTCGGAGGGCTTGATCATAGGGGATCAAACACAATAGACACCCGAAAGGGATAAAGATTTCCTTAGACTATTTTTCAATCTAGTCCTCCCTTCGGCGGATTTTATTGGGTCGAGACTCTGGGATCTAAAGACAGAGGGTTACACTCACGGGGTACATAAGTTGTGTATGTATCCGCATCAGAAAAATGGTAACTAAAACCTATAGGAATAAGAGTTATTCGGTATTAGGTTTTGGTCAAGAGTGTCTTGATCTAGAGGAGGAGTGTTTTTGATTACCCTTCGGTGTCATACATTCTAAACCTTTGGAGTATCATTGCAAATTATAAATGGCCTAGGAATCATTTGATAATTAGCTAAAACATGATTAGATTAGAGTTATAGCAAGAAACTCATAAAAGTTTGTTTGTAAAATTTTCAGCAATATGTTTAGCTCTATTATTTCCTTATTGGGTGCGAAAAAGTTAACCGGAGAGAACATAATGGCTTGGAGGGATGGACTCAACATAATCTTGGTTACACATGATCTTAAGCTCGTTCTCAATGAGGAGTGTCCTCAATTTCCTGCTCAAAATGCATCTCAAGCTGTTGAGGATGCGTATGACCACTGGATTAATGCTAATGAAAAGGCAAAAGCCTATATCCTGGCTAGCATACCTGATGTTTTAGCCAGGAGGCTGGAGGGCAAGGTCTCAGCTCGAGAGATCATGAATTTTGTGCAAAATTTGTCTAGACAAGCGTCCAAACAAATTCGGCATGAAGCCCTGAAATTCGTTTATAACGCACGTATGAAGGAAGGAACATCAGTGAGAGAACATGTTCTCAATCTGATTGCCCACTTCAACATAGCGGAATTAAACGGAGCGGTTATAGATGAGAAATGTCAGATTTTGTTCATCCTAGAATCTCTTAGAAGAGTTTTCAATGATTCCAGTAGCAATGCAAATGATGAACAACATAGAGTATGATCTGACTTTTCTGCTACATGAGCTGCAGAATTATCAGTTTCTTATGGATGATAGGAGACAACAAAATAGAGAGGCAAATTTGTTTGCTCATTCCAAAAGTTCTCAGGAGGATTCATCCTCTGGGACAAAGAACTGCAGCCATACTTCTAGACTTAAGAAGATACAGAAGAAGAGGAAACGGAGCAGATAAAGAGCAATCGTCTGGCAAAAAAAAGATGTTATTTGATAACATGTAGCTTAAGGGTTTATTAGAAACCTTATTTCTTGCCTTAGCGAACATTGTACTTCTCTGTCTTTTCAATTGAATAAAGTGTTTATTTCATTGGAAAAGTGTTGTACTATGTGTTTCTCTTCTTGAGAATTATTTGCAAATGGTTTAATTCAGTTAAAATAGTTTTAACAAGTGAATTCTACAATATTGCAAGTACACGAACTAATTTCTCCTAAAGAAAATGCTCATCTTTGGCATCTAAGATTGGATCACATTAATCTCAATAGGATTGAGAGATTGGTAAAGAACGAATTTCTAAACGAGTTAGAAGAAAATTATTTGCCAGTATGTGAATCATGTTTAGAAGACAAAATGACTAAAAGACCTTTTAGTGGAAAAGGTTATAGAGCCAAAGACCCTCTAGAGCTTATACATTGCACCTTTGTGGTGGAGATGAATGTTAAAGCAGGGAGAATATGAATATTTCATCTCTTTTATAGATGATTATTCTAGATTTGGGCATATTTACCTAATGCACCACAAGTCTGAAGCACTTGAAAAGTTCAAGGAATTCAAGACTGAGGTTGAAAATCAATTAGGTAAAACTGTTAAAACACTTCGATCGGATCGAGGTGGAGAGTACATGGATTTAAAATTCCATAACTATATGATAGAACATGAAATTACATCCCAACTCTCAGCTCCCGGCACACCACAACAAAACGGTGTATTGGAAAGGAGAAATAGAACCTTGTTGGACATAGTTTGATCAATGATGAGTTATGCTCATCTCCCTAGTTCCTTTTGGGGTTACGCAATGGAGACTGCAGTATACATTTTGAATAATGTGCCATCCAAGAGTGTTTCTAAAACACCTTTTGAACTCTGGAAAGGACGTAAAGGCAGTTTATGCCACTTCAGAATATGGGGTTGTCCGGCACATGTGCTTGTGACAAATCCAAAGAAGTTGGATTCACATTCAAAATTATGCCTATTCGTAGGATACCCAAAAGAAACAAGAGGTGGTTTATTCTATGATCCTAAGGAAGATAAGGTTTTTGTGTCGACAAATGTCATTTTCTTGGAGGAGGACCACATAAGGGACCACAAACCAAAAAGCAAAGTAGTGTTGAGTGAGTTAGACGGAACAATAGCAAAGGTTGCTAATAAGAACACTAGTACGTCAACAAGAGTTGTTGATACTAGTTTGTCTAGTCAAGAAAGTTCATCTCATGAGTTGAGTATGTCTCGACGTAGTGGGAGGGTTGTGATACAGCCTGACTGTTACATGAGTTTAGCTGAAACCCAAGTTGTTATACCAGATGACAACTGCGAGGATCCATTGACTTATAATCAAGCAATGGCTGACAAAGACAAAGACAAATGGGTCATAGCCATGGACCAAGAAATGAAGTCTATGTACTTCAATTCTGTTTGGGATCTTGTAGATAAGCCTGATGGGGTAAAACCTATAGGTTGTAAGTGGATCTACAAGAGAAAACGTGGTGTAGATGGGAAGGTGCAAACCTTTAAAGCTAGACCAGTAGCAAAGGGTTATACCCAGGTTGAAGGGGTTGACTATGAGGAACCCTTTTCACCTGTTTCTATGGTAAAGTTTATTCGTATCCTTCTTGCCATTGCCGCAGATTATGACTATGAGGTATGACAAATGGATGTCAAGACAACCTTTTTGAATGGCAATCTTGAGGAAACCATCTACATGGACCAACCCAAAGGGTTCATTGAACCAGGACAAGAGCAAAAGGTTTGCAGGCTTAAAATGTAGATTTATGGACTGAAACAAGCCTCTAGGTCCTGGAATATAAGATTTGATGAGGCTATCAGATCTTATGGTTTTGACTAGAATGATGATGAACCTTGTGTCTACAAGAAAATCATCAATAGTTCTGTCACATTCCTAATTCTCTATGTGGATGATATCCTACTCATTGGGAATGATGTAGATTATCTTACTGACATCAAGAAATGGCTAGCTACGCAGTTCCAAATGAAAGATTTGGGTGATGCGCAGTTTGTTCTCGGGATTCAGATAGTCCGAAACCGCAAGAATAAAACACTAGCCTTGTCTCAAGCATCATACATAGACAAAGTGTTGTCAAGGTTTAAGATACAAGATTCCAAAAAAGGGCTTGTTGCCTTTTAGGCATGGAATCCATTTGTCTAAGGAACAGTGTCCTAAGACACCTCAAGGAGTTGAGGATATGAGACGGATTCCTTATGCATCGGTTGTTGGGAACCTGATGTACGCCATGTTGTGTACTAGGCCCGACATCTGCTTTTTTGCGCTTGGGATGGTTGGTAGGTATCAATCCAATCCGTGACTTGAACACTGGACAACATTCAAGTTAAAACAATCCTTAAGTATCTTTGGAGAACAAGGAACTACATGCTTGTGTATGGGGCTAAGGATTTGATCCTTACAGGATACACGGATTCTGTCTTTCAGACTGATAAAGATTCTAAAAAATCTACATCAGGGTCAGTATTCACTCTTAACAGAGGAGCTGTAGTATGGCGAAGCGTCAAGCAAGGATGCATCGTTGATTCCACCATGGAGGCCAAATATGTAGCAGCTTGTGAAGCAACTAAGGAGGTTGTTTGGTTAAGGAAATTCATGCTAAATTTGGAAGTTGTTCCAAATATGACTTTGTCCATCACAGATTTGTATTGCGATAAGCGGTGGTGCGATTGGCAAATTCGAGGGAACCCCGAAGTCACAAGAGGGGAAAACACATAGAGGGGAAGTATCATCTGATCTGGGAGATCGTGCATAGAGGAGACATGATTGTCATAAAGATAGCCTCAGAGCACAACATTGTTGATCCTTTTACAAAGGCTCTCACGGCTAAAGTATTTGAGAGTCACCTAGAAGGTCTAGGTTTACGAGTCTTCCCCAACTAGGGAAAGTGAGAGTATTTTGTACAAAGGGGTTTAAATGCCCTAGTTTATTGTATTTACATTACTGTAATGTTTAGTACTCCACAAGCTTTAGGTCAAGTAGGAGATTGTTGGGATTTATGCCGTAAACTTGTGTAATTTTGATCAATTAAATAAAGTGTTATTTGTTTTGATAAGATTACAGTCTTGCTTTTATAAATTCAATAAACTAAGCTCCAAGGTTATAACATTTATCTTGAAATCAGTGTAGTGGACACTATTTGGGTTGAGTTCAAAAATATAACCTAAATGGTCTATGGTATAAGAATAAGGTTGGAAACCTCATTCTGGTAACACCATGGATGCGACCCACTTTGTAATTAGTACAAATGAGGTAATCCAACTCATTCATGTAGTTGACATGCGGATGGGGGCATCGTGTATGAAGAGTTCATAGAAGACTGGATCGCAAATTATTAGTCTAACCAGTGTAACACCGTTAACAGGATAAGACTAGTAATTTATAAATGATCATTAATGACTCGACTTGAATCCTAAGCAAGTTAAGAACTCCTGCTTATAGGGGTTTGTCCTTAGACAAGTATGGGTGAGAGTGGCATGTAGCCGACTCAATAAGCCTACCTTCTCGTGACGTAACCTCGTGAGTAGCTGGGAACTTAATCTGCAAGATGGAATTCACTCATTCCTCTACTAAATAATTAGATAGGTTGTTCCCTCAAGAATCGACTCGTGTCTTGAACAACGGGGCCCCCGCCTCTATGAGGGTATGAGTCTAAGGTAGGACCTTAGACTTGTTGTTTATTAGAGAATCAGTGGTGCTTAAGGAGCAAAGAGGTAATCACAGGGGTAAAACGATAATTTGACCCAGCTGTGATTACGAACAACCTGTGAAGGGTCGACTCATGGGTAATGACTATATCAATGGACACAATAATATCTACAGTGATGAGAGTGCAGCTACAAGTCTATAGTGGAGTGACTTGTAGTTAATGAATATTGATTAACTGGATCAAAGAGTTTGATCAGTTAATCTCACATCATTGGAGCTCATGAACTGTAGGTCCATTAGATCCCTCCGTTGGCTCAATATGGTAATATTGAAGGTATAAAGTTAGGAGTATACATGAGGAGTTATGTCAATTATATATGATATAATTGATATAATATATAGTTTTAATGTGAATTAGATTCATATATAAACTATATACTAAAGAGAGATTAAAGGAGGGATAGGATGGTCATTTCCATCCCATTCTCCTATATATATGGTTGCATGAGATGCAACTAGGTTACGTCATTCTAAGCAAAGGTTTTACAAGTTTTTTTGTTGTGTTATTGGAAGAGATCCAAAGCACACATCTCTCTCAAAATACCTCACCTCTCCTAAAGGGAACCCACCTTCCTCCCTCACCTAGAGAACAACTGAGAAGATCCGGTGGTCGTGTCTTCGTACGTTGGAGTTCCTATTGCTGAGATCGTGATCGTGGGAGAGAGGAGCACTCAAAGAAAGGTTCTTCAAAGGTAATTTCTTGCTGTCCATTCTGATTTTATGCTTAATCTTGTTATGTATGTTCTTGAATTTATCATTGTAACTAAATCAAGAGCGTGCGATTCGCAATCGCTTCCGCTGCGGGGACTTCGATTCCCTTCAAGTTTTTGGGTCGTCGGTCCGGTTTTAGCTCGAGTTTTTAAGTGTTTTTCGATCGATTTTCAGAAAGAAGAGACTGGTTTTGCATAGATCAGGCCACGAGCTTCCGAACGGTGTACACTACGCGCCGAGACGCGCCGCTGCCGACCGACCACGCACCGCCGCTCGCCGGAGATAGCCCATTCCGATCAGTTTCGATTCTCGAGTCCGTTTTAAGCGTCCGTTTGTGGTAATTTAGCCTAACTATGATTGAATTCGAAAATAAATTTATGATCATGTGAATTAATTAAGGAATTGATGAAATTGATTTAGGGGATTCGAGTATCAAGCTCGATTGAGAGGAGCCTTGAGTTGGGAGCGAAACTTTAGAAGTTTCAAGCTAAGGGTAAGGTAAGGGATATTTTACAGAGTATTTTAAAAAGGGAACATTTTAAAGACATATTTAAAGTGTGTTTTAAGGATTTCCCAAAAAGATGAGTTCCAAAGACTTATTCCAATAAATGAGATCCGGAGACTTTCTCCGAAGGATTTGATTTAGAAAAGTATTTCATTCTGGAATTTGAGAGGACCCGAACAGAAATGATTCTAAAGTATTTGAAAATGAGTTTTGACACAGTCAAGTATATTTATGTATACTGAGATTTTCATTTGTGCCTTTGTGCTGAATATGTATTTTTAGTTGTAAATGTATTTATGATTTATGATTGAAAGTTATGTTATGATTATATGATTTATATGATTGTTTCATCATTATGAATGCATATGTATATGTGATTGAAGAATGGGACCTCATGCATATTGTATGTATATGAACATGTTATGTACGTTATGGCAAACATGCATCAGAGACCCTATGAGTCAAACTTATAGGAGTCTGTGAGGGACTCAAACTTATAGAGGTCTGTGAGGGACTCAAATCTTATAGGGGTATGTGAGGGACTCAAAACCTATAGGGGTCTATGAGGGACTCAACATGAAAATACTCAGGTAGATTCAATTGACTACGTATAGCCGAAGAGAAAAGTCATGATTTTATGAAAGGAAGTTTTATGTCCCACTACAGAAAGTTTTATGATTTTTAAAAGTCACGATTAACAGTCATGTTTGGAAGTCATGTTTTAAAAGTCATGTTGCATGTGTTTGCATTTCCCGACCCCCACTTACTGGGTATTATTATACTACTCACCCCTTTAACTTTGTTGTGTTTTCTCCATTTTAAAAATATTTTCAGGTAAAGGTGAGGACATACCAGGTGAGTGGCAGGGACGCGCTACGGAAGCCATGGGGACCAAGTCATGATTTCCGCATCTATGATTTATAAAGTAGTTTTAAATGATTATCGTTTTCCGCTTATGTATTCTAGAGATTTGAAACCTGAGGCCGAACCTATTTATGTGTTTTAAAATGTTTTGTATTTATGGGATCCCAAAATTAAATTGATTTTAATTACCAAACTTTATTTAATTAAAGTTATTTAAGGCCTCAAATGCATGCATGATAGTAATGACCTTTAGAATGAGAGTTTTTAAAAGTAGGGTCGTTCTAGTTGGTATCAGAGCCCAAGATTATGGGTTCTGTAGACTTGCTTACAGAGTAAGCAACAAGTATCCCATGGCTAAGTAGTAACACCCAGTCATCTCCAGGTATGCCTTTGAAATAAAGTTTTGTTTTTCTCATGAAAAGAAAATTATGTATATTTATATGTGAAGTTATGTGTATATGAGACTTGAGCATAATGTATTTCTGAGCTTGATAAAGAATGAAAATATGTTTTCTACTACTTGGTTACAGAGGGAAAATGTTGATATGTGAAACTCTATAAGTTATGTGTATGTGATATGTAGATAGATTATGTAAATGACGTGTTTCTACATCAAAGAAAAAGATTACATGTGATTCCTACTATTAGTGGTAGAAAAGAAAAGAGCTAAAGGAAGTTTTGTAAATATGAGACACTTATGTGACTGAAGATAAGCATGGAGTGGAGTTTCAAAAGTGATACCATAAGCTTAATGAACTTAATAAAGACAAGTATGAACAATAGAAGTAAGAAGTTAGAGTTTTAGTTTGAGGTCATAAGAGAATTGATGGTCTGGACTCTAGAACCTTGTGCACATTTCGACAGTCACATGGTTACCTGTGTGTTCAAGCTTTTGGGAATGTGTATAAGGAATCTCGCCACTAATTTCCACTTTTTGGTCAAGATATATATGTATAACTTGGATGAGATAATGTGAGGTGTTAGCATTGAATTCTTATGTGGTATAAAGTTTGCTCTCCTCGAGCAGAGGACTAGACAGAGATGATTTGAGTACAAGAGAAAAGTTTGGATGGTTTTATCCTTGTTCATATAAGGGGGTTAAGCAAAATAGCCTTTAATTGGGAAATATCTATGGTAGTGGTCGTCGAACGACTATTAGGGTAAGGCTAAGAGGTTCTCAATTTTGGCTAAAAGGAGAAAAAAAATGTGTTCGCGATGATAAAGTAAGTGGATCTCTCAAGATTACCACTAATACATGAGTTGGACTTGAGTATGAAATTAAAGTGGAGGGCATCAGTAATTTCTAATACTCCTTACAGAATACTCTCAGTAAAGTTAAATGAACTCAAGTTATAGGTACAAGACTTTTTATATAAGAGTTAGTAGTAGTATATTGCCCTAAGGAGTATTAGTGTTGTTTGTAAAGGAGGAAGGTATATCTTTATGTTTGTGTGTGGGTTATTGGAAGCGGAAGAAAGATGTTGCTAAGAATAATTATCTTCGTCCTTGAGTAAACGACCTATTTCACCAGCTACCAGGAGCACAGTGTTCCTTAAGATGAATATGGGGTGAAGTTAGTGCCTGCCAAGAATCAGGGATAAGATATCCCGAGACAACTTCTAAACCACATTACGAACATCATGAAATTATAGAGATTTGACTAAAGCACCCGCGATGTTTATAGACTTGATGGATTTAGTGCTCAAGAAAATGCTACAACATTGTTGTAATTAAGTTGTTGGCGATATTCTTGTTTAGTCCAAGTCTAAGAAGGGGCAGAAAAAAAAAGTACTTTGGAAGAATTGGTTTAAACAAAAGGAGGGAAGAGTAAATCCTAAGAGGTGAAAGTAGTCGAAAGGTCACTAAGGAGTTAAGTGCCCCAAGTAAATTTCGAAAGATGAGCATAATGCATTTTGTTAAGCTAAGAATAGACAAATATGTGACCTTAGGTGTTTGACGTTAGAAAGGAAATGTCTGAGTTGAGAATGTAAGGATTAAAGGAAACTTTGTCAAGACGAGACACTCACATGCGTGCTATTAAAAGAGCCTGTTTGGACAAAAGAGGGAAAAAGTAGACATTACGAGGTGGAAGTCTTTCAAGATACCTTGAACAACTAAGTTCCGTAACTAGAACCTTGGTAGAGAAATACTATAGTTCCTGGAAAAGTTCAAAGTCTAGAGGTGTTAAATAATGTATCCATATTCAAAGTCTAAACGTTAGGGTTTCATGACAAAAGAGACGGAAAAGTTAAGAGATGTAGTGGATGCTATTCTAAAGTACCCAACCCTATTGGTGTTAAGAAAATTTCATTACATTCAAGTGAACACTTAGGCAAGATAGTAAGAGGTTGAAAGGTAAAAAGAAAAAAAAATGAATTTTAAAAGACTAAGGTTTGTTTTCGGAGGGTCACATGATCACCAAAGAGATGAAAAAAGTTAAAGATAGGATATTAGTGGTTTTACGAAGAACTCTCTTAAAAAGTTTCATTCTATTTGATTCTTGATAAGGGAAACAAAGTAGTTTGGAAAGAAGAGCTTGAGATTTAAACGGATCATAAATGTGGTTTTGAATTCGAAGTTAATATTTCTAGATACTTCGAATATTTGGATCTTATCCATGGCGAGTATTGTGAATCGAAACAGCTAAGATGTTAATGTGGACGGGTTATGTATGAAAATTTAGAAGTTGCACCATAAGGTAAATGACCTTAATAAAGACGAACATGAAGTGGAAGAGTAAAGTCAGAATTTTAGCTTCGAGCATAAAGGGGATCGAATATTTGGATTTAAGATACTTGAGTAGTCTGACTTTTGCAGGGCCATTTATGTGCACGAGTTTGGTTGGAATCGATTTGGAGAGCTTCACTACTAAGTCTAATGTTATGTTATAAGTATAAGCTGGAAAGAATTATTTAAGACTTCAACCTCGAACCACCTAGCAAAGTTACTAACTCTACCATCAGGGAAGTCCCATCTCTTGGAAGAGTAATAAAGTTATGGAATCAATGACCAGACGAAATGATCGAGTCATTCCATGAAGTAAATGATGGGGTTTTCAGAATAAACCAAAAAGGAATCAGTTTAGTAAAGCATGTCACTCTAGAATCATAAGACAACAGAGACTACTTGGGAGCGAGAGAAGAAAACGCGAGCTAAACATCTGGAGTTATTTCAAGATTTGGATTTGGAACTTTCAAGATTTGGAATTCGATTCAAGAATATCATCTATTTAGGCCTTAATAGAAAGTCCCACTAGAGGAGAAATAGCTCGAGCTAAAGTTGTGAGACCGTTGAGTAGTGAGTTTACACCAGTGGGAGTCACTTGAGAAGCAGCTAGTGTTAATTCCCGCAAAGGGACCAAAGGATTCTTCGTAACCAAGTGGAGAAGGTGCGAGTGAACTATCCCGAATTTATTACAAGATTTGAAACTTTCGAGGACGAAAGTTCTTAAGGAGGGAAGATTGTAACGCTCTCGAAATTTTAATTACCTTCTAAGTTTTGGGATTGAATTAAGAGAAATTAAATTAATTGGACCTTAAAGGTTGTTAATTCAAGGTAGTGTGGTGTTAATTGAGAATTTTGGTGGATTAAAGGTTTATTTTTTTAAGCATTAAATGAGGCCAAAAGCATTTTAGTAACTATGGGTATGAGAAAGGGTATTTTTGTAATTTTTCTAAAAATGAGAAATTAGGGTTCCTTAACTTTTGGAGGCACATCTTACGAGACCCTTCACCTTCTTTCTTCTCTTCTTCACAAGACCGGCCGGGGAAGACCTCCTGACCGCCAGCCTTCTTCATCTTCTTCTTCTTCTTTGTGTTGCACGTCGCCAACCAAAGAGAACGACTCGCTGGAGTTAAAGCTCTCGACGGACTGCGCTGCTGGATGCTTGAACTCGCAGAATCGGCTTGAATCGCTGCAACCTCCACCGCCGGTATCGAAACTACTGCACGCGTCGTCGATCTTCAACCGTCGCACGCGTCTGTGTAAGATGCTTTACTCGCTGGAGTCACAAGCCTCGAAAACAAGCGCAACAAATCGAGGTCGTCGAAAGCCAGTTTGTGGGTCGTCGGTCTGGTTTTCGCTCGAGTTTTTTAAGTGTTTTTCGACCGATTCTAAGAGAGAAGAGACCGGTTTTGGATAGATCAGGCCACGAGCTTCCCAACGGTGTACACTATGCGCCGAGACGCGCCGCCGCTCGTTGGAGTTAGCCCATTCCGATCAGTTTCGATTCCCAAGTCCGTTTTAAGCGTCCGTTTGTGGTAATTTAGCCTAACTATGATTGAATTCGAAAATAAGTTTATGATCATGTGAATTAATTAAGGAATTGATGAAATTGATTTAGGGGATTCGAGTATCAAGCTCGATTGAGAGGAGCCTTGAGTTAGGAGCGAAACTTTAGGAGTTTCAAGCTAAGCCTAAGGTAAGGGATATTTTACAAAGTATTTTAAAAAGGGAACATTTTAAAGACATATTTAAAGTATGTTTTAAGGATTTCCGAAAAAGAAGAGTTCCAAAAACTTATTCCAATAAATGAGATCCGGAGACTTTCTCCGAAGGATTTGATTTAGAAAAGTATTTCATTCTTGAATTTGAGAGGACCCGAACAGAAATGATTCCAAAGTATTTGAAAATGAGTTTTGACACAGTCAAGTATATTTATGTATAATGAGATTTTCATTTGTGCCTTTGTGTTGAATACGTATTTTTAGTTGTAAATGTATTTATGATTTATGATTGAAAGTTATGTTATGATTATATGATTTATATGATTGTTTCATCATTATGAATGCATATGTATATGTGATTGAAGAATGGGACCTCATGCATATTGTATGTATATGAACATGTTATGTAGGTTGTGGCAATTGGTGGTCTCCTAAGGATTTATGCATGGTCAAACATGCATCAGAGACCCTATGGGTAAAACTTATAGGAGTCTGTGAGGGACTCAAACTTATAGGGGTCTGTGAGGGACTCAAATCTTATAGGGGTCTGTGAGGGACTCAAAATCTATAGGGGTCTGTAAGGGACTCAACATGAAAATACTTAGGTAGATTCAATTAACTGCGTATAGCCGAAGGGAAAAGTCATGATTTTATGAAAGGAAGTTTTAGGTCCCAGTACAAAAAGTTTTATTATTTTTAAAAGTCCCGATTAACAGTCATGTTTAGAAGTCATGTTTTAAAAGTCATGTTGCATGTGTTTGTATTTCCCGACCCCCAATTACTGGGTATTATTATAATACTCACCCCTTTACTTTTGTTGTGTTTTCTTCGTTTTAAAAATATTTTCAGGTAAAGGTGAGGGCATACCAGGTGAGTGACAGGGATGCGCTACGGAAGCCATGGGGATCAAGTCATGATTTCCGCATCTATGATTTATGAAGTAGCTTTAAGTGATTATCGTTTTCCGCTTATGTATTCCAGAGATTTGAAACCTGAGGTCGAACCTATTTATGTGTTTTAAAATGTTTTGTATTTATGGATTCCCAAAATTAAATTGATTTTAATTACCAAACTTTATTTAATTAAAGTTATTTAGGTCCTCAAGTGCATGCATGATAATAATGACCCTTAGAAAGAGAGTTTTGAAAAGTATGGTCGTTACACTTACCATGGTTAAGGTCGCTTGTCGGTGATAATTGCACACAATGTCGATGCAGCAGAGTGTTCATCCATGAATTTCCTAACAACCCACAGTTCACCTATTCTCAACACTGGAGCACGAAGGTACCATTTGCATGTGTCACCAATACATCGGACAGTGACTTGTACTTGCTTGATTTTACAGTTTTGAACTGGAAACTCCGTTTTATCGCAAGAGTATATATAGCTTTCTTGAGATCATACTTACACAAAAAAATAAGGCCCTCTGAAATCCAACCTCCTTGTGTTATATCAACTATACTTCCGGGGGTAACGAAGGTGAGCACTTTGACTTGATTATTCAGACCCTCCACTGATGTTGTGTTTTCAACATCCACGACTAAAACACAGTTGGAGTACATACCCTCCAATGTTCCTGTAAGCATCCACGCTACATCTCTATCCTCTAAGATGATAATGATCAACACGTTTTTATCTCCATTCCTAACGAGTGAAAGACGTGAAATCCTTTTGGACCCATAAAGTTTAATCTGCACTGCAATGGATTGAGAAATTTCTGAAAGAGTGGAAACATGGTCAATTACAACCGACATAGACTTGTAGCTCCTGTAGCCATCCTCTTCATCCCAAACACCATCAAACAATATAGGTATGTTGTGAGAATCCATTGACAATCGAACAAGCAAGTGTGAAAAACACAGAGAATAAACCAACCCTTCGAGCGTAAACGGTCAGAAATCAACAATAGGAGAGATGAGTACTTTTGTACAACCATCCACAAGAAAATCGGCTAACGTGAACTGCCACAAATTGTGGGATCTGAATAACAACAAGAAATATCGAATAACAAGGAATGTCAGATAGAGTAATTTAATTTGACTGTAAATATAATTTTATACTAGGGGCAAAATGAGAATTTAATTTTTATCACACTCCTTCCTTAAAAGTAGGTAGACAAAATTAAAATATAAAACCTTTTTACACATTTTTCAATACAAACTATTTAATTTAGACACTACTCACAATTTCCCTATATGTTTTACAATGAAGGTCCAAAAGAAGGGTGCAATAAGAATTATATGAAAATATGCCTTTAAGAATTTAATCCTAAATAGTGTTCAAATTGATGCTTTCGAGATTGGTATCTTCATGATGTTTTAAAGCTTGTTTCTCCACTCGTTCTCCTTCCTCATGAAGCTTGATACTTTAAATATTGAAGTGAAGATCTCCTTCTTCATCGATTGGCCCTCGTGGCATGATGTGGCTTACTTGAATCATATCATCCTCTCTCTTGAAAGGGATTTGACCTTGAATCCAACTTGTTACCTACTCTCAAAGGAATTAAATTAAGAACTTCAAAGTTAGTACTATGACCATTCTCACCTTGCAAAGAAACTTTAAAATCTTGTGAAGACATTTGTCTAACTTGCTTCTTTCCATCACAATTTCCTTGAGATGTTATCTTTTGCTTCCAAAAGTGTTTCTATAATCATCCACTTGAGTTATTGAATTTATGTTTGGACCTTTTGGACTTTATTTTAGAGTTTGGTGTTTGGGGTTTTCCAACTTGAAGGGAATAAAACTCCCAACGCAGCGGAAGACGATCGAATCATCGCGGTGATGTTGTGCAACTAAGATTCGTTAAAACTATCTAACACTTAGAATATGCTAAACGTGCATAATATGAAATGAATACAGCAAGCTCGTTACTTACTTGTTGAAGACGTTCTTCAAGGCTTCCTTTCCGTTCACGAACTCTTCGTGCTTCCTCGATCTCAACGTTCTCGAACTCTACTCACGAACGTAAACCGAAGACCACCACTTAGCTTCTCGGTTGTTCTTCTTTTGGAAGAAGGAAGATGGTGGGATCTTCAATTTGGTTAGGGAGGAGAGGAATTCGAGAGAGAACTTGAGAGAAGAGAGAATCCTTCTTTTGGTGAGAATTCCAAAAACGAGGATTTGCTTCATGAACCCTTCTTGCAAAGGGGTTTATATAATGGTGATAAGTGGAGATCTCAACTCATATTTGCCACAACCATAGGTTATGCAAATCATATTTACATAACCATATATTATAAGATATCTCATATCTCATATTACAAATCACATTCGCAATATGGTGGATTTATTAAATTGAATCACATCCAATTTAATATCTCTCAATCTATTTCTCCTAATTAGCCCTAATTCAACAATTAGGCTAATCTATAGTTTATTATGAATCTCATTCACATTAAATTATATATTATATCATTCATATCTCATATAAATGACATAAATACCCTTTAGTGAATTTGAACACTTCAATTCACACCAAAACAGTAAACCTTCTTATAATCCAGTTTGAGCAAACCGAGGGACCTTATGGACCTACAGTGACGAGATCCAATGATCCGAGATTAACCTATCAAACTCTTTGACCCGGTTAATCACCATTCATTAGCTACGGTAACACTCCACTAAAGCCCATAGCTGCACTCCTGTCAGTGCAAGACATTACGTGTCCACTGATATAACCAATGCCCATGAGTCGACCCTTCACAGGTTGTTCGTAGACACTGTTGTGTCAAATTACCGTTTTACTCCTGTGTCTACTTGTTGCTCCTGAAGTCTCCACTGCTCCTCTAATGACCAACAACGTTGTAATGGTCCGACCATACACAACAACCCTCTCGTGGCAGTGAGAGGGTGGGCGCCCGTTGTCCAAGCCTTGGAGACAACACTTTAGGGAACAACCCCTCTAGTTTCTCTAAAGGCGGGAACGAGTGAATTTCATCTCGCGTAGTTAAGTTCCCAGCTCCCTACTTGGTCCTGTCCCTGAGAAGATAGGCATTATTGGGTGAGTAATCGTGACCACCCTTACCCGTGCATTTTAGTCAAAAGGATGCACTCCCGCAGATAGGAGTCCGTAACACGCTCGTGGATTCGTGTCGAGTCACTAATGGTCATCTACGGTTATTAGTCCATACCAGTAAAGTGTTACATCGTGAGGTATAATAATTCACGCCCGGCCTTGTACAATCTCATTGTACAGATGCCCCCACTCGCATGTCAACCACATGAACGAAGTCGATCACCTCGTTTGTATCTTAATACAAAGTGGGTCGCATTCACACACAGATTCAGGATTAGTCTCCGACCCCATTCATATATCGTGAGACCGCTTGTGTCATTTACTCGAACGTGATCCTCCCTGTGTGTCCACTACACACCGTTCAAGTTTTAGTTCTCTCATGTATTCAATGACCCTGGAGCTTAGTTTATTGGTCAAAGTTCGTATAAAATGCGAGACACAAAAGATGAAATAAATAATTTTTTATTAATTTCAAATAGTAATTTACAAACTAAACGAGATTAGGACAAAAATTCCAACAAACTCCCACTTGGACTAAGCTAGTGGAGTAAATACATTTCTGAAATGTACATAAATTACAATGAAGTAATACACTAAACTAGGGCATTAAATACCCGTTTACATATCTCCCACTTGCCCTAGTCAGGAAGTACTCGAAGACCTAGACTCTCTAGGTAACCCTCAAACACCTTAGCCGTGAGGGGCTTTGTAAATGGATCGGCTACGTTGTGCTCCGACGCTATCTGCGTGACTGTCACGTCGCCGCGGTGCACAATCTCCCGTATCAAGTGATACTTCCGCTCAATGTGTTTGCCTCTCTTATGGCTTCGAGTCTCTCTTGAGTTGGCTACTGCACCACTGTTATCACAAAACAGTGTGATCGGCAAGTACATATTTGGAACAACTTCCTAATCTGTCATGAATTTCCTAAGCCAAACAGCTTCCTTTGCAGCTTTACAAGCCGCAACGTACTCCGCTTCCATAGTGGAATCAGCGATGCATCCCTGCTTGATGCTTCGGCATACTACAACTCCTCCATTCAGAATGAAGGCTGACCCCGAAGTAGATTTCCTAGAATCCTTATCGGTCTGAAAGTCAGAATTTGTGTATCCCGTAAGGATCAAATCCCCATTGCCATACACTAAGTTGTAGTTCCTCGTTTTCCTAAGATACTTGAGGATTGCCTTTACGGTTGTCCAGTGATCTAATCCTGGATTGGATTGATACCTACTGACAATCCCTACTGCATAAAAGATGTCGGGCCTAGTACACAACATGGCATACATCAGGCTCCCTACAGCTGAAGCATAGGGGATCCGTCTCATATCCTCAACCTCTTGAGGAGTCTTAGGACACTGATCCTTAGACAAGTGAACCTCGTGCCCGAAAGGCAAGAAGCCCTTCTTGGAGTTCTTGCATCTTATATCTAGACAACATCTTGTCAATATAAGACGCTTGAGACATGGCTGCGATTCGTTTCTTCCTGCCTGCATAACTGGATACCTAGAACATACTGAGCTTCTCCCAAATCTTTCATTTGGAATTGTGAAGCTAGCTATTTCTTCACGTCAGTAAGAAATCCTACCTCATTCCCAATGAGAAAGATATCTAATGGAGATCGGATCTCCTTGAGCAGTGGAAACGTGTTTGGGATCGTTAATGTGCTTGATTGTTTTAATTGAAACAAAAACAAGTACATTGATAAATAATACAGAACAAGCATGAATTTCTAATCCTATTAGACATGGATAATAGCATACATGCAAACATGTAAAGTTTAACAATTAAACTAAAGGGGAGAAGAAAAATACCTTTGTAGTTTCTAATTTTTTAGCAACGCCTTTCTCCTAGCTTTTCAGCAAAAACAGCAGAACTTCTCTGTTTTTCTCCAAGAAGAACACTCATTGAATGTGAGAGAACCTTCTATATCTCTCGAGTTCTAAAACTACATATTATATTGTATCAATATATGATAAGTTTATATTCTTATGAATTTGAACATTTCAAATTCAAATGATCTAAGAACCCTTTACGAGCTAGAAGGTGGACCTAATGGACCTACTGATCGTAAGCTCCAACGATACAAGATTGCTCTGCTAATCTCATTAACCTTCCACTCAACATTCGTTAATCATGCGGGAACACTCCACTAAAGTCCCACAATGCACTCTTCTCACCGCAGACATCGTGGTCCATGGATATTGACCAATAACAATAAGTCAATCCTTCACGAATGTTCGTAACACAAGCTGGGTCAAATTACCGTTTTACCCTTAGATTACATCTTGTGCCTTAAGTACCAACGCTCCTCTAATGGACAATTTGTTTGTGGTCCTACCAACAAACAGAGTCCCCGGGCCAATGAGAGGGTCGGGCCTTTGTTCAAGTCTCTGAGACACCACTTAAGGGAACATTCCTCTACTTACCCTAGTAGGCGGGAAGGAGTAAATTCCATCTTGCTAAGTTAAGTTCCCACCGCCACTCGGTCTTGTCCCCAAGAAGGTAGGCATATTGAGTGGCGCGACCGCCACTCTCACCCATACTAGTCAAAGGACAATCCTCTTGCGAACAGGAGTTCAGAATCTCGCTCGAGATTGAGATCAAGTTGCCTAGGTCATCCTTGTGAAATAGAAACCTAACTAGTCAACAGAGTTACAGCTAGAGGTTACTATTTCGTGGTCCGGTCTTATGTAATCTCATTACATAGGATATCCCCACTCACATGTCATCTACATGAACACGTTAGGATCACAGTGTTTGTATCAAATACAAAGTGGCCCACATCCATAGTTTTACCAGGGTAAGGTACCCAAACCTTATCCCCTAACTGTAGACCCTTTAGGCTGTATCCCGAGCCGAGATCCTTATTATGTACATTACATTCAGTTAAAGATTCATTTAACAGCCTTGGATGTTTAGTTTATTGGATTTAGGGTTTAAATAAAGGCAAACTCGTAGATAACAACAATAACAGTTTATTGAAATAATAACACTTTATTACTCTGGTGGGGTACATCATAATCTAAAACAGTTGTTACAAGAGATAGAAATACAATAAACTAGGGCATCCATATACCCCATTACATATCTCCCACTTGCCCTAGATTAGCCTATGTACATATCTCGTAGACCCAGACTTTTCAGATGACCCTCGAACACTTTAGCCGTGAGAGTCTTTGTAAACGGATCAGCAAGGATAAGGTGATGGGAAATACGAACCTCGCTTATGGCTGTGAGGTTCCTTCAAATTGGCTACCGCACCACTGTTGTCACAATATAAGGTGATGGGAAATTCCATATTTGGAACAACTTTCAAATCAGTAAGGAATTTCCTTAGCCAAACAGCTTCTTTAGCTGCTTCATAAGCAACGACATACTCAGCCTCCATCGCCATACTATAGCTCCCCCGTTAAGGGTGAAAACTGATCCCGATGTGGATTTCCGAGAATCCTTATCGGTTTGAAAATCAGAATCAGTGTATCCAGTAAGGATCAAATCCTTAGACCCATACACAAGCGTATAGTCCTTCGTTCTCCTTAGATACTTGAGGATATTTTTAATCGTTGTCCAGCTGGTCTAAACCTCGATTGGGTGGTACTCACCGACTATTCCCTTTGCATAGCAAATGTCCGCGCCTCGTGCACAACATAGCATACATTAAGCTACCCATCAAGAGGCATAGGGAATATGTCTCATATCCTCAACTTCTTGAGGTGTCTTGGGACACTTTGTTCCTCTGACATGATGAACTCCGTGCCTCAAGGGCAATAAGCCTCTCTTGAAATTCTCCAGATCGACTGGACAACATTTTATCGATATAAGACGCTTGAGGCGAAGCATGGCGTTCGTTTCTTTGCGATTCCCAAGATCTCAATCCCAAGAACATATTGCACCTCTCCCAAATCTTTCATTTGGAATTGGGTCGCCAACCAATGCTTTATGTCAGTAAGGTATCCTACATCATTCCCAATGAGTAGGATATCATCCACATAAAGTACTAACAAAGCTACTTTGTCGTTGATGATCCTCTTGTAAACACAAGGCTCATCAACGTTTAGGTCAAAGCCGTAAGACTTGATCGCAGTATCAAATCTTATATTCCAAGATCTTGACGCTTGTTTCAATCCATAAATGGACCGATTGAGCTTGCAAAGTTTTTGCTCCTGACCTTGGGCTATGAACCCTTCGAGTTGAGACATGTAGATGCTCTCGTCAAGACTACCATTCAAAAAGGCAGTCTTGATGCCCATTTTCCAAATTTCATAATCATAAAAAGCGGATATGGACAAGAGTATCCTTATGGACTTCAAAGATAGCAACAGGGAAAAAGTTTCTTCATAGTCAACTCCTTCCCTTTGGGTAAAACCCTTTGCTACAAGTCTAGCCTTAAAGGTCCTGCACCTTTAGGTTGCATCTCTCTTTCTCTTATAGATCCATTTACACCCTATGGGTCTAACCCCTTCAAAGTTGGTCTACAAGTTCCCAAACCGAATTGAAGTCCATTGACTCCATTTCAAGGTCCATGGCTTTGATCCATTGGTCCTTGTTCACGCCATTCATTGCCTGCTTATAAGACAATGGATCTTCTCGCGCCATCATCGTGTATGACAACTTGAGTTTCAGCTAAACCCAAGTAGCGGTCAGGTTGGGAAACAACCCTCCCACTGCGTCGAGGCATTCCCAACGATTGAGAAGGACGAGACTGACTTGAGGTGCTGGCTCTTCCATCAACTCTTGATGAAGGTCCAGCTTGATCAACAACTCTTGTTGGTTCATGTGTAGCTTCATTTAGTACTAATTTACTACGCGGTTTGTGGTTCCTCATGTGATCTTCCTCCAAGAATGTGGTGTTTGTCGATACAATCACCTTATTTTCTTGTGGGTCGTAGAAAAGACCACCTCTCGTTTCTTTGAGATAGCCAACAAACTGGCACAATCTTGAACGAAGTTTCAGTTTCTTTAGGTTTGTCACGAGCACGTGTGCTGGACAACTCCAAATCTTGAAGTGTTGTAAACTAGGTTTATGCCCCTTCCAAAGTTCAAAAGGTGTTTCTGAAACACTTTTTGATGGAACACTGTTCAAGATTTGAACTGCAGTCTCTACTGCGTATCCCCAAAACGAGGCAGGCAATTGAGCATAGCTCATCATAGAACGAACCATGTCTAACAAGGTTCTATTTCTCCTTTCTGACACACCATTTTGTCGTGGTGTATTAGGTGCAGAGAGTTGAGATTTAATTCCATTTTCTATCATATAGTCCTAGAATCTCAAATCCATATACTCTCCTCCTCGATCTGATCGAAGCGTTTTAATTGTTTTTCCTAATGCATTCTCTACTTCAGCCTTATACTCTTTGAACTTTTCAAGAGCTTCAGACTTGTGATGCATTAGGTATAGATAACCATACCTAGAATAATCATCTATGAAAGAGATGAAATATTCTGTGATTCTCCTCGAGCTTTGACATTCACCGAACAAAAGATCCGAATGCACAAGTTCTAGGGGCTCTACTTACTCAGTAACCTTTTTCCAAAGAAAAGGTCGTTGGTCATTTTACCTTCCAAGCAAGACTGCAAGGTGTAAAGAATCATCTTCTAACTTGTTTAGAAGTCCATTCTTAGAGAGTCTCTCAATCCAGTTGAGATTAATATGACCAAGTCTAAGATGTCATAGATAGATATTATTGTTAGGAGAAATTCTTTACCTTTTATTTTGAGTGTCGGCATTCTTAAACATCTCATGATTTAAAATTGCTTTGGTTTTGTCTCGGCTTTCAGTGCATACAAGCCATTTTTCAATTTAGCGTAACAAATATTGACACCTTCTTTCAAAATGAACGCTTCATTAATTGAAAAGAAATACAATATCCAAGTTCTATTAAACAAGAGATAGAAATTAAGTTCCTTTTAAGCTTAGGAACTATATACTGATTTTTCAATAAAAGAAATCTATCTCAGAAAAATAACTTGGCATCTCCCATCGCACGAGCCGAGACGACGCCTCCGCCTGGCCCCCGAAAGCGCCATCTCACCTCTTCGAGCTCCTTTAAGGAACTAGTTTCTGAAATGAAGAGCAAACGTAATTAGTGGCTCCTCGAATCAAGTATCCAGTAAAATCATCATTTTCCACTAAACAAGTTTCAAGAACAAGTAAATCTAATTTACCTTTCTTCTCCTTGAGCTCAGTGTCTGCAGCTGCGTAAGCTTTCCCCTTTTTCTCCTTTCCTCTTCTTCCGAGTCGAACCATTGTGGCTTAGTCCTGCAGGATGAACCCTTCTCCGAACCTTTTAGAATGGGCAAACAGATTTGCTCTCTCTATCACTTTGTCCCTTATTCTTAATAAGAGACTCGAAAGTTTGTAGTTCATTTAGGAGGAAGTCGGGTTATACTCCTTTTTGTTCAACTCGCATTCCTACTTTAATGGCAGGAAACTCTTTCTAAGAGATTCCAAGATGAAGAATACCCGAATTTGCTCATCCATGACCGCTCCGCTCATTTTCGCCACGTTGAAGTGAACTATAAGATCGAGAACATGTTCTCTCACCAAGTTCCTCCTTCATGCACGCGTTATAAACGTATTTGATGGAATCGCGTCGAATTTGTTCAGACGGTTGTCTAGACAAATTTTGCAGATAACCCATGATCTCACGAAGCCGAGACCATACCCGACAATCTCGGCTAAAACATCAGATATCCCAGCTAGGATATAGGCCTTGGCTTTTTCATTGGCCTTGACCCAGCTGGTCAAACGCATCCTTAATCGATTGAGGTGCGTCTTGAGCAGAATCGAGGACATTCCTCGCTTAAGTACGAACCAAGGTCGTCAACAACAAGGATCGCATCCGTGTTTGACTTCCACGTAGTAAAGTTTTCACCGATTAAACGTTTCTTTTTTTAGTAAGGCTATAAATGAGGCTTACATCTTTGAAAATCCAAAATAGTTATAATTAGTTATGCCTTTTAAACCCATTGTAAAAACCAATCATATTTAGCAAAATTATTAAAGAACCCTATTTTTTAAACTAAAACCACTGTTTAAATTAAACCTCTAATTTTGCAACGATACTTCAAGGGTTTAGAACAAAAGCCTCCGTCAAAGCAAGTTAGTCATTCCCCTTGAATTGAGACTTTCTCACCAATTCTCACTACGTAACATCTCATGTCCCAATGGTCCTTAGCTACCGTTTGTTTGGTCAAGGATTTGTTAACTAACTTAACTCATCCCGTAAATGTGACCCTACCATTTTCAGATCCAATAGGCCCAAGCCAACAGGCTACTATTAAGAAAGACAATTGTTGGCAAACAACCTAAGAGACCCTATCCATTTCTGGAGTTCGCGGTGTTCCGATCCCTATAGTCAGGCCCTCCGTAGGGTTTGGCTGTTCCAGGACAACCTAGCAGGCGGACTATAGAAATCTCACGGTGCGACCTAATGGAGGAGACCGTAGGATACGTTGACACGCGTCCTGCTGCCATTTACTATGGATACTTCCCTCATTCACCTTGGTATTAACCATGCAAACACATACCGTAGGGGGACGCCCTATTGACGCCACGTAGCCGAGCATGGAACTCACGGTGTGAACTCTTGACGACGTGAGAGTAAACTCGATGCGAACATCTCGTTTTCTCCCACTTAAATTCCTAAAATTAGGGTATAGGTTTAACTTAGTTGGATTCTGGTTAAAAGAATCTATCTAAGTCTATGCCTATTATAACTATTATAACTAGGTCTTAAAACCTTATATCTAGGTGAATAAACATTTTAATTACCTAGAGATAAAAATAGAACTAAGGTTAATTCAACTCAAGTTCTGGGTCAATTCCCAGGTAGGAGGTGTTCCGTTAACCGTCAGCTTAAGTACCCCCAGCCTTAGACCGAACTTCACCGGTAGAGTTCCCTTATAACCAAAGTCCTAAAGTCCTACTATATTTTAAACTATTTAAAATACTACGTAAGACTAATTTCTAATCATATTAGAAATTGAAACTTAGGTCTAAATTAATTTTAAACGATTTAAAACTAATTTAAAAAATAGCCCAGGTTCCTATGTTTGCATGCATTTCTTTATTATAGGTTATGGTTTCTAAAACTCCTTTGATTTATAACTTTTATAAATTTTAATAATTAACCTAGGAAAGGAATTCAACTATTTGAATTATAAAATTACTTAAACAAAATAACATTTATTTTAAACTAAGTAATTTCATGCTCCATGCAATTTATTTTTCATATAATCTAATTATAACACTTATAATTAATTACTCATGAAAAAATAAATTAATCATGCATTCAACCATATTAATATAACATTTATATAAATAAAATGCATGAACATGCTTATCCTAAGGTGGGAATTATCTAATTGACATTCATAAAGACATAAAACTGTAAAATCGGAATAATTTGGCCCCTAAAGTGCAAAAAAAAAAAAAAATACATTAATTTATTTCATGAAACTGGTCCAAAAACACCCTGAACCGGCCTTGAACCGCTCGAACCGAACCAAAACTAACGAACCAGCCGAACCGGTCTGCAGCTGCTGGAATGCCCCACGGCGTTGCAACACTGATGCCAGCGTTGCAACGCCCGCTTTGTCGTATGCGCGCCTGCTATCGGGATGGCGTTGCAACGCTGAGGGGCAGCGTTGCAACGCCGCTGACCCCTTGAGCAGCCGCGTCGATAGGGAGCGCTGGCGTTGCGACGCCGTTCTTCAGCGTTGCAACGCTGATCAACGGCATGGCAACGTTGCTGCTTCGGCAGCAACTGAAACTCACGAACACAACAGCTTCGTTCTTCAATTTCTCCTTCGATTCTCAACCAAATTGAATGAAATTGGTCCCGAACGACTCGTAACTCAATTACAGACTCAATTATGCACTTTTTGCCCAAAAACGCAAGGGCCTTTACATACAATTTGATCAAAATCTAAGTAAACTAAGGCCAAACCATTCCTAAACAAGTTTTACATCAAACCAAATGCATTTCCCACCAAATCAATACAATTTTGTTTCAAAACAAAATAAATCAAGCATTGTTCTGATACCAATTGATGGAGATCGGATCTCCTTGAGCAGCGGAAACGTGTTTGGGATCGTTAATGTGCTTGATTGTTTTAATTGAAACAAAAACCAGTACATTGATAAATAATACAGAACAAGCATGAATTTCTAATCCTATTAGACATGGATAATAGCATACATGCAAACATGTAAAGTTTAACAATTAAACTAAAGGGGAGAAGAAGAATACCTTTGTAGTTTCTAATTTTTCAGCAACGCCTTGCTCCTAGCTTTTCAGCAAAAACAGCAGAACTTCTCTGTTTTTCTCCAAGAAGAACACTACGAACAAGAGAACCTTCTATATCTCTGAGTTCTTCTTAGATCTACCTTGGTGGAAAGGTAATCCAACTCTTGGACGAAGAATTTTGGGAATAATTCAGATTGTGAGAGAGAGAATTCTTCTGTAAGTATGGAAAATGATCAATCGATCAACTGAAGTGAGCAACCCCCTTCTCCCTGTTAAACTGTCGATAGGGAGAAAGGGAGGGGTAGTGGGGAACGTGTCTGAGTGACACGTTCCCTCATTTATTATTATTAAAATAATAATAATAATAATAATAATATAATAGAATTAAATAAAATTTAATTATTCAAATAATACAAATTAAATATCATATATTTAATTTGGATTAAATCTCATTTAATCATAACACCCCTTTAACCTATAGTTTTAATGTACAACCAGTGCACATTAAATTTTATCCTATAGTTTGCAAATGTGAATCACATTCACATTTTATATAATATTTGAACTCTTTCAAATATTCAATTCTCTCATATATGAATCATATTCATATTAAATTTATAATATATAGTTCCAAAACTATATATTATATTGTATCAATATACATTAAGTTTATTCCCTAATGAATTTGAACATTTCAAATTCAAATGATCTAAGAACCCTTTATGAGCTAGAAGGTGGACCTAATGAACCTACAGACCAGAAGCTCCAACGATACAAGATTGCTCGGTTAATCTCATTAACCTTCCACTCAACATTCGTTAACTGCGGGAACACTCCACTAAAGTCCCACAGCTGCACTCTTCTCACTGCAGATATATTTCTGTGTCCATGGATATTGACCAATAACAGCAAGTCAATCCTTCACGAATGTTCGTAACACCAACTGAGTCAAATTATCGTTTTACCCCTGGGTTACATCTTGTGGCTTAAGTACCAGTGCTCCTCTAATGAAAAATTTGTTTGTGGTCCTACCAACAAACATAGTCCCTCTCGGGCCAATGAGAGGGTCGGGCCCTTTGTTCAAATCCCGGAGACACCACTTAAGGGAACATTCCTCTACTTACCCTAGTAGGCTGGGAGGAGTGAATTCTATCTTGCTAAGTTAAGTTCCCACCGCCACCTCGCGTCTTGTCCCCAAGAAGGTAGGCATATTGAGTCGGGCGAACCGCCACTCTCACCCATACTAGTCAAAGGACAATCCCTCGCGAATAGGAGTTCGTAACCTGCTCAGGATTGAGATCAAGTTGCCTAGGTCATTCTAGTGAAATAGAAACCTAACTAGTCAACGAAGTTACAGCTAGAAGTTACTATTTCGTGGTCTGATCTTATGTAATCTCATTACATAGGATATCCTCACTCACATGTCATCTACACGAACGCGTTAGGATCACAGTATGTGTATCAAATACAAAGTGGCCCACATTCATAGTTTTACCAGGGTAAGGTACCCAAACCTTATCCCCTAACTATAGACCCTTTAGGCTGTATCTCGAACCGATATCCTTTTTATGTACATTACATTCAGTTAAAGATTCATTTAACAACCTTGGATGTTTAGTTTATTGGATTTAGGGTTTAAATAAAGGCAAACTCGTAGATAACAACAATAACAGTTTATTGAAATAATAACACCTTATTACATTAATTAGAACATAATTACAAACTACGAGTTTTAGGGCACAAATCCCAACAATATCATCCACGTATAATATCAGAAATGCGACAGTTTTGTCGACGATTTTCTTGTAGACACAAGGATCGTCAATATTCTGATCAAAGTCATAAGATTTGATTGCCTCATCAAACCTTATATTCCAAGACCTTGAGGCTTGTTTCAGTCCATAAATAGACCTATGAAGCCGGCAAACCTTTTGCTCTTGGCCTTGGGTTATGAACCCTTTGGGTTAGTCCATGTAGATGGTTTCGTCAAGGTTGCCATTCAGAAAGGCGGTCTTGACATCCATCTGCCATACCTCGTAGTCATAATACGCGACAATGGCCAGAAGGATCCTGATCGACTTTACCATGGCAACAGGTGAAAAAGTTTCCTCATAGTCAACCCCTTCGACCTGGGTAAAACCCTTTGCCACTAGTCGTGCTTTGAAGGTATGCACCTTCCCATCTACGCCACGTTTACGCTTGTAGATCCATTTGCAACCTATAGGTTTTACCCCATCAGGTTGATCCACAAGCTCCCAGACAGAATTAAAGTACTTCGACTCCATTTCCTGGTTCATAACTTTAATCCATTCGTCCTTGTCAACATCAGCCATAGCCTGATCATAGGTCAATGGATCCTCGTTGTCATATCAAGATTGACGACTTGAGTTTCAGGTAAACCCATGTAACGTTCAGGCTGTCTAACAACCCTCCCACTATGTCGAGGCATTCCCAACTCTTGGGAACGGACTTGACTTGACGTGCTAGGATCAACAACACTTGCTGATGTACTAGCCCCATCAACAACTCTTGTTGGCATACTGTTCATTTCATTCAACACGATTTTGCTCTGAGGCAAATGATCCCTGATATGGTATTCCTCAAGGAAAGTGGCGTTTGTCGACACAATCACCCTATTTTCCTTAGGATCGAAAAATAGACCACCTCTAGTCTCTTTTTGGTAACCTACGAATAGGCACAATTTTGAACGGAGTTCCAATTTCTTCGAGTTTGTCATCAACACGTGGGGTGGGCATCCCCAAATTCTGAAATGGTGTAAACTACCTTTACGACCATTCCAGAGTTCGAAGGGGTTTCACAAACACTCTTCGACGGAACGTTGTTCAAAATATACACCGTAGTCTCCACTGCATAACCCCAAAAAGAATCAGGGAGACGAGCGTAGCTCATCATCAACCGAACCATGCCCAACAAGGTTCTATGTCTTCTCTCCGATACACCATTCTGCTGTGGTATACCAAGTACTGAGAGTTGGGACGTAATTCCATGTTCTATCATATAGTCTTGGAATTCTGTGTCCATATACTCTCCACCTCGATCTGATCGAAGTGTTTTTATGGTTTTACCTAACAGGTTCTCAACCTCAGTCTTGTACTCCTTGAACTTTTCAAGAGTTTCAAACTTCCTATGCATTAGGTAAATATACTCATACCTCGAATAGTCATCTATGAAAGATACGAAGTATTCGTAACCTCCTCGCGCTTTAACACTCATCGGACCACAGAGGTCGGAATGTATAAGCTCAAGGGGCTCCTTGGCTCTATATCCTTTTCCACTAAAAGGACGTTTGATCATTTTGCCTTCAAGGCATGACTCACACACCGACAAAGAGTTTTCTTCCAACTGAATTAGAAGTCCACTCTTCACTAGTCTCTCAATCCTATTGAGATTAATGTGGCCTAACCTTAGATGCCAAAGATGGGCATTTTCTTTTGGAGAAACTTTAACTCTCTTAGTTCGCGTTTCTGCGGTTTTAAATAACTCGGTGTTCAAAACGCTTTTGACCGAATTAGGCTTTAAAACATACAAATTAGACTTAAGTGAAGCAGAACAAATAAGACTACCATTTCAGGAAATAAATGCTTTATTACCATTAAATGAAATGGAGATACATTGTTCTAATAAACAGGAAATAGAAACAAGGTTTCTAGTAAACCCTAGAACTATGTACAGATTGTCTAACAAAATGTAACTCCTGCCAAAATAGAGCTTCACTTTGTCGATCGCTGCAGCAGAGACTATCTCCCCGGATCCAACCCGTAGAGTCACCTCACCCTCTCGCAGTTGCTGCTAGGAATCAATTCCCTGAAAAGAAGAACAAACGTGGTTAGTGGTGCCCGGATCTAAAATCCAGGCAGAGTCACTACTCTCCACTAAACAAGTTTCAGTTACCAGTAAATCGCATTTACATTGATTCTTTCTCTCAGCAAGGAACTTGGGACAGTTTCTCTTCCAGTGACCATCCCCATTGCAGTGGAAACACTTTCCTTTTTCTGCAACTTCTTTGACATTCTTGCCCTTTTGGGCGACAGCTCGGTCAGCTTTACCCCTCTTCATTTTCTTCTTCCCTTTCCGGCGTGAAGGAGCGACAGATTTGGTCCCAGAGGTCGAACCCCTTGTTGGGATTTACGCCCTAAACTTGTGTAATTTTGATCAAATAAATAAAGTGTTATTTGTTTTGATAAAATTATATTATTGCTTTATAAATCCAATAAACTAAGCTCCAAGGTTATAATATATCTTGAACATCAGTGTAGTGGACACTATTTGGATTGTATTCAAGAATATAACCTAAATGGTCTATGGTATAAGAATAAGGTTGGAAACCTCATTCTGGTAACACCATGGATGCGACCCACTTTATAATTAGTACAAATGAGGTAATCCAACTCATTCATGTATTTGACATGTGAGTGGGGGCATCTTGTATGAAGAGTTCATACAAGACCAGACTGCAAATTATTAGTCTAACCAGTGTAACACCGTTAACAGGATAAGACTGATAATTTATAGATGGTCATTAGTGACTCGACCTGAATCTTGAGCAAGTTAAGAACTCCTGCTTATAGGGGTTTGTCCTTAGACTAGTATGGTGAGAGTGGCACAGAGCCAGACTCAATAAGCCTACCTTCTCGTGGGATGAGAATGTCACACCCCTCCCGAACCACCTGCTAACTTAGCCCGGAAAGAGGCATGAAGCCAACAGACATTGCTCACCTCTTAACAATACCTGATGACCCTATTCTACCTGATAAACATACTATGCTCGTATATGGTAAACTTTAACATAACACAGCGAAAACTTGATAACTACTAAACGTACATAGGGAGAAACATTTCTTAAGTCTCTCATTTGAAAACGTAAACGAGCAATAGCATCACAACTCAATACATGCCAACCCACTGTTCATACAACCTCTTATGTACAAACAACTATAACTACATAACGACTTGCTATACAACGCCAGCCACGTACAAACTATCAACTTATGAAACTTCCAGCAGACTATGGCAGGATGTCAGGTACCAGGAGCTCGATCTCTACCTGAAAAGGTTTGAAAACATTGAAAGAATGAGCTAAAAAGCTCAGTGAGTGTCTATCTTTAAAACATTATAAGCTCACAGGTGAATCATAATAATGGCAGATTATAAGTAGAAAATAGCTTATCATCTATTTGTAAACATAAACAAACCATGCTTCCAATTTACAGGTTTAAGTCACCACTTGTGCATAGCACACAACTCGAAATGTACTATCATATCGAGGGTAGATAGATCAATAATATAGAAGCTCATCATATGAAGAAACATATGACAAGATACCACATTCAAATCATAGAGGTGGTAGAGTTGCATTTATACCAATAAGGTTCATACCTCTCACTCTCACGTGCACGTGGAATACCTTTGGTCGTTTTATTTTCCCTAATACCTTCTCTATGTCCTTCAGTATTAAGGTAAAACCATTTACTACCCGAATACCTTCTCATTGTCCTTCAGTATTAAGGTAAAACCATTTATTACCCGAATACCTTCTCATTGTCCTTCAGTATCGAGATATCATGATTCATTCCCCCCTAAGTACCTTCTCGAATGTCCTTCAGTATTAGGGGTTAACCACAAACAAGGGCATAATTTGTGTACCATGGAAATCATGTCTTTATAACACATACAACAATTTCTTGACATTTTCACATTATCATCTAAACATGTTCCCAAGTGGATTTACACAAAACATTCTCTAAAGGAAAGCATACTTTCATAATTTAGTTTCCATACTTGGATTTAGAGTTACAACTAATTCAAAGCATGTTTAGGTTCCATCATGAACTTTATGTTAGAAAACTCTATGAAGCCATACATAACTAGTTCAAACAGGATGTAATTATCAACACTTATGTTCTTGAAGAAAAACATAGGTCAAGCATAGTTCTAAGATAGAGTCACTCACAGTATTAGAATTAGAACCTTGGCTTGTAAACTTGACCTATTTGCTCTTGGCCTGTCAAACAAACCAACTCAACCATTAGAACCTCGAGCTCATGATTTTTGACCTTAAAACTTGCAAGAAAACACACTTTCAAATTTCTAGCATTTTCAGATTTTCTGCCATGTATTCAGACAGCCATAACTTCTTCATTACTTATCCAAAAATAATGTAATTTATACCAAACTCTTCCTTTTTGAACCCTCTAAAAATTATATGAAGACATGAAATTGAAATTCCAAACGGATTTGTTCAGAAATACCTCGAAAGCTACTTTCCTCAAAACAGACTTCTGCTGTTTCCATATTCGGATTTCCTGCTGCACAACAAATTTAACCTGATATTTAAAACATCTTCTAGACATTTTATACTCACGATTCCTTCACGAAAGTTGTAGGAAATTCAATAAGCTTTCGAACCATACCAATTATAGCTTCTAACTCCAAGAATACAGATCAGAATAACCAAAACATCAGAGACTTCCCAGATTTGACAGCAAATTCTGTCTTCTGTCTTCCTCTTAACAAAACAGTAAGTTAACTTCAGTATTAGCTCGAGCTTCCTTCACGAAATTTGTTCAAAATTGAGTTAACTTTCATGTATCAAAAACTAAACTCTTACCTCTTCTTGTTGAGCTCGAAAAGACCAAAACATCAGAACTGGTTTGAGTTGATCACCTTGCTGCTACACAATTAAGCTTTGAGTTCTCCTCCTTTCTTCTGCAATTCCAGCTCCAAAATCACGAAAATGGCTTCCTTTTTCTTCCTTTCTCCTTCTCCCACGAAGCTTCAGCTTTGGTTTTTATAAATGAAGAAGAAAATTGAGAAGATAAAGGTTTTCTAAAAAAGCAAACGGTGGAGGAAAAGACAAATTTGTCTTTTTCCCTTTTGCTTTTCTTTTCCTTTCCTTTATCCTTTCTTTTTTTTCTTTTCTTTTCTTTTCTTAACAAACAAAACTTAATATATTAAACATTTGTTTCATTTCCTTTTCTTCTTTTGTCTTTAAAGCAATCCAAACCAAAATGGTTTAAACTTTCCTTCCTTGTTTTCCTTTTGTCTTTCACTTCATTTCTTTTCTTTTTAAAACATGGAAACCCAAGTTTTAAACATTCATTTCTTCTTTCTTTTTGTTGTTTGTTAATAAGGAACTTCCAAAGAAAGATCTTGGATTTACACAGAACCTCGTAGGTAGCTGGAAACTTAACTGTGCAAGATGGAATTCATTCATTCATACACTAAGGAATTAGATAGGTTGTTCCCTTAAGAACTGACTCCAGGTCTTGAACAACGGGGCCCCGCCCTCTATGAGGGTATGAGTCTATGGTAGGACCTTAGACTTGTTGTTAATTAGAGGATCAATAGTGCTTAAGGAACAAAGAGATAATCACAGGGTAAAACGGTAATTTGACCCAGTCGTGACTACGAACAACCTGTGAAGGGTCGACTCATGGGTAATGATTATATCAGTGGACACAATATAATCTACAGTGAGGAGAGTGCAGCTGCAAGTCTATAGTGGAGTGACTTGTAGTTAATGAATATTGATTAACTAGATCAAAGAGTTTGATCAGTTAATCTCACATCATTGGAGCTCATGAACTGTAGGTCCATTAGGTCCCTCCGTTGGCTCAACATGGTTGTATTGAGGGTATAAAGTTAGGAATAAAATTGAAGTGTTCAATTTCATATATGAGATGTCATATCAGTTATATGTGATATAATTGATATAATATATAGTTTTAATGTGAATTAGATTCACATATTAACTATATACTAAAGAGAGAACGAAAGAGGGATAGGATGGTAATTTCCACCTTATTTCCCTATATATATAGTTACATGAGATGCAACTTTGAGCTAAGCCTTTGAAAACCCTAGTGTGTCATTTTGTTGTTGGATTGGTTCCAAAACAAAATCTCTCTCACAAACATCTCATCTCACCTAAAGGGAACCCACCTTCCTCCCTCACCCAGAGAACAACGGAGAAGATCCGGTGGTAGTGTTCGTGATCGCTTGGGTTCGTGTTGCTGAGATCGTGATCGTGGAAGAAGGAGCACTCGAAGAAAAGTTCTTCAAAGGTATTGTTCTTGTTGTCCATCTTGTATGTATATGCTTAATCCAGATAGATTAGTTCTTGAATGTAATCCATATAACTAAATTAAGAACGTGTGATTCACAATCGCTTCCGCTGCGGGATTCGATTCCCTTCACCCCTGTGATATGATCTGTAGGTAACATTTGCCTCAGCTTCCGGTGTCCCGATCCTCATCAAGGACTGGAAGTTCTGTAGCTCATTGAGAAGGGTAGTCAGAGTGTAGCTTATCTTGTTCATAAGCGTTGCTCTGGCATTTAAATCAAGGAAACTCTTCTAAGAGTCTCCGAATAATAAAGTCGACCGCTCGACTCATCGATCGAAGCCCCGTTCATCTCCACTAGATTAAAGTGGGTCATCATGTCCAGAACATGTTCACGGACAGACGCCCCTTCTTTCATCCGTGCGTTGAAGATGTGTTTGAGCAAATCGTGCTTGACCTGAAAGGACTGTTGTCCAAACATGTCCTACAACGACTCTATGATCTCCTTGGCGGTGATCATCAACTCGTGCTTCTTTGCCAAGACTTCAGATAAGCTGGCAATTATATAGACCTTGGCCTTTTCATTGGCCCTGATCCATCGATCGTATGCATCACGAACACTTCGTGATGCGCAATGAGAAATCAAGAATCGAGGACACACCTCGCAAGCACGAACTTCGTCGTCGCCGCCACTAGAATCGTGTTTATGTTATTCTTCCACGTTTGGAAGTTATCTCCCACTAATTTGTCCGAAGCAAGTAAAGCGATTATTGTGCTAGACATTTTTGCTAAAAAATTCAAAAAATAACTTTGTGTCAGTCTCGCATAAACTTTTGAAAACCAATCAAGTTTTAGCAAAATTTAATCCTATGATCCCTAGGTCATTTAAAAAATTGCAATGATATCCTAAAGGTTTAGAATGACCGCCACCGAAGGGTGAACAAAAACACTCCTCCTCTAGGACGAGACTTTCTCGACCAGACCCTAATCCCAAAATAACTCTTATTCCATTAGGCGTCCAGTTACCATTATTTGGTCGAATTCATTAACACTTAACGAATCCCGTGAGTGTCACCCTCAATCTTTAAGTTTTCAAGTATCCGTTCAAACAATAGCCACCGAAGGGTGAATCACGAAGGAAAACCAACAAGGAAACTGTATCCCTTTCGAGAATTCACGGTGTTCCGACTCCCATGATCAAGGCCCTCCGAAGGGATTGTCTGGTCCAGGCCAAACTAGCAGGCCGATCATAGGGGTCTCACGGTGTGAATCGAAAGAAGAGATCGTGGGTCCCGTTTTCACAAGTCCTGCTCTCACTCACTATAAGTACTCTCTCCATCTACGTTGATATTGACCCATACAAATACCATCCGAAGGGGAACGCTCCCATTTGCGCCACAAGACCGAGTATGGATCTCACGGTGCGGACTTAAGGGAGATTTGTGGTCGGAAAATTAAATGTATCTCATACACTTTATTTCCTCCCACTCAACATTTTATAATATTCGGGATTGACCTAGATAAACCGGCTAAAATTTACCTAAGTCTACCAATATAACTCTTATATGGTATTTAGCCTAAGTTTATAATCACATTATTACTTAGGTTTATGTGAGTAAATTAATCAACTTTTAATTAATGGCACTCACGAAAAATATAATCTAAGAATCTTCGGACCGAATTCACTCCCAAGTCGGTTTTCAGGTAGGGGTGTTCCACAAGCATCAACTTAAATACCCCAACCTTAGACAAAACCTTCCTTAGACAGAGTTACTTATCAGTCACCATTCAAAAATTATACTTTGGTTTCCTAATTCTAATCTTATTAGAATTAGAAAACCTAAGTCTAATTATTCAAGTTCTAAACACTTTAAAACTAATAATTAACTTAAGTTACATGCATTTCTATGTTATAGTGCTTGATCATTCATCATATGAATAACTATACTATAACATAATAATTCATCACATGAAATTAAAATGTATGAGCATACTTTAATCTAAAAAAATATAACACTTATATTAACTAAATTAAAACATGCATTTAATTATATTATAACACTTATAATATAACCTATCATGCAAACTATATATTATAACACTTATAATATAAATGATGCATGAAAATGTTTAACCTAAGGTGGGATTTAAAATCTATATGACATACATTATGCACATAGAAATTAATTAAATCATACATCACATGCATAAAATAATTAAATAGCAAAAATAGACCGGTTTTGACACTTAGGGGCATTTATTTAATTAAATAACATTAATATAACAATGATATTATTATTATTTAATGAAATAAATTAATTATAAAAAAAAATATTGCATTTTTATGAATAAAAATAAAAAAACACGTTTGAAAAAAAAATCGCCTACTAAGAGCACAACCCCACTTCTCGCGCGCGTGCCTCGCCCAACTGCCCACTACGCTGTAGTGTTGCAACGCCGTGGGCAGCTTTGCAACGTTGCAGCCTCCAGCGTCACGCCCCGCGTGCTCCACGCCAGTGGCGTTGCAACGCTGCTCTGCAGCTAGGCCTCCGACCACATGTGCAGCGTTGACACGCCAATGAACAGCGTTGAGACGCTGTCGACAAAACAACAAGCTCATTTTGCTGTTCTTTGTCGAATCTCGCCCCTTTCCGCTCCGATTTCTTCACAGCAACTCTTGCCACGAACGACTTGGACTTACAGACTCGATTTACATTAAAGTGACCAAAAATACGGGCCCTTACATTGATCTAATCAACATAGAAATGTAAATCTAATACTTGTGCTAAAACCGAAAACGTCCATAATTGCAAACCACAATTTATCTCATAAATTAAAAGCAATACCCACCTAATTTTAACAAAAAACAGTGCACAACAAGAACCAACGAATGTCTCTGATACCAATTGAAGGGAATAAAACTCCCAACGCAGTGGAAGACGATCGAATCGTCGCGGTGATGTTGTGCAATTAAGATTCGTTAAAACTATCTAACACTTAGAATAGGTTAAACATGCATAATATGAAAGGAATACAACAAGTTCTCGTTACTTGTTGAAGACGTTCTTCAAGTCTTCCTTTCCGTTCACGAACTCTTCGTGCTTCCTCGATCTCAACGTTCTCGAACTCTACTCACGAACGTAAACCGAACACCACCACTTTGCTTCTCGGTTGTTCTTCTTTTGGAAGAGGAAGATGGTGGGATCTTCAATTTGGTTAGGGAGGAGAGGAATTTGAGAGAGAACTTGAGAGAAGAGAGAATCCTTCTTTTGGTGAGAATTCCAAAAATAAGGATTTGCTTCATGAACCCTTATTGCAAAGGGATTTATATAATGGTGATAGGTGGAGTTGAAATCTCCACCTATTTACCATTTTACCACAACCATAGGTTATGCAAATCATATTTGCATAACCATATATTATAAGATATCTCATATCTCTTATTACAAATCACATTTGCAATATTGTGGATTTATTAAATTGAATCACATCCAATTTAATATCTCTCAATCTATTTCTCCTAATTAGCCCTAATTCAACAATTAGGCTAATCTATAGTTTATTATGAATCTCATTCACATTAAACTATATATTACATCATTCATATCTTATATAAATGACATAAATACCATTTAGTGAATTTGAACACTTCAATTCACACCAAAACAGTAAACCTTCTTATAATCCAGTTTGAGCCAACCGAGGGACTTTATGGACCTACAGTGACGAGCTCCAATGATCCGAGATTAACCTATCAAACTCTTTAACCCAGTTAATCATCATTCATTAGCTACGGTAGCACTCCACTAAAGTCCGTAGTTGCACTCCCGTCAGTGCAAGACATTACGTGTCCACTGATATAACCAATGCCCATGAGTCGACCCTTCATAGGTTGTTCGTAGACACTGCTGGGTCAAATTACCATTTTACCCCTATGTCTACTTCTTGTTCCTTAAGTCCCCACAACTCCTCTAATGAACAACAACGTTGTAATGGTCCGACCATACACAACAACCCTCTCGTGCCAGTGAGAGGGTGGTCGCCCGTTGTCCAAGCCCTGGAGACAGCACTTAAGGGAACAACCCCTCTTCCCTAAAGGCGGGAACGAGTGAATTTCATCTCGCGTAGTTAAGTTCCCAGCTGCCTACTTGGTCCTGTCCCTGAGAAGATAGACATATTGAGCGAGTAACTGTGACCACCCTCACCCATACTAGTCAAAGGACAGACCCCCACAGACAGGAGTCCGTAACACGCTCAGGATCCAGGTCGAGTCACTAATGGTCATCTACGAAGTTATTAGTCCATACTGTTAATGGTGTTACATCAGTAGGTCTAATAATTCACGGTCCGGTCTTGTACAATCTCATTGTACAGGATGCCCCCACTCGCATGTCAACCACATGAACGAGTCAGATCACCTCGTTTGTATCTTAATACAAAGCGAGCCGCATGCACAACGTATCCAGGATTAGGTCTCCAACCCCATCCATATACTGTAGACCGTTCGGGTCATTTACTCGAACGTGATCCTCCCTGTGTGTCCACTATACACCGTTCAAGTTCTAGTTCTCTCATATATTCATTGACCCTGGAACTTAGTTTATTAGTCAAAGTTTGTATAAAATGCGAGACACAAAAGATGAAATAAATAACTTTTTATTAATTTCAAATAGTAATTTACAAACTAAACGAGAGTAGGACAAAAATCCCAACACAACTCACTACTTTGCATTCTTGTCCATGAGTGTGTTTGAAGACAATATTGTGGTTCGACTTCTCATGAAGAGAGATATTGTTCTTGGTATGGCGTGTTACATCAAGCATTCGGTCATGACTAAACACACATTCGGTCATGACTAATTTTGTTTGAATCTAAAACTCAAAAGAGAAACTAGGCAAAGAAGCTTGAGTTTACCCCTGAGAAAACATTCTTTAATATGAAAAAAATCAAGTATATTATGCTTTGTAAACACAAGAGAGTTAAATTCACAAATATTTTTACATGAACTCAAAATTTGTTGACTAGGTCTAATATTCATACACAAATGAAGTCGATTATTCTTTACTTTTAGCTCACAAACGCCAAAAAATATATTTTTTTTATGCAAGATAGGTTCAATAAGACATACATCTCAAAATGAATCAATTTCCTTAGTCTCAACGTTAGCATGTTCTTTTAATTCATAAACTTTAAAATATGGTTCTTTAGTTAGGAATGATATGCTTTGTATCACAACCTAACTCTTTTTCATTCTCACTGCTTTCTATTCCAACATTTGGGAAACAATCATGCATATCTTTGTTATCCAATGGAAGAGGTTTGACATGCTTAGCATCACAAACTATTTCTTTCTCATTCTCAGTAACAAGTGAAGGAAAATTAAGTCACCGTTTGGTTCGTGATCCATTTTTAATTTTATGTTTTCGAAAACAAAAAATACAAGAAAAACAATAAAAATGCATTTGGTTGTAAATATTTTCAAAAAAAGTTTTTAGAAACAACTCCAAAAATGGTTTGTGTTCGGAAACGATAAATTGTTGTTTTCTTTGTTTTCAAAAATTATGAAAACAATCGATCGACTACTAAAAAAACGTGGTTTTCATCTAAACTAATTAGATTGAATTACATCTTTTTTTTCTTCAAAATTCATAAACGTACCTCTATCTACAAAGTGAATTTATCTTTAAATTTTGAGAAATTGTGATAAATGAACTATTTCTAAAATTCGTTTACAGTTTTGTCCATAATGTATGAATTTTGCATTCGTGGATTTTACTAAATCGTAGAAATGGAAAATTAAAAATTCAAAGACAAATTTGCCCCTGAGCCGTGTATATTATTAATTTTATAGAAATATACTTTCCTTACAAGGTTCCAATTATTAAATTCATTACATTTAATAGTATAAATATATATGTTTATCTCTCTAAATAAATACATTCCATTTTTACTAAATCACCATTAATGATTACATGAGTTAAAATATTTATTTCATTTCCACATTTATTGTTTCCTTCCATGTTCATATTGTTTAACATTTTATCCATTGAAAATTCACTTCAAACTCCCATTTCCGTCTAGCAGTCATTTCCGTCAATTTATTGACCTACATTATCCTAAATAATGTATTTAATAATTTTTTGTTGTAAATTCTATATTCAAAATATGGTATTTTACGTTTTCGTCATATATGTCTGATATTCTTAGCCTTCAACAAATATATATCAGGTATATATAATTGTTCGCTCTGTAATAATTGTTCATGAAAATCTACTTTGTTATAGTATACCTAATATTTTTAGCCTTTAACAAATAAATACCTAGTATATATTGTTAAAGTGTCTATGAAATTTAGTTAAGTTTAATCCTAGTTTGAACTTTATATTCATCGTATATATTAGGTCTTGTGCATGATAGTTGTACCTATATCCATTTCGTCATACATATATTCGATAAATTTAACATTCAATATATATATATATATTTGATATATACCCATTTTCTTTTTAGTTTGAATGAATATGAATTTGAATAAGTTTAATCATAGTCTGGTATGAACCATATATTAATCGTCTATAGAAGTATTACATATATTTATTAAACCTATGAAATATACCAAAAGAAAAAGAGAAAAATCCACATTCGATAAACTGAGAGAGAAAGAAAATATTTAAAAATAAAATGCAAATACCTCTGCCAGTATATACGAAATGCAACCGTATCTTAAAACATTAATATATATATATCCTCTACTAATATATAAGAAATACAATTGTATCTTAAAACATTTATACAAATGTACGTATACAAGATATATACAATGTAGTTTTTTTTCCCTCTAAACATATCATGAGTATTGTTTATTTGGAGTATGACTTGAGAAACTTAACGGTTGTTGACTCATTCACCTTTCCTCCTTAATCTTCACTATTGCTAATCATGTAAATGACAAAATTGGTTAGTAAAGAACATTCGTAAAATATATACAATGCATTATATCATATGAAACACCATTGTTATTTCATTCACATTTTATATGGTAGACATTATAAATTACTCTCAAATTTATTTTGTCTAATGTATATACTGTTTACACAAGATAAGTACAACAATACTAACATAATCATCCAAATCAATATAATCTTATATTTTGTTCATTATATTGTAAGAACTATATATTTAATTATCAAATATAGTATTTACTCGTGTTTTCACAGTTTATGCATTATACTGGTTGAAGAAAAAAAACTGATGCATTATGCTGGTTGAAGAAAAAAAACTGATGCATTATACTAAAATCATACTTTTAGAAATTTTTTAAACACAATTTTTGTAAATATATACAGTATCATTTCATTCGCATTTTATAGTAGACATTGTAAATAACCCACAAATTTATTTTGTATAATATATATATTGTTTACCCAAAATAAATGCAAAATTACTAACATAATCGTTCAAATTAGTATAATCATATATTTTGTTAATTATATTGTAAGAACTATATATTTAATTATCAAACATAGTATTTACACATATTTTCACAGCTATATTATATCCTATTATGCAGTATAGTTGTTGAAGAAAAAAAAATGCATGCATTATACTGATAATTACATTTTTTAGGAAACAAATGTAATCCTAAAATCATAGATTTTGTACGCAATTATCTAAATTGGACATGAAATGATACTTCCATTAAAAAAAAAATCTAAAACAAACATGCATTTGGATTAAACAAAACGAAATCCTCTAGTAATAGTCATTAAATCAAAACCATCTTAGAATCATTGAACGAAAATGGTAAAATAAAATGCACGATTCTACTACATCTAAAACAAAACTAAACCATTTGAATCGATTCTTTTTACATTCACACATTTTTTTCTTAAAAAAAACATGTATTCCATTGAGTAGTGAAAATAAGTTGATAAAAATATTTATGGTTCGAAACTACTTACTTGAGGCTATATTCGATGTAATGTTTATGCATTGAATGACTTCAATGTCACAGTTAATGGAGAAAAAAATCGTAGATTGTAGTTGAAGATGTTCCACGAATTTCCAATGGAGAATATTGGGAGAGAATGAGATTTTGGGCCATAATTAGATTTTTTGCACTTATTTAGGGAGTGATTTGCCCATTATTAGGAAGTTTTCAAATCATAAATTTTTCCCTTTTTGAATATTTTATTATTTTTCTACTTTTCTTATAATATGTGGGCAATATAGTAAATAAGCTCTAATATTAATTTTGATGTTTTAAAACTAGTAAACATGGATGCTAATTTAAAAATTTTTGGACACAATTAAAATATGGGTATTCTTGAGGACCCATTTATGTAGTTTTGCAAAAACCACAAAAAAAAAATAATAATAAAACATGAACAAACTAGTTATTGAGAATATTTATTGATGATTATACCATTGATTTAACTAGCACGACATTGCATAAGCATTAATCATTTTCGATAAATTATTTTTTTCTTTCTCATATCGAAAAAAAATTCTTTTCATTTTTCTTGTAGGAAAAGTTTTATTTATTTTATAAATTTTACTGTTGGTATCTTTCGAACTATCTTTCATTCTGTTATCTTTGTTATCTAAATAATCTTCGCTATCGTAAGAAATAATGATATTAGTTTTTCTTAAAGAATTGATATATGAAACACATTTTAGTCTTTTTCTACATTTTTCAAATTTCTACCAAACATTGTTTTCAAATTTCGAATTCAAATCTAAAATTTTAAATTGGAACTAAACATGTTTTCGGATTTAATGAAAATAGAATTTTCTTTTTGTTTTTGGTTGAATTCTTTGTTTTCGAAAAAAATTTTTGGATTACAAACCAAAGGGAACCTAACATTTTCTAAAGATGTATTATCATTATAGAATGGTTTAGTGTTAGCATACCTTGTAGACCTCCTTCGAAGTAGCCCCTCAATTTTGATGGCAACCGTGTGTCATTTCTTCAAGACTAGCATGAGGTATACTTTCTTCTCGATAAGAATGCTCCTTGGAACTTTCTTCATTAAGTCCTCCATAAAATCGATTAATCATGGCCTCCTTATCTTCATCAAAGTCAAGTTCATCAACAAGTAAGCACATCTCATAAATTTGCTAATTGGGTCTTCAATTTGGGCTTTAGATTTGCCATAATTTAATTTAGAGATCTTTAAATTTACAGAAATTTCTATTCCAACACTAGTTTTCAAAACTTGTCTTGAATGATGAAAATATTTATAAAAAGCATATAAGAAAGCAAAAAAAAGAAAGAAGTATTTATAAGCTGAATTTTCAAAAACTAAACCCAAAAATCAAATAGCAAACGAGACCTAAAAATTGACTTGATAGTGTGAAAAGTAAAACATAATTTGTCCTGGTGTACTAATTCTAAGAACTTCTCATTTCATCTAAAAAAAAGAAAAAGAGGGAAAAAGGAAATTCTCTCACACATCTTCTGTGGCCTAATTTTCCCATTGTATTTTCTTCATTATCGACATCATAACTAGTCATCGGTTCTATTTTGGAAAAAAAATGTGTTAATTCATTAGATACAAAACCCCAATATTCAACAAATAGATCCATAACTCACATTGCTTTTGATCAGCAACAGAATGTCAATATCTATTTACAAACACTTCCCCTTTCTGATTCAAACATGGTTGTGAATATACAAAGATTTTACATCTGTAACTTAGCCACCAATTTCACTTCATTGCAACTCCTCAGTCTTCACAGGAGTCCAGCTATTTCTTGGAATGGAATTTTTTCTTGCATGTGAAACAAATCCAATAATGTATCCAATGAAGGCTCCAAGAACCAAAATACTTGCTCCCATCACATACCAGGAAAATGAGGATTCTAGCATCTCATTCCTGGTCCTAGAGTTTTCAACACTACTGTTGATGAATTTCGCACCAACTCCGCCATCTAGAACCTGTCCCGATGCCAAAATCTCGACAGAATCATGTACCTCTCCATCATGATTTCCAACATAAGAGATTGTAAGCTTCTCTTTTGTAGCAACCAATCTGGTGTACCCGAACTCACCTCCACGGTACATCGACCGCTTCGGCTGTGGGAAGATCGGGTCATCCAGGTGGTTTGGTCTTGGTTCCCAGATGGGCTGCCAATCTTGTCCAGCCATCCCAATAACGAGATGGACAGGTAATGCCTCCCAGTGTTCCCCCATACTTCCACAAGTGTAGTTTTTGAGCGGGCAAAACCTCTCATACCGATGTACATGGCCCCATAATGCCAATGTCACGTTGTTTTTCACAAACAATGGTTCCAAATGGTGCAGCATTTTCTCCCTCAATGGGGTGTCTCTAAGTTCGTTGCTCGTCGTGTACATGGGTCTATGCCCCTGCACTACCACGAATGGTGTCTTCTTTCGATCAACAGACTCCAAATCACGCTTTATGAATTCATATTGCCTGCTTCCTTGAAGGAAATTGGTTTCTGTTGATATATATACAAAATGCACTGACCCCATGTTAAAAGAGTAGTAAAGGTTTCGAGTAGGCAAGTTGTGGGTTTCAGTAGGTTCTGAAGAGTTTCCTGGCATGTTGAACTTCAAACTATACGGCACCCCACATTCTCCTCCCCCATCTTTACCATATATACCAGAGGCCCAATCGGGTTTCCATGGCTGAAGAGGCCAGTCATATTCATGATTGCCAATGCATACATGGTACGCAACCTTAGATGCCACAGGTTCAATCTGATTGAAGAAAACATCCCATAACCACGCATGACCCCTTGCATAGCTGATATCTCCAATGTGAGAGACAAATGCAGGTTTGTCACCAAGCGCTTCAATGTCACGGAGTATCCACCTAACAGTAGATATACTTTCCTCCTGTGTTCGGACAAAGGTCGTGTACGGTGTTGCAGCTCCCATGTCACCAAAAAGAAAAGCAATCGTTTCATCTGAGTCCTCATTACGTGACATAAAGCTTTGAATACTACTCCAACCTTTAGAGTCACTTCCAACCTGATAAAACAAACGGCATTGCATTATAGTTCTTTACCTAGATGGTATAGTCAATTCAACAAAAAAAAGCAAAAAAAAGAAAGCACCATCAATCTCATTTCTAATTTGAATGCATTCATTAATGAGATTAAGCCTTTAACTTTTCAAATCATAATTAGTCAACCAACAGCAGTTCATGGCTTCATGCAATAGGAACCATCATATAGTACCAATGTCCTTCATGATTTCTCATGGCTATAGCAGAGCAGAGTACACAATGAATCAACATTTGAAACAACCGGCATAAATCTTCACCAAACAAACATCATAAAAACCATTACATTTAGTTAACTGAACTACCAAGGTCAATGATTAAAACCCAGAAGTAATAACATTACAAATTCCATCAGAAACAACACAATCCCAAATTCCGCAAAAAAAGTTACCTGATAATAAACCCTGGCTCCTTTCTGCAATTTCTTCATAACAGCATCATGAATAAAACCAGGATCTCTCCAGCCAATGCTGTCATTAGCAGGGGAATCGCACATGTGCTCCCTCTCGTACCTCGCAACACGAGCCTCAACAATCTGATCAAGCTTCTCCGTCTTCTCTCCATACCTCACATAGCTTTCCGATCCATCCTCCGTCACGAACATCACTCTCATTTCGTCATCGTGGTCCGTGAACGCCAGATGGATCTGGTCCGGACCGTGACCGGGGCTGAATCGGAGCTCCTCCGAAGCCGCGAGGAGGTGCTTTGTTCCAGGCAGAGGGTTGTGGTCGTGATCATGATGCTTGTCATCGATCTCCGATTCGGTCCACCGGAAAATCCTGAAGGAGTAGTTGGATCGGAGGTTGACTAAGGGAATCGAAACGGATCCGGAGCCCGATTCCCAGCCCGGAGAAGAAGAAAGGAAGAGGTAACCGATGAAATGCTTGTGGGATGAATTTGGGGGCGAGTAAATTCCGAGCCAGTCGAGATTGGAGGGGGATTCGATTCCAGACCATCGGATTTGGACCGGATCGCCGGATTTGTTGAGAGTGGAATGGGAAAGAGAAATGGAGACTTTGGATTGGGTTGAAACGGGGAAGATGGAGATGAGAAGGATGAAGAGAGGGATGAGATTATTCATGGTGATGGATCAAGAACAGGTATGGAGAAGATTGTTGTTGCTGGAGACACCCAAATTCTTATTGATGAAATTGGAAACAGAAAAACTTGGCATATTCTTCAGCTAGATGCTTGTTTCTTACTTGACTTTGATTGACCAATTGTACCATCTTTCATTTTGATCTTGTTTATCCTTTGATATTTAGAGGGGCTTTCTTTTTTGGATGGATTTTTACGAAGAGGGTTGAATTTTTGAATGGGATGGGAACAGGGTTTCAAATATATGGGGACGAAAATGTCTAAATGTTGATTTAGATTAATATTTATGGAAAAACAAATCATAAAATATTTAAATTAATAAATAAACATCTCACTATTTTTTATCTCAAAAAAAAAAAAAAAACATCTCACTATTTTTAAAATGAATTAAAATTTTTATATATTTTTTTCCTCAATTTGTAGACTAATTTATATTGAGTCTCGAGTTTCAAAATTCGACAATTCAATCATTTAATTTAGTGAAATAGTTCAATTGAGTCACTCGCGTTAACCACGGTTAATTTTTTTTATAGAATGCTGATGTAGCAATTTTTAATATTAAAATAATAATTTTTAAATAAAAATAATAATTAAAATAAAATAATAATATTAATTTTTTTTTAAAAAAAAAGTTTTCTCCTTCTAACCCTCCTTTTAACCCTCCTCTTCTCGAACCTTCCTTTTTCTCTCTATTTTTTCTTCTACTTTTAATTTTCACTTATGAGTAAATCGAGGTGGGGTAGGTTTCGATTAAGGCGGGATCGAGGTCGTTGTTGACGCAACGAGAGCGTGCAGTGGTAGGGAAAGGGGAAGATGGTGTTGGATTGAGCAACAGACGACCGTATACGACGTGTTCACACGTGACTTCAAAAAACAAATGAAAATGAGACACGTGTAAATAAACGAAGTATTTTTATTAATTTGAATGTAGTGGATTACAATCTCTAATATTTCTCCTTGGAGATTCTTTTTCTCTCTCAACTGTAATTTGTCTGAAAGCTTTGCAACTTGTTCTCAAATGTAGATTTGATTCGAGGGCTTTGCAGCTTATTCTCGAATGTAAATTTATCTCGAGGGTTTTGCAGCTTGTTCTCGAATGTAAATTTGTCTCGAGGGCTTTATAGCTTGTTCTCGAGTCTGAAGTTGTATTCGATTTCGAGGTAGAGTTCTTCGTTCAAGAAGTGTTTGATCTACAGAATTACTGTCAGTCTTCTAGCCTTTATTATAGAATTCTCTTTGGATTTTCTCTTTGGAATTTTTAACTTTTGAACCCTTCAAATGCAAGAAGAGCTCCCTATTTGTAGAGCTCCTAGTTGGGCTTGGGCTTGACCATTGAACTCGGCCTATGGCTATCTTTGGGCATGAACCCTTTCAGACTGGTCCAATGCTCTTTGGGCTAGGACTTTGCTGGATCTTGGTCCCTCATTTAGGTTTTGTCTATAACTGACCCAAATTTCATATAACCTAATTACATAATATGAAATTTACTTAATTTAATTCAGGGATATTTACAATTTTAATTAATCTCTAATTAAATAAATAACTTTTCAATTAATTTTAGGTAATGACATGACAACTTCTGATTGGCCAAAATTTCTATTCCAACAGCCAGTGTTGGATTGAGGGGCAGATAGTGGCAAGGAGAGTGGCAAACACTGAGGATAACGATGATGACAACCGTGAAGCTGCTAAGGTAGTCCTGGTAAGAGTCGGATCTGGGATCTAGGAGAGTTGAGATGATGATGATGGAGAGGAAAAGGAAGAGGAGGAGGAGGACGATGATGGCAACCATGGTTCACGTCGCTTTGTCACCACTCACAACATTGTTTCACAAACCCATGTCATTTTAGATCTGGGTTTCAAACCCAAATTTGAAAATAATAAGAAGAAAATAAAAAGGGAGAGATGGAGATTCTTGAAAGGGGAAGAAGAGGGTTAGGAGGAGATAGTTTTGTATTTAAAAAAATTATATTAATATTAATATATTTTTAAGTATTATTTTTTTATTTAAAATTATTATTTTAATATTAAAAATTGTCAAGTAAATTTTCTATTAAAGAAGTTAGTGATGGTTAACGTGAGGGACTCATTTGAATTATTTCACTAAATTAAAGGACTTAATTATCTGATTTTGAAAGTTAGAGACTCAATAGAAACTAGCCCTGCAAACTAAATGACCAAAAATGTATTTTCTCCTAAAAAAATTTATTGTTCATATTTATAGGCTATATTATAAGTTTAGTCCAAACTTTGAAGTTTATGTCTAATAGGTTTTTGAATTTTCAATTTTGTATCTAATAGGTCTATGAAAAATTTAAAATCTTTCAAAAAAATGAATTAATCTATTAAATATAAATTTGAATTTTGTGTGGAATGAAATCCTAACATTTCGATTTTGTGTCTAGTAGATCTGTGAATTTTAAAAGTTTATAAGTTGGGGGACTAATTTATAATTTTTAAAGTTCATGGACCAAATAAACACAAACCTTAAAGTTCAAGAACTAAATTTGTAATTTATCCATATTTATATCTACATTAATGATACTGTGTTGATTTTTTTTTTAATTTTTGTTTCAATTCTTATGCTACAGTGGAAATGTCTATTTACATTTATCCCTTATGTCGATGTTGAACTTATAGACATTTATTTATTTTTTCTTTTTTGAACATAGATATATGAAAATGTTGACATGTTGATAATTTAAGAAAGATTGACAGACTCAGTACTTTTAGTAAGACGGTTTGTTAGACAATTTGACAATTTTTTAGGTCAAATTATAATTTTAGCTCTTAAATTTAAACTTCTATTTTGTTATGGCTTTTGGATTCTAATAATTTATCACATAACACTATTTATTTAAATGTGGTTAACTTTGGATTAATTTATCACTTATCCTTTTGACTTTACTCTCAATTTGCTACTCGTGGTTTTCAAGTTTGGTTTAAACTTCATTGTGGCCTTTGAAGAAGAAATAAATAAAAACTATCACAGTAAAAAAATTAGTTCATATTATAAACAACACACATGTAAATGCCCATTTCACATACCTTTTAATACTCATGCCAAATGGCAAACCCTCCATAGCCATAGTATCCTCCATGTGTCCATATCTTACCAATGCTTAGTGTCCAAATGTACCAACTCATCCTTGCCAAATTGCCTATAAATAATGGCATTTGGTGGATCATTAATACGTATCTATTGGTGAAATTTTAGACCAATTCTCTCCTTTCTCCTCCATTTTCTCTTTTACTCTTTATTTAATTTTCCATATAATTCCACTATCTCATATTTATATTATATATATATATATATATATATATATATATATATCATATTTCCAAACACTTGTATTATTATTATTTTTATTATTATTATTATTATATTATATTAGTATTTAAATATTGGTTAAATTATACTCGGTTTCCATCCTATATTCACAACACGTTATCAGCACGAAGCTCTGCCGATTTTTCCACTAAAGGTAGGTCCTCCAGGTAAGCTATTTTTTTTAATGTTATTTTGCATGTCTTGTTTATATTAATTTTCTAATATAAATATAATACCTTTTGATAGCATTACTATGACAAATCTTGCAAAATTAGAATTTACGACCCTAGATATTAATGGAAATAACTATTTGTCATGGGTCCTTGACGCTGAGATCCATTTAGGTTCCATGAATCTTGGAGAAACAATTGAAGAAGAAAATGATGCATCAAATCAAGTAAAAGCAAAAGTCATGATCTTCTTTCGCCATCATCTTCACGAGGGATTAAAAATGAAGTATCTTACAGTAAAAGATCCCTACATTCTATGGCAAGGTTTGAAAGAAAGGTACGATCATCAAAAAACAGTTATTCTTCCAAAAGCTCGTTATGATTGGATGCACCTGAGGTTGCAGGGCTTCAACTCAGTAAGTGAATATAATTCCGCACTCTTCAGAATTAGTTCAAAATTAAAATTATGCGGAGAAATGATTACTGATGTTGATATGTTAGATAATACATTTTCCACTTTTCATGTCTCGAATATGCTCCTACAACAGCAATATCGAGAGAAAGGCTTTAAAAAAATATTCAGAACTGATTTCATGTCTTCTCGTGGCTGAACAAAATAACGAGCTATTAATGAAAAATCATGAATCTCGACCAACTGGAGCAACACCATTCCCTAAAGTGAATGTTGTGAATTTTAACAATCGTGGTCAAGGTCGTGGTCGAGGTCGTGAGATAGAGGAAGGAATACCTATTTTCGTGGTGGGCATTGTAATTTTAAGAACCCCACACGAAGTGATGACATAAAGGAAAGGCTCCACAAGATAGGAGTTCAAAATGTGTGAATATAAATGTTTCCGGTGCGGAATGACTGGGCACTGGTCACTGGTCACGTACCTGTCGTACGTCAAAACACTTTGTTGATCTCTATCAAGCTTCCCTGAAGGAAAAAGAAAAAGGGAAGAATTGTTGGGATGTATGTCCTCATCTCGTGTAGTTTGTAATATTCCAAGTTGTAAATAAATAAGAGTTATTTATTTGAACCTTGTGATATAAATAAGAGTTATTTATTTGAACTTTATGTCTCGCATATTTCATAAACTTAATCCAATAAACTAAGCTCTAGAGTCATTGTATTAATGAGAGAACTAGAACTTGAACGGTGTGTAGTGGACACACAGGGAGGATCACGTTCGAGTTAATGACCCGAACGGTATACAGTATATGGATAGGGTTGGAGACCTAATCCTGGATACGCTATGGATGCGACCCGCTTTGTATTAAGATACAAACGAGGTGATCTGACTCGTTCATGTGGTTAACATGCGAGTGGGGCATCCTGTGCAATGAGATTGTACAAGACCAGACTATGAATTATTAGACTTACTGATGTAACACCGTTAACAATATAGGGCTAATAATTTCGTAGATGACCATTAGTGACTCGACCTTAATCCTAAGCGTGTTATGGACTCCTGTCTGCGGGGGTCTGTCCTTTGACTAGTACGGGTGAGAGTGGCCACTGATGCTCACCTAATATGCCTATCTTCTCAGGGCGAGGACCACGCGGGGAGCTGGGAACTTGACTACGCAAGAAGGAATTCACTCGTTCCCGACTTAAGGAAACTAGAGGGGTTATTCCCTTAAGTACTATCTCTAGGGCTTAAACAACGGGGCCCCACTCTCTCATTGGACTGAGAGGATTGTTGTTTATGGTTGGACCATGCAACGTAGTTGTTCATTAGTGGAGCAGTGGGACTTAAGGAGCAAGAGGTAGACAACGGTAATTTGACCTACCAGCGTCTACGAACAACCAGTGAAGGGTCGACTCACGGGTATTGGTTATATCGATGGACACAACTTGTCCTACAATGATGAGAGTGCAGCTACGGGCTTTAGTGGAGTGTTACCGTAGCTAATGAATGTTGAATAACCGGGTCAAAGAGTTTGATAGGTTAGTCTCGGATCATTAGAGCTCATCACGTGTAGGTCCATTAGGTCCCTCGGTTGGCTCAAATTGGACAAATTGAGGGTTTACAGTTTGGTGTGAATTTGAAGTGTTCAAATTCATTATTTGGGTATTTATGTCATTTATATGAGATATAGATGATATAATGTGAATGAGATTCATAATAAACTATGATATAGCCTAATTGATTAATTAGTGCTAATTGGAGAAATTCAATTGAGAGAAATTAAATTGAATATGATTCAATTTAAAAATCCACAATTATGCAAATGAGATTTGTATAATTAGGTATGAGATACCTTATATTATATGATATGCAAATATGATTTGTATATCATATAGTTGTGGTTTAATGGTAATTTAATGGAGATATTAACTCCACATCTCACCATTATTTAAAGGCTTGGTGAGAAGCCTTTGGTATGGTTGGTTCTCATTTTTGGGAATTCAAGTTCCAAGAGACCTCCATTCTCTCTCAACTCTCTCAAATCTCTCCTCACCCAAAATCCAAAGGGAGTCCCACATACTCTCCCTCAACCTCCCGAGAACAACCGAGAAGACGTTTTTAAAGTGTCTCGCAACACTGTTCGAGGTTCGATTCGAGGAGATCGTTGGTTCGAGAGAGATCGTGACCGGAGGAGGAAAGCATTGAAGAAGTGTTCTTCAACAAGTAAGTATCGTTTATCCTTACGGTTTTTCTCTTCTTTTGCATGTTTAGCCTAGAATTAAAGTAGCTTAGTTCAATTTTAAGATAGAATTACACAACGGATCAACGACGTTTCACAACGTCTTTCATTGCATGGAATTCTAAATCCTTTCAATTGGTATCAGAGCAAATCGTTGCTCTTCGTTGGTATTCCTGTGGATTCTTAAAATTAGGTGGGTAGCATTAATTTTCATGAGATGAATGTTAATGGTTTGCAATTTTGGATGTTTTCGATTTTTGGCACTTAGTTTAGATTTGCATTAAAGTTGATGAGATCAATGTAAAGGCCTAGTGTTTTGGGCATTTATTTTAATATAAATCGAGTCTGTAAGTCCGTGTCGTTCGTGGCAAGAGTTGCTGTGAAGAAAACGGAGCGACAACGGGCGATTTCGGTGAAAAATAGCAAAAGTTGTTTGCTGAAAATTCATCAGTGTCGCGACGTCGTTTCTTCGCGGTGCGACGCCATCCATCTTCTTTGGAGAGGTGTTGCAAAGGCAAATACACAACGCTAGGGGTAGTGTTGCAACGCCATAGCATTGAGAACGCTACGCTTGACAGTGGAGGTTACAGCGTTGCAACGCCATCGCATAGTGGGCAACAGTTCACGAGAATTTTCAGCGCAGTGGCAAGGTGGTTTTCGTGGAGACTTCAAGGATCGGCGGTTCGAGGCCTGCTGACAATCATTTTTTATTTTTAGTTTATTTCTTTTGTAAAATGAATTTTTATTAATTTAATTTTAATTAATATTAATATTTTTTTATATTAATGTTAATTAATTAAATTAATGTCCCTAGAGTGCCAAAAATCGGTCCAATAATGCTATTTAATTGTTTTATGCACGAGATGTATGATTTAATTATTTCTATGTGCATAATGTATGTCATATAAATTTAAAATCCCACATTCGGTTAAACATTTCATGCATCATTTTTATATTATAAGAGTTATAATATATAGTATGCATGATAGGATTATATTATAAGAGTTATAATATAATGTTTGCATGATTTAATTTATTTAATATAAGTGTTATTTTTAAATTAAAAGCATGCTCATGCATTTAATTCATGTGATGAATGTATGTTATAGCATAGTATTATTCATGTGATGAATGATCAAGCACTATGACATAGAAATGCATGTAACCTAAGTTAATTATTAGTTTTAAATGGTTTAGAACTTGAATAATTAGACTTAGGTTTTCTAGTTCTAATAAGATTAGAATTAGGAAATCAAAATATGACCTTTGAATGGTGACTGATAAGTAACTCTGTCTAAGGAAGGTTTTGTCTAAGGTTGGGGTATTTAAACTGACGCTTTGTGGAACACCCCTACCTGGGAACCGACCTGGGAGTGAATTCGGTCCGGAGATTCTTAGGTTATATTCTCGTGAGTGTCGTTAATTAAGAGTTAATTAATTTACTCACATAGACCTAAGTTAATAATGTGATTATAGACTTAGGTTAATCCAATATAAGAGTTACATTGGTAGACTTAGGTAAATTTTAGTCGGTTTATCTAGGTCAATCCCGTTTAATTTAAAGTGGTGAGTGGGAGGAAATAAAGGGTATGAGATACATTTAATTTTTCATCCACAAATCTCCGTTAAGTTCGCACCATGAGATCCATACCCGGCCTCGTGGCGCAAATGGGAGCATCCCCTACGGGTGGCATTTTGTATGGGTCAATATTCAACGTGAATGGAGAGAGTACTTATAGTGAGTGGGAGCGGGACCTGTGGAAACGGGACCCACGATCTCTTCTTTCGATTCACACCGTGAGACGCCTATGATCCGCCTGCTAGTTTGGCCTGGACCAGACAATCCTTACGGAGGGCCTTGATCATGGGAGTCGGAATACCGTGAATTCCCGAAAGGGATACGATTTCCTTGTTGGTTTTCCTTCTTAGTCCTCCCTACGACGACTATTATTTGGACGGATACTTGGAAATTTCAAAATTGAGGGTGACACTCACATGATTCGTTAAGAGTTAATGAATTCAGACCGAAAAATGGTAACTGAATGCCTAATGGAATGAGAGTTATTATGGTATTAGGGTCTGGTCGAGAAAGTCTCGTCCCAGAGGAGGAGTGGGTTTGTCTACCCTACGGTGATTGTCATTCTAAACCTTTGGGGTATCATTGCAAATTTTGAATGACCTAAGGATCATATGATACAAATTTGCTAAAACCTGATTGGATTTTCAAAAGTTTTTGCGAGACTAATACAAAGTTTTTCCATTTTTTCAAAGAACAAAATGTCAAACGCTTAACGCTCCCTTAACTTCATTAAGTTAGTTAGTGGCGATAATATTTCGTAGAAAAATAATATTAACACGATTTTGGTAAATGACGACCAAGAGTTTGCGCTCACTAAGGAGGGTCTCGTGTGCGGCTACCAACAATCCTATTCAACGATCTACAAACCTTCCAGTACTTGGTGCAAACCAGGTGACAGGAAGCTGAGGCAAGTGTTGCCTTAAGACCTTTTCACAGGGGTTTGAGCTCTGGGAAAAAGTTTGTAGGCTCTTCAGGCCCGAAAGGGAAGAAGAAGAAGTTGAAAGAGGATAGAGTTGACCACGCCACCGCCTAAAAGGCAAAGAAATCAAACAAATTAGAGAAAGTGTTTCATTGCAACTGAGATGGACACTGAAAAGGAGTTGTCCCAAGTTCCTTGATGAAAAAAAAGATGACAGGTTAATGTGATTTACTTGTCACAAAAACTTGTTTAGTGGAGAGTAGAGACTTTGTCTGGATACTGGATTCAGGCGCCACTAACAACGTTTGCTCTTCTTTTCAAGGATTAAGTTCCTGGCAGCGGTTGCAAGAGGGTGAGATAACACTCAGGGTTGGATCCGAAGAAGTTGTCTTAGCTGCAACAATTGGCACGGTGAAACTATTCTTTGGCGGGAAATACCTATTATTAGATAATATGTACATAGTTCCTAGGTTTAAGAGAAACCTAGTTTATATTTCCTGCCTATTAGAACAAAATATTTTCGTTTCATTCAAGAGTAATAAAGCGTTTATTTCTCGAAATCGAAATTTGATTTGTTCTGCTTCGCTTGAGAGCAATTTATATGTTTTGAACCCTAATTTGGTCAAAAGTGTTTTGAACACCGAATTGTTTAAAATAGCTGAAACGCGAACTAAGAGAGTCAAGGTTTCTCCAAAAGATAGTGCCCATCTTTGGCATCTAAGGTTAGGTCATGTAAATCTCAATAGGATTGAGAGACTAGTGAAGAGTGGACTTCTAAGCGAGTTGGAAGAAAACTCTTTACTGGTTTGTGAGTCATGCCTTGAAGGCAAAATGACCAAACGTCCTTTTAGTGGAAAAGGATATAGAGCCAAGGAGCCCCTTGAGCTTATACATTCTGACCTCTGTGGCGCATCGTGCTTGGGGTGTGGGCGTGGCGACATCCATCTCAACATTTGTGCACGTAAGCAGAAGAGCACGAGGTGGTTACGAATACTTCGTATCTTTCATAGATGACTATTCGAGGTATGGGTAAATTTACCTAATGCATAGGAAGTCTGAAACTCTTGAAAAGTTCAAGGAGTTCAAGACTGAGGTTGAGAACCTGTTAGGTAAAACTATAAAAATACTTTGATCGGATAGAGGTGGAGAGTATATGGACAATGAATTCCAGGACTATATGATAGAACATGGAATAACGTCCCAACTCTCAGCACTAGGTGTGCCACAACAGAATGGTGTATCGGAGAGGAGAAACAAAACCCTGTTGGATATGGTTCGATCGATGATGAGCTATGCTCGTCTCCCTGATTCTTTTTGGGGTTATGCAGTGGAGGCTGCGATATACATTTTGAACACAGTTTCGTCGAAAAGTATTTGTGAAACACCTTTCGAACTCAGTCATGGTCGTAAAACAAGTTTACGTCATTTCAGGATATGGGGATGTCCAACCCATGTGTTGGTGTCAAACCCGAAGAAGTTGGAACCCCGTTCAAAGTTGTGCCTCTTTGTAGGTTACCCAAAAGAGACTAGGGGTGGTTTCTTTTACGATCCTAAGGAAAATAGGGTGCTTGTGTCGACAAACGCCACTTTCCTTGAGGAAGACCACATCAAGGATCACTTACCAAGGAGTAAGATTGTGTTGAATGAAGTGGACAATTCATTAGCAAGAGTTGTTGATGGTGCTAGTGCGTCAACAAGTGTTGTTGATCCTAGCTCGTCTAGTCAAATCCGTTCCCAAGAGTTGGGAATGCCTCGGCGTAGTGGGAGGACTGTGAGACAACCTGAACGTTACATGGGTTTAGCTGAAATCCAAATCGTCACTCCTGATGATGACTGTGGGGATCCATTGACCTATGATCAGGCAATGACAGACGTAGACAAAGACGAATGGATTAAAGCTATGGACCAGGAAATGGAGTCGATGTACTTCAATTCCGTCTGGGAGCTTGTGGACCAACCGGATGGGGTTAAACCTATTGGTTGCAAGTTGATCTACAAGCGTAAACGTGGCGTAGATGGGAAGGTGCAGACCTTCAAAGCTCGACTAGTTGCAAAGGGTTTTACCTAGGTGGAAGGGGTTGACTATGAGGAAACCTTTTCACCTGTTTCCATGGTAAAGTCGATTAGAATCCTTCTGGCCATTGCCGCATATTATGACTATGAGGTATGACAGATGGATGTCAAGACTGCTTTTCTGAATGGCAACCTTGACGAGACCATCTACATGGTACAATCCAAGGGGTTCATTGCCCAAGGCCATGAGCAAAGAGTTTACCGGCTTAAAAGGTCTATTTATGGACTAAAACAAGCCTCGAGCTATTGGAATATAAGGTTTGATGAGGCAATCAAATCTTGTGGCTTTGATCAAAATGTTGACGAGCCTTGTGTCTACAAGAAAATCGTCGATAAAACTGTCGCATTTCTAATATTGTATGTGGATGATATCCTCCTCATTGGGAATGAGGTAGAATTTCTTACTGACATTAAGGAATGGTTGGCTTCGCAATTCCAAATGAAAGATTTAGTAGAGGCACAGTATGTTCTAGGTATCCAGATAATCTGAAACTGGAAGAACAGAACGCTAGCTATGTCTCAAGCGTCTTATATTGACAAGATGTTGTCTAGATATAAGATGCAGAACTCAAAGAAGGGCTTGTTGCCTTTCAGGCACGAGGTTCACTTGTCTAAGGATCAATGTTCTAAGACACCTCAAGAGGTTGAGGATATGAGACGAATTCTCTATGCTTCAGCTTTAGGGAGCCTGATGTATGCCCATGTTGTGTGCTAGGCCCGACATCTGTTGTGCAGTTGAGATTGTCAGTAGGTATCAATCCAAACCAAGATTAGATCAATAGACAACGGTAAAGGCAATCCTCAAGTATCTTAGGAGAACGAGGAACTACAATCTTGTGTATGGGAGTGGGGGTTTGATCCTTACAGGATACACTGATTCTGACTTTCAGACCGATAAGGATTCTAGGAAATCCACTTTGGGGTTAGCCTTCATTCTGAATGGAGGAGCTGTAGTGTGGCGAAGCATCAAGCAGGGATGCATCGCTGATTCCACGATGGAAGCCGAATATGTTGCAGCTTGTGAAGCTTCAAAGGAAGCTGTTTGGCTTAGTAAGTTCATGCTAGATTTGGAAGTTGTTCCAAATATGAACTTGTCGATCATGCTGTTTTGTGACAACAGTGGTGCAGTAGCCAACTCGAGAGAACCTCGAATTCATAAAAGGGGCAAGCACATTGAACGTAAGTATCACCTAATACAGGAGATTGTGCACCGCGGAGACGTGACAGTCACGCAGATAGCTTCGTAGTACAACGTTGCTGATCCATTTACAAAGGCCCTCACGGCTAAGGTGTTTGAGGGTCACCTAGAGAGTCTAGGTCTTCGAGTGCTTCCTAACTAGGGCAAGTGGGAGTATTGTAAAGGGGTATTCAATGCTCTATTTTATTGTATTACTTTGTTGTATTACTTTACTGTACATTTTAGAAATGTATCATGTACTCCACTAGCTTAGTCCAAGTGGGAGTTTGTTGGGATATATGTCCTCATCTCGTGTAGTTTGTAATATTTCAAGTTGTAAATAAATAAAAGTTAACTCTTTCATTCCACTATATAAACCCTTTGTAAGAAGGGTTTGATGAATTCTTCTCTCATTTTTTTAGATTTTTCACAAAAGAGAAGAAGAAAGTTATCTCTACTTTCTCTCTAATCTCCTCCCTCTCCAAAACACAAAAGGTTCCCACAAACCTCCCTTCTCCAAAAGAGAACAACCGAGAAGGTCAATTGGTGGTGTTCAGATCATTCATGGGAAGAGTTCGTAGAGATCGAGTTGCACGAAGAGTTCATGACCGGAGGAAGAAATTTGCTGAGTTAGTCTACAACAAGTAAGTAAGATCTCTTCTTGCTGTAAATTTCTTCTTCTTTAAGCATGTTTAGCCTAGATCTAAGTGTTAGATCACTTTTAATAAAATGATGTTGCATATTGATACCTCGACGATTCAATCGTCTTCCGCTGCGCGGGATTCTCATTTCCTTCAGTAACACCGTTAACAATATAGGGCTAATAATTTCGTAGATGACCATTAGTGACTCGACCTTAATCTCGAGCGTGTTATGGACTCGCATCGCAGGAGTCGTCCCCTTGACTAGTACGGGTGAGGGTGGTCACCGATGCTCGCCCAATATGCCTATCTTCTCGTGGAGAGGACCACGTGGGAGCTGGGAACTTGACTACGCAAGAAGGAATTCACTCATTCCGACTTAGAGAAACTAGAGGGTTGTTCCTCATAATCTGTCTCCATAGCTTGAACAACGGGGCCCCACTCTCTCATTGGCCCCAGAGAGGGTTGTTGTTTATGGTTGGACCATGCAACGTAGTTGTTCATTAGAGGAGCAAAGTGGGACTTAAGAAGCAAAGAGGTAGACACAGGGGTAAAACAGTAATTTGACCCACCAGTGTCTACGAACAACCAGTGAAGGGTCGACTCACGGGTATTGGTTATATCGATGGACACAACTTGTCCCACAGTGATGAGAGTGCAGCTACGGGCTTTAGTGGAGTGTTACCGTAGTTAATGAATGTTGAATAACCGGGTCAAAGAGTTTGACAGGTTAGTCTCGGATCATTGGAGCTCGTCACGTGTAGGTCCATTAGGTCACTTGGTTTGCTCAAATTGGACAAATTGAGAGTTTACAGTTTGGTGTGAATTTGAAGTGTTCAAATTCATTATTTGAGTATTTATGTCATTTATATGAGATATAGATGACATAATGTGAATGAGATTCATAATAAACTATGGTATAGCCTAATTGATTAATTAGTTCTAATTAGAGAAATTCAATTGAGAGAAATTAAATTGAATGTGATTCAATTTAAAAATCCACAATTATGCAAATGAGATTTGTATAATAAGGTATGAGATACCTTATATTATATGATATGCAAATATGATTTGTATATCATATAGTTGTGGTTTAATGGTAATTTAATGGAGATATTAACTCCACATCTCACCATTATTTAAAGGCTTGGTGAGAAGCGTTTGGTAAGGTTGGTTCTCATTTTTGGAAATTCAAGTTCCAAGAGACCTCCATTCTCTCTCAACTATCTCAAATCTCTCCTAACCCAAAATCCAAAGGGAGTCCCACATATTCTCCCTCAACCTCCCGAGAACAACCGAGAAGACGTTTTGGAAGTGTCTCGCAACACTATTCGAGGTTCAATTCGAGGAGATCGTTGGTTCGAGAGAGATCGTGGCCGGAGGAGGAAAGCATTGAAGAAGTGTTCTTCAACAAGTAAGTACCGTTTATCCTTACTGTTTTCCTCTTCTTTTGCATGTTTAGCCTAGAATTAAAGTAGTTTAGTTCAATTTTAAGATAGAATTACACAACGGATCAACGACGTTTCACAACATCTTCCGCTGCGGAAATTCTAAATCCCTTCAAGAATGTGGAGGTAAATCTTGTCATTCAAGAAGATGATGTGTTTGACCCCTCCAATATGATGCATCTTGATGTGGCTGATTATTTTGAATCTCCTGGAGAGAGAATTGATGCAATCAAACAAGTAGATGATACTTTGTATGAAGATATATAATTAAGTACTGCTTGTAATTATAGTATGTTTTTGTTGTTTTTGTATATATATATTAAGACTTTTTGTAATCACTTTTCTTTTCTTATCAATGAGGAAATATGGACAATTTCAATATGTTGAGTAACCTGAAAATGAGCAATGGGGATTTATGTCTGGCAGACTGCGCAACTACGCACACGATACTCATAAGCAGAAAATATTTTACTAAATTGACGATGCTAGAAGCAAAAGTCAATACTATATCAGGTTCTGCAGACTTGATTGAAGGTTTTGGAAAAACAAGTTTTATCTTGCCTAGAGGAACACAATTTACAATTAATAATGCTTTGTTCTCTAGCAAATCAAAAAGAAGTTTATTGAGTTTCAAAGATATACGTAACAATGGTTATCATGTTGAAACTGATCGTAAAAATAATATAGAGTATCTCTATATCACAACTATTGTTTCACATGAAAAACGTATATTAGAAACACTGCCTGCTTTTTCTTCTGGATTATATTATACTCATATACGAGTAATCAAAAGTTATGCAACAATGAACCAGAAGTTCATTAATCAAGAAATATTTAGTGTTTGTCATGATCGACTGGGTCATCCAGGATCGATAATGATGAGAAAAATTATTGAGAATTCACATGAACATCCTTTAAAGAGCCAGAAGATTCTTCAATCCAATGAGTTGTCATGTGATGCTTGCTCTCAAGGGAAATTAATTATTAGACCATCACCAGCTAAAGTGGGGTGAATCACCTGCATTTTTAGAGAGGTGATATTTGTGGACCTATTAATCCACCAAGTGGTCCATTTAGATATTTTATGGATTAATTGACGCATCTAGTAGATGGTCACATGTATGCTTATTATCAAGTCGAAATCTTGCATTTGCAAGATTACTTGCTCAAATAATTAAGTTAAGAGCACAATTTCCTGATTATACAATTAAGACAATTCGACTTGATAATGCTGGTGAATTTACATCTTAAACTTTTAATAATTATTGTATGTCAATTGGGATAAGTGTTGAACATCCTGTACCTCATGTTCATACACAAAATGGTCTAGCAGAATCATTTATAAAATGTCTACAATTAATTGCGAGACCATTGCTTATGAGAGCTAAACTCCCTACATCGGTCTGGGGTCATGCTATTTTGCACGTTGCATCATTATTACGTATTAGGCTAGTAGCCTATAATAAATATTCCCTCATGCAATTAGCTTATGGCCAACAACCGAATATATCTCATCTGAGAAATTTTGGATGTGCAGTATATGTTCCAATTGCTCCACCACAACATACTAAGATGGGTCCTCAAAGGAGGTTAGGAATATATGTCGGATATGATTCCCCATCGATTATTAAATATCTTGAACCCCTGACGGGTGATGTATTTACTGCACGATTTGCTGATTGTCATTTTAATGAGACAAATTTTCCAACATTAGGTGGAGGAATTCAAAAGTTGGAAAAAGAAATTACATGGAATGCATCATTATTATCTCATTTAGATCCTCGTAGAGATCAATGTGAACTTGAAGTTCAAAAGATAATTCATTTGCAAAATATAACAAATCAATTACCAAATGCATTCACAGATGCTAAAAGAGTGACTAAATCATATATACCAGCAACAAATGCTCCATAAAAAATTGATATCCCAAAAGAAGAAGTTGTCAATAATGAGTCTGGAGCACGCCAGAAGCGTGGTTGACCAATGAGTTCCAAAGATAAAAATCCTCGAAAAAGAAAAGTAGTTGAGAACAAGATGATTCAATGAAAAGTATGGGTGTTCCAGAAGAAATCCATAATACAACTACTAAAAAGAGTATTGATGAAAATCAAACGCTTGAGGATAATAATGAAATTTCTATAAACTATGTTACAACAGGAAAGAGATGGAACCGAATTGATATCATTGTTGACAACATTTTTGCTTATAATGTTGCTCACGATATTATTCATGAAAGTGACGATTTTGATCCAAAATCTATCGAAGAATGTCAACGTAGAAAGGATTGGCCAAAGTGGAAAGAAGCAATCCAAGCAGAGTTGAACTCACTTTCAAAACATGAGGTTTTTAGACCAGTAGTCCTAACACCAGAAGGTGTCAAACCTGTGGGATACAAATGAGTATTTGTAAGGAAAAGAAATGAAAAGAATGAAGTCACAAGATATAAAGCGAGACTTGTTGCACAAGGATTCTCGCAAAGGCCTGGTATTGATTATGAGGAGACATATTCTCCTGTGGTGGATGCAATAACGTTAAGATATTTGATTGGCCTGACTGTATATGAAAAACTTGATATGCATTTAATGGATGTAGTCACGACGTATTTATATGGATCTCTAGATAATGACATTTATATGAAAATCCCGGAAGGATTTAAAATACCTGAAACATATGAATCAAGTTCTCGGGAATTATATTCAATAAAGTTACAGAGATCATTATATGGATTAAAACAATCAGGACGAATGTGGTATATTCGCCTGAGTGAATATCTGTTGAAAGAAGGATATCAAAATAATCCAATATGTCCGTGTGTTTTTATAAAGAGATCTCAATCAGGATTTGCTATTATAACTGTATATATTGATGACTTAAATATAGTTGGAACTCCTGAAGAGTTATCTAAGGCGATATAATATCTTACGAAAGAATTCGAGATGAAAGATCTTGGAAAAACAAAATTTTGCTTTGGTTTGCAAATTGAACATTTAGTAGATGAGATATTTGTTCATCAATCAACTTATACAGAGAAAATCTTTAAAAGATTCTAAATGGATAAAGCACATCCATTGAACATTTCAATGGAAGTTCGTTCACTGGATGTAAAGAAAGACATATTTCGACCTCGAGATGACAATGAAGAACTACTTGGTCCTGAAGTACCATATCTTAGTGCAATTGGTGCACTTATGTATCTGGCTAATAACACAAGACCAGATATTGCATTTTCAGTAAATTTATTAGCTAGATATAGTTCATGCCCTACAAAAAGACATTGAAATGGAGTTAAGCATGTACTCTGATATCTTCGAGGGACGATTGATATGGGTTTATTTTATTCTAACAAATCCATTTTTGATCTAGTTGGTTATGAAGATTCTGGTTATCTATCTGATCCACACAAAGCTAGATCTCAGACAAGTTATCTATTTACATGTGGAGGAACTGCTATATCATGGCGATCAGTGAAACAGACCATTAATGCCACTTCTACGAATCATGCTGAAATCCTCGCAATTCACGAGGGAAGTCGAGAATGTGTATGGCTAAGATCGATGACACAACACATTCGTGAGACATGTGGGTTGCCTTCGAGTAAACCTCTTCCAACAATATTACACGAAGACAACACAACGTGTATAATTCAAGTCAAAGGAGGATATATTAAAGGAGATAGAACGAAACATATATCTCTCCAAACCTTTTCTACACTCATGACCTTGAAGAAAATGACGACATCTCAGTACAATAGATCTGCATTCAAGGATAACTCGCGGACATATTTACAAAGGCATTACCAACTACAACATTTGAGAAATTGGTTCACAATATTGGGATCGACGACGACTCAGAGATCTCAACCGATGTCTTCATGAGGGGAGTAAATGTTTTATATAAAATATGTACTTTTTTTCCTTCACTAGGGTTTTTATCTCATTGGGTTTTTCCCTAGTAAGGTTTTAACGAGGCATATTTTATATAAAATGGGCATTTAAGGGGGAGTATTATAAACAAACACACGTAAATGCCCATTCCACATGCCTTTTAATACTCATGCCAAATGGCAAACCCTCCATAGCCATAGTATCCTCCATGTGTCTATATCTTACCAATGTTTGGTGTCCAAATGTACCAACTCATCCTTGTCAAATTGCATATAAATAGTGGCATTTGGTGGATCATTAATACATATCTATTGGTGAAATTTTAGACCAATTCTCTCCTTTCTCCTCCACTTTCTGTTTTAGTCTTTATTTAATTTTCCATATAATTCCACTATCTCATATTTACATTATATATATATATATATATATATCATATTTCCAAATACTTGTATTATTATTATTATTATTATATTATATTAGCATTTAAATATTGGTAAAATTATACCCAGTTTCCATCCTATTTTCACAACAGTTCATAATTATTTTTTAATTATTAAATAGAAACATTTGGCCTCATATGTATCATAGCTCAACTTGTAGCAGAACTGAAAAACAAAGAAATAATATGGTTGAAAAAGATGAAAGATGACCATGACCCTTCTACAACTTCCATAACTCTTGAGAGCACATGATGAACGATTGTTGAGTCTTAAAAAGAAATTAAGCGCTTAATCCCTCAAGCACACACTTCAAGAAATATAGTGGTAAAACAAATAAATTAAGGGGTTGTTTGGTGCGGTTTAGAATCAGAAACCCTAGAAATTAAGAACCCCAAGAATCCTTGGTTGGAATCACAAACTCTAGGGTTCTCGATTACTGTGGTTGGGGTGAAGGATTGACTTTGGCTGATTTGCTGAAACTTGTGTTTAGGGTGTAGGGTTGGATTTGGTTGAGTTTTGTTTATGCTATTTTTTTAATTCATTTTTTAATATCAATGTTTTTTAACTCGATAATTATTTGTTGAATTGCATATCAATATTTTAACTAATTATGTGGATTAATTGTTTCAAGAATAGTTAAATATGAATGTGTAATTTATACAAGTATATTGACATCTCATTCACTTAATTCATTATGATGCAAAATTACATTCGGGAAACTAAACTCTGCAAAATTTCATCTGGGCCTAAATTTTAAATAATTAATACTCTATTTCACAAAGTATTCAGGAAACTATTTTATAAACTCTATTTTAGAAATTAAAAAATTGGCAGTCTATTTAATAAATTAGGAAACCTAAAATTCTATTTCACAAAGTATTCAAAAACCTATTTTCGGAACTCTATTTTAGATTTTTTTTTAAAATTGAAAGTCTATCTACGAAATTAGGGAATTTAAAACTTTCTTTTACAAAGTATTCATAAACATAATTTTAGAACTTTATTTTAGAAATAAAAAATTGGAAGTCTATCTAAGAAATTAGGTAATGTAAAAAAACTCTATTTTACAAAGTATTCATAAACCTAGTTTTGGAACTCTATTTAAAAGATTAAAATAATTGAAATCTATTTAAGAAATTATAAAATTTAAATAAAATTTCGCACATGTATTTTGAAATCTATTTCAAGGATAAATGATATATAAAATTCAAATCATATTTAAGAAACTAAAATATTAGAAACTTCATTTTGCACAATATTTTGAAGGCTATTTCAAATATATAATAGGGTTAAAAAAATTTAGTAGTATTTTTTAATTTTATTTTAACCTTTGGAAAAATTGACTAGGCGATTGAGTTGTTGGGGCAATCGTTGGATTGATTGTTTGGGTGGTCGGATTAATGGGGTAGTTGGTCGTTGGGGTTGGTTGGGTTGTCGAGGTGGTCACTATTGGTTGTTGCACAATGATGTCGCACAGAGTAGTTGTTGGATAGTTGTCGAGAGGTCAGGTCGTTGGAGTGGTCATCAAGGTGCCCAGGTTGTTGGAGTGGTCATTGAATAGTTGTGACAATGGTTGTCGGGTGGTCAGATCGCTAGAGTCATTGTTGGAGTGGTCATTAAGGTGGTTGGGTTGCTGGGTGGTCGGGTTGCTTGAATGATCACTACGTCGTCAAGTGTAGTTTTGGATGGTTGAGTTTTCAAATTATCGGGGTGATTACTGAAGTAGTCATCAGGGTGGTCAGGTTGCTGGAGTGTTCGGTGTTGGGATGTATGTCCTAAAGCCTCGTAATTTGTTGGGATGTATGCCCTAATCTCGTTTTATTTGTAATTTTACCATTTGAAACTAATAAGAGTTATTTATTTCATTACTTTGTGTCTCGCAAACTTTACAAACTTTGTCCAGTAAACTAACCTCCAGGGTCATTGAATTTATGAGAGAACTAGAACTTGAACGGTGTAGTGACACACAGGGAGAAACACGTTCGAGTTAATGACCCGAACGATCTAAAGTATATGGATGGGGTTGGAGACCTAATCCTGGATACGCTGTGGATGCGACCCGCTTTGTATTAGATACAAACGAGGTGATCTAACTCGTTCATGTGGTTGACATGCGAGTGGGGGCATCCTGTGCAATGAGATTGTACAAGACCGGACCGTGAATTATTAGACCTACTGATGTAACACCGTTGCGGTGTGGGACTAATAACCGTGAGATGACCATTAGTGACTCGACCTAAATCCCGAGTGTGTTACGGACTCGCCATGCATGCGAGAAGTGCGTCCTTTGACTAGTACGGGTGAGGGTGGTCACAGTTACTCGCCCAATATGCCTATCTTCTCAGGGACAGGACCACGTGGGGAGTTGGGAACTTAACTACGCGAGATGGAATTCACTCGTTCCCGACCTTGGGGAAACTAGAGGGGTTGTTCCCTTAAGTGCTGTCTCCAGGGCTTGGACAATGGGCGCCCACCCTCTCACTTGCCCGAGAGGGGTGTTGTGTATGGTTGGACCATTACAACGTTGTTGTTCATTAAAGGAGCAATGGGGACTTAAGGAGCAAGAAGTAGACACAGGGGTAAACACAGTAATTTGACCCATCAGTGTCTACGAACAACCTGTGAAGGGTTGACTCTTGTGCATTGGTTATATCAGTGGACACAACTTGTCTTACAACGGCGGGAGTGCGCTCTACGGGCTTTAGTGGAGTGTTACCGTAGCTAATGAATGTTCATTAACCGGGTCAAAGAGTTTGTGAGTTAATCTCGGATCATTGGAGCTCACATCAGAGGTCCATTAGGTCCCTCGGTTGGCTCAAACTGGATTAATAGAAGGTTTAGAATTTTTGTGTGAATTTGAAGTGTTCAAGTTCACTAAAGGGTAATTATGTCATTCATATCAGATATGTATGACATATTATATAGTTTAATGTGAATGAGATTCATAATAATCTATAGGTTAGCCTAATTGTCAAATTAGAGCTAATTTGGAGAAATTAGATTGAGAGAAATTAAATTGAATGTGATTCAATTTAAAAATCCACAATTATAAAAATGTGATTTGTATAACAGATATGAGATATCTTATTATATGTGGTTATGCAAATATGATTTGCATAACCTATGGTTGTGGTAAAATGGTAAATAGGTGGAGATTTCAACTCCACCTATCACCATTATATAAACCCTTTGCAAGAAGGGTTTGATAAGCTTGAGTTTCATTTTTTGGATTTCACACCAAAAGAAACAAGCATTCTCTCTCAAATTTTCTCTCTCAATCTCTCCTTTCCTCCCCATAAAGGACTTCCACCACTCTCCTTCTACCAAACATAGAACAACCGAGAAACCGTGTGGAGGTGTCCGGTTACTCACTGTTCGAAGAGATCGAGGACGTTGAGATCGTGATCACGAGGGGTTCGTGAACAGGAGAAGGAAAACTTGAAGATGGTTCTTCAACAAGTTAGTGTTGCTTGCTGTTTTTCCTCTTATTTTAATATTTAGCCTAGTTTTTATGTGATAGAAACGATTTTAAGAAAACGGTTTTTGCAACGATACCACGACGATTCGATCGTCCTTCCGCTGCGCGGGATTTCATTCCCTTCATAATTAATGTTTTATGTAATAATTAATAATTATTTTAAGTATTTTATTTGTAATATAATATTATCCATTATATAAAAAATCAAGGTTATTAGTATAATCTTGAATCGTATGTGGTTGACATACGAGAGGATCATGTTCAAGAAATAACCTAAAGGTTGGGTGTCTTATCCTGGTAATACTATTGATATGACCCACTTTGTAATAGTTACAAACGTTTTGATCCAAATTATTCATGTGGAGACAGTTTCCTATACAACGAGTTTGTATAAGACTGGACCATGAGATATTTAATCTCTCTTTATAAATCTGTTAATTGAGAAGATTAATATTTCATCAGGATGATCATATATCATTCGATCTTAATCCTGAGTGAGTTATGAACTTCTGCCTGAAAGACCTTGTCCTTTGATTTGCATGGGTGAGAATGACTTTTGTAGCCAATTTAATAAGCTTACTACTTTGGGGACTTAACCAAATAGGGAGTTGGGAACATAATATCACAAGATGGAATTCACTCCTTCCCATATAGGATAAGTAGATGATTTGATCCCTTAAGTGTTGATTTCGAGACTTGAACAATGGGTAAGTAGATGAGTAGATCCCTGAAGTCCCTTAAGTGATGAGTAGATCATAAAGAAATTGTTCATTAGAGAATCAGTGGTACTTAAGGTGCAAGATGTAATTACAGGGGTAAAACAAACTTTTGACACAATTATAATTATGAACAACTCGTGAAGGATCGACTTGCATGTGGTGATTATATCTATAGACATAAGTTGTCTTGCAGTGCATAAGAGTGCAACTCTAGGTCTATAGTGGAGTGACCCTAGAGTTAATAAATAAAAATTGATCAATTAAGAGTTTAATTACTTAATTTTGTATCATTGTAGCTTATAATTTGTAGGTCCATAAGGTCCACTTGCTAGCTCATAGTAACACTAAAGGATCAGTTTAGTTGAAAGAAATATTTAAAATGTTCAAATTAATATTTAACTTGAAGTGTTCAAATTAATATTTAATATATATTAGATATATTAAATATAAAAGAGGAAAATATATTTATTGTATTTGATACATTAAATATTAAATTATTAACGTATTAAGATACAACAAAGAAAATACATTTATTGAATTTGAATTAGATTCAAATTAGGAAATAAATATCCTCGGAGAATTTGGAAAGATTTGAATATGATTAAAATTAGTTAAATAAATATATTTTAATATATTAGATAGTTAAATATATTATTTAATTATTTTCCCTAGACCACTATAAATAGGATCCTAAGAGTGAGCCATTCAGAACTTTTTGACTCACAATCTAAGTCATTTCTTCATTAGGGAATTGGAGAATTCTCTAGACATCTTCCTCCCCCATCCTTTTTGGGATTTTCTTTCAAGAGGCTCCCTGGAACTCGAGTAGATAAAGACCCGTCAGAATATTCTCTATATTTTCAACGTAAGTTTTTCTCAACCTTAATATTTTTAGTTTAATTCTAAATAAATTAAAGACAATCCAATGCTTCTGCGGGATATTTATTCCTTTAATTATTGACATTGACTTTTGGAATTTGAATTTGCATTGATATTGGTTGTTGGGATTTGCAATGGCAGTGTCATTGATGGTTATAGAAATTGCCATTAGTATTATTGGAATTCAAATTGACACGAGTCTTTCCAACATTAACATTATTTAGCAAACTTACTTATATTGAAATTTTGAGAGTGAATTAGATTATATTATAAGATTATGTGATTTGAATTAAGTACGAGCTTAAATGTTATGTTAATTTGTCGAATTTAGCTAGCTCCTCTTACCCTAAGTAGATTTTTTAGTCAACTTAAACAAAAAAATAGTTTAATTAGTTAAGACATATATCTACCAAGAAGTCAAAAGTTCAAATTTTTCTATTCCACAGGTTGTTAAACTAAAAAAAAAATAGATTTTTTTTAGTGAATGGTGCCCAAAATTCAATTAGTATTATTCAATCCTCGTTTATTACATTTTCATGTTGTAAGATTAGGATTTCGAGTTTTAATTTCAAATTCAAGAGTTGAGACTTTATTAATAAAGTTTAGATAAAGATAATTAATTAAGGTATATAAGGGATCAAGAACTTAGAGGTTTGAATTCTCCCACTCCACATGTTGTTTAACTAACAAAAAGAGTAGATTTTTTTAGTGAGGCGGACCCAAAACCCTATTTAGCATTATCCAATCCTCATTTATTCTATTTTCATTTAGTAAAATTAAGACAATTATTTAAGACATATACCCTCGACTTCAAAAGAGTTGATTTTCTTTTAGTGAATCGAACACAAAACCTGATAGGGTTATTCAATTCTTATTTATTCTATTTTTGTTTTGTATAATTAAGATTTTGAGTATTAATTTCAATTTCCCGAGGAGTTGGGATTTTATTTTTAACGGTTGGTTAAAAAACATAAAAAAAAAAAAAATTAGGCCATGAAAGTCTCGATCCTACGATCTTTGTATTATTAGCATATTAGCTATTGAAAATTGCATCAGTATTGGTATTGACATTTTTTTGAGAAGGTATTGATATTGACATTGACATTCGCTTTCGAAATTTGAATTTATATTCATTTAAATTGGTTGTTGGAATTTGCAATGGCAGTGGAATTGATGGTTGTTGAAATTGTCATTAGTATTAATGCGATTCAAATTGACATTAAGAATGCCGACATTAACATTATTTAGCAAACTTACAGGGGTTGTTTGCCCCGTCTTGGAATCAAAATTCTAGAGGGGTTATTCTGGAGTTCTGAAACCTAGGAATCAAAAAACTGTGTTTGGGGTGCAATGTTCTGAAGTCTGGGAATAAAAAAACAGTATTTGGGGTGCGGTGTTCTAAATCTTGGGTTTATACTCTTTTTTTTTTCTTTTTTTCTTTAGCTGTTTTGTTCTATTATTTTTTAGTGAATGTTTTGTCAATTGTAGAAACCCTTGTATAACATAAATGAGTTGCAAAATTGAAACTCTATTTTAGAAATTAAGAAATTGAAAGTCTATATAACAAATTAAAATTCTATTTCACAAAGTATTTAGAAAAGTATTTTTAAAACTCTATTTTAGAAATTACAAAATTGAAAGTCCATTTAAGAAATTAGGGATTTAAAGCTTTATTTCAAAAAGTCTTTAGAAAAGTATTTTTGGAACTCTATTTTAGAAATTAAAAAAATATAAGTTTATTTAAAAAATTAGGGAATTAAAAACTCTATTTCACATCACATAGTGTTCTGAAAACTATTTTTTGGAATTCTACTTTAAAATTAAAAAAATTGGAAGTCTATTTAATAAATTAGGTAATTTGAAACTATATTTTATAAAGTATTCAAAAACTTATTTTTGGAATTCTATTTTAAAATTTAAAAAATTGGAAGTTTATTTAAGTGATTAGAAAATTTAAAATTTTATTCCACAAAGTATCCAAAAACCTATTTTGGAACTCTAATAAGAAAATTGGTGATTGCACACAAGTTAAGTCGTTAGGGTAGTTGATTGCTTGAGTGATCGGGTTGTTGGGGTAGGCGTATACAAGTCTCTTGAGTGGTTGTCGAAAGTAGTCATAGTAGTGGTTAGTTCATCGATGTAGTCATTAGAGTTTTCGTCGAAGGTAGTCGTCAGCGGTGGTTGGGTCACTGGTGTGATCGTCGGAGTTATCGTCAGCGGTGGTTGGGGTCGTCGGAGGTAGTCGTCAGTAGTGGTTGGGGTCATCGGTATGGTCGTCGAGTGTCGTCGCGATGGTGGCGGAGGTTGTGTCGTCGAGTTGAGAGTAGTTGTAAATCGTCATGGTCGGGTCATTGGTATGGTTGTCGGAGGTAATCGTCAGTGGTGACAGGGGTCGTCGGTGTGGTCATCGGAGTTGTTATCGAAGGTAGTCGTTAGCGGTGGTTAAGGTCGCCAGTGTGGTCGTTAGAGTTGTCATCGGAGTAGTCGTCAGCGGTGGTTGAGATCGTTAGTGTGGTAGTCGGAATCGTCGGAGGTAGTCGTCAGCGGTGGTCGGAGTCATCGGTATGGTCGTCGGAGGTAGTCGTCAACGGTGGCAGGAGTCACCGGTGTGGTCAACGGAGTTGCCGTCGGAGATAGTCGTCATCGGTGGGGGGTCGCCGGTGTAGTCGTCGGAGGTAGTCATTAGCGGAGCGGGGTCTCCGGTGTTGTCGTCGGAGTTGTCACAGAGGTAATTGTCGTGATGGTCGGATCGTCAGAATTGTTGTTGGAGGTAGCCATTAGTTGTAGTTGGGTCACCGGTGTAGTTGTTGGAGTTGTCACCGAAATTGTTGTTGAAGTAATCACCGAAAATGGAAGATGACAAATAAAAGAAGAAAACATGGAACAAACCCATGGGGTTGCACTATTGTAACCCATGGGGTTTTGTTTCAAATCCAAGGATTTTGAACACATTAAAAACTTGTTGCGTAAAATTAATATAATGCAATACCGCAAGTGTACGGGTCAAGTTTTAGTATAGTGATTTGAGAGTCCAAGTATCGTACTCGGTGATGGAGATCTGATCTCCTTGAGCAGCGGAAACGTGATTGGGATCGTTAATTTGCTTGATTGTTTTGCTAAAAACAAAAACCAGTACATTGACCCAAAAATACAGAACAAGCATATAATCAACTCTAATCTAATTAGGCATGGATTAAATGCATACAAACATATATGGAGTTTAACTATTAAACTAAAAGAGGATAAAAAAGTTACCTTTGTTTCAACCTGCAGCAACTCCTTGCTCCAAATAAGACAGCAACACAGGAACTTTCAAGATGCTTCTCTGTTTTCTTCAATTGGACAACACCACGAGGAAAACCTTCTATCCTCTGAGATCTTAAATCTTCCTTGGTGGGAAGGTTTCCAACAATTGGAAGATGAAGGAATTTGAGAGTGTGAGAGAGAGAGAGTAATTCTCAAAAAAATCAGTCTTTGTCATTCCTCGATCAATGCCTTCTTCTACCGGAGAGAAGAAGGATTGGTGGGTAACTCCCACTTCCCTATCGAGAGGGAGATGGGGAGTGGTGGGAACGTGTCCTCTTGACACGTTCCCATTTAATATTATATTAATATTTAATTAATAATTAAATACATTAAATTAAATCATATTTAATACATATATAATATTAAATAAATGATTAAATCACATTTAATCATTTTACCCTTTATCCTATAGTTTAATGTACATCTTATGCACATTAAATTATAACCTATAGTTTTCAAATATGAATCACATTCACATTTGAATTTGATATTTGAACTCTTTCAAATATTCAATTCTCTCAAGTAATTTAATATGAATCATATTCACATTAAATTTATAATATATAGTTCCAAAACTATATATTATATCGTATCCATATACATTAAATATATTCCTAATGAATTTGAACATTTCAAATTCAAATGATCTAAGAACCCTTTACGAGCTAGAAGGTGAACCTAATGGACCTACAAATCGAAGCTCCAACGATACAGACCGCTTGCTCGGTTAATCTCATTAACCTCCCAATCAACATTCGTTAAGCTGGGAACACTCCACTAAAGTCCACATTTGCACTCTTCTCACTTTGTAGATATATTTACGTGTCCATGGATATTGACCAATAACAACAAGTCAATCCTTCACGAATGTTAGTAACACAAAATTTGGGTCAAATTACCGTTTTACCCTTAGATTACATCTTGTGCCTTAAGTACCAACGCTCCTCTAATGGACAATTTGTTTGTGGTCCTACCCAAAAGAGAGTCTCCTCGGGCCAATGAGAGGGTGGGCCCTTTGTTCAAGTCCAGGAGACACCACTTAAGGAACATTCCTCTACTTACCCTAGTAGGCGGGAAGGAGTAAATTCCATCTTGCTAAGTTAAGTTCCCACCGCTCACTCGGTCTTGTCCCCAAGAAGGTAGGCATATTGAGTCGGCGAATCGGCCACTCTCACCCATACTAGTCAAAGGACAATCCCTCATGAGCAGGAGTTCGTAAACTTTCGAGATTGAGATCAAGTTGCCTAGGTCATCCTAGTGAAATAGAAACCTAACTAGTCAGCGGAGTTCTGACTAGAGGTTACTATTTCGTTGTCCGGTCTTATGTAATCTCATTACATAGGATATCCCCACTCACATGTCATCTACACGAACACGTTAGGATCATAGTGTTTGTATCAAATACAAAGTGGGTCATATCCATAGTTTTACCAGGGTAAGGTACCCAAATCTTATCCCCTAACTATAGACCCTTTAGGCTGTATCTCGAACCGAGATCCTTTTTATGTACATTACATTCAGTTAAAGATTCATTTAACAACCTTGGATGTTTAGTTTATTGGATTTAGGGTTTTAAATAAAGGCAAACTCGTAGATTGCAAACAATAACACTTTATTGAAATAATAACACTTTATTACATTAATTAGAACATAATTACAAACTCCGAGTTTTAGGGCATAAATTCCAACACTCGGGAATGAGTTTCTAGATTAATTAATTACCAAGATACTAATTTTCAATTTTAGCTAAAGTAACATAACATGGATAGGTGGTGAAAATAAAGACAAAAGACAAACAAACAAGTGGAGACACGAATTGATAGATTTGGAGAAAATTGAATTAACAAGTTAATAACTTAATGACACATGTAATAAACTAATATGATGAATTTATAAACAAGAAGTAAAATACTCAAGAAAATCTCTCGATTCTTAGTGAGCCTCGCACATGCAATAAATTCTATAGTCTCCATATGAACCTACAACATGCACGACATTAAACAACTTCTTTATGTGTTTCCCTTAGACTTCTAAGTCATTCTCATGCTAGACTTTTAAGAGTTTTAACAACTTTCTATCGATCTGGCGTTGCAGCGTTGCAACACCCTCGCCACGGATCTTCAGCTTATTCTCTTATCAAGATAGCGTTGCAACGCAATCGATAGGGTTCTTCTATGCTTCAAAGCTACAATCACGGCGTTGCATCGCTTTGCATGGCATTGCAACGCCATCACCTCGTGTCTACTAGCTTGGATTGGTCCTTCTACTTTCAATTGATTTTATTTTTAGCTCCAAATAGCCTCGTTTCGATCCCGAGTGATCCAAAATGTCTCCAATTGTCATTTACGATCTTAACTGAAATTGAATGATTTAAACACATCAAAGCCCTAAAATGATCATAAAACTAGCAATAATTAAGCCTAAGGATAACACATTTTGTGTGCTATCAAACACCCCCAAACTTAAACTTTTGCTAGTCAGAGCAAAAGCAGAATTAAACATGAGATTGTTCTTATGCATACATCAGACTCAAGCCTCAAAGATTTAAGAGAAAATTTAGCAATCACAAGAAACACTAAATCATAATACTTCAGCAAACAATTTAAAACTTTTCCTAAGTGTTCCTATGTGTGTGTGTGATTAGCCTATGTTCCTTTCATCTTTACTAAGCCCAGATCAACTTTATTAGGCACTCCATTCAACTTCCCCCTACATTGGTCATAATTACTAATCCTTGAGCCTCCCCACATTCAAGAAATAAACAAATTTATGTAGCACTTAATCAATTTTTTTTATCACTTTTTATATTTTCTTCTTTTTTTTTTTGTGGAAGAACACTAGCTTTCATACATCCACTGCAGAGACCCTTACCCAGATCACTCACTCAATGAGTGGCTTAACTGATCACAGTGAAGGTAGCTCTTTTTGCCCTCACGATTTTTTTTCTTTAACAAACAAAAAACAAAAACAAACTACTTCACAAAAAACACATAGTATATAGATCATGCACTTCATATTGTCATTCACCTTATCCTGTAGTTTAACTCTCAAATCAGCTCTTAGACCTATCGAGGTGACATCAAACTTCTAAGGCTAATAACTTTGTTATAAGCATTTCAAAACTATAGGAACACAGACTATGTGCATAATAGTGCAGGAAAACTCAAGAAAAATTTTAAATTAACTCAAATTCATATCATGCTCTCATACTTCAACAGAATTACAAAAATTTTCAATTAATTCTTATCCTAGGCTATCAACAGAAATAGGAAAGAGACATAAGAGAATACTATCAATAGAAATACCATTCAGTTTAATTGTGCAACAAATTTCTAGAAAATTTTGTAAATGTGAATTAGGATCTTCTGTGGCTAGTCCTCTAAAAGTACCTTCCCTAACCATCTGTATAAGCCCTGTTTTAAGTTCAAAATTGTTAGCATTTATAGGGGCATGGACAATTCCAACCTACTCAGAATTAAACACAGGTTGGAAGTACTCCCTGATGGGTTTAGGATTGTTGATTAGCTCCTGATCAACCATTGTCTGAGGTTCTGCTCTTCCTTCCCTTAGGAGTCTTCTACAGGTCTTCTCGATCTCAGGATCAAAAGGGTGTAAGTCTGCAGCTCTACCCTTGGGCATACACCTGGAGGTACCAAAAAATACGAAGTAGGAAAAAAACTAGGAAAGAAAAGAAAACATAAAAAGACAGAAAACACAATAAAACAGAGAACTGAAACATAAAACTTGGGTTGCCTTCCAAGAAGAGCTTTCTTTAACGTCTTTAGCTAGACGGTGACTTATCAGGGCACGTAAAACTTCTCATATTTCTTTGGGCCCTTGTTGCTTGAATCGATATAGCCTTCTAAGTCTAAAAGGTTGTCCTGTTTTTCATGGGCACCAGAGAGAGAATTGTTTTTGGTATTTTTGCGTATTGAAATAAAAGAACAAAAATCAATACAAGACTCATGAGTGTAGGACAAATGGCTATCAAGATTAAAGAAAATTTCTGGAGATAAAAGGGAAAAAGACTTCTAAGCCTCGACCTCTATCACCTGAATCTCCCCTGTGGAAGTGATTGTATTACCACTGTTTACCTCACAAACCTGTTTTTGGTGTGTTTAAGTCTCCTCAAACCCATCCTCACTATCATATGAATAAATCTTCCTAGGTGGCTCCTCCTTAGTGGCAAGAATAAGAAATTGCTCTTGTAAGGCCTTAAGGAAAATTACTAAATGATTAAGATAATGGGTTCTTTCCTGTACTATTTCCCAAAGTTCTACCACTTTAGTTTCTAACCTACCCAACCTTTCTAACTCATCATGAACCAAATTTTTAATTTTCAATTCTAACGTATATTCCATTAATTTGTAAACCCGAGACCTCTCTCTTTGAAATTTCCTTTCTAAAAAAAACAAAAGAAAAGAAGAAAGGAAATGTTTAAAGTCTTCTTTATTTTAGAAAGAAAAAGAAAAGGAAAAGGAAATAAAGAAAAGACAAAAGGAAAGGTAAAAGGAAAAAAAGACAAAAACTTTTTCCACCGATTTGTCTTTTAAATAAACAAATTTCTTTTCATTTCCTTCTCATTTTAACAAAAGAAAAGCTGAGGGTTTCATGGGAGAAGGAAAAAGGAAGAGGAAGAAGGTGATTCTTGGAGCTGGAATTGCAGAAGAGAGGGAGAGAACTCAAGCAAATTAGTATAGCAACAAGGTAATCATTCTGCCCTGTTCTGATTTCTTGATCATTTCGAGCTCCACAAGAAGAGGTAAGAGTTGAGGTTTGATTTTCTTGAAAGTTAACTCAAATTTGAACAAAATTTGTGAAGGAAGCTAGAGCAAATTCGGATCTTAAGCTACTGATTTGTTAAGAGGAATGCAGAGGACATAATTTCCTGTCAAATCCGAAAAATCTCTGGTGTTTTGGTTGTGCTGATCTGTAGAGTTGGAATCAAAAGCTCTAATAGGTATGGTTAGAAAGGTTATTGAATTTCCTACACCTTTCATGCAGAACTCGTGAGTAGAAAACAACTAGAAGATGTTTTAAATTTCAGGTCAAGTTTCGGGTTGCAGCAGGGAAACAAATCTGGAATAGCAGAAGTTTATTTTTAGGGAAGAAACTTTCGAGGTATTTTCGAACAAATCCGTTGGGAATCTCAATTTCATTTCTTCATATTATTTTTTGAGGATTCAAAAAGGAAGAGTTTGGTATAATTTACATCATTTTTGGCTAAGTAATGAAGAAGTTATGAATGTTTGAAGACAGGGTATAGAATCTGTACAATGCTGGAAAATGATAGAGTGGTTTTTTGTAATTTTAAGGTTGAAATTCATGAGCTCGAGGTTCTAATACATGGATTTGGTTTGTTTGACAGGCCAAGAGGAAATAGGTCAAGTAATCGGGCCAAGGTTCTAGATCTAACGCTGTGAGTGACAAAACGAACTTTGAAAACGATCTATATGCTTGAATTATGCTTTAAGAAATACAAGTTTTACTAGAATGAAATGGTTTCAATGCTTCTTGTTTTCTTTGAACACATACTTATGAGCATTCATGTTTTCCTAGAAAGGATTTCAAGTGCTAGTTGTGAGCCTAAATGTCTTGATGAAATTTATACGTGAGCATATGTTTATTGTTTGCCGAAATTTATGGAAATGTTATGATTTCTAGCAAGTGTGTACTATTAAGTATGATTTAAAGATTTCCAGTTTTTATGATGAGCTGAGTAAGCTTTAGTTTTAGGAAAGAAAAGATAAGCAGGCATGTTCAAATATTTTTATGTTATTTTCTGAGACTCGAATGAGTAAATGACTAAGATATTGAGCAGAGCTTTTATAAGATTGTGCACACTGAGTCATTCTTGTTGGGATTTATCCTAAACTTGTGTAATTTTGATCAAATAAATAAAGAGTTATTTGTTTTGATGAAATTACAATGCTTGCTTTATAAATCCAATAAACTAAGCTCTAGGGTTATAATATATCTTGAACTACAGTGTAGTGGACACTATTTAAATTGTGTTCAAGAACATAACCTAAATGGTCTATGGTATAAGAATAAGGTTGGAAACCTCATTCTGGTAACACCATGGATGCGTCCCACTTTGTAATTAGTACAAATAAGGTAATCCAACTCATTCATGTAGTTGACATGCGAGTGGGAGCATCCTGTATGAAGAGTTCATGCAAGACCGGACTGCAAATTATTAGTCTAACCAGTATAACACCGTTAACAAGGTAAGACCGATAATTTATAGATGGTCATTAGTGACTCGACCTGAATCCTGAGCAAGTTAAGAACTCCTGCTTATAGGGGTTTGTCCTTAGACTAATATGGGTGAGAGTGGCCTATAGCCGACTAAATAAGTCTACCTTCTCAAGGACAGAATCTCGTAGGTAGCTGGGGACTTAACTATGCAAGATGGAATTCACTCATTCCTACTCTAAGGAATTAGATAGGTTGTTCCCTTAAGAACTGACTCCAGGTCTTGAACAACTGGGCCCCGCCCTCTATGAGGGTATGAGGCTATGGTAGGACCTTAGACTTGTTGTTCATTAAAGGGTCAGTAGTGCTTAAGGAACAAAGAGGTAATCACAGGGGTAAAACGATAATTTGACCCAACTGTGATTACGAACAATCTGTGAAGGGTCGACTCATGGGCAATGATTATATAAGTGGACACAATATAATCTGCAGTGAGGAGAGTGCAACTACAAGTCTATAGTGGAGTGACTTGTAGTTAATGAATATTGATTAACTGGATCAAAGAGTTTGATCAGTTAATCTCACATCATTGGAGCTCATCAACTGTAGGTCCATTAGATCCCTCCGTTTGCTCAACATGGAAATATTGTGGGTATAAAGTTAGGAATGAAATTGAAGTGTTCAATTTCATACATGAGGTGTTATATCAATTATATATGATATAATTGATATAATATATAGTTTTAATGTGAATTAGATTCACATATAAACCATATACTAAAGAGAGAATAAAGGAGGGGTAGGATGGTCATTCACATCCTATTTCCCTATATATATGGTTGCATGAGATGCAACTAGGTTAAGGTACTTTATGCCTTTGTTATGTTGTTGGAAGAGTTCCAAAACACAAACCTCTCTCTCACAACATCTCATCTCACCTAAAGAGAAGCCACATTCCTCCTTCACCTAGAGAACAACGGAGAAGATCCGGTGGTAGTGTTCATCCGTTCTTGGGTTCGTGTTGCTGAGATCGTGGTCGTGGGAGAAGGAGCACTCGAAGAAAGGTTCTTCAAAGGTATATTTCTTGCTGTCCAAATCCTGTTTTATGCTTAATCTAGATTATTTAGTTCTTGAATGCAATCGTTGTAACGAAGTCAAGAGCGCACGATTCACAATCGCTTCCGCTGCGGGATTCGATTCCCTTCAATTCTCTGTTGTCGACGTTGAGTGTACTCCGTGACAACAATCTGTCGTGAGTGCTAGGCGAGCCCCACTACGACAAAGACGATGGGAGTGCTGGGTGGACCACACTACATCGTAGAGTAAACATGGTTATTCTGGGCGTGCCCTACATAGTGTGGATTGTTATATGTTATTATAAGGATTATTAATATCGATATGCCTTATGAGATTCTAATGTCATGCTTGTTGGATTTCTGAAAAAGCTATCATGATTACACGTTTACTTTTAACATTTTGCTACAGATGCTTATGCTCATAGGTTGTCAGGTGATATGATTTATGAGTTATAGAAACTCAGTCACTCACTGAGCTTCATAGCTCATTCTTTCAATGTTTTCAAACTTTTCAGGTAGGGATCGAGCTCCTGGTACCTGACATCCTGCCATAGTCTGCTGAAAGCTCCACGAGTTTATATTTTGTACGTGGCTGGAGTTGTATAGCAAGTCCATGTGTGTTGTAGATTATCTTGAGAGGACTATGTAGTTGTAATTGTTTGTACATTAGAGGTTTTATAAACAGTGGTATGACATGTTTTAGGTTGTGATGCTCTTACCTCTATTAGTTTTCAAGAGACACTTAAGAAGAGTTTCTCCTTATGTATGTTCAGTAGTTGTCAAGTTTCCGTTGTGTTGTGTTAAAGTGTTCCATATGTGAGCATAGTATGTTTATCAGGTAAAACAGGGTCAACATGTATTGTTAAGTGGTAAACAATGTCTGTTAGTTTCATGCCGTCTTCCGGGCTAAGTTAGCAGGTAGTACGGGAGGGGGTGTGACAACCTTGTATAGAGCAGTTAACTCCATGGGGAATAAGGCAGGGCAAGTTAGCTCTAAGAAGAAACTAAAAAGTCATAGCAAGTTATTGAATTAGTTCAGAAAGAACTAGTAGAGTATGGTTCAAGTAAGGATAAGTGTAAGCCCAGTTAGGGCTAAAATGTGAATAAAAGCTAGTAGATTGTGTATTTGAATTAAGTATCCAAAGTATGTCTAATGTGTTGATATGTTATATGAGTCATGCCACCATGTACTAGCAGACGAGGGAGGCAGGATCAGGGCCCGGTGTTTTGGGCAATTTTAATTGTAAATCGAGTATGTAAGTCCGTGTCGATCGAGGCAAGGTGGTTGCTGAGAAAATCGGAGCGAAAACGAGCAAGAATTGGACAATTCATGTTGTTGTCTGTGTGCAACGTTGCAATGTCGCGCTTGCGGAAGGAGGCGCGCGCATCGGAGAAGCGGCGCAACGCCGAAGGGGTTCGCAGCGCTCCAACAACAAGCGACAAGGCGGACAGCAGCGCGGCGTTTGTAACGCCACATGCGTTTCACGCGAAGGAGCAACGGGCGAAAATTCATTTTTATTATATGTAATAAATATAAAAACATTTTATATTTATTTATATTTAATTATTTAATTTTAATTAATATAATTATATTATATTAATTAAAATTGAATTTAGGGTGCCAAAATTGGTCTAATTTTGCTATTTAAATTATGCAATTGTTGTGTAATTATTGCCATGCATAATGTATGCTTTTATTTTAGAAAGGTTAAGCATTTTAATGCATCATTTATAATATAAAAAGTTATATTATATAGTTTGCATGATTAATTAATATAAAGTTGTATTGATTTATGGACAACATTGACATGCATTATATATCATGAGATGATTATGCTATGAATGTCTTATTATTCATGTGATGAATGATCAAGCACTATAACATAGTATGCATGTAACCTAAGGTTAATTATTAGTTTTAAAATGTTTAGAACTTGGAAATAATAGACCTTAGATTATCTAGATCTAATTAGATTAGAATTAGAAACCAAGTAATTTATAAAGCTATGATTAAAAGAGGAACTCTGTCTAAGGAAAGTTCTGTCTAGGCTGGGGTATTTAAGCTGACGGAAACGGAACACCCCTACTTGGGAACTGACCTGGGAGTGAAATTTAATCAGAGAGTTTATAAATTACAGTAGCATCAACGGGTTTACTAAGGGGTTAATAAACTAGATATCCTAGGCTTAATATAAGGAGTTATATTAACAAACTTAGGATAAAATCAATATAAGAGTTATATTGATTATCGATAAAAGAGTTATATTGATTATCGATAAAAGAGTTATATTGATCGAGTTAGGTAAAACCATTAACCGGGTTTTAGCCGAAGTAAAATTCCTATAACTTTAAAGTATTCAGTGGGAGAAAAAGTGTATGAGATACATATTTTTTCACCTACGTTATCTCCGGGAAGTTCACACCGTGAGACTCATACTTGGCCTCGTGGCGCAAACGGGAGCGTCCCCCTTAGGATGGTGTTTGTGTGAGTCAATATCAAGGTGAATGGAGAGGGTACTTATAGTGAGTGGGAGCAGGTTTAGTGAAAACAAAACTTTGTTGGGATTTATGCCCTAAACTTGTGTAATTTTGATCAATTAAATAAAGTGTTATTTGTTTTGATAAGATTACAGTCTTACTTTTATAAATCCAATAAACTAAGCTCCAAGGTTATAACGTTTATCTTGAAATCAGTGTAGTGGACACTATTTGGGTTGAGTTCAAGATTATAACCTAAATGGTTTATGGTATAAGAATAAAGTTGGAAACCTTATTCTGGTAACACCATGGATGCGACCCACTTTGTAATTAGTACAAATGAGGTAATTCAACTCATTCATGTAGTTGACATGCGAGTGAGGGCATCCTGTATGAAGAGTTCATACGAGACTAGATCGCAAATTATTAGTCTAACTAGTGTAACACCGTTAAAAGGATAAGACTAGTAATTTATATATGGTCATTAGTGACTCGACCTGAATCCTGAGCAAGTTAAGAACTCCTGCTTATAGGGGTTTGTCCTTAGACTAGTATGGGTGAGAGTGACTTGTAGCCGACTCAATAAGCGCTACCTTCTCAAGGGACGTAACCTCGCGAGGTAGTAGTGGAACTTAACTGTGCAAGATGGAATTCACTCATTCCTCTACTGAGGAATTAGATAGGTTGTTCCATCGATGAGTCGAGCCAGGTCAACTTCATTCTGGAAATCCTTCCAGATAGTTTCCTGCGGTTTAGAAGTAATGATGTTATGAACAAGCTTACTTTTAATCTTACCTCCCTTCTGAATGAAGTCCAGACCTTTCAGTCTTTGATGAAAATTCAGGGATCGAAAGGTGAGGCAAATGTTGTCAGTAGGAGTTATCACAGAGGTTCGACCTCTGGGACAAAAACAGTGGCTTCATCTTCTTCTAACTTGAGAGGTAAGAAGAAGAACATGAAGACGGTTGGTAAAGGAAAACAGGCTGACAAAGCTGCCGCCCAGAAGGACAAGAAAGTCAAAGACGTTGCTGAGAAAGGAAAGTGTTTCCACTCCAACGAAGATGGGCATTGGAAACGGAACTGTCCGAAGTACATTGCAGAAAAGAAGAAGGAAGGTAAATATGATATACTTTAGCTAGAAGCTTGTTTAGTGGATAATGAAGCTTTATTTTGGCAAGAAATATGTATTGTTGGACAATATATTAGTTGTACCAGGGTTTACTAGAAACCTTATTTTCATTTCTTGCCTTATTGAACAATGTATTTTTGTTTCATTTTCTATGGATAAAGTGTTTATTTTGAAGAAAGGTTTCGAAATATGTTCAGCTTCATTAGAAAATGGATTGTATGTTTTAAGGCCTAATTCAGTCAAAATGGTTTTGAACACTGAATTATTTAAAACTGCAAACGCACATACTAAGAAACGTAAAATTTCTCCTAAAGAAAATGCTCCACTTTGGCATCTAAGATTGTGTCACATTAATCTCAATAGGATTGAGAGATTGGTAAAGAACGGACTTCTAAACGAGTTAGAAGAAAATTCTTTGCCAGTATGTGAATCTGCCTAGAAGGCAAAATGACTAAAAGACCTTTTAGTGAAAAAGGTTATAGAGCCAAAGACCCTCTAGAGCTTATACATTCAGACCTTTGTTGTTCGATGAATGTTAAAGCCAGGGGAGGATATGAATATTTCATCTCTTTTATAGATGATTATTCTAGATATGAGTGCCTAGAAGGCAAAATGACTAAAAGACCTTTTAGTGAAAAAGGTTATAGAGCCAAAGACCATCTAGAGCTTATACATTCAGACCTTTGTTGTTCGATGAATGTTAAAGCCAGGGGAGGATATGAATATTTCATCTCTTTTATAGATGATTATTCTAGATATGAGCATATTTACCTAATGCACCACAAGTCTGAAGCACTTGAAGAGTTCAAGGAATTCATGACTGAGGTTGAAAATCAATTAGGTAAAACAGTTAAAACACTTCAATCAGATCGAGGTGGAGAGTACATGGATTTAAAATTCCAGAACTATATGATAGAACATGGAATTACATCCCAACTCTCAACTCCCGGCACACCACAACAAAACGGTGTGTCAGAAAGGAGAAATAGAACCTTGTTGGACATGGTTCGATCAATGATGAGTTATGCTCATCTCCCTAGTTCCTTTTGGGGTTATGCAGTGGAGACTGGAGTATACATTTTGAATAGTGTGCCCTCCAAAAGTGTTTCTGAAACACCTTATGAACTCTGGAAAGGACGTAAAGGTAGTTTATATCACTTCAGAATATGGGGTTGTCCAGCACATGTACTTTTGACAAATCCAAAGAAGTTGGATTCACGTTCAAAGTTATGCCTATTCGTAGGATACCCAAAAGAAACAAGAGGTGGTTTATTTTATGATCCTAAGGAAGACAAGGTCTTTGTGTCGACAAATGCCACTTTCTTGGAGGAGGACCACATAAGGGACCACAAACCAAAAAGTAAGGTAGTGTTGAGTGATTTAGACGGAACAATAGCAAAGGTTGCTAATAAGAATACTAGTACGTCAACAAGAGTTGTTGATACTAGTTTGTCTAGTCATGAGAGTCCATCTCAAGAGTTGAGTATGCCTCGATGTAGTGGGAGGGTTGTGATACAGCCTGACCGTTACATGGGTTTAGATGAAACTCAAGTTGTAATACCAGATGACAACTTGAGGATCCATTGACTTATAATCAAGCAATGGTTGACAAAGACAAAGACAAATGGGTCATAGCCTCGGACCAAGAAATGGAGTCGATGTACTTCAATTCTATTTGGGATCTTCTAGATAAGCCTGATGGGGTAAAACCTATATGTTGTAAGTGGATCTACAAGAGAAAACGTGGTGTAGATGGGAAGGTGCAAACCTTTAAAGGTAGACTAGTAGCAAAGGGTTATACCCAGGTTGAAGGGGTTGACTATGAGGAGACCTTTTCACCTGTCGCTATGGTAAAGTCTATTCATATCCTTCTTGCCATTGCCGCATATTATGACTATGAGGTATGGCAAATGGATGTCAAGACAACCTTTTTGAATGGCAATCTTGAGGAAACCATCTACATGGACCAACCGAAAGGGTTCATTGAACCAGGACAAGAGCAAAAGGTTTGCAGGCTTAAAAGGTCAATTTATGGACTGAAACAAGCCTCTAGGTCCTGGAATATAAGATTTGATGAGGTAATAAGATCTTATGGTTTTGACCAAAATGATGATGAACCTTGTGTCTACAAGAAAATCATCAATAGTTCTGTCGTTTTCCTAATTCTCTATGTGGATGATATCCTACTCATTGGGAATAATGTAGGGTATCTTACTAACATCAAGGAATGGCTAGCTACGAGCCCAAATGAAAGATTTGGGTGATGCAGATTTGTTCTTGGGATCCAGTTGTCCCGAACCAGAAAGAATAAAACACTAGCCTTGTCTCAAGCATCTTACATAGACAAAGTGTTGTCAAGGTTTAAGATGCAAGATTTCAAAAAGGGCTTGTTGCCTTTTAGACATGGAATCCATTTGTCTAAGGAGCAGTGTCCTAAGACACCTCAAGGAGTTGAGGATATGAGATGATTCCTTACGCATCGGTTGTTGGGAGCCCGATGTACGCCATGTTGTGTACTAGGCACGACATCCATTTTGCGATTGGGATGGTCGATGAGGTATCAATCCAATCCAAGACTTGAACAACTGGACAACGGTTAAAACAATCCTTAAGTATCTTCGGAGAACATGGAACTACATGCTTGTGTATGGGGCTAAGGATTTGATCCTTACGGGATACACTGATTTCGACTTTGGTGATAAAGATTCTCGGAAATCTACATCAGGGTCAGTATTCAAACTTCACGGATGAGCTGTAGTATGGCGAAGCGTCAAGCAAGGATGCATCGCTGATTCCACCATGGAGGTCGAATATGTAGCAGCTTGTGAAACAGCTAAGGAGGCCGTTTGGTTAAGGAAATTCATTCTAAATTTGGAAGTTGTTCCAAATATGACTTTGCCCATCACGCTGTATTGCGATAACATTGGTGCAGTGGCAAATTCGAGGGAACCCCGAAGTCACAAGAGGGGAAAGCACATAGAGCGGAAGTATCATCTCATCCGAGAGATCGTGCATATAGGAAACGTGATTGTCACGAAGATAGCCTCAGAGCACAACATTGCTGATCCTTTAACAAAGGCTCTCACGACTAAAGTATTTGATAGTCACCAAGAAGGTCTAGGTCTACAAGTCTTCCCCAACTAGGGCAAGTGGGAGTATTTTGTACAAAGGGGTTTAAATGCCCTAGTTTATTATATTTACATTACTGTAATGTTTAGTACTCCACAAGGTTTAGGTCAAGTGGTAGATTGTTGGGATTTATGCCCTAAACTTGTGTAATTTTGATCAATTAAATAAAGTGTTATTTGTTTTGATAAGATTACAGTCATGCTTTTATAAATCCAATAAACTAAACTCCAAGGTTATAACGTTTATCTTGAAATCAGTGTTGTGGACACTTTTTGGGTTGAGTTCAAAATTATAACCTAAATGGTCTATGGTATAAGAATAAGGTTGGAAACCTTATTCTTGTAACACCATGGATGTGGCCCACTTTGTAAGTAGTACAAATGAGGTAATCCAACTCATTCGTGTAGTTGACATGCGAGTGGGGGCATCCTGTATGAAGAGTTCATACAAGATGGATCGCGAAATTATTAGTCTAACCGATTGTAACAATCATTAATGAGGATAAGACTAGTAATTTATAGATAGTCATTAGTGACTCAACCTGAATCCTGATCAAGTTAAGAACTCCTGCTTACAGGGGTTTGTCCTTAAACTAGTATGGGTGAGAGTGGCTTGTAGCCGACTCAATAAGCCTACCTTCTCGGGATGAGAACCTCGTGAGGTAGTGGGAACTTAGCATGCAAGATGGAATTCACTCATTCCTCTACTGAGAAATTAGATAGGTTGTTTCCTTAAGAACTGACTCCAGGTCTTGAACAACGGGGCCCCGCCCTCTTTGAGGGTATGAGTCTAAAGTAGGACCTTAGACTTGTTGTTCATTAGAGGATCAGTGGTGCTTAAGGAGCGAAGAGGTAATCACAGAGGTAAAACGATAATTTGACCCAGCTGTGATTACGAGCAACCTGTGAAGGGTCGACTCATATGGGTAATGACTATATCAGTGGACACAATAATATCTACAGTGAGGAGAGTGCAGCTACAAGTCTATAGTGAAGTGACTTGTAGTTAATGAATATTGATTAACTGGATCAAAGAGTTTGATCAGTGAATCTCACATCATTAGAGCTCATGATCTGTAAGTCCATTAGATCCCTCCGTTGGCTCAATATGGTAATCTTGAGGGTATAAAGTTAGGAGTCAAATTGAAGTGTTCAATTTCATACATGAGGTGTTATATCTATTATATATGATATAATTGATATAATATATAGTTTTAATGTGAATTAGATTCATATATAAACTATATAATAAAGAGAGAATAAAGGAGGGGTAGGATGGTCATTTCCATCCCATTCCCCTATATATATGGTTGCATGAGATGCAACTAGGTTAAGACATTCTAAGTGATTTCTAGCATTTTGTTGTTGTTGGAAAAGTTCCAAGACAACAAACATCTCTCTCACAAAAACACCTCACTTTTCCTAAAGGGAACCCACCTTCCTTTCTCACCTAGAGAACAACGAAGAAGATCCGATGGTAGTGTCGGTGTTCGTACGTGTTCGTACTACGTTGATCTTAATCGTGAGAGAGGAGGAACACTTGAAGAAATGTTCTTCAAAGGTAACTTTCTTGCTATCCATTATATTTTATGTTTAATCTTGTTATTTTTGTTCTTGAATTAATTGTTGTAACTAAATCAAGAGTGCGCGATTCGCAATCGCTTCCGCTGCGGAGACTTTGATTCCCTTCAAACTTACAGTCTCTTTTGTCGGTTTACACCGTTAGACCACTATGGTCAGCCTGCTAGTTTGGCCTGGACTAGACAATCCCTTCGGAGGGCTTGATCATAGGGGATCGAACACAGTAGACACCCGAAAGGGATAAAGATTTCCTTAGTCTGTTTTTCAATTTAGTCCTCCCTTCTGTGGATTTTATTGGATGGAGATCTGAGATCTAAAGACAGAGGGTTACACTCACGGGGTACATAAGTTGTGTATGTATCCTGACCGAAAAATGGTAACTAAAACCTATAGGAATAAGAGTTATTCTGGCATTAGGTTTTGGTCAAGAGTGTCTTGATCCAGATGAGGAGTGTTATTGATTACCCTTCGGTGTCATACATTCTAAACCTTTGGAGTATCATTGCAAATTATAAATGACCTAGTAATCATTTGATAATTAGCTAAAACATGATTGGATTAGAGTTATAGCAAGAAACTCATACAAGTTTGTTTGGAAATTTTCAGCAAAAATGTCTAAATCTATAATTTCCTTATTGGTTGCCGAAAAGTTAACCGCAGAGAAGATGATGACATGGAAAAACAAACTCAACACTATATTGGTAGTGGATGATCTGAAGTTTGTGCTAACTGAGGAGTGTCCTCAGGTGCCAGGCTCGAATGCGTCACGAAGTGTTCGTGATGCATATGATCGATGGATCAAGGCCAATGATAAGGCCAAGGTCTACATGCTGGCAAGTATGTCTGACATATTAGCCAAGTAGCATGAGGGCATGATAACCGCCAAGGAAATCATGATTCCATGCAGGGTATGTTTGGACAACAGTCCACACAGGCCTGACACAATGCCCTAAAGTACATGTTCAGCTCAAGGATGCCAGAGGGTACATCTGTTCGAGATCATGTCCTGGATATGATGTTGCACTTCAACATCGCAGAGTCGACTGGTCTTCCATCGATGAGTCGAGCCAGGTCAACTTCATTATGGAAACCCTTCCAGATAGTTTCCTACAGTTTAGAAGTAATGTTGTTATGAACAAGGTTACTTTTAACCTTACCTCCCTTCTGAATCAACTTCAGACCTTTCAATCTTTGATGAAAATTCAAGGATCGAAAGGTGAGGCAAATGTTGCCAGTAGGAGTTATCTCAGAGGTTCGACCTCTGGGAAATAAACAGTGGCTTCATCTTCTTCTAACATGAAAGCGAAGAAGAAGAACATGAAGAAGGTTGGTAAAGGGAAACAAGCTGACAAAGCTGCCGCCCAGAAGGGCAAGAAAGTCAAAGAAGTTGCTGACAAAGGAAAGTGTTTCCACTGCAACGAAGACGGACATTGGAAACGGAACTGCCCAAAGTAAATTGCAGAAAAGAAGAAAGAAGGTAAATATGATTTACTTTGCCTAGAAGCTTGTTTAGTGGATAATGATAAAACTGCTTGGATACTTGATTCAGACACCACTAATCATGTTTGCTCTTCTTTTCAGGGAATTGATTCTTGGCAGCAACTACAGAAAGGAGAGATAACGCTCCAGATTGGAAATGGAGAAGTCGTCTCAGCTGTAGCAATAGGCACGATGAAGCTTTATTTTGGCAAGAAATATGTATTGTTGCACAATATATTAGTGATACCAGGGTTTACTAGAAACCTTATTTCCATTTCTTTCCTCATAGAACAACGTATTTCTGTTTCTTTCTCAATGAATAAAGTGTTTATTTTGAAGAAAGGTGTAGAAATATGTTCAGCTTCATTAGAAAATGGATTGTATGTTTTAAGACCTAATTCAGTCAAAATGGTTTTGAATATTGAATTATTTAAAACTGCAAATGCACAAACTAAGAAACGTAAAATTTCTCCTAAAGAAAATTCTCACCTTTGGCATCTTAGATTGGGTCACATTAATCTCAATAGGATTGAGAGATTGGTAAAGAACGAAATTCTAAACGAGTTAGAAGAAAATTCTTTGCCTGTATGTGAATCCTGCCTAGAAGGCAAAATGACTAAAAGACCTTTTAGTGGAAAAGGTTATAGAGCCAAAGACCCTCTAGAGCTTATACATTCAGACTTTTGTAGTCTGATGAATGTTAAAGCCAGGGGAAGATATGAATATTTCATCTCTTTTATAGATGATTATTCTAGATTTGGGCATATTTACCTAATGCACCACCAGTCTGAAACACTTGAAAAGTTCAAGGAATTCAAGACTGAGGTTGAAAATCAATTAGGTAAAACTATTAAAACACTTCGATCAGATCGAGGTTGAGAGTACATGGATTTAAAATTCCACAACTATATGATAGAACATGGAATTACATCCCAACTCTCAGCTCCCGACACACCACAGCAAAACGGTGTATTGGAAAGGAGAAATAGAACCTTGTTGGACATGGTTCGATCAATGATGAGTTATGCTTATCTCCCTAGTTCCTTTTGGGGTTACGCAGTGGAGACTGCAGTATACATTTTGAATAATGTGCCCTCAAAAACTGTTTCTGAAACACCTTTTGAACTCTGGAAAGGACGTAAAGGTAGTTTATGTCACTTCAGAATATGAGGTTGTCCAGCACATGTGCTTGTGACAAATCCAAAGAAGTTGGATTCACGTTCAAAGTTATGCCTATTCGTAGGATACCCAAAAGAAACAAGAGGTGGTTTATTCTATGATCCTAAGGAAGATAAGGTTTTTGTGTCAACAAATGCCATTCTCTTAGAGGAGGACCACATAAGGGACCACAAACCAAAAAGTAAAGTTGTGTTGAGTGAGTTACACGGAACAATAGCAAAGGTTGCTAATAAAACTAGTACATCAACTAGAGTTGTTGATACTGGTTTGTCTAGTCAAGAGAGTCCATCTCAAGAATTGAGTATGTCTCGACGTAGTGGGAGAGTTATAACACAACCTGACCGTTACATGGGTTTATTTGAAACCCATGTTGTAATACCAGATGACAACTGCGAGGATCTATTGACTTATAATCAAGCAATGGTTGACAAAGACAAAGACAAATGGGTCATAGCCATAGACCAAGAAATGGAGTCTATGTACTTCAATTCTGTTTGGGATCTTGTAGATAACCCTGATGGGGTAAAACCTATAGGTTGTAAGTGGATCTACAAGAGAAAGCGTGTTGTAGATGGAAAGGTGCAAACCTTTAAAGCTAGACTAGTAGTAAAGGGTTATACCCAGGTTGAAGGGGTTGACTATGAGGAAACCTTTTCACCTGTTGCTATGGTAAAGTCTATACGTATCCTACTTGCAATTGCCACATATTATGACTATGAGGTATGGCAAATGGATGTCAAGACAACCTTTTTGAATGGAAATCTTGAGGAAAACATCTACATGGACCAACCCAAATGGTGCATTGAACCAGGACAAGAGCAAAAGGTTTGGATGATTAAAAGGTCAATTTATGGACTGAAACAAGCCTCTAGGTCCTGGAATATAATATTTGATAAAGCAATCAAATCTTATGATTTTGACAAGAATGATGATGAACCTTGTATCTACAAGAAAATCATCAATAGTTCTATCGCATTCCTAATTCTCTATGTGGATGATATCCTACTCATTAGGAATGATGTAGGTTATCTTACTGACATTAAGGAATGACTAGCTATGCAGTTCCAAATGAAAGATTTGGGTGATGCGCAGTTTGTTCTTGGGATCCAGATTGTCCGGAACTGCAAGAATAAAACACTAGCCTTGTCTCAAACTGTAAGCCCTAAACCCTATTCTCTTTTATCATTGAGCACTCGTTCATGATGTTTTGAAATATGCAAAATCGTATAGGTTGCACTAAATGATGTCGTGATTGAATTTGGGAATCTATTGAATTTGGAGCTACAATGTGTTTAAACTTCATAAGGGGATACGTAAACCATTGAAATAAGCATATTAGAAGGTTAATTGAAGTATGTTAATATCAATAGCAAGTTAGGCAAATTTTAGGTGCATTACGTATTGAATGAAAAGCTCATATCTTTTATAAACTTAGGTAAAGTTGTTTAAATACTTTAGATTGACTTATTTACTTATTTTGGTGTTTTAAAAAAGAGATTATGATGTAAATAAGAAAGTAGGAGCTGGCCAAAGGAGGTGAAGGCTCGAAGTTAAGTTTGGCAAGAAGGTGGTGTCAAATTCTTACTAAGACAGCAAGCAGCTGGAAAATGGTCCAACTTCAATCGATCATATCTCTCTATCTACTGAACCAAATGCGATGATTTTTATGTCAAAATCTCATACATTGAGTGTAGAATACGAAACTGGTCGGCTTTGCAGAAAATACTAAGAGGACGAAGGAGAAAAGTACAGAACAGTGAAGGGTGTTCAAGTTTCTCGGGTAGCAGAACAGTATGAGGAGATTAGTCTGTTTTGAGCTCTTGAGGAGGAATTAGAAGCTGAAATTTTGAGGTAAGTAAGCTAAGATGTTGTCCTTGAGGTTTATCAAAAAATATTTGGTGGTTGTGTTGATAAATTTTAAGGAACTCAAGCTGGAAGTTGAACCTGTAATTTTAGGTGAAAGGGAAAAACTTCTAGCAAGAGATTGAAGGAGATTCTCTTCCATTTCTATTTACCTTACAACCAATTGTGTGTATGGCTATTCTTAATTGAGTTATGGGACTGAATTAGACCTGTTTCTTAGGTGCATAAGGAAAGGAATTGATGATACTCTTTAGCTAAGAGAAGGCAGAAAACAGAAGTATGCTGTCAAATCCGGGAAGTCTCTGATGTTTTGGTTGTTCTGATCTGTACACTTGGAGTTAGAAGCTCTAATTGGTATGGTTCGAAAGCTTATTGAATTTCCTACAACTTTTGTGAAGAACTCGTGAGTATAAAATGTCTAGAAGATGTCTTAAATATCAGATTAAATTTGTTGTGCAGCAGGAAATCCGAATCTGAAAACAGCAGAAGTCTGTTTTGAGGAAAGTAGCTTTCGAGGTATTTCTGAACAAATCCGTTTGGATTTTCAATTTCATGTCTTCATATGATTTTTAGAGGGTTCAAAAAGGAAGAGTTTGGTATAAATTACATTATTTTTGGATAAGTAATGAAGAAGTTATGGCTGTCTGAATACAGGGTAGAAAATCTGAAAATGCTGGAAAATTTAAAAGTGTGTTTTCTTGCAAGTCTTAAGGTTAAAAATCATGAGCTCGAGGTTCTAATGGTTGAGTTGGTTTGTTTGATAGGTCAAGAGCTAATAGGTCAAGTTTACAAGCCAAGGTTATAATTCTAATACTGTGAGTGACTCTATCTTTGAACTACGCTTGGCCTATGTTTTTCTTAATAAACATAATTGTTGATCATTGAGTCTTGTTTGAACTAATTATGTATAGCTTCATGGAGTCCCTAACATAAAGTTCATGATGGAACCTAAGCAAGCTTGAATTAGTTGTAACTATAAATCCAAGTATGGAAACTAAATTATGAAAGTATGCTTTCCTTTAGAGAATGTTTTGTGTAAATCCACTTGGGAACATGTTTAGCTGATAATGTGAAATTGTCAAGAAATTGTTGTATGTGTTATAAAGACATGATTTCCATGGTAAACAAGTTATGCCCTTGATCTTGATTAACCCCTAATCTTTGAAGGACATTCGAGAAGGTACTTAGGGGAATGAATCATAATTTCCGATCATGAAGGACAATGAGAAGGTATTCGGGTAGTAAATGGTCTTACCTTAATCTTTGAAGGACATAGAGAAGGTATTAGGGAAACCCAAGGGCCAAAGGTATTCCACGTGCACGTGAGAGATGTATGAACCTTATTGGTACAAATGTAACTCTACCACCTCTATGGTTTGAAAGTGGTATCATGCTATGTGTTTTATTGTTATGAGCTTCTATATTATTGATCTATTTACACTCAATATAATACTACATTATGAGTTATGTGCTATGCATAAGTGGTGACATAAACCTGTAAATTGGAAGCACGGTTTGTTTATATTAAGTTATTTTCTACTTATAATCTGCCATTATTATGCTTCACCTTTGAGCATATAATAGACACTCACTGAGCTTCCTAGCTCACGTTTTCCTTATGTCTACTCTTCCCAGGTAGCAGACGAGTTTCCAGTGCTTAGCCTTCTCAAGACCTACTTGCCACCACGCCATTTAGCTCCTTGTATATACACTTTCTTTGTATATGGTTTGTAGTGAGAACATATTAGATGGGTTGTTATAAACTTGGAAACTTTATGACTATCTAAAGAACATAGTAAAGGAAGTGAATGTATTTCATATATAAGTGTATATCAGTGTTTAACTTTGCTTATTCAAACATGATGTGTTACGTCTATTTTAAGTTAAGTCTTGGGTTAGTCAAGGAAAGCCAACAAGAGGTTTTGTTATCTTTGTCTTTGCATCTCTTCCTAGGTTAGGCAAGTAAGCTGGGACGGGGTGTGACACAAACATCTTACATAGACAAAGTGTTGTCAAGGTTTAAGATGCAAGATTTCAAAAAGGGCTTGTTGCCTTTTAGACATGGAATCCATTTGTCTAAGGAACAGTGTCCTAAGACACCTCAAGGAGTTGAGGATATGAGATGGATTCCTTATGCACCAGTTGTTGGGAGCCTGATGTACGTCATGTTGTGTACTAGGCCTGACATCTGTTTTGCAGTTGGTATGGTCAGTAGGTATCAATCCAATCCAGGACTTGAACACTGGACAACGGTTAAAACAATCCTTAAGTATCTTCGGAGAACAAGGAACTACATTCTTGTGTATGGGGCTAAGGATATGATCCTTACAGGATACACGGATTCTCGACTTTTCGGATCGATAAAGATTCTCGTAAATCTACATCGTGGTCGTGATTCACTCTTAACGGACGGTGTAGTTTGGCGTAAGCGTCAAGCAAGGATGCATCGTTGATTCCACCATGGAGGCCGAATATGTAGCAGCTTGTGAAGCAGCTAAAGAGGCCGTTTGGCTAAGGAAATTCATGCTAAATTTGGAAGTTGTTCCAAATATGACTTTGCCCATCACGCTGTATTGCGATAACAGTGATGTAGTGGTAAATTCTAGGGAAAAGAGGGGAAAACACATTGAGCGAAAATATCATCTCATCCGGGAGATCGTGCATAGAGGAGACGTGATTGTCACGAAGATAGCCTCAGAGCACAATGTTGCTGATCCTTTTACAAAGGCTCTCACAGCTAAAGTATTTGAGAGTCACCTAGAAGGTCTAGGTTTACAAGTCTTCCCCAACTAGGGCAAGTGGAAGTATTTTGTACAAAGGGTTTAAATGCCCTAGTTTATTGTATTTACATTCTCTGTAATGTTTTAGTACTTGTGAGCTTTAGGTCGAGTGGGAGATTGTTGGAATTTATGCCCTAAACTTGTGTAATTTTGATCAAATAAATAAAGGGTTATTTGTTTTGATGAAATTACAATTCTCGCTTTATAAATCCAATAAACTAAACTCCAGGGTTATAATATATCTTGAACTACATTGTAGTGGACACTATTTGGATTGTGTTCAAGAACATAACCTAAATGGTCTATGGTATAAGAATAAGGTTGGAAACCTCATTCTGGTAATACCATGGATGCGACCTATTTTGTAATTAATACAAATGAGGTAATCCAACTCATTCATCTAGTTGACATGCGTGTGGGGGCATCCTGTATGAAGAGTTCATACAAGACCGAACTGTAAATTATTAGTCTAACCAGTATAACACCATTAACAAGGTCCATTAGGTCCCTCCGTTGGCTCAACATGCTAATATTGAGGGTATAAAGTTAGGAATGAAATTGAAGTGTTCAATTTCATACATGAGGTGTTATATCAATTATATATGATATAATTGATATAATATATAGTTTTAATGTGAATTAGATTCACATATAAACCATATACTAAAGAGAGAATAAAGGAGGGGTAGAATGGTCATTTCCATCCTATTTCCCTATATATATGGTTGCATGAGATGCAACTAGGTTAAGAAATTTTATGCTTTTGTTGTGTTGTTGGGAGAGTTCCAAAACACAAACCTCTCTCTCACAACATCTCATCTCACCTAAAGGGAACCCACCTTCCTCCCCACCTATAGAACAACGGAGAAGATCCGGTGGTAGTGTTCATCCGTTCTTGGGTTCGTGTTGCTGAGATCGTGGTAGTGGGAGAAGGAGCACTCGAAGAAAGGTTCTTCAAAGGTATATTTCTTGCTGTCCAAATTCTGTTTTATGCTTAATCTAGATTATTTAGTTTTTGAATGTAATCGTTGTAACAAAATCAAGAGCGCGCGATTCACAATCGCTTCCGCTGCAGGATTCGATTCCCTTCAATTCTCTGTTGTCGACGTTGAGTGTACTCCGAGACAACAATGCTGTCGTGAGTGCTGGGCGAGCCCCACTACGACAAAGATGGTGGGAGTGCTGGGCGGGCCCCACTACATCCTAGAGTAAACGTGGTTATTCTGGACGTGCGCTACATAGTGTGGATTGTTATATGTTATTATAAGGATTATTAATATCGATATGCCTTATGAGATTCTAATGTCATGCTTGCTGGATTTCTGAAAAAGCTACCATGATTACACGTTTACTTTTAACACTTTGCTACAGATACTTATGCTCATAGGTTGTCAGGTGATATGATTTATGAGTTATAGATTTTAAACTCAGTCACTCACTGAGCTTCATAGCTCATTCTTTCAATGTTTTCAAACTTTTCAGGTAGGGATCGAGCTTCTGGTACCTGACATCCTGCCATAGGCTGCTGAAAGCTCCACGAGTTTATATTTTGTACGTGGTTGGAGTTGTATAGCAAGTCCATGTGTGTTGTAGATTATCTTGATAGGACTATGTAGTTGTAGTTGTTTGTACATTAGAGGTTTTATAAATAGTGGTATGACATGTTTTAGGTTGTGATGCTCTTACCCGTATTAGTTTTCAAGAGAGACTTAAGAAGAGTTTCTACTTATGTATGTTCAGTAGTTGTCAAGTTTCCGCTGTGTTGTGTTAAAGTGTTCCATATGTGAGCATAGTATGTTTATCAGGTAAAACAGGGTCAACATGTATTGTTAAGGTGTAAACAATGTCTGTTGGCTTCGTCGTCTTCCGGGCTAAGTTAGCAGGTAGTACGAGAGGGGGTGTGACAACTTGGTATCAGAGCAGTTAACTCCATGGGGAATAAGACAGGGCAAGTTAGCTCTTAGAAGAAACTAAAAAGTCATAGCAAGTTATTGAATTAGTTCAGAAAGAACTAGTAGAGTATGGTTCAAGTAAGGATAAGAGTAAGCCCAGTTAGGGCTAAAATGTGAATAGAAGCTAGTAGATTGTGTATTTGAATTAAATATCCAAAGTATGTCTAATGTGTTGATATGTTATAGGAGTCATGCCACCACGTACTAGCAGGCATTTACGAGGCGAGGATCGGGCGGATACCGGATCCTACCCAAGGCCAATCTTAGAGGGGATCTAGTGCCCTGAGGGTCCAGAATGGGGCCAGAGATGAACATCATGCTAGTTCCTTACAGGGGGTAGGCAGACCAGAGAGAGCCGAGCCAAGTGATCCAGAGAAGACGTATGAAATAGAACGTCTGAAGAAATTAGGAGCCACAGTGTTTTAGGGTTCCATAGATCCAGCTGACGCCGAGGTTTGGTTGTATAAGTTTGAGAAATGTTTTGATGTGATGAGTTGCCCTGAGGAACGGAAAGTCAAGTTTGCCACATTCTTGGTAGAGAAGGAGGCAAAGGGATGGTGGAAGTCAATACTAGTTAGGCGCAGTGATGCACGCGCCCTAGATTGGAAAACTTTCAGAAGCATATTCGATGATAAATATTACCCTAGCACGTACCGTGAGGCAAAGAGGGATGAATTTTTAGAACTTAAGCAAGGGTCACTTTAAGTGGTTGAGTACGTGAGAAGCTATACCGAGCTATCACGGTATGCTGATGTGATTGTAGCATCTGAGAGTGACAGGTGTCGAAGATTTGAAAGAGGATTACGTCCCGAGATACGTACCCCAGTCACAGTCATTACTAAGTGGACTGATTTTTCTCAACTGGTAGAGACTGCTCTACGTGTTGAGCAGAGTATAGCGAGGCGGAGTCAGTAGTGGAGCCTACTCGTGGGCCTTCAACAACGAGCAGTTTTTGAGGTCGTGAACAACGAAGACTCACACCCGGAGTGAATGTTTCAAGTCGTCAGAACTTTAAAAATCGAGCGGGTGGCCAAGCATCGAGGCAGATGAATGTGGGTGGTGCCTATCAGAGGCAGAGTCAAAGAACACCTAGTGAGTCTGCTAGATCTGCAGCAAGACCGCAGACAGTGCAAGAGTCTGTTGCCAGTGTAGTAAGGAGAACACCTTGTGCAAATTGTGGCAAAAATCATCGAGGTCACTGTCTTGTTGGTGTTAGTGTGTGTTACCAGTGTGGACAACCAGGACATTTCAAGAGGGATTGTCCACAACTTAGAGCAGCCGAACAGAGGGACTAGGGAGTTGGGTCCTGACGGTTGAGTAGTCGAGAGTTCCAAAGAGGTCGCAGGAGAGGGCACCAAAGCGGTTCAGCATGAGTAAGGAGTTGCGTGGAGACCCAGGCACACAGGAAAGGTCTACGCTATGACTCAAAGAAGAAGCGGAGGATGCACTAGATGTGATTATCGATACGATTTCTATTTGTAATGTACCTGCACGTGTTTTGATAGATCCAGGTGCTACGCATTCCTTATTTTCTAGTATATTCCTGACTAAGCTGAATAGAAAGCTAGAGCCTTTATTTGAGAGGTTAGTTATATGTACGCCAGTTGGTGATGCTTTATTAGTCGATGCAGTGTTGCGAAATTGTGAGGTCTTGGTAGAAGGTCTCAATATGTTGGTGGATCTTCTTCCACTAGAGTTGCAGGTGTTAGATGCAATCTTATGGATGGATTTCTTATTTACTCATTATGCTTCCATGGATTGCCATAGAAAGGAAGTTGTTTTCAGGAAACCAAGATTAGCTGAAGTGGTTTTCAGGGGTGAAAGAAAGATTATCCCTACGAGTTTGATTTCAGCATTAAAAGCTGAGAAGTTGTTGAGGAAAGGTTGCACGACGTTTCTCGCACATGTAGTAGAGGTGCAGGAGGAAAAGCTAAAAGCAGAAAATGTTCTTGTTGTCAACGAATTTCTTGATATTTTTCCAACAGATCTGTCAGGGTTGCCACTTGATAGGGGAGTTGAGTTCACTATTGAATTGCTACCAGGAACCACACCTATTTCGCAAGTGTTGTATAGAATGGCTCCAAGTGAACTTAGGGAGCTGAAGATGCAGTTACAAGAAGTAGTTGATAAGCGATACATCAGACCTAGTGTATCGCCTTGGGGAGCTCCAGTGTTATTTGTGAAGAAGAAAAATGGTACCCTTAGATTATGCATTGATTATAGACAGTTAAACAAAGTCACGATACGTAACAAGTATCCTTTGCCCCGTATAGATGACTTGTTTGACCAGTTACAAGGAGCATCAGTGTTTTCTAAGATTGATTTAAGATCAGGATACCATCAGTTAAAGGCAAGGGAATCAGATATTCCAAAGACAACATTCAGAACGAGGTACGAACATTATGGGTTTTTAGTAATGCCATTTGGTTTAACGAATGCACCAACAGTTTTCATGGACCTCGAGAATAGGATATTCCACCAGTATTTGGATCAGTTTGTGATAGTATTCATTTATGACATATTAGTTTATTCCGTTGACAGGAAAGCCCATGAGGAACATTTGAGGATTATTCTACAAACACTACGTGATAAACAGTTGTATGCTAAATTCAGCAAATGTGAGTTTTGGTTGAATTAGGTAGTGTTTCTAGGGCATGTTGTTTCAGCAAATGGAGTTAGTGTGGATCCGCATAAAGTGAAAGTTGTGGTCAACTGGGAGAGACCAACTAGTGCGATAGAGGTACGTAGTTTTCTAGGCTTGGCAGGATAGTACAGACGGTTTGTTGAGGATTTCTCACAATTAGCATTACCCTTAATAGTTTTGACAAGGAAGAATGCTAAATTTGAATGGTGAGATAAGTGTGAACAGAGTTTTCAGGAGCTAAAGAAGAGATTAGTTACAGCACCTATTCTAGCACTTCCTATAACGGGAAAAGAGTATGTGATTTACTCTGATGCTTCGAGGCAAGGATTAGGGTGTGTACTCATGCAAGAAGGAAAAGTGATAGCCTATGCATCAAGGCAATTGAAAAGGCACGAATGTAATTACCCTACTCATGATCTTGAGCTAGCAGCAATTGTTTTAGCATTGAAGATCTGGAGGCATTATTTGTTTGGCAAGAGGTGTCACATTTTTATATATCATAAGAGTTTGAAGTATATCTTTGATCAGAGGGAGTTGAATATGAGACATAGAAGATGGTTAGAACTGATTAAAGATTATGATGGACCAAGAAATGGAGTCTATGCACTTTAATTCTGTTTGGGATCTTGTAGATAAGCCTAATGGGGTAAAACCTATAGGTTGTAAGTGGATCTACAAGAGAAAACATGGTGTAGATGGGAAGGTGCAAACCTTTAAAGCTAGACTAGTAGCAAAGGGTTATACCCAGGTTGAAGGGGTTGACTATGAGGAGACCTTTTCACCTGTTGTTATGGTAAAGTCATTCCGTATCTTTCTTGCCATTGCCGCATATTATGACTATGAGGTATGGCAAATGGATGTCAAGACAGTCTTTTTGAATGGCAATCTTGAGGAAACCATCTACATGGACCAACCCAAAGGGTTCATTAAACCAGGACAAGAACAAGAAGTTTGCAGGCTTAAAAGGTCAATTTATGGACTGAAACAAGCCTCTAGGTCCTGGAATATAAAATTTGATGAAGCTATCAGATCTTATGATTTTGACCAAAATGAGATGAACCTTGTGTCTACAAGAAAATCATCAATAGTTCTGTCGCTTTCCTAATTCTCTATGTGGATGATATCCTACTCATTGGGAATGATGTAGGTTATCTTACTGACATCAAGGAATGACTAGCTACGCAGTTCCAAATGAAAGATTTGGGTGATGCGCAGTTTATTCTTGGGATCCAGATTGTCCTGAACCGCAAGAATAAAACACTAGCCTTGTCTCAAGTATCTTACATAGACAAAGTGTTGTCAAGGTTTAAGATGCAAGATTCCAAAAGGGGCTTGTTGCCTTTTAGACATGAAATCCATTTATCTAAGGAACAGTGTCCTAAGACACCTCAAGGAGTTGAGGATATGAGACAGATTCCTTACGCATCAGCTGTTGGGAGCGTGATGTATGTCATGTTGTGTACTAGGCCTGACATCTGTTTTGCAGTTGGGATGGTCAGTAGGTATCAAACCAATCCAGGACTTGAACACTGGACAGCGGTTAAAACAATCCTTAAGTATCTTCGGAGAACAAGGAACTACATGCTTGTGTATGGGGCTAAGGATTTGATCGTTACAAGATACACGAATTCTGACTTTCAGATTGATAAAGATTCTCGGAAATCTACATCAGGGTCAGAATTCCCTCTTAACGGAGGAGTTGTAGTATGGCGAAGCGTCAAGCAAGGATGCATCGCTGATTCCACCATGGAGGCCGAATATGTAGCAGCTTGTGAAGCAGCTAAGGAGGTCGTTTGGTTTAGGAAATTCATGCTAAATTTTGAAGTTGTTCCAAATATGACTTTGCCCATCACGCTATATTGCGATAACAGTGGTGCAGTGGCAAATTCGAGGGAACCCAAAAGTCACAAGAGGGGAAGCACATAGAGCGGAAGTATCTTCTCATCCGGGAGATCATGCATAGAGAAGACGTGATTGTCACGAATGTTGGGATGTATGTAATCATCTCGTGTAGTTTGTAATATTCCAAGTTATAAATGAATAAGAGTTATTTATTTCAACATTGTGTAATAAATAAGAGTTATTTATTTCAACTTTGTGTCTCGCATTTTTCATAAACTTAATCCAATAAACTAAGCTCCAGGGTCATTGTATTAATGAGAGAACTAAGAACTAAGAACTTGAACGGTGTGTAGTGGACACACAGGGAGGATCACGTTCGAGTTAATGCCCCGAACGGTCTACAGTATATGGATAGGGTTGGAGACCTAATCCTGGATATACTATGGATGCGACCCGCTTTGTATTAGATACAAACGAGGTGATCTGACTCGTTCATGTGATTGACATGCGAGTGGGGGCATCCTGTGCAATGAGATTGTACAAGATCGGACCCGTGAATTATTAGACTTCATCGATGTAACAACCGCTAACAAAGATAGAGCTAATAAATTTCGTAGATGACCATTAGTGACTCGACCTTAATCCTCGAGCGTGTTACGGACTCCTTTTCTGCGGGGTCCGTCCTTTGACTAATGCGGGTGAGGGTGGCCACCGTTGCTCGCCCAATATGCCTATCTTCTCGAAAAAGGACCACGTGGGAGTCGGGAACTTGACTACGCAAGAAGGAATTCACCGCTCCCGACTTAGGAAACTAAAAGGGTTGTTCCCTTAAGTGTCGTCTCCGTGGCTTGAACAACGGGGCCCCTCTCTCATTGGCCCGAGAGGGTTGTTGTTTATGGTTGGACCATGCAACGTAGTTGTTCATTAGAGGAACAAAGTGGGACTTAAGGAGCAAGAGGTAGACACAGGGGTAAAACGGTAATTTGACCCAGCTGTGACTACGAACAACTTGTGAAGGGTCGACTCATGGGTATTGGTTACATCAATGGACACAATTTGTCCTACAGTGATGAGAGTGTTGCTACGGGGTTTAGTGGAGTGTTACCGTAGCTAATGAATGTTGAATAACCGGGTCAAAGAGTTTGACAAGTTAGTCTCTGATCATTGGAGCTCGTCACGTGTAGGTCCATTAGGTCCCTCGGTTGGCTCAAATTGGACAAATTGAGGGTTTATATTTGGTGTGAATTTGTAGTGTTCAAATTCATTATTTGGGTATTTATGTCATTTATATGAGATATCGATGACATAATATATAGTTTGATGTGAATGAGATTCATAATAAACTATAGTATAGCCTAATTGATTAATTAGTGCTAATTGGAGAAATTGAATTGAGATAAATTAAATTGAATGTGATTCAATTTATAATTCCACATTTATGCAAATGAGATTTGTATAATAAGGTATGAGATACCTTATATTATATAATATGCAAATGTGATTTGTATATTATATGGTTGTGGTAAAATTGTGATTTGGTGGAGGTTTTAACTCCATCACACAATAGTATTTAAAGGCTTTGCAAGAAGCCTTTGGTATGTCATTTTGCCATTTTTTGGATTTCCATCCAAAGAGAGCAAATGTTTTCTCTTTAGAACTCTCTCAATTCTCTCTAATTCTCTCCTCACCCAAAACCAAAGGGAGTCTCACCTACTCTCCCTCAACCTCCCGAGAACAACCGAGAAGACCCTTTGGAGGTGTCTCCCTGTTCGGATCGAGGTTCGTGTTCGAGGAGAACGTCGAATCGAGAGAGATGTGACCGGAGAAGGAGAAAACGTTGAAGAAGAGTTCTTTAAGAGGTTAGTATCTATTACTTACTGTTTACTTCTTCTTCTTTGCATGTTTAGCCTAGGATCTATGAGATAGATTCAATTTTAAGATAGGTTTTACACAACGGATCAACGACGTTTCACAACATCTTCCGCTGCGGGAATTCAAAATCGCTTCAATTGGTATCATAGCCAATCGTTGCTCTTCGTTGTGTATTCTGTGAATTCTTAAAATTAGGTAGGTAACATTAATTTTCATGAGATGAATGTTAATGGTTTGCAATTTTGGATGTTTTCGGTTTTTGCCACTTTTTAGATTTACATTAAAGTTGATGAGATCAATGTAAAGGCCCGTTGTTTTGGGGTATTTTTTAATGTAAATCGAGTCTGTAAGTCCGTGTCTTTCGTGACAAGAGTTGTCGTGAAGAAAACGGAGCAAAAACGGGCGATTTCGGTGAAAAACAGCAAAAGTGGTGTTGCTGGAAGTTCATCGGCGTTGCGATGCTGTTCATCAGCGTTGCGACGCCATCCTTGTTCTTCTTGGAGAGGTCGCAGCGCGCGCTGGCGACGCTAGCGGTGGCGTTGCAACGCCACAGCGTTGAAAACGCTGGGCGCGACGCTATACATTTTAGCGTTGCAACGCAGAACAACGTTACAACGCTGTGACGTAGTGGTGTGTGGATTGCGGAAATTGTGTAGGCGTGCAACGTTGTTGGCGGTTCGAGTCGGCCGTTGTGCAATTGCCATTTATTTTCGGTCAGAATCGTGCGACACTATACATTTCAGCGTTGTAAAGCAATTTCAAGGTTGACGCCTGGCGTAGTAGTTCGTGGAGTCGCTGATTATGCGGTGATGGGCTACGTGGGCGTCGTTTCGAACCCTGGCTGGCCTTTTATTTATTTATTTTTTTGTTTGTAAATTTTAGTTTTTTAATTGTATTTTATTTAATTATTTTAATTAATTTAATTTTGTGTCCCTAGGGTGCCAAAAATCCGTCCAATATTGCTATTTAATTATTTTATGCATGAGATGTATGATTTAATTATTTCTATGTGCATAGAGTATGCCATATGGATTTAAAATCCCACCTGAGGTTAAACATTTCATGCATCATATTTATATAATAAGAGTTATAATATATTGTATGCATGATAGGATTATATTATAAGAGTTATAATATAATGTTTGCATGATTTAATTTATTTAATATAAGTGTTATATTTTTTAAATTAAAAGCATGCTCATGCATTTAATTCATGTGATGAATGCATGTTATAGTATAGTATTATTCATGTGATGAATGATCAAACACTATAATATAGAAATGCATGTAACCTAAGTTAATTATTAGTTTTAAATGGTTTAGAACTTGAATAATTAGACTTAGGTTTTCTAATTCTAATAAGATTAGAATTAGGAAATAAAATATAACCTTTGAATGGAGACTGATAAGTAACTCTGTCTAAGGAAGGTTTTGTCTAAGGCTGGGGTATTTAAGTTGACGCTTGCGGAACACCCCTACCTGGAAACCGACCTGGGAGTGAATTCGGTCGGGAGATTCTTAGGTTATATTCTCGTGAGTGCCGTTAATTAAGAGTTAATTAATTTACTCACATAGACCTAAGTTAATAATGTGATTATAAACTTAGGCTAATCCAATATAAGAGTTATATTGGTAGACTTAGGTAAATTTTAGCCGGTTTATCTAGGTCAATTCCGATTATTTTAAAGTGTTGAGTGGGAGGAAATAAAGTGTATGAGATACATTTAATTTTCCATCCACAAATCTCCGTTAAGTTAGCACCGTGAGATCCATGCTAGGCCTCGTGGCGCAAATGGGAGCGTCCCCCTACGGGTGGCATTTGTATGGGTCAATATCAACGTGAATGGAGAGAGTACTTATAGTGAGTGGGAGCGGGACCTGTGAAAACGAGACCCACGGTCTCTTCTTTCGATTCACACCGTGAGACGCCTATGATCCGCCTGCTAGTTTGGCCTGGACCAGACAATCCCTACGGAGGGCCTTGATCATGGGAGTCGGAACACTGTAAATTCCCGAAAGGGATACGATTTTCTTGTTGGTTTTCCTTCTTAGTCCTCCCTATGGCGGCTATTGTTTGGACGGATACTTGGAAATTTAAAGATTGAGGGTGACACTCACAAGATTCATTAAGAGTTAATGGATTCTGACCGAAAAATGGTAACTGGATGCCTAATGGAATAAGAGTTATTCTGGTATTAGGGTCTGGTCGAGAGAGTCTCGTCCTAGAGGAGGAATGGGTTTGTCTACCCTACGGTGGCGGTCATTCTATACCTTTAGGGTATCATTTCAAATTTTTTAATGACCTAGGGATCATAGGATAAAAATTTGCTAAAACCCGATTGGATTTTCAAAAGTTTTTGCGAGACTAATACAAAGTTTTTCATTTTATTTCAGCAACAAAATGTCAAACGCTTTTAACGCTCCTTTAGCTTCCGTTAAGTTAGTCGGTGATAGTATTTCGTGGAAAAACAATATAGACACAATTTTGGAAAATGACGACCAAAAATTCGCGCTCACTGAGGAGGGTCCTCAGGTGCTCGGTTCAATGGTTCTATTCAACAATCTACAAACCTTTCAGTGCTTGGTGCAAACTAGGGGACAGGAATCTGAGGCAAGTGTTGCCTTAAGACCTTTTCACAGGGGTATGACCTCTGGGATAAAGTTTGTAGACTCTTCAGGCCCTAAGGGGAAGAAGGAGAAGTTGAAGGAAGTTAAGGTTGACCGCGCTGTCGCCCTAAAAGGCAAAGAAATCAAGGATGTTGCCAGAAAGTGTTTCATCTTGAAAACGGGATGGACACCGAAAAGGAGTTGTCCCAAGTTCATTGATGAAAAGAAGATGATGGTAAATGTGATTTACTTGTCACGAAACTTGTTTAGTGGAGAGTAATGACTCGGCTTGGATATTGGATTCAAAGCGCCACTAACCATGTTTGCTCTTCTTTTCAAGGATTAAGTTCTGGCAATGCAATTGCAAGAAGGTGAGATAACACTCGTGGTTGGATCCAGGAGAAGTTGTCTCAATTTGCGAAAGAATAGGCACAGTGAAACTGTTCTTTTGGCGGAAAGTACTTATTATTGGATAATATGTACATAGTTCCTGGGTTTACGAGAAACCTAGTTTCTATTTCCTGCCTATTAGAACAAAATATTTCTGTTTCATTCAAGAGTAATAAAGCGTTTATTTCTCGAAATGAAAATTTGATTTGTTCTGCTTCGCTTGAGAGCAATCTATATGTTTTGAACCCAAATTCGGTCAAAAGTGTTTTGAACACCGAATTGTTTAAAACAGCTGAAACGCGAACTAAGAGATTAAAAATTTCTCCAAAAGAAAGTGGCCATCTTTGGCATCTTCGGTTAGACCACATTAATCTCAATAGGATTGAGAGACTAGTGAAGAGTGGACTTCTAAGCGAGTTGGAAGAAAACACTTTGCCGGTGTGTGAGTCATGCCTTGAGGGCAAAATGACCAAACGTCCTTTTAGTGGAAAAGGATATAGAGCCAAAGAGCCTCTTGAGTTAGTACATTCGACGACTCTCGTGGTCCGATGAATGTTAAAACTCTGGGCGGTTATGAGTATTTCGTGTCTTTCATAGACGATTACTGTGAGATATGGGTATATTTACCTAATGCACAAGAAGTCTGAAACTCTTGAAAAGTTCAAGGAGTACAAGACTGAGGTTGAGAACCTCTTACGTAAATCTCTTAAAACACTTCGATCGGATCGAGGTGGAGAGTATATGGACACTGAATTCCAGGACTATTTGATAGAACATGGAATTACGTCCCAACTCTCAGCACCTGGTATGCCACAACAGAATGGTGTATCGGAGAGGAGAAACAGAACCTTGTTGGACATGGTTCGGTCGATGATGAGCTATGCTCGTCTCCCTGATTCTTTTTGGGTTACGCAGTGGAGACTGCGGTTTATATTTTGAACACAGTTCCATCGAAGAGTGTTTGTGAAACACCTTTCGAACTCTAGCATGGTCAGAAACCGTTTACGTCATTTTAATTTGGGGATACCCGACCCATGTGTTGGTGTCAAACCCGAAGAAGTTGGAACCCCGTTCAAAGTTGTGCCTCTTTGTAGGTTACCCAAAAGAGATTAGAGGTGGTTACTTTTACGATCCTAAGGATAATAGGGTGCTTGTGTCGACAAACGCCACTTTCCTTGAGGAAGACCACATCAGGGATCACTTACCAAGGAGTAAAATTGTGTTGAATGAAATGGACAGTTCATTAGCAAGAGTTGCTGATGGTGCTAGTACGTCAACAAGTGTTGTTGATCCTACCTCGTCTAGTCAAGTCCATTCCCAAGAGTTGGGAATGCCTCGACGTAGTGGGAGGGTTGTGAGACAGCCTGAACGTTACATGGGTTTAGCTGAAACCCAGGTCGTCACTCCTGATGATGACTGTGAGGATCCATTGACCTATGATCAGGCAATGGCAGACGTTGAAAAAGACGAATGGATTAAAGCCATGGACCAGAAAATGGAGTCGATGTACTTCAATTCCGTCTGGGAGCTTGTGGACCAACCGGATGGGGTTAAACCTATTGGTTGCAAGTGGATCTACAAGCGTAAGCGTGGTATAGATGGGAAGGTGCGGACCTTCAAAGCTCGACTAGTGGCAAAGGGTTTTACCGGTGGAAGGGGTTGACTATGAGGAAAGCTTTTCACTGTTGCCATGGTAAAGTCGATTAGAATCCTTCCGCCATTGCCGCATATTATGACTATGAGGTATGGCGGATGGATGTCAAGACCGCTTTTTCGAATGACAACCTTGACGAGGCCATCTACATGGACCAGCCCAAGGGGTTCATTGCCAAAGACCAAGAGCAAAGAGTTTGCCGCTTAAAAGGTCTATTTATGGTGAAACAAGCCTCGAGGTCTTGGAATATAAGGTTTGATGAGGCGATCAAATCTTATGGCTTTGATCAAAATGTTGTGAGCCTTGTGTCTACAAGAAAATCGTTGACAAAGCTGTCGCATTTCTTATATTGTATGTGGATGATATCCTTCTCATTGAGAATGAGGTAGGATTTCTTACCGACATTAAGGAATGGTCGGCTTCTAATTCCAAATGAAAGATTTGAGAGAGGCACAAGATGTTCTAGGTATCCGAGATAGTCCGAACAGGAAGAAGCAGAATGCTAGCCATGTCTCGTGCATCTTATATTGACAAGATGTTGTCTAGATATAAGATGCGAGAACTCCAAGAAGGGCTTGTCGCCTTTCGTGCATGGGGTTCACCTATCTAAGGATCAATGTCCTAAGATGCCTCAAAAGGTTGAGGATATGAGACGAACCCCCTATGCTTCAGCTGTAGGGAGCCTGATGTATGCCATGTTGTGTACTAGGCCCGACATCATTATATGCATTGGGATTGTCGGTGAGGGATCAATCCAATCCAGATTAGATCACCGGATGTACCGTAAAGGCAATCCTCAAGTATCTTAGGAGAACGAGGAACTACTGACCTTGTGTATGGGAGTGGGGATTTGATCCTTCACGGGATACACAGATTCGACTTTCAGGCACCGATAAGGATTCTAGAAAATCCACTTGAGGTCACCTTCATTCTAAATGGAGGAGTTGTAGTGTGGCGAAGCATGAAGCAGGGATGCATCGCTGATTCCACGATGGAAGCCGAGTATGTTGCGGCTTGTGAAGCTGCAAAGGAAGCTGTTTGGCTCACAAAGTTGATGACGGATTTGGAAGTTGTTCCAAATATGAACTTGCCGATCACACTGTTTTGTGACAACAGTGGTGCAGTAGCCAACTCGAGAGAACCCCTGAGTCATAAAAGGGCAAGCATATAAAGCGTAAGTATCACCGATATGGGAGATTGTGCACCATGAGACGTGTGATCCACGCAGATAGCTTCTGAGCACAACGTTGCTGATCCATTTACAAAGGCCCTCACGACTAAGGTGTTTGAGGGTCACCTAGAGAGTCTATGTCTTCGAGTGCTTCCTGACTAGGGCAAGTGGGAGTATTGTAAAGGGGTATTCAATGCCCAAGTTTATTGTATTACTTTATTGTATTACTTTACTGTACATTTGAGAAATGTATCATGTACTCCACTAGCTTAGTCCAAGTGGGAGTTTGTTGGGATGTATGTCCTAATCTCGTGTAGTTTGTAATATTCCAAGTTGTAAATGAATAAGAGTTATTTATTTCAACATTGTGTAATAAATAAGAGTTATTTATTTCAACTTTGTGTCTCGCATTTTTCATAAACTTAATCCAATAAACTAAGCTCCAGGGTCATTGTATTAATGGGAGAACTAAGAACTTGAACGGTGTGTAGTGGACACACAGGGAGGATCACGCTCGAGTTAATGACCCGAACGATCTACTGAGATATGGATAGGGTTGGAGACCTAATCTCGGATACACCTGTGGATGCGCCCGCTTTGTATTAGATACAAACGAGGTGATCCGACTCGTTCATGTGGTTGACATGCGAGTGGGGGCATCTGTGCAATGAGATTGTACAAGACCGACCGTGAATTATTAGACTTCATCGATGTAACACCGCTAACAGATAGAGCTAATAAATTCGTAGATGACCATTAGTGACTCGACCTTAATCACGAGCGTGTTACGGACTCCTGCATGCATGGTCCGTCGTCTTTGACTAGTACGGGTGAGGGTGGCCACCGTTGCTCGCCCAATATGCCTATCTTCTCCGGGCGAGGACCACGTGGGAAGTCTGAAACTTGACTACGCAAGAAGGAATTCACTCGTTCCCGACTTAGGGAAACTAGAGGGGTTGTTCCCTTAAGTGTTGTCTCCAAGGCTTGAACAACGGGGCCCCACTCTCCCATTGGCCTGATAGGGTTGTTGTTTATGGTTGGACCATGCAACGTAGTTGTTCATTAGAGGAGCAGTGGGACTTAAGGAGCAAGAGGTAAACACAGGGGTAAAACAGTAATTTGACCCAACTGTGACTACGAACAACTTGTGAAGGGTCGACTCATGGGTATTGGTTACATCAATGGACACAACTTGTCCTACAGTGATGAGAGTGCAGCTACGGGCTTTAGTGGAGTGTTACCGTAGCTAATGAATGTTGAATAACCGGGTCAAAGAGTTTGACAGGTTAGTCTCGGATCATTGGAGCTCATCACGTGTAGGTCCATTAGGTCCCTCGGTTGGCTCAAATTGGACAAATTGAGGGTTTACAGTTTGGTGTCAATTTGAAGTGTTTAAATTCATTATTTGGGTATTTATGTCATTTATATGAGATATAAATGGTATAATATATAGTTTGATGTGAATGAGATTCATAATAAACGATAGTATAGCCTAATTGATTAATTAGTGCTAATTGGAGAAATTGAATTGAGAGAAATTAAATTGAATGTGATTCAATTTATAATTCCACATTTATGCAAATGAGATTTGTATAATAAGGTATGAGATACCTTATATTATATAATATGCAAATGTGATTTGTATATTATATAGTTGTGGTAAAATTGTGATTTGGTGGAGGTTTTAACTCCATCACACAATAGTATTTAAAGGCTTTGCAAGAAGCCTTTGGTATGCCATTTTGCCATTTTTTGGATTTCCATCCAAAGAGAGCAAATGTTTTCTCTCTATAACTCTCTCAATTCTCTCTAATTCTCTCCTCACCCAAAACCAAAGGGAGTCTCACCTACTCTCCCTCAACCTCCCGAGAACAACCGAGAAGACCCTTTGGAGGTGTCTCCCTGTTCGGATCGAGGTTTGTGTTCGAGGAGAACGTCGGATCGAGAGAGATCGTGACCGGAGAAGGAGAAAACGTTGAAGAAGAGTTCTTCAAGAGGTTAGTATCTATTACTTACTGTTTACTTCTTCTTCTTTGCATGTTTAGCCTAGGATCTACGAGATAGATTCAATTTTAAGATAGGTTTTACACAACGGATCAACGACGTTCCGCTGCGGGAATTCAAAATCCCTTCAACGAAGATAGCCTTAGAGCACAACATTGCTGATCCTTTTACAAAGGCTCTCACGGCTAAAGATTTTGAGAGTCACTTAGAAGGTCTAGGTTTACAAGTCTTCACCAACTAGGGCAAGTGGGAGTATTTTGTACAAAGGGGTTTAAATGCCCTAGTTTATTGTATTTACATTACTGTAATGTTTAGTACTCCACAAGCTTTAGGTCAAGTGGGAGATTGTTGGGATTTATGCCCTAAACTTATGTAATTTTGATCAATTAAATAAAGTGTTATTTGTTTTGAGAAGATTACAGTCTTGCTTTTATAAATCCAATAAACTAAGCTCCAAGGTTATAACGTTTATCTTGAAATCAGTGCAGTGGACACTATTTGGGTTGAGTTCAAGATTATAACCTAAATAGTCTATGGTATCAGAATAAGGTTGGAAACCTCATTCTGGTAACACCATGGATGCAACCCACTTTGTAATTAGTACAAATGAGGTAATCCAACTCATTCATGTAGTTGACATGCGAGTGGGGGCATCTTGTATGAAGAGTTCATACAATTTTCGATCGCGAAATTATTAGTCTAACCAGTGTAACACCGTTAACAGGATAAGACTAGTAATTTATAGATGGTCATTAGTGACTCGACCTGAATCCTGAGCAAGTTAAGAACTCCTGTTTATAGGGGTTTGTCCTTAGACTAGTATGAGTGAGAGTAGCCTGTAGCCGACACAATAAGCCTACCTTCTCAGGGACAACGGGGCCCCACCCTCTATGAGGGTATGAATCTAAGGTAGGACCTTAGACTTGTTGTTCATTAGAGGATCAGTGGTGCTTAAGGAGCAAAGAGGTAATCATAGGGGTAAAACGGTAATTTGACCCAGCTGTGATTACGAACAACCTGTGAAGGGTCAACTTATGGGTAATGACTATATCAGTGGACACAATAATATCTACAGTGAGGAGAGTGCAGCTACAAGTCTATAGTGGAGTGACTTGTAGTTAATGAATATTGATTAACTGGATCAAGGAATTTGATCAGTTAATCTCACATCATTGGAGCTCATGATCTGTAGGTCCATTAGATCCCTCCGTTGGCTCAATATGGTAATATTGAGGGTATAAAGTTAGGAGTGAAATTGAAGTGTTCAATTTCATACATGAGGTGTTATATCTATTATATATGATATAATTGATATAATATATAGTTTTAATGTGAATTAGATTCATATATAAACTATGTACTAAAGAGAGAATAAAGGAGGGGTAGGATGGTCATTTCCATCCCATTCCCCTATATATATGGTTGCATGAGATGCAACTAGGTTAAGACATTCTAAGTGATTTCTAGCATTTTGTTGTTGTTGGAAAAGTTCCAAGACAACAAACATCTCTCTCACAAAAACACCTCACTTTTCCTAAAGGGAACCCACCTTCCTTTCTCACCTAGAGAACAACGAAGAAGATCCGATGGTAGTGTCGGTGTTCGTACGTGTTCGTACTACGTTGATCTTAATCGTGAGAGAGGAGGAGCACTTGAAGAAAGGTTCTTCAAAGGTAACTTTCTGTCTGTCCATTCTATTATGTATGCTTAATCTAGTTTTCATGTTCTTGAATTAATCGTTGTAACTAAATCAAGAGCGCGCGATTCGCAATCGCTTCCGCTGCGGGGACTTCGATTCCCTTCAAATCTCAATTTCATTTCTTCATATAATTTTTAGAAAGTTCAAAAAGAAAGAGTTTGGTATAAATTACATCATTTTTAGCTAAGTAATGAAGAAATTATGAATGTTTGAAGACAGAGTATAAAATCTGTACAATGTTGAAAAATGATAGAGTGGTTTTTTGTAATTTTAAGGTTGAAATGCATGAGCTCGAGGTTCTAATACATGGATTTGGTTTGTTTGACAGGCCAAGAGGAAATAGGTCAAGTGTACGTGCTAAGGTTCTAGATCTAACGCTGTGAGTGACAAAACGAACTTTGAAAACGATTTATATGCTTGAATTATGCTTTAAGAAATACAAGTTTTACTAGAATGAAATGGTTTCAATGCTTCTTGTTTTCTTTGAACACATACTTATGATCATTCATGTTTTCCTAGAAATGATTTCAAGTGCTCGTTGTGAGCCTAAATGTCTTGATGAAATTTATACATGAGCATATGTTTATTGTTTGTCGAAATCTATGGAAATGTTATGATTTCTAGCAAGTGTTTAAGTAAGTATGATTTAAAGATTTCTACTTTTTATGATGAGCTGAGTAAACTTGAGTTTTAGGAAAGAAAAGATAAGCAGTCATGTTCAAATATTTTTATGTTATTTTCTAAGACTCGAATGAGTAAATGACTAAGATATTGAGCCCAAGGCTTTATAGTACCATGTGCACACAAGTCATTCTCTGTTGTCGACGTTGAGTGTACTCCGTGACAACAATGTTGTCGTGCGTGCTGGGCGAGCCCCACTACGACAAAGACAATGGGAGTGCTGGGCAGGCCCCACTACATCGTAGAGTAAACGTGGTTATTCTGGGCGTGCCCTACATAGTGTGGATTGTTATATGTTATTATAAGGATTATTAATATCGATATTCCTTATGAGATTCTAATGTCATGCTTGCTGGATTTCTGAAAAAAGCTACCGTGATTACACGTTTACTTTTAACACTTTGCTATAGATGCTTATGCTCATAGGTTGTTAGGTGATATGATTTATGAGTTATAGATTTTAAACTCAGTCACTCACTGAGCTTCATAGCTCATTCTTTCAATGTTTTCAAACTTTTCAGGTAGGGATCGAGCTCCTGGTACCTGACATCCTGCCATAGTCTGCTGAAAGCTCAACGAGTTTATATTTTGTACGTGGCTGGAGTTGTATAGCAAGTCCATGTGTGTTGTAGATTATCTTGAGAGGACTATGTAGTTGTAGTTGTTTGTACATTAGATGTTCTATAAATAGTGGTATGACATGTTTTAGATTGTGATGCTCTTAACCGTATTAGTTTTCAAGAGAGACTTAGAAAAGTTTCTCCTTATGTATGTTCAGTAGTTGCCAAGTTTCCGTTGTGTTGTGTTAAAGTGTTCCATATGTGAGCATAGTATGTTTATCAGGTAAAACATGGTCAACAGGTATTGTTAAGTGGTAAACAATGTTTGTTGGTTTCATGCCGTCTTTCGGGCTAAGTTAGCAGGTAGTACGGGAGAGGGTGTGACATAATTGATCCACAAGAGAAGAGTTTTCTATAGGTTGGTTGGAATACGAGAAATTTTGGTTCCAAATGCCAAGATTACCATCAAAAGAATTTTCATCAATTTCAGGTGCAAAATGGTAAAAATTAGACAAATGGTATTCGAGAAGATCATGATGCATGCACCTAGAGTCTTGGGATGGACAATATAATGGTGGAGAATAAAAATTATGCAAAGACATACTTAAAAAGAAATTAGTAATTCAAATCAAGACTTTTACATAATAGCACACAACCAAAAATAGGAGATACAGACTAAAAAACACACAAAACAAAAAAAAGACAAATAAGGAAACAAACAACAAACACACAAAGAAATAAATAAGGAAAGACAATACAAACAAACTTTAGTCTAAAATCACAAATTTTCTCATAATATTAATTAATCTAAATAATCATCATTCCCCGACAACGATGCCAAAAACTTGTTGCGTAAAATTAATATAATGCAATACCGCAAGTGTACGGGTCAAGTTTTAGTATAGTGATTTGAGAGTCCAAGTATCGTCCTCAGGAATGAGTTTCTAGATTAATTAATTACCAAGATACTAATTCTCAATTTTAGCTAAAGTAACATAACATGGATAGGTGGTGAAAATAAAGACAAAAGACAAACAAACAAGTGGAGACACAAATTGATAGATTTGGAGTAAATTGAATTAACAAGTTAATTACTTAATTGACACATGCAATGAACTAATGTGATGAATTTATAAACAAGAAGTAAAATACTCAAGAAAATCTCTCGATTCTTAGTGAGCCTCGCACATGCAATAAGTTGTATAGTCTTCACATGAACCTACAATATGCACGTCATTAAGCAACTTCTTTATGTGTTTCCCTTAGACTTCTAAGTAATTCTCATGTTAGACTTCTAAGAGTTTTAACAACTTTGCTCTAATCTAAGCTTTTTCTCTCGAGTCCACTTAAACCAACAATATCAAAGAATTCAAGAACAAGTTGTCAAAAATAAATAACAAAACATACTTCATAACATGGCAAACAAGTCTTAACATGCAATTCAAAACCTAACTACAACATTTAGCTACTCTAAATCACAATAAAACCAAACTAAAAGTGTAGAAATCGTCTTAAAACGGTGTTACAATCTAAAAGAAACTAAAAATAAACTTATGTGTCAATGTCGATCCTTTGTCTCCGAGCTCCCGTCTCGATCTCGAACCTCCACGAATGCTTTGGCTCCAAATAATTGCTCTCTTTTCTCTTCTTACAAAGTTTATTTCGAAATTAGGGTGAATTCTCGATCAAATTCAGCTCCCCTTTGCAAGAAAACATCACATTGTATTTATAGGCATAATCGGTACAGCGTTGCAACGCTAGGGACAACGTTGCAACGCTGTACCCTAAACGCGTGGTAAATAAGGGATGTGTCGGCAGCGTTGCAACACCGCTACCTTAACAAGCGCGTTTTTATCAATCGGCGTTGCGACTTTGCAAGGCGGCGCAACGCCTCGCCACTGGATCTTGACTTATTCTCTTATCGAGATAGTTTGCAGCGTCGCAACGCTATCGATAGGGTCCTTTTATGCTTCAAAGTTGCAACACCATCACCTCGGGTCTACTAGCTTGGATCGGTCATTCTACTTCCAATTGATGTTATTTTTAGCTCCAAATAGTCTCGTTTCTATCCCGAGTGATCCAAAATATCTCCAATTATCCTGTTTACGCTCTTAACCTGTCAAAACCCTAAAATGATCATAAAACTAGCAATGATTAAGCCTAAGGATAACACATTTTGTGTGCTATCAAAGACATTGGGCCAAACATGGTTTTGGATTTGGAATCCAAAACCATCCAAATCCAAAACAGGGGGCCAAACGCTCCCACAATGTATTGTGAAATTTTGGGAGTGCTTGTGAGCTTATATTATTAGATTATGTTATTTATATTAAGCGTGTCTTTAAATGTTATTTGAATTGGTTGAATTTAGTTGGCTCCTCTTACACCAATTAGATTTTTTTAGCCAATCTAAGCATTTACATAACTCAATTAGTTAAATCATATATCATTGACCAAGAAGTCAAAGATTCAAATTCTTTCGTTCAACATGTTGTTGAACTAAAAATAAGAAAAAAAAAAGTTGATTTTTTTTTTAATGAATCAAACCCAAAACCCTATTTAACATTTATTCAATCCTCATTTATTCTATTTTCATATTGTAAATTTATTCTATTTTCCTATTGTAAATTTAAGATTTCGAGTGTTAATTTCAAATTCAAGAGTTCAAATTTTATTGATAATGTTTGGATAAAAATAATTAGTTAAGGCATATAACCCGACTGATGAGTGTAATTATGATGCATTTTTAGGGATGTTTTATTGAACTTTTAAATGCCTCAACAAATAATTTCATGCATCTAAATGTTTATTTAACAGGAATTGAGCAATCAAGAGTAGATTGGTCAAAGGAGAAGAAAAATGGCAAAAGAGGTATTTTTCGGCTAAATTTGGCTATGAAGCAAAAAAAAAAAATATAAAAGAATGTTATCTGTAAGAGTAGAATTGCAGTGCTATACCTAGAGCGTTACAACGCTACGTTGATTGTAAATATGAAAAGGGACAACGTTGCAATGTTGTCCCTAGCATTGCAACGTCGTCCAATGTCTATTAAAGAAAACTTTGTACATTTTTATAGAAGAGTTGTTTTAGAGAGACCTAAATTCGATAGAGACGTTGTTTAGAAGCTTAGAAGATCATATTGGAGAGTTAAGAATGAGACTCAAGGCTCAAGATCATGAGAATCACGTTAGTAATGAGTGTTGACACACATCGTCAAGTTTTTCTTCTATTTTCCTTTACTCTATTCTTTTTAATCTAGGATTTTGTGGGTTGTAGTAAAATATGATTTCAGTATGATAGACCCTTGTTTTATTGTTTTATCTTGACACTATGTAGATTTATGAATTTATGATTCTTGTAATATCTTTTGTGCATCACACTTTAATCTTTGAAGCCTTTGCCCATAGCTTTCTTTGTTAATATGAATCTAGCTTGAGAAAATAAATTTAACTAAGGACTTAGATGCATCACTTTGCATGAGAATAAGTAGGTTAATATTAGAAGCCTTACAAAGAATTTCTTAATGTAATATGTTTAGTTATAAAAATAAACTGATAGGTTGATTTGCTTCTTTGCAGTAGTTCAATTGAGCTTGATAAAGTCGATTGAATATGTTAGGCCTCGTTTGATAATCATTTTATTTTTTATTATTTTTTAACATGAAGCTTATAAATACTACTTTTGTCCATTGCTTTCCACGTTTTCTTATCTACTTTTAAATGTGTTTTCAAAAACCAAACAAAGTTTTGAAAACTAAAAAAAAAATGATTCCAAAAACTTGTTTTTGGTTTTGGAATTTAGCTAAGAATTCAAGTGTTTTCTTAAAAAAGATTGGAACCATTGTAGGGCCGATAAAAACTATTGTAGAGAAATGGTGAAAAAAAGTACAATTTTCAAAGACCAAAAATAAAAAATCAAATGATTATCAAATGGGACCTAATAATTCTTAGCTTAGGATTATCGCATGTTTCATAATTTGTTAATTAATTTCATAGTTGTGCCTCAGGAATTACAATTTAACAATTATCGCTCTGAAATTGGCCTCGACCTTTGTAACTAATAGTTTTGATTTTATTTGTTTTCAAAATCAATCCAAAGTTATGTTTATTTAAATAAAATTGGGTATAAATAACTATGGTACTTAATTAAAACTAAGAATTCTAATCCGAACAAATGACCGTAGCCACTAATTACTACAAATCTTTAATTGTTGATAATTCTCATTTATGAGGATTATTTAGACCTAAACTTAGTTGTTTTTGTCTCTTTTATTGCAATTATTTATTCCGTGGCAAGATAAAAATATCATTCATAAGTAAAATTGTTCAACCTTGCTAAAATTAGTGAAAAATAAGATAGAATTAGAAAATGGTGGTAATTAAGCTAACTTGGTGTGTTTTTGTGAAGGAAAAATAGAAAGGAAAAAATGTCAAGGAAATTGCAAGCCACATTTTTTCCAGCAAAATGACTAGACAAGTAAGAAAGAATGCGGGGTTAAATGTAAATGGATCGAATCCCGAAGCGGAAGCGAATTGAATCACTTTGCTCATGATTACGTTACATAAATTTTCACAAAAACAGTAAACTAAGTTAAGCATTCATGGGAGGAAAAGATAATACCTTTGAAGAACGCTTTCTCCTTGTAATCCCTCCTTTGAATCCTTTCGTTCTCTACGATTTTGTCACGATCTCGAACCAAACACCTCTAATTAATCTTCTGGATTGTTCTCTAGGAGAGGAAGAACGGTGGGAGTTCACTTTTGGAGAGAGGGAAATTGTAGAGATGAATTGAGAGAATGAGATTGATTTTGAATTCTCAAAATCTAAAAAGTGAGAGATTAGCCTCCCAATTGCATCTAAAATTATGCTTTTATAATGAGTGAAGGTGGAGATAAAATCTCCACTAATTATTTCACTAATTCCACATATTATGCATTATACAAATCATATTTGCATAATTGCATAATATAAAGTATCATATACCTTATTATGCAAATCATATTTGCATAATGTGGATAATAACTTGAATCACATTCAATTTTCATATCTCTCATGATTAATTCCTCTAATTATGCCATAATTCCACAATTAAGCAATAATATAGTTTATCATGAATCATATTTACATTAAACTATATATTATATAAATCATATCACATATAATTGATATAAAATGCCTTTATATGAATTTGAACACTTCAAATTCATTCCAAAACTTTATAATCTCATTATTTCCATATTAAGCCAACCGAGGGACCTATGGACCTACAAATCATGAGCTTCAATGATACGAAATTAACTGATCAAACTCTTTGATCCCGTTAATCAACATTCATTAACTACGAGTTCCACTATTGACTCGTAGCTGCACTCTCCTCATTGTAGAACAAGTTGTGTCCATCGATATAACCAATGCCCGTGAGTCAATCATTCACAGATCGTTCGTAGTCATAACTGGGTCAAATTACCGTGTTACCCCTGTGACTACCTCTTGCACCTTAAGTACCACTGATCCTCAAATGAACAACAAGTTTATGGTCCTACCATAAACAATGCCCCTCTCGGGCCGGTGCGAGGGTGGGGCCCCGTTGTTTAAGACCTGGATACAGTTTTTAAGGGAACAACCTATTTAAATTCTTTAGCTCAGGAACGAGTGAATTCCTTCTCGCAGAGTTAAGTTCCCAACACCCTACGAGGTTTCATCCTTGAGAAGGTAGGCGTATTGAGTCTGTAACTCTGACCACTGTCACCCATACTTGTCTAAAGACAAACCCCGGCAGAAAGGAGTTCATAACTCGCTCACGATTTAGGTCGAGTCACTAATGGTCATCAACGAATTATTAGTCCTAATTTGTTAACGGTGTTACTACACTAGTCTATTAATTCTCGGTCTTGTTGGGGTGCATGCCCTAAACTCGTGTAGTTTGTAACATTTGATGAATATAAATAAAAGTTATTTTCCATCAAACCTTGTATCTCGCATTTCAAACTCAATCCAATAAAGTAAGCTCCAAGGTCATACATATTTATGAGATCTTGAACTGTGTGTAATGGACGCATAGGTAGGATCACGTTCGAGTAAATGACCCGTATGGTCTATAGTATATGGATAGGGTTGGGAACCTCTTCCTTGTAATGGATTCAACCCACTTTGTATTTGATACAAACGAGACGATCTAGCTCGTTCATGTAGTTGACATGAGAGTGGGGGCATCTTGTGCAATGAGATTCTACAAGACCGAACCATGAATTATTAGACCAACTGATGTAACACTTAACAGTTTAGGACCAATAAATTCGTAGATGACCATTAGTGACTCGACCTTAATCCCGAGCAAGTTACAAACTCCTATCTGTGGGGGGTTGTCCTTAAACTTGTACGGGTGAGAGTGCACCTGAGTCGCTACTCAATAAGCTTATCTTCTCAGGGGCAGAACCACGTGGGTAGCTGGGAACTTAACTCCGCAAGATGGAATTCACTCGTTCCCGCGCTAATAACGAAACTAGAGAGATTGTTCCCTTAAGGGATGACTCTAGGGCTTGAAAAATGGGGTCAACGCTCTCACTGGCCCAAGAGTGACATTATTGATAGTAGGATCGTAAACAAGTTGTTCATTAGAGGAGGGTGCAAGAGGTAGGCACAGGGGTAAAACGGTAATTTGACCCAACTATGACTACGAACAATCTATAAAGGGTTGACTCATAGTATTTGTGATATCAATGGACACAATTTACCTTACAGTGAGGAGAGTGCAACTACGAGTCTATAGTGTAGTGACCCTGTAGTTAATGAATGTTGATTAACGGGATCAAAGAGTTTGATCAGTTAATCTCGGATCTTTGGAGCTCATGATCTGTAGGTCCATTAGATCCCTCGGTTGGCTCAATTATGGAATTAATGAGGGTATAAAGTTTGGAGTGAATTTGAAGTGTTCAAATTCACATAAGGGTATTTATGTCAATTATATGAGATGTAATTGATATAATATATAGTTTGATGTGAATGAGATTCATATTAAAATATACTATAACCTAATTATGGAATTAAGGCATAGTTGGAGAAATTAATTTGAGAGATGTGAAAAATTGAATGTGATTCAATTTAAACCCACATTATGCAAATATGATTTGCATAATAAGGTATGTGATACCTTATACTATATAATTATGCAAATATGATTTGCATATTATTTACTGTGTGAGTAAGTGGAAAAATGGGTGGAGATTTTCTCTCCACCCCTCCCACTATAAAAGAATGGTTGGAGAAGCATTCTATAACACAAGTTCTCACTTTTGGAATTTCACTTTTCCAAAGCTCTCTCAAACTCTCTCTACTGTCCAAACCCAAATCCAAAGGGATCTCACCATCCTCCCTCATCCACCGGAGAACAACCGAGAAGGCTTGTGGATTTTGGGTTTTATGCCCTAAAACTCGTAGTCTGTAATAATGTTGTAATTAAATCAATAAAGTGATATTGTTTAATTCAGTTTTTTGTATTGTCTTAAGTTACCCCTAAATCCAATAAACTAACATCCGAGTTTGTTGTATGTCTCTTGAACTGAATGTAGTGGACATATAAGGATCTCAGTTCGAGATACAACCTAAAGGGTCTATAGTAAGGGGATAAGGTTGGGTACCTCATCCTAGTAATACTATGGATATGACCCACTCTGTATTTGATACAAACATAGGATCCTACGTGTTCGTGTAGACGACATGTGAGTGAGTATATCCTATGTGATGAGATCGCATAAGACCGGACCACGACATAGTAACCATTAGATGTAACTCCGTTAACTAGTTAGGTTTTTATTTCAATAGGATGACCTAGGCAACTTGATCTCAATCCTGAGCAGGTTACGAAGTCCTGTTTCCAAGGGATTGTCCTTTGACTAGTATGGGTGAGAGTGGTCCGAGACACCGACTCAATAAGCCTACCTTCTTGGAGACGAGACCGAGCAAGCAGTTGGGGACTTAACCTAGCAAGATGGAATTCACTCCTTCCTGCCTTTAGGGTAAGTAGATGAATGTTCCCTTAAGTGGTGTCTCCGAGACTTGAACAAAGGGTCTGACCCTCTCATTGGTCCGAGAGGGACTTATGTTTATTGGTAGGACCATAAATATGTTGTTCATTAGAGGAACGCTAGGACTTAAGGTATAAGATGTAAGCCAGGGGTAAAACAATAATTTGACCCAACTGGTGTTACGAACATTCGTAAAGGATTGACTTGCTATTATTGGTCGATATTCATGGACACATAAATATATCTGCAATAAGAAGAGTGCAACTTTGGGACTATAGTGGAGTGTTCTCGCAGTTAACGAATGTTGATTAGGAGGTTAATGAGATTAACTAAATAATCTTGTATCGTTGGAACTTTTGATCTGTAGGTCGATTAGGTCCACTTCCTAGCTCGTAAAGAGTTCTTAGATCATTTGAATTTGAAATGTTCAAATTCAATTAGGGAATAAGCATGATGTATAGAGATACATTATCATATAAAGTTTTTATGTACATTAAAACTTTATAGTATAAATTAATTTGAATATGATTCAAAGTTAATTAATTGAGAGAATTAAATATTTGAAAGAGTTCAAATATTATTTAAATGTGAATGAGATTCATATTTAAAACTATAGGTTAAAAGTTAATGTGCATAACATGTACATTAAAACTATAGGTTAGAGGGAAGATGATTAAATATGATTTAATCATAATTAAATATATGATATAATTTAATTTTAATTGAATATGATTTAATTAAAATTAATATATATAATTAAATAAGATTTATTTATTTATATTAATTAATTCTATAATTAATTTTATTAATTATTTAATTAACTAAAAATGGGAACGTGCCAACTTGACACGTTCCCACATCTCCCCAATTCCATTTCGATAGGAAGTGGGGAGTTACCTCCATGTTTCTTTTCTTCTTCTCATTTTGGATGGTGAAGAACGGGATTTGATCGAGAAATTCAAGCGGTTGAAATGGCAAAGAGAAACCTCTCCAATTCTATCAGAGAAAACTAGAATTCCCTTCTCCCAATTGTTAGAGGCTTCCCACCAAGCCTAGATCTAATAACTCAGAGTCATAGGGAGTTTTCACTTTTGGTTGTGTCCTGTAATAGAAGAGAAGAATAGTGAGTGTTGTTGTATTATTGTGTTGATTTGGAGGGAAAGCAAAGAGTTGTTGATTTTGAAACTACAAAGGTAAATATTTGATTTCCTTGGTTTAGAAACTTTACAATATATCTAATTCCATTAGTCCATGTTTTAATTACTTGTCTCTGTATTTTTTCAATGTATTGATATTTGGTGTTAACCAAAACAAAACAAGTTTAACGATCCAAACACGTTTCCACTGCTCAAAGGAATTCAGATTCTTTCAGTGGAGGTGTTCAACTCTTTGTTCGGTTCGTGGATTCGAGATCGCGGGATCGAGAGTTTGTAGAGATCGTTGAGATCGTGGTGAATATAAGAGAAGGAACACGAGAAGAAAAACGTTATTCAAGAGGTTAGTTGTTGTCGATTTTCCCTTCTCCTAATGCTTAACTTAGAATTACATGAGATATAGTTTAATTTTTAGTAGAGTTTGTGTAACACAACATAACATCGTGATTCACGTCGCTTCCACTGTGGGATTCAATCCCTTCAGGTTCGGTCTTGTACAATCTCATTGCACAGGGTACCTCCATTCGCATGTAACCTACATGAACGAGCTGGATCACCTCGTTTGTGTCAAGCACAAAGTGGGCAACATCTGTAATGTTAGCAGGATGAGGTTCTCAACCCTATCCATGTACTATAGACCATTCGGGTCATTGTGTTGAACATGATCCTATCTGTGTGTCCACTACACACTGTTTAAGGTCTCATAAGTATGACCCTAGAGCATACTTTATTGGATTAAGTTTCAATTGCGAGATTACAAGATTTGAGGAAAAATAACGCTCTATTTATTACTATCAAATAAGTACAAACTACACGAGTTTAGGGCATATCCCAACAAAATGCGGGCTAAATTGTGAGAATCTGCGGAAAAGGAAAGGGTCGCGGGAATTACAAGATTTTTGTCATTTTTGAAAGCGTTGACAACCTAAATTTGTGATTGATTGATTTCTCACCATTCATGGGAATCCAAAAAAAGAAACCCTGAAGTTGTTCCCTTAAGGGCTGACTCTAAGGATTGAACAACGGGGCTCCACCCTCTCACTGACCCGAGAGAGACGTTGTTTATGGTAGCACCATGAACAAATTGTTCATTACAGGGGCAGTGGTACTTAAGGTACAAGAGGTAGGCACAAAGGTAAAACGGTAATTTGACCCAGCTGTGGCTACGAACAATCAGTGAAGGGTTGACTCATGGGCATTGGTTATATCAATAGACACAACTTGGCCTACAGTGAGGAGAGTGCAATTACGGGTCTATAGTGGAGTGACCTCGTAGTTAATGAATGTTGATTGACAGGTTCAAAGAGTTTGATCAGTTAATCTTCGATCATTGGAGGTCATGATCAGTAGGTCAATTAGGTCACTCGGTTGGTTAAATTATGGAATTAATAAGGGTATAAAGTTTGGAGTGAATTTGAAGTGCATAAAGAGTATTTATGTCAATTATATGAGATATAATTGATATAATAAATAGTTTGGTGTGAATGAGATTCACATTAAACTTTACTATATCCTAATTATGGAATTAAGGCATAGTTGGTGAAATTAATTTTAGACATGTGAAAAATTGAATATGATTCAATTTTAATTTCACATTGTGCAAATGTGATTGCATAATAGGGTATGTGATGCATTATACTATATAATTATGAAAATATGATTTGCATATTATAAAGTTTGTGGATAAATGAAAAATGGGTGGAGAATTTCTCTCCACTCCATCCTATCATAAAAGGATGCTTGGAGAAGCATTCCTTATCTAATTCTCTCATTTTTTGGAAATCATCTTTTCCAAAGCTCTCAAATTCTCTCTATTTTCTCCAACACTCAAATCCAAAGGGGAACCCACATTCCTCCCTCATCCGCCGGAGAACAATCGAGTAGCCTCGTGGATGAAAGAGTCTAGATTAAGAAAGCGGAAGCAATTTTGGATCTTGAACACTCTAAGTTGATCAATTTTGTAAAATAAAAAACATGCTCAAAGCTGGAAAAAGCAGAGGATAGAAAACTCAACTTTGAAGATCAAATTCTCTTCACCCGGTTGATGGTTTTCAGTGACGAACACTTCGTGGACAATCAGTTAGAGTCTTCCCTACTACCCTCGGGCCTTAGAACGGATTGTGGGATCCTTGGTTGAGAGAATTTGGAAGAAAAGACCTCAAAGGTCACTAATTCGGGAATATTGAATATTCTGTGTAATTCTCTCAAAACACCCCAAATCACCATTATATAAAGCTTCAAAAAGCTTCAATGGAGTGACAACTCAAGGGTGATGAGGATGTTTTGAGATGGAGGTGGCCAATTTTGGTGAATTTTGAAGATGAGTAAGATTGGGTAAGTTGGCAACTTGTTTTTCATGAAAATCCCTCATTTTACATTTAATTTTAATTCAAAAATCAATATTAAATTGATTTTTAATTAATATAATTAATTAAATGATTCAAAATTAATTTAATTAATTAATTTTTTAATTTAATTTAATATCAAATATTAAATTAAATAAATTGCCCGATCTCGATCGATTTTTTGAACATGAATCCTTATTCATGCTATAAACCGATCTCGATATTTAAATCATATTTAAATATATCCACCTCTTATTAATCATAGTTTAATTCATAATTAAGCTATGATTCGTTAAATATATCACATATAAATAACGCTTTCTTCCAAACTTGAATTTGAACAATTCAAATTCTTTTCTCTCAAAAAGTTATAAGGCTAAGTCCAGGAAGCTAGTAAGGAGGACCTAATGGACCTCTGTGATCATGAGCTCCAACGATCACGAGATTAACCTAGGCCAAACTCTTTAGCCTAGCTAATCAACATTCGTTAACCACCGGGACACTCCACTAAAGCCCAGTGGTGCACGCGACTCTCTCTCTGTAGATATATTTATGTCCACTTGATATAACCATGATTAGTAAGTCGATCCTTCACGGGTCATTCGTAATTATGGTGGGTCAAAATTACCGTTTTACCCTCAGTAATTACCTCTTGTTCCTTAAGTTCCACCGATCCTCTAATGAACAATTGGTTTGTGGTCCAACCAAGAAACCAAATCCCACTCGGGCCAATGAGAGGATGGGCCCATTGTTCAAGACCCGAGTCGATGCCTAAGGGAACAACCTTTCTACTAATCCCTAAAGCGGGTAGGAATGAATTCCATCTTGCCGAACTATGTTCCCGCCTATCTACCCGGTTTTATCCTGAAATGGGAGGCTTATTGAGTGGCGAGCCTCGAGCCACTCTCACCCATGCAATTCTAAGGATAATCCGAATAAACAGGGTCCATAGAACGCTCGGAGATTAAGATCGAGTTACCTAGGTCATCGTTTGAATATAGTCGATTAAGACGAGAAACGGAGTTATAAAGTCTAAGTGACTATTGCGCATGATCGATCTTATGCAAACTCATTTCATAGGCGCGCCCCACTCACATGTCTCCACATGAACGACTAAGGATCACATCGTTTGTTCTCTACAAAGTGGGCCGCGTCCATAGTGTCCCCAGGATAAGGTCCCCAACCCTATCCTTATATTATAGACTGTTCTGGCTATAACTTGAACTTGATCCACTTTTATGTCACACATAAAGTTCAAGTATTCATCCTATAGCCAAGGGTTCTTTATTGGATTAAGGTTACACAATACAAAATAGTCAATAACACCTTTTATGAATAAATTTCAATAACAACTTTATTGTGATATAGAATATACATTCGATTTACAAAACCACGAGTTTTAGGACATAAAACCCAACAATCTCCCACTTGGACTAAAAACGCGTCGTAGGGTAAAACATCTTTGAGCAAAGAAAACGCGCCTCATTGTACAACCCGTAGTCCTAGACTCTCTAGGTGTCCTCAAACACTTTAGCCGTGAGGGGCTTTGTAAACGGATCAAGCAATGTTGTGCTCAAGCGAGCGATCTGCGTGGCGATCACGTCTCCTCGTTGCACAATCTCCCTGATGAGATGGTATTTGCGCTCTATGTGCTTTCCACGCTTATGGCTTCTAGGTTCTTTAGAATTTGCCACTGCACCACTATTATTACAATAAAGGGTGATAGGAAAATTCATATTTGGAACAACTTCCAAATCGGTCAAGAACTTCCTAAGCCATACAACCTCTTTCATTTGCTTCGCAAGTCGCGACGCACTCAAACCTCCATGGTGGAGTCGGCAATACAACCTTGCTTTATACTCCTCCATACTATAGCTCCTCCGTTAAGAGTGAACACTGATCCTGATGTGGATTTCCTCGAATCCACATCGGTCTAAAATCGCAGTCGGTGTATCCCGCAAGGATCAAATCCTTTGCACCATACACAAGCATATAGTCCCTCGTTCTCCTAAGATATTTGAGGATGTTCTTACTTGGCGGTCCGGTGATCATATCCCGGATTAGAGGCGATATCTGCGACTATTCCCATTGCATAGCATATGTCGGGTCGAGTACAAAGCATGGCATACATCGACTCGACAAGCAGGAAGCATAGGGAATGCGTCTCATATCCTCTACTTCTTGAGGTGTCTTAGGACACTGTTCCCTAGACAAATGAATTCCATGCCTGAAAGGTAATGAACCCTTCTTGGAATTCTGCATCTTATATCTAACTAACATCTTGTCAATATAAGATGCGTGAGACAGTGCTAGCGTTCTGTTCTTGTGATTCCGAACAATTTGGATTCCAAGGACAAATTGAGCCTCTCCCAAATCTTTCATTTGGAATTGGGTTGCTAGCCATTGCTTAACTTGCTTGATCACAGAACCTTGCATCATTCCCAATGAGCAAGATATCATCTACGTAGAGAACTAAGAAAGCTACAATGGTATTGACTATCTTCTTGTAAACACAAGGCTCGTCAATATTCTGTTCAAAGCCATAAGATTTGATCGCATTATCAAATCTTATATTCCAGGATCTAGAAGCTTGTTTCAATCCATAGATGGATCGTTTAAGCTTGCAAACCTTTTGCTCTTGACCCTGAACTATGAACTCTTCTGGTTGATCCATATAGATACTCTCTTCAAGATTGTCATTTAGAAACGCTGTCTTGACATCCATTTGCCAAATTTCATAGTCATAAAACGTGGCAATGGACAAGAGTATTCTAATGGACTTAAGCATGGCAACAGGGGAAAAAGTTTCTTCATAGTCCACCCCTTCCCTTTGGGTATAACCCTTTGCCACAAGTCGAGCCTTAAAGGTTTGCACCTTATCGGCTTGATCTCGTTTCCTCTTGTAGATCCACTTGCAAACCGATAGGTCTTTCACCATCCGGTTGATCTACAAGTTTCAGCATCGAATTGAAGTACATTGACTCCATTTCAAGGTCCATGGCTTTAATCCACTCGTCCCTATCTATATCATTCATTGCCTGTTTATAGGTCAATGGATCCTCAATGCCATCATCAGGTATGACGACTTGGGTTTCAGTCAAACCCATGTAAGCAGTCCAAAGTTGTCTAACATCCTCCCACTACGCCGAGGCATTCTCAACTCTTGAGAAGGACCACTTTATCAACAACTCTTGTTGATTTATCTGTAGCTTCCTTGGAAATTTCACTTAAGACAATCCTACTACGAGGCTGATGATCTCTCAAGTGGTCTTCCTCTAAGAACGTGGCGTTTGTCGACACAAGCACCTTGTCCTCTTGAGGATCATAAAAAAGACCACCTTTCGTTTCTTTGGAGTATCCTACGAATAGGCATAATTTTGAACGATGTTCCAATTTCTTTGGATTGGACACCAACACATGTGTCGGACATCCCCAAATCTCAAGTGACGTAAACTCCCTTTACGCCCTTTCCATAACTCATGGGTGTTTCAAACACTTTTAGAGGAACCATGTTCAAAATATATACAGCAGCCTTCTCTCTGCATATCCCCAAAACGAACTAGGGCGGTGAACGTAGCTCATCATGGATCGAACCATGTCTAACAGGGTTCTATTTCTCCTCTCAGATACACCATTCTGTTGAGGTGTACCGGGTGCTGAGAGTTGGGATACGATTCCATTTTCTATCATATAGTCTTGGAATCTCAAATCCATATACTCTCCACCTCGATCTGATCGAAGTGTTTTAATCGTTTTACCTAATGTATTCTCAACTTACGCCTTATATTCCTTGAACTTTTCAAGGGTTTGGACTTATGATGCATTAGGTAAAGATAACCATACCTAGAATAATCATCAATAAAACTGATGAAGTATTCATACCCTCCTCGTGCCTTGACATTCATAGGACCACAAAGGTCCGAATGCACGAGTTGCAAGGGCTCTTTGGCTCTATAACCTTTTTCAGAAAAAGGTCTTTTAGTCATTTTTCCTTTGAGACAGGACTCACATGGTGGTAAAGAGTTGTCCTCTAAGCGACTTAGAGACCACTCTTGACCAATCTCCCAATCCTATTGAGATTAATGTGACCTAGTCTCAAGTGCCAAAGATAGGTACTAGGAGAAAGTTTACGCCTTTTATTTTGAGTATCATTTGTTTTAAACATCTCGGTGTTCAAAATGACTTTTATCTGTTGGTCTTAACACATATAAGTTGTTTTCAAGTTTAGCGAGAACATATTCAGTACACCTCTTTTGCAAATGAACGCTTCATTATGATCAAAAGATACTTTATACATATGTTCAAGCAAACAAGAGATAGATACAAGATTTCTTTTGATTCCAGAACCAAAAGTACATTTTCTAATAAAACAAATCTATCTCTAAACAACAGCCTTTCATCGCTCCCATTTGCTTTATTTGAGACAACCTCTCCTGTTCCAACCACGAGAGATATCTCCCCATCACCAAGTGCTGCAGAACTAGTTTCTGAAAAGAAGAACAAACATGGTTAGTGGCTCCGAATCTAATATCCAAAGGAATCATCATGTTCCACTAAACATGTTTCAATAACGAGTAAATCATATTTACCTTGTTTTTCTTTCTCGATTTCTTTTCTGCAAGGTACTTTGGCGGTTCCTCTTCCGGTGTCTGTCTGCACCACAAGTGGAAACATTTTCCGTGGCTTTGGCCTCATGCGTATGGGAGCTTGTCCCTTCCTTTGTCCTTCTCTTCTTTTTCTCAATACCCTTATTCTTAGAAAAGGAAGGACTGAACTTGGTCCGGAGAGGACGATCCTCTTAGGAACTTCTTGAAGTGAGAACATTTGTCTCCTTCTCTTTTCCTTTTGATTTCATGAGGACTCAAAAGTCGAAGCTCGTTGAGGAGAGTAGTCAGGTTATACTCTATTTTATTCATTACCGCATTTGTGCGGAATGGCAGAAACTCTTGGAAGAGATTCCATAATAAAGGTTACCCGACTTCTCTCATCTATGATCGCCCATTTTTATACGCCACGCGTTGAAGTGGGTCATCATGTCAAGGACATGTTCCCTATGAGGCTCCCTTCTTCATACGGGAGTTGTAAACGTATTTGACAGCAATCATAATGGACCGATGAGGACGGTTGTCCAAACATCGCTGTAATGATCCCATGATCTCCTTTGCGGTGACCATGGTCTCATGTTTCTTAGACAACACATCAGATATGTTGGCTAAGATATAGACTCGGACCTTCTCATTAGCCCTAATCCATCTTTCATAAGCATCCCGAACCGTTCGGTTTGCAGTCGAGCTGGGAGGGGAAGGACATTCTTCCGTTAAGACGAACCTCAGATCATCAAGAACAAGAATCGTATTCAAGTTTGATTTCCAGGTTCCATAATTATCGCCGCTAAGTTTATTGAAGGCGAGTAATTGGATAAAAGAGTTCGACATGCTGAAAAAGAATGAATTCTATTAGTGAATTGTTTGTAACCTATCCAATTTAAAAATTTAGCAAAAGTAATAATGTACCCATAAACTCATTATTGTTTTTGCAACGATACTTCAGTGAGTCAAAGCAACCGCTCACCGAGAGCGATCAATCACTCCTTCTTCGAACCAAGACATTCTTGACTAAATGCTAATACCGGAATAACTCTTATTCCTATAACATTCTAGTTATCGCTACTTTGGTCAAGAACTTACTAACACTTAGCAATTCTTGTAAGTGTGACCCGCCATTTTCAGACCTCAGAGGTCGGCCCCAACAATGCTACTGTTCTAGAGAGACAAAGCTAGGAATGGACCTAAGAGATCCTATCCATTTCTGGAGTTTGAGTTGTTCCGAATCCCATGTTACATGCCTCCGAATGGATGGTGCTACTTCGGGCAACCTGCAGGCGTAACATGGGAATCTCACGGTCCAACCTAATGGAGGAGACCGTAGGATGTGTTGACACACTTTCTTCACTCACTTACTATAAATACTTTCTCCATTCACCTTGCTCTTGATTTATGCAAACACCATCCAAATGGGGATGTCCTATTGACATCACGAGGCCGAGCATAAATCTCACGGTGTGAACTTCGTGGAGAGCGTAAGAGGAAATTGATATATCATATATACCTTTTCACTCCCACTAAGTATTTTAAATGATTTGGGTATACTTTTACTTAGGCATATTAGGCTAAAACAATATCACCTAAGTCTACCAATATAACAATTATTTGGAATTACCTAAGTCTATTAACCTTTTAATAAACCTAGGTCTATGAGTTTAATTTATTAACTTTTCATAAACGCCACTCACGAAAGATAATTTATAAACCTATGGATTAAATTCACTCCCAGGTCAGTTCCCAGGTAGGGGTGTTCCGTTTCCGTCAGCTTAAGTACCCCAACCTAGCCAGAACCTTCCTTAGTCGAGTCCTCTTTAATCAAAGTTTATAAATTATTAGTTTCTAATTCTAATCTTATTAGAACTAGATAACCTTAGATCTAATTAATTTCAGTTCTAAAACCATTTTAAAACTAATTAATTAACCTTAGGTTACATGCATTTCTATGTTATAAATTATTTCATCATTCATCACATGAATAAACATACATTTATAACAAATTCATCACATGAATAAATGCATAGCAATTATATGTTTAATTTTTAATTAATATAACCCTTATATTAATTATAATTAAAACATATAATATTTATTTCATAAATTAATATAACTCTTATATTAATTCTCATGAAACCCAATTAACATGCATACAATATATTATAACACTTATAACATACTTTCAATGCATGGAGCATGCTTCCTATGGTGGGATTTTAAAATCTATATGGCATACTTTATGCACATATAATTAGAGAATTTAATTAAAACATACATTCACAATGCATAATTAATTAAACACACTAAAGTGGACTGGTTTTGGCATCTAATGCAAGCAAACTACTAAATTATTACAATAATAATCTAGAATTGATATCGAACCACTTCAAATTTGGGTCGAACCAGCGTGCAAATGTGTGAACTAGACCTTCATAAGGTTAAATCGGGCTGTAAAAGGATGAACCGGGCCTCCAATTGGTGAAACGGACCTCCAAAATGGAAAAACCGGCCTCGAATTAGTCAGAACCGGTCTCAAACCACCCGAACCGGACCGAAAATGAGCCGAACCGGTCCAAAAACCATTGAACCGGTCAATGGTCAAAGTCAATGGGTCAACTTCTTCTTCTTCAAAAGTGAAAGCACGGGCTGGAGAGAAAATTTTCATCAGAAAGAGAAAAAAAAATGCAGATTTCCTCTCTTTCAAGTTCGATGACCTTTTCACTTCAAACGTCAAATTGAAGGCCTTCAGAACTCCAATCGATCCAAATTTTTACAGCTTATTCTACACACATTAATGCTCAAACACACTTGAGCAATTTGAAAATAAAGCAAAAATTGATGCTCAATTTAAATGCCAAAACCAGAAGAACACTTTAAACGCCCGAGAAAAATGTATTTCAAAAACACCCACCACAGAACAAAATAGATCAAATTGAGTGCTCAAAATTGCTCTCGATACCAATTGAAAGAGTCTAGATTAAGAAAGCGGAAGCAATTTTGGATCTTGAACACTCTAAGTTGATCAATTTTGTAAAATAAAAACATGCTCAAATTTGGAAAAAGCAGAGGGATAGAAAACTCAACTTTGAAGATCAAATTCTCTTCACCCGTTGATGGTTTTTCATGACGAACACTTCGTGGACAACCGTTAGAGTCTTCCCTACTACCCTCAGGCCTTAGAACGGATTGTGGGATCCTTGGTTGAGAGAATTTAGAAGAAAAGACCTCAAAGGTCACTAATTCGGGAATATTGAATATTCTGTGTAATTCTCTCAAAACACCCCAAATCACCATTATATAAAGCTTCAAAAAGCTTCAATGGAGTGGCAACTCAAGGTTGATGAGGATGTTTTGAGATGGAGGTGACCAATTTTGGTGAATTTTGAAGATGAGTAAGATTGGGCAAGTTGGCAACTTGTTTTTCATGAAAATCCCTCATTTTACATTTAATTTTAATTCAAAAATCAATATTAAATTGATTTTTAATTAATATAATTAATTAAATAATTCAAAATTAATTTAATTAATTAATTTTTTAATTTAATTTAATATCAAATATTAAATTAAATAAATTGCCCGATCTCGATCGATTTTTTGAACATGAATCCTTATTCATGCTATAAACCGATCCCGATATTTAAATCATATTTAAATATATCCACCTCTTATTAATCATAGTTTAATTCATAATTAAGCTATGATTAGTTAAATATATCACATATAAATAACGCTTTCTTCCAAACTTGAATTTGAACAATTCAAATTCTTTTCTCTCAAAAAGTTATAAGGCTAAGTCAGGAGCTAGTAAGGAGGACCTAATGGACCTCTGAGATCATGAGCTCCAACGATACGAGATTAACAGGCCAAACTCTTTAGCCTAGCTAATCAACATTCGTTAACCAGGACACTCCACTAAAGCCCGGTGGTTTGCACTCTCCTCACTTTGTAGATATATTTATGTCCACTTGATATAACCATGATTAGTAAGTCGATCCTTCACACAGTCATTCGTAATTCAATTTGGGTCAAAATTACCGTTTTACCCTCTGTAATTACCTCTTGTTCCTTAAGTTCCACTTGATCCTCTAATGAACAATTGGTTTGTGGTCCAACCAAAGAAACCAAATCCCACTCTCGGCCAATGAGAGGATGGGCCCATTGTTCAAGACCCGAGTCGATTTTAAGGGAACAACCTTTCTACTAATCCCTAAAGCGGGTAGGAATGAATTCCATCTTGCCGAACTATGTTCCCACTATCTACCCGGTTTTATCCACTCACAAATGGGAGGCTTATTGAGTCGGCGATCTCGAGCCACTCTCACCCATGCAATTCTAAGGATAATCCAGAATAAACAGGGGTCCATAGAACGCTCAGATTAAGATCGAGTTACCTAGGTCATCGTTTGAATATAGTCGATTAAGACAAGAACGGAGTTATAAAGTCTAAGTGACTATTGCGCTGATCGATCTTATGCAAACTCATTGCATAGGCGCCCCACTCACATGTCTCCACATGAGCGACTAAGGATCACATCGTTTGTTCTCTACAAAGTGGGCGCATCCATAGTGTCCCCGAGGATAAGGTCCCCAACCCTATCCTTATATTATAGAGATCATTCGGCTATAACTTGAACTTGATCCACTTTTATGTCACACATAAAGTTCAAGTATTCATCCTATAGCCAAGGGTTCTTTATTGGATTAAGGTTACACAATACACAATAGTCAATAACACCTTTACTGAATAAATTTCAATAACAACTTTATTGTGATATAGAATATACATTCAGTTTACAAAACCACGAGTTTTAGGACATAAAACCCAACAGTGGAGGTGTCCTTGTTCGGTGTATGGATTTGAGATCGGGAGATCATTGATCGAGAGTTCATAGAAATCGTTGAGATCGTGTCGGATACGGGAGAAGGAAAATGAGAAGAAAGTCGTTCTTAAGGTATTTGCCACTGTGTTTCCTTCTCATTATGCTTAACCAACTCAAATCATGTGATGTATATTTAGTTTTAAGTAGATTTTAAGTAACACAATGGAGCATCGCGATTCACATCGCTTCCACTGGGATTCAATCCCATCAAAATGCACGAGGAACCCTAGAGAAAAAAACACATTGGAGAGGCTGCTAGTTCTCGACCAAATGTAAATTCCACTTAGTTTTTCTTTTCTGTTTTTACTTCATTTCCAGCAAGCTCAGTTTGGGTTATTCATTTTTTCCAGCAAGTTTTCTTTTTTATTTAGTTTGTAAACAATCCTTGATTACCACCCTCCTTATGAAAGTATTGAAGGTAAAGATTCTCCAACTCAATTGAGAGTGAGAATCGACTAATAAAGGGATTTTATAGGTTTTTGTTTTACGTTTTTCCTTAGTTTTTACACACCGTATTAATTGAACGAACTACTATTTTTGCGTCTCATTCGAGGATAGATTGTACTTGGTTTAAGTTCTTTATTTTAATAAAAAGAGGAATTGAGAGCATTTTATTTCTTACAAGTTTGAGTGTGTTAACGTTTTTGGTCATCCTTGTTTTATGCTTGTTTGTTATATCTCTTTTATAATTCAAACAAGAAAAAATATGGTTTCTCTTACTCAAATCATGAGCTAAGTCTTTCTTTAGGGGTTCAAGTTGTGAATGCCCTAGAAGAGAAATGCCAAGCTTAAATTAGCAAAGTAATGGGGTCGACACCTAACCCTAAGTTTGTTTTTATTGAATATAATTTGGGCAACCCTAACCGATCACTACGACTTGCTAACTAAGATAAAACATGATACTAAAAGGGTCAAGGGAAAACAAATCTCATAAAAACAATGGAGGAAAGAACTTAGACATACAATCCCAAAACTTCGACCCTAGACATAGGGAGAGACTCCAAGACCAATAGGGTTGTGCATGGAACAATCTAAGCTCAATTAGCCATAAAAATATAGGTTTGATTGCTTAGTCTCTTAAAGGTTTTGGGATAAAAACCGAGTTTAACTTTGTGAAACTCATTCCTTCGTGGGTACGATACTCTAGAGAAGATATAATAAAAACATATGGGCAATGCAGGTTTCGAACCTGCGACCTTCGCGTTAACTTCGACCCTAGAAATAGGGAGAGACTCCAAGACCAATAGGGTTGTGCACGGAACAATCTAAGCTCAATTAGCCATAAAAATATAGGTTTGATTGCTTAGTCTCCTAAAGGTTTTGGGATAAAAATCGGGTTTAACTTTGTGAAACTCATTCCTTCGTGGGTACGAGATACTCTAGAGAAGATATAATAAAAACATATGGCCCATGCAGGTTTCGAACCTGCGACCTTCGCATTATTAGCACAACGCTCTAACCAACGGAGCTAATAGACCAGCTTGTTATTAAAGTAGCGTTGGCATTAACTAGTGGAAATTGCATCAATATTGGTATATACATTTATTTTTTTTTTTTTTGAAGATATTGGTATTGACATTGACATTGACATTTTGAGTTTGAATTTGCGTTCATTGACATTGAATGTTGGAATTTGCAATGAGAGTGCCATTGATGGTTGTTGAAATTGTCATTAGTTTTATTGGAATTCAACTTGACAATGACCTTCAGACATTAACATTATTTAGAAAACTTCCCATGTATATTGAAATTTTGAGAGTGAATGTTAGATTATAGCATTAGATTATGTTATTTAAATGAAGCACGAGTATAAATGCTTTTTGAATGGATTGAATTTAGCTAGCTCCTCTCACCACTACAACAATTCCAGGTTTGATGTCAGTTTGGTAATTGACATATTGTAAACGATGTCGGTTTAGAGAAAACATGCCTATTTTTATGGAAATTTTAGAAAATTTTTGAAATTTTTTGGAACTTTGACATAAGATATCGGTTTTAAACTGACATCAAAGGCCCATCTTCGATGTCGTAGTTTAATAACAATCAAAGGTCGATGAAAAATGGCGGGATATTTTTAAATATGGTGCGTGTTGTGAGAATAAGATGTTTGCTTTAAACTAACGTCAAAGGTCTATTAAAACTAAGATCAAAGGTGGATTACAAATAGTAGATTTTTTTTTTAAATATGGTGCGCGTATTTTTTTATATGGCAAATAAGATATCGGGTTTAAATCGACATCAAAGGTGGATTAAAAATGGAAGATTTTTTTTTAATATGTCTTGCGCATATTTTTTTTATATGGAAGATAAGATGTATGTTTTAAACTGACATCAAAGATAGATTAAAAATGACGGTTTTTTTTAATATGGCGCACATATTCTTTTTAATATGGCGATAAGATGTCAGTTTAAAACTGACGCCAAATATTTATTTAAAATGTCAGGCTATTTTTTAATGTGGTGTGCGTGGTGAGTATAAGATATCAGTTTTAAACCGACATCAAAGGGCACACATATTTTTGTAATATGGAAGATAAGATGTTGGTTTAAAATCGACATCAGCTTACCAATTTTTATTTATTATTTTTTATAGACAGTATATTTGTATATATTCTTTCAATATGGATAAGTCATAGATGGACAAAGATAGGTCGTTAGATGAATACAACATAGGCGTTGAGTACTTCATTGAAAATGGATTACGTCATTCAAAAGAGTTAAAGTTCATGTGGTGTTTGTGCTTAAAGTGTGAAAATGCACTTAAACAAGATGCTAACACGGTTAAAGACCACTTATTTGTTCATGGCATCGATAAGAGTTATAAGACATAGATTTTGCACGAGGACCAATTACGTATTTGATAAGGATGAAGATGTTTATACCTCTGGTGAAGAAGATTACAATGAAAATGATATAAGAAATATAACTGAGATGTTTGAAGCTGCATAAGACTATTTTACAAATAAAGGTGAAAAGTTTGACAAGTTATTGAGTGATGGATAAAAACAACCATTGTACTCAGGTTGTCAAAAGTTTACTAAAATCTCTGCATTATTAAAATTATATAACTTGAAAGCCAGATTTAGATGGAGTGATCAAAGTTCCACTAAATTATTAACATTGGTGCATGTCCTTCTATCAAATCCGAATGAGATTCAATTTTCTATGTATGAAGCAAAAAAAGCAATATGCACTCTCGAAATGGATTATCAAAAGATCCATGCATATGTCAATGATTGTTTTATTTAGGAAAGAACATTATGATGCAAAGTCATGCTCGATTTGTAAAACATCTAGATGGAAGCCTCGTAAGAATTCAAATGAAGTTAAGAAAGGCGTTCCGACAAAGGTTATGTTGTACTTTTCTCTAATCTTTCCGTTCTAACCAATGATTTCGACGTGCCGAAACAACGAAGTTGTTAACTTGGCATGCTGGAGAAAGAAAAAATGATGGATTTTTGCGATATTCTGAAGACACAGCTTCTTGGAAATTAGTGAACAACCTGTGCCCAGAATTTAGTTCTGAGTCGAGAAATCTCTGTTTAACCATCTCAACAGATAGAATTAATCCTCATGGAAACCTTAGTAGTAGATATAGTTGTTGACCAATTATAATAGTGACTTATTGATGCGGTGCGTGTGGGTGCAAAAATGGATATAAATTAATTACAACACATCGCATGATATGCAAGTATATATAGCCAATTGCAGCAAGTAATAAAATAAACGGTGTTTGAGTACCGAGTATCATCTCCATAGGGAGTAAATGAGATTCTTTGATCAAGTTCAAGTCTTTTGCAGTGAATTTTTGGGTAACCGATAGGAAAATAAAAACAAATGATAAATGAGGGTTTTTGCAAGAAAAGTACATGGCAGAAAAGTAAAGAAAGCGAGTAAATGAAAGCGATAAATGAAAGCAAGTAAATGACAAGAAAAGTAATATTCACATGGTGAGGTTGCTTGGGTTCATTTTGAGACAAGTAGGTTCCAATTAAAGAGAACTCATTAAGCCAAATGCTTCCTATTAAGTCTATGTGATCTTCTTGACATCATAGCAAGTGTTCATGGTAGTTTTTCTCAAAAGTTACCTAATTTTCCAGCAAGTGAATTCCCATTCATCAAGCCTAGTATGCTCTTACTATTCTAGGTGAGAGATCATTCCTAATCTCCCCTTTTTCGACACAAGATTACTCTTAGTGCTTTATCCTAGAATGAAAATGGTAATTCGACTTCCCCTTTTTCCAAAAGCAAGAAACACGATGGAAATCAAAATGACCAATTTTAATCCCAACATAAATCAATTAATACAACCATTTTCTAACATCAAGAATCAAACATACACCCAACAACAAGTCAAACAACTCAACAAGTTCATTAATCATAACCATTCAACATTAGAGTGCATAATTTTCATACATTATATGATAAAATTGAGGTACAACACAACTAGGAAGTCTCGGCCACAAGAAAGCATACATGAAAAAAGTAGATCCAACAGAGAAAGTGAAATCTAAGACAATGGAAGTAATACAAAGATAGATCTAAGTAAAAACTCACTCTATGATGGAATTTTTGAGCCCAATCACTCCCTTCTTGAAGATCTCTTCTTGTGCACTTCTCCTTGGACAATCCCTAATTGTGGAAATGAAACCCAAAACAAAACCTAAGTGTAACAAATGCAATACAATGCTTATATAAGTCCCCCAAACCCTAACTTAACCTAAGTAAACCTTAACCAAAGCCCATAGGTTTCTAACTTGAGTTAAGTGAAATGGGTTTGCAAATCACGTGCTCTTTTGAAAAAATCCTGTGCATGATCTACAGTAACTTTTCAACTGTCATACACAACATTGCCATATTGCTGAAGTAGAGCCACTTCCAGATTGCTAAAGCAGAGTTTTTCAGAATCAGTTGATCAGCTTCTCCAAAGCTTCTCTTTTCAACTTTTTCCTTCCTAAACAAGCAAAATGTCTCCATTTAGACACAAATATCATAAATTCACTCATTGCTAATGCTAAGATCATTTTATAATCAAAACACAGAAATCATGCATAATTTAGGAAGATAGGAAGCTAAAAAGAATAATTCAATCACAATAATGTAAAGTTTAGTAGCAAGAATAGAGCTAAATAACTCTCTATTGGAGAGTTATCACTTATAACCTTCCACCTTGGTTGTGCATGAAACAAATTAACATCTGGTCCTAAACAACCTGGAAATAACATTGATACACTTAGGTCCATTAATTGACAACTTGAAAAAAGTTTAGATTGATGGAGTTGTATGTTTTGATGCATATCGAAACCAATCTTTTATATTGAAAGTTGTATATTATTATAGATTATAAACGGTCTTCCAGCATATAGAAGTTTATGTGGCTGTACTATAAAAAGTTACCACACATGTCAGATTTTTGGGGAACAAACATTCTCTATTAGATTGACATATGGTAAGAAAATGACATATCTTGGACATCGACGATATTTACCTCGATATCATCTGTACATAAGAGAGAAAAAGAGTTTTAATGAACAATAAGATTTTAAATTATCACCAAATGCATTGTCTGGAGAGGAAATATTGACAATAACAAGTAAAATTAACAATGTATTATGTAAGAAGGTTGGAAAAAGGAACCAATCACAAGATATTTCAAGTAGTTATTGGAAGAAAAGTTTATTTTGTTTGAGTTGGAATATTGTAAAACCTACCTAAAGACATTGTTTAGATGTAATGCGATCGAGAAAAAATGTATGCACAAATACCATTAGAATGCTACTCGATATTATTGGAAAAACTAGAGATGGACTAAAGATCGACTCGAGAAGATTAGTTGATTTAAATATCAATCAGAGCTGGCCCCATAAGTAAGAGGGAACAAACATTTCATACCTCCAATATGTTATACACTATCACGATCGGAGAAATTAAGTCGAGTGTAAAATACTAGCGAGAAATTTATGCACGATGGATATTCATCCAATATACGAAATTTTTGTCTCTCACAAGCCTAAAGCTTTATGATTTGAAATCTCATGACAAACACATTTTGATTTAACAAATCATAACTAGTAAAAATTTGTGGGATTTTACCAAACCATGTGAGATATGTTATTATTCGACTATGATTATTCATCAATGCTAAATCCAATAAAGTAGTGGATTTATCGAAGCTTCCTGAGTAGAAAAATGAGATAGTCGTCACTCTATGTCTGTTAAAAAAAATACATTCCACCAGCATTCTTCACCATTATAGTCCACCTCACAATGCATCTAGTGAGAGAAGTAGAACTATATGGCAAAGTTTTTAAGATGGATGTATCCTTTTAAGATAACACTCTAATTTGATCAATTTTGCAAAATAAAATGCATGCTCAAAATTGGAAAACACAGAGTTAGAAAAATCACCTTTGAAGATCAAATTCTGCTCACCCGGTGGACGATATGCAACACGAACACTTTGTGGACCACCTCTAGTGTCTTCCCTACTATCCTCAGGCCGTGGAACGGATTGTGGGATCCTAGATTGAGAGAATTTGGAAGAAGAGTCCTCAAAGGTAAAAAAACTGAGAATTCAAAGAATTTTGCGAAATTCATCAAATCTCCTCAAATCTCCTTTAAATAAAGCTTCATTAAGCTAAAGTGACAACACATGAGTGATAAGGATAATTGAAGAAGGAGGTGGCTAATTTTGGGTAATTTTGAGTGTGACTAAGGTTGAGAAATTTGGCAACTTGAATTCAAGATAAACCTTGAATTTCTTCCTTTTTTTCTTTTTTCTTTTTTCTTTTAATATAAAATTGATTTTAAATTAAAATTAATTAAATTAATTAATTAATTAATTTCTTTATTTAATTAATTAATTTAAATAAATAATTTATTTAATTAATTTTTAATTTAATTTAATATCAAATATTAAATTAAATAAATTGCCCAATCCCGATTTCAAAATTGATTTTCTAAACATGAATCTTTATTCATGTTATAGACCGATCTAATATTTAAATCATATTTAAATATGTACACCTCTTCTTAATCATAGTTTAATTCATAATTAAGCTATGATATACTAAATATATCACATATAATTAACGCTTTCTCCCAAAATCGAATTTGAACAATTCAAATTCTTTTCTCTCAAAATGTTACAAGGCTTAGTTCGAGCTAGTAAGGAGGACCTAATGGACCTACAGATCATGAGCTCCAACGATACGAAATTAACCAACCAAACTCTTTAGCCTAGCTAATCAACATTCGTTAACCACCGAGACATTGCACTAAAGTCGGTGGATGCACTCTCCTCATCTGTAGATATATTTCGTCCAATCGATATAACCATGATTAGTAAGTTGATCCTTCACAAAGTTGTTCAGTAATTACAATCGGGTCAAATAAACCGTTTTACCTCGTAATTACTTATTGTTTCTTAAGTCCCACCGATCCTCTAATGAACAAGCGGTTTGTAGTCCAACCAACAAATCGAATCTCTCGGGCCAATGAGAGAGGTGTGCCTTTGTTCATGACCCGAGTCAACACCGATGGAGATCGGATCTCCTTGAGCAGCGGAAACGTGTTTTGGAATCGTAATTGCTTGTTTATTTTGGTTAAACACAAATACCAGTACATTGAAAAAAATACAGAGATAAGCATACGTTTCTAATCTAATTAGACATGGATATAATCATGCAAACATGCTAATACAATAAGCAAATCTAAAAGAAAGAGGTTAGTTACCTTTGTAGACACAAATTACCAGCAACAACTCTTTGCTTCCTATTTCCTCAGCAACACAGGAACTGGAGAATTTCTTCTCTGTTTTCTCCAATAAGACAACACCAAAATTGAAAACCTCCTATGACTCTGAGTTTCTACTTAGATCTTCCTTGGTGGGAAGGATCCAACAATTGAAATGTTGTAGGGATAAGGACCCTCCACATATCTCCACATTGGTATGATATTGTCCACTTTGGGCATAAACCCTCATGACTTTGCTTTTGGTTTCACCCAAAAGGCCTCATACCAATGAAGATACTATCCCTCACTTATATACCCATGATCTTCCCCTTCTCTAGCTGATGTGGGACTTTGGTCGCACTCCCAACAATCCTCCCCTCGAACAAAGTACCAACCGAGCCTCTTCTCAAATAGTCATCTATCCGCCTAGCTCTTATCCTGGCCAACTCCTATACCCGGAGGACACCGCCAGCCCAGACCAACTCCTTTTACTCGGAGCACACCGCCTATCCAATAGAGCTCTCTACCACGGATCTCCACCATGACTACACTTCAAGGCTCGCCTCCTTTGTTCGGCACCCGAGGATTCTATCGATCACGGCTCAGGGGCATGAGTCTGATACCACTTGTAGGGATAACGACCCTCCACATATCTCCACATTGGTATGATATTGTCCACTTTGGGCATAAACCCTCATGGCTTTCCTTTTGGTTTCACCCAAAAGGCCTCATACTATTGAAGATACTATCCCTCACTTATATACCCATGATCTTCCTCTTCTCTGGCCGATGTGGGACTTTGGTCGCACTCCCAACAAATGTAAGGGAAATTAGAGAGAGAGTATTTCCAAAAGCAATTCCAAATTGCATAAATGATCGAACAACTAAAACCTCTCTTCTTCGAGAGGTTATGCGAGAGGAGTTCTTCCCCCCACTCCCTATCGATAGGGAGTTAGTGGGGAAGAAGGGAACGTGCCCTCCTGATACGTTCCCATTAATTAATTATTAATTAAATCAAATTTAATTAATTATTTAATTAAATATCATATATTTAATTAATCTTAAATCATATTTAATCAATTTCTCCTCTAATCTATAGTTTTAATGCACATCTCATGCACATTAAATTTTAACTTATAGTTTTCAGATATGAATCATATTCACATTTGAATTTAATATTTGAACTCATTCAAATATTTAATTCTCTCATATAATTTAATATGAATCATATTCATATTAAATTTATAATATATAGTTCCAAAACTATATATTATATCGTATCTCTATACATTAAATTTATTCCCTAATGAATTTTAACATTTCAAATTCAAACGATCTAAGACCCCTTTACGAGCTAGAAGGTGGACCTGATGGATCTACAGATCAGAAGCTCCAACGATACGAGATTATTCGGTTAATCTCATTAACCTCCTAATCAACATTCGTTAACTACGGGAACACTCCACTAAAGTCCCGCAGCTGCACTCTTCTCACTGCAGTTATATTTCTGTGTCCAGAAAATTGACCAATAGCAACAAGTCAATCCTTCACGAATGTTCGTAACACTAGTTAGGTCAAATTACCGTTTTACCCCTGGGTTACATCTTGTACCTTAAGTACCAGTGCTCCTCTAATGAACAATTTGTTTGTGGTCCTACCAACAAACAAAAGTCTCTCTCGGGCTAATGATAGGGTCGGACTCTTTGTGCAAGTCCCGGAGACACAACTTAAGGGAACATTCATCTACTTACCCTAATAGGCGGGAAGGAGTGAATTCCATCTTGTTAGGCTAAGTTCCCAACTCCTCACTCGGTCTTGTCCCTAAGAAGGTAGGCATATTGAGTTGTCGAATCTGACCACTCTCACCCATACTAGTCAAAGGACAATCCCTCGCAAACAGGAGTTCGTAACCCGCTCAGGATTGAGATCAAGTTGCCTAGGCCATCCTAGTGAAATAGAAACATAACTAGTTAACGGAGTTACATCTAGTGGTTACTATTTCGCGGTCCGATCTTATGTAATCTCATTACATAGGATATCCCCACTCACATGTCATCTACACGAACACGTTAGGATCACATTGTTTGTATCATATACAAACTAGGCCACATCCATAGTTTTAACAGGGTAAGGTACCCAAACCTTATCCCCTTACTATAGACCTTTTAGGTCGTATCTCGAACCGAGATCCTTTTTATGTACACTACATTCAGTTAAAGATACATTTTACAGCCTTGGATGTTTAGTTTATTAGATTTAGGGTTAAAACAATGGCAATATTGTAAATAACGAACAATAACACTTTATTGAAGTAATAACAGTTTATTACAATAATTAGAACAAAATTACAAACTACGAGTTTTAAGGCACAACCCCCAACAAACACTTAAGGGAACAACCTCTCTACTAATCCCTAAAGCGGTAGGAGTGAATTCCATCTTGCGAGAACTATGTTCCCAAAGCTATGTACTCGGCCTTATCCACCGAAATGGGAGGCTTATTGAGTCGGCAATCTCGGGCCACTCTCACCCATGCAAATCTAAGGATAATTCGAATAAACAGAAGTTCATAGCACGCTAAGGATTAAGATCGAGTTACCTAGGTCATCGTATGAATATAGTCAGTTAAGACAGTAAACAGAGTTATAAAGTCTAAGTGACTATTTCGCGGTCTAGTCTTATGCAAAGTCATTGCATAGGACACCCCCACTCGCATGTCTCCACATGAACGATTCAGGATCACATTGTTTGTACTTTACGAAGTGAGTCGCACCCATAGTGTCCCCAGGATAAGGTACCCAACCCCATCCCTATACTATAGACCATTCTGGCTATAACTTGAACTTGATCCACTTTTATGTCCCACATAAAGTTCAAGTATTCATCCTATAACCAAGGGTTCTTTATTGGATTAAAGTTATAAAATACACAATTCACTTTATTCAATAACACCTTTACTGAAAAAATATCAATAACAACTTTATTGTAATATAGAATGTACATTCAGTTTACAAAACCATGGGTTTTAGGACATAAAACCCAACAAACTCCCACTTGGACTAAAATGTCAGTGGAGCCAAACATGTTGAGCAAGAAAACTACCCTACTGTACAACCCGTAGTCCTATACTCTCTAGGGGTCCTTCAAACACTTTAGCCGTGAGGGGTTTTGTAAACGGATCAACAATGTTGTGCTACGAAGCAATCTGCGTGACAGTCACGTCTTCTCATTGCACAATCTCCCTGATGAGATGATATTTGCGCTCAATATGCTTTTCACGCTTATGGCTTCTAGGTTCTTTAGAATTTGCCACTGCACCACTATTATTACAATAAAGAGAGATAGGCAAATTCATATTTCGAACAACTTCTAAATCAACTAAGAACTTCCTAAGCCATACAACCTCTTTCATGCTTCACAAGTTGCGACGCACTCAACCTCCATGGGAGAGTAAACAATACAACCTTGCTTTATACTCCTCCAAACTATAACTCATCTATTAAGAGTGAACACTGATCCCGATGAGGATTTCCTCGAATCTACATCAGTCTAAAAATCAGAGTCAGTGTATCCTAAAGGATCAAATTCTTTGCGTCATACACAGACATATAGTCCCTCGTTCTCCTAAGATACTTGAGAATATTCTTTACGACAATCCAATGATCATATCCTGGATTGGACTGATATCTGCTGACAATTCCCACTGCGTAGCATCGGATCGAGTACATAACATGGCATACATCAGACTACCGACAATAGATGCATAGGGAATGCGTCTCATATCTTTAACTTCTTGAGTTGTCGTAGGACATTATTCCTTCGACAAATGAATTCCATGTCTGAAAGGTAATGATCCCTTCTTGGAATTCTGCATCTTATATCTAACCAACATTTTGTCAATATAAGATGTCTGAGACACTGCTAGTGTTTTGCTCTTGTGATTCCAAACAATTTCGATTCCAAGGACAAACTAAGCCTCTCTCAAATCTTGCATTTGGAATTTCGTCGCCCGCCATTGCTTAACGCCAGTCAGGAATCCTGCATCATTTCCAATGAGCAGGATATCGTCTATGTATAAGACTAAGGAAGCTACAGTGGTATGACTATCTTCTTGTAGACACAAGGCTCGCCAATATTTTGTTCAAAGCCACAAGATTTGATTGCATTATCAAATTTTATATTCCAGGATCTAGATGCTTATTTCAATCCATAGATGGATCGTTTAAGCTTGCAAACCTTTTGCTCTTGACCCTGAACTATGAACCCTTATGGTTGATCCATATAGATACTCTCTTCAAGATTGCCATTTAGGAAAGTTGCTTGAAATCCATTTGCCAAATTTCATAATCATAAAATGTGGCAATGGACAAGAGTATTCTAATGGACTTAAGCATGGCAACAGGGGAGAAGGTTTCTTCGTAGTCCACCCTTTCCCGCTGGGTATAACCTTTTGCCACAAGTCGAGCCTTAAAGGTTTACACTTTACTAGCTTGGCTCATGTCCTCTTGTAGATCCACTTACAATTGATAGGTCTTCCACCATCTGGTTGATCGACAAGTTTCCAGACTGAATTGAAGTACATTGACTCCATCTCGAGATCCATGACTTTAATCCACTAGTCCCTATCTATGTAATTCATTGCCTTTTTATAGGTCAATGAATCCTCAATGCCATCATCAGGTATGACGACCTGGGTTTCAGTCAAACCTATATAACGGTCGGGTTGTCTAACATCCCTCTCACTACGTCGAGGCATACTCAACTCTTGAGAAGGACCAACTTGATCAAAAACTTATGTTGATTTATCTGTAGCTTCCCTAGAAATTTCCCTCAAGACAATTCTACTACGAGGCCGATGATCTCTCATGTGGTCTTCCTCTACGAATGTGGCATTTGTCGACACAAACACCTTGTGCTCCTTAGGATCATAGAACATACCATCTTTTGTTTCCTTGGAGTATCCTATGAATAGGCATAATTTTGTACGATGTTCCAATTTCTTTGGATTGGACATCAGCACATGTGCTGGACACCCCCAAATCCTAAAGTGCTTTAAACTACCTTTACACCCTTTCCATAACACATAGGGTTTTTCTGAAACACTCTTCGAGGGAACCATGATCAAAATATATGCAACATCTTGTACTGCATATCCCCAAAACGAACTAGGCAGTTGACCATAGCTCATCATGGATCGAACCATGTCTAACAGGGTTCTGTTTCTCCTCTCAGATACATCGTTCTGTTGAGGTGTACCGTGCGCTGAGAGTTGGGATACGATTCCATGTTCTATTAGATAGTCTTGGAATCTCAAATCCATATACTCTCCACCACGATATGATCGAAGTGTTTTAATCGTTTTACCTAATGTGTTCTCAACCTCTGCCTTATACTCCTTGAACTTTTCAATGGTTTTAGACTTATGATGCATTAGGTAAAGATAGTCATACTTTGAATAATCATCAATAAAACTGATGAAATATTCATACCCTCCTCGTGCCTTGACATTCATAGGAACACATAGATCCGAATGCACGAGTTCCAAGGGTTCTTTAACCCTATAACCTTTTTCAAAAAAAATGTTGTTTAGTCATTTTTCCCATAAACTCATTATTGTTTTGCAACGATACTTCAGTGAATCAGAGCAATCGCTTCCGAGGGGCAGTCAATCACTCATTCACTGAACTAAGACATTCTTGACTAAATGCTAATACCGGAATAACTCTTATTCCTATACCATTCTAGTTATCGCTACTTTGGTCAAGAATTTACTAACACTTAACAATTCTTGTAAGTGTGATCCCCCATTTTCAAACCATAGAGATCGACCCCAACAATGCTACCGAATTGGAAAGTCAAAGCTGGGAATGGACTTATGAGACCATATCCATTTCTGGAGTTTGAGTTGTTTCGAAACCCATGTTACATTCCTCCGAATGGATGGTGCTACTTCGAGCAACATGCAGGCGGAACATGAGAATCTCACGGTCCAACCTAATGGAGGAGACCGTAGGATGTGTTGACACACTTCCTTCTCCCACTTACTATAAATACTTTCTCCATTCACCTTGCTTTTAATTTATGCAAACACCATCTGAATGGGGATGCCCTATTGACATCACGAGGCTGAGCATAAATCTCACGGCGTGAATTTCGCTGAAATTAATATATCATATATGATGGAATCTAGATCCCAATTGCACAGTGGAAGTTAATTGGATAAAAAATGAAGGGAATGAAAATCTCGCAGTGGAAAACAACATGAAACGTCGTGGTCTTTGTTGTGCAACTGATTTCTTAAAATTGAATTTAACACTTAAATCCTAGGCTAAACATGCTGTAAAAGAGAAGAAAATAGTGAGTGAAACTACTTACTTGTTGAAGAACACTTCTTCGATGTTTTCTTCTCCGGTCACGAACACTTCGTACCAACGATCTCTACAACGATCTCTCGAACCGAACTATTGGACACCTCAAAAGCTTTTCTCGGATGTTCTTGATAGGTAGAGGGAGAGGTTTGGGACTCCCTTTGGTTTTGGGTTGGAGAGAATTTGGTAGAGAGAAACTTGAGAGAGTTTGAGAGAATGAGAGAGTTCTTGGAATTGGATTTCCAAAAAATGAATGAATTCTCACTAAAGGCTTCTTGCAAAGCCTTTAAATAATGGTGAGAGGTGGAATCAATTCCTTTCCTTGGTTCATCTTCAATGCTGAAAATTCCTGAATGGGTATCTGTTACATTCTTCTTTCACACAAGTAAAAGCTTCTCAATCATCGAGGGCAATTGGCAAGAAGGATTTGGGGGCAATATGCTCATTTTTAGATTTCTCAACAAAAGAACTTTGTAATTCTCTCAATCTTCTCTCAATTCTCTCCTCCTTTCACCAAAAAGGAGTCCCACCTACTCTCCTTCTACCAAAAAGAGAACAATCGAGAAACCTTTCAGAGGTTTCTGGGTTACTCGTCGTTCGAGGAGATCGAGTTCGTTGAGATCGTGTTTGCGAAGAGTTCGTGACCGGAGGAGGAAAACGTGAAGACCGTTTCTTCAACAAGTAAGTAATTCTTACTGTTTTTTTCTTCTAAAAACATGTTTAATCTAGTTTTTATGTGATAAAAATAATTTTAAGAATACGTTTTTCACAACAATACCACGACGATTAATCGCTTTTCCGCTACGTGGGATTTTCATTCCCTACATTCTAAATTGCTCATTGAAGTATTATGTTTAAGTGTTTCTTGTGATTGCCAAAATTTTCTCTTAAATCTTTGAGGCTTGAATCAAATGTATGTATAAGAACAATCTCATGTTTAGTTCTATTTTTGCTCGGGGCTAGCAAAAGTTTAAGTTTGGGGGTATTTGATAGCACAAAAAATGTGTTATCGTTAGGCTTAATTATTGCTAGTTTTATGTTAATTTCAAAGCTTTGACGTGTTTTAATCATTGAATATTAGGTTAAGAGCTTAAACAGAACATTTGAAGACATTATGGATCAATCGGGATCAAATCGAGGCTTTTTGGAGCTTAAAATAATATCAATTAGAAGTAAAAGGACCAATCCAAGCTAGTAGACCCGAGGTGATTGCGTTGCAACGCCATGCAAAGCGTTGCAACGCCGTGATTGCTGCTTTGATGCATTGAAGAGTCATGTCGATAGTGTTGCAACGTTGCCTTGCAGCGTCGCAATGCTATCTCGATAAGAAGACTAGTATGAAGGGTCGTGGTGAGGGTGTTGCAACGCTGCTTTGCAGTATCGCAATGCCAGATCGATAGAGAGACGCGCGCTTAGGGTAGCGGCGTTGCAACGCTGCCCTCAGTATTGCAACGCTGCCGAGACTTTCCTTATATGCCAGCTGCCTAGGGCAGAGCGTTGTAACGCTGTCCCTAGCGTTGCAATGCTGTGCCGAGAAACCTTATAAATAGAACATGATTTCTTCTTGCAAAGGGAGCCGAATTTGATAGTCTTTGCACCCTTATTTCGAAATACACTCTGTAAGAAGAGAAAAGTGAGCATTCCTTGGAAGCCAAAGCATTCGTGGAGGTTCGAGATCGCGACGGGAGCTCGGAGACGAGGGCCCGACATCGACACATAAGTTTATTTCCTCTTTCTATCAGATTGTAACATCGTTCTAAGATGTTTTCTACATTTTTAGTTTTGTTTTATTGTGATTTAAAGTGGCTAAAAGTTGGTGTTAGGATTTGATTTGCTTCTTTAAGACTTATTTGCTTATGTATTGAACTATGTTTTGATATTTATTTTTGGCAATTTGTTCTTCAATTCTTTAATCTTGTTGGTTTAAGTGGACTCGTGAGAAAAAGCTTAGATAAGAGCAAAATTTTCAAATCTTTTAGAAGTCTGGCATGAGAATGACCTAGAAGTCTAGGGGAAACACATAAAGAAGTTGCTTAATGTCGTGCATGCTTTTAGATTCATACGGAGACTATAGCATTTATTGTGTGTGCGAGGCTCACTAAGAATCGAGAGATTTTCTTGAGTATCTTACTTCTTGTTTATAAATTCATCATGTTAGTTCATTCCATGTGTTAAATAAGTGTTAACTTGTGAAGTCAAACTCTTCCAAATCTATCATATTCGTGACTCCACTTGTTTGTTTATCTTTTATCTTTGTTTTCACCATCTATTCATGTTTTGTTACTTTAGCTAAAATTGAGAATTAATATCTTGGTAATTAATTAATCTAGAAAACCATTCCTGAGGACGATACTTAGAATTTTAAATCACTATACTAAAACTTGACCCGTACACTTGCGGTATTGTAATATAATTTTACGCAACAGTGATCCTAAAGTGTTCGTGTAGATGACATGTGAGTGGGGATATCCTATGTAATGAGATTACATAAGACCGGGCTGCGAAATAGTAACCACTAGGTGTAACTCCGTTGACTAGTTAGGTTTCTATTTCACTTGGATGACCGAGGCAACTTGAACTCAATCCTGAGCAGGTTACGAACTCATGTTTGGGAGGGATTGTACTTTGATTAGTATGGGTGAGAGTGGCCAGATTCGCCGACTCAATATGCCTACCTTCTTGGGACAAGACTGAGTGAGCGGCTGGGGACTTAACTTAGCAAGATGGAATTCACTCCTTTCCACCTACTAGGGTAAGTAGATGAATGTTCCCTTAAGTGGTGTCTCCAGGACTTGAACAAAGGGCCCGAGCCTCTCATTGGCTTGAGAGGGACTTCTGTTTGTTGGTAGGAACACAAACAAATTTTTCATTAGAGGAGCTTTGGTACTTAAGGTAAAAGATGTAACCTAGGGATAAAAAGGTAATTTGATCCAACTGGTGTTACGAACATTCGTGAAGGATTGACTTACTGCTATTGGTCAATATCTGTGGACACAGAAATATATCTGCAGTGAGAAGAGTGCAACCGCGGGACTTTAGTGGAGTGTTCCCGCAGTTTACGAATGGTGATTAGGAGGTTAATGAGATTAACCGAATAATTTCATATCGTTGGAGCTTCTGATCTGTAGGTCCATTAGGTCCACCTTCTAGCTCGTAAAGGGTTCTTAGATCGTTTGAATTTGAAATGTTCAAATTAAATTAGAGAATAAATTTAATGTATATAGATACGTTATAATATAAAGTTTTGGAACTTTATATTATAAATTTAATGTGAATATGATTCATATTAAATTATATGAGAGAATTAAATATTTGAAAGAGTTCAAATATTAATTTAAATGTGAATGAGATTCATATTTAAAATCATAGGCTAGAATTTAATGTGCATAAGATATACATTAAAACTATAGGTTAAAAAGGGAAGTTGATTAAATGAGATTTAATCATTAATATATAACTCAAATATAAGATATTTGATTAATTGATTTAAGAATCAATTAATTGTTTTAATTAAATATGGTTTAATTAAATAAAGTTATATATATATAATTAAATTAGTTTAGTTATATTAATTAATTTGATTAATTAATTAAATAAATAAATAAATAAAAGTTTGTGTCAAAGTGACATGTTCCCCACGTCTATCCCTTCTCCCCATCGACAGGGAGTGGGGATGTTCCCTTCTGGTTTCATCTTCTTACTGTGAGAAGAAGATGGTTGATTGATCAATTTAATTGACCGAGAAATTCCTTCTCTCTAAAAAATTCCCTTCTCTACAAAAGTGTTGAACGATTTCCACAAAACCTAGATCTAAGTGGAATCCAGAGGATAGGAGGTTTTCCATGTGGTTGGTGTCCTGTTGGAAAAAGAAGAACAGAGGAGTTTAACTTTCTGTATTGTTGTGCAATTTTGGAGCAAGGAGTTGTTGTGCTGCAAATTGAAACTACAAAAGTAATATTTCGAATTCCCTTTTAGTTTAGAACCTTTACAACATGTTTGTATGCTTAAATCCATGCTTTAATTAGATTAAATTGCTTGTTCTCTGTATTTTACGAATGTACTGGTATTTGGAATAAAACAAAACAAGCATGCAAATTGTTGCGTAAAATTATATTGCAATACACATGCAAAGTGTGCTGGTCAAGTTTTAGTATAGTGATTTTAGAGTTCCAAGTATCGTCCTCGGGAATGGGTTTATAGATTAATTAATTACCAAGATAATAATCTCAATTTTAGATAAATTAACAAAACATGGATAGATTATGAAAACAAAGATAAAGGATAAACAAATAAATGGAGACACGAATATGATAGATTTGGAGGAGAGTGACTTTACAAGTTAACTTATTTAACACATGCAATGAACTAACATGATGAATTTATAAACAAGAAGTAAGATACTCAAGAAAATCTCGATTCTTAGTGAGCCTCGCACGCACAATAAATTCTAAAGTCTCTTTATGAATTTTAAAAGCATGCACGACATTAAGCAACTTTTTAATGTGTTTCATTTAGACTTCTAGGTCATTCTCATGCCAGACTTCTAAGAGTTTTGAAAACTTTGCTCTAATCTAAGTTTCTTTCTCTCGAGTCCACTTAAACCAACAAGATCAAAGAATTGAAGAACGAATTGCCAAAAATAAATATCAAAACACAGTTCAATACAATAGCAAATAAGTTTTAAACATACGAATCAAATCCTAACTATAACGTTTAGCGACTATAAATCACAATAAAATCAAGCTAAAGTTATAGAAAACGTCTTAGAACGATGATACAATCTAAAAGAAAGAGATAATAAACTTATGTGTCGATGTCGGTCCTTCGTCCCCGAGCTCCCGTCACAATCTCGAACCTCCACAAAAGCTTTGCCTCCCAAGGAATGCTCACTTTTCTCCTCTTAGAGAGTGTATTTCGAATTTAGGGTGCAAATACTATCAAGTTTGGCTCCCTTTGAAAGAAGAGAAAGTGTTCTATTTATAAGAGTGTCGGCGGCGTTGCAGCGTTGTGCCCCTAAGCGCGTAGCAAATATGGAAGCATTGGCAGCGTTGCAATGTCGCTACCCTAAGCGCGCGCCTCTCTATCGATCTGGCGTTGCGACGCTGTAAAGCAGCGTTGCAACGCCCTCGCCACGGTCCTTCACGTTAGCTTTCTTATCGAGATAGTGTTGCAACGCTGCAAGGCAGCGTTGCAACACTATCGACATGATCCTTCTATGCACAAAAGCAACAAGCTCAATGTTGCAATGCCATTACCTCGGGTCTACTAGCTTGGATTGGTCCTTCTACTTCCAATTGATATTATTTTAAGCTCCAAAAAGCCTCGTTTCGATCCCAAGTGATCTAAAATGTCTCCAAATGTTCTGTTTAAGCTCTTAACCTGAAATTTAATGATTAAAACACATAAAAGCCCTGAAATTATCATAAGACTAGCAATAAATAAGCCTAAGGATAACACATTTTATGTGCTAACACAAATCGATCTCTTATCACGTTTTCGCCGCTCACGGGAGATCTCCATCAACCTTAAACATCTAAAATGCAGCACCTTGTTCCTCTGAGAAATTCGTTCAGAATGCCCAACACCAAAACTCCTTTTTGGGTTAAACAGAGAACACCACTAAAAGAATTAACCTCCTATTCTCTGAGTATTTAGATTTAAGGTTTATGGGAACCTATGATTTTGGGAAGGAATTGAGAGAGAGTTTTGGTAGAGAGAATTTTCTAAAAACAATACAAAGCGGAGTTCTCTAATCAATTAGCTAACCTCCTTCTCCCACACTTTACGCCTTTATCGGCTGAGTGAGGGAGAATATGAAGGAGAGACACGTTCCCCACTTCATCGATTAATTAATTAATCAATTAATCAATTAACTAATTAATATTAAATCATATTTAATAAATACCTAATTAAATCATATTTAATTAAATATATTTTACATAACCTAAAGTTTTAATTACTTTAATCAAATCATATTTAATTAAGTTAATTAAATTTACAAATTAATTAATTTTGTAATTAATTAATTCATAAATTAAATATCATATATTTAATTTAGGTTATGAATGATTAAATCATATTTAGCCACACTCCCTTTAACCTATAGTTTTAATGTGCTTCTTATGCGCATTAAATTATAACCTATAGTTTTTAATATGAATCCTATTCAATTTAAAACAACATTTAAACTCCTTCAAATGTTTTATTCTCTCATAAATATACTTTGTATTGTATTCAAAATAAATTTATACTATAAAGTTTTAATCTGCATAAAAACTTTATATTATAATGTATCTCCATACATTAGACTAAATCCCAAAGTAAATTTAAACAATTCAAATTCTAATGAATATCTAGTAATCTAAGAACCCTTTACGAGCTAGGGAGTGGACCTAATTGACCTACAGATCAGAAGCTCCAACGATACAAGATTAATAGGTTAATCTCATTAACCGACTAATCAACATTCGTTTCTTCTTGAGAACACTCCACTAAAGTCCATGATTGCACTCTTCTCCATGCGGATATGTTTCTATCTCCATTGTTGCGTAAAATTTGCAATATCACAAGTGTACGGGTCAAGTTTTAATATAGTGATTTGAGTTCCAAGTATCGTCTTCAGGAATGGTTTTCTAGATTGATTAACTACCAAAATACTAATCCTTAATTTTATCTAAAGGAATCAAAATTTGTCAAAGGTGAATTAAAAATAGAAATTAAACATACAAGTGGAGATACGAATATGATAGAAACATTAGGAGAATTGATTTCATTAGTTATTTCCTTATTTTAACACATGAAATTGACTATGGTTGTGAGATTATAAACAAGAAGTTAAAGATATTCAAAAGACTCTCTCGAGCTCTAGTGATTCTCATTCATAGCGATAAATCCTAAGTCTCCTTATAGATTTTAAAAGCATGCAAGGCATTAAGCAACTTCTTAAAACGTTTCCCAACGAACCCTTCACTATCATGTAAGGATTTACTAAGGGTCTTGGCAATTTTAATCTAATCTATGTCTATTTCTCTTGAAATCAACTTAAATAAATAATAACATACTAATCTTGGCCAGAGAAAAACAGGCATTAAGTATGAACTACCAAAAATAACTCAGCACAACCAAAAGTTCAACCCAATACTAAAATAAGTTCATAACTAACTACATCAATCCCCTAACTATGGAAATTAGCTACTCATAATCAGCATAAAAACATGCTAAATCCATAAAAAATCTATAAATTAAACTAAACTACAAACTAAGAGGAAGAGAAAGAAAACTCGTCGGTGTCGATGTCGGTCTTCGTCTCTGAGCTCCCTTCACTATCTCAGGCCTCCACTCTCGTGTTTGGCCCTCAAAGAATCCTCTTCTGCTCCTTTTAGAATGAGTATTTCAAAAATAAGTATAAGAATCTAACAAATCCGACTCTCCTTTTACATTGCACAACATAATGTATATATAGGAATTATCGACACGGCGTTGCAACCCTCGGCACAACGTTGCAATGCTGTGCCCTAGGCACCAATTAAATAAGGAAAGATTGCGCAGCGTTGCGACGTCGTGCACAATGTTGCAACGCTGCGACCATAGTTCGCACACAACATCATCGAAACGACGTTGCGACGCTACAAAGAAGCATCCCAACGCTGCCACCACGGGTCTTCTAGGCCAAACACCTGCGAGTTAGGCGTCTCAACGCCCTGGGCTCGGGTCCAAAAGCTTGTTTTACTCCTCTTCTTCTATTTGCTTCACTTTTTATGCTCCAATAGCCTCAATTTGAGCCTGAATACTTCAATATCTCTCCAATTGCTCCATTATTGTTCGTAATCTGAAATTTAATAGATTAACACGTAAAAGCCCTGAAATCAATCGAAAACTAGCAAAATATAAGCCTAAGGATAACACATTTTGTGTGCTATCATCCATGGATAACGACCAATAACAACAAGTCGATTCTTCACGAGTGTTCGAAACACCATCTGGGTCAAATTACCATTTTACCCTTGGGTTATATCTTTTACCTTAAGTACAAGTGCTCCTCTAATGAACTACCTGTTTATGGTCCTACCAATAAACAGAAGTCCCTCTCGGGCCAGTGTGAGTGTCTAACCCTTTGTTAAAGTTCCGAAGGAAATACTTAAGGGACCACTCATCTTCTAACCCTAAAATCGAGAAGGAGTGAATTCCTTCTTGCTTGGTTAAGTCCCCAGCTGCCTGCACGGTTTGTTCCCAATAAGGTAGGCTTATTGAGTCGGCGTCTCAGGCCACTCTCACCCATACTAGTCAAAGGATTGAGATCAAGTTGCCTAGGTCATCCTATTGAAATAGAAACCCTAACTAGTCAACGGAGTTACATCTATTGGTTACTATTTCGCGGTCCGGTCTTGTGTGATCTCATCACATAGGATATCCCTACTCACATGTCGTCTACACAAACACATTGGATCACTGTGTTTGTATCATTTACAACGTGGACCACATCCATAGTGTCACCAGGATAAAGTACCCAACCTCATCCCTATACTATAGACCCTTTAGACTGATTCTCGAATCGTGATCCTCATATGTCCTCTACATACAGTTCAAGAGACATACAAAAACCTAGGATGTTCGTTTATTGATTTTGGGTTAATATAAGGCAATATATATAAATTATAAAAACCAACAACACTTTATTGAATTAAATAGAACAAGAGATACAAACTACGAGTTTTAGGACATAAAACCCAACAAACTCCAACTTGAACTAAAATCCTAGTCTAGTGGAGTACATACAATTCAGAATAGTGGGTACCTAAATACAATAAACTAGGGCATCCTTATACCAATTACATATCTCCCACTTGCCCTAGATTACACTATGTATAAATCTCGTAGACCCAGACTCTCTAGATGACCCTCGAACACTTTAGCCATGAGAATCTTTGTAAAAGGATCATCAATGTTGTGCTCTGAAGCGATCTTGGTGACTATTACGTCTCCTTGTTGCACTAACTCACGAATGAGATGATATTTCCTCTCGATGTGCTTCCCTCGTTTGTGGCTACGAGGTTCTTTAGAATTGGCTACCGCACCATTGTTGTCACATTATAAAATGATAGGTAATTCCATATTTGGAACGACTTCTAAATTAGTTAAGAACTTCCTTAGCCAAACAACCTCTATAGCTGTTTCACAAGCAGCTACATACTCAACCTCCATTGTGGAGTCTGCGATGCATCCTTACTTAATGCTCCGCCATACTATAGCTCCCCCGTTAAGGGTGAACACTAATCCTGATGTAGTTTTCCTATAATCCTTATCGGTCTGAAAATCAGAGTCAGTGTATCTTGTAAGGATCAAATCCTTAGACCCGTACACTAGCATATAGTGCCTCGTTCTCCTTAGATACTTGAGGATGGTTTTAATTGTGGTCTAGTGGTCTAACCTGGATTGGTGGTACCACTGACTATTCTCACAACATAACAAATGTCTGACCTCGTGCATAACATAACATACATTAGGCTACCTACAATCGAGGAATAGGGAATACGTCTCATATCCTCAAGTTCTTGAGGTGTCTTAGGATACTATTCCTTAGACAGATAAATTCCATGCCTGAAGGGCAATAAACCCGTCTTGGAATTCTGCATCGAATATCGAACCAACATTTTGTCGATATAGGATGCTTGAGACAAGGACAGCGTTCTGTTCTTGAGATTCCTCAGAATTTGAATCCCAAGAACATATTGCACCTCTTCCAAATCTTTTATTTGAAATTGGGTCGCTAGTCATTTCTTTATGTTAGTGAGGTATCCTACATCATTCCCAATGAGTAGGATATCATCCACATAAAGTACTAAGAAAGCTACTTTATCGTTGATGATCCTCTTGTATACATAAGGCTCATCAATGTTCTGGTAAAAAACATAAGACTTGATCGAAACATCAAATCTTATGTTCCAAGATCTGGAAGCTTGCTTCAACCCATAAATGGATCGATTAAGCTTGCAAACTTTTTGCTCCTGACCTTGGGTTATGAACCCTTCGGGCTGAGACATATAGATAATCTCATCAAGATTACCATTTAAAAAAGAAGTCTAGACGTCCATTTGTCATATTTCATAGTCATAAAACGTGGCTATGGACAAGAGAATCCTTATAACCTTTAACATAACAACAGGGGAAAAAATTTCTTCATAATCAACCCTTCCTTTTGGGTAAAACCTTTTACTACGAGTCTAGCCTTAAAGGTTTGTACCTTTTCGGTTGCATCTCTCTATCTCTTATAGATCTATTTATACCTTATGGGTCTTACTCCTTCAGGTTGGTCTACAAGTTCCCATACTGAATTGAAGTACATTGACTCCATTTCAAGGTCCATGGCTTTGATCCATTGGTCCTTATCTACGTGTCATTCATTGCTTGTTTATAAGACAATGGATCCCCTATGGCATCATCGGGTATGACAACCTGAGTTTTAGTTAAACCCAAGTAGCAGTTAGGTTGTGAAAGAACCCTCCAACTGCGTCGAGGCATTCCCAACGATTAAGAAGAACGAGACTAACTTGATTTATTGGCTTCTTCATCAACCCTTGACGAAGGTACAACTTGGACAACAACTCTTGTTGACTCTTCAGTAGCTTCATTTAGTACCATTTGCTACATGGTTTATGGTTCTCATGTGGTCTTCCTCCAAGGAAGTGGCATTTGTCGATACAAGTACCTTGTTTTCTTGTGGGTCATAGAAAAGACCACCTCTCGTTTCCTTGGGATAACCTACAAATGGCATAATCTTTAACGAGGTTCCAGTTTCTTTGGATTTATCACTAGCACGTGTGCATGACAACTTGAAATTCTAAAGTGACGCAAACTTGGTTTACGCCCCTTCCATAACTCAAAAGGTGTTTCAAAAACACTTTTTGATGGAGCGATGTTCAAGATTTGAAGCTGCGATCTCTCTTGCATAACCTCATAACGAGTCAGGCAATTGAGCATAGCCCATCATTGAACGAACCATGTCTAACAAGGTTCTATTTCTCCTTTTCGACACACCATTCTATTGTGGTGTGTTAGCGCGAGAAGTTGTGATTGGATTCCATGTTCTATCAAATAGATCTAGAATCTCAAGTCCATTTACTCTCCATCTCGATCGGATCGAAGTGTTTTTAATGGTTTTTCCTAATGCATTCTCAGCTTCAGTCTTAAACTCTTTGAACTTTTCAAGAGCTTCAAACTTATGTTGCATTAGGTATAAATAACCATACCTCGAATAATCATCTATAAATTAGATGAAGTATTTCTACCCTCCTCTTGCCCTTACATTCATTGGACCACAAAGGCCCGAATGTATAAGTTCTAAGAGCTCTTTGGCTCTATAACCTTTTCCTGTAAAAGGTCTTTTAGTCATTTTACCTTCTAGAAAGGATTCACATGGAGGTAAAGAATCATCTTCTAACTCATTTAGAAGTCTATTCTTTACTAGCCTCTCAATCCGGTTGAGATTAATGTGTCCTAGTCTTATATGCCAAAGATAGGTATCTTTATTAGGAGAAGTCTTTTTCCTTTTACCTTGAGTGTCAACAGTTTTAAAAATTTCACGACTTAAGAAGTACTTTAGTTTGATTGGTCTTAACACATATAAATTGTTTTCACATTTAGTAGAACAAATATAGACACCACTTTTACTAATGAAGGCTTCATTGATGTCAAAGGAAATAGAGTAACCTTGTTCAATTAAACAAGAGATAGATACAAGGTTCCTCTTAATTATAGGAACTATATACATGTTTTCCAAAAACATAAATCTATCCCTAAAAAATAATTTAACAGCTCCCACTGCACGAGCTGAGACAACGTCTCCCGTTTGGACCCTGAGCGTCATCTTACTCTCTTCGAGCTCCCTGAAGGAACTAATTCCCTTTAAAGAAGAACAAACATGATTAGTAGCTCCTGAATCCAGTATCCAGGTGGAATTATCATTTTCCATTAAACAGGTTTCAAGAAGAAGCAAATCTAATTTACCTTTCTTCTCCTTAAGCTCAGCTAGGTACTTTGGGCAGTTGCGCTTCCAATGCCTATCCACGTTGCAGTGAAAACATTTTCCTTTGTCTACAACTTTGGCCTTCCCTTTGCCTTTATCATGAGCGACAAGAGCCTTCTATTTCCGTCCTTTCTTCTTCTTCTAAATCTTCTTAGGACCCGAAGAATGGATGCACATCTTAGTCCTAGAGGATGAACTCTTGTGGAACTTTCTGGAATGGGCAAACAAATTTGCCTCTCCTTCGACCGGTCCCTTACTTTTCATAAGAGACTGGTAAGTCTGCAACTCATTGAGGAGGGTAGTCAGGATATACTGAATCTTGTTCATCACTGCATTCTGCAAAATTGTAGGAACCTCTTCGGAAGAGATTCAAGGATGAATGAGACCTGACTTTGCTCGTATATGATCGCTCCGTTAATTTCGACCATGTTGAAGTGAACCATCAGATTGAGAACATGTTCTCTCACTAAAGTCGCTTCCTTCATACGTGCGTTATCAACGTACTTGAGGGATTCATGTCGGATCTGTCCAGACGGTTGTCCAAACATATTTTGCAGAGAACTCATGACCTCACGAGCTGAGACCATGCCCTCATGTTTCTTCGCTAAGATCTCAGATAGGCTAGCCAAGATATAGACATTAGCCTTGTCATTGGCCTTGGTCCATCGGTCATACACGCCTTTAATATTTTGGGGTGCGTTACGAGCAGGGATTTGAGGGCATTCCTCAGTTAGGATGAATTGTAGATCGTCAACAACCAAAATCGTATTCATGTTGGACTTCCACGTAGCATAATTATCCCCAATTAATTTTTTTGTTAGCAAGCAATGCAATTATTGAGGACGACATGCTGAAATAAAAAATTGTTCTAATTAGTGATGCCTTAAACCCATTACAAACCAATCAATTTAGCAAAATTACAAAAAACCCTAGTGTTTTAAACTTAAACCTTTTAATTTTTCAACGATACTTCAAGGGGTAAGAACAAAAGCCACCGTTAGGTGGTCAGTCACTCCTCCCCTGAATTGAGACAATCTCCACTAACTACCATTCCCAGAACATCTCATGTCCCAAGCGATCTTTAGCTACCATTATTTGGTCAAGGAATCGTTGACTAACTTAAATTATCCAGTAAATGTAACCTCCCATTTTGGATCCGGTGAGTGCAGAGCCAGCAGTCACAGTTAGGAAAGACAAGCTGTTGGCAAACAACCTAAGAGACCCTATGGAAGGCAGATATGTAGGAGTTTGTGAAGCAACTAAAGAAGTCGTATGGCTAAGAAAATTCATGGTGGATTTGGAAGTTGTTCCAAACATGAGTTTTCAATCACACTTTATTGTGATACTTGGTGATCTTGTGGCAAATTCGAGAGAACCCCAAAGTCACAAGAGGGGAAAACATATTGAGTTGAAGTATCACCTAATCAGGGAGATAATGCATCGAGGAGACGTAAACGTCACGAAGATAGCTTCGGAGAACAATTCTGCTGACCCATTTACAAAGGCTCTCTCTGCTAAAGTGTTTGAGAGTCACCTAGAAGGTCTAGGACTACGTTTCTTACTCTAACTAGGGCAAGTGAGATATGTTGTAAGGGCTATTTAGTGCCCTAGTTTATTGTCTTTAACATTACTGTAATGTTTATTATGTATTACACTAACTTTAGGTCAAGTGGGAGATTGTTGGGGTTTATGCCCTAAACAAGTGTAGTTTTGTAATAATATTTCAAATGAATAAATACATAGTTATTTATCATATTCTCGCACATAAACCTAAATCCAATAAACTAAGTTCCAAGGTTATAATGTTCAATCTTGAATAATTGTGTAGTGGACACAAGTTGGATGAAGTTGTTCAAGTATAACCTGAATGGTCTATGGTACATGCATAAGGTTGGGAACCTTATACTGGTAACACCATGGATGCGACCCGCTTTGTATTTAGTACAAACGAGGTAATCCTTTTCGTTCCTGTGGTAGACATGTGAGTGGGATTCTACAAGAGCGAACCGTAAATTATTAACTTACTAGTGTAACAGTGTTAAGAAAATAGATCTAATAATTTATAGATGATCATTAGTGACTTGACCTGAATCATCAGCAAGTTACGGACTCCTGCTTATGGGGTTTGTCCTCAGACTAGTATGGGTAAGAGTGACTGATAACTCACCATAAGTGAGTTATTTTACTAGAATTTTAGTGTTTAATCCACTTGAATTACATTTAATTTAGTGATCCTCATGTTATTTTATCCCTAAATTATGTGTGTTAGCTCTAAAATCTTGAATTTAAGCATTAGGTTAAAAAAGAATTAATTTTGATGTTTTTGTGCTTTAATTTATGAAATTTAGGAAAATAAGCTAACGGTTGATTAAAGACCGAAATTTGAGATTTTTCTTAACTCCAAAAATCCTAGCGTATTTAGATTTTTTTATAATTGACTTTATAAATTTATTTGAGATTTTTCTGTGTGCAGGAAATGTTTAAAAATTACAAGAGTCCTTAAGGGCATTTTAGACATTTTACTCGAAGGGTAAGATGGTCATTTTACCCTTAAGGGTATTTTTGTAATGTATGGAATTAGGGCAACACCATCTTGTATAAGAAGGCTAAGGTTTACTGGTGAAAGGGGCGAGGAGGATTGGCGACAAGAGAAAGAGCAGAAGCGATTGCTACAACAAATGTGTGCATTGGAGAGACAAATCATGAAGGTGTATTTGTTGTAGCAATCGTGTGGTCCATCCATTCTTTGAAAGCAATCGTGGTTGGTATGGTGAGAATTGCTACACAGCAAAGCCAAGAGAGGATTCGTGAAGGGCTTTGATTTCTTTGAAGCATTTGGAGGGCGAGAGGCACTTCGATTTGTTGTAGCAATTTTGAGGCGGCATCGAGAGAGGCGACCCATCAATTTCTTTGAAGCAATTGTGAAGGAAGGTCAAAGGGAGCGATTTCTTTGAAGCAATATGCATGAGTTCTTTGAGAGGTTCTTTGATTGTCAAGAGTTCTTTGAAGCAATCATTGGAAGAAAAATGATTTCTTGAGAGGTTTGTTGAAGCAATCGTGTGAAGGGTGTCGTTGGGAGTTGTCAAGGATTCTTTGAAGCAATCACGTGAGGTTACTAACATTGAGAGTTGTCAAGGATTCTTTGAAGCAATCACGTGAAAGGGCTGCGGTTGTGTTGCTGCTTTGTTTCTTTGAAGCAATCAGTGGATCCAAGGTGTTATTCTTCTTTGTTGCTTGCCTTTCTTTGAAAGCAATTGGCTGCTTATTCTTGAGAAGCCAACCCAAGGGCTTTCTTTGAAGCAAAGTGCCTGCTGCTGAGACCATCGGCAGAGGCTCGCATCTAGGCAATTCTTTGTAGCAAAACAAGGCCACTCTTTGTGTAAATTTTCCCTTTCTTTTAATGCTTTTGCCGATTATTTTTTGCCAATTATCACTGCTTTTGTTGGGTTGTTTATACACTAATTAGAGGTTAATTTGCTCGCTGTTCTAAGCAATTTGTTTGGTTGTTTTGGGTTATTTTTATATATGAACTTCTTGATTAGTGAAAACATGTTCAATTTAAAGATGTGTGATTTGATTCCTATTATGGACTAAATTACCTTAGGCAAGGGTTAGGTTGTTTTAATGTAATTTTTGATTAAATTTATGGGTGATGCCATTGATTGATTGAATTTATGAAATTTTATTGAATTTAACGTTGCATGAGAATTAAAATTTGCCTTTTTAACTTCTCTATAATTCATAAACTTGGGAAAGCTAATGAATTAGAAAACTAAAATTTGATTCTAGGATTATTGAGTTGATTAGGGATAATTAACCCACCTAGAACCTAAAATCATGAGCATAATTTAGATCACAATTGGGAAATTGTAGGTTTTAAAACTTAGTGATTTTGGAAAGAATCATTTGAATGCATGTGTAGGTAAATTCAAGGCATCACTCAAAATTTATTCCAATTGAACATTAGAACTCTAACCCGAGCCTATTTTTCATTAAAAATCTCATCTCTTGCATCTCCCCTCTTGTTTGCATTCTCCTCTCCCCTCATTTAAATTTAGTTATTTTCTTGAGTCTAGTCTTGTCTTTGCACACTTACCACATCAATTTATTTATTCACAATAGTAATTTGCACACTTATACATTGGACTAAAATAAGGAAAAATTGCTAGGACACTCATTCATTTAGGTTTAGCTAGTCCTCGTGGGATCGATACTTTAACTTATCACTTGCTGCTCTCGTCCGTGTATACTTGCACGTCATAGAAGTGTCGGTATCTTATTCTAATTTACATTAGTTTAGGGCACTCGATATTTTCGCACCAAGTTTTTGGCGCCGTTGCCGAGGACTAGTGTTGATTCTTATTTTGTTTGAGTTGATTTTAGCATTTTATCCTTATTTTTCTTGTTGGGTGTGTCTTCTTGTCTTTGTTTCGTGTTTTTATCTTTGTTGAGTCTTGGTTATTCTTTCTGGTTGTGTTGGTGCATATTGTGTTTGTTGAGCGTGTTATAATTCATTCATTACTTTATTATGGCTTATGATAACTTTGGGTGGTCTTCTGTGCCCAATGAACAAACACAATATAGTTCTTTTTCTTATGATCATCCTTTTGCTAATTTAGAGTCTTCTAGTGAGGGGTATGAATCTTATGGCTACCAAATGCCTAATTACTATCATACTAACCCTATGACTTATGGGAACCATATGTATGATAATAATCAGAGCAATTGGGCCTATGAACCATATCCTAGGGGTTTTGAGCCATATCCTTCCTATATTCAAGAAATCCAGGTAGAAGACGAATCTTCCCTTAAAATGTTGTAATTAGAATATATGAGAACAACAGAAGAGAGGAATAAGCAAATAGAAGAGATGAATAGTCAAATAGGGGAGTCAATTCAACGCCTAACGAATACACTTGTCTCCCTTAGAGAACAAATGTACTTAGACTAAATCGAGGTTGAGCACCCTAGGGAAGAGAGTGAGGAGAGGACCACACCCTTACATAGTTCGGTGAGTCACTTGATCAACGACCCACTTATAGACCTTCGGGATCCTAGTCCTTCACATTTTTTTGAGTATGAGCATTGAGAGGATTGTGCTTTAGATGTAAAAGAACTAGAACCTTTTAGCACACACGGGATAGAGTTAATGAGAGTGTAGAAGAAGTCGAGCACTGTTGAGTTAGGCCATGAGGTAGAGTTTGAGGCTTTTGAGTCTATGTGAGTTCTATCTTACGATTTTTCTCTTATTTGTGAGTGTTTTTCTTTCTATTCTCTAAGTCGGTGTCTTTTTGTGAGTCTGTTTCATTTTCTGTTTTCCTTCTTTTCTTTTATCAAACAAAAACCAAAAATGTTTACTTTGTTGTTTTTCCTTCTTTTCGTTTAATATATAAAAATCAAAAAATATATTTGTTTTGGGCTCTCACGAGAAGCTAGTATTCTTGCTAGCTCGATTTGTTTTGTAGATTCAAGAAGAGAGGCTAGAAGAAGTGGGAGAATTTTTACGTGCCTTGGCGAGCCCACGTATCGCTGCGTCAAGCTAAGGGCGTTAAACAAGCGCTTCTTGGGAGGCAACCCAAAGTTTATTTCGTTTGTTTTGTTTTGTTTTGTTTTTAATTTATTATTTTTTTTTTTTGCTTTTGTTTCATTTTTTTAGTTGGTTTTGTTTTTAAATAAATAACCATTGCCTATCTTTGACTCCCTTAGGGTTTGTTGATATGGCTGCGGTGGGAGTCTCCTCAATTCGAGGCGATATCGTTCTCCCTTCCATCTTTATTAGTTGTCCTTAAGCATGCTTAAGTGAGTAGATTATACATTACGGGCAATGTGTGCTTTAACCATGAGGCGGATGTGTTGTTCGAATCGATTTTGGGCTTAATTGAAAATTTTTCTAATGATGAGGCTGTGTCTTTGCTAGAGTATATAGGGTGTTGCATGCCTTTGTGTTTATAAAGTTATTTACTTGCTTTAGGACTTCAAAATGATCTATTTTGACTACTAGATTCCATGTTAGTTGTTGTTTTCATGGTTTTTGATATGCATGATGTAGGTAGTTGATTCATTATGTTTAAGCAAGTAAAAATAGGAAAAAGTGGTTGTTGTCTCTTGTTTAAAAATTAAGTTTCTACATGTGTTTTTATGGTAAAAGTGTGATGTCTTTTGTAGAAACTTGGTATGCATCTCCATGAAAACAAAAAGTTAAGGTCAAATCTTAGGGTTAATGAAAATAAGAGTTGTTGCTTGTGTTTGAGGCAAGAGTATGCTATCTTGTTTGGTGTTTCTCAAGGTCAAGCTTGTCATTAAGGGTTTTTTTTAGTGCACTTATTGTTAGTGTGTTAATCAAACTAGTTAGGATTCAACTCCTAGGCCAAAAAGTTCGAAAGCTAGAAGCCATGACAAGTTAGGTAACTCATACATCGTTTAGAATGTTCCAAAATGAGTAAACTCCAAATTTGTGATCATTTCAAGTTTGGGAGTTACAGGCCTCCTAACTCAATGAGGACATTGAGTACTCTAAGTTTGGGGGGAAAGGTAAATTCTTCGTGTTTATTTTTAAGAAAAAAAATGAAAAAAAAAAGAGAAAAAAAGAAAAAGTGTGCAAACCTTTCATTTCCTTAAAACTCCATTGGGCTAAAAAAAATGTGCTACTTCTTTTGTTATTTACAGTCAGTTTAGGCAACTTGGTACTCGATGTCAGGGGGTCTTGGCACTAACCATGTTGGCCTCTTGGAGCGAAGGTATCAAGCGAGAAGCCTATACCCATTGCTTAGATGAGCTGCGTTAACCACGTGTGCCATTCTAAGAACTACGGGAGAGCCTCATTGCTTAGGTGTACTACGCTAACCACGTATGCCATTCTAAGAACTACAGGAGAGTCAAGAAGATAAAAAAAAATACTAAAAAGAAAAAAAAGAAAAAAAAGAATAAAAAAAACATAGCCCTAAGTAGTGAGTTTTATGGAAGTGGAGGAGAATGATGTAAATATCTATTTTTATAAAAAATAAAATAAAATAAAAGGAATGATCATAAAATTGTAGTCATGCGAGTTTTGGAGTGTGACTTATTTTTAACTATGAGTTGCTTGATTTGAATGATTAGGATTCTAGTGGTTGAGCTTGAGGGTAGGTGTCGAATCCTAGTTGGTTTGCTCTTGGATATTGATGCATAAGTGTAGTTAGGAAACCCAAGGTGGGCCACTTAGAGATCATTGATTGAATGGTGGCTTGTAGCTTAGAGCATAAGTTCCCAATCCTTGTTTAGTTAACTTAAATGATTTCGAGTCTTTAAAAGACTTTAATGTGTTTAGGGAATAGAACTCATTGAGGACAATGAGTAGTTCAAGTTTGGGGGTTTGATAACTCACCATAAGTGAGTTATTTTACTAGAATTTTAGTGTTTAATCCACTAGAATTGCATTTAATTTAGTGATCCTCATGTTATTTTATCCCTAAATTATGTGTGTTAGCTCTAAAATCTTGAATTTAAGCATTAGGTTAAAAAAGAATTAATTTTGATGTTTTTGTGCTTTAATTTATGAAATTTAGGAAAATAAGCTAGCAGTTGATTAAAGACCGAAATTTGAGATTTTCTTAACTCCAAAAATCCTAAGCGTATTTAGATTTTTTTATAATTGACTTTATAAATTTATTTGAGATTTTTCTGTGTGCAGGAAATGTTTAAAAATTACAAGAGTCCTTAAGGGCATTTTAGACATTTTACTCGAAGGGTAAGATGGTCATTTTACCCTTAAGGGTATTTTTGTAATGTATGGAATTAGGGCAACACCATCTTGTATAAGAAGGCTAAGGTTTACAGGTGAAAGGGGCGGAGGATTGGCGACAGAGAAAGAGGCGATGAGAGAAAGAGGCAGAAGCGATTACTCTGACAAATGTGTGCATTGGAGAGACAAATCATGAAGGTGTATTTCTTTGTAGCAATCGTGTGGTCCATCCATTCTTTGAAGCAATCGTGGTTGGTATGGTGAGAATTGCTACTGCAGCCAAAGCCAAGAGAGGATTCGTGAAGGGCTTTGATTTCTTTGAAGCATTTGGAGGGCAGAGGCACTTCGATTTCTTGTAGCAATTTTAAGAAGCGGCATCGAGAGAGGCGACCCATCAATTTCTTGAAGCAATTGTGAAGGAAGGTCAAAGGAAGCGATTTCTTTGAAGCAATATGCATGAGTTGTTGAGAGGTTCTTTGATTGTCAAGAGTTCTTTGAAGCAATCATTGGAAGAAAAATGATTTGCAGAGAGGTTTCTTTGAAGCAATCGTGTGAAGGGATCGTCGTTGGGAATTTGTCAAGGATTTTTTGAAGCAATCACGTGATTTCGCTGCGATTGTGTTACTTGCTTTCTTTGAAGCAATCAGTGGATCAAAGGGTTATTCTTTGCTATTGGTTGCCTTTCTTTGAAGCAATTGTTTGCCATGCATTCTTGGCCAACCCAAGGGCTTTCTTTGAAGCAAAGTGCCTGCTGCAGACCATCGATGAGGAGCTGCATCTAGGCAATCTTTGTAGCAAAACAAGGCCACTTCTTTGTGTAAATTTTTCCTTTCTTTTAATGCTTTTTGTCGATTATTTTTGCCAATTATCACTGCTTTTGTTGGGTTGTTTATACACTAATTAGAGGTTAATTTGCTCACTGTTCTAAGCAATTTGTTTGGTTGTTTTCGGTTATTTTTATATGTGAACTTCTTGATTAGTGAAAACATGTTCAATTTAAAGATGTGTGATTTGATTCCTATTATGGACTAAATTACCTTAGGCAAGGGTTAGGTTGTTTTAATGTAATTTTTGATTAAATTTATGGGTGATGCCATTGATTGATTGAATTTATGAAATTTTATTGAATTTAACGTTGCATGAGAATTAAAATTGGCCTTTTTAACTTCTCTATAATTCATAAACTTGGGAAAGCTAATGAATTAGAAAACTAAAATTTGATTCTAGGATTATTGAGTTGATTAGGGATAATTAACCCACCTAGAACCTAAAATCATGAGCATAATTTAGATCACAATTGGGAAATTGTAGGTTTTAAAACTTAGTGATTTTGGAAAGAATCATTTGAATGCATGTGTAGGTAAATTCAAGGCATCACTCAAAATTTATTCCAATTGAACATTAGAACTCTAACCCGAGCCTATTTTTCATTAAAAATCTCATCTCTTGCATCTCCCCTCTTGTTTGCATTCTCCTCTCCCCTCATTTAAATTTAGTTATTTTCTTGTGTCTTGTCTTGTCTTTGCACACTTATCACATCAATTTATTTATTTACAATAGTAATTTGCACACTTATACATTGCACTAAAATAAGGAAAAATTGCTAGGACACTCATTCATTTAGGTTTAGCTAGTCCTCGTGGGATCGATACTTTAACTTATCACTTGCTGCTCTCGTCCGTGTATACTTGCACGTCATAGAAGTGTCGGAGTCTTATTCTAATTTACATTAGTTTAGGGCACTCGATATTTTCGCACCAGTGACCTTTAGCCGACTCAATAAGCCTACCTTTTCAGGGACATAACCTTGTAGGTAGTTGCGAACTTAACTCTGCAAGATGGAATTCACTCATTCCTAAATTAGAGAATCAGATAGGTTGTTCCCTTAAGAACTCAATCTAGGTCTTGAACAACGGGGCCTCACCTTCTTACTAGCCTAAAAAGGATTAAGTTGATGGTAGGACCATAGATTTAGTTGTTCACTAGTGTTGGGTTTTATATCCTAAAACTCGTGGGTTTGCAAATGAATGTATATTCTATTTTGCAATCTGAGATGTTATTGAGATTTATTCAAATAAAAGTGTTATTGAATAAAGTGAATTGTATATTTTGAAACCCTAAATCAATAAAGAACCCATGGCTATAGGATGTATACTTGAGCTTTATGTGTGACATAAAAGTGGATCGGAGTTCAAGTTATAATTTGAAGGATCGAATCCATGTGTGAGCGATTGAGAATCGCGTGTTCTTATTTAATTACATGGATTTCAATCAAGATCAAATAAAACTAAGATTAAGCATGCTTTAAGAAATTGGACAGCTGAGAAATTACCTTTGAAGAACTCTTTCTTCAAGTGCTCCTTCTCCCACGATCACGATCTTAGCTTTCGAACCGAGCGATCACAGACACACCACCACGGATCTTCTCCATTGTTCTCTCAGGTGAGGGAGGAATGTGAGTTCCTTTAGGGTGAGATGTGGAGGTTTTAGAGAGAAGGTGTGTATGGAACTTTTCCAACAACACAATTGTATGGAATTCTATGATTTTCCAAAAGTACTTTAGCTTGCCACAAAGTTGCATCTCATGCAACTATTTATAGGAAATAGGATAGAAATTACCATCCTATCCTCCTTCATTCTCTCACTAGTATATAGTTTATATGTAAATCTAATTCACATTTAAACCATCTATTATATCAATTATATCACATATAAGCGATATAACATCTCATATATGAAATTGAACACTTCAATTTCATTCCTAACTTTATACCCTCAATATAACCATGATGAGCCAACGGAGGACCTAATGACCTACGGTTCATGAGCTCAATGATGTGAGATTAGCCCGATCAAACTCTTTGATCTAGTTAACCAATATTCATTAACCACAAGTCACTCCACTATAGACTTGTAGTTGCACTCTCCTCACTGTAGATTATATTGTATCCATTGATATAATCATTACCCATGAGTTGACCCTTCAAAGGTTGTTCGTCATCGCAGCTAGGTCAAATTACCGTTTTACCCTTGTGATTACCTCTTTGTTCCTTAAGCACCACTGATCCTCTAATGAACAACAAGTCTAAGGTTCTACCATAGACTCGTACCCTCTTAATCAGTTTAGAGGGCGGGGCTCCGTTGTTCAAGACCTGGACTCAGTTCTTAAGGGAACAACCTATCTAATTCCTTAGTGTAGGAATGAGTGAGTTCCATCTTGTATAGTTAAGTCCCCAGCTACCTACGAGGTTTTGTCCCTGAGAAGGTAGGCTTATTGAGTCGGCTACATGCCACTCTCACCCGTACTAGTCTAAGGACAAACCCCTATAAGCAGGAGTTCTTCACTTACTCAGGATTCAGGTCGAGTCACTAATTACCATCTATAAATTATCAGTCTTATCCTGCTAACGGCGTTGCACTGGTTAGACTAATAATTTGCAGTCCGGTCTTGTATGAACTCTTCATACAGGATGCCTCCATTCGCATGTCAACCACATGAATGGGTTGGATTACCTCATTTGTACTAATTACAAAGTTGGTCGCATCCATGGTGTTACCAGAATAAGGTTTCCAACCTTATTCTTATACCATAGACCATTTAGGTTATATTCTTGAACACAATCCAAATAGTGTCTACTACACTGATGTTCAAGTTACATTATAACCTTGGATCTTAGTTTATTGGATTTATAAAGCAAGAATATAATTTTATCAAAACAAATAACTCTTTATTTATTTGATCAAAATTACATAAGTTTAGGGAACAAATCCCAACAATAGCCTGAATGGTCTATAGTATAAGGATAGGGTTGGGTACCTTATCCTGAGGACACCATGGACGCAACCCACTTTGTAAAGTACAAATGATGTGATCCTTAATCGTTCATGTGGAGACATGCAAGTGTGGGCACCTTATGCAATGAGTGTGCATAAGAATGGACCGAGAAATAGTCACTTAAACATTATAACTATGTTTACTATCTTAACTGATCATATTCATATGATGACCTAGGTAACTCGATCTTAATCCTGAGCGTGTCATGAACTCATGTTTATTTGGATTATCCGTAGATTTGCATGGGTGAGAGTGGGTTGATATTGTCGACTCAATAAGCCTCCCATTTACGGGATAAGACTGGGTAGATAATTGGAAACATAGGTCTGCAAGATGGAATTTGTTGGGATTTATGCCATAAACAAGTCTAGTTTTTTTCAAATAAATAAATATGTTATTTATTATATTCTCGCATATAAATCTAAATCCAATAAACTAAGTTCCAAGGTTATAATGATTGATTTTGAAGAATTTGTGTAGTAGACACAAGTTGGATTAAGTTGTTCAAGCATAACCTAAAAGGTATATGGTATATGCATAAGGCTGGGAACCTTATACTGGTAACACCATGGATGCGACCCGCTTTGTATTTGGTACAAACGAGGTAATCCAACTCGTTCATGTGGTAGACATGCGAGTGGGAGCATCCTGTATAATGAGATTATACAAGACCAGACCGCGAATTATTAACCTACTAGTGTAACACCGTTATCAAGATAGGTATAATAGTTTATAGATGATCATTAGTGACTTGACTTGAATCACGAGGCAAGCTACTGGACTCCTACTTATGAGGTTTGTCCTTAGACTAGTATGGGTAAGAGTGGCTGTGGCCAGGACTCAATAAGCCTACCTTCTCGGGGACATAACTTTGTAGGTAACTGGAAACTTAACTATGCAAGATGAAATTCACTCATTCAAGAATTAGGGAATCAGATAGGTTGTTCTCTTAAGAACTGAATCCAAGTCTTGAACAACGGAGCCCCACCTTTTCTTGGCCTAAGAGGGATTAAGTTTATGGTAGGACCATAGAGTGATTGTTCATTAGAGGGTCAGTGGAGCTTAAGGAGCAAGATGTATTCATAGGGGTAATATGGTAATTTGACCCAGCTGTGATTACGAACAATCTGTGAAGGGTCGACTCACAAGTATTGATTATATCAGTGAATACAACGTAACCTACAGTGAGGAGAATGCAACTAGGAGACATAGTGGAGTGACTCATAGTTAATGAATGTTGGTTAATTGAATCAAAGAGTTTGATCGATTAATCTTGTATCATTGGACCTCATGATCTGTAGATCCATTAGGTCGCTCCATTGGCTCAACATGGAAATAATGAGGGTTTATAGTTTGGAGTGAAATTGAAATGTTCAATTTCATGTTTAAGGAATATATCAATTATATATGATGTAATTGATATAACATATGGTTTAATCCATGGGAAATATATAATAAGAGCACTATAGGGGTAGGATGGTCATTTCCATCCTATTTCCCTATAAATATGTGCATGAGATGCATATTTGAGTAGGTTATGCCAAGGAGACCTAGTGCTCTTTTTGGCAAGTGTTTTTGTTGGAAAAGTTCCAAAACACTTGTCTCTCTCAAAATCCCTCCCAACTCCAAAAGAGGTTCCACCACCTTCCCTCTCCTAGAGATACAATGGAAAAGATCTGATGAGATCAAAACTACTTAGTAGTTTGTGGAGAATGCAAGATTGTTGAGATCGTTGAGATCGAGAGCAGGAGAGGAACAAAGGAGCACATGTTGTTTTTGTCTACAAAGGTAATATATTTGTTGTCCAATCTTAGTAAGCATGCTTAATCGCTTTAGATATTAAGTTTTGATTAAATCAATGTAACTCTTTACAAGAACACGCGATCAAAATCGCTTAAAGCTACTGGGATTAGATCCTATAAAATTCACTCCTACCCGCTTTAGGGATTAATAGAGAGGTTGTTCCCTTACGTGCTGACGCCAGGTCTTAAATAAAGGGCCCACCCGTCTCATTGGCCCGAGAGGGATTTGGTTTGTTGGTTGGACCACAAACCAATTGTTCATTAAAGGATCGGTGAGACTTAAGGAACAAGAAGTAATTCTGAGGGTATAAGCGTATTTTTGACCCACTATAATTCTGAGCGACTGTGAAGGATCGACTTACTAATCATGGTTATATCGAGTGGACAAAAATATATCTACAATGAGGAGAGTGCAACCCTTTGGACTTTAGTGGAGTGTCCGGTGGTTAACGAATGTTGATTAGCTAGGCTAAAGCATTTGAGTGCGTTAATCTCGTATCGTTGGAGCTCATGATCTCTATATGTCCATTAGGTCCCCTTACTAACTTTCGGACTAAGCCTTGTAACATTTGAGAAAAGAATTTGAATTGTTCAAATTCGAATTTGGGAGAAAACACTAATTATATGTGATATACTTAACGTGTCATAGATTAATTATGAATTAAACTATGATAAAGAAGAGGTGGACATATTTAAATATAATTTAAATATTAGTTAGGTTTATAACATGAATAGGGATTCATGTTTGAACGGTCGATTTAAGAAATCGGGATTGGTCCAATTATTTAATTTGATATTTGAGATTAAATTAAATAATTATTTAAAGTTGCTTAATTAAATTAATTAATAAATTAATAAATAAATTGATTTTAATTCAAAATTAATTTAATATTAATTTTGAATTAAAATTAAAAACAAATTCAAATTCATTTTTTGAATAAAAAATGACCAAATACACAATTAGGTGAATAACCTTCTTTGAAAGTCAAATTCACCGTTGACCACCACCTTCTTGCTTAATCTTCATCATCTTTTTGTTGGCTTCTTCTCCTAGCTTAAAGAAGCTAGATATGGCCTTTAATTAGAGAAAAACTGAGTGGATTAAGTAGAATTTGACAAAAACTTTATGGGTTCTCGGTTTTGAACCTTTCTCCCTTTCTCTTCAAAATTCTCACAATCTGTTCCAAGGCATGAGGATAGTAGGGAAGACACTAGAGGTGGTCCACGAAGTATTCGTGTTGCAAATCGTCCGTCGGGTGAAGAGAAGATCTTCAAAGTTGAGTTTTCTATCCCTCTATTTTTCCAATTTTGAGCATGTTTTTTATTTTGTAAAATTGATCTACTTAAAGTGTTCAAGATTCGAAATTTCTTCCGCTTTCTGAATATAGACTCTTTCAATTAGAGGATCAGTGGAGCTTTAGAAGCAAGATATAATCATAGGGTAAAGCGGTAATTTGACCTAATTTGTGATTACGAACAACTTTGTGAAAGGTCAACTCAAAGGGTATTGATTATATTAGTAGATACAACACGGTCTACAATGAAGAGAGTGCAACTCACGAGTCTATAGTGGGTGACTCGTGAAGTTAATGAATGTTGGTTAATTAGATCAAAGAGTTTAATCGATTAATCTCGTATCATTGGAGCTCATGATTTGTACATCCATTAGGTCCCTTCGTTGGCTCAACATGGAAATATTGAGGGTTTATTATTTGGAGTGAAATTGAAGTGTTCAATTTCATACAAAAGGAGATATATCAATTATATATGATATAATTGATATAGTATATAGTTCAATCTATATATTAAATGAGAAATACACTATAAGAGCACTATAGGGATATGATGGTCATTTCTATCCTATTTCGATAAATATGTGCATGAGATGCACATTTTGTAAGCATTCAAAGCATTGGTGAGAAACCCAAAAGTGCTCTCTTGTGTGTTATTGGAAAAGTTTCAAAACACTCTATTTCTCTCAAAATCTTCCCAACTCCAAAAGAGATTCCACTACCTTCCCTCCCCTAGAGATACAACGGAGAAGATCTAGCGTGCGTATCAAACAACTTTTTCGAAGTTTGCTGAGAACGCGTGATCGTTGAGATCGTGAGAATGAGAGGAGCAAAGGAGCACGTGTTGGTTTTTGTCTACAAAGGTAAAATTCTCGATGTCCAATTTTAATATGCATTCTTAATCGCTTTTAGATATGTTTCTGATTAGATATATGTAACAAATTACAAGAACACTGTTGGGATGTTTGTCCTAATCTCGTTCTGTTTGTAAATATTTATTTGAAATTAATAAATAGTTATTTCTTTCATCTTTTGTGTCTCGCATTTATTACAAACTTTGTCTAATAAACCAAGCTCCAGGGTCATTGAATATATGAGAGAACTAGAACTTGAGCGGTGTGTAGTGGAAACACGGGGAGGATCACGTTCGAATAAATGACCCGAGCGGTCTATAGTATATGGATGGTGTTGGAGACCTAATCCACGGATATCTTTGTGGATCACGACCCACTTTGTATTAAGATACAAACAAGGTGATCGACTCGTTCATGTGGTTGACATGCGAGTGGGGGCATCCTGTACAATGAGATTGTACAAGACCGAACCGTGAATTATTAGACCTACTGATGTAACACCGTTAACAGAATGAACTAATAATTTCGTAGATGACCATTAGTGACTCGACCTGAATCCTAAGCGTGTTACGGACTCCTGTCTGCGGAGGTATGTTCTTTGACTAGTACGGGTGATGGTGGTCACAGTTACTCGCCCAATATGCCTATCTTCTCAAGGACAGGACCAAGTAGGGAGCTGGAAACTTAATTACGCGAGATGAAATTCACTTGTTCCCGCCTTTAGGAAAACTAGAGGGGTTGTTCCCTTAACTGCTGCCTCCAGGGCTTGAACAACGGGCGTCCACCCTCTCACTGGCACGAGAGGGTTGTTATGTATGGTTGGACCATTACAACGTTTTTGTTCATTAGAGGAGCGGTGGGGACTTAAGGAGTAAGAAGTAGACACGGGGGTAAAGCGGTAATTTAATCAAAGCGGTGTCTCACGAACAACTTTGTGAAGGGTCGACTCATGGGCATTGGTTATATCGGTGGACACGTAATATCTTGCAGCGATGGGAGTGCGACTCACGGGCTTTAGTGGAGTGTTACCGTAGCTAATGAATGTTGATTAAACGGATCAAAGAGTTTGATAGGTTAATCTCGGATCATTGGAACTCGTCATTGTAGGTCCATAAGGTCACTCGGTTGGCTCAAACTTGATTAAAAGAAGGTTTACTATTTTGGTATAAATTGAAGTGTTCAAGTTCACTAAAGGGCATTTATGTCATTTATATGAGATATGAATGATATAATATATAGTTTAATATGAATGAGATTCATAATAAACTATAGGTTAGCCTAATTGTTGAATTAGGGCTAATTTGGAGAAATTAGGTTGAGAGATATTAAATTTGATGTGATTCAATTTAATAAATCTACAATTATACAAATGTGATTTGTAAAATGAGATATGAGTTATCTTATAATATATGGTTATGCAAATATGATTTGCATAACCTATAGTTGTGGTAAAATGGTAAATAGGTGGAGATTTTCAACTCCACCTATCTCCATTATTACCCCTTTGCAAGAAGGATTCTTGACACAATTCCTCATTTTTGGAAATCTCACCAAAAGAAGCAAAGTGATTTCTCTCTAAAAGCACTCTCTCTCAAAACTCTCCTCCCAACCTAAAAGAAAGATCCCACCATCTTCCTTCTTCCAAAAGAAGAACAACGGAGAAACCAAGTGGTGGTGTTCGGTCGGTGTTCGTGAGAAGAGTTCGAGATCGTTGAGATCAAAGAAAGCACGAAGAGTTCGTAAACGAAAAGGAAGCCTTGAAGAATGTCTACAACAAGTAAGTAACAAAAAACTTGTTTTTTTCCTTTCTTTGTATGCATGTTTAGCCTATTCTAAGTGTTAGATAGTTTTAACGAAATTAAGTAGCACAACTTCACCACGACGATTCGATCGTCTTCCACTGCGCGGGGAGTTTCATTCCCTTCAAACACGCGATTCAAATCGCTTCCGTTGCGAGATTCGATCCCATCAAGTCTATGCCTATTATAACTTTAATATAAGTCTTTTATCTTAATGTCTAGGTGTATTAAAAATTTTAATTACCTAGAGTTCTTGCATAGTTATAAGATTATAATTAATTAAACTCAAGTGTCGGGTCAGTTCTAAGGTAGGAGGTGTTCCATAAACCGTCAACTTAAGTACCCCCAATCTTAGACAAACCATCACCGGTAGAGTTCCCTTATAACTAAAATCTTATTTATCCTAGTTGCTATATTTTAAACTATTTAAAATACTAAGTAAGACTAATTCTTAATCCTATTAGGGATTAAAACTTAGGTCTAATTAATTTTAAACATTTTAAAATTAACCCTATCCAACCCAATAACCTATGTTCGCATGCAACTCTTTGTTATAGGTTAATGTTTCGAAAACAATTTATAACTATTATAAATTTTAATAATTAACCTATGACATGCTCCATGCTTTTCATTTTTCATATAATTTATATAACAATTATAATAAATTACTCATGAAAAATAACATGCATTTTTATCTACTAATATAACACTTATATATATAAAATGCATGTACATGTTTATCCTAAGGTGGGAATTAATCTAAATGACATTTATAAAGCTAAACAACCATTAAACTGAAAATTTTGGTCCTTAAAGTGAAAATTAATAAAACTACATTAATTTTACATAAGAACCAGTCCAAAAATACCTTGAACCGCTAGAACCGGACAAAAACAGCCGCAGACGCCATGCATAGAGTCTCAACATCGTGAGTCACTCTTCAGCGCCTTTGATAAGCAGTACGACATTGTGACGTTGTTCTTCAGCGTCTCAACGCTAATGAATAGCGTTGCAACGTCGTCGCGTCTACAACAACCCTGTTCTTCAAAATTTGCATAAAACAACAGGTTGAATCCACCCAAATTGAATCGAAAACTCCCACGAACGACTCTAAACTAATTTACAGAGTCAATTGCACTTAAAATATGCTAAAAATGCGAGAGCCTTTACAATTTTGATTAGAAACAAAGCCTGCAGTAAGGCTATGGCCAAAAATTCCTAAATGGTTTAATGGCAACCAAATGCACAATTCCCACCTAACCAATGCAAATTTGATTTTCCAAATCAAAATACGAGTAAACTCGATACCAATTGATGGAATCTAGATCCCAATTGCACAACAAAAGTCTAATTGGATCGAAAACTCGTTTTTCATTTGTCAAACTCAAATACCCATATATTGGCAATAAACTATCAATAAATAAAATAAGTATGGATATATCATTAAAGGCATGTTGATTTGTATTCCTAATCTAAAGGATAACAAAATTTACCTTGAACTTCTAAAATGCAGCACCTTGTTCCTCTGAGAAATTCTTACAGAATGCCTAACACCAAAACTCCTTTTTGGGTTAAATAAAGAACACCACCAAAAGAATAAACCTCCTATTCTCTGGGTTTTTAGATTTAAGGTTTGTGGGAACCTATGATTTTTGGGAAGAAATTCAGAGAGAGTTTTGGTAGAGAGAGTTTTCTCAAAAACAATACCAAAAGGGAGTTCTCTAATCGATCGACTAACCTCTTTCTCCCCACACCTTCCGCCTTTATCGTGAGTGAGGAGGAGATGAAGGAGAGTGGGGAGCGTGTCACACGTTCCCCACTTCATCGATTAATTAATTAATTAATTAACTAATAAATATTAAATCATATTTAATAAATACCTAATTAAATCATATTTAATTAAACATATTTTACATAACCTAAAGTTTTAATTAATTTAACAAAATCATATTTAATTAAGTTAATTAAATTTACAAATTAATTAATTCTGTAATTAATTAATTCATAAATTAAATATCATATATTTAATTTAGTTTATGAATGATTAAATCATATTTAGCCACACTCCCTTTAACCTATAGTTTTAATGTGTTTCTTATGTGCATTAAATTATAACCTATAGTTTTTAATATGAATCATATTCAATTTAAAACAACATTTGAACTCCTTCAAATGTTTTATTCTCTCATAAATATACTTTGTATTGTATTCAAAATAAATTTATACTATAAAGTTTTAATCAGCATAAAAACTTTATATTATAGTGTATCTCCATACATTAGACTAAATCCCAAAGTAAATTTAAACAATTCAAATTCTAATGAATATCTAGTAATCTAAGAACCCTTTACGATCTAGCGAGTGGACCTAATGGACCTACAGATCTGAAGCTCAAAGGATACAAGATTAATAGGTTAATCTCATTAACCGACTAATCAACATTCGTTTACTGTGGGAACACTTCACTAAAGTCCCGCAGTTGCACTCTTCTCACAGTCTTGCTTTATGCCCTAAACTTGTGTAATTTTGATCAATTAAATAAAAGGTTATTTGTTTTGATAGAATTACAGTCTTGCTTTATAAATCAAATAAACTAAGCTCCAAGGTTATAACATATATCTTGAACATCAGTGTAGTGGACACTATTTGGATTGTGTTCAAGAATATAACCTAAATGGTCTATGGTATAAGAATAAGGTTGGAAACCTTATTCTGCAAATACCATGGATACGACCCATTTTGTAATTAGTACAAATGAGGTAATCCAACTCATTCATGTAGTTGACATGCGAGTGGGGGCATCCTGTATGAAGAGTTCATACAAAACAGCACCAAGAAATTATTAGTCTAACCGAGTGTAACACCGTTAATGAGGATAAGACTAGTAATTTATAGATGGTCATTAGTGACTCGACCTGAATCCTGAGCAAGTTAAGAACTCTTGCTTATAGGGGTTTGTCCTTAGACTAGTATGGGTGAGAGTGGCCTGTAGTCGACTCAATAAGACTACCTTCTCAGGGACAAACCTCATAGGTAGCTGGGAACTTAACTGTGCAAGATGGAATTCACTCATTTCTACACTAAGGAATTAGATAGGTTGTTCCTTTAAGAACTGACTCCACGTCTTGAACAACGGGGCCCCACCCTCTATGAGGGTATGAGTCTAAGGTAGGACCTTAGACTTGTTGTTAATTAGAGGAGCAGTGGTGCTTAAGGAGCAAAGAGGTAATCACAGGGGTAAAACGGTAATTTGACCCAGTCGTGATTAAGAAAAACCTGTGAAGGGTCGACTCATGGGTAATGACTATATCAATGGACACAATATTATCTACAGTGAGGAGAGTGCAGCTACAAGTCTATAGTGGAGTGACTTGTAGTTAATGAATATTGATTAACTGGATCAAAGAGTTTGATCGGTTAATCTCACATCATTGGAGCTCATGAACTGTAGGTCCATTAGGTCCCTCCGTTGGCTCAACATGGTAATATTGAGGGTATAAAGTTAGGAATGAAATTGAAGTGTTCAATTTCATACATGAGGTGTTATATCAATTATATATGATATAATTAATATAATATATAGTTTTAATGTGAATTAGATTCACATATAAACCATATACTTAAGAGAGAATAACGAAAGGGTAGGATGGTCATTTCCATCCTATTTCCCTATATATATGGTTGCATGAGATGCAACTAGGTTAAGTGATTCCAATCTTTTGTTGTGTTGTTGGAAGAGTTCCAAAACATAAACCTATCTCTCACAAAACACCTCACCTCTCCTAAAGGGAACCCACCTTCCTCCCTCACCAAGAGAACAACGGAGAAGATCCGGTGGTAGTGTCGGTGTTCGTTCGAGTTCTTGTAGCTGAGATCTTGATCGTGAGAGAGGAGGAGCACTTGAAGAAAGGTTCTTCAAAGGTAATATTTCTTGTTGTCCATTATGTTTATATGCTTAATCTAGTTGTTTAAGTTCTTGAATTAAATCGTTGTAATTAAATCAACGGTACATGATTCATGATAATCGCTTCATTTCTTGGAACTCATTTTCCCTTCAAATCAAATTCTAACTACAACGTTTAGCCACTCAAAATCACCATAAAAAGAAGCTAAGGTTGTATGATAGTCGGTCCCTCGTTCCTGAGCTCCCGTGACGATCTCGAGCCTCCACAAACGTTTTGGCTCCCAAGGAATGCGTTTTTTCCTCCTCTTAGAGATTGTATTTCGAGATTAGGGTACAAATTCTATCAATTTCGGCTCCCCTTTAATGTTTGGCAACATGTTGTATTTATAGAGTTCTCGGCACAGCGTTGCAACGCTAGGGACAACATTGCGACGTTGTGCCCTAGGCACCAGGCATATATGGAAATTCTTGGCGGCGTTACAACGCTAAGGGCAGCGTTGCAACACCGCTACCCTAACACGCACGTCTTCTTATCGATACAACGTTGCCACGCTGCAACGCCTTCACCGGTCGCCTAAGCATGGAATCCGCGAGCGGCGTTGCGGCATACTGCGGTGTTACAACATCATCACCTCAGGTCCTTTTGCTTTGTTTGCTCATTCTTCTTCTATTTGATGTTATTTTTAGCTCCAAAAAACCTCGATTTGAACTCGAGTAATCCATGATGTCTCCAAATGAGCTTGTTTAAGCTCTAAACCTAAAATTAGATGATTTAATCACATAAAAGCTCTGAAATTATCATAGAAACAAGCAATAAATAAGTCTAAGGATAACACATTTTGTGTTCTATCAGACTCGTAGTTGACGAATGTTGATTAACGAGATCAAAGAGTTTGGTTAGTTAATCTCGTATCATTGGAGCTCATGATTTGTAGGTCCATTAGGTCCCTGGTTCACTCAATATGGAAATAACGAGGCTATAAAGTTTTGGAATGAATTTGAAGTGTTCAAATTCAATTTAGGAAATTATATCAATTATATATGATGTAATGAATATAGAATATAGTTTAATGTGAATATGATTCATAATAAACTATATTATTGCCTAATTATGGAATTAAGACATAATTAGATAATTCAATTTGAGAGATAGGTAAATTGAATATGATTAAATTTAATTCCCCCTTTATGTAAATATGATTTACATAACAAGGTATTTGATACCTTATATTATGCATTTAACGCAAATTGATTTTGCATAATGCATAATAAGTGGAAATAGTGGCATAATGGGCAGAGAATTTGTCTCCACTCACATTGGCTATATAAGCATCCATTTAAGTCATTTGGTAAGTTTTGCATTCTAGAAAAAGACTTTCTCTCTCAAATTCTCTCTACAACATTCCTCTTCCAAAAATGAGTTCCAACTTCTCTCGCTCTCCTAGAGAACAACTGAAAAGACCCATTGGAGGTGTTCGATCGTTGAGAACGTGGAGATCGTAGACAGAAAGTAGATTACAAGAAGAATTGTATCTTCAAAGGTAATCCTTAACCTATTGGGCTTTCATCGTTAGACATAGCCTTTAGTTTTCTGTTTTTGTCAATTTCTATGTGACCAAAATCAAGAACAAAGGCGATCAATCGCTTCCGCGTCGGGATTCCATCCCTTCAATTGGTATAAGAGTCGTTGTTGCTCTTGATTATGTTAGAAATTTCTCAAAAACTAGGTGGGTATATCATTCAATTTGGCGAAATTGTTGTGGTTTGCAAAAATGGATGTTTACACAATTTGGCATTTAGATTTAAAATTCCGTTGAATCGTTCAATGTAAGGGCCCGTTGTTTTGGGCAAATTATGTTGTAAATCGAGTCTGTAAGGCCGTGTCGGTCGTGGCAAGGAGTTGATGTGAAGAAACAGAACGGAAATGGACAAACAGTGGAGGTTCTTTGTTATGGAATGAAGCACGATGTTGCAACACTTTGTACACAATTGGATTTTTGCACGCTGCAGTGCGACATTGCAACACGAGGTGCAGCGTTACAACGTCGAGCGCGTTGAGCAGGCTGCAAGGTGTTGAGGTGCACAACGTTGCAACGCCACCCATAGCGTTGTAACGTCGTGCACTAGTGGGCAGTGGGCGCGCAAGAGAATTTCGCGGGAAGAATTGCTTAGTGGCGTGCATTTTGGCAGTTTTTCCATTTTTTTATTTTAATCTCGTTATTTATTTATTTTATTAATTATAATTAATGTAATGAGATTATATTAATTTTATTAATTTTTAGGATGTCAAATTGTGGTCTAATTTTGATATTTTAATTATGCAATTGTTGTATGTTTATTATGTGTATAATGTATGCCATATATATTAAAATCCCATCTTAGGTTAAACATATTCATGCGTCATTTTTATAATATAAAGTGTTATATTTTATGGTATTCATGTTTAAGTAATATAAGAGTTATGTTAATTGTTATGAAAGCATTGACATGCATTTTTCATGTGATGAATATGTTATATGTGTTAATTAATTCATGTGATGAATGATCAAGCAATATAACATAGAAATGCATGAAACCTAAGTTTAATTAACTAGTTTTAAAATTTTTTTAGAACCTGTTATAATTATACTTAGGTTATCTAGTTATAATAAGATTAGAATTAGGAAATCAAATGTGACTTATGAATGGTGACCGATTAGTAACTCTGTCTAAGGAAGGCTCAGGCTATGTTGAGGTATTTAAGCTGACGGAAATGGAATACCCCTAACTGGGAACCGACCTGAGAGTGAATTTGGTCCGGAGATTCATAGGTTATATTTTTCGTGAGTGACGTTTATTAAAATGTTAATAAACTTAGACCTAAGTTGATATAAATTGATATGAACCACCAGTGCATCAAATTGTTATTTTTTAATTTTTATATAATTATATTATTTTCTCAATTTTATCCTTTTTATGACAATTTAAGTAGGGGTATTTTTGTCATTTGTCATGATATGGCATTTAGGATTTTGGGAAGCTATTTATGTTGGGATTTTTGTCCTAATCTCGTGTTTGTAAATTACCGTTTTGAAATTAATAAAATGTTATTTATTTCATTACTTTATGTCTCGCAAATTTTATAAATTTTTCCAATAAACTAAGCTCTAGGGTCATTAAATTTATGAGAGAATTAGAACTTGAACGGTGTGTAGAGGGAGGATCGCGTTCGAGTTAAATGACCCGAACAGTCTACAGTATATGGATTAGGGTTGGAGACCTAGTCCTGGATACACTGTGGATGCGGCCCGCTTTGTATTAAGATACAAACGAGGTGATCTGACTCGTTCATGTGATTGACATGCGAGTGGGGGCATCCTGTGCAATGAGATTGTACAAGACTGGACTGTGAATTATTAGACCTACTGATGTAACACCGTTGATATACATGTTGGAATAAAAATTTTGACAAATCCAAATTGTCACGTCATCCCCCAAGATTGATGGCGAAATCACATTTAATAAGGGATTATTTAAATTTCAAGAATCCCTAAATTAAATTATGGCAAAATTCAGATACACATTTGGGTTCTATCCAAATTAAAGACCCAAATTAGTCAAGTGTAACCCAAAGTCCAAGTCCAGTCCAGAGGCGGATGGCCAAATTAACCTGGCCCAGTCTCAAAGACTGGCCCAAAGTCAAACAGGCTCAGCCCAATGACTGGTCCAAAATCAATCAGGCTCGGTCCAGGATAGAAGGCCCAAATCAGCCAAGCCCAAAAAGGTTGACCCAACCCAAAATGGTTGGCCCAAAGCCAACCTGGCCCAACCCAAAGGAGTTGGCCCAACAAAAAGCAGACCCAGTCCAACGGGCCCAAGTCCATCTGGAGGCCCAAAGGAACTCTATAAATAGAGACCTCCCTCTTTCATTTTCAAGGTTCAGAACGGAAGAAGCTTAGAGAGAATTCAGAAACAAAGCTGTGAAGTCTCCAGAAGCTCTTGAAGATCAAACACTGCCTGAACAAAGAACACTTCACGGAGATCGTCAAGAACACGCCACGAATCCATTGAAGTTTCCAACATTGAGAACAAGCTGTTTCAGCCCTCGATCACAACACACAAGTAGGAGAAAGAATCAGAGGATCAAACACTAGAGATTGTACTCACAATTACCTGAAATCAATACAAATACGAAATTCATTTACACGTGTCTTCTTTCCATTCGCTGTTTGAATTCTCGTGTGAACAGATTGGCACGCCCAGTGGGACTGCTCTACCTCTCATCTCTTTTTCCTCCCAATCAAAGCAGACCAATGCAATCAAAGAAAGTTACATCAAGCCCATTTTTGCTTTGCGCAAGCAACATCTACATGGGGCCGGTAACTCGTAGTCGTTCCAAAGGGGTCGAGACAAGCGATGATCGAACTCCTGATGCAGTGGCAAGCCATCTCACCAAATTATTGAATGAAGCTTCCAAAGCTAAGATTGTCATCAAAGACAACCCCTTGTTTGACCAATCAGCTCCTGCTCCAAATCCACTGAAGGAGACGCTAAATCACGATATAATGTCAGTCATGATGGCTGATGTAGACCCTGATGAAAGTATGGCGGAAGTGGAGAAAAAAATCAATCTCCTGATGAAGGCGATGGAAGACAAAGATCTTGAAATCGCCTACCTCAAAAGTCAAATTCAAAGTAGGGATACAGCTGAATCCAGCCACACCCCTGTAGCAAGAAATAATGACAAAGGAAAAACTGTTTTCCATGAGGAACAACCATCACAACCTGCGTCGGTTGCTTCTTTATCCGTTCAACAGCTGCAGGACATGATTATGAACTCTATTAGAACTCAGTACGGTGGACCCAGTCAAAATCCTCTCATGTACTCCAAACCATACACCAAGAGGATTGATAACCTGAGGATGCCCACAGGGTACCAACCTCCAAAATTTCAACAGTTCGACGGGAAGGGCAACCCAAAGCAACACATTGCACATTTCGTTGAAACCTGCGAAAATGCAGGGACGCGTGGTGACCTTCTGGTGAAGCAATTCGTGCGTACTTTGAAAGGAAATGCTTTCGACTGGTACACCGACTTAGAGCCAGAAACAATCGATAGTTGGGAGCAGTTGGGAGCAGTTGCGCTGATTTCTTCCTCCTTAGAACTGTGTCACGAATGCTCAAGCCAATTCTTTGAACGAACCTATAAATCCTCTTTTTATGCTGTGAAACCAATCTTTTGTTGGTCTTATTAGAGTGAATGAGAAGGCTCTACATCTGATTCCGTCGTTCACCCCATGAAGTTCCATCCACGATCTGTACATATCTAGATGCACCATAGGGTCTTTGTTTCCATCATAAGGTTTGATTTTTGAAACTTTGAATGTGGGAGGTAATTTTACATTCATGATTTCATCAGTAAAAGGTGGATCTACCTGCCCAATTAAAGTTTCAATGTCAAACCCTACGTTACTCACTTAGTGTAAATTGGTTTGTATGTGGTCTAACTCTCTTTGGATCTTAATAATTCTGCCTTCTATGGTGGACTGATTGCTTCACCTTTGACTCCAGAATTGGCCTTGGCCTCAACATCAAAACTGTAATTGGTCTTTATTTCAAAATTGGCCTCAACTCCAGGCCTCAGCCTCAAGGTTGGCCTCGACCTCGGCCTCAAGGTTGGCCTCGACCCTCTGTTGATTTTTTCACTCAATGACGCTTCTCAAATCTGTCGCTTCAATACTTGAAAAATTGCTCACCTCGGCTTCAACCAAGGTTCTTTGTCGCTTCTTATCCTCGATTACGCTTATTAAATCTATCCATTCTTCGTATTGATCAAAGGTTAGGGTTTTGTTTTACCTCGGCCTTGACCTCGGCTTCATCCCCTGCCTTCACTTTCTAATCTTGTGCATATGACAGATTTTGACCCCATTGTTGCTTCAAAAATCTGGTCGGCCTCGACCTCGGTATGAGGCTTAGGGGGCTGGCCTTCTTGTGATTGTCGCCAACGACGAACCTGATCAAAATCACGTTTTTCTCGTTTCAACACTTATTTCCCAAAATTCTGCTCATCTTTCATAGGATGGACCTAAACACAAGGGTTTCCAAGGAAGCGTTATCGTTCCCCACAGACGACACTAACTGTTGTTGCCAAATTTTGGACAGGAGAACACACCTAACCTCAATTTGACAACGACGGTAAATTTGTATCTCTTGGAGAAAGAATGCAACCTGCGAGACAAGAAAAACCTAGACACCGGTATGGTGTAGGCCACACCGACTCTGATGCTTAAGTCAGAGAGAGTTTAGAGAGAATTTGAGAGTTCTAGAGAGTTTAGGTGGCTGGAATAAACTTACCTGGCTCTCCCTTCCTGAGAGAGTTTAAATAACTCCTCCCTAGGATTTTTTTCGTGGGTTTCCATTGTCTAATGGGAATGGAAAATACCGAACTAGGCTTGAACAAGGTCTTTGGGCCATGCAAAACCGAGGCAAGGCCCAAAAGGGGGTCTCGTCATATGGTCGGCCTCGGCCAACCACGAGCTTGGGCATCAGCCTAAGGCCAGACGCCTATTATATAATCTCGAATCATGGTAAGCGCCAATTTGGGGCTTTACCATCTGGTCGCCCTCGGTCAGGCTGAGGCCGACCACGTGCTTGGGTTTTCGCCCAAGCACATTTCTTCGTCTCTTCTTACCTTGGGTTAGTCTCCTACTAGTTTCAATCCGTTTTGGTTTCGTATTAGACTTCTTTTCCTCGTTTGGCCCTTTGTTGTAGCCCTTTAACCAACTCGTTCATTGTCGGTCCAATTTCACCCATAACATCTATCTTATCGTAATTTATTATTTTTTCTCAATTGTTTTTTCAATTCTCATTCCCTATATTTTATTCATGGTTGTTACATTTATTTTTGTAACCTCCATCCCAATTTTTAGATATTTTTTCTAATTTCCAATATATTTAATTATATGAAAAATCCAACGTATTTCACATTGATGCACTGTATTTTTGTTGGCCATTTTGTTTAGATAGAATAAACTTATAAATATTCAACAAGAATATTTACGTCTCAATAAAATTTATAGATTTTAGTTAAAAATTGTTTTAGCCATATTTACAAATTAAAATTTATTTAAACAATTTTGTGGATTATATTTAGACATTCTTCTTGTTGCTCCTTTGTCATTCAAAGACGTGTCTACTTCATCTTCAACAGATTTTCATGGAGCATCGGTTTTATTCCACTATGGATTTATAAAGTTTTGTGAAAAGAGTGTTTTCATGTTTTTTATCACCTCGTACTCGAGGATGGGTTCTATTTTTAAGTTGAGTTGAATGATATAATATAAGATGAAATTTTAGAAGTCAATATAGCTTAGTTAATATTAGTTTCGTTGTTAATTTTAGATTATTTATAGTAAAACTATAAATATGATAGCTCCACATATGAATTAAGCTTGATCCACGATCCACGGAATTCTCTCTGGTGCACTTACGGCTTTGCCAGACTAAGTCTCCATTTTGGAGGTTATTCGACCTTTAGGGTTGGCACTTCTTACTTTGTTCCTTCTCTATCTCCTACACGGTAACAATACAAGCTCTTTATCCTGATCTAAGATACCAATCGGATATGAGGTCATCAAGTAGAATTGAAAACCAAGATGATTTGTTAGAGGATTGGAGCAAACTAAACCTTACAAGCGAGGAAGAGGAGGTATCGGTCGATGTGAAATACGATTCCAATCTAGTTGACCGAGAACAACTAGATGGGTGTCTGGTGGGCAAGTTGATTTCGGGGAGGTTTCTATCAGCCGAGGTGGTCAGAAACACCTTCAAAGCAGCATGGAAAATTGAGGCAGGATTGGAAGTTAAGGTCATTTGTACGAACTTATTCTTTTTTCGATTTCGTAATGAACTTGATTGCACGAGGGTCTTCCACGGGGGACCTTGGTTGTTTGATAGGTTCTTACTAGCTCTTGAGAAACCAACATTATATTCAAAACCATCAGATTTGGTATTCGAACATGTGGCTTTCTGGGTACATTTCTTGGACATCCCCCTGGCTTGTTTTAACATAGAGATGGCTTAGAGGCTGGGGAATGCCATGGGTACTTTTGAGGACTTCGATGAAGGTAAAGGGGAAATCAGTTGGGGTATGAGCATGTGTGTGAAAATTAGGATTAACATTTCAAAACCACTGAGAAGAGACATAAAATTAAACATGAAGGGACCTATGGGGGGGGGGTGTTGATAGTTATGAAATACGAAAAGCTACCATAATTCTGTTCACATTGTGGTGTCATCGGTCATATCTTTAAAGACTGCAACCTATTCTACAAGAACTCATTCAAAGGCTCGAGGTTTCACCAATAAGGTCAGATTCTGAGGTACACTGGGCGTGCTTTGATGAAAGCTAAATCTCCAAATCCTTTTGAATAGAAGAAGAGTCAATATGGAGAAAGGATCGAATCTCTACCTATGGGAACTCCAATGGCCACTTCTCTAACGGATTCTTCGAGAACAGGGGACGGATCTCAACAGGATCCGGCGAAGGTGAAGGGTTCGGTGCGTTCGACGATGATTTATTCTGATCACAATCAATTCCTCCATGGACATTTCACCATCAATGCCATCAACAAAAAATCAGGGGAGATTGAGGAGCTCGGGGCGAAACGGATGGACATTAAGTGTGCGAATTTGAGGGAGATGAAACGACTGACAGAAGCCCCTTGGTACAGCTGGATGATAAGAACAAGGGTTTGTCCGCTGGAATTGGGTTGGACAATGTTGGGCCTCTCAGTAGCATAACTGAAGGTAATGGATCAACAGTGGGCCAACCCCTTTCCAGTACACTTATTGGGAAGGCCCAATCTGTAGACAATGAGGCAGTGAATAAATTTCATATGGGGCGGGTCCTTGATGTTGCTCGGTTGGCCAAAAATAATTAGATTGGAGGCCCAAAACTAGTCTCACACACACGCATGGGCAACGAATTGAAGCCCACTCCTTTTTGCAATCAGGTCCATTCACCAACAACCCCTACACCTACTCCAGGTAACTTGAAAAGATTCATCTGACAATCTCTTCCATTGCTGAGCGTGACTGAAGTTTGTATTCAGGGGAAAAAGAGGAAGTCTGTTAGTATTCCTACAAGTTCTAATAAGAAGCCATTACTCCAAGCCAGGCCAGAAGAGGGTGAGGATGACAAAACTTTGTCTCTTCAAGGGGCGGTGGTTGCTGAGCAACCCCGCCTGCAACCATGAAAACTCTCTGTTGGAATGTCTGTGTGTTGAGGAGCCCTAGGGAATTTTGTGTTGTTTGCGATGAATTAACTCGCTATACTCCCCATTTATGTTTTCTGTCAGAAACTAATTCTAATTACAATGTTCTGAATAAGTTGAAAAACACTTTACGTTATTTTGGTTGTTTTATTGTTGATAGAATAGGTCGGAGTGGAGGTCTTTGTCTGCTCTGGTTAGAGGAAATTGCAGTCTCTATTAGATCCTTTTCACCCCATCACATTGATGCTTCAATAGTGTGGAATGATAAGATCTGGAGATTCACCGGCTTTTGTGGTCAACCTGTCAAATCTCTTCGGACTCAGTCATGGGAACTATTGCGCATAATTGGCAACAATGACCCATCGTCGTGGGTAGTAGGGGGAGATCTTAATGAAATCCTTTGGGATGCCGAGAAAAGTGGAGGTGGAGACAAACAACATGCACTGATTTAGGAGTTTAGACAGGCTATAGATGATTGCAAACTCCAAGACTTGGGGTTTTGTGGTGGTAAATTTACCTGGTGCAATAGGAGGGAGCAAAATGACCAGATTAGTCTCCGCCTTGATAGATTTTTGGCTAACCAAGAGTTTTGTCTTTTATTCTAGAACTGTGTTGTAAATAATCTTGGTTGGGCAAAATCAGACCACCGTCCGATCCTCCTAAGTCTGGAAGCCCCCCTATTGAAAGGTTAGAGATCTCAAAAACCGTTTCGATTTGAGGGATTTTGGGTACAGAACCCAGAGTGCAAGAGTTTAAATGAACAAGCAGGTGAGTGGAATCAGGTGAATCAGGTGGAACCTGGGTTGCAACGATTACTGAATTTGACGGCTAGTGTTTTGCGTCCTTGGCATAAGAAGTAGAATGAGAGCTTAAGATCTGATATACATACACTGCGTTCTAAATTAAAAGAAGCATATGAGCAATCGTTGCATTTAGAATTTGCCCTAATCAGATCTATAGAAAAGGAACTTGAAAGTAGACTGCTAGAAGAGGAGATTTATTGGAAACAAAGATCACGAGAGAACTGGTTAAAGTGGGGAGACAGAAATACCAGATGGTTTCACCTAAGGGCTTCCAAAAGAAAGAAGAGAAACACAATCAAGGAAACTTTGGATGGGACGGGACATTGGTAGGAGAACCCGTCTATGGTGTCCAATGTGTTCCTGGAGTACTTCAAGGAAGTCTTTGCTTCCTCCAATCCTACGGTGGAGAACATCTCTAAGGTAACTAATGCAATCCCTCGAAAATTATCCGATGATATGGTTAACATTTTAATGCAGGATTTCATTGAGGATGAAATTGTGAGGGCGGTGAAAGGTTTCCACCCAACTAAAGCACCAGGTCCAGATGGTTTCTCGACAGATTTTTACCAGAAATACTGGGATGTGATTGGTCCTCAGACGGTGGACAGTTGCTTGAAAATTCTTAATTAGAAAGTCTCACCGACATGCTGGAACAAAACTACTATTGTTCTCATTCTTAATGTGAAAGATCCTAAGGGGGTGACAGACTATCGTCGGATTAGCCTTTGTAATGTTTGTCATAAAATAGTGACAAAGGTGATCACGAACTGAATGAAACAAATTCTGGGTGACATAATCTCAGAGGAACAATCTGCTTTTGCCCCAGGCAGGAACATCACAGATAATCTTATTATTGCACATGAAACCTTAGGCTTGATAAACCAGAGGAAGAAAGGTTATGGGGGCTTTGCTGCAATCAAGTTGGATATGAACAAGGCATACGATAGAGTGGAATGGGCTTTCCTCAAACAGGTATTATTACAATTGGGTTTTCCTACAAGATGGGTGGATTTGATCATGGATTGCATTTCGACGGTCTCATTTTCTATTTCATTAAATGGAAAAGATATTGGGACTATTAAACCGTCAAGAGGGATGCGACAGGGAGATCCGTTATCCCCATATCTATTTTTTGTTGTGTGTCGAAGGTTTGTCAACGTTACTTTTATCAGAAACAAGGACTGGTAGACTTTCCGGGGTGGCAGTTGCAAGACAAAGTCCTAAGGTAACTCATTTATTCTTTGCTGATGATAGTCCTCTTTTCTTGAAAGCCAATGTCAATGAGTTTGGCCTGCTAAAGTTTATTCTCAGTACCTATGAGTCGGCATCAGGTCAGTCCATCAATATAAGAAATTGGCAATGTTGTTCTCCCCAAATGTTGATTCAGAATGCAAACAATATCTAGGTCTCATTTTGCAAATGAATATAGTTGACAATCTTAGGTCGTCTCTGGGTATTCCTTCTTCGTTCTCAAGAAGTAAATGGACAGAAGTTGAAGCACTTGCAACTATAACTGAAAAGAATGTGGTAGACTTGTCGTTGCAACGCTGTCACCTGTAGCCTTCAAAGCCTCTTGGCTGCACATTCGGCGTTGCAACGCTCTATATGGCGTTGCAACGCCATTGCCTCGGGTCTTTAGCTTGGTTTGGTCTTCTCTCTTCCATTTAATGTTATATTTAGCTCCAAATAGCCTTGTTTTGATCCCGAGTGATCCAAATTGTCTCCAATAGCTCCATTTAAGCTCTTAACCTGAAATTGAATAAATTAACCACGTAAAAGCCCTAAAATCATCATAAAACTAGCAATAATTAAGCCTAAGGATAGCACATTTTGTGTGCTATCAAACACCCCAAACTTAGACTTTTGCTAGTCTGAGCAGCAAAAACAGAGTTAAACATTAGATTGTTCTTAAATATACATGTGATTCAAGCCTCAAAGATTTAAGAGAATATTTTGCAATCACAGGAAACACTTAAACATAACACTTCAACAAGTAATTTAAAACTTTTCCTAAGTGTTCCTACGTGTGTGTGTGATTAGCCTATGTTCCCTTCATTTTTACTAAGCCCGGATCAACTTTATTAGGTTCTCCATTCAACTTCCCCCTACACTGGTCTTAATTACTAATCTTTGAGACTCGCCACATTCAAGAAATAAATAACTTTACTCAGCACTTAATCACTCTTTTAATGCCACTTTTTCTATTTTCTTCTTTTTTTTTTTTTGTGCAAGGACACTAGCTTTCACACATCCACTGCAGGGACTCTTACCCAGAGCACTCGCTCAATGAGTGGCCTAACTGATCACAGTGAAGGTAGCTCTTTTTGTCCTCACGATTTTTTTTTCTAAAACAACAAAAACAGATGACAACCCTTTCACATAATACACATATTATACAGATTATGCACTTCATATTGTCGTTCACCCTATCCTACAGTTTAACTCTCAAATCAGTTCTCAAACCTATCGAGGTGACATCAAACTTCTAAACCTAATAACTTTGTTCTAAGCATTTCAAAACTACAGGAACAAAGTCTATGTGCATATAAAGCAGGAAAAACTCAAGAATTTTTTTTTTAAATTAACTCAAATTCATGTCATGCTTTTGAGTTTTTCAAAGAATCACAAAGATTTTCAATTATATCTCATCCTAGGCTATCATACTCATACTTATGTAAAAGATCAACCAACAATTCAACACATACTCGGGATGATCCACGACAAATAAACACAACAATCTCACCCCCAAACTTAAACTAAACATTGTCCCCAATGTTTGTAGAAATAAGCATGAGATAAGTATAAGGGTAGAAGTGAACGAGCAATCTTGTCCCAGGTGATGGAGATCTTCCGAGTTCCTTGGATAGCAAAAGCATGTGTGTTGGAGTTCCTCCGAATGGGAGCATGGATTTCAACGAAGAAGGGCATCTCCACAACCTACGAAGTAAAACAAAAACTAACTAAGAATTGAAAAACAACAAAAACAACTAAAGCAAGCTAGAGACAGGAAAACAAAAGTAAGTAAAACTTGGGTTGCCTCCCAAGAAGCGCTTTGTTTAACGTCTTTAGCTAGACTGTACTCCTCAAGGTGTTTCTTTCCTTGCTTGCAGGTGCTCAGGTGATGTGTTCATTTGGCCAATCTGGGTCTCTATATTCTTTATTGCGGCTCCATGACTCGTCACTATACGAGATAAATGGTGATTTGCATTCTCCGTGGTTGGACCGACTTAACGGATTGACTATGAAGGAGTGCAATGTGTCTTCCAGAGATGGTTTCTCTCGATGTAGAAGCATGCCCTATAGGAGGATTCAACACATTCTTGTTGTTAGCATAAGAGAAATTCTCATGATACCTCAAACACGGATTGTAATGTGTTGGTAGGTTATTCCGAGTCCGATTTCCTCCATAGTGGTTGCTTCTATTGTTGAGTAGTGCAATTGCTCCATATTGAATTCTCCATTGGGCTGGGAGCATTGAGATGACATCCCTATCTGTGGTGATCCTGCAAAATTATTCAAGGCATGAGTGAGAGGCGCCATATGAGATATAAGAGAGGTTACCTCGTCCAGTTGATATAATCCAACTCATCGGCTTAGATCTGTCATTTTACATGAGGCCAGCTGGTAGTTGGCGATTGACACTTCCTCTAGGAGGCACGTGCTTACGCGCACGATCTTCGCCATGAAAGCCCCTCGGTGGTGGCATCGAGAATGGTCTGGTCTTACCTTCCAGTCCATTATAAAACAAGCTGCACTGGAGCCAGTCCGGATAGCCATCTTTGTGGGCACCTCCCGAGCATGTCCTTGTACCTTTCCTGAGCTTCAAATAATCTTTCTCCCTCTTGCTTTGCTGAATGTTCCTATCTCGGTCCTAAACTTTGCACTTTTAATGGTGGGAAGAATTTGGTCATGAAGGCTTGGGCGGCTCCTCCCCAGGAAGTGATACTCCCTAAGGAAAGGGACCTAGCCATTCTTTGGCTCTACCACGCAAGGAAAAAGGAAAGAGAGCGTGAAGCGAATACTATCAACAGAGATACCATTGATTTTAAATGTACCATGATTTCCAAAAATTTTGAAGATGAGAGTTAGGATCTTACGTGGCTAGGCCTCAGAAAGCACCTTCCTAACCATTTGTATCACCACATTTTCGGTTCAAAGTTATTAGCATTGATGGGGGCATGATTCACTCGCTTCTGAATTAAACACAGTGGAAATACTCTCCTTATAGGTTTAGGGTTATTGATGAGCTCTGATCAGCCATTTCTTGAGGTTCCGCTCTTCCTTCCCTTAGGAGTCTCCTACAGGTCCTCTCGATCTCAGGATCAAAAGGGTGTAAGTCTGCAGCTCTCCCTTTGGGCATACACCTGGAGAAACAAAAAGAAAGAAGTTAGATAAAAAAAAAGAAAAAAGAAAAACACCAACAACTAGAAAATAAAACATAAAATAAAGACATAAAACATAAAACTTGGGTTGCCTCCCAAGAAGCGCTTTCTTTAACGTTTTTAGCTAGGCGGTGACTTATCGGGGCACATAAAATTGCTCATACTTCTGCAGGCCATTCTTGCTCGAATCAATGTAGCTCTCTAAGTCCAAAAGGCTATCTTGCTTTTCATGGGCGCGAGAGACATAATTATTTTGGTATTTTTGTTTAATAAAATGAAAGAAGCTGAAATCAAAACAAGACTCGTGAGTGAAAGACCAATGGTTATCAAAAATCAAGGAAATTTCGGGGATAAAGGGAAAGAAGACTTCTCAGCCTCTAACTCTATCACCTGGATCTCTCCTGTGGAACTAAGTGTATCACCAGTGTCCTCCTCACTAACCTGATCATGGTGTGCCTCAGTCTCCCCCAAACTATCCTCACTAACATCTAAACAAATTCTCCTAGGTGGCATCTCTCACGAGTGGTAAGGAATATAAATTGTTCTGTAACGTCTTAAGGGAAACTACTAATTGATTAAGATACTGGGATCTATCACGCACTATTTCCCAAAGTCTTACCACCTCAAACTTCTAACTTTGTCAACCTTTCGAATTCATCATGAACCAAATTTTTAATTTTCAATTCTAAGGTATATTCCATCAATTGGTCCACAAGAGAAGATTTTTCAAGGGGTTGGTTAAGGTATGAAAAACTATGGTTCCAAGTGCCTAAATAACTACCCTCATGTGAATTTTCATATATGTCAGGTACAGAATGGTAAAAATTAGACACATAGTAATCAGAAAAATCATGATGCACAAAACTAGGATCGTGAGAGGGACAGTAGAATGGTCGAAACTCAAAATTATGCAAAGTCATACTTGAAAAATCAGTAATTTCACAACAAGACTTCACACAATATCAACACAACCAAAACAGGAAACAAAGACTGAAAAACACACCAAACTAAAATAACACAAATAAGGAAATAAACAATCACACAAAACAATTAAGGAAAGACAAACAAACAAGCTTTAGTCTAAAATTTCAAATTTTCTCCTAATATTAATTAATCTAAATAATAGCCATTTCCTGCAACAATGGCGCCAAAAACTTGTTGCGTAAAATTATATTGCAATACACAGCGATTATGCAGGTCAAGTTTTAGTATAGTGATTTATGAATCCAAGTATCGTCCTCGGGAATGGGTTTCTAGATTAATTAATTACTAAGATACTACTTCTCAATTTTAGCTAAAGAAACATAACATGGATAGGTCTTCAAAACAGAATTAAAGACAATCAAACAAACAAACATGTGGAGACACGAATTGATAGAATTAAAGGAAGTGATTTTACAAATTAATAACCTAACTACACATGCATTGACCTCATGAGATGAATTTATAAACAAGAAGTAAATTACTCAAGAAAACCTCTCGGTTCTTAGTGAGCCTCACACATGCAATAGAATTCATAGTCTCCATACGAACCTACAACATGCATGGCATTAAGTAACTTCTTTAAGTGTTTCCCTAAGAATTCTAGGTCACTCTCGTGCCAGACTACTAAGGGTTTTGACAATTTTGCTCTAATTCAAGTTTTATCTCTCGAGTCCACTTGAATACACAGATTAAGAAGTAAAGAACGAATTGCCAAAAATAAGGACAAAACATGCTTCAAAACATAGCAATAAAGTCACAACAAGTAAATAAAATCCAACTACAATGTTTAGCTACTCGAAATCACCATAAAAACAAACTAAACAAGTAGGAAACGTCTTAGAACGCTGTTACAAATTAAAAGAAAGAGAAATAAACTTAGGTGTCGATGCCGGTCCTTCGTCTCCGAGCTTCCGTCTTCGATCTCGAACGTCCACGAATGCTTTGGCTCCCAAAATTACTCTTTTCCCTCTTCTTACAAGGTGTGTTTCGAATTTAGGGCAAAACTCTACCAAATTGTGCTCCCCTTTTGCAAGAATCATAAGGTTGTATTTATAGGCATCAATGGGGCAGCGTTGCAACGCTAGGTACAGTGTTGCAACGCTGTACCCTAGGCGCGTATCAAATATGGAAACTATCGACAGCGTTGCAACGCCAGGGGCAGCGTTGCAACGCTGCTACCTTTAACGCGCGCGCTCCTTATCGAAGTAAGCGTTGCGGCTGCGCAAGCGGCGTTACGCTACACCTGCCGATCTTCATAAGTGTCTTCTTATCGAGATGGCGCGTAACGCAAAAGGCGCGCTGCAACGCACTGTCACTGTAGCCTTCAAAGCCTCTTGGCTGCACATTCGGCACTGCAACGCTCTATATGGCGTTGCAACGCTCTATATGGCGTTGCAACGCCATCGCCTCTGGTCTTTAGCTTGGTTTGGTCTTCTCTCTTCCATTTGATGTTATATTTAGCTCCAAATAGCCTTGTTTTGATCCCGAGTGATCCAAATTGTCTCCAATAGCTCCGTTTAAGCTCTTAACCTGAAATTGAATAAATTAACCACGTAAAAGCCCTAAAATCATCATAAAACTAGCAATAATTAAGCCTAAGGATAGCATATTTTGTGTTCTATAAAAAATATCACACCTTGTGTTGTTGGAAAGAGTTCCAAAACTTCTCTCAAACCTCAACATCTCATCCTAAAGGAACCCACATTCCTCCCTCACCTCGAGAACAACGGAGAAGATCTAGTGGTTGATCTTTACACGTGCCAGGTTCGAGTCGCTGAGATCGTGACCGATAGAGAGGGAATACGTGAAGAAAATGTTCTTCAAAGGTATGATTTCTTGTTGTCCTAACTTGCTATGTATGCTTAATCTTAGATATATTGATCTTGATATGAATCTAAATAAAATTATCATGAACACACAACTCACAATTGCTTCCACTGCGGGATTCGATTCTTTCAATTGGTATCAGAGAGCCAATTGTGTTCTTGATTTTGTTCTGGGTTTATCAAGAACAAAGGTGGGATTTACTAATTTCATGTGATGAATGTTCGGTTCACATAATTAGATGTTTTCATTTTTTGCACATAGATTTACAATTTTTTTTCATTAAATTGTTCAAGGTAAGGGCCCGTTGTTTTGGGCATTTTAAATTGTAAATTGAGTCTGTAAGTTCGTTTCGATCGAGGCAAAGTGGTTGCTGAGAAGAACGAAGCGAAAACGAGCAAAAACAGAAAAGGAGGTTTGTTGTTGTGCATACACCGTTGCAACGCCGTTGAGGCATTTTTCAAACTACAGGAGGCGCAGCGTTGCAACGGTCCAATCGGCGTCACAATGCTGGATGAAAGAGGCGTCAACGTTGCAATGCCAGCACAAGCGTCGCAACGCTGAAGCAGTAAGGCGTGCGGCTGGAACGAACCAGCGTTGCAACACCACTAGAGTAACACAACTTATTGTACAACAAGCAGAAACGTTTTATTTAATATTATTTAATATACAAAAATGTTTTTATATTAATTCATATTAATATTATTAATTTTAATTAATATAATTAGATTATGCTAATTAAAATTAATTTTAGGGTGTCAAAAATGGTCTAATTTTGCTATTTGATTTATGCAATTGTTGTATAATTATTGTCATACATAATGTATGCTTTTATTTTAGATATCCCACCTTAGGTTAAGCATTTCCATGCATCATTTATAATATAAAGTGTTATATTATATAGTTTGCATGTATAATTAATATAAGGTGTTATATTAATTTTTGAACAACATTGACATGCATATTTTTCATGAGATGAATGTATTAGGTATGTTTTATTATTCATTTGATGAATGATCAAATACAATAACATAGAATTTCATGTCACCTAAGGTTAAATTCATTAGTTTAAAATGTTTAGAACATGAAATTAATAGACCTTAGGTTATCTAGTTCTAATTAGATTAGAATTAGGAACCATGTAATTTATAAACAATGATTAAAAGAAGAACTCTGTCTAAGGAATGTTCTCTCTAGGCTGGGGTATTTAAGTTGACGGAAACAGAACATCCCTACCTGGGAACTGACCCGGGAGTGAATTTTAATCAGAGGGTTTATAAATTACAGTAGCGTCAACGGGTTTATTAAGCGGTTAATAAACTAGAAATCCTAGGTTTAATATAAAGAGTTATATTAGCAAACTTAGGATAAAATCAATATAAGAGTTATATTGATTATCAGTATAAGAGTTATATTGATAAGTTTAGGTAAAACCATTAGCCGGGTTTAACCTAGGTCAATTTTCTATAGAGTTAAAGTATCTAGTGGGAGGAAAAGTGTATATGATACATATAATTCCACATACGTTTCTCCAGGGAAGTTCACACCGTGAGACTCATACTTGGCCTCGTGGCACAAACGGGAGCGTCCTCCTTTGGATGGTGTTTGTATGAGTCAATAGAAAGGTGAATGGAGAGGATACTTATAGTGAGTAGGAGCAAGTTTAGTGAAAACAAAAACCTATAGTCTCTTTTGTCGGTTCACACCATGAGATCACTATGGTTAGCCTGCTAGTTTGGCCTGGACCAGACAATCCCTTCGGAGGGCTTGATCATAGGGGATCGAACACAGTGGACACTAGAAAAGGATAAAGATTTCCTTAGTCTATTTTTCAACCTAGTCCTCCCTTCGGCGAATTTTGTTGGATGGGGACTTTGAGGTTTAAAGACAGAAGGTTACACTCACAAGGTACATAAGAAGTGTATGTATCTTGACCAAATAATGGTAACTAAAGCCTGTAGGAATAAGAGTTATTCTGGCATTAGGTTTTGGTCAAGAATGTCTTGACCCAGAGGAGGAGTATTTTTTATTACCCTTCGGTGTCATACACTCTAAGCCTTTGGAGTATCATTGCTGTTGGGTTTTATGTCCTAAAACTCGTGGTTTTGTAAACTGAATGTATATTCTATATCACAATAAAGTTGTTATTGAAATTTATTCAGTAAAGGTGTTATTGACTATTGTGTATTGTGTAACCTTAATCCAATAAAGAACCCTTGGCTATAAGATGAATACTTGAACTTTATGTGTGACATAAAAGTGGATCAAGTTCAAGTTATAGCCAGAACAGTCTATAATATAAGGATAGGGTTGGGGACCTTATCCTGGGGACACTATGGACGCGGCCCACTTTATAGAGAACAAACGATGTGATCCTTAGTCGTTCATGTGGAGACATGTGAGTGGGGCGCCCTATGCAATGAGTTTGCATAAGATGGACAGCGCAATAGTCACTTAGACTTTATAACTCCGTTTACTGTCTTAACTGACTATATTCAAACGATGACCTAGGTAACTCGATCTTAATCCTGAGCGTTATATGGACCCCTGTTTATTCGGATTATCCTTAGAATTGCATGGGTGAGAGTGGCTCGAGACTGCCGACTCAATAAGCCTCCCATTTCGGGGATAAAACCGGGTAGATAGCAAGTGGGAACATAGTTCGGCAAGATGGAATTCATTCCTACCCGCTTTAGGGATTAGTAGAAAGGTTGTTCCCTTAAATCGACTCGGGTCTTGAACAATGGGCCCATCCTCTCATTGGCCCGAGTGGGATTTGGTTTCTTTGGTTGGACCACAAACCAATTGTTCGATAGAGGATCGAGTGGAACTTAAGGAACAAGAGGTAATTACTGGGGGTAAAGCGGTAATTTTGACCCAAATTGTAATTACTGAATGACTGTGAAGGATCGACTTACTAATCATGGTTATATCAAGTGGACATAAATATATCTACTGATGAGGAGAGTGCGACCTTTGGGCTTTAGTGGAGTGTCCGTTGGTTAACGAATGTTGATTAGCTAGGCTAAAGAGTTTGGCGGTTAATCTCGTATCGTTGGAGCTCATGATCCAGTAGGTCCATTAGGTCGTCCTTACTAGCTCGGACTTAGCCTTATAACTTTTTGAGAGAAAAGAATTTGAATTGTTCAAATTCAAGTTTGGAAGAAAGCGTTATTTATATGTGATATATTTAACGAATCATAGCTTAATTATGAATTAAACTATGATTAATAAGAGGTGGATATATTTAAATATGATTTAAATATCGGGATCGGTTTATAGCATGAATAAGGATTCATGTTCAAAAAATCGATCGAGATCGGGCAATTTATTTAATTTAATATTTGATATTAAATTAAATTAAAAAATTAATTAATTAAATTAATTTTGAATTATTTAATTAATTATATTAATTTTAATTAAAAATCAATTTAATATTGATTTTTGAATTAAAATTAAATGTAAAATGAGGATTTTCATGAAAAACAAGTTGCCAACTTGCCCAATCTTACTCATCTTCAAAATTCACCAAAATTGGCCACCTCCATCTCAAAACATCCTCATCACCCTTGAGTTGTCACTCCATTGAAGCTTTTGAAGCTTTATATAATGGTGATTTGGGGTGTTTTGAGAGAATTACCTGAGAATATTCAATATTCCCGAATTAGTGACCTTTGAGGTCTTTTCTTCCAAATTCTCTCAACCAAGGATCCCACAATCCGTTCTAAGGCCTGAGGGTAGTAGGGAAGACTCTAACGGTTGTCCACGAAGTGTTAAATGATCGAAAACCATCAACCGGGTGAAGAGAATTTGATCTTCAAAGTTGAGTTTTCTATCCTCTCTTTTTCCAAACTTTGAGCATGTTTTTATTTTACAAAATTGATCAACTTAGAGTGTTCAAGATCCAAAATTGCTTCCGCTTTCTTAATCTAGACTCTTTCAATTGGTATCAGAGCAATTTTGAGCACTCAATTTGATCTATTTTGTTCTGTGGTGATGTGTGTTTTTGAAATACATTTTTTCGGGCGTTTAAAGTGTTCTTCTGGTTTTGGCATTTAAATTGAGCATCAATTTGTGCTTTATTTTCAAATTGCTCAAGTGTGTTTGAGCATTAATGTGTGTAGAATAAGTCTGTAAAATTTTGGATCGATTGGAGTTGGGAAGGCCTTCAATTTGGCGTTTGAAGTGAAAAGGTCATCGAACTTGAAAGCAGAGGAAAGCTGCATTTTATTTTCGCTATGAGTGAAAATTTTCTCTCCAGCCCGTGCTTTCACTTTTGAAGAAGAAGAAGTTGACCCATTGACTTTGACCATTGACCGGTTCGTTGACTTTGACCGGTTCAATGGTTTTAGACCGGTTAATTTGGTTTGAGACCGGTTCTGACTAATTCGAGGTAGTTTTTCCATTTTGGAGGTCTGTTTCACCAATTGAGGCCCGGTTCATCCTTTTACAGCCCGATTTAACCTTATGAAGGTCTGGTTCACACATTTGCAAGCTGGTTCGACCCAAATTTGAAGTGTTTGAAGTGGTTCGATATCAATTCTAGATTATTATTGTAATAATTTAGTAGTTTGCTTGCATTAGATGCCAAAACCAGTCCACTTTAGTGTGTTTAATTAATTATGCATTGTGAATGTATGTTTTAATTAAATTCTCTAATTATATGTGCATAAAGTATGCCATATAGATTTTAAAATCCCACCATAGGAAGCATGCTCCATGCATTGAAAGTATGTTATAAGTGTTATAATATATTGTATGCATGTTAATTGGGTTTCATGATAATTAATATAAGAGTTATATTAATTTATGAAATAAATATTATATGTTTTAATTATAATTAATATAAGGGTTATATTAATTAAAAATTAAACATATAATTGCTATGCATTTATTCATGTGATGAATTTGTTATAAATGTATGTTTATTCATGTGATGAATGATGAAATAATTTATAACATAGAAATGCATGTAACCTAAGGTTAATTAATTAGTTTTAAAATGGTTTTAGAGCTGAAATTAATTAGATCTAAGGTTATCTAGTTCTAATAAGATTAGAATTAGGAAACTAATAATTTATAAACTTTGATTAAAGAGGACTCGACTAAGGAAGGTTACGCTAGGTTGGGGTACTTAAGGTGCGGAAGCGGAACACCCCTACAGGAACCGACACAGGAGTGAATTTAATCGATAGGTTTATAAATTATCTTTCGTGAGTGGCGTTTATTAAAAGTTAATAAATTAAACTCATAGACCTAGGTTTATTAAAAGGTTAATAGACTTAGGTAATTCCAGTATAATTGTTATATTGGTAGACTTAGGTGATATTGTTTTAGCCGAAATATGCCTAAGTAAAAGTATACCCAAACTGTTTAAAATACTTAGTGGGAGTGAAAAGGTATATATGATATATCAATTTCCTCTTACGCTCTCCACGAAGTTCACACCGTGAGATTTATGCTCGGTCTCGTGATGTCAATAGGACATCCCAATTCGGATGGTGTTTGCATAAATCAAGAGCAAGGTGAATGGAGAAAGTATTTATAGTAAGTGAGTGAAGAAAGTGTGTCAACACATCCTACGGTCTCCTCCATTAGGTTGGACCGTGAGATTCCCATGTTACGCCTGCAGGTTGTCCGAAGTAGCACCATCCATTCGGAGGCATGTAACATGGGATTCGGAACAACTCAAACTCCAGAAATGGATAGGATCTCTTAGGTCCATTCCCAGCTTTGTCTCTCTAGAACAGTAGCATTGTTGGGGCCGACCTCTGAGGTCTGAAAATGGCGGGTCACACTTACAAGAATTGCTAAGTGTTAGTAAGTTCTTGACCAAAGTAGCGATAACTAGAATGTTATAGGAATAAGAGTTATTAGGTATTAGCATTTAGTCAAGAATGTCTTGGTTCGATGAAGGAGTGATTGCGCGCCTCGGTAGCGGTTGCTTTGACTCACTTTGAGTATCGTTGCAAAAACAATAATGAGTTTATGGGTACATTATTACTTTTGCTAAATTTTTAAATTGGATAGGTTACAAACAATTCACTAATAGAATTCATTCTTTTTGACATGTCGAACTCTTTTATCAATTACTCGCCTTCAATAAACTTAGCGGCGATAATTATGGAACTGGAAATCAAACTTGAATACGATTCTTGTTCTTGATGATGCGAGGTTCGTCTTAACGGAAGAATGTCCTTCCTCCCGGCTCATTGCCAAACCGAAGCAGTTCGGGATGCTTATGAAAGATGGATTAGGGCTAATGAGAAGCTCGAGTCTATATCTTAGCCGGCATATCGATGTGTTGTCTAAGAAACATGAGACCATGGTCACCGCAAAGGAGATCATGGGATCATTCTGACGATGTTTGGACAACCGTCCTCATCGGTCCATTATGATCTTTGTCAAACACGTTTACAACTCCCGTATGAAGGAGGAGCCTCTGTTAGGAACATGTCCTTGACATGATGACCCACTTCAACGTGGCGAAGTAAATGGGGCGATCATAGATGAGAGAAGTCGGGTAACCTTTATTATGGAATCTCTTAGAAGAGTTTCTGCCATTCCACTTTAAATGCGGTAATGAATAAAATAGAGTATAAACGACTACTCTCCTCAACGAGCTTGGACTTTTGAGTCCCTCATGAAATCAAAAGGAAAAGAGAAGGAGGCAAATGTTGTCACTTGAAGAAGTTCCTAAGAGGATCGTCCTCTGGGACCAAGTCTCAGTCCTTCCTTTTCTAAGAATAAGGGTATTGTAAAAAGAAGAAGAAGGACAAAGGAAGGGACAAGCTCCCACACGCAAGGCCAAAGCCACACGGGAAAATGTTTCCCTTTGTAGTGCAGGCAGACCTTTGGAAGAGGAGGCGCCCAAAGTACCTTGCGAGAAAAGAAATCGAGAAAGAAAAACAAGGTAAATATGATTTACTCGTTATTGAAACATGTTTAGTGGAACATGATGATTCACTTTGGATATTAGATTCAGGAGCCACTAACCATGTTTGTTCTTCTTTTCAGAAACTAGTTCTGGCAGACTTGGTGATGGGGAGATATCTCTCGGGGTTGGAGCAGGAGAGGTTGTCTCAAACCAAAGCGATGGGAAGCGATGAAGTCATTGTTTAGAGATAGATTTGTTTTATTAGAAAATGTACTTTTGGTTTCTGGAATCAAAAGAAATCTTATATCTATCTCTTGTTTGCTTGAACATATGTATAAAGTATCTTTTGATCATAATGAAAGCGTTCATTTGCAAAAGAGGTGTCTGAATATGTTCCGCTAAACTTGAAAACAACTTATATGTGTTAAGACCAACAGTAAAAATTTATTTTGAACTTTGAGATGTTTAAAACAACTAATACTCAAAATAAAAAGCGTAAACTTTCTCCTAGTACCTATCTTTGGCACTTGAGACTAGGTCACATTAATCTCAATAGGATTGGGAGATTGGTCAAGAGTGGTCTCTAAGTCGGTTAGAGGACAACTCTTTACCACCATGTGAGTCTGTCTCGAAGGAAAAATGACTAAAAGACCTTTTTCTCGAAAAGGTTATAGAGCCAAAGAGCCCCTTGCAACTCGTGCATTGGACCTTTGTGGTCCTATGAATGTCAAGGCACGAGGAGGGTATGAATACTTCATCAGTTTTATTGATGATTATTCTAGGTATGGTTATCTTTACCTAATGCATCATAAGTCCTGAAACCCTTGAAAAGTTCAAGGAATATAAAGCGAAGTTGAGAATACATTAGGTAAAGCGATTAAAACACTTCGATCGGATCGAGGTGGAGAGTATGTGGATTTGAGATTCCAAGACTATATGATAGAAAATGGAATCGTATCCCAACTCTCAAGACTGGTACACCTCAAATGAGAATGGTGTATCCGAGAGGAGAAATAGAACCCTGTTAGACATGGTTCGATCCATGATGAGCTACGCTCACCGCCTAGTTCGTTTTGGGGATATATGAGAAGGCTGCTTTGTATATATTTTGAACATGGTTCCCTCTAAAAGTGTTTCAGAAACACCCTATGAGTTATGGAAAGGGCATAAAGGGAGTTTACGTCACTTCAGGATTTGGGGATGTCCGACACATGTGTTGGTGTCCAATCCAAAGAAATTGGAACATCGTTCAAAATTATGCCTATTCGTAGGATACTCCAAAGAAGCGAAAGGTGAGTGCATTTTATGATCCTCAAGAGGACAAGGTGCTTGTGTCGACAAACGCCACGTTCTTAGAGGAAGACCACATGAGAGATCATCACCTCGTAGTAGGATTGTCTTAAGTGAAATTTCCAAGGAAGCTACGAGATAAATCAACAAGAGTTGTTGATAAAGTGGTCCTTCTCAAGAGTTGAGAATGCCTCGACGTAGTGGGAGGGATGTTAGAACTTTGACCGATTACATGGGTTTGACTGAAACCCAAGTCTTCATACCGATGATGGCATTGAGGATCCATTGACCTATAAGCAGGCAATGAATGATATAGATAGGGGCGAGTGGATTAAAGCCATGGACCTTGAAATGGAGTCAATGTACTTCAATTGATCCGAAACTTGTAGATCAACCGGATGGTGAAAGACCTATCGATTTGCAAGTGGATCTACAAGAGGAAAGCGAGATCAAGCGTGAAGGTGCAAACCTTTAAGGCTCGACTTTGTGGCAAAGGGTTATACCCAAAGGGAAAGGGTGGACTATGAAGAAACTTTTTCCCCTGTTGCCATGCTTAAGTCCATTAGAATACTCTTGTCCATTGCCACGTTTTATGACTATGAAATTTGGCAAATGGATGTCAAGACAGCGTTTCTAAATGGCAATCTTGAAGAGAGTATCTATATGGATCAACTAGAAGGGTTTATAGTTCAGGGTCAAGAGCAAAAGGTTTGCAAGCTTAAACGATCCATCTATGGATTGAAACAAGCTTCTAGATCCTGGAATATAAGATTTGATAATGCGATCAAATCTTATGGCTTTGAACAGAATATTGACGAGCCTTGTGTTTACAAGAAGATAGTCAATACCATTGTAGCTTTCTTAGTTCTCTACGTAGATGATATCTTGCTCATTGGGAATGATGCAAGGTTCCTGACTGGCGTTAAGCAATGGCTAGCAACCCAATTCCAAATGAAAGATTTGGGAGAGGCTCAATTTGTCCTTGGAATCCAAATTGTCTCAGGCATCTTATATTGACAAGATGTTAGTTAGATATAAGATGCAAAATTCCAAGAAGGGTTCATTACCTTTCAGGCATGGAATTCATTTGTCTCAGGAGCAGTGTCCTAAGACACCTCAAGAAGTAGAGGATATGAGGCGCATTCCCTATGCCTCACTGTGCCGGTAGTGTCGATGTATGCCATGCTTTGTACTCGACCCGACATATGCTATGCGGTGGGAATAGTCGCAGATATCGGTCTAATCCAGGATATGATCACCGGATGCCGTTAAGAACATCCTCAAATATCTTAGGAGAACGAGGACTATATGCTTGTGTATGGTGCAAAGGATTTGATCCTTGCGAGGATACACCGACTACGATTCCAGATCGATGTGGATTCGAGGAAATCCACATCGGGATCGATGTTCACTCTTAAGCGAGGAGCTATAGTATGGAGGAGTATAAAGCAAGGTTGTATTGGCGACTCCACCATGGAGATTTCGAGTACGTCGCGACTTGCGAAGCGGCGAAAGAGGTTGTATGGCTTAGGAAGTCCTTGACCGATTTGGAAGTTGTTCCAAATATGAATTTTCCTATCACCCTTTATTGTGATAATAGTAGTGCGATGGCAAATTCTAAAGAACCTAGAAGCCATAAGCGTGGAAAGCACATAGAGCGCAAATACCATCTCATCGGGGAGATTGTGCAACGAGAGGCGTGATCGCCACGCAGATCGTTTCGAGCACAACATTCTTTGATCCGTTTACAAAGCCCCTCACGGCTAAAGTGTTTGAGGACACCTAGAGAGTCTAGGACTACGAGTTGTCTGATAGAGGCGTTTTTCTTTGCTCAAAGCATGTTTTACCCCACACACGTTTTTAGTCCAAGTGGGAGATTGTTGGGTTTTATGTCCTAAAACTCGTGGTTTTGTAAATCGAATGTATATTCTATATCACAATAAAGTTGTTATTGAAATTTATTGAGTAAAGGTGTTATTGACTATTGTGTATTGTGTAACCTTAATCCAATAAAGAACCCTTGGCTATAGGATGAATACTTGAACTTTATGTGTGACATAAAAGTGGATCAAGTTCAAGTTATACTTGGAGCAGTCTATAATATAAGGATAGGGTTGGGGACCTTATCCTGGGGACACTATGGACGCGGCCCACTTTATAGAGAACAAACGATGTGATCCTTAGTCGTTCATGTGGAGACATGTGAGTGGGGGCGCCCTATGCAATGAGTTTGCATAAGACTGGACCGCGCAATAGTCACTTAGACTTTATAACTCCGTTTACTGTCTTAACTGACTATATTCAAACGATGACCTAGGTAACTCGATCTTAATCCTGAGCGTTCTATGGACCCCTGTTTATTCGGATTATCCTTAGAATTGCATGGGTGAGAGTGGCTCGAGACTGCCCGACTCAATAAGCCTCCCATTTCGGGATAAAATCGGGGAGAATAGTGGGAACATAGTTCGGCAAGATGGAATTCATTCCTACCCGCTTTAGGGATTAGTAGAAAGGTTGTTCCCTTAAGTACTGACTCCGGGTCTTGAACAATGGGCCCATCCCTCTCATTGGCCCGAGTGGGATTTGGTTTTGCTGGTTGGACCACAAACCAATTGTTCATTAGAGGATCGGTGGAACTTAAGGAACAAAGAGGTAATTACTGAGGGTAAAACGGTAATTTTGACCCGGCTGTATTACGAATGACTGTGAAGGATCGACTTACTAATCATGGTTATATCAAGTGGACATAAATATATCTACAGTGAGGAGAGTGCAGCCACTGGGCTTTAGTGGAGTGTCCCGGTGGTTAACGAATGTTGATTAGCTAGGCTAAAGAGTTTGGTAGGTTAATCTCGTGATCGTTGGAGCTCATGATCCAGTAGGTCCATTAGGTCGCCCTTACTAGCTCGGACTTAGCCTTATAACTTTTGAGAGAAAAGAATTTGAATTGTTCAAATTCAAGTTTGGAAGAAAGCGTTATTTATATGTGATATATTTAATCGAATCATAGCTTAATTATGAATTAAACTATGATTAATAAGAGGTGGATATATTTAAATATGATTTAAATATCGGGATCGGTTTATAGCATGAATAAGGATTCATGTTCAAAAATCGATCGAGATCGAACAATTTATTTAATTTAATATTTGATATTAAATTAAATTAAAAAATTAATTAATTAAATTAATTTTGAATTATTTAATTAATTATATTAATTTTAATTAAAAATCAATTTAATATTGATTTTTGAATTAAAATTAAATGTAAAATGAGGGATTTTCATGAAAAACAAGTTGCCAACTTGCCCAATTTTACTCATCTTCAAAATTCACCAAAATTGGCCACCTCCATCTCAAAACATCCTCATCACCCTTGAGTTGTCACTCCATTGAAGCTTTTTGAAGCTTTATATAATGGTGATTTGGGGTGTTTTGAGAGAATTACACAGAATATTCAATATTCCCGAATTAGTGACCTTTGAGGTCTTTTCTTCCAAATTCTCTCAACCAAGGATCCCACAATCCGTTCTAAGGCCTGAGGGTAGTAGGGAAGACTCTAACGGTTGTCCACGAAGTGTTCGTACTGAAAACCATCAACCGGGTGAAGAGAATTTGATCTTCAAAGTTGAGTTTTCTATCCTCCTGCTTTTTCCGACTTTGAGCATGTTTTTATTTTACAAAATTGATCAACTTAGAGTGTTCAAGATCCAAAATTGCTTCCGCTTTCTTAATCTAGACTCTTTCAATTGCAAATTATTAATGACCTAGGAATCATTAGATAATTAGCTAAAACATGATTGGATTAGATAGTTTTTGGCGAGAAACTTATACAAGTTTTTTTTTTTTTGTAAATTTAAGCAAAATGTCTAGCTTTATTATTTCCTTAATGGGTACGAAAAAATTAACCAGAGAGAACATAATGACTTGAAAAAATAAACTTAACACTATTTTGGTAGTGGACGATCTTAAGTTTGTGCTAACTAAGGAGTGTCCTCAGGTGTCAAGCTTGAATGCAACACGAAATGTTCGTGATGCGTATGATCGATGGATCAAGGCCAATGATAAGGCCAAGGTCTATATGCTGGCAAGTATGTCTGATATACTAGCCAAGAAGCACGGGGGCATGATGATCGCTAAGGAAATCATGGATTCGTTGCAGGGCATGTTTGGACAACAATCTACACAGGCCCCACACAATGCCCTCAAGTATATATTCAACTCGAGGATGCCAGAGGGTTCATCTGTTCGAGATCATGTCCTGGACATGATGGTACACTTCAACATCGTGGAGTCGAATGGTGCTTCCATCGATGATTCGAGCCAAGTCAGCTTCATTCTGGAAACTTTTCCAGATAGTTTCTTACAGTTTAGAAGTAATGTTGTTATGAACAAGCTTACTTTTAATCTTACCTCCATTCTGAATGAACTCCAGACCTTTCAGTATTTGATGAAAATTTAGAGACCGAAAGGTGAGGCAAATGTTGCCAGTAGGAGTTATCACAGAGGTTCAACCTCTGGAACAAAATCAGTGGCTTCATCTTCTTCTAACCTGAAAGGGAAGAAGAAGAACATGAAAAAGGTTGGTAAAGGGAAACGAGCATATTAAGCTTCCGCCCAAAAGGGCAAAAAGGTCAAGGAAGTTGGTGACAAAGGAAAATGTTTCCACTACAACGAGGATGGACACTGGAAGCGAAATTGTCGAAAGTACCTGACCGAGAAGAAGAAAGAAGGTAAATATGATTTACTTTGTATAGAAGCATGTTTAGTGAATAATGATAAAACTTCTTCGATACTTTTGATTCAGGCGCCACTAATCATGTTTGCTCTTCTTTTCAGGGAATTGATTCCTGACAGCATCTACAGAAAGGTGAAATAAGCTCTAGGTTGGAAATGGAGATATCGTCTCAGCTGTAACAATTGGCACAATGAAACTTTTGTTCGACAAGAAATATATGTCGTTAGACAATATATTAGTGATACCAAGGCTTAGAAGAAACCTTATTTCAATTTCTTGCCTCATAGAACCATGTATTTTGTTTCATTTTCTTTAAATAAAGTGTTTATTTCAAAGAAAGGTGTGAAAATATGTTCAGCTTTATTAGAAAATGGTTTGTATATTTTGAGACCAAATTCAGTCAAAACTGTTTTGAACACTGAATTATTTAAAACAACAAACACACAAACTAAGAAACGTAAATTTTCTCTTAAAGAAAATGCTCATCTTTGGCATCTTAGCTTGGGTCACATTAACCTCAATAGGATTGAGAGATTGGTAAAAAGTGGACTTCTAAATGAGTTAGAAGAAAATACTTTACCTATACGTGAATCCTTCCTAGAAGGCAAAATGACTAAAAGACCTTTTAGTGGAAAAGGTTATAGAGCTAAAGAACCTCTTGAGCTCATACATTCAGACCTTTGTGGTCTGATGAATGTTAAAACCAGAGGAGGTTATGAATATTTTATCTCTTTTATAGATGATTATTCAAGATTTGGGCATATTTACCTAATACATCATAAGTCTGAAGCACTTGAAAAGTTCAAGGAATTCAAGACTCAAGTTGAAAATCAATTAGGTAGGAAAATTAAAACACTTCGATCCGATCGAGGTAGAGAGTATATGGATTTAAAATTCCAAGGCTATATGATAGAACATGGAATTACATCTCAACTCTCAGCACCCGATATGCCTCAGTAGAATGGTGTATCGGAAAGGAGAAATAGAACCTTGTTGGACATGGTTCGATCAATAATGAGTTATGCTTATCTCCCTGATTCCTTTTGGGGTTATGCGGTAGAGACTGCAATATACATTTTGAACAATGTGCCATCAAATAGTGTTTCTGAAACACCTTTTGAACTCTGAAAAGGGCGCAAACGCAGTTTATGTCATTTCAGAATTTGGGGATGTCGAACACATGTGTTTGTTACAAACCCAAAGAAATTGGATTCACGTTCAAAATTGTGCCTATTTGTAGGCTCCCCAAAAGAAGAAACAAGAGGTGGATTATTCTATGATCCTAAGGAAGACAAGTTACTTGTGTCGATAAATGCCACTTTCTTAGAGGAGGACCACATCAGGACCACAAGTCAAGAAGTAAAATTGTGTCAAGTGAGTTAGACAGAACGACAACAAATGTTGCTAACAATGTTAGTATGCCAACAAGAGCTGTTGATACTAGAATGTCTAGTCAAGAATGCCCATCTCAAGAGTTGAGAGTGCCTCGACGTATTGAGGGGGTTATTACACAACCTGACCGTTACATGGGTTTATCTAAAACCCAAGTTGTCATGCCAGATGACAATTGTGAGGATCCATTGACTTGTAATCAAGCAATGGTTGATAAAGACAAAGAAAAATGGGTCATAGCCATGGACCAAGAAAGGGAGTCTATGCACTTCAATTCTGTTTGGGATCTTGTAGATAAACCTGATGGGGTAAAACCTATAGGTTGTAAGTGGATCTACAAGAGAAAGCGTGGTGTAGATGGAAAGGTGCAAACATTTAAAGCTAGACTAGTAGCAAAAGGGTTATACCCAAGTAGAAGGGGTTGACCATGAGAAAACATTTTCGCCTGTTGCTATGGTAAAATCTATCCATATCCTACTTGTCATTGCCGCATATTATGACTATGAGGTATGGAAAATTGATGTCAAGACAACATTCTTGAATGACGATCTTGACGAGAACATCTAAATGGACCAACCCAAAGGGTTCATTAAATCAGGACAAGAGCAAAAGGTTTGCAGGCTTAAAAGGTCAATTTATGGACTGAAACAAGTCTCTAGGTCCTGGAATATAAGATTTGATGAGGCAATCAAATCTTTTGGCTTTGATCAAAATGTTGATGAACCTTGTGTCTACAAGAAGATCATCAATAGTTCTGTCGCCTTCCTAGTATTATATGTGGATGATATCCTACTCATTGGGAATGATGTAGGTTATCTTGCTGACATTAAGAATTGGCTAACTACGCAATTCCAAATGAAAGATTTGTGAGAAGCAGAGTCTGTTCTTGGGATCCAGATTGTCCGGAACCGTAAGAATAAAATCTTAGCATTATCTCAGACATCTTATATCTACGAAGTGTTGTTAAGGTTTAAGATGCAAGACTCCAAGAAAGGTTTATTGCCTTTTAGATATGAAGTTCATTTGTTTAAGGAACAGTGTCCTAAGACACCTTAAGGAGTTGAGGACATGAGACAGATTCCTTATGCATCATCTGTTGGGAGTCTGATGTACGCCATGTTGTGTACGAGCCAGACATTTATTTTGCAGTTGGAATGGTCAGTAGAGATCAATCCAATCCAGGACCTGAACACTGGAAAGTGGTTAACATGATTCTTAAGTATCTTCGGAGAACAAGGAACTACATGCTTGTGTATGGGGCTAAAGATTTGATCCTCACAGGATACACGGATTCTGACTTTCAAACTGATAAAAATTCTTGGAAATTTACATCAGGGTCAGTATTTACTCTTAATAGAGGAGTGGTAGAATGGCGAAGCGTCAAGCAGGGATGCATCGTTGATTCCACCATGGAGGCCGAATATGTAGCGGCTTGTAAAACAGCTAAAGAGGTCGTTTGGTTAAGGAAATTCATGTTAGATTCGGAAGTTGTTCCAAATATGAGTTTGCCTATCACGTTGTATTGTGATAACAGTGGTGTTGTGGCAAATTCAAGAGAACCCCGAAGTCACAAGAGGGGTAAGCATATTGAGCGAAAATATCATCTCATCCGAGACATCGTGTATTGAGGAGACGTGATCATCACGAAGATAACCTCCAAGGAAAACATTGTTGATCCTGGCTAAAGTATTTGAGAGTCACCTAGAAGGTCTAGGTTTACAAGTCCTCCCCAACTAGGGCAAGTGGGAGTATATTGTATACAGGGTTTCAGTGCCCTAGTTTATTGTATTTTATATTATTGTAACATTAATTATGTACTCCACAAGTTTTAGGTCAAGTGGGAGATTGTTGGGATATGTGCTCTAAACTTGTGTAAATTTAGTCAAATAAATAAAGAGTTATTTGATTTGATAAAATTATATTCTCGTTTTATAAATCCAATAAACTAAACTCCAAGGTTATAATGAATCTTGAACATCAGTGTAGTAGACACTATTTGGATTGTGTTTAAGAGTATAACCTAAATGGTCTATGGTATAAGAATGAGGTTGGAAATCTTATTCTGGTAACACCATGGATGCGACCCACTTTTTAGTTAGTACAAATGAGGTAATCCAACTTATTCATGTGGATGACATGCGAGTGGGAGCATCCTGGATGAAGAGTTCATACAAGACCGAACTGCAAAGTATTAGTCTAACTAGTATAACGCCGTTAACAGGATACAACTGATAATTTATAGATGGTCATTAGTGAGTTGACCTGAATCCTGAGCAAGTTAAGAACTTCTGCTTATAGGGGTTTGTCCTTAGACTAGTATGGGTGAAAGTGGCTTGTAGCCGACTCAATAAGCCTACCTTCTCAGGGACAGAAACTCGTAGGTAGCTGGGGACTTAACTCTGCAAGATGGAATTTACTCATTCCTAGACTAAGGAATTAGATAGGTTGTTCCCTTAAGAACTGAGTCCAAGTCTTGACCAATGGGGCCCCACCCTCTAAACTAGCTTAAGAGGGTTTGTGTTTATGATAGGACCATAGATTTGTTGTTCATTAGAGGATCGGTGGTGCTTAAGGAACAAAAAGGTAATCATAGGGGTAAAATGGTAATTTGACCCAACTGTGATTACGAATAACCTGTGAAGGATCGACTCATGGGTAATGATTATATCAATGGACACAATAATCTATAGTGAGGATAGTGCAGCTACAAGTCTATAGTGGAATGACTTGTAGTTAATGAATATTGATTAATGGGATCAAAGAGTTTGATCAGCTAATCTCCCATCATTGGAGCTCATGAACTGTAGGTCCATTAGGTCCCTTCGTTGGCTCAACATGGTAATATTGAGGGTATAAAGTTAGGAGTGAAATTGAAGTGCTCAATTTCATATATGAGCTGTTATATCAATTATATGTGATATAATTGATATAATATATAGTTTTAATGTGAATTAAATTCACATATTAACTATATACTAATGAGAGAATAAATGAGGGATAGGATGGTAATTTACATCCTATTTTTCCTATAAATAGTTGCATGGGATGCAACTTTGAGTTTAAGTGATTTCACATATCATTTGTGTAAGAAAAATCTCACCCCTTGTGTTGTTGGAAAGAGTTCCAAAACACTTCTCTCAAACCTCCACATCTCATCCTAAAGGAACCCACATTCCTTCCTCACCTAGAGAACAGTAGAGAAGATCTAGTGGTTGATCTTTACACGTGTTGAGTTCGGGTCGCTGAGATGGTGATCGTTAGAGAGGGAATACGTGAAGAAAGTGTTATTTAAAGGTATGATTCCTTGCTGTCCTAACTTGTTATATATGCTTAATCTTATATATATTGATCTTGATATGAATCTAAATAACACTATCATGAACACGCGATTCACAATCGCCTCTGCTGCGGGATTCGAACCCTTCATGTAAATCTTATGGTTGTAAAATATTTAAGCAATATAAGTATACATATTGCAAAATTTAAAATAGAAAGAAAGGGTCATGACTAGGGCTCAAAACGAGGTGGAGTTTAAAGGCATTGGACAACAAAAGAGTGAGATACAAATTCATTTGTTAGGAAGAACGAAATAATATATAATTAGAAACAAAACAGAGAAATTCCAATTTGTAGTTTCTCAAAAGTTGCCCTATTTTAAGAAAGGTTTCTAAAAATAAACCAGAAATAGGAACAAGAAACAGGAACGTTATCAAACAGGCCCTTAAATACTTGATCTCAACCAAATTAAAATTCAAAGAAGAAAATAGAGGAAAATGCTTAAGATGATATGTTTACAAATGAGTCATACAAATAGTACTTCTCAAAAAAATAAATAAATGAATAAAGAAACAAATAATAGATACTTGGTAAATAACACCAATTAGAATGTAATTATTTAGGGTGGTTGTAGAAGTTAAAAAAGCCAACCGTTTACCGTGTATTTGTGAGTAATTACATCAGTTATAGAACACAAAAAGTCAACCATTTACCATGTATTTGTGAGTAATTACAACCGTTATAGAAAAACAAATGAAAATCATAGAAGTTAGGAATTATTGTAAATATTACACATGTAAATGCTCATTCCATATACCACTTTGATATCCATGCCAAGTGGTAAATTCTCCATATTTAAAGTATATCTCATGTGTCCAACAAAGCCTGGTGTTCCAATGGACCACATCATGCTCTCCAAATTTTCTATAAATAGTGGCTTATAGTGAGAAAATAAAATGCCACAATTGGTGAAAAATCCCTTCAATCTTCTCTCTTTTCTCCCCCTTTCTATTTGAATAATATTCCATATAATTCCACTTTCTTTTATTTATATTATATATCTTATTATATCTTCTTCTTCTTCTTCTTCTTCTTACTCTTATTCTTATTATTATATGTTTCGGTAAAGTTTTGGTGCTCGATTTTGTCTCTCAATTTCACAACACGTTATCAGCACGAACTTCTGTTATTTTTCCCGCTAAAGGTAGGCCCTTCGGATAAGCCATTTTTTTAAAATGTTATTTTGCATGTTTAGTTTATATTAATTTTCTAATATAAATATAATGTCTTTTGATAGCATTACTATGGAAAATCTTACAAAATTAGAATTCACGATCCTTGACATTAATAGTAATAATTATTTTTCATGGGTGTTTGATGCTAAGATACATTTGGATGTTATGAACCTTGGAGAGACCATTAAAGAAGGGAATACAATATCGAGTCAAGAAAAGGCTAAAACTATGATCTTCATTCATCATCATCTCCACGAGGGACTGAAAATCGAATATCTAACGATAAAAGATCCTACGTCCTGTGGAAGAACTTGAAAGAAAGGTATGATCATTAAAAAACTGTTATTCTTCCAAAAGCTCGTTATTAAAAATTAGTTCGAAATTGAAATTATGTGGAGAAAATATTACTAATGAGGATATGTTAGAGAAGACATTTTCTACGTTTCATGTCTCAAATATGCTTCTACAGCTGCAATATCGAGAGAAAGATTTTAAAAAGTATTCAAAACTCATTTCATGTCTTCTCGTGGCTGAACAAAATAACGAGTTATTAATAAAAAATCATGAATCTCGACCAACTGGAGCAAAACCATTTCCTGAAGTGAATATTGTGAATTTTAACAATCAATGTTGAGGTCATGGCCATGGTCGAGGTCGTGACCGCAGTAGAGGAAGAAATTATAATTATTTTTGTGGTGGACATTATGATTATCCAAAATTCATGAAACCCACACAAAATGATGATCACAAAGGAAAAACTCCACAAAATAAGAATTCAAGAGATGATAAAAATAAATATTTTAGATGTGGAATAACTGGACATTAATCTCGAGTTTGTCGTACATCTAAACATTTAGTTGATCTCTATCAAGCTTATTTGAAGGAAAAAGAAAAAAATGTGGAAGCAAATCTTGCAAAATTAGAATTCACGACCCTTAACATTAATGGTAATAATTATTTATCATGGGTGCTTGATGCTGAGATATATTTGGATACTATAAACCTTGGAGAGACCATTAAAGGTGGGAATACGACATCCAATCAAGAAAAGCTAACGCTATGATCTTCATTCGTCATCGTCTCCACGAGGGGTTGAAAAATAGAATATCTAATGATGAAAAATCCCTACGTCCTGTGGAAGAACTTGAAAGAAAGGTATGATCATAAAAAAACTGTTATTCTTCCAAAAGCTCGTCATGATTGGATACACACCGAGGTTGTTGTGATTTTAAATCAAGATGGCGTTTAATATAACTCCGCATTATTCAAAATTAGTTCGAAATTGAAATTATGTGGAGAAAACATTACTGATGTGGATATGTTAGAAAAGACATTTTCTACCTTTCATGTCTCGAATATGCTCTTGCAGCAGCAATATCGAAAGAAAGACTTTAAAAAGTATTAAGAACTCATTTCATGTGCTTTTGTGGCTAAACAAAATAACGAGTTATTAATGAAAAATCATGAATCTCGACCAACTGGAGCAACACCATTCCCTGAAATGAATGTTGTGAATTTTAACAATCGAGGCCGAGGTCGTGGTCGTGGTCGAGATCGTGACCGCGGTAGAGGAAGAAATAATTATTTTCGTGGTGGACATTATGATTATCCAAAATTCAAGAAACCCACACAAAATGATGATCACAAAGGAAAAACTCTACAAAATAAGAATTCAAGAGATGATGAAAATAAATGCTTTCGATGTGGAATAACTGGACATTGGTCACGCGTTTGTCGTACATCCAAACATTTAGTTGATTTCTATCAAGCTTCCCGGAAGGAAAAAGGAAAAAATGTGGAAGCAAATCTTGCTTATCAAGATAATAATATATTCGACCCATCCAATATGACAAATTTGGATGTGACAAACTTCTTTGCATCTCCTGAAGAGAATATTGAGCAATTGATGGATTAACAAGTGCTTCTTTTGATTTTAAGAATGTCCAAGAATAATGTTTGTATAAAAATCTATCTTTATGGTTTTTTCAGCTTTGAATTTTTGTATTTTAAGTTATGTATCTCTTATTGTAATTAATGAACAAATATGAACAGTTTTTATATGTTGAATGAACAAAAAATGAGCAATGAAGATCTATGTCTAGCAGACTACGCAACTACGCACACAATACTTATAAACAAAAAATATTTTTCTAAATTGATAATGCTGGAAGCAAAAGTCAATACTATATCAGGTTCTGCAGACTTGATTGAAGGCTTTGGAAAAGCAAGTTTTATCTTGCTTAGAGGAACAAAATTCACAATTAATAATACTTTGTTTTCTAGCAAGTTGAAAAGAAACTTATTGAGCTTCAATGATTTACGTGACAATAGTTATCATGTTGAAAATGATCGTAGAAGTTTATATAGAGTGTCTTTATATCACATCTATTGTGTTCACATGAAAAACATATATTTGAAACACTGTCTGCTTCTTCTTGATTATATTATACTTATATACGAGTAATCGAAAGTTATGCAACAATGAACCAAAAGTTCATGAATCCAGAAATATTCAGTGTTTGGCATGATCGATTAAGTCATTTGAGGTCAATAATGATGAGAAAAATTATTGAGAATTCACATGGACATCCATTAAAGAACCAGAAGATTCTTCAATCCAATGAATTGCCATGTGATGCTTGCTCTCAGGGCAAATTAATCTTTAGACCATCACCAGCTAAAGTGGAGACTGAATCGCCTGCATTTTTTGAAAGAATTCATGGTGATGTATGTGGACCTATTAACCCACCAAGTGGACCATTTAGATATTTCATGGTACTGATTGACACATCCAGCAGATGGTCACATGTATGTTTATTATCAAGTCGAAATCTTGCATTTGCAAGGCTACTTGCTCAAATAATTAAGTTAAGAGCACAGTTTTTGGATTATACAACTAAGGTCATTCGTCTTGATAATGCTTGTGAATTTACATCCCAAGCATTCAATAATTATTGTATGGTCATTGGAATAAATGTTGAACATCCAGTAGCACATGTTCATACACAAAATGGTTTAGTAGAATCATTTATAAAACTTTTACAATTAATTGCTAGACCAATGCTTATGAGAGCAAAGCTTCCACTATCTGTATGGGGCCATGCTATTTTTCATGTTGCATCGCTAGTACACATTAGGCCAATAGCTTATAATAAGTACTCTCCAATGCAATCAGCTTATGGCCAGTAGTCAAATATTTCCCATCTAAGAATTTTTGGATGTGCAGTATATGTTCCAATTGCTCCACTACAACATATTAAGATGGGTCCTCAAAGGAGGTTAGGAATATATGTTGGATTTGATTCCCCATCTATTATTAAATATCTTGAACCCTTGATGGGTGATGTATTTACTGCACAATTTGCTGGTTGTCATTTTAATGAAACAAATTTTCTAACATTAGGGAGAGGAATTAAGAAGTTAGAAAAAAAGATTACATGGGATGCATCGTTATTATCTCATTTAGATTCCCGTACAGATTAATGTGAACTTGAAGTTCAAAACATAATCCATTTGCAAAATATAACAAATCAATTACCAGATGCATTTACAGATGCTAAGAGAGTAACTAAATCATATATACCAGCTGAAAAATGTCCCATCGAAAATTTATATCCCAATACAACAAGTTATCACTAATGAGTCTGGGGCACGCTGATAGCACACAAAATGTGCTATCCCTAAGCTTAAAATTTGCTAGTTTTATGATAATTTAAGGGCTTTTACGTGTTTAAATTTTTGAATTTCAGGTTGAAGAGCAATACCAGAGTGAATGGAGATAAATGGTTGAAAAAGGAGTCAAAGTATGTTTAATGAAGGTAAAAATTACATTAAATGGAAAAAGGAAGACCAAACCAAGTCAATTAACCCGAGAGGAGGTAAAAACGCAATTCTGGGCGTTGCAACGCCCAACGTGCGACTATTTAGCATCGAAGACCTGTGGCGATGGTGTTGCAACGCTAGTTCCATAAGAAAAAAGGCGTGTTAGGGTAGCAGCGTTGCAACGCCGTGCCGAATTTGTGTATAAAAAGAACATTTTGTAGCATATTCAAGTAGAGCCGAAATTGATAGTTTTTGGAATCTAATTTCAAAATACACTCTCTAAGAGGAGAAAGAAGAGCATTCCTTGGGAGCCAAGATGTGCGTGGAGGCTCGAGATTGTGACGGGAGCTTGGGAACGAGGGACTGACATCGACACATAAGAGTTTTATTTATCTTTCTTTTAGTTTGTAATCTAGTTTAGAGACTATTCTATGACTTTAGCTTGTTTTTATGGTGATTATGAGTAGCTAATTGTCATAGTTAGAGGATTGAGTAACATGTTTTGGACTTATTTAAGTATGTATTGAACTTTGTTTGTGTTATTTTATTTTTGGTAATTCGTTCATAAATTACTTGATCTTGTTGGCTTAAGTGGACTCGAGAGAAAGAAACTTAGATTAGAGCAAAGTTGCCAAAATCTTTAGTAAATCTGGCACGAGAGTGACTTAGATTTTCTAGGAAACATTTAAGAAGTTGCTTCAAGCCGTGCATGCTTTTAAAATTCATAAGGACACTTTAGGATTTATCGCTATGCATGAGAATCACTATGGATCGAGAGATTCTTTTGAGTACCTTTACTCCTTGTTTATAAATTCGCAACCATAGTTCATTACATGTGCTAAATAAGGAATTAACTTGTGAAATCAATTTTCCTAACAATTCTATCATATTCGTGTCTCCACTTGTATATTTACTTTTCTTTCTTTGTTTCAACTTTTTATCAAAGTTTTGTTGCTTTAGATAAAATTAAGAATTAGTATCTTGGTAGTTAATCAATCTAGAAAATCATTTCTGAGGACGATACTTGGAACTCAAATCACTATAAATTGACCCGTACACTTGCACTATTGCAATATCATTTTTACACAACAAGTTTTTGGCGTCGTTCCAGAGAATGACGATTATTTAGATTGATTAATATTAGGAGAAAATTAAAGATTTTAGACTAAAACTTTTTTTTCCTTTTGTGTTTTCTTTCTTTCTTTATTTTTTTGTGTTTGTTTGTGTTTCCTTATTTGTTCTTAATTTAGTTTTGTTTGTTTTTCGAGTGTTTGTCTCCTGTTTTGAATGTGTTGATTTCTGTGTAAAAGTCTAGATTGAATTGTTGTGATTTAAAGTATGACTTTTCATGATTTTAATTATTCGCCAATGTACTATCCTTTTCAAGACCCTAGGTATGTGAATCATGATTTCTCTGGATACGAATTGTCTAATCCTTACCATTCTGAATCTATGATTTATGAAATTTTTTTGGATGGTAATCATATAGGCACTTCGAACCAAAATTTCTCCTATCCCGACCAATCTAAAGAAAACTCTTCTCTTGTGGATTTATTAATGGAATATACTTTGGAGTTGAGGGTTAAAAATTTGTGTCATGCTGAATTAGAAAGGTGGGATAGGTTAAAAGCTAAAGTGGTAGAACTAAAGGGGCAACAATACATGAAAGGACTCATCATCTTCATCAATTGGCGGAATCCCTTAAGACCCTACATGAGCAAATTTTTATCTTTGCCACTAGGAGGACTTATGCATATGATAGTGAGGATGAGTTGGAGGAGAATGAAACACACCAAAAACAGGTTTGTGAGGTAGAGAATGGTAATGCAATCACTTCCACAGAAGAAATTCAGGTGATAGAGTTCGAGCCTGAAAAGTCTCCCCTCCCTTTATCTCCAAAAGTTTCTTTTAATCTTGATAACCATTTTTCCTATACTCACGAGTCTTGTTTTGACTTTTGTTCTTTTATTTCAGTAAAAAAATAAAAAATATTTAACTTTTAGCTGCCCAAGAAAAATAAGAGAGCCTTTTAGACTTCGAAGGCTATATTGACTCAAGCAAGAAGAGCCCGAAGAAATATGAGTAATTTTACGTGCCTTGATGGCAACCATGAGTCAAGTCTAGCTAAAGACATCAATGAAACCACTTCTTGGGAGGCAACCCGGGCTTTATGTTTTATTTTTGTTATTTCTTCTTTAGTTGTTTTGTTTGTTTGTTTAGTTATTAGTTTGCTTTGTTTTGTTTTGTTTGGTTGTTGTTGATGTCATCTCTCATGAAACCCATGCTCCCAATCTGCAGTACTTCATCTCACGTGACTTGGTCGTCAAAGGAATTCAAAAAAATAAAATAAAATAAAAGATCTCCATTACTCAAGACAGTATTGTTCACACTTACTCTTCTTACTTTCTTTTACCTTATTTTACAAAAATTGGGGGCAATGTTTAGTTAAAGTTTGGGGGTGGGATGTGTTGTTTATCTGTTGTGACTATCCTGAGTATGTGCTGAATTGCTGATTGATCTGATGCATAAGTTTTATTAGGATTACCTAGGATGAGATTTAATTGAAAATTTTTGTGATTCTGCTAAAACCTGAGAGCATGATATGAATCTGAGTTAATTTAAAAAATTTCTTGAGTTTTTTCTACAATTTTGTTCACACTTACTCTTCTTACTTTCTTTTACCATAACAATCACTTCTTCAAATCATCCTGAAAATCCTTGCAATTCACGAAGCAAGTCGAGAATGTGTATGGCTAAGGTCAATGACTCAACATATCTGTGATACATGTAGGTTGTCTTCTAGTAAAAATCTTCCAACAATATTATATGAAGACAACACAACTTGTATAACCCAAATCAAGGGAGGAGATATCAAAGGAGATAGAACGAACATATCTCACCAAAGATTTTCTACACTCATGGTCTGGAAGAAAATGGTGATATCAGTGTACAACAAATTTGTTCGAAGGATAACCTGCCCGACTTATTTACGAAGACATTACCAACTGCAACCTTTGAGAAATTAGTACATAGCATTGGAATGCGGTGACTCAGAGACTTGAAGTGATATCTCCATGAGGGGGAGTGAATGTATTATAGTAAACTATATAAAATATGTACTTTTTTTCCTTCACTAGGGTTTTTCTTCCCAATGGATTTTTTTCTAGTAAGGTTTTAACGAGGCATATTTGTTGGGGTGTATGCCTTAATCTCGTGTAGTTTGTAAAAAATGTTGATTTAATAAATAAAAGTTATTTATTCATCAAACTTTGTATTTCGCATTTTATAAACTTAATCCAATAAACTAAGCTCCAGGGTCATATTTGAGAGAATTTGAACGGTGTGTAGTGGACACACAAGGAGGATCACGTTCGAGTTATTGACCCGAACAGTCTACAGTATATGGATAGGGTTGAGAACCTCATCCTGGCAACACTGTGGATGCAACCCGCTTTGTATTAGATACAGACGAGGTGATCCAACTCGTTCATATGGTTGACATGCGAATGGGGGCATCCTGTGCAATGAGATTGTACAAGACCGGACCGTGAAATATTAGACCTATTGATGTAACACCGTTAACAATATAAAACTAATATATTCGTAGATGACCATGTGACTCGTCTTTAATCCTGAGCGTGTTACAGACTCCTGTCTGCGGGGGTATGTCCTTTGACTAGAACGTGTGAGGGTGGCATGAGCGCTCGCCCAATATGCCTATCTTCTTAGGGACAAGACCACATGGGGAGTTGGGAACATAACTACACAAGAAGGAATTCACTCGTTACCGAGGTAGGAAAATTGGAGGGGGTTGTTTCCTTAAGTGCTATCTTCAGGGCTTGAACAACGGGGCCCCACTCTCTCATTCGTCAGAGATGGATGTTGTTTATGGTTGGACCATTCAACAGAGTTGTTCATTAGAGGAGCAGTGGGGCTTAAGGAACAAGAGGTAGACACAAGGGTAAAATGATAATTTGACCCAGCTGTGACTACGAACAACATGTGAAGGGTCGACTCACGGGCATTGATTATATCGATGGATACAACTTGTCCTACAGTGAAGAAAATGCAGCTACGGACTTTAGTGGAGTGTTAATGTAGTTAATGAATGTTGATTAACCGAGTCAAAGAGTTTGATCGGTTAATCTCGTATCATTAGAGCTCATCATCTGTAAGTCCATTAGGTCCCTCGGTTGGCTCAAATTGGACTAAACTAGGGTTTACAGTTTGGAGTGGATTTGAAGTGTTCAAATTCATTAAAAGGGTATTTATGTCATTTATATGTGATACAATGGATATAATATATAATTTAATGTTAATGAGATTCATAATAAACTATGGTATAGCCTAATTATGTAATTAGGGCTAATTTGGAGAAATTGATTTGAGAGAAATTAAAATAAATATTATTCAATTTAAAACTCCACAATTATGAAAATGTGATTTGTATAATAAGGTATGAGATACCTTATATTATAGGATATGCAAATAAGATTTGCATATTATATAGTTGTTGTATTTTGGAGAATTGGTGGAGATTTGAACTCGACGACACACCATTATAAATAGGTGGAATGTGAGCTATTCCATAAGCTTGGTCTCTCATTTTTTTGGAATTTTATCCAAAAGAGAAAGCAACTCTCTCTCAACTCTCTCTCAAATCTCTACAATTCTCTCAAACCCAAAATCCAAAGGGAGTCTCATAACTCTCCCTATCTTGCAGAGAACAATCGAGAAGATCAAGTGGAGGTGTCCCCTTAAATTAGTTCGTGGTACGTTCGTTAGAGAATTCGTTGGATCGTGATATCGTGACCGGAGAAGAAAACCGCGAAGAAGTGTTCTTCAAGAGGTAGGTTTCGATAAACCTTTCTATCTTTATTCTCAAAAGCATGTTTAATCTAGAATGTATGTTGATACTTTCAATTTTAGGAAAATTAGAACAACTACGAAACAACGACGATTCACATCACACTTCCGATTCGGGAAATCCATTCCCTTCAATTGGTATCCGAGAAAAGTTGCAATTCGTTGTTGGTTTTGTAATTATCTGAAAATTAGGTGGGCAACATTAATTTTTCATGTGATGAATGTTAATGGTTTGCGAACTGGATGTTTTCGGTTCTAGGCACCTAGTTAGATTTATATTTAATGTTGATGAGATCAATGTAAGGGTCTTTTGTTTTTTCCATTATTAGTGTAAATCGAGTGTGTAAGTCTGTGTCGTTCGCGGCAAGACGTAGTTGTGAAGAAACGGAGCGAAATGGGCGAAAACAGAAGAGTTTTGTTGCTAGACAGAGGACGGTGTTGCAACCCCATTGATCTGGGTTGCAACGCTGCTCATGCGGGAGAAGGCCATGTTATAGACCAATGTTGCACGTCGTTGGAGTTGCGACCCATATGTTAGCATTGAGACGCATGACACGACGTTGCAACACCATGTGCATAGTGGGCGGTTTGCGAGTTTTCTTTGCGTGAAGTGGGCAGTCATGGGACGTAGTTGGCGGTTTTTAGCCATTTTTTGTATTTTTAATTTAATTTCTTTTATTAAATTAAGTTATTTAATTAATTTGCATTAATTAATATTAATATAATTGTTATATTAATGTTAATTAATTAAATTAATGTCTCTAGGGTGTCAAAAATCGATCCAATTTGCTATTTATTTTATGCAAGTGTTGTATGAAATATTTATATGCATAATGTATGTCATATAGCTTAAAATCCCACCTTAGGTTAAGCATATCATGCATCATATTTATATTTTAAGTGTTATAATTTATAGTATGCATGACTAGGTTATATTATGAGTTATAATATAATGTATGTTTATTTTAATTAATATAGATGTTATATTAATTAGATAAAAGCATTGACATGCATTTTTATACATGTCATGTATGTATGTTATAAACTATGATATTCATGTGATGGATGATCAAGCATTATAACATAGAAATGCATGTAACCTAAGTTAATTAATTAGTTTTAAATGGTTTAGAACATGATTAATTAGACTTAGGTTTTCTAGTTCTAATAAGATTAGAATTAGGAAATTAAAATGTGACTTATGAATGGTGACTAATTAATAATACTGTCTATGGAAGATTTTGTCTAGGGTTGGGGTATTTAAGCTGACACTTTGGGGAACACCCCTACCTGGGAACCGACCTGGGAGTGAATTTGGTCCGGAGATTCATAGGTTATATTTTCGTGAGTGGTGTTAATAAGTGTTACTTAAATAAACTCACATAGTCCTAAGTTAATAATTTGTTATAGACTTAGGATAATCCAATATAAAAGTTATATTGGTAGACTTAGGTAAATATAGACGGTTTATCTAGGTCAATCCCGTTAAACTAAAGTGTTGAGTGGGAGGAATTAAAGTGTATGAGATACATTTAAATCACATCCACAAATCTCTGTTAAGTTCACACCGTGAGATCCATACTCGGCCTCGTGGCGCCAATGGGAGTGCCCCCTACAGATGGTACTTGTATAGGTCAAAATTCAAGGTGAATGGAGAGAGTACTTATAATAAGTAGGAGCGGGACCTGTGAAAACGAGACCCACAGTCTCTTCTATAGATTCACACCATGAGACGCCTATGATCCAACTACTAGTTTGGCCTTGGCCAGACATTCCCTTCGGAGGGCCTTGATCATGGAAGTCGGAACACCGTGAATTCCTGAGAGGGATACGATTTCCATAGTTTGTTTTCCTTCGTAGTCTTCCCTTCGGCAGCTATTGTTTGGATGGAAACTCTAGAGATTTAAAGATAGAGGGTTACACTCAAGGGAATCATTAAGAGTTAATGAGTCTGACCGAAAAATGGTAACTAGATGCCTAGAAGAATAAGAGTTATTCTGGTATTATGGTTTGGTCGAGAAAGTCTCGTCCCAGAGAAGGAGTGATTTTGTCTATCCTTCAGTGGCGGTCATTCTAAACCTTTGGGGTATCATTGAATTTTTTAATGACCTAGGATCATATAATAAAATTTGCTAAAAAATGATTGGTTTTTCAAAATTTGCTAAAAATGACCCTCTTAGCTTCCGACAAACTCGTAGGTGATAACTACAAAACATGGAAAAATAATATAAACATGATCTTAGTGACCGACAACCTGAAATTCACGCTCACTGAGGACTGTCCTCAGGTGTCCGACCCAACCACATCACGAAGTGTTTGTGATGTGTACGATAGGTGGACCAATTCCAATGAAAAGGCCAAGGTCTATAACATAGCAAGCTTATTTGAAGTATTGGCTAAGAAACACGAGAACATGGTCACCGTTAAGGAGATCATGGAGTCGTTGCAGAACATGTTTGGACAACAGTCCTCTCAGGTTAGGCACATGCTCTCAAGCATGTGTTCAATGCTAGGATAAAGGAGGAAACGTCTGTTAGGGAACATTTTCTGACATGATGATCCACTTTAACTTAGGGGAGATAAACGGTGCTTCTATCGATTGAGTCGAGCGAGGTCAGCTTTATCATAGAGACTCTTCTGAAGAGTTTCCTTCAGTTTCGTAGCAATGATGTTATGAAAAAAATTAGCTACAATCTGACCACCCTCCTCAACGAACTACAGACCTTCCAGTCCTTGATGCGAGTCAAGGGACAGGAAGCTGAGGCAAATGTTGGCTTCAGGTCCTTTCATAGGGTTTCGACCTCTGGGACAAAGTCTGCGGGTTCATCTTCAGGCCCGAAAGGGAAGAAGAATAAGTTGAAGAAGGCTGGGAAAGCTGAACCCGCTGCCGCCCAAAAGGGCAAGAAGGTCAAGGAGGTTGCAGATAAAGGAAAATGTTTCTACTGCAACGGGGACGAACACTGGAAGAGGAACTGCCCCAAATTCCTTACCGACCAGAAGAAGGAAGATAAACGTAATTTATTTGTTACTAAATCTTATTTGGTGGAGAGTAGTGACTTTGTCTGGATACTTAATTCAGGCGCCAATAACCATGTTTGCTCTTCTTTTCAGGGAATTAGTTCCTGGTAGTGATTACAGAAAGGGGAGATAACACTCAGGGTTGGATCCGGACGAGTTGTCTCAACTACAGCTGTGGGCATGGTGAAGCTTTTCTTTGGCAGGAAGTACTTATTATTAGATAATTTGTACATAATTCCAGAGTTTACTAGAAACCTAGCTTTGAAGGGAATCGAATCGCCTTGAGCAACGGAAACGTGGTTTAAAATCGTAATTGCTTGTTTATTTTGGTTTGCTCTAAAAACCCATACATTGGCAATAAAACAGAGAGATAAGAAATCTAAATTAAGCATGGATTAAATTAACTAGATCATGCTGTAAATTCTAAACTAAAAGGAAAAATATATTACCTTTGTAGTTGGAGTTGACAATTCCTTGCCTCATTTTGCAGCAAAATTCCACAACACATCTACAATGTACAACAACTTTCACTCTTTCCAACAGAATACTACAAGTAGGAGAACCTCCTATCCTTAGAATTCTTAGATCAAGGCTTGGTGTGAAGCCTCCAACAATTGGGAAGAAGAGAAAGGGAATTTTCGAGAGAGAGTTTTTCCAATTTTGCAATGCAACTTTTGCAATTGATCGATTGATGCAAAAAATAAACTGTCTCTCTCCCTTGTGTATCTGTCGATAGGGAGAGGGATGGGGAAGTGCTGGGGAACGTGTCATTGACACGTTCTCCCTTTTTATTTTTATTTAATTAACTTAAAATCAATTAATCAATTAATCAACATTAATAAATTAAATAAATTAATATAATTAAACTACTTTAATTATATTAATATATATAATCTTAATTTAATTAAATCACATTTAATTAAATCAAACATCTCATATTTGAATTATATACAAATGATTAAATCATATTTAATCAACTTCCCTTTTACCCTATAGTTTTAATGCATATCTTATGCACATTAAATTAAAAATATTGTTTTAAATATGAATCTCATTCACATTTAAATAATATTTGAACTCTTTCAAATATTTAATTCTCTCAATTAATTTAATATGAATCATATTCAAATTAAATTATATTATAAAGTTTTAATGTACATAAAAATTTTATATTATAATGTATCTCCATAGAACATGCTTATTCCCTAATTGAATTTGAACATTTCAAATTCTAATGATCTAAGAACCCTTTACGAGTTAGAAGGTGGACCTAATGGACCTACAAATCAGAAGCTACAACGATACAAGATTATTCAGTTAATCTCATTAACCTCATAATCAACATTTGTTAAATGTGGGAACACTCCACTAAAGTCCTGCAGTTGCACTCTTCTCATTCAAGATATTTTTCTATGTCCACGGATATCGATAAATAACAACAAATCAATCCTTCACGAATGTCTGTAACACCAGCTTGGTCAAATTATCATTTTACCCCTAGGTTACATCTTTTACCTTAAGTCCCAGTGCTCCTCTAATGAACAACCTGTTTGTGGTCCTACCAATAACCAGAAGTCCCTCTCGGGCCAATGAGAGGGTTGGACCCTTTGTTCAAGTCCTAGAGACACTACTTAAGGGAACATTCATCTACATACCCGCATAGGCGAGAAGGAGTGAATTTCATCTTGCTAGGTTAAGTCCCCAGCTGCCTGCTCGGTCTTGTCTCTAAGAAGGTGGACATATTGAGTCGGCGAATCTGGCCACTCTCACCCATACTAGTCAAAGGACAATCCTTCGCAAACAGAAGTTCGTAATCTACTTAGGATTGAGATCAAGTTGCCTAGGTCATCCTATTGAAATAAAAACATAACTAGGCAACAGGGTTGTATCTAGTGGTTACTATTTCGTTGTCCGGTCTTATACAATCTCATTACATAGGATATCCCCACTTACATGTCGTCTACACGAACACGTTAGGATCATTGTGTTTGTATCAAATACAAAGTGGACCATATCCATAGATTACTAGGGTAAGGTATCCAAGCCTTATCCCCTTACTATAGACCCTTTAGGATGTATCTCGAACTGAGATCCTTATATGTCCACTACATTCAATTCAAGAGACAGGTTACAACCTTGGATGTTAGTTTATTGGATTTAGGGTTAAGTTAAGGAAATATAGTAAATAATGATAAACAATAACTCTTTATTGACAATTATAACTCTTTATTTATTTAATTAGACATTATTTACAAAATACGAGTTTTAGGGCATAAAACCCAACAAACTCCCACTTGAACTAAAACTCTAGTGGGATACATTACAACAAAAAATAATGATTACACAGATACAAAATACAATAAACTAGGGCATCCATATATCCCATTACATATCTCAAGATGACCCTCGAACACTTTAGCCATGAGTGTCTTTGTAAATAGATCACCTATGTTGTGTTTCGAAGCGATCTTCGTGACCGTCGCATCTCCTCGTTGCACTATCTCCCATATAAGGTGATACTTCCTCTCGATATGCTTCCCTCGTTTGTGGCCACAATGTTCCTTTGAATTGGCTACCGCATCACTGTTGTCACAGAATAAGGTGATGGGAAATTTCATATTTGGAATAACTTCCAAATCAGTTAGAAAGTTCCTTAGCCAAACAGCCTCTTTCGCTGCTTCCCAAGCAGTTACATACTCTGCCTCCATGTTGGAATCGACGATGCATCCTTGCTTGATGCTACGCCACGCTATAACTCTCTCGTTAAGGGTGAAAATTGATCCCGATGTGGATTTCCTAGAATCCTTATCGGTCTGAAATTCAGAATCAGTGTATCATGTAAGGATCAAATTCTTAGACTCATACACAAGCGTATAGTCCCTCGTACTCCTTAGATACTTAAGGATATTTTTAACTGCGGTCCAGTGGTCTAACCCTGGATTGGACTAGTACCTACTGATTATTCCCACTACATAACAAATGTCTGGCTTCGTGCATAGCATAACATACATTAAGCTACGTACTGCCGAGGCATAGGGAATGCGTCGCATATCCTCAACTTCTTGAGGTGTCTTTGGACATTGTGCCTTAGAAAAAATGAATTTCATGCCTAAAGGGCAATAAACCCCTTTTCGAATTTTGCATCGAATATCGGGCCAACATTTTGTCGATATAAGATACTTGAGACATAGCTAGCATTCTGTTCTTGTGATTCTTGAAAATTTGAATCCCAAGAACATATTGCGCCTCTCCCAAATCTTTCATTTGGAATTCGGTCATCAACCATTTCTTTATGTCAATTAGGTATCCTACATAATTCCTAATGAGTAGGATATCATCCACATATAGTACTAAGAAAGCTACTTTATCATTTATGATACTCTTGTAAACACAAGACTTATCAACATTTTGGTCAAAGCCATAAGACTTGATTGTAGTATCAAATCTTATGTTTCAAGATCTGGATGTTAGTTACCCATAAATGGATCGATTGAGCTTGCAAACTTTTTGCTCCTGACCTTGGGCTATGCACCCTTTAGGCTGAGACATATAGATACTCAAGTCAAGATTACCATTCAAAAGGCAGTTTTGACGTCCATTTGCCAGATCTCATAGTCATAAAAGGAGGCTATGGACAAGAGTATCCTTATTGATTTTAACATAATAACAGGGGAAAAAGTTTCCTCATAGTCAACCCCTTCCCTTTGGGTAAAATCCTTTGCTACGAGTCTAGCTTTAAAGGTCTGTACCTTTCCAGCGACATCTCTCTTTCTCTTATAGATCCATTTGCACCGTATGGGTCTAACACCTTCAGATTGGTATTCAAGTTCCCAAACCGAATTGAAATATATTGACTCCATTTCAAGGTCCATGGCTTTGATCCATTGGTCCTTATATACGTCACTCATTACCTGTTTATAAGACAATGGATCCTTTATGTTGTCATCTGGTATAGCTCATCATAGATATGCGTCATTCAGCTAAACCCAAGAAGCGGTCAGGTTGGGAAACAACCCTCCCACTACGTCGAGGCATTCCCAACGATTGAAATGGATGAGATTGACTCGATGTGACAGTATTTTCATCAACCCTTGATGAAGGTCCAGCCTGATCAACTGTTGGGATGTATGTCATAATCTTGTTTTGTTTGTAATATTACCATTTGAAATTAATAAGAGTTATTTCTTTCATCACTTTGTGTCTCGCAATTTTACAAACTTTGTCCAATAAACTAAGCTCTAGGGTCATTAAATTTATGAGAGAACTAGAACTTGAACGATGTGTAGTGGACACATAGGGAGGATCACGTTCGAGTTAATGATCCGAACGGTCTACAGTATATGGATAGGGTTGGAGACCTAATTCTGGTTACGCTATGGATGCGACCCGCTTTGTGTTAGATACAAACGAGGTGATCTAACTCGTTCATGTGGTTGACATGCGAATGGGGGCATCATGTGCCATGAGATTGTACAAGATCGGGTCGTGAATTATTAGACCTACTGATGTAACACCGTAAACAGTATGGGACTAATAATTTGGTAGATGACCATTAGTGACTCGACCTGAATCCTGAGTGTGTTACAGACTCCTGTCTGCAGAGGTCTGTCCTTTGACTAGTACGGGTGAGGATGGTCACAGTTACTCGCCCAATATGCCTATCTTCTCAGGGACAGGACCACGTGAGGAGCTGAGAACTTAACTACGTGAGATAGAATTCACTCGTTCCCGACTTTAGGAAAACTAGAAGGGTTCTTCCCTTAAGTGTTGTCTCCAGGGCTTGGACAACGGGCGCCCACCCTCTCACGGGCCAGAGAGGGTTGTTGTGTATGGTTGGACCATTAGAACGTTGTTGTTGATTAGAGAAGCAGTTGAGACTTAAGGAGCAAGAAGTAGACACAAGGGTAAAACGGTAATTTGACCGAACAGTGTCTACGAACAACCTGTGAAGTGTCGACTCACGGGCATTGGTTATATCAATGGACACAACTTGTCTTACAGTGACGGGAGAGCAACTACGGGCTTTAGTAGAGTGTTACCATAGCTAATGAATGTTGATTAACCAGATCAAAGAGTGTGACAAGTTAATCTCATATCAGTGGAGCTCGTCACTGTAGGTCCATTAGGTCCCTCGGTTAGCTCAAACTGGATTAGTAGAGGGTTTACAGTTTTGGTGTGGATTTGAAGTGTTCAAATTCATTAAAGGGTAATTATGTCATTTACATGAGATATGAATGACATATTATATAGTTTAATGTGAATGAGATTCATAATAAACTATAGGTTAGCCTAGTTGTCTAATTAGGGCTAATTTTGAGAAATTAGATTGAGAGAAAATTAAATTGAATGTGATTCAATTTTAAAATCCACAATTATACAAATGTGATTTGTATAATGAGATATGAGATATCTTATTATATATGGTTATGCAAATATGATTTGCATAACCTATGGTTGTGGTTAAATGGTAAATTGGTGGAGATTTCAACTCCACCTATCACCATTATATAAACCCTTTGCTAGAAGGATTTGTAAGGTACTGGTTTCATTTTTTGGATTTCACACCAAAAGAAACTTGCTATTCTCTCTCAACTTTCCTCTTTCAATCTCTCATTCCTTCACCAAAAAGGAGTCCCGCTCACTCTCCTTCTATCAAAGGAAGAACAACCGAGAAATCTTTCGGAGCCTGTTCGGTTCGTTGGTTCATTCAAGGTGGTCGAGATAGTTGAGAACGTGAACACGAAGGGTTTGTGACCGAAGGACGAATACGTGAAGAAAAGGTTCTTCAACATGTAAGTGTTCTTACTAGTTTTTCCTTCTATTGCATGTTTAACCTAGATTGTATTATGATAGTTTAAATTTTAAGAAAACATATTTTTTGAAACGTTACCACGACGATTCGATCGTCCTCCGCTGCGTGGGATTCTCATTCCCTTCAATTGGTATCAGAGACAGGTTGTTGGCTTTTCGTTGTGCAAAGTGTTTTTTCTTAAAATTAGGTGGGTATTGCTTCAATTTCATGAGATGATTTTGTTGGTTTGCATAAATTGGACGTTTTCGATTTTGGCACTAGTTTTAGGTTTATTTTCGTTGATTAGATCAATGTAAAGGCCCATGTTTTAGGGGCATTTAGAAAATAAATTGAGTCTGTAAGTCCGTGTCTTCGTCGGAAAGGGTTGTTGTGAAGAAATCGGAGCGGAAATAGGCAGAAAATCGAAGAAAACAACAAAGGTGTTTGTTGTCCAATAGATGGCGTTGAGACGTTGTTCTTTGGTGTCTCAACGTCGTCCGCGCGGGTGGAGGCCTTGTTGCAGAGCAGCGTTGCAACGCCCTAGTGTGGAGCATGCGGTCTGCGACGCTGAGTGCTGCAGCGTTGCAACGCTACGTGCATTGAGGAGAAGTTCGCGAGGCGTGCGCGCGCGACGTGGGCGTGGAGGCAGTTGCAAATTGTTTTTAAATTTATTTTTTAATTATGTAAAATGTATTTTAGTTTTATTTAATTAAATCTATTAATTAATATTAATATAATGGTTATATTAATGTTAATTAATTTATTTAATGTCCCCTAAGTGCCAAAACCGGTCTAATTTTTGCTATTTAATTATTTTATGCATGAGATGTATGAAATATTTTATTCTATATGCATAATGTATGTCATATAGATTTAAAATCTCACATTAAGTTAAACATTTCATGCATCATATTTATATTATAAGTGTTATAATATATAGTATGCATGATAGGTTATATTATAAGTGTTATAATATAATATATGGATGTTTTATTTTATTTAAATATAAGTGTTATATTTTTAGATTAAAAGCATGCTCATGCATTTAATTCATGTGATGAATGTATGTTATAGTTTAATATTAGTCATGTGATGAATGATCAAGCACTATAACATAGAAATGCATGTAACCTAAGTGAACTATTAGTTTTAAAATGTTTAGAACTTTAATAATTAGACTTGGGTTTTCTAGTTCTAATAAGATTATAATTAGGAAATCAAATATGACCTTTGAATGGAGACTCATTAATAGCTCTGTCTAAGGAATGCTCTGTCTAAGGCTGAGGTATTTAAGCTGACGCTTTGCGGAACACCCCTACCTGGGAACCGACCTAGGAGTGAATTCGGTCCGGAGATTCTTAGGTTATATTATTGTGAGTGACGTTAATTAAAAGTTGATTAATTTACTCACATAGACCTAAGTTAATAATGTGATTATAAACTTATGCTAAATCAGTATAAGAGATACATTGGTAGACTTAGGTAAATATTAGCCGATTTATCTAGGTCAATCCCGAATAATATAAAGTGCTAAGTGGGAGGAAATAAAGTGTATAAGATACATTTAATTTTCCGATCACAAATCTCCGTTAAAGTCTGCATCGTGAGATCCATACTCGGCCTCGTGGCGCAAATGGGAGCGCCCCCCTTCGGATGGTATTTGTATAGATCAATATTATAGTGGATGGAGAGAGTACTTATAGTGAGTGGGAGCGGGACCTGTGAAAATGGGACCCACGGTCTATTCTTTCGATTCACACCGCGAGACACCTATGATCCGCCTGCTAGTTTGGCCTGGACCAGACAATCCCTTCAGAGGGCCTAGATCATGGGAGTCGAAACACCGTGAATTTCTGAAAGGGATACAGTTCCCTTATTGGTTTTCCTTCTTGGTTCACCCTTCGGTGGCTATTGTTTGGACGGATACTTGGAAACTTAAAGATTGAGGGTGACACTTACGAGATTCATTAAGAGTTAATGGATTCTAACCGAAAAATGGTAACTGGACGCTTAATGGAATAAGAGTTATTCTGGAATTAGGGTCTGGTCGAGATAGTCTCGTCCTAAAGGAGGAGCGTTCTGTTCACCCTTCGGTGGCGGTCATTCTAAACCTTTGGGATATCATTGCAAATTTTTAAATGACCTAAGGATCATAGGATAAATTTTTGCTAAACCTTGATTGAATTTCAAAAAGTTTTTTGCAAGACTGACACAAAGTTTTACTTATTTTTTCAGCAAAATGTCTAGCTCAATAGTAGCTTTACTAGCATCCGACAAACTAGTAGGAGATAATTTCCAAACATGGAAAAACAATATAAACACGATTCTAGTAACTGATGACCTTAAGTTCGTGCTCACTGAGGAGTGTCCTCAATTGCTGAGCTCGACTACGTCACGAAGTGTTCATGATGCATAGATCGGTGGATCAGGACCAATGAAAAGGCCAAGATCTACATAATTGCCAGCTTGTCTGAAGTCTTGGCAAAGAAGCATAAGCTGATGATCACCGCCAAGGAGATCATGGAGTCCTTACAGGATATGTTTGGACAACAGTCCTTTCAGGTCCGGCATGACTCGCTCAAACACGTCTTCAACGCCCGGATGAAAGAAGGGACGTCTGTCCGAGAACACGTTCTAGACATGATGACCCACTTTAATCTGGCGGAGATGACGGGGCTTCTATCGATGAGTCGAGCCAGGTCAGCTTTATCTTGGAGACTCTTTCAAAGAGTTTCCGTCAGTTTCGTAGCAATGTTGTTATGAACAAAATTAGCTACACTCTTACCACCCTTTTGAACGAGCTACAGAACTTCCAGTCCTTGATGATGATCAGGACACCGGAATGATGGAACACGAGACATACGCAGTGGAAAAAAGATCTAATGACACTCTAATTGCATCTAACTTAATAGAAATTAACATGAAAACATACAAAAAACATTAAAAAAAAAAAAGGAAAGAAGATACAACCTTTATAGCTCAATTTATTCTCTCCTCCTTGCCAAAGCACAAATCAAACACAAATCGGACCACCACTAGAGCTTCCCTGCTATCCTCTGGACTCAGAACCTGGTTGTGGGACCTGGTGAATGAAGGATTGAAAAGGAAGAATGGGAGGTTCAAAGCTTTATGCGAGGAAAGGAAAATAAGAAATTTTGGTGGGACTCTCTTTGAAAAAACTAAAAAATTTCAGCAAAGAAAAGAACCCTTTGTTTTGAAAACAAACCTATTTATAAAGCAATTACATGCATCAAATGCATGTCAAAGCTCACCAAAATGCAACACCTCACAAAACACTAACTAAAGTGGGCTATGTGTCATTCTATAATGTTTACACATAGTCCACTTAAGTTAGTGGGATTGTCCAACAAAAACTTAGATAATTCCACTAACTCTAGTCAAGGGTAAAATAGTATTTTCCATTTGTTCAAAGTCAAACTTTGACTTTTCCCTCAGCCAAAAAGTCAACCTTTTGACTTTTTACGATTTTGACCCTCCTGACTAATTTTGACCTCCCGAACATGAATCCGCATTCATATTTTTAAAAATTAAATAACATTTGAATATATTGTGTCATAAAAAACCAATAGTTATATCACATATACTTGTCGGTTTAAAACTCCTTTCCTAATTCGAACAATTCGAATTAATCAATCATACTGTTCTAAGTTTAATCCATATGAGCTAGCAGGGAGACCTAATGAACCTATAGATCATGGGCTCCAACAATCCGAGATTAATTAGTCAAACTCTTTAACCTAATTAATCAACATTTGTTAACTAACGGGTCATTCCACTAAAGTCCCTAGTTGCCCTCCCCTCACTGTAGATATATTTCTGTCCACCTGATATAACCGTAACCAGTAAGACAATCCTTCACAAGTTGTTTGTGGTCTTGGTTGGGTCAAAATACCGTTTTACCCCCGAGAACACTTCTCGTTCCTTAAGTCCCACTGAACATCTATAGAACAATTGATTTGTGGTCCAACTATCAAATCTAGTCCCTCTCAGCCTAGTGAGAGGGTGGGCCCCTTGTTCTAGTTTCGAAGTCAGCACTTAAGGGAACAACCTATCTACTATCCCTAGAGTCGGGTAGGAGTGAATTTTGTCTTACACCCTATGTCCCCAGCTATCTACCCGGTCTTACCCCTGAAATGGGAGGCTTATCGAGCCACCGTTGTTGAGCTGCTCACACCCATGCAGATTAAAGGATAATCCCAAATAAACAGGAGTTTATAGTTAGCTTAGGATTGAGATCAAGTTACCTAGGTCATCAAAATTGAATTAGTCAGTTTTATACAGTAAACGGTGTTATAAAGTCAAAGTGACTTAGTCGTGGTCCAGTCTTATACAAACTCATTGCATAGAATGCCCCCACTTACATATCTCTATATGAACGATTCAGGATCACACCATTTGTACTAATTACAAAGTATGTCGCATCCATAATGTCCCCAGAATAAGGTGCCCAACCTTATCCCTATACTATAGATCATTTCAGGCTATATACTCGAACTTGATCCATGTTTTATGTCATCACATAAAGTTCAAGTCTACACTAAATAGCCTCGGGACCTTAGTTTATTGGATTCAAGATTATAGTATACTAATTCAATAACAATTTTATCGAAAAAAATAAACACGAAAAATGTTTATCAACTACAAACTACGAGTTTTAGGACATAAAATCCTACAAACTCCCACTTGGACTAAAACTCCTAGTGGAATATCACAATGTTGAATTTAAGTGAGAAACATATGAGTATGATAAACATATGAATATAATGAACTAGGGCATATACCCAAAAGTTCTCCCACTCGTCCTAGTTTTCTAACTTCGTAGACCTAGAGATTGTAGGTGACCTTCAAACACTTTAGCCGTGAGGGTCTTTGTAAAAGGATCAACAATGTGAGCTTCTTGGTTCTCTTGAATTTGCAACTGCACCACTATTATCACAATATAGGGTGATAAGCAGGTGCATATTTGGAACGACTTCCAAATTTTTCAAGAATTTCCTCAACCATACTACTTCTTTTGTTGCTTCACATGCAACTATGTATTCAGCTTCCATTGTGGAGTCTGCAATATTGCTTTGCTTCACACTTCTCCACACTACTGCTCCTCCATTCAGAATGAACACTGATCCCGATGTGGATTTTCATGCATCTTTATCGGTATGGAATCACAGTCAGTGTATCCAGTAAGGATCAAATCCTTAGTGTCATACACGAGCATGTAGTTCCTCGTTCTCCTAGGATATTTGAGGATATTCTTAACGACAATCCAATGATCATATCTAGGATTGGACTGATAAACCCAAGTAACGGTCAGGCTGATGAACAACCCTCCCACTAAGTCGAGGTATTCTCAACTCTTGAGAATGATGTGACTAACCAGATGTACTAGTTTTATCTACTACTTTAGTAGATGAACTATCTCTATCTGTAGCGCCTTTGGAAAGTTCATTCAATACTAGTCTACTGCGAGGTCAATGACTTCTGATGTGGTCTTCCTCTAAGAATGTGGCATTTGCCGACACAAAATACCTTGAGGATCGTAAAACATACCACCTTTTGTTTCTTTTGGATAACCTAAAAATATGCATAACTTTGAATGGCGTTCTCATGCATTTTGCATCAACACGTGTGTCGGGCATCCCAAAATCCTAAAGTGACGTAAACTACCTTTACGTCCTTTTCATATCTCATAAGGTGTTTCTAAAACACTTTTAGAGGGAACGTTATTCAAAATATAGACAACAATTTCTAATGCATGTCCTCAAAAGGAATCAGGTAACTTAGCAAAGCTCATCATTGAGCGAACCAAGTCCAACAAGGTTCTGTTTCTTCTTTCAGATACACCGTTCTGTTGAGGCATATTAGGTGTAGAGAGTTGTGACTTGATTCCATGTTCTATCATATAGTCTTGGAATCTTAAGTCCATGTACTCCCCACCTCGATCTGATTGAAGTGTCTTAATCATTTTACCTAACTGGTTCTCAACCTCAGTCTCATATTCTTTGAACTTTTCAAAAGAATTAGACTTGTGATGCATTAGGTAAATATAATCATACCTTGAATAATCATTAATGAAACTGATGAAATATTCATACCCATCTCGAGCTTTGACATTCATCAGTCCACAGAGGTCTGAATGTACGAGCTCTGAGTGTATTGTTCCTCTGAGACCTTTTCCAGTAAAAGATCTCTTAACCATTTTTCCCTCAAGACAAGATTCACATGGAGGTAAAGAATTGTCTTCTAACTGATTTAGGAGTCCATTCTTAACCAATCTCCCAATCTTATTGAGATTTATGTGACCAAGTCTGAAGTGCCATAGATAGGCATTGGAAGAAACTTTTTGTCTTTTATTATGAGTTTCAGCTCTTCTAAACATCTCAGTATTTAAGACAAATTTTGCTTTACTTGGTCTTAACTTATATAAGTTATTTTTTAGTATAGCAGAACAAATTTGAATACCTTTTCTGAAAATGAACGCTTCATTGATTTCAAAAGATATTCTATACATTTCTTCTAATATACATGTGATAGATATTAAATTCTGTTTCATTTTAGGAGCATACAGAACATCTTTAAGTATGATATATCTATCATCGTAATACAACTTCAAGTGTCCCACTGCATCGCCCGAGACAACCTCTCTTGTTCCAACCTTGAGGGTGATCTCGCCTTCTTCTAGCTTTTTCCAAGAACTAGTTTCCTGAAAAGAGAAGCAAATATGATTAATGGCTCCTGAATCCAATATCCAGGTTGAGGTATCACACTCCACTAAACATGTTTCAACAACTAGTAAATCATATTTACCTTGTGCTTCTTTATTTGTTTTTTTCTCAGCAAGGTACTTCGGGCAGTTCTTCTTCCAGTGCCCGTTTTGGTTGCAGTGAATACATTTTCCTTTTTCTACAACTTTTTTTCCCTTGTTTGTCATGGGAGCCTTCCCCTTGCCCTTCTTTTTCATTTGAACATTCTTGTTCTTTGAAGGTCCAACTTTAGTTTTAGAGGACGGTCCTCTTAAAACTTTCCTTGTGGTGACAACATTTGCCTCCACCTTTTTCCCCTTAGCTTTTGTAAGAGTTTGAAAACGTTGGAGCTCATTTAGTAGGGTTGTCAGATTAAACTCTATTTTAGTCAAGAGAAGCATTCGTCTGAAATGGTATGAAGCTCTTCGGAAGAGACTCCATAATAAAGCTAACCTGATTTGCCTCGTCGATGGCGCCACCATTTACTTCAGCAATATTGAAGTGGACCATCATGTCCAGGACATGTTCTCTAACAGAGGTCCCTTCCTTCATACGCTTGTTGTAAATGTACTTAATAGCCTCGTGTCTTAGAACCAATGACGGTTGCCCGGACATCTCTTTTAACAAATCCATGATATCCTTAGCTGTGCCCAAGGATTTGTATTTCTTCGCCAATACATCAGTCATGCTGGCAAGAATATAGACACGGGATTTATCGTTAGTCTTAACCCATCGATCATAAGCTTCCCGACTAGTTCAGTTAGCATTTGAGGTAGGGGCCTGAGGACATTCCTCAGTTAAGACAAATCTCAAGTCATCTATTACTAGTATTGTATTCAGATTTGTTTTTCATGTTGTGTAGTTGTCGCTGTTAAGTTTTTTGTAAGCTAATAGTTGAACTAAAGAGCTAGTCATGCTGAAAAAAATATATCATTTTTAGTAAAAAATATTAAGCTTTACAATCCAATCAAGTTTAGCAAAAAATAATGTATCCATCATTATTATGTTTGCAACGATATTTCAACGGTTTAGAATAACCTTCACCGAGGGGTGACCGACCATTCCTCCGCTGAACCAAGACGCTTGACTAAATACTATCACCAAAATAACTTTTATTCCTATAGTAATTAGTTATCGCTCATTTGGTCGAGAATTTGCTAACACTTAGTAATTCTTATAAGTGTAACCTTCCATTTTCAAACCTCAAAGATCAGGATCATTATGCTCCCGAAATTGGAAAGACAAGAATGAAAACGGACCTGAGAGACCCTATCTATTTTTGAAGTTCGCGGTGTTCCGAATCCTATAATACAACCCTCCGATCGGTAAGGTCGCTCCAGGGCAGACATGCAGGTGCATTGTAGGAATCTCATGGTACGAGCTAATTGAAGAGACCGTAGGATGCGTTGACACACTTCCTTCTCCCACTTACTATGAACGACTTCTTCTATTCACCTTGATATTGACTCATGCAAACACTCTCCGAATGGAGTCCGCTCCCAGGGTGGCCCAAAGCCAAGCATGAATCTCACGGTGTGAACTCTTAGGGACGCTAGAGTTAAAAGTACATTACTTCTCTCCAGCTAAAGTGTTCTAGACGGTTAGGGTATAAATTACTTAGCAATATATTTTGGCTAACTAGAACATATCCTAAGTCTAGGTGAAACATTCGAGTATAACTTTTATACTGGACTTTAACCTACGATGTCTAGGTGATAAATAAATTTTATTACCTCACACCGCTCACGCATGCTCATAAAACCGATTTAACCTAACTCAGACGCCGACTCGATCTCCAGTTAGAAGGTGCGTCAACTTAAAAACCTTTCAACCTTAGTCATCTTATCTGACTTTTTGTCAAGATCTTGCCATGTGAGTTTTCTTGTAACTTCGAGTTTACAAGATATCGACCTAATTTTTATGAAAAAGAGATTGTCAATGGTTAACCTAAGTGAGCATGCATCTTATCTTTGTTATAGATTTAAGAAGTCTAATTTATTTTATAACACTTATAAAAAGAATTGACAAATCTATAACATACATTCCACATTCATTACGTAACAATTATATAATGAAAATTTAATATGGATTTAATTTACTTAATTTAATCAAATTAAATTAATTAATTAAAAATTTAATTAATCAATTACCATATTAAGTTACTTCGAGAAATCATGAATTATACATAACTTTTACATTAATTCATGAAATCCAACATGCATACTATATATATTATAACCATTATAATATACTTTCAATGCAGGTGCATGTTAACCTATGGTGGGAATTGAAATCTACATAGCATACTTTATGCACAATAAAGATTTAAACAATTAAACACATTCATTATGCATAAAGAAAACAAAACATAAAATTGGACCCGTTTTGGCATCCTAAACAAGTAATTAACTAAATTATTACAATAATAATTTGAAAATCAGCTCCGAACCAATCTCGAACACTTCGAACCAGCCCAAACCTGCTTGAAAACAGCAGCAACATCACACGGACAGCAGCTGAAAAAACGCTCCAAAAAAAACAGCACAGTGCAGTTTTTTTTCGGCAGGGCGCAACGTTGGTTGAAACTCCAATTACAACCTAATTTCAACTCTATTGACTCCCAAATTTTACAGACTCCTTGGGCACACATTAGGACTCAAAACCCTTGAGCAAATTACAAATTATAACAAGAAATTAAAACCTAAAAGATGTCAAAACAGGGAGCCAATTTTAGCTTTCAACAATTTCATCACATGAAAAATAACAACCCACCATGTGCAATTGCGTGAAATTAAAGCATGCTCTGATACCACATGATGGTACACGAGACATACGCAGCAGAAAAAGGATTTAATGACACTCTAATTGCATCTAACTTAATAGAAATTAACATGCAAACATACAAAAAACAGTAAAAAAAAAAGGAAGAAGATACAACCTTTGTAGCTCAATTTCTTCTCTCCTCCTTGCCAAAGCACAAACCGAACACAAACCGGACCACCACTAGAGCTTCCCCGATATCCTCTGGACCAAGAATCGGGTTTTGGGACCCGGTGAATGAAGGATTGAAAAGGAAGAATGGAAGGTTCAAAGCTTTATGTGAGGAAAGGAAAAGAAGAAATTTTGGTGAGATTCTCTTTCAAAAAACTCAAAAATTTCAGCAAAGAAAAGAACCCTTTGTTTTGAAAACAAACCTATTTATAAAGCAATTACATGCATCAAATGCATGTCAAAGCTCACCAAAATGCAATACCTCACAAAACACTAACTAAAGTGGGCTATGTGTCATTCTATAATGTTTACACATAGTCCACTTAAGTTAGTGGGATTGTCCAACAAAAACTTGGATAATTCCACTAACTCTAATCAAGGGTAAGATAGTATTTTACATTTGGTCAAAGTCAAACTTTGACTTTCCTGTGCCAAAACGTCAACCCTTTGACTTTTTACGCCTTTTGACTAATTTTGACCTCCCGAACATGAATCCGCATTCATATTTTTGAAATTCAAAACACATTTGAATATATTATGTCATAAAAAATCAATAGCTATATCACATATTTGTCGGTTTAAAACTCCTTTCCTAATTCGAACAATTCGAATTAATCCATCAGACTGTTCTAAGTTTAATCCATATGAGCTAGCAGGGGGACCTAATGGACCTACAGATCATGGGCTCCAACAATCCGAGATTAGTCGGTCAAACTCTTTAACCTACTTAATCAACATTTGTTAACTAACGGGTCATTCCACTAAAGTCTCGTAGTTGCACTCCCCTCACTGTAGATATATTTCTGTCCACCTGATATAACCTTAACCAGTAAGTCAATCCTTCAAAGGTTGTTTGTGGTCTCGGCTGGGCCAAAATACCGTTTTACCACCGAGAATACTTCTTGTTCCTTAAGTCCCACTGAACATCTATAGAGCAATTGATTTGTGGTCCAACCATCAAATCTAGTCCGTTTCAGCCTAGTGAGAAGGTGGGGCCCCTTGTTCTAGTTCCGAAGTCAGCACTTAAGGGAACAACCTATCTACTATCCCTAGAGTCGGGTAGCAGTGAATTTCGTCTTGCACCCTATGTCCCCCGAGAATACTTCTTGTTCCTTAAGTCCCACTGAACATCTATAGAGCAATTGATTTGTGGTCCAACCATAAAATATAGTCCCTCTCAGCCTAGTGAGAAGGTGGGGCCCCTTGTTCTAGTTCCGAAGTCAGCACTTAAGGGAACAACCTATCTACTATCCCTAGAGTCGGGTAGGAGTGAATTTCGTCTTGCACCCTATGTCCCCTGCTATCTACACGGTCTTACCCCTGAAATGGGAGGTTTATTGAGCCAACGCTGTTGAGCTGCTCTAACCCATGAAGATCTAAGGATAATCCCAAATAAACAGGAGTTCATAGTTAGCTCAGGATTGAGATCAGTTACCTAGGTCATCAAAATTAAATTAGTTAGTTTTATACAGTAAACGGTGTTATAAAGCAAAAGTGACTAAGTCGTGGTCCAGTCTTATACAAACTCATTGCATAGGATGCCGCCACTTACATATCTCTATATGAACGATTCAGGATCACATCGTTTGTACTAACTACAAAGTAGGCCGCATCCATAGTGCCCCCAGAATAAGGTCCCCAACCTTATCCCTATACTATAGACCATTTCATGCTATATACTCGAACTTGATCCATGTTTTATGTCATCCCATAAAGTTCAAGTCTACACTAAATAGCCTCGGGACCTTAGTTTATTGAATCCAAGATTATACTATACTAATTCAATAACAATTTTATCGAAAAAAAGGAACATGAAAAATGTTTATCAATTACAAACTACGAGTTTTAGGACATAAAATCCAACACGGAAGTTGAGGCAAATGTTGCCTTCAGATCCTATCACAGAGGTTCGACCTCTGGGACAAAATTTTGTGGCTCCTTCTCACCCGAAAGGGAAGAAGAACAAGATGAAGAAGGGAAAGCTGACTGCGCTACCGCCCAAAAGGGCAAAAAGGTCAAGAAAGTTATAGAGAAAGGAAAGTGTTTCCATTGCAATGGGGACGACCACTGGAAGAGTAACTGTCCCAAGTTCCTTGCCGACAGGAAGAATACAGGTAAATGTGATTTACTAGTAACTGAACCTGTTTAGTGGAGAGTAATGACTCTGTCTGGATATTGGATTCGGGTGCCACTAACCATGTTTATTCTTCTTTTTAGGAAATTAGTTCGTGGCAGCAGCTGCGAGAGGGTGAGGTGACTCTACGGGTTGGATCCGAGGAGATTGTCTTTGCGGCAGCGATCGGCACGGTGGCTCTTTTTCGGCAGGAATTACATTTTATTACATAATTTGTATATAGTTCCAGAGTTTATTAGAAACCTAGTTTCTATTTCCTGCCTACTTGAACACTCTATTTATGTAAATTTTTCTAGTAATAAAGCGTTTATTTCAAGAAAGTGAATTTTCTTGTGATCTGCTTCACTTGAGTCTAATCTGTATGTTCTCAAACCTAATTCAGTCAAAAGTGTTTTGAATACTGAATTATTTAAAACAGAAGAAACACGAACTAAGAGAGTGAGAGTTTCTCCAAAAGAAAATGCCCATCTATGGCATCTACGGTTAGGCCACATCAATCTCAATAGGATTGAGAGACTAGTGAAGAATGGACTTTTAAACGAGTTGGAAGAAAACTCTTTACCGGTGTGTGAGTCATGCCTCGAAGGCAAAATGACCAAACGTCCTTTTAGTGGAAAAGGATATAGAGCCAAAGAGCCCCTGAGCTTATACATTCTGACCTCTGTGGTCGGATGAGTGTTAAAGCACGAGGTTGTTATGAATACTTTGTATCTTTTATAGATGACTATTCAAGGTATGGGTATATTTACCTAATGCATAGAAAGTCTGAAACTCTTGAAAAGTTCAAGAAGTACAAGACTGAGGTTGAGAACATGTTAGGTAAAACGATAAAAACACTTCGATCGGATCGAGGTGGAGAGTATATGGACACAGAATTCCAGAACTATATGATAGAACACGGAATTCCGTCCCAACTCTCAGCACCTGGTATGCCACAGCAGAATGGTGTATCGGAGAGGAGAAACAGAACCCTGTTGGACATGGTTCGATCGATGATGAGCTATGCTCATCTCCCTGATTCTTTTTGGGGTTACGTAGTGGAGACTGCGTGTATATTTTGAACAACGTTCCGTCGAAGAGTGTTTGTGAAACACCATTCGAACTCTGGAATGGACGTAAAGGCAGTTTACACCATTTAAGAATTTGGGGATGCCCGACACACGTGTTGGTGTCAAATCCGAAGAAGTTGGAACCCCGTTCAAAATTGGGCCTATTTGTAGGTTACTCAAAAGAGACTAGGGGTGGTCTATTTTACGATCCTAAGGAAAATAGGGTGCTTGTATCGACAAATGCTACTTTCCTTGAGGAAGACCACGTAAGGGATCATTTACCTAGAAGCAAAATCGTGTTAAACGAAATGGATAGTACATCAGCAAGAGTTGCTGATGGGGCTAGTACATCAACAAGTGTTGTTGATCCTGGCACCTCTAGTCAAGTCCATTCCCAAGAGTTGCGAATGCCTCGACGTAGTGAGAGGGCTGTGAGACAGCCTGAACGTTACATGGGTTTAGCTGAAACCCAAGTCGTCACCCCTGATGATGAATGTGAGGATCCATTGACCTACGATCAGGCAATTGCAGACGTTGACAAAGACGAATGTATTAAAGCTATGGACCAGGAAATGGAGTCGATGTACTTCAATTCCGTCTGGGAGCTTGTGGATCAACCTCATGGGGTAAAACCTATAGGTTGCAAATGGATCTACAAGCGTAAACGTGGAGTATATGGGAAGATGCAGACCTTCTAAGCACGACTAGTGGCAAAGGGTTTTACCCAGATTGAAGGGGTTGACTATGAGGAAACCTTTTCACTTGTTGCCATGGTAAAGTCGATCAGGATCCTTCTGGCCATTGCCGCATATTATGACTATGAGGTATGACTGATGGATGTCAAGACCGCTTTTCTGAATGGCAACCTTGACGAGACCATCTACATGGACTAGCCCAAATGGTTCATTGCCCAAGGAAAAGAGCAAAAGGTTTGTCGGCTTCATAAGTCCATTTTTGGACTAAAAAAAGCCTCGAGGTCTTGGAATATAAGGTTTGATGAGGCAATCAAATCTTATGGCTTTGATCAGAATGTTGACGAGTCTTGTGTCTACAAGAAAATCGTCGACAAAACTGTCGCATTTCTGATATTGTACGTGGATGATATCCTTTTCATTGGGAATGAGGTAGGATTTCTTACTGACGTAAAGAAATGGCTGGCTTCGCAATTCCAAATGAAAGATTTTGGAGAAGCACAATATGTTCTAGGTATCCAGATTGTCCGGAATCGGAAGAACAGAACGCTGGCCATGTCTCAGGCGTCTTATATTGACAAGATGTTGTCTAGATATAAGATGTGAAACTCCAAGAACGGCTTGCTGCATTTCAGGCATGGGGTTCACCTGTCTAAGGATCAATGTCCTAAGACTCCTCAAGAGGTTGAGGATATGAGACGAATCCCTTATGCTTCAGCTGTTGAGAGCCTCATGTATGCCATGTTGTGTACTAGGCCCGACATCTGTTATGCAGTTGGGATTGCCAGAAGGTATCAATCCAATCCAGGATTAGATCACTGGACAGTCATAAAGGCAATCCTCAAGTATCTTAGGAGAACAAGGAACTAAAACCTAGTGAATGAGAGTGGGGATTTGATCCTTACGAGATACACAGATTCTGACTTTCAGAACGATAAGGATTCTAGGAAATCCACTTCGGGGTCAACCTTCATTCTGAATGGAGGATCTGTAGTATGGTGAAGCATCAAGAAGGGATGCATCGTTGATTCCACTATGGAAGCTGAGTACGTTGCGGCTTGTGAAGCTGCAAAGGAAGTTGTTTGGCTTATGAAGTTCATGACAGATTTGGAAGTTGTTCCAAACATGAACTTGTCGATAACACTGTTTTGTGACAACAGTGGTGTTGTAGCCAACTCCAGAGAGCCTCAGAGTCATAAGAGGGGCAAACACATTGAGCAGAAGTATCACCTGATACGGGAGATTGAGCACCGCGACGACGTGACAGTCACGCAGATAGCGTCGGATCACAACGTTGCTGATCCATTTACAAAGGCCCTAACGGCTAAGGTGTTTGAGGGTCACCTAGAGAGTCTAGGTCTTCGAGTGCTTCCTGACTGGGGCAAGTGGGAGTATTGTAAAGGGTATTCAATTCCCTAGTTTATTGTATTACTTTATTGTAATCTATTGTACATTTGAGAAATGTATGTTTGCTCTACTAGCTTAGTCCAAGTGGGAGTTAGTTGGGATTTATGTCCTAATCTCGTTTTGTTTGTAATATTACCATTTGAAATTAATAAAAGTTATTTCTTTCATCACTTTGTGTCTCGCAATTTTACAAACTTTTTCCAATAAACTAAGCTCCAGGGTCATTGAATTTATGAGAGAACTAGAACTTGAACGGTGTATAGGGGACATACAGGGAGGATCACGTTCGAGTTAATGACCCGAGCGGTCTACAGTATATGGATAGGGTTGGAGACCTAATCCTTGATACGTTGTGGATGCGACCCGTTTTGTATTAGATACAAACGAGGTGATCTGACTCGTTCATGTCGTTGACATGCGAGTGGGGGCATCCTGTGCAATGAGATTGTACAAGACCAGACCGTGAATTATTAGACCTGATGTAACACGGTTAACAGTATGGGAGTAATAACTTCGTAGATGACCATTAGTTACTCGATCTGAATCCTGAGTGTGGTACGGACTCCTGTCTTCGGGGGTCTGTCCTTTGACTAGTACGGGTGAGGGTGGTCATAGTTACTCGCCTAATATGCCTTTCTTCTCAGGGACAGGACCACGTAGGGAGCTGGAAACTTAACTACGCCAGATGGAATTCACTCATTCCCGATTTTAGGGAAACTAGAGGGGTTGTTCCCTTAAGTGTTGTTTCCAGGGCTTGGACAACGGGCGCCAACCCTCTCACTGGACCGAGAGGGTTCTTGTGCATGGTTGGACCATTACAACGTTGTTGTTCATTAGAGGAGTAGTGGGGACTTAAGGGGCAAGAAGTAGACATAAGGATAAAACGGTAATTTGACTCAGCAGTGTCTACAAACAACATGTGAAGGGTCGACTCACGAGCATTGGTTATATCAATGGACACAACTTGTCTTACAGTGATAGGAGTGCAGCTACGGGCTTTAGTGGAGTATTACCGTAGCTAATGAATGTTGATTAACCGAGTCAAAGAGTTTGTCAGGTTAATCTCGAATCATTGGAGCTCGTCACTGTAGGTCCATTAGGTCCCTCGGTTGCCTCAAACGGGATTAATAGAGGGTGTACAGTTTTGGTGTGGATTTGAAGTGTTCAAATTCATTAAAGGGTAATTATGTCATTTATATGAGATATGAATGACATATTATATAGTTTAATGTGAATAAGATTCCTAATAAACTATAGGTTGGCCTAATTGTCTAATTAGGGCTAATTTGGAGAAATTGGATTGAGAGAAAATTAAATTGAATGTGATTCAATTTAAAAAACCACAATTATATAAATGTAATTTGTATAATGAGATATGAGATATCTTATTATGTATGGTTATGCAAATATGATTTGCATAACCTATGGTTGTGGTTAGATGGTAAATAGGTGGAGATTTCAACTCCACCTATCACCATTATAAAAACCCTTTGCAAAAAGGATTTGTCACTAGCACATGTGTCGGACAACCCAAAATCCTGAAGTGATGTAAACTAGGTTTACGTCCCTTCCACAACACAAAATGTGTTTCTGAAACACTATTTGATGGAACAGTGTTCAAGATTTGAACCACAGTCTCTACTCCGTAACCCCAAAACGAGTATTTAGAAGTCCATTCTTAGTTAATCTCTCAATCGGGTTTACATTTATGTGACCAAGTCTTAGATGCCAGAAATTGGTATTATTATTTGGAGAAATCTTTTGCCTTTTACTTTGAGTATTTGCAGTTTTAAACATCTCAAAGTAATTACTAAGCTAATCTTTCCTTTCTTAAGTAGACTTGATTAACTAAACTCTTTTGATCTTTCTTCGTCTTGTTTCTAGACTTCTTAATTTAAAATTGCTTTAGTTTGGTTCGGATTTAATACATACAAACCATTTTCTAATTTGGCAGAACAAATATTGACACCCTTTTTTTTAAATGAACGCTTCATTAGAAGAAAAGGAAATACAATATTTATGTTCAATTAGACCAGAGATAGATATTAAGTTCCTTTTAATTCTAGGAACTATATACAACTTTTCTAAAAATAAAAATCTATCTCTAAAAAATAGCTTCGCATCTCCCACTGCACGAGCTGAGACGATCTCTCGCGTTCCGACCCTGAGCATCATCTCACCCTCATCGAGCTCCCTGAAGGAACAAGTTTCCTGTAAAGAAGAGAAAACGTGGTTAGTGGCTCCTGAATCAAATATTCAGGTAAAGTCATCGTTTTCCATTAAACATATTTCTAGAACAAGTAAATCGTATTTACCTTTCTTCTCTTTGAGCTCAGCAAGGTACTTTGGGTAGTTTCGCTTCCAGTGCCCGCCCATGTTGCAGTGGAAACACTTTCTTTTGTCTACAACCTTGGTCTTACCCTTGCCCTTATCAGCAGCGGCAAAGGCTTTCGCCTTCCCTCCTTTCTTCTTCTTCTAGACCTTCTTAAGGCTAGAAGAGGAGCTGCAAGACTAAGTTCCAGAGGATGAACCCTTATGGAACTTTTTGGAATCGACAAACACATTTGCCTCTCAATCGATCTGTCCCTTATTCTTCATAAAAGATTGGAAAGTCTGCAACTCGTTCAGGGAGTAGTCAGTTTGTACTCAATCTTGTTCATCACCGCATTGCTGTGGAATTGCAGGAAGCTCTTCAGAAGAGATTCCAGGATGAACGACACCTAACTTTGCTCGTCGATGACGACCTCATTCATTTTTTCCACGTTGAAGTGAACCATCAGATCGAGAACGTGTTCTCTCATCGATGTTCCGTCCTTCATACGGGTGTTATAAACGTACTAGAGGGATTCGTGCCGAAGTTGTCCAGATGGTTGTCTGAACATATTCTACAACGAACTCATTATCTCATGTGGTGAGACCATGCCCTCGTGCTTTTTGGTCAGAACTTCCAAAACACTGGCCAAAATATAAACTTTGGCCTAGTCATTGGCCTTGATCCATCGTTCATACACATCCTTAATTGATTGAGGGTGTTTCGAGCAGGGACCTGAGGACATTCCTCAGTCAGTACGAACTGAAGGTCGTTAACAACCAGAATTGTATTCAGGTTAGTCTTCCACGTAGTATAGTTTTCCGCAGTTAAATGTTCACTTTATGTAAGGCTATAATCGAGGATGACATGCTGAAATAAAAGATAGTTCTAATTAGTCATGTCTTTTATCCCATAATAAAACCAATCATATTTAGCAAAATTATTGAGAACCCTAGTGTTTAAATTAAACCTTTAATTTTTCAACGAAACTTTAGGAGTTTAGAATAAAAGCCACCGTTGGGTGGTCAGTCACTCCTCCCCTGAATTGAGACTATCTCAGCTAATTCTAACTACAAGAACATCTCATGTCCCAATGATTCTTAGTTACCATTTATTTGGTCAAGAACTCGTTAACTAGCTTAACTTACCCCGTAAATGTGACCCTACCATTTTCAGATCCAATAGGTCCGAGCCAACATGCTATTATTAAGAAAGACAACCGTTGGAAAATTACCTAAGAGACCCTATCCATTTCTAGAGTTTCCAGTGTTCCGAAACCTATAGTCAGACCCTCTGTAGGGATTGGCTGCTCCAAGGCAACCTAGCCGACGGACTATAGAAATCTCATGGTACGACCTAATGGAGGAGACCGTAGGATAAGTTGACACATGTCCTTCTCCCATTTACTATGGAGACTTCCCTCATTCACCTTGGTATTGAGCCATGCAAACATTTAACGTAGGGGGACACCTTATTGACGTCATGTAGCCGAGCATGGAACTCACACTTTGAACTCTTGAGGGCGTGAGGGTAAACTTGATGCGAACATCTCGTTTTCTCCCACTGAAGTTCCTAAAATTAGGGTATAGGCTTAACTTAGTCAGATTCTGGCTAATAAAATCTATCTAAGTCTGTGTCTATTATAACTATTATAACTAGGTCTTTTAAGCTTATGTCTAGGTGAATAAACATTTTAATAACCTATATATAATGCATGCTAACAAGATTATGGTTACTTCAACTTAAGTTCCAGGTCAGTTCCCAGGTAAGAGGTGTTCCGTTAACCGTCAGCTTAAGTACCCCCAACCTTAGACAGAACATCACCAGTAGAGTTCCCTTATAACTAAAGTCCTATTATCCTACTATAATTTAAACTATTTAAAATACTATGTAAGATTAACTTCTAATCCTATTAGAAATTAAACTTAGGTATAAATAATTTTAAACATTTTTAAAATTAATTTCATTCTACCCAAGTTCCTATATTTGTATGCATCTTTTTGTTATAGGTTAAGGTTTCTAAAACCATTTTATAACTTTTATAGATTTGAATTAATACCCTATGACAAGAACTATATGATTTTTCCAACAATCAAATTCTAATTGGAAAGAATTGTCATTCAACTAAGTAATTTCATGCTTCATGCTTTTCATTTTTCATATAATAAAATTATAATACTTATGACTAATTACTCATGAAAAACAATTCATGCATTTTTATCATACTTATATAACACTTATACAAATAAAATGCATGAACATGCTTATCCTAAGGTGGAAACAATTCCAAATGACATTCATAACGAAAAACAGCTGTTAAACAAGAAATTTTGGCCCTTAAAGTGCGAAAATAATAAAATTACAATAATTTTATCACTAATTCAGTCCAAAAATCCTTTGAACCGGAGCCAAATCGCTCGAACCAGACCAGAAACAAACTGAACCGTCTGAACAATGTTGGACCGGACAACTCCAGTCATCAATGCCCGCGGCGTTACTGCTGCGGAGAGGGCGGCGTTAGGTAACGCCGCCACCCTCGTGCTCGCGTCCAGTATCGGGCTGGCGTTGCAACGCCATGAAACAACGTTGCAATGCTGTTGTCCCTCACATTCCTAGTCGATAAGGATGGTCAGTGTTGCAACGCCACTCTTCAACGTTGCAACGCTAATAAATGGTGTTGGAATGCCACACACGGGGTTGCAACGTTGCTGGTGCAGCAGTAGCAGACTTCTTCGAGAACAACAACAAAACAATAACAATTTTACATCGATTCACATCCGAATTGTCCCGAGCTTGTCACGAACGACTCATAAACATGAATACAGACTCGATATTGCACTTAATTGTCCAAAAACGCAGGGGCCTTTACATTAATTTGATCAATTCAAAATTAAACTATGGTCAAATTTTCCTAAACAATTCAACAACAAACCAATATGCAATTTCCCACCAAGCAATGCAATTTTGTTTCAATCAAAACAAATCAAGCATTGCTCTGATACCAATTGAAGGGAATCGAATCACCTCGAGCAGCGGAAACGTGGTTTAAAATCGTAATTGCTTGTTTATTTTGGTTTACTCCAAAAACCCATACATTGGCAATAAAACAGAGAGATAAGCAATCTAAATTAAGTATGGATAAAATTAACTAAATCATGTCGTAAATTTTAAACAAAAAGGAAAAACATATTAACTTTGTAGTTTCAAGTTGGCAACTCCTTGCCTCCTTTTGTAGCAAATTCCACAACACAGCTACACTGTACAACAACTTTCACTCTTTCCAACAGAACACTACCAGTAGGAGAGCCTCCAATCCTCTGAATTCTTAGATCAAGGCTTTGTGGGAAGCCTCCAACAATTTGGAAGAAGAGAAAGGGAATTTTTTAGAGAGAGAGTTTCCAATTTTGCAATTGATCGATTGATGCCAAAAATCAACTGCCCCTCTCCCTTGTGTATCTGTCGATAGAGAGAAGGATGGAGAAGTGGTGGGGGAACATGTCATTGACACGTTCCCCCCCTTTTTTTTTAATTAACTTAAAATCAATTAATCAAAATTAATTAGTTAAATTAATTAAATAAATTAATATATTTAAACTAATTTAATTATATTAATATATATATATATATATATAATCTTAATTTAATTATATCATATTTAATTAAATCAAATATCTCATATTTGAATTATATACAAATGATTAAATCATATTTAATCAACTTCCCTTTTAACATATAGTTTTAATACACATCCTATACACATTAAATTAAACCTATAGTTTTAAATATGAATCTCATTCACATTTAAATAATATTTGATCTCTTTCAAATATTTAATTCTATCAATTAATTTAATATGAATCATATTCAAATTAAATTATACTATAAAGTTTTAATGTACATAAAAACTTTATATTATAATGTATCTCCATATATCATGCTTATTCCCTAATTGAATTTGAACATTTCAAATTCTAATGATCTAAGAACCCTTTACGAGCTAGAAGGTAGACCTAATGGACTTACAGATCAAAAGCTCCAATGATACAAGATTATTAAGTTAATCTCATTAACCTCCTAATCAACATTCGTTAACTACGGGAACACTCCAAGTAAAGTCCCGCAATTGCACTCTTCTCAATGCAGATATATTTATGTGTCCACGAATATCGACCAATAACAGCAAATCAATCCTTCACGAATGCCCATAACACCAGCTCGGTCAAATTATCGTTTTACCCCTGGGTTACATCTTTTACCTTACGTCCAAGTGCTCCTCAAATGAACAACCTGTTTGTGGTCCTACCAACAAACAGAAGTCCTCTCGGGCCAATGAGAAGTTCAGACCATTTGTTCAAGTCCCAGAGACACCACTTAAAGGAAGATTCATCTACTTACCCTAGTAGACAGGAATGAGTGAATTCCATCTTGTTAGGTTAAGTTCCCAGCTGCCTGCTCGGTCTTGTCCCCAAGAAGCTAGACATATTGAGTCGGTGAATCTCACCACTCTAACCCATACTAGTCAAAAGACAATCCCTCGCAAACAGGTGTTTGTAACCTACTCAGGATTGAGATCAAGTTTCCTAGGTCATCCTATTGAAATAGAAACCTAACTAGTCAACGAAGTTACATCTAGTGGTTACTATTTCGTGGTCCGGTCTTATGCAATCTCATTACATAGGATATCCCCACTCACTTGTCATCTACACGAACACGTTAGGATCATTGTGTTTGTATCAAATATAAAGTGGGTCATATCAATAGTATTACCAGGGTAAGATACCCATGCCTTATCCCCTTACTATAAACCTTTTAGGCTATATCTCGAATTGAGATCCTTAAATGTCCACTACATTCAGTTCAAGAGACATGTTACAACCTTGGATGTTAGTTTATTGGATTTAGGGTTAAGTTAAGGCAATATAGTCAATAATGATAACCAATAACTCTTTATTGACAACAATAACTCTTTATTGATTTAGTTAGAACATTGTTTACAAACTACGAGTTTTAGGGCATAAAACCCAACAAGTTTCTATTTCCTATCTAATTGAACATTGTATTTCTGGTCATTTTGATTGCAATAAAGCGTTTATTTCATTCAAAGAAAATGAGTTGTCTTCTGCTTCACTTGAGAATAATCTATATGTTTTAAAGCCTAATTCGGTAAAAAGTGTTTTGAATACTGAATTGTTTAAAACAGCTGAAACGTGAACTAAAAAGTTAAAAGTTTCTCCTAAAGAAAACACCCATCTTTGGCATCTAAGGTTAGGCCACATAAATCTCAATAGAATTGAGAGACTAGTGAAGAATGAACTTCTAAGTGAGTTAGAAAAAAATTCTTTACCAGTTTGTGAGTCATGCCTTGAAGGCAATATGACCAAACGACCTTTTAGTGGAAAAGGTTATAGAGCCAAAAAGCCTCTAGAGCTTATACATTCTTACCTCTTGGTAGAGTTTGCAATGCATCCTTGCTTGATGCTACGTTATACTATAACTCCACTGTTTAGGGTGAACACTAATCATGATGTAGATTTCTTAGAATCCCTTCCATTCTAAAAATTAGAGTAAATGTATCCTATAAGGATCAAATCCTTAGCTCCATACAATAAGATATAGTCTCTCATTCTGCGTAGATACTCAAGGATATTCTAAATTGCGGTCCAGTGGTCTAACCCTGGATTGGACTGGTACCTGCTAACTATTCCCATTGCATACCAAATGTAAAGGCCTCGTGCACAACATAACATACATTAAGCTACCTACTAGTGAGGCATTGAGAATATGTTTCATATCCTTAACTTCTCGAGGTGTCTTAGGACATTATGCCTTAGACAGATGAACTCCATGCTTGAAAGGTATTAAACTCTTCTTAGAGTTCTGAAAGTGTCCGTACCAAGAAAGTGGAAGAAATTTTTGATCTTAAGAACTCTAATTTGATCAATTTTATAATACAAACAACATGCTCAAAACTAGAAAGGTGTAAAAAAATAGTGTGAGAAAATTCACCTTTGAAGGCCAAATTCTTCAAACCCGATGCAAATTTCTCCTCACAAGGACTTCGTGTACTACCTCTAGAGTATTCCCTACTATCCTCAGGCCTTGGAATAGATTATGGAATCATTTGTTGAGAGAAATTTTAGAGAGAAAGAGCAATGGTCAGTAAAAAGAATCAAGAATTTTCTATAAAATTCTCTTTTCTCTCTACCATCATTCTCATCTTTCTCTTGTGTTTCTTCGTCTATTTTTAAGTAACCAAGAAGCTTGATTTTAGCTTCGTGAAGAAGACAACACTTGGCTTGATCACAATGTTTAATTTAGCTTGTTAAAGAAGACTATACAAAAAAAGAGCTTGCCCACCATTCTTCATTTAGCTTGTTGAAGAATTTTGGCGAATTTTGAAATCAAAGAAATTAATTTTAATTCAAAAATTAAAATTAATTATTTTATTAATTAATTAGTTTTATTTCATTTAATATCAAATATCAAGTTAAATAATTGAACCAATCCCAATCTCAAAATTGACCTCTCTAACATGAATCCTTATTCATGTATTAGGTCAAATCAATATTTAAATCATATTTAAATATGCCCATCTCTTTTTTATCATAGTTTAATTCATAATTATGCTATGAAACGTTAAGTATATGCATATAATTAACGTTTTCTCCCAAAATCGAATTTGAACAATTAAAATTCTTTTATCTCAAATTGTTACAAGGCTTAATCCGAGCTAGTAAGGGGGACCTAATGGACCTATAGATCAGAGTTGCAACGATGCAAGATTAACCAACCAAACTCTTTAGCCTAGTTAATCAACATTAGTTAACCACCACGATACTCCACTAAATCACAGTGTTGCATTCTCCTCACTGTAGATATATTTCTGTCCACTCGATATAACCATGATTAGTAAGTTGATCCTTTCATAAGTCGTTCGTAATTATACCCGGATCAAATAAACCATTTTACCTCTGTAATTACTTCTTGTTCCTTAAGTCCCACTAATCCTCTAATGAACAACTGGTTTGTGGTCCAACGAACAAATCGAATCCCTTTCGAGAGAAAGAGAGTGTTGGCCCATTGTTCAATACCTAGAGTCAACACTTAAGGGAACGACCTCTCTACTAATCTCTAAAGCGAGTAGGAGTGTCACACCCCCTACCATACTACCTGCTAACTTAGCCCAAAAGACGGCATGAAGCCAACAGACATTATTTACCTCTTAACAATACCTGTTGACCCTGTTTTACCTGTTAAACATACTATGCTTGCATATTGAACACTTTAAACATAACACAGCGGAAGCTTGACAACTACTAAACATACATAAGGAGAAACTCTTCTTAAGTCTCTCTTGAAAACTAAAACAAGCAAGAGCATCAGAACCAAAAACAGGTCGACCCATTGATTACACAACCACAACCTCTAAAACACATACAGCTATAACTACATAGTCCCCTCGAAATTAACTACCACACATATGGACTTGCTATACAACACCACCCACGTACAAAATATCAAACTTATGGAGCTTTCAGCAGACTATAACAGGATGTCAGGCACCGGGAGCTGGATCTCTACCTGAAAAGTTTGAAAACACAGAAAGATTGAGCTATGAATCTCAGTGAGTGACTGAGTTTGAGATCTCATAAATCGTATCACCTAGAAACCTATGAGCATATGCATCTGTAATCAAACATTGAACATAAACGTGTAATCATAATAACTTTTCAGAAAACCAGCAAGTACATCATCAAAATCTCGCAAGGCACATCGATAATATTAACCTTTATAAAAACATATAACAATCCACGTTGTGTAGGACACACCCAGTACAATCAACGTTTACTCTAAGATGTAGTGGGGCCCGCCCAACACTCCCATTGTGTTTGTCGTAGTGGGATCCGCCAAGCACTCACGATAGCATTGTTGTCACAGAGTACACTCAACTCGACAGCAGAAAATGACCTATGTGCACACGGTACTATACAACCTTGGGCTCAATATCTCAGTCATTTACTCATTCGAGCCTCAGAAAAACACATAAAAATACCTGAACATGCCTGCTTATCTTTCTTTCGTAAAACTCTAGCTTACTTAGCTTGTTCATAAAAACAGGGAATCTTTAAATAATTTTTGCTAGTACACGCTTGCTTGAATCATAAAATTTTCACTAAATTTCGGTAACCAACAAACATATGCTCACATATAAATTCGAGTCCGAAGTGGGCTGCTTGCTTTCAAGCCTAGGAAACTACGTACCTCTGTCGCATTAGCTGGTCTCTCTAAGTTGACCATACCTTTTACTTTATGCGGATCCACACCAACTCCATTTGCTGAAACAACTTACCCCAAACACTACCTGATTCAACCAAAACTCACATTTGGTGAATTTAGCATACAACTGTTTATCACGTAGTATTTGTAAAATAATCCTCAGGTGTTCCTCATGGGCTTTCCTGTCAACGGAGTAAACTAGTATGTTATCAATGAATACTATCACAAACTGATCCAAATACTGGTGAAAAATCTTGTTCATTAGGTCCATGAAAACTGTTGGTGCATTCGTTAAATCGAATGACATTACTAAAAACTCATAGTGCTCGTACCTAGTTCTAAATGTTGTCTTAGGAATATATGATTCACTGACCTTTAACTAATAGTATCCTGATCTTAAATCGATCTTAGAAAACACTGATACTCCTCTTAACTGGTCACACAAGTCATCTACACGTGGAAAATGATACTTGTTACGTATCATGACCTCGTTTAACTATTTATAATCAATGCATAATCATAGGGTACCATATTTCTTCTTTACGAATAACACTGGAGCTCCCCAAGGCGATACACTAGGTCTGATGTATCCCTTGTCAACTAGTTCTTGTAACTGCATCTTCAGCTCCCTGATCTCACTTGGAGCCATTCTATACGGTGCTTGCGAAACGAGTGTTGTCCCTGGTAACAATTCAATAGTGAACTCAACTTCCCTATTAGGTGGCAACCCTGACAGATCGACTAGAAAAACATCAAGAAATTTATTCACAACAAGAAAATTTTCTGGTTTTAGTTTTTCCTCTTGCACCTCCACTACGTGTGCAAGAAACGTCGTGCAACCTTTCCTCAACAAATTTTCAGCTTTTAATGCTAAAATCAAATTCGTAGGAATAATCTTCCTTTCACCCCTGAAAACCACTTCAGCCAACCTTGGTTTCCTAAAAACGACTTCCTTTCTATTGCAATCCAAGAAGCATAATGAATAAATAAGAAATTCATCCTTGAGATTGCACCTAATATCTGCAACTCTAGTGGAAGAAGATACTCTAACAAATTGAGACCTACTAAGACCTCACAATTCCGCAATACTGCATCGACTAGTAAAACATTACCAACTAGAGTGTATATAACTAACCTCTAAAATAAAGGCTCCAATTTTCTATTAAGCTTAGTTAGGAATATACTGGAAACAAGGGAATGCGTAGCACCTAGATCTATTAAAACACGTGCAGGTACATTACAAATAGTAATCGTACTAATAACACATCCAGAGCATCATCCATTTCTTGTTGAGTCTTAGCATAGACCTTCCCCTGTTGCTTAGGTCTCCCTCTAGCACCGCTGGTGCCCTCTCCTGCAGCTACTGGAACTCTCGCGCTCAACTTGAACTTGAACATCGATAATATTAACCTTTATAAAAACATATAAAAATCCACATTGTGTAGGACACACCCAGTACAATCAACGTTTACTCTACAATGTAGTGAGGCCCACCCAACACTCCCATCGTCTTTGTCGTAGTGGAGCCCGCCCAACACTCACGACAGCATTGTTGTCACGGAGTACACTCAAAGTCGACAACAGAAAATGACCTATGTGCACACGGTACTATACAACCTTGGGCTAAATATCTTAGTCATTTACTCATTCTAGCCTCAGAAAAACACATAAAAATACTTGAACATGCCTGCTTATCTTTCTTTCGTAAAACTCTAGCTTACTTAGCTTGTTCATAAAAACTGGAAATCTTTAAATCATTCTTGCTAGTACACGCTTGCTTGAAATCATAACATTCTCACTAAATTTTGGTAACCAACAAACATATGCTCACATATAAATTTAATCAGGAAACCTAGGCTCAAAACGAGCAATTAAAATCATTTCTAAGAAAACATGGATACTCATTAACATATCTTCAAAGGAAAACAAGAAGCATTGAAACCATTTCTTTCTAGCAAAATCTTGCATTTTCATAAGCATAATACAAGCATATAAATATTTTTCGAAGTTCGTTTTGTCACTCACAGCTTTAGAACTAGAACCTTGATTCGTACACTCGACCTATTTCCTCTTGGTCTGTCAAAGAAACCAAAAACAAGCATTAGAACCTCGAGCTCATGAATTTCAACCTTAAAATTATAAAAAAATACTTCATCTATTTTTCCAGCATTTTACACATTTCATGCCCTGACTTCATACTCTCATAACTTCTTCATTACTTAGCCAAAAAGGATGTACTTTATGCCAAACTCTTCCATTTTGAACCCTTTAAAACTCATCTGAATAAATGAAATTGAAATTTCAAATGGATTCTCTTATCTCGAAAGCTTCTTCCCCAAAAACAAACTTCTGTTGTTTCCAGATTCGTTTCCCTGCTGCACCACAAAATTGACCTGAAATTGAAAACATCTTCCAATCGTTTTCTACTCACGATTTCTTCATGAAAGTTGTAGGAAATTGAATACGATTTCCAACCATACCTATTACAGCTTCTGATTCGAATTCCACTGATCAGCACGACCCAAAAGCTAGAGGGTTCTAAGATTTCACAGTAAAATCTTTCCTCTGCATTCTTCTTAACAAATCAGTAACTTAGTTTAAGAATTTGTTCGAGCTTCCTTCACGAATTTTGTTCAAATTTGTGTTAGCTTTCAAGAAAATCAAACCTCAACTCTTACCTCTTCTTCTGGAGCTCGAAATGATCCAAACATCAGAACTGGGCAGAATTACTCACCTTGCTGCCATGGAAAATGAATCTTCTTTCTCCTTTCTTCTTCAACCTCAAAACCAGAAACTTTCCCCCTTCTTCTTCTCTCAAACCCCTCCCACGAAGCTCTTGTTTAGTTTGTGGAAAAAAATGAGATGGAAATGAGTTAAAAATGGGTGAGAGATGATTTAAACGGTGGTGGGGTTTTTCTTGTCCTTTTCCCCTTTTACTTTTTCCTTTTTTATTCTTTCCTTTATCTCTTTCTTCCTTTTTCTTTTCTTTTTTTTTAAACAAAGAAGACCAAATACTTAAACATTTCCTTTCTTCTTTTCTTTTTGTATTTTTTTTGTAAGAAAATTTTAAAGAGAGATCTCGGGTTTACAAAGAGTGAATTCCATCTTGCAAGACTATGTTCCTAGCTATCTACCCGGTCTTATCCCTAAAGTGGGAGGCTTATTGAGTTGGCAATCTCGGGCCACTCTCACCTATGAACAATAAAGGATAATCCTCAATAAATAGAAGTTCATATAACGCTAAGGATTAAGATCGAGTTACCTAGGTCATCGTATGAATATAATCAGTTAAGACAGTAAGCGAAATTATAAAGTCGACTATTTCGCAGTCTGGTCTTTTGCAAACTTATTGCATAGGATGCCCCAACTCGCATGGCTCGACATGAACGATTTAGGATCACATCGTTTGTACTATACAAAGTGGGTCACGTGCATAGTATCTCCAGGATAAGGTACCCAACCCTATCCTTAGACTATAGACCATTCTGGCTATTACTTGAACTTGATCCACTTTTATGTCACACATAAAGTTCAAGTATACATCATATAGCAAAGAGTTCTTAATTTATTAGATTTGGGTTATAAAATACGCAATTCACTTTATTCAATAACAACTTTACTGAATAAATCTCAATAACAACTTTATTGTAAAATAGAATATACATTCAGTTTACAACCCCTTGAGTTTTAGGACATAAAACCCAACAAGTTCTGCATCGAATATCGTATCAACATTTTTTCGATATAAGATGCTTGCGACAATGCTAGCATTCTTTTCTTGCGATTCCTAATGATTTAGATCCCTAGAACATACTGGTTTTCTCCCAAATCCTTCATTTGAAATTTGGTTGCTAGCCATTTCTTTATGTCAGATAGGAATCTTACATCATTTCCAATAAGTAGGATATCATCCACATAATGTACTAAGAAAGCTACTTTACTGTTGATGATTTTCTTGTATACACAAGGTTCCTCAACATTCTAGTCAAAACCGTAAGACTTGATTGCAGTATCACTTGATTGTTGTATCAAATCTTATATTCCAAGATCTTGAAGCTTGCTTCAATCCATAAATGAATTGATTCAGCTTGCAAACTCTTTGCTCCTGACCTTGAGCAATGAACTCCTCGGGCTGAGACATATAGATGCTCTCTTCAAGATTATCATTCAGAAAGTCAGTCTTGACATCCATTTGCCATATTTCTGATGGGGAACCGATCCCCTTGAGCAGCAGAAACGTGATTAACAAATCGATTTTGCTTGTTTGTTTTTGGTCAAACACAAATACCAATACATTGGAGAAAAAACAGAGATAAGCATAAATTCTAATCTAATTAGGCATGGAACTAAAACATGCAAACATGCTGTAAATTAAATAAACAAAAATGAAATTCTAAATTTACCTTTGTAGTTTTTCCAACAGCAAGTCCTTGCTCCAATTTGACAGCAACACAACAACAAGTTTTTTCTCTTTTCTAACAGAACACTACCACTAGTGAGAACCTCCTATTCTCTGAGAAACTTAGATCAATTCCTTTGGTGGGAAGGATTCCAACTTTTGGAAGTAGAGGGAATTGGGAGAGGAGAGAATTCTTTCAACAATTTCTCAATTGCACAGAAAAATACCATCGATCAGCAAAACCCCTTTGCCTAGAGAGGTTATTGCGAGAGAAGTTCTTCCCCCCACTCGCTATCGATAGGAAGTTAGTGGGAAAGAGGGAAACGTGTGCTCATGACACGTTTCCATTAATTAATTAATAAATTATTAAATTCATTATATCAAATTTAATTAATTAATCTTTAAATATTATATATTTAATTAATCTTTAAATATCATATATTTAAATAAGATTAAATCATGTTTAATCTATTTCTCCTCTAACCTATAGTTTTAATGCACATCTCATGCACATTAAATTTTAACCTATAGTTTTTAAATATGAATTATATTCAGATTTAAATTAATATTTGAACTCTTTCAAATATTATATTCTCTCATTTATAATTTAATATGAATCATATTCACATTAAATTTATAATATAAAGTTCCAAAACTTTATATTATAATGTATCTATATACATTAAATTTATTCCCTAATGAATTTGAACATTTCAAATTCAAACGATCTAAGAACCCTTTACGAGCAAGAAGGTGGACCTAATGGACCTACAGATCAGAAGCTCCAACGACACGAGATTACTTGGTTAATTTCATTAACCTCTTAATCAACATTCATTAACTGCGGGAACACTCCAATAAAGTCTCGTAGCTGCACTCTTCTCACTGCAGATATATTTCTGTGTCCACGGATATTGACCAATGACGGCAAGTCAATCCTTCACGAATGTTCGTAACACCAGCTGCGTCAAATTACCGTTTTACCCCTAGGTTACATCTTGTACCTTAAGTATCAGTGCTCCTCTAATGCACAATTTGTTTGTGGTCCTACCAATAAACAGAAGTCCTTTTCGGGCAAATGAGAGGGGTCGGGCCCTTTGTTCAAGTTCCGGAGACACCACTTAAGGGAACATTCATTTACTTACCCTAGTAGGTGGGAAGGAGTGAGTTCCATCTTCCTAGGCTAAGTCCCCAGTTGCACACTCGGTCTTGTCCCCAAGAAGGTAGGCATATTAGTTAAAGGACAATCCCTCGCAAACAGGAGTTCGTAACCCGCTCAGGTTTGAGATCAAGTTGCCTAGGTCATCCTAGTGAAATAGAAACCAAGCTAGTCAACGGAGTTACATCTATTGGTTACTATTTCGCGGTCCGATCTTATGTAATCTAATTACGTAGGATATCCCCACTCACATGTCATCTACACGAACACGTTAGGATCACAGTGTTTGTATCAAATACAAAGTGGGCCACATCCATAGTATTACCTGGGTAAGGTACCCAAACCTTATCCCCTTACTATGGACCCTTTAGGTTGTATCTCGAACCGAGATCCTTTTTATGTACACTACATTCAGTTCAAGAGAAATTTTACAGCCTTGGATCTTTAGTTTATTGGATTTAGGATTAAAAAAAGAGCAATATCGTAAATAAGGAACAATAACTCTTTATTGAAATAATAACATTTTATTACAATAATTAGAACAAAATTACAAACTACGAGTTTTAGGGCACAAACCCCAACAATTTCATAATCATAAAACGTGGCTATGGACAAGAGAATCTTTATAGACTTAAACATAGCAACAGGAGAAAAAGTTTCCTCCTAGCAACCCCTTCCCTTTGGGTATAACCCTTTGCTACGAGTCTAGATTTAAATGTCTATACCCTTCTAGCTGCATCTCTCTTTCTCTTATAGATCCATTTACACCCTATGGGTTTTACCCCTTCAGATTAGTCTACATGATCCCATACTTATTTGAAGTACATAGACTCCATTTCAAGGTCTATGACTTTGACCCATTGGTCCTTGTCTACATCATTCATTGCCTATTTATCGGTCAAATTATCCTCTATGCCATCATCAGGTATGGCGACTGGAGCTTCTCTTAAACCCAAGTAATGATCATGTTGTGAAACAATCCTTCCACTACGTCGAGGCACTCTCAACGACTGAGATGGACGAAACTGACTTTTGAAGTGTTGACTTCTTCATTAACTCTCAAAGAAGACCCAACTTCGTCAGCAATTTTTGTTGACTCTTCAATAGCTTCATTTAATACTAATTTATTACTTAGTTAGTGATCTCTCATGTGGTCTTCCTCCAAGAAAGTAGCATTTGTTGACACAAACACCTTATTTTCTTGTGGGTTGTAGAAAAGACACCCTCTTGTTTCTTCTGTATAGCCTACGAATAGGCATAATTTTGAACGAGGATCTAACTTCTTTGGATTTGTCACTTGAATGTATGCAGGACAACCCCGAATCCTGATGTAGCGAAAACTAGGTCTATGCCCTCTCCATAACTGAAAATGTGTTTCAGAAACACTCTTTGAGGGAACGTTGTTCAAGATGTGAATTGCAGTCTCGACTGCGAATCCCCAGAACCAGTCAGACAATTGAGCATAGCTCATCATACAATGAATCGTGTCTAACAAGGTTTTATTTCTCCTTTCTGATACACCGTTTTGCTATGGTGTACCAGGTGCTAAGAGTTGGGATTGGATTCCATGTTCTGTGGAATCTTAAGTCCATATATTCTTTACTCTCATCGGATCGAAGTGTTTTAATGGTTTTACCTAATACATTGTCAACTTCAGTCTTAAACTCTTTGAACTTTTCAAGAGCTTCAGACTTATGTTGCATTAGGTATAACTAACCATACCTCGTATAATCGTCAATAAACGAAATAAAATATTTGTACCCTCCTCTGGCTTTTACATTCATTGGACCACAGAGATCCGAATGTATGAGCTCTAAGGTCTCTTTGGCTCTAAGACCTTTTCCACTAAAAGATGTTTTAGTCATTTTTCTTTCGAGATAGGATTCACAAGGAGGTAATGAATCATCTTCTAACTCACTTAGAAGTCTATTTTTAAACAATCTTTCAATCCTACTGAGATTTATGTGACCTAGTCTTAAATGGCAAAGATAGGTATTATTAGTTGGAGAAATTTTTTGCATTTTACTATAAGTGTCAACAATTTTAAACATCTCATGATTTAAACGTACTTTTGTTTCGATCGATCTTAATACATACAAGTTATTTTCCAATTTAGCTGAACAAATAAAAAGTACCATTTCGAATAATGAATGCTTTATTAGAATTAAAGGAAATGGAGTAACCTTGTTTAATCAAACAAGAGATAGATAATAGGTTCCACTTGATCCTAGGAACTATGTACATGTTTTCTAAAAACATAAATCTATCTCTAAAAAACAACTTGACAACTCCCACTATACGAGTTGAGACGACGTCTCCCGTTCTGACCCTGATTGTCATCTCACCCTCATCTAGCTACCCAAAGGAACTAATTCCCTATAAAGAATAACAAACATGATTAGTGGCTCCTAAATCAAGTATCCAGGTAGAATAATCGTTCTACACTAAGCAAATTTGTAGAACAAGTAATTCCAGTTTACCTTTCTTCTTGTTCAACTCGGCCAGGTACTTGGGACAATTGTGTTTCCAATGCCCAACCACGTGGCAGTGGAAACATTTTCCCTCATCTGCAACCTTGGTTTTCCATTTGCCTTTTGCAGCAACAACAACAGGAGTTTTCCCCTTTCATCCTTTCTTCTTCTTCTATATCTTCTTAAGACAAGAAGAGGAAGCTACACACTTAGTTCCAGAGGATGAACCCTTATGGAACTTTTTTGAATGGGCAAACACATTCGCCTCTCTTTCAACTGGTCCCTTATTTTTCATTAGAGATTGGTATGTTTGTAGTTCATTAAGAAGGGTAGTCATGGTGTACTGAATACTATTCGTTACCGCATTACTACGGAATTGTAAAAAACTCTTCCGAAGAGATTCTAAAATGAATGACACCTGACTTTGCTCGTCAATGACTGCCCCATTTATCTCTGCCATTTTGAATTGGACCATCACATCGAGAACGTGTTCCCTCACTGACAATCCCTCTTTCATGTGTGCATTGTAAACGTATTTGAGGGTCTCATGTCGGATCTGTGTGGGAAATTTCCCAAACATCTCCAGGAACGTGTTCATGATCTCGCATTCAGTGATCATGGCCTCATGTTTCTTAGAAAGAACGTTAGACAGACTCGCTAAGATTTAGACCTTTGCCTTGTCATTGGCCCTGGTCAAGTGGTCGAATGCATCCCTTACAACCTGGGATGCATTACGAGCAGGGGTTTGACGATGATCCTTAGTTAATACAAATCGTAGATCGTCAATAACCAAAATCGTATTAAGGTTACACTTCCACATACCATAGTTATCACCAGTTAATTTTTCGTGAGCGAGTAAAGCGGTTAGCGAAGAAGACATGCTGAAAACAACAACGAAATTACTCATATTAGTTATCTTTGCCTTAACCCATTACACAAGAATGCATCCAATCAATTTAGCAAAATTAAACAATGAACCCTAATCTAACCATTGATTTATTTTTGCAAAGATACTTAGGGCAGATCATACTAATACCATAATATTTCAGCTAATTACTAATACCATAATATCTCATATTCCTATAGTTTTTAGCTACCGTTTTTCGGTTAAGGAATCATTAACTAGCTTAACTCATCCCCGTAAGTATTATCCTTCCATTTTCAGATCCCAGAGGTCCGCTCCAATAGGCTACCGTTAGGAAAGACAACTATTGGAGAATAACCACTACTACAAATTAGGCCTTTATTGACGCGTTCCTTTTTCAAATTGTTGACGCTTGACTAAAAAAAGTGTCAACAAAAGGCCAAAATTCATTTTAAAAATCATTATTAATTTTAAAACATTTATATTGATGGTTATAAAGCGTCATTAAATGTATAAATTTAAATTTTTGCAATTAACTGTCAATAAATATAGTTTTATTGACGTTAATTACGAAAATTTTGCGTCAAAATTAGTAAAATCCCGTGTTTTAGCTTTCTTGACGGTTAAAATCCGTCAATAAATGGTCGTTTTATTGACGCATAGTGGAAGCTTTCATTGACGGTTAGAAACCGTCATTATATATATGTTTCATTGACGGGTAATGCCCGTCAACTAAATCTTCGAAACGACGTCGTTTTCAAGCTAAACGACGTCGTTTAGCTTTCATAATTTAAAAAAAAAACGCACCTTTCATTGACGGTTAAAACGCGTCAATATATCCCTCTTTCATTGACGGGTAATGCCCGTCAATGAAACATGCTAAACGACGTCGTGTTGAAGCTAAACGACGTCGTTTAGCTTTTTTAAAATTAAAAAAATAACGAAAATTAGGAAAGGTAAAACGACGCCGTTTTATCTTTCCTATTAAAAAAAAACCTAAACCCTTTTCCCATTAATGGATCGAAGCCCCCACCGCCGAACTCCCCTCTCCGTCGAGCTCTCTCTCACATCTCCCTCGTCTCCGCCGAGCTCTCTCTCTCAAAGTTGTGCCGCTGCTCGCCGTTGCCGCCCGATTCACTGAAGGTCGAGCCGCGTGTTCTGCTGCGTTCAAGTCGCTCAAGGCTTTGATTTGTGAAGTCGCCACCGCCGGGGTCGAGCCAGAGCCGCCCACCCACTGAAAGGTCGAGCCGCCGCCGTTCGGCGTCGCTGAAGTTCTTGAAGGTTGTGTTGTTGCTTTGAATTGCGTTCGAAGTCGCTTTGAGTTCTTTGAAAGTCGCCACCGTCGAAAGTTCTTTGAAGGTCGAGCCGCCGCCGCCGTGCTCAAGTCGCCGAGCAAGTCGTTCGAAGGTTGCGTTGTTGCATACCTCGCCGAAATCACCGCCGATATCACGGTCCACTTACGATATCACGGTCCCATACCCTCGCCGGAAATCACTTTATCGAACTTGAGCCGAATCTCATGACCCCTCATCGGATCTCACAACCCCTTGTCGAAAGTTGCTTCTCCTCTTTTTCAAATTGAAAAGAAAATCACCGGGGTCTCTCTCTATCGAGTTTCTAATCAGCCACGGTCTCTCAGGTTTCTCAACCCCGTTCTCTCTCCCTCAGGTGTGTTATCCGGTAGGTTATTTGAATTTCTATTTTCAGCTACTCTCCAATATCCTCAAATCAATACTTTAGACACCATTGATAGATTAAGGATAGATTAAGAACATGCAAAATTTTAAAAAATGTGTAATTCATAGAGTTTAAATTTTGTAAATGTGAAATTCATATATGGGCATCTTTTCTACTTTTATTATTATGTAGATGAGCATCTCTTTCTATTTAAATTTCGTAAGTGGATATCCATTAGTGTTGAAACCAATTATGTTAAGAAGAAACATTAACAATTGCTCTAAATTTGTAAACGAGCATCTCTTTGTTTTGGGTATTGGCTGAAACAATTATCTGATTTTCACACACTGCGCATAAGATATGATTGGATTGATTAAAATGTCAAGTTATGAATTAAAATTTTCTTGTAGGAATGTTCTTCTAGAATATGGTTCTAGTGCTTGTAATGAGTTCATGAGGTAGTGTAACTTACAAATTTTCTGTCTATTTGCAAGTGTAAAGCATGTTGAGTTTCTGTTTTTTTGAAGCCCAACCTAATGTTTGTTGAATTCTGTTGGAGGTTGGGCATTTATTGTACCTTAAGGAGTGATTGTTTGGATTTACTGTGTTTTGGAGAAATTTTGGTTATCTCCTAGTTATGTCGTTATGCTGCCGAAATTTCAGCGTAGACGGCATGGCTGAGTAACCTTCTTAATTAGGTTCATCCTAAGTTTTAGGGTCCTTTGTAGTTGGTTATGGTTAACATGAAATCGAATCTCTCACCGCCATCAACTGTGAAGTCGAATCTCTATTTTCGCTTGCTCGTCAATATCCTTAAATCAATACTTTAAGTATGATAGATTAATAATATGCAAAATTTAACAAAATGTGTAATTCATGTGAAATTCATATATGAGCATCTTTTCTACTTTTAGTATTATGTAAATGAGCATCTCTTTCTATTTAAATTTCGTAAGTGGATATCCATTAGTGTTGAAACCAAATATCTTAGGAAGAAACATTAACAATTGCTCTAAATTTGTAAACGAGCATCTCTTTGTTTTTGGTATTGGCTGAAACAATTATCTGATTTTCACATACTGCTCATAAAATACGATTGGCTTGTTTAAAATGTCAAGTTATGAAGTCATAATTAAGTACCATCAAATTATTATCCATTGTCATATATATGAATTAAAATTTTCTTGTAGGAATGTGCTTCTATAATATGGTTCTTGTGCTTGTAATGGGTGCATGAGGTAGTGTAATTTACAGTTTTTTTTGCCTATTTGTAAGTTTAAAGCATGTTGAGTTTCATATTTTTGAAGCCCACCTAATGTTTGTTGAAGTCCATTGGAGGTTGGGCATTTATTGTACCTTAAGGAGTGCTTGTTTGGATTTACAGGACTTGGAGAAATTTTGGTTATCTCCTAGTTATGCCGTTATGCTGCCGAAATTTCAGCGCAAACGGCATGGCTGAGTAACCTTCTTAATTAGGTTCGTCCTAAGTTTTAGGGTCGTTATAGTTGGTTATGATTAACATGAAAAATTATGGTTAACATGAAAATATGTAGTTTATTCTACTTTTTTAGGACTTAGATTGATTTTATTAATTCAAAAATATCTATTGACTTCATTTACTTAGGTTATAACATAATGGACAAATTATGGATGTCGAAAGATAGATTCTCTAAAGAGTATGAAGAAGGTGTAGACACTTTTATTCGGTTTGCACACTAACATGCGAAGTGGTAAACCTTTTATACGATGCCCTTGTGTTAAGTGTGTAAATTTGAAGATTCTCAACATTAATGTAGTCGGGAACCACTTAATTGCGTATGGTATCGATCAAAGATATGATAATTGGATTTGCACGGAGAAACCCTTGATAGACATTCTAGAAACAATGTAAAGTCAAATTTAAACTACACCACTAATGAGCATGTATATGAAGAGAACTCTGATGACAACATTGTGGAGATGGTTGAAACTGCACAACAACATTTTGAAGAAGATCCAAAAAAATTTAAGAAGTTGCTTGCAGATGCTGAAAAACCTCTATATCCAGGATGTAGTAGATTAACTAAGTTAGGTACATTAGTTAGATTGTATCACCTGAAAGCCAAATTTGAGTGGAGTGATACTAGCTTTACAGAGTTGTTGACTTTATTGAAAGATATATTACCTGAAAAGAATGAATTGCCGACGTCTACGTGATGAAGCAAAGAAGACGTTAGTCACTTTGGGAATGACGATATGAAAAATTCATGCATGTCCCAATGATTGTTGCTTATATAGGAAAGAATACGCTGATGCATCTAATTGTCCTCACCAGAACGAGTCAAGATGGATGAAACGTAAGAATTCGTTGGAAGTGAAAGAGGGAGTCCCTGCTAAAGTTATATGGTACTTTCCCCCAATTCCACGATTTCAAAGGATGTTCAATAGCACGTTAATTTCCAAGGATTTAACTTGGCATGCTAATGAGAGATTAGTTGATGGCAAGTTACGACATCCCGCGATACTCCATCTTGGAAATTGATCGATCATTTGTGCTGGCTGATTTTGGAAGTGAAGAGAGAAACCTTCGTCTTGCCCTATCAATCGATGGAATAAATCCTCATAGTGAGATGAATAGCAAATACGCTTGTTGGCCTGTAATATTGACAACATACAATCTCCCACCTTGGTTATGTATGAGACGTAAATTTTTTATGCTAACCATGATAATATCTCTGGGCCAAAGCAACCGGTACAACATAGATGTGTATTTGGCTCCTTTAATAGATGATTTAAAAATTCTTTGGAATGATGGAGTGCCTGTTATGATGCATATCGAGATGAAGTATTCACATTAAAAGCAAAGTGTTGTTGTGGACAATTAACGATTTTCCTGCATATGGTAATTTAGCCGGTTGTAGTGTCAAAGGATATTGTGCATGCCCCATATGTGGAGAACACACATCAGCTATGCATTTAAAATTTGGAAAGAAGATGGCTTATCTTGGACACAGAAAATTTTTGCCACTAGCTCATTCATTTAGAAGACAGATGAAAGCATTCAATAATGAAAAGAATTTGGAAAGGCTCCACAACCATTGTCAAGAGAAGAAATTATTGAAAAATTTACCAACAACGAGCGCTCCAATGAAGATATGTTAAAAGAGAAAAACCAATAGGTGCCTTACGTTCAGTGTTGGAAAGAAAAATCTATATTTTTGAACTTGAATATTGGAAGAAGCTTTATGTTCGACATTGCTTAGATGTAATGCATATCGAGAAAAATGTTTGCATGAATTTAATAGGCACTTTGCTCGACATCCCGGTAAGACAAAGGATGGATTACAAACTCGACGTGATTTAGAACGATTAGGTATTCGTCCGAGTTGGCCCCAAAAGTTATAGGAAGAAGGACATTCATACCGCCACTGCTACACATTATCGAAAAATGAGAAACGTGCGGTTTGTCAATCATTGTCAAAAATGAAAGTTCACGAAGGTTATTCTTCCAATATAAAGAACCTTGTATCACTCGATAATCTAAAAGTTAATGGATTGAAGTCACATGATTGTCACGTGCTCATGCAACAATTGTTATCGATTGCAATTCGATCTACACTACCTAAGCACGTGAGAATTGCTATCACACGATTCTCGCTTGTTTTTCAATGCAATATGCAATAAAGTGGTGGATGTTTCACAATTAAGTGAGTTGGAGCACGAGATCGTAGTAAGACTGCGTGTTCATTTGAAAAATACTTCCCTCCATCGTTTCTTCACGATAATGATGCACTTAACAAAGACATCCGGTTAGAGAAGTGCGACTTTGTGGTCTGTGTATCTTCGATGGATGTATCCTTTTTGAAAGATACATGAAAGTTTTTAAAGGATATGTGAGAAATAGGAATCGACTCGAAGGTTGTATTTGTCAAGGTTATATTGTCGAGGAAGCTATAGAGTTTTGCAACCGAATTTTTGCATGATGTAAAACCTATTGGACTCTGAAAGGCAACCGAACGAGCTCGGGATGATGAATTTGGGAGAGACTGCATCGCAGCCTTCTCATATGAAGCCCGATAAGGAACAACTCAAGCAAGCTCATCTATATGTCTTAGAAAATACTGGATGACGTTCAACCTTTCATAGAGCACGTTCACTTCTTATACTAATTTAAAGTTAATCCTTAAATTTAATATACTAACACTAATGATTCTATGTTTATTATAGAAAACATATGAACTATTTGAAACATATCTATCCATCAAGATCAAGAAATCGAAGTGGTTACAAGATCAACACAATAGAACCTTCATTTCTTGGATACGTGATCAAGTATGGTTTTAACAATTTCGCTAATTTTTTTTTCATTTTAGTTTTTAACGACTTATACTCAAATATTAACTGGGGTTTATGTGTATAGGTTGCTACCGATCTTGAAGTACCAAACCATACTATAACTAACACATTGAGGTGGGTATCACATGGTCCTTCACCCACCGTGATAACCTATTTAAGCTCACGTAGTGAATGGTGTTCGCTATAATACTGAGCTTTCGTGATGGTACTCGAAATGTTCAAAATAGTGGAGTATGTTTAGTAGCCAGTACGATGCAAGTATCTAGTGCAAAAGATAAAAATCCAATAACCACAAACATGTCTTTTTATGGTGTGATTCAAGAGATATGGGAATTAAATTACCATAATTTTAAGATTGTAATGTTCAAATGTAACTGGGTTGAAGGTAATGGGGGTGTTAAAACAGATGAACTTGGATTTAAACTAGTTGATCTTAGACGTATTGGATACAAATCCGATTCTTTCATTTTAGCTTCACAAGCTAAACAAGTGTTCTATATAGAAGATCCAAGTGACTCCCGATGGTCTATTGTGTTGCATCCTCCAAATAGAGAGTACGAAGATCATATTAACGAAGACGAGCTCGGGGACTTAATTTTAAACTACAATAACTCTAACTACATTCTTACTACTAATGAATCTGATGAAATAGATGATGATAGTTCAACATATGTTCGCACTGACTGTGATGGCATTTGGATCGAAAATGAAAATGAAGCATAAATTATATGGTATAACTTTTCACTGCTGAATTTAGATGTTGATACAATTTGATGTTTTTATGATTTATATTTAACTCAACTAATGTACTGCAGGTATTTAGCAGGATACTCTATGGATCAATACTCTAGTGATGATGACCGCATGCCACTTGAAGATGAGGCAGAGAATGATGATATGGTGCAACCTCCTAATGTGCGCCCTACTCGAGGCGCTACTGCGATGCTCGAGCTTGCAGGAATTAAAAATGAAGCTGATCGAATACAATGCTCATGGACAGTGGATTGGTAGGAATGCAACGAAAATGATAAGCTATATTGGAACGTGTGTGCGACACCACATTCCAATTACATATGACTCGTGGCCTGAAGTACCAAGAGAATTGAAAGAAAAGATTTATTCTTGCATTGAGGTAATCTATTATTTCACTAACTCATTAAATATCATGTGCTACTAGTTTCAATGAAAATTACTTATATATATTATATTCTTTTTGTCAGCATTCCTTCGTAGTAGGTCATAAATCAAAGAAAGACATATTGATGAAAGCTGGAATTTCGTTAAGGCAATTTAAGAGCATTTTGAGGACTAAATATATTATTCCATTTCAAGATATGCTGAATGTTTGAAGTCTCCACTTGACATATAACCACATCGAGCAAGTTCATTGGGATGAATTCGTTGGTAAAGTTCTATCCGAAGAGTTTCAAGTAAGTATTGAAAAATGAATTGTTTTTGTTTATACATGTTTACACAAAGATACTAATTAACCTTGTGTTGTACTATAATTGTGTGATGTAGAAAGTAAGCGAGTTTGCAAAGGACAGACGTTCCAAAAATAAATACAATCATAGGCTTGCTCGTAAAGGATACATAAATTTTGTGGAAGAGTTGGTATGTTTTAATTTTTGAATTTATACATTAGTATGTTATGTCCGCTCATTTATTAATTAGATGACTACATATGTTTGTAGAATAAAAAGGACAAGTAGATTTGGATGCGATCGAGCTAAGCTATGGATACAAGCTCGACAAGGAAAAGATGGCAAATTCTTGAATGAAGAGATTGCGCAGACGTTATGATCGTAATTGTAAGCAATAATGTTCATATATTTTTATACTTTATTGACATTATACTAAAGTAGTAAATATATATTTATATTTTTATTAAATTGTAGGATCACTAGCAAAAGATCCAGGAGAATGCGCATGATGATATTACGACAGAGGCATTAGGCACTCCCGAACACTCGGGACGTGTAAGAGGTGTGGGAGGTTTAATCAAACCTCATTCTTCTTTCATAAACCCACACCTTCGACTCGAGAAAAGTAACGTTATGACCGTAGCGAAGAAACGAGTTGGAAGAAAGAAAAGAAAGAACCGATGACTCGACACGGTCAAATGACGACAAAACAAACACGTGAAAAGATGGAGAGAAACGGTGTGGTGATGTCACTCTCTTGCCGGATAGGGGTAGTTGCCAAGCACAACCACCCATTGCTTCGATGACTCATCGAAAATCTTGATCGGTATATCTTACTTATATCGTGTAAGTATTATTTAATTATGTAAACTTTGATATTCTCGTTATTTACCACTTTAGGATATACATAGTAGCTGGTTTGTTAGTTTTGAGTTATGCTTAAAAATTGTGACATGTGAGTTATTCTTGTTTTGAAGTTGTTGAGTGTATGTTTTGTTTTGTTTATGGTGGTTGAGTATTCTTGAATCATTAAAATGGAAGTGAATTGAAGTTTGATTGAGTTATCTGGATGTTGAGTATAGAAGTGTGTTTTTTTGTTAAGCACAGGTACATGTTAAATTTTTGTATTGTTGTAATTGTGTTGTTATGCTGCTCAAATTTAGGGGTATTCTTGAATCGTTAAAATGATTAGTGAATTGGAGTTTGATTGAGTTATCTGGATGTTGAGGTTAGAAGTGTTTTTTTTTCAGACAGGTACATGTAACATTTTGGTATTGTTGTAATTATGTTGTTATGCTGCCGAAATTTTCGAGACTTAATTAAGAGTAAACTCCACTTTAGGATAGACATTAACTAGTTTGTTAGTTTTGAGTTCTGCTTAGCAATTGTGACATGTGAGTTATACTTGCTTTGAAGTTGTTGAGTGTATGTTTTGTATCATTTTTGGTGGTCTAGCGTTATTGAATCGTTAAAATGATTAGTGAATTGGAGTTTGATTGAGTTATTTGGATGCTGAGTTTAGAAGTGTGTTTTTGTTTTAGAAAGGTACATTGTATCATATATTATTAATTTTTATTGTAATGTTTTAAACTTTAATATTTTTTTATTTATTGTTAGGTACTTGTGCCAATCTCAACCTATCATATTAGAACAATATGCATTCCTTCAACCATCCTTGATTTCATATGCCTCTGGACCTGAAGAGCAACGTTGTCGATTCCTATGTAATAGGTTACGAGAGACCAAGAATAAACTATTGATCTGTCCTTGTAATTCAGGGTACGTAAACCATGTGCTTATTAATTTACTTGTATTTTGTATATATTCCTAACTCTTATTGTTGGTAATTCGTATTTAGACATCATTGGTTGTTGGTGGTTATATCATTGAAAACATCTACAATTTGGTCGGTTGACTCCATAGGACATGGCATTCGAGATTACGTGAAAAATATAGTTAATACGTAAGTATTATGAAACTTCTACCATTGATATTTTATTGACATGGGTAGCGTTATTCACATACTTTTATGTATTTGTACTTGTATAGGGCTATTAGGATGTTCTATGCTCAACAAACGCTAGAAGTCCAATTTTTAATTGGATAGTCTGCTCGTAATCGTTTCAAATCTACCATTTTTTCCATCATTTTGTTTATTTATTCGAGTTTTGCTTCTCGTTTGTTTTAATTTATTTATACGATTGTGCTAAGCAGCAAAGGGAGTACTGAGTGTGGGTACTATACAATGATGTTTATTCGAGATATAGTAACACGAGAAGTCAACTGATACAATGACGTGGTAATACTTTGATCTTATTCTATGTGTTTCACAGTTTCTTCATTTATTCAATTTTTTTAATGCATGTACACTTTTTGTGTTTCAATTGATTGAGAAACGATAAGTACACCCAAGATGAGTTGGACGAGATACGAGTTGAGTTATGTGAATTTGTAAATCAGTACTTATGAACATTTTTGTTATCAAACTTCATTTATTTGATTTTCAAGAGTTAGTGTTATGTTCTTTAACAGTTTGCTTAGAAAGATATCTAGTAATTTTAACTTATTAGTTAGTCAATGAAATTTTGTTTTAGTTCATTTGCAATTATTGTTTATTTTGATAAAATTTATTTTATATAGTTTGACAAATCGTTGAGTCTCCGATAGACTTGTTCATACAGATCATGTGTGGTAGAGAATGGGTGAATAATATCCATTTTTTTTATTTTTATAAATAGTTATAGTTTGGCTAAAAACGACATTAAAACCGAGCAGTATTGACGGTTTAAAATCACAACATATATGTCATAGTCAACAATGTCAAACGTCAAGTATAGTTATAGATGACAACTAAAAAGTGTCAAGATATATTTATATTGACAAAGCAACAAGTGTCAATAAAAGGGTTATTATTGACGGTTCGCTAAAAATGTTGACGGTTAAAAATATCAACTATACTTAATGTTGTGGCTTCGCAGATGTCAATAAAGTGGTTATTATTGACGCTTTGACCTAAATATTGACGGCTAAGAACCATCAACTATACTATATGTTGACGTCACATACGTGTCAATAAAAAGGGTTTTATTGACGCTTTTACCTAAATATTGTGGCTAAAAACTATCAATTATACCCTATGTTGACAACAAATAAGTGTCAATAAATAGGTCTTTGTTGATGATTTACGTCATAGTTGATTTAATAAGTGTCAACATTAATATTATTGACAAGCTAAAATCCGTCAATAAAGACATAATCGTTGACGTTTAAAGACCGTCAACTATCAACTTTTTATTGACGCTTAGATTTATTGACACCGCTTTCAATGACGGTCAAAAAATGTCAACTAAAGTGAATGTTGACAGTTTTTAGCTGTCAATAAAAGCCAAATTTGTAGTAGTGAACCTAAGAAGTCCTATCCATTTTTGAACTTCGCATTGTTTTGACTCCTATGATCAGGCCTTCCGAAGGGGTGGTTGTTCTAGGACAACGCGTGGGGTGGATCATAAGGATCTCACGGTGCGTCCTAATGGAGGAGACCGAAGGACTCATTGACACCACCTACTATAAGTACTCTCTCCATTCACCTTGGTATTGACCCATGCAAACACCATCTGAAGGGGATGCCCTATTGACACTACGAGCCAAGCATGAATCTCACAGTGTGAACTTCACGGAGAAATGTGAAAGAGAATTGATGGATCATGTACACTTTTTTCCTCCCACTGAATACTGTAATAGTTTTAAGGTTACTTTAACTTAGCTAAATTTCGGCTAAATGAATCTATCCTAGTTTATGCCTATTAAAACTCTTATAATAAGGCCTTTAATCCAAATGTCTAGGTGAATTAAACCATTTAATTACCTAGTGACATTGCATGCTTATAAGACTATGTTAATTCAACTCAAGCTCCGAGTCAGTTCCCAGGTAGGAGGTGTTCCGTAAACCGTCAACTTAAGTACCCCCAACCTAAGACAGAAGCTCACCGGTAGAGTTTTCTTATAACCAAAGTCCTATTTGTCATACTTAACCATATTTTAAAACTAATTAAAATACTAAGTAAGACTAATTTCTAACCCTATTAGAAATTGTGATCTTAAAGTTAATTATTTTAAATATAAAAAAAAATCAATTCACCTAAGATTCTATGTTTGCATGCAACTCTTTATTATTGGTTAATTTTTGTAATTCATATTTATAACTATTGTAAATTTTAATGAATTACCCTATAACATACTACTATGATTTAATAAATTAACAATCATATTCCAGCTAAAAAATTAACCAAGTACTTCATGAAATTAAATAAAATAATTTTATTAATTAATCATGAATTAAAAGCAATGCTTGACATTATTTAATATAACACTTTATATTAAAATATGTAATGTCATGCCTCATGCTTTTCATTTTTCATATATTTAATATAACAATTTATATTAAATAACTCATGAAAAATATTCACATGCATATTTATATAATAAAACTAAAATATAAGTTATAACAAACATCATATGAATATGCATAGCAATGCAATTTCCTTTCATTAATATAACAATTTTTTTAATTAATGAAATTAAAACTTAGAACATGCATTTCTATATAATATAACTCCCTTTCATTAATATAACAATTTTTTTAATTAATGAAATTAAAACTTAGAACATGCATTTCTATATAATATAACTCTTATATTATAAATGATGCATGAAACATACTTAACCTATGGTGGAATTTTAAACTATATGACATACATTATGCAATATATAATAAAATCATACACCAATTGCATAATTAAATTTATTAGCAACATATGGACCAAAATTGGCACCCTAGGACACTTTAATTAAATGAAATTAATCGAATTAATACATTTAATTAAAAAAATAAAAAACTAAAAACTAAACCAGTTGAACCAATTTGGTCTGGTTCGGTCGAACAGGTCCTGTTGGCAATCTTTCATCCTACATTTTTCGAAATCCTCTTTGCTACAACATGAATTTCCAGTCCTGACCATTGACAATCTTTAATTCTAGTCTCGATCACTGTCATTCTTTAATTCGAGCGATCCGAACTTACATAACTCGATTTACAAACATAAAAAGCCCAAAGCACTGACCCTTACATTGTAAATCTAGTGTCAATTTTCGAAAACATCCATATGCACAATACCCACATTCAAAATGCAGAATTTAATCCCACAAAAAAACTAATGCAAATTTTAGAATTAGAATTAAAATTACTAGATGGCTCTGATACCAATTGATGGTTTCCAAAAATCTTTGGAACAGAAGCCAATTGGGAATGGACCCGCATTTTAATAAAGATCCTAAAACATCAATACATTGGCAAAGAAAAATCTACAGAATAAAAGAATATTAAACAAGTATCAGCAGTGGCGGATCCAGGATTTTTATTCAGGAGGGGCTTCATTCAAAATTTCACAAAAATAATTTACAAGTTAATAATCCAAAAAATTAATGAATGAAACTTAACTATTAATTGAATATATCACAACGGTCTTCTATGAATTTTTATAGCATGAAATCGTTTCAAAATAACTTCATTATCTATCATATTAAAACATGTTTTTCAACACATCTTACAACATATAAAACTAACATTATCTATTTTATCAAATAAATTTGTTATCAACATAAGCATTAAATAAAATGTAGTAGGTATTTTGTTTTAAATATATATTTTTTAAAATTTTTTAAAGTGAAGAGGGTGAGCCCCTTGGGATCATGGTGCATCCACCACCGTAGGCAAAACTAAAGTTTTAGATAAAGATTCTATAAAGAGAATTTTAGATGCAATAATATATGTTGATATCTATTTATACATTATAATACTAGTTTGTTTATTAAAAAGTATAATTGAGGTTTTAATATAAATATAAAAGAAGAATGAAAAAAAAACATTACACCAACATTTAAAATACAAATATTAAAATTATATATTTTAAAGTACCTGAACCAAGATAGAATAAAATCTAGAGTAAAAGACCAAAAGTTCAAGGAGTATAAGGCAGAGGTTGAGAACACATTCAGTAAGACGATTAAAACACTTCAATCAGATCGAGATGGAGAGTATATGAATTTGAGATTCCACAACTATATGATAGAACATGGAATTGTATCCTAACTCTCAGCGCCCGGTACACCTCAGTAGAAAGGTGTATCCGAGAGGAGAAACAGAACCCTATTAGAAATGGTTCGATCTATGTGATATGTGAAGGGAATCGAAATCCCCGCAGCGGAAGCGATTGCGAATCGCGCGCTCTTGATTTAGTTACAACGATTATTCAAGAACATACATAATAAGATTAAGCATGTAAAACAGAATGGACAACAAGAATTTACCTTTGAAGAATCTTTCTTCGAGTGCTCCTCTCTCCACGGTCACGATCTCAGCAACAAGAACTCCAACGTGCGAAGACACGACCACCAGATCTTCTCCGTTGTTCTCTAGGTGAGGGAGGAAGGTGGGTTCCCTTTAGGAGATGTGAGCTTTTTTTTTAAAGAGATGTTTTGTTGTCTTGGAACCTTTCCAACCACAACAAAAAGGGAGCTTGTAAAAACCTTTTTTTTAACCTAGTTACATCTCATGCGACCATATATATAGGGAAATGGGATGGAAATGACCATCCTACCCCTCCTTTAATCTCTCTTTAGTATATAGTTTATATATGAATCTAATTCACATTAAAACTATATATTATATCAATTATATCATATATAATTGATATAACTCCTCATGTATGAAATTGAACACTTCAATTTCACTCCTAACTTTATACCCTCAATATTGCCATGTTGAGCCAACGGAGGGATCTAATGGACTGACAGATCATAAGCTCCAATGATGTGAGATTAACATATCAAACTCTTTGATCCAGTTAATCAATATTCATTAACTACAAGTCACTCCACTATAGACTTGTAGCTGCACTCTCCTCACTGTAGATATCATTGTGTCCACTGATATAGTCTAATGAACAACAAGTCGAACGTCCTACCTTAGACTCATACCCTCATAGAGGGCGGGGCCCCATTGTTCAAGACCTGAAGTCAGTTCTTAAGGGAACAGCCTATCTAATTCCTCAGTAGAGGAATGAGTGAATTCCATCTTGCACAGTTAAGTTCCCAACTACCTACGAGGTTCTGACCCTGAGAAGGTAGGCTTATTGAGTCGGCTACAAACCACTCTCACCCATACTAGTCTAAGGACAAACTCCTATAAGCAGGAGTTCTTAACTTGCTCAGGATTCAGGTCGAGTCACTAATGACCATAATTACTAGTCTTATCCTGTTCACGGTGTTACACTGGTTAGACTAATAATTTGCGATCCAGTCTTGTATGAACTCTTTATACAGGATGCCCTCACTCGCATGTCAACTACATGAATGAGTTGGATTACCTCATTTGTACTAATTACAAAGTGGGTTGCATCCATGGTGTTACGTTTCCAACCTTATTCTTATACCATAGACTATTTAGGTTATAATCTTGAAGTCAACCCAAATAGTGTCCACTACACTGATTTCAAGATAAACGTTATAACCTTGGAGCTTAGTTTATTGGATATATAAAAGCAAGACTGTAATCTTATCAAAACAAATAACACTTTATTTAATTGATCAAAATTACACAAGTTTAGGGCATAAATCCCAACAATCTCCCACTTGACCTAAAGCTTGTGGAGTACTAAACATTACAATAATGTAAATACAATAAACTAGGGCATTTAAACCCCTTTGTACAAAAATACTCCCACTTGCCCTAGTTGGGGAAGACTTGTAAACCTAGACCTTCTAGGTGACTCTCAAATACTTTAGCCGTGAGAGCCTTTGTAAAAGGATCAACAATGTTGTGCTCGGAGGCTATCTTCGTGACAATCACGTCTCCTCTATGCACGATCTCCTAGATAAGATGATACTTCTGCTCTATGTGCTTTCCCCTGTTGTGACTTCGGGGTTCCTCGAATTTGCCACTGCACCACTGTTATCGCTATACAGTGTGATGGGCAAAGTCATATTTGGAACAACTGTTGGGATTTCTGTCCTAATCTCGTGGTTGTAAAATATTGTTTTGAAATTAATAAGAGTTAATTCATTTCTTCACTTTGTGTCTCGAAAATATTTTAAACCTTTCCAATAAACTAAGCTCCAGGGTCATTGAATATATGAGAGAACTAGAACTTGAACGGTGTGTAGTTGACACACAAGGAGGATCACGTTCGAGTTAATGACCCGAACGCTTCTGATATAAGGATGGGGTTGGAGACCTAATCCTGGATACATTGTGGATGCGACCCGCTTTGTATTAGTTACAAACGAGGTGATCTGACTCGTTCATGTGGTTGACATGCGAGTGGGGGCATCCTGTACAATGAGATTGTACAAGACCGGACCGTGAATTATTAGACTTGCTGATATAACACCGTTGACAGTAAAGACTAATAAATTCGTAGATGACCATTAGTGACTCGACCTGAATCCTGAGCGTATTACGGATTCCCGTCTGCGGGAGTCTGTCCTTTGACTAGTACGGGTGAGGGTAGTATCAGTTACTTGACCAATATGCCTATCTTCTCAAGGACGTAACCAAGTAAAGAGTCGGGAACCTACTTACGAGATGGAATTCACTCGTTCCGCAGTATAGGAATCTAGAAGGGTTGTTCCCTTAAGTCTTGTTCGTGGCTTGGACAACAGTGCCCACCTTCTCCGGCCCGAGAAGGGTGTTGTGTATGGTTGAACCATCACAATATGTTGTTCATTAGAGGAATTTTGTAGGACTTAAGGAACAAGATGTAGACACAGGGGTAAAGCGGTAATTTGACCCACCGTGTCTCACGAACAACCCGTGAAGGGTCGACTCATGGGCATTGGTTATATCGGTGGATACGTAATATCTCGTGACCGATGGGAGTACAAACTCTGAGGCTTTAGTGGAGTGTTAACGTGAGATAATGAACATTGGTTGACCAGGGTCAAAGAGTTTGGTGGTTAACTTCAAATCATTGGAGCCCGCCACTTTAGGTCCATTAGGTCCCTTGGTTTGCTCAATCTGGGATAAAAGAAGGGTTAATGTTTTGGCATGAAATTGAAGTGTTCAATTTCACTTTAAGAGTATTTATATCATATAGATGATATAATATGTAGTTTAATATGAATGAGATTCATAATAAACTATATATTAGCCTAATTGTTGAATTAAAGGCTAATTGGAGAAGTTGATATAGAGAAAATAAATTGAATGTGATTCAATTTAATTAAATCCACAATTATTGCAAATGAGATTTGCAACATAAGATATGAGATATCTTATATTATATAATTATGTAAATAAGATTTACATAACATATGGTTGTGGTAAAGTGGTAATAATTTGAAGTTGTGAACTTCATCATTCCACTATATAAACCCTTTGTAAGATGGGTTTGGTGCTAAGAAAACCTAAGTTCTCATTTTTGGATTTTGACCTAAGAATCCAAAAGTGAACTCTCTCCATTCTCTCATTTCTCCTCTCTTTCCAAAAATAAAATTTCCCACCAACTTCCCTTCTCCAAAAGAGAACAACCAAGAAGATCATTTGGTAGTGTTTGGGATCTGATCGTGGAAGAGTTCGTAGAGATCGAGAAGCACGAAGAGTTCGTGATTAACAAGGAGAGTTTGCTGAATTGGTCTACAACAAGTAAGTGGTTTTCTTCTTGCTGTAAAATTTCAGCATGTTTAGCCTAGATCTAATAGTTAGATCAATTTTAATAAGCATGTTGCATGATGATACCACGACGATTCGATCGTCTTCACGCATGTGGGGATTCTCATTCCCTTCAATTGGTATGAGCCATTTCGATGGTCATTCATCCGTGTAATCGCTTTATTAAGATTAAGGTGGGTCTTTTACCATGTTTTCATGAGATGAATGTTTGGTTTGCGTAAATAGATGTTTTCGGTTTTTGGCACTAGATTAGATTTACAATTATGTTGATGAGATCAATGTAAGGGCCCGTTGTTTTGGGTAATTTTGTTGTAAATCGAGTCTGTAAGTCCGGGTCGTTCGTGGCAAGAGTTGCTGTGAAGAAATCAGAGCGGAAACAGGCGAAAAAACGGGGCAAAACTAGCAAGGAGCTTGTTGTCAATACGCCGATGGCGTTGAGAGACGCCGCCCAACGCGCGCCTCAACGCCGTGTGCGCGTAGAAGGTTCCGCAAGCAAGATGGCGCTGTAACGCTGGCGTAGCGTTTGTAACGCCGCCGACGTTGAGGACGCACTCTCAACGCCGTGAGCGCTGCAAATTGAATGCAGGCGACGTGGGACGTTTTTAAACTGTTGATATATTAATTTTTTAGTTTTTTTAATTAAAATGTTTTTTAATTTATTTATTTAATTGTTTAATTAAATATTATTAATATAATTGTTATATTAATTTTATTTAATTAAATACTTGCCCCTAGGTGCCAAAAACCGGTCCGATTTTGCTATTCAATTATTTTATGCATGAGATGTATGATTTTAATTAATTTCTATGTTCATAATGTATGACATATAGATTTAAAATCCCACCTTAGGTTAAACAAATTCATGCATCATATGTATATTATAAGAGTTATAATATAGTTTGCATGATAGGTTATGTTATAAGAGTTATAATGTAATTAAATACATTTTTAATTTAATTAATATAAGTGTTATATTTTTTAGATTAAAGTATGCTCATGCATTTATATTCATGTGATGAATGATATTATGTTATAGTATATAGTTATTCATGTGATGAATGTTCAAACACTATAACATAGAAATGCATGCAACCTAAGTTAATTATTAGTTTTAAAGTGTTTAGAACTTGAATAATTAGACTTAGGTTTTCTAATTTTCTAATTAGATTAGAAATTTAGGAAATCAAATATAATCTTTGAATGGAGACTGATTAGTAACTCTGTCTAAGGAAGGTTTTGTCTAAGGCTGGGGTATTTAAGTTGACGCTTGCGGAACACCCCTACCTGGAAATCGACATGGGAGTGAATTCGGTCTGGAGATTCTTAGATTATATTTACGTGAGCGCCGTTAATTAAGTGTTAATGAATTTTCTCACATAGACCTAAGTTAATAATGTGATTATAGACTTAGGCAAAATACCATATAAGAGTTATATTGGTAGACTTAGGTAAATTTTAGTCGGTTTATCTAGGTCAATCCCTATTAAAATTAAAGTACTGAGTGGGAGGAAATATAGTGTATGAGATACATTTCAATTTCCAATCACAAATCTCTTTCAAGTCCACACCGTGAGATCTATACTCGGCCTCGTGGCGCAAATGGGAGCGTCCCCCTTCGGATGGCATTTGTATAGGTCAATACCATCGTGGATGGAGAGAGTATTTATAGTGAGTGGGAACAGGACTTGTGAAAACGAGACCCACGGTCTCTTCTTTCGATTCACACCGTGAGACACCCATGATCTGTCTTCTAGTTTGGTCTGGACCAGACAATCCCTTCGGAGGGCATGATCATGAGAGTCAGAACACAGTGAATTCACGAAAGGGATACAGTTTCCTGGTTGGTTTTCCTTCTTAGTTCACCCTTCGGTGGCTATTGTTAGGACGGATACTTGGAAACTTAAAGATTGAGGGTGACACTCACTGAATTCGTTAAGTGTTAATGAATTTGGTGAACAATGGTAATTGGATGCCTAATGGAATAAGAGTTATTCGGGATTAGTGGTCCGATCGAGAAAGTCTCGTCCCGAGGAGGAGTGTTCTGCTCACCCTTCATGGTGTGATCATTCTAAACCTTTAGGGTATCATTGCAAAATTTTGAATGACCTAGGGATCATGAAATATTTTTGCTAAAATTAGATTAGTTTTCAAAAGGTTTTTATGAGACTAATACAAAGTTTTTCTTAAATTTTCAACTAAAAATGTCTAGCGCTATTATAGCTTT